>CM057453.1:872255000-874806250 GCA_016271365.2 Neoceratodus forsteri | reverse complement strand
TTAGAGGACAGGACTAAGTTTAAGACCTCTGTTTTTCTCCACAAGGTAGTCTTGGGCCTTTACACTCCCAGTATTCAGACTTCCCCCCTCCCTCCCTTCAACCCCAGATGCACTAGAGTTTAGAATTAAGGGTCTTTCAATGTAGGCATTATGGTGCAGTGGTTTAAGGCTCTGAGCTATAAATTTGGAGACCTGGGTTTGAGTCACATAGCCCCAACTTGCATACTGTGTGACCCTGACCAAGTCACTCATCTTCCTTGTGCTCCCAGGTTGCACTGGTAAACAAGCTTTAAGCTTAGTGTGTCTCACCTGGTTGAAAAATTGTACCTTTTAAGAATATGACTCATTGCCAAAGATTTCATGCCTGCAGGGTTGTAACTTGATATAACAACTTACCTCCATCCACTACATCCTGTAAAATAGTTCTAGGTTTTAAGTATGTCTTATGTAACCTGTTATTATCACAAACGTGTTGTGTTTGTAACTAGACTTGTGCTGATTCTTCTGTCTCACTTTTGTCAGAACACTTTTTATTGATTGTTTACTTCAAAACTGGACACATCTGAAAAAGAATAATTTGCTCACTATGACCTTTCCAGTAAATGAAATAAAATGAAATGAAGTACATCGCAATGGAATAGGAACACAAAATTATCAGCTGCTGAGCTCAAGATTGGATTGCCTGCCAGTATTCCAAGCAGTAATTGAACTCAGGTCACCAGCATGCCAAGCAGCAATGCTTGTACCACAGTCTGGCCCCTGCTTTATACCTTTTTTACAGAAATTTATTTAAAGTCCATGATTTCCTGAGGCAGCTGGAGGCAGTGGCATTCGGAGAAGACTGTTTGATTGTATGCAGGATTTTCATGATGGTACTGGTGAGACCTTCAAGAAGGTTACATTTAGGTAATTAGCAAAGATGATAAAGCAGAAAAAAAACAGAGGAGCAAAAAGAGACTCAGGGTGAGCAGTAATTGTATTGTATTTACCAGGAAAAGACTAAATTGACCAAACTCATTTACAAGGAGGTCCTGGATAGGATAGCATACAAGGTTAGTTCAAAAAGGCAAAGATGTACAACAGGGTAATACAAGATAGTACAAGAGATACAAAAGAATTAGGATACAATAATACAACATTGAATTATAAAAGGAACATCAGACATGGAAGATTTATATAGGCATTAGGAAGCTAAAATGTAGAGAGAGAGAATAAAAGTAACTTTGTGGTGTTATCCTGGTGAACATTTGCCATATAGTCAGCAGCCTGTCATAGTAAGGCAGGGAGCATGATGAACATAGCTTAACCACAAAAACAAACAGTACAGAGGTCATCAAGGAGAGCTTTAGAAACACTGCAACTAACCGAGGATCCTAGCTATAGCAAGGCTTGCAGATTGTCCCATGCTGTGGGGATGACACAGCTGGGACTGCTTTTTTCCAAACAGGGTGGTATACCTCGGCATACCCAGGAGGAGGAGGAGACAATTTTTCCTTAGGGCATTATGACTGTGAGACCTACAAAAGAGATTTGTGCTGTAGGGTGGTAGTTCATTTAGCAGCATCTGATATGACCACATACATAGGGTTTTTAGCCTCCTTATTGTGAGGGAGGTCCAACCAGCTGAGCCATATGGTGAGTCCTTGGAGCTAAGTTGATTATGTACCTGAGTGCCCTGTGGTAGAGTACATCCAGTCTGGATAAACAAGTAGAACCACAAACCAGTTAGGGTCAGAGGCCGACATCAGGTATCGGGCTTAGGGGCAGACTGGATGACCCTGGCGTTCCTTATCTGTCGACAGACTCTATGTTTCTAGAGGAGTAGAAACTGTATAACAGGTCCCCATAGTCAATGAGTTGCTTGAACTAGTTATATCCATGCATCAGCAGGAAAACGGTGTTTGTTTCTGTAGTAGAATCCTAGTCTAGCATGCAGTTTCTTACATAATGTCTCAATATGAGCAGTTACAGAGCATCTATTATGAAGTCCTAACCCAACCTCCTTGAGACAGAGAGGAAGGTGGCCACCAGACTGGGCTGCCAACTGGCTGTGCTCTAGTTTGAGCACAGCAAAATATCTTATCCTCTCTAATTTGTTTAGGATTTTGAAAGACTTAAGAAGAATTGGAGAATCCTTATTAGAGCGATGCTCTGGACTTGTTATTTTGTTATTTTGTCCAGACACGTCAATAGGTTAATTTTGGTTTTAGTTTGTTTGAGTAAGTAGTGATGAGGTGTAGAGCACTTAAGTATAGTCAGGGTCAGGTTAAGTAAGTAAGGTGTAGGAGTTAGTTGTTTTTATTTTGAAGGATAGTCCATGCACTGTACAGCAGAAGAGTTAAAAAACAGAATTACACAACCTGGTGCCACTTTTAGTTGCACTGCTGCATACAGAGCCTACCTGTAGTACCAGAGTGACCATAATAGCCTGGTTGTTGACTGAGTAAGACGGGCTGGATGAGTTTGGCATCTTCATCCGGGGAGAACCCAGAGAGTCGTGGAGTCTTGGTGTAAGAGCAAGCAGATCTGAGATCTATCTGGCAGTCAAAGCCATCGGGAGTAAAGGTCTAGCAGGGTGTTGAGCTAGTGTGGGACCAGTGGGGAATGAACTCCTCAGGTGGCAGAGGATCGGAAATGGCCTGGACACCAGGGAGTGAGTGTCCATTGATTGAAAGTGGTCCGACATCGTCGGGGAACCGATACCCAAGGATGCTGGTCAGAAGGAGTGGGTCCGATGGAATTTGGAAGAACTGAATGACTGGGAACATCTGCCAGCACTCTGAGACCTAAAGTGAACTCCTTGAAATAATGATGTGTGAGTACTGCGAAATTCACCAAAAGTGCAGTTAAAATGTCTACTGGATGATGTAATTAGGAGGTGAGGGCCCTGATTGTTTCTCCATGTTACTGATGCTACATGGTGGATTTGACTGGTGTTTGTGATTGCTTGCTGGTTGCAAGAAAGGCTCCTTTGAGTGTGCTCTACAGAATAGATGTGGTGAGAGCACCTCTTCTGTGTGAGATAATCTCCCTGAAATATTGGTATTTATGAGTGACTGTCTAACGGTGGTGAAAGCACTGTATCACTATCCACAAGTTTTGGACTTAGTTCTAAAGAATAGTATCACTTACAAATGTTGTTATACATCATAATTCTCCTCTGCTGTCCTTTTGTTGTTGATTCTTCATTTAATATTATTTGTGGGAATTTAAGTAATTTAATTTTGTATTACATTTTTAAAGTTGGGAGGTGGATCTGTAGGTATGTAGGTAGTGCATGCAGTTGTGTGGTTTAGTATGTGTCACAGCATGTGGGGATAAACATCAGAAGAGGCAAATTTACAGGTTTAAAACATACTGGTGTAATATTTATTTTTCAAAGGTTAGAAAAATAATAAATGAAAACAAAAAAATTGCAAAGAAAATCACTGCTTAACATCAGTAGTTTCTCACATAATACAGTCCTGGATCTTAGAGCTCCTAAGAACCTTCTCATCTGCATTCAACAGCTTGTCTGCCCCTCTTCTCCTCTGTCAGGGCTGAGCCCCACTGGACCGAACTGAAGTGAACTCAGTGAAGAGGTTTTATATCTTTTTGTGGGGTCACCTGACTGAGCCCTTTCTGTATTTACATGTCTGGACATGTTTCAAAACCAAAAGTTTTTTTTTGTTTCAGGGGACTTCCTGGTTCAATTAAAGGTACAGTGTATATCTCCACAGATATTGACTCTCTATAGCTCTGATTCACAGTGACTAAACACTTTTATAACCTTATACAATAAGAGGTTTATAGTGTGAATTTATGAAACTATCTTAAGGATTTCTTATAACTGTATTAATCATGACATTATTATTGTTTTACATAACTTCTTAATCCTTTTTCTTTAAAAATGCTTTACTAACTGTATTCATTCCTATTTAAAATAGCCTTCATGCTTTTTGTACACAAAATTCACTTATGCTCTTTACACAACACCTCTCTGGGTGTTTAGCATCATTCAACAGACTGAATGGATGGAAATTGAAAAAGAATGAAAACAGAGAACTAGTAGGAAGTTTAGTAGGGACAGTAAAGAGCTACGGTAGGTGGCCAACCTAGGGTAGGGGGGATAAAGAAGAAAAGCAAAGAGAAAAGCACTAACTGTTGCACAGAAGAAGTTTTGGTAGCTAGGAAATGAGATAGAAAAGTGGTCCATCAGTCACAGCTGAGGGTGTAGCCTAACTCCGACACAGTATGATATTTAAATTGAGTGACTGTGTTTGATTGCATATATAGAGAGTTAGGTGGGTATTGAAAGGGTGGGTAATGTGTTTGGTTGCATATATAGAGAGTTAGGTGGGTATTGAAAGGGTGGATAATGTGATTGGTTGTGTATATAGAGAGTTAGGTGGTTATTGAAAGGGTGGGTAATGTTTTTGGTTGCTTATATAGAGAGTTAGGTGGGTATTGAAAGGGTGGGTAATGTGTTTGATTGTGTATATAGAGAGTTAGGTGGGTATTGAAAGGGTGGGTAATGTGTTTGGATAAACTGGGGGTGGATATTGAAATAGTTTTAGTTATAAAGTGTGATAGAGAGTGACAGCATGTGCTGGGGTTTGAGTAGGGGCTGTATCACCTATTCATCATCCTTGCTGCATGACCTCCACCCTTTTGCTGACCTTCCTGTATCAGCTACAATAGTGTGACACTGTAGGGAGGTTGGAATTGCAAGGGAGTAGGTGGGCAAGTGGCAGTTTGGTGATGGTATGGCCTGGGTGACTAACATTGGGGTGATCAGGTCTA
The DNA here is from genome assembly GCA_016271365.2 of Neoceratodus forsteri. Lineage (NCBI taxonomy): Eukaryota > Metazoa > Chordata > Ceratodontiformes > Ceratodontidae > Neoceratodus > Neoceratodus forsteri. The sequence continues at coordinate 874,801,468 of CM057453.1, read as the reverse complement.
GGTGGCTCCCTGGGGCAAAATGGAACCGTGAGAGAGGTCAGGCATGTTTGGTTCCCATTCCCAGGGTTCCCACCTGACTGAATGGGCTGGTAGCCGAGGGACTGGCAGCCTCCACTGTTCCCCTTCGGGTGGTGCTATGCAATGCGAGGTCGATGAGAAATAAGACTGCTATTATGGTGGACTTTATTTCTTCAGTTGGCCTCACTTGCATTACAGAAACCTTGTTGGGGGATGATGCAGGTCCAGTTTTTGAGGCATCTGTGCCACCTGGGTACTCTGTAATGCACTGCCCGAGGTGGGAACATGGGGGTGTGGCCATCTGTTTTAGATCAGACTTGAACTTTTCCATGCACACAGTGGGATCTACTTCATCGTTTGAATGCACGGCAGTGCATGGGGGTCCAGGTGCAGGTTGCAGGATCCACCTCATTTATCATCCTCTGTGACATGAGGAGGATTTCATAAATGATGATGGAAGAAGAGGCCCTGTGGTCCATCGAGTCTGCCCAAGTGAGGTATCCCGGGACCTATTCTGCACTGGTGTCCTGTCCTCCTAGACACCCAGCCTAGCCCTTGCCAGTGCCATGTGTTTGTTCCCAATACTTGTCCCACCCATGCTTAAAGCTTGATACAGACTTTGCAGCCACCTTCTCAGGAGGTAATCTATTCCAAGGTCCCACCACCCTCTCTGAGAAATAATACTTGCTGATGTCCCTCTTGAACACTCCACCCTTCAATTTCCACTCATGCCCTCTTGTGCTGGAACTGACATTCCTGGTAAAAAGCTACACTTCTGGCACCTTGTTGATGCCTTTAAGGAACTTGAAGGTCTCGGTCATGTTTCCCCTCTCCCTCCTAGTCTCTAGCGAGTACAATTTCAGTGCCCCAATCCTCTCTTCATAGGTGATTTCCTGAAGGCCATTTATCATTTTTGTTGCCCTTCTCTGAACCACTTCCAATTCATCAGTGTCATTTCTTAGGTGAGGCCTCCAGAATTGTACACAGTACTCCAGATGGGGCCTCACTAATGACCGGTAAAGTGGTAGTATCGCCTCCCTGTCCCTGCTATCTATCCCCCTGCCAGTGCATCCTAACACCCTGCTAGCCCTGCTGTAAACCTTATTGCACTGACTTTGCTGCTTGGAGGTCATCCTCATGATGACTCCCAGATCACGCTTCCTCAGCAGAGGAGCTCAGCTGGACTCTGTTTAGCCAGTATTCTTCCTTGGGGTTGGCCCTACCCAGGTACGTCACCTTACACTTCTTAGCACTGAAGTTTAATTGCCATATTTGTGACCACCTTTCCAACTTCTTAAGGTCCTCCTGCAGTTGTCTGACTCCCTCCATACCATCCACTCATCTGCTGAATTTCATGTCATCCACAAACAGGGCAATGTTGCCATTTATGCCCTCGCTGATATCACTAATGAATACATTTGAAGAGGACTGGCCCCAGGACCGACCCCTGAGGCACCGCACAAGTGACCTGCCTCTCATTAGATTTCACCCCATTTACTACCACCCTTTGTTTTCTGTCCCTCGGCCAATGCCATACTCACTTTACCATCTGTTCTGCTACTCCAAGGACTTCTAGCTGTTTTACAAGGCATCTATATGGGACAGTGTCAAATGCCTTACTGAAGTCAAAGTAAAGCAAGCCCACTGCATGACCCTTGTCCAACTCCTTGGTCACTTTGTCAAAGAACATAATAGGTTCATTTGACATGACCTGCCCATCACAGACCCATGCTGTTTGTAGTTCTGGAGGTGATTTACTTTGAGGTATTACACTAGATCTTGCTTGATAAGGGCCTCCATAAGTTTACTGACTACTGATATGAGGCTGACTGGCCTACAGTTACCTGTATGTTCTCTGTCTCCACTCTTGTGCAGTGGCACAACGTCAGCCACCCTCCAGTCACCTGGAACTACCCCTGACTCCAGTGACCTGTTGAATAGGTGTGCGACAGGCACAAGCTCCCTGAGCACTCTAGGGTGTAAACCATCAGGGCCAGGGGCTTTGTCAGGTCTGATATCTGAAAGGCCTTTCCTAACCCTGTCTGTGGTGAACTCCTGGGTGCACATTCTCTGAACTCCTCTGGTCTTGGCTCTGATAACGCTGTCTGGCAGTGGACCCTGATTCTCCCTCGTGAATACCAAGCAAAAGTATTCAATCAGGGCTTCAGCTTTTTGTCTGCTGTCCTCCAGAGACACTCATCTCCCACTTTTAACCTTACAATTCCTTCCCTTTCTTCCTTTATTTGCTGATACAATGTAAAAAGGTTTTCTCCCCTGATTTGACTCCACGAGCAATTTGCAACTCTTTTGCTGCCTTGGCCTCCCTCACTATTTTCCTGGCCTCCTTACTTTCCTGAGTGTAATCCTCCCATTCCCTGTCCCCGTTATGTTGCCTGAACCATTTGTATGCATTCCATTTGGTCCTGATTGCCTCTCTTACTGGATGGGAGAACCACAGTGGTCTTTTGAACCTATTTTTCTTTGTTGTAGTCCTGATGCAGAGTCTTGTTGCCTCTAGAGCAATATCCCTAATATCTTTCCACTTCCTCCATGTCTGACTTATCTCTGATGTTTGTTGACCTATCCCTCACTATCTGCCTCAGTCTACCAAAATCAACCCTCAGAAAGCACCTGTGCTTGAGGTGGTTTTAGTAGCGCCCATGGTTATTTCAAACCAGACTGTATTGTGATCTCTATTTGCCAAGAGTTTTTCTAAACTCACGGATCTAATTTCTTCAGAGTGTGAGGATCAGATCCAAGATGGCATCCCCCCGGTCAGCTCCTTCACCAATTGAGACAGCAAGCAGTCCTGGAATGTGTCCAGTAAAGCCTGACTTCTGGAGTGCTTGGCTCCTGGGATACTCCAGTCCACATCTGGCAGGTTAAGGTCCTCAACTACCACAATGCCACCTTTACCAGCCATCTTTTGTAACTCTTTTGTTTTTTTTTTTCAATTGTTTAACCAGGTGAGACACACTAAGCTGAAAGCTTGTTTACAGGTGCAACCTGGGAGCACAGGGAAGTTAAGTGACTTTCTCAGGGTCACACAGTATGCAAGTGGGGCTGTGGGATTCAAACCCAGGTCTCCAGATTTGCAGCTCAGAGCCTTAAACCACTGCGCTATACTGCCTCAGCTAATTGTTCATCTTTTCCCTCTCCCTGCCCTGGGAGTCTGTATATCACACCCATGCACAATTTCTTGTCTGCATTGGTAGCTAAGTGGACCCAGAGAGACTCCAAGCCCCCCTCTAGCCTTGGTGCTTTTATCCTCCATTGTATCGATGCCCTCCCTCACATAGATAGCAACCCCTCCTCCTCTCTCCACCTTTCTGTCCCTTCTAAACAGTGTGTAGCCTGGGACAGCCAGGTCCCATTCATTGTTGTCCGTGGCCCAGCTTTCAGTAATAGCTACCAGATTAACCTTTGCATCTGCCACTAGAGCCTGGAGGTCACTGATCTTGTTGCCCAGGCTCCTAGCACTGAGGCAGACTAACATGAGGTAGCACCATGATTCTTGTTGGGTGATTTTGTTTCCATTTTTCCTGCTGGTTATTCCTTGTGTCATTGTTCTAATGATAGCCCTTTGTTGTATGCTTTGTTTGTCCTAATGTGATTGGTGCATGGTCTTACGTTTGCTCTCAGTTTTCCTGTTGGGGAGGGTTTGGCATGGCACACTACCTGTTTCCATGCCTTAGCCTCCCCTCTGATTAGTTTAAATGGTCCAAGTATACTTCCATCTTCTGTGCCAGTGCTCTTGCTCCCTCTTGTGTGTGGTGAAGTCTGTCCTGTTTGAAGAGTGATCTATCCCAGAAATTCCCCCAGGATACGATAAAATGGAAGCCTCTTGTCTGGCATCAGCTTTTCAACCAGTTGTTGAATTCATCTATTTCCTCCAGTCTGATTCTTTCTGTGCTGTCATCTTTACCCCATATAGGCAAGAGTTCTGAGAAGGCTACTGTGGTCACAGTTGTTGAAAGCCTATCTCCCAGCTTCTCGATACTCTGTTTTGCATCCTCCATCATCTGGTCAGCCGGATCATTTGTTCCAATGTGTATTCAGTATTCCCTTGTCTCCTTCCTCCCTGTCTGCAATTCTCCCAATGCGCTCACAGTCTCTTGTTGCTGAGGTATCGGGAAGGCATCTGACTTTCACCCTCTTCTGTGAGTACTTGTGCATCCTAGATTCCATTCCTCTGATTATGGAGTCACCGACTACCAGGATCTTCTTGGTTGCTTGACTGTCCTGCTGAGGTTTGTTGCTGTTTGTTGAGGTTGCTGAAGTCTTCATCCCCTTGACAGGACTAGCATTCCCCCTAAATGGAGCTGACCGATTCCCTTCTGCTAGCAGCTCAAAGCGATTTGTTGTCCTAATTGGGGTGTCTTGAGTTGTGTTGTCCATGCTTTTCTTTGCTGGTTCACCATGTCCTCTTTTCACCACTTTCCAGCCTCCTGGTCCTGTGGATCTTTGAGGTGGGGGGATGGAGTACTCCAAGTCAGATGTTGCTGAAGTCTTTCAATTTCATTCCAGGCTGCTACCAGTTGGGCCTGCAGGTCATGTATCTTCATGCATACTGGGCAATGACCTGTCCTCCAGAAATGCTCCTGGGAGATGAGCACTCCACAGACATCACAGTGTAGTATCCCCAAGTTGAACATTCTGGCAAGGTACAGTATTTCCTATATGATGATGAGGTTTCATGAGATTGGTGCTCTTTGTTTCAAATGCAGCTTGTTTGAATGGCTTGCTTATTTTTTTTTTCTTTTTCCTTTTCTTTTTCCCCCTTTTTTTCTGTTTTCTTTTATGCTATAGTAAGTGTTCAGGAGGAGTGATGTCACAGGTCCCACCTATAAAGGAAATATGGAGCTGGGGGTGGATGGGGTGAGGGGTAGGGTGGGCAGGACCGACCCGCTGCTGCCAGAGACAATCAGTCACACACAAAAAAGAGGGGAAGAATTTTCCCTCTACCTCTCGAAAATGAGGTACTCTTAAAAGCAAATGCTAGCTCCCTTTTAGCTGCTAGCTTCCCTCTCCAAAATAAGGTGCTTTTCAAAGTAAATGCTAGCTCATTTTCTGCTTCTAGCTGCTACTTCTAAAAACCGAAGCAAAATGGACCTCTGCAGACAGTAAGGCTAGGGGCAGGACTTCTCTTGGCATATGCCTCTTAGGGTTGCCCTTTGTGTCTGAGCTGTTGCTTCTGGCTGGGAGCTTTCTATTAGACAACCACTTTTTCAGTAGTGAGTACAGCAGTACAAATACTGATTTACGCCTCCTGCAGGAGATCATGGACTTTGTCACCAATAGGGTGTTGGAATTGCCCAAATGGTTGATTCTGGAGAATTTCAATGCCAGGATCAGCAATAAACTTTCACATTTTGGACAGGATTTCCTCCAGTCGATGTAATCTCTGGGCCTCGCACAAGCGGTTACTTCTACGACTCACCAATATGGCCACACTTTGGACTTAGTATTCTCACTGGGGCTTGAGATCATGAATCCCAAGATTGATCCGGTCTCTTGGCCTGAGCATTGCATGGTAGAGTTCTTGTTCAGGGCCCCCTCTGTTAGTCCCTCCCCTGTTAAGATGGTCTGCTACCACCCTTTGAGGGGGTTATCCCCAGAGGGACTGCTGGCTATAGCGGATTTTTCTGGTGTGAGTGCTGCATGTGTGGTGGGGTTGGACAATGCAGTGGCAGCATATATCAACACTGTCACCAAGGTGCTCTACAGCACTGCACTGATCTGTATATGACCCAGGTATTCTTACCTGAGACCCCCGTGGTTTGATGGGGCTCTCAGGAAGTTGAGGAGTAAGGGTTGGAAGTTGGAGCATTGCTGGAGAAGGACTGGGTCCTTGGATGACAAACTGGCTTTGAGATCTCAGCATGGTGAGTATCAAAGGGCAATCAACCATAAGAAGGAAGAGTTCCTGTCCAGGGAGATTGCTGCAGGAAGGAGCAGACCAGCTTTGCTCTTTAAGACTGTAAACAGGCTATTACAGCCAGTCTGTCTGCAGCTGAAAAGAGCAGTTTCTATTGCTCAGTGCAAGGAATTCTTTCAGTTCTTTTCTGGCAGGGTGTCCTCCATTAGGATTGGGATCTCTCCAGTGGGACATGATCAACCCTGCATTATAGAGTCTGGTTTGTACATAGACACTCCATTCGTTTGGGAAGAGTTTTGGCCAGTGGAAGTGTCTGAGGTTATCTAGGTAATTTTGAAGCTGCGACCCACTTTTTGAGAACTGGACCTGGACCTGACATGTCTCCTAGTGGGAAGGGTTGAATCCATTGGTCCAGTGTTTGCTGAGATTGACTGGTGTTCACTCTCAGAGTGGCAATTCCCCGATGCCTTGAAGGAGGCATTGGTGAGGATCCTGCTGAAGAAACCATCACTCAGCCCTGATGTCTTAGCAAATTAGCAACCCATCTCCAATCTTCTATTCTTGGGGAAGATAGTGGAGAAAGTGGTAGTTGTGCAGCTCGAGGCCCACATGATGACTTTTGACATCTATGAGCCACACCAGCTGGGATTTAGGAGAAAGCATAGCACTGAAACAACATTAGTTAGGGTGCAAAATGATCTCCTCGAGGCGTGAGATAGAGGAGATTGGTCAATTTCCATTCTCCTGGATCTCTCCTCAGTTTTTGACACTGTGGACCATGTGGTGCTACTAGACTGTCTTAGAGGGCTCTGTGGACTCACCGGCAAAGTCATCAGCTGGTTTTAGTCCTTTTTGACAGGCAGGAAGAAACTGGTAGTGATGGGGAACTTCTCCTCCTGCCCGAAGCCCCTGATCTGCAGAGTCTCTCAGGGCTCAATCTTGTCACCCATGTTGTTTGCAGTGTACATGCTGTCCCTGGATGACATCGTTAGGTGTTACAGTTTGAGTTTTCACTGCTATGCAGATGATACCTAACTGTACATGTCCTTTGCCCCCGGAATATCAGACGCTGTGGATGTGCTAAACAGTTGCTTATCTGAGATCCAGGACTGGATGTCCTCTTACTGGCTGAGGCTCAACCCGGACAAGACTGAGGTACTGGTGATTGAGCTAGGTCATTGGCTGGATCTGGTCACCAATGGAGCAGGAACAGGGTTGTTCCTGGGTACCTCCTCACTAGTGTCGGCCAATAAGGTGTGAAATCTGGGCATCATCCTCGACAACGGATTGACACTTGATGTTCAGGTATCTTCTTCGTCCGAAATGATTTCTACCATTTGAACAATGTCACCTGAATTAAACCCTTAATCCCACCAGATAACCTGTCCTCACTGGTGCATGCTTTTGTGACATCCAGACTTGATTACTGTAACATTCTTTACTTCACAGTCAGTGGGACTAACCTCTGCCAGCTGCAGCTGGTGCAGAATGCTGCAGCCAGTTGCTAATGGACCTTCCTAAGTCTGTTCATGTTAACACCAGTTTTGTGAGAACTGCAAGGGCAGCTGGTCAGATGGAGGATTGCCTTCAAGGTGGGCTTGCTCACCTATAAGACCCTATACAGATCAGGTCCTGGTTATCTGACGGACCTTCTGACACCTGCCCACCCAGTGTGCTCACTCCACTCTTCCATGGAGAGCTCCTTACAGTTCCAAGGATGTGGCTCAAGTAATCTGGAGACCGCGCTTTTGAGGTCACCACACTCATTTTGTGGAACTCGTTGCCATGACCTTGAAGAAAAGCTCCCCCTGTGGAGAGCTTCAAACAAGGACTTAAAACACATCTGTTTAAGCAAGCTTTTAACATTTAGCAGAATGTTAAAGAAGTTTTAAAGTGTTGATTTTATTATTTATTAGTGTATTATTTTAACTGACTCTGACATAAATTATTGTAATTATTTAAATGTGTTTTAATATTGCACCTCTATGTGAAGTGCCCAGAGCCTCCGGGATTAAGTGCTAAACAAATAAAGCTTTACATACTTACTGTCTACCACCTCAAGAGTGTCCCCCAGTAGAGAAGTGATGGTGGGACTAAGAGAAGCAGAGCTGCACAAGATACAACTACAATAGACTTGAATAATCACGGCACACCCCACACACAACAAAGGCAAATTGAGACTTTCGGTATACTTCATCAGTTCAAAGTCCTTTCTTTTTCTGCACTGAAAAAGTGATTAACAGCCTTTTCAGGTTCAGGTAATTTCCACAAGCAACAACTTTCTTACGTTTCACCCAGTCTTGGGCTTTTACGAAGATATTGCCCCCTGGTGCAGTGAGAATTTATACCACACAAAAGTGATCACATGTACATTAGTTAGTGTTTCATTGGTAAATTCAGTTTGCTGCAAAGCAGTAAACATTATTTTAAGTAAAAACACTACATTTTATAACACGTAAATAAAAAATGTCTTCAGAAAGTGACACCTTACACCAAAAGAAAACAGTTTAAAAAGTTCCCTACATTTACATATTTCCTATTTGTATTTCCCCATTAAAGTTAGTTCACAAAATAACTTTTAGACAGAACAAAATTTATTTCACATTTTATTTTCGCATGTTTGGGTAGTCACAAAACAACTTAATATTAGAAAATAAAGTGTAGGGAACTGGAAAATATTGTTTTCGTCTTTTTATAATTTTTTTCTCTTTGTTACTTTCCCTTTACTTTTGTTTTACTAAAGGGGGTAGTTCACCTATAGCTCTTCATTTTATTCTGATATAATTTTTAGCAAACAAAAGTTTGTTGAAGATCAAAGAGTCAGCTAGTAGGGAGGTAAGATGTTGCTCTCCTACGAATGTATACCCATGAGGATATTATGTGGCCAGGGAATTTCTATCCGTGGTAGAATGGGGGGGGGGGGGTTCATAAGTCCAAAGAGGTACTTCCTATTTTAAAGGGATTGAATGAGCTTGGACAGCAGTTTGGCCACTTCTCTAACCAAAGCATCTATTCAAATCTTCTTCCCTATAAGAGAAAACAAACAAGTTAACATCTGTTTTTCAGGAAAGGTTTGATTTCTATGTGCTCATTTAGTCCTTTGCCCATATAAGCACCCAAGGTAAAAATTTAGTAGTTCTCCCTTTTACTATAGAGGTCATCCCTATCTCCTCCTCTGGGTCCCAACACAACCTGCTTGATTCCTATAACTGACTGTGTACGTATTGTAGTGCATGCACTCTTTTTAACTTTTTTTTCTTTTGTCCTTTGTCTGTAATATTTATAGCTTAAATATATACTGTGTACTGTTAAATTTATACTGTATTTTTCATATTAAACTGTACTTTTGTAGTGTCCAAAACTAATATGTTTTAGAAGAACAATAAACCTGACTTGACTTGATTCCTATTAATTTCAGGATGTGTTCATTTCTGTTTACTACATTTTTTCATGTCTCTAAATCTCTCTCTCTCTCTGTAGGTCCTCTGTTTCACTGCAATTTATTTTGATTGTAAGAAATTGACTCTTAGGGATATTGTCAATGGTGTGTCATGGGTGGCAACTGCTTGCCAAGAGAAGAGTGCTTCGGTCAGTGAGCTTCCTATAGAGTGTCATGGCCAGCCCTCCCTGGTGGTTTACCTTGATCTTTAACAGTAGGAATGGAATCTCTTATTTACTTGCATTATAAAAAATCTGAAGTTGGGGTTTGTTCCATGCAGGTATTCTACACATTCTTCCAACTCATTTGTGCCACCCTTCCACAACAGCAAAATATCATCAATGAAGCATCTCTATGGGGATATTTTACATACAAACCTATGAAGAAGCCAGCAGAAGAAGGCCATTTAGTCTATCAAGTCTGCTCATATTGCAGGGTCCACAGCTTGAGCAAATGTCCCTGCCCTCCCTCCGCACTCCTCCCATCTTACCTTCCCCCTATGCCTATCCCAGCCTCTCTTGAAGCTGCCCACTGTCTTCAATGAGATGACCTGTTCCAGCAGCACATTCCAAGTGTCCACCACCCTCTCTATGAAGAAGTGCTTCCTGACCTCCCTCCTAAACCTCCCACCCTCCAGCTTAAGACTGTGCCCCCTCGTGTTATGGTTGCCACTCAGCTTAAAGAGATTCTACTTATCAACCTTATTTATCCCTTTCAAGTACTTGAAAGTCCCAATCATGTCGCCCCTCTTTCTCTCTCTCTCTCTCTGTCCTGTCTTCCAGGGAGTAAATGATCAGTGCCCTCAGCCTCTCCTTGTATGCCTTACCCTGCTGACCTGCAGTCATCTTTGAAGCCCTCCTCTGGACCTTCTCCAGCAGGTTAATGTCCTTTTTGAGTTGTGGGCACCAGTACTAAACTCCATACTCTGGATGTGGCCTTACCATTTTTGACAGGTAGGGGTTAGCATGTACATCCCAAATGATACCCTCTTCCCGAAAGCCCAGGTACAGGTTGGCATAATTAGGGGCCAAACTTGCCCCCATGGCTGTACCTTTTTGCTGGTGGTAAAATGTGTTTCTAAAGGTAAAGTAATTTTTATGTCATTGTTTGCACAGTGGTAAATATTTTGCTGCTACAACTACAATTATGTATTTATAATAAATTTGGATATTTTCACTTTAAATCATAGTGAATGTGGTCCTTTTGAGTTGCCAGACTTTTTTCTCTTTGTTACATATCTTTTTATGTCTGAGCACCACTGATTCCAGTTGCTACCTTCTTTTTCTTTCTAAAGTAATTTCCCTCTAACACTGGTCTAGCTAGTTCTATCAAGAATTCAATTACTGGTCTGGCATTCTCTCCTTGCTTACCCAGATAGTTAGAGATATTGGAAAATAGTTTTAGAACAAGAGGATATGGTGAAGGAACTATTGCAAAAGCATGGGAAGCATGTGACAAGATGGATAGAACATCATTGATTTGGGGGGAAAATACACAAGAGGATTCAACCAGTAAAAACCAAATCAATTGCATAACAACTTATAATGTAAGATCCTGCAAAGTTAAGGAGATTATTTACAAAAATTGGGAAGTATTTGGAGCTGACCAGAGACTCAGGGAAACTGTCAAAACACCACAAGAGTGGTCTATAGGAGGGCAAAAAACCTGAGGGACACACTGGTCAGCTCATCTGAACCTGAAGAAATAAAAAAACAGGAAATTGGTTACCCCCCACCCACCCACCAATGGTTGTAGAAAGTGTGCTAATTGTAAATATTGCACAGAGGTACATGAAGGTAGAATGTTTGGAAACCCCCAAGATTGAAAGATGGTAGATATAAAGCAGTTTATCAATTGTAACACGTAGTATGTGCTGTATCTGGCATTTTGTACTTGTGAAACGTACTATGTAGGGAAAACAAAAAGGAAGTTTAAAGAGTGAATTGGGGATCATGTGCAGGCTATCGGAAATGAGAATCTGGAATATGTGTGGGCAGTCACATGAAAAATGTGGTAAACAGAAATGAACACATCCTGAAATTTATAGGAACTGAGCAGGTTGTGTTGGAACCCAGAGGAGGAGACAGGAATGACCTTCTGAGTAAAAGGGAGAACTACTGGATTTTTACCTTGGGTACTTATATGGGCAAAGGACTAAATGAGCACATAGAAATCAAACCTTTCCTGAAAAACAGATGCTAACTTGTTTTCTCTGATAGGGAAGAAGATTTGAATGGAAGCTCTGGTTAGAGAAGTGGCCAAACCACTGTCCAAGCTCATTCAATCCCTTTAAAATAGGAAGTACTCCTTTGGACTTATGATGCTCATCCCCCATCTTTGACCATGGATAGAAATTTTATGGCGACATAATAGCCTCACGGATGTACATTCTTAGGAAAGCTACATCTTACCTTCCTGCTAGCTGACTCTTTGTTTCTTTCCCCCGACCTGCCTCCTCTAGCTTATGTTCAGACCTTCAACAAATTTTCATTTGCTAAAAATTATATCAGAACAAAATAACGAGTTATAAGTGAACTACTCCTTTAGTAAAACAAAAGTAAAGGGAAAGTAAATGAGAGAAAAAAATATAAAAAGGTGGAAACAATCTTTTCCAGTTTCCTACTGTTTATTTTCTAATATTAAGTTGTTTTATGACTACTCAAACATGGGAAAATAAAAAGTGAAAGAAATTTTGTTCTGTCTAAAAGTCATTATGTGAACTAACTTCAATGGGAAATATAAATAAGAAATACGTAAATGTAGGGAACTTTATAAACTGTTTTCTTTTGGTGTAAGGTGTCACTTTCTGTAGAAATTTTTATTTACTTGTTATAAAATGTGTTGTTTTTACTTAGGATAATGTTTACCGCTTTCTAGCAAATTGAATTTACCAGTGAAACACTAACTAATTTATGTGTGATCACTTTGGTGTGGTATAAATTCTCACTACACCAGGGACAGTATCTTCGTAAAAGCCCAAGATTGGGTGAAACATAAGAAGGTTGTTGCTTGTGGAAATTATCTGAACCTGAAAAGGCTGTTAATCACTTTTGCAGTGTGGAAAAATAAAGGACTTTGAATTGGTGAAGTATACCAAAAGTCTCAATTTGCTTTTGTTGTGTAGGGGGTGTGCTGTGATTGATCAAATCAATAGTGATAGTGGGAGTTGGAGCACAGAGTTGGGGTGCACTATTTGATGAGAAAAACATTTCTTTGGTTTTACCAGCATTGAGTAGCAGTTCAGAGTGGAAAACGCTAGTCTGCAGCATATCGAAGGTGGTTTGGACATCAGAATATATGGTGTAAAGTTTAGGTTTTGAAATATACAGACCAGTATCATCTGCACAGAAGTGTAGATTACCATCACTGACATTTACACCAAGCCCATTTATATACAGTGTACGTAGTAGGGGACCAAAAACTGATCCCTGATGTATGCCTCTAAGAAGAGGAGTAGAAGCAGAGAAGAGAATGAGTTTATGATCAATAGCACATAGCCAGTCCTTGGTGATCTTAATCAGAGTACACATAGTGCCGTGCTTGGTCTAAAGCCAGATTGCAGTGGTGTAATAATATTAATCTAGAAAGTGAGATCAAAGATTATGTATCAACCATTGTGTAGATACAGTGGTCCTCACTTTAAGATAAACTTTTTCACCAAAAATCATTATTTATTTGTTTGTTTGTTTAACTAAGACACAGACTGCATCATATGACTAGGGATGGGTGGGTACTAAAATATCCAACCACCAAGACAATCCATGGGTACCCCAAAAGTACCCCCAAAAAACCCCAGATGAAAACCAAGGGGTTGGGTTGGTTAGTCACTACCTGACCCATTCTACTACCCAATTATCCGACCCTGACCATAACAAAAATGATGTAAAGACTGTTTTTTGGGGACTATTACACTGTCTGTTAGGTGCCCTGATCTGTTATATCCATGGGGGCACTGCTGAGGCAGGTACGAGAGGCACAGGCTTTCTTAACGAGCGTGCTGCTGTTTCCAAAAATGTTATCCATGGTGGGCATTGCTGAGGCAGGTACAAGAGGTGCAGCTGCTGTGAGTGAGCCTTCTGCTGTTCCCAAAAAAATATACCAATGGCAGGCATTGCTGATGCAGGTTCAAGAGGTGCAGTTGCTCTGAGTGAGCCTGCTGCTGTTTCCAAAAATTATACCTATGGCGGGCATTACTGAGGCAGGTACAAGAGGCACAGGCTCTCTTAGTGAGCCTGCTGCTGTGTCCAAAGATTATATCCGTGGCGGGCATTTCTGAGGTAGGTACAAAAGGCGTAGCTGCTGTGATTGAGTCTGCTGCTGTTTTAAAAAATTATACCCATGGTGGGCATCGATCAGACGTACATAATATAAGCTGATGACTGACAAAATGAAATTAAGAGTGGTACTAGTGTGGCACATGTGGTTGGCATGGTGGCAGTGGTGATGGTTACATTTGTTTCGTACACAACTTAGTCATCATATTCAGTATCACTGTTTTCAGGCTGTTGTTCATTTTCAGGGTAAGACTCACCTAAATCAGTGCTTGTGACAATTGGGGAAACTGGGAAATTGTCATCATGTATTTTGAGAAATGTAAGCCGTTCCACATTTGCAGGACTTAGCAGTGTTCTGTGGTCAGTGACTATTCCTCCAGCTGCACTAAATATGCATTCTGAATATTAATTTTGTTTAAACATTTGATAACTGGGAAAAGCACACTGAGCCAAGGCTCATTTCCAGGTGTGACCCGGGGGTGAGGGGGAGGGAGTTACAAACAGTATACATACATAGAATAGATACATCAGAATATTACATGCTGTACAATCACATCATTTTGTACAAAGGAGTTATTTACATTCAGTTGCATATATACAGTTATTTACAATCAGTTACTTGAACACAATAATACACAGTACAGAGGTTTTGAAGTTTAAATCATGTTCATTTAACTAAAGGCAGAATAATTGCAGTTACAGGTGGGGAAGGGGAGTTGCCGAAGTTGAGATTTAATGGAGTTGTGCAAGGGTGAGTTTCTTAGGGGCTGGGGAAAGCTGGTTCCATAGGTAGTGGAGACGGGAGGAGAAGGCAGACTTGTCAGCTGATGAGGATTGTTTGGGGAGGGAGAAGGAGTGGGAGTCCCTAGAGTGCAGCGAGTAAGGAGAAAAGGCTGCAGAGGTTAGTTTCTTGGCCAGGTAGGGGGACAGAAGGTTGAACCAAACTTTGGAAATATAAGAAGCAGAGTGGCAAAAACGGCTATGGGAGAGGGGCACTAACTGGAAGGAGGAAAGGAGGGTGCAGTGATGTGTTCTGAAGGGGGAATTTGTTGCAAAATGGCAAAAAGCATTGAATAAGAAGTCCAGCCTGGATAGCGAGATGGAGGGGGGGGTGTTGTGCACAATGTCCACGTAATCAAAGATGGAAGTGATCATTTTTGCTAGCAGTGTGCATCTAACAGGTAGTGGGAGGGAGTCACGGTTTCTGTAAAGAAGACCAAGCTTCGGGTGAAGCTTCGAAATGATGGCATCTATGTGGGTTGAGTAGGCGAGCAGGGGGTCTAGCCATACTCCTAGGTATTTATAGGAAGAGATAGTGTTTCGTGTGCTTCCATCCAGGGTGGTGATTACAGGGGGGCTGGGTGTTCTTGCCAGTTTTGGGGCTGACCCGAAGGTCATGGAAACAGTTTTAGAGGTATTTATTTTGAGATTATTTGCACAAAACCAAGACTGCAGGTTGTTGTAGTCGTGTTGTAGTAGAGAGTGGACGTCACTTAGAACTGCGCCGGATGTGAAAAGTATAGTGTCGTCTGCATACATATGTATGTGGGACCTTGTGCAGACTGCTGGGAAATCACTGATGGAAAGGGAGAATAAAATTGGGGCTAGGATTGACCCTTGGGGAACACCAGTGAGGATGGGGAGGGGGGTATTTGGAGTTCATGATCCTGACTGACTGTCGCCTATTTTGAAGTAGGATTCAAACCACTGTACTGAAGGTGGGGGGGCGGGGCAGTCCAGCTCCCCATGAGTTTGTCAACAAGCAGAGAGAGTCAAAGGCCTTAGCCAAATCGATGAAAATAGCAGCAGTTAGTTGGCGTTGGTCAGAGGCAGATTGGATATGTCCAGTGACATGCGGAGGAGGGAAGGTATTGTTGAGTGGTACTTCCTGAACCCAGACTGATATGGGGAGAGGTAATTTGTGGACCTGAGAGTCTGGACAAGAGACTCTTGCAGCTTGGCAAGAGAGGGGAGGAGGGAGACGGAATGGTAGTTTCCGGGGACTGGGGGGTCACCACCCTTGTGGAGAGGGATGACACATGCTGATTTCCATGCTAGGGAAACATTACCAGACTCGCAGGACAAATTTGTAGGCATGTGAGATTAACTGCTATAGCTGGTGCTGAAATGTGTAGAAGCTTGGGGTCGATATTGTCTGGGCTGGACTTGGCAATTTTTAAAGAGTAGAGGGCATTTAGTACTTCTTCGGGTGATGTGGGAGTAAGGATAAAAGTGTTTTGGGCAGGGTGTTGGGGAAGCGAGCAGTGACCTGGAGGTGGGGGAGAGGACTGGTCAGGAAGGGCACATGTGGTGAAAAAGTTGTTTAGGGTTTCTGCTACTTTGATGGGGTCAGAGATGCTTTGATCATTTAGCTTGAGCCTAAGGGTGGAGGTCTGAGAGGGAGGGTCTATAAGGGAGTGGACCATCTTCCAGAAGGAGGAAGGTAGGGTGGTATTTAGGCGGGACTTAAAGTAATCTGCCTTGGCTCATCTTATCACTTTGGCACAGGCATTTCTTGCCGTGTTGTAAGCCTGTCTGGTCTGGAGGGTCAGTATGGATTTATAGAGGGACCAGGCCCTATCATGGATTTTGCAGAGGGCAGTTAGGGTGCTAGAGATCCATGGGTGGTGGAGCTTTTTGACCCTGGCTTTAACCAGGGGGCATGGGAGTCCCAGACCTTTTTAAATGTCTGCAGGAAACTGGACAGTGCTGAATCAATATCGGGTGCAGTGTAGACAGGGTCCCAGTCTGCAAATTGTAGGCCATGAAGGAGGGAGGTGGTATTCAGTGAGTTTAGTGGGCGGGTATTAATATATTTTGGGGCAGATTTCGGGAGCTGAACTTTCCTGGTACAGTGGGTAATGCAGTGATCGCTTAGGGCAGCATCCATTACACCAGCAGCAGATATTCTGTGTGGATGGGAGGCGAGGATCCAGTCTATTAGAGAATGATTAGATGAGCATTGGTTGTAGCAAGTGGGCTCTGTAATTAATTGTGTAAGGTTGAAAGACTCAATTTTGGATGTGGCTGCTTTTGTAGAGGGAGAAGGCCAGTCCAGGTTGTAATCACCTAGAAGGAGTAGTTCACCAGATGCTGCGAGGGAAGGAAGGGAGGACATGCAGGAGGTAAGGGTGTCCTGGACTAGATGCGGGGAAGCGTAGATCACCCCAATGTAGATAGGCAGGAAGAAGGGAGGTTGAGTTGGGAGAGTAACAATTCATGTGAGCAAGGGCAGGATTCTCTCTTGATAATTGAGCACTGGAGCAACTGCTTGACATAAACTACTACTCCCCCACCCTTTTTTCCATGGTCCTGGTGGAGGAGGGCATAATCAGGGATGGATAGGGAGGAGTCAGGGGTTTTGGTGGAGGGCCAAGTTTCCATGTGAGGCAGAGGATGTCAGGAGAGTTTTGTGTTACCCAGCAGCTAAGTTTAGGTAGAAGACTCCTTTTACTCATATGCATGATGTTTAGGCCTTTTTAGGGGGTAGAAGGCTTTGCCCAGGTTAGGGGCCTGGGTTTAGTTCAACATCCCCTGCTAGGTGTAGGGTGAGAAAGAAAACAGAAAAGGTGGCTGGTAGTTTGTGCCCACTGGTGAGTAGGGGGGATCTGGGCATGGTACAAGAGCACCATAAGAGGGTTGTTCGGGATGTCCACAGAGAGATGGCACCAGATGATATTTGGTGGAAAGAGGGAAGAGGAGAGGGGTAGAGAGATAGGGGGGCAAATGTATGCTGGTTAGAGAGGGTGAGGAGGGTTGTGGTGGAAATGGGTGGGGCTGGGAATATGAAGTTAGCAGTGGGGGGAGGAGGAGGGCTGAGAAAAGGCATGACAAGATGGAGAGAAATAAGAGGGGGTTGTTCCATTCATGGTGGGAATAACGTTTAGACAGTAATGCACTTGTGTGCAGTATACTTGGAACAGCGGTGGGGGGGGGGGTTCAAGGTTCTAGCACTAACCCTGCTGATGCACTAGGTGGCAATATGGGCAAGTTTTATACACTTAGAGCGAGGAGTGGGGGAAACTGCTCAAGGTATTAGCACTAGCTCTGCTGGAGCAGTAGATGGCAGTATAGGCAAGACTAAGAATGGGGGGGGAGTCTGAAAAAGTTGTTAGTATCTTCAGTGCTTCTAAACTTGTTGGCTGATGTGGCCTAATGGTTAGGGCACCAGACTGTTAGTGAACCAGAAAAAAAAGCCATTAAGGGGTTTGATTTCCACAGCCTACACAAGTACTCAGGTGATTTAAATAGTATGTTAAATACTAGGAAAGCAGGGGTAATATTTAGGTATACAAAATGATGGGTGGAGGAGGATCTACTACTGGTCATTGACAAAAGTTCTGATGAACGACCAGGCAACGAAACTGGCAGGTCGACCGCATTTTGCAGTCAACTGCCAGTTTCATATTAAAACAAGTGTTTTCTATGGGGGGCTTTGCCCGAACTCCACATGGGGTATGCCCTCACACATCCCCATAGGATTGTTAACTCAGAGTCAGAGCTCATTTGGGGAGGGTGCAGGACCCCAACATATGTTAGATTCCAGCAGTTTCCCCACAGGACGGGCGCTGTTGTCGCCTGTAGGGGAATCGCACTGTTGAAATGTCGCTGACAGTGCGGTATACCGAGGAGGAGACGGAAGGAACCAAAGTTCTCTTTCAAAGGGGAAGTAAAAGAGGGCTGATTGGTTCTGGCTGATGATTTAAAAATAGGAGGGTGGTTGTGTGGGTACAGACTTGCATATGTAGCCTTGCAAGATGGCGCCTGACACTGCAGCTAGAGTTCCCACATGTGAGCCCTGGCAGTTGTCTGGGGGGTGCAGCTTTGCTCACACCACCCTGAGGGCTCCTGTGGACTCCTGGTTACTGAGGACTTCTGGGGGAAGAAGGGAGAGGATGATCAATATAAGGTAGGCTGAGGGAGGAGGGGAAAGTAAACAGGGATTGAAATGAGAGAGGAAGTGGGGAAGAGGGGGTCTGAAAGGGAATGGGACAGACTTAAAGTAACAGAGGCACTTACAAACATGCAAGATCACATAATACAGTACATTGCAGTCAGATACATAGCTGGGTAATCTAAGCACTGTACAGTACAGCCTGAACAAAACAAAATAACATGCAGTTGTAAACCTGAGTTCAGCCAGAGAGCTAAGCTGAAACACATCAAAAGAGCACAGAACAGCCTTGGTTACAAAATGAACAGTTCCCAACAAAACACACTACACTGAGAAACTATGCATTCACATGGGATATGCTAGTAATTAAGGCACCAGTTGTAACCTAGTGTTCCCAGGACTGCGCCCTTGATCGGGCACCCCGAAGACCCAGCATTCCAGACCAGCAGAGCGGCAAGCATCCTGTGGCAGCTGTCCATGCCTTCCTGACTGGCTCCTCGCTCAAGGACTGTGACCTTGATCGGGTGCCCCTGAAGACCCAGCGCTCCAGACCAGCAGAGTTCCAAGCATCCTGCAGCTATGCCCATGCCTCCCCAGCTGGCTACTTGCTCAAGGACTGCTCCCTTGATTGGGCAACCCCGAAGACCCAGCACTCCAGACCAGTGGAGCGGCAAGCATCCTGTGGCCGCCCACCGCGCCTCCCTGGTTGGCTCCTTGCTCAAGGTACACCACTCTTCACAGCTTTTTTCTGATTGGGTGAAAGCAGTTTTCAGGAACCGCGATTGGCTGGCTGAATCAGGGCTGCCACTGCTATTGGCTACCTGCCTGCCTAAGCCAAATCCAGGCTGAATAGCTTCTCCCTTTATTCCTGTCTCTTCTCTACTCTGTCTGTCCTGTCTTTAACTTGAATGTTTAAGCTCTTACAGTGTAATTAGCTGCTGCTAGGATTCACATCTGCCTTCTTGTTTCTGTCTAAATAAGAAGGACTGTAATATTTATACTGTGATCTAGAAGGACTGTAATTACTTGAACTGAGATCTTAATGTGTATGCTGCTGCCAAGAATTGTAAAACTCGAGTAGGGATTACAGGGTTTAATGCTGATTTGTCTCTCATCTCTCTCTATTTTTACCTTGCTAAAAGCTTCTGCTGCAGACCCATCTCTCCCCTCTAACTAATTCTCCCCCACCAGGCACTAATTCCTCTCTGTCAGTCATTTCTCCCGTCGCTCTGGCACCCTAGACCTCCCTTTAGGATTTCAGTTAATCCCTTTTACATTTTAAATTTCTTGGCACCTAAGTGCCTGCACTGCCTGCTGCTCCTCAGGCTACTCCCAACCCCACTTAAGTTTGCTAATCTCTTCTTTGTCCCTGCTGAAACCCCTCCCCTTTGATTAATCCTCAAGCGTTTTGTGCACCAGACCTCTTTGTCTCCCTGCCTAAAATCCCACCCCCCGATTTAGACCTCACTGCTGCACTGCTCCTTATACCTGGCCCTAACCTGCTGTTTTTTCTGTTTACAGGACTGTGCCCTTGACTTGCACCCGAAGACCCAGCACTCCAAATCAGTGGAGTGGCAAGGGTCCCAGCAGCTGCCACCTGAGTCCCCCAGCTGGGTCCTCGCCAAGGTACACTGCTCTCCATGACTCCTTTCCGATTGGGCGAAAATGGTTTTTGGGAACCATAATTGACTGGCTGAATCAGGGCTGCCATTGCCATTGGCTACCTGCCTGCCTAAGCCAAATCCAGGTTGAAAGGCTTCTCCCTTTATTCCTGTCTCTGCTCTTCTCTGTCTTCCCTGTCTTTAACTTGAATTTTCTCCCACCTGCCCTGACCCTCTTTAAATACACCTCCTTCCCCAAAGGTCCGCCTCACCCTCTGCTACTGTAATCTTCTCTCCCTTAAA
This sequence comes from Neoceratodus forsteri, assembly GCA_016271365.2. NCBI lineage: Eukaryota > Metazoa > Chordata > Ceratodontiformes > Ceratodontidae > Neoceratodus > Neoceratodus forsteri. The sequence goes on along the minus strand of CM057453.1, from coordinate 874,781,061 downwards.
GGGACCTCCTCACACTAGAAGGGAACAGTTTGCTGCTGTCAACCTCTCCCCTGTAATGAGACTTACTCCCCTAAGAGGAGACAGCTATGTAGGTGCTGTCATGTTGGGCACACCATATTACCATGAGGTACTGGTCCTTCTTCTCCTAACCTCTCTGGCAGGGTTTACAATTGCACTATTAGGCAACCCCACCAAGGTGCTCTGCCGACTCTCGGTTGCCACCACTCTCATAGATTGGGCACTATGGCTACCAAGCAACTTTCACAGCAGGCCTTGATTGGAGCCACTACCCTTCGAGCTTGCACCGTTGACACACATCAAACCTGATCTTGCCATGGCCCTGATGGGCACCTACTCCAATACCAAAGGCTACTCAAAACCTCACCATGTAAGCTATAGACAAGCCCGTACTCTTAGATCATGGTGGAGGCGATACATAACAAGGAAAATTCTCATCCTCCTGCCAATGTCTGGGAATGTTCACCCTAACCTTGGCCCTGTTGGCTCTTCTAACCCTCCACACCATGGGCTAATAAAAACTTGCCTCTATTAACATTGGCAGCCTCCTGCCCAAACTATCCCAACTCCAGGCCTGGGTGACTATACACAAGCCAGACATTATATCAATTATGGAATCATGGCTCTCTCTCAAGGTTCCAGATGCATCAATCTCCTTAGAGGGATACAATATATTCCGCCTGGATAGACTGGCCAAATGAGGGGGAGAGTGCCTTGTCTACCTAAGAAGAAACATCAGCGGACAAGTCATGCCCTATAATACCAATACAAAAGAAGCTCAATAAAAACTCTCAATTGCGCAGCACAGCAAAACGATACTACTGACTACAGTTTACATTCCCCCTGGAAAACAAGGACTAGTGTTTGAACTTTTCTACGACCATTTCAGCAAGGCAATACAGGACTGGGAACAGGTTATATTGGAAGACTTTAACACAAACTGATTAGCGCAGGAAACGGTAGCTGTAAGAGATAAAATACATGGTCTATAGCTTAGACCGATGATCAACCAGACAACCAGCAAGAACTAACATACAGGGACCAGCACTCTTATAGACTGGTTCCTAGTTACGTAACCCAAGCATATAAAAAACATTTTTGTCCCTCGGGACTCCCAGAGTGACCATTCTCCAATAGTCTGCTCCTATGCAAACAAGTGCCCTAAAGACCCCCGCCCCCCAGCTCACCAAAAACCGCTTCCTGAGAAAAGGGCAACTATATCCCTTTAAAACATACCTGAAACACACAGATTGGACCCTCTTAGATGACTGTGATGACACTAACAAGGCCCTCGATCACTTTATCACAGTCTTCAATAAAGCATGTGATCTATTCACCTTCAAAATTAAGAGAACTAGTAACCCCTGGCTCAGCGGCTCCCTCATAGAGCAAATGAAATATAGGGATAATCTCTGGCACAAAGCGTGAGCAACCGGTAAACAGGCTGAATATACCACTTACAAGACTGCAAGGAATAAATGTGCCAGATTAGTAAGGAATGCCAAGGCCACATATTACAGAGAACAATTAGATAAAAGCTGGGGGAATGGGAAAGGCTTCTGGAGCAACATTAAGACTCTCACCGGGAAGGAATCTAGGGCTATACCAGATCTAATTGTGACTCCCTTAGGGCCTCTGCAACATCCTAATGACATTGCAAATGCCTTTAATCAAGCCTTTATGGACCTAAGCTCAGTTCTACCCTTGGACCACCTAAAGCCTAATTTACACAGGAAGCCTCCCAATTCCAACCCTTCCCACACCCTTAACCCCAATCGGCCTCTCTTTTACGTCAAACTGGTCACCTGGTCCGAAACCATCAAATATGTCAGAAGGGTCTTAGGCAAAACGAGAATGGGCAGTGACTCGGTTGACATGAAGCTACTCACTCTTGCACTGGAAGAACTGGCCTATCCTCTCACAAAATTATTTAATATATCCTTCAGGACTGGTATATTTTCTGATAGATGGAAAACTGCCCTAGTCTCCCCAGTCTTTACAAATGGCGACAGAATAAGCTTGGGTAACTATTGTCCGATCTCCATTTTACCACCCCTCTCAAAAGCCCTAGAGAGAATGGTGTCAGATCAACTTACAGAATACCTGAGTAAACACAAGCTACTCTGCCCATAGAGACATGGATTCTGAAAATTCCACAGTACTGTCACTGCACTCACCTACTTTACCTCCCACCTTTATGACGCCCTTGACTCTGGAATGATGGTGGGGTCCGTTTTTATAGACCTAACCACAACATTTGACACTGTCAATCACCAGATCTTGCTTGACAACTTCTTGACCCTAGGTCTGTCCACTAATGCAGTTACTTGGTTTACAAGGTACTGCTCACAAATCCATCAGTGCATTAGGATAAATGGAGTCTCCTCAGAACCACAGAATGTTACACTGGGGGTTCTCCAAGGATCAATTTTAGGGCCCTTACTCTTCAGCCTTTTATCAATGCACTTCCTAGTGCATGCCCTGACAAGATGCTGCTCTACACAGATGATGCAGTGATCTCAGTTTCTGGGTTCCACTTGCCTGAAATCACTGCAGCTCTTCAAGATAGCTTCTCCAAACTTGAAACCTGGTTCTTGTATAACAGGATACTCTTAAAAAACAAAAAAACTAAATCTATGCACGTCACATTTCAGCGCTCCAAAAAGAATGCCGGCCCACTGATCATCCATAGTTGCAAAGGAGAAGTCATAGAACAGGTCTCCACCTTCAAATGCCTGGCATCCACTTAGATGATGCCCTCCCTTTCACTTCTTATATAGATCACATTGTAAAATCAGCCAACATCAGAATTGGGATCCTATACCACCACAGAAAAGCCATGACCCCCGAGGCCCTCAACCTCGTCACTCAAAGCTTCATACTGTCAATAATTGACCATGGTCTAATCATATATAGTGCTGCCACTGAGACAGTGCTAAATTGCGTAAAACTACTCCTCAATAAAGCCTGTCAGCTTGTTCTAGGAGCCGATCACCTTACTCATACTTGTAACCTCTATTCCTTGACTGGGTGGCTCCCCCATACCTAAGAACTAAGTACCAAGCATGCCTAATTGGAAAAAAAAGCCCTCCTAGGACTAACACCTGATTCAACCACTACCTTATTCCAATGGAATCTAACCTACAAAACTACCAGAAGCTCAGTGAAGGGCGTCTTACGTGTCCCATTCAAAAGAACTTTCTTTGTTCAGTGGCCCCTTTCTTACTGTGGCCCACAATGGATGAATGACATGCCCACCGCCCTCTTACAATATGAAAAAATCTGCCCCTATAAGAAAGACCTTTGTATCCTCCTGGCCAGAACCAACCATTGTGACTGTAAATCATAGGGAGGGACATTTCTTCCCAAGCCCCTGGGTTCCTCACCTACCCCTCTTCCTCTCTTCCTTCCCCCAGCACCCTCCACCCCTCATGTCCACTGTCTCAATCATCTACTGGCAGCCACCCCCTACTCCTTGCTTATGTCAGGCCCTAATTTGTCACTCTCTGCTGCTTCTCTACTATCTCTCTTTACCCTCACTAAATCCATTTGGACAATGCCTTTCTTGGCACCTACCCCATCTCCCACCACCTCCCAACTAATTTCACCCTTACATTCTCATCCTTGACAAAGCCACCACTGGTTGCTACCTCCCTACTCACTGCACTTAGTAACTGGTTATCTGCACTTAGTAACAGGTCCATATTGTTTGCTGCTAAATTGTTAGACTTTAGTGAACCTGTCTGTTTTACATTGTCTGTCTGTATTGAAGTCTGCTTTTGTAGTCTGTTTACAAGTATGTCCTGCCATGTAATCGTAACTGCCTACCAGTCAACTTTTTCTATTGACTGTTTTCAGTGTTTGTACTTATTGTACTGGTTTTGAGTCCTTGACATGCAGCCTTTGTAAATGAGCCACCTTGGCTCAAAGGTTGTAATTCCAAAACTGAAATAAACAAAATAAATAAATAGTGTAGCAATATGGGGTACCTTAGCCCACGGAATCAATCAATACAGTTTGGCAGACAAATATCCCTTTAACGGACTTGCTTGTGTAGCCTTGCAAGATGGTACCTGATGCTGCAGCTAGAGTTCCCACCTGTGAGGGCTGGCAGTCATCCTGGGAGCAGGAGGTGCCAGCTCTGCTCACACCACCCTGAGGGCTCCTGTGGATTCCTGGATACTGAGGACTTCTGTGAGCACTGCAGTTATCTGGGGGGGGCAGCTCTGCTCACACTACCCTGAGGGCTCCTGTGGACTCCTAGTTACCGAGGCCTTCTGTGAGCACTGGCAATCATCCGGGGAGGCAGCCCTTCTCTCACCAACCTGCGGGCTCCTGTGGACTCCTGGTTATTGAGGAATATATGCTTGAAAGTGGACAACTGAGGTACAATATTGCAAGATTTGCTAGATCTGGCCATATTGTTCTCTTTTGTTTCCAACAGAGTAATGGATCTTCCTCGAGACCAATCACAGCATGGTCCACAAAGTACTCCAGGATCATTGTGCTGTACAGGGCAGTTATCAGTCTGGCAGATGAACCTGCTGCACTTTCTTTAAAGGATACCAGTCCATGTTGTTGTAGGTGACTTAGATGTGATTTCCCTTTCTGACCCTGAATATTGGATGCCCGGGAAGTAGCTGTACACATCTTTCCTCCACTGATGACACTGCTGACTGTGAAGAATTGATAGATGTACTGTTGTCTGTGCCAGAAGTGCACTGTGATAGTTTGGCAGGCATTGACTGCTGTACATCAGTTAATGGTGTTTGTAGGGCAATGTCACTTTTGGTTAGCAGAAGATCTCTCCAATACTCAATGTCTTCCCCTGCAAGAAGGATGGCTTCAATGTTCCACTTGAAGTGGGAATCTAGCAATGTAGCAAGCACATAGGTGCCATTCTTAAACATGGCATTTATTCTCTGATCAGTCAACAGTCTGATACTCAAGTCATCTGCTAGCATAACAGCAGTGGTGGTGTCTTTTGACCAAAAGTCTTTCTTTATGTCGTCAAGGAAAATGTGAAGAAATCTGATCTGAAGAAGAATTTGACTCAAGAGTTGCACTGTCTGCACTGACATCATGTGTGGCAGCCTCAAATGGCTCCAGTAAGGTGACCAAAGATTTCAGCAGAGTCCAGCTGCTGGAACTGAACATGATGTCTACTTTACCTATTTTATTATGCATGGTGTAGTCATGTACAGCTTTTTTCCTACTCAAGAAGCTTTTCCAACATGTAAAATGTTGAATTCTATGGGGTTGGAACTTCCTGCTTTAATGTAGGCAAGGGTAAGTTGTTTGACCTCTGCAGCCCTTTCAGGATTTTTTGAGGCGTCACAGAGTAGCTGAAATGCCCACATATTTTCCTGGCAAGACCTAACATGTTTTCAACATTTCTGTTCCCATTTAAGAAACCATGGATGAGAAGATTTAAGCAATGTGTGAAACAAGTTATGTGTTGGTAATTGCCATCTCTAACAGCCTTCACTGTGTTGGCTCCATTATCTGATACTATGAATCCTGGAGATAAGGAATACAGATTAAGCCATTTCTGGAACTGATTTAGCAGCTTCTGCAAAATATTCACAGCAGTGAGGTTTTCTTTAAAAGTGGTGACATATAATATTTATTTTTATTTATTTTTTGATGACCAGGTAGGTGCACTAGACACAAAAGTGACTATTTTCAGGCATGACCCGGGAGGTCAACAACACCGAGAGATAACAGGTACATAGAATATAGTGTCAAGAAATAAGCAATACATCAGAATCAGAAGTGAAGCAAAATTAAGATAATAATAGTATTAAGGCATGTAAAGAGTAATTGTACAATAGAAGATAAGTACCCATGTAAAAACAGTAATAGTAATATCACTATTAAGGTGCAAAAGTGCCACAGGGTATCGTTATGTCCGGCTGAGACTGAGAAAAGACAGCTATAGGGAGGAGGCAGGGAGAGAGATAATTCTGAGATAAAGCTGAGATAAAGCCTAGCAAGAGAGAGGAGGAGAGGAGGAGAGGAGGAGAGAGGGAAGAAAGGGAAGGGAAAGAGGGAGGATAAAATATTGGGTAGGCTGAGGAGCAGGGTGCCAGATCACACCACAGAAAGGGGAGGGAACTGTGAGCGACCGAGGCAAGGGGAGCCAATATCTATGGTGGGTTGAAACAGGTGCAACGAGCATGTGCGGTAAAGAGGGAGTGGTGCCTCTTCTTAAAAGTAGCAAGATTAGGGGCAAGGCATACATCTAGGGGCAGAGAATTCCAGTAAGAGGGACCTACATGCGAGAAACCTGAATTCCCTTTGGAAGTTCTACATCTAGGAATGTTAAGCAAGGAAAGGTCAGAAGATCAGAGACCGTAGGAGATGGGCTGAGGGGTCAGCAAGGAGGCGAGGTAGGTAGGCATACTGGACTGCAGTATACTGTCCAGAAGGTTCCCAAGAGAAAGGAGCCTGTATACACTGGGGGAGGGCCAATTTAGGTCTGAATACAGCAGGCAGTGATGCCTTAGTCTGGAGGATGCAGAGACATATCTGCATATACTGTTTTAAGTTGTACGCCACCTATGAAGAGTAGCCTTGGGTGTGTTAGTATAGATTACGGATCCATAAGTGAGTGCCGGAAGTAGGATTCCTCTAGCAATGGCTGTCCTAGCAGAAGGGGTTTGAGTATGACCAGTTTTGTACGCTAAGCCCAGTTTTGAATTGACAGTCTTACAAGTAGAGGTTATATGAGTGTCATAAGTAAGGGATTCATCAAGCAAGACACCCAGATATTTAAAGGAAGTTACCATGTCCAGTGGGGAACCATCAGCCAAGGAGACCCGGAAAAATTCACGGCATTGCTTTAGTTTAATAGAGGATCCAAAGAGTATAGCCTGGGTCTTTCCAGCATTGAGAATGAACTTCTTTCCGGAGATCCATGACTGAATATTTTGTAGGTCCATAGAGAGCTTATGATTAATAGAGTGGACATTATCTGAGTTGGTGTAAAGAACAAGGTCATCGGCATATAGCAGCGTTGAACAGAAGGATATATTTTGAGCTATGTTGTTTATAAAAATCAAGAAGAGGAGGGGTCCAAGGATAGATTCCTGTGGTACACCAATATTTATAACTGCTTTTTCAGAAGTGGCCGAATTGAATTTAACAGCTTGAGTTCTGTTCGATAAGTAGCTATGGAACCAGGTTACAAATCCAGTTGAGAAACTCAGGGTTTGGAGATTTGCAAGCAGAAGAGGGTGGTTAACGAGATCGAAAGCCTTCGTCAGATCGATAAATACTGCACCGGTTTGATGACCCTGATCCACGGCATGAAGGACATCGTTTGTCAGCTGTAAAAGAGCAGTTTGAGTATTATAGCCTTTTCTGAAACCATGTTGGTTAGTGTGGAGACGGTTATACTTAGTAACGTGTTCTGAGATCTGTGCTGAGACGAGCTTCTCGAGGACTTTATTTAATACTGATAGTATAGCAATTGGTCTATAATTGGTTATATCTGTCTTATCGCCTTTTTTGAACACTGGCGTGACTCTGACCAGTTTCCATATTTCGGGCACCACGCCTTCACTCAGGGACAAACTGAGTATTCTGGTCAGCGGTCCTGCAATGAATGGTGCCGCAAGCTTTAAGAGTTTAGAGTCAAGGCAGTCAGATCCATCAGCGGTACTGTCAGATATGGAATTTAGATGTTTAAGGACAGCCTTCATTGAGACTGCTTTAAAGTAGAAAGGAGGCGTCTTTGTAGTGTCAGTCGGGGTGAGGGATCCAGACATTACATTATCAGAAGAGAAAACAGTAGTGTAATTGGAGAGGTCAGAGAAGAGAGAGTTAAATGCATTGGCAGTTTTGCCCGGGTCATTACAATGAACACCATTCAATATCATATCATTGTTCAGGAGACTTTGCTTTGATCTGAGGAAAGTTTTGATATGGGACCAGAATTTTTTAGGGTCACCAGCTGCATCCATCAGAAGACCCTTACAGTATTGGCTTTTTGCATGTCTTATTTGTGTTTTACACTTTGATCGCTGTTCTCTGTAGATGTTAAAGTCCGCTGTGAGACCAGAGATTTTAAACTTTCTCCAGCATTTATCCCTGTTTTTGAGGGCTGTAAGAAGGTCTTTATGTAGCCATCTGGTTTATTTACCATGAACGTGGCAAGTGATGACTGGAGTAAGCTTATCTTGTCGGAGCATGAACCTACTCAGGAAAACATGGAGGGCGGCATCCATACTCATTGATTGGTAGACGGGGACCAATCAGTATGGGACACATTAAAGAGGAAATGAGCCTGGTTCAAGTTTGCATAGTTCCTGAGGCATATACATTGTTGGGGGGACATGGAGGTTGTAGATGGACTCCATATGCAGAAAACAGGGGCATGATCACTGATATTGTCCAGTAGCATTCCTGTTGCTGCAGTTCTGTCCACACGATTCATTAAGACCCAATCAATAAGAGTGCTGGAGTCAGTGGTAACAGACACTCTTGTAGGGTCAGTAATAATGTGGTGTAAGTTGTAGCTCTGTACCAGGGATTGTAGGGTATCACGAGAATTGCCAAGCCAGTTTAAATTTAAATTTCCGAGAATAGTGAGTTCATTCTTCCCTGCATATGTGGCCGTGTGATCCAACAAGTTCCCTAGGCCATTAAGTCCACTATTAGGAGGATTATAGGCACAGACAATATGGTGTTTCTTAGCTCCTAGTCTGAGTATGGCATGGATGTATTCACACAAGGAGTTTTTCCTGTCAGTTATCATAGTTAGGTTTAGATTGTTTTTATAATATATTGCAACACCTCCACCACACTTTGGAGGTGGCCTATCACACCTGAGAAGGTTGTAGTTTGGGAGCAGGCAATAGGTATCCGGGATTGAGGGCTTTAGCCATGTCTCAGATTGACAGAGTACATCGGGATGGTGATTTTCCATCCAGGCTTCAAGCTCAGTATGATTACGGAGAAGACTCCTAACATTTAGATGGACTATGCGAAGACTTTTCATGTCATAGCCAGTGCAGTTTAGAGGTAATTTACCTGTCGTTGGTACAGGGTTTAACTCAATGTCCCCAGACAGCAAGAGAACCAACAATATGATGTACCCTAACTTATGCAGGGCAAACTGAGGGATATTACAGCTATGGGTACACCACCATTTAGCAATAGAAGCAGTAGCATAGTAGATGAGTAGTTTAGGGAGGAGTGCAGGAGTCACATCAGGGCCTCTAGTAGTTAGGACTAGCATGTTAGAGTAAGTGAAATCATTTAGATTCAAGTCACTATCTTTGAGGTGACTTTTGGGATCAGGCACAATAAGAATAGTAAGTAACATCAGAGACAGGATAAGAGAGGGCACACGTAGAGATAACCAAGCCATTCTGTAGCATTTAACAGTGAGCATGTTGGGAAGGCTGGATGGAGGGTTTAGGGGGATGCAGTAGAGTGCAAAAATGTAACTGCCGCAAATGGAGCTTCGTAGTCCGCCTAGTTTTAGAAGATCCTGTTTCCGCCTAATTTACAGAGATCCCTGAAACTCCAAGAAAAAACCCAGGATTATCAGAAGGGTATGTGAGTAACAGATGAGTACAGCATAACCAAGGGAAATTGCAATATGTGAAGTGGGAAGCTAGGCAAAGCTGAACCAGTTGAATCAGACAAGCAGGCAGTTTAAGGACAGAAAAAAGGAAAAGATTTCTGCCTAAAAATGCTATGAAAGAAGAGATCAGAGCAGTCAAGCTAAAATGATTTCAACTATACATTAAGATAGTGAGTGAAAGAGGAGAAATGGGGAATACAGGTTTAGGGTGCCACCCAGTGGCTGGTTTGTATAACGAACCAATGGAAAAATGAGGAGTTGGTCTTTTATTTTGATTGGTCACAGTACACTATAAAACTAAATGCCTGCTTCCTACTACTTATGGCAGAGCGGAGTACAAACAAGCAGCACTCTCTGGCAAAATGAATGCAGTTCAATCGGTGAATTTCAGCAAAATGCATTTATTGAACCTGGGCTTTCGAAACCCAGATCCCACCGCTTTGGCAAGAGCCTTCGTCAGGGGATGTGGCTACAGCAGATTCAACACATCTTAAATAGCCATATTTTAATACAGTCACCTGTAGTTAGTTGATTAGCAATCATGGTAGTGGTATATATCTATATGGCACATGACAAAAATAAAAAAGCAAAGTAATATGCTCACAATATTCAAAATATCAAACAGAGTGTCAAAAAGAAAAATGTGTCTGGGACCTCTATGTTTAATTTTAAACTACTGTCAACAATAACAAGTGTCCATAAGACAGAGACTAGGGCAGAAAAAAGGGGAAAAGGAAATGCAGAACCAAGCAGTGATCACCCTAGAGGTCCGAGTTGTGACAGACACATTTTTCCTTTTGATACTCTGTTTGATATTTTGAATATTGTGAGACTATTACTTTGCTTTTTTATTTTTGTCATATGCCATATAGATATATACCACTACCTTGATTGTTAATTAACTACAGGTGACTGTATTCAAATATGGCTATTTGAGATGTGTTGACTCTCCTGTAGCCACACCTCGTGACGAAGGCTCTTGCCGAAGCACTGAGGTATGGCAGAGCAGGAATTATTACTTTCTGACTGAAAACTGGCCCAATGAGCCGTAACAGTCATGTAGTCAATTGTTTGGTTGCTGGTCCATATATTTGTGGTTATGTGAACCTGCTTCACCTCAGAGAGTTTCAACTATTTAGTGACCGCACTACACACCAAGTCATACAACTGTAGAACAGCCTTTTTTGAGAAAGATGTTCAACAAGGAATGGTGTATTGTGGTTCAATTTGATTCACGAACTTGAGGAAACCTTTCTGGGCAACAAAAGCAGAAGGGAGTTAACAATCGGCCAGCAGCTCTGCAATGGCTCTGTCTAACAGCTGGCGTTTTGGATGCTTGTGGGTAAATTTTGATGTCCTCGCAACACTTTCTTTTAATGTTAGTTGATGAAAATGATGAGATATTTTTAATTTGGGGGGGAGAGATTGTACTTTTCATACCTTTTTATGGTGGAGTACTACTGTGGGATTTTGCAGTACTTGATGCTGTCAGAAGAAAGCAATCTATGTTTGTCTGAGAAGACTGCAAGGACAAATCAAGTGATTCAATGTTAGTTCCTGCTTCCAGTTCATTGTCACTATGGTCACTGTCACCACCACCTCCACTACCGCCCATACCAACCACACTGTCCCTTACCCTGCCTCACTCATTTGGGTGTTTGCCTTTGCATGTTTTATCATTACTTATGTTCCTCAATGTCCTGCTTTGCCACCACGACTGACTCTCTTTTTGCACAGACTGCATACAGCTCAAGTGTTGTCTGCAGGGTCAATGTAAAATACATTCTACACTAAAGATTTACCCTTTGGGCTTTGTACTATGCTGCCTGTCACTATTTCTTGTATTGTCAAGGGACCTGGAGGAAACCCTATACTGCCATTTCCTTGTTCACATGAATTTTTCCCATTCATGGTCATCTTCTTATTCTTACGTTTAGCGTATGATTTCTTTTTCTTCACTTGCCTCTCATGCCCTACAGTGGCATCCTCTTCATCCCCCTTATTGAAACTAGTACTGGCTTCACTGCCTCAAGATTCAGAAGAACTGGAAGTGCTGTCATCATCAGGTGGGACATAGCCTTGGCTTTCCTGTTCCCATTCCCCATTATCACCACCATCTTTATCAGCATTCACTGCCTCAGCATCTGAACTTATGTTTGAGGAGGATGCCTCATAGAAACATAGAAGTTGATGGCACATAAGGACCGCAAGGCCCATCCAGTCTGCCCATTTCTTTTTCTGCATTATGAATGTGCCATTGGCTTTTGCTCTGTCAATGGGCTATCTATTCATACTCATCTGTATTGCTCCCTTATGCCTATCCCATGCCTGTTTTAAGCCCTGCACTGTATTCATATCCACCACTTCCTGTGGTAGGCTGTTCCATGCATCCACCACCCTTTCTGTGAAAAAGAACTTCTTCACATTACTTCTTAATCAGCCTCCCTCGAATCTCATGCTGTGTCCTCTTGTCCTGCTATTTTTCTTATATTGAAACATGTTAGACACTTTCACCTTGTTAATGTCCTTAAGGTGTTAAAATGTTTCAATCATATCACCTCTCTCCCTCCTTTGCTCTAGGGTATACATATTGAGCTCCGTTAATCTGTCCTCATATGTTTTCTGATGCAGTCCCTGCACCATTTTGGTTGCCCTTCTCTGGACTGCCTCAATTTGGTTAATGTCCTTGTGAAGGCGTGGCCTCCAGTACTGCACGCAGTACTCCAGATGGGGCCTAACCAGTGTCTTGTAAAGAGGGATTATTACCTCCCTCTTCCGACTTGTGATACCCCTACTAATACACCCCAACATCCCTCTAGCCTTACCTACTGCTTTAGTGGTCTGCTTGGATGATTTCAGGTCATCAGTGATGATGACTCCCAAGTCTCTTTCTTCCCTTGTGACTGCCAACAACTCCCCTCCCAGCCTGTAGGTGGCTTCAAGGTTTCTCTTCCCTATGTGCACGATCTTGCACTTCTTTGCATTAAACTCAAGTTGACACTGTTCTGGTCATTTTGCTAGTTTATCCAGATCTCTTCTCATTCTATCCACCCCATCTGGATCATCTACTTTGTGCAGATCTTGGTGTCATCTGCAAACAGACAACTCTTACCCTCCAGTCCATCTGCAATGTCACGGTTGAAGATAGTGAAGAGGACTGGCCCCAGGACTAATCCCTGAGGTACTCCACTTGTGACTTGCATCTCTTGTGACTGTATACCATTTACCACCACTCTCTGGTTTCTGCCCGTCAACCAGTTTGCCACCCAGTTGACCAACTTCTGACCCACCCTGAGCCTACTCAGCTTATTAATCAATCTTCTATGCGGAAGCCATTTAGGCCTTCTTGCATGCTGCTTGAGCAGCTGAAAGTCTCTGGCACATCTGGCAAAACATTCAGTAGCTCTACAAGTAACTCCTGCCAGTTCTTTTTGAAACTCTACTATCATTTCTTTGATAATATGCTTTTTTGGTTCAGGTGGACATTTTGTGCCAGTCCTGGTGATTTTATTATTGTTGCTATGTTCTTCATTGGTGCTAGGATTCATATTGTCCTCATCATTTTCAGCTGCACATGCACCAGCACTGAACTTCCTTTTAGTAGACTTAGTCTGGGAAATACAAGATATAGTAGACACAGCCATGTCTTTTGCTCTACCACAGAGAGACATCACACACAGTGTAGTTATGACAGGGCTCAGAGCACCTAACAGGTTAACAGACAGTGTAATACAGCTTAAATGGCTTTTGCTATACTGCAGAGAGACACAGAATATCTTACATCCCAGAGAGGGCTCGGGGCACCTAACAGTGTGTAATACAGCCCAAATGGTTTTCACTAAACTGCAAAGACACACAGAGTAGTTATGTTACAGACCGGACTCAGGGCACCTAATGGACATGGTATAATACAGCTTAAATGGCTTTCACTATACTGCAAAGACACACAGAGTAGATATGTCCCAGACAGGGCTTGGGGCACCTAACAGACAGTGTGTAATACAGCCCAAATGGCTTTCACTAATCTGCAGAGACACACAGAGTAGCTTTGTCACAGACAGGACTCAGGGCACCTAACAGACAGTGTTTAATACAGGATCCGTACGATTTCCCAACTCATAGTACCCCGACGACTGACTTCCCGAAACCAACTTCCCAACTGCTGCCACATCCCGTCAATACTAATCCCGTCCTTTGTTTTCCCGTCAATAATTAAACCCCGTCTCCTAAACCCCCGACATGCTTACATTTGGCGGAGATCTCACCAGGAAAAATGAAACTGGCCTCCTAAAATATCTTAAGATCTCTTCGGCCAGCCCCTGTCAAGGAAAACGTGAGATCTGCCTGTGCCAGCACTCCCACACTCTCTGTGGAATTAGGAGCATTTTAATAGTTCCTATCTGTCCAGTTCCTGTAGTAGCCTTGCTTGCATTGGGGCATAATTAGCTTCATAGAGTTGTGAGACTGAGGTTGTGAGCTTCATCCCTAAGTATTTAATCTGGGTCAAATCCCAGCAGAAAGGATACTGAGTTTTTATCGACATACTGGGGGCATATTGTATAGCCAGGACTTCCATCTTACTCTCATTGAGTGTATAGCCTGATAAGGAGCTGTGTTATTGTAATATTGACCAAATAATTGGAAGGTCCATCTCTGGGGCTGACAAACAGAGTAAGATATCACCTGTGTAGAGGGCAATGAGCTGCTCCGTGCCTTCTGGTACCATGTGACCCATGACTCTCGGGTGTTGTCACAAAGCCTGTGGCAGGGACTTAATATACAATGCAAATTGGGGACAAGGGGAAACCTTGTCTCATTCTATGTTGCAGAGGAAAAGATGAAGACATATGACCATTTGTCCTGATCTGAGCAATGGGAGCATGGTAGATACAGGAAATGAGGTCTTGAAATTCATTCAGGAACCTAAATTTATGCAGTGTGCCCTGTTACAGTAAATGACTTCTCCATGTCGAGACTCAGAGCTAGGAGAGGGGAACCAGAACTAGAGCCCTGCTGTATTATGGAGAGGGATCTCTTAAAACTATGCATAATTTGATGGGAAATGGGAGGAGCTGCTTACTCAGTTTAAATGTAAATGAAGCTCACACTGCAAACAATGAGATGAAGCTTACCTTTACCTGTGCCTATGAAACGGGAAATGGGCGGTGCCGCACTAACAGCAACAAAACACTTTAGCAAACACAACAGACAACGAGATGAAGCTTACCTTTACCTGTGCCTCTGATGTACCTCTGATGCGTAGACTCGTAGAAGTTTAATTAATTAAAAGCAAACGCAGATTTCGCGTAAGTTCAAGTATTAAAAGTCTAATGAAAAAGTAACTTTATTTAATTCCAAAGTTTAAAATTTGGCATCTACTTAAATAACCATATTGTGTGCCACTCCTCTAATAAAATCCATAACAGAGCGATGTTCCATGTCGGAAACAATGTTTGTTATCTTTTCCTCTCTCAGAGCATATTTGTTTTTAATTGGTGACTTTGGCAACCCTTGGTTAATTTTTTCTATCATGCTCTCTGTCACAAGTTGTTCTTTATGTAGCTCTTCAACAAATCGATCTATCCCTATGTGTGACGCTCCAATCAAGGTATCTAGGCGTCGGTGCCATGCCTCCACTTTGTTTTGTGTTCTGGGTAGGTACACCCTGAAGCATTTGGTCATGAACAGACCAAAACTGAGGACGAAACAGAGGTGGTGTTCTGACAGTGGCATTATTTCTCATTCTCCTCCGCACCCTTCCCAGAACACATGTTTCCTCAAACCACTCCACTATGCATTCAGCCTCTGTTGGGATGTCATTCTTTACATCTTCAAAAACATCAGGAATTTTATCAGGACTTAAAAAATGCAAGGGCAACAAGTTGTCTAAGTTTAAGGCTAAATTCAGGATCAGTTCCATATCTGTGTGCTAGCCCACATCCTTGTATTTTGCGCCAGATAATTTGTCCTAGGTGAAATAGACAACCCTTGTTGACAACATTGGGGAATTCAGACTTGCAGGCGTTGATGGCTGCCTGCTCAAAATCGGTCAGGACAAATTTTGGTGACAGACAAATTTGATATTTGTCTGCAACGTCCTGCAAATCCTGTAGCATGCATACATAACATTCCTGTGATTTACTCAACATCAAAGCGTATACCAAAGGGAGGATTCTGCAGGTCTCACCAGTTCCTACTGGGGCATGTATAGAATATAATTGCCTAAATAGGTTAGGGACTGTGCGGAAGGTACCATCCATGATCCAAAAGTTTGCTGTACTAAGTTTCTCAATGTTTGCTTTTGTTGTGAAAAAATAATATTTTTTCATTACCACATGTTGAATCTCGGGCCAGGAAAGAGTGGCCATTCACCACTAAGAATTCTTGTGGGATGCACACACCGTCTAATGTTTTAGGTTCAGGCATGCTATTTTGTTTTCTTGCATGCTTAACAACCTGCAACAGGGAATGCTTGCCTGGCATGTTATGTCGTACTTCTGGATGTACCTGGGCAAGCTCATTTTGAATAAGTTGTGCAGGTGTGTCGTGAGTTGTCAATGCATGGTGTTTCAGGGAGGCTATTGCAATTGCCACAGGAGCATCATTTGCATCTAGTGCATGGTTATGTTCTGTTGTTCCATGCAATTGATGTTGGTCACCTACAAGCACCGTGGATGCACGGCCATGACATCCTGCATATTTTCTATGTTGACAGCACCAGTAAAATAAGTGCACGATTTCGCTCTTTAACGTATAAGTAGCCGATAATGCTGAGCTTTGCATTGCCTCGCTGAGATTTCACAACGTTGCAAACAGTTGGTGTAACCGGTGTCTCCATAGCTCTCTATAAAAACTTCTAAGCGCGAAGGAAATGCAAGTGTAAATGTCTCTGGATATAATAGCCTAATTGGAGCCACTCCTTGATCCAGGAACAGAATTTAATTGATAGCACACACTTGCACTGGGATTGCTTTACAGCTGACTTGCATGCGTAAATGAAGCCTCACCCTCCCGTACCTCCCAAACCTACCGACTGCTAAATTAAATTAACATTAACTCGGACTCGCTGCTAATGAATGATTCCTGCTCTTCATGTAAGGCTGCAATGATTCCTAAAGTAACCTCCAATGCTGGCACCTTTCATGTTACAGCTTGCAAACTCATTCAGTGATCAGATTTAACGGGTACGCAGACTCCAATACCACGGATACAGAAGTTACAGTATGTCCCGACTGGTAAATTACAGGTGTAACATTAACGCTGATTGCTGTCAATGAACGATTCCTGCATTCTTGTATGTTTCTCTGAGCAAGTCAGCCTCCGTTGTCATCAATCTTACATATGTAAGATTGATGACAACGGAGGTTTACTTGCTCAGAGAAACATACAAGAAAGCACTAGGGATGCAGTAAAAGGGAGAGCAAGAATGGGCAGCAGCAGTGCTGTGGGAAAAAATGTAAGTTACGGGTTGATGACAAACGGGGAAATGGTATGCAGGGGGATAGTCTCGTCGGTAAAATAAGCAGATCGGGAAGCTGGTATATGGGAAGTTATACTCGGGGAAATTTAACATCGGTCAGAATAGTGATGGGAAATCATACTAGACCCTTTAATACAGCCTAAATGGCTTTCACTATACTGCAGAGAGACACAGAGTTGCTATGTCACAGACAGGGCTCGGGGCACCTAACAGAGAGTGTGTAATACAGTCTAAATGGTTTTTACTATACTGCAAGGAGACAGAGTATATGTCACAGACAGTGCTCAGGGCACTTAACAACAGACAGTCTGTATACAGCTTAAATGGCTTTCACTATACTGCAGAGACACACAGAATAGTTATATGTCACAGAAAGGGCACAAGGCACCTAACAGACAGTGTGTAAATATACAGCCTAAATGGCTTTCACTTGCTAAATTGGAATACTTTCACTCTACTTTCAAAGCCAACGTAAGCACTCCCTCCAAATTTTGGAAAGTGGTTCATTCCCCTCTTCTCCCCCCACATCACTGAAACCACAAACCCCCTAATTAATGTAAATAATGAACTAACTTCCGACCACACTATTGTGGCAACAGCATTCAACCAATACTTTACCTCATGTGCCTCCGCCCTTCTTACTTCCCTCCCCCGGCCCCTGACTTTAAAACTTCCTCCTCAAACCTCAGATGCTCAGATTACTTCTCCTTTGCCTCAGTTATTTATACAGACACTATAAATGCACTGCTAGCACTCAACCCACCTAAGGGCTCTTCGCTGATGGCCTTGATCCAAAGCTCCTATTCCCATCTGCTCATGCTATCGCTTCTCCTCTTTCTGCTCTACTAAACCTCCCCTTCTCATCTGACATGGTTCCACTCTCCTGGAAACACACAGTAGTTCTTCCCCTACTTAAGGGAGATGACCCCTCCTCCCTGGGGAACTACAGGCCCATATCTCTCCTCCCAATACTGGCCAATCTTCAGGAACACCTAGTCCTTTCCCAGCTTTTCCACCTTGCTCTCTGACTCTGCCTTTTTCACCCCTTACCAATCTGGTTTCAGAAAAGATTACTCCACCACCACATCTCTGCTCAGGCTCACCTACTCTATACTCTCAGATATGGATGATGGACAAATAACCTCAGCTACCTCTGTCAGCCTCGCTAAGGCCTTCAAAACTGTCTCCCACCCCCTCCTGCTAAGCAATCTGGCCTTGGCTGGCTTGTCTGTCTCAGCCTGCAGATAGTTCAGCTTCTATCTACTAGGTAGGACACAGTCAAAACTGGCGAATCCACTCACTCCTGATAAAAATAGCTGTGCCTCAAGGTTCAGTCCTTGGCACCCTGCTATTCTCCATTTTCCTTAATGACCTCCCATCAGTTTGTACCGCCTCCTCTATTCATATGTATGCTGACGATACAGTCCTTTTCTTGTCCATCACCACTCCCCCTGATGTCGCTTGCAAACTTCAGCTGGACTTTGAGAAAGTTCAGCTCTGGTTAAGCTAGCATCAGCTTTTCTCAAACACCAAGAAAACAATCTCCACGACCTTTGGCACTAGCCAGAGACTCTCTAGGCTACCTAAATTGCCCTCTTTCCACACCCTAGACAGTACTACTCTAGGGGACACTTCCTCTTTTAGGTATCTTGGGGTCTGGTTTGACCAGCACCTCAACGTTTCTGGACACAGACTCCATTCTGAAAAAACTATGCCCCAAATTAGGCACCCTGTATGGAAACTGAAGCTGCCTACCTCTACCAGCTAGGCGTGAGCTAGTCCAGAAAATGATTCTATCCATCATTGACTACTGTGATGTAGTCTATAGTGTTGCGCCACCATCTTCTCTAACCAAATTGGACACCCTCTTTAATGCCTTCTGTTGCTTCGCCCTTGACCCCCCTCCACTGACTCACCTCTGTCACTCACTTGGCTTTCCCTCTCTGGCTAACAGATGTCTAGCTTACGGTTTGAAATTCACTTTGAAATTCTGTTTTGCTTCCCTTCCCTTCCCTCTTACCTATCTGCTACTATGATCTCACACACACAAGCACCCCTTTCCCTCCGATCTAACGACTCATGCACCTTAGCTACCCCACGCTGTTCTAATTCTGTGGGTCAATCCACCTTTTCTCATAGATTTCCAAAATTATGAACTCTCTGCCATATCAAATCAGGCACTCCTCCTCCCCCTGGTCTATATTGACCTCCCTCAATAATTTCCTCTGTTCTGCCTACAACTGCTCCTAGCCCCCCACTCACTCTCCTCTCCTAGTGACATTTTAGCTTTTAGCTCTTAATGAATTGTAGCCCCTAGCTAGTTTACTATAAGTTGTTTTTCTGTACATTAAGGATATAAGCTATGTGCAGTTATGTATATAAGCATATAAGTTGTTAACAGTATTTTGTACCATTTCTGGATAAGTACTTCCTAGTACTTGCTCCATGTCAAGCCACGCAGTGGTTCAACTCAATTTGTACTCCATGTACTTGTTTTATTTTAAAATAAGTCTTTACCTCTATGTTCTACATGTTGTTGTATTTTACCAAGGCCTGTGGAGCATGTCACCATTGTCTCATGTATTTCATTAATGCAGTTTTTTGTGAAATGACTATGTACTCCTATTTCCCTTTCCCCCCGGACGCTCCATGAGATGAGCAATGTTATATTGTTCAGTGTGCCTTTCCTGGTGATATAGTTCAATAAATAAATAAAATTCTGCAGTGAGACACAGAGTAGCTATGTCACAGACAGGGCTCAGGGCACTCAACAGACAGTGTGTAATACAGCCTAAATGGCTTTCACGATACTGCAGAGACACAGAGTAGCTATGTCACAGACAGGGTTTGGGTCACCTAACAAACAGTGTGTAATACAGCCTAAATGGCTTTCACTATACTGCAGAGAGACACAGGGTAGCTATGTCACAGACAGGGTTTGGGGCACCTAACAAACAGTATGTAATACAGCCTAAATGGCTTTCACTATCCTGCTGAGATGAGACACACAGAGTAGCTATATTACAGACAGGACTCCTAACAGACAGTGTATAATACAATCTAAATGGCTTTCACAGCTGGTGCCAGCAATGAGTGCTGCCCCCTTCTCCTTCTCTCCTGAGCACTACACTGGGTTCCCTGATTATTCCCCCTTCAGTTCTGAACCCTTGCTCCATTGTGGACTAATGTTTGTGCTTGTTTGTTGTTTTGAAGTTTTAAACTTTTTTATTTCAATTTTTTGCCATGGCTGCAGAGCAAGCACTGATTCCTCCCTCTCCAAAGAAACTCTGCTTCTACCTGCACACTCACACAGCAGACACAGAGCACAGACACCAGTACTGACCAATCAGATTGTCAGGCTGGTGTTATGTGCTCCTTTCTGCTGTCAGGACCCCACAGGCTGCCTGTAATTCCTGATTACAACTTTGGAAGAGTCTCAGGACCCCACAGGCTGGCTGTAATGCTGGTTTAAAATTTAAATTACCTGTTACCCAATCCGTTACCTGCGTCAACAGTACCGACCCACAAAGTACACTGTTATAGCGGATAGGGTAGTAAATTACCAAAAACTACCCTACCAGGCAAAAAAAAAAAATGCTGATGCCCAACTTACCTGTTTCAGCTACCCGACAGGTAGCCCATCCCTACATATGACCACTTTTTATATGCACCTTGGGAAGAGGGTATAGTGTATCAATAAACATGATTGAAAGACAATTTACAGAATGCAAAAACAATGCAAAATCAGTGAGTTAAAAATTACATTTACATAACTCATGACTAGAGAAGTAACTAAAAAGTTCACACTTAAAACTTGCCAGACTAGCAGTTATTTCTACAAAGGTTGGTAGGTCATACACAAGCTTTGGAGCATATACTGCAAAAGAGGCAGTATAGCTCAGTGGTTTAAGGCTCTGAGCTGCAAATATGGTGACATCTAGCAGACCAGACCTGGGTTTGAATCCCACAGCTTCCACTTGCATACTGTGTAACCCTGAGCAAGTCACTTAACTTCCCTGTGCTCCCAGGTCGCTCCTGTAAAAAAGCTTTCAGCTTAGTGTGCTACTCCTGGTTAAACAACTAAATAAAAAAAAAAGATCTTTCATCAGTTTTTGAAAAGCATCTTGATTTTGTGGATTTTCTTTTTTATTGCAGCTCTAAATTCATAATGACCAGTTTTCTTTAGAAAAAGGTTCATGTAGGGTAACAGTGTACAGTACAAGTCACATTAAACTGTTTCTCCAGCTCACTGCTCTTTCATTTCTTTCAGTGATCACAATGCAGTGGCATTGGTGAGGCACTTGATTTCTTCATCGACCTCTTTAATGCTGCAAGTGATATCCATGCCCCCCCTAAAAATGCGGAAAGTTAAGGGGGTATGCAATCCTTGGATAACACCTGAACTACTGGGACTTATGAAGACTAGGGACCACCTCTAGCACCAAGCCAACGCCACAGGCAAGCAAGCAGATATTCAGGCTTATAAAAAAATCCAGAAATGTTTGTACCAGAGCCATCTGGTTTGCAAATAATAAATACTTTAGGGAGGCACTATCTAACTCCTGGGGTGACAGTAAACATTTCTGGAGCAACATAAAGGATAGATACATAGACAGTGTCGGCAGATAAGGGCCTATGGCCCACCCAGTCTGCCCATTTGAGTTTGTAAGTTCAGTTTATGTTTTCCTAGAACTCTGTTGCCCCTTACCCCTGACCTCCAGAATTCCTTTATGTCTATCCCATGCATTCTTAAATCCTGTGATTGTTTCAGCCCCCACCACTTCCTCTGGCAGGGTGTTCCACTTGTCCACCGCCCATTCTGTGAAGAAATTCTTTCTCACATTCCTCTGAATCATCCTCCCTCCAACTTCATCACATGCCGTCTTGTCCTGGAACATCTTTTTTGCTTAAAAATAGTGTATTCCTGCACCCTGTTCCTCCCTGTAAGATACTTGTATGTCCCCTCTCTCCCTCTTCTCCTCCAGGGACCACATATTCAGTTCCTTCAAGCTGTTCTCATAGGACTAGTGATGCAATCCATGTATCATCTTTGTTGCCCTCCTCTGAACCTTCTCTACCCTGTCTATGTCCTTACGTTGGTAAGGTCTCCAGAACTGTACACTGTACTCCAGGTGGGGCCTCACTGTCTTGTATAGTGGAATTATGACCTCCCTTTTCCTGCTGGTGATGCCCCCTGCCTATGTATCCCAGCATCCTATTTGCTTTACTTGCTGCCTTGTCACACTGTTTCCCTACCTTGAGGTCATCAAAGATGATAACCCAAGATCCCTTTCCTGCTTGGTACATGCTATATCCTCACCCCTCAACTGATATATTGTGCCAGAGTTTTTGTGCCCCATATGCATTCTCTTGCACTTCTTTGCACTGAATTTCAACTGCCAAACCCCTGACCATTCTTCAAGTTTCTGCAGGTCCTGTCTCATTCTGTCTACACCCCTCTGGTGTGTCTACTCTGTTACAGAGCTTTGTGTCATCAGTGCACTGTGAAATTCTGCCTTCTAGGTCCTGCGCAATGTCACTGATGAAGATGTTGAATAGGACTGGTCCCAGCACTGATCCCTGTGGTACCCCACTGGTTACTCTTCCCTCTGTGGAGTGACAGCCATTTACCACCACCCTCTGTGTCCTGCCTTCCAGCCAGCTACCTACCCACCACACTACTGTCCTGCCCACACCCATATTCCCCAGTCTGTTTAATAGTCTTCTATGTGGCACAGTGTCAGAGGCCTTGCTGAAGTCCAGATAGGCCATGTCCACTGCCCTTCCCTGATCCACCTCCCTAGTCACCCAGTCAAAAAATTTAACGAGGTTGGTCTGACATGACCTCCCCTGGTGAAACCATGCTGCCTTGGGTCCTGCAGTCCATTGACAACCAGATGTTCCACCAATCTTTCCTTCAGTAGTGCTTCCATGATCTTCCCCACTACCGAGGTGAGGCTGACTGGTCAGTAGTTCTCCGCTTCATCTTTGTTCCCACTTTTGTATAAGGAGACTACATCTGCTGTCCTCCAGTTTTAGAGTACCTCACCTGTTTCCAGTGATCGGCTAAACAGGTTAGCCAGAGGTTCAGCCACCACCTCTCTTAATTCTTTAAGGACCCTGGGGTGCACCCCATCTGGCCCCATTGCTTTATCAACTCTTATTACTTCCAGGTCCTTCAGGGCCCTTTCTCATGTAAAGGGACTTGTGTCCATATCTGCACCATTCTCACCCCTTGTGCTCCCTTCAGACCCATTGCCTTCCTCAGGGCCAGCCTTAGGGTATATGGCGCCCCTAGGCAAACTTGCCAGCGACGCCCCCACCGCCATTTTTTATTCCTGCCAGTTTTAGAATGTAGAAGACAGAGAACATGCTGCATTTCTGCAATCACGTGCTGGCATACATACAACACAAAATTAATCAGGTCCCTGGTACTGACAATTGCCACCAGTTTATCTGCTGCCTAAGAGGTGCATGATTTATTATAATAAAGAAGTGCCACATCAGAATGCTTTGTCAATACAAACACTTATGTATTTGGTTATGATATATTACACTTGCTTCCTCTATAACTCTTAGTAGTAAGCCATACATAAAAATACATAATCTGTTGATGATACAGCATGATCGAAAGGTCATAAATTACTCATAATCATCCTCCAGTCCTCCATGTAATGTCGCATAAATGAGTAGAATTATATGGCTTTGTATCGTATGTACTGCAATTCTGCAAAAATGGATCTCCCTCTTATAAAAGATTACTGCTGCTGTTGCTATGCTATTCATTCCATTTGGTGGTATGTGTGTTTTGGGGGCGTTACTATTGCACAGTGCACACTATGCACTAATGAAAGGGTCATACATCTCAAGTGTCCCTCATTATGAGGGACAGTCCTTTTTCTGCCCCTTAAAATTGATCTGTCCCTCATCTGCCACTCATGGAAAATGTGATGTCCAAAGGTTCTGCTGTAAATTCAAATTTTAAAGCAGAAACTATTAATATTCTAAAATACTAAATCCAAAATAAACTTCAAGTAAACACTATGGTTTTCACAGTGTTTTAAGCCTGTATCTCCATGTTTGAAGATGTGTCCCTCATTCTGGGGGTCTGTGTCCCTCATTGTTCCTCATTTTCAGTGTCCAAAAATGTCCTTGTCCCTCATTTCAGTGACAAAAGGTTGAGAGATCTGAAAAGGGTGGTAGCAGTGCTACAAACAAACAGTAAAATTCCTTGCCCCAGCCCAGGCAAAAAAAAACAACAGCATATGCAAACTGATGAAAAACAAAGTTTTAAAAGCAGCATAATGTGTATAGACAACACACCATAATGAGAGTGAGGGTTAGTGTGCGGCGTTCCTGAAGGAGTGACCAGAGGAGCCAGCCAGTGGTGGTGGCACCCAACCCCACCTCTCTCTCTCTCTCTCCCACCTCTTCTGCCTTGTGACTAAGAGGGGAGAGCCAAGACCTGTCCACAACAACACACACAGGAGCACTGTCTCTGCAGCCAGGATGAGAGACAGAGAGA
Organism: Neoceratodus forsteri; assembly: GCA_016271365.2. NCBI lineage: Eukaryota > Metazoa > Chordata > Ceratodontiformes > Ceratodontidae > Neoceratodus > Neoceratodus forsteri. The sequence goes on along the minus strand of CM057453.1, from coordinate 874,756,443 downwards.
CCCCCCCTATACCTTACCATGCTCTCTCACCTCTCCTGAGTACAAGTTGTGTCTGAGACTATGACTGAGGACAGCTGGCCTGGGACACGGTCGTGGTGTGTGTGGGTCGGTATGGGATTTGGAATGGAATGGGAGAGAGTCGGGATGTCCGGGAGTGGGAGTGGGACAGATCCAGACCACTAGACCAGTGCTGAGAGCTGGCTGAGACTCAGAAATCATCAATGAATTTCAAATTAAATTATACTACTAGGCTGCAGCAAGCCAGCAAACAACAAGTCAAAGGTTAATTAGGCCAACACACTTGGGGGAAAAAAGGTGAAAACCTAACCGCTCACTCCAGTCAGACTAGTACTCTTCTCCTCCTCCTCCAGTCCCGGGCGTCGATGATGTGGTGGATTGGATGAGTCTTCCTTGCTGCGGCTGCTGGCCTGGCCTTAAGTTGCCCCATGGACATATTAATTAACCGACGTTACCGAACCGACCGAGACTCCATGCGTCGACGATCATCAAGGATCCCAGCCCACAAGTATGCTGAGGATGGATTCAGACAGTGTGCACAAGTAACAGTTGGGTTTCTGGTGGTGACTGGCGTGACTCGTGAGTGGCTGGCGTGCTCTAGTAGGGAGGGGCGACGGCAAAGGGGATGGGTCATCAATGGACGGGACTGTCTGGTGCACGGTGGGCGGGGTGCTTTGCTTGCATGCACACTACTGTGCGACACCCACCCAGTCCGCCTCTGACTGCAGTCAAGTTGCTTAGCGCCGCAACGCATCTGGAGGAGGACTGGAATGGAAAGAGACATGACTAGTCTGAGAGGAGACAACAGTTACGTGCATGCCTCCAAAAAACACATCGGATATAGTGACTTTCAAATCAGGGCTGTCAGACAGTGCTAAAAAAAAAGGGACAGAAGCTTTTTTTAACCACACTGTGACACTGGCGCCCCCTGCTACATGGCGCCCTAGGCGACCGCCTAGTTTGCCTGTCCTTAAGGCTGGCCCTGACCCTCCTCTTCCTCAGTAAAGACTGAGCAGAAATACCTGTTCAATATGTCAGCTTTACTGTTGTCATCCTCCACGTGGCCCCCATCCTCCCCTTCAGTCTCACTATCCCTCCCTTTGTCTTTCTTTTTTCACTTATGTACCTGTAAAAGGTTTTGTCCCCTCTACCCACTGATTTTACAATGTGCTCTTCTGTCTGAGCTTTGGCTTCCATTACTGACCTCCCTGCCTCCCTTTGCTTCTCCTGGTACTTCTCCCTATCCTCTTCTGCCTGTGTCTTTTTGTATTGCCTGAATGCAAGCTTTTTGGCTTTCACTTTCTTTGCTACCTCTTTGGAAAACCATAATGGTCTCCTCTTCCTTTTCCTCTTGCTAACCTGCTTAATGCATACTTCTGTTGCTCTTGTAATCCCCATTTTAAATACTGCCCACTGTTCCTCAACCCCTAATTCCTGCCCCATTCCCTTTAATGCCTCTTTCAAGTATCTTCCCATTTTCCCAAAGTCTGCCCCCCTAAAATCCAGAATACGTGTTTTTGTGTGGTTTGGTTCTGCTCCTTCTGTGATTTCAAACCACAATGACTGGTGATCACTGTTCCCCAGGTGCTCCCCCACTCTTATCCCCATTACACTGTCCCTGTTTGTGAGCACAAGGTCCAGTATTGCCTTCTGCCGAGTTGGTTCCATGACCAATTGCTTGAGAAAGGCACCCTGAAGGGAGTCCAGGATAAATCTGCTCCTAGTTGATGCTGCTGCTGGGATGCTCCGTCTGGAATATTGAAGTCTCCAACCAGTACTACCTCACCCTTGTCTGCCATCCTTTGGATGGCTAGCATCAGCTCTCTGTCTGTTTCTTCCTCCTAGGCTGGTAGTCTATAGAACACACCTGTGTGTATGGCTGGCCCCATTTTCCTTTCCAGCTTAACCCACAATATCTCTCCCCCATTTTGTTCCTCCTGGATCTCTGTGGCCCTTATGTCATTTTTCACATACAGTGCCACTCCTCCTCCCTTCCTACCTACCCAATCTCTTCTGAATATGTTGTAGCCAAGAATGGCCATCTGCACACTGCTTTGTTGAGATATCCACTCCTCCAGTTCACTGGTTCCACTGCTAGCTGTGGGGGGTGAGCAAGTAGGTACCCTCCTTGCTGGCCTTCTACCCCCCCTTGGCTAGTTTAAATGCTTGTCAATGTAGCATTTAAACTTATCATTGAGTGCTTGGATTCCCCTCCAGGATGGATGCAGGCCGTCAGGCTAGACAAACCTCCATCCCTCAGGTGGGTCCCCAGTCACCAATGAATCAAACCCTTCCTCACAGCACCAGTTCTTCAACCATGAGTTAAAGTTCCTGGTGCATGCACCTATGCTCTCCATGCCTCTCACCAGGTAGTACTTTGAGAAGGTGACAGAAGTAGCTACTTGCTTGAGACCCCTCCAATTTCCTAAACTCTTCCTGAACTTCCTTTGGCTCCCCATTTGCCAGGTCATTAGTACCTAGGTGGATAATGACATCCAGTTCACCCTCTCGTCTTGCCTTCCCAGTGATCCCCAGGATCTTCCTTCCATTCCTCCATGCAGTGGCACCTGGTAGGCACTTTAACTCCCTGTCCTCCCCCTCCTGTGTTCCTAGCTAGATCCCTCTTATGATGGAGTCTCACACCAGGATTTGCTTCCTCCTCCTCCTCTGGGGTCCACTGCTCTCCCTGCTGAGGTCACCTCCTTGGCTAACCTCCACATCCTTTCCTTCCACTTCTCTGGGTAGCTCTATTTGGTTGCCTCCATTTGCCAGTGTGGCATATGAGTTCTTGAGTGGAATAGGATCTGAGATGTGCCTCTGCCTGACTTGCAAAGACTCCAAGAGAGTACCCACCATGCTTAACATTGATGGAAGCCTGACTCTCGACCCAATGGCCATAGCCAATATTTTTAACAATGCTTTTACAGACCTCAGCAGTGTCCTCCCCCCTGATTTTTTCATGGTCTCTGCCCCTGCCACCCCCACAGTATGTGATGTTTCAGCAGCAGGCCCCCTTTTACTTCAAAGAGGTTACTAAACATGAGGCTAAAAGTACATATGCAAAGTACTTGGTAAACCAAGATTCAGTGGGGACAATCTAGATCTCAAATTTCTTGCCCTCACCCTCGAGGAAACTCTTACACCTCTTGCCAAGATTCTGAATCTTTCTCTAAGACTTGGGCAATTCCCTCAAAAATGGAAACAGGCCCTAGTAACCCAAAGGTGGAGATAGGGCACACCACACAAACTACAGGCCAATCTCCATTCTACCTCCTCTATTGAAAGCACTAGAGGGTATAATTGCAGATCAGCTTGTGGAATACTGGGACAAATACAATACCCAATGTCTCCAGCAGCATGGCTTTCGTAAAGGTCATAGTACTACCACTGCACTGTTAGTATTCACTGGTTTCATACATAATGCACTTGACCATGGCCATCTGGTAGGGGCTGCCTTTATCAACCTGAGAAAGGCCTTTGATACTGTGAACCACTCACTGCTACTAGGGCAATTATCACTCGCAGGGGTGTCAAATGATGCTGTCAGCTGGTTCAAAAGCTAATTAGAAGACTGTTCACAGCAGGTCAAGATAACCAATGTCCGCTCTGAAAGGAAGCTGGCCCATTCCAGAGTGCCTCAGGGATCTATACTAGGGCCCCTTCTCTTCAGTATCTTCTTGAATAACCTCCCACGACCCTGTCATGAACAGATTCTACTCTACACAGATGATGCCATGATCTACTGTACTAACCCTGACCCTAAGATCCTCCAGTATAAACTTCAACACAGTTTCTCAGAAGTGGAAACGTGGTTCAGCACTCAAAAACTGGTGCTAAACTATAAAAAGACCAAAGTGACGCTTTTCAACAATGCCCATAAGAAACACAAGTCCAAACCCTTGTTCATCACAAACTGCATTGGCACCCCACTTGAACAGATCCACTTCTTCAAATATCTAGGGGTCACTGTTTATAGCTCACTCACCTACTCACAACATATTGATAATGTAGGTCAAGCTGTCCACATAAGGATTGGCCTACTCCACAGGCACAAGCATAGCCTTATTCCCAAGACACTAAAAATAGCAATTTTCAGCTCTGTCATTACCATCATCGATTATGGGCTGGTTGTTTATGGCTCTGCCTCTGCTATATCCCTTCACAGGATCACTTCTGCTCTTAACAAAGCATGCAGACTTCTTACTGGGGCTGCCCGGCTCACATACACACATGTGACCTATATGCTCAGACTGGGTGGTTCAGTTATTCAGCTGGATCCAATATCAAACCTGCTTACTTGCCAAGAAGGCACACTTTGGTTTGCTACCCCCTTGGGTCCAGTACCCAACACACTTGCAGCTCAGCAACTCAGGTCTGTACTGTTCCCAGATGCCACACCACCTTAGGTCAGTGGTCTTTCGCTTATAGAGCCCCCCTCTGACTCAGCTCCCTGGGTAGGGACATCTCTGCTGAGTCAAAACTTGGCCCTTTCAAACACAAACTCTGGCAGCATCTATTAGTAAATAGTATATGTGATTGCCGCCCTTAGCAGTTTTCTGCTTATGTTATCATTGTACTCATACCTTTTGACACTTTTAACATTTGATACTTCATTTCAATCCTACCCTCGAGCCTTTTCCCTACCACCCCTCACTCCTGCTTCTTCCATGCTCGTGCATCTTCGAGCTCTTCCCCTGTTCCTCCTCACCTTCCCTCTTCCACCCTCCACCCATTCTCTTATCTCATGCCACCTCTTTTGCAACTTCTTCCCCTCCTCCCCGGCCCCTACATTTCTCTCTCACCTCTCTCCCACCCATATTACTCTCTCTCTCTCGGGTTTTCAACAAGGCCTGCTAGGATGCACCCCTCCCCTGGCTAAATGCCACCTCTTCTCCCTTTACTATTAATTTGTCTTCCTCCCCCTCACTTCACCAGCACTCGCCCTTCTCTCAGCAATTGCCCCATTTCCCTCCATCCACCTCCCCCTCACCTCATCTCTCTATCCCCATTACCTCCTTTGCAACTCTGCTCCACCTCATGTGCAACTCATCTCCTTCTCCCTCTTGTTTCTCCCATCCCCCACCTTAGACCCCATTACTTTCTCTGCTTGATTTTGACAAGGCCTCCCAGGCTACCCTCTCTTCTAGCCCACTCTACTGTATATTGAGAAACATTCTGTGCTATTTTGATTGCTTTTGATGTATTAGTTTGTTTAAAGTATATTCTTGATGTCCGCTATTTACTTATCTATTGTTTACCTTGTTTTATATTTGTGCTACTGACGTGGAACCTTTTCTAAATTAGCTTTATTGCTCAAATGTGTTGTAATCCAAGACTCAATAAATTAAATAAAATAAATTATAAGCTCTTTAAATGTAAACTCTTTTGCAATCAATCAGCAACTCACATGCAATGCATGTTCAACACTTTTTGCAGTTTCCTTCAGCTCTTTCTCAAAGTTTATTCAATACATTTCCAATTCAGTGCTTATGCCCCCTGTGACATGACGCAGAGAGGTCAAGCATGCCATTAAATAAAATTGCTTAGAGGAATTACAAAATAAATCTGCAATAAATCAACAAATAACTAACAAAATAAAAATATTCTTCCTCCCTCATGATGTGCTGATTACTTTTGGTGATGCAGGATTTCCCCAACCATGGCAAGTGCTGGCGGCACTTCCATGCTGGTTACGGGACCGTGGTAGAGATGCACCGGGAAGCTGAAAACAAACTCCTGCAGAGTTAAGGTGCATTTTTTTAGTTCATGTACAGTACCATAAAAATGTTGTTATTAACTCTTGCCTAAATGCAGCACTGAACATTGCATAGCAACAGTATTGTAAAATACTGATGGTGATGAGCCCAGCACCTTCTTCTGAGCTGTTTCCCATTACGGTATAGTACATGATGGAAAACGTATTTTTGTTAACATCTTGGAGGGCACAAAATAAAATTAACCCATGCATGGTTAGACAGCAGAAAGCCCAGTTTTACAAGAAATAAAATAAAAATGAGGCTGACATTGTACTGTAAGGCTAAGCATGTACATACAGTGCTGTACAGTACAATGCATATGTAGTGCTGTGCAATGTTTATGAAACTCTTGTGCAACATTTTTGAAACACATTTCTAAATAAAATGCAGTTACTGTAAATATAGCCTTTAGCAAGCCACAATGAAATGTTTAATAATTCATTCCAAAGAATAGTGCAGCTTTTAAGCAACCAGTTGCAAAATGCTAACCCAGTGAGTTGGAGGAACAGTTGAATGTAACTTGTATGGTAGTTGTTTTCTGCTTTAGAACTTGCTAGGTCAAATTGTAGCTCTGAAATAATATTCTTTATGTTGACGACAGTGCTTCCATACCTTTCTACAGGTCACAATAATAAGTATGTACCTGAGCTACTGTACCAAATCAACAGATGTTGTCAACTACCAGGAGACTATGAAAAATCTATTATCTATAACTTAACATTGTCAGAAGTCTTTACTTTGCCACAATCTGTTTTGTTTTGCTTGTTATGGTCAAGTTATTTCTAAATAGAAAGCAGAACTTAGCATTTACTTTCTTTGTAGTCTGTCTATGTACCGGTCAGTTGTCAAACTCCAGTCTAGCACTATTGCCAGCTACCTTAATATACCTCTGGATGTGCAGTTATCCAAGAACAACCAATACCTTGACATGTTTTATTGCATACTTCATGTACAGTTGCTCCGGAAATGGGCATGTACAGGGTCTTTTTTTTTTTTTTGTAGATTATTAAAAAAAGAAATTGCTCCAGTCAATAATATATTTATACCTCTCCTGGTGATGCTCTTATGATTGCAAAAGTGCTGTCATTTACATTCTTAGAGTGCAAGAACTGCTCACCTTTGGACTGACTGTGGGTCTCGCAACCTAAAATTGCACATGATATCATTTCTACAAATGTAAGACTAACATTGTGGGAGGTATAAATATATAACAGAACTCCAGTATGCAATATTCCACCAGGATAGAATTTCAAAGATGTCTCTATTATTGTATACTAAGGATGTTTTTGTAACAACAGAATCTTTCTCTCTGACTGGTTCATCTGCTCCCATATGCTATTCCCTGACTGAGGCCATAATCCTCTGCTTGTGACATCACATTCATTTCCACAGCAGACTGTGATGACACAGTCAGGGGATTATCAGCTAGAGAACATGCATAACAGTAGGAGCTGATGAACAATAAGGGACAAAAATCCAGCTTTAATGTCTTTAATAACAGAATTCAGAATTGTCCGAAATTCTTTTTTGTGTGGGGTGGAATACAATAGAGCTGAGTTCTGCTGATGAAAACTGGTAATAGGTTTTGCTGTTCAATAAAGACGGGGCTATTGGTTTTCTATTTGCAAAAATTACCATTTCCATTTGTCCTCTGCAGTTTTCATTTTTCCCCCCAAATTTAATGCAGATGGTATATTGTGCACTAATATTTGGCAATTTTTTTTTCACAAAAATAAATTGTTAAATTTCTGCATGACAATTCAGTGTAAAAATGAAGGGGGTTGTGCAAAACATTAGTGCAAAGTGGAGTGTCTAAACACAAAATTGGTGCAAAGTGATTTTGTACTGAACATGTTGGTTCAAAATACTAAATTTGACATAACAATTTAAAAATACTTAGTTTGTTTTTTATGAAAAAATGGCCAATTCCATTTTTCCATCAGTTTTTTTTTTTTTTTTGGTTTTCATGCAAAATTGATAGCCATAGAAGAAGCCCCTCTTTAAGCATTGTGAGGTTCCATACAGAAAATAGCTATATTTTTAAATATCTGAAATATATCCTTGTATCCCCAGATATGTTTCAAACATCTGCCAGATACATTCACACTTTTCAGATATATTTCAAGATATATATTAGATATTTGCAGAATGATCCAAGATGTATCATATTTGGGAAACCGCTATATACATATATGAAATATATTGTTTGCTATACTATTTCAAAATTCAAGATTTGTTCTTTGAATGTTATGTCCTTGAATAAAATCAAAAATACTTATTTGTGCATACACATTATTGCAGTTTCTACATATTTTCATTTTATGTAAATATGTATTTTGAATGTATCCAACATATACTGTATATGCTGAGCTACTTATACTTTTTCATTTTTGGTTTCCCTTGTAAGATGCTAAGTTTATAAAAACACAAAAATATATCCATAACATAGTTTTAAATTATACCTATATGGAAAAGAACTATACTGTATTTTATTAATCAGTAGATTATATCTGAATATGCCTAAATATATCACATATTTCAGATATCTCTGCATTTTTCCAGTTATATTTTAGATATTTGCAGAATTCAGTAAGATATGTCTTATACTTGGCATTGATACACTAAATGTATATGTTTTGTTATACTATCAACAAAAACATATTATGGTTTTATGCAAGCGTAAATTTACTCTGTAATTTCTACAGTAAGTACAGTATGTTAGCAAACATTTATTTTCAATATATTAGAGATGTATTTTCTGAGATATATTTCGAATATGTTAAAATGGGTTTGGCCTGATATACATCTGGAAAGTATCTGCAATATATGTATTATTTGTCATATTCATTGCAAAAAATTGTACTTTGTTAATGCATCAGTTAGGGTTGAAGTGACAAAAGCAGGGAAATGAAACATTAGGGTTGAGCCCCTAACCCCACACCCTACCACCCCACCCCCCATCCTCCACACACCAACAGGTGTCAGGGTGTGCCATGGGGTCATTAGGCCCAACTCTCAATCCATTCCATGTGTACAGAGGCTGACATGGTACAGCATAGGAGACTGGGTTGAGAGTTAGGCCTAACAACCCCATGGCACACCCCGATGCCTGTTAGTGTGTGGAGGATGGGGTGGGGTGGTAGGGTAGGGGGTTAGGGGCTCAACCCTAACATCTCATTTACCTACTTTTGTTGCTTCATCCCTAACTGATGCATTAACAATGTTTTTTGCAATGAATTTCCTTACTTTTTGAGAAAGTGTAATGTAACTTATAAGTGGCATGTGTTGGTGGGAGCAGACCATTTGTGCATAATGATATGTGTCTGTGGGAGCATGGGCCCTCTGAGCTCATGCTCCCACTTACACATAACAATGCAGCCATATAGTAACCCTATACGGTTGAAAAGCAACCCTTGTAACACTAATGTGCCAATATCTTAGTAACCATACAAGCCTTGAAAAAATTCCACTGCAGTTGTAATCAAGACTTAAATCTCACGCTTGCTTAGTCCACTTAAAGGTGGACTAAGCTGCGGGTAACGTAAAATCTGTATCTCTCATCAAGTTTCCAAGATATGGGCACAGAAATTCACTGTGGGTGCCGCAGTGTTATCCTATAGGAAAAATCTGAACTTCATGATGGCATATCTATGGAACTGATTAACTTTTTTACACCTAAACAGCATAATTCACATCTCTGGGACACCCCCTTTGTACCCAGCAAATTTCAAGCCAAAAGACCAAACTGTTTATTTACAGTGCACTGCCAAAGTTTTTAAATTCCTAGTTCATGAGGTGGCTAAATCCCTATTCGTGAGGTCAATCCCCATTCGTGAGCTGTCAAAATCGCCATTCATGAAAAATCCTTGCTTGTCATATTTTGGCCATCTGGTCTGGAAGTTGCAATCAAGGATTTTGTCAGCTCGTAAAAGGGGATTGGCTCGCTAAAGGGGATTTTGACAGCTCGCGAAGGGGGATTCTGTCAGCTCGCAAACGAGGAACTAAAAAAATCAATCCCCCTTTGTGAGCTGTCAAAATCCCCTTTCACAAGTCAATACCCTTTTGTGAGTTGTCAAAATCCCCTTTCGCGAGCCAATCCTTGTTCATGAGAAGGGTCATCTGGTCGGCAAATGACGATCAAGGATTTTTCAGCTCTCAAAAGGTATCATCTCATGAAAGGGGATTTTAATAGCTCACAAAAGGGGATTTTGTCAGTTTACGAAAGGGGATTAAAATTCAATCCCCTTTCACGAGATAACAAAATCCCCTTTCACAAGCTGATCCCCTTTCACGAGCTGACAAGATCTCCTTTCGTGAGCTGATCTTTGTTCATGAGATAGGGCCATCTGGTCCCTAAGTCACAATTTGTTACCTCGCGAAAGGGGATTTTGTCAGCTCGTGAAAGAGGATCGGAAGCGAATCATGAATGAAGAATTTTAAAGTTTAAAACGGCCATTTTTTTGACCAGAATGAAGGAAACCAAAGGCATTGGTTTGTAGAGGGTGTCACCCTGAACAAAACCTATGCTTCATTTGCAAAAGAAGTCAGCCATCGGGCAAACTGCAACATTTTGTTTGGGGGGAAAAAATTAAAACAAGATGGCAGCTAGTGAAAGGGGAATTATTTCTCACGAACAGGGATTTTATAAATCCCCTTTTGTGAGGTGACAAAATCCTTGATCATGAGCCCAATTCTCTCTCGCAAAACATACACATAAATCTTACCCTGAACTGAGCATGCTCAGAACCCTAAAATTCAAAATTAAATAACTTTGAAATAGATTAATATTTTTTCACCAAGCCAACACTAGATTGTCAATTGACTAAACCTCTTTCTACCCTGAAAATGTCAGACCAAAATACCAAATGCTGTGGCCACAGCGTGATGTGCAAAAATCAGCAAAAAAGTGCAAAAAAAGTGAAAAGCATTTTTTTTTTTGCATTTCGCTACATGAAAACTGTAAGTCTGATAAAAACACAACTTGGCAAATCAAGAGATCTACCATACAATACCTGCATTCCAAATTTCGTGTAAATCCATTGAACGGTTGCCAAGTTATTAAGGTGCAAAATTTGGGGTTTAACATTAACCTGCCTACTAAGCCCTAAATATATTGGTGCGATTGCGCCAGTATAATACACACACACACATATATATATATATATATATTTATAGAGAGATATTCATTGCAAAAAAACTTCATTAATGCATCAGTTAGTGCTGAAGCAACAAAGTAGGAAATGAGGCATTAGGTTGACACCCCAACACCCCTCATTGAGCCTCATTTCCTCACCTCTCCACAAACCAACAGGTGATGGGGTGTGCCTTGGGGTCATCGCCCCTAACTCTCACCCTATTCCATGTGTAAGGAAACTGACATGGTACAGTGTAGAGAGAATGAGGTGAGAGTTAAGCCCCACGACTCCAAAGTACACCCAGTGACCTGTTGGTCTGTGGAGGGTGGGGGTGGGGTGGCAGGGTGGGGGATGTTAGGGTGTCAACTCTAATGCCTCATCTCCCTACATTTGTCACTTAAACCCTATCTGATGCATTAACAACGTTTTTTTGCAATAAATTTCCTTACTTTTTGAGAAAGTGTCATTTTACGCTTTTATGGTTTTGTGCTCATCTATCCATAAGTTCACAGACATTGTAATGAACTGTCACCTCCCTAGGGCTCTGCGCTCCCAGTATTGCATAATGGATAGCCTAGCAGTCCGATTACTGCATAATGGCATCCATATGTGTCTGCTGTCCTGGTTCCCCTCACACTTATGCACTCTCCCAGTACATCTCTCACTTCTGGTTATATCTTTCCCATATACCATTTCAGCCTTCCCTAGCCAATACATTGCCCTTCTGTTTCCTCCCACCTTGGTCCCCCCTGATTTCTGCTATGTTTCCTTCATCTATGATCACACCTAGAATCTACCTAAGTCCCTCTCATGGCCCTTGCAAGATCACTACCTCTCATGTATCTGACCAAGATAATTTGTGTACAAAGTTTGTTTTTCTTTCATCACTGCATCACTTATTTAATTCACATTTTGTTCTTTTTCAAAGCCGTTGGTGGCTCCTTGTATGAAAATGTACTGTTATGTTTACCTGTATTTAATTGCTTGTTCTTGTCTAAAATTGTGCAATGTCCTTGACGTGGAACTTTTGTAAAAGAGCTCAATTTCTCAAAGGTGTTATCCAAAATTTCAATAAATAAATAAAAATAAAATAAATATGTGGGAGAGCAGGTCACTCCAGGCCCTGCTCTCGCACCTATCTATAATTATAGAGACGTAACGCAGGCATCGACACATTCCAAATAACCCCTGTGCTGCAAGTGGCACAATATCTCAGAAACAGTAGCAACCTTGGAAAAAATTCCACTGCAGTTGTAATCATGGACCGATAACCTGCATGCATACTTAACAAAAAATCTGTATCTCGAACCTTTTTTAAGATATAGGCACCAAAAGGTGCTGCATTCACCACAGTGATATCTTATGGGAAATTTCTCAACTTCTGAATGCCATAACTATGGAACTGATGCTAATTTTTACACCAAACCAGTATAGGTCACATCTCTGTGACACCTGCTTTCTACCCTGCAAATTTCAAGCCAAAAGACTTGTTTCTTTGCAGTGAAGTGGCAAGAAAACAGCAACCTTTAAAATGCACTGTTTGTGAGCTGTCAAAATCCTTGTTCATCAGCCGAATCCCTGTTTATGAGGTGTCAGAATCCCTGTTCATGAGTCAATCCCTGTTCGCTAGGTAGGGTCATCTGGTCGTTCTCTTATGAACATAGAATTTTGACAGCTTATGAACAGGGACTGACTCATGAACAAGGATTTGGACACCTCACGAACAAGGATTTTTTTTTTTTCTGTACGTAGTTTGTGGTGTTTTCAGTTTTTCTCTCCGTAACCCAACCCCTTACCTCACCCGTGTGCTTGCACTGGGAAGTGTATGTATGCCTCAAGGTACCATCCACTACATGTCACCCCTGCTGCCTGCGCTGACCACCAGTCCTCCACCTGGTGGCAGTGGGACTATGGGGGGTCATTGACCACCATCCAGAGAGGAGAGCTGCCTTCCGGCTTCTCAGTCCTGCTTTGACCCTCCCCCCCCGTGCCAGCTCCGCAATGACCCAAGTCCGTTACTGCAACCAGATTACCAGCATGGCATGAGGTAAGGTGTCCCGCACCTCAGCCTTCAGCACCACTGGGCTGGCCTATGAACAAGGATTTTGACAGCTCATGAACAGGGATTTTTAGGGCCATCTGGTCCTCCCCTCATGAACAGGGATTTTTGACAGCTCACAAACAAGGATTCCTCATGAACAAGGATTTTGAGTTGACAGCTCACAAACAGGGATTTTGACAGCTCACGAACAGGGATTCCTTTTTAGAATCCCTGTTTGTGAGCTCTCAAAATCCCTGTTCATGAGACGAATCCCTGTTTGTGAGGTGTCAAAATCCCCATACTTGAGCAGATAACTGTTTGTGAGATAGGGCCATCTGGTTGTCCCAGTATGAACAAGGATCTTGACAGCTCACGAACAGGGATTTTGACACCTCATGAACAGGGATTGGAAGCGAATCATGAACAAGGATTTTCAAATGTTAAAATGGCTTAAAAAGCAAATTGAACCAAAGCCATGGGTTTGTAGGGGGTGTCACACTGAACAAAACTCACACTTCAATGTGTACAGAAGACATCCTTGGGGCAAGTTACAAGGTTTTGTTTTTGAAGAAAATTGAAAACAAGATAGCGGTTCATGAACTGGGATTTTTTTTATGCGAGTTGGTATTTAATGAATCCCTATTTGTGAGCTGTCAAAATCCTTGTTTGAAGCTGTGCAGCTATCCAAAAGACTGAACTAAGCATGATCAGAACCAGAAATGTCAAAATTGAAAATTTCAGACAAAGATTCCAAAGGATGTGGCCGCAACACGATGAGGAAAAATCAGCAAAAATGGGTGAAAAAAAAAGTGACTTTCACACTTTTTTCACTATACGCTGCACAAAATCTGCACATCTGATAGAAACAAAATGAAACTTAGTATGTAAAGAGATGTACCCCATGGGGCCGTGCGTACCAAATTTCATGCAAACCCTTTGAAAGGTTGCAAAGTAATTTACGTGCAAAATATTGGGTTTAACATTAAACTGCCTACTCAACCCTAACTATACCATGCCACTACATGTATACTGTATATATATGTATACTGATTAGCAGATAAACATGTTTTACAATTTATAAATATGACTGGAATATAATAATAATAATAATTATAATAATAATATCTTTATTTATAAAACGCCTTTCAGTTATCAAAGTGCTGAACAGTAAGAATAAATAGAACAGTAAAATCCACAAATTGGATAAATAAATACAGAACTAAAATCAATTTGGGTAAGCTTGGCACCATAGGTGAGTCTTTACGACCTTCTTAAAGCCCTCCACGGTCGTGCACTCCCATAACTGATGCGGTAGAGAGTTCCACAGTGCTAGGGCCACATACATAAATGCATGGGCCCCCAATGTCTTCAAAGATACCCTGGCAATCTCCTGCAACCCCTCATCAGCTGAGTGGAGTGGTCACCCGGGACAGTTGGGGGACAGGAGCTCTTTCAGATAGTTTGGGCCCTGTCCGTGTAGGGCTTTATAGGTCAGAAGCCCGACCTTGAAGGTGATTCACCACTGAATAGGCAGCCAGTGCAGTCTGCGCAGCACCAGTGTGATGTGACACACCCAAGGGGTCCCTGTCAACAACTGTGCCACAGCATTCTGCACTAGCTGCAAGCGATGGACATCAACCCCTGGAAGCCCTAGGTACAGGGAGATGCAGCAATCAAGGCACAAGGTCACAAAGGCATGGATCAATGTAGGAAGGTCACTGGATGGAACTAGATGCTTGACCCTGGTGATGTTCCTCAGATGGTAAAAAGATGACTTGATGACTGCTGACACCTGAGACCACAGTGTCAGCCCATGGTCAAGAATCACCCCCAGGTCCTGTACCCATTCAGAGGAAAGAAGCTGGGAACCTCCAAGGCAAAGTCCAGAAGGTTGACCAGCCCCCAACCCTTCTGTCCAGCTGCCTGGATTTACAACCATCACCTCAGTGTATCCTGAATTCAACTTCAACCAGCTGGAATTCATCCAACCCTGGATTTCAGTGAGGCAGTTGTTAAATACCAAGTGCGCACTATCCTGGTCAGGTGCAAAAGACCAGTAGAGCTGGAATTCATCAGCATAGCAGTGAAACCCCAGCCCATACCATATTACAATGGCTCCGAGGGACAGCATGTACACTGCAAACAACATGAGGGACAACACTGAGCCCTGAGGGACCTCATATGGCAGAGAGAATGAGTCAGAAGAAAAAATCCCTGACACCACCCTCTGAGTTCTGCCAGTGAGAAAGGACTTAAACCACCTGAAAACTGTACCAGACAGGCCACAGAGGAACCTCAGGTGCTCAAGGAGCAACCCATGGTTCACGGTGTTGAAATCTGAGGAGAGATCGAGAAGTACCAAGATAGAACGGCGCTTCTGCTCTCTCGCTATCAAGAGATCATTGAGCACCCGAATCAGAGCAGTTTCAGTACTATGCCTCTTATGAAAGCCCGATTGGAGGGGTTAGTAAATGTCATGGATGGTCAAATGGTTGTCCAGCAGTAGCGCCACAATCTTCTTAATCACCTTCCCAATGAAGGGAAGGTTAGAGATCAGTCTGTAGTTCACAAGGCAGTCTAGGTCCAGAGCAGCTTTCTTCTGGACAGCTGTCACCACTTCACCCTTCAGGGAGCTGGGAAACTCATCGGACTCAAGGGAGCACCAAACTATCCTTGCAAGGACCGTGTCAACGATGTCACGACAACCCATAATCAAGGAGGTTGGGCCCATATCCAAACTACAGGACATTGGGCGCATACCCTGGACAATCCGCACAACATCCCCAAACTCCAGCCGATTGAAGGAACTCCAGACAAAACGAGGAGGTGTGACCATACACCAACCGCTAGCAGCTCCAATACAGTGTGCCAGTTGGATCTCTGCCCTGATGCTGGCCACCTTATCCACAAAGAACCGAGCAAGCTCATCACACTTATTCTGTGAAAAGGCTCTTTGAGACTGAAGACAGGCTAGGTTGCACAGCCTGTCCACAGTTTGAAAGAGCTGAGACAGTCGATTCTGAGCAGCAGCAATCTCCCTGGACAAGAACTCTGCCTTCTTACGGGTGATTGCTGATTGGTAGACTTGGTAGTGATCCATCAATCTAAGGTGGTCAGCCTCCAAGGTAAATTTCCGCCAGCAGCACTCTAACCTTCATCCAAGTTGCTGCAACTCCCTCAAGGTCCCATCAAACCATGGGGACTAAGGGCGAAGGGAGAGAGGACGAACTCAGGCAGGAGCGATAGAGTCCAGGGCCATAGTAACGTCCTTATTATAGGCCTGCACCAGGCTCTCTGGACTCCCACTTGCCTCCAGAATTACCGATAAGTCAAGTACCACCGCTAGGCCATCAGGACTCACATCCTGTAAAGGGCGGTATCTGACCATCGAACATCTTCAAAGGAGCCGGCCTATGAAAGGGGGGTGCAGAAATCGAACATCACAGTGTGATGATCTGACCAGTTCCACCATCAAGTCAGAGATTTCGATCCCCAGGAGGAAAACCAAGTCAAGGGAGTGACTGTGCTTATGGGTAGCAGAGGTAACCACCTGTGCAAAGCCCAGTGATGTCATCAACTGGAGAAAGTCCTGTCTAAATCGTGAGAGTTCATCTTTGACCCAGGTGTTAAAGTTGCCCTGGACCATCAACCTGGATGAGTCAAATGCCATGTCCGCTGCTTCCTGAAGGAATTGTTTCTCATTCCCAAGTAGACGGTAGATGAGAGTGATGCTACAGCCTACACCTACCACCACGGTACACTCAAATGAGTTGGTCTACTCAGCTGGCACATTTGTGAGGTCCAGTTCAGTCTTGAAACAGATTGCTACTCCCCCCCCACCGCGGTCCAACCTCAAGCAGTATATCACCGAATACCCATACCGTTAATATATATATATATATATATATACCTATACATATATATATATATATAGACTATATTCTGTAAATATATATTGAATGCACTATTTCTACTTATCTTCTTATAGTAAAATATGTATACAAGTAAAGAAGGCAGCTCCAAAATGTAGTGGTGCTCACAACGTAAATGTATACAGAACTCACGGTAAAAGTTAGGTGCACACACACACACACACACACACACACACACACACTCACTCATACCCCAGATCAGGAATTTCAGAAGACAATTCTTAAATTTTTTCACCACAAAGTTTGTTTGTACAAAAAATAAAATGCTGTAAACCAAAGCCAAAAGTAGCAATAGTGAAAAACAGACCTCCTCACAGGATTGACATTTCATGCTGTTCTTGTGCTTTTTCAAGAATAGTGTGAAATGTCGGTCCTGTAGGGAGGTCTGTTTTTTACTATTGCTACTTTTGGCATTAGTGTTACATTTTTTTCTTTACTAGACAGATAAACTTTGTGATGGAAAATCCAAGGCGTGCCTTCTGGAGTTCCATGTCCAGTGTGCGCATGTGCCTAACTTCTGCTGTGAGTGAAATATGTATCTTGTTTCCTTGCAAAATACAGTATATGTAGAATACATGCAGAATATATATTTATATATATATATATATATATATATGTATTTGCATAACTAATTTGCATATTTCAGAAGTACAGTTTATCAACCAAAATCATGGTCATTTCTATTTTTTAAATAGTTTTGAATTTACAACATTAGCTTACAGACCAGAGGGAAAGATAAAGAGTAAAAAACTAGTACATGTAGGAACTCACTCCGACATAAAAGGTAACCAAACACTAGTGGTATAAATACCAGTTTGAGCCTTTATAATTTGTCAGATCAAGAGGTAAGTCATATGTGTAAATATAAATGTAAAATATGTAAGTCTACGATAATGATGCATTATTAAATGATTATTCTACTGTAGATATCTAAATGGTTACTAAAAAGAGGAATTCCAAATATACAGTTAAAGATATGTTACATCAAGATTAATCTATTGCATTTTTGTCTGAGTATTTTAAGATATTTTTAGAATGCATGTATTTTAAAATATTTTAGATATATGTCAACTACATAAAATATATATTTTTTAAATATTCAAGATATATAATCAGATATATAAAATATATATCATGCACCTATAATAAATATATCACAGGAATCTATGTATGATATATCTTAAATATATCTGTCACATGTACTCTGCAAATAAATCAGATATTTCAAAATCAGACAATTTGAGAGATTTTGCATATACTTCAGACATATGATCAAACATGTATTTGAAATATACTTTTATAAACATGCCTAAAATATATTTATTTTCCATATGGGGTGCTAATTATTGCTTCATGTTCGGTAATTTATTGGTTAAATAATGCAGAATATAGTAGAAATAGATTTATTTGTTTGTAGCCGACACCTGCAGGCAGATGAGGGTTAAAGATATGTTAACGGTTTATTTATTTGCTTTTGGTAACCGGGTGGGTACACTAGGCATGGAAATGCCTATTTTTAGGCATGACACAGGAGAAGACAAGTTGACAGTACATAAGCACCCCATGTGTTTAACGTCTTTCGGATGAGCTGTTAAACTGAGGTCCCATTGGTCTGTTCTGGTGGTAGTTCAGGTGGATGTTAAAAATCCCATGGCACTTATCGAAAAGAGTAGGGGAGTTTTTATTCCGAAACCACAACAAATCATAAACAAAAGGACACAAAATGAAATGCAAGTGTCAACATAATCATACATATACAAAGCATTCTATATTTCCCACCCAAAACATGAAAACAAACCTCCAAATCATTCCCCCTTCCGCTACCCCTTCCAGTACTGAACCCCTCCACAATTCCTCCATCAATAAGTCATGCGTATTTCTGACAAATATCAAATCCTTTCCGCCACATGTTAACTTTATGCCTTGGATGTATTTAGCTTCTTTCTTAAATATCCCTTGAAATTCTGAAACACAGACACTACAAAAGGCCACATATGACATTTCCTGCTGTTGCAATAAATATTGGCAACGGGCTTGCCATAAATAGAATTTTAAACAGGTGAAGAAAATATGAACAGTACTAACATGATATAAACGTAATAATCCAGGAAAATATCCCCAAACCAACATGTCATATACAATACTGGCTAGCCATGTTAAATTCCATTCCCTCGCTAAAAACTCCCACAGTCCCTTAGCATAATTACACTAAAACAAAAAGTGTTCCTGAGTTTCCAGTGGAGAACCACATCCCTGATACAAGCAGTTTCTTTCATTAACAGCTTTATACTTGTGATTACCTTGTACCCTTACCCACCCATGAGCCATCAGCCATTGCACATCTCACATTTTACTGGGCACTCTCTTATTAACTAACATCCTACAGACAAAAATAGCCTTGCTTGGAGTACACAATTTTAAATCTGAACATATGGGCCCCATGGACTCCAATACCCATCTATAAATACCCTTTCTATTATTCTCTATAATCTGTTGCTTAGTTACCTGCCACTTATGCAGTTTCTAAAAAGTTCCTTTATATCCTACGGGCAATCCCAAACTAGACGTTACTTTAGGAAACGCAGTCACCCATTTCCCTAAAGGCACTTCCAATATATTCCACCCCCATTTTGAAACTAAAGTCTGAGGAGCCATAAATAAAGGACAGATAGTCTTCTGCCAAAACATTGTATGAAAAAAGACCACTGGATTAAGCATATTTACACCCCCTTTTCCAATCTCTAAATAAATCACCTCCCATGTTATCGGATTTAAATGGCTCCCCCATAATAACTGGAAAAAAAAACTGAATACCTTAGTTTCTAACCCCACAGGTAAAGAAAAGGAAGAAGAATCAGTATTTATACAGCACTTTTTCATGTATCCAAAGCGCTTTACAAGCAATGCTAGACTGGTAGTGAAGTAACTGAATGTGTGGTGGTGGCCATATCGCACATCATCACCCACACACAGCCTGGATAATTGCATGAACCGGTTTTATGGGAAGGGGAATGTTCGCCAGGACACCGGGAATGTTCCCTATTCTTTGCGAAGAGTGCCCTGGGTTCTTTTACTTCCACCTGGACACCCACCAGGACTACATCAGGATGGGCAGAAGGACGGCACACCCCAGCAGTACAGCATCCCCCAATACTGCACTCAGATGCCAGCGATTTTTAGGTGCAAGTCCAATCCCGGTGTGGGACAAGAACCCATGACCTTCTGGTCCAGAGGTGGATGTGCTACTAACTGAGCCAAAAACATACTGTGGAGACAATCTAGATCTCAAATTTCTTGCCCTCACCCTCAAGAAACTCTTAGACCTCTTACCAAGATTCTGAACCATTCTCCAAGACTTGCGCAATTCCCCCCAAAATGGAAACAGGCCCTAGTAACCCTGGTGCACTAAGGTGGAGGTAGGGCACACCACACAAACTACAAGCCAATCTCCATTCTACCTCCTCTATCGAAAGCACTAGATCATATAATTGTAGATCAGCTTGTGGAATACCTGGACAAATACAATATCCAATATCCAATATCCTCAGCAGCATGGCTTTCATAAGGTCATAGTACTACCACTGCGCTGTTAGAATTCACTGGTTTCATACATAATGCACTCGACCAAGGCCATCTGGTAGGTGCTGCTTTCATCGACCTGACAAAGGCCTTTGTTACTGTGAACCACTCACTGCTACTTGAGCAATTATCGCTTGCAGGGGTGTTGAATGATGCTACCAGCTGGTTCAAAAGCTACTTAGAAGACCGTTTGCAGCAGGTTAAGATAACCATTGTCTTCTCTGAAAGGAAGCTGGTCCATTCCAGAGTGACCCTGTCATGAACAGATTCTACTCTACACAGATGATGACGTGATCTACTGTGCTAACCCTGACCCTAAGATCCTCCAGGATAAATTTCAACACAGTTTCTCAGAAGTGGAAAAGTGGTTCAGCTCTCAAAAACCGGTGCTAAACTATAAAAAGACCAAAGTGATGCTTTTCAACAATGCCCATAACAACCACAAGTCCCAACCCTTGTTCATTACAAACTGCATTGGCACCCTACTTGAACAGAATCCACCCCCTTCAAATATCTAGAGGTCACTGTTGATAGCTCACTCAGCAACTCACAACATATTGATAACGTAGCTCGAGCTGTCAACATAAGGATTGGCCTACTCCACAGGCATAAGCATAGCCTCACTCCCGAGGCACTAAGAATAGCAATTTTCAGCTCTGTCATTACCATCATCGATTATGAGCTGGTTATTTATGGTTCTGCCTCTGCAACACACCTTCACAGGATCACTGTTGCTCTTAACAAAGCTTGCAGACTTCTTACTGGGGCTGCCCGCCTCACACACACGTGTGACCTATATACACAGACTGGGTGGCTTAAATTATTCAGCTGAATCCAATATCAAACCTGCTTACTTTCCAAGAAGACACACCTTGGTTTGCTACCCCCTGGGGCCCAATAGTTCCTCAGCCCTTGTCACAGTACCCATTGTACTCACAGCTCAGCAACTCAGGTCTTTATTGTTCCCAGATGCTGCACCACCTTAGGTCAGTGGTCTTTTGCTTATAGAGCCCCCCTCTGACTCAACTCCCTGGGTAGGAACATCTCTGCTGAGTCAAATCTCGTCGCTTTCAAACACAAACTCTGGCAGCATCTATTAGCAAACAGTATATGTGATTGTCACCCTTAGCAGTTTTCTGCTTATGTTATCATTGTACTTATACCTTTTGACACTTTTAACATTTGATACTTCATTTCAATCCTACCCTCGAGCCTTTTCCTCTCCACTCCTCACCCCTGCATCTTCCCTGCTCGTGCATCTTTGAGCGCTTCTCCTGCTCTCCTCGCCTTCCCTCTTCCACCCCCCCACCCACTTTCTTACCTCATGCTACCTCTTTTGCAACTTTTTCCCCTCCTTCCCCCAACATTTCTCTCTTTTACCTCTCTCCCACCCATATTACTCTTTCTCTCTTCCGTTTTCGACAAAGCCTGCTAGACCACCCCCCTCCCCTGGCTAATCACCACCTCTTCTCCCTTTACTATTAATTTGTCTTCCTCCCCCTCACTTTGCCAGCACTCCCCCTTCTCTCTGCAATTACCCCATTTCCCTCCATCCACCTCCCCTCCCCTCATCTCTCTATCCCCATTACCTCCTTTGCAACTCCGCTCCGCCTCCTGTGCAACTCATCTCTTTCTCCCTCTTGTTTTTCCCATCCCCCACCTTACGACCCATTACTTTCTCTCCTAGATTTGACAAGGCCTCCCATGCTGTCCTTTCTTCTAGCCCACTCTACTCTATATTGAGTAACATTCAGTGCTATTTTGATTGCCTTCAATGTATTCATTTTTTTAAAGTATATTCTTGATGTCCACCATTTACTTATCTATTGTTTACCTTGTTTTATATTTGTACTAGTGACATGGAACCTTTGTAAATGAGTTGTATTGCTCAAAGGTGCTGTAATCCAAGACTCAATAAATAAATAAAATAAATAAAAAATACTTACGTACAGAAAACACGGAAACACAAATTGCTTAATCACAAATACCCTTTTCAGTTTGGACATTTTCCACCCCTTCCACTGAGATACTTTACCCTCCCCCTCCTGAATTGACTTCTCCCAGTTGTATGTCCCCATATCCCCAAGACCGTAATAAATTACTAATATTTTTTGTAGGCTTGGTTCAGAACTGAATACCTTGTAGAACCTCCACCCCAATCTCCCCTTCCTAACTGCAATCCCACACTTTTGTCCAAATTTGGAACTGCCCCCAAAACATGAGAGTAAGCCTGAATTTCCACCATAGCTACATAAAAATCCTTCCTAGTTTTTAGGAAAAACACACAAATCATCAGCATACGCAATAACTTTAATCGTATCCCCACCCTGTTTTCCTTGAATACCCACCAGGTTAATATTCCTCACTACCTGCCAAATCAAGGGATCAGTGGCAAACACATATAAGATAGGGCTCAAAGGGCAACCTTGCCTAAGCCCAGTCCTTACTCTAATTGGCACCCTCCCCCCTTCCCGTTATTTCTGGGCATGACAAAAGCATTTTCATAGAACAACTGCACCCATTTAATGAAAAACACAGGAATATCATACCTCTGCAAGGTCTTAAAAAGAAATTCATGATTTATCCGATCAAAAGCTTTATTTGATCCAGGGACAAAATACACCCTCCCAAATCCAAATACTTGCTGAATTAATACATATCCCTTACTATAGACAGATTTTCCTGAATATTTCTTCCAGGAATTGCATAAGTTTGTACTGGATGAATTATCTCTGAGGCAACTCTCCAAAGCCTTGTCTGTAAAATTAAAGCCACATTTTTAAAATCAGCATTTAATGTACACAGTGGTTGCCAATTCCCAAGTACTGTTCTCTCCCCAGCCTTGTGTATAAACACTATTAATCCTAAGGTAAATTGAGCCGGAATGCAATTTGACACACAAAAAAAATTGTATACCCGAGCTAAACATTCTGCAGAAATGTGATCAAAGGCCTTATAAAACTCATAAGGAATCCCATCCTCCCCCAAAATCATCCCATCTTTAAGTGTCAGAATCACTTCTAATACCTCCTGTACTGTAACCTTATCTTCACCAACATCCAGTCTTCTAACTACCCCCCCCCCCGACCAGGCACCCCCTCCAGAAAGGCATCCATATCTGCCTCTAAAACTTGTTCCCCACCCATAAACCCTCATAAATAGGCTTCCATAATGTCTCATATCCCCTCAGTATGCATCGCCAACACCCCCTGCTCATTCTGCAAGGCCATAAATTAAAACTTATTTTTTCTTTCCTTACCAGCAGAGCAATGATCAGAAAACAGAGTTTTCTGTGTACCCAAATGCAACTCTGACTCTAAGGTAGCTGATCTATCATATTGTACCTACTGCATTTGTGTTTTAATACTCAGTATTCGGTCTGTCAAATCCTCATTCCCAAAGTAAGATGCCTCCAACAACCTGTAAAGCTGATCCCTCAACTTTAGATACCTTATAAATTTATTTTGCGCACAGGACTTACCATAAGCCTGTGCCCATTTAACTATGGCACACCTAGTGTCAGCCCACCATAAAAACAAGTTATTGTATAAACCTGTCACGGAGGCACGAGTCACAAAGAGTGAAGCCAACCCTATTCTAGCAGCTGCATCCTGCAGACAAGAAACATTCAGTTTCCAACGACTGGACAGTTGAACAATCCCTGTCTCAGTGCAAACAAGTTTTAACAACTAGATGGTCCAAAAATTCAGTGGGTATTGTCTGTGTTTTAATTACTTGCATTCTAGAAGACACAAAAACATAATCTATTTTACTATGTAAGAGCTCCTTAACAAAAGTGAACTTAACTGGCAGTTGTGCCACCCTATAACAATCCGTCAATTCAGCAGTTTCAACACATTGCAATAAAGCAGCAGAATCACAATACACTTTTTCCCCACTTTTTGAGCTTTCCATCTGATATATCTAAGGAACAGTTAACATCCCCCCCCCCTTAAAAAACATTTTTAGTGGTAGTCAAAAAAGACTGAATATCCTTCCAAAGCTGAACCCTTTCTGCTTTGATCTGAGGTCCATATACCACTATAAAATGGCTAGGCTGATGATGCCATAATCCATCTAAAATCAAGACCCTACCTGGTTGTAAATCTACCAGTTTCTGAAACTGAAAATAAAACCCAGAAAAACAAAATCCCAACCCCATCCGCTCTCTCTCTTTCTCTCAAAGGACCAATAAGAAGGGCCCCAGACCCATTTTCTTTGGGCCTTACTAATTAAATCCCAAGAAATAAACCATGTTTCCGGAACAAAAATAACTTCACATGCCAGATCACTAAATTGGCTAAAGACAGCAGCACATTTTACCCACTGGAAAATACTATGAATATTAACCAAGGCTAAGGAAAAGAGTATAAAAGAGAGCTGTAAAAAGAAACACAAAATATCCTAAACACATTTTTTTTCTTTTTTTTTTCTTTTTTAACCCCACCATGTCTGTCTCCATGTCCGCATCTCCAGAGACACTTTGTGACATAATTTCAGCCCCAGTAGGTTCCGTACTACCCTCCCCTGCATGTTCATCACCAGAAGGAGAACAAAATAGCTCAAAAGAATTAGTAATGTCCATTCCAGACTTCTGACTTCACCGTTCTGAGATAGGATGTTCAGGAGCACTTTGGGGTGGGGTGTGCAAATGGAAATCAGATGTCTGCTCCACCACCTTAGCAACAGAAATATCCACAGGCAAAGATTCACACAAGTCTTGAGCATCAAAATAACAGCAGTCACCCTGTAGTACCAGCCTCCAAACAGGGTATGCTGACAGCAGATAATTGTGTACATGGGGGTCAAGCACTGGGAAATAATCACTGGGGAAATCACAGTATCCCCCTGAGCCGTGGGGGGGGGGGGAGGACAGGTCTATATCAGATTGTTGAGCTTTTTTAATTAAATCATCTGGATTAATGCTCCTGCTATTTTTGTTGGCTTACCAAGGGCAATTAAGAAACATATGCCCATATTCCTCACATGGATTGCACATCACGTGATTAGTACACTGAGAGTGGCTGTGCCCACACTCTCCACACAAACTACATTGAATAGTGTCACAAACATTAGAAAGGTGGGTTCGAGACCTGCACTGATAGCAGGCCTTAGGCTGCCCATGGTAGAAGCACACCCCACTATCCTTCCCCAAAAAGAAACTATTAGGGATATGTATGATACCTTCTTCTGTGTGCTTGAGCTTCGCCTTGAACCTTCAGCCCCCAGTCCACAGAAACTCTGAATCAATAATTGCCTCTGGGGCCCCTAACACATCACATTGATGATTCATCCAATGGATAATATCCCCCACGTGCACTGTTTCATTTCTAAACGTAACAGTGATGACTTTTATTGCCGGTTTAGTCAACGGAATGGCCAAGAAGGGCACCCAAAGAGGAGAAAACTTTAACTGGTTGTATTTAAGCCAAAATCGATCCAAACCCTTCATTGATTGAACGCTTACATCAAATGCATCCTCCCCTGAGATGTGAATAAAGGCATATATTTCAGAAGCCATAAACCGCATAGAGTCTTTAAACAGCTGCCTCCCCACATACAGCCTATCTGGGAATGTGTCCAATCCTCCTTTATACCTCAGACACACTGCATTGCGTCTTGGAGCAGGGTCAGTAAATGATGAAAATCTTGCTGATCTGGGGGGACCCCTACGGGGGTGGGGGGAGTGCCTCCCTCCTGTCCCCTTCTCAGACCACCATTTTGGGATGTAGAGGGCCTGCTTAAAAACAGCTGAATACAGTCTCAAACTAGAAGCTTTGTGCTGGGCCAAATGTATGTCCCTCTGTGCCCCTCACTCCCCAGAGGCTGTACCTCCAGTGCTCATAATGGTACCAGAAACATTACTGACCCACACCTCCCCTGATACCTCAGTACCCAAGACATTGATCTATGAAGGTAGCAAGGCCTCCTCTGCCCTCTGCACCTGGACAGACATATGCTCTGGATTATTACTAGGGGCAGGCTCCACACCAGCAATATCCCCCTCCTTCAGCACCAGACCTCCCTTCCTGGAGACTAGATTTCCATCCCCTTTCTTAGCACTGGGAACAGAAAGTACATTACCCTCTGGAGTGTCCAGGGTTACTGCCTGCTCTTCCATGCCTGTTTCTGATGAAGGATTCACCTCCCAAGTCGGGTCTGGCAGCCATTTACCCCCCCACCACCCACATCCATCCAACAGAGAGCAACACTTGCTCTGGTGTCCAGTTCTCCTGTGTTTGAACTTCTCCCAACAGCACGAATGCATGAACCATTGCTTCTGCCATCGGGAACTGTGGGACATCTGACACCAGTTCTAGTGTATCATTTGGACTGTCTTCCTCCACCTTCCCCCCGGGTTCTCCACCACTAGAACCAGGTTCCTGCCATAACCATCCTAGGCTCGAATCCTTCCTGGTCGAAACCACTCCCTTTTGCCTAGTCTCCAGACGACTCTCGTCATCCTCCTCCAATAGTTGCCACACCATCCTCTGTTTTACATCCAAAACAGCTTCTACCTGAGCTGAAGCCTTCCCGATATCCATAGGAGATGTTACCATACTCGGGACCCCAACTTCCATATTCTACTCCACAGAGGCATCACAGCTTCCGGTAAGGTCCTCCAATGAACTGTCACATACAGCAGAAATTGTAGATGCAAACAAATCCTCCTCCTCAGAATCATTCTCTCGCTGAGTAAGCTTCACCATAGCAGCCTCTTGCTGCTGAAGCTCATTCACCTCCTCTGACTCCATAGCTCCACTGACCCACTTAGAATCAGAAGCACCACCCATAGAACAGTAGGGGAATTTCCCCAGTGTCCTGGCCAAATTTCCCCCATACACAAAAAATATCACCAACAGCTTAAAATCTGGTTCAGTTTCAGTTGGCATCCATCTGTATTCCCCGACCAGGGACGAGGCTGAAAATAGGCAAAAATGTGTCTAGTCCTTCTTGCCGGTCAACAAAAGCTAAATAAATGAATATTTTCTTAGCCAAATGTATTTTCTCTTAGGAAGGGCTGTGAGTACAGGATGTTCTACACTCTATAACAATGTAAACAAGAGTCCCTGGGCAGGCATAGGTTGCTAAGGCCCAGCCAGGGTTGCTATGACCACAGGGAGTATAGATAGGGAGCTAAAAGTCTTCACAAAGACTGAGACTGCTGTTTGTTCTGCAGAGATGAGTGTGAGCCACAGACAATCTTCCTCAAGGGGGCTGGCCTATGTTCCATGAGGCCCAGTGCAGGTTCACAAGAAGAAGATTATTGGGGTCATTGGCACTCATGATGCAGGGTCTGTGTATGGGCCCCAGGAATCCATAAGGGAGATAAGTGAGTGTCTGATAAATCAGAAGAAAAGGTTAGTGGTCTCCTTTGCAGAACTCACCCTTACTATCTATAGGTCAGCTTGATAAGGTACAGGATCTATGCGGCAGTGTATATGCGCATAGCATGGGCTTGGTTATCTCTACAGGGTTTGCCTCTCTTGTGAGTCTGCACATGGGTTGTCAGTGGGTAGTTGGGGTTGCAAAGTAGTGGTAGTTTCAGAGTCAGGGGTAAACAGCTTTCAGAGGTATTTTGTGCTAGGCAAGGGAGGATTAATGAAAAACCACAGTTACCTTGAGCTTGAATCAGGATCCCAGGTGAGCGCAATGCCTGCGGGGTAAATCCCCGATTGTCAGGTTAGCCATGCAGCAGGTATGGATCCTGAATGTATGGGAGATTCCCATGGTTTAAATCCCTATATGTAACATCCCCCCCCCATACAGGCCCCATAGAGGTAGGGTGTACAGAGAGTGAAGGTTCGAACTCTATATAACAGTGTTGTAGTGAGCCAAGACTTTTGTAGGAACCCTCAGAAAAAAAAAACTCCAGGCAAAGTTCAATGAAACAAAAAGTTGCTTTACTTCAGCACTAATCCAGGGTTCAAAGCAGCTCACTTTGGCAGAGCAAATACAAAACAAAAGACTTTTTAACTTGATTCAGCTCTCCAGTTTACAATAGCCCTGCTCTCTCTCTCTCTCTCTCTCTCTCTCAAGCCCCCAGATCCTCTTTCTTGCTCTGTCTGGTTTTCTTTTTATGCCTCCCAGGTGAGGCTCATTTGAACCCGTCCCCCACAGGGATTTCCAAGTCTGCACGTAGGAAGTGCATATGGCCTTTAAAGCGCCAAGCCAGGAATCAGTAGAGCTGAGTCTCAGTTCACCCTGTTCTCCTGCTAGTATCTTTGTGGAAAGGGGGTCCCAGGTGAAGGTTGTATATACTCCTTCACATGCCATCCCCCTCAGGGCTGTGCCCATGGCACACTCAGCACTGGCTGCCATTGAACTACCCTCCTGGGAGTAAAAGGCAGCATTATTATGTAAGGAACGTACCCTGTGATGCACTTAGAAGGAAAACAGCTGCAGACCCAGATGCCAACAGGTGACTCTGAAATTAATGTCCTGCATGACATGCAACCATTTGAGGGGTGCATGACTAGGGACTCCTCTAGGTTCCCGTGGGTCAACTAGCAAAACTTCCCTCTCTTTCAAAGGTTTCAACAAATCAACATGATAAATTTGTTTTTCCTTTGTTCAAGTCAGGTTATAATACTTCATAATCAACTGGCCCCACTTTTCTCAGGACCTCACATGGTGTTAGCCATTTAGGCAGAAGTTTACTTTCAGGTCTAGGGAGCAGAAGTAGTACTTTGTCACCAGGTTTGAACTCCTGTAGCCTGGCCCCTTGGTTATAGTGTCCTGCCTGGATTTAATGTATTTTGAATAAATTTTATTTGACAAATCTGTGAATCACATCCAATCTGTCTCTCATTTGCATTACATACTGAAGCACGTTAGCGTAACTATGTGCCTGTTCTCTTTTATGAGATCCAGCACCCCTCAAGGTTGTCACCTGTACAATAATTCAAAGGGTGATTAAGGCATCTCCTGAGCTGCAAACATTAAATATGGTAACAGTTAATTCCAGTTTTGTGCCTCAGCTGAAAAAAAATTTAAAAAGCATATCCTTTAAGGATGTGTTAAGTCTTTTGACTAAGCTGTTGGTCTGAGGGTGAGACACTGATGTCTCGATGGATTTAACCTTCAGTAAAGCACACACCTCCCTTATAAGCTTTGACATAAAGTTGGTGCCCAGATAAGTTAAGATCTTCTTTGGCAGGCCAACTCAAGAACATACTTTTTAGAAATTCTTTGGCTACTGACTGGGATGTAGTTCAACACATGGGAATAGCCTCAGGGTATCAGGCAGCGTAATCCATTATTACCATAATACGAACATACGAAATTTGCCAGCAGATAAAGGCCTAGAGGTCTATCAAGTCTGCTCAAATGTGCAGCTAGCACTCCTTATTCTGCAGCTGCCCCTCCCTTCCACCCTTCCCCTTCATTAACCCTCCCCCTTGTCCTGTCCCATCCTCGTTTGAAGCAGTCCACTGTTCTACTGCATACCACTTCAGCAGGTAATGCATTCCACCTAGCCACCACCCTCTCTGTAGAAAAGTGTCTCCCCATCTCCCTTCTGAATCTTCCTCGCTCCAGTCTCATATCATGGCCCCTGGTGGCCCTCCCCACCCTTACTTTGAACAGCCCCCTCTGTACCCGTCTTGTTTATTCCTTTCATGTATTTAAAGGTTTCAATCATGTCACTCCTGTCTCTCCTCTCCTCCAGTGAGTACATGTTCAACTCCTTCAACCTCCTCTCGTATGATAAGTCTCCCAGCCCCTTGATCATCTTTGTCACTCTGCGCTGCACCCCCTCCAGTAACTTAATGTCCCTCTTCAGATACAGACGCCAGTACTGCACGCAGTACTCCAGGTGTGGTCTAACTAATGACCTATACAGTGGCAGAATCACCTCCTCCCTCCTCGAGGATATACCCCTTGCAATACAACCCAGCATTTTGTTGGCCTTTGCAGCCGCCTTCCTACATTGTGCCGAGTTGTTCATTGACCCTGTAATGAGCACACCCAGATCCTTCTCCTCCTCCTCTGTCTGGGCTAGCTGCACTCCCCCTAGCTGGTATATGCTACATAATATGCTGATACCTTGTTGAACTTTTTATGAGGGGTTGCACCATATCAACCTCAGTTCTTTCAAATATCTACTATGGGTATAGGGATCAATGAGGCCTGCTTAATATTCTGGGGGCAACCAACTAACACTATCTGCCACTTCCTTTCATTTACTTAGCCAGAAAAAACAGGCAAGTATGTGCTTTTTGGTTTTCTCATGGCCCGAGTGACCCTCAGTAGGTATGGTATGAGCAAGTCTTAATACCTCCCTTCTTGCAAACCATGGAACCAAAAGCTGAAAATGTGCAGTTCCTGTTTGTTTTTCCTGTTCCACCCCTAATGAAATGTCATTTTTCAGTTCAAACCTTGGAAATGTTTGTGCTTTTTGTTTATCAGTCACATTGCCATTTACCACAGCTAGATTCTGATACAGTAAGTATTTTTAAGAACCTCACCATTTCTTCATTCTGAAATGATATTGACTTGATTTTGAAACATGTCTGGCCTGATCTGCAAAATGCCTCATGAGTTCCCATTCATGTAGATGCCAGTTCATTATCGTCACTTCTGACCTTCCTTGAACCCAGGTCCTTTCAGTCCCCAATGACTACAGCCTTGGACAGAGGAGTTCCCTAGTTTCTCTCCCTCCATTTCTGTCTCCAGGACTTCTTAGGCATCCCTTCTGGGCTAAACTGTTCAGCATCAGTGTAGGGAAATATTTGTTCTCATTCCTCCAGGTTTTCCTTCTCCTGTGAGAATACACTGTCATAATTATTTTGTTGGAGGGCATTGTATACCTTGCCAATTGTGGCCCAGAACTACTTGCCAAGGTAGGCTTTTTGAAATTTCCACCTTTATTATTCCTACCAAATTGCCCACTTTTAACTACACTGGGGCTATAAGATATGTGCTGGTATCCCTATGTACACAGGCAACTTTTATGGATTCTCTCCAGTGGCCTAAACTGGATCCAATCACAGATTCTTTAACCAATGTCTACCCCAACTCAGATCCACCAGAATCATAACTGTTTGGTCTCCCACTTGCACCAAGACCGTATATGGATGATTGAGATGGGGTCCACTGTAGTGGTCCTTAGCTACACATTCCACTAAGTCACAGTCCATACTGTCACAAAACGTATGGATATGCCGCACTTTACCACTGCAAAAACATATAATGTTACTATCAGGTTGCTGACCAATTCCCCTCATTCGAGGACTGGGGACTGGGGTCTTAGGACTGAGGGAATTACAATAGATACTAGGCTTGTACCTTTTGGGCATGAAGCATAACCATTATTTCACCACTTGACCACTTACCCATACCAGTATGTTTATTCCCACCTCCCATTGTTCTTTCTCCTCTCTACTATGGGATCTTCCCCAGGGATCGCACCTGAGGTTCCTCATGGGTTCTGCTCTTCTTAGGAGCCTCTGGTTTATCCACTTCCAAAAAATGCCCTGTGATCTTGATGGCAGTGACAAGGTGGTTTGCTTGTGATGACTCACCTAGTCACATACTCAGTTTGGCAAAATACTCAGGTACTACTCCAATACAATTAAATCCAATATGACTGTTTTAGAGCATACCACTGGTTTTAATCACTGGGTAGCCAAGTCTTTCAATAACTGGGCCACCACTCTGGGTCAGATTCCAGCTTTAAAACGAAATGTGCGAAAGTTCCATTAATATCTCTCTTCAGTTGTCCCAATCTGGTTGAAGATAGCCACCTTTACATGGTAATAGTCTCTTGTAGCTGTATCATCTTGGCTCTGATACGCAGTTTGTTCATCACCAGTCAGATATGGTGCAGTGTGAGTGGCCAGTCTTTCTCATGACCAGGCAGTGGTACTGGCAACTCTCTCAAAAATCATAAGGAAGGCTTCAGGGTTGTCCTGAGGACCGATTCTTGTCAGCATGGGGTGAGGTCCTAGAGAGATTGGATTCCCTGTGACCTGGAACTGGGGCACAGTTTCTTTATGTGCTTGCAGCACCTGCTTCATAAACTCCTGTTGTTGCTGGTCTCTCTGCTCCTGCAATTATGCTTACTGGGCCATCCAGTCCCATTGCAACTGGATCTGTTCTGCCAATTATTGGTCTCTCTGCACCAGCTGCTGGTCTCTCTGATCATGTTGTTGCTGTTGCTAAGTTAGCCAGTCCCTTTGCATCTGATCCTGTTGTGCTTGCATCTAGGTCTGTTGTGTTTACCGTTCTGCTAGCCATTTCATTACTTCGTCTGAGTCAATTTCACCCCTATTTAGACAAGGAGAAGTTCTATCCCACCACTTAAGCCAACCACATGTAATAGTATTATAGTGAGCCAAGACTTTTGGGGGCACCCTCAGAAAAAAAATAACTCCAGGTAAAGTTCAGTGAAACAAAAAGTTTATTTACTTCAGCACCAAACAAGGGTTGAAAGCAGCTTACTTTGGCAGAGCCAATACAAAACAAAAGACTTTTTAGCCTGATTCAGCTCTTCAGTTCATAACAGCCCTACTCTGTCTCTTTCAATCCCTCAAAACCTCCATGTTACTCTGTTTGAGTTCCTTTTTATACCTCCTTGGTGAAGCTTATTTGTGCCCTTCCCTGCAAGGATTTTCAAGCCTGCACACAGCCAGTACATATGGCCTTTAAGGGCCAGGCCTTAAATTAGCAGGGCTGGATCTCAATTCACCTTGTTCTCCTGCTTGTGTCTTAGTAGAGAAGAGGACCTAGCTGAAGGTTATATAGACTCTCTCACACACCACTATTTAGGAAAAGTAACAACTGAGTGTTCCAGATCACAAAAGAGCAACAGGCCTAATATCAGAGTGCCCCATCAAGGGGTTCACCTGAAAGGCCTCATTATTATCTTGATCTAAAAATCACCTAGCACATAATTTGCCTGCCTGTTAAGCTGAAGGACGATAATTGTAACATCAGAAGCAGCAAGTACCCATCGAAGTGAAGGAGTTTTAAACAAGGGATAAACTGGATACATCCTTATATTGGATAGGGTATTGCACTGGTGGCATTACAGCAGCCGGAGATTGGAGGAAATAGGGCAGTAGATAAGGATTTATTTAGTTAAAAAATGCAAAGAATGAGTCTGGGGAACACAGTTGGGTTTGAGGGATTGGGTGGCAAGAGATTTGTATTACTTTATTAATTAACTGTATTGGGTAGTTGGGGATACATTGATGCAAAATGGCAACTGATCATTTCTTTAAAAAATGTAACATGTCCTGTTTAAACATGAGTGTAACACCACACTCATCTATATTGGAGAATTCTAGAAAAAAGAATTTCTGATTCTAGAACTCTGAGCTGAGTGGCTGTGTTTGAGAAGAGCTCACAAAGCTAAGTGCTTTTTTGATATAATTTTCAGTTTAAAAATTGTTTTGTTTTATGTAAATTTAGGTGATTGTGAAAGACAACCCTGTAGGCTCCAGGAAGATACAAAATTTGTGCGGTAGATATTCGTTGGAAGTCAGAAGGATCAACACATTTATTTAGTGTGATCTTTCTACTCTGATGTGGTTAATTTTAATACTATTTTAATACTATTTTAATACTATAGTTTAAACCCTTTCTGTATGTGCCTTTGGTGGTGTCTGATATTGAGAACCTAAGTGTCATTTGTGGGTATCCTGTCTGTTTTGGTAGGTACTTTATTTTCTCTGTTAAACAACTGAGTATACCTATTGCCTAATACTTTATAGTACATTGTATCTTTTTGCTCAGTCTCTAATTTTTCTCTTCTTTCTCCAATGTTTTAGAACTGTTTAGTTATTGTGGCAGAGGTGTGGTACTGTGTTCTTCTTGTAGTTCAAGGTGCTTTTGGAACTGCTGATTTCTATTGGTTTAAACAATTACATTTTTCTTTTCTATTTTAAAAAAGCTACATTAACCTGGTATGTTGTCACCTGTTTGTTGTTGCTAAGTAGCAGATGTTTTTGCATTGTGCTCTGATTCTGTGATAGAATCTGTATTAGTAGAAGGTAGATTATTGTGATTGTAGTTACCTTTTGATTGTAAGGATAAAGAGCTTAGATAGAAGTGTATGTATTTTCAAATATTATAGGGGAACAGTGGCAGGATTTTAGGACAGTAAATTAATAAAAGGAACTAGGAGGCTTCAGTAGCAGACAAGTAGTGGAATTGCAGTATAATGTGGGGAGTGGTGCAATGCAGTGGCTGTGGGGCAGCCATATTCAGGCAGACCTTCTGGACACTGAGGTGCTGCCCTATCTGCATGCATCTATCTGGACTGCGGGATGAGGTAGCCAGACTCAGGCAGAAGTAAACTGGGTCAGGAGTACCATCACCCCTATCCAGGGACCACCCAGTCCAATGCAACTGCCTCAAAGGATGCCGAGCGAGGAGCACTTGGATGACAGTGGGCTCAGGGAGGGTTAGAGCAGTCAGGCAGAGGCACATCCCAGATCCTATTCCACTCAAGAACTCATATGCCACACTGGCAGACGAGACAACCAAATACAGGTACCCAGGGAAATGGAAGGAAAGGATGTGGAGGTTAGCCAAGGAGGTGACCTCAGCGGGGAAAGCAGTGGACCCCAGAGGAGGAGAAAGTGAATCCTGGTGGGGGACTCCATCATAAGAGGGATCCAGCTAGGAACACAGGAGGGGGAGGACAGGGAGGTGAGGTGCCTACCAGGTGCCACGGCATGGAGGGATGGAAGGAAGACCCTGGGGATCACTGGGAAGGCAAGACGGGAGGGTGAGCTGGATGTCATTATCCACCTAGGTACTAATGACCAGCAAATGGGGAGTCAAAGGAAGTTCAGGAAGAGTTTAGGAAACTGGGGAAGGGTCTCAAGCAAGTAGCTACTTCTGTCACTTTCTCAGAAGTACTACCTGTGAGAGGCAAGGGAGAGCATAGGAGTGCATGCACCAGGAACTTTAATTCATGGTTGAAGAACTGGTGCTGTGAGGAAGGGTTTGGATTCATTGGTGACTGGGGACCCACCTGGAGGGATGGAGGTTTGTTCAAGCCTGACAGCCTGCATTCATCCTGAGAGGAATCAAGCACTCAATGATAAGTTTAAATGCTACATTGACAAGCATTTAAACTAGCAAAGGGTAGCAGGCCAGCAAGGAGGGTACCTAACACTCACCCCACAGCTAGCAGTGGAACAGTGAACCAGAGGAGGCTATCTCTGCAAAGCAGTGTGCAAAAGATGGAGATTAGTGTCCAAGAGGAGGATAAGCAGAAAAGGGGCAAAATTCAGCAGACGGGCAGACAGCAAGGAGAACCAGGGATAAATGACAACCAAGGAAGGGGCTGGAGTAGAACAGTGAGACAGTCTTGGGAGGTCAAATCATGGAAAGCCATGTGTGCAAATGCCAGGAGCCTTAGCAACAAGATGGAAGATCTGGATGCTGTCATGGTGCAGTCAGACCTGGACATTGTGGCCATCACTGAAACCTGATGTAATGATAACCACGACTGGGAGATGGCCATACCTGGCTACAACATATTCAGAAGAGACAGAGCAGGCAGGAAGGGAGGAGGAGTGGCACTCTATGGGAAAAATGACATAAGGGCCACAGAGATCCAGGAGGAACAAAATGGGGGAGAGATACTGTGGGTTAAGCTGGAAAGGAAAATGGGGACAGCCATCCGCACAGGTGTGGTCTATAGACCACCAGCCCAGGAGGAAGAAACAGATAGGGAGCTGATGCTAGCCAACCAAAGGATGACAGACAAGGGTGAGGTAGTACTGGTTGAAGACTTCAATATTCCAGACATGGACTGGAGCATCCCAGCAGCAGCATCAACTAGGAGCAGATTTATCCTGGACTCCCTTCAGGGTGCCTTCCTTAAGCAACTGGTCATGGAACCAACTCGCAGAAGGCAATACTTGGACCCTAGTGCTCACAAACAGGGACAAAAGGGATGGGGTAACAGTGGGGAGCACTTGGGAAACAGTGACCACCGGTCATTGTGGTTTGAAATCATAGAAAGAGCAGAACCAAACCACACAAAAACATGTATCCTGGATTTTAGGGGGGCAGACTTTGGGAAAATGGGGAGATACTTGAAAGAGGCATTAAGGGGAATGGGACAGGAATCAGGGGTTGAGGAACAGTGGGCAGTATTTAAAATGGGGATTACATGAACAACAGAATTATGTTTTAAGCAGGTTAGCAAGAGGAAAAGGAAGTGGAGACCATTATGGTTTTCCAAAGAGGTAGCAAAGAAAGTGAAAGCCAAAAAGATTGCATTCAGGCAATACAAAAGACACAGGCAGAAGGGATAGGAGAAGTACCAGGAGAAGCAAAGGGAGACAGGGAGGTCAGTAAGGAAGCCAAAGCTCAGACAGAAGAACACATTGCAAAATCAGTGGGTAGAGGGGACAAAACCTTTTACAGGTACATAAGTGAAAAAAGAAAGACAAAGGGAGGGATAGTGAGACTGAAGGGGGAGGATGGGGGCCACGTGGAGGATGACAACAGTAAAGCTGACATACTGAACAGGTATTTCTGCTCAGTCTTTACTGAGGAAGAGGAGGGTAATGGGTCTGAAGGGAGTACAAGGGGTGAGAATGGTACAGAAATGGACACAAGTCCCTTTACACGCAGAAAGGGTCCTGAAGGAACTGGAAGTAAGAAGTTGATAAAGCAATGGGGCCAGATGGGGTGCACCCAGGTCCTTAAGAACTAAGAGAGGTGGTGGCTGAACCTCTGGCTATCCTGTTTAGCCGATCACTGGAAACAGGGGAGGTACCCAAAGACTGGAGGACAGCAGATGTAGTCCCCTTATACAAAAGTGGGAACAAAGAGGAAGCAGGGAACTACAGACCAGTCAGCCTCACCTCGGTAGTGGGGAAGATCATGGAAGCACTACTGAAGGAGAGATTGGTGGAACATCTGGTTGTCAATGGACTACAGGACCCAAGGCAGCATGGCTTCACCAGGGAGGTCATGTCAGACCAACCTCATTGAATTTTTTGACTGGGTGACTAGGGAGGTGGATCGGGGAGGGCAGTGGACATGGCCTATTTGGACTTCAGCAAGGCCTCTGACACTGTGCCACATAGAAGACTATTACACAAACTGGGGAATATGGGTGTGGGCAGGACAGTAGTGTGGTGGGTGGTAACTGGCTGGGTGGCAGGACACAGAGGGTGGTGGTAAATGGCTGTCACTCCACAGAGGGAAGAGTGACCAGTGGGAGTACCACAGGGATCAGTGCTGGGACCGGTCCTATTCAACATCTTCATCAGTGACATGGCGCAGGACCTAGAAGGCCGAATTTCACTGTTCGCTGATGACACAAAGCTCTGTAACAGAGTAGACACACCAGGGGGTGTAGACAGAATGAGAAGGGACCTGCAGAAAC
Organism: Neoceratodus forsteri; assembly: GCA_016271365.2. Lineage (NCBI taxonomy): Eukaryota > Metazoa > Chordata > Ceratodontiformes > Ceratodontidae > Neoceratodus > Neoceratodus forsteri. The sequence goes on along the minus strand of CM057453.1, from coordinate 874,718,620 downwards.
TTGAAGAATGGTCAGGGGTTTGGCAGTTGAAATTCAATGCAAAGAAGTGCAAGATAATGCATATGGGGCACAAAAACCCTGGCACAATATATCAGTTGGGGGTGAGGATATAGCATGCACCAAGCAGGAAAGGGATCTTGGGGTTATCATCTCTGATGACCTCAAGGTAGGGAAACAGTGTGACAAGGCAGCAGGTAAAGCAAATAGGATGCTGGGATGTATAGGCAGGGCATTACTAGCAGGAAAAGGAGGTCATAATTCCGCTATACAAGACACTAGTGAGGCCCCACCTGAGTACAGTGTACAGTTCTGGAGACCATACCTACGTAAGGACATAGACAGGGAGAGAAGGTTCAGAGGAGGGAAGCAAAGATGGTGCATGGATTGCATCACAAGTCCTATGAAGACAGGTTGAAGGAACTGAACATGTACTCCCTGGAGGAGAGGAGGGAGAGGGATATGTTAGAGACATACAAGTATCTTACAGGGAGGAACAGGGTGCAGGAAAACACTATTTTTAGCAAAAAGATGTTCCAGGACTAGAGGGCATGGATGAAGTTGGAGGGAGGACGATTCAGAGGAAACATGAGAAAGAATTTCTTCACAGAGCGGGTGGTGGACAAGTGGAACACCCTGCCAGGAGGAAGTGGTGGGGGCTGAAACAATCACGGGATTTAAGAATGCATGGGATAGACATAAAGGAATTCTGGAGGTCAAGGGTAAGGTGCAACAGACTTCTAGGAAAACAAACTGAACTTACAAGCTCAAATGGGCAGACTGGGTGGGCCATAGGCCCTTATCTGCCGACACTGTCTATGTATCTATGTATCTATGTATTTTTCAGAAAAAGAGATTTGCAAGAACAAGGGGACACAATTTAAAGATAGAAGGAGGGCGGTTCAGGGGCAATGTGAGGAAGTATTATTTCACAGAGAGGGTAGTGGATGCATGGAACAGCCTTTCTGAGGAGGTTGTGGGGTCTAAAACTGTGGGAGAATTCAAGAATGCATGGGACAGACATAAGGCAATTCTTGTGGGGGGTAAGAAGAAATAGGCTGTTGGTTAACTAGGATCTACGGCCTATCCTGTAGGTAGGGAAATGGGCAGACTAGATGGGCCTAGCGGTCCTTATCTGCTGTCAAAGTCTATGTTTCTATGTTTCTATGAATTCATCGGATTGCCTTCAGGTTAGAATTGCGGCTCGGTCTCTCCTTGCATCCTTATGGATCCTACTCACTGCTCTTCTTCTAAACTGGCTCTCTGGTTTGTTACCGCAGAGTACTTACTGCTCTTCTTCTAAACTGGCTCTCTGGTTTGTTACCGTAGAGTACTTACTGCTCTTCTTCTAAACTGGCTCTCTGGTTTGTTACCGCAGAGTACGCTAAATGCCCGATTAACCCTAATAATAGTAGGGTAGGACTTACTATGTGTGGGAAGCAGCTGCTTCAGAAATAATGTTGTGTATGTTCTAAGTTGCTGTGCACCTTCTAAAAAACTTGTACATGTTCTATTATCTCCTGTACTTGTGTTCCTGCTCACGCCAACTTCCTCTGCTTTTGTTTTCATGAAAATCGTTGAAGAAATTACCAAAACAAAAATGTCAGCTGTGGTTTCCTCTCCTCTTTCACTAGCAAATTATTTCAAATTGCAACTCACAAATTATCACACAAATTCACAGTCCATGCTGAAAATGTTTTCACTCACAGAGCCTGAATACTGAGGTAAAATTATATGGCAGTACACTATTTGCTCCCATGTCTTTACTACGTTAAACGATCTACTATGAAGAATAAAATATGGCAGCCATACAAACTTCACCTTGTGTCCATCTTGGGTTTGAAACAACAGCATGGACCTCTAAAGCTTTACTCTCAAGGTCCACATGCTGGACAATAAATTACATTAACTGCAGATTTTTTTTCCACAGTTTGAGGAAATTTATACTATGGTTTATATTATCTGCAGAAACGTATTGTGCTATTTACATTACCTGTGAAAAACTATTTTATTTATGTTATCTGTGGAAAATTATTCTACTGTTTACGTTATCTACAGAAAATTATTCTACTGTTTATGTTATCTGTGGAAAATTATTCTGTTTGCATTATCTGCAGAATATTATTCAGTTTATGTTATCTGCGGAAAATTATTCTACTGTTTATGCTATCTGCAGAAGATTATTCTACTGTTTATGTTATCTGTCGAAAACTATTCTGCTGTTTATGTTATCTGTGGAAAATTATTCTACTGTATATACTTTCTATCGAAAATTATCCTGCTATTTACATTATCTGGGGTTTACGTTATCAGTGGGAAATTATTCTGTTGTTTACATTATCTGTGGAAAATTTTTCTGATGTTTACATTACCAGTGGAAAATTATTCTACTGTTGATGTTATCTGTGGAAACTTATTTTGCTGTTTACGTCAACTGTAGAACGTTGTTCTACTGTTTACGTTATCAGTGGAAAATTATTCTGCTGTTTATGTTATCTGTGGATAATTATTCTACTGTTCATGTTAACTGTGTAAAATTATTCTGCTGTTTATTATTTGTTTAGTTTTTGTTGACCGGGTAAGTGCACTAGGCAAATTCTGCCTATTTTCAGGCACGACCCTGGGGAAGGAAAGACAGATGAATGCCTATTGACTTTGAAAGAGATTAAGCTGTTGGTGGTATTTTTGTGAATGGGGGAAATTTGGCCAGTGCAAGGGGGAAATTCCCCTACTCTGCTGCTGCATCGTGGCCAGTAGGGGGACCGGCCGTTGTGATGGTCACTTGGGGCTCAGACTCAGAGAAGGAGGACATTCTGGGGATAGGGGAGTTGGTATCCCTTCCTATCTCCATTTCACGGGAGACCATTGGTACTGAACTGGGTGGACTACCGGAAGAAGCTCCGCTGCGGCGAGACACTGAAGGAGAAATGCATGATGTTCGTTCCCTTACCTCAGGAGCTATCGGGAACGATACCGGAGACAGCATTCACAAGGATTTGGATTTTCAAATGGATTTGGCTGCTTCTTTTGTGAGCTCATAGGCTGCTGGACAGGTTTCCCCCCTGAAGGCTTTTGTACGGGCTTTACATGGCCCGGCTCCATTAAGTCCTGTCAGACACGACGTGACATGGTCTGACGGGACGCTCTGCTGCATTCTGGAGCCAGCGAGAATGCTGAAGTGTTCAAGGTGCTGATTCTTGGTGTCTCTCAGTCATCAGGAGAAGGGGAGACTGGCAGTATTTTGCAGGCTTGCATGTGCCGGGAGTCTCCCCTTAGCTCCTCCACACTGGCAACGGGACCAGGATCTTTGCCTCCAGGTACGGAGTGTGACTGGATGGTGAGTGGTCTGCACTTCGGGACAGGTATTATGACACCAGCTACTGATAATCTTTTGGGAGAGCCGTCTGTATTACCAACAGGTACTGTACTAAACAAGGGGATTACAAATGGAGTTATGGGGTCCCACAAACACGTTATATCGGGTCCTGCTGTTCATAGCCCTCCTGGTTGTGGGTTTGACTCCCACTTGTCGGCCTCAGGGATAACTATTGCTGCAGCTCTTTGGGGTGCAGGGTGGGAGAAGTCCCCTTTAGACGATTCCTGGATCTCCCCTGCACGACCCGGCCCCATTCCTAAAGGTGACTTACTGGACATTACGGACCCTCTTGAGGTCTCTTCAGGCTTTAGTCTTTCCCAGGCCCCATCCTGGCAGGCTGGAGGGCTGCAGGGTTCTGAACAGGGGATATTGCTGCACAATGACTTGTCTAGTGTTGGAGATGTGCCTAAGACCCCCTTATTGCCCACTATGGTTGTTCCTTTGTCTTTATCTCCCACATCTCCTATTGACACAGTGGGGACTGGGGGAAGCTCTCTTCAGGCAGCTGTGTCTGGTACAACCCCTAGGCCCTCATCTACAAATGCTTCCAACAGGAATATGAACTCTGACTTTGCCAATTCAGCATCTGGACCTTCTGTCAGACCTCAGTGGCCTAAGACTTTTGCTGGCTTATTTCATTCCCTCCTGAGCAGGCCAAGCGGTGTAATGCTGTCAGGCTTCGTTATGGTGGGGCTGGACATATTTCCTGATTGTCTCTATGTGGGAAAAGTATTGATAAGATCTAGTTTGCAATTTTATCCCTCTGAGATATATGTATTAATACATACATCTGGTGACAATTATTTTGATGTCAGCTTTAAAACTGCCTCAGGGTTAGATACTTTTTGACATTGTTATCAGGCTGTTCATGATACCCCATTGTGGTAGTCCTCTTTTTTTGCTATTCCCCTTACGAAACCAACTATTAAAAATGTTACGGTTTTGTTTAAAAATGAGGGGGTGGCAATAGAGGATATTGTACGGTGGTTATCTTCCAAATGTACTGTCTTAGGTTTACCTGATCCAATCATTGACTCCGAGTTTTTTTGGACAGGGGGATGGAAATTGCAGGTTAAATTACCTATTGTTAATGGGTCTATACAGCACTTGCCAAGTTGTTTTTACTTAGGTAGGGATAGGGTTTTGTATTCTACCTGGGGCAACCAAAATCTTGCATTGATGTGTGGGCCCAGACCCATCTCAGTAGTGCTTGTGACCAACTTAAATGCTCCTCATGTCTAGGCTCTGGTCATGTAAGTCTCTTGTTCACCAGCTTATTGCAGTGCATTGATGAGAAACCTCCCATTCTTTTAAAGATTGTCCATGGGCTTCCCATAATAATCCAGCGAGGCCTACTGAGTCACAGAATGAGATGGTGACTCAGGCTCAAAGATCTGCTCAGGCTAGGCCTCAGTTTCGGCCTTTTGCTTCTGCAGTCGTCCCCCTTCCCCCGCTGCTCCTCCTTCTTCCCAGATGGATCTGAGTTGGAACCGCCACCTCTGATAGTACCCACGTCTAGTCCTGGCTTAGTGTCTGGGGACTTGAGTTTACTACCTCCAGCTACGACCTCTTCCTCAGTGATGGCTGAAGAGCAGCCTCCGGCCCCTAGTACGTCGGCTCTACCCTGTGTTGAGGACAATATGCCACCTCCTGTGGATACAGATTGGGTCCCAGTGGGGAACAGAAGGTTGACGAGGACCTCTTTGATGAAAAGAGTGCCCCTGCCTTCTGTATCTCTCCCCCTCCCGATGTGGTGGTTAAAAACCGGTTTGCCATTTTATCTAGACAAAAGCAGGTTGTGGATACTGAGGATGATTCGGATGCCTCCTCTGTTGCGTCTTCCCAGGTTGAGCTATTGACTGATTCTGAGCAGATTTCTGGGGATGTCCAGCTTAATAAGAAAAAACGTTGTAAGTTAAAATCCCCAGGCAAGGGTCGAGGTAGGAAAAAATTTTGATTTGATCTCTGTCTGATATGGGGGATGTTGTTTCTTTGGGGGCTTAAATGCTAATAGTTTCAAAAATGTTAAAACAAGACGGGCTATTTTTTCCTTCCTTTTGTCTTTGCCCTTACATATTATTTTTTTACAGGACACTAGGCTTCATTCTTTGCGAGAGATTGGGCAGGCCTCCATGGATTGGAGGGATGGTCTGTCCTTGTGGTCCTTGGCTGAGGATGTGTGTTCTGGAGTAGAAATACTGGTAAAGGGGGTGGATATTCATGTTACTAGACTGATTGATTTGATTCAGGGTCGGGTACTTATCTTAGATGTCATTCTCCATCAACAAGAATGGTGGTTTATTAATATTTATAACCCTCAAGTTAAAACTCAGAGGATTCAAATGTTAAAACTTATTCAGCCGTTTCTCCATTCATCCAAATCGGTGTTTTTGGAGGAGATTTTAACTGTATTCTGGCATTATCTGATAAAACTGGACTTACCCAAAAATTATATTCTGATTCCAACTTCCTTAACACTTTGTATGTTACTGCTGACTTACAGGATGGGGCTTCTTTTGATGTACTCCCACCAGAACACACTTTTCACCGGGGTAGATTTTCCACAAGGATTGATTATTTTTTTCTTTCTCATTGGTTGGCTAATGTACGATATTCGGTGTTTTCGGATCATTGTGTGTTACTGTTGCACATCGATTGTCCCAATAACAAACCTGTGATGCATACCTTCTGGAAGATGAATATCTCTGTTTGGGGGAGGAAGGCGGGTGGCAGGACTTGTATGAGCTTCTCCAAGACAAGGTTTCAGTATTTGAATTATATGATAACCCAACCTTTTGGTGGCAGGATACTAAATCTGTTATTACACAATTTTGTAAACGAATTTCTAAACAAAAATCTTCGGAACACTATTTTCGGTACCTTAAGTGCTGACGCCAATTACAAAGACTGCTGTCTTGGCAAACTGAATGGGGCCTAGATTATTCGGCACAAATCCAGCAGGTTAAAACTGAGATGCGTGCCTCTCAGTATGAGAGAATGACATAATTATTTCTTGAACAAAAGTGTGGGAGAAAGGGATCTGCTAAAATAGTCAATCCCTATGATAGCGGCCACCAACAGGTTGCATCTAAATATATGTCCTCTTTGATTTCCCAATTTGGTACCAAGATTACCGATAACCAGAGTATTTTGGAGGAAGTTTCCTTCCATGCTAGGTCGTTGTATGGGCAGGCTTATAAGTCAAATGCCTGGGATGGCTTTTTGGGTTCCTTAGAGGTTCCTATCCTGTCATCAGAGTGTATTAAGGTTTCAAGTCAGCCAGTTACCTGTGCTGAAGTAGACTCGGTTATTAGTCATTTGAAAACTACTGTCACCCCTGGTCCTGATAGTATTCCCAATGAATTTTATAAAAAAGCTAAAACCTTGTTGATACAATATTTAACGAAGGTCTATAATGTTATTTTACAAGGCCTCTTGCCTATTCCTCTCGCATTTTCTGACAGCTACTTGATTTTTTTTATATAAACAGAAAAATGATAAGGATAAGTTGGACAGCTGGCATCCTATTAGTTTATTAAATTCCAACTGGAAGATTTTGTGTAAAATAGTCTCCAATAGACTCTCACAGATGGCTGCCCAGGAGATTTACTCTATACAGACTTGTGCAATTCCAGGTCATTCCATGCTCTCCAATTTGCAAATTTTGCAGGAAGTATTTGATTGAAATACCACTCAAGGCTATGTTCTTAGTTTGGACCAGACTAAGGCTTTTGACCGGGTTCCACATAGTTATTTATTTTTGGTGTTGGAAAAATATGGGGTTCCTGCAGATTTACTTGGCCGGATTAAAATCTTGTATCGGTCTGCCTGCACAACGCTGTTGGTTAACGGATTGCGAGGCCCCCATATCCCTATCAAGAAAGTGGTACGCCAGGGATGTCCTTTAAGTCCCCTGTTGTATGTCTTTTCCATTGATCCTCTACTCTGGAAATTGAATGGGGAGCGGACCATTAGACATATCTCCATCACACCAGATCTTATCTTTACCTGTGCTCTTGCCTATGCAGATGATATTTGCATTTTAGTAGCAAATCCAGCTTCTGGGGAGAGAGCAATTGAGATCATCCATTCCTTTTCCCTAATTTCTGGATCTGACTTAAATACCCAAAAAAGTGTGGGGTGTGCTGTCTATCTTCCATCACATGTGATATCACTGGCGATTGGAGGAACTGGTATTCATTCCCAGAAGATTTGTATTATGGGGGTTATTTTTGGCCCATCTGTTGTGGTGGCGTGTAATTGGATTTCAGCAATGGACATAGCTAAATCCAAAATTGTCCGATGGAAGCAGTTCCCTATGACCAGCAAAAAACAGATTTTTTTACTTAAAACTTGTATTTTGCCTCTATGTTTATTGATTAGTTATATTTTTCCTCTTCCTTTTTCCCTTGAGGCTCGGCTTTATAATTTGTTTTTCCAGTTGCTTTGGGGTAGCAGATTGAACCCTGTGAAGAGATCCATTACCTACTGGCCTATTAAACAGGGCGGTCTTCAGATGGTAAACCCGGTGCTATTTTATTTTTCCATTTTTGTGAATGCTAATATTTTCCAAGTATAGTTAACTGGACGGATTGTTGGGCCCTTAGCTTTTCTTCCCATTCCCAATATTTTTGGGATAAATGGCAAGCTCCTGTGTGGAAACCTTTTACCAAAATTCCACCCGGAACATCTGGATACCTTATTGAAATTTTTAAAAAACTTAAAATATGGAAAGAGTCTTATGATGTAGATTTATTACAGCATAGAAAGCGTTTATACTCCTCTATACTGCAAACCATGTTCTTGGTGTCACCCTGTTTTGCTGTACCCTGTGATTCCCACTGTTTAACTAAACAATTATTGGAAAACAGGATTCTGGAGAAGATGTGGGATACCCTGTGGTTGAGTTGTCACAACAAATTGAATGTTAAAGGAAACCAGATGCATAAACAACTATCAGAACGGTACTGTGTTCGGGACACGTGTGTATGTATGCTGGAATCCATCTCGTACCTATTTTTTGATTGCCCGTATATTGCCCTTCTATGGTCTCAGCTGAGTCAGTCATGGGGATTACCTATGTTCTCTGACTTAACATATTCTGAATTGGTTTATGGGGACTTTGGACCTGGTTGGAAGATTTTTTTTCCCGGAACATTGCAGGTTCTGTTTGCAGTCTGCAAATGGTGCATTTGGCACAAACGATGTATGTTTGTGTTGCAGCAAAAAAGGGCTGCCTTGACTGTTCTCAGGGAACATGTCAGGAGTGAAATTTCTAGTATTTATTGTTCAGAAAAAAAAACTTTACCTGCACCTTTAGTGGCATTTTGGTGGAGAGCGTTACCTCTAATTTTGTTTGAAGGGGTTACTTGAAAATAGAGAAAAACAATAAAACGCAAAACGTTTTCTGAAAGGGGTGTGGGGGGGGGGTTCGATTCCGTACTAAGTTTTTGTTGTGATGTTTTTTTCTTTTGTTTTCACCTGTATAGAAGATATGGTGATTTTTCCTTTCTGTTCAATACCTATATGTATTATGATATACGGATCTTGTGTTTTGTCTTCCAATAAAAAAATTCCCCTACTTTTTTCGAGAAGTGCCACAGGATCTTTAACATCCACCTGAACAGGCTGATGGGACCTTGGTTTAACATCTCATCTGTAAGACAGTACTTCAGGAGTGCATCACCCCCCTCATGCTGCACTGCAGTGTCAGTATTGGGATATTAACCCAAGTGCCTGGTGTGGGGATAGAACCCACAGCCTACTGATCTCCCAGCCTCAGAGGCAAGCATGCTACCTGCTGAGCCACTGACATGTTATCTGCAAAATGTTATTCTACTATTTACATTATCTGTGGAACATTATTCTGCTGTTTACATTATTAATGGGAAAGTAATCTTCTGTTTATGTTATCTGTGAAAAATTATTCTGCTGCTTATGTTATCTGTAGAAAAGTATTCTAATGTTTACATCATCTGTGGAAAATTATTCTACTGTTTGTTATGTGCGAAAAATAATTCCACAATTTACACAGAAATGTTTTTCAGAACTCCGCAGAATTTAAAAAGAAACTCCAAAAAGCATTTTGGAAGGGAACTGCCAGTTTGCATAAATTCCACCAGCAGAATTCTACATTCTGCACAGCCCTACTGGGGATATATTATGATTGTGCTAGCACAGGTTTCTGATGATAAACAGCACAGCTCTGTGCAGTGATGTTCAATATTATCATAGTAGACATGGCATAGGAGGGGGAACTTTCATACAGTTCAAAATCCAGTATCTTACTTTAAGAATAAAAGAATATGAAAAGAAAAATGTGTACATTGATGTTTTTGACCAAAAGAAACACATTATTGCTGTAAAAATCTACATGGTGACTAAAATACTGCAGCATTAAAGAGAATGGGACAGTGTTTTCAACAGACTCATATGTGGACACAGATGTATGCTGTGCTTGCATTTGTGTGGGACTGAATGTGACAGAGAAGCCACATTGTTAATTATAAAATAGTCATCCTTTTTCCTTTTTAATCAGTATTTCCTCATCTCTGACCTGTCCCATCCAGACCAGTCCCACCTGCCCCATCACTCGGCTTCTCTAGAACACACACCTCATGCTCTGTTGTCCTCTGCCAGAGGAGCATGGAGTCACCTTGTTGCTGGAATGGGCCTCTGGGGGAACTAGGTAAACATCCAGCCATGGTTGGAGTTTTCTTCATTTTTCTCCCTGAGCCCACAGTGTATGTTTCCTCTAAGCTCCACACATGTGCAGCTGTGCTCCATCAAAGAAATACCAGGTCACTACAGTAGCAGTGGCATGCAGATAATGTGCTGAATAAACTCTAGGCACACATACTGCTCTGAATCCAGCCTACAGTGAATTATCTTGACTCCTTTCAGACTTTCTCCCCCCACCTCACCCCACTGTGCTCAGTCCTTGCTTTTCCATGGACTGACATATCAGTCCAGAATTCCTTTACATTCCAGTTCTGTCTGCAGCTGTAGAAGTTAAAAGTGCTGTGTTCCACACTGCTACATTATCTCCAATTTAGGTTGTAAATTTCATACACACAGGGGCCAGCTTTGATATCAGAGGTGCGAGCCACAGCTGAACAAGTTTTATGGGGGAAGGTTGCTCTACAAGTAGTATAGGGGAGGATGACTTTGGTATGGTTTGCTTTTGAGACTGTCAGCCCATAAGAAAATGATGTTTCTTTGTTTCTTAAATTCCCATCTGCACCAAAAACTACAGACAAAGAAGCATGACTGAACTAGGTGGAGTGTATGGGGGGAGGGGAGTGCTGTATAATCTGGGTTCTGTTCCTCTCTGCCAGCAGGTGTGTTGATGTTTGGTGGATTCTGAGGATTTCAGTAAATTAATAAAAAAAATAAAAAAAGGAAATCAGATTTATATGCAGCTGGAGGGAGGGACATAAAGATCCATCTCTCACTAATTTTTAAAGCATAAGAAAATTATGAGAAAGGCATTTCAACAGCTGAGGCTGGGGGAAATGTTATAGTCAAGAAATTATGGCAAAGGCTATCAGATTCATAATTACTGTGGATTTTCAGTTATTGGAAATATCTTTATTGTAGTAAAGAAGAGTACATGACCTGACTGTAGTAGATCATAGTGCTGGACCAGCTTTTGTAAGTTCATCTGCCCTTACTACAATAAATAAATTTTCATTGATAATAATTGTACTACTTTTTGGAGCTTTTCGTATATGTGCATCCGCCTTCCCCTCCAATTTTTGTGTGTTGTTTGGGGAGGACCTCATTGCTCCTTAAACTGCAGCTATGTGTGACCCACCCCCATTTTTTAATATAGTATAACTGGTTAAGAGAACTGTGCCTCTGTGAGATTTTAAAGGCCTAAGAAATTATTTGTGTTTAATTGTGTCAGGTTTTAAATGGCTAACTAGTAATGCATCTCACTGCATTTCTGAGCATGGTTTGAAAGGCCTTAAAAGCCTATGGAATTGCCTGAATGTCTGATAATTTAAGACCTAAGTTATATAATTGAGCAGAATGGAACTGGACTACAAATATGCTTGAATGTAGAACTGTTAAAGGTACTTAAAGAAGCGGTACATGTTATATTGAAAAATTTAAGCTATACCTTTTAGTGGCAATAAATTATATCCCTGTTACAGACTCAATTTACTTTGCACATGTAAATCTCTTTCTTGGCATACAGTGCTGCACACACACATGAAACTTCTGCCCACAGAGTCAAAAAATTAAAGGGAGCATTACCCACAGTGCATGCAGTGATGCATTGTGTTTACTCTGCCTGCGCGAAGATGCCTCCCAGATTTGCGTGGGTGGGATCCCTTCCCTTGCAGTCCTGCTGCTTTACAGCCAAGGTTACTCTAGATGGCAGCTGTCTAGTGGGATGTATTTACACCCCTCCCTGAGGGAGGAGAGCTGCCCTAGTGATGCTCAGTCTTCCCTACCTACCTCAGCCAGACCCCTAGTGTCTCGTGTCCATTCCCAAACCCTGTCACCAGCATAGCTGGCAGTAGCTCTACTGCCATACTACTGTTTGTTTCTGACAAAAAGTCACAATGTGTGGTAAGAAATGACACAAAGACTATTTGTGACACTTTTTGAGTCAATTGCATTTCTTTTGCCAAACGATTTGGATGCTGTTAGGCACCATGCAGATTGATATGTTGTTTGAAAATAGTGGATGGTGGAACTCAGACGGATTGTTCTAAAAACAAACTTTCATGTATTCATTGAAATTTATAAGCTCATTCACATATTCTATGTAACTATCATAATTAAGAAGCGAACATTTTTTTTTAATTCCATTTCACTTTTCCATGTTTTGTATTATGATATTGCCTGCTTATCCATGAAGTCAGTGTAAAAATCTTCCATCAGCATTTTCAGAGTTCATATTTTACTTGCTGTCACATCATAGTTCTTACCATGACAATAGGATACCACAAACACAGTGGTCTGGGGTCAGCTGGGGACAGTATGATTTTTTTGGGCACAATGGAATAAACACGTGTTATTATGAACTATTTAAAAGACTGATCATAGGACAAGGCAAGTACCTAGAAATTATGAAAGTTACATGCAATTTCTGCACACATCAAGGTTTGAAACCATTTATTTAATTAAGTACAGCAGTGTAGCCAGGATGCAGTACAATACCTTGCAGTAAATGACATGTCATGAAATACTGCATGACAAAAGGGCTTAAAGAGGACCTTCACCAGTCCTTTTGACTTTCATGCATAAATTACCCCTTCTTGCATTGATTCTGGAATTGTATTTCATTACTGTCCCCTGCAGTTAGTTTTTGAATTCTGAGCTGCTAAAAACTGTAGGGTATACCAGAGCTTCTATAGCAAGCCTGGTGTTGCTGTGGGCCCAGGGTTGTACTGCTGACATCACTGTAGGGCAGAGTCAATTTCACACAAAAAAAACATACTGACAAGGCATTTGGATTTTGGCATAATGCATTGCTAACAGGGTGTCTTGGGGAAGGGGAACACAGTCTATACACTGAGTACTGGTAGGTTTCCCTTGCAACACTGTTGCAACTGCATGGTAGTGCACAGTGTGAGTCACTCCTCTACCCTACAGTGATGTCATCAGGAGCTAGCAGCCCAGGAGATGAATATCAAAGGCAACTGCAGCAGGTCTCAAAAACAAATCCAAATTATGGAAGGCAGAGTAAGCCTTGTTCAAAAATAACAAATGCACATACCCTTTCAGGTGTAGTACTGCATATAATGACTATAAGCTGCAACTTTTTGGGCCATCATGAGAGTTCCTCTTCAATTGCAACTGAATTGCACTGTTCCCTGCAGCATACTGCAATAATGCAGTGCTCTTCAGAAAAAAACTGCAAGATATTGCAGTGCATGCTGGCTGGCTCTGCTGTACCAGCCCTTTAAGAAAGTACCACGCTGTATACTGACAGATAATGAATTTCTTTTAGAAGTATTAGGAAGCCATTTTGTCCATTCCTCCTGCTTTACAGTTCATTGGTTTCTTCTTTTTTACTTCTCCATAAGATTACTACTATTTAAAAATAATGCTGTTCAATGTGATGAGATAGAACAGAGGTCTAGATATGAACATTTTCCTATGTAGTCAATACTCACAGTTTCCTATGAAATATTCTTCTTACTGCAGTGGATGGATGGATGGATGAAAACATACCCGGGTGGATGGGCAAACTCAAATGAGAGCTTTTGGGCCTACCAATCTCAGAATGGTGGCTAATAAAGCAAGCATTTGTCAATGCTGAATGTTTGCTTGCTGGCATTGGTGGGGTGTGCCTTTGGGTCGTCAGGCATAATGGCCACGCCATTTCATCACACCCTATCCTGCAGACTCCGACAAGTGTCACGGTGTGCCTTGGGTGTTTGGCCCTTATGCTCACTCCATTCCATCAGGAAATATGGTGAGATGATGCAGTATAGAAGAATGGGGTGAACTGTGGGGCCGAAGAGCCCAAGGCACACCTCGATGCCTCTCACTGGCTGCAGGGTGTGGATGGGGGTGGAATGGTATGAGCATTACAGGCGACAATCCCAAGTCACAACCCTGATGCCTGTCAGTCTCTACAGGGTGGGGCGTTATGGTCAGAAACCCTAATGCCTCAGGCGTTCGTTGGTATTTTCACTCCAAATTTTCAACATGGGTTTTTTGTGACCTCCGCCTTATGAACAGTGGCAATATCAGTTTGTTAGCCGAAAGCTGATTTTGCACAGTGACTACGGCATTTGGAACCACAGGTGTGAAAACACATTTCTAACAGAATGTGAAAAATGACAGCTGCACTGTTCATGGGGAGATGTAAAAAATGGCAATGTTGAAAATCTGCAGTGAAAATAGTAATAAAACTGGTGAAGTCCAAGCGTGCGTAGAAACTGCGCAACGCACACCCTTAATGTAATTAGTTTGGGGATTCTTTTACAGCAGATTGTCAACACAGGCATTTTGGGACCTCCGCTCATGAACACTGTCACTATGATTTTCTTAATCTGTCCCAAACAGTGATTTCCCACAGTGACCACGAATTTCTGCGCAGAAAGTGTGAAAACACATTTTGTCCATGTTGTGAAAAATGACAGCTGTACTGTTCATAAGGAAGTGTGGAAAATGCCAGTGGTGAAAATATTGATTGAAAATATTAGAACTTCATGAACTTACAAGGGTGCGTGGAAACTGCGCAATGCTCGCTTGTAACACAGTCATTTTATGGACTTTTTTCCCCAAATCTTGAACATAGCCATTTTAATACCTCTGCTCATGAACAGTGTCACTGTGATTTTCTTAATCTGTCCCAAACATTGATTTCGGACACTGACTGCGCCATTGTGCGCTACATGCGTGGAAACACATTTTGGGCAAGATGTGAAAAATGACAGCTATACTACTCATATGGAGGTGTGATAAAATGGCAATGTTGAAAATCTGGAGTGAAAATATTGAAAATTCGCGAACTTACAGTATGAGCGTGCATAGGAGTAGCGCAATGCAAAGAAGTGCAAAGTAATGCACCTGGGAAACAAAAACCCAGGAGAAGAGTACACATTAGCAGGGGAGGTACTAACAACAACAACAAAAATGGAAAGGGACCTGGGGGTAGTCATATCAGATGACCTAAGGGTGGGTAAGCAATGTGAAAAGTCGGTAAGGAGAGCCAGAGGGATACTGGGATGCATAGGAAGGGGCATCACAAGTAGAAAAAGGGAAGTGGTTATCCCTCTGTACAGACAGTTGGTGAGACCCCATCTGGAGTACTATGTGCAGTTTTGGAGACCTCATCTACGCAAGGACATAGACAGGATGGAAGCAGTATTGAGAAGGGCAACTAAAATGTTGCAGGGTCTACATCAGAAACCATATGAGGAGAGACTGAGAGAGCTTAATATGTATACCCTTGATGAAAGGAGGGACAGGGGGGACATGATTGAAACGTTCAAGTACCTCAAGGGAATCAACAAAGTCCAGGAAGGTAGCATCTTTCAGAAAAAGAGATGTGTAAGAACAAGGGGGCACAGTTTAAAGATAGAGGGGGGACGGCTCAGGGGTAATGTGAGGAAATTCTTTTCATAGAGAGAGGGTGGATACATGGAACAGCCTTCCTGAGGAGGTTGTTGGGTCTAAAACAGTGAAATTCAAACTTGCATGGGACAGACACAAAGCAATTATAGTGGGGGGTTGCAGGAAACAGGCTGTTGGTTAACTAGAATCTGCAGCTTATCCAGTAGGTAGGGAAATGGGCAGACTGGGTGGGCCAAGTGGTCCTTATCTGCCGTCAAAGTCTATGTTTCTATGTTTCTATGTAACGCATGCTCGTAAAACAGTCATTTTGGGGAACTGTTTCACCAAATTTTCAGCATAGCCATTTTAAGACCTCTGCTCATGAATAGTGTCACTGTAATTTTCTTAATCCGACCCAAACATTGATTTCGCACACCGACTGCGCCATTGTGTGCTACATGCGCGGAAACACACTTTGGGCAAGAGGGGAAAAATGACAGCTGTACTGCTCATAAAGAGGTGTGGTAAAATGGCAATGTTGAAAATCTGAAGTGAAAATATTGAAAATTTGTGAATTCTGACGTCGTGGGAACTGCATAATGCAGCTAAATAAAACAGTCATTTTGAACTTTTCACCAAATTTTCAACATAGGGTTTTTGGGGGCCTACCTCATGAACTGTGACACTGTCATTTTGTAAATTGGTCCTGAAAGGTGGTTCTGTGCAGTGACCACGAAATCACCTTTCGCGCCCGATTAACAAAATGACAGTGACAGATTTCATGAAGTGGGGTCTCAAAAACTCCATGTTGAAATTTTGGTGAAAAAATTCCAAAAAATGCCTGAGATACGCATCAAAGTTGAAAAAACCCTATTCATTCCATTATACAGCTTACTGGCATTTCCTCAGTTCGCGGTCAGCTTTGAAAGTGCAGACGTGTTCCGCTCCATCAAGATCATCGCACCGGACTCGGAGGTAAGTATGGGGGGAGGGGGGGTGGGAAGGAAGGTGCACAGAGGGTGGGTGCGGTGGGGTCAAGACCATCAGCAATGGACTGATCTTTCTTTGTAGGTGTTTCTTTCTTTCAGGAAGATGATGCAGGGGTTTGCCACGCAGTGGTGGGCTCCCAGCATGGCAGCTGCAAGTTTTTTGGGGGGACAGTGGAGCCGACAGGGTATTGGGCACCCCCGTCGGCAATAGAGAGCTTTGCTATGCTGGGGTGGGCTCCCAGCGTGGCACCTGGAAGTGTGTTTGGGGGGGGTAGCAGACGGACGTTTGCCATGCTGGGGTGGGCTCCCAGCATGGCACCTGGAAGCTGTTTGGGGGCACTGGAGCCGATGTGGGATTGGGCACCCTGTTGGTCATACTGTGTGGGGGATTGCGTGAGCACACTGGGGTGGGCTCCCAGTGTGCTACTTGTTGGGGGGGAGGAGCTGTCTATGACAGCTCTTGCACTGCAGTGCCGATGTGGAGACACTTTGCATACTGCCGATGGCAGCAGTATGCAAATTGCCTACATACTGCAGCTAGTTCTTTCAACTGTATACCGCTGCATTTGCAAAAGCTGTCATAGACAGCTCTTACATTCATTGGCATGGTGGTGCCACGCCTGCTAAAGGCAGCAAGGCATTGGAGTAGGGAGGCACACCTACAAATTCTCGCATGATGGCACTATGTTTCTTCCACATGCATGCAAGCAAACATAAAAATTTCAAGCAATAACATAAAACTTAGGGAGGTCGCATAGCACAATGGTTTAAGGCTCTAAGCTGCAAACTTGGAGACCTTGGTTTGAATCCTACAGCGCCTACTTGTATATTGTGTGAGTCTGATCAAGTCACTTAACTTCCTTGTGCTCCCAGGTCACACCAGGAGTTGAGCTTCTGCTTAGTGTGCCTCTCCTGGTTAAACAATTTCCCCTTCCCCCTTTGTTGTTATTTTTATTTCCATCCTTTATTTGAATTTAAGATGAGCATTTTGTAATCCCTTTTCTTATTTAATTTTTATTGAATAGCTGGGTGGTGCAGGGGAATACATTTGCAGATTATATTTCAAGTTTTGCATATATCACTGAAGGACTGTAGCAAGGTACACATTGTAGAGGTATACTGAATATAGCAGAAAAATGTCATCATGTCTCTGAACCCCCTATTGTACAGTGTGGGGCATAAGGTATACAGTAGTTCTGTGGTTGGTATAGTAAAATACACAGTATTACAAGTTATTCTCTGTATAACAAACATCCTGTCATGATTTGCACTTCAGGTGGAGGAAGGAAAGGGACCCCTAAGGGCACAAGGGAGTAAAAAGATGCACTGGTAAATTATTCAAAGATACATGCTAGATTTCCTGCTGTAGCAGCTCTAGTATGAAGGTCCCAGTCTCAGACAAAGTGTTTATTTTTATGTGAAATCATGGAACAACAGTTGAGTCTCTATCCATTAAATGCATTACCCACCCAGTACAGCATGAACTGAATAGCTTGGCGCAGTCATTCAAGGTGTGGGTGATTTTTGTAAGCAATAAGACATGAAGAGGCACTGGTTATGCCAGTTTTATCACATGCACAGGGACATAATAAGGCATGAGGCCACAGGACAAGTATCTTCAGCCCCTGGAAGTGTGGTAAAACTGGGACATCCAACACCCCAAAGTGTCTTATTGTGTTTATAAAATGGATCCTTAGGCAACTTTTAAAAAACAAACACTCCAAAAGTTTTAAAAGTCACACAAAGTGTAATAAAATATTGATAAAAAATTTAAAATAGTCCCTCCACATATGGTTTTCTTCTGTCAGTCTTCTGTCTTTCTACACATTCAATACATTGTGTGTTTTTTACCGTGGAATTCAAGAATTCAAAACTCAGCAGTATTCCAGTAGTAGAATGCTCCCTCCTCTCCCCCTGCTCCCACGCACATATGGAATGGTAACATGGAATACATAAATTCAAAATTCTGCTGAGTTCCACTGGCATACACACAGACACACACCTAGGCCTCAAGTGGAGTCAGCACCTCAGTTTCTTCTGTTGTAAGGTACGGTGCAGGAAGTTCTCTTGTAAACTGGTAAGGATTGAAGGGGGATTTTTCATGGTCATCAAAGAAACACCAGCAATGGAAACTCTGAGTAGTACTTGATTTTTTTTATTTGTTTATATGTGTAAGGAGGGTTCATGAGTGTAAAGAACATTTAGTTATTTAGTTATATTGTTTAATTTATTCATGTTTTAAATGTGCAGTTACTGTTTTTCTATTTATTTATCATATGCTCATCTTAGTTATTCAAAGCTATAATGTTGTTCAATGTTATGTCATTACATTTTTTGATTTTTTTTTGTGTATCTTGGTTTTATGTATACATCAATTGTATTCTCCTATTCCCCCTTCCCCCAGGACGCATCTGGAAATGAACTATTTTGGCTCAGTATGCCTTTCCCAATGAAACTTTTCAAACAAACAAATAAATAAATAATTTAATGGACTTTTAATTTTTAGGGCATAGTTGAAGGTTTTTATATATGAGTAAAGGTGGCAGCCATGTTTGTGATGGAAATCAGGAATGAATGAAATGGCTCATGAATTCTGTATGTGAGTTGCTCAAATTCTAAATCCCACTGCCTGAACTTGTTCAAACCTGTGCGGTTGTGGAGAATTAAGATATGGGTCTCAGAACTTGTTTATCCTATCAGGAAGCTGAATATTTCCAAACCATTTTATAATCACCTTATAAATTTGTTGCAGTATGTCTTTCCGAGTCTTAAGAGTTTGTACAGAGGGTTGAGCCACAGTCGGGTCATCGCTATTTTTTTACTGGCATAGTGTAACACATTTTGGAAATATTATGTGTGTTTGTCCCAGAGATCAGCAGGAAGAGTGAAAGCAGGTAGCATTCCTTAATTAGGGGTCCTCGGCGTCGTATAAGGTCCTGGAATTCCTTCCCCAGTGCCTGAAAAAAGGCATAATATGTGTGTGCGTGTGACTCACCTTTCCACGTGTAACCCCCCCCCACCAGCCCCCCTTGTTTAACTAGCAGGGCTTCTCCTCTCACCATAACATCTAGGGGGTAAAAAGAGGGGTGGGAGTTTACATTGTAAAAATCTATCTACACACACATGCACTCTATGCAGCTACAACGGTCACCACATGCAAGATGGACTAGTCTGTTATACAGCACAGACAACAGACAACCAAGTGTAGCAACTACCTGGCACACACCTGGTAGGGACCAATTGCCATAGCCAACAACCCGGGTCCCTGGAAGAAAACATTTGCTTATAACTACGCTAGGTTTGCACTTCTGGACAGGGGCACCCAAGTAACTCCAGACACAAGGAAGCAATAACATTACTGTCCAAACCAGGATGGGATTCTAGAATGTGGCTGTTATTCATGTAACAGAGTAGGAATAATCACAAAGTGAAGATGGACCCCCATAGGGCTACACATACTGGTAATGCAGATTTCTGAGGTACAGACATTCTTGAATTCCCGTTTAACATAGGATGAAGAAAACACACACTGGTGAGCACATTGGTTCCTACTGGAAATTGACACATTCGGCCAGGTACTGGTACTGTTCCCATATTTCACAGGAGTAGAGGTGGTACACACAACCACCAACGAGCACATACAGGCTCAGAACTTTCAGAACCCACTATAGTGGGGTAAACTGAAAGAAAACAACACACATACAGGGGTAAACACTCTTCTCAGGCATTGGCCAAATGCACTGAAGAAAAAGTAAAGTTGCCCTTCAGAACCCATAGAGGTAAACTGGTTGCTCCAGATGGGGGGCCCACCTTTTGCTTCCAGGCTTATACTCAGCCATTCATCCAGTTAATAACACCACACAACTGCAGAAAACTGTAGCTGTTGTCTTAAATGTTTATCACACTTAACATACTACACACACCCTAGGGTGTCAGAATTAAAAGTTCTGTACTTGGACAGTCAAATACAGGACTCTAACATAGGCAGAAAGCTTTTAAACCAAAGGCTAGGTGACAGGATCCCTTTGTCAGAGAAAATAACCTCACAGGCATTGCAGGTACTCCTGGCTTTTACTCAGAAAACAACTAAGGTACTCACAGAGCAGTTGTCACAAGGCAGCTTCCAGTGTTCAAAAAGGACCAGGGGATTGCCCCTGAATCCTGACGTTCACCCCATCCCTCCTGGGATGGGGCACTGGGAAAACCATAGGACAAGTCAACTACTAGAATGAGAATGTAAAAACACAAACTGGTAGCTCTCTCTTACAGAGCTGAATGAGGAGCTGCCTAGCACTGTAGCCTCCTCCACTGAACTCCAACTACAGACTCCTGAACATTCTAAAGCTAGCTCCCTAGCAGCTGCTAGCATTGTGGCTTATGCTGCTGCGACAGTTCTAAATGACATCATACCTCCAGAGCTCAGCAGAGACTGAGAACAGAAAGAGACAGAGTTAAACCCATTTAACTGGCATTTCAGTAGCTACCTTCCCTGCCTACCACGGATTCTAACTGGGATTCTAGTAACCCCTGGGAATGAGGGGGTTACACATGCATTCCCTCCAGCATGAAGAGAGCCATTGGCAGCATAGTGGGCTGTGATTAGTGGAGTCCAGTAAAAGCAAATCAAATGTTTCCATGTATAATCTTGACAGATGTGTGAGCTAGTGACTGAAGAGGTTACGCAGGCCATTGTTCTCCAAAATCAGGAGACTTTGGTCATCTGTTCATTTTCTTTTGACGTCTGAATTAGGGTTACTCAGAAACCACTGAAAGTAATTGGATTCATCTGATTCCAATCCAGTTTTCAGATTTAGGATATTTGAATCTGCTGTCTGAAAATCCTAAATCCTAAACTGAACCCTAAAACCTATTTTACATATGCATTTAGGACTTAGGATTCAGGATTTCAAATCTAAATCAAAACACAATTTTTAGATCCTTTTAGAAACATAGAAACATAGAAGTTGACAGCAGATAGGGACCGCAAGGCCCAGCCAGTCTTCCCATTTCTTTTTCTACCTTATAAATGTGCCATCGGCCTTTGTTCTGTCAATGGCCTATCTATTCATACTCATCTGTATTGCTCCCTTATGCCGATACCATGCCTGTTTGAAGCACTGCACTGTATGCATATCCACCACTTCCTGAGGTAGGCCGTTCCATGCATCCACCACCTTTTCTGTGAAAAAGAACTTCCTCACATTACCCCTTAATCGGCCTCCCTCTAATCTCATGCTGTGTCCTCTTGTCCTGCTATTTTTCTTATATTGAAACATGTTAGACTCTTTCACCTTGTTAATGCCCTTAAGATGTTTGAATGTTTTGATCATATCACCTCTCTCCCTCCTTTGCTCTAGGGTATACATATTGAGCTCCGTTAATCTGTCCTCATATGTTTTCTGATGCAGTCCCTGCACCATTTTGGTTGCCCTTCTTGGACTGCCTCCATTTTGTTAATGTCCTTGTGCAGGTGTGGCCTCCAGTATTGCACACAGTACTCCAGATGGGACCTAACCAGTGTCTTGTAAAGAGGGTTTATTACCTTCCTCTTTCGACTTGTGATACCCCTACTAATACACCCCAACATCCCTCTAGCCTTACCTACTACATTAGTGGTCTTCTTGGATGATTTCAGGTCATTGGTAATGATGACGCTCAACTCTCTTTCTTCCCTTGTGATTGCCAGCAACTCCCCTCCCAGCCTATAGGTGGCTTCAGGGTTTCTCTTCCCTATGTGCATTATCTTGCACTTCTTTGCGTTAAACCGCAGTTGCCACTCTTCTGACCATTTTGCTAGTTTATCCAGATCTCTTCCATTCTGACCACCCCATCTGGATCATCTACGCTGTTGCAGATCTTGGTGTCATCTGCAAACAGACAAACCTTGCCCTCCAGTCCATCTGCAATGTCACTGATGGAGATATTGAAGGACACATAATTGGACTGGGATTTGTAAGTTCCTAAAATCCAAATCCTAATATTGGATTGGGATTCCAAGCAACCTTAGTCTGAAGTGTCATTACCATGTTTCTCAATCGATGCTCAATAGAGATGAGAAGTCATGTCGGCCAGAGTTTAGGTTTTAAAGAATAGTAGGAAGTTACGTATTAAGGCAGGCAGGGTTTCTGTTTGCCTGGCCACCAGTGGTAGGGTGGAGATTTAATGTCAAATTTGAAGATAGCGAGCAAAATCAACTTGCCTCAACCTGAAGGACTGCTGTAATTCAATGAATGATGACAGTGTTGAACTAGTGAATATCTGATAGAGGTACTGCAGAGATAGCAATTCCCAGTGCCTAAAACATGGAGCAATCTGATTCTGTTGGAAATTCTCTAGTTCCGATTTTGGCCATGAGAATGTGAGAATGTGAGTGAGATGCAACTTGATCACCACAGCGTCTAGAGGGAAGAAACTTCCTATTCCATAGCCACCCAGCATAGAGACCCTTTAAAGAAGACCTTTCCCAATGGTGGGGAAAGAGCCACTCCAGAGGAAAGGTAAATACTAGCCTGCCCTGGAGTCCATCAAATAGAGTATCAGAATTTCTGTAGTTGCCCATTTCTGAAGGGAAAAGGTCATATTTTCTCCCTGAGGGACTGCTGCCACAATCCCTTCTCCTTCCACATCAACTGGAATGCACCCACCCTCCTATGTTTTGTGATGTCACTATAGGGAGAACATGGGAGCATGCACCATTGAATTCAGTAGCAACCCTTTTTGCAATTCTTTTTATTTGCTTTACTGTCAATAAATTTGTATATCACCACTTGTGCTCCTCTGTCTCTTATCGGGTTGCATGGGTTTAAGAAAGAGTGTCCTGACTGTCCAATGGTAAATGCAGGGCTGCAATTTATTTTTATGTGTTATGCTCCTTACTCATTGGAACAGCGATCCTTTGGCCCATATAAATGTCCTAGTCCTGTCCTTCTGGAGATCTGACCTAGGGCCCTGACAAATCCCAGTACCTGACTCTCAACTACCTCTGAATCTTAACCCCTCACATGGGGTCTCCTCTTACAGGACTGCAAGGAACCAAATCCCTGAACCTGATGGTGGTGGAAGGAGGACCCTGGACTGAGGTGACATTTGCTAGCCACCCCCACTCCTATCTTCCCTGTTCCATTATCCCACCCACAAGAAAGCAGCAGGATGCTCTTGTGTCAGTGGACCTAATAGACCACACATGCAGTCCCACCTTCCTTCAGGTGCTCCCAACTGCACTGCCACCCATGGTGATTCAAGCGTCAGTAATGGACTGGAACTTGTTGCCCATCACTCCCTGCTCCCTCTCTAACGGAGAAAAGTGTCTTATTAAGCAGGTCTGCACCAGTCACCCAGGCATGGAATGTGAACTCAGTAAAGCAGCATGCTTCTTGTATGCAGCTCAACAGCAGAGAACAACAGTAGTCACCTTTTACTGACTGAGAGAGAGGGTCATCTGAGAGTGTATCGTATGCCACTACTGTCATTGAAATAGACTGCTGTAAATGCAGTTATAAATCATGACATAATTTTTTGGCAACCAGGAGTATTTATAAACATCCCATGCACTCATATCTAAGAGGCACAGCATTTGTATAAATAAATATATAACACCTCTTATAAGAACACCCTATACTGGTCAGTTGGCAGGGCTGCTGCTTGTGACGCCACTAATCCAGGTCAGTGCCCTGAGCCTGGATCATTGGAAGGTCAGTGGGGGAGGAAGACTGACCATTTCAAATGATGCTCTCTTCCTTCAAGGAGGGAGGGATTTGTGTCCTGCTGTAGTACCACTACCTAGGTGACCACAGGTGGCAGCACAGTATCGGGGACCTGTGACAAGCACTGGGACAGGAGAACGCTTGTGTCTGTGTTTCAGGTGGGCCAGGATCTGATGACACATGGTGCACTCTCAGTGGGTGGGATGAGAAAGGGAAAGAAAATCGGCCACCAAGTGGGTAGATGATGCTCTGCATGCCCCCCACATCCACTTGGGCACTTACTCTTGGACCCCTCCCACCTGGGATGGCCTGGGGAGGACCTCTGCTATATGTGGCTGGATTTTGTAAGGGAAGCTGCCAAGCAGCTGAGGCAGGATCTTGCCTCAAAGGTAAAGAGACGAGGCAATGCAGCTCTGTATTTCTGCTACCCCAAGGTCCCAGGGGAGATCAAAAAGTGAATAAGGGGAGATCAGGTGAGGAGGACCTCCAAGAACAGGTAGATGGCACTGGTGATAGTCAAAGGAGGTCCCAATGGCTGGCCCCTTGTAGAGGAAAAGAATTAAAAAAAAAAAAAGAATGGCCTAACTGCAGTGCACAAACATTCATCTAACAGGAATGTTCTTATAAGAGGGATTCATTGAACACAATGAAAAAAATGCCAGATCGATGGTTAAGGCAGCAATGCATGTAAAAGTAAATGTTTTTGCCTTATACTTTTTTATTCTGTTTTACAGGGCCCTTGTTCTCCTGTCTAGTAAGGAGCCCTTTTTTCCCCCATTTTGAGTCCAATTTAGCATTTTCTTTTACATTTGAAACAATAAAAGGAGCACTCCTTTTAATATTAGTGTCCCAAGGTTTTCATAATCATACTCTGTTGTTCTGAGTACTCATTGACCCATAAAGTCAGGGATCAGTGTCTGTTGCACCATTGTTCACTTAATCACAAGAAATGTGATGTTAATGAATGGGTGTTCAAAAACAGCTGAGAATAATGATGCAAACCTGAGGGCATAGCCATAATTAAAGAAGTACTTCTTTTAATTGTTTCAAATGTCAGAAACAATACAAAAGCAGACTCAGACTGGGGGAAGATGACCTCTAACGAGGCAGGAGAACAAGGGTACTTTAAAATAGGATAACAAGAAATAGGTCAAACTTATTTTCACTGTAACATGCATTGCTGCTTTAATATAAAATGAATTAAGGATCAAACTGTTGTTTTATGGGTAACAATTTCTAACAGTATCAAAGAACAAATTATGTTTAAAAGCAAAGATAGAAGGTAATGTATGGGCAGCCATACACAACAAGCCTATGCCTGAATCAAGAGGTTTCTATGTCAACCAGAAACCTCGGGAGTGAGGCTCGAGAGGTCCCTTGGTTGCCACAGAAAACCTGAAATGAAGACACAGGCTTGCCTGTGTATGGATACCTATACATTATGTTTCATAGTGCATGGGCATTCATGCCCATTTAAGGCACTCCACTTCCTTTCAGTGAACTGGCGGTTGGGGGGGAGGTACTTGGTAGCAAGCTCTAATTACTGATTCAACATGCGGCTAGAAATGGCAGCTGCAGCTGTTTCTGTAAATTCAAGTTTAAAAAAAAACTGCTTCCATTTCAACTGGCTAGAGGAAAGCAGCTCTGCGGTGGCATTGTAATGTAAATTACTGGGCTGCTGCAGTGACACCACTACTGCAGCACAACAATCTTATTCTAAGCATGAATTTCCATGCAGAACAACATTCTATGGCATGCACTATACATAATACATGTGCACATGTGTATTATGAGTTTTTTTCATAAACCTGAGGTGTGTGAAAAAAACAAATGATATTCTTGTAGGCATGTTTTATTTCATATAATTCACTGGTTGTTAGTGTTTATCAACACTGCAAGAGCACATTTCATCGATAAATAAGAGTACAAGAGACTGAGGTTAACATTCAGTTTATTCAAACAAGCAGTAAATAGCACATTAGAGCCTAGATATTCAGAGCAGAGACACTCCGGACTTGAGCTGCCGGGCGATATTCAAACAGAGTGGCCGCGCAGTGCAAGTACCATTGTGCCACGGCACAAATATAATGTATGCAGCGCAAGTGTAGAGGGAGTTCCCATGAATATTCTGCACAATGGGATAGTCAATCAACTGTGAAGCCATGGTGAAAGTCCGGAGCAAAGCCAAGATGCACTGGCTAGACTTGTTCCTATAAAAACATGGCTGAAACACACAGACAGCAGATGCACAACCCCGTGCCCAGAGAGAGACTGGGAGGGAGAGAGACAGAGAGGTGGAGAGAGACAGGGAGAGAGAGTGACACACAAACAGTGAAACAGAGAGGCATAGAGGCTGACAGACAGACAGAAAGGCACCCATCCGCTCGGGGGACAGACACACAGACAGGAGGGATGGAGAGTGCCCCATTCATCTGGCACTTCTCTGGCTGTGCCACAGGTTCGAACGTGGGGACATCCCCATTGTCCACCTTGTGAGTGAGTATGGCACAGGCCAAGGGGCGAGGGGCATGGCAGACCTGGAGATGGGGGAAGGCAGGGTGTGCATAGTGGAGTGGGTGCCGGAGACAGGTCAAGGGGTGCAGAATAGTATAGCACAGGACTAACCATGTCAATCTCCACACAGGTGACAGCGTGTACCCGCTGAGGCCCTGGCTGCTCACCCCCTACTGGAAACCGTCATCACCACCAGCAGAGGAAAGGATCAATGAGGCACATGGCAGCATGTGCAACATCATTGAGTGCATCTTTGGCATGCTGAAGGCATGATTTTCTTTGCCTAGACAGGTCTGGCGTTGCCCTACAATACAGCCCCTCGAAAGCCTGTGGCCTATTCCTGGCCTACTGCATACTGCACAACATGGCCATTGACCGTGGGATAGCTGTCAAGACTGATGAGGGTGACAGTAGTGGGGATGATGGTGACAATGGGCCATAGGGGGGTGGGCAGTCACCCCCTGGGTGGAGAGTCCACCGACTCCTGCAGTTGGCACATCGCCACCACGACACGATCACACAGCAACACTTTGGCGAATGCAGATATTTGGTGTGGCACACATTCATGGGACACACAGACCAGCACACCACACACATGCAGGGACATGCACGGTGAGATGCATGCACAGAATGTGGCGCACAGCAGGGATAGGGGAGGCAGTAGCACACACACACACACACACACACATATGCTGCACAGGCATGTGCACACACACACACATACACACGCACACACGAACCCACAGGCAATGGAATGTGGCGTGGATCAGATGCATGACACCAGTGCACAAGTGCAACAGGCACTGGGCTGCCCTCATCACATTCATGCCACATGCCCCAGCAGCCCTGCATGCACACACAGGTAGCATGTGGCACAACACACATGTGCACCACCACATGTATGCCTCACCTACACCACCCATATGTGCACAGGGCAGCAGCAGCAGACTGTGGGAAGGGCAGCACACACCTCAGGACAACCGTGCGGTCCCACAGCTGCCATGGCCATGTGGGCGGCCTCACCGAGGCCAATCAGCAGCCGCAGGTTGTGCATCAGCCATGGGGGGGTGTCAGATGCCCCCCCAAGGGTAGATGTACGGTACCATGACCATGTCCTCGCAGGGGCATGTAGGCAGCCAAACAGGCTAGCCCCGGGCATGCCAGGGACGTCTACATCCAAACCCAGCATCCACTGTGATGGAGTCACCCATCGCCAGGACCATGAACTGGACAACATGCTGCAGGAGTCTCCTGTGCATGGCCACACCCAGTGGCAGCCAGTGACACAAAACCATCCACAATGGCACAGGCAATGTGGTCCATAGCTGCAGTCATGGCCTCCTGCATGGGTTGCAGCCCTTCCAGGATCTGTGCAGTGCCCCTGTCTTGCTGCTTGGCTAGCTGGTGCACCTCCGACTGCAGTGCACACACCCCAGTGGTGAGCAGCACCTGTTGCTCAATGGATGCTCGCAGCAGCTGGGTGTGCTTAGTCAGCCAATCCGCATCCTGCACCTCCTTGCTGGGATGCTGATTGGCTGTGGGTGACCTGCCATGCCACCCAGCCTCCCTCTCCGGTGGATGCTGCACAGTGGGTCTACAGGGGGAAGGTGTACAGCAGGTGCACCAGTGGCACTCGCAGCCTGCCGCTGCCACCCATCCATCTGCTGGGTGTCGCCCTGTGCCTGCGCGGCCGCACCACCACCCACACAGGGAACAGCAGTGGTGCCACACATCTCTCCACCCACAGTGCTGGCAGGCAGCTGTGCAGCCATGGGCATAGTGCTGGGCCCTGATGATGCCTGTGACATGGGCAGAGGTGACTCCCCTACAATGTCACCCACACTGTCTAGGATCAGGGTGATGTCATCCTCGGACTCGGACCCCACCCCGAGCTGTGTCTCTGTGCACAGCACACCAAGGCTGGCATCCTGCAGGAACACATCCAGGGCCTCATCCGACCCCAGGCCAAGGATGTCCACTAACACTGTGGTGCTCTGTCATAGCCTGTCGGGGACACGGATGTGGGTGGATGTTGAGGGTCCATCCAAAGGGGCCGTGGATGTGGCCGACGCGCCATTCTCTGCTCGGAGGCATGGTGGTACTGCAAGAGAAGAAAGGAGTGTCAGTGGTGTGTAGACCCCCATGTGCCCCCCCTGTTGACACCGCTGGTGTCTGTGGCCAGCATTGTGCCATATGTGGGGGTGCACACATGAGCATTTGGCATGCAGGACAGCAGCATGCACACCGGTATGCCCATGTACACATCCTCCAGGCCAGTACATGCGTGTGAGTAACATACATACATACCATGCAGTGATGGGCTGCCACCCATCTGGAAGCCCCCTCCAGGCACACCCTCCACCGCAGTGCTGTGGATGGTGGCTGCCACTAAGTCCTCCGTGGGTGTTAGTGTGGGTGTGATTGATGGCCCTCCACCGGTGGCACCACGGGATGCTCTTATGGCCACCACCTTCTCTTTGATATGCTGCCTGTCCATCCCAACTTTCTTGTGGCACTCCTGTGCAGACCGCTCATGGCTGCCATGCTGGTTCACATAGGCCACCACCTTGTCCCATCCGACAGATCTGTCATGTGGTGTGCCCGTGGCACCGCTCAACAGGGCCTCCCTGCCGAGGTAGGCCTCGAACAGGGCATCAGTCTCTCCCTTGGTAAAGTTGGGACTACGCTTGCATGCAGGCCCACACTCCTCGCCCTCCTCTTATCCTGACATGTTGCCACCTGTGAACATTGACAGCACAGTGTGTCAGTGTCAGCATGGCTCTGGGCAGTCCCACCTTGCAGTGCTGCTACATCTCTGTGTGTTCTTTCAGCAGCTTCCACTTACCTGTCAAGGTTGCAATACCGATCTGTGGCCTGCGTTGTTCCATGGTGATTATAAGGTGCATCGCATGCAAATTAGCTGTTGCGCAACGTTAATGATATGCTAATGCACCCTACTGCGCCATGCATTGGCTGATGAGGTCATTTGCATAGGGCAGCTGAATATCACAGATTTCCAATTTGCTCAATGGTGTTGAGCAGGAGCAACTCCATGATGCATGTTCTGGGCATTCGTGGTGCGTGGAGTGCAGTGCACACATGTGCATCCCATCACATGGGATATTGTGCACATGGTGTGTCTTGCATGATACTGTGCTGTTGCACATGCGCCACTGTGTTGGCATCACACATGTCCACGCACACTGTACCAAGGCCCAGTCATGCATCTGCACAATGTGGCATGCAGCGCATCTCCCACACATGCGTGACACTAAACGGGGTCAGGACCTTTCACCTCCAGCTCTGGGTCATGACACCATGCAGAGGTGGGTCATGGCATGGCATGGTGTGCATGCCCAGACATGCACTGTGGACCTGCATTGCGCATCCACATCACACATCTCCATGATGCGCGATTGCCTGTTGTTGCTCCCTATCATGCAATGCACATGTGATGCCACCACGTGCGTGTTCCACCGCGGATGCCCTGAACACCATTGCTTATGAAAATGGCGAGCAGATGACACTGTCTGTCATACAACTGATTGGATATTGAGCTGGTAAACCTGGTGGTAGTGGTCCAGCCATATGTGACCCAGCTGTATGGGCAGGTTCCACTACACTCAGGTGTGGGGGGAGGTGTGGCAAAGCATGTCACGGACCCTTGAGAGGAGCATGGGTGTGGCCCGGTCAGCTGAGCAGTGTCGCCACTGATATGGGGACCTGCAATACAGGAGTCCAGATGTGATGCACAGGCTGTAGTTGAGGGTGCAGCATGGGGCTGACCCACAGCCAGGTAGGTATGTGATGCTGGTGTGCATGCCCATGTGCCACACCGTGGTGTGTTGCATTTTGCACGGCATGCTCCGCAGCTGGGGTGGGACCATCCTTGTGACCACAGTCAGCATGTATGTCCAGGGCACGTGTGGCAAGTATGCTGGTGTGTTGGCCGGGGGCTGTGCTGGGTGTCAGCCATGCGCAATGCGGGCTGTGGGATGGCGGGGGACCAGCCATGCATGTGTACTCATGGCCTCCTCTCTCCATGTCGTCCACAGGGCCAGAGGACTGCAGACAGACCAGGGAGGCCGCAGACCACAGGATGGCCCAGGATAGGCCACAGGCCGCTGTGCACAGGGATCAGAGATGTGCAGGTAAGAGTGGACACATTGGTGGTGCCCGTCACTGTGGGTGGGCATAGGGTGCAAGGTTATGGGCATGAGTGAACCAGCCTTGTGTCAGGTTGGCTGTGTGTGGTGCATGGTCCGTCAGTCATTCCACCGTGGCATGTCCATTGGCGGTATGTTGCCAACCATGGGGAGGCTGTGCATCTGATCACCGCCTTGTGTGCTGCATCAATGCTGCAACCCTGTGCCATGTGCCTATGTCCATGTGCGCATGGTGCCAGCGGGCTACACTGTCTGCCTGTCTGCACCATTGTGGTGTGCCATTTGGATTGCTGGGGTGGCTGACATGGCACGGGTACATTGATTTGGTAGATCATGGGAAGTTGTTATTGAGTTTGTTAGAGGTTAATTTTTCTAAGGAAGTGATATTATGGATTAATGACTATTTAACTGGTAGGGTGCAGAAAACTATTATGAATGGTGCAAAGTCAGATGAGGGTGTTTTGATGTGTGGTGTTCCTCAAGGGTCAGTATTAGGTCCTTTGCTGTTTTCCTTATTTTTAAATTCATTGCCCAAAATATGTAAAAATACAGAGCTTATTTTATTTGCAGATGATGCAGTATTATTATGTATTGGCAATACTTTTCAAATTGTACAGCAACAGTTACAGGATGATTTTAGTTTAATGCATGGTTGGTTCATAGAGCAAAATTTGGTGTTGAATCATGTTAAAACAAAATGTATGGTATTCAAAAATGTAAGATCTAATGTGAATTTTGAGTTGACTTTAAAAGATAACTATGGAAATAACATAGAAAGGGTTTCTGAAATTAGTTACCTGGGCCTGGTCATTGATTGTAATTTATCATTTGAAATATATATTCAGAAATTAATAGGTAAGTTGCATCAAAGATTAGGAATGCTTTATCGATTGAAAAAGTATTTAACAAAATATGTTAGAGTAATTTTGGTTAATAGTTTATTGTTTTCAGTTATTGATTATGGTTTAATTATTTACTTTTTTACATCAGATAGAATGCGTATTAAGTTGACATCCACTTATCATAATATTATTCGATTTGCTACAGGGCAGAAGAAAATAACTCATCATTGTTTACTTTACAGTTCTATGGGTTGTTTAAGCAATAAACCACGACAGGGTGTTGGTGATGCTGGTTTTACCCACGCCTGGCGTGGTTTGGTCACGAGACCGCAGGCCGAGTGGAATCCTCGTCAGGCGTGGGTAAACCAGCATCATCTTTACCCTAAGTGAGATACTGTACTCTAATGTTCCCCTTGATTTTTGTAACAAGAATGAAAAGAGAAATAGAGTTTTTTCCACTTATAATAATTTTTATAACATTTGTCATTCCACCACAAAAAATAGTTCCCTATTAATCCTAATGCAACCATATATAGAGAAGTGCTGTTTTGTTTGGGTGAGTTTGTTTTTTTTGGCATTAAAAAGAGGACTACAGTTGTGGGCTAATTATTTTTTTTTTACAGAGACAGCATGGGAGATTTAAGTAACCGTCAGTGCTGAAAGCAGTAACAGGTGGCACCGGAGACTGTGTGCTTCCAGGTTCAACTGTTCAGGAAGGAGACAGTAACTGTAGAGGTCGAGAGAAATTTGTTTCCACTTCTTTTTACGTTTTTTTTTAATTTAAAGTTAAAGTATTCGGAAAGCGGCAGTAGGAGTTCAGGTAGAGTACAGACCACGAATGAAGCGGGAGAGGAGTGACAGACCGGGAGAATGGCGCGAGTAGGAGTGGAGTGAGAGATCATGAAAGTAGTGATGAGAGACATACAAAGGAGACGCGAGGTACAATGAAAATTACATTTGTGGTGTGGTGAAAATTGTCCCCTAGCTGTTGTCTGCTGCTCGGATGCAGTAACGAGAAGTATGGTGTTTTGAGGGTTCGAATAACAGTGGCTGCATGTTTGAGTTGAGCTGGTTGGGTCGGGGTAAAAGTTCTCCAGGGTTCTGAGCGGCAGCGGCTGCATGTTTGAATTGACTGAAATGTATTGGGCTGGGTGGGAGAGGCGGGTGAAGTGTGGAGCATCGATGAGATAAAAAAAACCAAAAACATTATGTGCTGTTTGGCGGGCATTCAATATCGCAGTTTCTCACCCCTGACATTTGGTGTTGGATTGATTTTAGAAAGACGGCTGGCTGGCACTTGTTCCTGTTGGTGATGCTGAATTTTACAACAGGGTGATAGTGCCAGCTGACCAATGAGAGCAGGGTATTTTAGTTGCCATTGTATAATTGTCATTAGTTGATAAGTTTAGATTACGTGTATTAGTATTTCTTCAAAAAATTAGATTGGGAATTTTTTCCAGTGTTATTTGTGAAATGTTTCCCAGACTGATGAATGGTGTAAGGATCAGGTCGCAGGTTAACTTTAATTTTCGGATTCCCTATTTTAAAAGTGCATTTGCTCAGAATTCCATACAATTTTATGCATTGAAATTATATAATGAATTACCTGGTTATATTTTGCAATGTGTTACAATTTTGTTATTTAAGAGGGTTTTAAAAAAATTTATGTTCGTTGATTCAAAGTGTTGTTGCTTCAAATGATGTTTTATTATTTGTATGTTTTGTATATTGGGCCGGATATTCAAACTGCGCCCAAAATGTGAGCAACAGCAGGAGCAAGCACAAATCAATTGCGCATATGCGCAACAGACGCGGTATTCAAACATGGAGCAGAACAAAGTGTGCAAGCAGCCAGCGTCTGAATATCGCACAAACTGCGCCATAGCGCAACCAGGAAGGACAGAAAGGTTTCATGCCTATAGCTGCAGCAACCAGGGCAGCCCAGCTGAGCAGTCCAGAGGTGCCATAGCTGCCAAGCAGAGCTCCCCCGCAAGAGAGCAATGGAACTGCACATCCAGGGAGGTGTGGCGCCCACCGCAGCCATGCCACACATGGGCACAGAACTCACTGCAGAACCAACAAGACACCTGCACACCCCAAGCACAGCATCACTGGGGTGGGACGGATGATCCACTGGCCCTGGGACAAGTCAACAAAGCACAGCAGGGCCATGACGCCTAGCACAACCACTGGCAGGCTGAGACTGCCACACACAGGGGATGACAACCACAGTGCACATCAGTCCCCCGTACGCACAGCACACCCTGCACCGTGACCCCAAGACACCACCCATGTGCAGTGACTGGCACTGCAGGAAACACCATGCATCCTGCCCGGCACACGTCAATCCCGTGTAGCAGAGAAGCATACAAGCCAGACCCACCCTGTGCACCCAGCAGTGGGCGGCAGCAGATGGCAAGACCAACAGAAAGACACTGCGACACTGGAGACACCTCCCCATGCACACACACGCACACACACACACACACACACACCCAGGACCATACCACCCCAGATGGCATGCACACCACTGCAACTGAGCAACCATAGCCAGCTGCAAATCAGAGACCAACACAGTATTCATATCAAAATATCAATGTATTATAAAAATGTAAATGACAAAACCAACAAGAGAACTATTTACAGGAGGGGGTAGGGGTACAAGGTAGGGGTAGACAAGGGGTAGGGATGAACAACTTGGAGAGGGAAGGGAGGGCAGGAGGGATGGGTGAAGTGGGAAGGGGAATCTGGCTTAAGGCCTAGTAGGCCGGTCCTCCTCCGCCTGGTGCCGCCGTGGTTGGCTCCGCCTCCTCCTGAGGCCATGGCGCTGGATGCTTGCCAGTATAGCCGTGTTGTCTGATGACACTTGGTGGATCCGCTGCAAGCACGCCTAATGCGGCGTAGAGTGCACAGTCAGGCCTAGAAAACGGGAACACAGTCAATGGCTGTGACTGACACAACTCTGAACACCACCCAACCTGCAAGCCATATAGCCCAATGTCCGCACCTGTGATGGTATGCACCCACCCACAGTGGACATGCACATGGCCAGCCCAACCAGGCGGCACCAGCTATGTGCACCACTGCACACACACACACACACACACACTGGCCATGTACATCACAGCACAAACAAGGCTGTCAAGTGACGTGGCAACGTGGTGCGATGCCAGTCCCACAGCCATGTGCCCAGTGCATGCATGGACCACCAGTGATGCATACACAGACGTGCTGTGACACTGGACAGTGATGAATGTCGCCTGTGTTGTGCATGGTTGTGTTGTGCATGGCTGGTGGTCATGCCCCCCCCAGCATGCAATAGCATCCATGAAGTAATGATACTCACACTCCTCAAGGAGCTGTGTCTGCCGCTGCTGCTGCTGCTGCTGCTGGGGCGCACCACCCACAGCACCACCGACCGGCACCGGGGCCCTGGCACGGCCCTCCTCATCCCATGCCTGCATCCTCTCCGCCCGTCCTGTGGGAGACAAATGTTGAGAAAAACATCAGTGTGACTCCAAAGCAGACTGTCCCCTGCCCCAGTGAGAGTGCCTGCCCACACAGCCAGACCCATGCATCTCACACCTGCACACACTGACACAGCCAACCATGGCAGAGTCATCACCTATGCACAGCCACCAAAACACACTCACACCCCTACAGAGAATACAGGTGCATAGATGGTACACCCACCTGGCCTAGGCACCACGCCCCTCCTGGCACGTGACCGTAGCCGCTCATGAAGCTCAGGATCTCTCCTGCGGAGGTCACTGTACCGGTGCCGGCACTGCTCAGCTGACCGGTGCTGCCCAGTGACCCCACCAGGTCATTGGCACTTGCAGCCAGACCTGTGTTCTAGCCATGGTGAGGGCTCCTCACCACAGTGCCCATAGTGGGGTTCTACCAAGGCCACCAGGTTGGCCACCTCCACCGGGCTCCATTGCCTGCCCTCCTGGTGCCATGCTTCCAGGTTAACAGCAGGCAATGTGGTTGCCCGCAGCGCTGGCAACCCACGTGGCACTTTGTGCTTAATAGAGCACCATAGGTTGCAATCGCTCTGTTACGTACAGCGCTGTTAGTCCACATAAGCTGTCACTAGACAGCGCAATAAGGCCGTACATACGGCGAAGCGTAGTGCAAGGGGCAAAGGTTAGGCACCAGGTCATGGGTCAATGATGCAAGGCCACGCTGGCGCTATCGGCGTCGCATCCTCGCGACCGACCACCTGCGTGACAGTTCCACAGTGTACTATTGCGCAGTAGTGCCACAGCGCCATATAGTGCCCAGTGCTGTAGCGCCACTGGCACAATGGTGGCCATGGCCTGAATTGCTGATCGCGCACAGCACGTCAGCAGCGCGGCAGACGTCTGCGTAAGCAACCTGGGCATGCGCAATGCAGTGTACCGCACAGTCACAGATCTGCACCATTGGCTCAGCAGGCTCAAACTACTTGCGCAAAGCGCAACGGCATGATATTCAGACGACACATGCAAATAATCTGATCAGCCATTCAAAGGCGCGGTAGCGAGATTAGCATGTCATTAAAGTTGCGCAACACCTCATTTACATGCATTGCGCTATAAATAGGCAACATTGTGCTGCGCTGGCCAGATTCGGTTACTGCAGGTGAGAGGTGAGTTGCATGCTGTGTGATGTTCTGGACAATGGTCATGGGAAAATGCTGTAGACTGCACAGTGACAGGTGTCCACTTCCCCCCATACAGATCGCCATGACCGAGCAGAGACAAGGTGAGGGTGAGGATGGTGGGCGTAGGAGGAGGCCCAACTTTACCACAGCAGAGACAGAGGCCCTCTTCCAGGCCTACCTGGAGGAGGGAGCACTACTGAGTGGACGTGCGGGCACCCCTCAGTCCCATGCGGCTGCATGGAGAAATTGCTTCGGGCCCGTGAACCTGCACGGAAGCCACCAGCGCTCCATGCAGGAATGCAAGAAGAGATGGGGACAGACCGCAGGAGGTGAAGGAGAAGGTGGCAGCCTTCAGGGCGGCACGTGCTGGCACTGGCGGGGGCCAGCCAGCGGTGTTGGAGCTGACCCTGGCTGAGGACAGACTGGCTGCATCAATGCAGCGGAGTGCTATTGAGGGCGTACCAGGAGGTGGATTCCAGACAGGTGGAAGCCCATCACTGCACGGTATGACATGGTGGTGGTGTTGGGGGTGGGGAGGTTGTTC
Organism: Neoceratodus forsteri; assembly: GCA_016271365.2. Taxonomy (NCBI): domain Eukaryota; kingdom Metazoa; phylum Chordata; order Ceratodontiformes; family Ceratodontidae; genus Neoceratodus; species Neoceratodus forsteri. The sequence goes on along the minus strand of CM057453.1, from coordinate 874,681,817 downwards.
ACATGCACTCACATGTACTCTCTTTCTGTTACAGATCCTGTTCGTCTTCAGGAGATGGTGGTGGTGGGTCCAGGCAGTGATGATGACCACTGGACATGGAGGGTCCATCCACCTCTGTCACCAGCCAGCATGCACTGCAGCAGCATGCACTCTGGGCGCCAACTCTGGTGTCAGTTGATTCAGGTGTGGGGTGCACAGCCTGTGTCTCAGCAGTCTGGCATGCAAAGCATGCCAGCAGCTGTGACTGTGGCTGTAGCATGTACCTGCACCATTGATGATGCAAGGACTGCAATGGGCAGTGATATGTGTGTGTCCCATGATGGACACAGCAGGCCAACACATGCCCCTGGGCCTTTCTGGTTCCAACTTGTGTACCAGCATGTCGCTGGACAGTCCCAGGCTGTGCCTGTCAGCACCGGTGGGCAGCACCGGTGGCTATCTGGAGTGTCTGGCACTGTTGCGGCCACAGCGGTGGAACGAGTGGACCCTGGGGCACAGCGGTTGAAGGGCAGCAGCAGCAGTCACCCACCAGGTCTGGGGTGCAGTGTCAGCGATGATGTCCGTCGCCCTTTGATCCGCCCATTCCTGGTCCTGGCGAACAGCGCCCACCCTCAAGGGGTGTTGTGCATCAGGACCTTCCACATCCTGGGGACAGGATGCCTGGGAGCACAGTACCCATTGGATGAGCACACCCGCCTGCTGCAGGAATCAGTACAGCAGCAGAGGCGGTTGCAATGTCCGTGGATGCACTGTCCTGTGGCTGTGGAGCGGCACAGCAGGAGTGTGCTCTGGACCGCAGAGATGGTTCGTATGCAGGACGGATGTGACGCTGCCATTGACAGGCTGACCCAGGCAGTGGTCTCTGTCGTGGACGATGGGCACACAGTCAGGTGCCCCTGTACCGCACACCCACACAGTTCACTCTCCACTCCCATTCCGGCGTCGTGCGACACCAGGCCTGTCGACGCGGGTTCTGCTGTGGGCATCCCGAGCACCCCTGGTGCAGGTTTGTTCGGCATGCTGCAGACCCCTGTGCGGGCAAGGTCGCGTTCGCGCAGTGGGACCCCTGGTGGTCCAACAGTGCCACCCCATGTGGCCCCTGCTCAGCCTGCCAGGGCTGTTGGGTCACGGCAGGGCCGCCCACGCATCTGCGGTGGCCGTGGGACAGTGCTACATGACTGACCTGTCTCCCAGTGCGGGCCCTGTCTGGTGCTGCCCTGTGTGCAATGTGTGTCATGGTGGGCAGTGCACTGCTGGGTGCTCTGCTCAACACGCCTACACACGGACCACCTGCACACCCTCCCAACTGCTGTCCACAGGTGCATGTGCATGATGATGCCTGCATTGTACTGTACACCAAGGTGCAAGGTGCCCAGCATCTGACACGTACGCATTTGGACAGTACAGGTGGTGGGGGTGGTCGGAGGTTCTGTGTGTTAGCAATGTCGGTTCTGCTGTGCTGTGCATCTGCCCATGTACGCTCTGTGCCTGGTGTGTGTGTGTCCATATGAGTGTTCACCCCTCCCTGATGGTATGTTTATATGCCTGGACCCTTCCACTCCCCTGGCCGTCATGCACCTCTGGTGTGTTACCCTGTGTGCCTGTGGTTTGCGCCTGGACAGTGTTGGTTGCACATGGCCCCTTGACTTACCTGTGTCGTGCATAGTGCTCCACTGTGATGGTGTCCCAGTGCAGCTGGGCCTGCCGGATCAGTCGGAGGTCCCGCCGTCCTAGGGGGGGCTGCTCATCACCATCAACACCGGCGCCACTGGCGGCCCATCGCTGTCCCCCTCTTCAACCTGTAGGGCTATCCCACAGTCTTTGGCCATGTTGTGCAGGATGCAACAGGCCAGGAATATCCCACAGGTCTTTTGGGGGCTGTACTGTAGGGCACCGCCGGAGGTGTCTAGGCATCGGAAGCGTGCCTTGAGCATCCCAAACACCCACTCTATGATGTTGCATGTGGCGGCATGTGCCTCATTATAGCATTGCTGCGATGGGGTCATGGGGCGCCGGTACGGTGTGAGCAGCCAGGGACGGAGTGGGTACCCGCTGTCACCTGTGTGGAGATAGTGGAGATCAGTGTCATGTTCAGGTCCATTTTGCCCATATCCCTGTGTGCCACTACCATGGCACCTGTGGCATTCCCACCCTTGCCCCAAGTTTGCATTCCATACATGTGTACTCACCCACTAGATGTCCTGTGGGGATGTCCCCACTCTCAAATCGATGGCACAGTGCGGACTGATGCCATATGAAGGCATCATGTGCTCCGGCCAGGGTGTGTGGACAGACATTGATTATGCGCCCAGTGGCATCACACACCACCTGGCAGTTGACACTGGGTATCCTTCGGTTCATATCGCTGCACCGTCGGGGCCAGGTGGTGTGCGAATGGCCACATGGGTGCAGTCTATGGCCCCAGCACGCCAGGCATACGTGCTACCCTGTGGAACTCCCCGCATGTTTGTTGTACGCCTGCTGCAGTGCTGGGGAAATGGATGTGTTCGCAGCATGTGGCAGCAGTGCACTGAGGAATTGGGTGAGGATGCGTGGACGTGGCCGACTGTGTGATGCCTGTGGTGTCCCCTGTCGGCCTCTGGAAGGTGCCCGTGGCAAGCAGGCACATGCAGGCTGTCACCTTGGTCTCCACTGACAGAGCGTGACTCTGTTGTGAGGGTGCCTGCATCACATCACTGCACAGCTCACAGAGCCGCCTCAGTATTGCCCTGTTCAGGCGGTACCAGCCCACGATCTCTACATCTGCGCACAGCTCATAGCTGATGCGGGCACGGTACTGCCTGTTGGGGGCGTACCGCCGACGGGCCCGTCCACGGCCTCGTCCCCCTGCAGCTTGCATTCTCACCCTCATTACAGCTTCCATGTGAGCTGCCACTGTCCATCTCCCTGGCTTGTGACCCCCTGGCTGATGTTGCTCTGTTACCCCGCTGTCCTGACTGCTACTTCCACTGCACTGGGCACCCCCGCTGACCTCTGCAGCCTTAGCCACACTGCTTCCCTTGCCTCCCTGGCCTGTCACTGTCTGTCTCTTTCTCTCTCTCTTCCCACTTGGCATCCTTATAGCATTCTGCGCCTCTTCCTTGAGCACCTTTTATTTTGGCTTATTTCCGCTGGGCCTGGCTTCCGGCTATTCCGGCTGTTGCATTGCGCAGAATCTTTGAATGTCGCATTAAACTCTTTATGCATGGTCCACCCCGCCGGTTGTGCATGCCTTCATTGCATTGCGCTGTTGCTCAGCATGTTTTGAGTGGCACCGCTGCCTCCTGCTGAATATCGCAGAATGGCGCACTTTTGGACTTGCGCATGTGCAACCCTAGTGCGCATGGCGCAACCCTTTTGAATATCCGGCCCATTGTGTATAAATGTTTTTATGTTGTGACTGGGCACCAGTGAAAATGGGCATTTTTGCTCACTGGTTATACAGAATAAAAATAAACAAACAAACAAACATTATGGACTCCCTGTGGTGCTTTCCCCCACTGTCCACTGCACGCTGTGGGTGGGTGGTGGATATATGTGCAGTGCACAGATTGCCTCTCTCTTGTCCCTTCCCCTAGGTGCATGTCTGCCTGCTGCCAGGAGGGCAGCCCTGCTGAGACCACTGGGCAGGGTGACAGTCATCGCACTCCAGAGGAGGATCCTGGGGGTGACAGTGGGGATCAAGAGTGCACTGTGGGCCCTGGAGAGGTCCCTGACTTGACATTGAGGGGGTCTGGTCTACATTGCCCCCTCCCCTCACATTCCTGTTCCCTAGCATTACCACCTCCATTTATAAAGACCCACTCCTCTCCCCATCCCTCTCTCCCTTACCCCTTCTCATGGCCTGTTTTTCTACTATTGTACTTCCTTTTGTGATATAAACATGCATTTGTGATACATATCTGTGTCTGTGTCTGATTTGCAGGAGGCGTGGGGAGCCATGCTGCAGCTCTTTGTTCCCTGTTTCTGGGGTCACCATGGGTGCAGGGCAGGTCACTAGCACCACCATGGCAGCTGTGGGGTCTGTGTTGGGTGTACTGCTGTGCCCCATGGTTTTGATGTGTTTACCTGGGTGTGCATGGGTAGGGCATGCCGGTTCATGGACATGTTGGGTTGCTGTTCCGCTGTGTGCTGCCATGGGAGTGGGGTGCCATGGTTAGGGCACTGGTGCCCTTGGTGGCATGGTCCCCCTGGGGTTGTTGGGATTCCACCTTCCACGGGTGCACTGTCTTGCACAGGGGGGGCCTGCCTGTGGCATTGTGCAGGGGTAGTTCGGTACTGGTGTGGAGGTAGGGGCATGGGTGTCATTGTGCCAGGAGGCTGGAGTTCACTGTGGCTGGGGTGTGCTCTGCATGGGTCTCCTGTGCCTCTTCCCTGTGCTGCCTTGGCTCTGTGTTCCTTCTGCCTGTTGCTCCTGCCCTGCTCACTAGTGTTGTGCTCAGGTCTGCTCCGTGGTTGCGCTGGCACATCCTTGGTTGTGCCATGGCGCATCTTTGCCATATTCAGCCGGCTTGCACATGGGATTTTCGGGTGGCGCATCTTCTGAATATGGCTCCAAGTATGCCACAGCGCACTTGACTTGCGCTGCACCGGTCTTGCACTGGGGATTGGCGCATTTCTGAATATCCGGCCCTAGAAGTTTGTACTTATCAGGCTGCAGTAATCAGGAGGAAAAATTATAAGCATGATTTGAAACTGCAATGACAATTTCTTTAACAACAAAAGGAAAACTGGAACAGAACGAAAACACACAATGTAAACTGCAGGATTCTAAAACTGTTTTTAGTTCACTACACCTGCCACGCTAAGATTTAAACAGTCTCTTTTCAAATGTTTTCTCCAAAGGAATACACTTCTTTTTTTTTTTTGTACTTGCCCCTCTCCCACGACTTGAGACACGTACAAGGCTTGCACAGGCCACATTCCTTCCCCTACTTGATTATGGTGACTTAATTTACACTACAGTTTCAACTTTAAGCCTGAGCAATCTGGACGTCCTTTATCACCATGTGTTACGATTCATTACCAACTGCCCCTACTGTACTCACCACTGTGATTTGTATTTAGCTGTTGGTTGGACATCCCTTACTACTAGACGCCTGCTCCACGCTGGTCTTTGGACCCTTAAGTTGCTCTTGCAGAAATTACCATGCTACCTAACATCATTAATTTGCATTTCCCGCAGTGCATACTCCCTTAGGAAAACTGACTTCGTCATGCTCGATGTACCTAGGACTCGTACCTTCTTTGGCAAACATGCTATTTTGTATGCAATCCCTTCTATGTGGAACCAACTCCTATCTATATTAAAACTAACTAGCATTGTCTCAGTGAACTTCTTCTGAGTGCTAATTGCATCTAAAATAAAAGATATCTGTAACTGCCTCTAAGCACCCTCTAATCCCTATGTGTGCTTCTTGTATATTGTCTCTATTGGCCCCTGCCGTACTGAGACCTTTAACCCTCAACCTACTTTACCTTTTGCTAACCTAACCCTCCCCCAACCCTGCTCACCCTTATTATTGTTTCCTTCTTCTAGTTCTTCACCACTTTTTGATTATCTATTGCATCATACAGTGACAAAGTGTTTAACCACACCTGATATTTGACTGTCCCGTAATTGTACATATATCTGTAACCTTGTATTTAGCTATGTGTCACCTGATTATGACCTTGTGAGCACTCTGTATATTTGATTATCAAGGCGCTGTACTGTATAATGTGCCATTGTATGTGTAAAACCTTCAAGACCTCCTTGTGAATGAGTTTGCTCAATGGAGTCTTCCTGCAATAAACCTGAACTTTCAGAGGGGGCCTCGTTCCCCCCCCCCACTCCGTCTGCCAGAGTGATCCCCAAGGCTGCCCTTCCCCAGCTTCATCTATGCTTGGGGGTCGAGGGTGTATGCATTTTTCCCCATTGTCTCCCCTTATCCTCCGAGGCTGCCGGCACAAAAGACATACATCCAGGCAGACGATGTGCTGATGCATGCTGTTGCCAAGCATCCACAGCGTCCTCTCCTCACTGGCTCTGAAGAGCCGCCAGTGCCCGAAAGCCCATGCTTCCACCAGCCCTAGGGGCGTTGGGTGCTGAGAAGCACCCCTGGTAACCTACCCCTGAAGGAGGAAAGCATCCATTGGGACGCTCAATCCTCCTTCTCCCTGCCGACCCCCGCCTACCTGAGTCTGTTCCATAAGGAATACACTTCTGGGAAAGTCAAAAATGCTAGCTTGTAATCTGGCATCTGTTGAAAAGTAAGGGTCAGGAGAGAGTGACAGGCTTTATAAACAGCTGGAGAAGTGTGAGCGGTTGGAGAGCACAGGTAAATTGCCTCGCTGGCTAGAGCACAAGGTGGGGGAGAGATTTTATATTCACTGTGCAGCAGAATACTGTGTTGGAGATAGTGCTTTTACATTAAAGGAAAGCGGTAGATATTTCCCAAACCTCCCGTGCTGCATCCCAAGGACCCAAGTTGCATTTTCACCTTAAATTAAAAATGTTAAAAATACTTCCTGATGTAGTTTTTAATTTATTATTTTCATGCATGGTTTCTAGTTTAAAAGAATGTCTGCACCCATCTTGCGGCCATTGCATGTATTCCATGCTTGCTCTATGCTAATTCACCCTTCTGACTCTGCCATTGGTCAGCAGGGTATACTAGCATAAAGAAAGTGAGGATGCATGTGACAGACATGTGATGGCTGCAGACATTCTTTTAAACCAGAAGCCATAGATGAAAATAATAAACTTAAAAACTGTATCAGGAGGCATTTTTAACATTTTTGATTTACGGTGAAAATGCAAACTAGGGCCCTGGGATGTGGCAGGTGAGGTTTAGAAAATATCCACTATTTTCTCTTATTGATGGCATTTTTATTAAACAGAAAATTATTTCAATGCTTAAGATGGAAATGAGAGGGAAAGTGGGTTTCGGCGATATAATCCGGTGATTCCCAGTTATTACAGTGCTCCATAATAATGGGGTACCCAGTTGCTCGTGCAAAAGCCAGTTGTTATGGAGTTTCACCAACATGGTTTGCAGGTTGATAAACACTGCAACCAGTAATTATAAGAGTATTGTTATAGTATGTATTTAACGGATGTAACTGATATTTTTTTTGTTTTTTTTTTACAGAAAGTCAGAAGCAAGTTTATTCTTTTAAGTGGAATGTTCTAATATTCCATGAAAATATGTTCTGATATCAGGACAAAAATAACACTGGTGTAAACAGAAATGAATTGGGATTTAAAAAAAAGTTCTTCCTAGTGGGATGTTCTTATAGCAGGAGTTCTTTTAAGTGAGTGTCACTGTACACCACATTCCATATGTCCATTTTCCCATCAGTTGAAAATTCAACCTGGTACTATCCAGTTTTTTAGTTTGGTTGCGTTATATACTGCAGGTTACAGACAAAGAGAATTCAAGGCACCCTGTGCTGGTTCCTACTTTGTGGCATTTCACAGTCAAAAAAAGCTTCTAGATTAGTGCTAGGAGAGATCTCAAGGTTGAGAAGGTTAAATATGGAAGCATCCCACTGATGGATGGATGGGTGACACTTTCTGACTCCCCAGTCCAGCTCCCAGTGCTAGATCTCAAAGGAGCTATTATAGCCGAGAAACGTGAACATTTCAGCCTTTGTTCTCTCCTTCAGATAGAGCAGCAGGTGCTTTCCTGATGAGGTGAGCTCCTTCTCTCCATTCTTTACTGCCTCTGTTTTCATAATATTGAATTGTATGACTGCTCTCGTGACAGCATTGGGGCGTCAGACAAGGGCTTATCTTTTTGTTTGACATTGCTATGGAAGAAGAATTTTGCATTTCTTTATTCCCTAATTGTACCTGGCTACTGGAGGGCCTTTATTACAGTATTGATAATGAGGATACGTATTTTCTTGGTTAGGAGAGGAGGCTGTCAACAGTCCCAAATAATATGGGATGCTGTTTTATTTAAGCCAGTATCCTCTCTGTTACAGTTTGATGTTGTGTGACTTTTTACCCTGAGATGTCAAAGCAAAATGTTGAATGAATGATGCTCTATTAATTTTTCTAAACCTTACCTATATGAAAGCTCTACCTAGCCCAACAGTTCCCCAAAACGTCTGCCTAATTAATTGGGAAAGGGCAAGATTAACTCATTAAAGAGTAAGCCATGGACCAAAGGAACAAATATTAGAACTCTGTTGCTGTTATTATGTGTCAGTGTAGGATAAGATAATCTGATAAGCCTCTGAGGTAGGAGAGAACATGAATAGCTCTGCTTTCCTCCAGAGCCATACTGCTGCCGGGCATGCTGGGCAGAACTTGCAATACAGGGCGTTGCCAGCATTGTCTATTACCTTTATGTATGGTGGGAAATATAAAAAATTATAATCTTATTACAGGGGTGCACAAGTCTGCAAGATGAGGTTCTCAGTGGGGACACTATTAATATTCCTCTTGTGAGCAACTGAATCTGAATTACAACTGGCAGTAAAAGTATGCAATACCAGAAAACCTTTGGTGATACCCTGCCCTGCTTCTTGTATTCATGTAGTTCTCACTTTATAGTAAGCACATTCAACCCCTTCCCCTTTCACTCAGTTCGCCAGCCAACATAATTGTACATTTGACAGGGATAGGCATGCTCCAGGGTACTCCTGTACCGAGGGGTATTGCTATGGTTCAGCTCCCCTGGTGCCCCTTGCAAACAATCAAACATCTGTGACCAGTTCACCCATTCTCCTTTCCTTAGGAGCTGCTGAGATTGACAATATAGTTAAGTGGAAATAAATGCACAGCCACATGAATATCTATTCCTTGACTCTCCTTTACTGTGGCAATTGGTACATGGAGTATAGGAAATAATCTATCTGGTCACAGCGACCTAAATCAGTTTGACATCTACACCATCAACTACTGTAACTCCTTTGAGTGTCCCTTGGTACCAGCACTGCAGCTGCAGCTTGACCTGTATCATTCTCTTGGACTCTCTTGGTCCCTGTTAATCTGGCAGTGCCAATCCTTTTGGAAACCTTCCTGGACCCACCTTAAACATCTGTGACTAGGAATCTCAATTCCTCAAATTGATTTCTTACTGCCCTTAGCAAGCCCTCTAATAATATGTGCAGTCTCTACCTGAGCGCCAAACAAGGCACCCAGAAATATTCAAGGTAACTAAATGTCTCTAGTCCACTGGACCAGAATCCCTGACTGCACCCCATCCCCCAGGAACATCTGATGACCCTGCACACATGACTGGGCCCACATCAGCCAGAGCTTCTCTTCCAGTGCAGCACCTTGTAGCCCACTTTCCCTTCCCCAGAGGCTCCCTGCTAGTGCAGCCACAAGTGCCCAACATTATCTTGTTCAGCAACCCTCCTCAATTTCTCGGAGATGATCTCCTAACTGTACCTTGGAGAGTCTCTCCTTACATGACCCAGGGAGTAGTTCTGGTCCTTGTTCAGTTCCATTGCTCACCTTGCAAGGATGATCTGGCTGCATGCTTAACAGTGTCACCCCCATTCTATGCAACTCATGAACCGCTCTTCAACGGAAATTATTCTTAGGCCCACAGTCCATTAGGTGGCACTCCTTTAGGGTGTACCACCTAGGATTCCCTTCCCTCCCTAGAATCCCTCTAACTTTCCCATTCTAGGGAAACAGGTTCAACTCCCACCTCCAAGCCACAGGAAGGGGAACGCCTGAGTCGCTGAGGTCTCTTCCAGGCCATTCTAGGCATCTAGATGTACTGTGTGACCCCCCCCTACACACAGTGCATCTAGGCATCATACCACCCCCAGGCTCAAGTGTGATAAACACTTTGGGTGGGATATTCAGACTGCGCCACACAGGGGCGCAAGCCTGGGTGCAGCGCAACTGGGCTACACAAGGGCATGGACCATGCGATATTCAACGGTGCTGTGCCATGGCTCAGCACCGTTGAATATGGCACTGAGGGCACATGCACTGTGCATGGCGCAGTGCCACTGCGCCAGCGCAAGTGGCAGGAGGGAGCCGGGGATGTGCCAGAGCAAGTGTGGTTGCGCTAGGTGCAACAACCATGATATTCAGCACAGGGTATGCAAATGAGGGTATTATGCATGCAAGGTGCAAATGGGGCCATTAGCATGTCATTATGGCCCCATTTGCATGTGGTGCGCTGATCCCTGGCAACTTGCGCCTGGTGCCCTGCCAGGCTGCAGTCATCAGGGACTGACGCCCTGGTACCCCTTGGCGTTCTCCGCTCCCATCTGCCGGATCGCAGGCATATGTCTACATATCCTTGGTGGTCCAGTGGACCGATCCCCCTCACCCGATCGTCGGCATTTGATATAAACCAATGTCCGATATCAGGCATAATATTAACATCTCCCTGGTGGTCCAGTGGACCGAGCCCCAGCACCTGATCACTGGCATGTAATGAATTAATGCCTGGTGGTCCAGTGGTACCCCCTTCCCCACCCATCCACTGTGTCCCCCACCACCCTGCACCCCTCTGTTCAGCGGTAGGTGGCAACTCCCCACCCACAAGCCTCCCGGCCACCCACCGGCTGACAGCATATAGTAGGGCTGTACGTCTATTGGTCCACTGCGTGGGCCAATGGGTGTGCAGAACATACTGTACTACACAGTCCTGATATGTGAATGAATGCTCATTCACATATCAGAACTGTGTAGTACAGTATGGTCTGCACGACCATTGGCCCATGCAGTGGACCAATAGGTGTACAGTCCTACTGTACACTGCCTGTTGGTGGGCAGCCATGTGGCTTGGCGGTGGGTGCTGCTGCTCACCGCCTGACCGGGGGTGCAGGGTGGATCACAGTCAGCGGGTGAGTTGGGGGTACATGGACAGTCAGGGATAGTAACCTATGCCCACAATCGGCTCCTGGGATCGGTCCACTGACCACCAGGGGATGTTATTCTTATGCCCACGATCGGGTGTGAGGGTAGGGTCCACTGGACCACCACGGATTGGTACAACATATGCTCATGATCGGCACGGGATAGCGTCCACTGGACCACCAAGGCGTTCCTTTACAGATGCCCATGATTGGGTGACGGGGGGGGGCACAACACTCCCTGGGCAGGGAGAATGGGGCCAGTGTTTTGGGAGGTCGGGTGGCCACCGACAGCAGGCAGCTGCTGTGTTGCGCCCTGCAACATGGTAGCCCACCTGTGGGTGTCTCTGATTTGATTCCTGTTGCAACGAACACAACTCTGCACCCCCCTGAGAGGCATAAGGTGGGGTTGGTCCAGCAGATGCGCCGCACATCCTGGGCTGAATATCGGGATGTGCTGCATATGCATGGGCATTTCCCCTGCACTTGCACTGCATACATTGCTGGTGCCTCCTGGCGCATCAGTGGTTGCGCAGCGCAACCCTCCCTTTTGAATATCACATTGGGGCGCATTGGTGGGTTGCGCATGGCGCAACCCTTTTGAATATCCTGCCCTCTGTATCCAGTCAGGAACCTGCATTAGATATAGATCTCCCCAGCCCATTTTATGAGCCAGTCACACTGTTGAGCCATATCCAGGGCCCATCCCTGTGGGAGCATATCAGCACCCATTTTACCCTTACCCCTCTGTCGGACATGGCTAGTAACAACTCAGCTACCCTATCAGCACCCATTTTACCCTTATCCCTCTGTCGGACATGGAAAGTAACAACTCAGCTACCCTACCAGTACCCATTTTACCCTTATCCCTCTGTCGGACATGGCAAGTAAAAACTCAGCTACCCTATCAGCACCCATTTTACCCTTATCCCTCTGTCGGACATGGCAAGTAACAACTCAGTTACCCTATCAGCACCCATTTTACCCTTACCCCTCTGTCGGACATGGCTAGTAACAACTCAGCTACCCTATCAGCACCCATTTTACCCTTACCCCTCTGTCGGACATGGCTAGTAACAACTCAGCTACCCTATCAGCACCCACTTTACCCTTACCCCTCTGTCAGACATGGCTAGTAACAACTCAGCTACCCTATCAGCACCCATTTTACCCTGACCCCTCTGTTGGACATGGCTAGTAACAACTCAGCTACCATATCAGCACCCATTTTACCCTGACCCCTCTGTCGGACATGGCTAGTAACAACTCAGCTACCCCATACCTCTCAACCTTTTTTCCCCTAAATGTGGAACATTGCCTGTCAATATGTGGAACAAATGGGCAAAATGTGGAACACTTAATCAAATCTTTACCTAAGTAGCTCAAAACACTGTTAAAATGTTGCATTTATGTTCAGAAAGTATGTTATTAATTGAATAATATATATTTTTGCATCATTTACTATGGATTTTTGCTATAAAATGTTGACTTTGAATGTGGAACAAGTCCCCACAATGTGGAACAGGGAGCTTTTGTGAAGTAAAATGAGGAACGTTCCTCGTAATGTGGTACAGTTGAGAGGTATGAGCTACCCTATCAGCACCCATTTTACCCTGACCCCTCTGTCGGACATGGCTAGTAACAACTCAGCTACCCTATCAGCACCCATTTTACCCTGACCCCTCTGTCGGACATGGCTAGTAACAACTCAGATACCCTATCAGCACCCATTTTACCCTTACCCCTCTGTCGGACATGGCTAGTAACAACTCAGATACCCTATCAGTACCCATTTTACCCTGACCCCTCTGTCGGACAAGGCTAGTAACAACTCAGATACCCTATCAGCACCCATTTTACCCTGACCCCTCTGGCGGACATGGCTAGTAACAACTCAGATACGCTATCAGCACCCATTTTACCCTTACCCCTCTGTCGGACATGGCAAGTAACAACACAGCTACTCTATCAGCACCCATTTTACCCTTATCCCTCTGTCGGACATGGCAAGTAACAACTCAGCTACCCTATCAGCACCCATTTTACCCTTACCCCTCTGTCGGACATGGCTAGTAACATCTCAGCTACCCTATCAGCACCCATTTTACCCTGACCCCTCTGTCGGACATGGCTAGTAACAAATCAGCTACCCTATTAGCACCCATTTTACCCTGACCCCTCTGTCGGACATGGCTAGTAACAAATCAGCTAACCTATCAGCACCCATTTTACCCTGACCCCTCTGTCGGACATGGCTAGTAACAAATCAGCTAACCTATCAGCACCCATTTTACCCTGACCCCTCTGTCGGACATGGCTAGTAACAACTCAGCTACCCTATCAGCACCCATTTTACCCTGACCCCTCTGTCGGACATGGCTAGTAACAAATCAGCTACCCTATCAGCACCCATTTTACCCTTACCCCTCTGTCGGACATGGCTAGTAACAACTCAGCTACCCTATCAGCACCCATTTTACCCTTACCCCTCTGTCGGACATGGCTAGTAACAACTCTATTCAACATCTTCATCAGTGACATGGCGCAGGACCTAGAAGGCAGAATTTCACTGTTCGCTGATGACACAAAGCTCTGTAACAGAGTAGACACACCAGGGGGTGTAGACAGAATGAGAAGCGACCTGCAGAAACTTGAAGAATGGTCAGGGGTTTGGCAGTTGAAATTCAATGCAAAGAGGTGCAAGATAATGCATATGGGGCACAAAAACCCTGGCACAATATATCAGTTGGGGGGTGAGGATATAGCATGCACCAAGCAGGAAAGGGATCTTGGGGTTATCATCTCTGATGACCTCAAGGTAGGAAACAGTGTGACAAGGCAGCAGGTAAAGCAAATAGGATGCTGGGATGTATAGGCAGGGGAATTACTAGCAGGAAAAGGAGGTCATAATTCCGCTATACAAGACACTAGTGAGGCCCCACCTGGAGTACAGTGTACAGTTCTGGAGACCATACCTCGTAAGGACATAGACAGGGTAGAGAAGGTTCAGAGGAGGGCAACAAAGATGGTGCATGGATTGCATCACAAGTCCTATGAAGACAGGTTGAAGGAACTGAACATGTACTCCCTGAGGAGAGGAGGGAGAGGGGATATGATAGAGACATACAAGTATCTTACAGGAGGAACAGGGTGCAGGAAAACACTATTTTTAAGCGAAAAGATGTTATAGGACTAGAGGGCATGGGATGAAGTTGGAGGGAGGACGATTCAGAGGAAACATGAGAAAGAATTTCTTCACAGAACGGGTGGTGGACAAGTGGAACACCCTGCCAGAGGAAGTGGTGGGGGCTGAAACAATCACGGAATTTAGGAATGCATGGGATAGACATGAAGGAATTCTGGAGGTCAAGGGTAAGGTGCAACAGACTTCTAGGAAAACAAACTGAACTTACAAGCTCAAATGGGCAGACTGGGTGGGCCATAGGCCCTTATCTGCCGACACTGTCTATGTATCTATGTATGTATGTATCTATCAGCACCCATTTTACCCTTATCCCTCTGTCGGACATGGCAAGTAACAACTCAGCTACCCTATCAGCACCCATTTTACCCTTATCCCTCTGTCGGACATGGCTAGTAACAACTCAGCTACCCTATCAGCACCCATTTTACCCTTATCCCTCTGTCGGAAATGGCTAGTAACAACTCAGCTACCCTATCAGCACCCATTTTACCCTTACCCCTCTGACGGAAATGGCTAGTAACAACTCAGCTACCCTATCAGCACCCATTTTACCCTTACCCCTCTGTCGGACATGGCTAGTAACAACTCAGCTACCCTATCAGCACCCATTTTACCCTTACCCCTCTGTCGGACATGGCTAGAAACAACTCAGCTACCCTAACAGCACCCATTTTACCCTTACCCCTCTGTCGGACATGGCTAGTAACAACTCAGCTACCCTATCAGCACCCATTTTACCCTTACCCCTCTGTCGGACATGGCTAGTAACAACTCAGCTACCCTATCAGCACCCATTTTACCCTTACCCCTCTGTCGGACATGGCTAGTAACAACTCAGCTACCCTATCAGCACCCATTTTACCCTTACCCCTCTGTCGGACATGGCTAGTAACAACTCAGCTACCCTATCAGCACCCATTTTACCCTTATCCCTCTGTCGGACATGGCTAGTAACAACTCAGCTACCCTATCAGCACCCATTTTACCCTTATCCCTCTGTCGGACATGGCTAGTAACAACTCAGCTACCCTATCAGCACCCATTTTACCCTTATCCCTCTGTCGGACATGGCTAGTAACAACTCAGCTACCCAATCAGCACCCATTTTACCCTTACCCCTCTGTCGGACAAGGCTAGTAACAACTCAGCTACCCAATCAGCACCCATTTTACCCTTACCCCTCTGTCGGACAAGGCTAGTAACAACTCAGCTACCCTATCAGTACCCATTTTACCCTTACCCCTCTGTCGGACAAGGCTAGTAACAACTCAGCTACCCTATCAGCACCCATTTTACCCTTACCCCTCTGTCGGACATGGCTAGTAACAACTCAGCTACCCTATCAGCACCCATTTTACCCTTACCCCTCTGTCGGACATGGCTAGTAACAACTCAGCTACCCTATCAGCACCCATTATACCTTTACCCCTCTGTCGGACATGGCTAGTAACAACTCAGCTACCCTATCAGCACCCATTTCACCCTGACCCCTCTGTCGGACATGGCTAGTAACAACTCAGCTACCCTATCAGCACCCATTTTACCCTGACCCCTCTGTCGGACATGGCTAGTAACAACTCAGCTACCCTATCAGCACCCATTTTACCCTGACCCCTCTGTCGGACATGGCTAGTAACAACTCAGCTACCCTATCAGCACCCATTTTACCCTTATCCCTCTGTCGGACATGGCTAGTAACAACTCAGCTACCCTATCAGCACCCATTTTACCCTTATCCCTCTGTCGGACATGGCTAGTAACAACTCCGCTACCCTACCAGCACCCATTTTACCCTTATCCCTCATTCGGACATGGCTAGTAACAACTCCGCTACCTATCAGTACCCATTTTACCCTTATCCTTCTGTCGGACATGGCTAGTAACAACTCCGCTACCCTATCAGTACCCACTTTACCCTTATCCCTCTGTCGGACATGGCTAGTAACAACTCCGCTACCCTATCAGTACCCACTTTACCCTTATCCCTCTGTCGGACATGGCTAGTAACAACTCCGCTACCCTATCAGTACCCACTTTACCCTTATCTCTCTGTCGGACATGGCTAGTAACAACTCAGCTACCCTATCAGTACCCATTTTACCCTTACCCCTCTGTCGGACATGGCAAGTAACAACTCAGCTACCCTATCAGTACCCATTTTACCCTGACCCCTCTGTCGGACATGGCAAGTAACAACTCAGCTACCCTATCAGTACCCATTTTACCCTGACCCCTCTGTCGGACATGGCTAGTAACAACTCAGCTACCCTATCAGCACCCATTTTACCCTGACCCCTCTGTCGGACATGGCTAGTAACAACTCAGCTACCCTATCAGCACCCATTTTACCCTGACCCCTCTGTCGGACATGGCTAGTAACAACTCAGCTACCCTATCAGCACCCATTTTACCCTGACCCCTCTGTCGGACATGGCTAGTAACAACTCAGCTACCCTATCAGCACCCATTTTACCCTGACCCCTCTGTCGGACATGGCTAGTAACAACTCAGCTACCCTATCAGCACCCATTTTACCCTGACCCCTCTGTCGGACATGGCTAGTAACAACTCAGCTACCCTATCAGCACCCATTTTACCCTGACCCCTCGGTCGGACATGGTTAGTAACAACTCAGCTACCCTATCAGCACCCATTTTACCCTGACCCCTCGGTCGGACATGGTTAGTAACAACTCAGCTACCCTATCAGCACCCATTTTACCCTGACCCCTCGGTCGGACATGGTTAGTAACAACTCAGCTACCCTATCAGCACCCATTTTACCCTGACCCCTCGGTCGGACATGGTTAGTAACAACTCGCTACTCCTATCAGCACCCATTTTACCCTGACCCCTCGGTCGACATGGTTAGTAACAACTCAGCTACCCTATCAGCACCCATTTTACCCTGACCCCTCGGTCGGACATGGTTAGTAACAACTCAGCTACCCTATCAGCACCCATTTTACCCTGACCCCTCGGTCGGACATGGTTAGTAACAACTCAGCTACCCTATCAGCACCCATTATACCCTGACCCCTCTGTCGGACATGGCTAGTAACAACTCAGCTACCCTATCAGCACCCATTATACCCTGACCCCTCTGTCGGACATGGCTAGTAACAACTCAGCTACCCTATCAGCACCCATTTTACCCTGACTCCTCTGTCGGACATGGCTAGTAACAACTCAGCTACCCTATCAGCACCCATTTTACCCTGACCCTCTGTCGGACATGGCTAGTAACAACTCAGCTACCCTATCAGCACCCATTTTACCCTGACCCCTCTGTCGGACATGGCTAGTAACAACTCAGCTATCCTATCAGCACCCATTTTACCCTGACCCCTCTGTCGGACATGGCTAGTAACAACTCAGCTACCCTATCAGCACCCATTTTACTCTTACCCCTCTGTCGGACATGGCTAGTAACAACTCAGCTACCCTATCAGCACCCATTTTACTCTTACCCCTCTGTCGGACATGGCTAGTAACAACTCAGCTACACTATCAGCACCCATTTTACCCTGACCCCTCTGTCGGACATGGCTAGTAACAACTCAGCTACACTATCAGCACCCATTTTACCCTGACCCCTCTGTCGGACATGGCTAGTAACAACTCAGCTACACTATCAGCACCCATTTTACCCTGACCCCTCTGTCGGACATGGCTCGTAACAACTCAGCTACACTATCAGTACCCATTTTACCCTGACCCCTCTGTCGGACATGGCTCGTAACAACTCAGCTACACTATCAGTACCCATTTTACCCTGACCCCTCTGTCGGACATGGCTCGTAACAACTCACCTACCCTATCAGCACCCATTTACCTGACCCTCTCGGGACATGGCTCGTAACAACTCACCTACCCTATCAGCACCCATTTTACCCTTACCCTCTGTCGGACATGGCTGTAACAACTCAGCTACCCTATCAGCACCCATTTTACCCTGACCCCTCTGTCGATACGGACATGGCTGTAACAACTCACCTACCCTATCAGCACCCATTTTACCCTGACCCCTCTGTCGGACATGGCTCGTAACAACTCACCTACCCTATAAGCACCCATTTTACCCTTACCCCTCTGTCGGACACGGCTAGTAACAACTCAGCTACCCTATCAGCACCCATTTTAACCTTATCCCTCTGTCGGACACGGCTAGTAACAACTCAGCTACCCTATCAGCACCCATTTTACCCTTACCCCTCTGTCGGACATGGCTAGTAACAACTCAGCTACCCTATCAGCACCCATTTTACCCTTACCCCTCTGTCGGACATGGCTAGTAACAACTCAGCTACCCTATCAGCACCCATTTTACCCTTACCCCTCTGTCGGACATGGCTAGTAACAACTCAGCTACCCTATCAGCACCCATTTTACCCTTATCCTCTGTCGGACATGGCTAGTAACAACTCAGCTACCCTATCAGCACCCATTTTACCCTTATCCCCATGTCGGACATGGCTAGTAGCAACTCAGCTACCCTATCAGCACCCATTTTGCCCTTATCCCTCTGTCGGACATGGCTAGTAGAAACTCAGCTACCCTATCAGCACCCATTTTACCCTTATCCCTCCGTCGGACATGGCTAGTAGAAACTCAGCTACCCTATCAGCACCCATTTTACCCTTATCCCTCTGTCGGACATGGCTAGTAACAACTCAGCTACCCTATCAGCACCCATTTTACCCTTATCCCTCTGTCGGACATGGCTAGTAACAACTCAGCTACCCTATCAGCACCCATTTTACCCTTATCCCTCTGTCGGACATGGCTAGTAACAACTCAGATACCCTATCAGCACCCATTTTACCCTTATCCCTCTGTCGGACATGGCTAGTAACAACTCAGATACCCTATCAGTACCCATTTTACCCTTATCCCTCTGTCGGACATGGCTAGTAACAACTCAGATACCCTATCAGTGCCCATTTTACCCTTATCCCTCTGTCGGACATGGCTAGTAACAACTCAGATACCCTATCAGCGCCCATTTTAACCTTAACCCTCTGTCGGACATGGTTAGTAACAACTCAGATACCCTATCAGCGCCCATTTTAACCTTAACCCTCTGTCGGACATGGCTAGTAACAACTCAGCTACCCTATCAGCGCCCATTTTAACCTTAACCCTCTGTCGGACATGCTAGTAACAACTCAGCAACACTATCAGCACCCATTTTACCCTGACCCCTCTGTCGGACATGGCTAGTAACAACTCAGCAACACTATCAGCACCCATTTTACCCTGACCCCTCTGTCGGACATGGCTCGTAACAACTCACCTACCCTATCAGCACCCATTTTACCTGACCCTCTGTCGGACATGTGCTCAGTAACAACTCACCTACCCTATCAGCACCCATTTTACCCTGACCTCTGACTGGGACATGGCTCTGAATAACTCACCCACCCTATCAGCACCCATTTTACCTGACCCTCTGATTGGACATGGCTCGAATAACTCACCTACCCTATCAGCACCCATTTTACCCTGACCCTCTGTCGACATGGCTCAGAATAACTCACCTACCCTATCAGCACCCATTTTACCCTGACCCTCTGTCGGACATGGCTAGTAACAACCAGCTACCCTATCAGCACCTATTTTACCCTGACCCCTCTGTCGGACATGGCTAGTAACAACTCAGATACCCTATCAGCACCCATTTTACCCTTATCCCTCTGTCGGACATGGCTAGTAACAACTCAGATACCCTATCAGTGCCCATTTTACCCTTATCCCTCTGTCGGACATGGCTAGTAACAACTCAGATACCCTATCAGTGCCCATTTTACCCTTATCCCTCTGTCGGACATGGCTAGTAACAACTCAGATACCCTATCAGCGCCCATTTTAACCTTAACCCTCTGTCGGACATGGTTAGTGACAACTCAGATACCCTATCAGCGCCCATTTTAACCTTAACCCTCTGTCGGACATGGTTAGTGACAACTCAGATACCCTATCAGCGCCCATTTTAACCTTAACCCTCTGTCGGACATGGCTAGTAACAACTCAGCTACCCTATCAGCGCCCATTTTAACCTTAACCCTCTGTCGGACATGGCTAGTAACAACTCAGCTACCCTATCAGCACCCATTTTAACCTTACCCTCTGTCGGACATGGCTAGTAACACCAGCTACCCTATCAGCACCCATTTTACCCTTACCCCTCTGTCGGACATGGCTAGTAACAACTCAGCTACCCTATCAGCACCCATTTTACCCTTACCCTCTGTCGGACATGGCTAGAAACAACTCAGCTACCCTATCAGCACCATTTTTACCTTACCCTCTGTCGGACATGGCTAGTAACAACTCAGCTACCCTATCAGCACCCATTTTACCTTCTTATCCCTCTGTCGGACATGGCTAGTAACAACTCAGCTACCCTATCAGCACCCATTTTACCCTTACCTCTGTCGGACCATGGCTAGTAACAACTCAGCTACCCTATCAGCACCCATTTTACCTTACCCTCTGTCTGGACATGGCTAGTAACAACTCAGCTACCCTATCAGCACCTATTTTCCCTTACCTCTGTCGGACATGGCTAGTAACAACTCAGCTACCCTATCAGCACTCTATTTTACCCTTACCTCTGTCGGACATGCGCTAGTAACAACTCAGCTACCCTATCAGCACCCATTTTACCCTTACCCTCTGTCGGACAAGGCTAGTAATAACTCAGCTACCCAATCAGTACCATTTTACTCCTTACCCCCTCTGTCGGATAAGGTATAAACAACTCAGCTACCCATCAGCACCCATTTTACCCTTACCTCTGTCGGACAAGTAGTAACAACTCAGCTACCCTCATCAGTACCCATTTTACTCCTTACCCTTCTGTCGGACATGGCTAGTAACAACTCAGCTACTCTATCAGCACCCATTTTACCCTTACCCTCTGTCGACATGGCTAGTAACAACTCAGCTACCCATCAGCACCCATTTTACCTTTACCCCTCTGTCGGACATGGCTAGTAACAACTCAGCTACCCTATCAGCACCTATTATACTCTTTACCCTCTGTCGGTACATGGCTAGTAACAACTCAGCTACTCTTATCAGCACCCATTTTACCTGACCCTCTGTCGGACATGGCTAGTAACAACTCAGCTACCCTATCATCAGCACCTATTTTACCCTCTGACCTCTGTCGGACATGGGTAGTAACAACTCAGCTACCTTATCAGCACCCATTTTACCCTTATCCTCTGTCGATATGGTTAGTAACAACTCAGCTACCCTATCAGCACCCATTTTACCCTTATCCTCTGTCGGATATGGCTAGTAATAACTCCGTACAATTCTACCAGCACCCATTTTACCTTTATCCTCTGTCGGACATGGCTAGTAACAACTCCGCTCCCTACCAGTACCCATTTTACTCCTTTATCCTCTGTCGGACATGGCTAGTAACAACTCCGCTACCTATCAGTACCCATTTTACCCTTTATCCTCTGCTCGGACATGGCTAGTAACAACTCGCCACTCCTATCAGTACCCATTTTTACCTCATCCCTCTGTCGGATGTCTTTGCTAGTAACAACTCAGCCACCCTATCAGTACCCATCTTACCCTTATCTCTGTCGGACATGGCTAGTAACAACTCAGCTACCCTATCAGTACCCATTTTACCCTGACCTCTGTCGGATATGGCTAGTAACAACTCAGCTACCCTATCAGTACCCATTTTACCCTTTACCTCTGTCGGACATGGCTAGTAACAACTCAGCTACCCTATCAGTACCCATTTTACCCTTATCCCTCTGTCGGACATGGCTAGTAACAACTCAGCTACCCTATCAGTACCCATTTTACCCTGACCCTCTGTCGGACATGGCTAGTAACAACTCAGCTACCCCATCAGCACCCATTTTACCCTGACCCCTCTGTCGGACATGGCTAGTAACAACTCAGCTACCTTATCAGCACCCATTTTACCCTGACCCCTCTGTCGGACATGGCTAGTAACAACTCAGCTACCCTATCAGCACCCATTTTACCCTGACCCCTCTGTCGGACATGGCTAGTAACAACTCAGCTACCCTATCAGCACCCATTTTACCCTGACCCCTCTGTCGGACATGGCTAGTAACAACTCAGCTACCCTATCAGCACCCATTTTACTCCTGACCCCTGTCGGACATGGCTAGTAACAACTCAGCTACCCTATCAGCACCCATTTTACCCTGACCCTCGGTCGGACATGGTTAGTAACAACTCAGCTACCCTATCAGCACCCTATTTTACCCTGACCTGGTCGGACATGGTTAGTAACAACTCAGCTACCCTATCAGCACCCATTTTACCCTGACCCTCGGTCGGACATGGTTAGTAACAACTCAGCTACCCTATCAGCACCCATTTTACCCTGACCTCGTCGGACATGGTTAGTAACAACTCAGCTACTCCTATCAGCACCCATTATACTTCCCGACCTCTCTGTCGGATATGGCTAGTAACAACTCAGCTACCCTATCAGCACCTATTTTACCCTTCTGACCTCTGTCGGATATGGTTAGTAACAACTCAGCTACCCTATCAGCACCCATTTTACCTCCTGACCTCTGTCGGACATGGCTAGTAACAACTCAGCTACCTCTATCAGCACCCATTTTACCCTTGAACCCTCTGTCGGACATGGCTAGTAACAACTCAGCTACTCCTATCAGCACCTATTTTACCCTGGCCCTCTGTCGGACATGGGTTAGTAACAACTCAGCTACCCTATCAGCACCTATTTTACTCTGACCCTCTGTTGGATATGGCTAGTAACAACTCAGCTACCCTTATCAGCACCCTATTTTACCCTTACCTCTGTCGGACATGGCTAGTAACAACTCAGCTACCCTTATCAGCACTTCATTTTACTCCTGACCCTCTGTCGGACATGGCTAAGTAACAACTCAGCTACACTATCAGCATTCATTTTACTCCTGACCTCTGTCGGACATGGCTAGTAACAACTCAGCTACACTATCAGCACCTATTTTACCCCTGACCCCTCTGTCGACATGGCTAGTAATAACTCAGCTACACTATCAGGCACCCATTTTACCCTGACCCTCTGTCGGACATGGCTCTAACAACTCAGCTACACCATCAGTGTACCCATTTTACCCTGACCCTCTGTCGGACATGGCTCGTAACAACTCAGCTACACTATCAGTACCCATTTTACCCTGACCCTTCTGCCGGTGTGGGGAATAGTGCCTGACCATCGCTCTCCCTCCCAATACATCACAAGTAGCAGCAGCAATCACCATACAATCAACAACTAATCAGTCACCCCACCACTCAACAACTATCAAACACACTCTTAAATAGAACTCAAACACCAATCACACACCATACATCCCAAAACCTAGTCCACTAAAACAAATATAAACCTCACCACAACTATCCCCCACCAAAACCTCAGTTTACAATGTAAACATTTTCCAAGTGTTATGGCAGCATGTAAAACAGTAGGCAGAAATGAGCAGTCACTAGAAATTTTAAAGCTCCGTACTTTGAACCAGAAGAGCTCCCATCTCTTCAGAAAATTGATTAAACAGTCTTCCAAGCTTTACCTCTCACATAGCCCTTATGAAGACCACAGAATTACTTTGAAAATAGACAGTCTGGCAGGCACTTTCACTGCCCATAATATGGGCCCAAAATAAGAAAAAGAAGGTCTGATCATGTCCCAGGTTCAGGAATGTCCTCCTCCTATATCTTACTGGATTTATATGTTTTCCTTTTCTAGAGGTGTTCTTGATTCTACATCAGTAACTGTTGATTATAAGTAGACTTAATGAATATGGATTACAGGAAGATTCATTCATGAACTGTGGATATTCCATTTTTATTTTAGTTTATTATTTTTTACAAGTTGGATATAATTTGATGGACTTTTTATTATTTGAGGGCTTGTTTGTTATTTTATGTTTGCTTTTATTTTGGGGTTCATGAAGGAGGAGAGTATTCTCTGAAGAAGCAAGATGTTTATTTATTCCACTAAGAGGTAAGTGATAAGTTAATGGGTAAAGCCTATCTTAATTATCATAGAACTGTAACAGTAGAAAGGAACATAAGAACAAAGTATTTCACAGTAGAATTCTATCTGAATATGCATTGCTTATATATGGATGTAATAAACTGAGTAGTAATATGGGTGCAATATCTTATTAAAGGAATGAATGCCTCTTTAAAAAAAATACCAAAATGCAATTATTGGTTCTTATACCATGGCAAATTATGAATAACATGTTAGTAAAAACTTTTATTTCCAAACCTCTTATTTTAAAGTTAAATTAGTTCAAGTGAATAAAAACAGGTAAAAGGTACACTGCGGCTTTTCCTTCACATACTGTTTTCTTATGATATAATAAAGAGTTGCTACTCGGTCCCTAATTTACCATGCATATTGCAATTAGCAACATCCATCCCGATTCTATGAGGGTAAAAGCTCTGGTTTGTCCAGTCATATCACTGTGTCATGTACAGGATTTTATAGCTAGTGTGGTTATTCATCCTTACAGGTTTCCATATATAAATTGGTCTTCCACATGCTGTCTTTCAGACCTGGACAGTTGAGGGGTGCTTTCCAGAACATTTCTGCAAAAAAGAAAAGTGCACGTGAACAGTTTGGAATAATGCTT
Source organism: Neoceratodus forsteri (assembly GCA_016271365.2). Classification (NCBI taxonomy): domain Eukaryota; kingdom Metazoa; phylum Chordata; order Ceratodontiformes; family Ceratodontidae; genus Neoceratodus; species Neoceratodus forsteri. The sequence continues at coordinate 874,657,131 of CM057453.1, read as the reverse complement.
GCTTTTTTTTTCCTTTTCTTTTTTTGTGTGTGGCAGAGTAATTTGTTTTATTACAACTGGATGCGGGAATAATAAATGTGTGTTATGTTTGGCTACTGGACCAGGAGATGAAAGCTTTGTGCTATGAAATGTGGTTTGGCTTAAAATAGTGAGCACTTTTCTATCTGTTTTTTTTTTATATATGTAGTTTCTGTAGACATGTGACATATCAATATGAAATGTATTGAAACTCAATTATATGTCCTGTTGTTGTGGACTACAAACTTTTTCTTGTGGGTGTTGGGACAGGGTGAGGGGCTAGGGTTGTTGAGAGCTCTTGATTGGTGGAATGGGGAATGTTCATGGTTTGGTGGTGCCTCATCGCTGTTTTTGTGTGTGTAGAGGTGCCCTCTTCTCCAACAATTTCACCCAACACCACACGCCCATTCACGGACACAGATATGGCCATTCACACACACATGCACATACATTGACACATACACACATGCATGAATGCACACAGATGCATACATGCAAACACACACACATGCACAGATGCTCAGACATGTACTCACAAGCGCATGCATCTCATCATTATATATGTTTTAATCTGCAGGTAATAGGTAACATATATTGTTTATTGTTTATTGTATTCTAGGAATTAATACCTTTGAGCCAAGGCTCTTTTACAAAGGTTCCGCGTCAAATTAGGTACAAGCAATAAGGTTACAATGAGTGGCACAATAAAGTACATTGTGGAATAAAAGAGACATGAACAGTCAAGTATCAAAGACATTTGTGCAAAGACAGATAATTACCAAATGAACACTTTTCATCAATAAGCAAAGAAATGAGGAGGGGAAAAGATAGGTTAGGGAAGTGTGATAGAATAGAGCATGTGAGAGAAAAGGAGGGAGGAGCAAACCATAGTTAGAGAAAAGAATCCTCTACCAGGCCTTAGTCAGGTAAGGTGGGCAGGGTGGAGAATTGAAATAGTTAGGATTTAATCAAGGCAGTCACAGGAGTTGGAGGTGGCAAGGTGAGAGAATAGGCTAGATTTAAATGCACCTAAAGAGGTAGAGGACGTAATAGAGGTGCTAAGGGCATTAAGCCAGTAGGGGGCACGATAGGCAAATGATCTTTGACCCTGGGTAGTCCGGCAACAGGGGACCTGACAAGGCTGATTTTCTGATCTTCTGGTGGGTCGGACATTTGTGTTCTGGCATATCAGGTCTTGAATGCAAGGTGGAGTGAGGCCCATGATGGATTTTTTAGCCATAAGGCAGGTGAGGTACTTTAAGCGGTTTGAGAGTTGTAATCACCCAGTTTCAGCATAGAGCTCACAAGTGTGAGTACGTCAATGAGCGCCAGTAAGGAGCCGACAGGCCTTGTTAAGTGAGGTTGTAATACGTTTTAAGTGCACTAGTAGAGGCAGACCCATAGGCATATATCGTTATGTAGTGGGATGCTGTAGTATGTTCTGGGTGTCGTCCCCGGCTAGTGATCCATGCATGATTTGGAGTTCTTGGCATAGCAGTTACTATTGTTGTCAAGCAGCTCACTCACTAGTAATTTTTCTTTTTTATCTTGCCTCTTGAAGGGGTGGACATGTAATGCTGTACAGGTATACATCAGCGTGCTTTGATGTGTAGTGTGCTGACATGTGGCATGCATACAAATCCTCCTCAGCCAGTACCTGGCAGCAATACTTACTTGCATGCCCTAGGAGTCAGGTTGTTGCATGGCACCACAGCCCACCAATGCTAGGGGGGGAAGAGTAGTCATCACCCTGCTTTAAACTAACCTGCCCACTGATGATACAGGTTTATTTCTGAACTTGGGTTGTCAGTGTCACAGTCATTATGTTTAGTGCTGTGACAGAGGCCAGACTACCATTGTGAGTTAATAATGAGTTATTTCATTCTTAGTGTAATTATTACAAGTTTTATTTTTCTTTTAAAATAATGCTTTTTTAAACTTTACATACCAAACATCCTAATACAAATTAAAGTGAATGACATACTTTAAGAATTAATTGATACGAAGCTTAAAATTGGATAACAAAAATGTATAAAAAAAAAAATATACATATGTTTATTATTTAGGAGACACAGTAAGAGACAAACTGGCCGATAAGGTTATTGGTGTTTACTGAAAATGTAAGTCATGTACATATAATGCATTTATTCTATGTGTATATTAATTTAATTATTATAAAGTGGATCTACTGGGAATGGGTAAATATACCACAAAACATAAGAAACTTTTCAATCTGGAAGTTACTCTCAACAAAATAATTAATTGTGCAAAAAAAGTTTTGGTGAGTGGACCTATCTATCCAATTTGCTGCCCTATATTAAAAACCTACCAATTAACTGGTATCCGAGTAACTGCAGAAGATTTTCACTTTTCTCTTTTTGTTTTCATAGTGATTCCCTGTTTAGTAAAAGAAATAATGATTATTTGCTTTTTTTTAAATTCTAGGCATGTATATTAATTTACTCTGCTATATGTCTGATGGGCATTAACTATCTGTCTTGAGGTATAGTCACGGTTTCATAAGGTCATACTCTTTATACAAATGGTATTATAAGAAATAGTCAAATAATTAAAAATAATTAAAAAAAACAAATAAAAACAATAAAAAATAAATGTTGTTCCTAAACATGTCATACATTTGTAAATCTGGACTTTATCATACAAATGGTGGATAAGCACTGTTTGTATATACCATTCACCAGCTTAAAATACTTGGTTATTGTATAAACTTAGCATGGTATTGGTATAATGTATGAAATATTAATTTGTCGTACACTGAAGATGTTTGAATTTGTAGACATTTCTTGTGACCTACCCCACCAGTGAGGTTACCTGAGGTCAGACTGATACTGAGTCAGCAAATAATATTCTGTACAGGATGATCTGGTATATTCACTATTGCATGTAGATCAGAGAGGGACAAATCAGTTTGTAAAGTGGTGGTAAGGTTGACTTTTAGAACTTAAATTATGGTAGCAAATCTATATTGTAGTACCCATTCTTTTCTAAGCAAGCAGTTGTCAATGCCGAATGTTTGCTTGCTGGCATTGGCATTGGTAGTATAGGAGTTAGAGAGATGCATAATAGGAATGGCAGTGAAGTACTGAACTGAAGCCAACCGCACCACCCTGTAGAGACTGACAGGCATTGGGGTGTGTCTTTGGGTAATCAGGCATGACGGCCATGCCATTTCACCACACCCTACCCTGCAGACACCAACAAGTATAACTGTGTGCCTTGGGGTCTTTGGCCCTTATGCTCACCCCATTCCATCAGGAAACACAGTGAGATGGGTGCAGTATAGGAGAATAGGGTGAACTTTGGGGCTGAAGAGTCCAAGGCACACCTCGATGCCTCTCACTGGCTGCAGGGTATGGGTGGAGATGGAATGATATGAGCATTACAATCGAGAATCACAAGTCACACCCCTGATGCCTATCAGTCTCTACAGTGAGGGGCGTTATGGTCAGAAACACTAACGCCTCAGGCGTTCGTTGGTATTTTCACTCCAAATTTTCAACATGGTTTTTTTGTGACCCCCACCTTATGAACAGTGGCAATATCAGTTTGTTAGCTGAAAGCTGATTTTGCACAGCGACTATGCCATTTGGCATCACAGGTGTGAAAACACATTTCGAACAGGATGTGAAAAATGACAGCTGTACTGTTCATGGGGAGGTATAAAAAATGGCAATGTTGAAAATCTGCAGTGAAAATAGTAAAAAAACTGCTGAAGTCATGAGCGTGTGTAGAAACTGCACAATGCACAGCCATAATGTAATTCGTTTGGGGATTTTTTACAGCAGATTGTCAACACAGGCATTTTGGGACCTCCACTCGTGAACAGTGTCACTGTGATTTTCTTAATCTGCCCCGAACAGTGATTTCCCACAGCCACCATGCATTTCTGAGCTGGAAGTGCGAAAACACATTTCGGCCATGGTGTGAAAAATGACAGCTGTACTATTCATAAGGAAGTGTGGAAAAATGCCAGTGGTGAAAATCTGGACTGAAAATATCACAAATTTGTGAACTTATGAGGGTGCGTGGAAACTGCACAGTGCTCGCTCGTAACACAGTCATTTTATGGACTTCTGTCACCAAATTTTTTAACATAGCCATTTTAAGACCTCTGCTCATGAACAGTGTCACTGTGACTTTCTTAATCTGTCCCAATCATTGATTTTGCACACCGACTGCGTCATTGTGCGCTACATGTGCAGAGACACATTTTGGGAGAGATGTGAAAAATGACAGCTGTACTGCTTATAAGGAGGTATGGTAAAATGGCAATGTTGAAAATCTGGTGTAAAAACATTAAAACTTCGCGAACTTACAAGCATGCATAGTAACTGCACAATGCACGGACGTAAAACAGTCATTTTTGGGAATTTTTCATCAAATTTTCAACATAGGTTTTGAAGCACCATGACTGTAGCACTGTCATTTCAACTCTCTGTTCCAAAAGGTGGTTCCATGCAGTGACTGCGAACCACCGGGACCCACAACAAAAATGACAGTGCCAGAATTATGAGGTGGGGTCCCAAGAACCCCATGATGAAAATTTGGTGGAAATTCCTAAAATGCCTGAGATATGCATCAAAGTTGAAAACCCCTATTTATTCCATTATACAGCTTACCGACATTTCCTCAGTTCAAGGGTCGGCTTTGAAGAGTGCAAATGTGTTCCTGGTCCACTTAAGATCATCGCGCTGGGCTCCGGAGGTAAGTATGGGGTGAGGTGGGGGTGTGGGGAGGTGGGTGCTCAGAGGGTAGGTGCGGGTTGGGGGAGGGGCAAGATAGTCAACGAGGAACCGTTTTTGTTTACAGGTTTTTTTTTCTGAACAAGACGATGCGGGGCTTTTGCCATGCTGGAGTGGGCTCCCAGCATGGCAGCTGGAAGTGTCTTGGGGGGGCAGCAGAGCCGATTGGGGGACTGGGCACCCCGCTAGCCATACAGTGGGAGTAATGGGAAACGCTGGAAATGAGCTCCTGCATGCTCAGATGTGTAAGTGGGGGAGAAGAACTGTCTCATGGCAGTTCAGATGGTGTTAACATAGGGTACTTGTATGCTGTCGATGGCAGTATGCAAATTTCCTGCGCGGTGTTTTGTTTAGAACTGTGCACCACTGCATCTGAACAGCTGTCATAGACAGCTTGGACATTCATTGCTGCGGTGCAGCTGTGCCTGCAAAAAGGAGCAGAGCATTGGAAATGGGGGAGGCACACCTACAAAAACTCATATGGTGGCACTATGTTTCTTGCACATGCGTGCAAGCAAACATAAAAATGCTCTTTGTGGGCTGGTACCCAGTTGGTTTGCAACCTTGAGAATCTGGTAGTCAAAATATTTTTTTTTTTTTGCTTGCACACTTTGGTCACATCGAGTCTCAAGTTGTCACATCCTGATGTAGATATGTTTACACCATAGTATTAACAAAATATAGTCAGCATGTATACAGTATAACCAAGTGAAATGTGTATATTTTAAATTATTTTCCTTGTTCCTTTTCTCCAAAGTTCTTGCTGCCTTGTCACTGTCCCTCTCCCCCTCTCCCTCCTGCTCTGCCACCTGTCTTCTTCCAGAGTTACCTGTCTGATACCTCTCTGACTTGCACCCTAAGGCAGGGTGGCAGTGAGTTTTTCTCGATCTGCCAGTAATGGATTCAGTCTCAACAGCACTTAGTTAGCCAGTCCAGGACCTATGAGAGATCAGTGGTCATTTTGCAAGCCAGGATGTTTCACACCTTGTTTCTCCCCCTGAGTATGATGTTCTATGATGTCATGATGCATGCCATATGTGCCTGCATGGTGTGCATTGATGGATGTCACCCACCCCCTTCAACTTGCAGTCCTGACTGGCTTTCCCACAGGTGGCACTGGGGCCAGGTGAATGTCAGTCTTTGAAAAGTTTACTCAAGGGACCTTGTTGGTTGTTATTTTGGTGTCTGAAATAATGGTTTCCACAAATGCTGCCATTTTACTGATAACCACTGGCTGGCACTTGTACCGTGTTCTCGGTGGCTTGTGTAGTGTAAGGACAGAGAGGCCTTGAGCACTAGAAATGCAATAGCTTTAAGCACTTTAGCTTTGTCCTGGCTGTACATCTTTTTCACTTGCTGAATTGTGATTATGTGACTGTTGTATGAAGTGCAGCTGTTGTTGTCGTCGCCATTTAGCTATGCTGGCTTAAACATGAGAGTTTTGTTTGATTAAATAAGCCTGTGATCACACAGAAGCTAAAATGAGCAGTTACTGGTGAGACTGCACTTATTGCTCTTTGTGCCTCATTCAGGGTTTGAGCTCCACAACTTTGTGGTACTGTAATGTCAAGGGCTGGCAATCCTTTTGTGTGAGCTCCCACCCTCCAGTACTGAGCACAGCTGATGTGGTGTTGTTGCAGTATAGTGTAGCATTCAATTTATTGTGAGGAAGAAGGATATTTCTCATGACATCACTCTTCATGGGTACTCCTGAGTAAATGTTAAATAGTTGGCAACTGCAATTGGGCCTTTTGTTATTTGTGATATTTGATAAATAATTTTATCATTGACCTGACAGGGGCCTGTTTAAAGATGTGTATAGTTGCTGAATTTATGAAGAAGGCACATGTAAAATAGCTGCTTTTTTTTTTTTGATTTACAAGATGATAAAACAGGCTATGTAAATAGCTTTAGGTATGTCAAAGGAGCAAACTTTCACTTGAAAAATTTATTTTAAAATTGTAGGACATACACAACAAGTATGGAACATTCTGATAACTAACTATACTGTATTGAGAAAATCCTAGGTATGATTTAAGAAGTATAACTATTTTGGGGTTTTAAACAATACAGCATGATGTATTTACAGATCTGTATACATGAAAAGCCTCTAAGTTGTATTAGAGCAGTTTTAACAGCAAATGTTGAGACTATATCTGCAATGAATTAAGTATAAGAAGTATAAGAATATGAAATATGAGGGATGTTTTTAAAGCTGTGGTGCGATTCTCTGTGGGTTGTGGTGATTTCTCCATGATATACTCAGCACTAGATAAGAATGCCTGAAAATGTAGGGAACCATAGAGTTAGAATATGATTGTTCCGGATGTGGCATTGATTAAATAGAAATGATGAATTTTTTGTAAAATCACCCTTGCTATAACAAAAAAATGTTAATCATTTTTCATATGTTTATGTATAGATCCTCCTCCCTGAGGAAGCTCTGTATGGTGAAATGTTGGGTTTTTTTGAGGATCTGATGCCGGAAAATTGACTTAATAAAGACATACAATTTTGAAGAAGAACATTTTGTGTGTCTGACTTTCTCTTTTAAAAAAATATATATATATATCTTTATTAAATTCATAAATGTGCCATTTTTAAAGTTTAAATTTTCTCCCATAATGAGAAGGCAAGGTTTTCCCAGCCTTCTAGTAGATTTTTAACTTTTATGTAAATGTTATTAGAGTTAATCTTAATAATTTCCTCTGTGTTATTTGTCAAAATCATCCCTAAATATTGCATATTATTTACAATACTAACAGGAGACAATATATGCATAGTTCCTGAACTTAAAGTTGTAATGGGCAAGGCTAAAGATTTATTTTGATTCAATTTGCATCCTGAAAAGGACGCATATCTATGTATTTCTTGAAGTACTATGGGCCATGAAACAGAAGGATTTGTTAGGATCAACTGTATATCATCTGCATAGACATTCATTTCAATAATTCCTTTTTGTGTATCAATACCCCTAATCTCTACATTACTACGAATGTGGTTTAACAATGGTTCTAAACATAATATAAACAACAGAGGGCATGGGGGCATCCCTGCCTAATCCCATTTGATATTTTAATGGAGTCAGAGATAATTCTTTTTTTTTGCAGTGGCCTGAGAATACATCTTACACAATAACTGCAAAATAATGTCCAGAAACCCCCATTTTTCTAATGTACAAAATATAAACTCTCTTGACGCTAAATCAAATGCTTTAGTTGTGTTTAAAGTGATCATTACCTTTTCTTCTTCTTTATTTACTATTTTATTTTTGGCATTCATAGAGATTATTGTTTGTATTTGTTCCAGACCCTGAAAGATATTTCTACCTTTTATAAACCCCCTCTGTTCTTCCCCTATAACATTAACTACCTGTTGTTGTATACGGTTAACTATTAGTTTCATAATAATTTTGTAGTCAGATTTAATAAAGATATTGGATAGTAATTTCCAACCTTTTTCAGGATCTTTATTTTCTTTTAATAGTAAGACTATGATACACTTGTTCATAGAGTTTGACATACTGTCTGTTTCTATTATTTCTTCACTAAGAAGTTTAAACCAATGATTAAGGTAATCCTTAACTGTATGATAGAATTCACATGTAAATCCTTCCGGACATGGAGATTAACCTTTTTTTTTTTCTTTTGCTGTGCTACAGCTATTTCAATTTCTTTTAGAGAAAATCTTTCTTTACTAATATTAATCTTGGCCTTTACTGAATTATTAATGCAATTCCTCTTATTTTCCTTATTGTAATCGTAGTTTTTGTTAAATATGGTTTGAAAGTATGTAACAAATTCATTACCAATAAGATTGTCCGTATGTACTTCTTCCTGTCCATTATCTATGGCAGTTATAATATTATACTCTTTCTATTTTTTAAGTGCATATGCAAGGAGTTTACCTGCTTTATTTCCCTGAAAGTATAATTTATTTTTAACTTTCCAAGCATCTTTTTCCATCTGTAAAATGATCATTTCATTCTTTTTATATTTATATTCTGATAGTTTATGAATAATATGTTTATCAAATTTAAATTTTATTAATCTTTTCTCTAAATTCTTTATTTCTTCCACTAATTTCTGAAGTTGTTTTCTGTTGTATTTCTGTTGTTTAATTTGAAATTAGATAATATGACTCCTTATAGTCGTTTTCCATGTGTCCCATTGTATTGCCATTGATAAATCCAGGGTATTATTTAACCTCCAATATTCCTCTAACTGGTTCTTTATGAGGGACAAAAATCCTTAGATTATTTAATAAGGAATTATCAAAACGCCACTGTTTAACAAAGGCTCTATCCCATATGGGTATAATTTGCAAGGACACCATTGCATGGTCAGAAACCAGAATGCTATGAATATAGGCTGATGTAATTTTATTTGTTAAGCTTCTATTAATATGAAAAAAAATCCAGCCTACTGTACATTTTTAAGGATAACGACTTGTAAGTATACTCTAATTTTGATGGATTTTTTCTCTCCAAATATCAATTAAATAATTCCTATTAATAAAACATTTTAGTATTTTTGCACCATACATCTCATTTTTAGATGCCTTAGAAGTTTTAACTAACCTTGGTTCCCCTAATTCATTCCAGTCTCCCACCAAAACCGTGTCCTGGCAAGCTAAAAGAACAAGGTCCTTTTCCAAATCTGTAGAAATTTACTATACATGACAAAAGGCCCATAAATTGAGCCAAATAATATTTCTGTATCAAATAGGTCTCCTTTAACTAATACATAACATCCTTCTGAATACTTAATAACTTGGCTGCTCTCAAAGTTAGTATCTTTGGGCATCAGAATTGCTACTCCCCAACTATTATTAGTACCTGTAGAATAAAAAACCTGTCCAACCCATGATTTTTTTTAGCCTTTTAAAAATTTTTTCTAAATAAATGTGTCACCTGTAAACACAATATTTTAATGCCATTAAGTTTAGCATACTGTAAAATCTTATTCATTTTTTATAGCTATTTAACCCATTTGCATTCAAGGAGGCTATCCCAATATCCAAATATTCACCTAAAGGAGTCATTCTTAATATTTAAATCACATGTTACCCATTTGCCCAGTGTTTATTCATTAACACTATTTCATTTTTAAATCAGAGAAAACTAATTTTCAAAGTGCAAAACCTTCTGACTGTGTTAACATATTCTGAGAAAACAACTTTCATTAGTTCAGAAATAAAAAAGTAATTGATATCCTGTCCTACTCGGATACCTAACGTTCTGTAATTTTCAAGGTGCAGTCGACTGTCCTCCCCCCAAGTCTTAGGTATTCTATTTTTATAACATATCCGTTTAAGTAAGCAGGTCTGGGATTAAAATTTGTAATTTCTTGTTAGCCTGTTCTAGTGTCAGAAAAAAATGAAGTTTAAAGTTAATAATCACATGTAATTTTGTTGGCATTAATAAGGATGATTTTTAGCCCTTTTGCCACAAGAATTTCTTCAAAAAGTCAAATTTCTTTCTTTTTTCAATGACCTCATATGGCAAGTCCCGATAAATTGCAGTGTTAGCCCCATTAATCATTATTCTCTTTTTCTGATAAACTGCATTCATAATTCGGGGTTTTATCTTCTGTTTTAAATAGTTTAACAATAACAGATCTAGGTGGTAGTCTGTCCTCTGGTTTAGCTTTCAAAGCTCGCCCCTCTATTTCAGTTTTACTTTCCTTTATGGAAGTGTCCAGATAGGTAGCAAATATTTTCAGAATAATTTCTTTTAAACTTTGAGTTTGTTCCCATGATTCTGGAATCCCAATCAAATGTAGATTTTATTTCTTCTAGATCTCAGTTCTATATCAGTCATTTTTGTTGTTTGATCAGATAGCGTTTTATCATGATGGTTCAGCTGCCTTTCAGTTTGTAATGTTTTATCTTCTGCCTCTGATATTCTAGTTTCCATTTGGGGAACATTTTGATTAATGAGCTTTACTGTTGTATCTAGATGTTTGGTAGTGATTTTCATCTCTTCCATTTCTGAAATTATTTTATCCATCCCCTCAGATTTTGCTTTAACAAAGCTCATGTCCTCCTGTCCTCCTTTATATCTTTAATGTTCCCCATCAAAATTCTGGCCCATGTAGGGATACTTTCTTCTATAACAGGTTGTACCTCTGAAATTTCTATGTCACTTTCTTTTTCTATGGGAAATTTCTCTGTTCCATGAGCTGGAAAATCTTTTCATAATACCGGCACATTTTGTTCTTTTTTAAATAATTCCATTTCATTTTCATCAGTCAGTGACTCAACATCTGATTCTGCAGACAAAAATGCATTTTTCTGACTGTTTGTGACACCCAAGTGAACAGTAGCACCTTCTGTTTGTGGTAGGGCTGTTGCACTAGTTATTACAGGATTTGTGTTTTGCAGGGACTGATTTTTTTATTTTTTCATTTTTTGTTTCCTTTATCTCTTCATCTTCGTCCACTTCATTTTTTGTCTGACTTTCAAAGGGAGAAGTGATAGGGCTAAAGGGATTAGTAATGTTAAGCACTAGTACTTTCTGAAAATAATTCAACAGGTCTTGTTCTGCCTGAGGTTTAGGTTGTAGTTTTCCTTTTATCTTTGTTTCTCTATGAGATTTCTCTTGCTTGCACTCAGTTAAGTTGTTTTTCTCTCTTCTTTCTCATCTAGAAGCCATAATAAATACTTATAAAACTCATGTCTTACTCTGTGTCTCAAACGGTCAATATATATTTAATTATGTAACAAGACTTTTCACTTTAACATCTCAACTTTAATTTCAGGCAAGTCGGTTACTAACTGACAACAAGCTTAGTAATATGCAATGTCAGAAGTTCCTTCAGTAAAGAGGAAAAATGAAAATCATCAATTTATTTCACAATGCCCATGGTAAACCAATGACTTTTAGCTTTATATTTGCTGTCTCAGTTCTGTAGAGCTTTTCAAGGCAAACTGTAGGAACATTTGAAGTGTTTGTAGAAGTTCATACCTTACGATTGGAAAACATTCTTTATAGCTTTCCGCTTTCCATGTCTTTCACAGTCTTTGGGATGATGGTATGTTCCTGTATGTAGACCTCTAAAGTTGAAGCATCAATCCATGAAAGCCGCTCTGAAGTCAGTAACCTCTGTCTTATGAGAAAATCTCACAGCGTCTTCAGGACAAGAAAAACTCCCTAAGTAGACCTCCATCTTCCCTTGCAGTTTAAGCATGATGTAATGCAAGTTTGAGACTGCAATGACTTCAAGCTACAAACACTAATTTCCTGCAATGCTCTACTACCTCAGTGTGGAATTGAAAATAGCACTTTTAGCTGGTGAAGAGAGAATGTTTGTTTAAGAGGCAATTCATTTCTTTTGCTGCCATTCAGAGCTCCAAATTGGTGTGGTTCTCTCGGGGAGGTTTGGGCTGAGTCTGTCCCTTGTCTCCTTCAGAACACTACACCGCACATGTCTCCCCTGATGGACCTGACAACAACTCAAAAAAACAACATGCGGCTGGCTTTCTCAATATATTACTTGAAATGTTTCAGCCACCAGCCCCTGGATAATATTTCCTACTACTACCTGGAAGGAAAGGTACTCACCCAGCACTGTGACTTATTTTTCCAAATATGCAACAAAATCTTCAAGTTCATCTAGTGTTCTCCACCACACCATAAATATGTTGTCTGTAAAAAGATGCCATATATCAATCCTGTCATAAAAGGGATTGACCAGGCTGTCATAGACAGTTGTTTTCTCCAACATGCCCAGATAGAGGATGGCATAATTTGGAGCAAATGTAGCCCCCATAGCCATAACACATGCAATAGGTGCAGCTGTAGCTGCTGGAGCATGATTGTGCTCCTTCTGGGTCATAAGGTGGTGTTGGCCACCAGAAGAATTACTTGGTTACTTGGTGAAATGGACACAAGGGGACCCACTGAGATTGTCCTCCACAAATGTGGAATATGTAGTTGATGTAAAATCTGTGTTTCCCCTGGTTTTTATTATTTCAACAACCATTTATCTAGTATGGTTTTAAAAGTGTTTATTTGTGTACAGTCTATAATATCTTGTGGAAGAGAATTCCATACTTTGGCAGATCGAACAGTAAGAAAGGATTGTCTTTTATTAGTTTGTGATCTTTCAATTACAAGCTGTTTGTTGTGGTATCTAGCCACAATTTTTCTGGAGGTGAATGATATTCCACACTGAACAATTAAGGTTCCAGAGGTTATCCCTATTTCTATGCATTTGTAGTAGGTCAGGGGAACCCAGGGTGCATTATGTTTTTTGGATCAAATTTTGGTGAGGGGTGCAAAGAGGTCACAGGCCTTGTTAAAGGTTTGGGAGAAAAAGGCGAGGGCAGTGTCAATGTCGGGTGCATAATGAATGGGGGACCAGTTAATCTGGGTGAGAAACTGTTTACGTTTTATTAGCCCACCAGGGCAAAGGTGCCTGTGGAGTGTGGACTGGGCTTTGGGTTTGGGAGTGGGGGCTGCCCAAAGAAATAGCATAGGGGAGTGGTCACTTAGGGAGTCTGGGAGGACCTGGATGTTATGGATTTTTTGGGGGTGGTTGGTGATAATTACATCCAGAAGGGTAATGGTTCCTCTTTTTGGGTTTACTCTAGTGGGCTGGGAGATGAGTAGCATCAGGTCTTGGGCAGCAAAAGAATCTCAGATCGTGGAAGAGGAGGTGCTGAGCCAGTTCACGTTAAGGTCCTCCACTAGGATTTGTTCTGCCTTGTGGTGGAGGGTGGCCAGATATTCAGTTATAGATATCAGCACTAGGTTCTGGTTCTTTGGGGGAACGTAGGCAGTGGTGAAATAGAGAGGACCCCTGGAGGGGTCAGGAATGAGTTTGAGGGTAAGGCCCTGGGCCCCATTCACAAGAACGGGGCAGGGAGCACTTGTCCGATGATTTTGTCCCTGGTATAGATTGCACAGCCTCCCCTGCATTTGCCTACTCAGTTCTCCCTGTATAGGTATAAGCCTGGGAGGGAGACAAAGGAGTCAGGGGTGGATTTGGACAGCCAAGTATCAACCAGGGCTATGATGTCTGGTTGATGTACCATGTCCCAGCACTGGAGGGCATCAGATTTTTTCAGTAGGCTGCATATGTTCATGGAGGCTATTCGGAGTCCAGTGGACCTAGCAGGTGGGCTGGAGGGGGCAGGGACTGGGTTAGGATGTATGTTGCCAGATAGGAGCAGTAGGAAGACCAAGACTCTGACCAGGGGGTGGCAGTATGTCAACTTCTGTAGGGTAGCTGGGATGGTGAGGAGGCCATAGGGGAACAAGGAATGGGCAGGGTTCGAAGGTCAGGAGGAGGGATGAGTTGCAACCATGGGAGCCAGGATGGGCCGTGAGGGGGTAGCTGGGGAGTGGTGCCATGGGCCAGGGTACATGGTCAGTGTAGGGTGGGATGGGACTAAGTCAGGGAGAGTTGGGGGTGCTGGTACAAGTGGGCCAGGGGAGATATCTGGCTGATAGGATGTGGGTACTAGCATGTAAATGAGGGGGAGACATTTGAGGAGAAGGTGTATAAACATAATGCCTAATGGTAGCAGCAGGGCAGAAAGGTTCATGTATCTTGGCTGCCCCTCAGAAAGCGTGGATACCATTTTGGAGTAGTGGTAGGGTCACAGACTCTGGTGGACAGGGTACAAGGTTCGAGACCCTGGTAGGGCAGGTGAACTAGGACCTGGGTGAGAATGGGGATCCAAGTTCTGGTCGAAGTAGTGCATGTGGGTAGAGGGGTTCCAGGAAGTAGGAGGAGGAGGAGGAAATTCAGGCAGTGAAACAGAGGTGAATAGTCAGAGGGTCCCTCTGGTGGCTGGCAGGTATAACCTGCAAATGGAAAATGAAAAACTATAGACAGGAAGTGATGTCACAGGAGAGCGACTATATAGGTAGTGATCTTTCCAGGAAATTAACTCCCATCTCTCCTCTGATCTTCATCGTATCCAAACTTGGCTTACATCCCACTGCCTGGTGCTAAATGCTGCCAAGACTCAGGCTATGCTCTTCAGGTCATGAAGGAAATTTGTTGCCTCAACTCTGTCTCTCCAGGTCTCTTGTCTTGATGACTCCCTTGTGGAAGTAACCCAGTCCTTCAAATACCTAGGGGTCACACTGGACCCATCTGTTAACTTCTCTCTGCATGTCAAAGCTGTCTGCAAGTCAGTCAATGCTAAAATTGAACTGGCTTATCTAGTCTGGTAGTTCCTGACCCCTGCTGCCAGAATCTCTGTAGCCCAAGACCTTCTCCTCCACGGACTCTGCTATGCTCTGCCTGTCTTTGCTATGGAACAGGCAAACATCCTACAAATGTGGGATGTTGTCTACAACAATGTCTGTAGATTTATGTTATCAGCTCCTCATCTTAAACATCACTGTGCTCTTTACTCTAACCTCTACTGGTTATCCCCTTCCTCCTGCCAGGTCTATTCCTTAGGTTGCCTGACTGACAACATTATTCATTCTTCTACCCCCTCTGCACCTACTGCTATGCTTACCCCCATTGACTGCCATCATTTTCTCTCCAGTCCATGTCCTTAGCTTTGCTACTCATTCCAAAATGCTCTACCAGGATGGGTGAACTTGCTTTCTCCTTCTATGCCCCCAAATTTTGGAACTCTCTCCCACCTGATCTTAGGCACTCCAAATCCCACCCCACATTCAAGAAAGGCCTCTCCAATTACCTTGCCTCCCTTGACATTTGCAAATGTCCCTAGCTTCATGAGTCATGGAAATCTACAATTGTCCTGCACTTAAATTTCACCACAGCCTCTAATTCCTCCCTTTCCCCTTCTTCCTGAGCTACAGGTACTCACGTTATGTCTCTTTCTCTCTGCCTGGGAATTGTCTCCTTGCTGACTTAGCCAACAGCACTGTCATGGTTGTACATTATTAATCCTAATTGTACCATTTTTGCCTGTTTTTTCTACTATAATGTGTGTTATGTACCTCCACTATGTACTGTGTACTTTGCACCTCTGTTTAACTGTTTGGAGCTCCCATTGTAACAGCACTGGATATGTATTTGTTTTTACCTGTCTTTGATCTGTACTCTCCTGGATCGTGTCTGAAAATAGGCAGTTCTGTCTAGTGCACTTACCCGGTTACCAAAAGCAAATAAATAAATAAATATGTTAGTGCCAGGTGCAAAGCTTTTAATATCTGGCTCCTGGATGTAAAGTTGGACCAAAACAACTCAAATTTCTATACTAATAACTTTGAACAACTGAAAGATGAAATCAAAAATGAGCTCAACAGCTGGGAAACTCTTCCATTAACTCTAATACTGTAGGTAGAATAAATGTTACAAAAATTAGCACGTTATTCTCGTTTCTGTTTTATTTTCAAAATATTCCCATTATATTTAATACATTTTTTAAATTATTAGACTCCACCATTCAGAAATTCTTATGGAAAGGCAAGAAACCCAGATAAAAACTAGACATTCCGAAAGACCAAGGGGGTTTTGCCTTACCACATTTCTGCTGGTGTTATTATGCAGTCAATTTAACCACTACTTATGATTGGTTTTGTCAAAATCTAAAACTGTTGCCAATGCAGATCGAGTCAAATGGGATAAAACATGAAAAGATAAAGTACCTACTCTTTGTAGGCACTTATTGGAAACAAGCAGTCCCTGTATGTGCACCTACACAAACTACTTGCCATACTTGGGAGAAAGTAATGAGACTTACTAAAACTTGTAACAACATATCTATACATTCACCAGTGTATTTAAATGATCACTTCACATCATCAATATCAGATATTGGCTATAAAATATGGCACATGAATGGAATCAAAGAAATTTCAGATCTCTATGATCATAAAGGATTATTAGATTTTGAAACTATTAAAAACAAGTTAAATTAAATCATACTCATTTCTTTAGATATCTCCAAATTCACGGATATATCTGTAATAATTGGAATACACTAGATAAATCTATAAACAAACAATGAGAACAACAACTATGCCAAGGTAATAATGCTAAATTAATACTGTATTGAAATTATATACCCTCATACAAACCAATAAAGGCATACATTTAAAATCACTAAAACAGAAATGGCAAACAAAAACTCAACAGCATATCACAGAATACCAATGCTCACAAATCAACAATATGTCTAAACTAGGCATAATATCTTCAAAATTACAACAAATGTATTATAATAATTTACATTGAACTTATTACAACCCCCATAGACTCAATTTAATGAATGCTAATTACTCCAACTTATGACCAAGGTGTAAAACACAAAACACCACATTAGAACATATAATGGTGGGATGCAGATCACTAGATATATTTTGGACCAAATTTTTGAATTCACTGACACAAACTACAAAAGTTCATATCAAAAGGGATAATCAAACCCATCTTTTAATCTATGGATGTTCAAATCAACGACATAATGTGGACCAACAAAAACTAATTAGCATTGGTATAATAAATGCACATAAATGCATTCTTAAAAATTGGAAAGAGACAAAATCACCATATTATAATATGTGGTTAAACTTAAGGATAGACATATATAAAATTGAATAAGTTCATTATATACTCCAAAAGCAACCAGGTCAATTTGACAAAATTTGGTCCAACTTTAATATCTTTATTAGATCTAGAGAAATAAGGCTTAATTTAAATTTGCCATGACAGGTCAATACTGTAAATGTGACATATCCTAATTTTTAGTCTTTTCTTTTATTTTGTCATATGGTTTTATAATTTTATATTATAATTAATTTGTATACACTGAATTCATAACATATTGAATATTATGAAATGATTTCAGAACATTGTACAGTGGTAATGAATGGCTTGACCTATCGAATTATTCACCAATAAAAAGAAAAAAGAAAAAGGTGAGATCATAAAAAGAATATGTTGAAAATTTGAAGTCATAATCTCCAAAAACAACATAGTTATGAAGAAACGTTGTCTTTAAGGCTACCTGCTGGTCCACCTTGTAGTGTGTTGTGTTCCCGTGCCAGCAACTTTAGTTCAAGGATGAGCTCGGGGAGCCAGCTGGGTGACCTAAGGCCTGGGGATGGCACTGCCATGTGGCACCACTCCTGGACTAGGGAGCGATGGAACAGTGTTCTGCTGCACAGGCAACACCTTGTCCCTGGCCAGGGAACCTTCCCTCATGAGGATGGATGTGTCTATCAGTGAAGACAGGTCTATGCACTGCATTGGGGGAGGTGGGTGGTCAAGAAAATTGGGGAGAACCACATCCAGTAGGTTGAAGCTGTGGTCGCTACTGGTCATGGACCACTGACAGGGCCTCATCTGCATTATGCTATGGGGAGGGGGAGAATGGCTATCTCCCTCTACCCCTCTACCCCTACCATTGATGGGGGGTCTGTGGGGGATAGTCAGTCAGGTAAGTCCCTGAGAAGGTGGGTGATGATGCTGAGGGAGATGAGGCTCATTGGAGGCCAGATAGCAAGACACAGTATTAAAATCTTTATAAAGAAATAAAAGAAGCATTATTCCTGTGAGACCGGGGTGGGGAGGGGAAATAAGCAATTGCTCTGTAGGAGGGGAGGGAGGAAGGCAGCTGGGAGTGGCGTCATTGGTTAGGGGACCCAGGTCACATGACTACAGCTGGTCTATTAAGCAGCTGTATTCTGGAAGATTTTATTTTTTAATAACTGCTCTTTCTTCACCTCAGGCTGCCAGCTTCATCACCCACAGTCCCAGAGACTTACTTCAGACCTTTGGCACTCCCACAGATTCCCAAAATGTTGGGGCCAGGAGGAGGAGGAGGGCTGTCCCCCAGAGGCTTTTACCCACTTTGGCAGTCCGACACCCTGTCAGTGGTGCAGGGTCTGTGGCAGCTGATGGCTTCCTCCTGCCCTGGCACTAGGTTTTTCATCCAGTTTCTCCTACACCTCTGCCATCAGCCATGCATGATATGGGTGCATGTCTATGTGGATGCATGTGCATGCTGACATTGGACAGCAGCCCAGCGTTGTGAGATGCTCATGCTGCATTACCACCAGGACTCCACCTAGTGGAGGTCAGCAAGCAGAGTGACATGGCCTCCCCCTGCCTCAGAAAGGAGAGCTTTCTCAGGGATGCTCAATCCTCCCCCCCCCCGATGGCCCCCAAGTGACCCAAGCCTATTCCCGGACCCAGGTGTGGTGGGCAATACAACCACCATGGCACCACTGGACCAGCAGTCCAGAAGATTTAAAAGACTGTTGGGAGCACTTGTTCTGCTTTTTTCACTCTCTACAAGTACAGATATCCCCCTTCGCTCTCCAATCCACTTATTTAAAAGCCCCTCCCACCTGACCCAGCTGATTGGTATTTTATTCCTCTTATCAACACAGTTTTCCTTTTATTTCTACATGTCTGACAGGACACTGACTATGCCGTGACAGGACACCCGACCCCTGTCTGTCAGGACATTGACCCCCTGTATCAGATAAGTGTTGTTTAATTTTCACCCTACCTTGTTTGTCCTACTTAGTTCCTAAAGAGCTTCAGATTCTTTGTGACCCCATTGCTGTTGTTATTTTACAGGTATAACTGGATGTTACCTTGAGACACCCCATCCTAAGCACGCCAGTACCCTTATGACTTGTGCTACGATGGTAAGCTCTAACAGTGTCCCTGAGTATGGACACAGTGTTGGCTTTCACTTTTCAGGAGGTTTGTGACACAGGGCTTGAAATATGTCGGCTATTCTGCTGGGACCTTCATGAACAAGAATACAATTCCACAGAAAAACAAGAGAAAGTAATTGCAAAAAACTACATTAATGCAGACTTTAGGGTTGAAGAATGCAAAATGCACAAAGTAAGGAAATGGAAACATTAGGGTTTGGAGTTTCAGGAGTCTTGGCGAATCAATGATGTAATGTTCCTTGGCATTCTCAACCCTAATTCCCACCCCCCCCTGAACAAACAAAGTTATACATGATCTCATGCTTTGCATAGGGCTTGCAGAAAGTTATGATTAATCTTGATCTGGAACATAAATTGGGCAAATTGAGTCTGGTCACTGCATGTCCTATCCATACATATCATACAGCAGCAGAGTAGTACCCCTCAGCCTGCTACCTAGCATGCCACTACAGCTGCATACCAGTCACCAGTGGTATGGGTAGTACTCTGCCACAGCTAGCTGCTTCAAGGGCTAGTTTTAGTCATTAAAGCACTTGTGTTTTTTTTTTTTTTTTTTTCATTCATTATCATCAGACATATTAAAGAATCAATGAAAGAACCCTTTGCAAGAATTACATCTTCTGGACTCATCAGGCCAAAATATTGTACCTGTGTGAATATACCAGTGGGGCAAGGGTGGGTGGGATGGAACAGATGGAGGGGGAAATGAAATGGGTCACACTGGCCTTTTCTGTCCAGCAGATCCAGGTGGTGTGTAACATTACTGCTGTGCTTTCGGAATGACTGCACCAGTTATTTTTACTCTATATTAAATTTTGGGTTCTAGCTCTGGTTCTGATTTGGCCAGCCCAACCTGTCAGACTGCATAAATTCAACGTGCACTCTTTGTACTCAGTCCCAGTGGATTCACTGAAGACTGTGGTCCATTCATTCTTCACCAAATCAAGGCTTCCAAGCACTAACATAGCTACAAACATTTTTTCCTAGTCACTTGTAAAGAAACCCTTAACTCAAGGTTTAACAACTATGTGCTTCATCAAAATGCTGCATCTGCTGTTAACTGATACAGTGCAAAGTGTTAGGGGCTATACAAGCACAAGCATTTATCTAGAAAGAGAAAAAAACAGGCTGAGAAAAAAATCTAGCATAGCTCTTTCTTGTTTTCCAATTGTTTTTAGTGGTAGTAATTCATAAAAAGTGTGCTGTATAACCAAGGAGCAACGTGCTGGCAGCTTGGTCCTGTGGTTGCATATTACTGTGTGAATCAAGAGATTCCACTTTTGAATTCCGCCACAAGGGCCACTCACTCACTCTGAAGGACCTCGGCCAAGTCTCCTGGTCTGTCTGGGCTTCAGTCCTTCCTAGCTGTACAAATTTGGTAGAAGCAGGACCCCCGCTGCAAATGAGATGTTCCATCTTGGCATTTTAAATCGCCTGCGTAATTTCATCATAACAGTGAACAGAGCAGTGGTCACCCATGCAGGAGTGTTACAAGCGGAGCACTGGATTTCAGAGCCGGGCAGAGGACTGCTAAAGAAACTTCTGAAATGTAAACAACAAACACTTAAAATTTATAAATCACACCAGCTAAACAGAGTGATTTATAGTACAGTGCAGGGCATCAGATAGGTGTCTCTAATAGTATAGATTCCTCTTGAAAGGTTTGGGCAGACTGAACTACTCAGCTTTGCTTCGTGGTCTGATTACCCAGACCTCACAATCAGAGTCTTTTGTACCATAAGAGACACCACTTGAAGAATCTATTAACTTCTAGTATTTTTTCTATTCTTTTAAAATAAACTAGCCTTCTTCTAAAAGTAAGTTATAAGGCTACACAAAACTAGATAATAAAATAAAATACATTGTTGGCCATTGGAAATCAATCTTTTTCTTCCATCCCACACCTAGACAAGCCCCTTCTATTCTGTCAAACCTGCCCCACCCCACCCCCACTAATGCTCTCTATAGGCACATGTCAACAGCTACAACCCCAAATTATTATTTATTTTATTCAGCTTTTGTTAACCAGGTAAGCACACTAGACAGTCAAATGCCTATATTCAGGTGCGACCCAGGAGATTACATGATACAGAGAACAGCAGGTATAACAGCATTAGGTTCTGTTTTCCATACAGTATGCCCTTTTTAGACAGAGTCAGAGAGAAAGGTCATGAGAATTAGAGAGACAGAGAGACAGAGTGCTCCTGTGTCCCGTCTCTGATCATAAAATCATTATTTTTAATTAAAATCAGTGTTCTAAAATTTTAATTTCCCTTGTCAGTGTAGTGCACTGATCTCACAAGCTGGTACTTTCTTGTATTTTTTGAGGATGTCTGTCCATGAAAAAGGTCCGCTGACAGTTCTCCAAAATAGTCATGACACAGAAAAAAATGAAGGGTTTGCCTCTTCATGAGGGCCCCTGCTGTGCACTTTGACCTCACGGAAACCTACTAAAGCATGTGCAGTCAGGTACATGTGCAAATCAGTTTTCAGTACTGAAGAGGTGGTTCAAAGGAAATCCATCTGGGATATTTATTTATTATTTATTTAAGAGATTTTCCAGGAAGGCATGCTGAGCAGAGCACTGCTCGATTCCAGATGCGTCCTGGGGGTAGAGGGGTTACAGCAGAACAAGAACATGCATTGGCAGAGTACAGGCAGTAGGTGAGACAGTTCAGTACAGTTACAGGTACAGTTATAGATACTTAATCACTAAAATGTGCTACCAGACATGCGTAGGGAGCAGAACTACAAGTTAGTACAGAACAAGTTGCTGCGCAACTGGGAGGATTATGGAGATGAGGGAGAGGACTAAGGGGGGAGGTTACAGTTGCAGTTGGTAGCGAAGTGCAGTCTGAGAAGAGCTTTCAGTTGAGGAGTGCTTGAGGAATGTCTGATGTCGGCTGTCAGGGAGTTCCATAGTTTGGGCAACCTGAAGCTGAAAGCAGCCTGGCCTGACCGGGTGGATCTGTGGGGGATATGTAGGAGCCTAGCATCGATATTTCAAGAGAATAAGTAGGAGGAGAGGAGGCTAAGGAGGAAGACAGGTAGGAGGGGAGGGTATGTGACCAGAATTTGCCAGAGGTTTTAGCGCAGTGGAGCAGTCTTCTGTTATGAAGAGACGGGAGGTCCAGGGATTGGTAGAGGACACAGTGGTGGGTATTGGGAGGGAGGTTTAACGAGAAGCGGCAAAAAGAGTTAAAAAGGGGATCCAGCCTAGCTAGGGAAGTTTGGGGTGCGGTACAGTAGACGACATCCCCGTAATCAAAAATAGGTAGGATCATTTTTTGCACTATTGCTTGTCTAGTGCGTAGAGGGATGAAGTTTTTATTCCGGTAGAGGGCTCCCAACATAGGTTGCAATTTTTTGTGTAGTGCGTCGATATGCACTGAAAAGTCAAGATGCTGGTCTAGCCAGACCCCAAGATAACGATAGGAGGTGCAGGCCTCTAGTGGGGAGCTATTCAAAGTGTAGAACGTAGGAGGTGCGGGAAGTCGTGCTATTTTGGACCGGGAGCCGAAGGTGAGGGAGACTGTTTTTTTAGGGTTTAGGTGCAGCTGGTTTAAGGTGAACCAACGTTGGATGGAATTGAAATCCTGCTGTAGGCAGGCTGTCACTGCACTAGAGGATGTGCCAGAGGCGAACAGCACCGTGTCGTCAGCATACATGTGGATAGATGTTTGTAGGCAGGCAGCAGGCAGGTCATTAAGAAAGATAGAGAACAGCAGCTGGCTGAGTACAGACCCTTGGGGGACACCACTGGTGACAGGGAGTGAGGTGGATCTGGCCGAGCCAATGTGGACTGATTGGGACCTGTCAGCCAGGTAGGAGTAGAACCAGTCAACTGCGTTTTTGACAGTCCTGCTTGAGTAAGTTTAGCCAGCAGCAAGGGATGGGAGACTGTCCAAGCCTTCGCTTCAGGTCAATGAAAATGGCAGCTGTTAATTCTCCTTTATCCATTCCCGTGAGGATTGCATTAGTAAGACGAAGAAGGAGGTGGTGGTGGAGTGATTTCTCCTGAAACGGCCTGGAAGGGGTAAAAGGATATAGAATCGAGATAATGATAGAGCTGAGAGAGAGCGAGTCGCTCTTGAATCTTTGCTAGGGCAGGGAGCAGGGATATGGGACGATAGTTGGATGGAGAGGAGAGTTCCCCTCCTTTAGGTAGTGGAACGACAGTGGCTTGTTTCCATGAGTTGGGGACCGCCCCGAGTTTAAAAGACAAGTTAAAGAGCAGTGCTAGTGGGTATGCTATGGCAGGTGCAGAGAGCAGAAGCATCTTGGAATCGAGGCCCGATGGACATTTTCCCTTTGATGGGTCAAGCACCTGCAGTGTTTTTAGTACCTGGCTAGATGAGACTGGGCGGAGGCAGAAGGTGGCCAGGGTAGGTACAGAAGGGGGGGGGAGTGGACAAGGGATAGGGATGAGAGGAGCGGAAGGAAGAAAACAGGGAGGAAAAGTAGGAGTTAAACTCAGAGGCAACCAGGCTAGGATCAGTAATGGAATTACTGGATAATAATGGAATGGGAGAGGGGGATCAAAAACAGGTGGAAACAATGGTGGTTTCTGGGAGAATGATGCTCCAATGTTTCCTTTCTCAGGTACAGCATTCAGACCTCTGAGTCCCTAATGGCAAACCCAAAATGATCACTTATGCTCTGTATTATCCGCCTTCTTTTCCTTTTTTTTTTTGTTCTTATACTCCTTTTACACCTGGGTTGTTACATACGCAAATGAGAAAAGTGGGCAATTAATTCTATAGCATACCATTATTAACATTTTCTAAGAATAAATAATGCCCCTCCCCTCATTTGCACATGAAATATAGTCTGACACTGGTAAAAACAAGCTTTGTGAAACAGAAGTCAAAAGCAACACGGAGGAAATTGTGGCATCTCCAAATGCCATATGCAAGAGCAAAATGCAAATGAAGAGCCCCCACCCCCGCCCCCAAGCCTCATGAACAGACTAGGGATTATCCATTAAAGAACAGGCATCCACATCAGCATCTCATATTTTATAAACATCGTCTATTCAGCTTTTGAACATTGCTGTAGAGCATCTTTATAACATTTCACTTGTGTGTCCCAGGTTTGCAGTCTGGTGTTGCCAATGCACAGTTACTATAGTCTGTGTAAAAGCCTTTCCGGGTTTTTGGACTTGATAGTGCATGTGTTATGAGATCATTGTGTTACCACAGCAACAGGCCATGATGTCACAAACACAGCACAACTGTGAGCTCAGTTTGGGGCGATAAGATTTTTTTTAAAGCAGTCAGTGAAAGAAGTACACATTAATGTGGAATCTCTGAAATCAGGATAACAAGACAAAGCTGAAACATTTGGAAAAGACTGAAGTTAATAGCAATTGCAACTGCTTAAAAAATAATGGACTTTCAACATCTTATTTTGTCTAGCTACCCTGCTCTAATGCTCTTTTAATGAGAAGGAGAATCCTGGCAACTGAATGATGCTTCTTTTCCCATCTGGTAACAGTCTGCTATGTACATTTGTAGACGTGCCTCTCTTGTGTTAGTTGACATTTTACTTTTTTTTTTAAAACAAAAGGACTTAAAGGGTTAAACAAGAGAATGAAATCTTTATATACGAGTGAAGTGCTCTTATATTTACTCTGATCTAAAACCCTGCAGTTTGCAGAGGCCTTGATACCATTTTCAAATAGCGATATCACCAGACCATCACAAGAGGAGGCTTCACCCTATATTCCAAGTTTGCAGTTCATCCTCTGATCAGTGGAGGTCAGCATGGTACCAATATGGCCTGCAGAGGCCCAAATGTGCCACAGCCCACGGTGCTGCTTAGCTTCCAAGGCTAATTTGAAAATGATTCGACCTTGTCTTTTGTTCCCCCCTGTATTTTCCTTTTTCCTACTTTTGCAGATTGAGCTGAAGCACTTGGAGGACTCATAGAAATATAGAAATTGTCCACAGATAAGGACCCCCAGGTCCATCCAGTCTTCCCAAAAGCCCTACACTAGTTTGTGGCCTCTGATCCTACCTGGTTAATGGCTTTTCACCCCTCCTTCCCACCTCTAAGGTACCCTTATGCCTGTCCCATGCATGTTTAAAACCCTCCACTGTGCTTGCCCCCACCACTTCCTGTGGCAGGCTATTCCATGTGTCCACCCCCCTCTCTGTGAATAAAAACTTCCTCACATTTCCCCTCAGCCTGCCACCTTCTAATTTCATATCATGCCCCCCTCATTCTTGTATATCTCCTATACTGGAAGATGTCTCCCCCCACACCTTGTTAATACCCTTAAAGTACTTGAATGTTTCTATCATGTCCCCCAGATCCCTCCTCTCCTCCAGTGAGTACATATTGAGGTCCTTTAGACTCTCCTCATATGTTTTCTGGTGCAAGCCCTGTACCATCTTAGTCACCTTTCTCTTGAATGCCTCCACCTTGTTAATGTCCTTACAAAGGTGCAGCCTCCAGAATTGCACACAGTACTCTAGGTGAGACCTCACTAGCATTTTGTACAATGGCATCACCACCTCCCACCTTCTGCTAGTGATACCTCTTGCCTATGCATGCCAGCATGCCACTGGCCTTCTCTGCAGCCTTTGTACTCTGTTTAGACACCTTTAGGTCATCAGAAATGATAACTCCCAGGTCCCTTTCTTCCTTGGTGATAGCCATTGTGTTACACATGGTACCTGCAGTGAAATAAACTGCACAGAATCATTCAACACTGAACAGTAGATGTTCCCTTCACACACACACACACCCCCCCCATGCACACACAGTGTTATGGGAAAAGTAAAGCTGGTGATTACAAATATGTAGTGAACTTAACATATGTACAAAAATAGGTGCCGTGCAGCCAAGTCTGGTAGCATGGGGGTGTGACATGTTGCACTACCCAGCAGGCCTCAGGTTTACATCCTGAATTTTACTCTCACTTCAGGCTATAGGAGTCGCAGATGCAGTACCCAGGGACTGCAGCCTGACTACAGGGGAAAGCTCACCCTCCTACAATGCTGCCTCCTTCACTGACTTGTAGGAGCTACATTAATGTTGAGGGTGACCATGTCACCTTAGCCATCCCCCAATGGAAGGCCAGCCAGGCTGGATTCAAAGTACTGTACAATTTACTTACCTAGAGTAGCCCAGCTGAGATGCAGTATCATTTTCCATTGGGGTCCTGATTCTATCCACTTCCAAATCTGAGTTATCTTGATCACTGAGAGATTAAGTAACCTGCCCAAAGTCACACACTGAGTATTTTGCTCAGGTAGAGACTGAACATGTCAACAGGGGAGAGAAAGAGAAACTATTTTAATAAAAATTTGAACAGCACATACAGACATATACACTGACTTGCTATCATTAGGTGTGGTGTAAATTTCAAATTTGCCCAGGAAGTGCCCACTTAACACTTTGTGGAGTTTTCACAAAGTGGGCAGTTTGCACTTTGCAGAGAAAAGGTTTGGATTTCACCATTTTGCAGAGAAAAGAATGACGTAGCGAGCCACCACACTTTGGATAGGATTTTGTATGCAACATTATTCTTTGCATTTCCTGTGAAGTGCAAACTTCAGGAAGCAAAAACTATGCCAAGTTCTGCACTTCAAGGCAAACTATGTAGATCTGCGACGCAACAATTTTTTGTACTTTGCCCACAGCTAGCTGTCATTTAGAAACAAAGAAACAAACAGAAAGATCCACACAACAATTCAAATATCTATGATGAAATTCATTAGCAGTGGTCAAATCTAAAAGGGCAAAAAACTTACATATCCATTTCTATAAGAAGACAGTGCTCAGACAGAGCTCTGTGCTGTGCCTGTTGTCTGTAAATGGAAAGGTATGTTTTTCACTCACTATGGCACTACAGTCACAAAGCACCACCAGTGTAGCTTCAGACCTTACTGGCTTCATGTTCATGTGGCACCCTTTGTAGAACACCTACAAAGAAACGTGTTGCTCACAGAAAGATCCCTCTCAGTTTGTACATTGCCCGTGGAAGTAATATTCCTGCAGTGGATTATGTCAACAGACTAAGGCCTATCTAATTTTGTTCACAGCATTTCTTTCTACGAGCCCTGTTCATGAGGCCACCACTGCTCATTTACATTTCTTTCTGAAAAGAAACAAGGGAGAGTGATACTGAGTGCTGCTAAACCCATTGGTTTTGATGATAAACACACCTCAGAGGCATGGTGGCGGCCCATGTGTAAAAGTGTGCAGTGATATCAACAGCTGTGTGTAGACATCAGCAGGTGTTATCCAGCAATGCTCCACCAATGTCCTCACCATATGAAGCCATTTGCAAATACCAGCCCCAGGTGTGTGGAGTATTTGTGCCCAGCTCAGGACAGATGGCCACAGTGGCCAAATAGTAATGCCACTATGCCACCTTGCATGAAGCAGCAGCACTCCTACTCTGAGTAATAGATGTAGCTTCACACACCTCAGGTCCAGGATCTGACAATCCAGAATGTCACATGCTGAAACCATGGCCTTCAAATATTTGGATAATTTTTCATTTATTTAAAACGTTTTTACAAGGGCACTAACAAAGTGGCTAATCAGTAAAATCAGAGTTCACCACTCCTTATCAAGTCCCTGCTGCCCAAAATGGGCCTGCATTTCTCTTAAAACTTTTTTTGTGTGTGTCCCTACCACAGTTTGAGTTGAAGACTTTGGTTTCCAGATTGTTAGACTGCAGTGTGGGTTCAGAGGTAGGAATTAGCTACTCACCAATTTATTAAAAAGCAGTTTAAAGGGAATGTGTACCATTCTGGATCACTTCATAAATATTTGACCCTTACCATCTGATCTAGCCCTAGATGAAAAAAGACTGGTGCTACTAGTACTCCAAAATACCTTCTAAAAAAACTTTTATAAACTCCCTAGTACCCCAGAGCACCATGCCATCTTGGCTTGGTGTCATCACGCATTCCAGAATATTGTCTCATTTGATGACATCCATGCCTCACCACCTGGTGAGAGCATAGACACATAATCATAGACCCCTTGGGTTTTAGAGCACAGTGTGCCCCTATTACAGATTTGATCTCCAATGCCATGAGTACACATACCAGAGTAACGTATCTATATGCCAAGGTCTGCCAGTAGCATTGTTTTAGACCTATAATACAGTGTTGAACTATGCTCACTGCTTTTGATGAAGCATCGCAGTGCAAACACTATTGCTGCACTGAGCTTGCTCTCCAGTGAGTGAGCACATCTGTTGTTAGTAGCTAGGCAGCCTGGAGATGCAATGTTATTAATCCTCATGGAGACAAATATAAACATTGTAAAACTCTTGCATGTCTTGGTAAAGGATGTCTACAGGAACTGCTGGAATGGTGTGGGAAGAAAAAATGAACATGGGATAAGCTGATTTGACTATTTTTATCTGATTACTATGAGCAAGCTTCAGTAATGGGCCATGAGTGTGTACTGTATGACACGAGTTCTCGTAGCATCATATAGTGGGTACAGTTAGTGAAAGTGTGGTCTGGCACTGTGCCAGGATGTTGATGGCAGCTCAGGATGGGTGAAGGTGATGCTTGTATGTGGACATGATGCCTGGGGCAAGCATAAAGGTGTGTGTGTGTGTTTGTGTATGTGTGAATGTGTGTGTGTGTGTGTGTGTGTGTTAGTTAGAACACCATGCCACAGAGTGGATGATAGCATGGGGTGGGGAGAGGCACTGTTTCACAACATCCTTAGCAGGGTAGGGTTATGTGCTGTGTCACTGGTGTACTCTCTACATCATGTGACAGATGGGGTGATGGAAATGTGGTCTGACACCATGCCAGGGTGTC
The DNA here is from genome assembly GCA_016271365.2 of Neoceratodus forsteri. Classification (NCBI taxonomy): domain Eukaryota; kingdom Metazoa; phylum Chordata; order Ceratodontiformes; family Ceratodontidae; genus Neoceratodus; species Neoceratodus forsteri. The sequence goes on along the minus strand of CM057453.1, from coordinate 874,627,921 downwards.
GACTGTATCTCAGAGAGGGAAGAGGTGATATGTATGTGTGCATGCAATGCCTGGTATTGGTGGTAAAGAAGTGTGTGTGTGTATGTGAGTGTGTGTATATGTGTGTGTGTGTGTGTGTGTGTATGTATGTTAGGACACCATGCTGAGGTGCTGATGACAGCATGTAGTGGGGGTGGGGCAGTTGCTCACAACATTATTAATGGGGCTGGTTGTGTGTTGTATGACACTATGCCAGAGTGCTCATGACAGCATGCCATGGGTGGGGGTGCTGGGAGCGTGGACTGTCTCTGTGCTAGGATGCTGCTGTAAGTGCAGTATGTAGTGGATGGAAGTGATATGTGCATGTGGACACACTGCCTGTGGCAGGGGCTAAGCACGCAATAAGACACCCTAGGGTGTGCCGATAGGTATCGGTAATCACATGCTTCAAGTGCGTTGTTAAGCATGAGGAGCTTGTGCCAAGTGCCTTTAAACACACGCGAGGAAAGTGTGACTGCTGACCGTAACTGCACCTTCCTGAAGTGTCTCCTTGCACTTATAACGTGGGTTCTACTTAAAAATGTTTTTATTTAAAAATGTTTTTTTGTTTATTTTAAAAAGCAGCATTTGTTTTTGGTGTGAATTACGAGCAGAAGACAAAAACATAGTTCCAGTTAAGGTGCATTGATATTGTAGCTGAACCTGTTGCTCGGGCTGAACGAGAACAGCAGGGCACTAATAGCTAGATAATTACACTCTTGTACTTATCTTGTAATCAACCTTGTGGCTAAAATGTCCTTACCTGTGCTGTAAAAATGTGTATGGAATACAACACCAAATCAGGGTGCTGATGATAGCACTGGGTGGGGGTTTACTGGTTATCGATACCATTGGTGGGGCTGGGTGAGTGGTGGAAGTAAGGTCTGACTCCATGCATGGGTCATCACCTGTTGAGGGATGGATGTGTGTCGTATGAAACTATGTCAAGGTGCTGAGGACAGCATGGTGTGGTGGTCACTGGTTCACAACACCATTGGTGAGGCTGGGTGTGTGTTATGTAACATCATGCCGGGTTGCTCATGAGCAGGGGTGGTGGAAGTCTGGTCTGATACTGCTCCAGGCTGTGTGTGGCATTACAGTGTCTGCAGGAAAAGACTGTGACCATATAATGCATAATTATACTATTCTCTAAGAAAGTGTTAGCTTTAAGCAGTGTTGCCATGACATGGCCCTTCCCTATCAGCACTATATTTTAAGTATGCTTTAACCCACGGCATGGCATGGACATATCAGGCATTAATGCACTCCCTAGGTGGTTGTGAGGCATAAACCCGAAGATTGTGTGCACTTACAGCCACCCGGGGTGTGCATTAATTCCTGATACACCATGCCCTGTCATGGGTTAAAGCACTTAAAAAATGTATAAATGTTAAAAAAAATAAATGAAAGTCATATGAGTTTTTTCACACTGAAGAAAAGAAAAATGTTTATTTTGTCCTTCCACTTTAATGGTTCAGTAGAGCAGTTCATTACGGTACAGCATGGTAACTACTTTGTGCAAGAATATGTTAAATAAAGTAAGTAAAAGTCACTGTAATGAAACGTAATAATTTCTGTTACTGTTGTTTTGAGTAATAAACGACAGTTTTCGATGGGCTTTATCAGCTTCAATGCACTTTGGCTTTTGTTTTTTGTTTTTCTTGGAATGTCAATGCTATCACTGAAATAGTAATCAACCCAGTCACATACTGTGAACCTTCCAAACATTGCAAAATTGGGTTTTGGCATATCACTCATTTTGTTGGTTTGTTGAAACAGTTTCTTCTGTGCTTCTTTGAAGTTGTTTCAAATGATGACTGTCTATTATTTTGGTTTTAAGAGTGGGAGGGTGTATTGATCTGTTAGTACAAAGGCTTTCTTTTAAGGTTGGCTATAGTTTGTCAGGGTGGTGTTGCATTAATCAACGGTCAGGTGATGCATTTCAGACAGTGAAGTGTCTGTATACATCTGGCTTTTACCTACCCATTTTATAATGCTTCACATTATGAGCAGGTGCTGCAGAATGGACTGAAACTATAGAGAAATATTACGAGTAGGAACATACATCTGAAATGCACTGTTTTAACTAAATAATCTAGGTGTGCAGTAGGGGGGAGCTGGATTAAATATGCAGTTAATTAATTAATAAATAAGCTAAGACAGGGTGTGCATTATAGAATTTTAATGCACACCCCAGGGGTGTAGTAAGGCACAAGGCCGAAGACCAAGCCTTATGCTCCAGGAAGTGCATTAAAATCCTATGATGCACACACTGGAGGGGCTTGTTGCACTTATAAAATAGCTGTAAATAAGTTTTGTGGGGAGGAAAATGAGATTTGACATCTGACCATGCATTTATAGAAATTTAATACACAGTCAGGTGACATCTCTCGACCAATGAAGTCTCTAGATTTTTTTCTTGCCATTTTTTTTTTTTATAATTTTATCATTTATCAGTTTTGTTATTTTAAAGTCCTGCTGACCCTGTGCATATGGGGGGAGTTATAAAGTCACCCACATATCATGTAACAAACATTGTAAAAACAAAACTCGCCAAAATACATATCATAGCAGACTTAGTGTACATAGTTCAAGTGTTTGTGTCCTCATATGGCACTGTGTCCATGCTTTACATAAAAAAAAGATGATGCAATTGGTCTGAAGACAGGACACTCATCAACAATCTACACTATGATTTGGTTGTGGTTTGCAACATCATAATGTGTATACAGTAAGTCAGTGCATGATATGCATCGAACATAATCTTATAAGATACTGGATAGTTTCAAGTTTTAAGTTTATTTGATCGACCATAACAATAAAATCATTATAGCCTTAACAAAATGCTAAAAAAAACACTCAGTAGTACAACATGCTTATAATTAATAAGCATTAAATATAAATAACTAATGCTTTTTTGGTATAGGGAAAGCAGGAGAGCGCAGATGATGGTGAGTACATTGTATTGTTTGATGCCCAACAATATCGGATCAGACATAGGACAGGGATAGTGTTCAGGCCAGGTCTCTGTTAGCTCTTGCTAAGGTGTAGTCTGCAGGTCAGGTCTCCATTGGCTCTGGCTATCAATCAATCACTTTATTTAACCAGGCATAAACACCATTGAGCAAGCTCATTTTCAAGGTGGTCCTGGGCATAAATACAATACAGTACACTTCATAAGATTACAATTACGGTGGACAATGGTGCAAAAAAAAAAAAAAAAAAAGTGAAGGTGCGCCAATATATGCGAATACATACCGCCAACATAATTAACGTAAAGGTACATAATGATAAGCTTTACTGAAATGAGAAGATACAATAATCCCATATAGTCTCCCTGAGAAGAGCTCATACCTAAATGATCAAAAATAAGGAGGTATTAAGGAATAGGGTAGAAATTGGGGAGAAAGAGTAGGCAGCCAAAAGGGAGGCCAGAATAGGTAAAGGTAGAGAATAGGTAGGGTAATCTTGGATTAAGGGACTACGCATTGTAGGTCCTAGGTTTCTGTTGTTAGGAATGTGGGTGATGAGATATAGGCGTAGGATTTGAGAGTGGCACCCAGGCTTAGGGGTCATCGGCATCTGAAACAGTTGCATGATTCCTTCAGATAATCCATTAATAGAGCTTTGAATGTGAAAATGCTTGGAAGTGAGGATAATTTTAATGAGTCTTGCATAGTGTTCCAAAGTGATGGAAGTGAGAAGTTGATTGCTGCTGAGCCAAGGGTAGTTTTCACTCTAGGAATCTGGAAGCAGATTAAGGAGAAGCATCTCAGGCCATAGGAACCTTTAGCCCATTTGAAGATGTTCGATATGTATGTAGGGAGGTTATCAGATAATGCTCTAAAAGACCAGAGGAGAGCATTCCTTTTTCTTCTAGTTGAGAGTGAGGTCCATCCCGAAACCTGGTATAGACAACAGTGATGTGTACTACGGGGTAGATTTAAGATAAATCTTAAAGCCTGGTGGTAAAGGATGTCCAGTTTGTTTAGCATCGTTGATGGGCAATGACTGTAAAGGAAATCAGCGTAGTCCAGTATAGGTAGGAATGTAGTTTGTACTAGTCTCATTCTGGCTTCTAACGTGAGTAGGTGTTTAATGCGATAGAATAAACCTAATCGCTGTCTTAGTTTCTTCAAGGTTTCATTTAAGTGGCACAGAAAGTTGAGCTTGCTATCCAGCCAGAACCCTAGGTATTTAAAGGTACTTCAAGGGGTTCATCTAAGAGTGTTCGGATCTGTGTGATATGTGTGATATCAGAACAAGGAGGCAGCTGACTGAGGCAGGTAGAACATTTCTGCTAGAAAATTTCTAACTGGGGGAGTAGACAGGTACGACTATATTAGAAGTGTAGGACCAGCAAGGTAAATTGAGATCTTCAGTCAGGGTATAAAAAGCACAGTACTTAGCAGTGTGCTGACCTGAGTTGGGGGACGTCAGCTGAAAATCATCCCTGCAGTTAGCTGGGGGGGGAGCTGTTGATTGGGGGGGTTTAGGCAGAAGTGAAGCAGTTGTCTGCAGTTAGACTTCCCCTTAGTTAGCTCTTGTTTTCAGGCAAGGAGGTTGCTGACTGAAACAGAACATTTCTGCTAGAAAATTTCTAACTGAAGGGGGTAGACAGGTACTACTATATTAGAAGTGTAGGACCTGCAAGGTAAATTGAGATCTTCAGTCAGGGTATAAAAAGCACAGTACTTAGCAATATGCTGATCTGAGTTGGGGGAAGTCAGCTGAAAATCATCCCTGCCATTAGCTGGGGGGAGTAGCTGTTAATTGGGGGGAGGGGCTTAGGCAGAAGTGAAGCAGTTGTCTGCAGTTAGACTTCCCTTTAGTTAGTTCTTGTTTTCAGAGCAAGGAGGTGGCTGACTGAAACAGCTAGAACACTTCTGCTAGCACATTTCAATCAGAAGTCTAAGGCTTATCATAAGGCTCAGTATAGGGCTGAGGTTTAGTAGCGAGCAAGTCAGTTGCAGGGACAGTGGGGTGCTCTTCTCCCAGGTTACACTCTGGAGAAAGGGTCACTGCTCCTTCTGCAGGATCTTTGCAGAGCTCCATGCTTAGCTGGTAGCAATAAGGGAAGAGATCTCACCCCTGTGGCATGGCTCAGCTGGGGCCCACAGCCCACATTCCCACCCCCCCAGAGGCCACTGGGCCAGAGGATTAGCAAGTGGTGGGGAGAGGTAAACTGACTGTAGGGGACACTGAGGCTAGGAGAACAATGGTAGAGAGAGTGAGGGAGGGGAACCTAGGTAGTGTTCCCCCATACTGGGGACTGTTAGCAGTGAGTTGGGTAAAAATAAGGTTGAGGTTCATAAAAAGAGTACTGGAGATGCAAAAGGGGAAAGGCTGTCAGGGTCTCTAAGTAATAGGAAAAATATGAAGGTAATGAAAACGGGAAGGAATGCAGGTATAGGATCACATAACAGCAAAAGAGGATCCAGAGCTAGTTGGGTGGGGGTCTGCCTTAATGCAGGGAATCTGGGTAATAAAATGTCTGAGCTCTAGGCACTGATGGCAGACACAGAGGCAGACCTCATAGTTATTACAGGAACGTGGGCTAAAGAGAATAATGACTGGGACTTGTCAGTCCAAGGTTATACAGTATTTAGACAGGATAGAGGGAGAGGCAAAGGGGAGATGTTGCCCTATTTGTCAAGGAGGGCATCAAGGCTGTGCAGGACAGACATATCAGGGCAAGCAAAGTGGGAACAGAGTTGCTGTGGAATCACCTCATGGTGCCTCAGGCAAAATAGATTGAGTGGGGGTGATCTATAGACCTCCAGAACAAGGAAAAAAGAGAGATAGGGAGTGGGAGGAAGAGCTGGCAAGGGGAGTGAAGATTGGGGAATTGGTGGTAGTAGGTGATCTGTATCTGCCAGATATCAACTGGAACATTCCAGCAGCCAGGTGCACCAGAAGACAGGCCCTGCTGAATACATGGCAGGACTACCTGCTGTTGCTGCTGGTTAAGGAGCCCACTAAAGAAGGTAGTCATTCTCGTTATGGTGTTCAGCAACTCAGAGATACAAACATACGAAGAAGCCAGCAGAAGAAGGCCATTTGGTCTGTCAAGTCTGCTCATGTTGCAGGGTCCACAGCTTGAGCTACTGTCCCTGCCCCCTCTCCCCACTGCTCCCATCCTCCCTATCCATGATGCTTACCCTCCTCCATACCTGTTCCAGCCTCGCTTAAAGCTGCCCACCGTCATCAATGAGATTACCTCTTCTGGCAGCACATTCCAAGTGTCCACCACCCTCTCTGCAAATAAGTGCTTCCTGACCTTCCTCCTAAACCTCCCACCCTAAGAGATGGTGGGGGGAGAGAGGGTAGGGGAGCCAGTGGGGTCCAGTGACCATAACTCAATGGTTTAAGCTGTCCCATGGGACCAGAATACCTCTATCAAAAACTGAAGTCCTAGATTTCAAGATAGCAGACTTCAGTCGGATGAGGGAACTGGTTTGAGACAAATGGATCAGGGTGGACAGCATAGGAGGAGTAGATGAAAAATGGGTAGCAGTCAAGAAGACCATTCTTAAGGCAACAAAGTCATCCACAAGCATTGTTAAAAAATGAAACAGGTACAGTAGACCAATATGTTTCTCGGAATAGGTCAGAGAAGCCATGAGGGTCAAGAAAAAGGCTTTCACTAGGTACAAGGAAAAGCTGGGGATGAGGAACGGGGGAGTATCAAATAAAAACTAGGGATGCAAAGAGGATGATTAGGGAGGCAAAGGCAAACACAGAGCTATGTATTGTTGAGGGGTCTAAGGGGGGAAAAAACAATTCTTCAGACACATTAAGGAAAAAAGGAAGCAGGGAGGGAGTATTGTTAGGCTACAAGGGGAGAGGGTACTAAAGGAAGATAAACAAAAAGAAGACATCCTTAACAATTACTTCTGAGCTGTCTTCACAAGGGAAGATGCTGGGCCCCTGCCTGGGAGTAGCACCAAGGCATCTGTCAGGAGCATTGCTGAAATGAGCCCACCAGGTTTTACCAGAAAAAGGGTTCAGAAGGGTCTTGAAGCCCCAAAGGTCAATACAGTCCCAGAGCCAGATGGGGTGCACAAAAGGGTGCTAAAGGAATTGGCTGCAGAACTGGCAGAATCCCTAGTAGAGCTATTCAATAGCTCAATTCAGACAGGGGTGGCTCCGAAAGACTGGAGGGTAGCAGACATAGTCCTGCTAAACAAAGGGGGACAAGGAGCAAATGGGGAATTACAGACCTGTCAGCCTTACAGAGGACCTTGTGGACTGCCCAGAGAGCAACAGTCTACAGAATAGTAAACAGCACGGGTTTGTGACAGGGAGGTCTTGTCAGACCAACCCAATAGTTTTCTCTGACTTGGGAACAAAGGTAGTAGATAAGGGCCATGCTGTGGATTTACTTCAGTTTTAGCAAGGCTTTTGAGTCAGTGCCACACAGATAACTGCTGAAAAAGCAAGAGGACCTAGGCACAGCTAGGGGCATAGTTAGATGGATAGAAAACTGGTTAAAGGACAGACAGAAAAGGATGGTAGAAAATAGGGTCAAACTGAAGGAGAAACAACAGAGGATGGTAGTAAAAGAGGTCAGATTGGAAGAGAGGGAAGTCATGAGCTGGATGTTACAGGGATCCGTCCTGGGTCCTGTCCTCTTCAATATGTTCATCAGCAACATTGGCGAGGGCATCTGGGGCAAGTTGTGTCTCTTTGCAGATGACACAAAGCTCTACAGTAGGGTACTGTATATAGCAACAAATGTATCAGGGAGATGATGAGGGATTTACAAAAGCTAGAGAGGTGGTCTAAGGTTTGACAGTTGAAATTCAATGCTAAAAAAAAATGCAAGGTTATGCACATAAGGAAAACAAGCATTTGCCAATACCAAATGTTTGCATTGGAAGTGCAGAAGTTAGACAGATGCAGAATTGGAATGCTAGTGAAGTATTGAACTCATACCAACCTCACCTCCACCCTGCAGCGATGGACAGGCATTGGGGTGTGCCTTTGGGTCGTCGCCCATAATGCTCACGGCATTTCACCGCACACCATCCTGCAGACACTGACAATTGTTGAGGTGTGCCTTGGGGTGTTTAGCTTTACAGTCACCCCATTTCATAAGGACATATACTGAAATGGGTGCAGTATAAGATAATGGGGTGAACTCTGGGGCCAAAGAGTCCAAGGCACACCTCGATGAGGGTGGGGGTGGAATGGCATGAGCATTACAGCTGGCAGTTCAAAGGCACACCCCTGACACCTGACAGTCTGTACAGGGTGGGACATTATGGTTAGAAACCCTAATGCCCTGGGCGTTCGTTGGTATTTGCACTACAAATTTTCAACATGGCCTTTTTGTGACCCCCACCTCATGAAAGCATTTGGGACCTCTGCTCATGAACAGTGGCACTGTGATTTTGTTAATCTGTCCCAAAAGTTGATTTCTCACAGTGACCGTGCCATTCTGCGCCAGATGTGTGAAAACACAGTTCGGGCAGGATGTGAAAAATGACAGCTGTACCATTCATAGGGAGGTGTGAAGAGATGGCAGTGTTGAAACTCTGGAGTGAAAATATTAAAAATGCTCAAACTTATGAGCATACGTGAAAACTACACAATGCACGCTTGTAACAATTCATTTAGTGGAATTATTTTACCAAATTTTCAATGTAGGCATTTTGTGACCTCTGCTCATGAACACTGTCACTATGATTTTCTTAATCTGTCGTGAATGTTGATTTCCCACAGCTACCATGCCATTGTGCGCCAGATGTGCGCAAACACATTTTGGGCAGGATGTGAAAAATGATAGCTGTACTGTTCATAAGGAGGTGTACAAAATTGACAATGTTGAAAATCTTGAGTGAAAATGTTACAAATTCTGGAAGTTACGAGTGTGCATGGAAACTGCTCAATGCATGCTCGTAACATAGTCATTTTATGGACTTTTGTCACCAAATTTTCCACACAGGCATTTTGGGACCTCTGCTCATGAACAGTGTCACTGTGATTTTCTTAATCTGTCCTGAACACTGATTTTCCACAGCAACCACGCTATTTTGCGCCAGAAGTGCGAAAACACATTTTGGTCAGGATGTGAAAAATGACAGCTGTATTGTTCATAAGGAGGTGTAAAAAAATGCCAGTGTTGAAAATCTGAAGTGAAAATATTACAGATTCACCAAGTTATGAGTGTGCATGGGAACTACGCAACACTCACTTGTGACACAGTCATTTTTTTGAATTTTTTCTCCAAATTTGCAATATAGGATTTTTGGGAGCCCACCTCATGAACAGTGCCACTGTCATTTTGTTACTCAGTCCTGAACAGTGATTCCACGCAGTGACCACAAAATCACCTTTTGGGACCTAATAACCAGATGACAGTCATTGAATTCATGAGATGGGGCCCAAGGACCCCATGTTGAAAATGTGGTGCCGAAATTCGCAAAAATGGCCGAGATATCCACATAAGTTAAAAAAAAAAACATTATTTCCATTGTACAGCTTAGTGGCATTTCTTCAGTTTATGGTCAGCTTTGAAGAGTACAGACATGTTCCCGATCCACTTAAGATCGTCGCGCTAGGCTCCGGAGATATGTATGGGGTGAGGGCGGTGTGGGGAGATGGGGTGCGCAGAGGGTGGGTGCAGGTTGGGGGATGGGGCACCGGACACATCAAGGGATGTTTTTTTCTTTTACACGTAACAAAAAAAAAAAACAACCAGGTGGGAAGGTTTTCTTTTTTTACGGGTACTTTGGTACACTGGGGTGGGCTCCCAGCATACCACCTGAGTGTTTGTTGGGGGGGTCTGTAGCCAATGGAGATCAGGCACCCTGTCGGCACATATAGAGTGTTGAGGGGGGTGCATGAGCTTAGGGGGATTGGGCACCCCCTCGGCACACAACAAATGGGGGGGACATTATGCTGATAGGGATTGGGCTCCCCCATCGGCAAATGAACTTGGGAGGGGCATGCCGACAGTGGTATTGGGCACCCCCGTCGACTTTCATGGGGACTGTGAAAGGCAGATGGCGATAGCTGCCGCCATGTTAATTTAAAACAAATGCAGGGACATTATGGCGACGGGGATTGGGCTACCCCATCGGCAAATGAACTGGGGAGGGGCAAGGGGGCATGTCAACAGGGGGATTTGGCACCCCCATTGGCTTCTGTGAGGACTGTGAGAGGCGGTGGCACTAGCCGCTGCCATATTTATTGAAATGGGACACCAGACAAGGCAAGTTGTAATTTGCTGGTATAATCAGGGACCGCCCCAGCAGCAAAAACAGTTGATTGTTAATGATGGGGCGCTCTCTGAATGCAGCGGCAAGTTTCTTTCAAGTTGGTGGCACGCTACAATACTGCTGTCATTGACAGTGTGTTCCTCTATTGGCACCACAGAGATCAGCCCCAAAATGGACTGCTGGCACTGGCCACAACACTGCTGCACCTCCACAACTTGCTACTATAGCAAGCTGCCTCAATAGGTTTCCTTTCGCATGTGCACAAGCAAACATAAAAAGCTGGATGGAGTGGTTAAAATGAGCATTATGGCCGAGGAAAGGGACCTTGGAATCATCAGTAGTGACCTTCTCAAACAATCAAGCCAGTATAACAAGGCTTATAATAAGGCTAATAGCATGCTGGGGTATATCGGAAGGGGCACTGACAGCAGGAAAAATTAGGTACTTTTACCTCTATATAGGTCACTTGTGAGGTCACACCAGGAATACTGTGCTCAGTGCTGGAGTTCTCACCTAAGGAAGGACAGGGACAGTCTGGAGAAGATACAACACAGGGTGACCAAGATGATTCAGGGCCAACAGGTCAGACCTTATGAAGACTACCTCAAGGCACTGAAAATGTACTCACAGGAAACCTGTCGACAGAGGAAGGATATAACAGAGACATTCAAGTTTCTGAAGGGAATAAACAAGGTGAACTGCTTAGCAGGAGTACAGACTCAACAGCCAGCGGTCACAAGTGGAAACTGGTGATGAGAAGGTTTAAGAGGGCTATGAGGAAGTTCTGTTTTATGGAAAGGGTGTTGAGTCACGGAACAGTCTACCAGCGAAGGTGGTGGGCGCAAGACTATGAATGGTTTTAAGAATGTCTGGACTAGAGTGAACAGGTTTGGTGATTGCTCAGGTCAGTAACAGTAGGCAAAAGATCAGGAGGGTGAACCGGGAGGGATAAAACCCTATGTGTATAGTAGGTCCTGGGGCAGATAGGGAACTTTGGGCAGACCTTTTGTCTTTTTCTGTCATACTGTCTATGGTTCTACATTTCTTATTAACTCTGGTAACTGAATTTGTATTAACCATGAAATGATTAGTTGGTACAACATTTGATTGACATTAAAACTGTTACGGGTAGTTTTCCAAATGTGCATAATTTGCTCACATGATTATTACTGGTTTGTGAATTGTTTTCCATAACACAACTAAGCATGTTAATTATTTGGCAGTCTTGTTAAACCTGAAAAGGCCACACAGTCTCAAGGTGGCTGTAGCTGCATTGATGTCCCCTGGAAATAGCTGTTGAATGAGAGGTGGTAACCCAAGGCAAGTAACTTCAGTTATGAATTTCGCATTGCAAATAAAACTGGTATGTTTATCAATGAGGGAGGAAAGGAAGAGGACAGTAGGCAGCATATTCAAACATTTTATCCTTCAATGGTGGTCAGCACATACCCTGCTCTCATTTCCTCGGCTGCCCGCAGTCTGACTCATGAATCTACTCTAGTGATATACCAATAGGTATATTGATATAGCAGTTCCTAGACCTCTTGGAAAACTCACAGGTGCTTTGTGATGTTTCAGAGACATCTTGCACTGACTACATTTGATATACTCCCTGGTATACTGTTGCAGTAGAGTGGATGTATGAGTCAGATGACAGCTGGCCGAGGAGGTGAAAGCAGGGTTTGTGCAGGCCATGAGACCTGAGCGGGGCCTGGAGTCCTGAATGAGTGGGCAACTGGACAAAAGGGAAGTCCAGTGGCATAGAGAGTGGGAGGGAAATGGTGCACTGGTCACCAGGGAAGTCTTCAATCTGTATAGGGAGAGTAGAGGGTGTACCAGCAGACACCAGGGGCATATTCAGTTGGTTTTGAGGAGAGGAAAGATGCCACTGGATATCAGGGAGTCATCAATGGATACAGGGAGAGGAGGTAGCCTACAGTCTGCACTGGCTATTTGGAGCAATGTACCATGATCATGATATGAGATGTAGATTGGCAGGTAAGGGGGTGGTAGGGCCTTGCATTTTGAGTACTGTCATTAACATGCTATTCATGAATATTGAAGTTCAGCACTTCAGGTCTAATGGGTTTGTGCCTTGCAAAGTGCCATCTTGCTCACTGTGGATATGGTGTTTAGTGTGTGGTTTATGCTCACATAAGTTTTAGGGCTTTGCTTTCTTTGGCAATCACATGAAATGTATTGGAAATCTGTTAGTGCTGCCCAGGGTTTTAGCACTCAGTTTAGTATACCTGCTTTTGTGGTGCACTATTCTGTGCGTAATTAAATATAGGGCACAAAATATTTTTAACATTGATACTGAGGGGCAGTGTATGACATAATATATGCTGACTCTACTGATAAAAAAGGGGGAGGAGAGTTGGGGGGGAGGTACCAAGATACAAAGAACACAGAGATAAATGGATGGAAGGCAACTAAGAGGACAAGCATGTTATACATGTTGTGCTCGATTTTAAAAGAGCCCTTAGAGGGAGGCAAGTTGTGTTGCTCTAAGGGTTGCAGCAAACCCCGGGTGTGCCAGGGACCCTTCACCCGATTTTATAAAAAGTAGGGTCCCTGAGTTTGCTGCAAGTCTCTAGCTGCGCCAAACAGTTGGCGCATCTGCGGACTTTGCTGCAGGAATCCGCCTCCCCACTCAGTGCAACACTAGAGGGGCCGGGATGGTGAGAAGGGGGAACAGCATGCCAGGAGGGTGCCTGGGGCATAAGGAGCATGGGAGGTGGCAGTCGGGGTGTCAGTGGACAACTGTGCATCAGCCACAGTGATATTGCACCCAGCGGGGTACATCTCTAGTGTGCAGCAATATGTACAATAAACATAACTTCCCTGGTAGTCTAGTGGCCCCCCTATCCCCGATCTCCCTCAAGTATACTGATTTAACCTCCCTGGTATTCTAGTAGACTATCGGTCTCCGATCTCCCCCAAGTAAAATGATATAACTTCCTTGGTGGTCTAGCCGACCCCTGATCCCCGATCTCCCCAATAACAATGTGATATCTGTCCCTGGTGGTGTAGTCACCCAGGGAAGTTAAATCAGTATACTTGGGGGAGATCGGGGATCAGGGAAGGCGTCTAGATCACAAGGGAGTTATGTTTATTGTACATATTGCTGCACACTGGATATGCACCCTGCCTGGTGCCACACCACTGTGCCTAATGCACAGCTGTCCCCTGACACCCCTACTGCCACCTGTTGTGCCCCAGCATGCACCTACTGCCCCCTGTAATATCCTATCCCACTAGCACAGGCTACTTAGACCACCTCCTGGCTGGTCTAAGTGGTGCCCCTTGCTGTGTCCATGGTGGGAATTGTAAAATCCCCAAAAGGGGATGTTGCAGCCCCACCATGGTGCAAGCCCCCTTGCAACCTGGTGCACTTGGTTGTTTGATGCAACCCTGGTGCAAGGGGGCTTTGGCACAGCAGTGTGCAGATCTGGCACAGCCAGCGTTGTAAATCATGTTTGGCACAAGTTGTGACACAAGTCACCTCTTGTGTCAAACTCTTTTGACCAAGCCACTTGAGTTGATCTAACTGCTTTTAAAATTGGACCAGTTGTGTCCAATATTTAATACATAATGATATCCATCATAATGGCTCCCAGATTGTATTACATGATGTCATTAACACTTTAAATTCCTTGAACTTTATATTATTTGAGGAGGTCATCACCTGCATGTATAACATGCTAAACCTCTTAGTTGCATTCCTTCCATTTCTCTCTCTCTCTCTCTTATTTGTATTTTTGTAACTTTTCAATGGTTCCCCTCTCTCTAGCCCTTTTCTGATCAGTAGGGTAGCATACATTTTGTGTGTCTCAGTACAAACAATGCAGACCTAAACATCAGATGCTGTAGATGATGATGTGCATCCCCCAGGAGCTTTGATAAATGCAAGGAGTCTGGGTTGTTAAAAAATCCTGAGAGGCTCTAGTACCCATTAAAAAAGCTATTACAATTCATGGTGCCTCCACCCAGGGATGGTAAGTGAGCTAAGTGAAAAGCTAATACTACTCTCTGGGAAGCAACAGAAACCCACTGTATCCCCTGCTGTTACACCCCACCTGCTTCCCATACAATTTAGCAAACAGTCCCCTAAATAAGTAACTTAAATCTGTAAAAATGGATGTGTTCACAGACAGGGATTTTCAAACAAATAAGGAATTTTACTAAGAATCAGGAACTAAGATTGATGAAGAAAATATGGGATTGAACAAGCAAAGACAAACCAGCAATAACTCTGTGGCCCCTGGCTAAACAGCCTCTGCCCTCTGCCCAAACCAATGTTCCACCCCCTGCACTCCGGTACCACTACCCCACTACTGCAGCTAACAGATAACCATCTGCACAGTCCCAGGCAGCTCCTGGTTCTTCATCACATACCCAGCCATCAGAATGGTGCAGGACTACTGGTCTTTGCACATGGTTGGCTGGTGTTGGCACACTCAAACAGCAATAAACCCCAACATTAATCCTGGTTGGATATCCTAGTCCATATATCATGGGCAGACTGGATGGACCACTGGACTTTTTCTGCCGCCATTGTCTATGTTTCTATAAACAAGTAGCACAACTACAGCCCTAACTAAACTATCTACAATGGTGGTGTTGCAGGATCCTTTGGCCCTGATGTTGTACTTATGGTTCCCTGACTCTGAAGCCTTACCCCTCTGCCACTGTCCTGGTTGAATTTACTGGCTCTGTCTTGTAGCTCTGGGACACACACCTCGAAAGGCTTCTTGGCTCTCCTCTGCTAGTTACTGTGTCTGGCACCTAATGCAGATCAGCTGGGCTCTGACTCCATTAGTCTCTTGGGGTGGCTGGATGTATAGCAGGCTGGCAAACTTACCTTGTGCAGTGAAAACCCCAAGGCAGCACCTACACTTGCAGGGCAACACATAGCTGTGGTGTGACATGGTGGATTCCAGATCCTTCTGGCACAGGTTTTACAATCTCTGTGCCCATCTGGCCTGTCACTAAGCAAAGGTCCCTCTTTCTCTGAGGCTCAATTATAGGTGGCTCCCCTTGCACGCTAAATGGCTCCATCGCTGGATCAGCATTCTGTCACAGATGCAATGTGTATATCAGCATCCTCCTCCTCCTCCTTGGCTGTAGAAGCACAAACCCCTTCAAAAGTATCTGCACAGCTGTTTCTCACTAGCACAGATGATAGGTCTGTCTCTGAGCATTGTCTTACACAGAGTACTTCAAAAAGAACTCCCATTGGTCAAGTCCTTCTATCAATCATTGTGAAGGTCTGAATAGCTGGCCTTTGAGGGTTGATTAGTTGTCCAAGACCCTGGCAAATGAATGAGTCCTCCTAGAGCCCATGAGCCCACCAGGCTGCGGTTCAGGCTTTGTGCAGTCTGATTGATTGCAGTCCAGCTGCAGACCTTTGTTGCCATGTAGAGATGTGGTCAGAGGTAGCAAAGATGGTGGCGCCCATCAGTCCTTCACAAAGTCTTTATTTTAGAGGACTTCTGCCCACAGAACACACTTGAGACCCCATGGAAGAACTTATACATATGCACCATGGCTTCCAGTTCAATTGGTGGATTGATCAGGGGGATGCCTCTAGCAGAGACAGGAAAAGTTAACAAAAATGTTCTTCCTGAGAATTTTTTAAATGTGCCTGGCTTTGCATAGTGTGAAGTGACATTTCACATAGTTCTGTGGCTAATATTATATGTAATGGCACTTCCCTGGCAAAAGTGTCCAAGAAGTGTCACTTTATATAATAGGAAAATGCTACTTCACCTAGTGAAAACTAGAGGAAGTGCTCCTTGTACTTTTGTTTAATATTAAAACAAAATGTAAACCTATAAGCCACCCCCACCCAAAGTATACTATAGTGCCCCAACTATCCAGACCTTTTGTAGGTACATACCCCACCCCTCTAACCGCTGACACTCACCTCCCCCTTCTGAATCAGTAAACTTTTAAATGATAAAATGTATCCCTTTTACCCAACCCATGCCACATCAACAACCTGCCACATTAATAAAGCACCCACCACCCACTCCTCCATCCCTGTCTGGAAATGCAAAAGTATAATGACCCCCACTGTACCCACTGTACCCACTCTTTTGCCTTCAGCCTCCCTCCCCCAAGGCCCCCCAAGGTGTCAAAGGAAAGGATACATATAAATAAAAATTATTCATATCCAGAAAAAGAAAACAGTATCATGCTTGAGCAAGTGTGCTCACTCATCAGTGTCCTGCAATAGAATGAATGAATGATATCCTCACTTAAAGTAATGCCAGATTGCATCTGCAAATGTATCACCTTGAACTTTTTTTTTTAATTTTTGACCAGGAAAGGCACACTATGACAGCTGGTATGTCCTGGGAGTGGGTTACATGAAATTTTTTTTATTGATGGGGAAATGTTGGTCATGGGTCGTGACACTGGGGGAAAACTCCCCTCCTCTTGGGAGGGGGCACTGTTGGTCTGCTTCCCAAAATGGAGGACCCTGAAGGTGTGGAGGAGGCTATGGGGTAGCAGGCTGGAGCTCAGTCCTTGGCTGCAGCCTGTAGTTCTTTAAAGGGCAGTGTGTTGGTATCAGAAGAGTTTTCTGAAACAAAGATTTGCCAATGGATACAGATCTGGAGTCAGAAAATACCTTTTCAGCTGATGTGAATCTGGAAGCATAGTTACAGGGGAAAAAATGCATTTGTTACAAATAATGGCAGAGGAGGAACATGGGAGTAAAAGGAAGGTATCTTCTAAGCAAAGTGAATTTTTGCAGACAGAACCTTTGTCTTGAAAGAGCAGCCTTTTGCAAGTTTGTACTTACTTTTATGGGCACAGCCTGGGATGCTTAACAATGGAGCACAACAGCTGGAGGGAGAAGAACAAAAGAATGAGCTGACAGTGTGACACCGGCTCCCAGTAAAATCTATGCAAAGGGATACAATTGTACATAATCTTTTGTGGCCTCGTCAAACAGCACTCTGGAATGTGGGGTGGTTGCAGAATGAAGACGGGAAATTGATTCCCAACCCAGCACGGGATGCTATGGAAGTTGTTGGGTTGGTTGGACAAGATGAGAAGCAGATGCCACAGACAGTAGCAATGGAGTTGGCCTCCAGTGTCAAAAGCCCAGATGAGTCAACGAGTGCTGATGCGGGCAGTGCGCATGAGCTGTTGCAGGAAAATGTTCCTTCAGATACGGTGATGGAAACAGACAAGGGGATGGCTACACAGGTATCAGACAATCTAATTAAATTTAGTAAGAAAATGAGTATAAGTGGTAAAATCTGTAGCAGTACAGATGTTTGTTCAATAACTGAAACAACTGCATTTAAAAGTCAGCAACCCACAGACAGTTCAACTGTGTTTAAAATTTCAATAGATAATAGTAATAAAAGATAAGAAGTGGAGAATAATGGTTTGACATTGAATGAAGATATTGAGGAAATACAATGCTCCCAGATGGAGTTGGCATTTTCCCAGTAACTCCAGGGTGATTTTCCTGTGTTTTTCTGTAGATTAAATTATTTCCTATATAAGTCTAATAGCACTGTTTTCCTGTATAACAAATGCAAGTCAATGGGAAGAATTTCCCTGTAGATGACACCAAATCCCTGTAAAATACAGGAATCCCTGTGGATCTGGGAACCCTGCAGTTATTAAGTAATGATGTTCCCAAAAGCAGAAAGGAGGAGTCTAAAATGAATAATAGAGAGATAGTGCACAAACATGGGGAAAATGAACAAAATGATGGTAATAGGGAAGCTAGTCAAAATAAAAGAGGTCTCCACAGATTCTGAACAAGGCCTGTCAACTGATAATTAAAAAAATATATACTGTATACATCAAGGTGCCAGTTTCTCAGGATTGTTTCAAAATAGGCCAGAACATGCACTCAGAAGGAATGCATTTTGTTTAAAGTATAAAGGGGTGGAGGAGCACCCTATCAGATTACATGTGGCCGGAACATTATTAAAAGAATCAATGATTTTGGTTTTTTTTTCTTCAGAAATCTATGCATTGATTCATGTCTCTGGAGATGATATCTTTGATATAAGTTTTAGAACTCCTTAATCTCCAGAAAGATTCTGGAATAAATATCAATAATTGAAATTCTCTCCTCTGTGGTCACCCTTTATTGTAATCCCTCTGATGAAGCCTATGACAAAAACTATAACTGTTTTATTTTGAAATGAGGATGTGCATGTAAGTGACATTCAGTGTTGGCTTAAGCAAATGTGTGATCTATTGGGCCCACCAAATCCTATTATGGATACAGAGAATATATGGACTGGAGGATGAAAGTTTTGGGGAGAGACCATGGGATCTGTTTACATGCAGGGCAGCTGACAGCATGCTTTAAATGTCGGGCCAAAACACATCTTAGTGGCACTTGTGATAAATTGACATGTGGGGTGCGTGGGGAGTTTGGCTACATCAGTATGGCTTGTAAAAATGTATTCTGCTGCAATTAGCATGAGGAGAAGGGACATGTTTTTCACAACTGTCCCTGGGCTAATAGGAGCAGGTTTGATGGGGATGATCAGGCTGATATATTAAAAAGAAAATATGACATGAGCCAACAGGCACAGATGCTCCTCTAAAGATTAACCCTCAGGGTGCAACAGGAGAAGCAAAATCCTCCTTCTACAGACACATTAACCCCTTCAAATCAGAGTTGTACTAATGACCAGGGGGGAATCTGATGTAAATCAGGAAGATTCTTTGGTGGATGTGCAGAGTCAAGAAAAGGTTTCTGTTGTCCCACAAGCAGATATTCCTTGCAGACGGCAGCATGAAAGTGGTAACTAGAAGGTCTACTAGAGCATCTGCAATGAAGTCAAAAGCTGTCCCAGTCACTTTGAGTAACTAATTTGAAGTTCTGAGTTCTGCTGAAAGTTGGGGATTCAGGTGCTGAGGACATTGACTCAAATGCATCAGCCAATTCAAAATCCTTACAAGTTTTCATTTTTCAAGAAATTGGGGGAGCTACAGGGTACTAAAATGAGAACTAAGAAAAGCAAAATGAAGTCAACAAAAAAAAGGGGTGACTTGAAGGTTTCAGGAATAATGACGGTCTGTTAAATTTGGTACACCTGGAACATGGCCTCTTTAAAAATAATTTCATTGAATGTGTTTAGTATGAAAAATCCAAAGGAGCGGGGCAGCAGTCCTTTCCTTTTTGTATCATGCCACTTTTGATTTTTGTTTTTTCACAGGAGACTGATTTTCTTCCTTGCTGGATGTGCCTAAATGAATAAAGCATGGACGTGGGGTGCCTCTTATTGGTTTTTTGGAGAGGACAGAGTAGATGGGGTGGGAATTATTTCTAAAAGTGCTAATGTTCAGGTTAAAAAGGTGGTAGATATGTGCCCTAGAAGGGTGCTGTTACTACATGTAGTAGATAATGCTGAGTTTTTTAGACTAATTAATGTGTATGCAGCTCAGATTGAGTCTGAAGGGGCTGCTTTATTGGAGGAAATCTCTCCTTATTTATGTACACAGCAGCATGTGATGCTATGCAGAAATTTTAGTTCACAGTTGCATAATTTAACTATTGGAAGAATTGGAAAGAAGGTTTATTGCGTTGTGCATGCACTTTATAATTTGACTCAAAAAGCAAATTTATAGGATGCTTATCGATCTATCTACTGTATACTAGGGTTGGGGCCACTTATACTTTGTCTACAAGGATTGATTACTTATTTACATCAGCTCAAGTACAGATAAAAGATACTAAAGGATTTCCAGTAGAATGTTCATATCATTTTATGACAATGTGTACTTTTCATTACACCTTTACAGTTTTAAGGAATAATAGAGCCAGGTGGATGCTGAACAGTTCTATTTTAAAATTAAAAGAAATACAGGAAGCTGTGCAAAATCTTTTTTAAGCAAGACATTCTGTTGTTTTGTATTTATGATAACCTGTTACTATGGTGGGAAGACACAAAATTATTAACGCAGGAAGTGTTTCAACAATATGGGACTAAGAAAGTCAGGACAGACTATACGTAGAGCCCCATGAAATTCTTTTTATGTTTTATCATTTTTTTCCCCTGGAATTTCTTGTTATTTCTTTTTATTCATTGAAAATGTAGTTTTGTTTCTTATCACATTTACGTTCATTAAATACCTCAAAATGATCTTATACAGACTAGAAATCACATCCGTGGTATACTACATTGTATTAAGCAGCACTATGATATGATCTTGAAAGGTTCTGTGAATCAGACAATTTTGCTGCTGCTTCCTTGTGGACCATCTCTGTGGTAACAACGGAGCCTAAGCAACAACTGCTGCAAGCATGTATTTAGTTTTTGCCCCCCAAAAAACCAAGTAATTTTGTAACTCTTTTCATCTGTTTGTTTTCATTTTATTTCTTTTGATACCTTGAATTTTTTGTTATTTCTTATTTAAGAAAAACATGGGTCTCTAACTATATGCAATATTTAAAATTAAGAGATAAGCTATATAAACTTTTATCAAAAGCACAAGTGGATGGCATTTCTTATAAGGATCAAATTGAGGAAACCGTGTTTTATGCTGGAGCCAAATATTCAAAAGGCTCAGTTGCACTGGCAAACAGGGTTAGCACCCACGCAAACCAAAATGGTGTGTGTGCAAATGGGGGTGCAGTGGGGGCAAGAATATCAAAGTTGATATTCCACGGATGTGCACTGTGCAAAAGGGTTTAGTGCAGTCCTTTTGTGCCATGTAAATACCATCGCACAAAACCCCTTCTTTCTCTGTGCAACCCTAGTGGCTGCTGAAGGTAATGCAGCCAGCTAGCTGGTTGGCCACTGGAGGAGCACACCCACCCCTGTGGTCCATGGCATCTCCCCCTCTGATTTCCAGCCCGCACTTACAAAAAAACCTTCCCTGGTGCTAGTTGTTCCCCACTCCCTCCAATCACTGGCCCAATGTCTCAGTGCCACTTCCCTGGTGCTAGTGGTTCCCTCTCCTTCCAATTGCCAGCCTGATATTTCAATACCACTGCACTGGTGCTAGCGGTACCCCCCCTTCAATTGCCAGCTAGTACTATAACCCATATAACTTAAGGGTATGCCGCATGTTCAGCGACTTTTCAACAGTGAGGTCCCCTACAGTGACTACAGTGCCATGTCACTGTAGGTAATCCTCTGGAACCTGGCATTGTCTGTCAGGGGTCCTTCACCCCCCCCCCCCAAAATCAGCTGTGACTCGGAGTTGAGAATCCTATGTGGGGGTGCAGGGGGCACAGCCCCCCACATGGGGGGTTCAGTGGACTTCTTTCATCAAGAACTCAATAAAAGGCCCTATTGTGGGACAATATCTAACAAACCTAAAAGCTTCAAGTTTAAATTGGTGTATTTTTTTTTATTTTGTTCTCCATGCATGCATGCACAAAATAAAGTCTTAATTTGAGGTATTTACATGTAATTTCAGCATTCAGTAACACCAAACTTACTACACCTGTTGCAATGACAATTGATACATAGTTAGTCCTCAGAACTGAAAGGGTGTATGCCAATTTTCAAAACCCCATGTCCTAGTATGGTGGAGGTACAAGTCATCAAAAACAGAGTGTTGGAAGCAAACACTAATGCAACACTAACATACTATACTGATCTCAAAGAAAAGTAAAATTGAAAAGACAACTTGGAAAAGATGAGTGGAACAGAAAAAAATGGCAATGGCAAACTGTCCACCTTCAAAGATTTACAAGACAACTGTAACCCCCCTCCTAAAGTGAAGCTTACCTGCTGAGCCATTGAAGGCTCGTGGTAGGTCCACCTGAGATGTCTGTGACCTCTATTGGAACTGGTGCTGGAGGACAGGTGAAGAGGAACTGTGGTTTTAATTTGTTTTTCTTGTTCTGGGCTGCCAATGAAAAGGGTGCCCATGCATCCAAAAAAAGGAAGGGAAAATCACCACTGATGTCACCATCACTAACTGGATCACAAATATGTCAGGCTGACTTTGCAAATGTAAAAATAATGCTGCATGCAGTGAAAGAAATTGTCTGAAAACAACAGCAAGTACAGTGTGTGACTGTAAACAGGTGGACATCATCGTATTGCTGACCTTTGACCCCCGTGAACAGGCAATCAGAATGCATAGGGCCCTGAAAGAAGCTCAAAACACTCTGAGAGAAAAGCAGTAGAGTGCTTGGTGCCCTTTGCAAACCACAAGGGAACCAGGGAAGTGAGTGACAAGAAAATCAGTCAATTCGGGACTGAATTGGGAGTGAACTGAGCTGGAACCTTTCCCCAAGCAAGCAGTCTTAGGTAATCCTTCTTGGGCAGCTGGAGAAGAAAGAAGGGCCAAGGAGGAGAGCTAAGGACCTAGCCAGCCTCAGAGCTAGAAACCCTTGTGGTATCCTGTTTAAAGCTAATACTGGTAGTTTCATCCAAACTGTGTGTTGCGCTTGTGAATCCTGAAAAGCTGCTAAAAGGACTTGCTGTGCCATCTGCAAAAGAGCTGTTCACCTTTGGAAAAAAACCTGCTGTAATCAGAGGTAGGAACTAATTTGTTCTACTCTGCTTGCTGTGATCAAGGGAGAAGATAGTCAGGAGCTTGTCTCTTGGTGCCTGGTACCCTCAATCAAGAATGCACCTACTGGGATGAGGCAGAGAGCTCTTTGGTCTGGGCCCTTCAGAACTTGCCACACTGCCACACTGCTGGAGAGTGAAAGGAAGAGCCATGAAGTGACCCAGCCCAGCTTATGCTTGCATCTGAAATATTTGCCTGCTATTTGAATTCATTGGTGTCTGACTGCACCAGAGGCCTGTGCAACTACCTGCTTGAACCCTGCTATCACTGCACCTGCATAAGTTCATGATGCATGAGTACTGGCCTAGCCAGTTAGACCATTTCATCTCATTTTTCTTGTTTAGATTACAAATTGTTGTTGAATTCAGGTTTCTCTTTGGAATACAAAATATGCTATTGGTAAAGTGCTAGCCAATCAAAGTCAGTCAGGTGGGATAAAATCGCAAGCTTGTGTCAGTAATTAAATGTACCAATGCAAGATCCAGGGCACTGCAGCATCAGGCCTGCAACTGTGTTCCACCTGGGTACCCAGTACAGTAAGTAAATGCAGTTAAACAGTAGTGTTTTTTTTAATATCACATTTTATCTCCCACTGCTGGCAGGGCTTAGTGGCGGTAGTACCGACCATCCATTCTCCGTCCCCCCTCCAGTTTGTTGGGGATCGTACTGCGTGGGGGCTTGATTTTTTTATATTTTCTTTCTCTGTTGCATTAGATCCCCAAAATCCCAACCCAGAGGATGCCAGCACAAAGGACGAGAGTCCAGGCTGTAGATGTGCTAGCGCACATCTCAGCCAAATGCCTATTGGCGTCTCCCCTCCCCACACCATGAGTCCCATGCCATTGCCCATGCATCCACAGATGGCAGTAACAGGGTGGTGTGACAGCCCTCCCCGGAGGAGAGTGTCCTATGGGATGTTCCGACCTTTTCCCCCCAGCTGACCCCCAATGACCCAGACTCATTCCCGAACCTGGGTCACCAAAGATTACAGGTGATATCATTATTGCTGCCCAATGGGCCAGCAAACAGTAGTGTTGAAGTGTATTGCAAAACTGTGGGGAATCTGCTACTGTAGGTAGTAGGAGGTTTTACAATACAGTACGCCATGCTTTGGTTAGTGTGTGTGTGTGTGTGTGTGTGTGTGTGTGTGCGCATGCATGCTGATAGGGCCTAATATATATCTACATCTATATAATCTATCTATATCTATTACAGGGGCACAGTCGCACCTCTATAGTTAGGGCTTAATGGTGACTTCTATGTTAAACTCAACATTTTGCACTTTAAGAACTTCGCAACAGTTTAAGTGTTTTGCATAAAATTTAGCATGCACAATCAGGGACCAATGATCTCCTGATGTGGTAAGTTTCATTATGGTCAGATGTCTGGGTGCGGAGATATGAAGCATCAAAAATGTGAAAATTACTGTTTTTTGTGAAATTCTTTGTCACGCTACTGTGCAAAATTGGTGAGAAATTTTAGTCTAAAATATTTAGGGTAGATAGGTCTTGAGTCATAGATGTGCCTTTTGAGGATTTGGTGAAAAAATATTATTTAATTCCAGAGTTATTAAATTTCTAAGTTTCCCATTATTTTCAATGGAAGCAGTTAGACGTGAGCCTCAAAAAAGGATTCTTTATCGCAACTGCATAATCCTTTTTCACAAAAACGGGATCCTTTGTCACAAATGTGGAATGTTTTTTCATGCCACCACCATCTTGTTCTCAGTTAGCGGTAAAAACAAAATTAAATAACTGAAAAAATGTACTGCTTTAGTAGACACCAACAGTAGTCTTTATCTAATCAGGAACCATAGAATCCGATTCTGTGGTTAGTTTTTTGATTACTTACTTAGAAATGTGTTTTTTTAATATGCTGAAATCCTTTTTAGCAAATTGCAAAAAAGAATCCTGAAACAGGATCCTTTTTCATAATTTGTGAAAAATAATTTTTCTTTTTCCGCAAATCGTGGAGAAGGAACCACAGAAAATTATTCTTTTTTGCAATTTGCAAAACAGGAATTTTAAGACACCTGTTTCTTTGTTACTCCACAGTTACCAAATGATTTGTGATTTTGGTTTTAAATTTTCAGGGTACGAAGGGCTTGCCCCACAGATATGCCTTTTGCTGATTTGGTGAAAAATTAGTAATTTGCTCTGTAGTTCTGTGAGTTTAAATTTTGCTTTGTTTCCCATGGGATAACATTGTAATGCGGGGTGTACGCAGTCATTTATTTGTCACTCAGCTGTGAAGAAACGGTTTGAAATTTTGTTCTAAAATTTTCAGGGAACAAAGAGCTTGCCTCACCGATGTGCCTTTTGCTGGTTTCATGAAAATATATTAATTTGGTGTCAAGTTTCACAGGTTTTAAATTGTGTTGTTTTTTCTTTAGGATAACATTGCAATGTGAGGTGTTTCTTTGGCACTGCACACTAGGGGATCGGAGTGCAGGGCCCACACAGGCAAATAAAGATGCCACTACACTATCTCTAAAATTATGCATGAATGGGAATAGACATATGAGGACAATATATCAGAAATTATGGATGGATGGCTCTGCGTGTTCCCACGTGGAAATATGAATACCATTATGGAGTGATGGGAGGTAGGCTTTATGGATGGATGGCTGCTCAGGGCCCGGGGGCCTTGTGCTCCCACATGCAAATATGCATAGCATCATGGAGTGATGGGAGCACAGGACCCCACAGGGAAATAAAGATACAATTACAATCTCTCAAAAATTATGGATGGATGGGAGTGCAGGGCCCAGAGGGCCCTGTGTTCCCACAAGCAAAAAAGGCTACGATTATACTCTCTCAAAAAGTAAGGAAATTCTTTGCAAAAACCTTAGTTAATGCAACAGTTAGGGTTCTAGCAACAAAAGTTGGGAACTGTGGTGTTAGGGTTTCCAATCCTAACACCCCACCCCCACCTTGCATGTAGCAACAGGTGTGGGGGGTGCCTTGGGGTTGTCAACCCTAAGGCTCACCCTGTTCTCCTTTACTGTACCCATCTCAGCTTATTTTCTCATGAAATAAACTCAAGTGAGTGAGGGTGTTGGGGGTGTGGGGTGTGGGGAGTGTGGGGTGGTGGGTGCTGAATGGGAGGTGGGAGTGGGTAGGTCAGATTGACAAAGGACCATTTTCTTTTTTACAGGTTAATAAAAACATCAAGGGATCCTTTCCTTCATTTCAGGCCACGACAGTGATCAGAGGGTGGGGGATGCCACTAGACACCAGGGAAAGAGAAACAATTTATGGAGATGATGATCAGCGGGTGGGGGATGCCACTAGACACAGGGGAAATAAAAATGTACTATGGGGACATTGATCAGAGGATGGGGGGTATCACTAGACACCAGGGTAATATAAAGGAACCAGGGGATGATCAGCGGGTGGGAGGTGCCACTAGACACCAGGGAAGTGATAATAATAATTCAGAGGGACAGCGATCAGAGGGTGGGGGTGCCACTAGACACCAAGGAAACAAAGATATGAAAGGGAGGGTGATACAAGGGTGGGGGGTGCCACTAGACATCAGAGAAACCATAATGGCAAACAAAAAAGGATGTTCCTCTCATGAAAAAGGATCTTTTTTGTGATTCATGGTACGAAAAAGAATCTTTTTTTGTATCACGAGTCATGAAAAAAGATTTCTAATATGAAAAGAAAAATGATAAGGGCATTTCTCCAACAGTTAATTGCAGAATCCAGCTAAGGGGGTCAGGATAAGCAAGTCACATGTGTTGGTTCCCCTCCAAAATGTCATTTGTGTGGTTTTCAAAATTTAAATTTTTAGTGGTGAAAACTGAAAACAAGAAGGCAGCAAATGAAAAAGGATTTCCCCCTCA
Source organism: Neoceratodus forsteri (assembly GCA_016271365.2). Classification (NCBI taxonomy): domain Eukaryota; kingdom Metazoa; phylum Chordata; order Ceratodontiformes; family Ceratodontidae; genus Neoceratodus; species Neoceratodus forsteri. The sequence continues at coordinate 874,601,305 of CM057453.1, read as the reverse complement.
TGAAAAAGGATGACATCGATACAAAAAAAAACATTCTTTTTTGTTTCATACAGCTATGTTTTAGTGCTTACTAAGCATGCTCAGAACCAAATACAGGTATTCAAAATTTCAAAATTAAATAACTTTGGAATGGATTAATATTTTTTCACCAGACCAACAAAAGGCACATCTGCGGGCCAGCCCCTTTCTACCAAGAAACTTTCAGGCCCAAATTCCAAACCATTTGGGTGCTAGCCAAGCTAACAGAAAAATCCTTCAAACCGAAGGAGAAAAATTCTGAAAAATTCACTTTTTGCACTATTTCTATCTCGGAATCTGCACATCTCACTGGAGCAAAACTTGGCAAGCAAAGAGATCTACCAAAGAAAACCACACATGCACAATTTGTTGCAAATCTGTTGAATGGTTGTGAAGTCATCAAAGTGCAAAAATTCGGGTTTAACATTGATGTGTCAGTACAGCTGTAACTATAGGGGCAAGACTGCACCCTATATATATCTTAGAGGTTTGAGTAAGAAGCTGTGAATGAGTTTGATACATCCAGTAGATTTCCACAACCTCTGTTTGCCTACTGTGCAACTCTGAACAAATCATTTAACCTCTCCAGTGCTCCTGGATCACCCCTGAAAACAAGTTTTGTGCCTAGCGGGTCGTCCCTCATTACCAAAGAATAATTTATGTATTTATATCTATATATATATATAATTTCTAGATAGATAGATATACAGTATATGGGATATGCCATGGCCTTTACAAAAATATTATAGATAGATAGACAGATATACAGTATATGGGATATGCCATGGTCCTTACAAAACTATCTCAGATAGATAGATAGATAGATAGATAGATAGATAGATAGATAGATAGATAGATAGATAGATAGATAGATATACAGTATATGGGATATGCCATGGCCCTTAGAAAAATATCTCTGATATTTTTCATGAATACATTTTAACCTTATGGCATAACAAGTGGCGAAGCCATGGGTGATGTCAAAGGTCAAATTGCATGAGTGAGAAATATCAAAGATATTTCTGTTAGGGCCATGGCATATGTGATTTATGCAATGCATTTACTGATTTTGTTAAATGTGGTGTTTTTATTAGTTTTTATTGTTTTTTTTTTTTTAAATTGTGTCTGAGAGCTTTTTTAAGCATTCAGGATGGCCGAGCAGTTTTTTACGTCATGTGCATGACGATTTCTTAGTGTCAGTGCATCAACGTGTCTGATGTGAATCAGACTTTGTTTAGGTTTATGGGATTTCTATTAGCTTTGTATTACCAGTAGTTTAATTTTTAAAATAATGGACAGATTGCTGTTTCAGGCATCCAGGATGGCGGATCGATTTGTTCCATAATGCACATGACACTTTGTCAGTGTCAGTGTGTCAACACGCTCGATGTGAAATGGACAGTGGTTGTGATTGGGAGCCACAAATGAGGTCTCAGTGCTGGGAAGACCCTCTGTGCATTTACAGGAGAATGGGGCCACGTTGACAGAGGCAGAAAAAATCAGAGTGCTAGTTAGGGATGGATTGAGAGTGCTAGTCAGGGAACTGGTGAAGGTGAATGAAGGCTTGATCGGTGTGGTGTGGGACGGGGGGCAGCATCACAAAACCTCAATGCATTGATGTGTGAGGGAGAAAACATTTTAAAGAGGGAGTCTGGCCAAAAGTACTACATTGCAAAATTAGAAATTGGCCTACCCCCAATATATCTCATATCAAAAATTAGGTTTCTACATTACTTCGTTTTAAAGTTATGAACTATTTTGTAATGCTGATTTCACTCCCTGTTCAAAAAAGTCAGTTTTGGTGAAGAGCCACTGATGAAGTCACAACCAGGACTCACAGACTAGTCCTCCCTGTCAGCAACATTATAAGACCTATTTCTCCAAAGTTATAGAAACCAGCTGTAGTAATCATTAACAAGCAAAACTGACACAGGGTTGCCTGCAGTGCTTGCACTTCCAGAATGTTCATATGCATGGTGCTGTACTTTAGAATGCATCAGGAGGTGGTTTTGGAATGCAGTGCTGAACCAAAGTATACAATATTAAATTGGTGCACAATTTTAGAATGTTGGGAGGGTACACATACAATCTTGGCATGTGACAGGGATGCGCCATCTCACAGTGAGGTGGGACACTCAATCTCAGAATGTGACAGGGATAGCGGGCCCGCCGGTGCAGAGGCAGTGCATCTGTCTGTGACGCTGATGACCAGGGCTCAGAAATGGACTCAGGACATCAGAGGGCTAGCTGGGGGTAGAAGGACTGAGCATCCTTGAGACTGCTTTCCTTCTTCAGGGGAGGGAGTAGTGTGTCCAGCACATCATAGACCCCTGGCAGATGCTGGGGTGTCCACTGTGCCAGCGCCATTATCTGCGGGGGTAGGGCAGATGCAGGCATCATTGCATGTCCCCACCCCCAGTACAGCTGCACACAAAAAAAATCCCTGCCCCAAGCATGAAGCCCCGCCCTGCCACTGCCCCCACTACCAACATTGTCTGCTGGGTAGGATCCCACTCCTGTGGCACCACCCTGGGGGAGTAAGCCAAGGCATGTTACCATGGACTGTGGGGAGGTGCCTAAGCCTAGACAAGGGGGGCAGCAACCGGTTGGGGGCTGAGTTCCCTACAGGGAGTGGGGGAGCCGTACAAAAAAAAAAGAATGCGACAGGGACATGCATTGAGAAATTTAGAAGGGACTGGCAATTCTGGACTGCAGTAAGGATGTACACTGTTGGAATGTGACAGGACACACCATTTTATGTTGAAATTGCTTATCATTGCCACATTCTAGAACTGTATGCACCCACCACATTTCAAAATTGTGCATCATAGCCTCACCACAATCTGACATTGTGCTTTCCAGCCATATTCTAAAATTGAGCATCCCTGCCACATTCCAAAACTGCACATCCACACCACATTCCTAAGTTGTGTTTCAGTGCCACATTCTGAAACTGTCACCACCATATTCTGAAACTGCGTGTCACTGCCAAATTCCAAAACTGTGCATCACCGCCACATTCTGAAATTGTGCATCACCACCATATTCCAAAGTTGCATGTCACCGCCACATTCCAAAGCTATATGTTACTGCCACATTCTGAAATTGTGTCGCCACCACATTCCGAAACTGCACGTCACTGCTACATTCCAAAATCGCACATCACCATCACATTATGAAACTATGCATCACCACCACATTACGAAACTGCACGTCACTGCTACATTACAAAACTGCATGTCACTGTCACATTCCAAAGCTGCACATCATCACCACATTCCAAAGTCATGCTCACCACCACATTCCAAAATTTGCTTCACTGCCACATTCTGAAATTGTGCTTTACTGACACATTATTAAATTGTGCGTCACCACCGCATTCCGAAATTGTATGTCACCACCACATTCAGAAAATGCTCATCACCATCACATTCCAAAACTGCATGTCACATTTCGAAACTGTGTGTCACTGCTACATTCTGAAATTGTGCGACACACCCACATTCTGAAATTGTGCTTCACCACCATGTTCTGAAATTGTACATCACTGCCACACTGCAAAAGTGTGCATCACCACCACATTCTGAAATTGTGCATCACCGGCACATACTAAAACTGAGCATCACTGCCATATTTTGAAATTCTGCATTGCCACCACATTTCAAAACTGCATGTCTTCTCTGCATTCTAAAATTGTACCTGCCTTCCACATTCTGAAATTTGTGTGTAAACTTCCACATTCCAGTATTGCCTGTCATTGTCACATTCTGAAAATAGGCATTCCCACAATATTTCAAAACTGCACATCCCCACCACATTCTGTGTGTGTCACTGCCACATTCAAAAGCTGCATGTCTAAGTTACATTCTAAAATTATGCACCCCTACTTCATTCTGAAATTGCATGTGACTACTCTTTTCTGAAACTGCTTCACTGCCACATTTTGAGATTCCATGTCCATGCCACATTCTGAAACTGAATGTTGCCAACACAATCTGAAATCAAGCATGCCAACTACATTTTGAAAGACACATTAAGAAATTATATATTCCTACCACCTTCCACAACTATGTGTATCATAGAAACATAGAAACTGTCAGCAGATAAGGACCACCAGACCCATCCAGTCTGCCCATAAGCCCTATACATTGTGTGTTGTCACTGATCCTATGTGATCAATGGCTTTTCATCATTCCCTCCCTCCCTCTCCTATCAAGGTTCCCTTGTGCCTGTCCCAGGCATGCTTAAACCCCTCCACTGTGTTTGCCCCCCACTGCTCTGCATTTCAGAATTGTGTATCTCTGACACATTTTATAACTATGTGACACTGCCACATTATGAATTTTAGCATCTCTGCCACTTTCCAAAATTGTGTGTCCCAGGTACTTTCTGGGATTGTGTCATTGCTGCATTCCACGGTTGAAGTCTGGTGACATTTCAAAATCTCACCCCTGTAGTATTATAAAAATTGCACACATTTTTGTCATTCAAAAGCCATGTTTGCCGTTGTATTTCAGTCCCCCCCTGCACATTCTTAAGTACTGTACCTTACATCTGCATATTCTGGAAATGAATGCCCTGACCCACCCAGTGTCAGCTTTCCTTTTTCGGATGTTTACTACAACCGCAGTTTTATGTAATGTGGGAAAAATAAGGTTTATAAGGTAGTTTGCAAGGACTAGGCTGTGAGTTCTGGTAGCGACATCATCAGTAGCTCTTTACTGTAACCGACTTTTTTGAACAGACACTGAAATTTAGGGTTACAAAATGACATGTAACATTTAAACAAAGTAACTTAGAGATCCCATTTTTGGGATGAGGCCGATTGGGGATATGCTGATCCAAATTCCAAATGTATTGATGCTAGAAATGTTGCCCTGACTCCCTCTTTAACAATTAAAAGGAGTTGTGTTTGGTACATGAATATTCACTGTTTGTCTTAAACAATTAAAAGGAGTCGTGTTTGGTACATGAATATTCACTGTTTGACTTTAACAGTTAAAAGGAGTCATGTTTGGTACATGAATATTCACTGTTTGTCTTTAACAATTAAAAGGAGTCGTGTTTGGTACATGAATATTCACTGTTTGACTTTAACAATTAAAAGGAGTCATGTTTGGCACATGAATATTCACTGTTTGGACCAGGTTGTCATTGAGCCGATGCTGGCACACAAGACAGAACCATGCTGCTCATGCTGCCAGCTCGAACCAATCAGGACCTACTGTGACAATATTGTTACTCATGAGGACCTACAGTGATAATATCACAATAGTCTCACTCTAGGTCCGTGCAAATATATATACTGCTGCAGTTGCACCATTATAGTTAGGATTGCCCAACTGGTTCTATGTTAAACCCCTAACTTTGCAGTGCAATAGCTTCTGCAGAGTCCAATGAAATGGCCTCAAATGTGGCATGCATTGTCTAGGAAGCAAGGTCTAAGGCGGGTGGAAAGTTTTGTGATGGCAGACTCTGTGGTTTCTAAGAGTTGCATATGTGGTTTTCCTGTAGAGGGCTAATTGTTTTCCAGTACTTAACATGTTTTTTTTTTGCTTTCGCCTACAGCCTAGACAGCACAGAATCTTTCTCTTTAGGATAGAAGTGACCTGTATCAAGGTAGTGTTTTTCGAAGGTTTTGTGAAAAAATATTAAACGCAGATTTATAAGGATTAAAGGTTTTTTTCTGAGATGTTGTGAGCATGCTCAGTAGGGCTTTGGGATAACTCTCTGATACGACATGAAAAATTCCATATCATGAGGACTTTTTATTTTCTCACCACTTGCTTCTCACAACACTAAAAACACTTTTTCATGTCATGACAGCTTCCATCTTGTTTTTCCCTAAAACTAAAAAGCATGGAAAATAGATAAAAAATTGTGTATTATAAAAAAACACCTGAACATAGCGAAACTAGATTCTGGTGGGTTTTTGTTTTGTAAAAAAAAGAAAAAAAAATTTAAAAATTTCCTTTTCGGGGCACCCCAAAATCCAGGGTGCCCAGCTTAGCAAAAGGAGGTATTCACCCACATTTCTGTATGGGAACAGCAGTCCTTTCTTGATTTTTGTGGCTGCAGCTGGAGTGCGGCTGCTGACATGAGTAACAGCAGTTAGCTAACGATCACTGGATCTGGATCTCTGTCTGTCTGTCTGTCTGTCTATCTATCTATCTATCTATCTATCTATCTATCTATCTGTCTGTCTGTCTGTCTCTCTCTCTCTCTCTCTCTCTCTCTATCTGTTTTTCATTCCATCCCCTTTCCAGCTCAACCAATCCTTCCTGTTTCCCTGATCCTGAAAGAACAATAAAGCAAACTGGGATGCCCACCATTGGCACCACTTGCCAGTCCCTTCCCCTCCAGATCATCTGCCTTCTGTGAGTAGTTAGCAACACCAAGTTGCCCACCCCAGTGCCACAGTGGAGTTTAGCCAACACTGAAGTGCCCAATCCCCAGTGTCAGATCCAATTTGACCTACTGCCAATTGAGCCCAGGCCCTCGGAAATATCATCTCAGTGCTCTAATCACTGAGCTACAGGCTCACATGGTTGGACCTGACTCTTTCTGGACACACGTCCTTTCTCTGGTACAGTATTGCAAATCCTGCAACTAGGAACAATCAAAATGACAATTAGCTGTTTTTGGTGCAGTATTAGCCACTGCTAAGCAATTTAGATCACTCTTTAGATTTAGATGCTTTTACCACTGAGCTCATATGGTTTGACCAGACTCTTGTTGTTCCTAGTTGCAGGATCTTTCTCACTATAATTTGTGATCTAAATTGCTTAGCAGCAGCTAATATTGCACCAAAAATATCCAATTGTCATCTTGATTGTTCCTAGTTGCAGGATTTGCTACACTAGAGAAAGGATATGTGTCCAGGAAGAGTCAGGTCCAATCATGTGAGCCTATTGCTCAGTGGTTAGAACACCAGGATGGTATTCTGGGGGCCTGGATTCAATTCCCCATTGGTCACATTATTTCGTTCTCACTACAATTTGTGATCTGATTGCTTATCAGTGGATGACTAATACTGCACCAAAACCATCTAATTATCTTGATTTCTGTTATATTTTTTGTGTGAGAGTCTCTGATTTTTACAAGAATTGCGGTGTGGGGATATTCTGTTTACAGGAATTGTGGTAACCCTTTTAATAGCACTTGTGATATGCAGAAACACTATAGAACATGAATTGTGGTAATCCTTTGTTTCAGCTGAAAGAAGGGCCACCTAATCATTTTTTTGGATGCTTAAAAGATGAAAACATCATTCAGTGGCTGGAGCAATCTTCATGAAAGGCCTTAGCTAAGCAGTCATAATATAATTTAAAATGTGAATAGCTATTTTGGAGAACTGTCTGGAGTAGAGGTCTGAAGGGGAGCTGGGTGGGTAAGTAGCAGTTAAACAGTTTCCCTAAACAAGTTCTTGTCTCCCAACTGGAGTTCTGCAGGGAGGGAAAAGGGCTTCTAGAAGCAAATAACGAGGGTGTGTGTGTGTGTGTGTGTGTGTGTGGACTGCATCCTGGGGCTTTGGGGGACATGTCCTTAAAAGTAGTGAATGAAAATATACAATTCTCTTTTCTTCATCCCAGCACCAAGACACAAGACTGGGACTGACTGTGTGTCACAGGAGAGAAAAGGACCAATTTTTAGTGAATTGTTTGCTTTGTGCAGAGACTTCTGAGATTTCAGGGTAATTTTTATTTTGGTGCGCTTGCGCAGCCAACATTGTGGGACAGTGCAGCTTTGGAGGCGGGGTCGCTGTTGGGCAAATGCAGGGCATGCACCAGTAGGTGCATCCCGCATTCACCAATCAGCCTGCATGCCGGCGCCACACCATGCATACATAATGGCGAGCACATCTGAAAGGTCCGCTGCAATCCGAGCAAAGCTTGTCATCGCAGCACGCCTTTCTTGCCGTGCTGCATCGCCATTATGTGCATGGTCGGTGGCGGGCAGCCGCCTAACTGCTGCCGACTTCAGGGGTGCCGTCCCTGTCGGTTAAATCCCCACTTTCTTGTGTGCCGACAGTGCCCAATCCCCATCGGCATTCGCCCTCCTCCCCATGTTGTGTGCCAATGAGGGTTCCCAATCCCCGTCGGCTACAGACACCCCCAAACAGTTAGGTGGCATGCTGAGAGCCCACCCCAGCATGCCAAATCTACAAAAACAAAAACTGTCCGTGATGGTTTTCATTTTTCCTGTAAAATGAAAATGGTCTCTCTAGTCTCAATGCCCCTCTCCCCACCAGCACCACCTGCACCCTGCATCCCCTCACCCCCTCACCCCATACCTTACCATAGTCTGGTGCAAAGATCTTCTGTGGACCGGGAACACATCTGCACTCTTCAAAGCCGACCGCGAACTGAAGAAATTCTGGTAAGCTGTATAATGGAATGAATAGGTTTTTTTCAACTTTAATGCATATCTCGGGCATTTTTGCGAATTTTGGCCCCAAATTTTCAACATGGGGTTTCTGGGACCCCTTCTCATGAATTCTTGCACTGTCATGGTGTTATTCAGTCCCAAAAAGTGATTTCGCAGTCACTGCACAGAATCACCTTTCATGACCAGGTAATGAAATGACAGTGCCACTGTTCATGAGAGGGGCTCTCAAAAAACCTATGTTGCAAGTTTGGAGGGAAAAATCAAAAAAATGACTGTTTTTCGAGCGTGCGTAGCAACTGCGCAATGCATGCTCGTAAGTTAGCGCATTCACAATATTTTCATGCCAGATTCTCAACATTGCCATTTTACCACACCTTCTTGTGAACCATACAGCTGTCACTTTTCACATCCTGCCCAATATGTGTTTTCGCACTTCCGGTGCAGAATAGTGCTGTCGCTGTGAGAAATCAGTGTTCAGGACACATTACGAAAATGACAATGACACTATTCATGAGCAGAGGTCCTAAAATGCCTGTGTTGAAAAAAATTGGTGACAATACTCCATAAAATGACTGTTTTTCGAGCGTGCGTAGCAACTGCTCAACGCACACTCGTAAGTTAGCACATTTGCAATATTTTCATGCCACATTTAAACATTGGCATTTTACCACACCTTCTTGTGAACCGTACAGCTGTCATTTTTCACATCCATGCTGAAATGTGTTTTCGTACTTCCGGCGCAGAATAGCGCGGTAGCTGTGCGAAGTCACTGTTCGGGACACATTACAAAAAATGACAGTGACACTATTCATGAGCAGAGTCCTAAAATACCTGTGTTGAAAATTTGGTGACAATACTCCATAAAATGGCTGTGTTCTGGCGTGTGTTGACAGTTTGCCGCTGCGCTTCGTGAAGTTGCAAATTATATTTTCACTCCACATTTTTCAACAGTGCCATTGTTCTACACCTCCTAATCAACAGTGCAGCTGTCATTTTCACATCCTGACCAAAATCTGTTTTCGCAGTTCCGGCGCACAATTGCGTGGTCGCTGTGGAAAGCCCGTGTTCGAGACACATTATGAAAATGGCAGTGACACTGTTCATTGGCAGATGTCCTAAAATGCCTATGTTGAAAATTTAGGGACGAAAGTCAATAAAATTAGTGTTTTATGAGCGCGCATTGCGCAGTTTGCACGCACGCTCGTGACTTTGTGAATTTGTAATACTTTCACTCCAGCTGTTCATCATTGCCATTTTTCCATACCTCCTTATGAACATTGCAGCTGGCTGAAATGTGTTTTGGCACGTACGGTGCAGAATTGCATGGTCACTGTGTGAAATCACTTTTCGGGACACTTTCAGGAAATGACGGTGACACTATTCATCAGCAGAGGTCCTAAAACGCCTATGTTGAAAATTTGGTGGCGAAAGTCCAGACAATGACTGTGTTGCAAGCATGCATTGCGCAGTTTCCATGCACCCTTGTAACTTTGTCAATCTGCAATATTTTCATTCCACATTTTCACCACTGGCATTTGTGCACATCTCATTATCAACAGTCCAGCTGCCATTTTTCACTGCCTACCCAAAACGCGTTTCTGCAGCTCTGCCACACAGTGGCGTACTCATTGTGCAAAATCAACTTCTGGGACACATTAACAAACTCACAGCGCTATGCCTCTCCACCTCCGCCACTGCCAATGCCAGCGCGACAACATTCGGCATTGACAAATGCTTGTTATATTATGTACTTTGTGTTTGAACCTGTTTATTTTAAATTGTGTGTGTGTGTGTACTTCCCCTATTACTTTAGTTTACTGTATATTTTGTAAGCCTTGTGTGCATAATAAATACTTTACAGTATATTTAATACGTCTGTGACTGCAGTGTGTTAATAAGTACAAGTAATCTATTTGTTGGGCATTTCCATTATCTGCCATCCAAAAGGCACTACCAAGTTAATAGTAAACTTGATTTTGAGACAGAGCGGGGTAAGGTGTGCCTGGGGAAACTAGAGGAATTCCTATGTCCAAGAGGCCTTGTACTGCTTAAACAAGAGCCTGGTCTTGTCCCATGTAAACAGGATCCAGTGGTTGGACATGAAAGAAGCAGTCCTCAGTGAATTGTGTGATTAAATGAGCAAATCAGTTCACAAAGGCTGACAAGAGCATCTTGGGGGGTGTTGGTGATAGTTTGGTACAGCACTTCTTTCAGACCAAGGTTCTTGCCTCTTCAAACTATGGTTTTATGATGGGCGGATAATAACAGACCAACTAGATCACCTTTTTCAATGGATCAGCCACAGAGGTGGACAAGGGCAGGGCCATGGATTTACTCTATGTGGCCCTCAGAAAGGTCTTTGATACTGTAATGCAATGTATGGTTCTGGGCAAAGTAAACCAACGTGGTATACAAGAAGAGACATTTATAAGGTTGCTTGGTAACTGGACCTGAAACTGGCAAAACAGAGTTTCAAAATAGCTCCACACAGAGTGTGGACTAAATGAATCCTCCATAACTGATTCCTGACCACGACAAAATTGGTAAAATAATTATTTTTTTCATGCGAAGCGTAGATCTGGGACAGCTGCATCTGCAGGTGTGGAGCTATCATATATAGACTTTCACCCTTTATGTTTAGGGATGTAACTAAACAGAATGGTGTGGTAGACATGCCTACGGTGGGGGACAAACCCTAGGAGAACCCAAACAAACTGGTCCATTGATCAGACTTCAACAGCCTCAGACTCAAATTCAGAAACATGCAAGGTGATATACCTGGTTAGGAAGACCAGAGGTAGGACCTGCACACTGCTTGGGGCCTCTCTTGCTGCAGTCATGAAGAAATTGGACCTGTGGGTCATAATAGATAAGGGGCTGAAGCAGAACAAACAGCATATGGCTGCTGTTGAGAGTGCCAGCAGAAGTCTGGGTGCATTGGGGGGGGGGCTAAAAGCAGAGCAGGGAAGTAAGCTTGCCACTTTGCATGGCCCTGGTCAAGCCTCTCTTGGAGTACTGTTTGCAGTTCTTATCTCTTCAGTACAAAAGAGTCACCTTAGCAGTCAAGAGGGTGCAATGCAGGGCAAGCTGAATGGCCAGCATTATGAGGACAAAAGCTATGAGGTATAGTTGGAGGTCATTAACATGTTCACCCTGAAGGAAAAGCGTCTGAGAGAAGACGTGCTCTCTTCTCAGTCTTTCACATGCTGAAGTGTATCAACAAGATGGCACAGTCAGAGAAGTTTTCTCTGGTTTTCTGCAGCAGGATGTGAGGGCACACCCTGAAGCTCAGGTGTAGTAATGTAAGGAGGCATTTTTTCTCCACTAGAACTGCAACAAGTATTATCTTGACAAGTTTAAATATCTTACTTTAATAATATAATTAAAAATCTTGATTTTTAATCCCCAAGATGTTAGTTATGTATTTATTTATTTTAAAAGTTTCACCAGGAAAGATATACTGAGCTATTAACAACTGATTTCCAGATGTCCTGGGGTGGGGGTGGGGGTAATAGGATTTGAAAAGTCATATACAGTAAATACAATATAACATGAACATAATTAAAAAAAAAAACTGAATGTGCATTAGCTCCAATTGAGATAATATAGATCAAGAGTACTACACTTTAAATACAGAACACTGAATAGGAATGAGTTAATCAGACTTCCAGGGAAACCTATGGCGTTTGTGGAGAACATTGGACCGCGGGCTCATATTAGGTTACTTACAGTGCCAGACACCAAGAGTGTGTCTATGCATACATGAGAATTATTGTAAGCCCCACACAGAAATGCACAGTACTGTAATCCCTGCAAATAATTTGAATGATTGTAATTGTTATTGGGGGGGCTGTACCCCACACCCCCCCCGTCAATAATTTAATTGATATTTCGCTATGTTAACTGAAGTTATTATTAAATCACTGATGAAGGGTGTGGGGAGCAGAGACCCTCAATAACAACTATCACAATAATTCAAATTCCAGGCAGAGAAGAACGAGGAAAATGAGGATCCTCAATAATTTAACTGCTTAACTATTTGCGAGGTTGCTTTATGTTTTGTAATATTTTGTGATATTATTTGTTCTGTGGGGGCGCTCAACCCCCACACACACCCCGGTAAAATATAACTCTGCTATGCATCCAGGGGTGTGTGTGGGGGTGAGCACTGAGAAAAATAATAATATCAGCACTGAAAAGCATTACTGTAAATGCACATCAAAGTTAAGGCATAAGTTGTATTTAACGCTATGGACGCTCAACTCACTGAAGCATTTAACAATTTGCTTGAGCACATTGCAGTGTATCAAGCTGCCAAACAAGCAGAAGAAAATGAGAAAAATGAAAACCTGGAATAATTTAACTGCCTAGCAAAGAGACACTAGCAATATTGCAGAAGAATAGCAGTGGTGTCGGGTTTGCAGGAGTCGGAAGGTGTGTGCTTGTAAATATGTGTTTTGAGATACTGTGCAATAAATGTGTAATATTCCAGAATGAGTAAATATGTGTATTTGGGCACTGGTGGTGTAATAAATTGTGTTCTTGTTTATAGTTCATCTGTACATGTGTTCTTATTTCATTTTTAACTGCAACTGTGCAACTGTGTGGAGGACGTTAGACTTCACGACTGCGCGATTGCATCCCCACCTTAGTATGTGGAGTTTTCAGAAAAGTGCATGAGCAGTCCAACATTCTCCACAAACACTAAACCTGTGGGGAGGAGTGAAACATTATGTGACTATAGAGGAAGAGGGTCATGGATGGTTGCAGGAGGAAGTAGTAAAATCATGAAGAAGAGACTTTAAGTAGGAAGCAGAAGAAGCAAAATGAATTGAAAGGGGAAGAGAGGACCAGAGTTTAGGAAAGTGATAAGACAAAGCAGATTGACCAACAGAAGATATTCTAGAAGATATACAGAGGGAAGGAGAAGTATTATTTCAGAGTGGCTAGCAGGAAGCAGGGGGAGAGGATAAGAGGGATGAAAGGTAGGAGGGAATGGAACCAAACCAGAAATTTAGAAATAGAGGAAGCACAATGGAAAAGGCATGTGGCATCAAGAGAGGAGAGAGAAAGGGCAGAGTAGAATGACCAATGGTGGGTACAAGGGGAACAATCTACAGCAAAATGACAGACAGAGTGGAAGAGGGGATCCAGTCTGGCAAGGGAGGATTTGGGAGCTCCACTGTAGACTAAGCCACCATGATCAAAACAAGGGAGAATCATCTTTAATACAATATCTCGGTGGACAGGAAGCAGGATACTCACTTTGTTCCTGTACAGTGTATCAAAGTTGGGGTGTAGCTTTTGGTGAATGGCATCACTATGAACCGAGAAATAAAGATAATGGTCAAGCCAGACCCCCCAGGTACTTAGAAGAGGATACATCCTCAATCATGGCACCATCAAGGGTGTGAAATACAGGAAGAGGGGTAAGGCTGGAAAGCCTCTGAGGGTGGCAAAAGTCATGGAATGTTTTTTTTTTGGCATTGAGAGTGAGTTGGTTGGACTGGAACCAGCACTGAATATTGTTGAAATCCAGCTGCTGCTTTGAGGTAAGATCATGGAAAAAGGATCCAAATGCAAAAAACACTGTATCATCAGTGTACATATGAATTGATGCAGACGAGTAGACAGAGGGGAGATCATTTAAGAAAATGGAAATGAGAATAGGACCCAGGACAGAGCCTTGAGGGACACCTGAGGAGATAGGGAGTGGAGATGAAATTGAGCTACCTGTCTTGGCAGCTTGAGACCTACCCTGAAAGTAAGAATGAAACCAACTGACTGCAGAGTCAGAAAGACCCGCTGCTTTAAGCTTGTCCAGAAGAAAGGGATGTACCAATGTGCCAAAAGCTTTAGCAAGTTCAACAAAAATGGCCGAGGTGATCAGACTCTGACCATACCAGAGAGTATGGAGTCAGTGAGCCAAAGGAGGGAAGTGGAAGTTGAGTGGAATTTCCTAAAACCAGACTGGAAGGTGGTGAAGAAAGAGGAGGAGTCAAGGAAAAAAAGAGAGTTGAGCTAAAACAAGGTGTTCCTGTAACTTAGCTAGAGCAGAAATGAGAGACATATGACTGAAGTTACATGGAAAAAAGAGATCACCACCATTAGGGATAGGAATGACAGTAGCCTGCTTCCAGGGGTCAGATTTGCAGGATGTTTTGTCTTTCTATTAAGAAAAATAGTCTGATATCAAGACAAATTACATTGCTTCATCATGTGAAGAAAACCAAACTTATTTCTTGATATATACAGTGGTAGTCATCGCCACCTATAAAGATTTTGCACCATGGGGCATCGAACTTGTGGTGCCAGTTTGTTTTCCATTCCGCTCTGATGTCAGAATTTATTGGGTGCACTAGTTCCTGCAACAGCCAGCAGATGTCACTATATGGCATTCATACAGGGCATACATCACCCTCGAGCATGGCCATGGGCAGCAGTGCACAGGTGCATCAGGTTATAGGTGACGTAGCATAGTGAACGCCCTAATACATACTCTACATAACCATACAGGAATCTCTGATGCTTCAGCACTACTACCGTTTATTTGGGGGTTATTTGCCTTACTGTCACCTCCCATGTTTCCTGCCTTAATGCCTTAGGTCTTCAGCTCAGTCACGGTCATGTGTCTACAGTATTTTGCTCCCTGAAACAATATACTATGAAAGTCTATGTTTATAGCTCAGACTCTGCTGTTTTGTATCTCACCCCAGGTCACTTTTAATTATTTCTATTTCACTTATGAGGTGTTCACTTTTAATTATGGGTCCTACTGTACTTCCATTGCTTAAAATGTGTTAGTTAAAAATGTTGTTCCTGTCTAATGTTTTATTTCTGTCTCAGTTTTTTGGCGATCACTTTTAATTACGGGTCTACTACACTACCATTGCTCAATATTCATTGGTTAATAAATTAGTCCCTGTGTAATGGTTGTTTCTGTCTCATTTTGCTGTTACAGATGTGAGATACTGTATCAAAAGTGCCATTCTTGATTGTCGCCCATCCTGACCCCCAGCCCAAGAGCCAAGCTCAGGCTAGAGAGTTATTGGGTGTCTGTGAACAATATCCTGCCTTTCTTGTTATTGCTTATTCCCCTCACATATCCTGTTTCTTAACATTTTTTCACACCTACAAATTCACTGCAGTTCACCTTTAAATGATTCTGTCATTGTTCCCTCTCTCCATGCTTTAAAGTATCCTAGTGGGTGTTTCTGATTTATGTTTTGCTGGTAACAACCAACACAGAACTGCATTATGTAGGTTATGTCCCTATTTCTCCTCTTGTATTGCATACCTAAGCTGCATCATGCAGGTTTAGAAAGGCGCTGCCTTCTGTACCACACTGTAAATCACAAAAACTCACTTTCTGTAGGCTGCTCAATGGCCTGTGTACAGTTAATGGAACAATGACAGACTTTTGAACCTGTATTCCATTGAATTTACTATAAGGCCAGAGAAGGTGGAACATGCATGGCCTCTACATACAGTACACTGCACTGTAACACTCACTTCTCTGGTCTCAAAGTATTATTAAACTTCATTAAAAAAAGGTTGAGATTCACTATGCATTGTCATTTATACTTTTTCATATTCAGTAATTTCAAGTACAATAGCACTGTGTTGTCATACAGTATATACTTTTTTCTTATTTATTCAGTTCAGTAATTTCAAGCTCAATAGCACCGTTCTGTTTTAAGCAGCAATTTAATATTTTTCAACATTACATGCGCTTTAATATAGAATCATAGAATCATAGAAATACGATGGCAGAAAAGGACCCCAATGGCCCATCGAGTCTGCCCCTTCCTCCCCCCCCCACTCATCTTCTTTTCCATG
The DNA here is from genome assembly GCA_016271365.2 of Neoceratodus forsteri. Classification (NCBI taxonomy): domain Eukaryota; kingdom Metazoa; phylum Chordata; order Ceratodontiformes; family Ceratodontidae; genus Neoceratodus; species Neoceratodus forsteri. The sequence goes on along the minus strand of CM057453.1, from coordinate 874,585,060 downwards.
GGCCTTCCCCTTCCCCCCACTTATCAACCCCATATGTCTGTCCCATGCCCTCTTGAATCCCTCCACCATTTCAGCCCCCACCACCTCCTCTAGTAGTTTGTTTCAGGCCTCCACCACCCTCTCCGTGAAGAATTGCTCCCTCACATTGCCTCTATAGTTTCCTCCCTCCAATCTTAGGCTATGCCCTCTAGTTTTAGCCCCCTCCTTCCTTTTAAATAAGCTCCCCTCCTTCACCTTATTGATCCCCTTCACATACTTAAAAGTTTCAATCATGACCCCTTCTCCCTTCTGGTCTTCAATGGGTACAGATCCATTTCCTTACACCTCTGCTTGTATGGCTTCCCCTGCATACCGTGCACCATCTTGGTTGCCCTTCTCTGAACCCTCTCTATCTCATCTATGTCCTTGTGTAGGTGCGGTCTCCATAACTGAACCCCGTACTCCAGATATGGCCTCATCATGGCTTTGTAAAGAGACATCAATACCACTCTCCTTCTGCTAGTTATGCCCCTCCGAATGCATGTCAACATTCCATTTACCTTCCCCACAGCTTTGCTGCATTGGCTACCTACCTTAAGGCTGCTTGATATTATAATCCCCAGATCCCTCTCCTGCTCTGTTTTTCTGATTTCCTTCCCCCCCCCCCCCAAGAGTACAAGCACCCAACCAATCACCTCATGCCAGGTGGTATGCACCATGTCCCCCAGTTGTCTACCCTCAATAAAGGCATTGGGAAAGAAGTTGCTAAGAAGGGGGTTGTAAAGAAGTGCAAAGCAGCTTTCAGCACTAATGAGACTGAAAAGTGAAGTCAGTAGGCTCCTCAGCAGTTTAACAACACAAAAGGGCATGCACATTTTTTTGATCAGAATGTGACGAGGCACGGTGTGCAGGACTGGTCTGCAATCAGAGTTTTCCAGAAGAAAAAAAACAACTGTATATTACTTACAAACACTCATTCACATATCGATTAAAGTATTTTCTTTCAAAAGTTTTAAACTGAACTTCCAAAGTGCTCTTTGTTTGTGTACACTTTGCTTTCAGATCAATGGTGTGCAGGACTGGTCTGAAACCAAATTTTTTCCATGAAAAAAACAATACTATATATAAAAACACTGTATCAGATATTTAACTTGCACTGTATCACATTTTTATCACATACAAATCTTACCTCTAACGTTCCCATATAGAACCAACACTACCCAAACTCATCCATGTAGTACGTAGTGATCAGCTCCTCGCCTCCAGGGATGTGCATCGCTCATGCAATCTGCAGCCCCTTCCATGACCACCATGGTCTCTCAGCTAGTTCTCTGAACTCCACTTGCCTTCCCCTGACTGACTAGAAGATAAAATAAGAGAGAAGTAAACATATAGTCATGTGGACGAAATACATGCTCATTACTGGCCCCAGAGCTCCCATTGGTGTTATAAACTTCTCCCACCTTTTCTGGCACAGAAACCTGCCATAGTTCATCACAGCCCTTACATAAGACAGCCCCCAACCTGCTTGATGGCTGATGGCAGCAACTTTTAGTTAATAAAGGAGCCTACAAGGTATCACAGGAGGCGGGGTTTTGTCTGGCGGCAGGCATGACCGACACCTGGGCAGGTAGGAGGAGGTAGCCTTAAACAAGGGGTGGGAGAGGGAGGCAGGCAAGCATCTCACCCTGTGCTGGCTTGGTAGTCTTGGAAGGTCTGTGCAGAAGAGGTAACAGGGGATTACGAGTCTCATACAGCAAGATCCCCTGAGGCTGACAGGAGGTTGGTGCCGGATGGCTGGAGTTTCCCCCATTAAAGAGGGGCAGTCAGAAAGGCAGTCTCTTCAAGCATATGCTCATGGCATAGCGGTGTCCTCTGACAGGGGAGAACACGTTCGCAGCTGATCCAGACAGCCATCTCTCATGCCCTGGAGCCGGTGCACTCACAGAATTTGTTGATTGGCAGGTGGCCCCCTTTGGAGTTTTAAATTGGATCAAGCTGATTGAATTGAATATCCAAGACTTCCTGGCTGCTCACATCACATTGAGTTTTATGTACCGAATGAATAATTGGATAATAAATAAATACATGACTGTGGCCTTTTTCTCCAAAGCTCGTCTGTCTCAGTTTGTCCAAGTGAAACAAAGGTATATGCCCTATAAGACAATAAAGGAACCTACAAGGAATGGTAGGAGGTGGGGCTTTGTCAGGTGGCAGGCATGAGTGACACCTGGGCAGGTAGGGGGAGGTAGTCACCCACTAGGGGTGGGAGGGTTAGGCAGGTAGGTGTTTCCAAGGGGAAAGGTGAGTTTACACCAGGGGAGGAGCATAGCCTATAAGAATGGCTTCACAGAGGTTTGCTCTCAATTTTCCTGCCTCCAGGTTTGAACCCACCTAAATCTGACCCTCGTAAAAGCAGGGGGGAACGGGGGGGTGTAGGGACCTTGCTGACCCATTATGGGAGATCGCGGTAGGGGTCGAGAAGAAATTTCCCATTTGTTCCCACAGGGTTTTCTGTTTTCTTGCCTTCTCCAGCAAGGGGGGAGGGGAGAAAAAGGTATTGGATAGATTAGCATAGGATGTCACAGTCATGTATGTAAGTGATTGTGGGTGGCTCGGTAGTCTTGGAAGGTGTGTGCAGAAGGGGTAACTGGGGATTATGAGTCTCATGCAGCCAGATCCCCTGAGGCTGACAGGAAGTCAGTGCCAGATGGCTGGAGTTCCCCCCCATTAAACAGGAGCAGTCAGGAAGGCAGTCTTTTTGAGCATATGTTCGCAGCATAGTGGTGTCCTCTGACAGGGGAGGACATGTTCTCAGCTGGTCCAGAGAGCCATTCCTCATGCCGTGGAGCAGGTGCTCTTGTGGGGTTTCCTGATTGGCAGGCAGCCCCTGTGGAGAGGAGGTCAGGCAAAGTTTTTTTTTTTCCATACTTACTTTATGCCTCCTTTGGCTCTGGCAGGCAACTCCAGCCCCTCCCTTCGAGGGGACTCATCTCTCCAGTGAGGCTTTCCTTGCACCCACCCCAACCAGCCACCTGCCCCCCATGACAGGGCCAGTAGCAAAGGGTGCCGGCCTCCCCCCCTGAAGCCAACATCTAGATTGCTGGGGGGAGGCGCAGCCCACTATCATTGAGCTTGCCAGCTCTGAACCCTTTTTCTGTTTTCTTCCTGGACCCATGCACATGCAATGGGTGGGGCGACTGTCTCCACCTCCGCAGAGGCAGTCTTATGCCCTGTGCATGGGTCCACCCCTTTCTAGCATCGCACCGGTGCTGACCACCAGCCTCCACTAGATGTCAGTCTACAGTGCGGTGCTGAGTCCCCCCACCACCAAGAAAGGAGCGCTGTCAGTGGACACTCAATCTTCCTTGCCCCAGCCAACCCCCGAGCAACCCGAGTCCATTTCCAAACCCGGGTCACCAGTATAGTGTGATGTAAGGTGCCCAGTGCCTCAGCCCTCAGTACCACCGGGCTGGCTCAGCCAAAGTTTTAAATCAGATTAAGCTGATTGAATTGAATATCCAAGGCTTCCAGGCTGCATACATCATGCTGAGTTTGATGTACTGATTGAATAATTGGATAATAAATAAATACATGACTGTGGCCATTTTCTCCAAAGCTCATTGTCTGTATCAGTTTGTCTAGGTAGAATAAAGGTATATGCCCTATAAGACAAAGTCTGGTGCTGCAATCTAGTCATCCTGACAGGCGTTTTCTACCATGCAGGGCTTCTTGAGCCCTGCCTTGTCCTTGCACTCTGCATCCGCATGTTCCTTCTCCTGTGTCATGCTGCCAAATAAATGACATTAGGCACAACATCAAGGCAGGCAGCGCCGGCACTGTACGTGGGAAGTGAACCATCAAGACACTCTGTATTTTTTAAAGGGCCCTTGATACTGTTTTGACAAAAACACTGTATAGTTTGAAATCAGTAGGTTTACTCACTGCTCTCAGACTGATGTAACATTTTACCTATAAACACAGATGAATTTTTAAGTGTTTTTCGATACATTACAATATTTATTTAGTAGCATCATTGATCTATTTTGATGCATAAGGAATGCATGTTTATGGGAAGAATCTCCTTTTACTGTATGTCTGCATTTCCTTTTAGTGGTGCATTTCCATGCACTGATGTGTATTGTTAATCACTTTTCCTGACTGTGGATCAAGACAAGCCTTTGCACGCCTTCTCTCCACAGCTTCTTAACACAACCTGTATCAGTTTTCAGAATTCAAAACCACACTATGATTCCTTTGACCCCCCACAGTCTGGATTAGGAAACCTGAAATCACACCTCTGGATGCTGTTTGGCTAGGTGTTATAACATGACACTATAATCATGTGGAATACGAAAAAGAAGGACAAAACAAATATGAACTGCAGAGTTTCATTTTTTTCAGTTTTCACTAAGAGAACATACAGTTTCATATAATCATTTTCTTTAGATTGCTGTGGCATAACCATTGACATAAACAACAGCTGGCATGACCCTAGGGGGTCAGTATATTTGTTAGTCTTCCGCTGTCAGCACTGTCCTCCAGAAATGTCTGATGCTCCATATCAGCTGTGCATAGTTCTGTGGTTCCACCCCCCTCTCAATATAGTGCGACATTACATCTGTTGAGTACAGAGCTGGTGATTCTGGTGGTGTCCTGACTCAGTTAACATCCTTGTTCTTTATATAGACTCCAGAAGCCACATGCTTTGGGTCATATTCTGTAAAATACAATGAATGCAGATGTTATAAAACTAACAGAAAAATACTGCACTGTACATTACCGCTCTGAATACAGAATAACTCTCCATAGAAATACTGAATGAGTTTAGCAAGAAAAGCTATTTAGTGCAAATTGCTGTGTCCTCAGGACTAAACCTAAGGATAGGGATGGGGCAAAAAGGGTTAAGGTCATCAAGAAATGGAGGGTAATGAGTACCAATGCCCGTAGTCTGGGCAACAAGCTCCCTGAACTGGTGGCCTTGATGAAAGAGGGATGCCTGGATATCGTAGCAGTCAAAGAAACATGGTACACAGAGAACCATGACTGGGATGTTAACATACCAGGGTATACAACCTACAGGAGAGACAGTGAGGGCAGAAGGGGGGTGTAGCTCTCTATGTAAGGGAAGGGATAAAAGCAGCTGAACAAAAGAGTAAACAGGGAGGAGATGAGGCACTCTGGGTCACTTTAGAGATGAGAAATTGCACCACAATCTGCACAGGGGTTGTATACAGACCCCCATGTCAGGGGGAGGTAATGGACAAGAATATGATAGAAGGCATACCTAGGATCGCAGAGAAAGGGGAGATACTGTTGATGGGGGACCTTAATATGCCAGATGTTAACTGGAGCACCTTTGCTGCAGCCACATCCAAAAGCAGGGCCATTCTTGATGCCCTTCAGCTGGCATGCCTCAGACAGCTAGTTTTGGAACCTACTCATGAGGGAGCAATCTTAGGCCTTGTACTCTCAAATGGGGACAGTAAGAGGATCTCAGATCTAGAAGTGGGTAGCCATTTGGGAACAAGTGACCATCAAACAGTGAGGTTCACAATAAACTCAGCTACAGAGTCAAGCCATACAAAAGTGAGGGTTCTGGACTTCAGGAGGGCTGACTTTGGCAAGATGGGAGAGTGCCTTAGAAAAGCACTAGCAAACAGGCAAGAAGGAGGGGTGCAGCAACAATGGGGAAATATCAAAACGGCCATCACAGAGGCAACAAGCCTTTGTGTGAAGCAAACAAACAAATCAAAACGAAAGAAAAAGCCACTATGGTTCTCAAAAGAAGTGGCGGTGAAGGTTAGGGAGAAAAAGATAGCATTTAGGCAGTATAAGGAAACACAGAAGGAGCAGGACAGAGAACTGTACCAGTTAAGGCAGAAGGAAGCAGGGAGGGTAGTCAGAATAGCAAAGGCACAAACTGAGGAAAAGATAGCCAGCTCAGTTAAGAAGGGGGATAAAACCTTTTCTAGGTATATCACGGAGCGTAGAAAGACAAAGGGAGGGATAGTGAGGCTGAACAGAATGGATGGTGGGTGGGCAGAGAGTGACAGTGAAAAAGCAGGGATACTGAATGAATACTTCTGTTCATTATTCACAAAAGAGGAAGTGGGGGAGGTGCCTAATCCAATTAACAGAAGCACTCTGGAAAGGGGGGTTGATCCCAGTCCTTTCACAGAAGAAAGGGTTCTGAAAGAACTCCTAAAACTGAAGATGGACAAAGCAATGGGGCCAGATGGAATTCACCTCAGAATTCTAGAAGAATTAAGCAGAGAACTAGTGACACCACTGACTACCCTTTATAACAAATCATGGGAGGATGGTGTGGTACCTGAGGACTGAAAGAAGGCTGATGTGATTCCCCTTCACAAAAGTGGGAGCAAGACAGAGGCAGAAAACTACAGACCTGTCAGTGTGACCTCTGTGGTAGGGAAAGTGATGGAATCACTTCTGAAGGAAAGAATTGTTGAGTACCTAGAGGCCAGTGGGGCACAGGATCCAAGGCAGCATGGGTTCACAGCCGGAAAGTCATGTCAGATGGATCTAATTGATTTCTTTGACTGGGTCACCAAAGTAGTAGACCAGGAAGGGGCTGTGGACATGGCCTACCTAGGCTTTACCAAGGCATTTGACACAGTCCCACACAAAAGATTAGTAGTCAGATTAACCAGCCTTGGAGTGGGTCCCAGGGTGGTAGCCTGGGTAAAACACTGGTTGAACAACAGGACACAGAAGGTAATCGTAAATTGAGTCCACTCTGAAGAAAGAGGGGTTACTAGTAGGGTACCCCAGGGTTCAGTACTGGGTCCAGTCCTTTTTAATGTCTTTATAAGTGATATTGCAGAGGGACTGGAAGGAAAAGTAAGCCTCTTTGCAGATGACACAAAGATCTGCAACAGGGTTAATATACAAGGAGGCGTGGAAAGGATGAGAAGGGACTTGGCAAGGTTGGAGGAATGGTCAGAAGTATGGCAGCTTGGATTCAATGCAAAGAAGTGCAAAGTAATGCACCTGGGAAACAAAAACCCAGAGCAAAATTACACAATGGGGGGGGAGGTAGTAACAACAACAAAAATGGAAAGGGACCTTGGGGTAATCATATCAGATGACCTTAAGGTGGGCAAGCAATGTGAGAAGGCGGTAGGGAGGACTGGGGGGATACTGGGATGTATAGGGAGAGGCATCACCAGCAGAAGACAGGAAGTGGTTATCCCCCTGTACAGACAATTGGTGAGACCTCATTTGAGTATCATACCAGTTCTGGAGACCCCATTCCACAAGGACACAGACAGGATGGAGGCAGTTCAGAGGAGGGCAACTAAAATGGTGCAGGGTCTGCGAGAGAAGCCATCCGAGGAGAGGCTAAAGGAGCTTAATATGTATACCCTTGAGGAAAGGTGGGAGAGGGGGGACATGATAGAAATGTTTAAGTACCTCAAGGGAATCAACAGAGTCCAAGAGGGTAGCATCTTTCAGAAAAAGAGATGTTCAAGTACAAGGGGACACAATTTGAAGATAGAGGGGGATGACTCAGGGGCAATGTGAGGAAGAAGTTTTTCACAGAGAGGGTGGTGGATGCATGGAACAGCCTTTCTGAGGAGGTTGTGGGGTCTAAAATTGTGGGAGAATTCAAGAATGCATGGGACAGACATAAGGCAATTTTTCTGGGGGGTAGGAAGAAATAGGCTGTTGGTTAAATAGGATCTGCAGCTTATCCTCTAGGTAGGGAAATGGGCAGACTAGATGGGACAAGTGGTCCTTATCTGCCATCAAAGTCTATGTTTCTATGTTCTATGTAAATCCTGGAAAAGGTGATGCACATCCACAAATACTCGCTGAGTAATGAGCACCAATGTATAAGAGACTATCTCATCTCTGAAGTAATCGCCCTTCATTATGCCAGTGAAGAATACCATTGGCCCAGGCCCTTGGCGTGAGATGGCACCCCAGATGTGTATTTTTAATGTGTGTTTGGGCTGTGGTATCAAGACCAGGGCTCCTTTTTTCCTGAAAACCAAAGGGCAGAAGGACTGCATGGCTGTAGTACTCTCATCTGTAAAAATCATGTCTCAGGATTTTTCAATGGCTTCCATACAGGCTTTTTCCTGCTCCAACCACTTAGTCCACTACGGGTTACTAAGGTTTAGTAGGCAGACTAAGACTATTGGGTCCATCAGGACAGCATACCCACTACTCAGTTGTTGATAAAAGTGCAGTACCCACCCACTATAAATTTATCCAGGCTGTTAGGTGCTGAGAGTACAGACATTGGAAGTTTATTCTAGTAATTTGCAGCCCCCTGAGTATAAAAGTTGGATCTGTTGGTTGCATTGGGTGTATTCATAATCAGTTCTTGATTTTGGCTTCTGATTGCTCTATATTTCTCTCTGAATTTGAATCTCATATCCTTCATGAGTTTATTATCCCTGATGATGCCATAGATTTTTTGGTCTCATGGATGAGAGGGCACATCCTGCAGGAAGGAAACAAATGCCATCAGGATCATCTGTCGCTATACGGTACATTATCTAGAAGTGACACTTCTATCACTTGTAGTAAATATTAACCAACATACTATAGGCATTTGCCAGCATCATGGAATAAGCAAAACTAATGCCTGTGGTTAACAGCGGGCACAGCCCTTACTGGAATCTGCCGTAAGCCCATTCCTTCATTCATGCATCTCATTCGTCAGATTGATTACTCAGATACTGAGTACCCTTGATCTGTCAGTGTATGATGGACCTCTCGAGCGCTGCTGTCATCAACCTCCATTGTTAGCTGATTCACAATGTAGGAAACCTCACTGCAAAAAAAAGAGGAAAACACATTAGTTTATGATAATCATTGCAACACAGCAATGTCCAGTACCACCTCACAGCTGTGTAATGTGGCTTGCTAGGGGCTGCCAAAACAACACAGTACCAGCTAACTGCTGTATAATGTGGCTTGCTCAGGGCCAGCGAGGCAGCATGGTACCAGCTCATGGCTGTGTAATGTGACTAGCTCAGGGCAACCGAGGTAGCACAGTATCAGCTCACTACTGTGAAATATGGCTTGCTCAGGGCTGACAAGGCAACATGGCATCAGCTCACTGCAGTCTAATGTGGCTTGCTCAGGGCCACCAAAGCAGCACAGTATTGGTTCACTGCTGTGTAATGTGGCTTGCTCAGGGCCACCAAGGCAGCAGAGCACCATCTCATTGCGGTTTAATCTGGCTTGCTCAGGGCCACTGAGGCAGCACAATACCAGTTCACTGCTGTGTAATGAGGACTGCTCAGGGCCACCAAGGCAGCACAGTATCATCTCACTGCTGTGTAATGTGGCTTGCTCAAGTCCATTGAAGCAGCACAGTACCAGCTCACTGCTGTGTAATGTGGCTCATTCAAGTCCATCAAAGCATCACAATACCAGCTCACTGCAGTGTAATGTGGCTTGCTAAGGGCCACGAAGGCAGCACAGTACCAGCTCACTGATGTGTAATGTGGCTTCCTCAAGGCCACCAAGGCAGCACAGTATCAACTCACTGCTGTGTAATATGGCTTGCCCAGGGCCACAGAGGCAGCACAGTATCAGCTCACTGCTGTGTAATGTAATTTGCTCAGAGCCACTGAGGCAGCACAGCACGACCTCACTGCTGTGTAATGTGGCTTGCTCAGGATCACTGAGGCAGCACAATACCAACTCACTGTTGTGTAATGAGGCTTGCTTATGGCCACTGAGGCAACACAATATCAGCTCACTGCTTTGTAATGTGGCTTGCTCAGGGCCACTGAGATAGCACTTTACCAGTTCACTGTTGTGTAATGTGTCTTGCTCAAGGCCACTGAGGCAGCACAGTACCAGCTCCCTGCTGTGTAATGTGACTTGCTCAGGGGCACCAAGTCAGCAAAATACCAACTCACTGCTGTGTAATGCAGCTTGCTTAAGGCCACTGATGCAGCACAGTACAAGCTCACTGCTGTTTAATCTGGCTTGTTCAGGGCCACTGACGCAGCACAATACCAGCTCACTGCTGTGCAATGATGCTGGCTCAGAGCCACCAAGGCAGCACAGCATCATCTCACTGCTGTGTAATATGGCTGGCTCAGGGCCACTGAGGCAGCATAGTATCAGCTCACTGCTGTGTAATGTGGCTTGCTTATGGCCACTGAGGCAGCACAGTATCAGCTCACTGCTGTGTAGTGTGACTTGCTCAGTGCTACCGAGGCAGCTCATACCAGCTCACTGCTGTGTAATGTGGCTAGCTCTGGGCCACAGAGGCAGCACAGTATCGGCTCACTGCTGTGCAATGTGGCTTGCTCAGGGCCACAGAGGCAGCACAGTACCAGCTCACAGCTGTGTAACGTGGCTTGCTCAGGGCCACCAAGTCAGCACTATACCAACTCACTGCTGTGTAATGTGGCTTGCTCAGGACCGACAAGGCAGTACAGTATCAGCTCACTGCTGTGTAATGTGGCTTGTTCACAGCCACAAAGTCAGCACAGTAAAAGCTCACTGCTATGTAATGTGGCATGCTCAAGGCCACGGAAGCAGCACAATACCATCTCACTGCAGTTTAATTTGGCTTGTTCAGGACCACTGAGGCACTGCAATACCAGCTCAGTACTGTGCAATCAGGCTTGCTCAGGGCCACCAAGGCAGCACAGAATCATCTTACTGCAGTGTAATGTGGCTTGCTCAGGGCCACTGAGGCAGCACAATACCAGCTCATGGCTGTGCAAGGAGGCTGGATCAGAGCCACCAAGGCAGCATAGCATCAACTCACTGCTATGTTAAGTGGCTTGCTCAGGGTCACTGAGGCAGCATAGTACCTGCACACTGCTGTGTAATGTGGCTTGCTTAGTGCCATTAAGGCAGCAAAGTATCAGCTCACTGCTTCGTAATGTGGCTTGCTCAGGGCCACAGAGACAGCGCAGTACCAGCTCACTGCTGTGTAATGTGGCTTCTCAGGGCCACCAAGTCAGCACAGTACCAGCTCACTGCTGTGCAATATGGCTGGCTCAGAGCCACCAAGGCAGCACAGTATTATGTCACTGCTATGTAATGTGGCTTGCTCAGGGCCACTGAGGCAGCATGGTACCAGCTCACTGCTGTATAATGTGGCTTGCTTAGTGCCACTGAGGTAGCACAGTATCCACTCACTGCTGAGCAATGAGGCTTGCTCAGAGCCACCAAGGCAGCACAGTACCATCTCATTGCTGTTTAATCTGACTTGTTGAGGGCCACTGAGGCAGGACAATACCAGCTCACTGCTGTGCAACAAGGCTTGTTCAGGGCCACTGAGGCAGCCCAGTATCATCTCACTGCTGTATAATGTGGCTTGCTCAAGGCCACTGTGGTAGCACAGTACCAGCTCACCGCTGTGTAATGTGGCATGCTCAAGGCCACCGCGGCAGCACAATACCATCTCACTGCTGTTTAATCTGGCTTGTTCAGGGCCCCTGAGGCAGTACAATATCAGCTCACTGCTGTGCAATACAGGCATGCTCAGGGCCACCAAGGCAGCACAGCATCATCTTACTGCTGTGTAATGTGGCTTGCTCAGGGCCTCTGAAGCAGCACAGTACCAGCCCACTGCTGCGTAATGTGGCTTGCTCAGGGTCATGAACGCAGCATGGTACAAGCTCACACCTGTGTGATGCGGCTTGCTCAGGGCCACCGAGGCAGCACAGTATCAGCTCACTGCTGTGTAAAGTGGCTTGCTCAGGGACACCAAAGCAGCACAGTACCAGCTCACTGCTGTGTAATGTGGCTTGCCCAGAACCGACAAGGCAGCACGATATCAGCTCACTGCTGTGTAATATGGCTTGCTCAGGGCCACCAAAGCAGCACAGTATCAGCTCACTGCCTTGTAATATGGCTTGCTCAGGTCATCCGAGGCAGCACTGCACCATCTCACTGCGGTTTAATCTGGCTTGCTCAGGACCACTGAGGCACCACACTACCACCTAGCTGCTGTACAATGAGGCTGGCTCAGAACCACCAAGGAAGCACAGCATCTTCTCACTGCTATGTAATGTGGCATGCTCAGGGCCACTGAAGCAGCATAGTACCTGCGCACTGCTGTGTAATGTGGCTTGCTTAGTGCCATTAAGGCAGCAAAGTATCAGCTCACTGCTTTGTAATGTGGCTTGCTCAGGGCCACAGAGACAGCGCAGTACCAGTTCACTGTTGTGTAATGTGGCTTGCTCAGGGCCACCAACTCAGCACAGCACCAGCTCACTTCCATGCAATGTGACATGCTCAAGACCACCGATGCAACACAATTCCATCTCACTGCTGTTTAATATGGCTTGTTCAAGGCCACTGAGGCAGCACAATACCAGCTCACTGCTGTGCAATGAGACTTACACTGGGCCACTGAGGCAGAACAGTATCAGCTCACTGCTGTGTAATGTGGCTTTCTCAAGTCCATCGAAGCAGCACAGTACCAGCTCACTGCTGTGTAATGTGGCTTTCTCAGGGCCACAAAGTAAGTACAGTATCAGCTAACTGATGTATAATGTGGCTCACTTAAGTCTATCGTGGCAGCACAGTACCAGCTCACTGCTGTGTAATGTGGCTTGCTCAAGGCCACCGTGGCAGCACAATACTATCTCACTGCTGTTTAATCTGGCTTGTTCAGGGCCCCTGAGGCAGCACAATATCAGCTCACTGCTGTGCAATAGAGGCATGCTCAGGGCCACCAAGGCAGCACAGCATCATCTTACTGCTGTGTAATGTGGCTTGCTCAGGGCCTCCGAAGCAGCACAGTACCAGCCCACTGCTGCTTAATGTGGCTTGCTCAGGGCCATGAACGCAGCATGGTACAAGCTCACAGCTGTGTGATGTGGCTTGCTCAGGGCCACCGAGGCAGCACAGTATCAGCTCACTGCTGTGTAAAGTGTCTTGCTCAGGGACACCAAAGCTTCACAGTACCAGCTCACTGCTGTGTAACGTGGCTTACCCAAAACCGACAAGGCAGCACGATATCAGCTCACTGCTGTGTAAAGTGGCTTGCTCAGGGCCACCAAAGCAGCACAGTATCAGCTCACTGCCTTGTAATATGGCTTCCTCAGGGCCACCAAAGCAGCACAGTACCAGCTCACTGCCTTGTAATATGGCTTGCTCAGGTCATCCCAGGCAGCACTGCACCATCTCACTGCGGTTTAATCTGGCTTGCTCAGGACCACTGAGGCACCACAATACCACCTAGCTGCTGTACAATGAGGCTGGCTCAGAGCCACCAAGGATGCACAGCATCTTCTCATTTGCTATGTTATGTGGCTTGCTCAGGGCCACTGAAGCAGCATAGTACCTGCGCACTGCTGTGTAATGTGGCTTGCTCAGGGCCACAGAGACAGCGAGTACCAGTTCACTGTTGTGTAATGTGGCTTGCTCAGGGCCACAAAGTAAGTACAGTACCAGCTAACTGATGTATAATGTGGCTCACTCAAGTCCATCGTGGCAGCACAGTACCAGCTCACTGCTGTGTAATGTGGCTTGCTCAAGGCCACCGTGGCAGCACAATACCATCTCACTGAAGTTTAATCTGGCTTGTTCAGGCCAACCAAGGCAGCACAATATGACCTCACTGCTGTGTAATGTGGCTTGTGCAGGACTACTGAGGCAGCACAGTATCAGCTCACTGCTGTGTAGCGTGACTTGCTCAGGGCCACTGAGTCACTACAGTACCAGCTCAGTGCTGTGTCATGCGGCTTGCTCTGGGCCACCGAGGCAGCACAGTATCAGCTCACTGCTGTGTAATGTGGCTTGCCAGGGGCCACTGAGACAGTATAGTACCACTTCACTGCTGAGTAATGTGGCTTGCTCAGGGCTGTCAAGGTAGCTCAGTACTAGCTCACAGCTGTGTAATGTAGCTTGCTGAGGTCCACCAAGTCAGCACTATACCATCTTAGTGCCGTGCAATATGGCTTGCTCAGGACCGACAAGGCAGTGCAGTACCAGTTCATTGCGGTGTAATGTATCTTGTTCACGGCCACAAAGTCAGCACAGTACCAGCTCACTGTTGTGTAATGTGGAATGCTCAAGGCCACGGATGCAGCACAATACCATCTCACTGCTGTTTAATCTGGCTTGTTCAGGGCCACTGAGGAAGCACAATACCAGCTCACTGCTGTGCAATTAGGCTTGCTCAGGGCCACCAAGGCAGCACAGTATCATCTTATTGCTGTGTAATGTGACTTGCTCAGGGCCACTGAGGCAGCACAATACCAGCTCTCTGCGGTGCAAGGAAGCTGGATCAGAGCCACCAAGGCAGCACAGTATCATCTCACTGCTATGTAATGTGGCTTGCTCAGGGCCACTGAAGCACCATAGTACCAGCCCACTGCTGTGTAATGTGGCATGCTTAGTGCCATTGAAGCAGCACAGTATCAGCTCACTGCTTTGTAATGTGGCTTGCTCAGGGCCACAGAGACAGAGCAGTACCAGCTCACTGTTGTGTAATGTGGCTTGCTCAGGGCCACTGAGGCAGCACAGAACCAGCTCACTGCTGTGTAATGTGGCCTCCTCACGTCCACCAAGTCAACACAGTACTAGCTTGCTGCTGAGCAATGAGGCTGGCTCAGGGCCACCAAAGCATCACAGGATCATCTCACTGCTATGTAATGTGGCTTGCTCAGGGCCACTGAGGCAGCATGGCACCAGCTCACTGCTGTATAATGTGGCTTGCTTAGTGCCACTGAGGTAGCACAGTATCAACTCACTGCTGTGCAATGAGACTGGCTGAGAGCCACCAAGACAGCACAATTCCTTCCCACTGCTGTTTAATCTGACTTGTTGAGGGCCACTGAGGCAGGACTATACCAGCTCTCTGCTTTGCAATGAGGCTTGTTCAGGGCCACTGAGGCAGCACATTATCATCTCACTGCTGTGTAATGTGACTTGCTCAGGGCCACCGAGGTAGCACAATACCAGCTCACTGCTGAGTAATGTGGCATGCTCAAGGCCACCGTGGCACCACAATACCATCTCACTGCTGTTTAATCTGGTTAGTTCAGGGCCCCTGAGGCAGCACAACACTCAGCTCACTGCTGTGCAATGAGACTTGCTCAGGGCCACCACGGCAGCACAGTATCATCTTACTGCTGTATAATGTGGCTTGCTCAGGGCTACTGACGCAGCACAGTGCCAGCCCACTGCTGTGCAATGTGGCTTGCTGTGGGCCACGGACGCAGCATGGTACCAGCTCACAGCTGTGTAGTGTGGCTTGCTCGGAGCCACCGAGGCAGCACAGTATCAGCTCACAGCTGTGTAAAGTGGCTTGCTCAGGGCCACAGTACCAGCTCACTGCTGTGTAATGTGACTTGCTCAGCACCGACAAGGCAGCACGATATCAGCTCACTGCTGTGTAAGGTGGCTTGCTCTGGTCGACCGAAGCAGCACAGCACCATCTCACTGCGGTTTAATGTGGCTTCCTCAGGACCACTGAGGCAGCACAATACCACCTCACTGCTGTACAACGAGTCTGGCTCAGAGCCAACAATGCAGCATAGTATAATCTCTCTGCTATGTAATGTGGCTTCCTCAGGGCCACTGAAGCAGCATAGTACCAGATCATTGCTGTGTAATGTGGTTTACTTAGTGCCACTGAGACAGCATAGTATCAGCTCACTACTTTGTAATGTGGCTTGCTCAGGGCCACAGAGACAGCACAGTACCAGTTCACTGTTGTGTAATGTGGCTTGCTCAGGGCCACAGAGGCAGCACAGTACCAGCTCACTGCTCTGTTATGTGGCTTGCTCAGGGCCACCAAGTCAGCACAATACCAGCTAACTTCTGTGCAATGGAGCTGGTCAGAGCCACCAAGGCAGCATAATACCATCTCACTGCTGTTTAATATGGCTAGTTCAAGGCCACTGAGGCAGCACAATACCAGCTCACTGCTGTGCAATGAGGCTTGCACAGGGCCACTGAGGAAGAACAGTACCAGCTCACTGCTGTGTGATGTGACTTTCTCAGAGCCACCGAGGCAGCATGGTACCAGCTCCCTCCTGTGTAAAGTGGCTTGCTCAGGGCCACCAAGTCAGTACAGTACCAGCTAACTGATGTAGAATGTGGCTCACCGAAGTGCATCGTGGCAGCATAGTACCAGCTCACTGCTGTGTAATGTGGCTTGCACAGGGCCACTGAGACAGCACAGTACCAGCTCACTTTTTTGTAATGCGGCTTGCTCAGGACCGACAAGTCAGCACAGTATCAGTTCACTGCTGTGTAATGTGGCTTGCTCAGGGCCACCGAGGCAGCACAGCACCATTTCATTGCAGTATAATCTGGCTTGCGGAGGGCCACTGAGGCAGCAGAATAAAAGTTAACTGCTGTGTAATGAGGATTGCTCAGTGCCACCAAGGCAGCATAGTATCATCTCACTGCTGTGTAATGTGGCTTGCTCAGGGCCACTGAGGCAGCATAGAATCAGCTCACTGCTGTGAAATGTGTCTTGCTCAAGTCCATCGAAGCAGCACAGTACCAGCTCACTGCTGTGTAATGTGGCTTGCTCAGAGCCACCAAGGCAGCACAGTATCAGCTCACTGCTTTGTAATGTGACTTACTCAGGGCCACAAAGACAGCACTGTACCAGCTCACTGCTGTGTAATGTGGCTTGCTCATGGCCACCAAGTCAGCACAGTACCAGCTCACTGCTGTTTAATCTGGTTTGCTCAGAGCCCCTGAGGCAGCACAATATCAGCTCACTGCAGTGCAGGGAGGCTTGCTCAGGGCCACCAAGGCAGCAGAGTATCATCTTACTGCTGTGTAATGTGGCTTGCTCTGGGCTACCAACATAACACAGTACCAGCCCACTGTTGTGTAATGTAGCTTGCTCAGGGCCACCTAAGCAGCACAGTACCAGCTCACTGCTCTGTTATGTGGCTTGCTCAGGGCCACCAAGACAGCACAATACCAGCTCACTGCTGAGTAAAATGGCATGCTCAACGCCACCGTGGCAGCACAATACCATCCCACTGCTGTTTAATCTAGCTTGTTCAGGGCCCCTGAGGTAGCACAATTACAGCTCACTGGTGTGCAATGAGGCTTGCTCAGGGTCACCAAGGCAGCACAGTATCATCTTACTGCTGTGTAATGTGGCTTGCTCAGGGCCACTGATGTAGCACAGTACCAGCCCACTGCTGTGAAATGTGGCTTGCTCAGGGCCACGGACGCAGCATGGTACCAGCTCACAGCTGTGTGATGTGGCTTGCTCAGTGTCACCGAGGCAGCACAGTGTCAGCTCACTGTTGTGTAAAGTGGCTTGCTCAGAGCCACCAAAGCAGCACAGTACCAGCTCATTACTGGTAATGTGACTTTCTCAGAACCAACAAGGCAGCATGATATCAGCTCACTGCTGTGTAATGTGGCTTGCTCAGGGCCACCAAAGCAGCACAGTACCAGGTTACTGCTGTGTACTGTGACTCGCTCAGGTCGACTGAGGCAGCACTGCACCATCACACTGCGGTTTAATCTGGCTTGCTCAGGACCACTGAGGCACCACAATACCACCTAGGTGCTGTACAATGAAGCTGGCTCAGAGCCACCAAGGAAGCACAGCATCTTCTCACTGTTATGTAATGTGGCTTGCTCAGGGCCACTGAAGCAGCATAGTACCAGCTCACTGCTGTGTAATGTGGCTTGCTTAGTGCCACTGAGGCAGCACAGTACCAGTTCACTGTTGTGTAATGTGGTTTGCTCAAGGCCACTGAGACAGCACAGTACCAGCTCACTGCTGTGTAACGTGACATGCTCAAGGCCACTGATGCAGCACAGTACTATATCACTGCTCTTTAATCTGGCTTGTTCAGGGCCACTAAGGCAGCACAATACCAGCTCACTGCAGTACAATGGGGCTGGCTCAGAGCCACCAAGGCAGCACAATACCATCTCACTGCTGTTTAATATGGCTTGTTCCAGGCCACTGAGGCAGCACAATATAACCACTGCTGTGCAATGAGGCTTGCACATGGCCACCGAGGCAGAACAGTACCAGCTCACTGCTGTGTAATGTGGCTTGCTCAAGTCCATTGAAGCAGCACAGTACCAGCTCACTGCTGTGTAATGTGGCTTTCTCAGGGCCACCGAGTCAGCATAGTACCAGCTCCCTCCTGTGTAAAGTTGCTTGCTCAGGGCCACCAAGTCAGTACAGTACCAGCTAACTGATATATAATGTGGCTCACTCAAGTCCATCGTAGCAGCAGAGTACCAGCTCACTGCTGTGTAATGTGGCTTGCTCAAGGCCACCGTGGCAGCACAATATCATCTCTCTGCAGCTTAATCTGGCTTGTTCAGGGCAACCGAGGCAGCACACTATCAGCTCAGTGCTGTGTAATATGGCTTGCTCAGGGCCACTGAAGTAGCAGAGTATCAGCTCACTGCTGTGTAATGTGGCTTGCTCAGAGCCACTGAGGCAGCACAGTATCAGCTCTCTGCTGTGTAGTGTGACTTGCTCAGGGCCACTGAGACAGCTCAGTACCTGCTCACTGCTGTGTAATGTGGCTTGCTCAGGGCCACCAAGTCAGCACCATACCAACTCACTGCTGTGTAATGTGGCTTGATCAGGATTGACAAGGCAGCACTGTACCAGCTCACTGTTGTGTAATGTGGCTTGCTCACTGCCACCAAATCAGCACAGTACCAGCTCACTGCTGTGTAATGTGGCATGCTGAAGGCCACTGATACAGCACAATACCATCTCACTGCTGTTTAATCTGGCTTGTTCAGGGCCACTGAGGCAGCAGAATACCAGCTCAGTGCTGTGCAATCAGCCTAGCTCAGGGCCACCAAGGCAGCATAGAATTGTCTTACTGCTGTGTAATGTGGCTTGCTCAGTGCCACGAGGCAGCACAGTACCAGGTCATTGCTGTGCTAGGAGGCTGGATCAGAATCACCAAGGCAGCACAGTATCATCTCACTGCTATGTTATGTGGCTTGCTCAGGGCCACTGAGGCAGCATAGTACCAGCTCACTGCTGAATATTGTGGCTTGCTTAGTGCCATTGAGGCAGCACAGTGTCAGCTCACTGCTTTGCAATGTGGCTTGTTCAGGGCCACAGAGACAGCGCAGTACCAGTTCACTGTTGTGTAATGTGGCTTGCTCAGGGCCACCGTGGCAGCACAACACCATCTCATTGCAGTTTAATCTGGCTTGTTCAGGGCCACCGAGGCAGCACACTATCAGTTCTGTGCTGTGTAATGTAGCTTCCTCAGGGCCACTGAAGTAGAACAGTATCAGCTCATGGCTGTGTAATGTGGCTTGCTCAGAGCCACAGGGGCAGCACAATACAAGCTCACTGCTGTGTACTGAGGCTTTCACAGGGCCACTGAGGCAGCACAGTATCAGCTCACTGCTGTGTAGTGTGACTTGCTCAGTGCCACCAAGGCAGCTCCGTACACGGTCACTGCTGTGAAATGTGGATTGCTCTGGGCCACAGAGGCAACACAGTATCAGCTCACTGCTGTGCAATGTGGCTTGCTCAGGGCCACAGAGGCAGCACAATGTCAGCTCACTGCTGTATAATTTGGCTTGCCCAGGGCCACTGAAACAGCACAGTACCAGTTCACTGCTGTGTAATGTGGCTTGATCAGGGCCACCAAGGTAGCACAGTACCACCTCACAGCTGTGTAATGTGGCTTGCTCAGGGCCACCAAGACAGCACTATACCAACTCACTGCTGTGTAATGTGGCTTGCTCAGGACTGACAAAGGCCTTACAGTACCAGCTCACTGCTGTGTAATGTGGCTTGTTCACGGCGACAAAGTCAGCACAGTACCTGCTCACTGCTGTATAATGTGGCATGCTCAAGGCCACCAAAGCAGCACAATACCATCTCACTGCTGTTTAATCTGGCTTGTTCAGGGCCACTGAGGCAGCACAATACCAGCTCAGTGCTGTGCAATCAGGTTTGCTCAGGCCACCAAGGCAGCACAGTATCATCTTACTGCTGTGTAAAGTGGCTTGCTCAGGGCCATTGAGGAAGCACAATAGCAGCTCATGGCTGTGCAAGGAGGCTGGATCAGAGCCACCAATGGAGCACAGCATCATTTCACTGCTATGTTATGTGGCTTGCTCAGGGCCACTGAGGCAGCATAGTAGCAGCCCCACTGCTGTGTAATGTGGCTTGCTTAGTGCCATTGAGGCAGCACAGTATCAGCTCACTGCTTTGCAATGTGGCTTGCTCAGGGCCACAGAGACAGTGCAGTATCAGTTCACTGTTGTGTAATGTGGCTTGCTCAGGGCCACCGATGCGGTACAGTACCAGCTCACTGCTGAGTAATGTATCTTGCTCAGGGCCACCAAGTCAGTACAATACCAGCTATCAGCTGTATAATGTGGCTCACTCAAGTCCATCGAGGCAGCACAGTGTCAACTCACTGCTGCCTAATGTGGCTTACCCCAAGGCCAATGTGGCAGCACAATACCGTCTCACTGCTGTTTAATCTGGCTTGTTCAGGGCCACTGAGGCAGCTCAGAAACAGCTCACTGCAGTGTAATGTGGCTTACCCAGGGCCACTGAGGCAGCACAATACCAGCTCAGTGTTGTGTAATGTGGCTTGCTCAGGGCAACTGAAGCATCACAGTATCAGTTCACTGCTGTGTAGTGTGACTTGCCCAGGGCCACCGAGGCAGCTCAGTACCAGCTCACTGCTGAGTAATGTGGCTTGCTCTGGGCCACAGAGGCAGCACAGTATCAGTTCACTGCTGTGTAAAGTGGCTTGTCAGGGCCACTGAGGCAGCACAGTAAGAGCTCACTGTTGTGTAATGTGGTTTGCTTAGGGCCACTGAGGCAGCACAATTCCAACTCACTGCTGTGTAATGTGGCATGCTTAGGGCCTCCGTGACAGCACAATACCATCTCACTGCTGTTTAATCTGGCATGTTCAGGGCCCCTGAGGCAGCACAATATCAGCTCACTGCTGTGCAATGAGGTTTGCGCAGGACCACAAAGGCAGCTCGGTATCATCTTAGTGCTGTGTAATGTGGCTTGCTCAGGGCCACCGATGCTGCACAGTTCCAGCCCACTGTTGTGTATTGTGGCTTGCTCAGGTCCACAGACACAACATGGATCCAGCTCACGGCTGCGTGACGTGGCTTGCTCAGGGCCACCGAGGCAGCACAGTATCAGCTCACTACTGTGTAAATTCTCCTGCTCAGGGCCACCAAAGCAGCACAGTACCAGCTCACTGCAATGTAATGTGGCTTGCTCAGAACCGACAAGGCAGCATGATATCAGCTCACTGCTGTGTAACGTGGCTTGCTCAGGGCCACCAAAGCAGCACAGTACCAGCTCACTGCTCTGTAATGTGGCTTGCTCAGGTTGACCGAGGCAGCACTCCACCATCTCATTGCAGTTTAATCTGGCTTGCTCAGGACCACTGAGGCAGCACAACACCACCTAGCTGCTGTACAATGAGGCTGGCTCAGAGCCACCAAGAAAGAACAGTGTCATCTCACTGCTATGTATTGTGGCTTGCTCAGGGCCACTGAAGCAGCATAGTACCAGATCACTGCTGAGTAATGTGGCTAGCTTAGTGTCACTGACACAGCACTGTATCAGTTCACTGTTTTGTAAGGTGGCTTGCTCAGGGCCACAGAGACAGCACTTTACTAGTTCACTCTTGTGTAACGTTTCTTTCTCAGGGCCACCGAGGCAGCACAGTACCAACTAACTGCTGTGTAATGTGGCTTGCTCAGGGCCACCAAGTCAGCACAGCACCAGCTCACTGCTGTGTAATGTGACATGCTCGAGGCCACCAATGCAGCACAAAACCATCTCACTACTATTTAATATGGCTTGTTCAAGGCCACTGAGGCAGCACAATACCAGCTCACTGCTGTGCAGTGAGGCTTGCACTGGGCCACCGAGGCAGAACAGTATCAGCTCACTGCTGTGTAATGTGGCTTTCTCAGACCACCGAGGCAGCATGGTACCAGCTCCCTCCTGTGTAAAGTGGCTTGCTCAGAGCCACCAAGTCAGTACAGTACCAGCTAATTGAAGTATAATGTGGTTCACTCAAGTCCATCGTGGCTGCACAGTACCAGCTCACTGCTGTGTAATGTGGCTTACTCAAGGCCACCGTGGCAGCACAATACCATCTCATTGCAGTTTAATCTGGCCTGTACAGGGCCACGAGGCAGCACACAATCAGCTCTGTGCTGTGTAATGTGGTTTCCTCCAGGCCACTGAAGTAGAACAGTATCAGCTCACGGCTGTGTAATATGGCTTGCTCAGAGCCACTGGGGTAGCACAATACGAGCTCACTGCTGTGTACTGAAGCTTGCAGGGCCACTGAGGCAGCACAGCATCAGCTCACTGCTGTGTAATGTGGCTTGCCCAGGACCACTGAGGCAGCACAGTACCAGTTCACTGCTGTGTAATGTGGCTTGCTGAGGGCCACCAACGTAGCACAGTACCAGCTCACAGCTGTGTAATGTAGCTTGTTCACGGCCACAAAGTCAGCACAGTAGCAGCTCACTGCTGTGTAATGTGGCATGCTCAAGGCCACCGAAGCAGCACAATACCATCTCACTGCTCTTTAATCTGGCTTGTTCAGGGCCACTGAGGCAGCACAATACCAGCTCAGTGCTGTGCAATCAGGCTTGCTCAGGGCCACCAAGGCAGTACAGTATCATCTTACTGCGTTGTAATGTGGCTTGCTCAGGGTCACTGAGGCAGCACAATACCAGCTCACGGCTGTGCAAGGAGGCTGGATCAGAGCCACGAATGGAGCACAGCATCATCTCACTGCTATGTTATGTGGCTTGCTCAGGGCCACTGAGGCAGCATAGTACCAGCCCACTGCTGTATAATGTGGCTTGCTTAGTGCCACAGAGACAGTGCAGTACCAGTTCACTGTTGTGTAATGTGGCTTGCTCAGGGCCACCGAGGCAGCACAGTACCAGCTCACTGTTGAGTAATGTACCTTGCTCAGGGCCACCAAATCAGTACAATACCAGCTATCTGCTGTATAATGTGGCTCACTCAAGTCCATCGAGGCAACACAGTGCCAACTCACTGCTGCATAATGTGGCTTGCCCAAGGACAATGTGGCAGCAAAATACCATCTCACTGCTGTTTAATCTGACTTGTTCAGGGCCACCGAGGCAGCACAGAATCAGCAATCTGCTGTGTAATGTGGCTTGATCAGGGCCACCAAGGTAGCACAGTACCACCTCACAGCTGTGTAATGTGGCTTGCTCAGGGCCACCAAGACAGCACTATACCAACTCACTGCTGTGTAAGTGGCTTGCTCAGGACTGACAAAGGCCTTACAGTACCAGCTCACTGCTGTGTAATGTGGCTTGTTCACGGCGACAAAGTCAGCACAGTACCTGCTCACTGCTGTATAATGTGGCATGCTCAAGGCCACCAAAGCAGCACAATACCATCTCACTGCTGTTTAATCTGGCTTGTTCAGGGCCACTGAGGCAGCACAATACCAGCTCAGTGCTGTGCAATCAGGTTTGCTCAGGCCACCAAGGCAACAGTATCATCTTACTGCTGTGTAAAGTGGCTGCTCAGGGCCAGTGAGGCTTACAATAGCAGCTCATGGCTGTGCAAGGAGGCTGGATCAGAGCCACCAATGGAGCACAGCATCATTTCACTGCTATGTTATGTGGCTTGCTCAGGGCCACTGAGGCAGCATAGTAGCAGCCCACTGCTGTGTAATGTGGCTTGCTTAGTGCCATTGAGGCAGCACAGTATCAGCTCACTGCTTTGCAATGTGGCTTGCTCAGGGCCACAGAGACAGTGCAGTATCAGTTCACTGTTGTGTAATGTGGCTTGCTCAGGGCCACCGATGCGGTACAGTACCAGCTCACTGCTGAGTAATGTATCTTGCTCAGGGCCACCAAGTCAGTACAATACCAGCTATCAGCTGTATAATGTGGCTCACTCAAGTCCATCGAGGCAGCACAGTGTCAACTCACTGCTGCCTAATGTGGCTTACCCAAGGCCAATGTGGCAGCACAATACCGTCTCACTGCTGTTTAATCTGGCTTGTTCAGGGCCACTGAGGCAGCTCAGAAACAGCTCACTGCAGTGTAATGTGGCTTACCCAGGGCCACTGAGGCAGCACAATACCAGCTCAGTGTTGTGTAATGTGGCTTGCTCAGGGCAACTGAAGCATCACAGTATCAGTTCACTGCTGTGTAGTGTGACTTGCCCAGGGCCACCGAGGCAGCTCAGTACCAGCTCACTGCTGAGTAATGTGGCTTGCTCTGGGCCACAGAGGCAGCACAGTATCAGTTCACTGCTGTGTAAAGTGGCTTGTCAGGGCCACTGAGGCAGCACAGTAAGAGCTCACTGTTGTGTAATGTGGTTTGCTTAGGGCCACTGAGGCAGCACAATTCCAACTCACTGCTGTGTAATGTGGCATGCTTAGGGCCTCCGTGACAGCACAATACCATCTCACTGCTGTTTAATCTGGCATGTTCAGGGCCCCTGAGGCAGCACAATATCAGCTCACTGCTGTGCAATGAGGTTTCGTGGGACCACAAAGGCAGCTCGGTATCATCTTAGTGCTGTGTAATGTGGCTTACTCAGGGCCACCGATGCTGCACAGTTCCAGCCCACTGTTGTGTATTGTGGCTTGCTCAGGTCCACAGACACAACATGGATCCAGCTCACGGCTGCGTGGCGTGGCTTGCTCAGGGCCACGAGGCAGCACAGTATCAGCTCACTACTGTGTAAATTCTCCTGCTCAGGGCCACCAAAGCAGCACAGTACCAGCTCACTGCAATGTAATGTGGCTTGCTCAGAACCGACAAGGCAGCATGATATCAGCTCACTGCTGTGTAACGTGGCTTGCTCAGGGCCACCAAAGCAGCACAGTACCAGCTCACTGCTCTGTAATGTGGCTTGCTCAGGTTGACCGAGGCAGCACTCCACCATCTCATTGCAGTTTAATCTGGCTTGCTCCAGGACCACTGAGGCAGCACAACACCACCTAGTCTGCTGTACAATGAGGCTGGCTCAGAGCCACCAAGAAAGAACAGTGTCATCTCACTGCTATGTATTGTGGCTTGCTCAGGGCCACTGAAGCAGCATAGTACCAGATCACTGCTGAGTAATGTGGCTAGCTTAGTGTCACTGACACAGCACTGTATCAGTTCACTGTTTTGTAAGGTGGCTTGCTCAGGGCCACAGAGACAGCACTTTACTAGTTCACTCTTGTGTAACGTTTCTTTCTCAGGGCCACCGAGGCAGCACAGTACCAACTAACTGCTGTGTAATGTGGCTTGCTCAGGGCCACTAAGTCAGCACAGCACCAGCTCACTGCTGTGTAATGTGACATGCCTGAGGCCACCAATGCAGCACAAAACCATCTCACTACTATTTAATATGCATGCATTCCAAGGCCACTGAGGCAGCACAATACCAGCTCACTGCTGTGCAGTGAGGCTTGCACTGGGCCACCGAGGCAGAACAGTATCAGCTCACTGCTGTGTAATGTGGCTTTCTCAGACCACCGAGGCAGCATGGTACCAGCTCCCTCCTGTGTAAAGTGGCTTGCTCAGAGCCACCAAGTCAGTACAGTACCAGCTAATTGAAGTATAATGTGGTTCACTCAAGTCCATCGTGGCTGCACAGTACCAGCTCACTGCTGTGTAATGTGGCTTACTCAAGGCCACCGTGGCAGCACAATACCATCTCATTGCAGTTTAATCTGGCCTGTACAGGGCCACCGAGGCAGCACACAATCAGCTCTGTGCTGTGTAATGTGGTTTCCTCCAGGCCACTGAAGTAGAACAGTATCAGCTCACGGCTGTGTAATATGGCTTGCTCAGAGCCACTGGGGTAGCACAATACGAGCTCACTGCTGTGTACTGAAGCTTGCGCAGGGCCACTGAGGCAGCACAGCATCAGCTCACTGCTGTGTAATGTGGCTTGCCCAGGACCACTGAGGCAGCACAGTACCAGTTCACTGCTGTGTAATGTGGCTTGCTGAGGGCCACCAACGTAGCACAGTACCAGCTCACACAGCTGTAATGTAGCTTGTTCACGCCACAAAGTCAGCACAGTAGCAGCTCACTGCTGTGTAATGTGGCATGCTCAAGGCCACCAGCAGCACAATACCATCTCACTGCTCTTTAATCTGGCTTGTTCAGGGCCACTGAGGCAGCACAATACCAGCTCAGTGCTGTGCAATCAGGCTTGCTCAGGGCCACCAAGGCAGTACAGTATCATCTTACTGCGTTGTAATGTGGCTTGCTCAGGGTCACTGAGGCAGCACAATACCAGCTCACGGCTGTGCAAGGAGGCTGGATCAGAGCCACGAATGGAGCACAGCATCATCTCACTGCTATGTTATGTGGCTTGCTCAGGGCCACTGAGGCAGCATAGTACCAGCCCACTGCTGTATAATGTGGCTTGCTTAGTGCCACAGAGACAGTGCAGTACCAGTTCACTGTTGTGTAATGTGGCTTGCTCAGGGCCACCGAGGCAGCACAGTACCAGCTCACTGTTGAGTAATGTACCTTGCTCAGGGCCACCAAATCAGTACAATACCAGCTATCTGCTGTATAATGTGGCTCACTCAAGTCCATCGAGGCAACACAGTGCCAACTCACTGCTGCATAATGTGGCTTGCCCAAGGACAATGTGGCAGCAAAATACCATCTCACTGCTGTTTAATCTGACTTGTTCAGGGCCACCGAGGCAGCACAGAATCAGCAATCTGCTGTGTAATGTGGCTTGCTCAGGGCCACTGAGGTGGCACAGTATCAGCTCACTGCTGTGTGATGTGGCTTACTCAGGGCCACTGAGGCAGCACAATACCAGCTCAGTGTTGTGTAATGTGGCTTGCTCAGGGCCACTGACAAAGGCCTACAGTACCAGCTCACTGCTGTGTAATGTGGCTTGTTCACGGGCGACAAAGTCAGCACAGTACCTCGCTCACTGCTGACTAATGTGCGCTCTGGCCACAGAGGCAGCACAGTATCGGCTCACTGCTGTGTAAAGTGGCTTTACAGGGCCACTGAGGCAGCACAGCAAGAGCTCACTGTTGTGTAATGTGGTTTGCTTAGGGCCACTGAGGCAGCACAATTCCAGCTCACTGCTGTGTAATGTGGCATGCTTAGGGCCACTGAGGCAGCATAGTATCAGCTCATTGCTTTGTAATGTGACTTGCTCAGATCCACTGAGACAGCACAGTACTAACTCACTGTTGTTTAATGTGGCTTGTTCAAAGCCACGGATGCAGGACAGTTCTATCTCATTGCTATTTAATCTAGCTTCTTCTGGGCCACTAAGGCAGCACAATACCAGCTCACTGCTGTGCAATATGGCTTGCTCAGAGTCACCAAGGCAGCACAGCATCATCTCACTGCTGTGTAAGGTGGCTTGCTCTGGTCGACCGAGGCAGCACAGCCCCATCTCACTGTGGTTTAATCTGGCTTGTTCAGGACCACAGAGTCACCACAATACCACCTCACTGCTGTACAATGAGGTTGGCTCAGAGCCACCAAGGAAGCACAATATCATCTCACTGCTATATAATGTGGCTTGCTAGGGCCACTGAAGCAGTATAGTTCCAGCTCACTGCTGTGTAATGTGGCTTGCTTAGTGCCACTGAGGCAGCACACTATCAGCTCTCTGCTTTGTAACGTGGCTTGCTCAGGGCCACAGAGACAGCACAGTACTGTCTCATTCTCTTTAATTTGGCTTGTTCAGGGCCACTGAGGCAGCACAATTCCAGCTCACTGCTGTTCAATGGGGCTGGCTCAGAGCCACCAAGACAGTACAATTCCATCTCACTGCTGTTTAATATGGCTTGTTCAGGGCCACTGAGGCAGCACAATACCAGCTCACTGCTGTGCAATGAGGCTTGCTCAATCCCATCGAAGCAGCACAGTGCCAGCTCACTGCTGTGTAATATGGCTTTCTCAGGACCACTGAGGCAGCATGGTACTAGCTCCCTCCTGTGTAAAGTGCCTTACTCAGGTCCACCAAGTAAGTACAGTACTAGCTAACTGCTGTATAATGTGGCTTGCTCAAGGCCACCGTGGCAGCACAATACCATCTCACTGCAGTTTAATCTGGCTTGTTCAGGCCACTGAGGCAGCACACTATCAGCTCACTGCTGTGTAGTGTGGCTTGCTCAGGGCAATTGAAGTAGCACAGTATCAGCTCACAGCTGTAGAATGTGGCTTGCTCAGAGCCACTGATGCAGCACAATACAAGCTCAGTGCTGTGTAATGTGGCTTGCTCAGGGCCACTGAGGCAGCACAGGATCAGCTCACTGCTGTGTAGTGGGACTTGCTCAGGGCCAATGAGTCAGCTCTGTACCAGCTTACTGCTGTGTAATGTGGCTTGCTCAGTGCCACACAGGCTGCACAGTAACAGCTGACTGCTGTGTAAGATGGCTTGCACAATGCACTGAGACCGCACAGTACCATTTCACTGCTGAGTAATGTGGCTTGCTCAGGGCCACCAAGATAGCACAGTACCAGCTCACTGCTGTGTAATGTGGCTTGCTCAGGGCCACCAAGTCAGCACTGTACCAACTCACTGCTGTGTAATGTGGCTTGCTCAGGACCGACAAGACATGACAGTACCAGCTCACTGCTGTGTAATGTGGCTTGCTTAGTGCCACGGAGGCAGCACAGTATCAGCTCACTGCTTTGTAATGTGGCTTGCTCAGGGCCACAGAGACAGCACAGTACCAGTTCACTGTTGTGTAATGTGGCTTGCTCAGGGCCACCGAGGCAACACAATACCAGCTCACTGCTATGTAATGTGGCTTTCTCAGGGCCACAAAGGCAGCACAGTACCAGCACACTGCTGTGTAATGAGGATGGCTCAGAGCCACCAAGGCAGCGCAGTATCATCTCACTGCTATGTAATGTGGCATGCTCCGGGCCACAGAGGCAGCATGGTACCAGCTCACTGCTGTATAATGTAGCTTGCTTAGTGCCACTGAGGTAGCACAGTATCAGCTCACTGCTGTGCAATGAGGCTGGCTCAGAGCCACCAAGGCATCACAATGCCATCTCACTGCTGTTTAATCTGACTTGTTGAGTGCCACTGCGGCAGAAAAATACAAGCTCACTGCTGCGCAATGAGGCTGGCTCAGAGCCACCAAGGCAGCACAGTATCATCTCACTGCTATGTAAAGTGGCTTGCTCACGGCCACTGAGGAAGTATGGTACCAGCTCACTGCTGTATAATGTGGCTTGCTTAGTGCCACTGAGGTAGCACAGTATCCACTCACTGCTGTGCAATGAGGCTTGCTCAGAGCCACCAAGGCAGCACAGTACCATCTCATTGCTGTTTAATCTGATTTGTTGAGGGCCACTGAGGCAGGACAATACCAGCTCACTGCTGTGCAATGAGGCTTGTTCAGGGCCACTGAGGCAGCACAGGATCATTTCACTGCTGTGTAATGTGGCTTGCTCAGGGCCACCGAGGCAGCATGGTATCACCTCACTGCTCTGTAATGTACCTTGCTCAGGGCCACCAAGTCAGTACAGTACCAGCTATCTGCTGTATAATGTGGCTCACTCAAGTCCATCGAGGCAGCACAGTGCCAACTCACTGCTGCATAATGTGGCTTGCCAAAGGCCAACGTGGCAGCACAATACCATCTCACTCATGTTTAATCTGGCTTGTTTAGGGCCACCGAGGCAGCACAGAATTAGCTAGCTGCTGTGTAATGTGGCTTGCTCAGGGCCAATAAGGTAGCACAGTATCAGCTCACTGCAGTGTAATGTGGCTTACCCAGGGCCACTGAGGCAGCACAATACCAGCTCAGTGTTGTGTAATGTGGCTTGCTCAGGGCCACTGAAGCAGCACAGTATCAGCTCACTGCTGTGTAGTGTGACTTGCTCAGGGCCACCGAGGCAACACAATACTAGTTCACTGCTGCGTAATGTGGCTTGCTCAGGGCCACTAAGGCATTACAATTCCAGCTCACTGCTGTGCAATAAGGCTGGATCAGAGTGACCAAGGCAGCACAGTATCATCTCACTGCTATGTAATGTGGCTTGCTCAGGGCCACTGAGGCAGCATAGTACCAGCTCACTGCTGTGTAATGTGACTTGCTTAGTGCCATTGAGGCAGCACAGCATCAGCTCACTGCTTTGTAATGTGGTTTGCTCAGGGCTACAGAGACAGTGCAGTACCAGCTCACTGCTGTGTAATGTGTCTTGCTTAGGGCCACAGAGGCAGCACAGTATCAGCTCACTGCTGTGTAATGTGGCTTGTCAGGGCCACTGAGGCAGCACAGTATCAGCTCACTGCTGTGTAATATGGCTTGCTCAGAACCATTGAGACAGCACAGTAAGAGCTCACTGTTGTGTAATGTGGTTTGCTTAGGGCCACTGAGGCAGCGCAATACCACCTCTCTGCTGTGTAATGTGGCATGCTTATGGCCTCTGAGGCAGGACAGTATCAGCTCACTCTTGTGTAATGTGGCTTGATCAAGGCCACCGATGCAGCACAGTACTATCTCACTGCTGTTTAATCTGGCTTATTCAGGGCCACTAAGGCAGCAAAATATCTGCTCACTGATGTGCAATATGGCTTGCTCAGAGAAACCAAGGCAGCACAGCATCATCTCCCTGCTGTGTAATGTGGCTTGCTCAGGGCCACTGAGGCAGCACAGTATCAGCTCACTGCTTAGTAATGTGGCATGCTCAGGGCCACTGAGAGAGCACAGTACCAGTTCACTGCTGTGTAATGTCACTTGCACAGGGCCATTGAGATAGCACAGTTCCAGCTCACTGCTGTGTAATGTGGCTTGCTCACGGCCACCAAGTCAGCACAGTACCAGCTCACTGCTGTGTAATGTATCTTGCTCAGGGCCATCAAGTCAGCACTGTACCAGCTCACTGCTGTGTAATGTGGCTTGCTCAAGTCCATCGTGGCAGCACAGTACCAGCTCACTGCTGTGTAATGTGGCTTGCTCAGGGCCACCAAGGCAGCACAGTATCAGCTCACTGTTGTGTAATGTGGCTTGCTCAAGGCCACAGAAGCAGCACAGTATGAGCTCACTGCTATGTAATGTGGTTTGCTCAGGGTAACTGAGGTAGCACAATACCAGCTCTCTGCTGTGTAATGCGGCTTGCTTAGGGCCACTGAGGCAACACTGTAACAGCTCACTGCTCTGTAATGTGAATTGCTCAGTGCCATTGAGATAGCACATTACCAGCTCACTGCTGTGTAATATGGCTTTCTCATGGTCACTGAGGTACCACAGTACCAGCTCACTGCTGTGTAATGTGGCTTGCTCAGGTCGAACAAGTCAACACAGTACTAACTCACTGCTGTGTAATGTGGCTTGCTCAGGGCCATCAAGTCAGTACAGTACCAGCTCACTGCTGTGTAATGTGGCATGCACAAGTCCATCGTGGCAGCACAGTACGAACTCACTGCTGTGTAATTTAGCTTCCTCAGGGCCTCCGAGGCAGCACAGTACCAGCTCACTGCTGCGTAATGTGACTTGCTCAGGGTCACTGAGGTAACCCAATACCAGCTCTCTGCTTTGTTATGTGGCTTGCTTAGGGCCACTGAGGCAACACAGTATCAGCTCACTGCTTTGTAATGTGAATTGCTCAGTGTCACTGATACAGCACAATACCAGCTCACTGCTGTGTAATGTTGCTTGCTCAAGGCCACCAAGACAGCACAGTACCAAATCACTGCTGTGTAATGTAGCTTGCACAAGGCCTCTGATGCTGCACAGTACTATCTCTCTGCTGTTTAATCTGGCTTGTTCAGAGCCACTGAGGCAGCACAATACCAGCTCACTGCTGTGCAATGAGGCTTGCTCAGAGCCACCAAAGCAGCACAGTATCATCTCACTTCTGTTTAATGTGACTTGCTCAGGGCCACTGAGGCAGCATAGTACCCGCTCACTGCTGTATAATGTGGCTTGCTTAGGGCCACTGAGTCGGCACAGTATCAGCTCACTGATTTGTAATTTGGCTTGCAGAGGGCAACTGAGACAGCACAGTAGCAGTTCACTGTTGTGTAATGTGGCTTGCTCAGGGTCAGCGAGGTAGCACAGTATCATCTCACTGCTGTTTAATGTATCTTGCTCAGGGCCACCAACTCAGCACAGTGCCAACTAACTGCTGTGTATTGTGGCTTGCTCAGGACCGACAAGGCAGCACAGTACCAGCTCACTGCTGTGTAATGTGGTATGCTCAAAGACACAGAGGCAGCACAATACCATCTCACTGCTGTTTAATCGTGCTTGTTCAGGGCCACTGAGGCAGCACAATACCTGCTCACTGCTGTGCAATCAGGCTTGCTCAGGGCCACCAAGGCAGCACAGTATCATCTTACTGCTGTGTAATGTAGCTTGCTCTCGGCAACCAAGGCAGCACAATACCATCTCACTGCTGTTTAATCTGGCTTGTTCAGGGCCACTGAGGCAGCACAATACCTGCTCACTGCTGTGCAATCAGGCTTGCTCAGGGCCACCAAGGCAGCACAGTATCACCCTACTGCTGTGTAATGTAGCTTGCTCTCGGCAACCAAGGCAGCACAATACCATCTCACTGCTGTTTAATCTGGCTTGTTCAGGGCCACTGAGGCAGCACAATACCTGCTCACTGCTGTGCAATCAGGCTTCCTCAGGGCCACCAAGGCAGCACAGTATCATTTTACTGCAGAGTAATGTAGCTTGCTCTCAGCCACCAAGGCAGCACAGTATTAGCTCATTGCTATATAATGTGAGTTACTCAGAGCCACTGAGGCAGCACAGTACAAGCTCACTGCTGTGTAATGTGGCTTGCTCAGGGATACAGGGGCAGCACAGTATCAGCTCATTGCTGTGTAATGTGATTTGCTCAGAGCCACTGAGGTAGCACAGTACGGGCTCACTGCTGTGTAATGTGGCTTGCTCTGGGCCACTGAGGCAGCAAACTACCAGCTCACCGCTGTGTATTGTGGCTTGCTTGAGGTCACTGAGGCAGCACAGTGTCAGCTCACTGCTTTGTAAATATGGCTTGCTCAGGACAACTGAGACAGCACAGTACCAGCTGACTGTTGTGTAATGTGGCTTCCTTAGGGCCATTGAGGCAGCACAGCATCAGCTCACTGCTTTGTAATGTGGCTTGCTCAGGGCTACAGAGACAGTGCAGTACCAGCTCACTGCTGTGTAATGTGTCTTGCTTAGGGCCACAGAGGCAGCACAGTATCAGCTCACTGCTGTGTAATGTGGCTTGTCAGGGCCACTGAGGCAGCACAGTATCAGCTCACTGTTGTGTAATGTGGCTTGCTCAGGGCCACCGAGGTAGTATGGCGCCAGCTCACTGTTGTGTCATGTGGCTTGCTCAGGGCCACCAAGTCAGTACAGTACCAACTCACTGCTGTGTAATGTGGCTTTCTCAGGGCCACAGAGGCAGCACAGTATCAGCTCACTGCTGTGTAATGTGGCTTGTCAGGGCCACTGACGTAGCACAGTATCAGCTCATTGCTTTGTAATGTAGCTTTCTCAGGGCCACTGAGACAGAACTGTACCAGCTCTCTGGTGTGTAATGTGGCTTGCTCAATTTCATTGTGACATCACAGAACCAGCTCACTGCTGTGTAATATGGCCTGCTCAGGGCCACCGAGGCAGCACAAAATCAGTTCACTGCTGTGTAATGTGACATGCTCAAGGCCACCTGTGCAGGACAGTACTATCTCACTGCTGTTTAATCTGACTTGTTCAGGGCCACCGAGGCAGCACAGTATCAGCTCACTTCTGTGTAATGTGGCTTGCTCAGGGCCACTGAGGTAGCTCAGTATCAGCTCACTGCTGTGTAATGTGGCTTGGTCAGAGCCACTGAAGCAGCACAGTACAAGCTCACTGCTGCGGTATGTGGCTTGCTCAGGGCCACTGAGACAGGACAATGCCAGCTCACTGCTGTGTAATGTGGCCTGCTTAGGGCCACTGAGGCAGCACAGTATCAGCTCACTGCTGTGTAGTGTGACTTGCACAGGGTCACAGAGGCAGCTCAGTACCAGCTCACTGCTATGTAATGTGGCTTGCTCAGGGCCACAGAGGCAGCACAGTATCAGCTCACTGCTGTGTAATGTGACTTGTCAGGGCCACTGATGTAGCACAGTATCAGCTCTTTGCTTTGTAATGTAGCTTGCTCAGGGCCACTGAGACAGAACTGTACCAGCTCACTGTTGTGTAATGTGGCTTCCTCTGGGCCACTGAGGCAGCACAGTATCAGCTCACTGTTGTGTAATGTGGCTTGCTCAGGGCCACAGAGGCAGCACAGTATCAGCTCACTGCTGTGTAATGTGGCTTGTCAGGGCCACTGACGTAGCACAGTATCAGCTCATTGCTTTGTAATGTAGCTTTCTCAGGGCCACTGAGACAGAATTGTACCAGCTCACTGTTGTGTAATGTGGCCTCCTCTGGTCCACTGAGGCAGCACAGTACTGGCTCACTGCTATGTAATGTGGTTGGCACAGGGCCACCAAGTCAGCATGGTAGAAATCACTGCTGTGTAATGTGGCTTGTTCAAGGCCACCGATGCAGCACAGTACCAGCTCACTGCAGTGTAATGTGGCTTGCTCATCATGGCTATCAAGCCAGCACAGTACCAGCTCTCTGGTGTGTAATGTGGCTTGCTCAATTTCATCGTGACATCACAGAACCAGCTCACTGCTGTGTAATATGGCCTGCTCAGGGCCACCGAGGCAGCACAAAATCAGTTCACTGCTGTGTAATGTGACATGCTCAAGGCCACCTGTGCAGGACAGTACTATCTCACTGCTGTTTAATCTGACTTGTTCGGGGCCACCGAGGCAGCACAGTATCAGATCACTTCTGTGTAATGTGGCTTGCTCAGGGCCACTGAGGTAGCTCAGTACCAGTTCACTGTTGTGTAATGTGGCTTGGTCAGAGCCACTGAAGCGGCACAGTACAAGCTCACTGCTGTGGTATGTGGCTTGCTCAGGGCCACTGAGACAGGACAATACCAGCTCACTGCTGTGTAATGTGGCCTGCTCAGGGCCACTGAGGCAGCACAGTATCAGCTCACTGCTATGTAGTGTGACTTGCACAGGGCCACAGAGGCAGCTCAGTACCAGCTCACTGCTGTGTAACGTGGCTTGCTCAGGGCCACAGAGGCAGCACAGTATCAGCTCACTGCTGTGTAATGTGACTTGTCAGGGCCACTGATGTAGCACAGTATCAGCTCTTTGCTTTGTAATGTAGCTTGCTCAGGGCCACTGAGACAGAACTGTACCAGCTCACTGTTGTGTAATGTGGCTTCCTCTGGGCCACTGAGGCAGCACAGTACTAGCTCACTGCTATGTAATGTGGCTGGCAAAGGGCCACCAAGTCAGCACAGTAGCAACCACTGCTGTGTAATGTGGCTTGTTCAAGGCCACCGATGCAGCACAGTGCTATCTCACTTCTGTTTAATCTGGCTTGCTCAGAGCCACTGAGGCAGCACAATACCAGCTCACTGTTGTGCAATGAGGATTGCTCAGAGCCATCAAGGCAGCATAGTACCAGCTCACTGCTGTGTAATGTGGCTTGCTTAGGGCCACTGAGGCAGCGCAGTATAAGCTCACTGCTTAATAATGTGGCTTGCTAAGGGCCACTGTGACAGCACAGTGCAAATTCAGTGTTGTGTAATGTGGCTTGCTCAGAGTCACTGAGGTAGCACAGTACCAGCTCACTGCTGTGTAATGTGGCTTGCTCAGGGCCACCAAGACAGCACAGTACTAGCTCACTGCTGTGTAATGTGGCATGCTCAAGGCCACCGTGGCAGCACAATCTGATCTCACTGCTGTTTAATCTGGCTTGTTCAGGGCCACTGAGGCAGCACAATATTTGCTCACTGCTGTGCAATGAGGCTTGCTCAGGGCCACCAAGGCAGCCAGTATCATCTAACTGCGGTGTAGTGTGTCTTGCTCAGGGTCACCAACCCAGCATGGTGCCAGCTCACAGTTGTGTAATGTGGCTTGCTCAGGGCCACCGAAGCAGCACAGTACCAGTTCACTGTTGTGTAATGTGGCTTGCTCAGGTCCACCAAGACAGCACAGCACCATCTCACTGCGGTTTAATCTGGCTTGCTCATGACTACTGAGGCAGCACGATACCAGTTCACTGCTGTGTAATGAGGATTGCTCAGGGCCACCCAGGCTGCACAGTATCATCTCACTGCTGTGTAATGTGGCTTGCTCAAGTCCATCGAAGCAGCACAGTACCAGCTCACTAATGTGTAATGTATCTCACTCAAGTCCGTAGTGGCAGCACAATACCAGCTCACTGCTGGGTAATGTGGCTTGCTCAGGGCCTCCGAGGCAGCAAAGTACCAGCTCACTGCTGTGTAATGTGGCTTGCTCAGGGCCACTGAGGTAGCACAATACCAGCTCACTGATTTGTAATTTGTCTTGCACAGTGCCACTGAGGTAGCACAGTACCAGTTCATTGCTGTGTAATGTGGCTTGCTCAGGGCCACCGAGATAGCACAGTACCAGCTCACTGCTGAGTAATGTGACTTGCTCTGGGCCACCAAGTCAGCACAGTGCCAACTAACTGCTGTGTATTGTGGCTTGCTCAGGACCAACAAGGCAGCACAGTACCAGCTCACTACTGTGCAATGTGGTATGCTCAATGCCACCAAGGCAGCACAATACCATCTCACTGCTGTTTTTAATTTGGCTTCTTCAGGGCCACTGAGGCAGCACAATACCAGCTCACTGCTGTGCAATGAGGCTTGCTCAAGGACACCAAGGCAGCACAGTATCATCTTACTGCAGTGTAATGTGGCTTGCTCACGGCCACTGATGCAGAACAGTAACAGCTCACTGCTGTGTAATGTGTCTTGCTCTGGACTACAAAGGCAGCACAGTATCAGCTCACTGCTGTGTAATGTGATTTGCTGAGAGCTACTGAGACAGCACAGTTCGAGCTCACTGCTGTGTAACGTGGCTTGCTCAGGGCCACTGAGCAGCACAATACCAGCTCACTGCTGTGTATTGCGGCTTGCTTAAGGCCACCAAGGCAGCACAGTGTCAGCTCACTGGCTTGTAATGTGGCTTGCTCAGGGCCACTGAGACAGCACAGTACCAGCTCACTGTTGTATAATGTGGATTGCTCAGGGCCACCGAGGCAGCACAGTACCAGCTCACTGCTGTGCAATGTGTCTCACTCTAGTCCATCGTGGCCCCACAGTACCAGCTCACTGCTCTGTAAAGTGGCTTGCTCAAGGCCACCGTGGCAGCACAATACCATCTCACTGCTGTTTAATCTGGCGTATTCAGGGCCACTGAGGCAGCACAATGCCTGCTCACTGCTGTGCAATGAGGCTTGCTCATGGCTATCAAGTCAGCACAGTACCAGCTCTCTGCTGTGTAATGTGGCTCGCTCAAGTTCATCGTGACATCACAGAACCAGTTCACTGCTGTGTAAAGTGGCCTGCTCAGGGCCACCGAGGCAGCAGAAAATCTGCTCACTTCTGTGTAATGTGGCTTGCTCAGAGCCACTGAGGCAGCACAGTACGAGCTCACTGCTGTGTAATGTGGCTTGCTCAGGGACACTGAAACTGCACAGTACCCGCTCACTGTTGTGTAATGTGGCTTACTGAGGGCCACTGAAGTGGCACAGTACCAGCTTACTGCTGTGTAATGTGGCTTGCTCAAGGCCACTGATGCAGAACAGCACTATCTCACTGCTCTTTAATCTGGCTTGTTCAGTGCCACTGAGGTAGCACAATACCCGCTCGCTGCTGTGCAATGAGGTTTGCTCAGAGCCACCAAGGGAGCACAGTATCATCTCACTGCTGTGTAATGTGGCTTGCTTAGGGCCATCAAGTCAGCACAGTACCAGCTCACTGCTGTGTAATGTGGCATGCTCAAGTCCATCGTGGCAGCACAGTACGAGCTCACTGCTGTGTAATGTGGCTTTCACACAGCCACCAAGGCAGCACAGTATCACCTCACTTCTGTGTAATGTGACTTGCTCAGGGCCACTGAGGCAGCATAGTACCAGCTCACTGCTGTGTAATATGGCTTGCTTAGGGCCACTAAGGCAGCACAGTATCAGCTCACTGCTTAATAATTTGGCTTGCACAGGGCCACTGAGACTGCACAGTACCAATTCACTGTTGTGTAATGTGGCTTGCTCAGGGCCACCTAGGTAGTACAGTGCCAGCTCACGGCAGTGTAATGTGGCTTGTTTAGGACCACTGAGACAGCACAGTATCAGCTCACTGCTTTGTAATTTGGCTTGCTCAGGGCCAACAAGTCAGCACAGTACCAACTCACTGCTGTGTAATGTGCCTTGCTCAGGTCCGACAAGACAGCACAGTACCAGCTCACTGCTGTGTAATGTGGCTTTCTCAGGGCCACCAAGTCAGGACAGTGACAGCTCAGTGCTTTGTAATGTGGCATACTCAAGGCCACCGAGGAAGCACAATACCATCTCACTGTTTTTTAATCTAGCTTGTTCAGGGCCACTGAATCAGCACAATACCTGCTAACTGCTGTGCAATCAGGCTTGCTCAGGGCAACCAAGGAAGCCAGTGTCATCTTACTGCTGTGTTATGTAAGTTGCTCACAGCCACCAAAGCAGCACGGTACCAGCTCACTGCTGTGTAATGTGTCTTGCTCTGGGCCACTGAGGCAGCAAAATACCAGCTCACTGCTGTGTATTGTGGCTTGCTTAGGGTCACTGAGGCACCACAGTGTCAGCTCACTGCTTTCTAAATGTGGCTTGCTCAGGACCACTGAGACAGCACAGTACCAGCTCACTGTTGTGCAATGTGGCTTGCTCAGGTCCACTGAGGCAGCACAGTACCAGCTCACTATTGTGCAATGTGGCTTGCTCAGGGCCACTGAGGCAGCACAGTACCAGCTCACTGCTGTGTAATGTGGCTTGCTCATTACCACCAAGTCAGCACAGTACCAACTCACTGCTGTGGAATTTGGCTTGCTCAAGGCCACAATGCAGCACAGTACTATCTCACTGCTGTTTAATCTGGCTTCTTCAGCGCCACTGAGGCAGCACAATGCCAGCTCATGCTGTACAATGACGCTGGCTCAGAGCCAGCAAGGCAGTACAGCATCATCTCACTGCTGTGCAATGTGGCTGGCTCAGGGCCACTGAGGCAGCATAGTACCAGCTCACTGCTGTGTAATGTGGCTTGCTCTTAGTCACTGAGGCAGCACAATACCAGCTCACTGTTGAGTAACGTGGCTTGCTTAGGGCCACTGAGACAACACAGTATCAGCTCACTGCTTTGTAATGTGAATTGCTCAGTGCCACTGAGACAGCACTGTACCAGCTCACTGCTGTGTAATGTGACTTACTCATAGCCTCTGAGGTAGCACAGTACCAGCTCACTGCTGTTTCATGTTGCTTGCTCAGGGCCACCAAGTCAGCACAGTGCCAACTCACTGCTGTGTAATGTAGCTTGCACAAGGCTTCCAATGCTGCACAGTACTATCTCACTGCTGTTTAATCTGGCTTGCTTAGGGCTACTGAGGCAGCACAGTATCAGCTCACTGCTTTGTAATTTGGCTTGCACAGGGCAACTGAGACAGCACAGTATCAGCTCACTGTTGTGTAATGTGGTTTGCTCAGGGCCACCGAGGTAGCACAGCCCCAGCTCACTGCTGTGTAATGTGGCTTGCTCCGGACCACCAAGTCAGCACAGTGCCAACTCACTGCTGTGTAATGTGGCTTTCTCAGGGCCACCAAGTCAGTACAGTACCAACTCACTGCTGTGTAATGTAGCTTGCACAAGGCTTCCGATGCTGCACAGTACTATCTCACTGCTGTTTAATCTGGCTTGCTTAGGGCCACTGAGGCAGCACAGTATCAGCTCACTGATTTGTAACTTGGCTTGCTCAGAGCCACTGAGGCAGCACAGTACGAGCTCACTGCTGTGTAATGTGGCTTGCTCAGGGACACTGAAACTGCACAGTACCCGCTCACTGTTGTGTAATGTGGCTTACTGAGGGCCACTGAAGTGGCACAGTACCAGCTCACTGCTGTGTAATGTGGCTTGCTCAAGGCCACCGATGCAGAACAGTACTATCTCACTGCTCTTTAATCTGGCTTGTTCAGTGCCACTGAGGTAGCACAATACCCGCTCACTGCTGTGCAATGAGGTTTGCTCAGAGCCACCAAGGGAGCACAGTATCATCTCACTGCTGTGTAATGTGGCTTGCTTAGGGCCATCAAGTCAGCACAGTACGAGCTCACTGCTGTGTAATGTGGCTTTCACACAGCCACCAAGGCAGCACAGTATTACCTCACTTCTGTGTAATGTGACTTGCTCAGGGCCACTGAGGCAGCATAGTACCAGCTCACTGCTGTGTAGTGTGGCTTGCTTAGGGCCACTAAGGCAGCACAGTATCAGCTCACTGCTTAATAATTTGGCTTGCACAGGGCCACTGAGACTGCACAGTACCAGTTCACTGTTGTGTAATGTGGCTTGCTCAGGGCCACCTAGGTAGT
This sequence comes from Neoceratodus forsteri, assembly GCA_016271365.2. Taxonomy (NCBI): domain Eukaryota; kingdom Metazoa; phylum Chordata; order Ceratodontiformes; family Ceratodontidae; genus Neoceratodus; species Neoceratodus forsteri. The sequence continues at coordinate 874,544,660 of CM057453.1, read as the reverse complement.
ACAGTGCCAGCTCACGGCAGTGTAATGTGGCTTGTTTAGGACCACTGAGACAGCACAGTATCAGCTCACTGCTTTGTAATTTGGCTTGCTCAGGGCCAACAAGTCAGCACAGTACCAACTCACTGCTGTGTAATGTGCCTTGCTCAGGTCCGACAAGACAGCACAGTACCAGCTCACTGCTGTGTAATGTGGCTTTCTCAGGGCCACCAAGTCAGGACAGTGACAGCTCAGTGCTTTGTAATGTGGCATACTCAAGGCCACCGAGGAAGCACAATACTATCTCACTGTTTTTTAATCTAGCTTGTTCAGGGCCACTGAATCAGCACAATACCTGCTGACTGCTGTGCAATCAGGCTTGCTCTGGGCAACCAAGGAAGCCAGTGTCATCTTACTACTGTGTTATGTGACTTGCTCACAGCCACCAAAGCAGCACAGTACCAGCTCACTGCTGTGTAATGTGTCTTGCTCCGGGCCACTGAGGCAGCAAAATACCAGCTCACTGCTGTGTATTGTGGCTTGCTTAGGGTCATTGAGGCACCACAGTGTCAGCTCACTGCTTTCTAAATGTGGCTTGCTCAGGACCACTGAGGCAGCACAGTACCAGCTCACTATTGTGCAATGTGGCTTGCTCAGGGCCACTGAGGCAGCACAGTACCAGCTCACTGCTGTGTAATGTGGCTTGCTCATTGCCACCAAGTCAGCACAGTACTATCTCACTGCTGTTTAATCTGGCTTCTTCAGCGCCACTGAGGCAGCACAATGCCAGCTCATGCTGTACAATGACGCTGGCTCAGAGCCAGCAAGGCAGTACAGCATCATCTCACTGCTGTGTAATGTGGCTGGCTCAGGGCCACTGAGGCAGCATAGTACCAGCTCACTGCTGTGTAATGTGGCTTGCTCAGAGTCACTGAGGCAGCACAATACCAGCTCACTGTTGAGTAACGTGGCTTGCTTAGGCCACTGAGGCAACACAGCATCAGCTCACTGCTTTGTAATGTGAATTGCCCAGTGCCACTGAGGCAGCACTGTACCAGCTCACTGCTGTGTATTGACTTACTCATAGCCTCTGAGGTAGCACAGTACCAGCTCACTGCTGTTTCATGTTGCTTGCTCAGGGCCACCAAGTCAGCACAGTGCCAACTCATTGCTGTGTAATGTAGCTTGCACAAGGCTTCCGATGCTGCACAGTACTATCTCACTGCTGTTTAATCTGGCTTGCTTAGGGCTACTGAGGCAGCACAGTATCAGCTCACTGCTTTGTAATTTGGCTTGCACAGGGCAACTGAGACAGCACAGTATCAGCTCACTGTTGTGTAATGTGGTTTGCTCAGGGCCACCGAGGTAGCACAGCCCCAGCTCACTGCTGTGTAATGTGGCTTGCTCCGGACCACCAAGTCAACACAGTGCCAACTCACTGCTGTGTAATGTAGCTTGCACAAGGCTTCCAATGCTGCACAGTACTATCTCACTGTTGTTTAATCTGGCTTGCTTAGGGCCACTGAGGCAGCACAGTATCAGCTCACTGATTTATAACTTGGCTTGCACAGGGCCATTGAGACAGCACAGTAGTGCCCACCCACTGTGCACCCCACCTCCCCACAAGCCCCCTCACCCCATACTTACCTCCGGACCTTGGCACGATGATCTTCGGTGGACCAGAAACACGTCTGCACTCTTCAAAGCCGACCGCGAACTGAGGAAATGCCGGTAAGCTGTATAATATAATAAATAGGGTTTTTTCAACTTTACTGCATATCTCAGGCATTTTTTGGAATTTTTGCACCAAATTTTCAACATGGGTTTTTTGGGACCCTTTCTCATGAATGCTCTCACTGTCATGGCATTAATCGGGCCCAAAGGGTGATTTCGCATTCACTGTGCGAAATCACCTTTCGGCACCGATTAACAAAATGACACTGCCAGTGTTCATAAGGTGGGCTCTCAAAAAGCCTATGTTGAAAACTTGGTGGAAAAATTCCTAAAAATGACTGTTTTATGAGTGTGCGTTGTGCACTTCCTACGCACGTTCGTAAGTTTGCGAATTTTCAATATTTTCACTCCAGATTTTCAACATTGTCATTTTACTACACCTTCTTATGAGCAGTACAGCTGTCATTTTTCACATCTCACCCAAAATGTGTTTCCACCCATGTAGCACACAATGGCGCAGTCGGTGTGCGAAATCACTGTATGGGACACATTAAGAAGATCACAGTGACACTGTTCATGAGCACAGGTCTTAAAATGGCTATGTTGAAAATTTGGTGACAAAATTCTTAAAAATGACTGCTTTACAAGCCTGCGTTGTGCACTTCCTACGCACGCTCGTAAGTTTGCGAATTTTCAATATTTTCACTCCAGACTTCCAGCATTGCCATTTTACCACACCTCCTTATGAGCAGTACAGCTGTCATTTTTCATATCTCGCCCACAATGTGTTTCCGCCCATCTAGCACACAATGGCACAGTCGGTATGCGAAATCAATGTATGGGACACATTAAGAAAATCACAGTGACACTGTTCATGAGCACAGGTCTTAAAATGGCTATGTTGAGAATTTGGTCACAAACTTCCTAAAAATGCCTGTTTCACGAGCGTGCATTGCGCAGTTCCTACACACGCTCATAAGTTTGCAAATTTTCAATATTTGCACTCCACTGACTTCCAAATACCTACACAGCACATACAAGCAAGCAACATTCAGCATTGACAAATGCTTGTTTTTACTTATTTCACTGCTTTGTACCCTTACTCTAGATAGGGGGTTACCTCCTTACCTGACTTACCATTAGTTCCCTGTTGTCTGATTGTTTTGGTCCTTCTCTTTCCATGTTACCTTTCTGAACTTCAAGTAGTTGAAACAGACAAACAGGATGGATAAGGAGGGTGTCTTTAAGCTAAGTGGCAACCAAAACACAATGGGACTCAATCTTAAGTTGGAGGGGGGAGGTTTAGGAGGGAGGCTGGGAAGCATTTCTTCATGGAGAGGGTGGTGGTCTGTTGGAATGTGCTGCTGGAAGAGGTGATCTCATTGAAGATGGTGGGCAGCTTTTATAGAGGCCGTGATGGAGGTAAGGGGAAAATAATGGTCATGGAAGGGGCGGATGGAAAGGACAGGTTTGGGAAGGGGGGCAGGGTCGGTAGCTTAAGCGGAGGACCCAAAAATATGAGAAGACTAGATTGGCCAAATGCCTTATTGTGCTAGCTTCTTCATATGTTTGTATGTGGTTTCTCCTACTGAGGCAGCAGCATTTCCACCTTTACCTAACCCTTTGTTAGCTGACCCTAGATAGGTTGCTATTAGTGTTTCCCTTACCCTCCTTAAATCACTTTACATTCCTACCCTAAATAGGGCTTTTCACCCATTCCCAGTTCTGGCATACCATTTACCCTCCACCCTCCCTGCTGTTTAGTGTCTACACTGGAGTGACTAGGAACCTTACCATAGTCACCTGGCAGAGCCTTCTGTTTTCTTGCTTCCTCCTGCTGACACCTGCCAATGCCTAAGACACCAGTCTCTACACCTGTTCCTCTGCTGTTCTGTTCCACTCATGTGTGATGGGACATGAATGTGAATGGGGCATGTTAGAAGTGGCTGCCTTTATCCACCCAGTGAGACTTCCTCTAGTTGGGACTTCCTGCTGAAACCCAGGCTGGTCAAGTATCAATTAGCTTAGGCACCAGGCCAGACAATTATAACCCCTCCCCCTAACTACAGGTTTAGACACAGTTCTTATGATGTGGTCCCTAAATGTGGGGTACTACAGCTAGACTCAGATTTACCCTTCACACAATAATAACTACACCAGTTCAAACAAGTTTCACCACAACTTACCCCACCTATGCTATCTACAAAAACACAAACCCTTTTTCCCCTTCTGTGGCAAATGCAGGCAGACTCTGCTTAAAGCTTAAATGCAAAAATATCTTGATGAGAGGAAATATCCTTGATCCGAAATTCAAATCTTATATTTGAATCCCTAAAATATTCTACAGCAGTTATTCCTCACTAGTTAAGAAAAATAGGTATACTGCATATTTTTTGTTTACTGGTTTTCACCTAACTAATTAAAAAAAATCTTTATTTTTTTATAACTTTATAGCACCATCCTGTTTCCAGACCAAAATGTTAGCTTTTAGAGAGTGATATTTTTTCTCTAACACTTTAAAGAGTTGATAAGCAGTAACTGTTCCTAGTGGCAGTCTTTTCCTTTTATTTTTGGTGGTGTTACTTGAACTGAGTTTTACCGTTACTCATTTTTAGGGAGGCCCGGAAGATTCACAAATCTTCTGGGTCCCCTGCTGATTACCACAGATATCGAACTTTACGCAATGCCTGCACCAGGGCAACTAAACACACCAAGGCTGAATATTTTACTTCCACCTTCCAAAACAACATTAACCACCCATCCAAATTTTGGAAGGTCATTCACTCCCTTTTCTTCCCTCCCACCCAGTCTACCCCCCCCCTTCCCTTAAGGTGAGTGAGGCCACCATCTCTGAACCCTCTGCTGTTGCTGCTGAATTTAACAACTTTTTTACCACCTGTGCCTCCACCCTCCTCTCCTCCCTTCTCCCTCCTCCTCTTCTCTTTCTCCCCCGTTATCTGCCTCTACCCTCCTCCTCCTTCACTTTCACCACTGGTACATCTGATGAAGCCCTTAAAGCCCTACTTGCTCTAAACCCTACAAAGGGTACTAGTCCAGATGGTCTGGACCCAAAGCTCTTGCACCTCTCTGCCTCTCCTATTTGCCACCCTATTGCTCTACTCCTCAACCTCTCGTTCTCTCTCTGGCTTCAGTTCCCTCTCCCTGAAAATCAGCCACTGTCATTCCCCTCCCTAAGGGCGGTGACCCCTTAGTTCTGGGCAACTACCACCCTATTTCTCTTCTCCCTACCCTTGCTAAACTCCAAGAGCATGTGGTACTCTCTAAACTCTCCGCATTTCTTGACTGCTCTTCCTTCCTCACCCCTTTCCAGTCTGGTTTCCATAAATCTCACTCCACATCTACCTCCCTCCTCAGGCTTACTGACGCCATCCTGACAGATATGGACCAGGGCCTGGTTATCTCTGCTGCCTTCATCGATCCAGCCAAAGCCTTTGACACTGCAGCCCACACCCTCCTCCTAACCCAGCTCTCTGCTGCTGGGCTTTCTACTCGAGCCACATATTGATTCTGTTCCTACCTCATGGGCAGAACTCAAGCTGTCAAAATTGGCAACTTCCTGTAACTCCCTCCATAGCCACACTGGTGTCTCCCAAGGCTCAGTGCTCAGACCCATCCTCTTCTCCATCTTTCTAAATTCCTTCCCCTCTGCATGTACATCTACCTCAATACACATGTATGCTAATGACACTGTCATATTTGCCTCAGGCTCCTCCATACCAGACCTGACAAACAGACTCCAACTGTCTTTCATCAATATCCAGTACTGGTTCCAGTCAAATCAGCTTTCCCTAAATGCGAAAAAAAAACTGTCTCTATGACTTTTAGTACTAGACAAAAGCTCTCTAAACTGCCAGCCCTGCCCTCCTTCCACACTCTGGATGGGACTAGTCTTGAAAACATCACAACTTTCAAGTACCTAGGAGTTTGGCTTGACAGTCACCAAGACTTCTCTGCTCCTGTGGACTACTTACACAGAAAACTTCACCCTAAACTTGGTGCACTGTATAGGAACTGAGGGTGCATCTCTCTGGCGGCCCACAGAGCCATTGTGCAGAGAATGATTCTTCCCCTCTTTGACTACGACCACTTGGTAGCAGAAAATTCAAGATCTTGGGGTAAAGTATGTGCAGGTAATAGGAAAGAAATATGTAATCTTGCCAGGAAAGAGTTTAGTGGCTCAAACTACCTATAGAATTTGAAAGAAAGAGGTTTTGGATACCTGTACTAACTGTGGGAGGGAAGTGTGTATCTAGAGCTTTATTTTGCAATAAGGTATAAGAGTTTGAATGTGTTGGATGAAGTTTGCTTATGGTAAACTGAACAAGGAAATACTCAGAAAGAAAAGCATCTATTATTTCCTTTTCTATGTTTATTAACCTATATTAGAGACAGGGGGATTGGACATATAGTTATATTTTAATGTATTAAGGAATTGATAAGGGTATTTGCAAAATTGCCAAACAAATTATGAACAAAACTACATAACTTCTATACATTGATAGTATATTAAAATGTATTGTTTGGTGTTGTGCTTAACATTACATTGCCTTGCAGGGAAAACCACTGGAAATTTGCAAAAGAGAAAACTGGGAGCCTATCGGCTGGCACCCACTTTTCAAACCCAAAATACATATAACATTATAAGCAGAAGAAACACCTTTACAAACAAATGGAAACAGTGGAACCAGCAAGGCATGGTAATAGTTTTAAATTCTTATAATGGTTTGCATGGGAAACAAAGTACTGTTGCCTTTTTTACCTTGCTAACATTAGGAGGAGATGTTGAGTTGAATCCAGGGCCTGTTGTTTTTTTTTTTTTTAAATTAGGGTTTTACATGACAATGCTAGAAGTTTAAGAAATAAAATGGACATTCCAAAAGTAATGATTGGGGAACAACTGCCAGATATAATTGGGTTAACAGAAACTTGGTTGACATAAGATATAGATGACTATGAACTTGATATACCAGGTTATATATTATATCAACAAGACAGGTTAAAGAAGGGAGGGGGGTAGTTTTGTATATAAAAAGTAGTCTAGGTCACACTGAACTGCTAAATAAAGGTAATTTAAACAACATAGAAACAATAACAGTAAAAGTTAGTAAATTGAATACAGTTCTTTCAGTGATCTATTCCCCACCAAAAACAAAAGTTGAACAGATAGAGGAAACATTTAACATAATGCAAGGGGTTTCAGGGGATAAGTATATAGTCCTCATGGGAGGCTTTAATTGTAATTGGGAGGAAAGGAAGAGTAGGTCCTTGAAATATGTTGTGTCAGTTTTAGTAGTAGTTCAAAAGATACAAGAACCCACAAGATACTGTATAACAGTTTATATTCACTCCCTTTATATTTAGTGTTCCAAGTACACCCCCACATGTTCATGTCCTCTTATTTTCACCATTGAAACACTAGTGCTGTGATATATATTGATCAACCTAATATTCACTGTCTTTTTATTTTTACTCTAATATGGAACAAGCAAATATAGTGAAAATAAAAAGACAGTGAATATTTCCTGTTATACAGTATACTAATGCAACAAAAAGAGGAACAATACTGGATTTGTTATTGTATCCCACTCATTGACAGTTGAGGCTTCAGGAGTTCTATCACCTTGTCCTAGAGACCACAAACCAATATGGGGTGACATAATGATAGGGCTAGAACAGAAAATATTAGATTCCAATATTACATGGGTTAGAAATATGAAGGCTTTCTCCAAAAAACAGTTTTCTACTAAGTGTAGAGAGAGAAAAATGGGACAGGTATAAACTTATACCAGATCTAGATTCAACTTTGGGGTATTTTATGGAGACCTTCATTGAACTGCATGACATGCATGCCCCAAGAAAAAAACTAACAAAACAAATGTCCTGTTAAATTTCCCTGGGTAAATGATAAGATCTTAAAAAGTATTAGAGTGAAAAATAGGTGCTGGAAAAAAGCAAAAATAACAAAACAGATAAATGACTGGGCTTTGTTTAAACAGAAAAGAAACAAATGTAAACAACAGAAAAAAAAGTCAAACATTTTTTATTACAAAGATACATTGAATAAGGAGTCAGATCCAAGAAAATTTTGGAAGACTATAAACTCTTTATCTAGACCAGGGCAAGGAGCAAATAAAAATTACAGCCTTGAGATCAGTGAGTCCATGATAGAGGATACCCATGAAATAGCTAACTCCTTAAATAATTTCTTTGTAGATTTTCCTGGTCTCGCCCAAACAGCATGTAGTTTAGGTTTTCAAAATCAGCAGGGCATAGAAAATTTCTGTGGACCACACCCGCCTTTTAGATTTAAGATCTTAAAGGTGTCTGATGTCCATAAGGGGTTAACCAAAATAAATATTTACAAAGCAATGGGATCAGATTGTCTAGAAGGGAGATTCCTGAAAATAGCAACTAAATATATAATACCCATAGTGACAAATATATTTAATAGAAGTTTACAAGAAAGTTATTTTCCACAACAATGGAGGGTGAGTAAAATCACCCCCATATCCGGGGGGGCAAGTTAACAGAGTACAATAATTATAGGCCAATTGCTTTATTGTCCGTTTTAGCTAAATGCTTGGAGAGGCATGTACATATTCAAATAATGGGATATCTAGAGAAGTATTAGTTGATCACACCATACCAATCAGGGTTTCAAAAAGGTTTTTCCACTACATCTGCTTTAATTGAATTTAATGATCTCATTAGTACCTTGTTACTTAAGGATTTGGATACAGCAGTTATCTTTGTGGACCTATCCAAGTCTTTGACCTCGTGGTCCACCCTTTTCTGCTAGAAACAGCAGAACAAATGGGGATCACTGAAGGCCCCAGGGAATGGTTAAGTTTGTACCTGGTGGATCGCATACAATTTGTGTCAATAAATGGGGAAAACGCTACAAAAAGGTTACTGACCACGGGAATGCCACAGGGGTCCATATTAGGACCCCTGTTGTTTTTAATATTTAACAACAGCCTCCCACAAGTTATACAGCATTTACAGATATGGTTGTATGCAGATGATACTGCTATAGTAACTGGTATGCAGATGATACTGCTATAGTAACTGTGGGTTGCAATACTAGGGACTTACAAGAAAAAATGCAGGTGGACTTTGAGAGAGTGGAGGGGTGGTTCACTAGATCGGGCCTTGTGATGAACACAAAGAAAACAAAAATATTATACTTAGGGTCCAAATACAAAGCAAATAAACAACTTATTATTAAGGTAAATAATAATACTTTCTCGGAACAGGTCTCACTACACTTATTTAGGAATCACTTTTGATGAGGAAATGAGCTTTGTAGAACATATTGGATTATTAATCGATTGGGTGAGTAAAAGAGTGGGATCCCTGTGAAGAACAATGAAATATTTAACAAAAAGTAGTAGGAAGAAGGTTGCTGAACAAATAATACTTCCAGTATTGACATATGTGGATCTTGTATATCGAACTGCTAATAAAATACTCTTGAATAATTTGGATAAAGTGTATAACAGAATTGCCAGATATGTTTTGTGGTGTGAGTTAAGAACACACCATTGTGTGTTGTTGACTACAGTACAGTGGCAGCCACTTGAAACTAGATGTGCCAGGATGTGGCAAAAGTTAATCTACAAATACCATATAGATTACCCAGAGCATTATATAAACAAAGGCTTGTTTGGAGGGTGTGATCAACTAAATTTAAGATCAAGGAGGACCTGTCAAATAAATAAGATTCCTATTTTTGTTAACAAAAATAAATATGGAGAGAAAACCTTACAATATCAAGCTGCAAAATACTGGAATAAATTACCCTACTCAGTTTGATCATTTCTAGCATACAGCCAGTTTCTGCAGGAATTGGCCATATTAACTCCTGTCATTTGTCAATGTTTTTTTTTTGTAGTTAATCTTTTTATTGAAAATGAAAAATTTTCAGTAATCTTATGACATTATTACCATGCAGACATGAATGCATTATGTATTACAGTATATCATCCTGTAAATTCGATATTTGGATTAAAGTATAAAAGAAAAAAAAAGATTTTGATTAGAATAAGGATCGTACAAATGCATTACATATCGTAAAGTGTAGTGACAATCACTACAAATGGCTATTAATTCTGCATAGTATATAGAGTAACCACATTACTATAATTACTGTAAGAACTATATATACTACCTATATAGTAAGGAGATACAATACATTGTTATACATAATATAATTAAGATCAAACTATGGGAGAATACAGAGGGTGTTTCCTGATCCTCGGGATTGTAAAAAGTTAAAATAATTCTGCCAACATAGATTAAATTCGTTTAGTCGATCAACAGCCAGATAAAAAAGATGTTCCAGGGATGCAGTGTGAGTTAGACTATTAAGGATATCTGTAAGTGTAGGAATTATCTGTGATTTCCAGTTAGTTAAAATTAAACGGTTTACCTGCATGAATAATATCTGTAGCCATTTATGTTGGTGAACAGATAATTTAATATGTTTATTACTAATCCCTAGAATAAAATATTTAGGGTCAAAAGGTAAGGAGCATTTTACAATATTAGAGGCTAAATGATGGATCAATTGCCACAGTGTAGAGATAGGTTTACACAGCCATAAAATGTAGAATAAATTACCATTAGATGAATGACATTGCTAACATAGATCATTTGTTAATTTTTCAATGTTTTAAGTAATGGTATGAATGGATGGTGAGAGCCCTGGAAGATGTTATGGAAAGAATGCAGTGATTAATTGTTCCGGTATTGTCATGCATGTAAAATTATTCCTGTAGTTGTATATTTTTAATATACAGGCAACAAGTTACAAACAGGACAGTCTTGTGAACTAGGTCTACTGGCCTAAAGATTAGTTTTCCTGTATAAAAATAAGGTTTTTACTACTACTACTATGGTGACACTGGCTATGCTAGTGCTCCCAAGTCTACCCTGGCCAGACTGGATCCACTCTTCTACTCCTTCTGTAGGTTTCTCCTGGATTGCCCCCCTTGGATCCACCACTGCTAGCTCTACACCTTTCTCTCATTTCCCTCCCTTAAAGTCAAATGGCTTTTTCATTGCTCCTCCCTTATTGCTAAGTAGTGGCTGGGCTTCTTCCCATCCTACCTTGTGTCTCTTCTCTCCTCCTCTTCTTTCCTCCCCTTCAAACCCCTCCTACTCTCTCCATAGCTCTAACCTCCACTCTCTAACTCTCCCATCCAGGTGGACCTCAGCTGGGAAAGCTGCTTTCTCTTTCTGCTTTCCCAAACTCTGGAACTCCCTTCCTGGCCCTATTCATTCTGCTACCTCCATCACTCCTTCTCCAGTCTTATACGTGATTACTCCGCCCCTCCTGTAACTGCCCCTGACTCTACCCCCCTGTTATTGCCCCATACCATCCTCTTCCTGGCTGTCCGCCCCTTTCTCTCCCCCACCCCTCTGACTTTTACACTACATATCTCTCCCTCCACCTCCTCCCTCCCCATTCCTTTACCTCCTCTACCTACCCACCCTAATTTTGGATCTCCTTTGTCTCCTTCCTATGATCTATCTTCTCTTTTCTCCCCCTCTCTACTCTTCGCCATTTGCTGAACTACCTGTAGTCACTTGCACTAACCTGGTTCATCTCCTATTCTTGTAGGCAAATGTTACTTACTGCTGTTGCTGCATTGTCTGTAAATAATCCCTATGTATATGCTTTTGTACATTTAATGTATATTACTTGATGTTAATTTATGATATAGTGTATAAAAGTGTGCCTTAATATGAGTGTAATTCTCTGTAAATATTTGTACGCTGTATGGATGTGTATTTCTCCTTCTCCCCTCTCCACCAGGACGCTTCTGGAAATGAGTTGTTTACGGCTCAGTATGTCTCTCCCGGTGAAACATTTGAAATGAATAAATATAAATAAGTCACTGAACTAAAATATGTGACCAGTCACTTCCAATTCAAGTCCAAAGAGTAATATAATATCAAGATTTTTCTTTTCTGTAAAGAAAAAAAGTGGAATGAAATGGGAGGGGAGGATTTAAGAGATACTTCACACACCATAGTGGCTTGTACAGTACAACATGGGCTAGCACTCTGTAGTGACAACCCATCTGTGGAGGGACTATTTCACACAAAACTACTGATTTTTTAAGATTTTTAGGTTTCTTTTTTAAAGTTTTCTCACCTTTTAGCACAAAACCCCTTTTATAAGTGCAATAAAACACACTGTGGTGGTGTTGGTTGTACTGCCACAACCACACTTCCAGGGGCTGAAGATACCCAGCCTGCGGCCTCACACCTTACTACAACCCTGGGCATGGGGTTGTGGCAACACAACCAGTACCCCAGCATGTCTTATTGCTTACATAGTGTGACTGTGTATGAGGCTTTCAGTAATAATCCTATTTTTGTTCATATGACCAAGAATCCAAGACATCACATTTTTTTCATTGTGCAGACCATTATATTTCTAACTTTTTATACTTTGCTGCCTGTATATTTCCCAAATTGTACACTATCCTATGATTTCAGTTTCTCATTTTAATGACCACCCCCCTTTCTGTTTTCGATTTGTCACTCTGGGAGAAGAAAATGATGGATTCGCCTACTGTACTTTTATGTTTTGGTAATGCAGACAGGTCTGTTACTAGACAATTAACCCTTAGGCTGCCAACAGAATTAGAACGTATAGGAATTTTGGAATGATATATCAGTCCACAACCCTGCAAGGGTTAAGAAGGCTGTAATATTTTTCTTTATTTTTAAAATTCCCGGTGGGTAGAACATTTATTTTAGCAAGCAACTTACACCCAGTGTTGTATTTGATTTGCTGACATTAACAGATACAAATTACTATAATCTTACAAATAGAAAAAAATATTTATTTAAAAGTGGAAAACAAGAAAAAAGATACTTAAAGCAAAAACATGTTTTTCACTCCCAGAATGCAACTTCATTTGCACATTAAAATGAACAGGTTGTACCACAACTTATATACAGTAAATACAACAATGATAACTACTACACTGTAGAACTGAAATAGATTATTTACAAAATAAACTAAATTGGCAAAACCAAAAAAAAAATAACATATGAACTCACCTTCAGCTTAAAGGATTTTTCATTTGAGGTGCTATAAATAGCAATTTGTCATTACATTACCCTTGCCAAAAAGAGATTAGAAAAACATTATCTTCTAGATGAACATCATATCTTAGATTTGGTAAATAATACTATGATGAATTCCCTTGTACTGTATGGCATTTCAAGCATTTTTTCTTATAAATTAGGTCTTAAAATAAGGCACTAAAGTAAGATGAATCATTATTTTCTATGTAAAATAAAAGACTAAATAGTTATATTTTAAAATGCGACTTTCCATCCTGACGCTTGCCATGTTTCTCTCCCTGGCTCTCACTCGTTCCCTATTAACTCTTCCTGCTGTACTCACCCTTCCCTGTCCACTCCAGCCTGGCTAAAGTCCCACCCCATCCATAGTAGTGTCCCAATTATCTACCCCACCTCCATCATTATCATAATAAACAACTACACAACAGCCATCGTCACTTTCTGTGGTTTTAGCTCAATTTTTTCCTCAGTCATCGGTAATATATCCCTCCTTTACCTCTCTAACCTGCCACCCCATACACGGCCTCTTTCCCCTATATGTGTAGTTGCCGGCTGCCTCACTCAAACAATCTCTGCTTGCAACCCCTGTATGCCTATGGTTGATTGTACATCTGCTGACTTCTTTAATTTTAAAATAATGCAGTTTTTTTTATTTATTTCAACCTTGTGCTGGACTGTATACACTGCATATACTTTTTCTTCCTTGTATATTATTGCTTTTTGTATACCTGCTTCTGTACTGTACTTGATGTATTCATGACCAGGTCCACCTTGCAAATGAGCCTTGCTCAATGGTGCCCGCCTGGATAAATAAAGATTTTGATTGATTGACTTTAACTTGAAATATAAATTATTATCTTGCAAAGATCTTAAAATATTCTTATTCTAAGATTTATAGACTTGTTTTATAAGTTACTGAAATTCTGGGAATAAGAATTATTTCCTTATTTTAACAAATCTTAAATAATGATCTTGTTCCATTGGCAGATTTTTTTGGCTTGCTTCAAATATAAAGGCCCTAATATTAAAAAGCAGCTGTCTGCACAGTGCAAAATACAGCACTGTGCACACAATAACTGGCAGCAGTCAGGGTGCCATATTTGTACAGGCAGTGTGCCCTGTCCAGCGTGCTCTGCCTGTGTGAATAATGGGCCATGGTAGCTCTGAGCAAAGAACAAATGCACAGTGCACCACCATCCCCTGCTTGCAACAAGATCAAAGAGCAAAAGGGGATACTGCAACCAAACAGGATAGTGCCTTTGCTCCTGGGAGCCATATTTAGCCACCAGCATGCTAGTAACCAAATATGGTATGCAGACTGTCATTATGTGGACATTAGCAGCTCTGTGCAATGCCTCCATAGTCAAATGGACAGAGGCATTGTGCAGAGCCTGTGCTGTTGCTGCCCCACCCAATCCAACAAAATATCCCTGGTAGTTTAGTGGTGCCTCCTCTCACTTGATCCCCATTACAATAATCGTAAACTCCCTGGTAGTCCAGTAGTTAACCTTCCCCCACTCAAGTCCCATTACAATCATCACAAACTCCTTGGTTGACCAGTTGTATCCCCCTCCTGCAAGATCCATATTACAATAATTACAAACTCACTCATAGTCAAGTAACACCCCCTCCTGCACCAACCCTCATGATACCAGTTGTAATCCCCCATCCTCTTTGTCCATGCAGTCAGCACCCACCACATCCCCACCTAGATGCCCTGGCTCACCCACAAATGGCCACTCAAGATCCTCTGGCAGAGCTGGAAATATTGACTGACTTGGACCCTTTTCTTACCACCTTGGCTGACCACCATCTGAATGACAGGGAGCAAGCATGCATGGAAACAGATCACCATCATGGGTAGGGGTGGGTGTCTTGGGGTTCCCGGGGGGGAGGTGCTGGCCATACACAGCAGAGAGTTCTTGCAGGTGGATGTGGTTGGAGGTGGTGGGTCATTAGCCTGCTCTGCAAAACAAAACATGTGAATAAGACCAAGGGAGCTTCCTGTGTGTGGCAGCAAAAAAAAAAAGACAAAAAGTAAATGCCCTCAAATAACAACAAAAGTCCATGGCATGTGTGTATTCATAACAGATGGCCTGTCAATGTTAGCCAAGCATCACAAAACCAAAATGACTTACTTAAGGTTAGGAGTGTAAAAAGACGCTGGTATACTGCAAATTGAATAAGGCACTGCAGGCAACTTTATAAAGCATTCTTCACTGCAAACATCGCTTCCTGTTCGGGAAGAGTTGCCAGTGTCTAATTTTATACAAAATGAAGGAGGAACAAGGGGAGAAATAAAACTCTGATTTTAAGGTAAAAACCTTTAAAAATAACTCAACATTAATGACATTATTTCGATTGGAAAATTGCATTTAGACCATATGAACATTCCCCTTTAATCAATGTTTGTTCTTTACAATCTATTGCTACAATCGTTCACAAATTTGGAAAGGTCCTTAGTAACCCCACACCTTAAAGCAGGTCTCCCAACTGACCACAACAACTATTTCCCAATTCAAGTCCTTTCAATCCTTAATAAAGTACTTGAGAAAATGGTCCAAAAAACAATTGATGACACTCATAGCTGATAATAATCTACATGCTGAGGAATTATTCGACTTCAGACCCTGTCATTCCATCAGCACAGCACTACAAAAAGTGACCAACTATATTTTGCCAGCTTCAGAGTCTGGGGAATTTAATGGTTACTTTAAGGCATTTAACATTGTTTGTCACAAAGTTCACAGCATGTTGCTTCCCAAATTTAACTTCAAGGACTCTCCATTGCAGCATAACATTTCCCTGGTGATGATCTCTTTGGCAGGGCTCAGGTGGTTAAAGCCAACGGCACAATGTCAACACTCAGTTCCCACAGCCCAGTAGTGCCATAGGGCTCTCTATACTAGGTCCTTTAGTATTCGTCTTGTCTGTGAACAATCTCTTCCTGTACTGCACAAACACCAACTCCAGCATCCATCTTATGTTGTTGACACCATCAACCAAAAGCTAAACTATCACCATCCTGAACAGCTTGATTCAGTTAGGGCTCAATAAAATGCAAACTGGATAGTCACAAATGGCTCTACCCCAGTAACTCCAAAACCAAACGTGTTTTACTTGTAAACTGCATAATACCACCAATGTACTACAAGTTTCAACTCTTTCTGGTTACTACTTGTAGTCAGGGTATATGCCAAGAACACATTTGAAGAGCATGCACTCCATTTACTGAATGTTGCCCAGCTGTTTCTATAACACACAATGATGGGTGGGCCTGTCACAGCTGAATGCTACTTGGGTGGACTTATGTAACTGAAAAGCTTTTGCAGTTGTAGCATTGCTACCAGGAAAGTGAAGAGAATTTCCACTGTATGCTGCAGGGTTTTTTTGTGTGATTGCTGGTATGTATTTTATTGTTATGTTAATGCCATTTCTCTCTAGTGCAGGCCTGTGACTCTAGTCCGACCCCCAAGTTCCAACACCTGGCTCCTCTGAGGGTTTACCTGTAATCCCAGGTGTGTCCCTCCACAGCTTCCCCCTGTGGTGAGGGTCAGCAGGTCCACTCAAACCGGCCTATGGTATGAATTAGGTGTCACCTGGGAGAGTGCCCTGCCACCAGTGTGGGGCAAGCAGGGATCAGGTTCATCATGGTGCGCTGCCCAGGACTTTTTCCTTCCCCATTATGTGGGACACCAGCTAAGTAGCATAATAAGCTCACACACGCAAGTGTGCAGTGTGTGCTGCTATCAGACGTCCCTTTCCCACTACTATGCCTTCTTGTATGCACTATCACCTGTGGTCACCCAGGTGGCAGTATAACACCAGGACCAGCCCCCACAGAGGAGAAAGTGACCTCTGGGTGCTTGATCCTCCTACCGCATGACCACAAATGAGCCAGACTCATTCCCAAATCCGGGTCGTCAGCATCGCAAGTGGTAGCACTGCTGCTATGTCAATGGGCTAGCTGCCGGTATATATGTTATGTATGCACTTAGGCAGGCACTGGAAGTTGAAACAAGGGAGGCAGGCACTGCAGGTGGCCAAGTTTCTCCTGTGCAATTAAACAATCCCCCAGAAAAGCAGCAAGCACACAAAAGGATTTCAGTGCATTAATGGGCAGCTAACCCGATAAGAACACAAGGCAAACAGAGACCATGCAATCAAGGGCCCAGAATAAAATATGGACAAAACAATCTAACAGTGTATAACTTTTATTGTTGTCCAAAGCACATAAAAAGTAAGGGAGGATGGTGACCTAATGCCCTGGCACCCTGACCAGCTCTCAGGTCAGCATTAGGTCAGCATCCTCCCTTAGTTTTTTTATTTTGTGCTTAGGACAACAATAGAAGTTTTGCACTGTCAAACTCCCCATACTTTATTTTGGTTTCTGGAGTACATTATCTCGGTTTGCCTTGTTCTTTTTTGCAGTCAGCTGGCACTGTGTGAAAATTAAAACAAACAGTTACTGAGAAATGAACTTTTAATGAGGAATATGGCAGTGGTAGCCAAGTTAGTGTTCGCAGCATAGAATATTTATTTACAAAGTACTTTTCCCAAGACCCAGAACACTACACAGTTCAATAAATATTGTGAACAATAACATATAACATTTAAATAGCTAAATAAATATGCACATAAATAAACCCTTGGGCTGGTGAGAGAACTAAAATGTATTGGAATCCTGGAGAGATGCATCAGTCTGTGGCACAGCAAGGGAAACTATATAGTCCCATATATACAGTATATGGAGCTGGGAAGGAATAACAGCAAACAGTGTAATGCAGATAACTGCATGAGCTTGGGCTGTGGTGGATGGAGATGAAGAGCAGCTTCCATACTTCTGCCTTGATGTAGTCTAAGCCCTAGAATTTATAGATGGATGGCAGGTGGGAGGCAGGACTGCTACTAAGAATGTCCTATTCCCTGCCTATTTGAGTCTCAAGCGGTGCACAATGGTGAGTACACTGAGGTTCTGTTTTAGTGGCACCTCCTTGTGTCACACAGATCCTACATACCAATAATGACTGGGCCTAATATACATCAGTAGTCTACCTATTGTTATTTTTGCACTGTACCTTCAATGATATGCTTCACACAAATCCTACATATCAGTAGTGACTGGACCAGTGGCATCACATGTAAAGGATAACACATCGCTGGGTGTGTGGTTATAAGGGAATAATGCATGCATTGGGTGGTTGTTAGTGACAAGGCATAGCCAAGAGCCGTAGCCTCCCAAGAAGTGCATTATTCCCTTATGACCGCATGCCCAGGAATGGGCTATCTCATTTACGAAATGGGATGTTATTTGCTAAAGAAATACGGAGTTCAGGTGAGGGGCACAGTTATCAGAAAATAATTAATGGTCATGTGACATGTGCTGACCAATGAGGTTACAGGATTTTTAATGGATCATTTTCACTAAATATCAGTAGTCTACATATGGTTACATTATTTCAGTGACACACCTACAGTGATAGTGACGTATCATACGCATCCTACACATCAGTAATGACTGAGCAATATTTATATCAGTAGGCTGTGTAAAGCTATTTTAACACTACAGGTTCAATTTTCAAAGGACGAACTATGACGCAAGGTGCCTGCACCAAAGGTGTACGACGCAAGTGGTACCTCACGTCATAGTTTGTGGCATTCCTGATTTTCTAATGCTGGCTGTGGCAAAATCTGGATGCTATACGGCAAAGTCCCCCTGTGCTACCATTGCAGCAAAAGCACACATGTGCCAGGTTGCAAGAGTGGGTGCGTCATGGCGGGGCTGCACCATCCCCTTATTTTGGATTCTACAAGTCCCGCTGTGGCCACAAGAGGGGGCTAATGTTAGACTAGCCAGAACGTGGTCTAAGAGCCCTGAGTCACTGCCTGGCAGGGTGGTGAGTGAGCTGTGGGATGAGGAAGGTAGGGAATGGGTGCTGCTGAGAGCTATAGATACACCAATGTGTGCTGAGGCATCATGCCACAGGACAAACACTCCTCAGTACATTCTTCCAATGAACACAGTACCCTGGAGTTTGTTATTACTCTTATAAAATGGGCTGGTATTAAAAGGTTTGGCTTAGAAAATGATGTACAGTGCATTTATGAGTATGTATAGGCATGACAGATGATCTAGTTAAACAACCAGAGAGCAGTATTTGCAGTGACCATCTTAACCCAGTTTATAAATCAATAAACTGTATATTTACACAATATTTGTGCATGTATTTTATGAAAATAAATTATTATACTCTAGGAGTGCAGAAATAACATATATAATTTGTAAATAACATTTTATTTCCACAATTCCTATGTTAGTTCCACACTCCCTCAGTCACGGTACACCAAAATATTTTTCAGTGAGGTGTTGATCAAGTACATCATACCTTCTCACAGCATGTATGTTATTTTTTTAAGCAATAAGACACGGCACCATGTGCATTGCTATAGGATGACAGCATGCCTCGAGTCTGTTGTAAGGCATGAGCCATGGCTAAGTGCCTAGATCCACTCATGAAGTGTCATTGTCCCACAACAGCACACACCTTGGAGTGTTTTACTGCAATTATAAAATAAGTCAAAATTTAACCATAAGAAAAAGAAAAGTTTTGGGTTAAAACTAATTTTGTATTGCAATTTTTAAATGTCTCCTTACACCAGAGAGAAAATAGCTCCAGTAAATATTCAACCAGGATGTATTTATTTGTTTGTTTATTGAAGACTGATAACCAGGAAAGGCTCACAGAGCCAATGCTCATTTCCAGGATCAACCTACAGAAAGGAGTACAGGGAAAACAAACTACATACAATGAATAAAGTGCACTTGTGATTGTCAAAATAAAATTATACAGACAAGTGTGGGTTTACTAGCAAAGTGAACAGTAGGTAATCTGCAATATTATTGTGATATTAAGAGACTAGTAAAATAAAAATATACAGTGAATAAAATTTATCAATGGGTAAAGTGTATGAGGAGGTATTGAGGAGGTATTGAGGTAAGCATTAAGCCACGACGAAGGTGGCATCTAATGCTGGATTGATGCATGGTTGGGACGGTTGTGACCCGAGGCCGGAGGCCGAGGGTGAACTACTGCCCAACCATGCATCAATCACATTAGATGCCACCACCGGAGTGGCTTAATGCGCTTGTAACATGGGCCGCGCCACGGTGGTGTCACCAGGAGGGTGCCTACTATGCATGCAACAACATAAGACAGGGAGTCGGGGCTGTGAGGAAAGAGTTTTACTGCACTTTCAAAACTTCGTACACAACAACATATACATACTGATGAGGTCAACATAATGAATACGTCTAAGTAAATAACATACTGCGGCTCAAATCACAGTCACGAAATTCTGCAGTTCTGCGCTGGTATTACTTTCATACCCGGCGCTGGAGGTCTTCGGTGCACTGCTCAGTCGCCGCGGTGTGTGCTCGCATCGACATTTGCATGGAGCCACCGGTCACTTCCCCTTGCCACTCGCAGACTCGTCCACTATTTCTGTCTTGCACTGTCCTGTCTCTCACTTCTGTGCGCTGCTCGTTCTTGTCCCCCCTCCCCGTTTCCGTCAGCACGTAGCTGGTCTCCCTGTCGCTGTGCCAGTCTTGCGCCTGTTACACTCGCTCCCCACCTGTGCCCAGTGCTGCTAAGCTAGGGGTCTGGCTCACTTTGGTACTACCATTTCAAGGACGGCATCTATCGTGGATTAATACCCGCTCCAAGTTGGACCCCGTGATGCCCTTTCACCAATCGCTGCTGCCCATTCCACCAGTCTGATTATTGCCATGTTACAAGTTAGATTAAAATATGTCTGAAAGAAGTTGGTGAGAAAAGAGTACTTAGGAAGTTAACCAAACCATGATAGGCTAATAAGCAGCAGGCCATATTGTCAAAAGAGTAACATATGGATACCATGAATACTGTACAAGGATACCATGAATACTGTTCAAGAATTCAAAATTATGCTCAGTTCCACTGGTGGAACATTTACACACACACACACACACACACACACACACACACCCAGGAGGCCTTATATTGAGCCATGGCCTCAGTTTTATGTGTGTAAGGATGAGCAGCACAGATTCTCGTGGCAAGCTGGTAAGGACAAATTAGCAAGTTTTCACAGTCTCCTTCCAGCTAGGGAGAATTTCAGTTTTGGTGAATGGTTAGAGCTGTTGCCTTCAAAACTCAGGGTCCAAGGTTTGGCATAGAAACATAACATTTGTTGGCAGATAAGGACCACATGGCCAACGCAGTCTACCCAGTTTGTCCCGGCCTATACTGTCACCGCAGTCCCTACCTGATCTCTGGCTATCCCCCCCTCCCCTCTCTCCTATTTTTCTACTAAGATTCGTTTGTGCCTATTCCATGCAGGCTTGAAGCCCTCCACCATTTTTGCTCCCACCACCTCTGCTGGAAAGCTGTTCCAGGTGTCCACCACTCTTCCGGTGAAGAAGTATTTCTGTACATCCCTTTTAAATTTCCTACCTTTCAGCTTCAGTGCATATCCTCTTGTCCTGGTTCACCTTCTCTTCGGAACCATACTCCCCCCTGCACCTTTTTCACCCCCATGAGGTACTTATAGGTCTCTATGATGTACCTCCTCTCCCTCCACTGTTCTGGGGTGTACATATTGAGATCCCTCAGTTGTTCTTTATAAGGCTTTTGATACAACTCCTGCACCATTTTAGTTGCCCTCTTCTGGACAGCCTCTACTCCGTCTATGTCTTTCCCAAGATACAGTCTCCTTAACTGGACACAGTACTCCAGCTGGGGTCTCACTAATAATTGATACAGTGGTAATACCACCTCTCTCCTTCTGCTGGTGATCCCCACCCTATACATCTCAGCATCCTGCTGGCCATGCCTACTGCCTTGTCGCGCTGCCCCACCACCTATAGGTAATCAGTTATGATAACCACAAGGTCTCTTTCCTGCTTTGTGAGCATCAATACCTCCCCCCCCCTATTTTTTATACCACCTCTGGGTTTCTGTGCCCTAGGTGTATAATTCTGCCCTTCTTTGCGTTGAAACCCAGCTGCCATACCCTCGGCCACTCCTTGAGTTTTCTCAGGTCTCTACTCATTATCTTCACCCTTTTTGGAGTACCTACCCTATTGCAGATCTTGGTGGCATCTGCAAAGAGGAATACCTTGCATTCTAGCTCTTCTGCAATGTCACTTACAAAGACATTAAAGATAACTTATCCTAGCACTGAGCCCCGAGGTACCCTACTGGTTACTCTCCTCTAATTTAAGTGAGTGTCATTTACCACCACCCTCTGTTGCCTGTTTGTCAACCAGTTCCATACCCAGTTTACCACCTTGGGTCCCACTCCCAAACTGGTCAGTTTCCATATAAGTCTCCTATGAGCAGGGCCCATGGTGTTCTGCAGCAGAATTTTCTGATTTCTGCGGCAGGGCTCCTTGGCTTCTGCGGCAGCATTTTCCAATTTCTGCGGCATGATTTATTCATTTCTCTGGCAGAACACAGTCCTGTCATTAGCTAACTATGATGTGATGTCATCGATGACATCATATGCTGAGCATAGAGGAGGGGCTTCAGGATAAACGAGATGGGAAAGAAAGCCTGACACTATGGAAAAAGGGTATATTTATATGAAAATTCACCAAAAACAATGAATCCTGCAGCACTATATATATTCTGCAGCATGATGCAAATTCTGTGGCAAATTCCACAACCGCAGAACCGCAGAATTCCAGGGGCCTTTCCTATGAAGCATGGTATTGAAGGCTTTGCTGAAGTCTAAGTAGGCTATGTCCAGTGCCTCACACTGATCTATTTCCCTGCTCACCTAGTTGAAGAAATTGAGCAGATTCATCTGACTTGACCTCCTCCCACCCACCCACCTAAAATCTATGCTGCCTTGGGTCCTTCAGCCCACTGGATTTAAGATACTTCACTAGCCTTTCTTTCAATTGTGTTTCCATTAACTTCTCTACCCTTGATGTTAGACTGACCAGCCTACAGTATTTTTGCCAGCCTCCTCTTTGCTGCTGCTTTTATGAAGGGGGACTACATCTGCCCTCCTCCAGTCCTCTGGAACCACTCTTGTTTCCAGGGAGTTGTTGAATAGGGCTGTCAGAAGTGCAGGCAGTACCATCCTTAGCTCCCTTAGCACCCTTGGATGTATTCCATAAGGTTCCATAGCCTTATCCACTTTCAGATTTGCAAGTCCTCTGAGGACTGTTTCCTCTGTGAATGGACTTGTGTACATCTCCCTCCCCTCAGTGTTCCTGTTGCTTCTATGTGGTCCATCACCCTCTCCCTCCACTGTGAAGATTGAGCAAAAATATCTGTTCAGGATGTAACCCCCCTGCAAATGGGGGTTCCCAAAAGACTTCCAGGAGCTTGCTTGAATGCTCCAAGCCTGAATGGTGTTTGGCATTTAAGCCATTTATCAGTGAGTGTTTTTAGAGCCTCTGGTACTGTCTCTTTAAGAGCTGTCTGCTTGGAGACATAATTAGTTTGTATGGGGGACTGTGTGCTTCTCTGAGTACCACTGAGCTGCTGCCAATTCACTTCATTTTCAGTCACTAGGAGTGCAAAGGAACCTATCTGAAAGATGTAACTGTTTGCCAGAAATCATTTACAGTAATAATGAAATTACAGTTTGTCTAACCTACTTTCTTTTGCAGTCAGAACAGTGTCTGCCTAGTTCCCCATTCTGGTTTTGAACTGCTGAACTGGACCAATCAGTGTGGGGTAAGCTAGCTCTAAAATGGTGCCTTGGACGAATCAGAACTTGGACTCATAATCTGGAGCCAGCCACAAGAGGATTGTATGGGCAGTGACTCTGGGAGATGTAGTTTAGACTTCAGTGCCTTTTGGACCAACAGCAGCAGTCTATTGTGAGTGACAGCCAATCCAGTCAAGAACTGGGAGGAACTCAGGAAGTGCCAGTTTTGTCGGTTGGAGTTCAGTTGAGCTTTGGCAGTGAAGAAGGAAGGAGCCCTGTGCTTTTCAGTGTGCAGTTTTAGTCAAAAAAGCGTGTAAGGCCCAGAGTTCGGTCTGCAGCTTGTGTAACAGCTTGTTAGGACAGAATCCGTCCTGTGAAAAGAATCAAAGGATCTCTGAAGAGTAGAAACCAGGCTCACCCTGTGAAGACTGGAAGAATTGCTGAAAATTGCACTCGGTCTGTCAGGAACTGAATCTGCTGTGTGTTCTCCGGGTATTGTGCAGTAATGCGATCGGGATACAGATGCAGCCTGCCTGGTATAGTGCTTTCTTTTATATAAATGTGTGAAGAGGTTTGTGTACCTCAAGTGAGCCTCTGTGACATTGAAGGACCCTATCTTATTTGGAGGTCGTGAGTACTAATTCAGGGTCGCTCCTGTTGAATTGCCACATTAAATCCAAATGGAATTACTGTACTGCTGACTGTTTAATTCTCCTTTTCTCTGTGTGAAAGGGCCCTACCAGCTACCAGTTTGGACTAGCCACTAGGGCTTGGGTACCCAGGGACAGTAACTGATAGGGATAGGCCTGTGCACAAAGCCATAGAGTAGATTATTAGAGTGATAAGCTAATTAACCTGATTTCCCCTGTCCTTGTTATATCCCCTAAATAAATCAGAGCTGCTTGTTTCAGCAAAGTTATACTGCCTGAGTATTTGTCTATGTTAAAGTACTGTACTGTGATTGTTGCACTGTATCTCATTTCACAGGAGGTCCCAGTGCCGGAACCAGACCTGGGGGTAAGTGTATACTGTGAAGGTAATTCTGATATATTGTGTGGGCCACTAGTGGGAAGAAAGGGGTTGCAGTGTCCCAGAGGCTGTGACCAAGTTAGTTTAACTATTGCAAACCCTGACCTCTGGGTGGAGGCACCCGCCATTGGATCCAGGCCCCTCAACCTGTTAGTAGCAAATCAGGCAGGGGTAGTAGCCCCTGGGATAGCGCCATCTAGGGTTACATCTTGGAGGCTCACCGCTGGGATTGTGTGTCCTCTAGTGGCCATATTCCGAACCACTGTTAAAAAAAAATGGGTACCCGACAGAAGTGGCTGTGCACCGGCTGGTGGAGTGGTGTACTGGGAGGAGATCGACCCCAAAATGCTATGCTTATCCTGGACATCCCCTGGGTATCAATACGGACACTGTGCAGGGAGTACTTTCCAAGGTGGAAGGTTTACAAAACCCTGTGGTGGTGGGTCGGCATGCTAATCTGCTCACCCACACTTTCCTGGCCCTAGTAGAGTTTAAGGATCCCATAGATAGCTCCAAAGTGCCACAGACCATTACCCCAGAGGGAGCCCTCACTGCTTGGAGAGTGATAACTAAGGACAGTAAAGACCCGGGGGGGAATCAGCCCCCACCACTATCTGAAACTTTTGAGGAAAAATTTGCTGAATGGTTGCTGGGAGAGGGGAAAACTGTGGAGGACTTGAAGAAACTATTCTTGCCACCTGGGGGTGTTCCTCCCCCAACACCCTCTCCTGCTCCAGTGCCCGTAATGGTGGCTGAACCAATGCAGACTCCTATTTCTGCACCTGCCATTAGTCACGACTCTTACCGAAGGTTGAGGATCTTCTCTGGCACCCTCCCACCCCCAAGGGGAGGATGACTGGGAGACCTGGATAGACTATGTTGCCCCCCAAGTGCTAGAATGGCAATGCTCGGAAGGCCAAAAGCTAAAGAGAGGGTTAGTGAGAGCCTCCGGAGGTCCTGCCCTGGCTACCATCCGTGCTAAACGGGCCAGTAACCCTGAAGCGACTGCACAGGCCTATCTTGAGGCCTTGGAGAATGTGTATGGGAGCCCAGATTCTGATGAGGACCTATGGTGGAGAGTAAGAGATGCACAACAGTACCAAGGGAGTTGTTGTCTGTGTATGTATCTCGGCTGGAAAAATTGTTGCAAGAATGCCTCAGAAAGGTAGTTTGCCAGCGATTGAACTGGACCGAACCAGGCTGGACAGGATCCTTAAGTCTGCCCCTTCTCAGAACTGCTGTTGCTTCAGTTACGCCTGGCAGATCGACTGGAATCCCCCCTCCTATGATGAGTTAATGAGAAATTGAGGAGTTGAGAAAAGACGACTCGGGAGGGACCTGCACCAATAGCTGCGGCTACGACCGAGTGACTGAGGGTGACCCATCAAGTGAAGTTCAGGGCAGAGGTTGGCAGTCAATGAGTGCTCTGACAAGGAAAAGATATGTCACAATGGGGCGAACTGTTGAGAGAGATCCGGAATTCAAAACAGTCCCTTTATGAAGGCCACACCTGCAAAATGGGCCCTGACCTATATCCGACTGCATCTGCTATGGGGTGGGGTACCCACCCATGTATCTCCTGCTGATAACAGCTCCGAACTCGATTCCTTGACCATGGAAGTGGAGAAACTGACGAGATGTCTCCAAATGCTTATCACGCGCAGACAGAGATGGCACCAAGGTTTCCAGTTAGTAATACCCCGCCCTGGCTCCCAGTGTGGCGCCTCGGCCAGCTCAAACTCCAGAAAGTATGTTTTGCTATAATTGTGGGAAAGATGGGCACATGAAAGGGAATGCCAGTCCCCAAAGACACTGACAAAGTTGCATATAGGCTACAAGGAGAGCTTGGAGAAGAAATCAGTGGTTAAGAGGTGCCGACATGATCCCAGTGAGGGCACCAAAATGCTAATTCACGTCCTTTTGTGGCAAGGTCAGTTGCCCAGGCCCCCACTACCGCCTCTCCAGACTGGTCCAGAATAGTGGGTCCCTCCATGGAGACCACTGTAAAGGTGAATGGAGTGTCTACAAGAGCTGTATTAGACAGTGGCTCCCAAGTGACAATTATGTTCCAGGATTGGTATCAGAAGCATTTGTCAGGCGTACCCTTACAACCATTAGAAGGACTGCATGTATGGGGTTAAGTAGAAGGCCTACCCCTATTCGGGTATATCCGAATTTGGCTGTCTTTCCCCACCTCCGTGGCTGGAGTGGCCGAACAAGTAGAGACCCTAGCCTTAGTGTGTCCCCACTGGACTGTATGATGGTGTCCCTTTGTTGATTGGAACAAATGCTCATATGTTCGGAAGGCTGGCACAGTTGTGTTATGAAAAACAGGGTCAGAGACTAGTAGAGCTTAAGAGTTCCGGCTTTAATTAAGAAGGCCTATGAGGCACAGAGATGCTGAAAAACAGAACCAGAGGAACCGGTCGGAATTGTATGGAAGAAGGATCCTGAGTCTCTGATCCTGGCGCCAAATGCCCAGTGTACCTTACAGGAGAGGTCCGTATCAGAAAGGATGTTAAGAATAAAATATTAATGTTGGATGCACCAGGCGATGGAAAATTGCCAGAGGGACTGCTGGTCAAGCCTAGTATTTGCCCGCTAGAGCCCATGCTTATGCCAGAAGGGTAATGGTCCAAGTTCATAATGTGTCTGAAAGAGACATTCGAGTAAACAGAGGTTGCATCCTGGCTAATGTGCATTGTGCAGACACTGCAGTGCTACCCAGCAGCAAGAGTTCAAGGAAGAATGACAGAGTAATGCCTGACTTGTTTGATTTCGCGACTTCGCTGCCAGCTGAATGGAAAGTGAGGATCAGTGAGAAGCTTGCCCGAGAGACCAGGTGTTTTCTTTAAAGGAATGGGATGTAGGATGCGTGCAAGGAGCTGAGCACAATATCCGGCTGCATGACGAAAGACCATTTCGTGAGAGGTCTCGACGCCTGGCACCTGCTGACATAGATGATGTGAGACGGCATCTGCAAGAGATGTTAGCTGCTGGTGTAATACAAGAATCCAGAAGCCCTTATGCTTCCCCATTGTGGTAGTGAGGAAAAGAATGGAACAGTAAGGATGTGTGTGATTATCACACCTTAAACCGGCGGACTATCCCTGATCAGTACACAATGCCCCGCATTCAGGATGCTTTGGACTGCCTAAACGGGAGCAAGTGGTTCTCTGTGCTGGATCTCCGCAGTGGGTACTACCAGATCCCGATGGCCCCAGAGGACCGTGAGAAGACGGCCTTTATCTGTCCGCTTGGCTTCTATGAATTCATGAGGATGCCTCAAGGGATTTCAGGTGCCCCAGCCACTTTTCAACGATTGATGGAGCGTGCAGTGGGGGACATGAACTTACTAGAGTGCCTGGTATACCTAGATGATGTTATTGTGTTTGGCAGCTCACTGGAGGAACATGAGAGCAGATTATTTAAGGTATTGGACCGACTGGAGGACTTTGGCCTTAAACTGTCCATTGATAAGTGTCAATTCTTTCAAACATCAGTAAAGTATGTGGGACACATAGTATCCACGAGGAATAGAGACCGACCCAAGTAAAGTTGAGGCCTTGACCACCTGGCCACAGCCCAAAAATCTAAAAGAACTGCAAAGATTCCTGGGATTCTGTGGTTATTATCGGCGCTTCATCAAGGACTATTCAAGAGTGA
Source organism: Neoceratodus forsteri (assembly GCA_016271365.2). Lineage (NCBI taxonomy): Eukaryota > Metazoa > Chordata > Ceratodontiformes > Ceratodontidae > Neoceratodus > Neoceratodus forsteri. The sequence continues at coordinate 874,516,484 of CM057453.1, read as the reverse complement.
TCCGCCCTTTACTTAACCTTACTCAAGGGTATCCCCAACCCACAAAAATACCAAAAGTCAGCGTCCTCAAGACTGAAAGAGTGTATTTTCATCTGAGTGAAGTATTTGGGGCCCGCTGGACTCCTGATTGTGAGACTGCTTTTCATGAGATCATATCAACTTACCCATGCTCCAGTGCTGGCCTATGCCGATCCAAGAAAACCGTCCTGCACACTGATGCTAGCTTGCAAGGGTTGGGGCTGTGTTGTACCAAGAGCACGAGAATGGCCTGAGACCAGTGGCCTTTGCCAGTAGAAGCCTGACTCCATCCGAAAAGAACTATCCTGTACATAAGTTAGAGTTCCTAGCTTTGAAGTGGGCTATTGTTGACCAATTCCATGAGTACTTGTATGGGGCTAAAATACTAGTGAAAACTGACAATAATCCTTTGACCTATGTGCAGACCTCAGCTAAGTTGGATGCCACTGGCCATAGGTGGCTTTCTGCATTATCTACATATGACTATGCTCTCTCGAATACCGAGCAGGTCTGAACCACATAGATGCTGATGCTCTCTACCGGAGGCCTGTTCCCCAGAATGATTGGGTCCGATTGGCAGAACCTGACATTCGGGCACTCTGCCCGGAAGTTTGACAGGGAGGAACAAATGTCCACGGACGCAGTGGACTGCATGGTGGATTGCTTGGGAGCCTCTGAGAATTGCATACCTGCTGCTTATTGCCACTTTTCTGCAATAGACATTGGTTCACTGCCTCAGCTGGACAATGACAGTATTCGGCGGGCTCAATCCCGCGATCCCATGATCAAAGCAGCTTTAGAAGCCCTCTATGCAGGAAAAGATGTGTCCAAATTACGCTCCACTGATTTGAGAACTGCACTGTTATACAAAGAAGGTCCTAAGTTGAAACTGATCAATAAACTGTTATACAGAGAAACAGTAGACAGAGGGGGACAAGTAGACAAACAACAACTAGTGCTGCCCACTGCCTTCGAGACTCAGTACTGAGGTCCTTGCACAACCACATGGGGCACCTTGGTATAGACAGAACACTTGACTTGGTGAGATCCAGATTCTATTGGCCTAAGATGGGGCTGATGTGGGAGCAACACATTCGAATCCTGTAGTCGCCTGCTTACAGAGGAAAGCTTTGCCCCAGAGGGCTGCCCCTTGTTAACATCACCACCAGTGCACCCATGGAGCTGGTCTGTATTGATTTTCTGAGTTTGGAGTCAGATCAAAGAAATATCAGTAATGTGCTGGTGGTCACTGACCATTTCACGAGATATGCCCAAGCTTTCCCACCAAAGACCAGAAAGCATCCACTGTGGCCAAAGTACTTGTAGAAAACTTTTTGTTCACTATGGGGCTCCACAAAGAATCCATTCTGATCAAGGGAGAGACTTTGAGAGTCGTCTGATCAAAGAGATGCTTTCTCTGTGAGAGCAGAGTCCAGAACCACTCCTTACCACCCCCAGGGGACCCACAGCCTGACGTTTCAACCGCACTCTCATAGATATGCTAGGCACCCTGCACCCAAAGGACAAGCCTAGATGGAGCCAACAAATTAGCACCCTGGTACATGCTTATAACTGCACCAAAAGTGATGCCACTGGATTCTCCCTACACGCCTGATGTTTGGAAGAGAGGCTCGACTACCAGTAGATGTGTGTTTTGGGGTCTCTCCTGATGGGGTTCAAGCTGACAACTATTTACAGTATGTGCAAAAGTTAAAGGCCCAGCTAACTCATGCGTACCAACTGGCTCAAACCATGGCTGCCAAAAGAAATCTGGCCAACAAAGAAAGGTATGATAAAAAGGTGAAAGCACAGGAACTCCAGGAGGGAGATCGGGTATTGCTAAGAAATCTGGGACTGCATGGCAAGCACAAGATTGCTGACAGATGGCACCATCTCCTCACATTGTAGTGGGCAAACTAGATGATCTTCCAGTGTACAAAGTAAGGCCTGAGAATAATTCAAAAGATGTAAAACAATGCATAGAAATCATTTACTGCCCATTGGACAAATCTTAATTGAGTCTGAGCCCCTAGAAGATGCCCCTCTGGACCAGTGACTAGAGCTGCTGCTGAAAAGATCAAAAGTCTGCACCTACAGAAGCAAAGTTAAAGTGTTCCCTCCACAAGTCCCAGTTGAGCATGACTGTCAGTCCATATCGGAAGAAAGTGAGAGTGACTTTGAATACTATCCTTCTTACGAACTGAGTCAATTGTTTGGGCAAACCCTAGTCAATACTGGAGATGAAGCTGGGCCTTCTGGACTGTCTAAGCCCCAGCTTCATCCCTGGAGCCAATGCTCCCAGAAAGTGAAGTGCAAAGCATCAGATCAGATGAAATGGAATCATTGTGCATGGTTGAACTGTTTGAGCTTTCAGGGAGGAAAATGATAGATTGGGGCAGACTGGTGATACACCAGAACAAGAAGAGTATTTTGAGTGCCCTGACAGTCCACTGCCAGTGTCCAAGCTCTCCATGTGAGCCAAATGTTGTGGACTCAGAAACTGTAACTCCTGGAGCTGAAAGTGCCCCAAGTTCTAGCCTCTCTACCCCCATGGAGACTCCCCTGACAAGTGAGGACAATGCTGAAAATGAAGTTCAGAGTGCAGAGACTATAACAGTTCCCCCTAGAAAGACTGGTCGAGCTGTAAAGCCTGTGGTGCACCTCAGTTATGATTCACTTGGGAGGCCTGTGGACTTGCCTCTCAATGTTGTCCATAAAGTAGTGTATGTGTCCCCGAGCTCATTGCCCAAACTGAGCATCAGTGCTAACTCCAAGTTACTTGTGTTGCCCTCTAGTATGGTGCCCTTGCCCCATCCAGCCCCAAGGTAACTGATAGAGGGCCTCTCTTCAGGTTTCATGTACAAGAGGTAATAACTTGAGTTATGGTACAATGTGTATGTAATACTGTGTAAAGAGTGACGTACTGCAATGTTTCAGAAATGTTCTTGGTAAAATGATATATTGACTGATGATTACGTAATGCGAGCCTAATGCAAATGTATATGGTTGCAGTTGAAACTTATGGGGTACTTGCTTGGCGAGACGTCAAGCTTTCCCAAACCAGGAAGGGTGTAACCCCTGCAAATGGGGTTCCCAAAAGACTTCGGAGCTTGCTTGAATGCTCCAAGCCTGAATGGTGTTTGGCATTAAGCCATTTATCAGTGAGTGTTTTAGAGCCTCTGGTACTGTCTCTTTAAGAGCTGTCTGCTTGGAGACATAATTAGTTTGTATGGGGGACTGTGTTGCTTCTCTGAGTACCACTCGAGCTGCTGCCAATTCACTTCATTTTGCAGTCACTAGGAGTGCAAAGGAACCTATCTGAAAGATGTAACTGTTTGCCAGAAATCATTTACAGTAATAATGAAATTACAGTTTGTCTAACCTACTTTCTTTTGCAGTCAGAACAGTGTCTGCCTAGTTCCCCATTCTGGTTTTGAACTGCTGAACTGGACCAATCAGTGTGGGGTAAGCTAGCTCTAAAATGGTGCCTTGGACGAATCAGAACTTGGACTCATAATCTGAGCCAGCCACAAGAGGATTGTATGGGCAGTGACTCTGGGAGATGTAGTTTAGACTTCAGTGCCTTTTTGGACCAACAGCAGCAGTCTATTGTGAGTGACAGCCAATCCAGTCAAGAACTGGGAGGAACTCAAAGGAAGTGCCGGTTTTGTCGGTTGGAGTTCAGTTGAGCTTTGGCAGTGAAGAAGGAAGGAGCCCTGTGCTTTTCAGTGTGCAGTTTTAGTCAAAAACGTGTATGAGGCCCAGAGTTCCGGTCTGCAGCTTGTGTAACAGCTTGTTAGGACTGAATCCGTCCTGTGAAAAGAATCAAAGGATCTCTGAAGAGTAGAAACCAGGCTCACCCTGTAGAAGACTGGAAGAATTGCTGAAAATTGCACTCGGTCTGTCAGGAACTGAATCTGCTGTGTGTTCTCCGGGTATTGTGCAGTAATTGCGATCGGGATACAGATGCAGCCTGCCTGGTATAGTGCTTTCTTTTATATAAATGTGTGAAGAGGTTTGTGTACCTCAAGTGAGCCCTGCTGACATTGAAGGACCCTATCTTATTTGGAGGTGTGAGTACTAATTCAGGGTCGCTCCTGTTGAATTGCCACATTAAATCCAAATGGAATTACTGTACTGCTGACTGTTTAATTCTCCTTTTCTCTGTGTGAAAGGGCCCCTACCAGCTGCGGTTTGGACTAGCCACTAGGGCTTGGGTACCCAGGGACAGTAACTGATAGGGATAGGCCTGTGCACAAAGCCATAGGTAGATTATTAGATGATAAGCTAATTAACCTGATTTCCCCTGTCCTTGTTATATCCCTAAATAAATCAGAGCTGCTTGTTTCAGCAAAGTTATACTGCCTGAGGTATTTGTCTATGTTAAAGTACTGTACTGTGATTGTTGCACTGTATCTCATTTCACAGGAGGTCCCAGTGGCGGAACCAGACCTGGGGTAAGTGTATACTGTGAAGGTAATTCTGATATATTGTGTGGGCCACTAGTGGGAAGAAAGGGGGTTGCAGTGTCCCAGAGGGCTGTGACCAAGTTAGTTTAACTATTGCAAACCCTGACCTCTGGGTGGAGGCACCCGCCATTGGATCCAGGCCCCTCAACCTGTTAGTGGCAAATCAGGCAGGGGTAGTAGCCCCCTGGGATAGCGCCATCTAGGGGTTACAAGGATATCTGCTTTTTCCTGATCATCCTCTGCACAATATCCTACTGCCCCTCTTAACCTCACAATCCCTCCCCTTGTCATCCTCTTTTTGCTTATGTATCTGAAAAAGGCCTCATCCCCTTTAGCTACCCCTTTGGGTATCCTTTCCTCCATTTACACCTTTGCATTCCTCACCGCCTTCCCTCTGCTTCTCCAGGTATGTCTCCTGGTTCCATGTTCATAATTTCGATCGAAGTTATAGCAAGTGTACATTACCAAAAATCCAAAATGGCGATGTACACTCCCAGCAAGGCAACACTGGCAAAAACAAATGTTTTTTATGGTATTTATGTGGGGGTCACCCCCCTCGGAGGGTGCGTCACCCTCTGCATCCCCGCTTAAAAATGATTCTCAACTCCATGGGGGTGCATGTCAGGGAGGGGGAGAACCTTGTAAAAAATGTTGACTCCCACATGCAAAACACAAAATATTGTCCTCCTCCCCAGCCCCAAACCCTGCACCTTCCCCCACTGTAGCCAGCCACCCTCACCACCACACCACATGGCTAGCTCGGCAGCCTCTCACTACATTACCTACCACATCCCTTCCCTCCTCTTCCATTTCCCATCCTGTGCTTCTGGTCACCTTGCTGTTCGCCCATTGCTACCCTTTCAGGTTAGCTCACATAACGAGTGCTGAACTTGAGTCGCTCATATCCGAGTTGCTCAAGTTCAGTCACCATTTTGACTGGTACCTACCTACATATCCTCTTCCCTTTGCATCTCCTTCAGTGCTCCCAGGTCTATTGGGACACCCATATTTTACAGGCATCTACCAACAGAAGCAGGCTATAGAAGCACATCTTTTTCAGAAATCTCAGGAGAATGGCCGCATGCTGCAGGAAAATCGCTGTTGAAAATCTCATGACCACCAAGATCAAGATATAGCCCTTCTGATTGGTTCTTGCGTGCTGATGAGTGCCAGAAGGTGCTAGAAGACCAACCTTATTGGTAGTTGGAGGCTGTGTTTGCATCTACGGGAGAATTAAAAGGCAACATGCTGGCAATGTGTCTCTTTCTAGCCCTTCACAAGTACAAAGTCACTGACATCTCTCCACTGACCCATGGAGCTCAGCTGCAGCTGCTATCAATGCCTGGCCTACCACGTGGTCCTGTCAGTGTCCTAGAGCCTCTGAAACAACAGAACAGTCATCCCAATCACATTGAGAATGCACCAGTACTGAGGGCATCGCATTACAGACAGTCAAGGTCATTTGGGAAGCCAGCATCCAATGGAACAGGCAGGTTAGTTTGAAAAAATGAATAAATCCTGAGCCAGACACATGGCGGTGGCAGCAACTGCAAATGGGGCCTTTTTTTCCTAAAGCATGCCAACAGGAGAATGAGAAGCTACTGAACCAAATAGATGGGACTGGTAATATGCTAGCTGTCCCTGTTGTAGCAGCCAGAAATTCAATTAAACAGGCAGGTTAGCTGAAAAAATTAAAGAACTTCTGAGTGAGTTGGACATCCGGCAGCACAAGTCTGCGCCCCGGGGGGGTGGTATTTGCTGTCTGTGAACCCCCCAGGTTTGAGAATAAGGAAAGAATCCAGAGGCTGGTCAGCATTAAACAAAAAAGTCTGAGCAAAACTTCAAATGCACACTAACGGAGCTATAGATCTCAAATAAAAGCAGCACTTTTGTTTTTGTTCCTAATTTGACCAATCCACAAAAGCCTGAGGTTACTAAATATGAAAAAAATCAGGCAATTAAATTTTTTGGTAAAGTTAGTCTGGACCTGGGAAAGTGCCTGGTGCACAGAGGGGGAGGCGGGCCCTATCATGTTAAACATGGGAGCTACAAGGCCATGGTACAGCCTAGAGGTCAATAAAATAAAAAAAAAGCTGGTAATCTTTTCTTTGGTACACATAGGTTTGTGGGGAGTGTTTAAGGATGGCAGTGAGCAGAATGAATGAAAGTGAAGTGCGTTAATTAAGGGAGTGCTATACGGCTGAGTGCAGTGGTGGATCCAGAATTTTACAGTGGGGGCTGCTGGGGTGGTGTGCATACTTGATATGACATTTTTTACATTTTTTTAATCCTTTATATTGTCTGATATCTTTTTCATTACACTTTTGACAGAAAATGCCAAGTGTAATCTATAGTTTTGAATATAAACTGTGGTACAATCAGTAAATCAGACTTCTTCAACAAAGTAAAATGCAACAGCAGCAAACAAATAAGTTACAATGGGAGTGCAGTCGCACCCTTTGCCACCCCCTAGATCTGCCACTGGCTGAGTGGCCAGAACCTGGAAATGTACCAGTATGGCACTGTATGTGATAAAGCATAACAGGGCATTTAGTTTATTTCAGTGTTTGAGGTGGGGTCTCCTGCAGATTTGTTAACGTCACGCTTCGAGGCTGGGAGCTGCAGCCTCTATCCAGTCGTGATCCCCGATGTGCAGCTGTGTGTTTAGGGGTGCTACTGCACTACACAGAGACTGCATGCAATGTCTGTGTTGGTGAGTGGCTCTGTGTGCTAGACAGGCAGCCATAATAGCTGGTGTGGGTGCACACACAGTCATTTTATTTTTCAATGTATTTAAACAGTGAATGTGAATAAAGAAGACATGCAGGCCAGCTGTGGGAGCAACATGGGGCTTCTGATTTTATTGCTGATAATTAAAAAAAAAACAGCACCACTTGCCCGCACTCTCTTTGCCACTTCTCAGGTGAATCTGTGTGTCTGTGGTCTCCTTCGTGTTGTGCTCGGAGCTGAACTTCAGTCGGGTCTGAGTTCTTTGTTGTGTAGGTACAGTGCTACTATTGTGGCTGACAATGCAAAACATAAACTGTAGGTGAAAATTAATGGTCATTATTGTATTAAGTAGCAGTCTACAAGTGCTGTGTAACTATCACGAACAGTAGGGCTCCTTCAGGAGCCCTTCCCCAATAGGAGGCTATTTGTATTTGGGAATTATTGTTTGTTTCCAATTAAATAATGACCCCCCACCTTGCTTAGTTTTTAAATGTCACACCTTTCCATCCTCATTCTAACACAGTTAACCCCCTCCCCTCACCTGCTGTCTGCACCCTGATCCCACCCTTCTTCCCAAGCACCCACAATATTGTAATAATTAAATATTTCACCACATGGCAGATGACTGGCGCAACCCACCAACCTTACCAGCTAGTCACCATCTTCAACAGGTACAGTACAAGCTTTTCTTTGTGCTAAGCACAAAAATACCTTAAGTTGGGCAAAACAGTTTAATATCACAACATTGTGGGTGCTGGGGGAGGAGGGTGGGATTGAGGTGCCGACGACGGGTGAAGAAATGGGGGTTTCTGTGTCAGGGTGAGTGCAGGAGGTAGGGATATGAGAGAAAGCAAGTGTGAGGGGAGTTTTTTTTTTTTTTAAATGGAGAACTGCATGAATACCTGAATATTGAATATCCAAATATTTGGCTGCAAAATGCTGAATATTTGTCTGACTATTCAGGAAAAGGTATTTGTGGACCCCTACATGAGTGTCATGTCCTGCCCTCTGTGCAAGTCCACAGGTAATGAGGAAGACAATGTTGCATTGTGGTAAGCTATCTCTCGAACTCCTGGGACTACAAACCATAACAACTTTATGAAATGCAGAACTGCTAATAGAAAGACAATGCATGAACTGGCCTTGCAGCATTGGAGCGGGAGTGGGAGTCACAAAGCTGCTTCTCAACTATAAGGTTCTAATAGAACCACCAGGCTGATGGGGGAAGAGTGCATCACTGAAATATGTACCGGATTGAATGGCGTTTCCCAAATATGAACTGGTGAAAGCTCAGTTGATTCCTCCCCCCCCAGGCAGCTCTATCAGATTTATACATATATATATATATATATATATATATATATATATATATATATATTGTTTAGTTATTTCAAGCGTTTTACCAGGAAAGACCTATTGACATAGTAGCAACTTGTTTCCAGATGTGTCAGGGGAGGGGGTGGAGATAACTACAATAAGGAGCAGAGTAAATAAATTTATATTTCTGGGTTTAGAACTGGCACCTCCTTCCCACCACCACCATCACCAAATGCATGTAGATTTTCAGTCAGGTGGGTACCATCTGCTATTTAAAGGCACCTTGTTTTTGGTTTTTTTTGTGCACCTTTCCTTGATTAGCGCAAAAGTGAAAGAGCAAGCAGGCAAGACATCCAAGATCCATTCACAGTGATCTTGCGCATGTTTCTGTGGAATTTAAGGGGGGTACTGGGTGACTTTAAAACTGTTAGTCACCCAGTACCCTACTCAAAATCCCATGTGAACATGCCCAAGATTACTGTGTCTCGATCTCAGACATCTTTCCTGCCAGCCTGCTCCTTCACTTTGGCACCAATCCGTGAGAAAGCTGAGAGAAGAGGAAAGGGAACAGTTTTGTGATTGCATGCATCAGTGAGTGTGTGCACATTTGCATGAGTAACAGCGTGTTTGTAAGTGTGCATTCTAGAGGTTGTCGTGGTACAGAGCTTACAAATCCAAAAAAGATTTTGACAATTACTAGTCCATTGGATCAGTGTCTAGTGCTTTATTTCCTCAAAGTCTTTTTTTTTTTCCTGCTCCTCAGTGCGGCCCCCCATCTGGAGGGCACCCCAGCCCCATCCCCTGGCATCCACCAGCCGGCACTGGCACTTACCCCCAGGGCTTGCCCCCCAAGTGGGGCCGGTGGGGTTCCCCAACACCTGCCAGAGATTGGATCCAGTTTGACCAGTGCTGTGGCTAGCCAGGAATGGGGCCAGCGAGGTGCCCTCCTTCATCCTGCTGCACTGCTCTTTTTCTCATTTTTCGTGCCCCCTTGCAGGTGTGTGGCATGCAATGATGCCTACGATGGGGTTGTGCATGCTCTTGTGCATGCCCACATCAAGCGTCTGCTGTGCTCCTGCCCCACGCTGTTGCGGCTCTGTGTTGCTGAGCCCTAGCCTCTGCTAGGGGTTAGGCATGCACCGGCTGCTGGTCCCCCCCCCCAGAGATGGAGAGTAGTCCATCAGATGCTCTATCCATCTCCTCTCCTGCTGACTCACAGTGGTCTGTGCTCATTCTCAAACACGGGTCACTGGCATGGCGCAAGGTGTGGCATCCAGCACCTCTACCCTCAGTGCCACCTGGCCGGCTGCAAAAATCTTTTATTTAAAAATTTGTTGACCAGGTAATACCCAAGGGCATCAAATGCCCATTTTCATGGGAGACCTGAAATATACAATAAAGATAAATGATAATTCAATACAGTTCAATACAGTATATGGTACATCATGGGTCACTACATGAACATTGGGAAAGATTCACATCAGTATTGCTTTAAATGTTTTTTAAAAACATACAAAGAATCAAGAGACAACAATGAATCAGGCAACGTGTTCCATAATTTAATGACACGATACCAGAAAAATCACTGTCCAAAATATGTTTTATAAAAAGGGGAACGGAATATATTAGTATGTACAGTTTTGCTAAGATGTCGATTGGTACATTCACGAACACCAAACATAAATTGGTATTCATAGTCAGACAGCGCACCACACTATCCGACTGTGCATAGGGCTAGTTCAAGGCAGCAGTAACCCTAGTACTGCCAGTGCTACCCCAGTAGCGCCACTCCAACCTACAGCCAGGAGTATGGCCCTGCTATGCATAGCACAGGTGCGCTATTCCCAATTCATAGAAGCAGCTATGTAAATGAGCCCATTGGGCATGCAAGGGGCTAGGTGTCCATTTGCATGCCTATTATGGGCCCATTTAAATATGCTGCATTGGAGTTTAACACTCCCCCCCCCACCTCTTGCCCCAGAGGCAGCCCTGTGTCTCTGGTGTCTAGTGTTTCTCCCATAGTTAAGAAAATCTTGCTTATACCCTGGTGCTAGTGGTTCCACTCCCCTCGCAATTGTTGATAACTGGCCCAATAGTTAAGAAAATACTGTAAGTCCCTGGTGTTAGTGGTCCACCCCCACGATCACCTGTCCGGAGTTGAAATGAACATTATCCCTGGTGCTAGTGGCCTCCCCACCTGATTGCTGGCCCGATTGTAAAAATAAAAGGTTTCCCTGGTGTTCAGTGGTCCTCCCCCACCCTGTCCTTTGCCCATGGTCAACAATATAGTTTCCCTGGTGGCCAGTGGTCCTTCCTCCCTGCCCAATCCCTCACCTGACCTCTACAACCATTCCCTGGTCCCTAGTAGACTCTCCCACTATCTGCTCCCTTCCCCCAGTGTGACAAGTCCACCCCCCAAAACACAGCCCTGGTCCTGGTCCTGCCCTGCAATTTTGTCCTCCCCCTAGCCTGTCCTTTGTGGTGGCCAGTGGTTCACCCCCTCTTCAATCTGCTTGTAAATATATATTGACATCCTTGGTGTCTAGTGGATCCTCCTCCCTAACCCAAATCTAGGAAATGCTCAGTAAGTACACATCATTCCCTGGTGTCTAGCAGACCCCCTCCATCCCGGCAGGTAGTCCCCCGCCACCCTGTTCCCCCATTCCCTGAGCCAGCAACCGGCACAGCCCTCTGTTCACCACCACAGCCAGTCACCAACTGAATGCTTCTGTAGCCAGACTGGACACCCTCTGCCATGCCTTATGTCACTTTGTGACAAACTCCCCTCTACTGCTCCCTCTATTCCTCACTTTCCATCCTCCCCCTACCTTCTTATTGCTAGTCACACTGCACTTTCTTCATCTCCAAGTACTGGTTTGGTTCCCTTCCTTCCTACGTCCCTCTCCTCATTCTTCTCTCCTGCCCCACCACTCCATGCTCCCTTTGCTCCATGGACCAGAGAACCTTCTCCACTCCTCACCCCCAAGTCTTCTGTTGGGCAATCAGTCTTCTTCGATCACCTGCCAACACTCTGTAACCAGCTCCCCCTATCTCTCTGTCATTCCACCTCCTTGGGTTCCTTCAGGCACCAGATAAAACTCATTCCACCACCCACCTGCCCCTTTTCCCATAGGAGGTCCCCTCTAGTGATCTTGGTAGCTCAGGCTTTTGGTTCCCATGAGCTAACTGCTGTTTAGGCATTGCATTACTTGCCTTTGTATTGCTTTGATATCGAATTTTCAGTTTTCCACTTGCACTTGCATTGTACAATATACTTGCACTTTAACCTATTCTAAGCTTGTACTAGTGAAGTATTACTTACTATAGCATGTCTGCACTTTCTGTCTGTACCATGTAATGTACTGTATAATGTTTCACTGTCCTCCCATAACCCTTCCCCCTGATCGCATCTGTAAATGAGCCTTGGCTCAGCGTACCTCTCCCTATTACCAATTTTCAAATAATCACATAAATAAACAAACAGACTCACCCATCACTGTCACCTATATGCAGATGTTGATATTCCCTTGTTATCACCACCATGCAGCCAGACTCCATTACATCTGGTCTATGCTTACCTTTAATGTTCTCTCAAAGCAACAGCTTGCTGTTCACACTACTGAACATCCAAGTAAACTCGTATCACCTGTGAACCAGTGATGAGCAGTTCGTAAAACCAACCACACTAAAGTCACAGTCTAGGAGACAGACTTCTGATATCATGCCCTCACACAGAATAACCTCCATGAGGTCATAAGAAGCCTAGCAAAACTTGCTTCTTTAAAAGATCATTAATGGAAAAGAGGAGACTCAAGGGTGGCATAGAAACAAGTAATATGATGGAAGAACAGGACTGCTTAGCTCACCTAGTTTGCCGAGATGTTCCCTGCTTATTCTGTCTTCACAGACCCTATCTCGTCTCTGTTGACCTTTCCACCTCCCTGCATCTTGCCTAATGTACCACTATGTGTAGTGCATGCATTCTTAAAGCCCCCCAATGTTATGGCTACCATCACCTCTGCCAGCAATCTAGTCCAGGCATCAAATACCCTTTCAGTGAAGAAATACTTTCTCACATCACCCTTGAATGTATCCCCCTCTAGCTTTATTGCATGCCCCCTGCTCCTGGTACTTGCTCCATTTGAAAGAAACTCCTCCCCCCCGACCCTGCTCACTCCTTTTAGGTATCTGTAGGTCTCTATGGTATCCCCTCTCCCTCTCCCTCTCCTTCTCCTTTCTTTGAGGGTGTACATGTCGAGATCCCACAATCTCTCTTCGTAGGACTTGCTGTACAATGAACCATTTTAGTTGCCCTCCTCTGGACCGCCTCCACTCTGTCTATGTCCTTTCTGAGGTGCGGTTTCCAAAATTATACCCAGTATTCCAGGTGTGGCCGCTCCAAGGAGCAATATAATGGCAGAACCTCCTTCATCCTCCTGCTGGAGATTCCCCTACTGTACCTATGCAACCCAGCATTCCACTAGCCTTACCCACTGCTTGTCACACTGCCCTGCCACCTTATGATCCTCAAATATGATCATCCCTAGATCCCTTTCTTGCTTAGTGTATATTAGTAGCCCCCATCTTATACTCTGTGCAGGGGGGTTTATGTCATAGATGCATTGCCTTGCACTTTTTGGCAATGAACCTCAACTGCCATGCTTTTGACCATTCCTCGAGTTTTCCAAGATTCCTTCTCTGTACATCTTCCCGAGTGTCCACCTTACTGTAGATTTTGGTATCATCTACAAAAAGGCACACCTTCCATTCCAGCTGTTCTGCAATGTCCTCTATGAAGATATGGAAGACAACTGGTCCCAGTACTGATCCCTGTGGTACCCAACTAATCAAACTCCTGTTTATGTCTAGGTCCCTGGTGGCAGTGGTACCCCTCCCTTAACCAATCCATTCAAGCCAATTTCCCTGGTGCCAGTGGTACCACCCTCATTCCCTCACCCACAACTGTTTATGTCAATTTCCCTCGTGCTAGTGGTATTCCCTTCCGTCACATGATCCCCTTATTGTTACAGAACTGCTCCCTGGTAGTCTAGTGGTCCACCCTCCTCCTGATGCCATCTTCTGTTACCCATGCTCTCCCTCACCCCTCCTCCCAGCCCAAGATGGCAGCCAGCACTCACCCTCCACTGTTGTCTGCTGTCTCATTCACGCAAGTCAGTCACTAGCATTATAGCTGTAATTGTGTTGATATTGCACTTGTGCGAGAACACTATCAATACAGTTACTTCTACAATACAAATGATAAATCTGTGTGAATGAGATGGTAGCCAGCAGTGGAAGTGAGAGGTGAGTGAATACCAGCCACCGTCTCCGGGCTAGTGGTAGTGGGTGGGAAGGGGGCTTGGAAACACAGGATGGTACCATGCCCTGGATGGTGCAAGGTAAGCCCCGCTTTTGGGAATAAGGTTACATACACTACACAGAGATATGAGACTACTTGAACAAAACTACATTTTACCAATATAAGAAAACAAAAATGACTTTTCACCATATTTGCTTATAAAGACATACACCACTTTACAACCTATCAGATCAATGTCACCAACTTTAGTTTTGTTGTATAGTTATTTTAAATGCGGCAAGCTACCAACTGAGGCATTCATGCTGCCTCAGTCAAGTTAGTTTGGCCCTATTAGAGCCAACCACTACAATATCTGCCTGTATGGCCTTTGCAAGCTGTAAAGCAGTTGCCTTGGCCAGTGCTGTAACATTCAGTCTGCAGTTTCCTGTGTTGAAGAACTTAAAGGCTGCCAGAATGTATTCCATGTCTCATTTTTGACTGCTTTTAGGCCAGAATGGTTTTTGGTTTGGACTGGATTCAAAGTCACAAACCTCAGTCTCAGGCGATAAAAAATCCAGCCTTCACTTTTCTTAATGTTCCCTCGTTTGGGGCTGTTCTGCGTTATGAGGTGCCACCCACTAAGGCCACTTTTTAAACAAAACAAGATGTTTCCTTTTAGCATTTTCCCTTTCTTATTCTGGTTTGTTTAAATGATTCACTTAAAAGTGAAAAATTGTTTCCTTTTTAATTAGAAATGTCTTAAGATTCCAATTACCGTATATACGTTTACTAATTATTTCTATTAAAGTGAGACAGCTCTAAGTTAACAAGATTTGGCTGGTGCCAACAAGGCTGGTCTTGCTTTTTTATTGTTGTTAATCTTTGTTTATTTAGTGGGCCTTACTGTCTGACCAGTCTCACTGTTATAGTAGTAGTTATATGTGGACCACACCCAATGTCAGTTTTACAGATTTTTTTTGTATACAGTGCCCTTGGGGAGGGCTTTGACACAATGGTATCGCTTTTCAGTAATGTTTCCTACACTGCACCCAGTGGTTTAAGTCTACTCAACACGAGACAATTAGCTTCATCCTTCCCAACACACAACTCACTTATAGCCTCCCCCATATCAGCATTTTTCTGATGGTCTGGACACGGCACCAGACTTGTCGGGTAGTTTGGGGTAGAGGGCCACGCTGTTTTTGTTCCCTGATGGGCCAGGTTGAGCACTGAACCTGTCAGGTAGTTGTAGGAAGAGAGAACAATGTTTTTTATTCCCTAATGGGCCAGGTTCGGCGTTAGACCCATCGGGTACTTTGAGAGAGGGAGACAGATTTTTTTAATTCCCTGACAAGCTGGGTTGGCCTTGGAATTCATTAGGGTTGTTGAGGACATGGGTGTACATTTTCTTTTATTCCATGACAGTCTTGGTTTGGCCCTGGACTCACCAGGTAGTTGGATGGAGGAGGAGGAGAGTTTTATTTTTAATTTTCTAACACACTGTGTTGGGAACTGAACCCATTGGGTAGTTGATGTAGTGGGGCAGATCTTTCTTTATTCCCTGCTGGGTTGTGCTCTGGACCATTAGGAAGTTTGCAGGAGGGGAACAGATTTTGTTTTACTCCCTGATGGATCTGGGCACATATTGGACCATTCTGTTGCACAGCTGACTGGGTTGGAGTGTGCATGGCAGTGTGATCTCTATGTGCATATTGGGAATAATGCAAAGCTGATATTGAGATCTGAGAGAAGGAAATAGTGAGAGAGAGAGAGAGAGAGAGAGAGAGAGAGAGAGAGAATTGGATAGTGGAACCAGGATCACTGGCACTTGGGGTTACAGCCTCGAAAATGTATGCCATCGGTCCCCCATGGTCCAGTCTCCCATGCTAGTGTGCTGTGGGCTGGAGGAGGTGCAGATGCTTGAACAGGGGTGGTAGCTGCAGTAGCACAGCAGCAGCAGCATCAAGCCTCCTGCGCAGTATTTGGACCTACACTGTGACCTGAGTGGATGGACATGGGGAAAGCAGTGTTCTACTACCCTGCCCATTCGACCTTCTGCTCACCGGTTTGCTGCTGGTCCTCCTCATCTCTGTTTGGTTTAATACATAAGCCAGACTAGGCATGGGACCCATCAGGTACCAGAGGAAGGGAGGGAGGGTGAGAGATTTTTTTATTGTCTGATGAGTCAGGTTGGGCACCAGACTGGTGAGATGTTTGGTGGGAAAGAGGGGCAGATTTTATTTATTCCCTGCCAGGCGGGGTTGTGCACCAGAACTGACAGGTTGTTGGAAGGAGGGTCAGATTTATTTTCTATTCCCTGACAGGTCTGGTTGTTGGGGAAGGAGGGCAGATTTGTTTTATTCCCCAGTGGACTGGGTTGGGTCCTGGACCCATCAGGTAATAGAGAGAAAGAGACAGATTTTTTTTATGCCTTGTTGTTAGGCCACATTGGGCACTGGAAATTCTATTCTATTTTATTTTCCCTGTGCTACCAGTTTTAAACTCCTTTGCTCTGTAAAACACTTTGGGATTCAGTGTGTATGAAAGTCATGTTGTTGAAGTGTTGCTTTGCAAATTGCCTCATGCTGGGTCTCCTCTTGCTCCAGCAACTGATCTTCCCCACCACTTAGTTTTCCCAGACCATGAGCAGGCTACTCAGACTGACTGGAAACTCAGTTGTTTTTTCATGATACAGAGAGCCTGGGAGAGACACTGTCTAGTTCCTACAAACATTGGGCCCTATGCACGATGCCAATGCTCTGTGCAAACCAGGCACATTGGCATCATTATGTGTAAATGCCACAGAGCGGGTACCGTGCGGTATTCACCAAAGGAGTGCACAACAGATATGCGCCCGATCACCAGGCCGCATGGAGAGCAACGTGCCAGGAGTGGGCGGGGGGGCATACCAGCACTATGCGCAATTCACAAAGGCGGTTAGTGCTGGTCACAGGGGGGCGTAGGACTGAGCAGGTTACAGCAGTTGGGACCCTGCCATAACCCACTGTGTGCCCCCACAGACATGACCCACCAGTCATGGCGGACCCTGGAGTCCCACAGGCGTGTTGACCCAGCCCCCAAGCCACCAGTAGGAGCTTGGGCTGCTGCAGGGGTGAGTGCCCAGACGTTGTGATGCCATGACCTAGTGGTGCCAGTCACCCCCCACCTGACAGCCCCAACCACATAGTCAGTGATGCAGCCACGGCCACATGCCATCCCCAACCCTGTAGTGGTGTCAGCACTCCCCAACATGGTAGCCCCATCCCCGATGAATTGTCACCCCCCATTTCCAGATGCCAGTGCCGTGGCACCCTATGGCCAGTGGCAGTGCCCTCCTCACACTGCCTCGGCTGTCGGCAGTCCAAGTGATGCTGGGAGCACTCCACTATATATAGGCAGCACACTACCAGCATCAGTTGGACAATCAGTGGTAGCGGAGAGGTGTGGGTAGGGCTGTGCCGCTGGCTGTCAGCCGAGCATACCAGACTGGCGGTACGGGGGTAGGGGGTTGTCAGTGCCACGGGTGGGGGGATACAATTGCCATTACGAGTCGGAGCTCTGCTGTGTGGTGGGGGGTGTCCATCAGATGACCTGAAACTGGGGCATGGGCGCGCTGGTCCGGGCTCCTGCAGTAGGCATTCACACACCCAGACCTGTGCCTCACCACACAAGGGATCCACTTTTGACCCAGGACGTGCATCCGATTGGATACCCACCTGGGACCACAACTCCACCCCCGGCCACCCTGTGGAGTCCTGCCCAATGTGGGGGCAGAGCCACGAACAGGTGCCAGCTGGCTGTGAATACCGGCATGTGCGCATCTGTCCACAAGTGTGGACCTATGCGGGTGGGATACGCACCTCCGACACGTAATTCATGTCTGATAGTGCATAGGGCCCATTAAATGGTGCCACAGCAATGCTATTTTTTGTCCTTTTGCATTGTAGTAATTTAATAATGTGAAAACTCCAAGATTTGTATAGATGATTTCATTTTTCTTTTCTGAAAATAATAAAGGTTAGCTTCCCATTCACAAAGTTGTGCAGACAGAGATTTTATAAGCTCTTCCTCTCTAGGCCCATTCATTGTTATTCTTGTCAGTCAGCACAGTGGGGAAGGGGGCTAGGCTAAACAACCTGAGGACTTCTTCATTGTATCTATCACCTACAGGTAGGTCAGCTGCATGTTCAGGAGAGTAGCAGCACTTGCTCAACAGTCTCTCATGCACTCTCCTCCTTGCAACCAACAGAAAGTTAGCAAAGCATTACAGACAGCTGCATGGAGCAAAAGCAAGGCACAAATGCACTAATTGACAACCATAGAAAGACATATCCCAGTCCTCCAATTCATTTCAGTGGGACAGCTGCACAACACTTCCTGACTTTGATCCCAATACAGACCGGTCTGCTATGCATACCAGCCCTGACTGCTATGCAGGCCAGCACTAACAACCTATAATAAAAGATGATTGCAGTGGAATTTCAGAAATGTTCCCTATTAGCTCTACATTTGAGTGTCTGCTATTTGTAGTAAATATATTTTGTCTGCATCAGAATGCTTGTTTTCTCTTGATTGTTTCCCAGCAGAAGCTGTAGTGCTACAGCACATTATTATCTACATACTAATGCCTGTCTAATTTAATTTAGCCTCAGAATGACTTATCAATTTATTGTGTTCATGTTAAGATTTCTGCAACTTTGAATTTTATCAGTTATTTTGAGAGGAATATAACCTTAGATCTCCAGGATAGTTAAAACTACAGTTTGAATTGATTTTGTTTAGACAACAAACGGTGGGCTTATTATATCTGTCCCCTCCCTACTCCAGCAGACACCCTCCCATCCCTTCATGGGAGTCAGATCTGGAAGGACAAGGGTCTATACAGAGGAGGTGATGGCCTGCATCCACAGCAAAGGGGACTACAGTCCTCAGTGGAAGGTTTAGATGTTACTTTGATGAACATTTAAACTAGCCGAGGGGAGAGGCAGTAATAGAATGGGAGGCATAAACTGCACCCCCATCCACAGACTGAAGCAACAGGAAGAGGGAACCTGAGGGGAGGAAACTCCCCCAGGGCATAAGTTAAAGGAAGTAGAAGCCTAGTAGGGGACAAGGGGGCAAGAACAGAAGAGATGGAAGGGTAGATGTTAAGGAGGCAAGGTATGAAGAAAGAAATGAAGAGGGCAGTGGGAGAAACGGAAGTTTCAAGTGGCAACAAAAGCAAGAAGAGGGGGAAGCGGGGGTTGCAGGCAGAGTGGGAGCAAGGTGTGGAGAGCCATGTGGGCCAGTCCAAGGAGTCTTGGAAATAAAATTCCAGACCTGGTTGCCATCATGGCAGAATCAGACCTGGATCTTGTCGCCATTACTGAGTCATGGTGCACAGGATGCCACAACTGGGGCATGGCCATACGAGGCTACACTCAGTTCAGGCAGGATAGGGAGGTGAGGAAGGATGGAGAGGTTGTGCTGTATGTGAAGGAGGGTATCAGAGTGACAGAAATGCAAGGAAATCTAGGGAAAAATGATGGGTAGGAGGTGCTGTGAGTCACCCTGGAGACAGGAGCCGGAACCACTATTCACACTGGGGTGATATACAGATCTCCAATACAATGAGAAGCAGTAAATAAGGCACTGGGGAAGCCATCAGCACAATGGCAAAAAAGGAGGAGGTGGTGGTGCTGGTGGGTGACTTCAGTCTGCCAGATGTAGATTGAAGCAGGACCATCCTGGACTCCCTGCAGAGGGTGTTTCTTAGGCAACTAGTCAGGGAGCCCACTCCAGATGGGGCAATACCGGACCTGCTGCTCACAAACAGGGACAGTATTGCAGACATCAAGGTGGGATGCTGCCTGGGGACCTGCGATCATTGTACAGTGTGGATTAACATAAAGATGGCAGCAGAGATAAACCACTCAAGGATGAGGGTTCTGGACTTCAGGAGGGCAGATTTTTAAAAACTGTGAATGTCTCAGAGAAGACCTGAAGAGAGGGATTGCATGGACAGAATGGAGGAACAGTGGGCCAAGTTAAGAGATGGCACAGTGAAGGAAACAAACCTGTGTTCGAAAGATGAGGCCAAAAACAGGAGGAAAAAGAGACCACGTGGTTCATGAGGGAAGTGGCCATGAAGGTAAAGGCTAAAGGGGCGGCACTCAGGAAGTACAAGGAGTAGTGCTTCCAGATCGGGCAAAGCATTTTCCTGTAGTGCACCCTCATTTTCCATGTATTTTCCCTGTAAAACTGGGAATAAATTCACGTAGAATTTACTGTATGCACAAATCAATTTAAGTACACAGCTGACTTCACTATACCTGTCAATAAAATCACAATAACAAATGAAAGGCTGTTTTATGTATTCTTATTTATTTTTGCAAGTTAAAAATCACCTAAAACATGTGACATAATTACTCTACAACTGTAAGATCTTTACAAGTAACAATACTATGAAAAAAACACAATGGAGGGAAAAAAAGACAGGTGAAAGGAGGGCTTCAAGCGATAGGGCCTATGCACGAACGGGTGGGAATTACGTGCCAGAGGCCCATATCCCGCCCGCATAGCTCTGCGGACCCGGACAGGCATAAGGTGCATGGTATGCACTACTGAAAGCACCTGCAGGGCACCTGTCTGTGGCCCCACCCCCCCCCAGCACACAGAACCACGCAGGGCAACCGGGGACAGAGTAGCAGACCCAGGCGGGCATCCAATCGGAAGCCTTTCCTTTGTCCCAAAGTGGATCCCCAACATGTACAGGTGAGGGTCCAGGTGGGTGAATAGCAAATGCAGGCATCTGGACCTGCGCAGTCATGCCCAACTGACCAGAGGAGCCCTTCCTGAGCCCCAGTGGCTCCGCAGCCTCATGCCACATGGGCGAACCATCATCTATCCTATGACTGTCATGACCCTGATTGCAGTTTAATCCCCCCACCCCAACACTTGACATCTCATTTCCCCATAGCGATAAGCATCCCCCCAGCCCAACACTTTGCATTCCCACCCTGTGTACAAGACCACCGTCCCCCCCCACTGCCATGTCCCTATCCATCCACTCCAATCCCTTATCCCGTTGCCCCTGCCAGATTCATGGGTGGACAATGGCCCCCCTTCCATCCAACTCCATCACCCCCAAATCTGTACCTGTTCATTGGGGCTGCAGCTTTGGATGGCGGCTAACAGCTCTCCTCACACCTCCATGGTCGCCGAGCTAAGATGTTGGGAGCACCCTGCCTATATTTAGGCAGGGTGCCCCAGCATCACTTGAGGGCTGGAGACTGCAGAGGTGTGTGAGGGCTGTGCCTGGCCAATCCGAGCCATGGCACCAGCAAGCAGGTATTGGGTGGGTTGTCAGTGCCATGGGGGGTGGGGGGATCCACTGACCACAATGCTGGGTGGGGCATTTGGGATCAGGCCCTGGGGTGGGTGGGGTACCATCTGCCAATGTAGCTGGAGCCGGGTTGGGTCACGAGTCAGGGTACATTGGGCACTGCACTTGTGTGGGGGTGGGGCCACCACACTGGACCGGGCACCCAAGTGTGTCACGGGGGATGTCCTGTACATCCCAGGTCCGGTGACCTCCTGTGTGGGGGGTGGAAGTGCAGACCAGGACGAGTGCCAACATGTGTATGGGGGGGTATGCTGTGCTGCCCTGGGGACATTGGCAGCCATGTGTGTGGTGGTGGGCTGCATGGGCATGAAGGGGCTACACTGTGCTGGGAAGGGGAGTCTGCATCGGGGGTATGGGGCCAGTACTGGCCAGAGCTGTGTGTATGAGGGATGCCCACCTGCTGCAGGGGACGTGCTGGTGTCTGGTGCGTGCAGAGCCAGACACATAGGACACTTATGGCAGGGTTTCCCCTGGCATAACAGGTGCCCTCCTATGCCTCTTGGTGCACAGCACTACGTGTCTTAGTGAATGGCATGTAGTGCTGGTACACCCACCCCTAGCGCGTCGCTGTCCATGCAGCCGGGGGATCAGGTGCTTAGGTGCTGCATGCCCGGTGTCATGCATCCCATGCAGGGGGTGCAGTGGGTATGGAGTGGCTACACGCCACGGATCCACGGTGCGTAGCCCCTCCACACATTTGTGCATAGGCCCCATTGATAGTAAACAGTGGTAGAAATATAGTAACAGGCTTGCATACAAATATATATATATAAATTTATAAAATGAACATCTGAGGAATGTGTAGTTATTTAGAAAGTATATCCACTATCCATTTGCAGTGTGCCGCCTTGGTAATTATCATTGCTTTTGCAGCATTCTTGCATGGTCTCAGTCAGTTACAGCCATCGACTTCCATTTTATTGAAGGACACATGCAACAGTGCATTCAGTGTATTTCCTTTCATGCAGCTTTTCTTCTTCGTTTTGGTGCAGTGGGCTTCATTAAATAATTACTCATACGAACATCTGAACATATGAAAATTGCCAGCAGAAAAAGGCCTTACAGTCTACTAAGTCTGCTCGATTGTGTAGCTAACAGCCCTTATTCTGCAGCTGCCCCTCCCATGCCCCCCTCCCTTGACCCTCCCCCTTGCCCTCTTCCATCCCCTTTTGAAGATGTCCACTGTTCTACTGGATACCACCTCTGCCAGTATTGCGTTTTACCCAGCCACCACCCTCTTCATTAAAAAGTGTCTTCTCATTTCCTACCTGGACCATCCTCCCTCCAGTCTCACATCATGGCTTTGGTTGTCCCTCCCTTCCCTTAGTTTGAAAAGCCCCTCCATACCAGACTTGTTGATTTCTTTCATGTACTTGAAGGTTTCAATCATATCTCCCCTCTCCCTCCTCTCTTCCAGTGAGTACATGTTCAAGTTCCTCAGCCTACTCTCATAAGGTAAGTCACCCAGACCTTTGATCATCTTTATCGTCCTGTGCTGCATCCCCTCCAGTAACCTAATATCCCTCTTCATGTACGGGCTTCAGTATGGCATGCAGTACTCCAGGTGTGGCTTGACCAGTGATCTATACAATGGCAGAATCACCTCCCCCCTCCTTGAGGATATACCCCTAGCAATACAACCCAGCATCCTGTTGGCCTTTGCAGTTCCCTTTCTATATTGTGCTGAGTTGTTCATTGTTCCCGTAATGAGCACCCCAGATCCTTCTCCTCCTCAGTCACAGCTAACTGCTCACCCCCCCAGATGGTAGTTCCTCTTTGAGTTTTTAGCTCCAAAATGCAGCACCTTGCATTTTTTGGCATTGAACCCCAGCTGCCAGGTGTCTGACCAGGTCTCTAGCTTTAACAGATCCTCCTGCAATCCTTGTCAACCCCCTAGATCATCCACCACCGCTCCCATCTTGGTGTCATCAGCAAACAGACTGATTTTGCTCTTGGTGCCCACTGAAATGTCTGCAATGACTATCCCAAACAACATTGGTCCCAACACTGAGCCCTGCGGAACTCCGCTCAACACCGCCCTTGGGGATGATAATTCCCCACCCACCATCACTCTCTGCTGTCTTCCTTGTAGCCAGTTTACTACCCAGCTCACCATCTTCACATCCTGCCACTGTACCCTGTAGCTTACTTCCTAGTCTCCCATGCGGCACCGAGTAGAATGCCTTACTGAAATCCAGGTACAGGACATCCACTGCATGGTCCTTGTCCAGTTGTCTAGTTACCCAATCATAGTAATCTACCAGGTTGGTCTGGAAGGATCTGCCAGTGACAAAGCCATGATGTCTACTGTCCTGCAGCCCATTGGCTTCCAGGAGGGACACCAGCCTCTCCTTCAGGATTGTCTCCATCAATTTACCCACGATGGATGTGAGGCTCACCAGTCTATAATTCCCCAGTTCATCCTTGGGGCCACTCTTGTGGAGAGGTACCACGTGAGCCATCCTCCAATCCTGAGGTACACACCCAGAATCCAGTGAGGCATTAAATAGGTCTGCCAAAGGCCCCATTAGGACCTCTGCCAGCTCCTTCAGAACCCTGGGATGAACGCCATCTGGCCATGGTGCCTTGTCCACCCTCAGTGCCCTCAAGCCCTTCAGCACCCTGTCCTCTGTGATTTCCCTGTCTGTCACCCCATTTCCTTCTATCCCTAACCTCAAACCCCCCTTTGGTTTCCCCCCTTTTCTTTAGTAAATATCTAGCAGAAGTAGTTGTTTAGTGCTTCTGCCTTTTCACCCACTGCTTCCACCCATCCCCCTTCCCTCTTAATCCTTATTATATTGTCCCTACAGCTCCTTTTCTCCCTGATGTACCTGAAGAATTCTCCCCCCAATGCCCTGTGCCAGCCTGAGCTCCTTTGCCGCCTTGGCTACTCTTACTGCCCTTGTTACCTCCTTCGCTTCTTTCAGGTACTCCTCCCTGTCCTCCCCCTCCCAGTTTTTTTTGTATCTCCTAAAGGTGGCTCTTTTCTTCCTTACCTTTTCCTTGACTCCTTTGCTCACCCAGCTAGGTTTCTTTGCCCTAGCTTTCTTACTCTTGGCCTTGCCGCAGGTTTAAGTAGCCTCCACTGCCCCCAGCTTTATGAGCTCCTACCTCTGGTTAGTGCCCATACTAGGTTGAATTTTGGCCATGTACTCTTTTACTATTTCCCCCATCCTCTCGAAGTTTGCCCTTCTGATGTCCAATGCCCTTGTATTGGATACTACTCCTTCCTTACCCATATTCAATGTGAACCATACCGAGTGGAGGTTGCTCACCGCCAGTGGTTCTTCCACCCTCAGTTCCCTCACAAACTCCCCATTTGCTAGCACTAGGTCAAGGGTGTTCCCTAACCTGGCTGGTTCACTGACCATCTGCATCAGGAAGTTGTCCTGGAAGGAGTCCAGAAATACCTGCACACTCCTATTCTTTGCGGCTGGGGTACTCCAGTCAACTCCCAACAGGTTGAAGTTCTCCATGATCACCACGCTCCCCTTTCCGCAGGCCCTCCTGATCTGTCCTGCTAGTTCTCTGTCTAATTCTTCTGTCTGGGAGAGCAGCCTATACACCACTCCCATCCTGAGAGTACTATTCCTTGAGTTGTGGATTTGCATCCATACCGACTCTGTACTACCCCCCTCCCCCTCCTCCTCCTGTACACACTTCAGTCCTCCCCTCACATATAGCACCACCCCCACTTTCCTCTTTACTCTATCCCTGCAGAATATCCTATGCCCTGGTTCTGCCAGGTCCCAGTCATGGTAATGGGTGGCCCATGTTTTGGTAATGGCCGCCATGTCCACCTCCCCCTCCACCATGAGGGTCTGAAGCTCACAGTTTTACAGTATTCCTCAGGCTTCTAGCATTTAATGTGACCACCCTCCACCCCTTTACCCACCCTTCCATCCCATATTATCATCCTCCCTAGTATTTGCCCTAAATTCCTTGTCTGTGTTATGGGGGGTACATATGTCTTCCCATCCTGTGGTCTCTGCTTGCCTCCTGCCCACTCACCAGCCCCTGTTCCTAGTTTAAATACCCAGCCTCTTCTATGTAATCACTTATCCCCTTTTTCAACACTGTCTTGCCCTCCTCACTTAAGTGCAGTCTATCCTTCGAGTAAAGACTACTGTCTGCCCAGGTCCCTCCCCACCCTCCACCAGCCCATACCCTTTGGCTTGACACCAAGTTCCTAGCCACTTATTGAATTCCTCTATTTTCCATTTCCTTGCAGTGCTTGCCCTGAGAACAGGAAGTATCTCTGAGAAAGTTACTGCTTTTCCTGCCCCCTCACATATTGTTCCTAGATCCTCAAACCTACTCTGAACTACATCTACCATCCTATCAGTCAGGCTGTTTGTCCCCAAATGCAGAATTAAATGAGGATTCTCCCTACACCTTCTAGCATATTTCAAAACAGATTGCCCCACCCTTTCCGCTGTCATTCTTGGCATAGCTTACACCCATATGCGACAATGCCTCTCCTCCTTGCTACCCCACCCGATTCCCGTTAGTATTGAGTCTCCCAGCACTAAGATTCCACCCTGTTTTCTAACCGTTTGTTCCCCTTCCTCATCTCCCCTATCCCTGTCACCTCTTATTCCTCCTAAAAATTAATTCCCCCTTCTGCCTCTGTTATAATTCCCCCATCTGTATTCTCCCCGTATCACGTTCACCCTGACTACCATCAGTTACTCCTCCAAGCTCATCCCCTTCCTCTTCATCCTTACCCTCCAGAACTGTGAACCAATTTTCCGAAAACCCTTCTCCTAGGCCTACTTTTACCTCCCTCATGCTAGCCCATCCCCACATCCAACTTCTTGTCTGTCACCCCTTCCCCACCTCCCCTCAAACCGTTTCCCATCCTTCCTGCTTTTTTCTGCCCTATGCCCTTGGTTCCCCCAACTCTTTGACCCTTGGACTGGGTCTCCCTGTCTTATAGTCCTCTCCTTTAACCTTTTCCCTCTCCTCCCCCTGTCTGATTAAGTTGCCCTCCCTCCTCAGCTCCCCTCTTATCTCCTTGCATTGCTGGACCATACCCCACCGCAGCCCATCATGCTTGCCTCAGCTCCTCCTGCAGATCCATAATCTCTTTTTAAATTTCACTGTTTGGTTGCACATTAAACATCCCCCTACTCTCCATGCAATTTTAAGAAAAACTGGTGTTCTACAATTGTTGCAGCCCACCACCCTTCCCATTTCTCTATTTGCCCACCAGTGACCCCACCATCATACCTGATGAGGACTCCCTCGCCCTCACCCAAGCCTCCCCTTCCCCTGCCCTCCCTTCCCCTCCTTCACCATTCCTAAACATGTTCTTTCTGGGCCCCAATTCCCTTCCCTCATGCACTAAGTTAACAATGGTTGAGCAGCTTTCTTTAAACTCTTCTTTTCCCACTTAGAGCTGTCAAAACCTATAGAGCAGCCTCCTTATAACAGTCCTAACTTCACATCTGCATTTGCATGGGGCAGGATTAGCAGCTTAAATGTAAGCCTGCCAGGTAATGGGAACCTTAGCTGGATTGGATTCCTGGGTTTCTTCAGGTTTCTTTTGTACTGTCAGTATTCATCAATTGAGAGGGCAGTCTTTTCCTCAGAGAAGGTCATCATTTCGTATTCTAGTGTTTCGTCAAGTTGTTCCAGCCACCATCACTGGCTCTAAGAATGTTGGAGAACAGGTCTGCCAATGCCTTAAATTTTGTACTTGAGACATGCTGCTTCTCAGGCTTCAGTGCTTCCAGATGTTTATAGATGCCACTGTCATAGCCTGCAAATGGCATCCTCTTTTTACTTGCAGACATGCCTCAAGCAAGAATTGCTTTGTTAGTATAAGAAACTTCAAAACTGTTTCTTCTTCTCCCTCCTCTTTTAGTTGCTGCACACGTGCTTTGCAATCTGGCTTTTCCAAAAGCTACTTGGTCCAATGGAAGGTGGTAGTCTATGTTCGTGACATTATTGCCCTGAACATGCGCAGCTTTTTGGATTGTGGTGGTGGTTATGAATTTTGACAGCAGCTTTTTGTAAAGAACCTCCAGCTCATGGAGAACAATGTGAATATAGGGGTTTCCTGCTGTAATAGAAGGTTAAACTGCAGGATAAGGGGCAATGCATAATCCAGGTACGTGAAGCACTGCTTTACCAAATCGGAACGTAAAGCAGCCTGGATTTCTAATACTGTGACACTTTTTCCCTGGAACTTTCAAAATATGACTTCAGTGCCTGAAACTGCTCTGTGATTCTCCCAGCCACTTGTTGCAGACTGAGCCATCTGGTCTGACATGGTTTCATTCAGAAGTCTTTGTGGTTTTGTATCTGTGAAGGTCTGGAAGGTTTGCATTCCTAGCACTTTTCTTGAAATAATGCCAGATATCTACAGGTCAGCTCTGTACCTCATCAGGGAACACTTTGCAGGCATCATTTGCTATGAGGTGTGTGACATGGCAGACGTAATGAATGCTGAAAATATATGGGCACTCTTTTTTCAGTCTGGAGAGGACACTGATTCTTGCCACTGTCACCATGTGGGAAAGATTATTGAAGGAATACTCAGCGAAGTTATTAAGTAAACTATGAATGGGAAAGGACAGGTTGATATGAGTCAGCATGGTTTTACCTCTGGAAGATCATGTGAGACATATCTATTGACGTTCTATGAGAATATAAATAGATGGGTCGATGAGGGGAACAGTGTAGATGTGGTTATGCTGGACTTTAGAAGAGCCTTTGATACAGTCCCTCATGATAAAATAATTGAAAAGTTGAATAAGTTGGGGATTGATTACTGTATAGTAAATTGGGTATCCCAGTGGTTGAGGGATATAAAACAACAAGTTAGGATAAGGGGTTGTCTGTCTGAACCACAAAAGGTGGGGAGCGGAGTCCCACAGGGGTCCGTGTTGGGACCCCTATTGTTTAGTATATTTATAGGTGACTTGGAAATCAGTAGTCAGAGTAAAATGGTTAAATCTGCAGATGATATTAAGATAGGTGAGACTGTAAACACCTTTGATGACAGAGTATTGTTTGGTAGATATTTGATTAAAATCGTGGAATGGGCTGAGCATAACGATATGGAATTTAATGTTGAGATGTGTGTAATAATGCATTTGGGAAAACACAATGTGCATTAGAATTATCATATAAATAATTTAAAGCTAAAGATATCGGATTTAGAGAAAGATCTGGGAGTTTACATCCAGAGTGATTTGAAAAATAGTTCACACTGTAGAAACGTGTCAAACAGAGCCATGTTTCTGGTAAACAGTGTGAGAAGGAGTTTTCACTCAAGAGATAGTGAGGTGTTGATGCCGCTGTACAAAACATTGATTAGGCCAATGTTGGATTACTGCTCTGCTGTATGGAATCCATTTTTAATAAAGGATGTAAAATTGGTCGAGAGACTGTAGAGGTCTTACGGCAAAATGATATCATGTTGTAAGGACTTAAGCTACGAGGACAGACTGGAGAAATTGGGATTGTGGACCTTGAAGAATAGGAGAGTTAGAGGGGACTTAATGATATTATATAGTATTACCAAAAATAACAATATGTTTAAAGAGTTGAACTTGGAATTTAAATATAATCCATATCAGCTGAGGGGAGATGACAGACAGTTGAGAGAAATTAAATGTAGGATGGAGATAAGAAGAAATGTATTTTTAGGAAGAACAATTAAACTGTGGAATGGACTGCCTCAGGATGTGATAGAGGTGGATAGTGTGGTTAAGTTTAAAGAAAGATTAGATGGATATCTCACTGTTGTTGGTAACTTCGGTTATCACCACTGAATAGTGGGGAAGTCTGTATGGGCTCTGCCTTTTCGACTTCCTATTTCTCCAGTATGAAATCCAGTATGAAATCATGCTGGCTCCATCAGTCCCAAACCCTACAGTGTGTTCACTGGGGATTTATTCCTTTCTGAGTTCCTTGAGAAAGGCATTGTATAAAGTCACTGCATCAAATGTAACTCCAGATGCAGAAGGTGTACCTTGAACTTCTATCAGCCTGTAAAAATATGATCTCACCTGCCCTTGGTTATCAAGTATACAAGCAAGGAGTGCCAAATGGTTTACAACAATTTGATCGTTGCTTGCATTGATAAGGAGACTGAAATGGTTAGTTCTCATTCATTCAATAACTGATAGTTTAAGTTCTTTACCAATGGCATTCATTAAAAGAGAACTGGTTTTACTCACCTTATAGGCATACTTCTCAGCAATCTTGGAGTCCTTGAGCATCACTGCGAACAGTTTGCTCATGTGATCTGCCAGTGCAAGTGGCAAGTGCTGCTACTACCACAGCTCTTGCCCACAGCAATTTTGCTGTTGCCATATCAGCATCCAGGGACTGTGCAAAAAATTTACTCACTGTTGCATTTGATGCAAGTGATGTTAGCAACTTCTTGTGTTTCTCACCTCAACCATGATAATGAAGACCATTTTCCCCTCCAGTGGCTTTCTTCATGTGTTTGTTGCAAGGACTAGAGACAAAAAGAAGAAAAGACAGGTTTAGTTTTCTAATTATGGCAAAAAACAGTCTCCTCTCTCCCCACCTAAAAAATCCTTTGACTGCATAGTATACTGTTTAGCATTTGCCGATGTCACTTCTGGAACCCAGTTTACACTAGCAATCTGACTATTGTAATGATAGTCCATTTACCCTAATACTTTTGCACACCACCTTATACTTTTTGCACGTGCCCCCCTTCACCACCACCACCACCACCACCACCACCAATGTATTTCCTGGAACTGTGTACAAATACTCACATGCAGAATGCACATTCCTCTTTTTTGTTGCTCTTCTGGAGCCATCCTTTAAATTCTGCTTCAAGTTCCCAGTCTTTTCTGTAGCACTGTCGATACCTCATCTACTATGTAGGAGCAGAAGGTGATGAAGGAGATCCAGATCTGACTCTCTTGGAAGACATGTCTACCAATGAGACAGGTTCAGCTGCTGCTGATTTTCTAAATATAAAAACAAAAAAGAGGTGCCAACTGTTATGACTGCTTTTTTCTTGAGCATTTGTAAAACACTAACATAGTATATGCTCACCAGGCTACAGGAAGCTCTGGATCCACAGGAGGTAGAAGACTACATTATGCCACTGAATAGTATCCAACAACACAGGATTAGTTGAAGAACAGAACAGATGAAATGACGCCGGACAAAAATAGAGAGACACTACAGAACACATTTTTTAATGTTATCCACTGACAGTTCAGCAGAATGCTGATTAGTACACTTTGATACAATAACACATGGCAATGCTATTACTGGAACGTGATATTTAATGATTCATTATCTTAAGGAATGCTTCTGCACTGAGGTTGTAGATTCACAACACCAGCCTGGATAGGCACCCAAACTCATTGGAAAGGGAACATTGTTTATTTATTTTTTAAACTGTGCAAATGATGGAGGAGCTTGATGAGGCAGCCCACCTTTTCACCAACCCCCCCCCATATGTTTTTGCATTCACTTGCGTGCATGCACAAGGAATGTCTTAAACCAGTATGACTTTTTGAAGGTGTGTGACCCTCCTCACAAATGCAGTGCTCAGTGTAGCAGGCATGACCCTACCAGACCAATACATGCCGAGTTGTGTATGATAGCAGTTCGGCTGTGCTGGTCTTTACTTCAAACAAAAGGTCTGCTGCAATCAGCAGTGGTAGCATATGTGCAATTAGCATACTGACATCTTTACATCTTCAGCACAGCTGAACTGTTGTCATGCACAGCTCGGCATGAAATCCCTCCCGCTTCCTCCCTGTGCTAATGTCCTCCCCTTCCCTTGTTATTGTCCTCCCTCACCCCCCACATTGTGTGGCTGACAGGGGTGCCCAATCCCCCATCGGCTGAAGCCCCCCCCAACAAACAACCAGTTGGCACGATGGGAGCCTGCCCCAGCATGCTCATGCCCCCCATGCACACTGTATGGCAGAAAGGGTGCCCAATCCCTGCCGGACTCCAGTCCCCCAACAAACACATAGGTAGCATGCTGGGAGCCCACCTCAGCATACCAAATGCATTCTGCAGCGTCTTTTTGGTTTACAAATTCCTGTGAAAAGAAGAAAATGGTCCCTCGGGGAGTCCCTTGCCCCTTCCCCCAACTCGCACCCACCTTCTGCGCATGTAGCCTCCCCACACACCCCTCACCCTGTACTTACCTCCGGAGCCCAGCGCAATGATCATTGGTGGACCAGGAACACATCTGCACTCTTCAAAGCTGACCGCGAACTGAGGAAATGCCGATAAGCTGTATAATGGCATAAATGGAATTTTTTCAACTTAGGTGAATATCTCATCCACTTTTCTGACTTTTGGCACCAATTTTTCAACATGGGGTTCTTGGGACCCTTTCTCATGAATTCAGTCACTGTCATGGCATTATTTGGTCCCAAAAGGTGATTTCTTGGTTACTGCGTGGAATCACCTTTCGGGACTGATTAATGAAATGACAGAGTCAGTGTTCATAAGGTGGGCTCTCAAAAATCCTATGTTGCAAATTTGGTGAAAAATTTCCAAAAAATGACTGTTTTAAGAGAGTGCATTGTACAGTTTCCATGCACACTTGTGAGTTTGCAAATTTGTAATATTTTCACTCCAGATTTTCAACATTGGCATTTTTCCCCCAACTCCTCTTAAACAGTACAGCTGTCATTTTTCACATCTTGGCCGAAATGTGTTTTTGTGTTTCCGGCGCAGAATAGCGTGGTTGCTGTCGGAAATCAGTGTTCGGTACAGAGTAAGACAATCACAGTGACACTGTTCATGAGCAGAGGTCCTAAAATACCTATGTTGAAAATCTGGTGACAAAAGTCCTTAAAATGGCTGTGTTATGAGTGTGCATTGTGTAGTTTCCACGCACACTCGTAAGTTCATGATTTTGTAATATTTTCACTCTAGTTTTTCAGCATTGGCATTTTTCCACATCTCCTTATGAAAAGTACAGCTGTCATTTTTCACATCTTGGCCAAAATGTGTTTTCACACTTCTGGCATAGAATAGCACGGTCGTTGTGAGAAATCAGTGTTCGGTACAGAATAAGAAAGTCACAGCAGAGGTCCTAAAATGCCTATGGGAAATCAATTTTCAGGACAGATTAAGAAAATCACAGTGACACTGTTTATGAGCAGAGGTCCTAAAATGCCTATGTTGAAAATTTGGTGACAAAAGCCCATAAAATGACTGTGTTACGAGCATACATTGCTCACTTTCCACGCATCCTCATAATTACGCGAATTTGTAATATTTTCACTCCAGATTTTCAACATTGCCGTCTTTTCATTCCTCCTTATGAACAGTACAGCTGTCATTTTTCACATCCTGCCTGAATTATGTGTTTGCGCATCTGGCGCACAATGGTTGCTGTGGGAAATCAATGCTCACGACACATTAAGAAAATCATAGTGACAGCGTTCATGAGCAGAGGTGACAAAATGCCTATGTTGAAAATTTGGTGAAATAATTCCACTGAATGACTGTGTTACGAGTGCACATTGTGCAGTTTCCACACTGGCTTGCAACCTTGAGCATGACCAAGGCATTAGGGTTCCTAAGACAGACACTTAAGAAGAATGAGGGTGACAATTTACTCAGATGCAAGAGGAGTTGCAGAGAGGTACTCTGTTGGGACATGGTTGCTGAAGGGACATGGATACTACTGTGGGGGGGGGGCTGCATAAATGCCAAACACCACTGCAAATACCTGCAAGCTAATGTTCAGCATTGACAAATGCTTGTTTAACTAAGCTTTTTGGGGGCGTGGCTTGGCTCCCAACGTAATTGCCGCCTGAATCTCACAATCGGCATCCCGGGGCAGTGTTAAGCGTAATTTCACTTGCCTTTCTAATGTATAAGCAAGATAGAATTGAATATATGAGGTGGGAAATCTCTGGGAAGAACACGGTCAACTTTTGGATCAGCAATTTTAGAGTGGGCTGCTCAATTATTGACAGGCAAAATGGTAGCATGGCACATAGTGAAGGCCCGTTTGCCCCGACCCGGCTGGATGCTCAACAAATTAACGGGACATTTGCAGCACTAATGCGGCAGATGTCGGAAGTAACTCTTGCTTCAAACAACACTACTTTGACAATACAATAAATGAATAGTCAGATCACTGCTAATGAATCCAGAATCAAGACGAATACTGAGGATATTGAATCTCTGTCTGCGAAGGTCAGGGAGCAGAAGAGAACGATTCAATCACTGCAGGTTAAAATGGAGGACACTGAGAATCGGAGCCGTAGGAACAACCTGAGGATTTTGGGTTTTCCTGAGCAAGTAGAGCGGGGGAATGTATTACAATTTTTATATGATGTTCTACCTGAAGTTCTGCATCATGAGCTGCCCCCAGGCTTTATTATTGAATGGGCTCACAGAAGCCTGAACCCCATGCCCAATCCAGGTGAGAGGTTCAGACCTATTCTGGCTAGGATACTCAACTTTGTGGATAAGGAGTGGATTTCAAACCAAGTGAGGGAATTGGGGTCCTTAATCTGGCAAGGTAAAAAGATATTGATTTTTCAGGACTATTCGCCTGAGCTGGCTATCTGTCGGAAAGCGTATACCGAAGCCAGATGGGTAATGCATACGCTGGGCATACGTTTCTCATTACGATACCCTGCAGTGATGAGGCTAGAAGTAAATGGCATGGTGGTTACCTTCTCCTCCTTAAAAGCCCTTATGGACTACCTGAATTGGAATTGGCCTACGGCTAGGCCTAAAACTACCCCTGTACCAATGCCAGCAACAGAGTCCAAATCACCTGATGCTATTGCAGGGCAGGGCCGAGAAGAAGAAGGGGCATCCTCCTGGTATAAGGTCAGGAATTTTACAGGTAATGCCACCGGTAATTCGTCAGGCCTCCTGGCCAGGTCCAGGAAACGACAGCTATCAGCTAGGCATCACAGAAGAGATCATCCTCAGGATCGATTGGATGCAGGCCATCAGCAACAGCAGATCACTGCTGACATGTTGGACACAAGGAACTCTGTTTTTGCATCACCCAACCAATATGCGGCATTGAGCAATGAGAAGCAGCCAGATGAACAGGATTTCCCCACATACCCAGAGCAGGAGATGGTGCTTGAGGCCTCTAGCATAGAAGAAGAAATACGCTCGGGATTAGAAGCCTTTACTACAAGCACAGCCTCCACTCCAGCAGGCTTGCATACTGAATGAGAAGACTCCAACCGATCGCAACCTCTACTGAAGTCCCAAGAAACGAAGACGACAGATCAACCAATACCAGACCAAGATCCAACTTAGATAAGTACATTAAACTTACTCTTTATCAAAGTCGGGGTATGGTTTATGGCACATGATTGAGTTGTAATTAATGAAGGAGTTATTCCTTATGGAACCCTGCCCCCAGCTTAACTTTACATGCAGTCCTTACCTTGACTTTGCACTACAGGGACAAGTTCTTTTTGTGGAGTCATTTATAAAGATATGTACTATATATAAAAATTGTACGGTTTGTTTTTGGATATCTCCTTCCTCTCCCTCCACTGATGGGGTGGGATGGGCTTTCCAAACCCCCCCCATTTAGCTAAGCACCAATACGTGCTGGATGGAGGGGCTGTTTTGAGTTACAGGTTAAATACTGTGGTAGCCTTATGGATTTCAACCTGACTGTCTCTGAGAAGATTTTCTCAATGGTATTGGGTAGGACGAAGTCTTATGTCAGAGCCGGACTGATCGCTAGCGGGCACAGGTTGGAAAAGGAATACAGGCGGGTGTACTTACATCTGTCAGATATACTCCGGGCTCTCGAGCTGGGTAGGCCTAACCAAGCCACGGTTACTAGTGCACCTACCTCCCATCCTCATTTCGCTGTTTAAGCGCTATGTAGAGGTGATCCCCCAATTTCAACTCGGACGGTAGTCCAGATCGCGTGAGGACATAATGTTTTCAATCACTGTATGGCCTACTTTGTTCAAAGGGCACTGTGGTGCTACCAATGTATATAGTTATTTAAGTTTTTGTTTTAATGAATCTGCTGACATGCCTTGTTCAGAACAGGACGTACATGCAGCGTCACCTGATGGGGCGCATGCTCAAAGTCAGACACTGGCTGCATCTCCCCCTGTGTAGGTAATTCCCTCCCTTGGATGATAGATGGGTGGCCCCCTGCTCCAATGGTTACGTTATGGATTCTGATATTGTAGGGTACCCCCAGGAATATGGATGACATATCTTATGTAACATGGAATGTAAGGGGGCTGAACTCACCAGCCAAACGAAAAAAGGTACTTATGCAGTTAAAAAGGGCAAAAATGCAGGTAGCTTTCCTTCAAGAAACTAAATTAATAAAAAAGATCAGAGGCTCATGGTTAAAGACTGGGTAGGGAATGCAGTACAAGCCAGTGCAGATACAAAAAAGAGAGGGGTCGCTATTTTGTTTCACAAAAATCTCACATGGTTCTTATTGCAGAGCAAGACAGATTCACAGGGTAGGTGGGCGATGGCTCTCATGAATACGCTGATAGGTCAGGTACTACTAGTCAATCTCTATGCCCCAAATGAAAATGACCCTGCTTTTTTCCTAGAAGTGGCATGTAAAACTGAGAGTCTAGTGGGACCCCGTACTAACATCATACTTGGAGGAGATTTCAACCTCACAATGACCCCTATTTTGGACAGGAGCTCACAGAGGAAGGAAACCCATCTCAAAGGAGCCCAAGTGGTACACAGATTGAGTGAGAAATTCAATCTGGTGGATATCTGGCACATAATTCACCCTAAAGATCGAGATTATGCGATTCACTCTGGGGTACATGGGTCTTTTAGTAGATTGGATTTTTGGCTCATATCCTAATCCCTCTCCCAGTTTGTATGGGGCTCCACTATTTTTCCTACTATCATATCTGACCATGCCCCTGTTCAACTTATAGTAACACTTGGAACTAGCTCCTCCCACTCCCCTACGTGGAAACTGGATCCTCTCCTCGTGCAAGACTCCAACTCTGTGGAGTGGGCCAAGAAAGAAACTGCCCTGTTCCTACAAGAAAACCTGGTCTCTGATACATCTGCAGGGATCACATGGGAAGCTTATAAACATGAGGGGTAAAATTATAAGCTACAACAAGCATAAGAGGCAGGAAAAAGAACAAGAGGCAATACGCCTGGAGAAGGCCCTGGAAGCAGCAGAACGGAATCTTAAATAAATGCCGTCCCCCTCTCCACACTCCCCCCCCAGTATCTCCTAGTGCTGGAACTTCGGGTACAACTAAATTAACTGATATCTAGGAAAGTAGATCTGGCACTTTTTAAGCTAAGACATACCTACTGGGAAGGGGGTGACAAAAGTGGCAAGGTACTGGCATATCAATTGCGTAAACAACAGATGAATAGGCATATAGTGGGGCTAAAGGACCCTCGGACGGGAGCTGTGACTACTAACCCTCAGGAGATAAATGAGATTACACATAACTTTTACTCCCAGCTGTATGCTACTTCAAGAATGCCCCCCCCCCCAGATATATCTCAGTTCCTTGCTACAATTAGTACTCCTAAGCTGACTCCTGAACAGAGAGTCTCTGGAGGGATCCCTCATGGAAACGGAAATAGCGGAGGCCTTAAAAGCCCTTAAAGCTGAAAGACCCCTGGGGGAGACGGTTTCCCAGCAGATTTTTGGCAAGCAATGGCCCCATTGATTACCCACTTTCTAACCGAAGTATACGCGGAAGCTGTAAATGTGGGAATATTGCCAGACACATTGCGAGAGGCCATAATAACAGTACTCCCAAATAAGGGCAAAGATACAACAAACACGGGCAGTTACTGACCCATTTCCTTAATAAACGCTGACAGTAAAGTTTTTGCCAAGGCACTTGCTAACAGACTGACCCCAGTGCTCCCCTCCTTGATTCACCCCTCACAGGCAGGGTTTATACAGGGTAGATATAGTGCTGACCATCTTCGCACCCTACTTAGTCTCATATACCGTACCCAAAATTTATGAACCCCAGCTACAGCCCTTGCAATAGATTTTGAAAAAACATTTGAGTCAGTGGAATGGGACTATGTGCTTGCTGTCTTAGAACATTTCGGCTGTGGCCCTCAGTTTAAAGCTGCAATACAAATGCTTTATACATCACCGCAAGCCAAAGTGCTGACTAATTCGACCTTGTCTGTACCTTTTAATTTGTATAGAGGCACTAAACAGGGTTGTCCCCTCTCCCCTCTCCTTTTTGTAATGGCAGTGGAACCTCTTGCAGCTGCAGTTTGACAACACCCGATGACAGAGGGAATAAAAATTGGTCACTCACAATATTCTACATTACTATATTCAAATGACCTATTGGTCACTTTAAGCGACGTACAACAAGCCACCCCTGCGTTACTTTCTTTACTTAATCAGTTTACAACACTCTCCGGCCTTAAAATTAATCCATCCAAAACAGAACTATTCCCCCTAAATGATCTCTGTGGCCAACAATCCATACCTGACGTAGGTTTTAAATGGGCAAAAAATACGATAACATATTTGGGGATTAAAATTAGCACCCAGATCGATAAGTGGTGGGATAACAACCTGCTGCCTTTGATATCTGAATGTAAAAGAGAGCTAGAACATTGGCAAAACACTTATCTCTCATT
This sequence comes from Neoceratodus forsteri, assembly GCA_016271365.2. Taxonomy (NCBI): domain Eukaryota; kingdom Metazoa; phylum Chordata; order Ceratodontiformes; family Ceratodontidae; genus Neoceratodus; species Neoceratodus forsteri. The sequence goes on along the minus strand of CM057453.1, from coordinate 874,478,659 downwards.
GGTGGGTAGGATAGCAGCTTTTAAAATGGCTATGGCCCCTAGATTTTATTATTTTTTCTCCCACATTCCCTTAAAGCTTTCACGTAAATGGCTGCAGACCATAGACCGGATGATAGGTTCTTTCCTGTGGGGCAGAAACAAACCTCGGTACAGTAGAAATACCCTTAGAGCCCACTGGACTCGGGGAGGGTGGGAGCTGCCCTGGATGGAGGGCTATAAAATAGCATACCAGTGCTCCCAAACTCTGAGGTGGTTTCAGACAGCAACGAAGACAACCCCGCAATGGTTAGAGATTGAACAGAACATTGCTAATACCCCTATTCTGGCATCTCTTTTGGAATCTAAGCTCCCCCCACATCTAAAATCCCATCCTGTGGTAAATGCTGCCTATACCTATTGGCAGTCACTCCAACACAAACTGGGATTTTCTCTTACCCCCCTTTCACTCACCCCGATTTGGCGCAATCCAAACATTGCTATCGATGACCAAACAGTGATGTGGCCAACATGGTGGTTGGCAGGCATCAAATATGTGGGAGACCTGATGGACTTGAATATCCTAAAGGTCGACACATATGCTAATATATGTGGGAGATGGTCCCTGCCTAAATTGGACCTATGGAGATACTTTCAAATAAGAGCAGCATTAAAACCTATTCTTGCCAAATTTCAGACTCGAGAATCCCTCTTTTTGAATCTAGGTAATTGGTTACACGTATCTAAGGGCATGGCTGAATTGATTTATACATCTCTTAGAGACACTCTTCCTAATTCCGCCTCTGACTCACGGATTAAATGGGAAAAGATATTGTAAATCCAAATCTCAGAAAAAAGCTGGGGGCAATGCTGGTGCACAGGACACAGGGCATATAGGGCCACACGTAGCAGGTTGATTCATAATAAAATACTTCACTCATGGTATATAACTCCAGAGATACTGAAAAAGGCCAAAATTCCCCAGCAAGATAACGGTTGGAGGTGCCAAAACCCGGGAGGGAATTTATTTCATATTCTATGGCAATGCACTTTGATAGCCCCATTGTGGAAGGCCATAAGTGTAGAAACCACCAAAATTTTGAAGACACAAGTCCCTCTAAATGCTCCTCTTTTACTACTGGGCATGAAATCAGAATCCCTTCCCCCACTACGCCGACACTTTAAGTAGCTAGTGCTACTGTGCATGCAAGTTAAAAGGAATATACTGAGAAACTGGAGAACTCTAAATATACCTACCTTGGGAGACATTTTTGTATCCCTTCCCCAGTTACATGAGCTAGACAGAAGGTCACATAGTACGCTAGATCAGAAAGCCAGGTTTCAGCAGTCTTGGGGCCCCATATGTGGCCTATTTAGCTGCTAGGGCAGGCATGGGATGAATGGTATAATGAGCCAATCTGAGACTCCATGGTGATGATGTACTGCTGACTGCATATTATGTATCTTACCACTAATCTCAAACTAAACTGATACACATATTAGTTTATTAAGCATGTTGCATAAGGTGATGTTAGCAGGAAATAAGTTTTTTTGAGTTAGGATTTCTGTTTTGGTTTTTGATGTTCTATGTTCTGCTTAAAGTTGGAAAATGTTTCCTGTACTTATGTATAATGGTACTATTTCTTTTGTGTCTCATATGTAATGCTGATGCCCCTTCACACTGGATGGCATAAATATGAGGTCTGTTATATACTGAGAGGGGAGATATAATGAATGTTCATGATTATTTGGTTACTCTGTGTTAATTTTTTATCCTAGGTATATGTTACAAAGGAGACCACTGGAAGGTACGACTTTCTGGTCATCTACGCCTTGGCACCTATCAGCAGCGGTACCTCCTACTTGTTCCTTTCAAGAAAGTTTGTCCAGGAGTTAGACAAGTGGGTCCCCCTATTATGTGACTGCGAAGTGCAGGTTAGTGCACAGTACAGACCTCAGGTAAGTCCCCAGGTTCATATGTGATATTTAGTGAGGGAAGATCCTTAATAGGATGCAATAGTCGGGGCATAGGTCTTGAGATGATATACAGGAAGTTGGTCTGTCTTCGCATTAAACTAAAGGTTTCAACATCAAAGCTGCTCAATATGTAACCAAAATACCCAAGCAGTTTGAAGTATGATGTACGTGTTTGAAATAAGCATTTCCATAATGTATGTACCAGGTTTGTTAAATGCATTATATTTGGAAACTAATAAAATATTTAGCTGAAAAAAACCTAAACTTTTTCTCTTCCCTGGTCTGCCCATCAGCATCCCTCCAGCCTGTCACTGACCTTCTTACAGAGTTACAGGTTATCCACCACTTTCATAGGACCACAGCATAGACAGTTTCCAGCCATGTAGGTCTGTGGGGGGAGAGGCAGCCTGAGACATAGAAACATAGACTTTGACGGCAGATAAAGACCACTTGGCCCACCCAGTCTGCTCATTTCCCTACCTACTGGATAAGCTGCAGATTCTAGTTAACCAACAGCCTGCTTCCTGCAACCCCCCACTATAATTGCTTTGTGTCTGTCCCATGCATGTTTGAATTCCCCCACTGTTTTAGACCCAACGACCTCCTCAGGAAGACTGTTCCATGTATCCACCACTCTCTCCGTGAAAAAGAATTTCCTCACATTACCCTGAGACTAGTCCTACTCTATCTTTAAACTGTGCCCTTGTTCCTATACATCTCTTTTCTGAAAGATGCTACCCTCCTGGACTTTGTTGATTCCCTTAAGGTACTTGAACGTTTCTATCATGTCCCCTGTCCCTCCTTTTCATCAAGGGTATACATATTAAGCTCTCTCAGTCTTTCTTCATATGGTTTCTGATGTAGACTCTGCACCATTTTAGTTGCCCTCCTCTGACTGCTTCCATCCTGTCTATGTTCTTGCATAGATGAGGTCTCCAAACTGCACACAGTACTCAGATGGGGTCTCACCAACTGTCTGTATAGAGGAATAACCACTTCCTTTTTCTACTTGTGATGCCCCTTCCTATGCATCCCAGTATCCCCCTGGCTCTCCTTACTGACTTTTCACATTGCTTACCCACCTTTAGGTCAACTGATATGACTACTCCTAGGTCCCTTTCCATTTTTGTTGTTGTTGTACCTCCCTGCTATTGTGTACTCTTCTCCTGGGTTTTTGTTTCCCAGGTGCATTGCTTTGCACTTCTTTGCATTGAATCTAAGTTGCCATATGTCTGACCATTCCTCCAACCTTGCCAAGTCCCTTCTCATCTTTTCTACCCCCTCTTGTGTATCAACTCTGTTACAGATCTTTGTGTCATCTGCAAAGAGGCATACCTTTCCCTCCAGACCCTCTGCAATGTCACTTATAAAGATGTTAAAGAGGATTGGACCCAGTACTGAGCCCTGAGGTACTCCACTAGTAACCCCCCTTTCTTCGGAATGTGTTCCATTCACTAGACAGCCTGGCATTTACCTCCGCCCTTCAATTCTTTCGGAGTGTTGGCATGCAACAACACAATCATACATGTGTGTATCAGCACATGTGCCTGCAGGTGTTCGGTGGCAACCCCTCCCCTTCTGATGCTTCCATCTGTATTATTGACTGGACTCCACCAGTCAGTATTCATGCAGCAGTTGTAGTGTCCCCCTGTCTTCTTAACCCTCCCCCTGACTCACTGAAAAGATCAGTTCTTTCTCCCCTGATCAGCTCACCATTATCTGCACTCATTCCAGGGACAGAAGCATGTACACTCTAAAGCAGGTGCCAGTAACACCACCAAAGGCGTGACAGTACCACCACATCAGTGCATACCCTGTTGTGCCTTACTAATCTCTTGACAAAGATGGTGCCTTATTCTAAAATACATGGTCTAGAAATACTGTGCATTTAGATAGATTAAAAGGTATAAGCAAATGTAGTTGCCTTGCTAAATTACTATTGATGTTCAAATACAGGGGTTGAAATTAACTTTTCCAGCCTAGCCACTGCCCGTCCAGGCTTTTCACTAGCCCAGCACAAACCTGATCTTAAAATAAATTGCAGTGAGAAAACTGCACTGAGCTAGCCTGCCAGTTAAAATTTCCACTCCCCCATCCAATGTGCCCAAGTCCATGTTTTGTTTACAAACTTATTAAGGTCTTACCCACCACTGTATGCAAACAAAGATAATTTTTTTCAACAAAATGTTTTATTGTCAAAAAATGTTGTTTTGTTCTTTTTATGTTTGCTTGCATGCATGCACAAGAAACATCATGTGGCAGCTTAGGAGAGAAGCAGGTTTTGGAGGTGCGGCACTGTGGCAGCTAGTGCCACCACTGCATTCTTGGGCTTGGCTCTTGTTACCCAATGTGGTGGCATGCTGCTGCTGACACTAGTTTAGCAAGCATGTCACCAACTTGAAATGAATTAGCTGCTGTAATGAGGGAGCAACCCATCATTGCAGGGCAGTGCCTTGCCTGGTGTAACACTTCAATAAATATTGCGGCAGCTGTCGCCATCCACCACTCACAGTCCCCATGAAAGTCAATGGGGGTGCCCAATCCCCCAGTCGGCATGCCCCCTCCCCAGTTCATTTCCCGATGGGGGAGCACAATCCCTGCTGGCATAATGTCCCCCATGTAATAGTTCCGTATGCTGAGGGGGTGCCCAATCCCCCTCAGCATCATGTGCCTCCCCAAACACAGACCCATTTTCTGTGCTGAAGAGAGGTCCAGTCCCCATCAGCTTCAGTTGCCCTCCCCAAACAATACAGGTGGCACACTGGGAGCCCACCCCAGTGTGCCAGAAACAAACCTGTAAAGGAAAAACCTTCCCATGATTTTTTTTTTAACCTGAGAAAGAAAAAAAATGTCCCTCCTTGTCTCCGGTGCCCCCTCCCGCAACCTACACCCACCTTCTGTGCACCCGACCTCCCCACACCCCCCCCCACACCCTATACTTACCTCTGGAGCCCAGGGCAATGATCTTCAGTGGAGCGGGAACACGTCTGCACTTTTCAAAGCTGACCACAAACTGAAGACATGCTGGTAAGCTGTATAATGGCATAAATGGGGAGGGGTTCAACTTAGGTGGATATCTTGCCCATTTTTGCGACTTTTGGCTCTAAATTTTCAACATGGGGTTCTTGGAACCCCATCTCATGAACTCAGTTGCTGTCATTTCATTATTCAGTCCAGAAAGGTGATTTCTTGGTCACTGCGTGGAATCACCTTTCATGACTGATTAATGAAACGAAAGTGTCACTGTTCATGAGGTGGGCTCCCAAACAGCCTATGTTGCAAATTTGGTGAAAAAATTCCAGAAAATGACTGTGTTACGAGCATGCATTGCACAGTTTCTATGTACGCTCATAACTTCGAGAGTTTTTAATATTTTCACTCCAGATTTTCAGCATTGCCATTTTTTCACACCTCCTTATGAACAGTATAGCTGTCATTTTTCACATCCTTCCCGAAATGTGTTTTCGCACATGTGGTGTACAATGGTGCAGTTGCTGTGGGAAAGCAATGTTTGGGACAAATTAAGAAAATCACAGTGACACTATTCATGAGCAGAGATCCCAAAATGCCTATGCTGAAAATTTGGTGAGAACATTTCAAAAACTAACTGTGTTACAAGCGTGCGTTGCTCAGTTTCTACGCACGCCTGTAACTTCGAGAATTTTAAAGATTTCACTCCAGATTTTCAGCATTGGCATTTTTCACACCTCCTTATGAACAGTACAGCTGTCATTTGTCACATCCTGGTCGAAATGTGTTTTCACACATCTGGCGCACAATGGTGCAGTCGCTGTGGGAAATCAACGTTTGGGACAAATGAACAAAATTACAGTGACACTGTTCATGAGCAGAGGTTCCAAAATGCTTATGTTGAAAATTTGGTGACAAAAGTCCTCAAATGACTATGTTATGAGTGTGCATTGTGCAGTTTCCATGCATATTCATAACTTCGAGATTTTGTAATATTTTCACTCCAGATCTGCAACACTGCCATTTTTGCACAGCTCCTTATGAACAGTACAGCTGTCATTTTTCACATCCTGCCCAACTGTGTTTTCATACATCTGGCGCAGAATGGCGTGGTCACTGTGGGAAATCAACATTTGGGACAGATTAACAAAATCACAGTGCCACTGTTCATGAGCAGAGGCCCCAAATGCTATAATGAGGTGGGGGTCACAAAAAGGCCATGTTAAACCTTTGTAATGCAAACACCAACAAACACCCGGGGCATTAGGGTTTCTAACCAAAATGTCCCACCCTGTACAGGCTGACAGGCATCAGGGGTGTGCCTTTGGATTGCCTGCTGTAATGCTCATGCCATTCCACCCCCACCCTGCAGCCAGTGACAAGCATCGAGGTGTGCCTTAGACTCTTCAGCCCCAGAGTTCACCCCATTCTCCTATACTGCACCCATTTCAGCGTATGTCCTTATGGATTGGGGTGACTGTAAAGCCAAACACCCCAAGGCACATCTCAGCACTTGTCGGTGTCTGCAGGATAGCGTGAGGTGAAATGGCATGAGCATTATGGGTGACAACCCAAAGGCATACCCCAATGCCTATCCATCTCTGCAGGGTGAAGGTAGGGTTGGCGTGAAGTTCAGTACTTCACTGCCATTCCTATTCTGCATCTGTCTAACTCCTGCACTTCTAATGTTAATACCAGCAAGCAAACGTTCAGCACTGACAAATGCTTGTTTTAAAATACCACCTGCTTCGCACAGGGATTATTATCTGACTGAACTGTTACTATGAGCTGCTGTCCCACTGTGCCTGAAGTGACCCACCTCTTCCTTCCCAGTTGGTAGTGGCAGCCAGCAGGGTGGGGTTTGGGGGTTTACATTCCCTGCTTATTTACATAGGAGTTAAGCAGCTTCACTTAGCTTTCACTTAGCTACTTTTATTTTCTTCCTGGACACTTAAGTTAAAGGTTTAACTTTGTTCTCAAATTAAAAAAAGCCTCAATTTCTACATCTAAAGCAGGGTTTCTCAAATGGTGAGGACAGCCTCCCTGAGGAGGCTGCAATCTGTTTTAGGGAAGGCTCAAGCAAGTCTTAAGACATATTGTACATACATTTTGAATTTTAGATGTCTTGTGTAAAGGGATAAGACAAACTGAAAGAGGATAACAGTAGGCAAATTTTTGTATTTATTTACAAACTGGTGACCAGAGAAGGTACAATGAGCCAAGGTTCATTTCAGGTGTACCTGGGGAAGGGTTGGGAGTGAATGCATTTCAAAAAGTAACCACCGTCAAGTAATACAAAATGAACAATAATGCAAACAAATAGGTATAATGAACAAATAATGGTGGCAGAGCAGCCGAAAGGGTTAAGCAGAGACATACTAGAGGTACTAAGAACAAGAGCAGGAGAGAGCAACAAGGATACCTGAGAAGTTGCTTAAGAGTACAGTAAGATGGAGGGAGACTCAAGGGTGGGTAGGAAAGCTATTCCAGATAGAGAGGAAACAGAAAAAGCAGTCTGACCCATGAAGGTAATGTAACAAGTGGTTACAATAATTCAGGAGTCAAAATAGTGATGCAAGTAGGTGGTCATGAGGAGGGGGTTACAAGTGAGGGTTACAATAAGCTGAATAAAATGAGAGTCAACTACTCAAAGAAGTTTCACTTTATTCCTGGTGTACAATGCAAAGTATGCTATTTTTCAATGGGGAGGCCAAACATTATCTCAATATCTGGGGGAGGCTCAAGATCTTTTCCATGGCTAGTGGGAGGCTCACTATGGCAAAGTCTGAGAACTAATGATCTAAAGAAATCATCCTGTTAGGGGATACAAATGTAACTTAGTTTGACAAGTCCAGTGTTGAAATTAGAGATCATCTAGCTAGTCTGAATCCACGTCAGGTTATAAATTCAACAGTCAGGTACAACTATAAAACAGGTTCTGAAATGAAAACTGACTGGATCCTTACCATTTGGGCTGATAGGATCTTACAGACATACCCACTGGCAGAGAGCCTGAGTGATCACTGTTCAATTTTCTGTTTTTGGAGTGCACCCAAATGCCAAATCCCTCCCATTTCCATAACTTCATGCTCTCTTAAAAATTTAAATGTCTCAGAATTTCATGATACCACTGCTCCCCTTGATAGGTCCTATTTATGTACATCTAATTCCCAATGCAGACTTAATTCTTGATTTTATTGTATTTGAATTTACCAAGATTTGTGACTTTTTCGCATCTGTCCGGAAACTTCGATTAAAAAATTGCTGTCAAAAGTAGATTGCTCCCGAATTTTAGAGATGCAAGAAAGAGATACTGCTTGGCGCTCTCATATTAAATTATGTACTGCTTTCCTTGAAAAGTACAAACAACTAAGAAGGTCATGTAAAAAGTGAGGTGAACTAAATCAGAATTTTTTTTTTTTGCAGCAACAGTTCTCTTGCTCCAAGAAATTGCAGGGGAACTAGTCCATCCTAAATAAGCTGCTCGGCAAATCTGATTCCACTCTAGTTCCTTTACTTACCCCAAGTGAAAGTAATTTAACAGATCAAATGGCTATTACCACAGAGTTTAATGGAGTTTTCTCGGATGTTACCAAATTAGCTCCCTCAGTTGCTGCCCTAATTTCAGAACTCTAGGATAATTAGTCGATACGAACTACCCTAAATGTGAATTAAAATTGGTCACATAGGAACAGACTCTTGGATACCTCAAGGGAATGAACTTGAAAACTCGCATGGAGTCTGACAAGATTGTTTTATGCCTCCTTGTTTTAGTACTGGACCTGCTGACATATCCATTGAATATTCTGTTTAATCACTCTGAAATTTTCTGAGATTGATCAGTCTTGGAAGCTGGAAACTGTAGTGTTAATTTACAGATCTGGAGATCATACCATGAAATGCTCAACAACACCGTCTGTCTGAGGATGGTAAGGGGAGGTTCTGATGAGAGTGATACCTAGTAGTTGGTACAGCTCCTTTAGCAGTGCAGCAGCAAAATTACTACCCTGATCAGTAACAATCTCTTTAGGTATGCCCACCCTGCTGAAAATGTTGGCAGGCTCTCCTGCCTCATTTGGGGTTGTGACAGTATGCACTGGAAAAGCCTCTGGCTACCGAGTAGCAGAGTCACATACTACCAAAATAAATTGATTACTATTTTTACTTTTGTTAAAGGGGACAACCACATCTATTGCAATTCTCTCAACAGGCACACCTATCAGGAGTAGGAGACCAGGGGAACCTTGTATTTTTTGGTCACTGGGGCTACTTTCTGACATTTAGCATAACAACTGCAATAGGTAGCAACATCCTTATGACTCCCAGGCTAGTAAACTCTGTACAACAATCTGGCAATGATGCATTTCCTCCCTGAGTGACCAGCTATAGGATTATTATGTGCTCTGTGTAACAACTCAGTTCTATACTTCTTTGGTGCAACTAATTATTCTATCTGTTCCTGCATCTGAGGATTAACCCAAACACTGTAGAGTAGCCCATTACATTTTTTAAACATTGGTTCACCATGCTTTGTTTCACCACCAGCTGCTTAAAATAACCTTGGACAGTAGCATTGTTAGTTTGCTCAGAAACAAAATCACAATCAGTTATCAGTTTAATTTCAGTGTCATATATCAACCTCTTATGTCCATCAGTCTTTTGTTGCCATTGTTTTTTCTGGTGTCTTCTTTCTTTCCTAGACTACCAGATCTTGGAGCTGGGCTCAAACAAGTCTGAATCAAAGTCACCAAAAGGAGAAGAGTCTCCAAGAGTCTCTTTGCCTGTGCTCTTGTTATCATACTCTCTCTGTGATTAACTTAGCAAATCCTGGAAAATAATTTCCAATAATCACAGGTACACAGTCAATCAGCTGTGCACTTCTGATTGATGGCCTGGCAATCAATTCAGATGTCAGCTGTCAGTGGCTGGCCAGTGAACCATGTAAAGTAGGAGGACTTTGGAGGTAGCCATGGCATATTGTGTATGATTTTTTGAAAGGAAAAGCTGGTACTGTAAGTAAGTCCTTCCACTGTATGACCCACTTCCAAATTTGGCACACTATAAACCTCTATGAGACTCTCTCTCCCCTACCAGTTTTCAGCTTCAATGCCCTTCTCCACTCCACCAGTCAGCGATGGGGTGGAGTGTCTGATAAGTAAGGGATTTAAATTCTCAGCCAGCACCTCAGATGAGCAGTAAACTGGCATCTGTGGTGGCACACCAGCAGAACAATAGTGAGGGTAAACAGGTTATAAGTCACTTATCATACCAGCCAGCAGCAAACAGATGCCTTTCCTTTAATAACCTGCATCTTACTTCTGCACTCTGGTGCCCTACTCCAGTCCACCAATCAGTGGCAGAATTGGCTCCTTTGGGGTGGAGTGTCTAGTGAGTAAGGGATTTAAATACTTGCCCAGCATCTCAGAGGGGCAGAGAAGTGGCATCTGCAGTGGCACACCAGTGGAATAATAGTGGGGATTGGCAGTCTATAACTTACTTACTGCAGCAGCCAGCAACAAACAGCAGCCTTCCCCTTCACAACCTGTGTCTAACTTCTGCAGTCTGGTGCGCTACTCCAGTCCACCAATCAGTGGCAGAATTGGCTCCTTGGGGGTGGACTGTCCAGTGGCTTTGAATAAAGTACACTATTAAAATTCCTTGTGTAATTTGATCATTGATGCCCACTTAAGTTTGCAAGACTCTACTGCCCGCAAACATAGCATGAGTTATTTTGCTACAAATATAATCTGTTTTACAGCATCTTTTTAAGACACCCAAATAGCCTTCTGTAGTCATTTCAACAGTATAATTATACACATTTGCAAACCAAAGGATCACAGTTTTGTGTAAAGATTCACTTATATTTTTAACCACAGAGCAGCAAGTGGAGAAAGAAAGAATAGAAACAGCAAGTGAAGAAAGGGAGATAACAGCAGAAAATTGTGGGACCTTCTGAGTGGCTAATTCCTGGGTGCCACAAGGAAGATTTGATTGCACAATCAGACAGGCAAGAGACAGACAAGTGGAAGAATAGAAGAGGACAAAATAGATCCTTGCTTTTAACTCTCTCTCTGCATAATAAATGGAACAGGGTCTTACTCAGCCCTGTCACAAACAAGTTAACATATTCCAACAGGAACAGCTACATACATGCTAAAATATACAAGGTAAAAAAACAAACTGTAAAGGTAAGTGCATCCAAACAGTAATCAAGCAATCTAACAAAGAGGGGTCACAGCAAATAACGAGCAGTAGCAATGATATCTGACATGATCGTGGACAGGAAGAGGGAGATACTAAACCAACACAAATACAGGGGGTCCATTAAGCAGAAAAGATTTGACTTAAACACTTGCAAACTAGAAGTATATCTCAGCAGATGAGGGATTTTATTCCAGGTGTCTGGTGCTGAAAATACGAAGGCTCGTCTACCAAATTCATGCTTTATCAGAGGAATAGAGTAGGTAAGTGCGGCTGTTGACTAGAGTGAGTAGGTACTGCTTGACTATGTTAGGTGGACTAAGATAATCAGGAGCTTTTCTTTGTGTATATTTGTAAATCAAAGAAAGACAGTGGTAGTCACGTCTGTTGACAAACTTGGCCAGTTAAGCTGATTATACAGCAGACAGTTATGGGTAGACCATCCACTTGAGAGAATAAACCTGCATAACTTCCTGTAAAAATGATAAAGGGACAGCAGAGTGGTTTTATTTGCACAATCATATATGATGTTTCCATAGTCAATGGAAGGAAGCAGGAAGTGGAAGACTGCCTGCTTCCTCACATGAGCACTAAGACAGCAATAGGGCCTGTACAGAAAGTTGAGCCTGGGCCCTGTGGTTGTAAAGAGTAAAGATGCAATTGATGTATTTACTGTATGTAAGTGATACATCAAGCCATATGTCTAGATATTTGAAAATATTGACTTGCTTAATAGCATTGCCATTAGAGATGTAGCAAAGTTTAAATTTGCAGACAAAGTTCCAGCGAAGTCAACAAATTCATCTCTAAGGAGCAATCCACAAATTTTTCCCTATTAGGCTTAACATTCACCTTTGTGACTTTGCTGGTTTTTTTTCAGAATTTCACTCACAAACAGCAGAATTTCACTCGCAAATGGCTGAATTTTGCCAGCAAACAGCGAGATTCTGCCATTCACATCAAAATTGTGCCACTCAAGGGAGAAATTCTGCACTTTGCAGGTGAAATTCTGCACTTCATGGGAGGAACTTGGCACTTCGCATTCATGAATTGTGCTAAATTCACAGAATAATTCACAAAGCGAAGTTTCCCAACTTCACCCATCTCTAATTGCCATCTGATGTTATGACTACAAGTGGATCAGTTAATTGAGTTAGTAAGTTCTGGGATCCAAACACTATAGGCTTAATTTTGGTTGCATTAAGGATCAGGCATTGTTGATGATCCAGGAAAAAAATTATGTTGAAATCAGAACTAACCTTGGACATTGTCATTGCACTATAGTAGAGTATGGTGTCTTCTGCAGACATTTGAAGATGACACCTCCCGTTGTGCTTCAGGAGGTTTCATAAGTTTCATAAGTTATATAACAGGTATTTTTAGTGTTAGCCTCTTATAACCTGCACTACTAAAGTAAAAGTTTAAAGCAGTGATCATCACTAAATTCATCTAATGAATGTTTTAATTGGTCCATGGAGTTACATGGTACCACAGTTGTTGGCAATGTGTTCCACTGTGACACTACTCTCTGAGAAAACATTCCACCTCTCTGATTCTTGAAAAAACGTTCACCTCTAAGTTGAAATTTGTGCTCTCTATTTATTTTTAGAGCTGGTCTTCTGTCCAACCCCACACATTCCCAGAGATCTTTTTCCTTAAATGCCTTGTATACCAGGCACATATCCCCTCTGTATCTTCTGTATTTCAAGGAGTACAATTCTGCATGTTTTAGTCTCTCCTCATATGGATATGACAGGTTGTTAACAAAAATGGAGAAAAGCAGAAAATAAAGGATTAAGCCTTAGACAACCACAAGATTTAAGACCGCAAGGTATGAACTAGTTCCTTGTATGGACACTAGCTGGATTTGATTGCATGGGTAGTTTTGAAACATCTGATGTCTGGTATGCTGATACCTTGGGTCTTGAGCATGAGCAAGAGTACTGCATGAGCCACCAGGTCAAAGGGCTTGGATAAATCCACAAAGATGGCCCCAGTGAGTAAACCATTATTTATAGCTATGTGAAGATCTTGGTGACTGAACAGTGCAGATGTGGTGGAATTCCCTTTCCTGAAGCCAGACTGTATAGGAGAGAGCAGTTTGTGCAGACTGAGATACTCAGCCAGCTGTGAGTGAACACATTTTTTAAGAACCTTGTAGAAGGCAGAACAGACCTACATGGGTCTGTATTGATTCAGATCCCGTCTGGTCCCTCCTTTTTGAAGCAGCACAGTTCTAGCACATTTTCAGACAGTATGCATCTACCAGAGGTGAGGGAGAAGTTTAACAGCATGGTAACTGAGGCAAAGATATAAGAATGCAGAGAAGCTTCATGTCAGGATAGTCAGCACAAGCACTCTTGTTTGGGCTGAGGCCCTTCAGTGCTTTGAGCACCTCTGCTGTAGTGTACTAACCATATTCAAATGCTTTAAACTTTAAAATAAAAAAAGCATGGTACTGTGAGCAAGAAAGTTGTTCAACACAAAAATATCTACAAAATGAGTGGTGTTTCATTTATAGATACATTTTAGATTTTTTATAATTAGCAAAAAAAAAAACAGCAGAAAACACAATTTTAATTTTTTATTTTTTAAACAAACAAATGCAAATAATTTTAAAATAAAAAAAAAATGATAGTATGGTACTGTAAGCACAAAGTTTGTCCAGCTCAAAAATATCTACAAAATGAGTGGTGTTTCATTTTAATTTTTTTATAATTAGCAAAAAAAAGCAGAAAATTCAGTTTTTTGCACCTTTTTAACACACAAATGCAAATAACTTTAAAAGGAAAAATGATAGCATGGTACTTTGAGCGCAAACGTTGTTCAGCACAAACATATCTACAAAATGAGAGGTGTTTCATTAATAGATACCTTTTAGATTGTTTTATAATCAGTACAAAATGGCAGAAAATTCAATTTTTATTCATTTTTTTGACTAACCAATTTCTGCCAAAAGAAAAGTAAAAAAACAAAAGAATTATGCATCAGACTTTTTCATTATGTACTGGCCATAATATAAAGTTGGAGTGTCCTTAGCAACTGCTTAGCAACAACTATGCTAAACAGAGCTACACTGGGAAAACCACAAAAGGTCCATGTGGAATACATGATTTATTTTCACTCAAGCTGTTTGACCTTGGGCACATCACTCATGATGTTAGCCAAGAGCAAACAGCTCTTATGAAAATGAATCATGTAATCCACAGGTCTGTTATGTATCCCTTATATATTACATGGATGGGGACCTTTCCCCATAGAAGTGGCCATCATTTATTTCCCTGTATGCCAGTCTATCAATTACAAGTATACATGTGACTACTCTATCAATTACAAGTATACCTGTGGCTAATCTATCAATTAAAAGTAAATACCTGCACTAAACAATTACAGCTATAAACCTACACTGATTAAAGCTATATACCTACACTAATCAAACCATTAAAAATATATACCTGCACTACATTAAATTCTATGGAGCACTGCTAATAACACAACTAACACATCATTAGGAAGCTAGCCAAATCAATTAACAAGTTGCTAAAGAACCAGAAAAAAGGCACTTATACAAAATCCTCCCAAACCAAGAAATCCACCAAACTCCTACCTGTACTTATTACAGTACACACCATTCCCTCCTTTCTGCAAGAGACCTTCAGATGCCTTAATGTGATTGCAAATGCAATCTCCATAACAAGAACTATCCTAATGTATTATATTCAATAAACAAGGGGTAAGGGTGGTATACAAGGATGCATACCCATCTCAGAGGGGCTAATTAGGGCAATAAAGACACTTGCCCTTTGGGGTCATGGCCTTATAGCCCTAATTAGCCCCCAATATGGGTATACATCCTTGTATACCACCCTTACCCATTATTTATTAGATAGATAGATAGATAGATAGATAGATAGATAGATAGATAGATAGATAGATATGCATCCGTTCAGCAAGGATTTGTTATGGAATTTATTCATAACTGAAGCTGGGACTTAATTTAACAAACGGGCACACATGGGCCCCCACTTTCACAAAAGTTCATACAAATTCTAGTACTGAGTTATTGATTAATAACAATTGAACCAATCAGAGTTCTTTAGGCTTCAAATTTAGTTTGTTTATTTGTATAACATTTTTCCAACCAGGATGGTGGCATGTGATACAGCACCTTGTTTTCATGGGGGTCCAAGGCAGGAACGTAACAGTCAACAGTACACGTTAACTCCAAAAACAAAGTTAAAGACAGTAAAAAGAGATACCTAGCAAGGCAAAATAAACCATAAGCATGTTAGGCAAATATTAGCAAGCTCAGGAGAGCACAACAGTGTGCAATATATTTGAATCATATACAGTGAACAAGTCTGGTGGGAAAGCCTTGGGTTGCAGGCATCTGTGTGGATCCCTCAGCTGCCTTAAATGCATAAAAGCTGGATTACATTTTTAAGCTGGACAGGAAGTTTGTTTCATGAATCACCAGGGACCTGATTTTCTAAGGACCTGATATGGCTCAGTGATCACATCCCTGTGTACAACTTCCTGGTGCAGGGAAAAATGCCTGCAGAAATGCTGTTTACAGCAATCTATGTAATCAGGCAGCATTTTTTTCCAGCAGTTGTGGAAAAAATGCTACACCCAATAATATTAGGCATTGCCTTTTTCTGCAGCTGCACAAAAAATATGTGAAAGAAGCAACTTTTTTGAAAACAGTGCATGTGGAAAAAATTGTGGTTGTGAAAAAAGACCCTCTCTTGCGTAACTTTATTTCCTGTGGTGGACAATTTCTCTACTTTTGAAATTCTGGCTTCAGGTGCAGAATAAGCAAAGATTCTTCTTAGAAAACTCTTTCTTTGCACTGGTGTTACGAAGTTCAGAAGTAGGTTGACCATCACTAATAAACACTACCAAGCTGCAGGTGAGTCAGGAGATAATAGGGGTCATGTCTGTTAACAGACTTGGGCAGTCAAGCAGCCAGTTAAACTCCCCCATGAGACAGGTTCAATCATCTGAGCTACTCATACTGCTTATTAAATGGGTACTAAGAATCCTGCATTCTGATTTGCTGAAACTTGTTCATACCCATTGGATTGGAACAGTACAACCAATGGGTATGAATAAGTCCATCACCCAGGATACAGTGCACAAAATATCCTTGTGCCACCTTTTTGTAACTGGTAGCCATTTTTACATTTGCTTCCACATGTGCAAAAAACATTTGGTTACACTACAGGAGATTTTGGAGGTGTGTCACTGCCAAGCCCATTGCAATTCAAACTGGAAGGGGCTCGGCAGTCCAGACCAATGACCACACACTGTGGTCACGACACCACTCGCTGCTTGCTGGGCAGAAACTCTGTGTAGTTGAAAGGACCAAAGCCGCTTCAATCAGAGAGGGCTTCAGTCCTTTCATTTGCATGAAGCTGGTCAGCAAGCAGTTAATTGACTTTTAACAATGCAGCACTGCAGTTGGTGACAGCCTGAGAGCTGGTTGCTGCCATTGCCTCCTGGTGCTGCAGCTGCACAGAGACTCAGGCTGAGAATCTAGACAATGGGCAAAATGGTACAGGAGCTGTACTCTGCCACCCATATCTGTACCATCGCTGTGGCCAGCTCACTGTTGTATCAGTTGTGCTGCTGATTTGGCAGGGAATGGGCAGCTGAGGACAGCTACATCACATCTGCATGTAGCAATGATGTCACAGCTAGACTGAGGGACGCAGCCAGCTCCTCACTTTGGAGGGCTCTGGTGTCTGAGAGGCTGCTCCAGGCTTATTTCACTGTCCATAAAGGAAATAAAACTTCACAATGAGGTCACATCTCTGCTGGATGAATTTAGTCTTCCTTCTTTGCCATCACAGGACTGCCCTCGGCATTGGCAGTATTTCATTGTTCACCATGGTCCTTCTGTACTTGGCCAAGTGTATATCAGAGACTCTAAAGTCCCCAGGATATGGTTTTCCCTGCCAGGAGGAGAAAAGGAACCTGCAAAATCCTGACAAACATTCAGCACTGTACAGATACAATGAAATAATATTTATGGAAAAGTTTAACAGGAATGCCACAAAAAATAACATTTTTGGAAAACACAATGGGGGGTGAGCTGAAGGGGAGAAGGTAGGTCCCCAGATTGGCACTAGGGGCCCCATATTCATAGCCAGCTGGTTGCGCACACATAACAGTGCATCACACAAAAAAGATGCGCTGGCCGGCTCTGTTGCAATATTCAAACAGAATGCATGATGGGAACAGATCACACACTCTGTATGAATACCCAACCCTGGTTGCATGGCGCATAGCAAGCAGCCACTGCGTATGGTGTGGTGCACCCAGGATGCGGGGGCTGAAGACTGCCCATAGTGGAATGCGTGGTGTATACCTGTATGCGTCGTGGCCCACATGGCCAATATTCAGCCAAATCATGCAAATGAGCCCATTGGGTATGCATGGCACAAAGGGGCCATTTGCATGCCCATTATTGGCTCATTAGCATGGCTGCACCTAGGAGAATGCACCGGGGCACCTCCCCAGCACCATCTCCATAGCAATAATGTAATCTACCCAATCACCCTGGTAGTCTAGTGCCCCTACGTCCCCATCACTGTAATAATAAAAATAGAATTCGAGCCCTGTTTCCATAGTGTAAGGACCCCCTTACCCAGCCCTGATCTGTGTTACACTAAATGAAATATCCCCAATCCTGTTTCCACAGTGTAGGGACCCACCCCCCAAGCCCGATCACCATAATAAACAAAACAACAACTGATCCCATTTTCCATAGTATTGGGAACCCCACCTCCCTGGTCCGATCACTATAATAAAGAAAATAACAGCCAATCCCATTTTCCATAGTGTAGGGACCCCCTCCTGCCCGATCATGATAAGAAAGTAAATAACAACTGATACAATTTTCCATAGTGTAGGGAACCCCACCACCTCAGTATGCAGTAACCAATCACCCCACAACCCCCCATCCTGCCCCATGCCAGTGACTGGCACAGCCATCCTCACCCTGCCATGGCCAGCCACTGACTGATCTGCACTGGAGCATGTACAGTAAATAGTATGCGCTCATTGGTTGTCCAATAACCCTAACCCCAACCCCTAACCCTAACCCTGAGGCAGTTCATGAGGTGGGGTCCCAAAAATGCCATATTGAAAATTTGGTGAAAAACAGTCCTAAAAATGGCAAATTTATGAACAAAAGTTCAAACCACCATTGAAATACAGTATACAGCACTTGCCTTGATTCCTTAGTTCACAGTTCGGCTTTGAAGAGTGCAGATGTGTCCTGGTCCACAGAAGATGACAGCCTATGACCTCCAGAGGTAAGTATAGTGTAAGGGGTGCATGTGGGGTGGTGGGTGCTCAGTGGGAGGGTCAGGATGGGGAGGGGGTGGTGGGGACAATGAGGGACCGTTTTCTTTTTTTCAGTTTAAAACAAGAAAAGACGTCGGGGGACAGTTTTCTTCTTTACAGGTTAAAACTAAATAAATATTTCAGTACACTGGGAGTAGACTTCCTAGTGTCCCACACTGCTGGGGGGGCTTCTAATGCCAACATGGGATTGGGTCCCCCAATGTTGGAAAATAAGACAAGGGACTGTGGGGGACATCTGACACTGGGGTTGGGCATCCTGGAATCAGTTTAAATAAATAAATAAACAAATAAATAATGGTAATTGGAGGGTGGGGGGGTGCCACTAAACACCAGGGAAAGATATGAGAGGAGGGGGGTACCACTAGACACTAGGGATAGGGAGCAGTGATCAGCAAGGCGGGGGTGCCACTAGACACCAGGGAAATGGTGGTTCACAGCTGAATCTGCAGCCTGCAGCATGAGTTCCAGCTGTGGCTGCAGAAGTCAAGAAAATCCCACTGTTCTTATACAGAGAACATAGGGAAGGGCTGTTGGGTATTTTGCTTGGCTCTCTTGGACACCCTCTGACTTTGTTATTATGATCTAAAAAAACCTTTAGTTACCTGCAGGGAAACATAACCCTTTTGGGGAATGTTAGGAGATCACTGTGTCATATCAAAACATACAATACCTCTCTTACAGATTCTAGAACTAAAGAAAAGACAATAAAAAAAGAAACAGAAGTAGTCATAAAAGCAACATAAGGTTCTTTTATCCTACCAGTTTGCCTTATAGGACAGTCATTATACATTGCATACTAATTATGTAACATATGTACCTGGGAGTCTGGAGCTCTCAAACACTGCAGGGTCTGCCTGCATTTGCTTCAGAGAGGGGACATGGAAAAAGGGATTTTGTGCCTTGATAGGATCTTAGTCTGGTGATAGATAGCCAGCTCATGTGCGTGTGATGATCGTACTTACTATTACTTCTATTGGTCAGTTTGGGGGGCAGCAGAGTATTATCTCAGTTGCCCTTTTGAATGCTACATTTGTAGCATTCTACTCATAAGAATACGCTTATATCAATGACCTGTTCTTATGGACAAAACATTTCTGTAATGTATCATCATGCTATCTGAAAGGTCCATTTATTAATTATTGCTGTGGTTGCACATGACACCTTAGCTGTAGAGGACGCTCCTGGGTACATCAATTATTATATTTCTGATATTATCACAGCAAAATAGCAGTGTGGTTCTAGCCTAGAATCTCATTCGTGGTGTTTTGTCTCTAGCCTACATGATCATATGTAGGGTAAAGATCATGCTTCAGAAGCAGTGCAGTTTCATAACTTGAATCTAGGTTCTATGCAAGACTAAAGAGTCACCTAGCCTTATGTGTATGTAAACCTATACTAAACTTATGTAGATGTTCCCTAACTATGTGTGTGCATCCCTAACTCTATGTGTGATGTGTTTTCCCCCAATTCTATGTGTGTGTCCCTAGCTCCGTGGTGTAACTGATACGTCTGTGTGAGATGTCACCACGTTATGTCTTTTTGTGTGTGAGATGCCTCACTTATAGATGTGGGTATTGTGTGGATGTTAGTACTCCCATGTATTAGATGTGGGTGTGCATGTAAATATCCCCACTTATGGCTGTGGACTATGTACTTGTGTGTCATCTGCATAGCATGAACATACAGGTAATCATGACGCACTTTGTGTATGTCATGCACATGTGGGTAAGCTTTGTAGTCATAACATACCTTGCGTACGTCATGTGCTTGTGGGTGAGTATATTCTTACAAGACTCCTCTCACTAAGCTGGGCACCCGGGATTTTGGGTGCCCAGAAAACATGTATGTAGCCACAGTATTTAAAAACAAACATCATAATCTAGCTAAATAGGTCCCATTTAGCTAGGTTCCGATATTTGTTTATTCAAATCACAGCTTTTTTTTTGTGTTTTTTCCACTTTTGTTGCTTCATGGAAAAGGTAAACAAGATGGCAGTTGGCACGCCACAAAAAAATGTTTGGTGCCGTGCCAAATAAGTGGCCCCAAAGCAGAATGGGCATTTACGGCATCAATTTTTTACTGTTGCCAGAAAACGCTATCCGAAAAATCGTGCTGCGCATGCACAAGTCAGAAAACACTAAAATTTAAAGCTTAATAACTCCAGAACTCCTTACATTTTTTTCATCAGACCTGTCAAAGGCACTAACTTGGGACTTGACACATGTCCCCTGCAAGATTGAGGCAACAATTCCTTTCCATGTAGGCTGCAGGTGAGAGCAAAAAAAAAAATGTTAAGTATAGGAAAAAAATTAGTTTTGTTCTTAAAATGACACCTGCAGGTCTCAGAAACCACACATGCTGCCATCACAAACATTTCCACACAGCAAGATGTTGCCTACTAGACAACACATACAAACTTTCAGCTCATTCCGTCAAAGAGAGCCAAAGATATTAAGATGCAAAAAATTGAGTTTAACATTAAACAGTCTGCTCAGCCCTATCTATGGTAGTGTTATTGTGCCACTATAATATATATACTTATATATACATATACATATATATATATATATATATATATTCTATGCAAAAAAACTTCATTAATGCATCAGTTAGGGTTCTTCTACAGTGACAAAAGTGAGGAAATTTGACATTAGAGGGTTCCCACCCTTGCACCCCACCCCCACCCTGCCCCCACCAACAGGCATTGGGGTGTGCGTTGGGGTCGTCGTCCCTAACTCTCACCCATCCCATGTGTAAACAAGCTGAGGTGGTGCAGTGTAGGAGAATGGGGTGAGAGTTAGGACCAAATTTCAAGTAAAAAGACCAAACCATTTCCAAGATATTTAATGTCAAAGATTAGTAAAATTTTCCTATCTATTCCATTATAAAAAATCTGGCCATCTTGTCCCTATTTTACGATCAAAGCTGGCCCGGTGGCACTGAGGGTTGAGGCACTGGATGCCACACCTTGCGCTATGCCGGTGACCTGGGTTCGGGAATGGACTTGGGTTGTCGGAGGTCGGCAGGGGGAGGGAAGATCAAGCTTCCCAGTGGATGCTGTCCTCCCTCAGGGGTGGGACACCGCGGACACGATAGCGTCTGACACTCCCGTAGAGAGTGCCGGTGGAAGCACCGGCCCTTGAAGGGATCAACAGCTCTGATAAGTTGGAGTCAGAGAGGGGGGACGTTGTATGGCGCATGAGAGGATGCCGGGCACTTGCATGTCACCTCTTCGGACATAAGTCCTAAAGGTGCTGGCGTCCTAAGGGGGCTGGGGAACTAAGGGAGAAAAATTGGGGAAAAAATGTACAAATGCTAAGAGGATGGGATACCTTGGGAATTGCCCTGGCGGATGGCGTAGGAGGAGGAGGAGGTACGAGGCCTCCTCTGAAAGCCGTGGGAGCCAGCAAGTGTAAAAAAGAAAAAGATCACAATCAAAGAATCTCATGATCAAAGAACCTGCAGGCTCACAATCAAAGAATTTGCAGGCTCACAATCAAAGAATGAAAAACCTTATAAATCAAAAAAGTGAAGGAATTGTGGTAAACCACCACCCCACTCTCATTTGACTTCCTAGGACACCCCTGGGTGGAGAAAATTTATTTTTAAATTGGGCCATCTAGTCTCCCTCTCGAAATGCATGATCGCAATCAAAGAATCTCACTATCAAAGAATTTGCAGGCTCACGAACAAAGAATTTCAAAATCATATAAATCAAGAAATTTAAGGAATTGCCATAAACCACTGCCATGGTTCGACAGAACCAAGCCCCCTGAGTAAAAGCCACCCTCATTTGACTTCCTAGGGCACCCCTGGACTGAGAAAATTGATTTTTTAATCTGACCATCTCATCCCTCACTCACAATGCACGGTCGCTTTCAAAGAATCTCACGATCAAAGAATTTGCAGGCTCATAATCAACGAAATTGCACGCTCACGATCAAAGAATAAAAAATGGTGAAATACAAATTTTTCACCGATTTGAAGTGAACCAACACCATACTTCGATAGAATAGACCATCCTGAGCAAAATCCACCCTCATTTGTGTCCCTAGCCCACCCCTGAGCTGAAATATTTGTGTTTTTAGGTAGTGATGCAAGATCGTGAATAAAGAATCTCACGATCAAAGAACTTGCAGGCTCGCGATCAAAGATCGTTAGCGAGCCACGAATTAAGATTTTAAAAGCTTATAACTCTACTTTTTGACCAATTTGGATGAAACCAAAGGCATGGCTCGATAGATCGGAGCCCCCTGAATAAAACCCATCCAAGTTTTACTTCAGAAGTGACCCCTGAGCCGAGATATTTGTGTTTTTCCAATCGGAAATTAAAAAACAAGATGGCGGACCTCACAATCAAAGAATTTTGAAAATCCTCAGGGACAAAGATTCTTGAACCACAAAGCTGCAAATTTTTGATCGCCAGGTGGGACCAGATGGCCAGAACCCAATTCTTTGTTCGCAAAACATACATATAAATTTTCCCATTGACTTATAATGGGAACTTAAAAGTGGCATAACTTTTGAATGCCTTAATATTTTTTCACCAAATAAAAAGCGACATGCTCAGCCACCAAAGCTCTTTCAAATTAGCCATCTCATAGACCAGCACTCTGCACAACAGCCACACAGGGCCACATCCAAAATCCCAAAAGCTGCCTCCAAAAACTGATAATTTTGCATTTTTCAGTGCTTTTGTATGAAAAGACCATAAGCCTGACCAAAACACAATTTGGCAGATCAAGATCTCTACCATGCCCTACCACGCATTCCAAATTTCGGGCAAATTCATTGAACGGGTCCAAAGTTATTAGTGCCCAAACATTTGACATTAGTATGTAAGTGACTGCTGAACCCTAACTATAGTGGCGCGACCACCCCACTATAATATATACATGCACACTTCCGGGAGGATTCACAAAGGAGATGCACCCAGTGCAACTCAACTGCCCCGGCGCAGGGGAGATGCACTGGGTGCAAAATGGGTTATTCACATAGGAGGCACAGGGAGATGCCTCAAGCTCATCCCCCTGTGAATAGCACCAGTGCACCAGCCCAGGCTGCTCTGGAGCATCCCCCATGACAGGCAGTGAGTCCACTGGGGCAGGTCATCTCAGGATGCCCTGCACCCGAGAACGCCATTCACAGCCAGGGACATGCAAATGAGGCCATTATTTTATTTATTTTTATTTATTTATTTAGTTTTTGTTGACCGGGTAAGTGCACTAGACAAATCCTGCTTATTTTCGGGCACCATCAGGGGAAGGGGGATACAGATGAATGCCAACTGACCTTGAACCAGATGAAGCTGTTGGTGGTATTTTTAGTGAATGAGGGAAATTTGGCCAGGACACCAGGAAATTCCCCTACTCTTTTCGATAAGTGCCATGGGATCTTTAACATCCACCTGAACTACCACCAATCCAGGCAGATGGGACCTCGGTTTAATGTCTCATCTGAAAGACGGCACCTCAAAAGTGCAGCAGCCCTCTCATGCTACACTACAGTGTCAGTACTGGGATAGTAACCCAAGAGCCAGATGTGGGAACTGAACCCACAACCCTCTGATCTCCCGGCCTCAGAGGCGAGTGTGCTACCTACTGAGCCACTGACACATTAGGCATGCATGGTGCGAGGACTTCCGGTGATGTCATGATTGGATGAGCTGCTTGAACGTGAGGCTCCCCTGCAGTTTTCAAAAATTCATCTGCTTAATAAAGGCGAAACCTACAAAAACAGCGATTTTGAAACTGTCCAGAGATCCACTATGCCTAAGAAGCGAGGAGCAGACAAAACTGAATCCACCAGTCAAGTGGATGCTGACAGATCTCAGGCTGAAGAATCTGACAACGGGGACTTGCAGGCCTCATCGGCCTCCCACCTTAGCGTTCCCGGACCGACCATGTTCCCCACACAATTTTGCAGAGGCAAATGACCCAGATGCTCTCCGAGATACGAGAGTTCCGAAAGGAAATGAGATCGACAGTGGCAGCACTGAGAACAGACCTGAGCAAAGTGGAAAAAAAACAGGAGGGAGTTGAAGAACAGCTGACAATGACCAACAGGAGGGTTGATGATGCAGAGAGGGCCATCACTCAGCTGCACTCTCAAATCCAGGCCCTACAGGAACGTGCCGAAGATGCGGAGTGCAGAAGCCGATGAAATAACATTCAGCTGTCGGGTCTCCCGGAAGGCACTGAAAATGCTGACTTCATTCCGTTTATGCAGAGCTTATTGAAAGAAATCCTCCCCCTGTCCGAAAACATTACCTTAGAAATGGAGCGGGTCCACTGCACGCTGGGGCCTAAACCACCGGCAGGAGCTCGACCGCGTTTAATCCTTATTAAGTTTCTCCGACACCAGGAGAAGGAAACTGTATTACACACCGCATGGAAGCAGGGCAAGGTGCACTTCAGGAACCATCGGCTTTATTTTGAAAATGACTTTGCATCTGAGGTCGTGGCACGACGAAAACTGTATTTCCCCATGATGAAAGCTCTTAAATGTGCAGGGATCCAGTTCCGTACCTTGTACCCAGCGAAGCTGATGGTCCAATTCATAGAGGGACCCATCCTGTTTGAGTCTGCAGCCATAGCAACAGCAGAGCTACGAACCAGAAAAATTGCCATCTCACCGCAGCACACCACTGACACAGTTCCAATTGCAGCAAAATTAGCCCAGAAGGCTTGGACTGTTGGGCAGCATGAGGCACGAAGAAGGCAGGGAGCTGAAGCCCTCCAGAACATTGTTAGCTCTTTGAAGACCAGCTCTCAGGAACATTCAGGACATACTATGAGTACCCAGGGTGCAGCCACCTGAGTACTAAACTGCAAGTATTGATAGAGGGCTTATATGGTCGTCTGGGAAGCCCCACTGGACTTAGCTCTTAATATACAGGAACCTTTTTATAACTGTCTAAAGCTGTAGCAATTTAAACTGCTGGGGGGAATAAGTAAGAGAGGGATTAGCTGGAGGAACCTGGGGGGGGATCGCGTAGGTGGTAGTGGGTGTTTCTTTGTAAAAATGCATTTTATCAATCATCTCCTCACCTTGGGCACTCCCGAAGTTTGCTGGCTTCTCCAGGCACAGGTCGATTAGTAAAATTTTCTGCATAATGGCTAATTGTATATTTACTTTGTGAGGTAAGTTCTGGTCCTTCTATTGTAGCTGACCAGAGCACCGGTAATGATTTCTCGGCCTGGGCGTGGGGACAGCGGTGGGCTACCGCATGGAGAATTGAACTCTCGCCTCCACTAGAACGGGAGGCCTGCATGCTGGAATTCGGATCTGCCGTGCCCAGGAATAGGAGTTGCTCACTGATTAGTGGAGGAGGAAAGGGAAACCACCGATGGGTCTTGTGCACTCCATAGGCTAACCTTTTACCTGGCCGTTGGCTGTTGGCTGAGCAGTGGGGAAAGTTTCTGAGGGCTAGCTTTTGAGGACTGGGGGGGGCTCATAAGAGGGTTTACTGAGATGTGGGAGGGTTATGTTGAGGGAGGGGGAAGACCCATAAGTAAATGCCGCCATGAGTTAGTAACTGTCCCACGAAGTATGTAACTAGCTAGTAACTCGTAGTACTGCTTGGGAAGTCGTTTATGTATCTGTGTGCCTAGAGAGCCGCAGCTGGGGTGGAGTCGTAGCGAGCCTTTCACCGTAACCCCCATGTAGATTTCTAAATTGATCCTGGACTGGTTGCGGAGGCGGCTCGACTCCCACTCGGTGGATGACAATGAGGCAGCTTACTCCCAGTGCTATCAGATAAGGGGAACAGACAGTCGGTTAATGGCTCTAGTCAACCCATTATAAGGCTACACATTGGGGGGGATCAACTTGAGGTGCAGAATGGAACACAGGATATGGGGATGCAGGGTGTTTCACTGTTGCTAATCCAGAGAGAAACCCGTCTATGTGGGCTGGATGCCGAGGTTGGCTGTGCAGTGGGGGCAGTAAGTCCCTCCTTTTCTGGCGGAACTCATGGCTACCTGGGTCTGGCTCATCTTGCCTTCGCAGCCTACCTTTCCTACTCTCGCTGGTTGGGTCGGCTCTCCCCACAGGTTGCAGACCTTTTGGTAGGACATGCCATATTCTGGCATAGATTTTCTCCGCAGGTCTCGGCCGTAAACTAGGCCACCCGGATCCGATCTATGCAGACTGGTACACTGTGATCCCATAAGAGCCCCCCATCCCCCTCCTTGCTTCTCGAGTTATAGCATAAATTCTGTAGTACGTAGCTACCTGACCTATACCTCTGATTACCGCTTGCTGCAGAAGAGTATATCAATTCCAGAGGGAATGGGGGAGTTAGATTTAAAGCACCGGAAGATGGTATGTGTGCCGAGGGGGGAGGGTAATGAAAAACGGCGGGGATCATCCACCCAAACTGTCAATATGGGGTACTGATAGCAGTGTGGTAACTGTTGGGATAGGTAAGAGACTCTGGGGGAGGGGGGAAATAGGGCCAGGTAACGACAAGCTTTCCTTTTCTCTGCCAGTCTTGGCTGGGACTGCTAGGCAGTGAAAGCCCTTGATTGGCTGGATTAGTCTGGGGATTTAGAAGTGCCACGGTCCTCTGGAATTGGGCAGGAGTTAAGAAAACCCCAAGCTATTCATTTATCTTCCGGCTCGAGGGGGGGGGAGGGTAGCAGCAACATTATACTGACTGACTTCTGATAATTTGGGCATCACTGCATTTATGGTTTAGCTGCTCACCTACGCGAGCTCTCCATGGTGGACTCCTCTGGATGGGGGGGGTATCCCGGTGACCACAGACGTTTAGTTGGTGGGTTGGACGGCCCCCTTCCCTAGTTATGGTTCTAATACTCATCGATGATGGGAGACCAGGAGGGTGACCTATACCAGCTATTGGGGAGTGAAGGCACTGAGGCCCAGTCTTTGTCTACACCTGGGGAACCTCTTGTGAATTGGTGGTAGGGTTGCTGCCTTCGGGTCCATGCGCCACCTTCATGAGCGGGGAACTAACAAATGAAAGCACTGGGGAAGAAGAGGAAAATTGAAATAAGAGAGGTGGGGAATCAAAGTTCTAGATTAAAATAATAAGAACTACAGTAATTACAAGCATTACTGGGAAGGACATGTTTGGGGCTTTGGGGGGGAAACGAGGGAGGGATAACAGCAGTGAAGCAATCTATTAATGAAGGTTTTCTTTATACCTTGTCAGGCCCGGTTGGGGAGCTGAGGCCAGGCTGGGAGTGTGGACTCCCATTACCTCCCGGCAGAGCCTAGTCTGCAGACCGGGTTTGGCCGGTGGTCTTATCCGGTTGGGTCTATTGGACCCCATGAGGCCCGGGTTGTTATGTGCGCCTTCGTACTGGAGCCTAGTCACTTTGGAACACTCCTTGAGAGACTAATAGTTTTCTATACCTAACAGGAGCTGCATGTCACGTATGGGTGACTGAGCCCTGATCATGTGACAGGACCTATGCCTTGGGGTTTCTATTATACAATGATGAACTGAACTGGGGAATGCACCCCAGAGATGCGGGGGTTTTCCCCTCAGTGACTCCAGCAGGCCCAGTACAAAGGTGGGAGGCCAGAGGGGGACTGCTAAAACTCTCACATGATTTTTAGAGGTCTTGTCCTCCATTATGCATAGCATGCTACCCTTACATGATTAACCTCGGGGGAGTCAATGCCTCGTGGTTTTCATCACCACCCCCAACCACCCCTTTCCCTTTTAGACACCTTTGGTGTCTAAGGTCCTCAAGCAAAAAGAGGGCCGGGTAGGTAGGACCTTGGCTTCTACCAATTATCAGGGCATCGCCCAGATTTGTGCAAGTACCAACTGTTCTATGTGTATGTTTATGGCCATGTTGGCTAATTGGCTTTGTCTTAAGTCTATGTTGTATGTTTATATGGTTTTTGTTGTTATGTTTGTAAACAGGTCATTGAACTGTCTCTGGTCTTTGCCGTTGCAAAATATGTGAGTCTTGTGGGCACCCAACGTACGGGCGGGAGTGCCACTGTACCAGCGTCACAATCATTGGTAGTGATGCACTCATCAAAATTAAAATTGCCCTCCCTAAACATAAATGGCCTGGCTTCTCCTATTAAAAGGTCCAAGGCATTAGCATATCTCTGAAGAACTAAGTCAGATATCATCTACCTCCAGGAGACCCATATGACTTTAGCGGAACACACCAAACTAGCTAAATTAAGTAAAGGGCAGGCTTTTTACACTTCCTACAGGGGAGTCAGAAGTAGAGGGGTTGCTATAATTATTCCACCATGTACACCATATCAGTCACAACTGACTTGGTCAGACCCTGAGGGCCGGATGGTACTAACCCGAGGAAAGCTTAACAATGAGGAAATTACCTTAGCTAATGTATATCTCCTGCCAGGCATTACTGTCTCACAACTGAAGCCCCTACTGGATAAGGTGGTGAATTTCACCAAAGGCACCCTCTTGATTTTATTTTTATTTTTATTTTATTTTATTTAAACAGCAGTTTGGAAAACCTTTGAGCCATAGGCTCATTTACAAAGGTACCTTGTCATAGTAAGACAAACCAAAATACACAGTATAGCAGTACAACACATAAGTATAACAGTAAATTAAGACATAGATACAAACAAGCTGGTACAGATAGAATGCATGCAAACAATACCAGAGTTATGTCGTCCTTAGCAGCTTAGTAATAAGCTTTGTCATAAGTATTGAGTACGGCTTTGACTAGCGGCAGTTACAGCATCGGGTGTTAATAAGGTGGTTACGTAAGGAAGTTTTGAAGCACAATATAGTTGGAGCTTCAGAGATGGAGGGGGGCAGTGTGTTGAACCAGGAGGGGGCCCTAAAGCTGAAGGCTCTTTGGCCGTGAGAGGTCCTAGCTCTAGGGATAACAAGAGAGGTTTTCCCAGAGGTCCGAGTATGAACTAGTGGGACAGAGTGGCGTATGGTGGTGGTCAATCCTGGTGGGGAAAGCTCAAGGAGGGTCCTTTTGTAAGGGTACAGGTAAGATATTTGAGGCGCCTGTCGAGATCAAGTACCAGCGCTAGCATACAGTAGACAGGTGTGTGTCATCCTAGGTGCTCCAGTAATTAACCTGCAGGCCTTATTCAGAGTAGTGCAAATTTTATGGAGTGTAGTCTGATTAGCAGCACCATACACCGCAGGCCATAGTCCACTAGGGACAGGATAGAGGAGTGACTGCGAATCAAGAGCTCCGGGAGGCAGTGTTTATACCGATGTAAGATGCCCAATCAGATATTAGTGGCAGTGCTAGGGCAGCGATGTGTCCATGGAAGGAGAGGGAGGTCAAATGGATCCCTAGGTATTTATAGGAGCGAACTTGTTCGAGGGAATGAGGACCCAGAGTGAATGAGGAGTTTGAAGTTGCAGGACTTGTTTTGGGGATGAGTAAGAACATGGTTTTGTTTTTTAAGATTTATCACCAATCTATGTTCCTTGAACCAGCCCTCGGTTTCAGTGAAGGACTTGCAGCAGTCCTGGAGGGCAATAGGGTTACGATTTGAGGCAAAGATGACTACATCATCAGCGTATAACAGAATGTTCCCTGAGCAAGAGCGTGAAGGGTGTTAAGGTAAAGGGAGAATAGTAAGGGGCCCAGAATGGAGCCCTGGGGAACCCCAGAAAAGATGGGACAGATGTCTGAGTAGGTCCCATTAATTTTTACACGCTGTGAGCGGTCAGACAGATAACTGGTGCACCAGGAGATAGGCCCAGCAGCAAAACCAGAGAGACTAAGGGCATCAAGAAGGAGGGGGTGGGAGACAGTGTCGAAAGCTTTCGAGGTCAATGAAGACAGCACCAGCCAGAGAACCAGTGTCTAAGGAGGAGGGAGAAAGTTGGAGAACTCTAGGAGGGCTGTGTTGGTACTGTAGCCCGCCGGAAGCCATGCTGCTCAGGACAAAGGACATTGTAGGTGGAGAGGTAGTCAGAGATTTGAGAGGCCACCACTTTTCCAAGGCCTTGGAGAGAGGAGAGAGAATGGAGATCGTTGATAGTTTCCAGCCACAGTCCTATCACCACCTTTAAAGATAGGGTGACAGTGGTGACTTTCCAGGCAGTTGGAACCTTCCCAGGCAAAGAGAGGTGGTTGATGAGGCATGTGATCGGGTAAGAACTGTGTCTAAGACCAGCCATAGGATACACGATCCAGGTGTCACTGCCTGTACTATTACTCTTGAGGGCAGTGACAAGGTGCGCCTAAGTTCTTGGCAGAAACACAGCGGAGGAGAAAATAAGGGTGAGAAAGATTTACGGCAGGTGCTGGGGAGGAGGTCAAAAATTTGTAGGGAAGATAGGCTAAGGTCAGTGAATGAGGTGTTGAGGTGGTTGGCTATGAGGGCTGGGTCTGAGGAAATCACACCATTAATGTTGATCTGGTGGTGGGGGAGTGTCACTCCCATTTAACTGTTTAATGTTATCCCAGAAGGTTCTGGGATTCCCCATGAGGCTTGATGGCTGGGGACTTTAATCTGATGGCAGACCCTAACCTAGACACCTCCAGGGGGAGGCCACAATAACTAACAACAACTCAAAAATTTGCTAATAAATTAGTTTCAGAGATGGGGTGGTGTGACATTTGGCGAAAATTACACCCGCAGTTAAGAAACTACTTGTATTACTCACCAGTCCACCATACATATTCTCATATAGATTACGCCTACACCCAAGTTGAAAAGTTATATTCTGTATGCGACTCACAATTGGGAGATATCTCCATCTCAGACCACGCACCTGTGATTACCCAGTGGGATCTGGGGGTCCAACCTATAACCACTCAATGGAGGCTAAATCCCTTCTACTTACATTCCAAAGAATTCAAGAATTCCATCTCGGACAAGATATCTGAGATTATGGTTGATAACCCAGCCCCTGACACTATCCCCTCGGTTCACTGGGATGCAATTAAAGCAGTCCTGAGGGGACACATAATTAAGTATGCGGCACAAAAAAACAGACAATGCGGAGAATACAGAGCTAAACTTGAGGAAACGCTCCATTTTTTACAGCAGGCACACCAACAAGGTGATGAAACCCTCCTCCTTCAGATACAACAAACCAAACAAGCATTAGATAAACTCACGCTACAACAAACCGAAATAGCACTCGCATTCCTGAAGCAGAGATATTACGAGGTTGGGCCACGGGCCAGGCGAATGCTTGCATATCAAATCTGTAGACAGAGGAAGGGTGCAACGATAGTGACCATAAAGCACCCAGTTGGGGGCTATCCCCTTTCTAAGACACATGACATCGCTGGTGCCTTTTTGGTGTACTATAGGAACCTGTATACCCCAGAGTCTACCCCCTCTGCAGACAGCTTGAAGTCGTACATTGGAACACTCGATCTACCGACTCTTACGGAAGAAAGAAGAAACTCCCTCATAAAACCAATAGCAATAGCCGAGATAGCTCAGGTCATAGCCAACTCCAAATCTCAGAAATCACCAGGACCTGATGGATATGGAGCGGAGTTTTATAAAACCATCAAGGCTCAGATCCTTCCTACCCTCCCCAGGGTTTTTAACTCTATACTGGAGGGCAACCCCCCTCCTGAGTCATGGTCCTATGCAACTATATTGGTGATCCCTAAACCAGGGAAAAAACCCCAAGAGTGCACATCATACCGACCGATCTCGGTATTAAATCAAGACTACAAACTTTTCATGAGTATACTGGCCCATCGTATGGACCACGTCCTCCCTGCCCTAATACACAAAGACCAAACGGGTTTTGTAAGGGCTCACAGTACCACGGATAATATTAAGCATTCTCTCTATCTTGTGGACCAGATGAGTGATACAGAGACACCAGCGGTACTAATTAGTCTTGACGCCGAGAAGGCCTTCGACAGAGTTTCTTGGCCCTTCTTGTATTCTGTTCTGGACAAGTTTGGTTTTCCCCGGGGCCTTATCCAAGTCCTACAAAATATATACTCCACCCCCAGGGCATGTGTGAGAGTGAACGGGCATCATTCTGAATATTTTCAACTTGAAAGAGGCACCCGTCAGGGCTGTCTGCTATCCCTGTTATTGTTTGCAGCAGTTATAGAACCCTTAGCACAACAAATCCGAAATTCTCCTCAAATACAGGGAGTTCGCTTTGGAGACGCGTAACACCGAGTTGCTTTTACGCGAATGACATACTCCTATATCTCCAAAACCCCCTAACAATCTATACCAGTGATATGCCAAATCCTAGATGACTACGGTAGGGTTTCAGGCTATAACTTAACCTGACTAAAACTGAAATACTCACTTTCAATTATGCCCCCACACAAAAAGTTGTGGAGGTTCTACCAGGCAGATGGAACCTGGTAAAATTAAAATACTTAGGTATATATATATACCTCAGGAACAGTCAGACTATTATAGATATAACTACTCCCCCTTCATGATACAACTCAAGCAGGACCTGCAATCATGGTCTGTCATTCCACTGAGCCTTGTGAGACGAATAGAACTAATCAGAATGATAACTTTTCCTAGAGCACTATATCTCTTTCAAAATGTCCCCCTATCAGTGCCCCTAAAGATCTTCAGAGAAATTAACTGCCTAATACGGAATTTTGTTTGGGCTGGACGAAGAGCCCGGGTGCTTCTTAAGATATTATCCCTCGCACGTACAGACGGTGGCCTTGCCCTTCCCGACCTAAAGCTCTACCAACAGTCAGTAACCATGGTTCACATGATGGCCAGACAAAAAAACAGTGCTCACCCACATTGGATAGAAATGGAGAAGGCACTCATGAACAATGCAACATATTTTCGGGTGCTATACCGTCAAGCGACGGGAGATATGGCCTGTCTAGCTATTAACCCTTGGCTAACAGACCAATTTTGAAAATGGAACTCCCTGAAAAAGACACACGGGCTTCTACCTTTTTTGCCACTAATATGCCCAATTCAAGCACTGCCAGATTTCCCCCCAACACATTGGACTCTGGGTTTAGCAGATGGGACACACTTGGGTTGAGATACCTGACACAAATAATGACACAAGGAAGAATCTGGGGGTATGCAGAAATCTAGGCAAAGTTTCATTTGCCACACAGAGACTTTTACCGATATTTACAACTTTGACATTACCTGGAAGGCCTGCCTCTTCC
Organism: Neoceratodus forsteri; assembly: GCA_016271365.2. Classification (NCBI taxonomy): domain Eukaryota; kingdom Metazoa; phylum Chordata; order Ceratodontiformes; family Ceratodontidae; genus Neoceratodus; species Neoceratodus forsteri. Next base: position 874,445,066 of record CM057453.1, on the reverse strand, counting down.
CCTACAAAACCTAGAAAACTACCCATCACTAATCCAATGACAAATTTCACTGAATGACTCAGGGAAGCAGGAGTACTTGATCTCCCTATATCATCAATCCCTGAACTCACAAGGCGGTGTCCTCACTGAAAACATCCGCACACAATGGCAGTCAGAGTCGGGTGTCTGATTATCCACTTCAGACTGGAAAATGGCATGTCGCTACACTTCCAAAGTTACGAGTTCACACCATTGGCGAGAATTTGCCTGGAAGGCTCTAATACGTTATTTTAGATCCCCTAAGGTCTCCAAACACTACGTGTCAAGTAAATCAGCAGATTGCTGGAGAAAATGTGGCGAGCGGGAGGCTAACCTGACTCATATTATGTGGATGTGCCCGGTTCTCTCCAGCTACTTAAAACAACTCGGGGTACAGTTACGGGAGCTCCTAGACCCGCAGTTCCAGCTGACCCCAGAGATGTACTTGTTCCTCATAATACTTAAGCCATATCGGGGACCAAATACCAGGTACCTCCTCACACTGCTCCTTACAGCAGCTAAAAAGGTAGTTACCAGGCAATGGCTAACAACAAATGTTCCGTCCATTCGGAAGTGGTGTGAAATCACTAGGCAAATTTATAGCATGGAAAAAATGACACATAATCTAAATGAGCGTGGAGAGCTCTTCTCAATGAGATGGACATGTTGGCTGCTATATTACATGCTAAAGAACCCCACTTTTGTGCCTTAGGGTTGATACCCCAGGAGTTCCTCGACGATCCAGATCCTGTAGGCTGAGCCCTGCCATCAAGGGATCTATGGCCTGGTTACCCCGGCCCCCCTGTGTGATTGGAGCCTTTATGACTAATTGGTTGGGAGGTACGAACCTGCGAGACTTGACTAGAGGGAAAAGGTGCAAAGTAAACAGTCCAATGTCCTGGTACCCGACTTATTGTTTAATGTGAGTTAATAAGCCTACAGTCTTTTAAGATTAGGCATAGTTAGACTACTACTCTCATGGGAGCAAAACACTTGCTGAAACAAACACTGTATCTATTGTAGATGAACTGGATGACCTCTAAAACTCTTTATATTAACTGACCAGTTGTAAAGGCATTGTGTAAAATCAAATCTGATGACCTGTATGTATATAAGTTAAAATCTGAATAATAAAAAGAAGATTTGAAAAAAAAAAAAGGCATGCATGGTGCAACGGGGCCATTAGCATGCCATTACAGCCCCAGTTGAATAGCGCTGGCTGGGATTCCCCAGCAGAATGCACCAGCGCAACCACCACCCCACCCCCGCCCAACCCAGCCCAAGCCATGCCACTCCAGGCAGCTTTGTATGTGCAGTTCCTGCCCCCAAGCCCCTGTAGGAAACTGACACACATAAGCGGCAGTAGCAGCGCGCCACCCCAATCCCCCATACAAAGCCTCATGGTGGCAGTAGTAGTGGTGATGACCCCCCGAGCCTATACAGTGCCGTCATGCAAGGGAATGTAGGCTGAACCCCCCAAGCCCTCGGCACAGCCAGCTCCCACTTATAGACATGTAGATAGCTCCCCCATGATGTTAGTGCTTTGGCACAACATGTTAGAGTAATGGTGGTAAAACATCAGTTTACCTTTCAAATGCTTGAATCTATGAAGGAACACATTCATGGAGGAGATTTAGACAAAAAATTAAGACATACAAATTTGGCAATATAAAATTAAATTGTATATTACACCAGGTTTAAATGAATTTTTTCAAATGTCTTCATATTTATGAAAGCCATCTTTTCCCTTTTTGGACCATTTTTTGGTCTTCTTTTTTGCTTTATTCAGTTTTTTGTTTTATTCATATTTATGAATATTTATATTATATGTTGTTATTAAATCTATGTCTGTTTATATTTGTTCGCCTTGTGAGAAAATGTTTAAGATGATTTAGTACGTTGTAAATATTCTGATTTATGATAGTCCACCTATTTTTTGTGTGCACTAATAGGTGTATATTTTAGATGACTTGTACTGTCACTTTAAATCTAGGTGTATAAAAGAGATGCTTTTACCATGGTTTTTCAGCCTTGAGAAAGCGCGAGACTAGCGCAAAGACATTTGGCTGTTTTGAGAGGGGCACATTGTTTTAGATGTGTGCTGGCGTCTGGTGCAATAAAAGTTTTTACTTTTGCATATAACCTGATTGCAACTTGCTTTTTTTCATCAGTGGAGAGATGCATCTGAGCTGTCGTTGGTTCATGAGAGTCATTGCTTATCCTCTGTTACTTTTAGCCACCTGTCTGTTCTTTGTACGGCTACACTGACAGCTCCATCACTCTTGTGCTATAAATGGAAGGCCAGGGCCTGGAGCACCCTGCACTTCCGAAGCTATGTACATATACACATCTACAGAGGAATGTGAATGCTGAACCCTCTGGGCCCTGTGCTCCCATAGCTAGGTGAGGTGTTAGGGTTGGAAACCCTAATGCCACATTTCCCTACTTTTGTCACTTTAACCCTAACTGATGCATTAACAAAGTTTTTTGATATATATATGTGTGTGTGTTATATATATATATTGCAAAAAAGTTGTTAATCGATATTATAGTTAAAGTGACAAAAACAGAAATAATTAATGTTTCAACCTTAACACCCCACCCCCACCCTCAGAGGTAGCAACAGGCATGGGGTGTGCCTTGGGTTGTCAACCCTAACACTCACCCCATTCCATGAGTAAATAAGCTGAGATGGTTGCAGTATATGAGAATGGGGTGAGCATTAGGGTTGACAGCTCCAATGCACACTCCATGCGCATTGCTGCCTGTAGGGTGGGGGTGGGGTGTTAGGGTTGGAAACCCTAATGCCACAGTTCCAAACTTTTATCACTTTAACCCTAACTAGTGCATTAACAAAGTTTTTTGCAATGAATTTCCTAACTTTCTGACACAATATAATCGTATCCTTATTTGCCTGTGGGAGCACAGGGTAGGGTGGGGGGTGTCAATAAACACCAGGGAAATGTTTGAAATGACAGGGACCTGGATGGGAGGTTGGGGGTTGCCACTAGACACCAGGCAAATTTATAATTACTGTATTATGGGGACGGCAATCGACGGGGGGGGGGGGTGCCGCAAGACACCAGGGAACTGTATAACTGTTATGGGGACAGCAATTGAAGGTTGGGGGTGCCAGTAGACACCAGGGAAATCTATAGTTACAGGCATGAGGAGCAGAAGATGGGGGTGACACTAGACACCAGGGAAATGTATAAGCAGCAAATGACAATTGATTCACAGGTGCTTACTGAGCATGCCCGGGAGCTGAATTTTTAAATGTAATAACTTCTGAATGGATTTACATTTTTTCACTTAACCAGCCAAAGCCACATCGGTGGGCCAAGCCCCTTCTACCCTGAAATTTTCAAACCAAAATCCAATCTGTCTGGCCACAAGCCAATGACAAAAAATAGCAACAAAACACTGTTCAGACAACATTGTTTGTATCAATGGAATACGAAACAACAAGAAGGGAGTCATGAGAAAGGAATTAAAAACAAAAAAGAAACACCTTTGGGGTCCTTTTTCCAGCAGTTAACTGCAGACTCCACGTAACAGGGTCCTGATTACCAACATGCATGTGTTCGTCTCCCCCATGATGCCATTTTTGTAAGTTTAATTTTTTATAAAAACAAAAATCACTATGGCAGCAAGATTCCCATATGAAATACCATACAAAATACCATATGAAACATGAAAAACCTTACAAAAAAAAGATTCCCATAAGAAATATCATGCAAAACATTACTCAGCTATTCTGAAGTGCTGACTGAGCATGATCAGAATCCAGTTTTTTAAAAATATATTAACTTCGGAATGAATTAATATTTTTTTCATCAAACCAGCGAAAGGCACTTCTGTGGGCCAAGCCCTTTCTACCCTGAAAATTTCAGACCAACATTCCAAACCATCTGGGCAAAAAATGGTGATTCTCTGCATTATTTTGCTATCAGTATCTCAGAATCTGCACATCCAACCAGAATGAAACTTGGCACATCAAGAGATCTACCCCACGAGACCACACATACAACATTCTGTGCAAATCTGTTGAATGGTTGTGAAGTTATTAATTGCAAAAACTGAGGTTTGACATTAAAGTGCCTACACAACCTTAACTATAGTGGTGCTACTGTACCACTATAATGTGTGGGTTTTGAGTGAGATAGGATAATCATGTTCTCTAACTCCAGGTCTCACCTGTCCACGTGAGACACCTGTCAATAATGTGTTGATGAGGCCGGAGCAGCTTAAATCCTAATTCTAAATCCTAAACCTTAGCTGTTGCTGTGAGATGCAGAGCTGGTGGAGCCTCCCTCCACTAAGAGGACAGAAGTGCAGAGCTGGTGGAGCCACCTTCTTACACTGTAGACCAGGTATGACCAAAATAATGACTTAACCTAGACAAATAGATCACAACTGCATGACAGTGCAGACCCCAATTAAAGCCAGGATCCAGGAAAAATAAAAATGGTCACTGTGAGGGATTTCTCCCATGGAGTGCAACCACTGGAGAGGAAGGGTCCTGGGGCATCACCCAAGGTCTAATGGGTGTATCCATCCACCTGTATTGTTACTCTAGGCAGTGCAGCCAGTGTCATGATTGGTCACAGGAAGAACAGATACAGTTAAAAACTTTTACTTGTTTGATATTTTTGCCCTCTTGAGTGTTGTGTATGAGCGGTATCAGATTTTTTATTAGGCTTAGGGATATAAACACCATTGATTCTGTCTTACATGCATTCAGGATTAAACTTTAGTAAAGTGGTATCAAAGTAGAACAGCACTGATTTCCTATATAGTAGGAGCTCTATAGTGGATGATGATATCGTTGGTACACATAGTTATGTAATCAGCCTCTCTCTTCTCCCAACCTCGAGGCCAGTTACATGAGAGCACTCCAGGGGTTGAATCCTGACCATGAGAGTGGCTTCCCACTGTGCCTCCACTAGGAGAGAGGGTATTTAAAGTTTGTGTTCTGTACTTCCTGGCACAGCCTGCTAGGAAGCCAGGCAGAAATATTTATGACCCTGCCCACCTCCTTATCTCTATAAAGCAGGACAGCTGGCTGAGATCTCAGCTCGAGGTTCCAGAGCTCTGGGTTAGGTCCTTTTTGGAAGAAGAAATGAACCAGCAGAAAGCAGAGAGCCGAGTCTAGAGGGAAGCCTGTCTCTCCTCACGCTTTCTTGGGATGGGGAGGAGCCCTCTGGATTTCAGCAGAGGGAGACCCCATGTAGCCTGACTTGAGGGGAAGAACTATTAGCTAACACAATAAATAGGCCCCATGAAGTAGTGGTGGTGGCTTCCTCCCAAAGGACGTCACTGGGGTCCTTGTGGATCCACCTCCATAGATGTATGCAAAGGGGGAGCAATGTCTCAAGTTAACTTTCATGAAGCACTCCAGAGGAGACTGGGTACCCAAGTAGTATGTAACCCCTCAGTAACTGAGTAGAAATGGTAAATGACAACAGTTCATTAGCATAAGGAGCCTGGCAAGAGTTGAAGTCAATTAAGTCCCACAGTGATTGGGCCGTGCAAGGAAGTCTGTTGTGCTGGGTCATTAGGACCATCAGTGTGATCTCGGAAAGGAGACATATTTATATTCTTTATACTCTAAATTTAGGAGTAAACCATAGTCTGGTTGCTGCTTTGATATTGATGCCACTGACTGGCACCTCACTATGCGTATGCATTATTGCCCTCTAGGATAGTGTTTCACCCTGCTTGGGGAGAGTGCCATCACACACCTGTCTTCTGGTTAGCAGCACCCAGGGGGCCTTGTATGGGAGATAGAGAATGAAGAATTGCAGAGTTTTTGGCTATGCTCTTCCATCTATATTGGGGCACTGGCGACCTTTCAGGTGCTGCTACTAGGGAATAAAATCTAACGGAATATGCTCACAGAGAGTAAGCTTTGTAGCTGCACTACTGGTTTGTTTACTTTAGGAAAAAAAGCTTTAAATTTCCTCTCTGTAGTACAAAAATATATTTTTTATTATACTTTAATTCTCACATAAATTCTTCCTTTCTTATTGTTAGAAGAGCGTAAGCTCCGAAACGTCAGCATGCCAGGTGGGGTTTGCAGGATCCGCAGGAGAAGCAGGAAGCAGCTCGCAATTAAGTGCCCTAATGCATACACGCTAAGCCAAGTGGACAACAGGGAAGCACTGGAGTGCAGATTTTCTTTTTGCAATTCAAAGTTTTATTTGATTTTATACAGTTACAGAGAGAAGATCTATTAATACATGTACATGGATAACAATAGTCAATTAGATCAACTCTCCCTTCCCCCTCCCCCATTCCCTCCCTTCCCTTACCCACCCATTCACACAGAGCATAGCCATTTAATATAGGGCTATCTACCTAAAAGTAAGATACCTTTTGGATAATTGGAGAGAGATGGAGCACAGATTTTCTAAAAACCGGCTTCAATATACTCTCGGCGACTAGCGATGGAACCAGCCTGGCATTAGAAAATTCACAAAAAGGGCTGTAACACTCACATAAGGCGGAATAGGCAATTGAGCCATGAAATTATGAAAACTAAACAGAAGGGGTGAAACAGTCAGCCTGGAAGCAACTGCCGGTAATAAGGCAACAGTATCAAAATTACTTTGAAGCTTTAACACCATTGACTTTGTTTCATACCCGATGAGAGGGGCTGGAACCTAACAGTAAGAAAAAAAGAATTTATGTGAGAATTAAAATATAATAAAAAATATATTTTTGTTCTACAAAGAGGAAATTTAAAGGTTTTTTTTCCTAAAGTAGACAAACCAGTAGTGCAGCTACAAAGCTTACTCACTGTGAGCATATTCCCTTGGAGAATGAAGAATATCAGCTCCTGTTTCTAAGCAAATGGCAATAGTGATGACAAGAAGGATGAAATGATGTAAATTGTAATAGTGACAGTTTTTTGGCAAGTGTGATGATCTCCTGTTACCATCAGAGACAGTAATAAATATGTGACCTGTTTGACCCAGCTCTAGTATGAACAGTGGTTCTGTGAATGGTTTCATGTTAATGGTGCCTCTGCATGTGTAAGCTGACCCTGGTCCCTATCTGCCCAGGTCCATGGTTGTGCAATGAGTAGAAGTAGAGAGTATTTCTGGTCGTAAGCACAGCCCTCCCTGAATGAAAGATACTACCATATACCCCTAGACATTGGGAGGGACTGTGGTCTTACATGTAGAAACATCTCCTATTATGTTAAGTAGGTCATTCCTATAGATGCAAAAAAATGAAAGAGACCAGTATTAAACTTGGGGTTCCCCCCAAGTTAATGACTTCCAGACCAGAACTAGTAGAGTTGGACTCAGAACGACAAGTTGAGTGCAGTCAACAGGGTAGTTCTTACATCAGTTAACAGGAGAAATGAGGAGCAGCAACTTACAACTGACTGACAGTTGTGAGGAATTTCCATGCAAATATAGTCCTCTTCATTTAAATTAGCAACTTGAGGTTGATTGGCAATCTTGAAGGTGGTGCACCATCTAACTGGTAGCCAGTGTAGATACTGCAGCACAGGAGTAATATGACAATGACCCACAGATCAACCTGGCTGCAGCATTCTGCACCACCTGCAGGTAACATACTAAACTTCCAGATAACCGTAGGTAAAGTATGTTACAGTAGTCGAACCTTGAGGTCACAAGCGCATGTATTAGGATTGCCAGGTCCTCTTGCATCAGATAGGGTTTAATTTGGGAGATATTCCAAAGCTGAAAAATTCCACTGAGGACCATGACTGGCACATGATATTCAAGTGTCAGCCCAGAGTGCATAGTGACTCACAGATTTTTTTTTACCCCAGCCATAGCTGCCAAGGTGGTGTCATTTAATGATGACAGTAACAAGGGTATCTCATTTGGCAGCTGACCCATGAAGATCCAAGTCCACCAATGGCAACTGTCTTGGTCAAATTGAGGCTCAGACAATTTGAGGCCATCGAGTCTGTGATCTCATGTAGGAGTTGTTCCAGCATTGAGAATGCACCCTTTCCTGTCCTTTGTAAAGGAGAGTTACAGTTGAGTATCATCTGCATAGCAGTAAAAACTCATGCTATACTGCCTAATGACCCACCCTAACAGCATACACACACTGCAAATAACATGGGCCACAACTTACCCTTGAGGGACACCACGGGTGACCACATCTGGCTGCAACAAGAAAGATGCCATCAAAATGCTCTCTGATCTGCCCGACAAGGAGGACTCAGACTATTTACATAGAAACAAAGAAACATAGAAGTTGACAGCAGATAAGGACCGCAAGGCCCATCCAGTCTGCCTACTTCTTTTTCTACCTTATGAATGTGCCATAGGCCTTTGCTCTGTCAATGGTCTATCTATTCATACTCATCTGTATTGCTCCCTTATGCCTATTCCATGCCTGTTTGAAGCCCTGCACTGTATTCATATCCACCACTTCCTGAGGTAGGCTGTTCCATGCATCCACCACCCTTTCTGTGAAAAAGAACTTCCTCACATTACCCCTTAATCGGCCTCCCTCTAATCTCATGCTGTGTCCTCTTGTCCTGCTATTTTCCTTATATTGAAACATGTTAGACTCTTTCACCTTGTTAATGCCCTTAAGGTGTTTGAATGCTTCAATCATATCACTTCTCTCCCTCCTTTGCTCTAGGGTATACATATTGAGCTCCATTAATCTGTCCTCATATGTTTTCTGATGCAGTCCCTGCACCATTTTGGTTGCCCTTGTGAAGGTGTGGCCTCCAGTACTGCATGCAGTACTCCAGATGGGGCCTAACCAGTGTCTTGTAAAGAGGGATTATTACCTCCCTCTTCCAATTTGTGATACCTCTATTAATACACCCCAACATCCCCCTAGCCTTACCTACTGCTTTAGAGGTCTGCTTGGATGATTTCAGGTCATCGATGATGATGACGCCCAAGTCTCTTTCTTCCCTTGTGATTGCCAGCAACTCCCCTCCCAGCCCATAGGTGGCTTCATGGTTTTTCTTCCCTACGTGCATGATCTTGAACTTCTTTGCATTAAACCCCAGTTGCCACTCTTCCAACCATTTTGCTAGTTTATCCAGATCTCTTCTTATTCTGCCCAGACCATCTAGATCATCTACTTTGTTGCAGATCTTGGTGTCATCTGTAAACAGACAAATCTTACCCTCCAGTCCATCGGCAATGTCACTGATGAGGATATTGAAGAGGACTGGCCACAGGACTGATCCCTGAGGTACCCCACTTGTGACTTGCATCTCTTCCGACTGTATACCATTTACCACCACTCACTGTTTTCTGTCCGTCAACCAGTTTGCCACCTAGTTGACCAACGTCTGACCCACCCAGAGCCTACCCAGATTATTAATCAATCTTCTGTGTGGAACAGTATCAAAAGCTTTGCTGAAGTCAAGGTAGGCAACATCAACTGCTCCCCCTTGGTCCACCATTCTGGTTAACTAGTCAAAGAAATCTATGAGATTAGTTTGACAGGACCTTCCTTTTGTAAACCCATGCTGTCTTGGATCCTGTGCTCCTATGGATTCCAGGTGTTGCACTATCCTTTCCTTAAGGAGTGTCTCCATAATCTTGCCCACTACTGGGGTAAGACTGACTGGTCTATAGTTCCCTGCCTCCTCCCTGCTACCAGTCTTGTGGCGCGGGATCACATGAGCCCTTCTCCAGTCTTCTTGGACCTCTCATGTGCTCAGAGACTCACTAAACAGGTCTGATAATGGCTCTGCTAGTTCCACCCTTAGCTCCTTTAGTACCCTGAGATGTATGCCATCAGGTCCCATTGCCTTGTCCACCATGAGCTTATCGAGCTGTTGTAGGACCCTTTCTTTTGTGAAGGAACTAGTGCACACCTCCCTCCCCCCTGTGTCCATGTTGCAGAGCTGTAGGCCCTGCCCTACCTTCTCTTCAGTAAATACTGAGCAGAAGTATCTATTTAGGATAGATGCTTTTACAGGGTCCTCCTCCTCACATGTCCCCTTATACCCTTTGATCTTAGCAATACCCCATCTGGACTTTCTCCTTTCACTAATGTACGTATAGGAAGTCTTGTCACCTTCTTTTACTGTTCGTGCTAGTGTTTCTTCAGTTTGGGACTTTGCCTGCCTTACTGCCTTCCCTGCTTCCCTTAGGGAAGTTTGGTATGCCTCCTTATCTTCATCCTGCTGTGTTCCCTTATATTTCCTAAAGGCCAGTCTTTTGACTCTGACCTTTTCTGCTACTGTGTTTGAGAACCAAAGTGGTTTCCTTCTTCTTTTGCACTTCTTTTTCTCACTAACACAATAGGATGTTGCTTCAAGTATTGCATCTTTAATGCTTGTCCACTTTGCCTGTACTCCCTCACCTGTGTTTCTTTTTGCCAGGGCTAGCTTAACTCTGCTGGCCATCTTTTCAAAGTCAGCTCCTCTGAAGTCCCATATTTTGCCTTGGAATAGGATATTTAATTGTAGTGGCCAAAATGAACCATACCATGTGATGGTCACTGGCCCCCAGGTGACCTTCTACCTGGAGAGCTGTGATCCCTTCCCTATTAGTCAGTACTAGATCTAGGATAGCCCTGTCTCTTGTGGGTTGTTGTACCAGTTGTTTGAGGCCCTCCCCTGCAGGGAATCCACCATGTGTCTAGTTCTGGCAGATGTCCCTGCAGGTATTGAGCAATCTGTATCTGGCATGTTGAAGTCTCCCATTATCAGAACCTTCCCTTTAGCTGTCATGTTTTATGTATCTTCTAACAGTAAAGTGTCTATGTCCCCCCCTGGTCTGGAGGCCTGTAGACAACCCCAGTTTGTACAGCTGTCCCATTTCCTGTTTCCAGGGTGACCCACAGTTCTTCTGGCTCCTTATGTGTATTCTGAATTTCTGTAGCTTTGATATTTTCATTGACATAAAATGCCACTCCACCCCCCTTTTTGCACCTCGGTCTCTTCTGAACAGTACATAGCCAGGTACTGAAGTCTCTCAAGTGTGGTTACTGATAAACCATGTCTCACCAATGGCTACTATGTCCAGTTTAGCCTCTGTTATTATTGCCTACAGGTTTTGGATCTTGTTTCCCAGACTGCGAGCATTTGTGTACATGATTTTCCATTGGTCAGATTTTGGTGTATTAGTTGTTGGGCGAGGTCCGATGTTTCCCCTGTGCCTAGTACGGGGAGCCGGACCCTTTTCTTTACCTGGTGATGCAAATGAACTACAAACATGCTGAACTCCTGTTTGACAACTAGCTGAGGGGGGAGAGGTGTTCCTCCCATTCGATGTTTCAGGTGCTGCACCCCTCTCCCCATTTGCTAGTTTAAATATTCTGCAGACATCAAAATTCTGCCCCAATGCACTCACTTTAGTCAGATGCAGTCAATCAAATTTAAAGAACTTTCACTCCCAAAACTGTTGCCAGTTCCCTATAAATCTGTGTCCTTTTTCCTGGCACCAGCCCTTGAGCCACATGTTTAGCTTCCCTATCTCCCCTTCTCTGACCTTCCGTCCATCTGTCCCCCTCTCCCAGACTGGCAGGATTTCAGAGAAGGAGATGCCAGATGAAATGGATGATAGTTTGTCACCCAACCTGGTCAGGTGTTCAGTCAGGTGTTCCTTGGTCTTCACAACTGACCAGCTGGCGAGATAATTAGTCCCTATGTGTACCAGGACATCAATGTTTTCTCCTGCTTTCTGAACAATTTTAGCAATGCGGTCAATGTCTCTCCACGCTGATGTACCTGGGAGACATCTGACCATTACCCCTGGCTGGAGATACGTATCAACTCCTTGAATCATGGAGTCTCCTATGATCAGAAGTTTTTTGGATGTCCTTTTTGCTTTTTTTGTTTTGGTTCCTGTTTTAGGTGCGTTTTGTTGTGCTATCTCCTGTGCTGCAATGTCCTGCTCTGCAGTGTCCTCTGCCCCTTTGTTTGATTTCAGAGATAGAGGCAGATACCTATTTGTAGTTTTTATATGGTTTGTGGACGTGATATGTTGAAGAGCACCGAGTGATGGGGCACCCGATTTGCCCTTCCTAACCACCTGCCAACCTCCTGGACCAACTACCCTCTGTGGTCGAGGTGCTTCTGTTGGATGTTGGGGAAATGGCGGGTGGTTCTTATAATATATTTTCTCTTGAATGTGCAATTTGAGGTGCGCAATCTCTGCCCATGCTGCCTGGAGCTGAGCCCTTAGATCTCCAATGGCCCAGCATGTATGACAGTGTCCTAAATCCTGTAAAACTGCCCTTCTGAGAAGTGTTCCACTGTACCTGCAGTTAATGATATCCATTCCAGGTAAGTTGCTGGGTTTATAACCGGGTCAGAGTAATTAGAAGGAAGAAAGTGAACGCAAAAGTTTGATTTCGTGTTTTGTTTGTTTGTTTTCGTATAACTTGTTATAACGGGTTAAATTACTAGTGCCCCTGTAAATGAGGTCACTGTGTGGATACCCCTCTGAACTGCCCCTTCCTGCTATGCTACAGGAAATGTCACGACTGTGCTACCCTATAAAAGGAATGTAGTGTGGGGTGGTTGGGGATGGGGGTGGGTGGCTGGGCCTTTCCCCTGCTGAAAAAGAAGAACCACAGATGAAAGAAACAAGGAGGTAAGAGCAGAAACAATCAGCGAGTAACAAATGCAGTAGCCCTGAAAGCTTATCCTAATGACAGATAAAACTGTGAAACCTGTAAAGAACTACCTGTAATAATTTCACAGAAGATATACCCTGTAAGAAACACTTTGCTACAGAGAAAAATAAAGCAGTAACAGAAGATATACCTTGCAAAAGACAATTTGAATCAGAAGATTACAGCAGTAATCTGTAAGCACACACCTGTAGGCACACCCTGTAATAATGCAGCAGAATGTGTACACAGCAACAACAATTTGAATCCAAGAAAAATAAAGCAATAAAATGTTAGCAGCAAACAGTAGCAATCCCTTGTGAGTACAAAATAAAAACAACAACACACAGTAAACCTGCCTAGCCAAAAGAAACCTTAATCCTTATTGTTGCTCTGGTAAGGTTATTTGCTCTGTCCTTTCAAGCAACCTAGAAGAAAAGAGCTCAGGTGAAGCTAGGTGCCTTGGCCAGCAAACCTAGTCTTCCAGTGGCATCCTGATGAGTCCTACGTACTCCTTAAGGCATACTATCAAAGCCCCATCATCCATGGTGTCAAATGCAGCCAAGAGGCTGAGGCGAATGTCAATAGACTTCTCCCCCATCCCTCACCCGAATCAGGTCCTTAAATCCCTTGTTGAGCATGGCCTCCATTCTATGAGAAGCCTGGAAACCCAACTGGAATGGTTCATAGATGTCTTCTCTCTTGACATGAGCCTCCAGTTGCATCACCAACACCTTCTCAGTGACCTTCCCTAAAAAGGAAAGGTCTGAGACAAGTTTGTAGTTCAACATCCGATTCAAGAGATGTTTTTATCAGCAGTGGTCTCAACAAGGCTTGATTAAGAGCCATGGGGTAACAACCATCCAAAAGGGAACATAGTATTACGCCAGTAAACACCAGACCCAGTGCCTTGTAGCTGTCCTCCAACAGCAGCATAGGCCCAGAGTCCAAGTCACAGCATGTGGAAAAAATAATTGAGCTCACCTCAAGCACCCCTCCAAAGAAAACTGGCTGGAACTCACACCAGACTCCTGGAGTGCCCCAGTAGTTTGCCACTCAGCTGCTGCTGACCCCTGATGTGCCACCTGTAGAGATCCCAGTCCTAATGAAGGATACTCTGTCCAGGAAAAAAACAGCCAAACCCGTTACACATATCTTGGGACAAGACTATTCACTGGACCACAGTAAGAATGGATGTATTAGCCTGTCAGCAGTACAGAAGAGTTGAGTTGAGCTGGTCTGTTCTTACCTGAGACAGTAGCCCATGGCAGGGATTCTACCTTTTTCAGAGGTATTACCCTCTGATTGTCTTTATAATGCGACCTCAATGCTGTCCTGTCATCCACAGAGCTGAACCTCTTCCAATAATACTCCAACCTCTGCCTTGTTGTCTTCAACTACCTTATCTTGTTATATCATGGCAAGCTTAGTGGGAGGTTAGCCTGCAGACATGGATTGCTGAGATGGAGTCTAGTGCGGTCATGGTGCCCAAATTATAGCCCTCAATGACTGCAGTTGTACCTCCACAGCACACTGTCTCCAAGCCTGAGATGCCCAATACAACAAGGAGCTTCTCTGGCTCCAGAATATGTAATGGGTGATGCTGGACCATCTCTGTCGGGGAAGAACTTTTAAGGGGGGTATGCTGACCACACGTCGACACCACCACGGTGAAGACCATCACAGCAACATAATTTGACGAAAAACGTCAGGTCATTCTGATGGTCCCCACAGACATCAGCGGTGTATCTCCTGGTGTGTCGTCCCTTCCCTGAGACAGCTCCAACTTGGAGTTGTATATCTAGAGAGCGGGAGGTGTGGGGGGCAGAGCCCCCCAAATGGTGGGTTCGGGGGCACAGCCCCCCAAAGAAAACACGCTGACATCCCCAACAGTACAATGCCAGCACTTGGCATTGTGTCTTTCAATGTCGGGGATGTCAGTATAGTAGATGTCGATTCATGGAAGGTAAACCTTAGGGGGGGCACTGCTAGAAACTGAACAGTGTTGCAATCCAGCTACCCTACTGGATCCACCTTGACGTCCCAAATGTACAGCCCCAGAAAGAATATATGGTTCAAGGTGTGGCTGAATTCAGGGGTAGCAGCAGAAACTGCTTGTGGGAAGCTCATACTGAATCCATCAACTGGATGAACTGCTGAGTAAATTATGAGGTTTCGTCATAGACCATACGTTAAAATCCCCTAACACAATCAAAGTGCGGGCATTCAATAATTGGTCAACAAGGAAATCCTGGTCTCTTCCCAGAGGTCGATAAACCAGGAGAATCCTAAACCTCACACCCTGCATCTCACAATGCAAACAATCTCTTTTCCTTCAATGGGTATGCCATCAGCTTCAGGAAGGATCCAAAACAGATGACCACTCCTATACATCCACTTCAGGCAGTGTACCACTGAGAATCAGACCGAGATAGCCACCTCTAGGACTGGCCCAGATCTGTCACCCTGCCATGTCTCAGTGACACATACCACATTCCTAGAAGAATTCTTGATAAAATCCAACATCATAGCAGTATTATTACTCTGGTATCTGTTATTGCACAACATACCATAAAGGGGAAGAGCTGATCCTTCTGTTACTTCTGCTTCCTGCCCTCTACTCCAAGGGTGCTCCCTGGGGATCAGAAAGAGTCAGAAAGAATCCTGCTTTATACCCCTCCTAAATCCAAGGTGTGACTTGAACTGATGCTCTGAATCTACTACACTTGGACACTTTCTACCCTCCTACCCCTAAACACCACCCAAAACAAATTTCACCCTGACCTTCAATCAGACCATTGCCCAATAAAACTATTTTGTTACCTACTCCCCTTAAAAACACCTCCCTAACCCCTCAGTTACAACAAAAAGCACTCAACCAAAAATGCTATTCAGTTCTGCACAACCATACATCTCCATATGACACACTTATACAAATAAATTATAAATAATACTAAAATGAAAATTAATATCCTGCTAGCTGCCTAAATGACCAGAAAGCTGACCTGTTCAAATATTGTAAAATTAAGTCACAGTCAATGCAATTATAGTAATTAAAACCCAGCATCCCCATAAGCTGTCACCAAATGAGGAACATTAGTCCATGATAGCATAGATGAAATATATCCCAGACATAGTCAAGACTCAAATGATTGCATTCTGAAAAGGAATCCCAAAATCCTGTAGACCAGCAACCCCTGTGGGCCTTCTCTCACTGTGCCACAAAATTCATTGCGAGAGGAAAGTCCTTAGGGGAGTGTAGAAACTGTTTCAGGCTCCTTCTCACCGTGCCTGACACCCTGCTTCTAGGAAACATTGCTTGATGTAAAATTCAGCATTGGTAAGACACAGGCCCATGGCACACAACTACTGGTCATACCTCTCAGCTGCTATGAATTTGACATAGTGCTCTGATTTTACACTCAAAGTTACCCTTCCTCAGCAATGGTTTACTAATGTTCCCCATAATGTCAGAGTTATTTCTGGACATACAAACTATTAAAATATTGAACAAACTTAAAAGAAACATTCCATAACTCTAAACATATGGGCCCACTATTTTTAAACATATTATTCTTTAAAATAAGAAAATGCTGCAAATTCTCACCATTTGCTCTGAATTTAGAATGCCAGTGCTATGGATTTTAATGTTGAGAGGTGTGCCCTTAGTAGCCACCATGTTCACCCTTTGGTGACCTGTACTCCCAATCATTACTAGCTCCTACCTCCAGCCACAAGCTCACCTGGGGATGGAGGGGAACTGTCCAATATGAAAGTCAGCCCACTCTGGTCTGCCCATGCTGCCAACACTCCCCCGCTGGCTCCTGCACAAGACTCCAGGGACCCAATTATTAGTCCGAGCTATTAGGTCACACCCTTAGGAATCACAATATCTACCCTATAGTATACTACACATGTCAAACACCAGGGGGGTGGGATTCATCAGCTCTCTCTCTCTATTTTGGCAGCTCTCACACACAAGGTTTTTTTTTCTAACTGCTGAATTGATTTAGAAAGCAAAAGTCAATGGAAATATTTCAGCTTAAAGCTTTAAAATGATACAGTTGCGGCCCAACTTGAATTGAAGGAATAAAAACTGACCAAATTATGTATTTATTTATTTATTGTATTTAAAGTTTTGATAACCAGGAAAGGCACACTGAGCCAGGGCTGATTTCCAGGTGTGACCCTGAGAAATGGGAAACAAATACAGACAATGGGTAATACATACATTTAAAATATAAGTCCTGAGCACCAGTAGAGGTAAGGGTACAGCAGTTACAAGGCATACCATAGATTGCAATGTATAAGCATACAAGTTAATCCAACAGATGTTATAATAATATACAAACAGTACAAGGAAGACTGTAAACTCATTTTCCTGTATTAGTGTTTTGTGGAGGAGTCTGATGGGGGGAGGATGAGGAGAGGCAGGAGTGGAGGAGGAAGGAGGTGTAAGTACTGTTTGAGAAAGGGGTAGAATAGAGAATTATGGAGTTGGGGTGGAAGATGGTTCTAAAGGGAGGGGGGCCTGTAGGAGAAAGTTGAGTGGCCAGTCGCCATGCTGGGGAAGGGGATGTCCATGGTGCGTAGATCATAGGAAGAGGGGGCCAGGGGGGACAGCATGTAAGAGATATGGGGGGAAGCAGACAGAACCAACATTTGGCTATGAGGGTTAGTGAGTGGATACAGCATCTGTAGAATAGAGGTGGGATGCTGAGGGAGGAGTAGAGGCTGCAGTGGTGAGTTTGAGGGAGGGAGGGAGTTAGAAGCAAAGCAGCAGAATGAATTCAATAGGGTATCTAGCCTGGATAGTGAAGAGACAGGGGCTGTGCTGTAAACAACATTGGCATAGTCAAAAATAGACGTGATCATCTTTTTAACTATTTCATGATGGATAGGGAGTAGGAGGGAGTCTTTGTTATGGTTGAGTATACCTAGTTTGTAGCTGAGCTTGGTAGTGATTGCATCTATGTGGACTGAGAAATCCAGGTGGGATTCCAGCCAAATGAATAGATATTTGTATGCTGAGACATAGTCAAGTGGGGTACCGTCCAGGGTAGTGAAAGCTTGGGGGGAGGGTGTTCTGCCAATTTCTAGGCAGAGTCAAAGATCGTGGAAATGGTCTTAGAAGTGTTAACTTTCGATTGGTTTGTGAGGAACCAAGATTGCACCTTGTTTAGGTCCTGTTGGAGAGAGGAGTGGACTTTAGAGAAAGTGGGTCCGGAGGCAAATAGAATGGTGTCATCCGCATTCATATGTATGTGGAAACTGGAACAGATTATTGCACCAGACTTCATTTTTCTAACTATAAAACAAACAATCCTCTCTCATTGACCTTGCCTTCAAAAATACTCCAACGTCCCTTTGCTCCGCTTATTAATTTACAGGCTAGCTACCTAAGTCTGCACTAACAAAACTTTCTTTTAACTAAAAATAGAAAACAGAATAATAGAAAAGTAAAAGAAATGCAGATTAGCCCCCAAGTTCTTGAAGCTTACCAGATGGCCCAACATGGCGACCACCGTCTGTTTAAAAATATAGACAAACTATAGTTATGGTTTGTAGGTGGATGGTTGGGACAGGAAATTTACTCACCCATACTAATCAATCACAATGCAGGGTTTTCTGTAGCCTTTCTATTAAAGATGATGACATTACATTATAAAATGGGTACAGAAATCCTCAAATCCTTAGTGGCTAGAACCAGGCACCTGATCATCCATTATTTTAGCCTATAAAATGGCTTGAATCAAACAAGAAATCTGAGTGGCCAAAACTGGTCACATGACCCTGCAGTAATTTCAAATACTGCACATCTCAAATTTTACTTTTTTTCCCCTGCTTTTTTAACTCTTAAAACCATTTTATAAACACAGTAACTCACTCCAGGGTGGACAGTAAAGCCATAAATTACCACACTTTGCAGGTGGTGGAAGGCACTTGGCTGCATCTTGTGCCTCACAACCTACCTGGAGCATTTGGTAATTAAGCATTACCGCACACTCTGTCATGTGTTACTGCTTACATAATGCATGGTCATCCTGGCATTTAGCCTAATCACAAATCACTACGCAAGCATAGAATTTAAAAAAAAGCTTGGTAGCCATTTTTTTCTTACTTGCAAAACAACCTAAGCAGGTAAGTAAACAAGTGACTAAAAACACCCCCTTGTTTTCCATCCCCTCCATTACCACATGAAAGAAGACAGTCATACCCACAACAGCCACCAGAAGGGAGGGCAGATGGGCAAGGAGCTACTTTGTATTCAATGCCAATGTCACTCCTTTGGTTGGCCAACAGGGGGAGCATGGAGCTAGGTGGCTCACTACCTCTTCATATAACAATAACTAAATCATAATTTGTTAATGATGAATTTTTTTCTCTGTGCATCTTTACTTTGGAAGGACTGTTGTCATCACTGAGAAACTTGACAAACTGGCTGACTTCTAAACGAGAACTAAGGGATTTCTGTCCTGCTGGATGCTCTGTTGTCATAATTAGTTAAGTGGAAGACATGGTCAAGTAAGAGGACTAATAGCCTCAATCCATTTCTCCCAGTTATCACTAAAATAATGAATAAAAACAATAAAAATGACATGTTCTGTTACATTTATAAGTAAGTAAGTAAAGTTTATCTAGCACCCTATCCCAGAGGCTCTGGGTGCTATACAGGCAAGCAGGAGATAAAAATACACAAAATACATCAAATACAAAAACATAAATCAGTAACAACGACTGTGAACAAACACTGATATACAAGTAAAATCCCCATTCAAAATAACACAATTCAGCAGTCTGCTATTCCTAAAACTCATAAGCAATAAACAAACCCAAGCTGGGTGACAAACTATCATCCATTTCATCCGGCATCTCCTTCTCTGAAATCCTGCCAGTCTGGGAGAGGGAGGCAGATGGACGGAAGGTCAGAGAAGGGGAGATTGGGGAGCTAAACATGTGGCTCAAGGGCTGGTGCCAGGGAAAAGGACACAGATTTGTAGGGAACTGGTAACAGTTTTGGGAGTGAAAGTTCTTTAAATCTGATGGACTGCATCTGACTAAGGAGGGAGTCAGTGCATTGGGGCAGAAGTTTGATGTCTTTGTGGAATATTTAAACTAGCAAATGGGGAGATGGGGGTGCAGCACCCCATATGTCAAATGGGAAGAACACCCCTCCACCCCTCAGCTAGTGGTCAAACAGGGATTCAGCATGTTTGCAGTTCATTTGCATCACTAGGTAAGAAAAAAGGTCCTTCTTCTCATATGCACGCACAGGGGAAATGCCAGACCTCACCCAACAACTAACACACTGAAATCTGGCCAATGGAAAATCATGTACACAAATGCTCACAGCCTGGAAAATAAGATCTCAGACCTGCAGGCAATAATGTCAGAGGCTAAACTGGTAGTAGCAATTAGTGAGACATGGTTTACCAGTAACCACACTTGGGAGACTTCAGTACCTGGCTATCTACTGTTCAGAAGAGACCGAGGTACAGAAATTCAGAATACGCATAAGGAGCCAGAAGAACTGTGGGTCACACTGGAAACAGGAAATGGGACAGCCATAAGAACTGGGGTTGTCTACAGGCCCCCAGTCCAGGGGGAGGACATAGACACATTACTGTTAGAAGATATGCAAAACATGACTGCTAAAGGGGAGGTTCTGATAACGGGAGACTTCAACATGCCGGATACAGATTGGTCAATACCAGCAGGAACATCTGCCAGAACTAGACACATGGTGGATTCCCTGCAGAAGGAGGGCCTCAAACAACTGGTACAACTACCCACAAGAGACAGGGCTATCCTAGATCTAGTACTGACTAATAGGGAAGGGATCACAGCTCTCCAGGTAGAAGGTCACCTGGGGGCCAGTGACCATCACATGGTATGGTTCATTTTGGCCACTACAATTAAATATCCCATTCCAAGGCAAAATATGGGACTTCAGAGGAGCTGACTTTGATCAGATGGCCAACAGAGTTAAGCTAGCCTTGGAAAAAAGAAACACATGTGAGGGGTTACAGGCAAAGTGGGCAAGCATTAAGGATGCAATACTTGAAGCAACATCCCATTGTGTTAGAAAGAAAAGGAAGTGCAAAAGAAGAAGGAAACCACGTTGGTTCTCAAATACAGTAGCAGAAAAGGTCAGAGCCAAAAGACTGGCCTTCAGAAAATATAAGGGAACACAGTGGGATGAAGATAAGGAAGCATACCAAACTGCCTGAAGGAAAGCAGGGAAGTCAGTAAGGCAGGCAAAGTCCCAAACTGAGGAAACACTAGCATGAACAGTAAAAGAAGGTGAAAAGACTTTTTATAGATACATTAGTGAAAGGTGAAAGTCCAGAGGTGGGTATTGCTAAGCTCAAATGAGTAAAGGAAGCTTGTGAGGAGGAGGACCCTGTAAAAGTATCTATCCTAAACAGATACTTTTGCTCAGTATTTACTGAAGAGAAGGTAGGGCAGGGCCAACAGCTCAGCACCATGGACACAGGGGGGAGGGTGGTGAGCACTACTCCCTTCACAAAAGAAAGAATCCTACAAGAGCTCACTAAGCTCAGGGTGGACAAGGCAATGGGACATGATGGCATACATCCCAGGGTACTTAAGGAGCTAAGAGTGGAACTAGCAGAGCCATTATCAGAACTGTTTAGTGAGTCTCTGAGCACAGGAGAGGTCCCAGAAGACTGGAGAAGGGCTCATGTGATCCCGCTCAACAAGAGTGGTAGCAGGGAGGAGGCAGGGAACTACAGACCAGTCAGTCTTACCTCAGTAGTGGGCAAGATTATGGAGGTACTCCTTAAGGAAAGGATAGTGCAACACCTGGAATCCATAGGGGCACAGGATCCAAGACAGCATGGGTTTACAAAAGGAAGGTGTCCTGTCAAACTAATCTCATAGACTTCTTTGACTGGGTAACCAGAATGGTGGACCAAGGGGGAGCAGTTGATGTCGCCTACCTGACTTCAGCAAAGCTTTTGACACTGTTCCACATAGAAGACTGATAAATAAGCTGGGTAGGTTCGGGGTGGGTCAGAAGTTGATCAACTGGGTGGCAAACTGATTGATGGGCAGAAAACAGAGAGTGGTGGTAAATGGTATACAATCAGAAGAGATGCAAGTCACAAGTGGGGTACCTCAGAGATCAGTCCTGGGGCCAGTCCTCTTCAATATCTTCATTAGTAACATTGCAGATGGACCAGACGGTGAGGCTTGTCTGTTTGCAGATGAAACCAAGATCTGCAATGCAGTAGATGATCTAGATGGGGTGGGAAGAATGAGAAGAGATCTGGATAAACTAGCAAAATGGTCGGAAGAGTGGCAACTGGGATTTAATGCAAAGAAGTGCAAGATCATGCCATAGGGAAGAGAAACCATGAAGCCACCTATAGGTTGGGAGAGGAGTTGCTGGCAGTCACAAAGGAAGAAAGATACTTGGGCATCATCGTCACTGATTACCTGAAATCATCCAAGCAGACCTCTAAAGCAGTAGGTAAGGCTAGGGGAATGTTGGGCTGTATTAGTAGGGGTATCACAAGTCATAAGAGGGAGGTAATAATTCCTCTTTACAAGACACTGGTTAGGCTCCATCTGGAGTACTGCATGCAGTACTGGAGGCCACACCTTCACAAGGACATTAACCAGATTGAAGCAGTCCAGAGAAGGGCAACCAAAATGGTGCAGGGACTGCATCAGAAGACATATGAGGACAGATTAACAGAGCTCAATATGTATACCCTAGAGCAAAGGAGGGAGAGAGGTGATATGATCAAAACATTCAAACACCTTAAGGGCATTTACAAGGTGAAAGAGTCTAACATATTTCAATATAAGAAAAATAGCAGGACAAGAGGACACAGTATGAAATTAGAGGGAGGCCAATTAAGGGGTAATGTGAGGAAGTTCTTTTTCACAGAAATGGTGGTGGATGCATGGAATGGCCTACCTCAGGAAGTGGTGGCTATGAATACAATGCAGGACTTTAAACAGGCATGGGATAGGCATAAGGGAGCAATACAGATGAGTATGAATAGATAGGCCACTGACACAGTAAAGGCCGATGGCACATTTATAAGGTAGAAAAAGAAATGAGAAGACTGGATGGGCCTTGCAGTCCTTATCTGCCATCAGCTTCTATGTTTCTATGTTTCCAAATGCCTCTCTAAAAAGATGCACCTTCAGACCCTGCTTAAACACCTCCACTGATGGGGCCTCTCTCAGTGATCATATAAGCAAGTTCCATATGACCAAGCCCATCACCTCAAATGATCAATCTCCAGAGGTCTTCAACTGGGCCCTGGGAACCGCCTTCGGTGAAAGAGCAGACCGAGTGTACAGGGCTTACAGGAGTCAAGAGGTCACTCAGGTAGCCAGGGCCCAATCCGTACAGTGCTACAAAATGGCTAGAAATCGGTGCACCAAGCTTATCAGGCTTGCAAAAGCCAATTTCCATAAGACCCAGCTTAACGACGCATGGGGAGATAGAAAGAGGTTTTGGGACAACATCAAGAACATCTTTGGTAAAGATCAAAAGCAGCACCCTAAGATGCTCAACATTACTAACTCATTCTCCTCAGATCTGCTAGCCATTGCTGATGCCTTTAACCAGGCCTTTACAGACTGTCCTCAGTGCTGCCTCCAGACTACCTTCTGCCTGTGGAGGACCAAGGTTGCACCAACCTGCTCATAACTAACCACCCAGCCTTCTACTTTAAGAAGGTGACAGTGAAGGAGGCCCTAACGATGGTCAGGAAAGTCCTAGGTAAAACCAGATTGGGGAGTGATGGGCTAGACATGAAGTTACTTTCTCTCACCCTTGATGTTCTTATCATGCCCATAACAATGCTATTTAATAAATCCTTGGCCCTAGCTCAATTTCCAGAGGTATGGAAGCAAGCCCTGGTAACTCCAGTGCATAAGAATGGTGACAAGGCACTGGTGTCAAACTACAGGCCAATATCTATCCTCTCCCCACTATCCAAAGCTTTGGAAAAAATTGCGGCAAGTCAACTCACAGAATACCTTAATAAGTACAATCTGCTCTGCCCAAACCAACATGGCTTCAGGCAAAAACACAGTACCACCACGGCACTGCTGGAATACACTGACTATGTGCACAAGGCGCTGGATGAAGGCAAATTGGTGGGGTCCATCTTCATCGACCTCACCAAAGCCTTCAACACCGTCAACCACCTTCTACTAGTACTCCAGCTCCAAAGATTGGGTGTGGCGCCAAACGCCGTGAATTGGTTCAATGACTACCTAACACACAGGAGCCAGCGAGTCAAAATCGACGGCAGCGTTATCCAGCTCCCGAGATGTACTCCTAGGAGTCCCTCAAGGATCAGTTCTAGGGTCCCTGCTTTTCAGCCTCATTGTAAATGACCTACCCACAGCCTGTGACACCAGACTTATTCTGTATGCTGATGACGCCGTGCTGCTGAGCAGCAGCACCTCTCAGGCTGCCCTACAAACAGAACTACAGAACTCTTTCAGTAAACTCGAGGACTGGTTCAGTAGGCAAAAGCTGCTACTAAATTACAAGAAAACCAAGGCCATGCTACAATCCAGCCCCTGCAACAAACACAAGCATGCTCCCCTTGTAATCACCAACAAGGCTGGTGAGCAGATTGAGCAGGTGCACTTGTTCAAGTACCTTGGAGTCACCATTGATTACTCTCACTTATACACACCAAGTAGACTCCCTTGTCAAAGTGGTAAGCATCAAAGATCGGGGTCCTCTGTGAGACAAAATCCCTCACCCGGAAGCACTCAGATCTCAGTCTCCAGCTCCATACTCTCCATGATAGAGTATGGGCTGGTGTCTATGGAGCTGCTACTGATATAGTGCTCAAAAGGGTCCAAATTGCACTCAATAAGGCATGCCACCTCACCCTGTGTGCAGATCACTACACTCATACTTGCACCCTGTATGAGCGTACAAACTGGCTTAATCTAAAAGACAGTATCAAATACCAAACTTGCCTCCTGGGAAAGAAGACACTCCTCGGAAAAACCCCACCCTGTATAGGAAACTTGCTCGAGACTTCTCTCTCAACACACATCACCAGACGGAGGAAGAATGGAGCACTGTCCATACCATTCCACCGAACCTCATTAGGCAGCATGCTTTCTCCTATCGGGCCCCCTCTGGATAAATGAACTCCCGATGAAATTACAAACAAACAACAGTCTGTCTCAATTCAAAGTAAGCCTCAAACAGCACCTAATGTCTAACTCAAAATGCACCTGCTTCTCAGGCCCCACTTGATAGACAGGCCTACCCCCACGGTAACACCCAGCAGGGCTACCTAGAGAACCCTGCCTCCATTCCAGCCTAGCCAAGGGCTTAAGTAAGCTATCAGTCCTCTTTAAACACACTTGGTACTGCCCCTCCCAAACCACCCCCACACACACAGCATACTCGACAAAGCCCTCTGGAGCTGCCCCCCCATCACAGCCCCCCCTCCGTTTCACTATTCTCCACCTCTCACTCTCTGCGGTTGGTTTCAACCCCAATTCCCCTTGTTTCACTGTCACTCAGCCTCTCGTCATCTGGGATAGCATTAAACCCTATGTAGTTACTCTGCCATAGTCTATCAACGGATTTGGAAGTTTCCAGGGGTGTGCTATCTAGCGCAACTGATTAGAAATAGTTTAGTATTCAATTACAACTGCTCAGTTTTTTATGCTATTTGTCTAATTGTCATGTAATCGCTCTTTAATGCCTAATGATCAGGCCTCTGTAACCACTGAATATGTGTATTGTCTTATTGTCCACCCTGATGTGGAACCTTTGTAAAAGAGCTCACGCTCAAAGGTCTTTCCGAAATACTAATTAAACAAATTAAACAAAGTATACGGCTTTTAGGTGAGCAATCCCACCTTGAAGGTGATTCTCCATCTCACTGGCAGCCAGTGCAGATCATGCAGGGTTTATTTATTTATTTATTTTGAATTATTGGATAGCACCAGTGAGCGGATGCTCATTAATTGGTTCTACGTCAGTTAACAAGTACACAGTGACACATAAACTTTCAGATACAGAGTGGTTCAGTAGCAAATATACAAACACATATTATGGTACAACAATACAGATAATGTTCATGGTTACACTATACTGAGGCATTGTACAATGTATGCCCACATCAAGCAGAGACAAAAATCAGTAGAGTAGACAGACTGAGGAGAAGGGGGAGAAGATGTAGAGGTAATGGTAAGAGGAAGGGATGGGTGCGGGTAGGAGGTGGAGGAGTAGGGGTAGGGAAGAGAGGTGGAGGCATGCAGTGCCATGGGAGAGGATGGTGGGTCAGTGAAGTGCAAGGTTGGGGCTACCCAGTGGAACAGTGGCAGGGTTAAGGAGTGCTAAAGGGTAAGTGCAGATTACGGCAATGGGATTACTGACTTGAGGTGGGATTTAGTGGGGGCAGGCACAGGTACCAGTGGTGAGAAGGTGTTTGTGCAGTTTGTGTTTAAAAGAGCCAGTCATTGCTGCATCACATGTCCTGAGGTAGTGCATTTGTCCAGAGGGGCGCCCGGTATGAGAAACCCCACTGAGCCAAAGTACTGCAGCACTTTTGCACATGGAATACCTGAGAGGCAGTGCTTCTGGTTTGCTTTGTTCTCCAGGAAAGGGGTCAGTAGGTTCTGTACTCCTGGTGGTAGAAGATTTAAGGAGGTTTTTTTGGCAAGGAGGCAGGTTTGGTACCTGCTTCTTCCACTGAGCTGTAGCCAGCCAGCCATGGTATAGAAATCACATGTGTGCATGAGTCTAGCAGCACCTGTGAGGAGATAGCAGGCTTTATTTGGCGTAGCTGAGATGTGGTGGAGGGCTGTGCCTGTTGCAGATCCATAGATCACCAGCCCATATTCGATAAGTGAGACTACTGTGCTATTGATGGCAGTGCTCAGGGCTTTGTGTGTGAGACAGTGCCTGTGCTGATACAGGATCCCAACGCTGGTATTGATGGCCCTTGCCATTACATTGATGTACTCGGCATATGATAGGGTGGAATCGACAGTGATGCCTAGGTATTTGAAAAGCCAAACAAGTTCGAGAGTGGCACCCCCAATGTTCATAATTGCAAGTGGGAAGGCTCTGTGTTTGCTCTGTGGAGTGGAGAACATCATGGTCTTGGTCTTTTTATACTTCAAGACCAGTCTATGGTCACCGGAATTTGGTGGAAGCTCTTCACAGAATAACTCTAAGAAAAGCAAAGATAAAAAATATAATGTGAAAGGTCACAATGAGATAATAAAACTGAAGAAGAAGATGGAAACTGGAGACCAAGTGAACTGAACATTAAATTACAGACTTATGAAAATTAGAATGTTTTGTATCCCAGAACTTAAGTTGATGGGGGAGGAAGAGCGACGATGCGACCAGACCTAAGCACCTGTATATTTTTTCTTGTTTTCTTTATATTTTATGTTGATAACCATGGATATTATTTATTTATTCATTCAAAGGTACCACTAGACCAGAAAGGGAATCCAGAAAAGAACCGAGTTGATTTTCACTTAAATTGTGGGGGATATGTACAACCCCCGGGGGAAGCCTACAGGGTAAGGCAAATAGCCCAAACTAGATGGAATATTCCGTCCTTGTCAGGGATGAATCTGATGTTGGAAGTCACTATGTATATAGTTAATAAGCAGAGGGAAGAAGATAATCAGATAGTGAGGGGGCAGAAACAAACGAGAAGGTACAAAACTAAAGCAGAGCAAAGAGCATTGAAAAGTGGGTCAGGAAGGCACAGGTTAGAAGTAAAGAAACCCAGAAGCATGAAGCACAAGGCAACAGATATAAGAGAATGCAGACAGGGATACTGTCAGAATAGATAGTCAATGTCACAGATTAAGAAAACCCTAAAAGTGGTGTTCCAGAATGTCAACGGACTAAGTAATCCTATAAAAAGAACTAAAATAATTTCCCACTTAAAAAAAATGCACCCTCAAATTATTCCTTTACAAGAGACTCACCTATCGAAAGAAGAACACCGAAAGTTACTCAAATATGGAACGACAGGAGTAGTGGCTAGTACATATACAAGAGGACGCAGGACAGGCACAGCAATCCTTGTCCCACGAATGTCAACATTTCAGATAACAGATACATATCAGGATGGGGAGGGCAGGTTATCTTTAATAAAGTGAACTTGGGAGGGACAAACACACACAGTAGGAAGTCTATACATACCACCAGGCTCCGAGAGTACAGTATATCATGCAACCTTCAAATAAAATAATAGCTTTTAAGCAAGAGGAACTAATTTTAGGAGGAAACTTAAATCTTTTAATGAATCTAACAAAGGACAGCTCAAGCTCTAACACCCCCAAGGCCACAAAGGGTCAGAATCATGGCAAGAGGTTAATAAAAGACTTAGCCTTAATAGATACCTGGAGGCATTGTCACCCAGCAACATGGGGATATACCCATTTTTCAGGGGTATATAACACTTACTCTAGAATTGACTACTTCTTAGTTGAGGCAGAATCACTTGATATAATATATAAAACCAAAATTCATCAAATCTTCCTATCAGACCATGCAATTATCACTGTAGAACTAGAAGCAGAGCAGGAAACACAGATAAAACAGTGGAGATTTAACAACATGCTAATAAGAGATAAACAATTTAAAGAACAAAATACAGCAATGGATCCCTAGAATAATACAAGAAAACACTATAGAAGAAATAACAGAGGGAACACTCTGGGATACATTAAAGGTACTAAGGGGGGAGATAATAGCATATTGAGTCAGTCTGACTTTGATTTGTCTGAAGCTGAGAACCTTGCTGCACTGCAAAGAACAAACTATAACTCCATTTAGGAGCTGGAAACTTGGTAAGGCAAAATATTGTAAAGCAGGGGAGCTACGCTTTCTACAAAAAGTTTCATTTTTTTTTCCTTATTGGCATTAAGCAGAGAATTGCAGGATTCCGTTAAAAGTGTAGTAATTTTATAACCAGAGGGAGTGAGATACAACTGAATTTGCTTGATTGTTGGGGTTGAGACCTAGGATTTGGAAGGATATTTTTGCAACATTTTAAAAGTTTCCTGCTGGCTGAGAAGTTAAGTTTTTATCCCTGGTTTCACTGAAAGATTTTGTGTATTGGAATCAGACATAGCAGACTGTCTACATTGAAAGGCCTGCTTACATCACAGGTGTCACTAGTCAATCAATTGGCTTAATTCTTAAGATTTTCAGTGCAGGAAGAGTGTAAAGCACAGCTGACTTATTTTGGGGCTGACTGCTTTCAGACAAACCACCAGGCTGTTTTGGGGCTGGGGATGTTTACCTGTGTCTGACTTGGATGTCTGTATTTTTCTCTGTTTGATTAGCAGGGTATTTTCTCTGTCAAATTGTTGTGTAGGGCATCTTGCTGACAGAAAGGCACTCATCGCAGCACTGGGTCAGAGCTTTTAGCTGATTGTTTTGTGAGGGCACAGTTTAGGCCCAACCCTTCCCACCCTCACCCACACCACCCCTGAAATAGTTCCTTTATACCTGGGTTCTGACATCATTCTCAAGAGTGCAAGGTGCATATCACTGTCATATCCTCTAGCACACTGCACTGACAATATAAGCATACACATTGTATAATATATATATTCTATATAACAAACCAATCACACACACACACAAAGAAAAAAGTAGATAAACATGTGGGGAGTAGTACAATGTAATGGCTGTGGGGCAGCAGTCTTCTGGGAGTCTTTCTGGAGGCTGAGATGCTGCCCTATTTGCAGACAACTCTCTGCCCTGAGGGAGGAAGTTGCCCATCTTCAGGCCATGCTGGACAGTAGTAAGGGAACCTTTCCCCAGGCCACACTGGACGGTAGGAAGGGAACCTCCCCTATCCAGGGAGCACCAGAGCCACCACCACTACCTCAGAGGTTGTGAAGAAAGCACAGCAGTTGGACCACAGTGGGCTCAGGAAGGGTGAGGATGGTG
The DNA here is from genome assembly GCA_016271365.2 of Neoceratodus forsteri. NCBI lineage: Eukaryota > Metazoa > Chordata > Ceratodontiformes > Ceratodontidae > Neoceratodus > Neoceratodus forsteri. The sequence goes on along the minus strand of CM057453.1, from coordinate 874,415,497 downwards.
GAACAGAGGCACACCCAGTCAGTTGTTGCACTCCACAATCCATACACCATTCTGGGGGAGCATAGCTCCCCTATGGATGCACCTGCAGAGAAGACTAAGGAGGCTGAGGACAGCTGTCACATGGGAGGTCCACAGGAAGGAGACAGAGGACACCACAAGGAAAGGAAGCAGCTCCTGGTGGGGGACTCAATTATTTGGGGGATAGAGCTGGGGGGAGCAGGGAAAACTGAAGTAAGGTGCCTGCCTGGTGCCATGGCTTGGAGGGACAGGAAGTGCATCCTCAGGATCACGAGAACAGCTGCACAGGAGTCTGAGCTGGATGTCATTGTCCACCTAGGGACAAATGACTTGGCTCATCATGAGATTAGAGCAGCAGAAGGACTTTGTAGAATTGGGGAGGGGCCTAAGACAAGTAGCACACACAGTATCCTTCTCAGAGGTGCTGCCTGTCAATGGCATGAGTGAGGTGAGGGAACTTTGCACCATGCAGTTTAATGAATGGTTGAAAAAATGGTGTGGAGCACAGGGGCTTCATTGGGGACTGGGGTTCCACCTGGAGGGACACCAGCCTATACTGGCAGGATGGTCTGCATCTGTCCAGGAAGGGAACAAGTCTTTTGAGCAATCAGTTAAATGCTTCATTGGCAAGCTTTTAAACTAGTCAAGGGGAGGCACTGATAAGCAGCAGGAAAATCCCAGCCTCTCCTACAAAACAGGGTACTAAATGAGAAAAGACTGAGGTAGAAAGGTCAGTGGGGATGCTGCAACAGAAGGTAAAGCCATCAAAAATGGAGAGCAATGAGTACCAATGCCCGTAGTCTGAGTAACAAAGCTTTCTGAATTAGTGGCCTTGATGGAGGAGGAACATCTGGATAGTGGCAGTCACAGAAACATAGTACACAAAAACTATGACTGGGATGTAAACATACCAGGATACACTATCTACAGGAGGGACAGGGAGGGTAAAGAGGAGGTAGCTCTTTACATAAGGGAAGGAATCAAAGCAACAGAACAAAAGGGTAAACAGGGAGAGAAGAAGCACTGTGGGTAAATCTTGGAGACTGGCAATGGCACCACAATCCGCACAGGGTTAGATACAGACCTCTTCTCAGGGGAGGAAATGGACAAGAAATGATAGAAAGTATACTTAGATTGGCAGAAAAGGGAGATATTGCTGATGGGTGATCTGAATATGCCAGATGTTAACTGGAGTGCAGTTGCAGCAGCCACTTCTAAGAGTGGGTTATTCTAGATGCCCCACAGGGGCATGCCTTAGACAACTAGTATTGGAGCCCACTCGAGAGGAACAATCTTAGACCTGGTTCTCTCAAATGAAGATGAAGAGGATCACAGATGTAGAAGCGGGTAGCCATCTGGGAACTAGCAACCATCGAACAGTATGGTTCACAATAAACACAGCAATAGAGTCACGCCATACAAGACAAAGGTACTGGATTTTAGGAGGGCTGACTTTGCCAAAATAGGTGAGCACCTAAGAGAATGCATTAGCAAATGGGCAGGAAGGAGGGTGGAAGAACAATGGGAATAATAAAAACTGCCATCACAGAGGTAACAAGCCTTTGTGTAAGCAAATAAACAAAATGAAACGAGGTAAGAAACCACTATGGTTCTCAAAGGAAGTGGCAGTGAAGGTTCAAGAAAAAAGCATTCAGAAAGTACAAGGAATCACAGAAGGAACAGGACAGAGAACTGTATCAGTTAAAGCAAAGGAAGCTGGAAGGCAGTCAGAACAGCAAAGGCCCAAACTGAGGAAAAGATAGCCAACTCAGTTAAGAAGGTGGATAAAACCTTTTATAGGTACATCAGGGAGCGAAGGAAGACCAAGGAGGGATAGTGAGGCTTAATAAAGGGAGGGAGGGTGGGCGGAGGATGATCATGGAAAGGCAGAGATACTAAACAAATATTTTGCTCAGTATTTACAAAGGAAGAGGGAGGTACCTAAAACAAACAGTAGAAACACTCTGGATACAGAAGTTGATACCAGCCCATTTACAGAAGAAAGGGTTCTGAAGAGAACTCTTAAAACTGAAGGTGGACAAAGCAATGGGGCCTGATGGGATTCATCCCAGAATTCTAAAGAACTAAAGGGTAGAACTAGTGACACCACTGACTACCCTCTTTAACAAATCATGGGAGGATGGGGTGGTACCCGAGGACTGGAGGAGGGCAGCTGTGATTCCCTTCACAAAAGTGGGAGCAAGGCAGAAGCGGAAACTACAGACCTGTTAGTTTAACCTCAGTGGTAGGGAAAATGATGGAATCACTTCTGAAGGAAAGAATTGTTGAGTATCTAGAGGCCAGAGGGCACAGGACCCAAGGCAGCATGGATTCACAGCAGGAAGGTCATGCCAGACAAATCTGATAGATTTCTTTGACTGGGTGACCAAAGTAGTTGATCAGGAGGGCTGTGGACATGGCCTACCTAGACACTTTAGCAAGGCATTTGACCAGTCCCACACAAAAGATTAATATACAAGTTAGCCAGCCTGGGAGTGGGTCCCAGGATGACAGCCTGGGTAAAGAATTGGCTGGAGAATAGGACACAGAGAGTAATAGTAAATGGAGTCCACTCTGAAAAAAGGGGTTAGTAGTGGGTACCGCAGGGTTCAGTATTGGACCGGTCCTCTTCAATGTCTTTATAGCGACATTGCAGAGGACTGGAAGGAAAAGTATGACTCTTTGCAGATGACACAAAGATCTGCAACAGAGTTGATGCACAAGGTGGGGTGGAAAGGATGAGAAGGGACTTGGCAAGGTTAGAGGAATGGTCAAATGTATGGCAGCTTAGATTCAATGCTAAGAAGTGCAAGGTAATGCACCTGGGAAACAAAATCCGGGAAGAGTACACAATGGGGGTGAGATACTAACAACAGCAAAGTGGAAAGGGACCTGGGGGTAGTCATATCAGATGACCTAAGGTGGGCAAGCAATGTGAGGAGGGCAGCAAGGAGGCTGAGGGGATACTGGGATGCATAGGGAGGCATCACCAGTAGAAAACAAGAAGTTATTATCCCTCTGTACAGACAGCTGGTGAGACCCCATCTGAGTACTAATGCAGTTCTGAGCCCAATCTCTGCAAAGACATAGACAGAATGGAAGCTGTCCAGAGGAGGGCAACTAAATGGTGCAGGGTCTGCACGGAAGACATATGAAGAGAGACTTAAGGAGCTTAATATGTAGCCCTCGAGGAAAGGAGGAGAGAGGGGACATGATAGAAACTTTAAAGTACCTCAAGGAATCAACAAAGTCAAGAGGTAGCATCTTTCAAAAAGAGGTGTGCAAGAAAAGGGGCACAATTTGAAGATAGAAGGGGGTGGCTCAGAGGTAATTTAAGGAAGTATTTTTTCACAGAGAGGGTTGTGGATGTATGGCAGCCTTCCAGAGAGGTTGTGAGTCAAAAACAGTGGTGGAATTCAAGCATGCATGGGACAGTCATTAAGGCAATTCTAGGGGTGGGGGTAGGAAGAAGTAGGCTGCTGGTTAACTAGGATCTGCAGCTTATCCATCAGGTAGGGAAATGGGCAGACTGGGTGGGCCAAGCGGTCCTTATCTGCCATCAAATTCTATGTTTCTATGTTTCTATGCAATACATCAAAGGAAAAAGAGAGATAAAAATCAAAAAGAGTTGGAAAAGGAATTAGAAAGATTGCAACAAGATCATGTGACAGGGAAAACAGATAAGATTAAACAGACTAACCAGATTAATCAGGTAAAGGCAAAACTACAAGACATATTAAATCAAAAAACCGAACAAGCTTTGATGTATGTAAAGCAAGAGTACTACGAGGGAGGAAGCAGAGCAGCTAAATTATTAGCCTGTAGATTGAGAAAACAGCAGGCATTAGCAACAATCTCTAAATTAAAACACCTGACACAAGGCAATATATTAAACAAAACAAAAGACATATTAGAAGGCTTCAAAATATTCTATTCCAAACTATATCATCAACCACAGGAACCAGAAGAGGAAGAATATAAAAAATTCTTTACAAAAATGAAACTACCCCAAATTACGGAGGAACAAGGGAAATTTCTGACAGGCTCAATTACATCCCAAGAAATAAATAATGTATTAAAAAATTCCAAACCAAGTAAGAGCCTGGGCCCAGATAGCTTTGCAGCAGAATTCTATAAAACATTCAAAAAAATTTTACTCTCACCATTAACTAAATTATTCATAGCAATACAAAGCAATGAACCCCCATCCCTAGCAGTTGGCAATATGCTAATATTTCAACAATACTAAAACCAGAAAAAGACCCATTGAATTGTGAATCCTATAGATCAATTTTGGTTTTAAATCATGATTATAAACTCTTAACAGCCATTATGGCTAAAAGACTAGAAGGTATACTTCCCCACATTATAAATAAAGACCAAACAGGTTTTGTAATAAAATGCCAGACAGCAGATAATGTTAAAAGAACAATATATTTATTAGAAGAAATACAAAAGAGAAAAAAACCTTTCATACTTTTGAGTATGGATGCACAGAAAGCATTTGACAGAGTCTCCTGGAGATTCTTAACATATATAATAGACAAATTCAACTTCCCAATAGACTTCCTAAAAATCATACAAAATATATATACACCTCCACAAGTTATGATAAAGGTAAATGGCTCTTTTTCAACTCGATTCCCACTAAACAGAGGAACTAGACAAGGCTGTCACCTATTATTTCCTATATATGCAGAACCACTAGCACAGGCTATTAGGGAAAACGAAAGCATTACAGGAATTAAATACCTTAATACTAATCATAAAACAGCATTCTTTACAGATGACCTACTAATCTACCTAACAGAACCAGAAACCTCAATACCAAAACAGCTTGCCCTTTCAGGGGAGATGGAGGCTATCTCAGAATATAAATTAAACACAGGAAAAATGGAAGTTTTAACTATTAATTATCAACTAAGTGAATCCATACAGGCAAGATTCCCACTGAGGTGGACAAGTAATACATGTAGATATCTAGGAATAATATTAACAAAGGACACCCAAGCCCTATATGAAGCTAACTATGGCCCTTAATACAATCTATTAAGGAAGACTTCCTGAGGTGGGACCCTTTACCCCTCTCCCTAAATCAGAGAATACAGGTAATTAGAATGAATATACTTCCAAGGTACAGTACTTATACCTCTTCCAGACCCTAACGATATACCTGCAACAGTCAGATTTTAAAAAGTGGAATAACATGATATCTAAATTTATATGGCAGGGGAAGAAACCAAGAACAAAATATAAAATTCTCCAGTTACCAAAAAGCAAAGGAGGCCTTGCCCTCCCAAACCTAGAACAATATGCACAGGCAGTAATAACCCCACATATATTACAATGGTTAGATGAAGGGCAGATCCACATTGGAAAGAAATAGAAAGAGGACCCCAGCCAGAAGAGATAGAGAAGTGCTTATTTGGTCATACTATACCAAGAACAATTATGCAACAAGAAATCAGATTACAACAAACCAGACAATTCTTGAAAGTATGGAGATCATTACTTAAACAAATTAATGATTCTAAAATTAATTTAATCCAAAAATAATAGTAGATCCTAGATTTGAGCCGGCCAGACAGGACAATAACTTTATTAGATGGCATCAGCAAGGCCTGACCAGATTTGATCAAATATATGACCAAGAAGTATTTAGCCAGTTCAGAACATTACAAGAAAAATTCCAATTGATTCTCAGGACTTATTTAGATTCCTTCAGATAAGACATTATTGCACAAGTGAACTAGCCAAGGTATGGCACTAAAGAGAGATACATCCATTCATGAGGATAATAATAAACACAATAGAGATAATAATTCCAGACCATATAATATCAAAAGCTTACCAAGCTATAATTAATAATCAACCAAAGTCCAAAGTAAAGTCCAAAGTAAATTCTCAGCAATGCTGGCTGGAAGAATTAGGTATTAATATAGAAAAAGAGGAATGGGAAGAGATATACACTACAGTACATAAAATCACAAGCTCTCTAACCTGGAGAGAATTTGGCTGGAAATGTCTGATAAGATTTTTTAGAACCCCACAGATAGTGGGAAAATACAACCTGCAACTAGGTAAGACATGTTGGAGAGGATGTGGGGAACAAATAGCTAACCATATCCACATATTTTGGAGTGGTCCAGTACTGGAATTATTCTGGAGAAAGGTAGGAGAAGTACTGGGAAAATTGTTCCCAGAAATATGAATTTTAACACCAGAAATAGCAATTATATTAAAATTCACAAAGGAACTGGGAAGAGGCAATACCAAGCACTTACTGGGTACATTACTCTTGGCAGCTAATAAAGCAATTACCAGGAAGTGGTTACAGAGTGACTCGCCTACTCCTAGGGAGTGGGAGGACATAATATATCACATATATAGAATGGAGTTAATGACCGCCCAGCTCCACCTAAAAACTCAGAAAACCATTGATATATGGACCAAATGGTAGCTCTGGATTTCAGATCAGAGACCAGATTTGATTCCATAATAGGAATAATTCTGTTGACACGACAGGGACTACCACAAGGGATAAAAGGCATATGAAATAAATAACTGACATATGCAGCACTGACATAATGAGATTAATTGTAAAAGACCAATATGTATGATGAAACGAATGTGATGAAATGCTACATAAGAATTGTATCAAGAACTCGCACAAGTACCTCTCCTGGAAAAATGGAAACAATAAAAAAAAAAAAAAAGACCCATGGTCCTTAAAACACTGCTCCGTGGATGCAAAGCCACTTTGTACATCTGCCTCCAGATGTTCAGGGTGGTGATTGTTGGTGAATAAAACCAATTATCTGCATGAAGGAGCATTTGACATGAGCTAGAGGTCAGGAGGTTATTTAAGAGTAAGCTGAACAGCAGTGGTCCTAATATGGATTCTTGCAGTACACCAGATCTGACAAGTCTGCTGTCAGAGATCACGTCCCCGATTCTAACCTGCTAATAGTGGTTGCTCAGGTAGCTAGTGAACTAGCCCAAAGTTTCAGAGGAGGGCCCAGTGTCAGCCAGTTGTTTGAGGAGGAGCCCATGATGCACCGTATCAAATGCTTTTGATAGGTCAATGAATGTGGCTCCTACCAGGAGGCCTTGGTCTAATGCGTGGTGGATGTATCCCGTAAATTCTAGCAAGGCCATGATGGTGCTGTGGTCACCCCTGAATCTGCGCTGTTCAGGACACAGTAGTTGATGGTGGTTGAGGTACTCCACAAGCTGATTAGCCACGATCTGCTCTAGGGCCTTGGAGAACGGGGGAGTATCGAGATTAGTCTCTAGTTATTGTGCAGAGTCTGATCACTGCTTTTGTGCACCAGGGTAACTGTCGCAGATTTCCAGCATTGAGTGAATTGTGAGTGACAGAGTGAGAGGTTTATAATTTGTGTCAGTGGGCTAAGAACTTCCTCAAGTGCCAGGCTAACAAATTTTAGGTCTAGGGAGTCCCCACTGCGTCTTGACTTCCCTAGTACCTTTTCCAGGTATTTTCTGGCATCGGCTTCAGAGACTACTTTGAAGTGAAATAGCTGTTGGTCATGGGGAGGCAATTGTTTCCCTTGTGGGTCATTTGTGGTGAGGGGGTTGAAGAAGTTAGCAGGAAGCACACTGCTGAGGTCCATGAAGGAATGATTCAGGGAGCTGGCAATGAGAAGAGGGTCTAAGGACGTCATCCCATTGATTGTGAGCATAGCTGGAGCATTTTTGGGGTCTTTCCCAGTGATGTCATTGAGGTTGTCCCAAAAGGATTTGCTACTATTCCACGAACTGATGAGGGTTTCTTTGTAGTAGGTGCTTTTTGCATGACAGATGACTTTCATGCAGTCATTTCATGCTTGTTTGTACCATTGGATATTTGCTGCTGAGCCATGTGCTCATACCACTTGCCAGAGATGATCTCTTGAGGAGAGTTGCTCTAGCAGATCCGGAGTAATCCAGGGGTTGTAGTGTCCTTTGACCAATCTTGTTTTTATCGGGGCATGCTTGTCACAGACAAAATTGAATTTGGTTATGAAGAGGTCAAGGGCTACATCCACGTCCTTGTCTTCATACAGGTCAACCAGCCTTGGTACTTGAGGTCTGTTTTGAGTTATTGTAGATGGCCTTTTAGGAGGACACGGCTTGATATATTTCTGGCAGGAGGTTTGCTGTATTTGTTATTCCAGGTGCGTGTGACAGGGGAGTGGTCACTCAGAGAGTCTGGGAGTACAGTAATATTGTCGATATGTGCAGGACGGTTAGTGAGTATCCAATCCAGCAGGGTGCTAGTGCCAGTTTTGTAACTGACTCTTGTTAGAGATTCTATCATTTGGGAGAAGTGGATGGCAGACAAGGTGTCCTTGATACTGGCAGATTATGGGAGTCACATAACATGACCTCAGCCCTTCCACAAATAAATACTGTAAAAGCTGTGTTGTGGGAAGTACTGTGGCTCATGTATAGCTGTGAAAACTCAGCCCCTGTGCCCCCCCACCCCAGTAATAACAACTCTGCTCTAGAACGTCCTTTATGATTAAGAGACATTGGATGTTGCATTGCCATTGCCACCATTGTTTGTAAAAAGCTTTTTTGAGAGATTTATTTTTTAATTAGCACTGTTTGAACTATCTACCCAGAGCAGCTGGCTTTCTGCACTGCTTATTCGACAGGGTCTTTTGGCTAAATAAACATGCAGCAAATTGTGAATGGGCTCAGATGTCCTCCAAGTGCTAAATGGCTTTACACCCCCTTCTTATACTACCAGCAGCAGGTGCACAAACTGTTTAGAGCACAACCAATACATCAGGGCATAGTTAGCATTGGCAGTGATAACAACTTCAGCAGCTGACAAATCCATTTAGTGTATAGAGCCTGGAAATAGTGCAGAATGGCAAGCAAGAAGTGTGCAAATGGTACAAATGTAACAAAAAATGCAATTTTTATTGTTTGTGTTCATTATTTTATTGATAAATAGGAGAAATAGATTGAGGCTAATAGTCCCCTTTTTTGACCATGTCACCCACTTACTAAATGTAACAAGTAATAGAGCATCCAACAGGACTGCAATCTCTCAGCTCTTGTTTAAAAGTCAACCAGTTTGTCAAGGTTCTCAGTGATGATAAGTCCTTCCATAGCAAAGGTGCAAAGAGAAAAAAATTCATCTTTAACAAATTAGAATTTCATTATTGTTACATGAAAAGGTAGTGAGCTTTGTGAATGCCAAGAGTATGGGCGTGATATTGTTTTTCAACCTTCTGCCCAAAGTTTAATTATTCCTTGTATAATTATACTAAAATATCACAGAGTCAACTATTGGAGTGGCTAGCAAAATGTTCCCTTTCTAGTGACTCCAGTCCAACCCCCAACTACTGTAGATCAATGTAAAGGGTTTTATGGTCATATACAACTGGGTAGTGATCAGTCTTCTCCATAGAGTTTCTGGAGGTGGGGGGGAAGGAGCACCTACTGTAGCTCTGGGCCCTAGTTTGTGGAGCGCTCACATTAGGTTTCATCACAGTTGGTTTGTTATTGAAGCAAAAACCATAGAGCAAATGTGCCACTCACTAATGTATAAAACAAAAGTTTTTTGTTTTTTTTTTACTTTATTTTTATTAGTTTAACTATCTGAGTTACGAAGTACACTACCCTCTTAGGTAGCTTCCAGAAATACAGTGTCATTACGTGTAATGCATGTCACTATTATTACAGTAAGGATATCACGGCCCCTAAAATGACATTACTACACATAGGGGGTAAACCTAATTAATATTGTTATTTAAAACCTCTACACAGGCCATTACTGCCATGAGCAGGGAAAACCATCACATCATAAATAATATTATCGAAAACCCTATATGTGGATGGATTATCCCTTATTTAGTGAACTTTTATAGCAATCTTGAGAGATGCAACCAAACAAAAGCCCATCTAGCCTCTCTTAATAAGAACTCTGAAATGAGTCCTTTAGCCCTTTATATGAATATAAACCACTTTCATTCAAACGATCAATATAGGCACATGGCCACTAATATATTAGTATGCTAAGTTAGATATTTAAATGTTTAAGTCATGGTCTGCATTGAGTCTGTAAGCACCCATCAATCTGCTGAAGAATTATTTAATTAAGAGACAGTTAACATACTGTATTCCAATTGATTTCACTTTTAGATTGGACGCAACCATGAGGCAAAACAAACGACAAAACAAACTGTCCCAAGCTACTGAAATTGGCCTTGGTGTTTAATCTCCTGTAGTCATTACTCACTGTCCCCAGAATCCTTCTCTGAATCTTCTTTTCTTGCTCCAATTCCCCTTTCTATGCGTTCCACTAATTTGGTTGCTGCTTCTGGCTCGGTGAACTGGTAGGATTTCTCCCTATATGTGAACCGTAAACTGGCTGGCATCAGAAGTACATAATAGATTCCCAACTGGCGAAGATGGGCTCTTATACTGTCAAAACCTTTCCGATGCTGCCTCGTAGCAAAGCTCAAGTCTGGGAAAATATGGACCGGTGTGTCTTCCCTGTATCTTTCCAAGTCAGTGGGGCCCATTGTTTAGCCATATTTATTATATATTTTTCTCTCGCCTATACCAAAATCACAAGGAGAGTTTGTGGTAGTAGCTGGTTTCTTGCTGCACGACTTCGCCCACCACGTGGGCTGATTCTGTTGGCCTTCTGGATTCTCGACCATTTCTTACAATTGTAGAACATCTCTAAAGAAGGCTTATAGGAAGGGTAGGAAATCTTCTCCCTCCACCCCCTCTGGTCATCCTAAGATCCTTATATGAGTCGCTGTTGCAGCATTCTCTAAATTCTCTGACCTTCGTCGCATCACTATGTTCTCTTTAGTGAGACCCGTGGGCACCATCATCGCCGAAGCTGCTACTCTGGAGGCTGACTTGGTAGCTTCTTTCAACATGCCTACCTTCATGTCCAGAACTTTAAACTGTGAGGTAAAATCCTCTAATTTTTGGTCTAAGCGTTGAATCGCTTTTAGCAGCGCTGCATTTGAGGGTTGAGGCGAGATGTCCTCTCCTGCCCCCGATCTCGATTCCGTACTAGAGGTTGGCTTAGGCTCTTTTTTGTCGGGCTCCTTCACCTCCAGTAGCCACTCTATTTGTTCTCCCCATTGCTCCAAGAGGAGATATGTTACAAATTCCAAAGAAATATTGATCTGCTCAGTTTGTTGCCCTCTTTCGAGATTCTGTTTTTTTATTGCTCTGTTGGTGGTTTATTTTAGTAAAATTGTATTTAATAGGCTTGCCTGTTCAGAGCTCTGTTATTAAGCTCCTGTAAGCTTGGTAGCTGGCCATGCCCCCCCAACAAAAGCAATTTATGTTTCTATATTCATATGGCTGCCAGTACAAGAAAATGCCCACACTGCATGATCTTAAGTCATTGCTTCAGAGGAATGGTCCAATGTTTCTTTAATTCTTTAATTGATATGGAGTGCATTGCCCAGGGGTGCCAAGTATATTTGGATGAGTGTGTAACTGCCTGTGACCAAATACACATTCTTTGCTTTTTCTGCAAGGTAAAAGATGATTTTAACCTGGCACTAGGGATCTTCTTTTTTGGTGGCAATCAATACCTTTCTCCTATTGTCATCAGGCAATAATGTTTTGTGCAGATTCTGAAGATTTTTGTTATGTTTAGCACAAGTGGATTATAAGTTGTGTAGGATGAGTAGAGACATGTCAACCAGGATGTAGCACCAGTTGAACTGTTTCTAGTCAGCTCACCCCTACTCTGACCCCCCCACACACAGAAAAGCATACATGGATTTGCATACATACCCCTGGTAGGGCGGGGGGGTAGATTGGAGTGGTGGGGTCGAGAACGCACCCTGGGATGAAATGGGTCCAGGAGAGGGTTCCCCCTGCCTGGTTCCCTTACCCAAGGATTCCACAAATAGTGGGCAGGCGGCTGGATCTACATCATCTGCCTATCCTTCTTCAGCAATGTTGTGTAATGCCAGATCCATTAAAAACAAGACAGCAATTGTTGCTGATCTTGTTGCAACAACTGCTCTGGCCTGCATCACAAGACTTGGCTGGATGAAAATGCTGACCTAGTTTTTAGAGGCAGCTGTTTCAGCTGGGTACTTGGTGGTACACTGCCCAAGAAAGGACTGTAGAGGCGAGGGAGTAGCCTTTTGTTTTAAATCAGACCTGGGCCTCACAGCCATCCCAGTAGGAGTGACTGGATCCTTTGCATGTATCACAGTTGCAGGTTGCAGGATTCTCCTCATGTACCATTCACCCAGAGATGAGAGAGAATCCCTGCAGGATATTGCAGACTTCATTGTCGACCTGGTATTGGAGTCCCCCAGATGGATTATCTTGGGGGACTTCAATGCCTGGGTCGATGATGAACTCTCACAATTTGGTCAGGATTTCCTCCAGTTAATGAGTTCATTGAGGCTAGCACAGGTTATTACCTCTGTAACTCACATTCACGGTCACTCATTGGACCTAGTCTTCCTGCTTGGGATGGTGATCGATGATCTGATGGTGGAACTGGTGAGTTGGTCTGATCATTATACTGTCAGGTTCAGATTTAAGGATCCCCCTCATAGACTTGCCCCTATGGAAATGGTCCAATTCCGCCCTTTAAGGGGATTTTCCCAAGATGGTCTAATGGAGGTATTGGACCTATCAGGCATGATGAACATATACGAGAAACTGGGAGAGCTGGTGCTGGCCTATAACAGGGATATTACTGGCTCCCTCGATTAGGTAGCACCTGTCTGTGTTCATCCCCTCATGTCCCAACAGAAGTCTCCTTGGTTTGATGAGACTCTGAAAGAGACGAGGAAGAGGAGTCGAAGTTTGGGGCAGCACTGGAGGAAGTCCAGTCTTGTAGATGACAAACCTAAATTGTTAGCCCATTACAAAGATTATCAATCATCAATAGGTTCATAGTTAATTTTCAAGTTCTGAAGACAATTTTGTCCTTATTTGAACTAGCCACCTATTTACTGTTATCAGTGGTACATACATTTTTTATTTCCCATATATTTGTCTAGTTCATATTTAAAACTTCCCATTGTCTCACTATTTACTATGTATCTAGGTAATTCATTCCAACTATTTATTATTCTTTGAGTAAAGAAATCCATACAATTTTTTGTTTTATTAACATCACCTTTTAGTCTATAAATATGAGATCTGTTTTTTTATTTTGTTCCTCACATCTGCTAAATGCTAATACTTCCATTAATTCTTTTCCTCTTGTCGCCCTATATACAAGACAAAGGTCACCTCTTAATTGTCTGTATTCAACTGAATATAGCTCTAAATTCTGTAGTCTCTCACTATATGGCATATTATATTGTTCATTTATTTTCTTTGTTATTTTTCTCTGTACTCCCTCTTTCTATTTTTTACTCTTAATATTAGTTGCTGCCACAAACTGGGAACAGTATTCCATATGTGGAGGAACTAGATTAGTGTACAGAGGTAAAATAACTTTGCTATCTCTGCTCTTAATATTTGCTAATATGCATCCCAATATTTTTGACATTTTTTAACTGATTGATTTATATGCACATCTGTGGTCAACGTATTTGATATATATACTCCTAAATCCCTCTCTTCTGAGGTTGTCTCCAAAATTTGATCATATAATGCATATAAACAATTTAGATTTCTAGCACCAAAGTGCATCACTTTGCATTTGGATACGTTAAACTGCATTTTATTCATTTTTGCCCAGTCTACAAGATTATCTAAATTTTCTTGTAATATCTTACTGTCTAGATTAGTTTGGACTATTCCCCCTAGTTTGCAGTCATCTGCATATTTACATATCCATGCATCATTCTTTGTTTGAAGTGTACTGACTAGTATATTAAATAATATGGGCCCCAGTACAGATCCTTGGGGAACCCCACTTGTTATGTCACCCCATTCAGATTGGTATCCTTTCATGATTACCCTTTGCTTTCTGTTTTTTAACCAGGAAGTAACCCATTTTATAATATTGTCTTCAATTTTTGCATGATGTAATTGTTCAATCAGTTTTTTGTGTGAAACCTTATCAAATGCCTTCGAGAAGTCCAGATATATCACATCCATGGATGCACCTTTTTCCAAGGATTGACTCACAGGTTCGAAAAAATTTACCAAATTAGTTAGGCATGGCCTGCCCTTGTTGAATCCATGTTGTGAGATATTGAATATCTGTTCTTTTTCCATGTGTTCTATAATCCAATGTTGATTTCCAATAATTTCCCCAGTGCTGAAGTCAGGCTTATTGGTCTATAATTCTTAGCTTCGAATCTTGATCCAGGTTTAAATATTGGTGTAATATTTGCTAGTCCCCAGTCAGGTATTGTTTTCCCACTAACTAATGAGATGTTAAATAAATATGTAATTGGTCCTACCAATTCGTATATTAATTCTTTCAGAAAATTAATGTTTATTCCGTCTGGTCCAGTTGATGTATTTGGTTTCAAAGTACGTACTAGTTCAATAACCTCCCTTTCCATAATTGGGATATATTCTTTTTTGTTTATCATATTTTCATTTTCCAGAGTCTCCTTTAGTTCAAACACAGTTAAGAAGTAATTATTTAGCTATGAAGCTATTTCCATTTCATTTGTTATGGTCTTATTTTTAGTTATTATAGGTCCTATGGTTTTTTGATTCCCTCTTAAGGTTCCTATATAGCTAAAGAATTGTTTTTTATTATCCTTGGTTCCAATTGCCACTTCTTTTTCTTTATCACATTTTGCTTTCCTAACCATTTTTTTATTTGTTTGATACAAAATTGTAATCTTATTTTGAGTGTGCCTGATAGTTTATTATTTATTTTTTTTATATAGTCTCTTCTTCTTTCTCAGTAGTTTTTCTATAGACCTATTCCACCATGGAGGGTATATTTTATTATTTGGGTATTTAACAATAGTAGGAACCCATTTTTCTATACAATATTCCAACCTCTTTTTAATGTTATTCCAAATCATTATTAAGTCATTGTTTATAAATTCCTGTTTCCAGTCCCGTTTTAATAAATATTCCTTAATCTTCATATAGTTTGCTTTTGAATAATTTTTAATTAATGTTTTTCCTTTTGTTCATGGTTTATATACTTTATATGTGCACTCAATGATTCCATGATCACTGTCTCCTAAAGGTGCTAGTAATCTAACATTAGATATATTATCAGAACCATTTGCCAAAATCAGGTCCAGAATATTGTTTCCCCTAGTGGGTTCCATTACCATTTGTTCTAGATTATTATTTATCGAAACTCAATAAATGTATTTTCTCTCTGATTAGTACTGTCTAGCCTCTTCAAATTTATATCCGGGAAATTAAAATCTCCCATAATTATAGTATTTTCTTTATGTTCATATTTTGCTAAATGCTTAATAAATTGTTCCGTTTCATAATTTGATTGGCCAGGTGTTCTATAGCATAATCCTAATATTAAGGAATTGTTATTCCATTTAATTTGTACCCAAATAATCTCATTATCCTCATCTGTTTTTCTTATTTCATAAGCCTTTAAATCTTCATTTATATACAATACCACACCACCACCTCTTTTTTCCTTCCTAGTATTATATATTTTAGTATACCATTTTATATCTGTACCCAAATCTATGTCACTAAACCATGATTCCATAACTCCACATATATCAGTTTTACTTTTATATAGAAGATATGTAAGTTCCTCAATTTTATGTCTTAAACTTCTAGCATTTGTCAATGCAATTTTTAAATTTGGATCCCTTTTAATGGATTTTTTTACTACTGTACAGTTTGGGATTATTAATTACTTGGTCAGTAACAACAGATTCTAGAGATGTGCTGACTTTGCCATTCTCTCCCCTTCTATCTAGTTTAAAGAGTCTGGTAAATATTTAATAAGGTGTTTCCCTAGTAATTTACTGCCACGCCTACTAAGGTGTAGGCCATCCCAGCTTTACAATTCATTTTTCCCATTAAATTCCTCCCAGTGTGTTATACATTTTATATCTTGCTGTAAACACCATTTTCTTAACCAGTTGTTAAGATGAACCATTTTCATCCCTTGCATATAACTAGCTTTCGGCATTGGAAGTGTTTCAGATATTATAATTTCAGCACCCAATTCAATAAATTTGTTTGTTTGTGATTTATAATCCTGCTTTATTTTTATTATTGAGTCTTTAAGTACATTGTTTGCACCTATGTGTACAATGACCATGGGCTTTACAGTATTTTTAACAATATTATCAGCCCTTTCAGTTATATCTGATATTCTAGCCCATCTATAACTACATAATGTTCTTGTTAGTTTGTTGGGATTACATATCACTCTATCAAGATGTTTGACTATTGAGTCTCCAACTACTATTATATCCCTAGTTGTAGATGTCTCCGCTGTAACATCATTATACTCCTCCATATGTGCTGATTTAGAAAAAGAGATAAAATTTCCTGTTGCCTGTGAAATACTTATAACTTCTTTTGGGATTATTCCAACACCATTCAACTCCTTTTCTGAGAGAGTGATTAGGTTTTCAGAAGTCCCTAAGGTGCATCTTACTTCATGTGCCACCTCTTCACTCTGATGTTGTACCATTTGTTCATCAGAGTTTAAAGCTCTAAAACTTATTGTATTTGTGTTTTCATTCTCTGGACTATTTACTCCATGTTTTGCTTGAGGTTGTGTATTAATACTATTATTCTCACCAATCTTGTTATTAACCTGTAACTCATCATGTGTAGCAAGAGGATCAAACTGATTTGATACAGGTATATGGAATTTAGATGCTCTTCTTCCTTTTTTTGCAACCTTCCTTGCCTGTACCTGATACCACGCAGTCTCTTCATTACTCATATTATCTTCCTGTCTTGTATGCTTTTTACTCAGTTTTTCTTTCCCATTTTGGTCCTTTGATAATTTTTATTATTTTGTTTCTCTATTTCTACTCTATTTCTCTTTTCAGATAAGCAATGCATTTCCTCATACTGAATCTCAGTATTATTCAGTATATAATTGGTATGAATCTCAGCAAATATTTTCCTCATTTGCATTTGACTCTCTTCCCAGTGCCAACAATCTTTTGTTAAACATGCTTACTTTCTTTAATAGTATTAAATTCTCTTGGCATTTGTCACAAACAAATGCTGTATAGTCACTTTTAGGGTCCTTTATTTGGTACATCTTACATTTATCACAGGTAATCAACTCCATTCCATCATTTAAAAATAGTACTGATGTCATATTTATAACCATCTTTGTTTATAATAAAAGGATCAAACAATTACTATAAAGATGCTATTTACGTTTGTTTTACTGTACCTCGCAATCTATTTAATGAATTGTACTGCTTACCCTCTAACACTCGACACACATGACATGCGCAGACACGCGTGTCTTTGTGCGCTCGCCCTGCTCGCTGCAGGCCAAGTATTTGTATAGCACAGTGACCCGGATGTGCTCCGTAGGTCACGCAGTGAAGCAAACCCCAAAAACACTCTTTAAAGTAAGATTATTAAAATTCACAGCTATGTGAGATGTTTTTCCCACAATAACTGTTCCCAGTGCTAGCTGAGTATAAAAATGAACAGTTTAGACTGGTTTGTAGTTCTCCAGTAACCACGGAGAAACTACTCACCCACTTCCTGTTTTCTGGTTTAGGGACAGGGCTCCAGACAATAATGTAAAACAATCAAGCACACACAATATAATGTTTCATTTAAACCAGCAAGCGGTTCAGTATTATAAGGCTTTTGGAGATAGAGAAATCCTCTAGCAACTCCTTGAAAGCTTTCTTTCTCCTGTAAGAAGGCAGCGCTCCTGTCCAAGGAGATTGCTGTGACAACTAACCGACCAGCTCAACTCTTCCGTACTGTTGATAGGTTGTACAAACCAACCTGTCTTCAGTCTCAGGGAGCCTTTTCACAATCTAGATGTGATGAGTTTGCTTGGTTCTTTGCTGATAAGATTGCCACTATCAGGGCTGAGATCTAGTCAGTGCCCACTAATAGGCCTTGCAGTGATGTGCTTGAGGTTGCAAGTACTCAATCTGTCTGGTCTGACTTTAGCCAGTTGGATGTCATGGATGTTGTGCAGATCATCCAGGAGCTGCGGCTGACCTACTGTAGTTTAGTCCCAGGGCAAACATGCCTCCTGGTGGGATGTATGGAGGTCATCAGCCTGGTCTTTGCTAGGATAGTTCATTGTTCCTTGGTGACAGGGGTCTTTCCAGATCCCCTGAAGGAAGCAGTTGTTAAACTGCTTCTGAAAAAATCTTCGCTGGATTCAGACATCCTGGCAAACTACAGGCTGGTCTCTAACCTGCCCTTTGTGGGCAAGGTTATCAAGAAGGTGGTGACTGCACAACTGGATGATCATTTAACAACACATAACATCTATGACTCTCTCCAGTCTAGTTTCAGGAAGAGGAATAGTACCTAGACTGTCCTTGTCCGAGTGTTTAATGCTCTAATGGCAAGGGATCGAGGTAGTCGGTCCATCTCTGTACTCCTCGATCTCTCTGCAGCATTTGACACTGTGGGCCATGGGGTGTTGATGGAGTGCCTGCAGATCTGCTGTAGATTGGCTGGAATGGTCCACAGCCAATTTAAATCTTTCCTCTGGGGCAGGTTGCAGAGAGTGGTTTGGGGAATTTTTTCTTCCGATCCTCTGCCCCTAGCTTGTGGGATTCCACAAGACTTAGTCTTATTCCCCATGCTGTTCTCAGTGTACATGCTGCTGTTGGGGGAGATCACCAGGCAGTAAGGGTTGAGTTTTTACTGCTACACAGATGATAACCAGCACTACATGTCTTTCACACCTGGGCAAGAGGAAATGGTCTCGGTCTTTAACAACTGCCTCGATGAGATTCAGGACTGGATGAGGACTGGCTGGCTGAAGTTAAATCTGGATAAGACTAAAGTATTGGTGTTAGAACCTAGTCACCAGGGCATGAGGGTGCAGGTGGGTCAGACCTCTGGAGTCTGGCTTGGGGACTCCCAGTTGCTTACCTAAGATTGGGTGAAAAATCTGGGTGTTGTGCTTGACTACAGTTTGATCTTAAAATCACAGGTGTCAGCTGTGGTCAAAGGCTCATTTTACCATCTGAGAAACATCGCTCGAATCAAGCACCTGATCTCCCTTTGTGACATGCCAACTCTGATTCACATCTTTGTAATCTCTCATTTAGTTTACTGCAATGCCCTTTACCTAGGGCTACTGGGGGTAGATCTTTGCCGTTTGCAGCTAATGCAGAATGTGGTGGCCAGGTTGTTGACTGGCTTACTGAGATATTGCCATATCACACCTGTGCTCTGCTATCTGCACTGGCTGCTGACAAATTGGCAGTTCTCCTTCAAAGTTGGTTTGCTGACCTATAAAGCCCTACATGGCCAGGGACCCAGCTGCCTCCAAGACCTTTTTAACCCCTACCACCCTTCCTGTCCTCTCATCTCCACTAATGAGCGATTGCTCGAGATTCCCAGGGTAAAACTGAAGTAATTTGGGGCCCATACATTTGCTTTTGCTGCCCCTACCCTGTGAAATTCTCTACCTCTTGAGGTCAGACAGTGCCAGACCACTGACCATTTTAAAGTCGCATTGAAAATATTTTTATTTAGCCAGGCCTCTCCTGATGAGAGGATGTAATATAAGATTTTAGTATTGTTGACTTTAAATAAGATGTTTATTACTGATAGTATGTAAAACGCTTTGACTCCCTGAAATGTGCATTGAACGAATAAAGTATTGATTGATTGACTAACTGATGATGCTTTGTGCTGGGTTTGAAACTTCTGATTGTACTGTAACCCCTAGATGGCGCTATCTCAGGGGCTACTACCCCTGCCTGATTTGCCACTAACAGGTTGAGGGGCCTGGATCCGATGGCGGGTGCCTCCACCCAGAGGTCAGGGTTTGCAATAGTTAAACTAACTTGGTCACAGCCCTCTGGGACACTGCAACCCCCCTTTCTTCCCACTAGTGGCCCACACAGTATATCAGAATTACCTTCACAGTATACACTTACCCCAGGACTGGTTCAGGCACTGGGACCCCTGTAAAATAAGAAGATACAGTGCAACAATCACAGTACAATACTTTAACATAGACAAATACCTCCAGGCAGTATAACTTTGCTGAAACAAGCAGCTCTGATTTATTTAGAGGATATAACAAGGACAGGGGGGAATCAGGTTAATTAGCTTATCAGTTTACTCATCTACCTATGGCTCTGTGCACAGGCCTATCCCTACCAGTTACTGTCCCTGGGTACCCAAGCCCTAGTGGCTAGTCCAAACCGTGGCAGCTGGTAGGGGCCCTTTCACACAGAGAAAAGAAAAATTAGTTAAACAGTCAGCAGTACAGTAATTCCATTTGGATTCAATGTGGCAATTCAACAGGGAGTGACCCTGAATTAGTCAGCAGGGCTACTCTTGAGCTCCACGAGACTCCTCACACATTTATATGACAAATTGCAACAGGCAAAAGTCCTTTAATAGCAGCAGGATTCACTTGAGCTACACAAGCCTCCTCACACATTTATATGGTAAACAGTAACAGGCAAAAGTCCTTTAATGGCAGCAGGATTCACTTGAGCTACACAAGCCTCCTCACACATTTATATGGTAAAAGAAAGTACTATACCAGGCAGGCTGCTTCTATCCCGACGCAATTACTGCACAATACCGGAGAACACACAGCAGATTCAGTTCCTGACAGACCGAGAGCAATTCAGCAATTTCTCCAGTCTTCTACAGGGTGAGCCTGGTTTCTACTCTTCAGATATCCTTTGATTCTCTTCACAGGATGGATTCAGTCCAACAAGCAGTAACACAAGCTGCAGGCCGGAACTCGGAGCCTTACACACGTTTTCTGAGCTAAACTGCACACCGAAAACATGGGGCTCCTTCCCTCTTCACTGCCAGAGCTCAACTGAAACTCCAGCAGACAAAACCGGGCACTTCCTTTGAGTTCCTCCCAGTTCTTGGCTGGATTGGCTGTCACTCACAATAGACTGCCCCTGTTGGTCCAAAAAGGCACCGAAGTCCAAACTACATCTCCCAGAGTCACTGCCCATACAATCCTCTTGTGGCTGGCTCAGATTACGAGTCCAAGTTCTGATTCATCCAAGGCACCACTTTAGAGCTACCTTAACCCACACTGATTGGTCCAGTTCAGCAGTTCAAAACTAGAATGGGGAACTAGGCAAACACAGTTCTGACTGCAAAGAAAGCAGGTTAGACAAATTGTATTTTCATTATTACTCTAAATGATTTCTGGCAAACAGTTACATCTTTCAGATAGGTTCCCTTTGCACTCCTAGTGACTGCAAAAATGGAGTGAATTGGCAGCAGCTCGAGTGGTACTCAAGCAGAAAAACACACAGTCCCCCCATACAAACTAATTATGTCTGCAAGCAGACAGCTCTTAAAGAGACAGTACCAGAGGCTCTAAAAACACTCACAGATAAATGGCTTAAACGCCAAACACCATTCAGGCTTGGAGCATTCAAGCAAACTCCTGGAAGTCTTTTGGGAACCCTCATTTTCAGGGGGGTTACAGCCTTCCTGGCCTAGGAAAGCTTGATGTCCGCGTCAAGCAAGTACCCCCATAAGTTTCAACTGCAACCATATACATTTGCATTAGGCTCACACATGTAATCATCAGTCAATATATCATTTTACCAAGAACACATTTCTGAAACATTGCAGTACGTCACTCTTTACACAGTATTACACACCCATTGTACCATAACTCAAGTTATTACCTCTTGTTCATGAAACCTGAAAAGAGGGGGCCCTTCCCTATCAGTTACCTTGGGGCTGGGAGGGCAAGGGCACCATACTTAGAGGGCAACACAAGTAACTTGGAGTTAGCACTGGCTCAGTTTGGGCAATGAGCTCGGGGACACATACACTCCTTTATGGACAACATTGAGAGGCAAGTCCACAGGCCTCCCAAGGAATCATAACTGAGGTGCACCACAGGCTTTACAGCTCGACCAGTCTTTCTAGGGGAACTGTTACAGTCTCTGCACTCTGAGCCTCATTTTCAGCATTGTCCTCCTTGTGGGGAGTCTCCATGGGGGTAGAGAGGCTAGAATTTGGGGCACTTTCAGCCCAGGAGTTACAGTTTCTGAGTCCACAACATTTGGCTCGCATGGAGAGCTTTCGGACACTGGCAGTGGACTGTCAGGGCACTCAAAATACTCTTCTTGTTCTGGTATATCACCAGTCTGCCCCAATCCATCATTTTCCTCCCCTGAAAGCTCAAACAGTTCATCCATGCACAATGATTCCATTTCATCTGATCTGATGCTTTGCACTTCACTTTCTGGGAGCATTGGCTCCAGGGACAAAGCTGGGGGCTTAGACAGTCCAGAAGGCCCAGCTTTGTCTCCAGTATTGACTAGGGGATTGCCCCGAAACAATTGACTCAGTTCGTAATAAGGATAGTATTCAAAGTTACTCTCACTTTCTTCTGATATGGACTGACAGTCATGCTCAACTGGGACTTGTGGAGGGGAACACTTTAACTCTGCTTCTGTAGGTGCAGACTTTCTTGATCTTTTCTTAGCAGCAGCTCTAGTCACTGGTCCAGAGGGGCATCTTCTGGGGCTCAGACTCAATCAAGATTTGTCCAATGGGCAGTAAATGATTCTAACATTGTTTTACATCTTTTGAATTATTCTCAGGCCTTACTTTGTACACTGGCAGATTATATAGTTTGCCCACTACAATGTGAGGGAGATGGTGCCATCTGTCAGCAATCTTGTGTTTGCCATGCAGTCCCAGATTTCTTAGCAATACCCGATCTCCCTCCTGGAGTTCCTGTGCTTTCACCTTTTTATCATACCTTTCTTTGTTGGCCAGATTTCTTTTGTCAGCCATGGTTTGAGCCAGTTGGTACGCATGAGTTAGCTGGGCCTTTAACTTTTGCACATACTGTAAATAGTTGTCAGCTTGAACCCCATCAGGAGAGACCCCAAACACACATCTACCGGTAGTGAGTTTCTCTTCCAAACATCAGGTGGTAGGGGAGAACCCAGTGGCATCACTTTGGTGCAGTTATAAGCATGTACCAGGTGCTAATTTGTTGGCTCCATCTAGGCTTGTCCTTTGGGTGCAGGTGCCTAGCATATCTAGCAAAGTGCGGTTGAAGCGTTCAGGCTGTGGGTCCCCTGGGGTGGTAAGGAGTGGTTCTGGACTTCGCACTCCCACAGAGAAAACATCTCTTTGATCAGACGACTCTCAAAGTCTCTCCTTGATCAGAATGGATTCTTTGTGGAGCCCATAGTGAACAAAAAGTTTTCTACAAGTACTTTGGCCACAGTGGA
The DNA here is from genome assembly GCA_016271365.2 of Neoceratodus forsteri. NCBI lineage: Eukaryota > Metazoa > Chordata > Ceratodontiformes > Ceratodontidae > Neoceratodus > Neoceratodus forsteri. The sequence continues at coordinate 874,392,176 of CM057453.1, read as the reverse complement.
TGATTTCTGGTCTTTGGTGGGGAAAGCTTGGGCATATCTCGTGAAATGGTCAGTGACCACCAGCACATTACTGATATTTCTTTGATCTGACTCCAAACTCAGAAAATCAATACAGACCAGCTCCATGGGTGCACTGGTGGTGATGTTAACAAGGGGCAGCCCTCTGGGAAAAGCTTTCCTCTGTAAGCAGTGACTACAAGTTTGAATGTGTTGCTCACATCAGCCCCCATCTTAGCCAATAAGAATCTGGATCTCACCAAGTCAAGTGTTCTGTCTATACCAAGGTGCCCCATGTGGTTGTGCAGGACCTCAATACTGAGTCTTGAAGGCAGTGGGCAGCACTAGTTGTTGTTTGTCTACTTGTTCCCCTCTGTCTACTGTTTCTCTGTATAACAGTTTATTGATCAGTTTCAACTTAGGACCTTCTTTGTATAACAGTGCAGTTCTCAAATCAGTGGGCGTAATTTGGACACATCTTTTCCTGCAGGGGCTTCTAAAGCTGATTTGATCATGGGATCGTGGGACTAAGCCATGAATACTGTCATTGTCCAGCTGAGGCAGTGCACAATGTCTATTGCAGAAAAGTGGCAATAAGCAGCAGGTATGCAATTCTCAGAGGGTCCCAAACAATCCACCATGCAGTCCACTGCGTCCATGGACATTGTTCCTCCCTGTCAAACATCCGGCAGAGTGCCCGAATGTCAGGTTCTGCCAATCTGACCCAATCATTCTGGGGAACAGGCCTCCGGAGAGAGCATCAGCATCTATGTGGTTCAGACCTGCTCGGTATTCGAGAGCATAGTCGTATGTAGATAATGCAGAAAGCCACCTATGGCCAGTGGCATCCAACTAGCTGAGGTCTGCACATAGGTCAAAGGATTATTCCGTTTTACTAGTATTTTAGCCCCATACAAGTACTCATGGAATTGGTCAACAATATCCCACTTCAAAGCTAGGAACTCTAACTTATGTACAGGATAGTTCTTTTCGGATGGGGTCAGGCTTCTACTGGCAAAGGCCACTAGTCTCAGGCCATTCTCATGCTCTTGGTACAACACAGTCCCCAACCCTTGCAAGCTAGCATCAGTGTGCAGGACATAAGGTTTTCTTGGATCGGAATAGGCCAGCACTGGAGCATGGGTAAGTTGATATATGATCTCATGAAAAGCAGTCTCACAATCAGGAGTCCAGCGTGCCCCAAATACTTCACTCGGATGAAAATACACTCTTTCAGTCTTGAGGGCTGACTTTTGGTATTTTTGTGGGTTGGGGATACCTTGAGTAAGGTTAAGTAAAGTGGATCACTCTTGAATAGTCCTTGAGGAAGCCGATAATAACCACAGAATCCAGGAATCTTTGCAGTTCTTTTAGATTTTGGGCTGTGGCCAGGTGGTCAAGGCCTCAACTTTACTTGGGTCAGTCTCTATTCCTCGGTGGATACTATGTGTCCCACATACTTTACTGATGTTTGAAAGAATTGACACTTATCAATGGACAGTTTAAGGCCAAAGTCCTCCAGTCGGTCCAATACCTTAAATAATCTGCTCTCATGTTCCTCCAGTGAGCTGCCAAACACAATAACATCATCTAGGTATACCAGGCACTCTAGTAAGTTCATGTCCCCCACTGCACACTCCATCAATCGTTGAAAAGTGGCTGGGGCACCTGAAATCCCTTGAGGCATCCTCATGAATTCATAGAAGCCAAGTGGCCAGATAAAGGCTGTCTTCTCACGGTCCTCTGGGGCCATCGGGATCTGGTAGTACCCACTGCGGAGATCCAACACAGAGAACCACTTGCTCCCGTTTAGGCAGTCCAAAGCATCCTGAATGCGGGGCATTGTGTACTGATCAGGGATAGTCCACGGTTTAAGGTGCAATAATCACACATCCTTACTGTCCCATTCTTTTCCTCACTACCACAATGGGGAAGCATAAGAGCTCTGGATTCTTGTATTACACCAGCAGCTAACATCTCTTGCAGATGCCGTCTCACATCATCTATGTCAGCAGGTGCCAGGCGTGAGACCTCTCACGAAGGTCTTTTGTCATGCAGCCGGATATTGTGCTCAGCTCCTCGCATGCATCCTACGTCCCATTCCTTTAAAAGAAAACACCTGGTCTCTGGGCAAGCTTCTCACTGATCCTCACTTTCCATTCAGCTGGCACGGGAGTCGCCGAAATCAAACAAGTCAGGCGTTACTCTGTCATTCTTCCTCGAACTCTTGCTGCTGGGTAGCACTGCAGTGTCTGCACAATGCACATTAACCAGGATGCAACCTCTATTTACTCGAATGTCTCTTTCAGACACATTATGAACTTGGACCATTACCCTTCTGGCATAAGCATGGGCTCTAGCGGGCAAAATACTAGGCTTGACCAGCAGTGCCTCTGGCAATTTTCCATCGCCTGGTGCATCCAACATTAATATTTTATTCTTAACATCCTTTCTGATATGGACCTGTCCCTGTAAGGTACACTGGGCATTTGGCGCCAGGATCAGAGACTCAGGATCCTTCTTCCATACAATTCAGACCGGTTCCTCTGGTTCCTATTTTTCAGCATCTCTCTGTGCCTCATAGGCCTTCTTAATTAAAGCCGAACTCTTAAAGCTCTACTAGTCTTTGTCCCCTGTTTTCATAACACAACTGTAGCCAGCCTTCCGAACATATGAGCATTTGTTCCAGTCAACAAAGGACACCATCATACAGTCCAGTGGGGAGCACTAAGGCTAGGGTCTCTACTTGTTCGGCCACTCCAGCCACAGAGGTGGGGAAAGACAGCCAAATTCGGATATACCCGGAATAGGGGTAGGCCTTCTCACTTAACCCCCATACATGCAGTCCTTCTTATGGTTGTAAGGGTACATCTGACAAATGCTTCTGATACCAATCCTGGAACATAATTGTCACTTGGGAGCCACTGTCTAATACAGCTCTTGTAGACACTCCATTCACTAGTGGTCTCCATGGAGGGACCCACTATTCTGGACCAGTCTGGAGAGGTGGTAGTGGGGGCCTGGGCAACTGACCTTGCCACAAAAGGATGTGAGTTAGCATTTTTGGTGCCCTCACTGGGATCATTTCGTGCACCTCTTAACCACTGATTTGTTCTCTGAAGCTCTCCTTGTAGCCTATATGCAACTTTGTCAGTGTCTTTTGGGGACCAGCATTCCCTTTTCATGTGCCCATCCTTCCTACAATTATAACAAAACATACTTTCTGGAGTTTGAGCTGGCGAGCGCCACACTGGGAGCCAGGGCGGGGTATTCTAACTGGAAACCTTGGTGCCATCTGTCTCTGGCGATGATAAGCATTTGAGACATCTAAGTCAGTTTTCCCACTTCCATGGTCAAAGAATCGAGTTTGGAGACCGTTATCAGCAGGAGATACATGGGTGGGTACCTCACCCCATAGCAGATGCAGTCGGATATAGGTCAGGGCCCGCACTTGCAGGCGTGGCCTTCATAAAGGGACTGTCTTTGAATTCCAGGATCTCTCTCAACAGTTCGCCCCATTGTGGCATATCTTTTCCTTGTCAGAGCACTCATTGACTGCCAACCTCTGCTCCTGAACTTCACTTGATGGGTCACCCTCAGTCACTCGGGTCGTAGCCGCAGCTAGTGCAAGTCCTTCCGAGGGTCGCCTTTCTCTCAACTCCTCGAATTTCTCTCATTAAGTCATCACAGGAGGGTGGGATTCCAGTCGATTTGCCAGGCGTAATCTAAAGCAAATAGTTCTGAGAAGGGCAGACTTAAGGATCCTGTCCAGCCTGGTTCGGTCCAGTTCAATCGCTGGCAAACTACCCTTTCTGAGGCATTCTTGCAACAATTTTTCCAGCTGAGATACATACACAGACAACAACTCCCCTTGGTACTGTTATGCATTTCTTACTCTCCACCATAGGTCCTCATCAGAATCTGGGCTCCCATACACATTCTCCAAGGCCTGTGCAGTTGCTTCAGGGTTACTGGCCCGTTTAGCATGGATGGTAGCCAGGGCAGGACCTCGGAGGCTCTCACTAACCCTCTTTCGCTTTTCAGCTTCCGAGCATTGCCATTCTAGCACTTGGGGGGCAAAATAGTCTATCCAGGTCTCCCAGTCATCCTCCCTTGGGGGTGGGAGGGTGCCAGAGAAGATCTCAACCTTCGGTAAGTCGTGACTAATGGCAGGTGCAGAAATAGGAGTCTGCATTGGTTCAGCCACCATTACGGGTACTGGAGCGGAGAGGGTGTTGGGGAGGAATACCCCAGGTGGCAAGAATAGTTTCTTCAAGTCCTCCACAGTTTTCCTTCCCCCAGCAACCATTTGCAAATTTCTCCTCAAAATTTTCAGATAGTGGTGGGGCTCATTCCCCAGGTCTTTACTGTCATTAGTTATCACTCTCCAAGCAGTGAGGGCTCCTCTGGGGTAATGGTCTGTGTACGTTGGAGCTATCTATAGGATCCTAAACTCTACTAGGGCCAGGAAAGTGTGGGTGAGCAGATTAGCATGCCGACCCACCACCACAGGGTTTTGTAAACCTTCCACCTTGGAAAGTACTCCTGTACAGTGTCCCTATTGATACCTGGGGGATGTCCAGGATAAGCATAGCATTTTGGGGTCGATCTCCTCCCCAATACACCACTCCACCAGCCGTGCGCAGCCACTTCTGTCGAGTACCCATTTATTTTTTTCTTAACAGTGGTTTGTAAATATGGCCACTGGAGGACACACAATCCCAGCGGTGAGCCTCCAAGATGTAACCCCTAGATGGCGCTATCTCAGGGGCTACTACCCCTGCCTGATTTGCCACTAACAGGTTGAGGGGCCTGGATCCGATGGCGGGTGCCTCCACCCAGAGGTCAGGGTTTGCAATAGTTAAACTAACTTGGTCACAGCCTCTGGGACACTGCAACCCCTTTCTTCCCACTAGTGGCCCACACAGTATATCAGAATTACCTTCACAGTACATCACACTTACCCCCAGGACTGGTTCGACACCTAGGTTCCCCTGTAAAATAAGAAGATACAGTGCAACAATCACAGTACAATACTTTAACATAGACAAATACCTCAGGCAGTATAACTTTGCTGAAACAAGCAGCTCTGATTTATTTAGGGGATATAACAAGGCCGGGAAATCAGGTTAATTAGCTTATCAGTTTACTCATCTACTTTATGGCTCTGTGCAGGCCTATCCTACCAGTTACTGTCCCTGGGTACCCAAGCCCTAGTGGCTAGTCCAAACCGTGGCAGCTGGTAGGGCCCTTTCACACAGAGAAAGAAAAATTAGTTAAACAGTCAGCAGTACAGTAATTCCATTTGGATTCAATGTGGCAAATCAACAGGGAGCGACCCTGAATTAGTACTCATGACCTCCAAACAAGATAGGGTCCTTCAACGTCAGCAGGGCTACTCTTGAGCTCCACGAGACTCCTCACACATTTATATGACAAACTGCAACAGGCAAAAGTCCTTTAATGGCAGCAGGATTCACTTGAGCTACACAAGCCTCCTCACACATTTATATGACAAACTGCAACAGGCAAAAGTCCTTTAATGGCAGCAGGATTCACTTGAGCTACACAAGCCTCCTCACACATTTATATGGTAAACAGTAACAGGCAAAAGTCCTTTAATGGCAGCAGGATTCACTTGAGCTACACAAGCCTCCTCACACATTTATATGGTAAACAGTAACAGGCAAAAGTCCTTTAATGGCAGCAGGATTCACTTGAGCTACACAAGCCTCCTCACACATTTATATGGTAAAGAAAGTACTATACCAGGCAGGCTGCTTCTCTCATCTGATCGCAATTACTGCACAATACCCGGAGAACACACAGCAGATTCAGTTCCTGACAGACCGAGCGCAATTCAGCAATTTCTCCAGTCTTCTACAGGGTGAGCCTGGTTTCTACTCTTCAGATATCCTTTGATTCTCTTCACAGGACGGATTCAGTCCTAACAAGCAGTTACACAAGCTGCAGACCGGAACTCGGGGCCTTACACACGTTTCCCGACTAAAACTGCACACCAAAAAAGCACAGGGCTCCTTCCCTCTTCACTGCCAGAGCTCAACTGAAACTCCAGCAGACAAAACCGGGCACTTCCTTTGAGTTCCTCCCAGTTCTTAGCTGGATTGGCTGTCACTCACAATAGACTGCCCCTGTTGGTCCAAAAAAGGCACCGAAGTCCAAACTACGTCTCCCAGAGTCACTGCCCATACAATCCTCTTGTGGCTGGCTCAGATTACGAGTCCAAGTTCTGATTGTCCAAGGCACCATTTTAGAGCTACCTTAACCCACACTGATTGCTCCAGTTCAGCAGTTCAAAACTAGAATGGGGAACTAGGCAAACACAGTTCTGACTGCAAAGAAAGCAGGTTAGACAGATTGTATTTTCATTATTACTCTAAATGATTTCTGGCAAACAGTTACATCTTTCAGATAGGTTCCCTTTTGCACTCCTAGTGACTGCAAAAATGGAGTGAATTGGCAGCAGCTCGAGTGGTACTCAAGCAGAAAAACACACAGTCCCCCCATACAAACTAATTATGTCTGCAAGCAGACAGCTCTTAAAGAGACAGTACCAGAGGCTCTAAAAACACTCACAGATAAATGGCTTAAACGCCAAACACCATTCAGGCTTGGAGCATTCAAGCAAGCTCCTGGAAGTCTTTTGGGAACCCCCATTTGTAGGGGGGTTACAGTACTATATGTGTGTTTACAGAAAGCACACAAATTGGAAAGTATCAGCCTTCCTGTATCATTTATGCATCCTACATATTGTTCTTGTGTCTTATCAGCATTTAAATCAATTCACCTAAAAAAGAGAGTTTAAATGTATCTACTTTCAGCCAGCTGAAGAACCAGTATATGGGGCTGGCAGTATAGCCTAGAGGTTATAGTAATGAGCAGGGTACATCTAGCAGATGTGGGTTTGATTTCCCACAATCTCCACCTGTGTTCTGTGTGACTCTGACCAAGTCATTTAACTTCCCCAGTGTTCCTGGACTGCCCCAGAAAACAGGCACTTGCTCCTAGTGGGACCTATCTAGTTACCAAAGAATAAAAAAAAATATACCCATCCTTTTTGAACTCAGTGGCAACTGGGAGTATTTCTCAAATAATCTGACACTGGATTCCCAGGTGTTGGCTGTAATTCAGGGCTGTTTATACCACTGACAGATACGGCCCCTATCCTGAAACTGAAGATGTAAATTCCAGTCGTTGGCAAAGCCTGGCTTTAAGCATCACTGGTAGTTTGATTCATTACAGGTAGCACTGGACTGAAAATAAGAATTTACATTTATGTAGTAGTGTTGATACAGTACATTCCAAAGCAATTTGTTTTTTCAGAATAGCATAGCTGACGTGCCTCTTTTTATTTCCACTAGGGTATTGCTTCTGCTTTAGACAGCTTTACATCTTTCAATATTATTGGTATTTTGATCTCTGTTAGTTACTTAATAAATGTGTTTGTAAACACTCAAAGCATGTTGCCCTATTACCTGAATCACTTTGGAAAATGGGGACCAATATACAGTCGCAGTTGAGAGTGGTGCAATTTCTGGGTGCAAAGAGGTACCCCGTTCTGCCGCCCCTGGAAAGTGACATACACAACAGTTTAAAACTTGGTCACTAGAGGGAGGATAAGTCACCCCAGCGACTAAGTCATAATACAAATGAATGGTCACCAGATGTTTGTGTTCTGAACTGACCACAGACATGTAAATTGTGACCAGCTTGGAGTCTGTGAACTGGAATACTGCCCATTGCTCAGAGGTTGTAGCATGAGGTGCTACCACCTCAGGCATCCACCACCCATGGAACTGTGGAGTTTTCCAGTTCTTAGGTCTCTCTCTGGTCATTCCTGGTGGTGCAGTGGCTCATTGAATTAAAACTTTTCCTGGTGTCCAGTGGAACCCCCCCCACCTCCATCCATAGCCGTGTTCCCTTGTGCATGCCATTTTACAAAATGGTTACACCCTGCTGTCAATCCCACAGTGATTTTTTCCTGTTCTGTCACCTGCCTGGTCCACCGGCTTGAAACTACTCACACAGTTCAGACAGGGATGGGGGCACTTCACCATGTGGCAGGCAGTTCGGGGGACTGGAGGTCATCTGACCAGAGCTCAGTCAGTGACTTATTTACTGTACATACCAGTCCCACTCTTTTCCTTGTGCTGACCATTGCAGCAGTGCTGGGAAAGACCTTGTGACCCCATTGTATACAGTATGTTTCAAAGGGGTGCAGTTAGGAACAGTGGGTCAAAGTATTTGTGGGCTCATTACTACCATTTTGTGCCACTAAATTGTGGCTGCTACATCGACGGGCTTCAGGAAAGACTTGCTGGACTTATGGGGCAAAATTTTCAACATGATGCATCCGAGATTTGTCTGCCGCTGTTCTCAGAAAGATCTGTCTCAGATCTGCCATGCGATATTTTCGAAAGGATCCATCCGAGATCTGCTGGACACCATTATCAAAAGAATCTGTCCAAGACCCACCTGCTGCTATTTTCAAAAGGATCCCCTGAGAGCCACCTGTTGCTATTTTCAAATGGTCAATCAATCCAAACTGATAGGCCATCTGTTAAATTATCTAACTGCACCCAAACCAAAAAAAGATGCCATCATGGCAACAAAGGCACGCATTTTTTTTTTTTTTTTTACCACGAATCATTTCTTTTTTGTCAAATAGGCACATCTTTTGAAAACAGCAGCAGGTCTACTCAGTCACAATTGAGCAGATGTAAATGCAGGTTCAACATATATTTGCACCTGTGTCCTCCCTTTTGCCAATCAGGACCCTTTCTGTCTTTAGTCTCCTATGCTTTTGGGCTGTGTATGGGGCGCTTGGACTCTGTACTGATATTTGCCCTATTAAAAACAATCTTCAATAGAAAAAAGACCAAGGCTGGGTTTTTACTGTATCTTAGGACTAACCTTCCCAGTCCAGGAAGCCCCTGTGCAGAGCTTTGTATTGTTTGATTGTTTTTTATGGTTTTACTTTTTTTTTATTTTAACAAAATAAGTCAGTGATACTGAGTATGGGAAAACTTTTTTGGCACCTAATGGAGATTTGAAGCAAATGTTCCAACTTTATGAAATCTGCAATCTAGATGAAGTTCAAATCCACTAAACAGCGTAGATATTTTTCTAAACATTTAAAATGTGTGTTGTTTTTTATGAAACCTGCCTTTAAATATAATTGATTTTAAAGGCATTTTGCAACATCATGATTTAAAAATGACATTTATATTTAGGAAGTAAAATGTCCTTTAAATGCATTCCTGATACCTTCAAGTGAAGCAAACATAGTTCAAAGCTTTGTTAATCAAAATGCTTTCTTTCATAAACTCCTGCTGGAGAATTTCCTACACACCACCCCCCTCCCCTTCAACCCTGCACTCGCTTTGCTGTTATCTGAAGGAGGGCAGGGGCAGGACCCCAACAGTACTAACAGTAAATCAATGTAGAATGAACATAACCAGCACACATTTAATGTTTATAAGTAATTAGAGCCAGTCCTCAAATTTGATTGGCTGGCAGCTAATGCCAGCTATATCAATTTTTTTTACCTCATACAACAGCAAAACAAAAAATAGCCCCCAAAAATGACAAGTACCCTGTAAATAGTATCTATGTGCCACCCTCCCTCACACCTCCAAAATCGCCATTTTGATTCCTTGTTACTGGGAAATTAAAAATCTGTGGTATGTGCCCTGCTTTCTTCAGTGACCAAAAACTCAGCCAAAGCACAAAAAAGAAGCATATTAACAAAACAAAACAAAAACAGAAGGGATAACTCACAACACAGAAAGTAATGCCTTATTCCTGACCTGAACGGGTCTGTTGTCCACTCAACTCGCTGTTCCAACCAGCAGAGAGTGAGACTGCTGGCACTTTCTTGAAACCCTCAACCACAGGTGGAAGCATACTCCTGGCAAGACCACAAGAAAACCTCGGTCTTGTCAGCAGCCCAGCGACTTGCTGTGGTTGTGCTGTCTGGAAAGTGGGTGGGAGACAAAACCCAGAAATGCAGCTCAGTGAATGATTGAAAAAGAATGGTGGGTGGGAGAGAATGGTTGGAAGTCAGCTGAATGAAAGAATTAATGAAAGAGAATGGTGGGTGGGAGAGAACATCTGACATACAAAACATGAAAAGCTGTCTCATTCTTCAGCACCCCTACTGAAAAGCAGAGGGACTATTTTGTTTCAAAAAAGGAAAACTTGTTTAATATTTCTAATTTTTTTTTAAAGTTACACTATTTCTCAACATATACACATTTTATAAATGTAATAACACACTCCAGGGTGCAGGTTATGCTCTGATAAATGCACTTCTATGGGCAACAAGGCACGAGGCCGTTATTCACCCCTAGGTGTACATTTATCAGAGCATAACCAACGCCCTTTTGTATAAATCTATCCAGGGAAGGTTTGGCCCATTTTGCTTTCTATGTCCCCCTCAATGGTATTAGCTGTTTCCCTTTTACTTCCCTTCACCCATGTTAGTTACTGGAACGTGGACTATTCTGAGGCCTATGCCATGTTTTGCTCAAGAACTAGCCACAGGGTAAGCCTTTTACTACACATGCCACTTGGAATTGAGCCATCTATGTTTTAAAACCCTGCTGATTTGCAGCAATTTAAAGCTCTGTAGCAAGGAGAAACACCAGCAAAATATATAACTTTTTAGGGAATGTGTTGCATTCTTCTACAAAGACCATAACAGGCTTTTGTTTTACAGTCCCAAACTGCACTTGAGACTGAGGCTTGCAGATGTACATCTGTTGAATGAAGAAATGTTTACAATGATCAGGCAATATACTAGTCTTTTTTAAAGTAAACACCCCTGAAAATCTGGTCCTGCTTTAGCAGCAGCACCTATAATATATACATACAGAGAGAGAGAGAGAGAGAGAGAGAGAAAGAAATAAGAGATAGACAGACAGAAAGATAAATAGATGACAGAAGGATACATGTAGACAGAGACAGGCAGACATATAGCTAGACACCGATATAGATATCAGTATATACAGTAGCTCTTTATAGGAAAGTGGTATGAGAAGAGGAACTCCTAAGTCATTTCCTTTTTCCAGTGCCACCTTCTGTGAGTATCAAAATAATGAAACAACATTGGTATTCAGATGTGATGGAGAGGGCCCTCCCTTTCCTAAAGTGTGCAGAAACACAGCAGAGGAAGGGGTTAATAATCGTACTGGTATTTAAACGTAAATCAGGTAAATTAGATTAGCTCTTTGAGAAGGGGAGTGTTTACATTTCCAAAGGGGGTTCTGCCTATCTAGGGACTTAACTGTGAACAACACTCTTAGCATATGGCATTACAACGGATTAGTGATCAAGTACAATTAATCCTTATACATCCTCTTTTGAACTTCACTGACTCGTTAGGTGAACAGATCTGTGCTACCCAACATGTCAGGTGAGACTCTCATTTGAGGTAAGGTTGCCATGTGGAGGTGGGCCTCCATCTGGTGGCTCCTTTTGTCAGACGTGACCAGAAGGTGTTTTAATGAGACTTTTATTGCTGGCACCACCTGCCACTAATCTTCCTCACAAAAAGGTATAATTGAGGGTTGGTTTTACAGTATTTCTAGTAACCTAACCTTGGGAATTCGTGGAGAAATGCAGATCTGGGTGGGGATGTTGTAATCTGAAAATGCTATTTTTGGCTTTTGGTTTGCAGTGATGTGGTTAGAGAAAACTGTGGTTGGCTAATTACAAACAGTTATATGGTAGCTCCCTCTCAATAAACCCAATGTGTATTCATAGTCCCATAAATATGTGAGCTGATGGTGGTTTCCTTTCATGTTGCTTTATTTGATTCCATGTGTGTGCAACCAGCTGCAGAGGTGCCTGAGGTTTAGAGGAGGATTAAGCAGTGCAAGTTTTCATGGTGCTGTAGAAATGAATACGTGTATTTACTTGTACAGAGTGTTACAGTGATGGGATCTTCTCAGGAACTGGCACTGAAGAACAGGGAGCTAAGCCTTGTAAATAAAAGGAACTAGAAGTGACATCCGAGCAAAAACAAGAAAGATCATGATAGAATAGTGTTTTCTGACCCTTTAAAAAAAGAGTCGGTAGCTGTTGTGTCTTGCTAGTAGGAACAGCAAAGGATTACAATAGCATGTGCAATGCGTGATGAGTTGTCGCCATGGGGGGAGTTCCACTTGTAGTGACCTGAATGACTAGCACATTTTGTGCCTTCAAATATGAAGTATTTAACTTTTTAATATGCTAGGTTTTTTTTCTGCTGTGAGTGAGACAGCTGAGAGAGAGACTGCAAGATGTGCTCAATGAGGCTGCAATCTCTAAAAGTAAGAAAGCCCAGTTCACTGTATTTTAGTTAACTTGCAGATAGATCAAGTCTGTTGGCTGCTGCAGCTAGTGTAGAATACTACAGCCTGCCTCCTAACATCCACATCATGTGGGAACAACTTATACCCTTTCTGCTGGATTTTTAATGCATTGATTGGGCCCAAGCTACCTCTACAGTTTTCTGCCCCACCTCCCCCCATGTCCAACCTTGTCTTCTATGTTCTCAGCTTTCAGTGGTCCCAACATCTAAAGGGGAGCATACATCTATGGGAAAAAAGATCTTGGGCAGCAAAGCGGATCCTGTTTAACAGGAGGTGTTGGCCACACCTACTGTATTGCCAGAGGTACAGTAGTTTGCGCTGCCTCTCCTTTGCAGTGGTAGCCATCATTTTCTACGTATCCCACACAGGAAGTAGCACCACTGACTCAGATCTAAAGGTGGAATAATATACAACAGGGTTGCCAATAGTTATCAGACACAGACAACCTTTTTTTTAATAAATTTAATCAAAATAAGTTCATAGCCCTTTAATTGAAAGGCTGCTGTTATAAATGTGACTCACGTTTATAGTAACTGCAAACAATTCACTTTTATTCAGTAACTGCATCAAGCCTTGCAAGATAGGCCTGAGCTCCAGGCAATGCTAGTTGAGGGGGGCAGTTGATGTGGCAGCAGTCACTGAGACCTGGCCCACTCAAGGACACGAATGGGACCTAAACATGGAGGGCTACACTATGTACAGAAAGGACAGGGGGGAGGGAAGAGGGGGTTGCACTGATAGTCAAAAATTACATCGGTATAGGATGGGTAGCGGAGGCGGAGGGGAGAGTGGAGGTGATTTGGGTCACCCTAATATCGCAGGGAGCTAAGAAAGTAAAAATAGGGGTGATATACAGAACGCCCGCATTGGCGAAGGATCTGGAAGAGAGCTTGGTGGCTAGTGTTGCGGGCCACTGTAGATTGGGCAATGGAAGGGTAGTGGTGATGGGGGACCTAAACATGCCAGGAACAGAATGGGGGATGATGACGTCCCCAGTGGCCAAGGAACAGAGGCTGCTGGATGTCTTCCAGGATGCGTTCCTTAACCAGCAGGTAGGGGAGCCGACTGGGGAGGCCAGGACACTAGATGTAGTCCTGGCAGACAGTGACCAGATTAGGGACCTGGAGGTGAGGGACCCATTGGTGGGGAGTGACCATGCCACAGTCTGATTTTTCCTGAACCTGGGAGGATGGAAAGCCACACAAAGATGGTGGTAATTGACTTTAGGGGTGTGGATTTCAGGGGTAGGGAAGGATCCTTAAGGGTCATTTGGAAAGGATAAGGCCAGACACATATGCTGACAGTAGGTGGGAGATCATTAGGAGAGGGATACAGGAGACCACCAGGTCCTGTGCAAGAGAGAGGTGCAAAGTCGGTAAGGCCAGAAAGCCCTGTTGGTGGACCCGGGAGGTTCAGGAGGTGGTGAGAGAAAAGAAGGCAGCCTATAGGCACTTCAAACACTCTAGGAGCGAAAGGGATCAAGGGGATTATGAACTGATGGTCAGGAGGGTCACCAGGGTGGTGAGAGCAGCCAAGGCAAGGAAGGAGCAGAGCTTGGCCAGGGGGATCAGGAGTGAGGATAAGGGGTTCTTTAGACACACTAGCGAAAAAAGGAAGGTGAGGGGGCAGATCAGCAGGATTAGATCAGGGGAGGAATGGGTACAGGAAGCAGGAGAGCAGGCTGAGGTACTAAATGAGTACTTTGCCTCAGATTTTACCAGGGAAGAGGGGGAGGTTGCATCTTTTGGGGGGAGAGAGAGTGAACCAGTGGGAGGGGTGGGAACCTTAGAGATCGGGAGCCCTGAAGAGACTAGGAAGGGGGAAGGGCCAGCACCATCAGGTGGAGGGAGGGTAGTACAGGGAGCAAAGGGGAGGACATGGAGGATGAAATCTCAACAGAGAGAGTGAGGGAAGCCCTCTGGTCCCTTAGGATGGAGAAAGCACCAGGTCCAGATAAAATACATTCCAGGGCACTCAGGGAGCTGGCAGATGTCCTGGCGGCCCCCTGGAGGAGCTTTTCAACAGCTCTCTGAGGATGGGGTGGGTGCCCTAAGACTGGAGGGTGGCCCATATCATGCCTATCCACAAGGGAGGATCAAGAGAGGAGGCGGGGAACTACAGGCCCATTAGCCTGACATCAGTGGTGGGCAAGGTGATGGAGGGTATTGTCTAGAAAAGAGTGGGGGGGTACTGGAGCAAATGGGGTGCCTGGACGATAGACAGCATGGCTTCATCCCGGGAAGATCGTGTCAGGCAAACCTTGTGGAGTTTTATGACTGGGTGATGAGTACCCTGGACCAGGGTAAGCCAGTGGATATCCTCTTTCTGGACTTCATCAAGGCATTTGATTTGGTCCCCCACGGTGGACTGCTGGCCAAATGGGAGAACTGGGGTTGGGGACGCAGATGATCAGATGGATAGGAAATTGACTCTCAGAGCATACTCAGAGGGTGGTGGTTGGGTGGCTAGTCTCATCTTCATGGAGAGTCATTAGTGGAGTTCCCCAGGGATCAGCGCTAGGACCCATCCTATTTAACGCCTATGTCTATGACATAAGGAAAGCTATCAGGAGCAAAATGAGTCTCTTTGCTTATGACTCAAAGCTGGGAGCAGTGGTGGATGGGGAGGAAGGGAGAGTGGCCCTGCAGGAGGACTGGAAGGCTCTGAAAAGGTGGTCAAGAAAGTGGAAACTGAGGTTCAATGCAGGGAAATGCATGGTTCTGCACCTAAGAGACAGAAACCCAGGCCAAGGGTATACCCTGGGGGGGCGACACACTACAAGTCTCACAGGGCAAGAGGGAGCTGAGGGTAGTGATAGATGTTAGAATGAATAACTATGAGACTTGTAGGAGGGCAGCGGCAAAAGCCAATAGAATGCTGGGATGCATCACTAGGGGATAACCTCCAGAAGGGGGAAATGACCTTCCCCCTGTATAACTGCTTGGTTAGGCAGCATCTCGAGTACTGTGTGCAGTTTTGGAGAACGCACGTAAAAAGGGATATTGCACTGCTGGAGAGGGTGCAAAGTAGGGCAATCAGAATGATCCGGGGCTTGGGGGACAGGATCTACGACGAGAGGCTCCAGAAGCTCAACATGTACACCCTGGAGGAGAGGAGGGTCGGGGGGACATGATAGAGGTGTTCAAGTACATAAAGGGGATCAATAAGGGAGGCTCAATCAGGGTGTTCCAAAGAAAGGAGAGGGGGGCAACTAGAGGACATGGGTACAAGCTGGAGGGGGGGAGACTCAAGGAGAGAGAGGAGGAGGTGTTACTTCACTGAGAGGGTGGTGGAACCATGGAATGCGCTGCCCCAGGGACTGGTGGACGTAGAGATGATGGAGCAATTTAAGACAGGCTGGTACAAGTATAGGGGGAGGGAGAGGCTGACCGAGTCCAACACAAGGAAAACATCTTATCTAGGGACAGAGAAACCCAAGGGTATGGGGGAGACAGCAAAGTTGGTGCCCAGTATGGGGGCTGACTACCGAGTAGACACGAAAGACCATTGGGACTCTTGTGCTGGCTTTTTAGTATGACAGTATGGTACTACAATAGGAATTGACTCCTAGTGCCCAAAGATGTTCTGCCTTCCAACCCTCAGGCTGAGAATTACCCCTGTCGTATTGCCTATAACACCCCCTCCTTAAAGCAGTAATTCCTACATTAACACAAAACATGAATATCTCTCGCAACATTTTTTTGTTTTTGTTTTTGTTAACTGTTGCACATCTTTAGTCCAGCCTTTCTAGCAGTCTGCAGACTTGATTTGAGCACTGTAGTTGCTCAGTAGCCAATGGCTCAGGGATCATTATAAGTGTAGGAACTGCCTACGAAAGTCTGCACCCACTGGGCCGCAGGTGGATTCTGGCATTATTTTCAAAACTGCCTCTAGAAATTATGATGATTCCATTAGGTCCGGTGGTTGATCTCCAAGCTCTGCACTTTATGCCTATTCCCTTGTTTAGTGACAAACAGATTCCAGACATGATCAAAATGCCTATGTACAATTCTGATCTCATTCAGCTGTAGCTTAACTGAGACTGACCCACTTGCCTCTAAGACTTGACTAATTGCCATGGAGAACCCCCCCCCCCCCTTCCCATTGAAAACATGGACAATATCTGCTGTTTGGAACATGCAGCATAATTTTCTTCCATCATGGCATTCCTTCTGCTGGGCACTTTTACTCATACTCTCCTTCCTAAATCAAGCTGCACAAGGCCCTAGTGAGAATTAAGGTGCCAGAACAATAATATTCAGCAGGATCTGAATATTCCTGTCAGCCAGCCCAATGGATGCTGAGTGGCAGACAGCTCTGACAATCTGAGTTACTGTAGTCAAGCACATAACATCTGCAAACTCCCTACTGATGAAAGATGTCCCATTATCTAGGACCACCACTCCTGGTAATCCATGTGCGACAAAAATCTGGCATAACAGGCCAACACTGTCTTGGGAGGAGGAGGCTGTGCTATCTGTCTAGATGTTCGGTCACTTACATAGAGGATAATGGATGGGCACCAGTTAATAACAATGCTATAATAACTGGCTTCCCCTTTTTCCCATAGGGAAACCATGGCATAATTTGCTGTTATAAAGGAGTGTTTATAACGGCAAACACACGCACGGTTTCCTTCCCTGTGCGCATGCCCACAGAGCAGCGCGACTGTTCCTGACCGCTCACCTCTTCCGTCTTGCCAAACCCAGCTCCGTCAGAAGAACTCGACGGTAAGTTTTTTCTTTTAATTTTCCCCCAATATATAGTAAAAACTTTGGAAACCTGTTAAAAAAAAAAAAAAAAGCAATTTTTAAAAGATACCGATTCCCATTTCGGCACCGGAGTAACTGTAATCCAAACACGGTTGCACTGGAAGGTCTTTATTTTGTATAATTGCTGAGGTGAAAAAGGGAAACCCAGCAATTATATAAAATAAAGTATGGGGTAGTGTGTTTAAACCTGAAGTTTACACACACCCTCGGGGTTAAATGCTAACATAAACCCCTCGAGCTTCGCTCTTGGGGTTTATGAGCATCTAACCCCTTGGGTGTGTGTAAACTGCAAGTTACACACACTACCCCATACTTTATTCTCTATGTGTTCCCTTTCAGAGGTTGTCATGACAACCTAGTAAACCTCGAGAGTGAAGCTTGAGAGGTTTACAGTTGGCATGATGACCTTGAGATGGGAACTCAGCGTTGTTGTTAATTGGTGCCCATCCATTGTCTTTTATAGTGTATGGGCACCAGTTAAATGAAATTTGTGCTTACTTTACTTTTTTTGCTTAGTGCCGCTCTCTTTCAGGGCCAGCTGTCACTGCTGTGGCCGTTCATCATAAGCCGGTAGTTCCAGAGGTGTGCATGCACAAAGCCATTCACGTTATACTATCATTGTGACATACTCAAGAAGGCGTAACAACCTCCTGACATCACAACGATAGCATAACAAGGATAGGAATTCATTGAATTCCATCCTTAACAGCCCCCTCCCGATACATTATAAGGGGCATTGATGACAACCTGAAACATCTTTCCTATAAAGACACCTGCATAGTCCACAGGTAGTCAGGGCTGTCCCGACCACTCATAGAGTAGTAACAGAGCACCTATGGGAGCTTTACAGATTCTCTGGCAAACAGTACACTATCCCACGTTTACCTCGTATTCAGCATCCATGCATGGCCATGAAATATAGCTATGATCTAAACTTTTCATATGTGAAAATCTCAGGGGAAAGAATGTAGTTCTTCTGTAATTTTGTGCTCTTCTGTGGGTAGCAACTACTCTAGCACCGTGCAAAACACAGGTATCTTGGATACTACTGTATGTTCATTCTTTTTAACAGGTATGGATATACAGCGAATGCTGGTTGGGCAACCATGCACACCCAGCCTGTGCTACCACTGAGAGGTTCAGATTACAGCAGACCTCAAGAGCGGAGCTCAAGAGAGATCCATTGTAATCTGAACCTTCAGGTGGCAGCACAGGCTGGTTGCTCATGGTTTTGTCCAGCCAGTGTCTTTATAGTCTACAGAGACCAAAAAAGTAAAGTGTTTTTTTTCAACTGTTTAAGCTATTCTGTCCCGTTCTCGGCCATTCTCCCATTTTCATGTCCCACTCTTGGTCATCGTCAAAGTGACAGCTAATTCAGAGAAGCAGATGCTTGAAAAAAAAAACAGATTAAGTTTACATTAATATAAAAGTTTCATTTTTTAGACTTTCATCAAAAACAGAGCAAATTGGCCAAGGTCCACATTATCATTTTTCGTTTGTGGATATCTGTTGGGAGCTTGGTGTTTGTTTGCTTTTTAGCTCTGGTTTCATTAGAGCTAGTCATGTGAACATTGTGTACACTTCTGTGTAGAATGCTGTTCTACCACTGAAGGGTACAACAGCATTCTGACCTACCAATAAAGGTGCGCAAAAGAAATGCAAAACTGCACAAAAAAGTAGATGGTCAGTGTTTTATTCATGCAAACGACAGACGGACAGAAACATTAACCCCAGGACTTTAAATGTATGAGGGTTCTTCATCATTGGGAGGGGGACATTGAACCCAGCAAACATATTTAAAGCCAAGATTTAAAAAGACAGTAACATACAAAGTGAAAAGTGCATTTCATATTAGGTATATATTAGATAGTAATACTTATATTAAACAGCTAAATATAGTTTATATGCAAACAGGCTCGATGAAATACATGTCAATCAATGATTCAAACATCCACTGAGTAATATAGAGGGTGTCTCATTTCAAAAATTCAGTTATATACAGTCCTTAAACACAATTAATCATGTTAAAGATGCTGTAACAAGGTTGAGACCAAACAGCAGCTATGGAAACGATTCCAGAATTCCAGAAAAAAAAGACAAAAAAAGGTGAAAAGGAAACATAACCAAAAGCTCACGAAATCAGAAATTAAATATGCATAAATAGCAAGGAGATCAAAAGGTCAAAGAAAAAGAATGATGATAACATAATTCTCTTATGAAAACTTTAAATACAGATATCTAAATGATTTGTTTCTTTGAAAAGTACAAACAATGTTCCAAACAGAATACAACAAAGTGGGAGGTCAAAAGGTCAAAAATGTGAAACATATAAAAAATTCCTAAAAATGCAGTATTATGCCATCCATTTTAGAAGAGTGAATCAATTCATGAAAAAGGCAAAATATCCCATGCATCATTAAATCCTTTTGGATATAGGGCACCCAGAGAATATATGTGTCTACTGTCTCTTGTAATAAGATATTACGTCTACTCAGCATTCAGCTTAGGATGAAAATTCATGCAAAACAAGCTTCCTCTATACACTGTAAGTCTATATCATGCACAGACTTGTCTGGCCATTCTCCAAACACAAAATCACGCATCCTTAAAAAAGCAAGGGATTCCCTGCTGGGCCACATTCAAATTTGACCAGCAGTCACAGGGTGGAATGCAAGTTATTCCAACACCAGCAATGTTTCTCTAGGCAGTGGTGTTACAAATAGCCTTTCTCTTAAAGATAGCCAATGGAGGGCATCTGTACTAGTATTCTGTTTACCATCGTTAAAAATAAACGTAGCCTTAGGGTCCTCAGGGGGGCTTATAGCGAGGAGGCTGGCCAGGGTCTTTCACTGAAGCACCAGGGGCACTGGGGGGATTTGGAAATGTGCAAAACAAGTTCTGTCTTAAGGAGTTTTACATTTGTACCACAGCAAGCACCAAGAAGAAAAACTGCATCCCGCAGAATAACAGCAGTACAGGCAAGGTGCATGCGTTGTGTAAAAGAATTTGCCAACTCCATTTCCATCTCCAGAGCATAGTCCTTTTGTGCTTTATTTGTTTGTTTTTGTTGTGCCAGCAAGGTTGACACAGACAAGCCCATTTTGAGCCACACCTAGAGTTACAACAAGGCATTGTATATACAATCATTTTTTTATTCTTTGGTAGCTGGGTAAGGCTCACTAGGCACAATCACTGTTTTCAAGGGTGACCCAGGAGCACTGGGGGGTTAAGTGACTGGCTCAGAGTCACACAGCATACAAGTGGAGGTTGTGGGAATTAAACTCAGGTCTGCAAGATGTACTAAACTCATTCACAATATGTTAGTCTAAGCTCTAGGCTATACTGCCAGCGCCCAATTAAAGTGATTTTGAGAGGTTTTGCATATGCCTTTTTCACATAGTACACCATTGCCACCCTTTCTTCAGATGTTGAAGCTGCAATTTGTTTTGTCATAGTCATTTTTATTTATCTTTTATCAACACTGTGTCCTCCAGTTTTCTGTGTGTGGCCATGCCCCCAGAATGATGTCATGCAAGGGAACTATCAATGTTTTACATACAGCACCAAGGCATTCTGGGTAAATTATAATGTTGCTATAAATGTTAATTACTCAGAGGTGTAGTCCCTTATTTTGGCAGTGGTGACTGCATCTAATATGTAGATGTACATAGCAAGGTATTGTAGGTACACTAAGAAGTTGTTTTCCAATTCCCTTACTGTGAGGTGCAGTCTCATATTTCTGTAGTGGCTTCAACAATAAAAGTTCTCATATGTTTATTTGCAAAACAAGGCATTGTGCATATAGTATCTAGCTAACAAGATTTCTTTATTGAGAGATGTACTGCCAGATTTTCAAAACTTTGCACTGAGCACAAACTGTTTGCGGCAGTTCCCTATATTCAAAAGGCCAAATAGCATGGGCAAACTGCTTTAGCGCCAGGCAAAGATATGATGCATGCAATGTGCAAAGAGAGGGGGTGTGTACATGAATAGAGATGCTATGCTATATTCAGTGCATTAGCACCACGCAAAGTGTGTTTGTGCAACTTTGTGTGATACTTTGCGTGGTGCAAATTACCAGTCAGGGAAAGGTAGTCTTAACTCTGGGCAAACCAAAGATGGGGGTGGCATGGACATAGCAGAAACTGGGAACAAGGCTGTATGCAGCCAATGAGGAGAAAGTATGGGCAGTCGGCCACCCTGGGCCACTCTATATGCACAGGCAACCAAACTGTGGCATACAGTGCAGTAGTATTGCTTAGAAGCCAACTATCCTGTCATTGATAGAACTGAGATGAAAGAGCACCTGCAGCAGAAATGGTTTGCAATGTGACACTATGTTGCACATTGTGAATTGTGTGTTGTTGTTAATGGTATGTATTTAGTGTACTAAGTATCGTCTCAGCTGCACATGTAGTGGCTCTGGGAGGTTACCGACAATGTGCCTTGGTCCAGCGAGCTTACCCAGACAACAAGGTGATAAAATAAAGAATAATGCATGGGGAAGTGTGGTTAACGAGGATTTCATGCATACCTGAGGTGTGTGATGCCCCATAAACCCAAGGGGCGAAGCCTGAAAGGTGTATCTCTGGGCATCACATACTGAGGGTGTGCATAAAATCTGAGTTCCCAGACTTCCCCATGTTTTACTTGTTATATTTAATGGTGGTTATTGCTGCGCAAAAGTGAGTTTGTGTGACTTTGCGCAGCTTTGCATGGCTTTGCGTGACTTTGCGCAACATAGAACCATGGTTTATGGAACTCTGTAATTCACAAGTGTGAATTATGGAGTTTGTGAGGGTCTGCCAGCGGTGGTTTATTGACCCTACCCAGTAAATATTAAACATAGAAAGAAACCAGACATGGAAGAAACATGCTGCACGCGGACGGCAACTCCTATGTTGCCTTGATCTAGCACTGGTCCCAACCATGCCAGGCATTATTGGGTGCTCCAGCACCCAGTGGACACCATGACGGTGTGTCCATGAAGCACACAGCTCCAGTCCCCCCATTGGGGTCCACCAACACAATCCAGCATACATATGCAGCACTGGGGGCATGGAGGGTGTTGAGGGGAGGGTGTACAGGTGGTCAGGCTGCACCACATACTGGGTGCTGCTGCAAGGCTGGGACCATCCACACAGTACAAATGGTCCAGTGTAGGGAATACCCCAACACTAGTGTGCCTGTCTGACGGTATGTGACCCCCCCCCGGGTCCCATACTGCACATCTGCACAGACACCACAGCACACACAGTCAGCCATGTGTATGTCACTGTGAGTATCCCATGCCAGTGGTGCAGCATCTGTGGGTCACATGACAGCATGACAGTAATGGCCACTGTCACAACACACCTGCCAGATGGGTCTGTCACTGTGTGGAGTGCAGGAGTCATTGCTGCCTTACACACCATAGGCATTGCTGTGTCCCTCACACTACCAGCCACCTTGTTACTGTAGTGTCTGCTATGCACTGTAGCAGGAACTACAGTTTGACTATTGCATGCAGCACCACCACCTGTGCCTGTGCTGTGTAGTCCCCTGGGGAACAATAGTCTATGCAGCTGTGTACAAACATAGCCTGCAGCTACCACCATGTTCTTCCAGACTGACCTACAGGTGGAGCTGTGAGCAGACCCAGCCAGCCGCTGTACTTCCAGACTGACTTACAGTACAGGTGGAGCTGTGAGCAGACCCAGCCTGCCCCTGTACTTTCAGACTGACCTACAGGTGGAGCTGTGGGATCCTACAATAGCGCTGGGCAATCTACATGCAAATCAGGCCATAATGAGATGCTAATATGGATGTTTGCCCTTGGACTACCTAAGTACAGTAGGCTGATTTGCATGTCAGTTTTGAACATAGCAAATTTTGGCCCTGGGCAAACATCCTAGTGCAAGGCAAACTTGTTAGCCCTGCGCAAAAAGCTGCTCAAATGTATTTGTGCCGCACAAACCTGTCTGAACCATAACACAGTTCTGCAGTATTTGGCCTGCTCTGTTGTTTGCAGCTTTAGTGCATCCACTTCTTTGCCAGCACACACACTGGCCATGTAGTTTACCTTTACCTTCCTCCATGTCTGTGTGCACTAGGCTGCTGTTGTGGTTTGCACTTCCTGGATGCTATATTCAGAGCTGTCTAATTTGCTGGGCTATTTTTGCACTGCACTCCCAGCCTTGTTTGTATGGCTTCATTTGCATACTATATTCAGCTGCTTTAGCCCTGGGGCTATTCCTTTGAATACAGCATGCAAATAGTTCTGGGCTAATTTAGCACACCGTGCAGAGCTAATTTTGCCCCTGGGCTAAGTTTTGAATAACTGGCCCATAGTCTCCTATGTCGGTAGTGTAGATGTCTGCAATACTAAGACTGACCAACAGAGGTCTCTGTTTCAAAACAGTGCTTAAAAACTTTGTTTCCCTTGCATGATGTCACACTTGAAGGTTGAAGCACTGAGAAAAAAAAAAGGGCGGGTTATGCAAATTAAACACAGTACAGAAATAGAAGCATTTATTTCATGGAAAATTGCATTTTTGGCAGTTTGAATGGTAGGAGATTGAATCACAACTCTTACAGGTTACTACTCCCATTTGGTATAGTACACCTCACAACATCACTTTAATTAATAAATTAATAATAATTAATTAACTCAAACATAAAACACTGAAAGACATGCCATACATCTTAAAATGGCATTTATCAAGTCGAAGATGGCATTTTAGCACTTTTGAAACTTTACAGCATCCAGATCTAGGACCAGTTACTAGTTGTTTGTTCTGCAGTCTTTAAACAGACCTGGAGCATCCAAAGAACACTATCTGCAGATATGGCTTGTAGCACTGGACTGGGGTCCCAGATTGTCAATTCCCTGAACACTTTGCAGCATTGGGCTAATGACAGTAAACTGAAACAGTATATGCACCAAAACACTCAGTCCAATGGTCCAATGGCAATTCTGTGCCTCAACTCATTTATATCTGATAAGCCCCTGGATGAGAAGAGAGCAAAACAAAGCAGGAAAAACTGTGGTACCCAGGACCTTGGAAGGGTCTATTTTCTAATTGTATCCAGCCTCTCTCTTTTCCCAAGCTTAAGGCAGGTTATAAGGAAGCACTTGAAGGGTTAACTAGTTCCCTAATATTTATTCCTGCTGGGCCTCAGCTAGGAGACAGGGTGTCTGAGTGTTTGTGTCTTTGCACCATCTGAGTTGCCAAGGGGTCTGGAACATGAATATTCATGGTTCTATCCTGCCCCTTTTGCCTATAAAAGAGAGGAGGCTAGCTGGGCTCAGTGGCCAAGAAGGAGGGGTCTTGGAGTTACCAGTGAGAAGGGGGTTGAAATAGCACCAGAGAGAAAAAGAGAGGAAGAAGCACCTGAGGAGCCCTCCGTCTCCTCACCCTTCTGGGGATAGGAAGGGACCCTTCGGATAGCAACACTTGGAGAGAAGACCCATGTAAGCTTTCCCTGAGAGAAGGGAAATTGTCAGTCTCAGCTTGAGAGTAGTGGTGGGCCTCCTCTTGAAGGAGGTCACTGGAGTCCATGCGGAGCTACTCCTAATAAGATGTAGCGAGCAAGATGAGAGTTCACCTCCATGAGAAACTCCATTACTAAATGCTACCAGAGTATGTAATCCTAAGGTACTGTTATTGTGTATTGGGTTACATCAGGGCAGATGTGCCTAGCAAGACTCAGAGTTAGTTTAAAGTCCCACTGAGGTTCGATCAGGGAGTGGAGCCCATTGTGAAAAAGATCACTTTGGCACAGTAAGCAAGATGCAGGAATGTGTAGGTGGGCCAAACCGACAGGTGTGACAGTTTGGGAAACCATAATCTGGTTCCAGCAGTTTTCCTTTTTCCTTTTTTTATTGCATATTTTTCCACCCAACTGCTTGCCTGGGCTTACTAGCGGCATACTGCCAGTACACGATGCCCATCCCCCCGTTATGGGGATCATGCTGCTCGGCGGTGGGATAGGGATTTTTTTTTTACTTTTAGAGTGAGTGCTGTGATCACTAAACTGACCCCCTGAGGGCGCCGGTGTGAAGGACCAAAGTCCAGGCAGGAAGTCGTGCAGAGACGCGGCTTCCACCAAGTGCCTAACAGTGCCCTCCCCATCCAACACCATCTGCAAATTGGATCAGTGCCAACCCTCCCCAGGAGAGGAGAACTGCTGTACAGCAGCTCAATCCAGCTCCCAACCCCCCCGCCGACCCTCAATGACCCGGTCCTGAACCCGGATCGCTGGCGCAGTGTGAAGTGTGGTGTCCAGCACCTCAGCCCTTAGTGCCACCGGGCTGGCAGCTGGTTCCCTCAGTTTTCTGGTGTGAACAATCGGCACATAGCTAAGTGCTGGCATAAGTATCTCCCCCGGGAATGTCTTGTCTTGCCTGAGGAGAGTCTCACCATGCACTCATCTTATGAGGTAGCACCCATGGGACCCTGTAATGGAAGATAGGACTGTAATGAAATGTAGCTATCTGAGATACAGCAGGGCCCAAACTATGTGAAGGGTGTAGTGATGCCATGTGAACCAGCCATAATGAACTTAAGGGGAGTGAGCTGGTAAGGGGAAGTAGCCCTTTGCATAAACCTGTAAAAGTTAGACATTGACATAAACACTAACCTGCCTGATCCCAGCTCCCAGCATGAACATTCTAGTTTTTGTGTGGTCTTCTGGTTAGTGGTGCCCCTGTGGTTGCTGATGCCTCTGGTCCCCATTTCCCAGGCTCGTGATGATCAATTGAGGTGCAGGTTTATAGTGTAAGCAAGTCTTCCTTGGATGTCAAGTACCATCATACATCCCTAGACACAGGGAGGACCAGGCCTTTACATAATTAATGCTGACACTCACTTTCTGTCCAGTAGCAGATGGGCATTTTGTTAAGGCAACAGTAGCTGATGGGCCCCTGGCTGTTGATGATCAGATCCACTGTGCTTACCTCTCCTTGCAGCTTTATTTACTTATTTAAGCTTTGGTAGCTGAGTGAGTGCGCTGATCCAAGGGACCATTTTCAAGCACAACCTGGACCACATCAGGTGGCATTACACAGAAAAAGATAATGTGCAATGCAGTGAAAATATATGAGAGAGGATACAGACATCACAGCGGGCAGGGTACATTACAATAGTGAGATACAAGCAGCACTGGTGGATAAATTACAATTATGAAATTACAGACAGCACTGGTGGAATATAGAAAAACATTACACATAATAAAGCAGAAACTAGGAGAGGCTGTACAGCATATTATTTAAAGCATATCAGTTCATTAAAGTAATTTAGAAAGACTAAACCTCACATTATTTACAACAGGACAATTGACAGCTGAATTAAGTGCATAGCAAGAGAGTACACTGAGGTGCAATCTAGTGGGAGTACACTAACATGTGTGGAGGGTAGTTGAGGAGGAGGAGGGTGGAGGATAACTAGGCGGGCAACGGCACCTACCTCATTAAGCAGCCAGGATTTGAGGTGGGTCTTGAAAATGGCATGAGTGTCCAGGGAGCAGATAGGTGCAGGGAGGCTATTCCACAGAGTCGGAGCAGCAACAAATAATGCTTTTCCACCCATAGCAGAGGAAACTTTCAGGATTTACAGGGGGAGGACTGAGGATGGGCGCCAGCTTCTCAAGGGCGCTCTGGTCTTGAGGAAAGACTCATACGGGGAGGCATCACCATGCCTGATGGCACTGTCCAGGATAGAACCAAGTGAGTAGTCAAACTTATGTTGGAGTGGGAGCCAGCCAAGGGACTGGTAGAGGTGACAGTGGTGGGTGAGGTATGGTGCCAGGAGAGTGAAACGACAAATGTTGTATGTTGAGCAGAGGCACACTCTCAGGGCTGTGGATGAA
Organism: Neoceratodus forsteri; assembly: GCA_016271365.2. NCBI lineage: Eukaryota > Metazoa > Chordata > Ceratodontiformes > Ceratodontidae > Neoceratodus > Neoceratodus forsteri. Next base: position 874,365,181 of record CM057453.1, on the reverse strand, counting down.
TGTGAGTAAATGGGGGAGCAGTAGTCAATAATGGGCAATAGGTTACCAAAGGCTATGGCTAAGCAGGCTTCGGGGGACAAGTATGGCTTTATCCTATAGGCCACACCAAGCTTTTGGTTAACATGAAGGGATGATGGAGGTGATGTGATTGGCAAAGGAGAGGGAGAGGTCCAGGATCACACACAGATACTTAAAAGTTGGCACATTTTTAAGCACAGTGCCATCTGGTGTAGTTACTGTGAGTGCATATCCAGCCTTGGCAATCTTAGACAGGAAGGGTTTGGATCCTAACAGCATGAATTTAGTTTTTTTGACATTTACAAGTAGGTGGTGAGACTGTAACCAGTTGTGAGCAACAGTGTAGTTTCTGGATAGAACCATGGATAAGTTTTCCAAGGTCTTATCACTGGTGAAGAGGATAAGATTGTCCGCATACATTAGGGCATCACATGAAAGACAGTCAGAGGGGAGGGAGTTTACGAACAAGAATAATAATAGTAGGCCATGGATGGAGCCTTGGGGAACACCGGTGGTGACTGGAAGGAAGGGGGAGGTGTTAGAGCCTAGGCATACTGACTGAGATCTGTCCGTAAGGTAGCTGTGGAACCACTGTGTGGCTGCAGGGGAGTAAACAGGTTTATGGAGGGAGGTGAGCAGCAGGGTGTGCTTGACCAGATCAAAAGCTTTGGACAGACCACACTCATAACTCTCCCAAGGTCCATGTTCCTGAGAATGTGATTAGTGAAGAGGGCCAGGGCAGAAGTGGTAGAGTGATGTTTACAGAAGTCGTGCTGGTGCCTGGACATTAGATTGTGGGTGTCGATGTAGGTGGACAGTTGGGTTTATTAGGTCTGCAGGCCAGGGACAAGGACCCTCCCAAACTTACACTTTTGGCAAGTACAGGCAGAGTTAACTGTGGCATCTCTTTCACTAATTCCCCTCTCCAGAACTCACTGCACGATCCCCAGTGCCTCCCCCATTACATAGGTTTACCATGCCTCCACCTGAAGATAGTGCTGTCCTGCTGGATGCACACCCTCTCGGGTATCTGTGTAAAGTGGCCTCTGACACTACTTTGGGGTTGGTGGTTTCTCTCCTCTCTAGGCCAAGAAATTCAAAAGCTCTACCTCAGCTCTCACTTGCAACTCCCCACTCCCCAGCTACACCCTGCTCGCAGATGGACTAACTTTCCTCAGGAAATGGGGCAACACGCTTGGAACACTTTGTGCCGGACTCCTGGGGCAGGGCTTTTGTCAAGCCCTGCGCCACAACACTTAGGTTCTGGTAGTGCGTCAAACCCCTTTGCTGCAACTGCACCCAATTTTACATTCTCGGGTGCAGTTGCAACAGTTTCCACAATTTGCGGCAGCTTGGGCCAAATATCTGATGCAAGCTCTATAAAAAAGGGCCCTCAGGATTGCTGCAAGTTAGACCACAAAAAGTTGGTCTAACTTACAGCAATTGCCACATGGGATAGAAATTACCGATCGCTGGCCAGGAGAATGCCACAAGTTCTGTGCACCATATGTTCGGTGCACCAGGGGCTTGCAGCATTCTCAGAGTTTTGAAAATCCTGCACTTCCGTCATACCAAGTTGCAGTACAGTATTCTCATGGGAGAAGCAAGGCCTATACACCATAACCCCCACATAAGGGGGAAAATACTGAATACTGATAGCCTACCAGTGTCAATGCCCAACACTGCAGTCTCGTTGAGACTTGCGGTAAAACAGATTTGTCCTCAACAAAGTTATCCATGGTTTAAGATCTGTATATAGATACAAATGACATCTGTATAAATACCAGTAAAATCTCTTCACCCTCATACAATTGGGAGACCCTCCTTATCCAGTTGAGAACAACCCCTCTCTGCAGCAGGAAGAGCCCTAGAGCATAATCAATGGGCTATTCTGAGCCATCTTCCATCGGTTGAGAAAGCACTACCTCCACCCCATATTGTGAAACATCACATGACAGGATGATTTCTTCATTAGGATCATTGGGTGCCAAGACTCTCCCTGTAGGAGAGGAGGAACTTTATAGCAGCACTGAGAGTTTTGTCCCATTCTGTTCCCTATTTCCATGCAGTCTAGTTCTATTACAACAGATGGGGGAAGGGGGGTTATCACTAAATTGGGAAAATATTTCCCACAATTATTAAGCACCTCCAAGAAAGATTTAAGCCCAGTCACAACCCCTGGAGGAGGTTCTTCCTTGGCTGCAGTGAGCATGACTTTCATGGTATACCATCCATTTTCATCCCTGGTGACAGAAAGTGCCCTTATTCTGATTCAGAGTTAGCCCTACTGCTGATAATATCTGAAGTACTGTTTCTAAGATATTTACCTTCAGCGTTCCCTATAATGAAGCTAGCATCCAGTTAGACTGCAACCTGTGGATTGCCTTGAAGGAGGTTGTCCACAACTCATTGGAAAATTCCTAATGCAGAAGACACCCCAAAGGGCAACCTCATATAGCAAACCAAACCTCCGTGGGTGTGTTAGTAGTCACAAGCTGACTGGAATGCTCACCCAGTAACAGCTCCAGGTCAGCATCACTCATGTCCACATTGGTAAATGCCTGTTGCCCTGATAATGCAGAAAAAAGAGTCACTGTTCTTGGGACTGGGCAGGTATCTAGTTCAGAGACTCTGTTCACTGTTGTCTTGTTGTCACCACAAATATGGATGGGTTCATTTTCTTTGACCACAGGAACAACAGGAGTGGTCCACTGAGAACACTGCATTCCTTCAATGATATAAGGTTTACAAAGTCTATTCAACTTAGTGTAACTACCCCCACCTGCAAGACATGTGACTAAGCAAGTACAACTGTCTCTGGGCAAAGTCTATTAGGCCTTTGGGTACATGGTGACTGGGTATGGTTGGTTTGGAGGTAATTAGAATGTGGCATGTTGTCCACCGAACCTTTTGACAGAATACTACGAGGGTGCTGCCCCACAGGAAATACATGCAACTCCCACCCTTAGTGAAGGGGATCGCATATAATATTCTCACCCCCAAATTATTACTCTACATACCTGATATGGAAAAATGGGTAAAGCGGAGTGCAAAGTTTTGCACTGCACTTGCCCATAACCCATGACCCCAAGGATGTTATATTCAGTCAGATAGTGCACCAACGCGATATCCAGTGAACAAGGCAACCAAAATTGGGCACCTACAAAAATGGCAGCTCAATTATGGCACTTGTGTTCACAGTTACCAAGGAGGAGGGTGACCAGATACTGGGGTGGGTGAAAAAAATGCAACAGGAAGTAGCAGATATACATGCACACACCCGCGGGGTGGGGGAGGAGGTGGGGAGGGATGATATGTTGGAGGGTGTGTGGTGGGCAGCTGCTGAGCTGGACCACTGGTGTCATGGAGAGGGTGGTCGGCTGGGAGGTGCAGGGTTCAAGGTTTGGATCCCCCCGCATTTAGAACGAGACCTGTAGGTCTCAGGTGCCATTTATGTACATGCTGCGAGTGTGCATTGCTGAAACTGGTTATTGGCAATGTACACTTGCGTAACTGCGATCACTTTTCCACAGTCACCGTTATGACATGGAACCCACCAGCAATATCTGACTGAATATAGGGGCATGTTGACACAGCACAGTGCTAAGTCAAATAGCGCTGCACCAACATGGAATGTGACAGTGCAGGGAATAGCGCCACCAGACCTGATAGCACTGGTAGCTCCCAGTGTTATATTCAAATGGCTTAATGCAAATTAGCCCATTGGGCATGCAAGACACTAAGGGGTCATTTGTGTGCCCATTGTGGGCACATTTGCATGGGAAGCGGAGGCAGGTTTGTGCCCCTGTGACTGTCTCTGCTCCCATCCCGATCACCCAGTCATGTAAAATCAAGTAATCCCTGGTGCCTAGTGCCCCTCCCCACTCTCTGATTGCTAGCCCAGATAGAGAAAATGGGGAGTGCATGCATCCTCTGTACTGTACAGGGAGTGCAGCCTGTATACTGAACAGGGAACACAGCCTGTATACTGTTAAGGAGCAAGTGCTCCTTGTACAATACAGAGGACGTGCACTCAATGTACAGTACAGAGAACATGCACCCTGTACAATACAGAGGATGCCCCAGTACAGTACAGAGGATGCACAGTCCCTGTCTGTTCATATGGCAGCTGCCTGAGAAGGTGAGAGGAGGTCTGTGCCGGTCACCGTATGGTCTCCCATGGCACTGATGCTTCAGGTAAGTGACGGTTAGCAGGGTGGGTTGGCTGGTGCCAGTGGTGCTGGGGGGGGCTGCTAGACACCAGGGAGTTCTTTCTACCCACTGGAATGGCAATCAGAGGTTGTGGGTACCACTAGCAGCAGGGATTACCCTTTCATATATGGGGATGGCAGTCAGAGGGTGGGGGTTCCACTGGACACCAGGGAACATTATATTATGAATGGAGATGACAAACGGTGGATGGGAGAGCCACTAGATGCCAGGGAGTGGGTGTGTTCCCTCATCTGCCAACTTGACTGTTAGCTACAGTGGCTCAGGTGGTGGCTAGGGTTGCCAAGAGTACATTGGGGTTTTGCACACAGTAATACAAAGTGCCCTGCACTATTCCCTTTGTGCCGCACTACTGCGCTGATATTGCATTGCACAGGTATTCAAGTCCCCGCTCCTACTTTTGCGCACTGCATACATTTTTTTTTTTTTTTGCATGTGCTAACCCTGTTACCATGTGCAAAAGCCTCTTTTGAATATTGTGCATGGGTGCAAACCCCAGGCAAACAGGGTGCAATCACTTTGTGCACTGGGCAAAATGTTGAATATCTGACCCTAGAGAAAGAAAAATAAATAACACAGTAATATTAATATACACAGTCACTGCAATAAAAAAAACAAAAGGATATACATTATGGGACCAGAATGGGCTCCGGATTTGGGATAAGAATTGGTTAAAGATATAACACTCACAACTTTCCCCAAACAATATCCTACCACCCACAGATGAGTACTCATCGTGTCTGCTGTTGGTTCCTACTGGTGCACCAGTTATCTCACAGTCTCTTAGGAGTGTCTAAACAGTCTAAAATGTATACACACAGCTGGGCATTTAAAGGCCTGATGGGGGACACGCTATGGTACTGACTGAAAACTGGCAATAGAGATCCCAAAGCAAATATTATCTGTATATACTCTGAGTAGAATGGGTGGGCCAAGTGGTCCTTTTCTTCCACCAAATTCTATGTTTTTCTGTTTCTATTATAATCACAACAATAGAAGATTCAAGTTACTCCTGGCTTTACAGTCTTTCTTCGGGCGGTGTTTAAATCTCTGAGAAATGCTCAGATTTATACTTAACTAGCCCTAACTAATAATATGTAAAAATAATGGGGTATTGACCCAGTACTTACTAGAGACACTTGGAATTGCAGAGTTTGAATTGGATTAATCAGATTTAGGAATTTGGGGAGTTGGAATTGAAGACCACGGGATAAGTTCAACTCCAAACCCTGTCTGACAACTGACCACGAGTGATTCAGAAGTCCCTTCCCTTCTCTTCCGTATATGCATTTGTTATAAGGGAGCCAACAAGAAGAAACAACCTGCACCAGATACCATAGACTGAACGAAACATCTGGTGTGTGGCAAGCAAAGGTTTGGTGCCGGTCAGCCCCTCACAACTAATGCATGTATGGAAAAGAATAGGGTAGGGAGGAGAGATTATGGAACTTTTGAAATAAATCATTTGCAGCATCACTCGTGGAACAGCTGTTGGAGTTGGGCTTATCTTGTGGCCGGAGACTTGGAATAAGTCTTGCAGTGGGTGTGGATGAGTATGCACAGGGACAAGGAAGTAGTAACTGGATTCCGATCATGGATGAACCATCAAGAAAGATGGAATTGGAGCCAGACACCATCCCTGATATAGCAGCACCAACAAGGCCCAGGAAGTTGGTATGGGGCAGGGCAGACTCGGGGCATGACTAGCACTTGACCCACCCCAACAAATGAATCACCTCAGTAAGTCCAGTGGAACAGGGGAAGAGAAATGTGAATAGGTGCTACGAGGGAGGTAGGAAGGAAATAGGTCTTTCAATTGTGATAGAAGGCTTACAGTGCTATTAGCCAGGTGGTGAAGTTTTTAAAAGTAGTCAGATTTGGAATCAGAAATTCTGATTTTGATATTGATATCTATGGCTTAAATGGCATTGGAACAGTATTGGACTCAGAACTGGAATGTCTGAAAATCTGACAAATGGGCAACTGAACACATCATCTGATTCCAAGCATCATTAGTGCTTACAACCTCTAACAGTCTCTGTGACAGCTGGCACTATTAAGGCATCTGCCTTTAGATTTGGCAGATGCAAGCTGACCTAAAGGTGTGGCAGACCCAATGTGCTTTTGGTTGGTGCAGTGTGCAGGCTGTGAAGATTCTCAATGCCCTGGCCAGCTCTTGGGGTGACTTGCCTTCACCTACCCCAAGAGGCAGTAAGTCACTCAGGACCTTTGATACTTAGACCCCCTGTCAGGACAAGTCCTAACAACAGGTTGAAATAGCAGTGGCTTGCCACTTTACCAGGTTTTGAAAGAAAGGAAGGCAATCCCTTGCTCCTATGTTCCAAAACCCTTTGAAGATACTTCAGTTCTGCTCACTGTATGAACCAAAACCCCGTTCAGGGATTTTAAACAGACTTTGTTCAAACAGATGACTAAATAATAAAAGACACACATTTCTAACTCCTTTCCCAAGGCAAATCTGATATAAACTCACGTGGTCCTCTGCCTGCACAAGTCTGGGTATCAGTTCTGGCTGACTGACACATGATATATATTGTATGTGATTATTCTAAACCCCATTCTCTCAGTGGCTGTCAGTTTTGCTGTTAAAGCATACACCAAATGTTTATTGGAACCTGAGTCAGCTTGCAGCTCTGCAAAGCTGCGCTCAGAATTGGATATTTTTCTTGAACTGTATGTATTGGCCTCTGATCCCTACCCAGTAAGTCCTGAGCCCTGAAGCAAATCAAACATGGTAGCTTCCTGACAGTCCTTTGCTTATTATTTTTTTCAAACATTTTATGTCCCTCGGTGTAGCTGCTGGATATCTGGATTGGTACCTCACCATCCCTGCTGCTATCTGGTGGACTGCGGGGGTGCATTCTTGGGAGAGGAGCCCTGTCAGGTGCTCTTTAAGTTGTGCTCTATTTGTGGAGTGGTTTCAGCTGTGTGGTACTGGAGTGGTTTTGAGAGGTGCTAAAAGTTGTGTTGGTTCTCTCTGTGCTCCCTGCCCCTGATTGCCAGTTTGGGATTGGGGAAGCAACTCATAAGAGTGAGTTCTGGTTGGTGTTTGTTCCCTGGCCCCACTGTCATAGTCCATGGGGACTGGGAGAGCAAAGAAAGTGAATGTGGTTCTAACTGTGATAATGATGGCACTCCCTGCACTGAAGCAAGAATATGGTGGTGCTCTGTTCTGCCTTCAGTCTACTGGCTGCACTCTAGCAGGGGTATGTGGATGAAGCACACTCAGTGGAAGGCAGCAGCTGGTGCTCCTGAAGGGAGCCAAAGTAAGCGCTTCTTTTGGAGGGGGATTACATTAGCCTCTCTCTTTGCTCATATAACAAAGGGCACTGGCTGGGCCTTAAAAATGAAGAGTTACATTGGGATCCTTGTGGATGGTGGCTTTTCTCCCTTTCAGATTCAATCAATCAATCAATCAAGTCTTTATTTAACCAGGCATTCATTGTTGAGCAGAAGCTCATTTGCAAGATGGACCTGGGTGGAGCATGAACAATTGTATATACAGGTCAACACAGGTATTTACAAGGCAATACAGATAATACTCTTTACAGAGAGGAAGAAAAAGAAGTTCATATGTACATAGAATTATACAAATATTGTACAGATTACATGGTATTTACATACATAGAAGTGTCTATAGGAAGATAAAGCAGGTTATCTAAGGTTGCAGGAGGAAATGGGAAGAAAAAATAAAAATATACACCAGGTAGGGTGAAGGTAGGGGAAGGGAGGGAGGTAGGGGGAGAAAGGCTAGGAGGGCACGGTGCACAGAAAGGAGTTGGTAAAACGGGATGTAGAGAAGGTGGATGGAGAAAAGGAGTATGTGTGAGCCCCGGGATTGAATGCTATAAAGTACGGGGCATGGTAGGATGTCACAACCCAGGGTAGTGAGCTCCTATCCGAGGTTGGGAAAGGAAGAATAAGGGGATGGACGGGCCTAGTGTCGATAAGACAGGGGGATAAGAGAGAGAGAGAACAATTAGGCTGGTGAGGATTACTTAGCTGCATTTGGAAAAAAACTGTCCATTTCTCCAGTTTGGCTGGGTAGCCGGTCCCTCCTAACTGGTGAATTGTAGTGTAGTTTAATTTACATTTATAATACTAGTACAGTACCTGTGAAAAGAACAGGGGCCTTTGCACATAGTCAGGGTGGCAGTCTTTGGGGCATACAGAAACTCCCCATTCTGCCACCCCCAAAAACTACTATACAGAGGCTTGACTTAGCCACCAGAGAAGGAATCTTCCCTGATGGCTAAGTTGAAATGTTAATTATGGTCACCAGATTTTTGTGGTTGCAAACTGTGTTTTGTGGATTGTCAACATCTCAAGTGTAACCAACACAGATGTCTGGTCATGGTATTGCACCAGCCACATGGCACAATGCCATGGCATGATGCCCTGATGCGTCAGTCATCCCCCCAACCCAATACTTTATGGCTTATTTGTAGACTGAGTGGTTTATGAGTTATAAAATCCCTTGATGGTCAACCCTGGTGGTCTAGTAGCTCTCCTTCAATCACACTACTGTTGTTCTGTAATCCCTGGTATCCACTAGAACCCTCCTCTCTAGCCCATTTCTCTGAATGTCTATATTTAGTTACTGGCACCTCACCAATCTCAGTCTCACATTGAGTCGTGCTGCAGTTGCACCTGCAACACACCTGTGCATTTCCCAGTTCCATGGGGATCGGAATCACTGTAGCCTTCAGCCAGCTACGCAGGGGTTGAGAAGAATCTGTGTATAGCATAGCACTTCATTAGCATGCTGGCTCTACTCCTTTCCCAATACTGGCGAAATGACCATAGTGCCAGAGCAGATACAGATTTGTGACCCCTTTCTGCATAGTGCAAAGGGATGCAAGGTAGAACATTGGTGCAAACTGGTCATTGCGACCACTTTGCACCAACAAATTGCAACTGTCAACGGGGTCCTTGGACAGTTGCCTTGAACTACCAGCAGGAGGAGCTCTAATTTCCATTCCTAGTATGTCACTTTAGCATCAAACATGCCTAACGCAAGAATTCTTTCTCTTTCATATGTGTGCAGCGTTATGTTTGTTAGATATCGAGTCTCCAGTAGCTCCATGATTTATTGCCAATCCATTCTAGTTCTAGCACAATTTCTAGGGAATTTCATTTAAGGAATGAATGGCTATAAGCTGTTCCCGGGTCACAGTTGAAATCTGCTGGTGACCAAGCTTTTGAGGTGGCTGCCCCCATACTCTGGAATGTTCTCCCTAGATATATCTGATCTGTCCCTTACCATAAACCATATCAAAACAAATCTAAAATCCTGGCTGTTCTAGGTGACATTACAAAATTGTTACGTTTCCTATAAATCATTACTTATTTTATTTGTTGATTATTATACATTATTGCTCTGTTGCTTATATTTATTATTTTTGTAAAGTGTCTTCAACATTAAAAAAGCTTTACATAACCTGTCTGTCTGTCTGTCTCTCTCTCTATCTATCTATCAATCTATTTATCTCTCTCTCTCTCTCTCTCTATGTATATCTCTCTACCTACCAACCGATCTATCTCTGTCCATCTCTGTCCGTCAATCTATCTATCTATCTATCTATCTATCTATCTATCTATCTATCTATCTATCTATCTATCTCTCTCTACCTAACTACCGATCTGTCAATCTCTATCTATCTATCTCTGTCCGTCAATCAATCTATCTATCTATCTATCTATCTATCTATCTATCTATCTATCTATCTATCTATCTCGCTATTGCTCTGTCTGTCCTTTATTTGAAAGGCCCTGTTTTTTCTCTTTAACCACTTACGGTGGTGTCCATCATCAGGTTCCTCATGTCACTCAGCGTCTTGTGTGAAGGGTAGTCGAGAATAATCAAAGCTATCACTTTGCACTTGCCTGCTTTTTGTAATTTTCCAGCTCACTATAGAGCTTGGAGCTTGCATGCTAATGGCTTGTGGAGGCACACACTGCACAGCACTGTTTCCATACAATGTCAGCTGCTGACTCTTTAATAACCCTACAGATGACAAGGTACATTTTTAGAATATTAATATAGTGACACCGAGCATTACAACTAGTTATGACTGAGGACATAGAAATATAGAATTTGCTTGGCCCACCCAGTCATCATAGAAACATGGACTGGGTTGGCAGAAAATGATCCAGTGGTCCATCCAGCCTACCCATATATCTACCTAGCTGCAAGCTCAGCCTAAAGCCAGGCTGGATTTAAACATCTGATAGTCCTAGTGGTTGATCATCACCTCCTTCCCCAGGTGTCCTTTCCCCTCTTCTGCCTGTGGGTCACAGTATTCCCTTTTCTGTCCCACTCAAGTTTAAACCATCACAGTCTTGGCTTCAGTCTCCTTTATGGGCATTTTTTTGCACTCATCCATCACCTTCTCCATGAAGAAGAACTTCCTTACATCCCTCCTGAATTCCTCTGCCACTCACCCCAGCCTCCGCTTTTGTCCACTAGTCACTGTGCCTGCTTTCCTCTTGAACAAGTACGTGCAGTTTGCCCTGTTTATTCCTCATAAGAACTTGCATATCATAACCCCTCTTTCCATCCTGGCCTCATGTGAATATATCTGCCAGCCTTTCCTTGTATGACCTATCCTACTGCCCCTTGATATCTTCATGGTCTTCCCTTGTTTTGTTTATTTTTTTATTTATTCATTCTAGGATTAAAAATACCTTTGAGCACCAGGCAGCTCATTTACAAAGGTTCCATGTTTGTAATGGCTCTATGTGGCCCTTATCCTTCTTGAGGTGTGATCTCCAGAATGGTGTGCAGTACTTCAGGTGTGGCCTTACCAGGGACCTGTACAGGGGCAATATTACCTCTGGGGCTGGATTCCTGAAGGGCTGTGAATGCCACAAGCCCCAGATGCATCTAACATACTGTATGACACACAAGGGGTTTGCCAGCCAGCAATCAGGATTCTCAATCCTGAGTGCCAATTGTCACAAGTTAGACCAGCTTTTTCTTGTCTAGCTTGCAACAATCTCAGTTGCCCTTTTCAAGGGTGCTTGCACCAAATATTTGGCATAAGTTGCCGTAAATTGAGAAGAGTCATAAATGCACCTGATCTACTAGAATTGAGTGCTGTGTGCTGCAGAGTTTTTGGCGCAGTTGTGCCAACATATGGGTTTGATGCAAGGCTTAACACAAGCCCTGCATTGCCCTTTCAGAATCCAGCCCCATTTCCTAATATGAAATCCCCTTACCATGCATCCCAGCATCCTGTTTGCCTTTCTGTATACCTTGCCGTACTGAGTTGTGAACTTGAGGCTGTCATATGATTAACCCTAGGTCTATCTTCTCTGTCATCTGCACCACCCTTACTCACTCCCCCCACCCACTGAGTAGTCCATTTTAGGTTTCATTCTACAGATGTGCATCATTTTACACGTTATGTGTTGAACTGCCCTTGGTTGGACAACTTTTTACATTTTTAAATTTTTTCAGGTCCCTCTCTTTATTTCTCTACTCTTCAGCATCTACTGAGCCACAGATCTTGCTGTCATCAGCAAAGAATTCCCTCTCCTATATCACAGATGAAAATATCGAACAGTACCAGTTCCAGAACTGATCCCTGTGGTACCCTGCTCATAAGGTTCATGAGCTATTAATATGCCCCATTGATGACCACCATCTGCATCCCACCCTCCATCCATTTCCCTGTCCACTTAGTCAGTTTGTCCTAAGGAGGGGAGTTTTCTGTCTCTGTGCAAGTTTGCCATTGTTGCCTTACATGATGTTAGTCTCTCTCTCTGTTACCATTTCCAATCGGCAGTCTTCTTTTGTAGATATGACAAACACAATCTTTACAAGAGCAATACTGTACATCATTCTGTATCTACAACATACAAAAGCTTTTATTGATCGACAAAAATGTCTTTACAATTGACAGACATTACACACAATAAAAATATACATTTTAAAAGACACAGGCAAAGAGTACATTGATATTTCATCAACTGAAATAATAAAGTGCACAGATATTCTCCAGCTATTCCCTTAGGAGTTTAAAATGTACAGAGTTCCTACAATAGTAGTAAATGACCAGGAGTTACAAATGAACTGATGATAAAAATGTGGCTAACGTTCAATATTTTGCCATCTCTCATGGTGAACAGATAAATAGTAGTCTGCTTGGGGGAGAGACCAAAACTGCCAAGCACCCCACCGAGCCACTTAGTTCTGCTCTCTGAGAGGACACAGCAGCAGGATATGTTTTAAATCATCAACTGTATTATTTCCACATTTACAAAACGGGGCAATAGTTCCTGGGCATTTTTGTCTAAATGAGGTATAATTGGAGGCAAATAATTCCAGCCTGTATCTCCTAGTAGTCTCCTGGCATTTGGAGAAGTCAATAATTTCAAATATGGTTACAGGCCTTGTTCTTTGTTAAACAATTTATAATAATCAAACAACTTGAGTTTGTTTAGGGAAATGTTATTTTGGTTCATTTCTAAATCTCTTAGTCTGAGTCTAATCTGAGGGACTATCTTATCCCACGGTTTTAAGAATATCTCCCAACATAGATGACCCATCCCATTTGGGAGAATAAATTTCCTAATATACTGAATGCTGGGAGATATAAAGCCGATCGAGGCATACTCGATTGCTTCTTCTAAGCAGATTCTAATAAGCCTATGTTTTTGTAATAAAAACAACTTTAGGATAAACAGCAACCTTCTTTCCAAAGCCATAGTAGAGACAGAAATTTGGTCTAGTTCAGTTCTCAAAATTACTGAGAGAGTTGAGTGTGGTACCATAAATATAATGCACTGGTTTTAATTTGGGCATTTAGGACGTTAAGAATTCTGAGTACAGGGCTCTTACTGTATCTAACTCGGCATCAGAAACACTTTGTCAGCACCTTGCTCTGTGTGTCCTGCTTTACTGCATTCAGAGGCATCAGGAATGGCCCATCTTCTTACAACTCAAGTATACTGCTTGCTGCTGCTTCCTTAACTTGTACAATTTCAATCTCTTTCTTAAAATCCAATAAGGACAGTAGCCTCTTTTGAATGTGGGACTCACTGATGCCACATACAAAGCAATCTTGAAGTATTTCATCCAACAAGGAACTAAATTATCAACCTTCCTCCAAAACTCAGAGCTAGCTACCAAATGTAACAACAGAAAAATGGAGTCCTGTGACATTATGTGGGCAGCAAATAACACAAAAGGGTTCAAATAAATGCATGTTAAAAGTAGAAAATAGAGGTAAAATCAATATTTAATCTATAGATCTTCTTCAGGAATTTGTTTAGAAAGGAAGAACATGTTATGTTATGTCAAGTTTAGTTAGTTTCTTTGTTATAAAGGTTGACATAGCTCTGCATGCATGCCAAACCCTGTTGTTAAATTTGACTCTCTCCACAGTTACAGAGGGCCATGGTGGATTATAATATGCTGCAATTACATACACCAATTCAGCAAATGACTTACTGTCCAGTTTTTTCTGGAGCCATGAGATTACAAGTGAGTCTATACATCTTGCTTCCCACAACTCTTAACAGGACTGAGCTCTTCTTTGCAATTGAATTATTCTTTAATCAGCAGCTGCAACAAGTCTTGTAGCAGCAGCACATTATCATAGAAATTGAGTCTGGCAATAAGTGCCCCAGGAAGGTCTGCTCCCCCACCCTTGCATAGAGAAGTAACCCTCTAGTACCATGTCACAAACTAGTTCTCTCCCAGCACACAGCCTGCGACTGGTACTAGTTTCCTCAATCATTCAGATGCCTACAAGGTTATCTGGGTATGCTGCCACCACTCAATGTGATCCACCTGGGGTATCTCTAGGTCCAAATCCCACCACAGCCACTGCCCACACAGTACAGTGCTCCTTATCAAAGAGCAAATGACCCTCCCCTTTTGTCACCACCGAGACACTTCACTTTAAAATTTGGTAATTGTAGATGTACTCTCCAAAGATGAATCACAGATTTTGTCAATTACCCCAGTTATCTGTACCAGAAATGACTCAGTCACAGGAAGCATGAAGTATATAAAAGTAGTATGTAATACTCCAAGATATGTATATATAGAATAATACACACTAAGGCTATGGGAAATACAGTATATCTACAGAGATAAAAAAAGAAAGGGTTGGAAACAGAAAATACATAGAATAACCTAACTCACTTCTGTCTAAATGCTAAGCAGAGTAGACACTTACCCCAACTGGGAACTTAGTAAAGGCAAACTTAAACCCATGCTGTTGCTTTCTCAGAGTCTCGATCTATACTAACTTGTCAGAGCTAGCCACAGACACCAGATGCTTTCATCTGACAAGCCCACCACACCGCAACATCATGCATGTGCCTCTGGCATTACAGGTGTGGGCATCTCTTTGTTTCCTAGTAGACCACCTCTCTGGAAAAATGGAACAAACCAGATTTGTCATTTCCCAGGCTGGCTGGGTGGATTGTAATTTGACCCTTTTGTTATTCTGGCTGTCCTCACTGTGGGACATCAGCTCCCTTTGACCTGGTCTTGTTTAAACTCATAACAGCTCCTTTGATGTGAAAAGAACTCTTCCTTTGAAGATTCCTAAAACAGCCACCCATTACTGTAAAGAGGCCCTGCTGTGATACAGAAGAAAAGTCATTTAGATAACAGGAAGTCCTCACACATCCTTTCTGAGAACCCAAAACTGGATTTTCAAAGTTGCAGTCTCCACCCTCAACTGAATTACCTACGGAATCCAAACTGTTAAATGAAAACTAAAACAACACAAAAACATTTTACACAGTAAAAATACATTAAAAGTTGCTACATACCCATTATAGCAACTCTTGTTGTAAACTGCATTTATTTAATAGGTGCATGTCTAAAAAATGACCTTGGTCTGACTTACCTAGTAAACAAATTAATAAATAAATGAAAATGAATGCAGTGTCATAGCTTTCAAAAATGTAAAAGTAGTTAAAAAAACTTAAATGGCAAATGCTATGATGATCTGCACAACAGAAAAAGCTTCAGCAGCTCTACAGTTGAAATTACTTACTGTCTGTTTGTTTGTGTGTTTATCTGGTAAAAACACAAGGGCACTAATGCCCATTTTCCTGGGTGACCCAGAACAAGACACAAAAACAGTACATAACACAATTAGTCAATGGACAAATAAAGTACAAATAATTCATACATTTAAATGCAAGCTGATTATAAACTTCAACTACAGTTACATGAAAATGTGGTCATCAGTTAGGATTTCAATTTACTTTTAAAGGATCATAAACTACAATTGTCTAAAACTGTTAATATACAGAAGTTTCATTTTATTTATTTAGTTATTTAGTTATTGAAAAATTTGTAACTGAGAAAATGACATTGAGCCAAAGCTCATTTCCAGATGCAACCAAGGGGAGAGAGACAGGGGATTACAGAGGACAAAATCACATCAAGCCATAAAAAGCGTTTGCAGTGATAAATTATAAAGTACAACAACAATGAACAAATGTATACAATGCCACAACAAATAAACCATAAAGTTAGCTACACAGAAGACAATTAACGGGTAAAGTGCATGATGTCTATAAAATGTGACAGTGCAATGGCAGTGTAGGTGAGTAAACAGGCAGTTCCAAATTGCATGTAGAAGCCAAAATCATTGGGGAGGGATTCTTAGCATGAGCCTGAAAGCTGAAAGCTCTTTGGCCCAAGGCTGAATTTCCTTTGTACAGTCAAACTTGTTTTATGAAACCATGAAAAAAAAAACTGAAATTCCTCTCTCCATTCAATCACATCACACTTAATTAAAAATTTTCTAGAGAGAAACGAGGGTTGGGATTTGAGCTCCAGCTTCCAGAAACATCCACCCAAGGTAATTGTAGGGATCACAAAACCGTCACCCTTTTCCAATTTGTCTTACTCATTAAACTATGTATGGTTAAGCTGTAATTAAAAAGAGAGAGGGCCGTATATTGGGCAACAATTTTCTGAATCTCTGCAGACAGTTTTCTAACACTAAACATCACAGATAACCTTGCATCAGCTGGTTTTACTAGACAGTCAGTGTGTGATATAAAATTAAGAGATCAATCAAAAATAATACCCTGACAGTTGTATTTATCAACAGTTTCAATTGTTTGAGAATCAGTTACATTGATCTGCAGGGGCAGACATCTGCAACTGCAACCTTCTTGGCAAGTCTTTTGAAGAGCATACGCTTGTTTCTTTTTTTTTTTTCACAGTGAGTACATGTGAGATATGGTGCCCTCGGCACCCCTATTGTTAGATTACTAGGCAATGTAGACATGTATTTGTTTTTTTCTATTTCTACAGGGAGATTGGAGGCCTGGAACACTCACAGGAATAAGGTGTCACAATTGTTGCTTCATGGAGGAACAGCAAGGAAATGTAACCAGCAAAGGAGGAAGTCTGGTGTGTGGCCTGTGAGGCATGAGGCATATGGAAAGAATGCAGAATTTAAAAAATACTTTTTCACACTGTTGCTGCAAATAGGGGACTGTGAAGTTAGTTACAGGAGGGAGAGAGAATTAGTCTGATTTGGGAAAGGCTGCATGTAACATTGCTTTTTTTAAGAGTGAACCATGCGCTCAGAAAAACATCTAAATGAACACTGCAAATTTTGTGCCCATCTGCAAACTAGCATGTACTGGAAACAAACTCTGCAGATAACAAATTAAGAGATATTATTTTCATATAATATCTGTAGTGTATATCCTGAATTCCATATTTAAGACAGTGACTTCTGCCTACAGAAGACACGAATACCATATGCCTCAAATATGACTGTGCTCCCTGACACCCTCAGTGACCACTCCCCTATAATTTGTCACTGGTCCAATAAATTCAAAAAATCGCCACCCAAGGTAATATTCTGTAGGGCCCTAACTCCAGGTCACCTTGAGCCTCTCAAATTGCACTTGCAAAGGCAGGACTGGTCCCTACATGACACCACTAAAAATATCAATGAGGCCCTAGATTTCTTCATTAATCAGTTTAGCGCCACCTGTGATATACATGCCCCCTTAAAAAAGTGGAAAGTCAAAGGTGTATGTAACCTATGGATAACACCGGAACTCTTAGGATGTATGAAGACCAGGGACCACCTTTGGCGCTATGCTAGAGCCACAGGCAAGCAAGCTGATATACAGGCCTACAAGATGGTCAGGAATGCATGCACCCGAGCCATCTGCCTTGCAAAATAACAATACTATAGGGGAGCGCTCTCAAGCTCCTAGGGGGATAGTGAAAAACTTCTGGAAAAGTATAAGGGATATCTCGGGGAATGAACCCAAAGGGGCAGCCACTATGCTTAACATTGATGGAACCCCCAACATTAGATCCAGTGACCATAACCAACACTTTTAACAATGTCTTTATGGACCTTAGTAGTATCCTTCCGCCTGACGTTTTAAGGTATCCACTGCCACTAGTGCCCCGGACACTGATGCAAAACATCATGCACCTCCACCCCCTTTCTATTTCATAGATGTCTCTAAACACTAGAGACTTACTCAAAGTACTTGGTAAGTCTAGATATAGTGGGGACAGTCTAGATCTTAAGTTAATTACCCTCACTCTAGAGGAAACTCTTACACCCCTTACCAAGATCCTGAACCTTTCACTAAAACTTGGTCAATTCCCCCACAAGTGGAACTTGGCCCTAGTTACTCCTATGCACAAGAGTGGAAATAGGGCACCACACACCAATTATTGGCCCCTGCCCATTCTCTCTCCATTGTCAGAAGCCCTCGAGCATATTATTGTGGATCAGCTCGTTGAATACCTGGATAAATATGGGATTCAATGTTCCCAACAACATGGCTTTAGAAAAGGCTTTAGTACGACCACTGCTCTGCTCGAATTCATAGGATTTATCCATAAACTAGACCAAGGAAATCTGGTAGGTGCTGCCTTTATCAACCTGATGAAGGCCTTTGGCACAGTGAATCATTCACTGTTACTTGAACAACTATTAGTTGCCAGGATATCCAATGATGCTGTCAACTGGTTCAAAAGTTATTTAGAAGACTGTTCACAACAGGTGAGGATATCCAATATCTTTTCAGAACAGAAGCCCGTCCTTTCTGGAGTGCCACAGGGATCCATACTGGGTCCACTCCTTTTTAGCACCTTCTTGAATAACCTTCCTAGCGCCTGTCACAAAAGGGTCCTGCTCTATGCAGACGATGCTGTAATACACACAAGTAGCTCTGACTCTACCCTCCTTCAGAATTCTCTCCAGCTCAGCTTTGTGGAGATGGAAAGGTGGTTTAGCACCCATAAACTGGTGCTAAATTACAAAAAAACAAAAGTGATGCTTTTCAACAGCACCCGCAACAAGTACAAATCCATAACTATGACTATCAGAAACTGTCTGGACACCCCCCCCCCCGAACAGATCCACTCCTTCAGATTTCTTAGGGTCACTGTCAATAGCACTCTTTCTTATGTGCAACACATAGAAACTGTAGCCCAAGCTGTTAACATAGGAATTGGCTTACTCCACAGGCACAAGCACAGTCTGGCTCCTGAGGCCTTATAAATAGCAATCTTCAGCTCAATAATTTCCTTAATTGACTATAGGCTGGTCATATATGGGCCTGCCTCTGCTACAGCCCTTCAGTGGATCTCTGTTGCTCTAAATGAAGCCTGCAAACTCCTGATGGGAACAGCTTGCCTCACATACATGTGTGATCTATATGCTCAAACTGGGTAGCTTCAATTATCTGGATGGATCCAATACTAATTGGCACTCAAGTGTAGGGAGAGGAGGTAAGGGGAGGAGAGGTTGTAGGGAACAAGAGGAGGGAGCAGCCTAGAAGGCCTTGTCAAGATAGATAGAGTAGATAGGTAGGTAGAGAGACCAATGGTACGTTCGTAATACCAAACCAGTTTGTTAGCTATGAAAGCTCACCTTGGACTTTTACCTCCTGGGGTCCAAAAGCTCCTAAACCCTTCTTCCAACCCACTACATACTTGCAGCTCTGTAACACAGGTCTTCAATGTACCCAGATACCACGCAATTCAATATCAGCGTTCATTTGCGTACAGAGCTCCTGTCTGGTTCAACTCACTGCAAATGGATATCATCACTGAATCAAAACTGGGCCCATTCAAATGCAAACTCCATCAACTACTAATCACAAACAGTAGATGTGGCTTTCTCTCATAACAGCCTCCTATGCCTAATGATATCCTCCATGCACTTTAATTCCTACCCCAACTTATTTAACCTTGGATCACCACCACCTTCCTTGTCTTACCCCCTTGTTTCTGTCTTATTTCCACCACCACTCCTTCTCCTCTTCACCTGCCCCCAATTTTTATTCCCCTGTTTCTGCTCTATCCACTCTCTTCTCCTCACTACCCACTCATTCCCTTCCTCCCCCCTTGCTCTCTCTCTACCTACCTACTCTGTCTGTCTTGACAAGGCCTTCTAGGCTGCTCCCTCCTCTTGTTCACTATAACCTGTCCTCCCCTTACCTCTTCTCCCTACACTTGAGTGCCAGTTAGTGTTTTATATGCCATTTTACTATGTTTTAATGCAATGTATAATGATGTTCAACAATGTTACTTATTAGTTTTCCTGTTGTTTACCATTGTTTGTCTATGTCCTACTCTTACTGATGTGGAACCTTTGTAAAAGAGTTTTTGTTACTCAAAGGTATTGTAATCCAAGACTAAATAATAAATAACTATGCAGCCTATGGGACTGTGTCAAGGGTGCACAAATAAGGTGTCATACAGTTACCAGGCTAGAGAGAAAAGTCTGCAAACTTCCCCTTTGGTTTGCTCCATAAAGGGGTAGCAACATACTATTGTGACAGAAGCTTGAGAGCGAGCAAGAACATTACATATTGGTGGCACAGTAGTAGGGATTAATCACTCTGTGAAAAAAAGAGAACAGAGGTTTCAATCAAGTTATTACAGGACAGGACATAACTTAGCTGATTCCTGTTGGCTATATTCACACCTAAGTGACGTATGGCAGAGTTGTAAAAGTCTTTGATGTTCCTTGAGAAAAAAAGAAACCAGCCACCAGTTCAAAGGAAAGGATTAATTAAAAACTGTCATAATTTGGGAAATTAGTTTGTGCTGAAGTCTCAGTATTTAAAATATCTCCTGACAGGAAATCATGTTTGTATTTTTTTGGTTCTAAAAGGAGGAGGAGCCAGATGACTCATATAAGGGGTGTGGAGACACAGAGTTTTAAACTGAGCACTGTGTCTGAACTTGTTGTCATATTCCATCTTTGGACGCTAGAAAGACAGAGCTCCCTGATAACCACTTAGAGGTAATACATTAGATAGAAAAGTATCTAACTGTATGTTGGTAGGAGTTTGTCTGTAGTTTTCTTTATTTTCTGTTAAGTGATTGTATGCTTTTTGATATAGTGTTCTGTGTTTACATTTTACATATTTGTATCCATTTTAGTAAACCTTTTATTTAAAATACTGCCTGGGTGTCTGCAAGTTCTTTTTTTGCATGTGATGTATAGATGGTTAAGTTTGACAACTGTTCAACAGCTTGATGGTGTTACTAAACTGGGAAAAGGTAAGAATATACCTAAGGTCTTTTATAGAGTTTTAGGGGTTCATTTTGGAAGCCTGGCTGGGTACCCCCTGGCATATGATTGTACCGCATTCCCCGAAGAGGTTACGGATCTGCGCCTGTACATTGGGTATGCTAGCATAAGGTTCACAGTTTGAATCCCCCAGAACTTGAGACTAAAGGTGATTCAGACCCACAAGCAGACAGGAGGGTTACCCTGTGTGTTACCTGTTCACATTACTGCACTCAGAGGTTGACACTGTGGGAGCAGAGGGTCTGACCTGCTGAGTGCATTTGTGACAGACACCAGAAAACTACATTCAAAAACTGTGAAATACAAAGGTTGGTGACCACAGTCCTGAATGGGGTGGGGAATTTGCAGTTGCTTCCATGGTTAATATTGCAATTTAGAGACAGACCTGGGTGGAACAAGTTGAGCATATCAGGGAGATAGTGTCCCAGTTTCAAAAAGGAGGCCTGACAGTAAAAGTGGAAAAGTGTCATATAGGCATGCCAGAAGTGACATACTTGGGACACTGTGCTGTTGGTGGACACATCAAACCGGAACAAGCAAAGGTGGTTAACATTAACACCTGGGGCAGGCCCACCATGCAAAAAAAATTGAGAGTTTTCCTGGGGTTAGCAGGCTTCTACAGGAAGTTTGTGCCAAACTTCAGTACTGTGGCTGCACCCCTAACTGACCTCACAGCCAAACGGGCACCTGACAAGGTGATTTGGATGGAGACATGCGAGAAGGCATTTGAGCAGCTCAAAAATGCCTTATGCCAATCTCCTGTCCTCGCTAGCCCAGACTATGAGATGCAATTCATAATCTCACTGATGCATCAGATAGAGGCTTAGGAGCAGTACTCAGGAAAAGGGCAAATGATGGGGAGGAGCATCCAATTGCATATTTCAACAGGAAGCTCAATGCCCAGGAGACGGGGTATGCTGCAGTAGAAAAAGAGTGCCTAATAGCCATCCCATCGGCGCAACAGTAGCGCTACCACTCACGATGCTATTGCCCAGGGTTCAGGAATGAGCCCAGGGAGTTAGAGGGCTGGCCAGGGGGGGCGGCTCGAGCATCCCGGGGATTGCTCACCTCCTCTGGGGAGAGGGGGGATCCAGGGCTTGGTGATTGGCTGACCCCAGGTGGAGGCCCAAGGAACAGCATGCCCAGCCACTAGCAGAGAGACCTGTGTGGTGGATATCAGCACTAGGTGACTTGACATCAGGGTGCACATCATGCACGAACAGGGGAAAAAACAACTCACGGCACTCCCAGGTAGACGGAGCGCTGGGCCCCAATCCTCAATGCCCCTATCTGCCCTGATGGACAGCATCCTGATGAAACTCAGGAACTCGGGGTGTAAGTGCCCCCCACCTCATCCCAGCCTGGGGGCAAGCCACGGCTACATGCAGGATGGACCACCCTGGGCTACAGGTAGAAGGCAGGGACTAGAAGGCCATAAGCGACTCCCAAAGGGAGTGAAGTGTTGCGGGTGGAGGAGTATAATTAAATAGTTAAAAAAAAAAAAAGAGTGCTTTGGCATTCTGCACATTTTGAAAAAAATGGAACCTGACCTCTATGGACGTCACTTCCAGACCATCACAGATCCCAACCCTCTGCAGCAGATCAATCAAATGAGCGGTAAGAATAGCAGAATATTGAGATGAAATTTAGCAAGACAAGACTATTACTTGACTGTTAGCCATCACACAGTAAAGGTGAATGCAAATGCGGATACACTGTGAAGAAACCTAGATTAGTGGTCAGAATATACCTGTGCTGTACACAGACTGGAATAAAAAGTACATGGATTAGAAGACCCAAGCCTTTTTATTTTCTAGGGAAGGGGAGATATGTGACATGGTGTCCTGGCACCCCTAGATTAGAGGCAATGTAGACATGTGTTTTTTTTTTCTTTCTAGTTCTACAGGGAGATTGGAGGCCTTGGAATGTTTGCAAAGTTGGAACACTCACAGGAATAAGGTGTCGCAATTGTCACTTCACGAAGAGACAGCAAGGAACTGTAACCAGCAAGAGAGGAAGTCTGGTATGTGGCCTGTGAGGCATCAAGCATATGGAAAGGATGCAGAATTTCAAAAAGACTTTTTCACACTGTTGCTAGAAACAGGGGAATGTAAAGTTACTTACAGGAGGGAGGGAGAGAGTCAGTCTGATTTGGGAAAGGATGTGTTTTAACATTGCTTTTATAAGAGTGAATCCTGTGCTCAGAAAAACATCTGAATGAGCACAGCGAATAGTAGCCCTGTTTATATACCATCTACTTTGCAGCGCATCAACCCATGTGCAGTGGTTGATATGCTGTAAAGTCGGGTGTGTGGACACATCCCTGAGTGCTGCAAGCTCGGCTCCGATCAATTTTCTACACTGACGCAGTTGTCGCAGCAATTGGCGGTGTAAACACTTTGCTGTGCTCACTGTGTGCCTTTCCCCATGTCTGATGCATCCCCTGTAGCATTTGCAGCCCCTCTTCAGAGTGATCTGCAGTGCTGTGAGGGCAGACTGTGTAAATGGGGGATTGCATTCTGAGCAGCCACTGCAGCGGAAAGAGAGCAAAGCAAATGCCAGAGCGCTGCCGCCATGTAAACACAGCTTTTGTGTCAATCTGCAAACTCGCATGTACTAGAAATAACCTCTGTAAATGGCAAAGAAAGAGATAATATTTTTATGTAATTTCTATGGTGTGTGGCCTGAATTCCATATTTAGGACAGTGACATCCACCTACTGAAGACACGACTACTGAAGACAGCCTGTGGCATCCAGAGGGGAAATCTATGGAACTGCATTGGCAACATTAAAGCAGGTAAACCTTACCCTTGAGAATGCACAAAAAAGGTATAGGGTTACCAGACTAGAGTGAAGACCCTGCAGGCCATTACATAGGTCTGCCCTATAAAAGAGTGGCAGTGTACTGTTGTACAAAAGGCTTGAGAGTGAACACGACTGCCACAGTATCAATGTATTCACAATCAGCCAGTTTTGAACTGCTAAAAAAATGCGATTATAAATTCAGATTAAGGGAACTGAGGTCTGAACCCCTGGAAAACAGGGCAATGTCATCAGCATATAGCAAACAGAAGATTCAGTTATACTTTTTGCCAAATTATTAATATACTGTATATGCTCAAGAGTAATGGGCCAAGTATTGGACTCCAATAGAAACAGGGCTGACAGTGAAATACACAGAATCGCGTTTTACTGTCTGTGTTCTGTTCCTCAAGTAATCAGGCAACCATACCTTAATATTGCTGGAAAATTGTAAGAGTTCAATTTGGTCAACAAACAACCATGGTCCACAAAATCAAAAGCCTTGGACAAATCCAAGAACATACTGACTCCCACATCTGCACTGTCCAACATCTCAACCAGATAGTCGTTTAAAACCAAAAGAGCTACTGTCAGCCTGAAAGCCATGTTGGGCATTGAACAATAGGCCACAAGCACTCAGATGCCCAATCATCTGATTGATTACATACTATACTACTGTCATGTCCGGATTAAGAGGAGGGCAAATAAGACAATGTCCTTGGAAGCAGGTCTCCAAGAGGGATCTGAACAGAAGCTTTCTTTAAAAAAACTTAGGTTCCTTGCCCTTTTCATTGCAAAGATATGATGTTTGAAAACAAGTTACTACAATGTTCCTGCGGTGACTTCCTTAGGCATTTAGGGTTGCTTGGTATGCTCTGCTTCTCTGGCTTTGGCCAGATGGCATCACCCTTTGTTAATAAAAGGGTGGTAAAATCATTTTTAATTAAGATCCTGAGTGTGTGTGTGTGTGTGTGTGTGTGTGTGTGTGTGTGTGTCTGTAGAATACAGTGACTGAGGCAGCAGTGTCTGACTTGCAGGTGTCTGGGAACTCCATGTCCAGCAGAGGTTACCAGAGTCAAACACTAAGCCAAAATAGCTGTGGTACTGAAGTAGCAGAGGTCATAAACAAGAAGCTCCCCAGGGGCTACAGAGTAGATTACCCCACCAGGTGCACACTAGTGCAATAACTCTGACATGGGAGAGGTTACAGAGATGGTTTCCAATGCTGTGATAAGCAATGCTGAAGGATGTGCAGGAGATTAAAGTACCATTTCAATGTGTTTGTAAATAGCAGTTGTGCTTGTGTGCACTGATAAAGCTTTTGGTCTTTCTTTATTCCCATCCTTAGTAGGGAAGCTTGGCAACATGTACGGAATAGAAGGCCCAGCACTAAGGGTGAGTAGAGTGCAGGAGGAGTAGGAGGAGAATGGGGAAGATGGTGGGTGTGACAAAACGCGCTAGACATGGACTGTAGGCAGTAGGCTGCTTTTATGTGACATGTGGGAGGAGCTATTCTCCCATATTGAACCTCGGGCTTTAGCCCTCCCATTTCAATGTGCTTGTGAATAGCAATTCTGCTTGCATACACTGATTAGGTTTTGGCCTTTCTCTATTTCCACGCTTGGTAGGGAATCTGGGCAGTGTGTAGGGAATAGAAGGCCCAAAAAAGATTACCTCCCACAACTCACAGAGAGTGTGACCAGTAGCATGCAGGGCAGGAAAAAAAAACCTGTCAAAGAAACCTGTGAGGACCCATGTCTACTGATATGCCCATCCTCCAGCCAAACTAAGAGGAGATGATCCTAAATGCTCAACTGATTTCTGCTTCTGGATTAAATGATGTAGTCCATGTTCCAAGTATCTTGAAGAGGTACACACTTATGTTAGTCTTTGATGCTGAAGAAGCTGTTCTGATTCGAATACAATGTTCTGGAAAGGAATAAAGATCGAGCCAAGCTGGTGCAGAAGTGTTTCTGATGATAATTTCAAGATTTGATGGAAAAAGTTAGGAATGCGAGAATTTGTTCAATCATGAGCAGAAGTACTTAGGGACAATTGCAGAGTGCAGAATGAAGAATACTTTTCATGCAGTAGTATAAGTAGCTCAGGTGGCTTGAGTTAGAATGGACCACACAATAGCATTTGCTTGCACGAGATAATATTCTAAATTATGATATAGCTGAACACAAGAGGTGAAGTTATGACTGAATCTGATGAAGGATGGAGGTGATGAAAAGGTCTGAATTGGAAGTAAATGAAACAACTGCTTTGATTGGCTAGCCCTTGTGAATAATGTCTGCTGCAGTTGATTGTCAGAAATTGCCGATTGTCTGGAGGGACCAGAGATGACTTCGTACAAGGGTAGCATCTACTACTGAGTAATCCCATAGAGAGGAATCATCATTAAAATTCTCATAGAGATGCAATGACTGGAGGCCGGGAAGTGACAATCCGGGGCTGGTTGAAAATAGTAGCATAGCTGTTGAAGATGCTGCAGAGCATATAGTGCAGCACAATGCATCATGCAGAAAACATATTGAAAGCTTTGAGCTGCTTTTGAAACTGAAGGTCAGACAAACTAAACAGTAATACCGATCCTCCCAAAATATGCCATAGAGATACCAGAGACAAATGAATGGGTAACAGTGGAAATGCATCAAAGGTGTCAGCTTGTGAGAGTCAGGATCCAGGGCAGCCGAAGTGTTTGATAAGTGCTACTGCATTGTTGATAAGAGCAGAGGATAGTAAACTATTCGAAGGGATCAATGAGTAGATGCCCAAGGTGGATGAGGACAGAGGCACAGATGAGAAACATCATGCCGGAAATTGTCCAGTAGCGATACCTAACTGATTGATAAGTAGGGACTGGTGAGTGCTAAAAATCCGAGGAGGAACACCATTTCAGATTCCATGGTAAGAGCTGATGGAGTACTGGAGAATCCTTTGCTGCAGACTGCAGAGTATAACAGTGGAAGGTATCAGAGGAGAGCATTAAGCTGCCTGTGTGGAGTCCATGAGAAGGCTGGAAATGATGATTGTTGGCAGAGGAGGATCGATGGGGAATCATAGAAACCGGTCCTCTAAAAAGGACACGAAAAGCAGCGATGAGATGTAGGAAGGAGTCTGAGTCCCCGCACTGGATGGAAATGCAGACTAAATCATGTCAGGATAGAGGCTGAATGCCAGGACAATTTCAGGCACAGTCAATTTCTTCAGGAATCTGGGATCTGCAGACTTCATAGCACATGAATGGTGTCACAGAATACAATTTGGTCATCACTAGACTGAGTACCAGAGCAGTGGAGGCTTTAAGGTGGAAAGAGAACTGACATGGAGTGTTACTCAGAGGAGCCAGGGCGACAGGATCTTGGCTGGTGGATTGAAGGGCAGCAAGAGGTGCTGATCTGAGGCTGGAGTAGGCTGAGCATGGAAGTGAACTCTGATAGTCACGAAAATGGAATTGCAGATCAAAAACTGAAGGCAAGTGCAGCCATGAAGTCTCAAATGTCCGATGAAGGAACTGGTCCCTTTTGAGGAACAGATTGGCTGAAATTGGGACCCTAAACAGGTTGTGACCTTGAAGCGAGGTATCAATACTATGATTCTTGTTGCAAGCAGACGCCGAGTGGTAGATGAAAGATTTCTTTAGTTGGCCAAAATGCAGGAATGGTCCAACCAGAAGTTGAGTAGTATGATGCAGACACTCAGTTATGAGCTGGGAGCTTAGGAAGAAGTCCAGGGACCTTGCAGGATTTTCTTCTGGGTTTGCAGGAAAGTTGGATGGTGAAGAAGATGGCATAGAGCCAATACCCTGCAGATTGCGCTGGGCAGGATGAAGTCTGAGGAAATCTTGTTGGTTCTGCTTCAAAAGTGAATGCAGAGTCAGTAGGCACAGATGCTAAAACACCAGTATGCAGCTGCATACTGTAGTAGATGCAGGACTAATGAGCATGAAGATGCCAAAATACCAATACATGGTGCATATTGCAGTAAATGCAGAGTATCAGTAGGTGCAGATGCCTAAATGCCAATACATGGCTGTGTATTGTAGTAGATGCAGAGTATCAGTAGGTGCAGATGCCTAAACACCAGTACACAGCTGCATATTGTGGTAGATGCAGAGGTTGTAAATGATGAGCAACAGAACTCCCATCTCTGGTAGATGAGGCAAGCCTACCCACATTGAAATACCACAGAAGGTATGAGTTAGAGACAGAGACTGGACAAAACTGCTGCAAACTTCAAGTGAGGGCTGTGCAACAAGCAGGCTAAAGTAACACAGATTAGATTAGGAGGCAGAGAGTGGAATCGAGGAACAAAGATGGAGGAAACGTACACTGCAGGAGTGAAGGACACTGTACTACACAGAACAAACACATTGCAGAGTTAGAGAAGGCACAAAGAAAGGGAAATGGAGAAACACACCTATGAACTGGTAGGATTATGGCAAAGCGATATGTTTTTACACCCAATTTAATTCTTGCTCTACAAAGGTTAACTGATGTTCCACATAATGAGACCTATTCATGAATGTGCGGGAAATGCACAAGAATGCGATGTGTACACAGCACACTGTGCGCAGGACCAGGCAACAACGCAGCATGTACCAAGCGATACATGGACTGTGCAGTGGCAGTGGGCTGATCTGCGAATGGCATAGAGCGCTCTGATGTAGGGAGTGTAGGCTGCTCTAACAACATGGCCCCGCCCTTTGACCCTGTCATATATGGACAAAGATGCCACCCACCATGCAGACATAGAAGTGAATGCGGTCCACAGTGCAGGAGGAAGGATCGAGGGGCAACCATGGAGATGGGCACACAGAGCCAGACAGCACCCGAAAACGTGCAACATGCAAAAGGCCAGGCACCTGGAGGAACATTCGGTGGTGCAGGCAGAGCACAGACAGACCCTGATGGCCATAAAGCACAAATAGTAGGACCTCAGGATGTCTGTAAATAGCAAGGTGGTGGCAGGTGCACGAGCACGAAGGGTCACGGGCGGTGGCTCCCCCACACTGGACAGCCAGCTGACACCCATAGAAGGGAAAGTGGTGGACACCCTCACTGTCATTAGCATCTATGGTGTGGCGGAGGGCGTCAACACACTGGCCAGTAAGTATTGCACCCAAAATGCACACCACGCACAGACACACCAGTGCCTGAAAGCCATGACCACTAATGTGTATGTGTTGTACCAACAGAGCACATATGGGATGGTGGACACACCGGGAGTGCACCGGCAGGATTTCTGCTCCCCACTGATGCCGACACATGGCATGGATAGGCAAGGGAGGATGACACCGCAGGTGACTATGGGGAGGCATACAGTGGGGACGCAGTCATGACACAATCTGCCGTACAGTAAACATCCCACTCCCCCCCACTTATAGGTCCGGCACAGACACAGCCAATGACACCATCTTCACCACAGAAAGTGATGAAGAGGACACAGTGGCGGAGGAGGCGACAGATGATGGTGCCGTGTAACCACGCACTCACACACGGAGTGGGCAACTGACACTTCGGGTGCATGCCCAGGAGGTCAGCTGCACTAGAAATGCATGCATGTGGCAGGAGCCAAGTCAGTGCGGGGTGGTACACACCACAGGATGCGCAGAGCTGGACAGTGGGGATGAGGGAACATCCAGCAGTCCCACTGGATGCAGCTGGCCATTGTGGCCCACATTCATCCCAGACATCCAGTACATTGAGCTGAGGCAGCTGGAGCACGAGTGGCTGGAGGCACAATGGCACCACACTGAGGCCATAGTGAAGCTCACCAGTGTGGTCCGTGCCATGGGGCATGACATGGCGCAGATGGCAAGTGTGCAGGAACACACGGTAGAGTAGCTGACATCCTGGGGACCACTGCCATGGCGCATGAACACAGGCACGCCATGCACCCACGGCCAGGAGATGCAGGGGCATGGCAGCAGCACTAGCACACATGAACCCACCAGTACAGACAGCGAGATGGACACTGGTGATATCAGGATGATGCAGGATATGCCCAATGAAGGCGGCAGGTTGAAAGGGACCCTCACAGTGGTAACACAGACCACTTTCACTGAGGACACCCAGCCTGAGAATATCCATAGCGACAGATGTGGAGGCAGAGAACCCACCAGCAGCAGTAACACCGATGCAGGGGCAGAGGTGGAAGGGCACTGGGACAGGCCCAAAGACAGGAGACCCAGTTCATGGCATGGGAGCAGGCAGCCCTGTACAAGTCGCCACGGCCATAACAGACACCATGGAGTCACAGCATGACAATGGAGCAGCGGAGGGTGTGTGTATGGCACACACTCACACATGCGCACACACATACACCCACACACACACGTACACACACTCACATTACCTCACTAGGGCACAGACACACACATGCATGTGGATGACTACAGTGTGGCACAGCATTGGAGGTGTATCCCCTATGGGACAGATGTTGCAGTGATGGGAAGGGCAGACCCCTGTCTGGCTGGCTACCTTGCCATGGTACAGGGGCTTAACACAGCAGCATGTGTGCCCTGTCACCAAACACTAGTCATGGGCGACAACGGGCACACAGCAGATCAGCACCCCTGCCATCGTGGCCCTCAGTCATGTGTCATCATGGGATGTACACAGGGCAATCCTGGCATACAACTGCACTGTGTGCTGTGCGCAGCAGTGGACAACAGAGCTGGTGCACCACCACCACAACCGTCGAAAACCGGTGTGTACACATCACCAATGCTGCCATCTAAAGGTCCCATTCATGACCGCAGCATGTGCAGCACATCCCGCAGTCATCTTCTGCCCATGACCCTGGTTGTTGCCCTGATGACCTGGTGGTACGTCCAGCAGGTCATACTCCAGCATTGGAAGACTGCGGCGCACGCCCATGTTGTGCAACATCACGCACACAATGAAGATGCAGCAAGCCTGCCTTGGCGCCAGCATGATGATGCCCCCAGTGTGGTCCAGGCAGTGGTACTGCATCTTCAGCAACCCGATGCTCCTCTCCACAATGGACCTCATACGACAGTGCACGGTGTTGAAGGCCTCCTCTGCCACATCCGCTGGTGCCAGGAATAGTGTCATCGGGTATGGCCACAGTGGATATCTGCTGTCACCTGCGGGGAATAGGAGACACGTTAGTCACTGGTCATCAACCCACTGGACACCCACCCATGTGCAAACCCCACCTACCCAAAAGCCAGCTGTCCAAGCATCCAGCACAGATCATGCCCCCCAGCCCAAGGCATCCAGGATGTAGGCTTCATGGCACGGCCCAGGGAACCTGGCACAGACATCCATGAAAACTACAGCTGCGCCACACACAACCTAGCAGTTCATGCTTTTGTATCCTTTATGGTTGTGGCATGCCTCCTCAGACATGGAAGGTGTCAGGATAGCGATGTGCACGTCATCCACCACACCGAGTACATTTGGCATGCAGTGCAGGGCAAAGAATGCCTGTTTCACTGCATGTACCTCAGTGTCTGTCATTGGGAGGCATATGTGCTCACACGTGTGTTCCAGCAGTGCATCCATGACCTGTGCCAAGGCATGGGACATGGATGACTGTCTGACACCGATGACATCACCAGCCACATGCTGGAATGACCCAGTGGCATAATACAACAGTGCTCACGAGACCTTCCTCTCCATGATCATGGGCCTGGAGAGGCACATCCACAGGGCAATCCTGTCGCAGACATGGTCACAAAGCTACTTGATCATGTGCAATGGTATTCGGAAAGGCTCTATGCAGTGTGCTTCCCTGAGCTCATTGCCAGCCATGCGTGGCTGGAACACGCACTCCCATGGATGTTGCCTCCTGCACCAGGCATGCCCTGCATACTGCAGAAACACATTCATCAGTAGTCTCAGGCACATCTTTCCATCACACAGAGGACAGTCTCCTCCTGGAATGGTGCCTCATGACAGCATCTGACTCTTTATGTGTCTTGCGTGTAGCCTACCATGTGCGGTGTCATGTGAGGTGTGCTGTATGTGTTGTGTGTGGCAAATGGCACTGTGCAGCATGCCACAGGGGCGCATCCAGGCTGCACAATTGTGGTCAGTATGGGACGCACACAGTCCTCGGTGTGTGTGGGGGTCATTGGCCCATATGGGCAGCACCCCGTGCAGCTCGCCTTTGTGGGTGCATATGCTGCGCTGTTCCATTGCGCATGGTTCATGGCCACTGGCATGCAGGGGCACCTGTGATGTGGCACCATGACAGTGTGTGTACTGTGCCTTGGTCCTCCCCAGACACGTCCCAATGTCCCATCACAATTCTGCTCCATCCCTGGACAGTATGTCTGGTACATCACAGCACATGGCACAGGTCACAGCAGTGATCCAGACAGGGTGCTATGTACTCTGGTGTCTGCACACAGTGGGAGGGTAAACTCTGCATACGATGCAATGTTTCTCCACACAGATGGACCCACACTGTGAAACGCACATGACCACAGTCCCCTCATGGTGTAGCATGTGCAGCCACTGTTTGCAGTCATGTGGTTTCTCACACACACATGCATATGTGCTGCCTATCTTTGCAGTGGGATGCAGTCATGGCCATGATTGGCTGTGTGTCACAGTGGTGGGGCGTGCCATGCAGCACGTGGCATGACATGCCATGCCAGGTGGCATGTGTTGTGCCACGAAGCATGTGCATGGCGTGACCTGTGGCTATATGTATGTCAGTGAATATGGACGTGCTATTCATGTAGGCTTCATGGAGCATTTTACACAACAGATGTGGTGGGTGTCTGAGGAGCAGTTCTCAGACAGCGGAGGGTATGGGACACTGTGGGTGGTGGAGGCCCATCACATGGTAAATAGCACCCACAGGGCATGTGTGTATGTTGTGTGGGGGGGCCATGCATGACACTGTGTGCTGACAGACTATCTCTTCTTATGTCTCCCTCCCCTTCCCCATACAGGGTGCCACTGGACTGCCACAGCTCTTGGACCTATGTCAGCAGGTGCAGATGGATGTGGCTGCCATCCACACTGAGCATCTCAGGGGGCTGTATCACAGGCAATGGAGGCAGCCTATGCCCCGCTACCTCTGGCAGATGGAGGTGGAAAGTGAAATCAACTATGAGGGGGAGCACACTGCGATGGAGCCCAGAATGCTGTGGAGTGTGACTGTTCTGTCCAGAGTGAGTGTATGTCTATGGTGGAGCATGGTGGCCTGTGGCCGTGCCCCCACCGGGGGGGGTCATTTTGATAGGTCATTCTTAATGGATCTCTTTCTCTCCACAGCATTACCAGAGTCCAGTGAGATGAGTGGTGCAGCAGAGAGTGGACCGGCTACATGGTGTGGAGCCAGCCCTGGAGAGCAGCAGCAGCAGCGGAGGTGAGGACTGGCCATAGAGGAAGTGGCATTGGGGCAGCCGGTGGAGGAGGATGTTGCACCCCAGGCTGGGGCACCTGCTGGAGAGGCTGCTACTTGGGGGGTGCAGCTGAGCCAGGGTGAGGGCTATTGCGAGTGGGATGTCGGTGGCTATTGCATGTGGGTGGGTGTGGTTCACCTGGGGAGAGGGGCTTGGGGTGTTTCAATATGCCATTTCAATACAGCCATGCCTTTTTCCTGTTTGCGCTCTATACGGTAAAGTGTCACTTTTTGATATCCACTGTGTGGTCATTGTCTCACATGTGTATGTGTGTGTGGGGGGTTGGGGGGGCCCCTTGTTGCAGTGTACACCATGTGGGCTGGGTGGGGTTGCCCAGGACCTGCCCTGTCCACTGTTCTGGTGGGCATGTCTGCCAGCACTTGGGGGGCATTGTTTGTGCCTGCCCTCAGGGTGCCATGGCACTATGTCATGGCATTATGGGTGTCCAGTGTCACAGCAGCAGTATGAAGTTGTGCCACTGTTGGTGCACCACACATGTGTCTGACGGTGTGTCCATCTGTGTGCCGCCTGCTCACACATCCGTGTCGGCACAGATGCCCATCTGGGGTGGCATGTTGTGACTGTGCCATGCCGTGCCCATGGTGCCACTGGTGGTGCATGGCCACTGCTGGCTCTCCACATGCAGGTGGTGCTCTGCCCCATTGCTGTCTGGCCTGCTGCCAGTTTCCATGCCCTACATGGCTGTTTACGGCAGCCCCTGGTCACATGTACATGTGTGCACCCTGCAGTGCATGTATGCACACCACACGCACATTTGTGCCTTCGCTGAGTATGTCTGTCTGTGCCCATTGTGCGGCCATGCTCCCATGTGCACGGTGCACTGGCAGCCTGCACTGCAGTTCTACGTGGTGTCCTGTGCGCATGTCATGAATGCTGCAGCTGGGTTGCATGCATGCACATGGTGCATATGCTCACCAGTGCATTACACATGCACCCTATGCATGAAATGCAGGCTTCGTGCATAGGGCCCAATGTGAGGGCTGTTACTGGACACAGAGACTATGCAAACAATAAATTAACTTCATAGAAATATTTCTAAATGGAACCATTTGGGCCCAATATCTTAATCATGCTGTCACTCGACTGAGGCAGTGAAACACATTCTGGCCATCTGTTCTGATTTATGTTAAAGCCAGTGGTAGGAACTGAAATGCAGAGAGAGGTTGCACAGTATAATGGGAAGTGTAGCTTTAAGCCAGGTGACAGACCACGTCAACCCAGAAGTGTTGAAACAGGAACGGAATGGTGGCTGTGAGGAGCAGAAAGCCAAAAGAAAGCAGCTAAAGAAAAAGCAGCAACAATGCACAAATGGAGGGAGCACAAGGGAGACACAGCAGACTGAGGTGAAGCTCCAGGGCCAAAACCAGAGAAAGTAAAGCCAGCAGCATGGAGAATAAGGGGAGGGGATAGAGGACTGCCAAATGCAGGAGCTGGGAGGGAAACAGAGAGGAGTCAGATGGAAGGAAAATAAAAGCAGCAGACAAATGGGAAAAGGGGGGGGGCACACCAATGCAGCAAAAAACAGGAAGCAGAAAAACAGGCACGCACAGGAGTGGGCAAAAGGAACACAAAAGAAACCCAAATGAAAGACAAAATGGGGGAGATGAGAGAGGAAGCAAAACAAATAGGTACGGGGGAAAGCAGAGGGAGCAAAAACAGAAGCAAGCAAGCAGCAAAAGGAAAATGTAAAGTGGCACAGCTACACAGACCACGCAGAAGCCCAGTGTGTGGCAAAACATGCTAAGCATGGACTGTAGGGAGTAGGCTGCTTTTATGTAGAATGCAGGAGAAGCTATTCCCCCACTTTAAACCTCGGGCTTCAGTCCTCCCATATAGAATGTTGAATTTCCTTAAAGTGTCCCAAAAATCTAAACGAATGTAACCTCATGGTTTACAGGCTGCGTGGCATGTGGAAACAACCACAGCAGACTGGAAAAAGCCTCACTCACCACATGAAAAATAAAATATATGTTAGTTAACTGTGCAAGTGCTCTCCTATAAATCACCAGCATTTCATTAACATATCTTTATCAAGGTTATGGCTGAACAATCTAAAGAAAAGGTTCAAAATGCATACTTAAAGAAAAAAATTAAATAAATGTTATAACCCCAGGGGGTAACAAAACATTATCACAACTCATGTGAGTAACTTAAAAATTATTATGAAAAAGAGAAATTTAAAAAAGTGTACCTTGCTGTGACCTTGTAATGTACAATATGCAAGTACCGTACACAAGAAAGGAAGTTTGAGCTACAGGGAATTCCTAAATCAGTTGAAATTAGGGAATTTATTAATTGCTCACAACATTTAATGTGTTTATTGTGTATGCCCTGCGGTGTACATGCTTCAAGCTGTACACTGGTAGAACAATAAATTTAATGTTAGGATACAAGAACATACAGTATATAGAATATCCTAAATGGTAAATTTGATACACCAATTAGTTTATATTCCATCTCCTCCATATGTCTGACACCAAAGATTTGGAATTCATGGGCTTTGAATGGGTCCCACCAGGGAAGAGAAGAGAAGACAGGGTAATCTGGCTACAGCAGGAAGAAAATGAGTTGAATATCTAAATTGAAGACTCTCAGTCCTGGAGATCTCAATGAGAACTGGGATCTTAAACCTTTCTTATAATTGGTTCCTGATAATCATATACATCAGTGATTTGTGCCCCATCCCTTTTTGAGTTTGTTGTGTGCACAAGCACAGACGAATTCATTGAAATGAGAGTTGCTATACAGGGGTGCAAGGGGGGGTACATCCATTGAAAAGTTCAGTTCCAAGGGGCATGTCAGCAGCAGGCGAATCAGTAGGCAGGCTGGTGATGACTCACTTTCTGTTTTTGGGGTGGAGTTGGCAAACTTTTCAAAGGACAGAGCCAAATCAATAGTGGCGTGGCTCAGTCCTTTGTTGTGTAAAGATCTGCATTACATTGACTTCCTGGTTGTGCATTCACACTGCTGTAGCATTTACAGTGTGAACACACTGAGCCTGTTCACTGCTCCAGTCCTCCCTTCATTCATGTTCGAGCCCCCCCGCCAGAAAATCACTCCCTCCTGCTTCCTATTGTGACACTTGAACAGCTGGTTCTGATCACTGTATCATTTTTTTGCAATATAAAAATGGGTTATGGACTGTCTTGCTTGAGAAATGCTGAAACAGCATGTGAGTATGACACGCACACACACAGGTTTTAGATACAAGGTGTTACATGGAAGGCAAGAAGCTAATTACAAGCTAGAATATACCAAACTGCCAAGATAGATCATAAACTTGTATAACGCTTAGAGGAAGAAGAGCAGGGTATGACGTTTAGTGCGAAGTCATAAAAGATGCTTTGAAGTCCTGGAAGGGGGAAGCTTATCATAAGATCAAAGAGAGTCACTTGAAGAACATGAGTTATGCTGAGGTTGCAAAATGTAATACTTGGAAAAGATATCCTGTTTTTATATAGATATCTTTTTTTTTATATATTCCGACAGGGAGGAGCAAGGTGACCTCATGCAAATAGGTGGGGAAAACCAGCTTTTAAACATCATGCTGTTTTCCTTCAAGGACACTTCTATCTAGACTCTGACAAAGAAACATCTGTGAGCACTTTAAGCAGATATTTAGAGAGAGATACAAATCTAAGTACTGTAGTAAGAATTGCACTGTTAAAACCTGTTTTGTTTAAGTGATTTGTATGTTTTGTGATATAATAGTTCTGTATTGTATGTTTTACATATTTTTATCTGTTTTAGAAAAACTCTTTTTACAGCCTACTTGGTCTACCTTTGATTTCTTTCCTTTTGCAAGTGGAGTATATATGGTTAAAGCAGACACTGTGTGCATAAGCTTGAATGGTGATACCAAACTGGAAAAAGGTAAGCGTTTTAAATCTGAGGTCTTTTATTACAGTTTTTAAGGGTTCATTTTTGTACACATGGTTAGGTGCCCATAGGCAAAGATATCTGGCCCCCCGAAGACAGAATTATCTGAGCCTGTACATTGGCTATGCTAACAAGAGGTTCACGGTTTGAATCCCTCCAAGACTTGAGACCAAGGGTTGATTTGAATCCACAAAAACAGATAAGAGGGTTACCTTGTTCTTTTAACTGTTCACAAGACTGCGCTCGGAGGTTAGCACTTTCGAAGTAGAGGGCTGACCTGCTGAGTGGGTTTGTGATAGATTGGTTGGCAGCGGTGGCGTAATTTTGGTATTACAAGCTTTTATTGTTCAGCGTGTCAGCTTGAAACTGTAAGCTCACTTGCAAAAGTCTAAAGTGCAAGCCAGAGTAGCAGTATTGAGGGAAGATTACTTTCAACTACAGCAGACACACTGTAGACTCCTTAAAGCAGTTGTGCGGGAAAGAGGAGTCCCAGTTGCGATGAAAGCCAGCAAGCAGAACCTCATAGATGCCCTGATGATAGCAGATACCCAGAGCAGCGAGTCATGGACCATGACTGAAAAGGACCAAACCTCGAGTGTGGCAGGGCTAGCACCCAGTGCAGTGTCCAGATCTGATGAGGAGGGCAACAGGGCCACTGTCAGTGAAGGGCCACAGCAGCAGGGAAAAGTCACCAGTATCCTGGATCCAGAAGTACTCAGGCTGCAAATTGAGTTGTGCAGGATGGAGCTGGAGTTACAGGAGAAGAGGGAGTGAGAGAAGCAAGAGGCAGACCATGAGGCAGAGCGAGAATGCAGAGAGGCAGAGCAAGAACAGAGGGAGGCAGACCATGCGGAGCAGGAGCGCCAGAGGCAACATGAACTGGAGAAGATAAGACTCCACCCAGCAGCACCAGAGCAGGTAAGTGGCTTGGGTTTAACTGGGACTGCAGGACTGGGTTACAAATTGAACTCCAAATTAATAGCTGAATTTAAAGAGGGGGAGGATATGGATGCCTTTTTAAATTCTTTTGAAAAAGTTTGTATTCAGGCTAATATTCCTAGAGAGTCCTGGAGCTTCCAGCTATCCCCGCTACTTATCAGGAAAGCTTGGGATGCATTGAGTCAAATGGACAATGAGGACAGTGATGATTAAAGAAAACTTAAAGCTGCACAGTTAAAAAAGTTTGAATTAACTGCTGAATCATACAGAGCTAAACTCCATAAGCTCAGGAGAAGCCCTGACATGAGCTACAAGGAGCTAGCCATGAAACAATGTCAGTTTTTAAAATGTTGGTGGGAAGTAATTGAGGCAAACTCTGTTGATAAAATTGAAAATGTGATTTTATTAGAACAGTTTTATTGGGCATGCCCAGCAGAGCTAAAAATCTGGCTAGAGGACCGAGATCCCAAAACAGTGCAAGAGGTTGCTGAACTTTTGGACCACTATGCCAAGAGCAGACCTGCTCTGAGAGTGAATGGGGTGGGCATGGCAGTGCAGAAAGGGAAAAGGGCACCTTCAGGGCAGCTAAAACCTTCACTGCCTCCAGCAAAACCAGTTAGCCCCAGGTTTCAGAGAAAACATTTCTCTGAGAGAAGAAATGAATGCTGGTTGTGTAAAGAAACTGGACATATTGCCAGACAGTGTCCCAAAAAGGCAAGCAATAATACAAAACCAGGTGCTAGAAAAGAAGTGGGTTGCTTGTGTGTCCCTGGAAGCATGCCAGTGAACATGAGGGAACACATGCACCCAGTCATGGTGAATGGTGTACAGACACAGGGGTTAAGGGACACAGGGGCATCCCTGACCTTGGTAAAGGGGGCTCTGGTACAGCCTGGTCAGCTTATACCCAATAAATACATCACTGTACAGGACTTTGCGGGCGAGAGAAAACATTGCCCCTTGCTAGTGTTCTCTTGCAACAGGTGGCTGTAGCTAAAACGTTAGCAGAGGATGTGATCCTGAGCAAAAATCTCAAACAAGGGATGGTATGTGAAGTTACCCATAGCTGAGTGGCAAGGGAAAATTGTAGTTCCCTGAACCCCACAGAAGCCATTGTGGAAACCACTGAGAGGCTGGTCCCCCAGCCTGTGTCTCCTGATATGGAGATTAATGAAAAGGGGGTATAAATTTCCCCAGTAGCAAGTAACCACACAGCTACAGAAGGTTACTCTGAAGAGGGAGAGATGACCCATTGTCAGAGGGTGGGGATTGACAGTGATCCTGAGTGCCCTGACGCTAGTGCTAGGGACCCTAGTTTAGTGACTGAAGGGGACCTGTCCCATGCCTTCGGACTGTGTGAGGGGTTTGCAGCTGCTCAGAGGAGTGACCCTAGTTTAGAGAAGCTAAGGGCTTGGGCAGACTCTGACAGAGCACAGGAAGGTAACGGCAGACATAAGGTTTATTGGGAAAATGGACTTATGTATACTCAGGCAGTACAGACAGAGGGAGGGATGCTAGGCAGGCAGCTTGTCGTTCCCCAGTGGTATCATGAGCAGTTGCTCAAAATTGCACATGATATTCCCTTGTCTGGTCATCTGGGAATCGTGTGCACTATGCAGCGGTTAGCCCAGAATTTCTACTAGCCTAACTTCATCCAGCAGGTGAAGGAGTATTGCAGGTCTTGTCACCGGTGCCAAGAAATAGGGAAAGCAGGCAAGAAGACCCAAGCCGCCATGATTCCATTGCCCATAGTGGAATAGCCATTCCAGAGGGTGGGAATGGATATTGTAGGGCCTTTAAATACCTCCAGCTCCTCAGGGAAGAGATTCATCCTGACTCTGATGGATTATACTACCCAGTACCCAGAGGAAGTCACGTTATCCTCACTGAGGATGGACAAAGTGGCAGATGCCTTACTTAGGATTTTCTCCCATGTTGTGTTTCCGCAGGAGGTAATCACCAATTGAGGGGGTTCCTTCATGTTGGACCTGATGAAATGTTTATGGGAGAAGTGTGGGGTGGGGCAGACATGCACAACACCGTATCACCCACAAGCCAATGGGCTTGTGGAAAGATTTAATGGTACCCTAAAGTCAATGCTCCAGGCATTTGCTGAACAACATGGGAGGGACTGGGAGAAATACCTTCCCCACCTGTTGTTTGCATACAGGGAGGTGCCCCAAGTCGTGACAGTATTTTCCCCCTTCCAACTCTTATATGGACACTGGGTACGTGGGCCCATAGACTTGATCTGGGAGGACTGGGAAGGCAAGCATGCCACCCAGGGCACTCCCACAGTGGATTATGTCCTTAGGTTTAGGGAAAGGCTGAAGGAGCTTATGGGGACATCCCAGAGCAACCTGGCAGCTGCCCAACAGAAGCAAAACATGTGGTACAACTGCAGAGCCAGAGCTTACTCGTACATGGTGGGTCAGGAAGTTGTGGTCCTTATTCCAGTCTGGAAAGACAAGCTGCAGGCTGAGTGGGCAGGACCGTACAAAGTGGTTAGGAAGGTAAATGACGTGAACTACATTGTGGAGTTACCTGACAGAAGACAGAATGTACCTTGTCATCATGATGAAGCCATATGCAAATAGTGCAGACATGGTGTTTGCAGTGTGTAGTCATGGGGAGGGACAGATGAAGGAAACCCCCTTCTGGACTTGCTGGAAGAAAGTAAGTGGGAGTCCTATGTGGAGGCAGTAAAATTGTCTCCCTAGCTGGCCCTAGACCAGATCCAGAAAGTAAGGGAGGTCTTAGCAGACTTTGTCCCATTGTTTAGCGCCAAGCCTGGACTAACCCCCTTAGCGACTCATGATGTGGAGACAGGGACACAGACACCCATAAGGTGGACAGCATATCGGGTGCCAGAGGCTGTCCAAAAGGACATTAGGAGCGGCAGAAGAGAGATGCTGGATTTAGGGGTAATCCAGATATCCCACAGTCCCTGGGCCTCACCGTAGTCCTTCTGCCTAAGCCAGATGGCTCTACTCATTTCTGTGTGGACTATCATGGACTGAATGCAGTCATGAAGTCCGATGCCCTGGACGGAAGAACTCCTGGACAAGTTGGGAGGGGCGACCTACCTTATGACCATTGACCTGACAAAGGGGTATTGGCAGGTAGAGTTGACAGACAGAGGTAGGGAGAGGTCAGCCTTCATCACTCCGATAGGCTTATTTGAGTTTAAGGTAATACCTTTCGGAATAAAAAGCGCCTCGTCCACTTTCCAAAGGTTGGTGAACCAGTTGTTAAATGGTGCTGAGGAGTACGCCGTGGCATACCTGGATGGCATTGCCATCTTTAGTACCAGCTGGGAGGAACACCTATCCCACCTTAGGGAAATGCTGGGCAGGATACAGAGGGCTGGGCTCACTGTCAAAGCCGAGAAGTGCCAGGTGGCCATGGGAGAAGTGGCATACCTCAGGCATGTGGTAGGCCGGGGACAGCTCCATCCTAACCAAATATAGATAGAGGTAATCCAGGTGTGGCCCAGACCAGAAACACAGAAGCAGGTCAGGAGTTTTCTAGGGACAGCAGGGTACTATAGAAAATCTGTACCCAATTACAGTGCCCTGGCTGCTCCCCTATCTGATCTGACAAAGAAAAGGATGCCCAAGAAAATTACCTGGGGCCCTGCCTGTGAGGAAGCCTTTTCCAAACTAAAGGAAGCACTGTGCAGTGCTCCTGTTTTGACAAGTCCTGACTATAGCAAAACCTTTATAGTTCAGACAGATGCCTCAGACATGGGTATTGGGGCAGTACTGAGTCAGACATCCAGCCAAGGGACAGATCACCTAATAGTATATCTGAGTAGGAAGTTACTTCCCTGGGAGCAAGCATACTCCAT
Source organism: Neoceratodus forsteri (assembly GCA_016271365.2). Classification (NCBI taxonomy): domain Eukaryota; kingdom Metazoa; phylum Chordata; order Ceratodontiformes; family Ceratodontidae; genus Neoceratodus; species Neoceratodus forsteri. Next base: position 874,323,455 of record CM057453.1, on the reverse strand, counting down.
GGTGGAAAAGGAATATCTTGCCATAGTGTGGGCCCTAAAGAAATTAGAGCCATACTTATATGGGCAGCATTTTGTGGTGCAGACTAACCACAACCCCCTGGTTTGGCTGACGCAGATGGAGAAGAACAATGGTAGATTGCTAAGATGGAGTCTTGCTTTGCAAGGGTATGATATGACAATCGTACATAGAGCTGGAGCAAAAAATCAGAACTCAGATGGGCTCTCTAGGGTCTATGAGGAGTGCACTGATTTGGGAAGCTCATCCCATGCAGGGGATAGAGCCCTCAAATTCAGTCTAGGTGTGGAGGTATTGTGACACTTGGACAGCTGGTTCTGATCACTGCATCATTTTTTTGTAATATAAAAATGGGTTATGTACTGTCTCTCTTGAGAAATGCTGAAACAGCATGTGAGTATGACACACACACACAGATTTTAGATGCAATGTGTTACATGGAAGGCAAGAAGCTAATTACAGGCTAGAAGATACCAAACTGCCAAGATAGATCATAAACTTGTATAATGCTTAGACGAAGAAGAGCAGGGTATGACGTTTAAGTGCAAAGTCATAAAAGATGCTTTAAAGTCCTGGAAGGGGGAAGCTTATCATAAGATCAAAGAGAGTCATTTGAAGAACATGAGTTATGCTGAGGTTGCAGAATTTAATACTTGGAAAAGACATCCTGTTTTATATAGATATATTTATATATATATATATATATATATATATATATATATATATTCTGACAGGGAGGAGCTAGGTGACCTCATGCAAATAGGTGGGGAAACCAGCTTTTAAACATTTTTCTGTTTTTCTTCAAGGACACTTCTATCTAGACTCTGACAAAGAAACATCTGTGAGCACTTTAAGCAGGTATTTAGAGAGAGAGAGAGACAAATCTAAGTACTGTAGTAAGAATTGCACTGTTAAAACCTGTTTTAAGTGATTTGTATGTTTTGTGATATAATAGTTCTATATTTTATGTTTTACATATTTTTATCTATTTTAGTAAAACTCCTTTAAGATCCTACTTGGTCTGTCTTTGATTTCTTTCCTTTTGTAAGTGGAGTATATATGGTTAAAGCAGACACTGTGTGCATAAGCTTGAATGGTGATACCAAACTGGAAAAAGATAAGTGTTTTAAATCTGAGGTCTTTTATTACAGTTTTTAAGGGTTCATTTTTGTACACCTGGTTAGATGCCTGTAGGCAAAGATGTCTGGCCTCCCGAAGACAGAATTATCTGAGCCTATACATTGGGTACGCTAACAAGAGGTTAACAGTTTGAATCCCTCCAAGACTTGAGACCAAGGGTTGATTTGAATCCACAAAAACAGACAAGAGGGTTACCTTGTTCTTTTAACTGTTCACAAGACTGCACTCGGAGGTTAGCACTTTGGGAGTAGAGGGCTGACCTGCTGAGTGGGTTTGTGACACCTCCCACTGCTGCTATCCTCCTCACACCCTCATTCTGTTTGAGCTCCCCCACCAGCAAATCAATCCCTCCCTCTCTCTCCCACTGCTGCTGTCCTCCCCACACCCTCATTCTATTCGAGGCCCCCCCACACAGAAACAGCAACTCCTTCCCTCTCCCTCCCACTGCTGCCGTCCTCCTCACACCTTCCGATCCCCATCACCCCAGACACTAGAGAACACACTCCCAGTGTCCAGAAATGTTCACATCCTTTCCTATAAAAATACAAGAAAACCATCCCCAATGTCTTTATTTCTTTAAACCTGAAAAAAAAACAGCCCATCATTGTCTCCCTGTCCCCCTCCCTCATCCTGACCCTCCTACTGCGCACCCATCTTCCTGCACCTCCCCTTACCCATACTTACCTCCAGAGGTCAGGAGCAATGATCTTCTGTGGACTGGGACACATCTGCACTCTTGAAAGCCGACCGGCAAAGTGAAGATTTCAAGATAAGCCATATAATGGGAATCAAAGGAAGGGGGGGTTCAACTTAAGTTGATATCTCAGCCATTTTAGGAATTTTGGCCCCAAATTTTCAACATGGGATTCTTGGGACCCCACCTCCTGAACACTGTCACTGTCATTTCGTTACTTGGTCTCAAAAGGTGATTTTGCAGTTGCTATGCGGAATCACCTATCGACTGATTAATGAAATGATAGTGCCACTGGTTATGAGGTGGGGTTCCAAAAAGTCCATGTTACAAATTTGGTGAAAAAAATCCAAACAACGATTGCGTTATGAGCTTGCGTTATGCAGGTTCTATGCACACTCCTAACTTTGCCAGTTTTTAATATTTTCACTCCAGACTTTTAACATTGTCATCATTTCATGCCTCCTTATGAACAGTATAGCTGTCATTTTTCATATCCTGCCTGAAACATGTTTTCACACCTGTGGCGCAGAATGGCATGGTGGCTCTGTGAGATCACCTTTCAGGATGAGTGAATGAAATGACACTGGCACTTTTCATGAGGTGGGGTCATAAGACTGCTACACTGAAAATTTGGCATGAAAATATTAACAAACAACAAAGTTACGAGCATGCACTTAAATTAACAAACCCAGACTCGTGTGCCTTTGGTACTTTTCAATATTTGGACCTCAAATTTTCATCATAGCCATCTCTTCACTGCACCCCATGAATCTGACAGCTGCCATTTTTCCCATCCTGGGCAAAATGTTGTTTTGCATCCTGAAAGGTGATTTCACAGCCACTGCATGAAAGTACCTTTCGGACAGGAGTTGAAATTGTACTCTTCCTTTCTTCATGAGGTGGCGTAATAAGATGGCTATGTTGAAAATGTGGTGTAAAAATATTAAAAAACAATGAAGTTCTGAACCCATGCTGAAATTTGTCACACCAGATCGGAATCCCCCCCCTCCAAAATGGCACCTGTGCACACGATGAACTTTCGGCATTGAAAAATGCTTATTTTATTCTGGTTTTACTGGGGATGTAATTCTTACAGGGAACATAAACAACGTTGTTTACATTGTTTAATATCATTGCAAATGTGGGGCATGTGTGACATCTGTTTAATCAATTCCGGTCAGTAACATAGCAGAAAAAAATAAATTGGGCAAAAATAAAGTGGCAAAAACAGTAGCACCATCAATATTGGCGGCATAAAATGGAGCATGCCAGAACAATGCAGACCACATGACACGCAGGCAGCAAACAACGTTCACCACATGGAGGCACTGCACTAGAACCACAGGGGCCAGGAGCACAAGCCAGCATGCCATCTCCCCTGTCCTGTGTGTTGCTGGGGACATGCTGGCTTGTGCTTCTGGACCCTTGCATTATACACGGCCATCTACATGGTGGCCATGGTCAACCTATCCTCCAGTGTTTACCCCGGTGCACGTTCTCCATCACTCAGCAGTCTGGGTGGGGGTACCCCACCTTGTGTGTGCCCGTGCCATTAGATTACCATGGTAGGTGTCCAGTGGCCTGCTTCCCCCAGTGGTGGTTGCACCCTGCCCTGTTCCATCTCCCTGCACCCCTGTGCTTTTCCTATGCACAGGTGCCTGCTGCTGTGTGTTCCAGTGCAGTGCCTCCATGTGGTGGACATTGTTTGCTACCTGCATGTCGTATGGCCTGCATTGCTCTGGCACACTTCATTTTGTGCTGCCAATATTGATGGTGACACTGTTTTTGCTGCTTTATTTTTGTCCACCTTATTTTGTTCCGCGATGTTACTGACCTGAACCATTTAATCACTCCAGTGTATTTTTCAGTGCAGTTGTTTTGAAATGGTCCAATTTATTTCCTTACTTTATGCTCCATATTAATCAGATTTTTTCCCCATCCACTATTCATTTTTTTAATTACTTAGCAGTTCTGGAACAACTGATATCATTTGAGTTGAAGACTACAGAACAACGAAGTGGAACCCAGTTACAGCAGCTGAGCCAATATCACTGTGATCTGCTTTATTGTAGCTTCCTGCTCAAATGATGTCACTGGGTTCCGGAACTGCTAAGTAATTAAATCAGTATTGGGTGGGAAAATGGCTGCATTAATATGGTGCCCAAAATAAGGGAAAAACAAGGCTATTTCAAAACAACCACACAAAATAATTCATTGGGGGTAATAAAATATACTTCATGCATGCCCGAATTTACAGTTGTATTTAAAATGAAAACAACATTTCTTATACTCCTATTAAAATATTTTTACATTACTGTTCCCTCTGACCTTGAGATAGTCTAATTCATTATTGTACTGCTTTTCCCCCCACACAGGTTTCCTATGAGATATGATGTTTTTTGATTTTTTTTTAACCTTTTATAGGTGACATTGCCGAGTGACTGGAAGGAAATGTATGTCTCTTTGCGGACAACACAAAGATCTGCAACAGGGTTGATACACAAGGGGGTTAGAAAGGATGAAAAGGTACTTGGCAAGGTTGGGGGAATGGTCAGAAGTATGGCAGCTTAGATTCAATGCAAAGAAGTGTAAAGTAATGCACCTGGGAAACAAAATCCCAGGGGAAGAATGCACAATGGGGAGGAGGTACTAACAACAACAAAAATGTAAAGGGACCTGGGGGTAGTCATATCATATGACCTAAAGGTAGGCAAGCAATGTGAGAAGGCAGTAGGGAGGGTTGGGGGATACTGGGATGTATAGGGAGATGCATCACCAGTAGAAAACAAGAAGTTGTTATCCCTCTGTACAGACAGATGGTGAGATCCCATCTGGAGTACTGCGTGCAGTTCTGGGGACCCCATCTCCACTAGGATTTAGACAGGATGGAGTCAGTCCAGAGAATGGCAATTAAAATGGTACAGGGTATGCACCAGAAGCCATATGAAGAGAGACTAAAGGAGTTTAATATGTATATCCTTAAGGAAAGGAGGGAGAGGGGGTACATGACAGAAACTTTCAAGTACGTCAAGGGAATCAACAAAGTTCAAGAGGGTAGTATCTTTCAGAAAAAGAGATGTGCAAGAACAAGGAGGCACAATTTGAAGATAAAGGAGGGACAGCTCAGGGACAATGTGAGGAAGTATTTTTTTCACTGAGAGGGTCGTGGACGCATGGAATGGTCTTCCTGAGGAGGTCATGGGGTCAAAAATAGTGGGGAAATTCAAGAATGTATGGGACAGACATAAGGCAGTTCTAGTCAGAGGTAGGAGGAAGTAAGCTGTTGGTTAACTAGGATCTGCAGTTTATCCAATAGATATGGAAATGAGAAGACTGAGTGGGCCAAGCAGTCCTTATCTGCCATCAAAGTCTATGTTTCTATGAACCTACTGATTCCCTCCATTGACTACTGGTAGAGAGATATAACAGTGGTTGGGGATCAAGTCCTAGCATTTATTGCATTTTTTTTTCTTTCAAAATCTTGACATTTTCTTGTTCCTCCACTTGTTTCTTGTAGGCTTCTACTTCTAAGACTCTCATATTTCCTTGATAAATCTATAGTTTCTTTAAGCTTTTTCCTCTCATGATGTTTCTTGGAGTCATTTTTATGGTTATTCATCCATTTGAGATCTGGGTTGTTGTCATCAATGGACAATGTCTTTTAATTCCAGGCAGTGCATGGCATTTTATTTTCAAGGAATTTGGACTTATCGCTCCCAAGCCAGCTTTTTGAGTAAGTTGCGATTTGGGTGGGTGATCAAGTCTGTTTTTCCATTAATTCCCTATTTAGACTTTATCAGTAATTAATTTTTTTATTGATATTGTCTTGGTCAAATCATATATGCATAGTTCCTTGCCATCCATTTAGTGTACCATGTGTTTCAATATCCACTGATGGTTTAATAACCATTATACAATGGCAAGAAAATTTCCTGGGCTCTGATTGGTCAGTGTGTTCCTTAGACAGTGATGATATTACACAATAACATCACTGTGAGGATTTGTTGGCTGACATCCACTTATTTTTTCAGAAACAGATATATTGCCACACTAAAAATCTACTAAATCCTTTCTTAAATATTTTTAATTTTATATAACATCAAGCCATTATATCATTCAATAAGCAACGGTTGCGTAAAGGTTGTGTGAATACTCACTCCTGTGTGGTGGAAGCACTTCTGTGGTGTGGTGAAGCATGCTTTTGCCTCATGTGCTAGCCATCCCAGGAGTGATGGTCTGCTACTGTAAATAATCTCCATTAAATACATAGAGAATACTGGCTGGGCAACTGTGCACAACCACCTGCGCTATACATTAGGGGTTCTGATTCTGCTAGACCTCGAGAGTGCAGCTCAAGAGGTCACACAGAATCAGAACCCCGAGGTGGTAGCTCAAGCTGGTTGGGCACAGTTTGCCCAGCAATAATGTTTTATTGTGCATAGTGACCCCACAGGTTCCACAACAAAAATAAAATGAAAAAAAAAAAAACTTGAAATGCTTTCAAAGTTATGAATGTGCTCTGCCACTTTCGGAAAAACCCACCACCGCCATCCTGTCAGAAAATTTACTGTTTGAATTCTGAGATGTGCATGGGGCGGTTATTTCTTTAGTTAAACTGCTAACTCTTGCTCTCTAAAAGACAGTCAAGCTTTTGTTGTACCACAGTATAGTATTAGTGCGTTCCATGAACTTTGAACTGTGGTACAACAACATTTTGACTGGGATGGATTTCTATGTGTAACAAGGGGTCACTATACACTTTATACCTTTATCTCCATCTTCCTTTTTGGTTTTCCTCTATAATGTTTCTGCTTATAAACCATAGCAACTTTTAAAATCACTGACAAAAGTTACACGATCTTTCAATCGTGAATATTTCTTTGAATAGCACAATTGAGTCTGCCTGCTACTTCACAAAGCATTCATATTTTGGAGCTATTTGTATTTTCTTTTAAATCAGGCCGGGATATTCAAAGGGGTTATGCCTGGTGCAACCCCGCATTGTGCCCCGGCGGGATATTCAAAAGACTGCCAGGTGCAGCACAGTTTCTGATGTGCCGGGGCACAATGTAAGCCTATGCAGTGCAGATGCAGGGGGCATGCCCATGCATATGTGGCACATCCCAATATTTAGCCCAGGATGTGTGGCGCATATGCCGGTGCAACCCTGCATTGCTCCTCACAGGGGGCTCAAAGTTGAGCCCCAGAAAAACAGGAGCAAGTCCCGGCCACCCACAGGTGGCCTCTGTATTTCAAGGTGCAACACAGCAGCCACCAGCCGTGGGTGGCCACCCACCCACCCAGAACACCATTGCCAAGCACACATGCCCCCCGGTGGTCCACCCACCCATGCTGTTAGCCCGATCGTAGGCAGCTGCATTGTATAAGTAACTCTGGTGGTCTAGCAGTCCCCCCTAAGCCTGATGGCAGGTGTTGGAATAAATAAAAGTGACCCTGGTGGTCTAGCAGTCCCCCACTACGCCTGATCGCGGGACTCCGAATAAATAAATAAAAGTGACCCTGGTGGTTAGTCCCTGCAGCCCAATCATGGGCAGTTGCCGCCACATACCTGGTGGTCCAGGCCACCCCACAGACCCCTGTTACTCGGGCACTTTCATCATCGGCAGTGGATTCTCTGCCCGCATACCACCCGGCCGCCCACTCAAATGACAGGTACAGTATAGCCCCGTGCTTCCACAGCCACACAGGTTGACCATGGCTTAGACTATCAAGACAGGGTCAGATATGAATGAATGTACCATTCAATATCTGGCCCTGTGTAGTAATAGTAGAATTAGAAGCCCATTGGTCCAACCTTTGGACCAATAGGCTTATAGAGCATACTACCTGTGCCATCTGGGCGGCAGCCGGACGTTAGCGCGGCAGGGTGGCGCCACCACCGGGGACGGGGGTGCTGGGTGGCCGGGGTCCTGTGGAGGGGTGGGGAGTGGGTACCACTGGACCACCAGGTACATCTATGTAAGCAGCAATGATGCATGATTGGGCTGCAGGGGGACAGCTAGACACCAGGGTCACTTTTATTTATTCAGATGCCCATGATCGGGCATAGGGGGAACCTCTAGACTGCCAGGGTCACTTTTATTTATTCCAATGCCCGCGATCGGGTGCAGGGGGGACTGCTAGACCACCAGGGTCACTTTTATTTATTCAGATGCCTGCGGTCAGGTATACGGGGGGGCTGCACTAGCCCACCAGGGTTCTGACCCCTGACGGCAGCAGCTTGGCAGGGCGCCAGGCGTCATTCACCAGGACCCAGCACATTGCATGCAAATGGGGCCGTAATGACATGCAAATGGCTCCATTTGCACCTTGCATGCATTATGACCTAATTTGCATGCCCCCGGCTGAATATCATGGGTGATGCGCCTAGCGCAACTGCACTTGCGCTGGCACATCCCCGTGCTCCCTCTCTGTGTCTTGCTCTGGCACAATGCCACTGCGCCATGCTGCAGTATGTGCGCTGTCTGTGCCATATTCAACGGTGCTGTGCCATGGCGCATCACCATTGAATATCACTTGGTCCTGGCCTCCATGCAGCCCAGTTGTGTTGCACCCAGGCTTGTGCCACTGCCCGGTGCAGTCTGAATATCTGTCCCTGAGTGTTTTTTGTATTTTTTGTATATTTTTGTATTATCTAGTGAGGGTCTTTTAAAGTGGAAAATTATTTGATTGAAACTGCACTATTTTGACACTATGGGTCCAATAACGCCTTGGGGTTACTTGCTCTACCAGCTATTTGTTACAAAGGACAGACCACCTGTGCATTTTAGCATCAGGTAACATTACCCTTTGTTACACAATTTTTTTTTTATATATGTACTTTATGCTTTCCCACATTTTTTTCCTGTAGTTCCCAAGGCCCCAGCAAACACAGCAGTGCACGTGTGTGGAGGCGCACATGCACTCCAGGCACTGGCTCAGCCCCTTCCACCCCACCCCTGGCTATTTCTGGGCTCCCCCATAGCCAGAACTGCCATCCATCCTCTACTGGGTTACAGCCAAGGTCCAGGAAAACCCCTCATCCCTCCCCGGGAGAAGAGAGCCACATCACAACAGCTCAATCCTGCTCCTCGTCCCCACCCCGGCGACCCCCAACAACCTGGGTTCATTCCCAAACCTGGGTCACTAGCGTAGCAGGAGGTGTGGTATCCAGGGCCTCAACCCTCAGCACCACCAGGCCGGCACTGTTACACAACATTTGGATAGCTTAAAAAGGGAGTCTGTTTCTCAAGGTACCTGCCCCCATTAACGCTCTTGGTGAGTGAAGCACTGGGTCACTGAGTTCTGTGCTGGAGACTTGATGGCACAAACAGTTTTGCATTGTATTAACTTTTTTTTCACTTGGTGTTGGAGCTATTTGCCCAACAAAGCAGTGCATTCTCCCTGCAGTGCTTTTGTCTGTAGAGATCTTTACCCACCCACCGGACTTGAGTGCACCTGCAACTGTTTTTGTTTGGTGGGGGACAGGACCGTAACAGAAGGAGGTGAAGCAAAATCTACATGGCTTCAAATGGTGAAGGTATGGGGTAAAAACCTAAAGGATGGGAGTGGTATGCTCTATAGACCACCTAACCAATCCTCCAAGATGGATCAGCTGCTAAAGGAAGAAGATAGTAAGCCAGTGAATCTGGGAAGAATAATGCTCATGGAGGAATTCGGCCTCCTAGGTGTACAGTCTTAGCTAAGGCACTCTGTTCCTGTCTGCAGCACTACAGACCAAACCTCTAAGGCAGGGATTTTACATTTTCACAAATTAGTTTGGCCAACTTTCAGGACAGAGGATAAAGCTCTGCATCACACTAAGAAACAGCCTTACAAATCTAATTTTATTTTACATACATCACCTCCTGTGGAACAGCGGTTAAGAGGTGGCTATATCTGGTAGTGCTCATATATAGTCTATGGGGTGGGGTGGAGTGAAGGAAGGGTATGGAGGCAGTATGGTGCAGTGGTTTAAGGCTCTGAGCTGCAAATCTGGAGACCTGGGTTTGAATCCCACAGCCCCCACTTGCATACTGTGTGACCCTGAGCAAGTCACTTAACTTCCTTGTGCTCCCAGGTTGCACCTGCAAACAAGCTTTTAGCTTAGTGTGTCTCACCTGGTAAAATAATTGGTAAAATAATAATTGGTAAAGGGTATACTGTGCAGCACTAAGAACATAGTGCTCATATATAGTCTGTGCTGTTGGGTGGGGTAGGGTGGAGTGAAGGAAGGGTATACTGTGCAGCACTAAGTATACAGTGCTCATATATAGTCTGTGCTGTTGGGTGGGGTGGGTTGGAGTGGGGTGGGGTAGAATGAATGAAGGGTGTGCTGTGCAGCACTAAGCATATAGTGCTCATATATAGTCTGTGCGGTGGGGTGGAGTGAATGAAGGGTATACTGTGAAGCACTATGTATATAGTGCTCATATATAGTCTGTGCTGTGGGGTACTGTGGGGTGGGGTGGGGTGGAGTGAAGGAAGGGTGTACTGTACAGCACTAAGCATATAGTGCTCATATATAGTCTGTGCTATTGGGTGGGGTAGGGTGGAGTGAAGGAAGGGTATACTGTGCAGCACCAAGCATATAGTGCTCATATATAGTCTGTGCGGTGGGGTGGGGTGGGGTGGGGTGGAGTGAATGACAGATGTACTGTGCAGCACTAAGTATATAGTGCTCATAAATAGTCTGTGCTATTGGGTGGGGTGGGGTAGAATGAATGAAGGGTGTGCTGTTCAGCACTAAGCATATAGTGCTCATATATAGTCTGTGCTATTGGGTGGGGTAGGGTGGAGTGAAGGAAGGGTATACTGTGCAGCGCCAAGCATGTAGTGCTCATATATAGTCTGGCTGTGGGGTGGGGTGGGGTGGAGTGAATGATGGATGTACTGTGCAGCACTAAGCATATAGTGCTCATATATAGTCTGTGCGGTGGGGTGGAGTGGAGTGAATGAAGAGTATACTGTGAAGCACTACGTACAGTATATAGTGCTCATATATAGTCTGTGCTGTGGGGTACTGTGGGGCGGGGTGGGGTGGAGTGAAGGAAGGGTGTACTGTGCAGCACTAAGTATATAGTGCTAATATATAGTCTGTGCTGTGGGGCAGGGTGGGGTGGAGTGAATGACGGATGTACTGTGCAGCACTAATCATATAGTGCTCATATATAGTCTGTGCTGTGGGGTACTGTGGGGCGGGGTGGGGTGGAGTGAAGGAAGAGTCTGCTGTGTAGCACTAAGCATATTGTGCTCATATATAGTATGTGCTATTAGGTGGGGTAGGGTGGAGTGAAGGAAGGGTATACTGTGCAGCACTAAGTATATAGTGCTCATATATAGTCTGTGCTGTGGGGTGGGTGGGGTGGAGTGAATGACGGATGTACTGTGCAGCACTAAGTATATAGTGTTCATATACAGTCTGTGCTGTTGGGCGGGGTGGGGTGGAGTGAATGACAGATACTGTGCAGCACTAAGTATATAGTGCTTATATATAGTTTGTGCTGTTGGGTGGGGTGGGGTAGAATAAATGAAGGGTGTACTGTGCAGCACTAAGCATATAGTGCTCATATATAGCCTGTGCTATTGGGTGGGGTAGGGTGGAGTGAAGGAAGGGTATACTGTGCAGCACTAAGTATATAGTGCTCATATATAGTCTGTGCTGTTGGGTGGGGTGGAGTGAATGACGGATGTACTGTGCAGCACTAAGTATATAGTGCTCATATATAGTCTGTGCTGTTGGGTGGGGTGGGGTAGAATGAATGAAGGGTATACTGTGCAGCACTAAGCATATAGTGCTCATATATAGTCTGTGCTGTGGGGTGGGGTGGGGTGAGGTGGGTGAATGATGGATGTACTGTGCAGCACTAAGTATATAGTGCTCATATATAGTCTGTGCGGTGGGGTGGGGTGGGGTGGAGTGAATGAAGAGTATACTGTGAAGCACTACGTATATAGTGCTCATATATAGTCTGTGCTGTGGGGTACTGTGGGGCGGGGTGGGGTGGAGTGAAGGAAGGGTGTACTGTGCAGCACTAAGTATATAGTGCTAATATATAGTCTGTGCTGTGGGGCAGGGTGGGGTGGAGTGAATGATGGATGTACTGTACAGCACTAAGTATATAGTGCTCATATATAGTCTGTGAGGTGGGGTGGGATGGGGTGGAGTGAATGAAGAGTATACTGTGAAGCACTACGTATATAGTGCTCATATATAGTCTGTCTTGGGTGGGGTGGGGTGGGGTGGAGTGAATGAGTATACTGTGAAGCACTATGTATATAGTGCTCATATATAGTCTGTGCTGTGGGGTACTGTGGGGCGGGGTGGGGTGGAGTGAAGGAAGGGTGTACTGTGCAGCACTAAGTATATAGTGCTCATATATAGTCTGTGCTGTGGGGTGGGGTGGAATGAAGGAAGGGTATACTGTGCAGCACTAAGTATAAAGTGCTCATATATAGTCTGTGCTGTGGGGTGGAGTGGGTGGAGTGAAGTGTCTGAAGGGTGTACTGTGCAGCATTAAGTATGTAGTGCTCATATATAGTCTGTACTGTTGGATGGGGTGGGGTGGAGTGAAGGAAGGGTATACTGTGCAACACTAAGTATGTAGTGCTCATATATAGTCTGTGCTGTGGGGCGTGGTGGGGTGGAGTGAATGACAGATGTACTGTGCAGCACTAAGTATATAGTGCTCATATATAGTCTGTGCTGTTGGGTGTGGGGGTAGAATAAATGAAGGGTGTACTGTGCAGCACTAAGCATATAGTGCTCATATATAGTCTGTGCTATTGGGTGGGGTAGGGTGGAGGAAGGAAGGGTGTACTGTGCAGCACTAAGTGTATAGTGCTCATATATAGTCTGTGCTGTGGGGTGGGGTGGGGTGAAGTGAATGACAGATGTACTGTGCAGCACTAAGTATATTGTGCTCATATATAGTTTGTGCTGTTGGGTGGGGTGGGGTAGAATTAATGAAGGGTGTACTGTGCAGCACTAAGCATATAGTGTTCACATATAGTCTGTGCTGTGGGACAGGGTGGGGTGGAGTGAATGACGGATGTACTGTGCAGCACTAAGTATATAGTGCTCATATATAGTCTGTGCTGTGGGGTGGGGTGGGGCGAAGTAAGGGTGTATTGTGCATCACTAAGTATATGTAGTGGCTAAGTGTGGATTGCAGTTGGTTGGTCAGAGTGCCACCGGTGGCATCTTTTTCATGGTATGGCAGCTTATCACAGGGCAGCAGCACAGATGGTTGCCACTGTATGTGCTGCTGTATACCACAAGTCACAAAATCATGGCTGCCTTCCACCAGAGGTGATATTGAAAAACTGGTTACGTGCCAGAGGAACTGTTGCAAGTGGGCACTAGTGTATAGATATCACTGTGTGCCACCAGACACAGAATCATGGGGGCTATCCAGAACCTGTGGCTAGCTGCTGATTTAAAACATTGACTGCTGAGCCAGCTTGGTGATGTGGAGGGCTGCTGCACTGGGTGCCTCACCTCCTGCCGTGCCAGTGACCTAGGTTCAGGAAAGGACCAGGGCTGCTCAGAAGGAATATTGAGCCACCATAGACATCCCGCCTTCTTCGGGGAAGGTTGACAGCGCATTCTGCTGCTTGACTGCAACCCAATGCAGTCTGCGTGGCATGACAGGCGGCTACCTGTCTAAGGGCAGGGCACAGGTTTTCAAGTATGTGCGGTGTCTTTACTTCCAACACCACTGCATGTGCACCTACCTTGGGGAGGTGACCAGAAAAATGGAAAAGTGGGAGCTGTGCAACAAGGAAGATCTGCCCGCCCAACTTGACCCATGCCATTTCCCCAGGCCCTACTAACTAGAGCTAGACTCTGGGTATGAGGTGGATGGCCCTTCCTCGCCAGCCCTGCCACAGGGGGCAAGCACTTGAGGAACAAGGCAATAAGACCTAGGGGGATCTGGTGGCCAGTCAGTGGCGGGGGAGCAGGGGCTGAAGAGCCAGCCAGCACCCCAAAGCATGAAAAAGTACCACAGAAAAAAGTGACTGCTTGCTGCTGGACAGTGCCATGGGCAGGCACCACTTTATGGCTTAATCTGTGCACTGCAGATCATGGAAACATTGCCACCATTCTGAATCAATGGACATGATTAAGGCCACTCATTTACAGTGATTAAAATAATAACATTTCTTTTTCAAGACCTGGAATTCTGGTAACTGCACAGGTGATTATTAATCTAATTTGCAGATTTTACCTGGATTCTACTGTCATTCTTTTATTATGTGTATAAATACTCAGATGAAGCAAACTGAAAATAATACAGATGCAATTATAAGAGAAATACCATTTCTGCAGATTTCATGATCTGGTCTAAAAATGCCAAATTCCATGTAATTCTTTGTTTTTACTGGTGTGCTGGCAGTTCAAATTCCAGAATTTTATCAGTTTGCCAGTGAAATCCAAAAACTAGAAGAAAGCTCTGCTTGTTGCAGAACAGCACTTTGGGTGTGTGACACTACAAGAATGAGACCATGTGCTGCAATACGCAGAAATGTGGCTGCCATCCTGAACCACTAGACCTGCAGGCATGGATAATTCTACTTACAATCTACTTGTGTAGCAGTGACCAGAGTGCCAGTTGTTGGTGCTGGCACTGGTATGAATAAATCTGAGTTATAACTCACTCTTTGCCCAATTGCGTTACCTTTTTTGTGCTTTGTTAAAGGGACACTGTCAACACCCTTAGTCCTCAAAGTGTCCCTAGTTTAAAAAACACATTTTATAATTGTTCACTTACTATAGAGACTGTTGATGCAGCTGGTAGTTTGACTCAGATCCTTTTTTTCTTTTAAAAAGTGAAAAACTAAGTTCCCACCATACTGGTGTTACCACACCAAAACATGTTTGTTTACATTTCTTGACCAGTTCCTACTGCATCTTTCCTGGACTCAGGAACACCCTGACCCAATCTAGCCACTGATTATGCAGTGGGAGTGGAGGAGACTGTTGTATGATGAGTGGCTGCAGTGTTTGAGAGTGTTTCTAATGTTCAGGAAGTAGGCAATGAGAGTAGTTCAGTGATATGAAGCAAAACAAAGCCGGGCGTAGCTGTACATTACCATGCATTTCAGTTCTAATAAGCGAGGAGGCAGATAAAGCAACCAGCAACATCAATAAATTTTAGAGGAAGTAAGCAATCATAAAATGTGGGTTTTTACCTAAAAAGAATATAATGTAAAAAAGGTTGACAGTGTCCCTTTGAAGTTTGCTTTGAGAGCTGCCTGTACTTTCGATGGATAATTTTACTTCAGGGGCCCAATATTCAAAATTTTGTACGGCACTAATGAGTCTTTGCCCACACAAACCAGGATTTGCACCTGATCCCCATAATCAAAAGGGGCTTTTGGGTGGGCAAAGAGGGTTAGCACTCACACAAAACATAATGTATGCAGGTGGGCAAGGGGAGGGGTGTGGCCATGAATAGCCACACAACCCCATATTCAGCAGCCTTGTGCTGCATAAAAGGGGTTAGCACAGTCCTTTTGTGCAGTGCAAATACCACTGAGCAAAACCCCAACTTACTCTGGGTGACCCTAGCAGCTGCTGGAGGTAATGCAGCCAGTTGGCCACTGGGAGAGCAAACCCTCCTGCTGTGGTCTGTGGCACCCCCCCATTCCCCCCCCCCATTGCCATCCCATAGTAAACAGTACAACCCTCCCTGGTGCTAGTGCACCTCCTCTCCAATCACCAGCCCAAAGTAAAAAGTACAATCCTCCTTGGTGCTAGTGGTCCCCCCCTCCCTCCAATTGCCAGCCCATAGGAAAACTTACATCCCTCCCTGATGTTCAGTGATCCCTCCCCAGGCACCAATCCATGGTACCGCCAGTTGCAATTCAATAATCCCTGGCATCTAGTGGCTCCCATCGTGGCACTGAACACCCACCTCCCCAGTCACCTTACCAGTATCCTCAGTGTTACATGTGCGCATACAGCGACCGGCGCAGTATTACTCACACCTCCTTGGCTGGCCACCGTATGTGTAGGCAGGAGGCATGCATCTTATTTACAGGACAGGGCTGATCACTCTGTACTATAAATAAGACACATACTCCCTGCCTGGACATATGGTGGCTGACTGAGGAGGTGTGAGGAGGGCTGCGCTGGTCACTGTATGCACATCCATGGTACGGAGGATACTGGTAAGGTAAGTGGGGGGAGTGGATGTTGGTGCTGTGGTGGAGGGCTGCTAGGCACCAGGGATTACAGAACTGTGACCAGCGGTACCATGGATTGGTGCCTGGGAGGATCACTAGACACCAGGAAGTATTGTGGTTTGCAGGCTGGTGATCGAGAGTGTGAGACCACTGGCACCAGGAGGATTGCACTTACTACAGGCTGGCAATTGAGGGGGCATAGCACCAGGGAGGATTGTACTTTTGCTACTGGATGGCAATCAGAGGAAGGGGTAACCACAAATACCAGGGAGTATACTACATTTTACTATGGGCTGGTGATTGGTGCGTGTGGGGGACCACTAACACCAGGGAAGTTTTATGTTTTACTGCAGGCCGGCAATTTGTGGGTGGGGGGACCACTAGGCACCCGGGATATCTACACATGTCTGGGACCAGGCAATTGGGGGGGTGGCACTGCACTAACCTGCAGTGCTACCTATTCAAATGAGCCTATAACGGGCATGCACATGGCCCTTTAGCACCTCGCATGCCCAATGAGCTTATTTGCATGGTTCTCTTTGAGTATTGCAGATAGTGCTCTAGCGCTATCCACTCTGACAGTGCACTTCAGGAGCCATGATGGAGTAGCGCTGCTTGGAGAACGTAGAATCTCTATTTTTCAACACGCTTGAACTGTTAGAACTTTAGCAGCCCTGTTTAGAAAGTTGTTCTGCTAAGTGCAGTTTGGTCTAAGTGTATAGTCCAGTTACATTTATTTATTTATTTAAAGGTTTTACCAGGAATGCATGCCGAGCAGACTACTGCTGGATTTCAGATGTGCCCTGGGGGAAGGGTGAGAGGGATAACAGCCACAAGTTACATGATTAGACATGACACAATAAACACATGCAAGATAAAGTGCATTCCTACAGGCAGTTGTGCAATGCATATGACAGTAAGATAAAGCTACACGTTAACTTACAGTGACTAGTTTAGTTTAGTTTATTGTTCTAGGAATTAATACCTTTGAGCCAAGGCTCTTTTACGAAGGTTCCACGTCATTAAGTACAAAAACATAGTAGACAGTGTTACAAACAATCAGTAAGCTGTTTAACAAGGCCACAACTTAAACAGTAACATTTATGTACAGAAAAGAAAAAGGAACTCAGAGGCAGTGTCAAGGGCAAGGAATAAGGATTGAGAGCTTGAGAGGGAAGGGAGGAGGAAATAAGAAGTTTAGGAGCAGACAGAACCAGGTTAGTGGTACTCAGGTTGTCTTTGTCAAAGAGGAGACCATGGTGGTTGAGTGAAACAAATGTAAGTGCACTCAGTGGGATGAGACTTTAGTCAAAGCAGTCACAGGAGCTGGAGGCTGTGAGGTGAGCGTAAAGTATGGATTTGAAAGCTCCCAATGTCGTGGAGGATAGGGAGGGCATGTTAAGGGCATTGTACCAGGTGAGGGACACGGTATGTAAAGATCTTTGTTCCTGAGCAGTCCGGCATCTAGGGACAAGGAAGGTTGGTGGTCAGATCTTCTGGTGTACAGTGCCATTGTTCAGGCAGAGCAGGTCCCGGATACATGGAGAGTGAGTCCCAAGATTGATTTTTTTGCCATCACGCAGGTGAGATACATGAGGCGATTGGAAAGATGCAATCAACCGGTTTCTGTGTAGAGGTCACAAGTGTGGGTCCGTCTCTGTGCTCCAGTGAGGAGTTGACAGGTTTTGTTTAGTGCTGTTGAGATGCGCTTTAGTGCAGTGGTAGTAGCTGAGCCATAGACAATTACACCACAGTCTATGATTGAGGTGATGGAGCTTTGAACAGCAATCCTCAAGGCAGCTTGGTTGAAAAAGTGACGGTTCCGATACAAAATTCCAATGCGTTGGTGCACTGTTTTTGCAGTGTTATCGATATGGGCCGCAAAAGTAAGACATTAGTCAAAAGTGATACCAAGGTATTTGAAGGTGTTCACTTGTTCTAGTGTATTTCCAAGAGAAGTTTTTATGACGAGTGGAGTATGCCTATTTCTGTTTTAATGACTGGCGAAAAGCATGACTTTTTTTTTCTTTTTTTTTTTTAAGCATATAGCAGTACAAAATGAAGTAACAGTACATAGTATGGGTTCAGACCTATTCCAGGTGGTGGACCTGGACATTGAGTCTAAGATTACAGTTTCACACTATCGATTTTCCCATCAGTCACTTCAAGCCTTTACAAATTATGCATATTTCAGATGCAGTGTGTCAATAATCAAAGGGATGTACAATCATAAGTCAAGAAATTACCACTTCATACAATACTTCTGCATGAAACATGTCAGGTAACATACTGTACATTTGTTAGTCATAACATCCACTTGCTTCATGCAAGTTGTTTTTTACTGCCCAGTATCTGATTCTGTGCACTGGCAGTTGGTGTTTGTTGTTGGGTCCATCCTGGGAGCACTGGCAACTTGATTCAGATCATACACAGTTACAAGTGACTGTTAGGTGTTTATTCAGCATATGTTTAAAACTGTTTATTCAAACAACATGAAGTCTTGCTATATTATAGACATTAGCAGTTTGATCCAGCTCTAGAACTGCCCCGGAGTGAAATGGTTAAAACCATTCCAAAATAGAATTTTGGCACGAGAGCAGCTCTATCTGTGTCATTTCAAACTTGAACTGTCAGATTCTTTACTCCGCCTCAGTGAACAGTCGCTCCGGAGATTTCTCCTTTTGCTCAGTTCATTTCTCGGTTTAAAAAGTGTTTTCTCGGTTGGATTTAACCGAGAATAGTTTTATTTTAACCGCAAAACCGTTCGTTCAAGCTCTATCTGTGGTAACCATAAGTAAATGAAGGTTTTGTCTGTGTGGAACTTGTAAGTTATCGGTTCGGTTTTGAACCGATCAGTGGGTTTAAAACTCATTTAAAACTAAAAGTTACTATTTTAGAGTGCGGTTCCGGTTCTTTCGGTTCTAAAAAAAGCAGTTTATTCGTTTTTCCAATATCCGGACACGGTTAGGAACCGATAAGGGTGTCTTGCCTGGCACTGCCGTTAAAGGGCAGTTTTTAGTTAGCTGGCATTATGTCTGAGAAACCCAAAAAAACCGGGCCCACTGGGTTTCAACACTGTGATGTTTGTGGGGAAGTCTTTGCCAAGGCTGACCCACACCAATGTGTTTATTGTCTGGGTTTGACCACCTCTAGTCAGACTGCCAGGTATGTAAGAATTTCCCTGCAGCCACCCTGGAAAAAGATTGGGCAGGCTCAGGAGCGAGGAGCAAAAAGTCCGCTGACCCGGATGGCCAGCCGGTTCGGTGCCAACCGAACCAGAGAGAATGCCCTCTGACCAGGGCCAGACTTCCTCGGGCAAAGAAAAGCTGGTTCTGAGGAACCAATTCCAGTAAAGAAAACAAGAAAATCATCAGGTCTGGGTCCAAAATTCCTTCTCCAACTGCTGCAGAGATAGCAAAAGCCATACAAATTGTCCAGTCACTGTCTCAGGGTCCGTCCGAACCACCACTATCTGGTAAAGGTCGGTTCGTCCGGTCCCAGTGGTTCAGGATTATGATATTGAGAATTTTTATGAACCAGAGGAGGGAGGAGGATTATGAACAGTATGAATGTGGCTGGGAAGGTCTGGGTGTGCCCATTGAACCAGACATCTCCCCAGACAGACCTTTAGAATCTCCCCCTATGCTGTCTGAGTCCCCATCTCATTTTATCTTTTATAAAAAAGTTGCTGAAACCTCCAGCTTCCTTTAGAAGAGGCTATGGATGAGCAAGAGGAGCCTGATTTTGTAGAAATGATGGATATTCCAGAGTCTAGGAGATTGTCTATTCCTTTACATAAGTCTTTAAGGAAACAAACAATTAAAATTTTAAAGCTCTAATTCTGTGCCTCCTGTCGATAAAAAGATGGACAGAAGGTATACATTGTCAGGCCCTGATACAGAATTCCTTTCTCAGCAATGCAGTCATGTTGGGAGTAGTTCAGGCTGCTGCCTGTGATAAAGCTAATATTCCCTTGGCTACATCCTCCTGACAAGGATTCCAGGAAGATTGATGCCATGGCAAAAAACAGTATATGGCAGCCTCTCGGGACTCAGGCAAGCAAATTATATGGCTTATGTAGATAGGTATCAGAAATCTAGATGGGATACTGTTATGCAATTGGCCAAGCAGGCCCATGGCCAGCCTGGCTATAGTGAACTAGAACAGGTGGCTGCTGATGGCATTGAAGCCTCTAAGGTTCAGTTTCATGCTGCTGTGGATGTTAATGATGTTTCCTCTAGGGTCATGGCCACATCTGTAGCTTTTAGTGGGTTGGCCTGGCTCAGGTGTACTAGTTTGTCACAGGATACCCAGACTAAGGCTATGGATTTTCCTGTGGTGGGAAATTCTCTGTTTGGAGAGCAGACAGAGAATTACATGAAAGATGGATGAATATAAGACTACTTACAAGAATCCCAGGCTAAGGACGGCAAGCACTCCTCAAAGGCATGCCCCCAGGGGTAGGGGTAGGCCTTTTCACAGGCCTTTCTACCAGACTCAGGCCTCCTCTGCCTATGCTCAGAGGGGCTTCTTCAGAGGCAGGGGCAGACAAGGGGTGGGCAGACCTGCTCCCACCCCCCAGCCTAAAGCTCCTGCGAAACAGGCACCCTGATGGGGTGCCCAGGGCCGATTCTCCTGTACCAGTGGGGGGCAGGCTGGCTTACTTCAGTCAGAATTGGGCTTCTTTAACCTCAGACAAGCGGGTTCTGGAAGTAGTAAGCCAGGGTCTGGTTCTCAGCTTCAAAAGTTTCCCAAGTTGAGAAGCAGACTTTACCTACAGTGCTTCAGAGACCCTCGCTCTGGAAACAGAGGTCTCATCCCTGTTAGCTCTCAGAGCAGTAGAAAGGGTTCCTCCCCTGCATCAGGGCAGGGGTCTGTATTCCAGATACTTCCTTACCCCAAAAAAGACAGGAGAATGGCGGCCCATTTTAGATCTCAGATATCTGAACAAGCATCTTTTGAAACCAAAGTTCGAACTGCCCTCAGGTCATTACCAGTTCAGAGCAATGCCCTTCGGCCTTACCTCTGCTCCAAGGGTATTCACAAAGTGTCTAGCAGTGGCAGTGGCCCACTTAAGGAGGCAGAGGATTGCTGTTTTTCCCTATCTGAGCGACTGGCTCATTGTAGGCCAGTCCCCAGAACAGGTAAAATCTCACCTGCAGGTCACCCAGCAGCTTCTCACCTCCCTGGGTTTTCTGCTAAACCTACCAAAGTCGGTTCTGGAACCAGTCCAGGTACTCACCTTTATAGGGAAGAATTAGACACAAAGCTAGCCAGAGCCTTTCTTCCCCCAGAAAGGGTAAGGAATTTAGTGGCTCTGGCCTCTTCCTTCACTCTGCAGGTCTCTCGACCAGCAAGACACTTTCTGCAGCTCCTGGGGCACATGGCTGCATCCACAGCTGTTGTGCAGGGAGCCAGATTTCAGATGAGAGACATTCAGTTTCACTTGAGAACCTTTTGGTCTCAGAGAAGAGACCCCCTTTCAAGTTGGTCCCAGTGACTCAGACCTTGATCCTAGCTCTCCAGTGGTGGCAGGATCAGAGCAATAGGCGGGGTCCCTTCATTTCCCCTTCTCACGACTTGACTCTCACTACAGATGCTTCCCTTCTGGGTTGGGAGCCACATGGGTGACCTTTCCACTCAGGAGTTTGGTCCCCAGGAATCTCTGCTCCACATCAATTTGCTGGAACTCAGAGCTGTCTTTTTAGCTCTTCAAGCTTTTTCTGCATCTGTCCACGACAAGGTGATACAAGTCAGAACAGATAACACCACAACAATGTGGTACATCAACAAACAGGGGGGCACTCATTCTTCGGCCTTGTGCACTGAGGCAATGAAGTTGTGGTCTCTGGCCTATTCCCTGAACACTTCCCTCACAGCAGTTCATCTTCCAGGGAAAGACAATGTCCTAGCGGATGCCCTTAGCAGGATTTCCCAGGGCCATCACGAATGGTCCCTGGATCCTCAAGTGCTGGGGATAGTTTTTGCCAGGTGGGGCATCCCTCAGATAGATCTTTTGCAGCCCCAGACAATCACAAACTTCCTCTGTTCTGTTGCAGGCCTCCAGTGCTGGGCTCAGTTCCCCTGGATGCCCTTCTTCTGGATTGGGAGGAAGTTCCTTATGCTTTCCCCTTTCCTCCTATTCAAAGTTCTAGTCAAAATCAGATCTCAGCCTTGCAGGGTGATTCTGATTGCCCCAGATTAGGCCAGGCAGCCCTGGTACCCACTCCTTCTGTCTCTGACAGTCCATCTTCCCTGTGCCTCCCCAGGAATCACAATCTGTTGACTTGTACCCAGGGAAGGGTTTGGTATCGGACCTCAAATCCCTCAACCTCAAGGCCTGGCTCTTGAGGAGTTAGGATTTGCTGATTTACACCTCTCAGGGTGTTCTTGAGATCCTAAAGGCTTCCAGAAAGCCTTCCACTAGGGCTACTTATAGTTCTAAATGGAAAAGGTTTTCCATTTGGTGCTGGGAAAAATATTTCCCAGAATCTGCTGAATTGCCCATTTTGTTAGATTACATGGTACATCTTAATTCCTTGGGTCTCAGACCAGCTACCCTGAGAGTTCATTTGGCAGCTGTGTCTGCTTTTGTGTCAGCAGGAAAGTCATCCCCTCTTTCCTCTCATCCTGTGTTTTCCAAGTTTTTTAAGGGATTACTCCATACTAATCCTCCCTTTCTGGAACCGGCCCCTGCTTGGGACCTTAATGTTTGCATTGCCCAGTTAATGCAACCCCCTTTTGAACCTCTGTCTTCTGCAGAGCTTAAGTACCTAACTTGGAAAACTGTTTTCTAGTGGTTATCACTTCTGCCAGGCCATAAGTGAATTGCAAGCCTTGTCAGTGGAGATTGACTTTCTTTCCACAGGGATGAGGTAGTCCTTAGGACTAATAGGAAGTTTTGCCTAAGGTGGTTTCAGATTTCCATCTTAATCAATCTATCTCCTTCCAGTATTTTTCACTGATCACTCTTCTTTGGGTGAGAGGAGGTTGCACAGCCTGGATGTTAGAGAGCTCTTAGTTATTATATAGAGCGTACCAAAGGTACAGGTTCGAATCCTCAACTTTCCTTACCTATGGTGAAGTTGGGAAAGGCAAACCTGCCACTAAGAGATCAATAGCCAGGTGGATTGTCTCTGTATCAATTTTGTTATCAGAAAGGGCAGAGCCCCCACCCAGTTTGAGGGCTCATTCTACCAGGGTACAGCTGCGCTCTAGCTGCTGCCAGAGATATCCTTTATTAGAGATTTCCCAGGCTGCTACTTGGAAAGCAGTATCACCTTTACCAAGCATTACTCCCTGGATGTCCAGGCCAGGAGAGATGCTCGGTTTGGCACAGCTGTTCTTCAGAGCCTATTCCTAAGTAGGTTCTGCCCCTCCTCCATGGAGGTACTGCTGTGTATTCTGCTAATGTCTATAATATAGCAAGACTTAATGTTGTTTGAAGAAAAAATTACTCACCTTAGTAATGTTGTTTCTTCTAATGGAGTCTTGCTATATTATAGACCTCCCCCCCAACCTGTCCCTCTCAGAACCTCTACTTGGTGGGGTGCAGGCAACTTAGTGTGGGCACTATTTATGTCCTGTTAGCATTTTGTCCCCTTTGGGACTTTGGGGGTGTGTATGTATACGCGTGTGTGTGTTCTATTATACTTATGTTCCATTTTCATATTATTAGAATGGTGTTAGTATTTCTGGTCCCCTGACTTGAGTCTTGGGTGTTGGGACCATCAATGGTTGTTATTATTTAGGTAGCCATTTGGCTAGTGTAGGTTACAGCTTCCACACACACTTAGTGAGTTTGGCTCGTAAAGATCTGACAGTTCAAGTTTGAAATGACACAGATAGAGCTGCTCTCGTGCCAAAATTCTATTTTGGAATGGTTTTAACCATTTCACTCCGGGGCAGTTCTAGAGCTGGTTCAAACTGCTAATGTCTATAATATAGCAAGACTCCATTAGAAGAAACAACATTACTAAGGTGAGTAATTTTTTCTTTTAGGTGCTTTCCTGAGCTCTGGGTGGAAAGAGTTCCATAAATTTCCCACCCACCATTTGGTTTTAAGCTTTCCATAGGATTTAGATATTTATGGAATGATGTCTCCTCCATGTCATTCCTCTCTCAAGTTATGAGTGAGCTTGAGAATTTCTCTAGAGCTAAACTCAGGGCTGCTGATGAGACCTTTATGCAGTTTGAATGCTGTAATTGCCCTCATTTTCTTCCTCCTAATTCTAGAGAAGCCCAGTTTAATTCTTTGTACATTTGACAGTGGTGTCTGTCATGTGGGCACTCTAGCACAAATCTTGCTATGTTATTATATACCTTGTCTAGTTCATTAAACGTAGAGCCATTTGTATGTTGGTACACTATATTCCCATATTCTGGGGATGGCAGTAGTAGTTGTGTTGTTATTGTTTTCCTGGCCCCCTTTGGGATATAGAATGCTTTCCTCCTCAATGCCCCCAGCCTTCTGTTTATCTTTTTGATAGTACTGGTGATGTGGGAATTAAGATTTAATGATTCATCTACGAGCACTCCCAGGTATCTGCACTCACTTACATTTGCCAGTGTATGGCCGTCAGACATCAGTATGTTTAGGTTTGAGTTCCCCCTTATTCATGTGGGTTTTTTTTTTTGTCTGAACAGCGTCACCTGCACTTTCTTGGCATGCAGCACCATGTTTGACTATGCGAATCACTCCTGGAGCCATACTGTAAAATATTTCCTAAGTCCCCATGGGATGTCGCTCTCCCTATGAGGACTGTGTCATTGGCACGTAGTTTCATTTCTGCTTTAGTGATGTATTTTGATAGGTTGTTTACATATATCAAGAACAGCAGAGGTCCCAAGATGGAACCTTGTGGCACTCCCCTACCCAGAATTTGTGAGTTTGAGAGTGTGCTGTTCACCATGACCTGCTATTTCCTATCCCTCAAGTATGACTGAAACCAGGTGTGCACCCTCTGTAACAGTCCAATTTGAGCTAGCCTGTTGAGCATTACGGTGTGGTCAACTAGGTCAAAGGCCTTGGAGAGGTCGACATACACTGCATCCATGTAGTCCCCATTATCTAAGGCTGTTGCCACTGAGTTGACATACTCCATGAGCACTGTGCTTGTCAATCTCCCTGGCCAGACGTAGCACTGCACTGACATGGCTCTATATTCAGTCAAATAGTGCAGGTGTGCTATTTGACTGAATTTAGCATCCATAGGCTCCCAAACAATTGCAAGTTGCAGTGCAAATGTTCACACTCTGCTATGCGCTATTTTCTGAATATCAGACCCAAGATATCTTCATGTAGCTATGGCTGCTAATCAAAATGTGTTTTTTATAGTATTGGATGAAGCAATTTTATTTGACTTTTTTTTTTATGTGCCCACCCCGCACCCTGGCCGATCCTTCATTCAGGCCTCTCAAGGACCAGCTCAACCTGCAGCTCCCAACCCCACCACCCCACATCACAGATAGCCCAGGTAACCCCAATGTATCCCTTCATTGGGAGGGTCCCTTACCTTTGTAGGGGATAAGCCTTCCAGCCATACCAATGATCCTGGGTGCTGCTGAGGTGGCAGATGGAGGTCCAGGAGCTTGGCAATGAGGGTCCAGTGAGGCCATCACCCAATCAGCAGGGCACCGTTTTCATATTTTTCTCCCCGGGGGAGTGGTGTGCCACAGATGTCAAGGCTTATACTGATATCTGCCACTCCCCAGTCATCTGAGGGCCTGACATACTATTGTGCTCCTGGCCTCTGCTAGGGGCCAGCAGGCATCGGGCCGCATCCCCACCTTCCCCCAGAGAAGGCGAGCTGTCACTGGACACTCCATCTTTCTCCCCCTGGCCGGCCCTCCAGTGACCTGGGACCATTCTGAAACCCAGGTCGCCAGCGTTGCAGACAGAAATCTAACTGCTGCACAGACGGGCCGGCTATTTGACTTTTTTAAAGAGCAGCTGACACTTTCAGGAGAACTTTAACAAAACATACCTGTAGACACATTTCAGCTTGTATTTCACATTAGTTTTGTATTCTTCCTCCCCATTATTTATTGCTGAGGTCATTTGCCTGACAACAGGATCTTTGCTCCTGAAGAGTTCTTCTATTCCTGCTGCTTACTCCCTACCTGAGGTCATAATGCCATGCTTGTGACATCACAGATACTCTCATGGCAACAGATTTTGGTGTCACTACAAAGCATTATGACTTGAAGTAGGGAATAAGCTACAGAGGCACATAAACTCTAAGGGTAATCTAAGAGATGAAATCATGTACTCATGCAAGTTTATTCAGTAATAACAAGGAAGAGAAAAATATAGAATACATATGGAATGCAAGCTAAATTGTACCTAATTATTACATTTTTCAAAGTTTTCTTTAATATCTCTCAAGACAATATGCAATATTTATAGTATCAAATGTAGCACTTTAGTGTGTCTTTTTCTTAATATCCCCCAAAACACACAGAAACACATATGCAAGCACACACACACACACACAACTTGCAGTTTGACATCTGGTATCCTCCACCTCTCCCAGTCTCAATTATCTGTCAAACCAGATGTATTAAGTTTGACTGAAACTTGGTTAAAACCATCTGTCAAGGATAATGTGTGCATGATTGCTGGATATAAACTGATATGGAAAGACACAGCAGGTCAAAAGAGGGGTGCTGGAATCTTGATATAGAAAATGGGAAAACTCTATCCTTGATGCTGATTGCCTGGAAGCGTTAACCTGCCTGTCCGGTATGAGACAACAGAGACCAGGAAATAATTAGTCCCAGTCTCTGTTGCCTCGTAGCATTCTGAAAACTAATGGGCAAATGGAAACTAAAATGCTTACACCACCATGTTTTTTTTTCTTGCTTAGCGAGCGACCGACTCCCCCCCCCCCCCGGCAACCCGACTTCAAATGTCAGTCTGAAAATTTAAAACCAAGAAAATATTTAATCTGCTTTTTTTCACATTAATGTCACACACTACAACTGCCATCTGCTAAAGCAGTCACGCTACTTAATCACAGTGATCTACTCTGCTCCCACCCTGACAGAACCTTAGCTTCTCAGCAGTCTTTCTTACTTGTATGCACATCAGTTTTGTAAAATGAAAACATTCACCTTTTATTCACTGTGCATGGGACAGACATAAGGCAATTTTAGTGGGAGGTAGGAGGAAGTAGGCTGTTGGTTAAGTAGGATCTGAAGCTTATCCATTAGGTAGGGAAATGGGCAGACTAGGTGGGCCAAGCGGTCCTTATCTGCCATCAGATTCTATGTTTCTATGTTACTGAATCCATCACACACTCACCCCAGAGCACTCGGTCTGCCTACTGATAGGCATGTGGGCAGGCAGAATGGTAGCGGGCAGCCAGGATCCTTTCAACAATAAACAGGACAACTTAAAAATGAACAGATAAATAAAACTGTAAAAACAATGGCTGAATGGGAAAACACCTCTTTTCAGCTTATCCCTCATTGCTCGTTCCTCACCCCCCAGACCATCTTTCCACAGTACGCATCGTTCGATATACAAAGTAAACATTTTTATTTATATGAATATTTTTTGCCACAGCTGGCTGACAAGTGAGTCACAAAACTTTTTTTTTTAACCATCTCTATTCATACCTGTGTCTCTAGTAAACCACTCCACAGTTAGTCTCTCTCAATCACTGGAGCCGTGCCACTGTCCTCCCCCCTGATTTATGGGACAAATATTACAAAAAGCAGAGATATGTACCTTTTTTCAGTCACATTTTCCTTTTTCCTTCCAGCTTGATCAAGTGCCTCTGCAACTCCATGGTGCTACCACCCACCCATAACTTTTCCAGCTCAAACCCAGAGGTTACAATGCTACAGAGCAAAAGCCTTGAAAGAATAAATAAAGTAAAAAAAAAAAAAAGAAAGCATTTTGACAATTTTAACTCTGTGTGTGTGTGTGTGTGTGTGTGTGTATAATCATGGCAACCACCTCCAAAGTCACTCATTTTAATGCAGGTGGAGGGCCTATTTTATTACAAAATTTACTTTAAACTAATGTTTCATTAACATATTTTTATTCAACTTATTTTTTGACAGTGCTCATTTTCTAAGCACAATAACACCCTCTAGGATGGGTGATATTGTGCTATGCCAAACCTTCCAGGGGCTATAAGGCCCTTCACCTGCAGTGCCATGCCTCATTACGCCCCTGGACAGTTTGGTATATCATAATACCACCCACCCTGTCAGGTATTATTGCTTTCATATTATAGCAATATTATACAACTTAATGATTTATCTGTTGATTATAAGTAACTCTAGTACAGATTGTGAATGGTTCCTACTTGAACTTATCTTGGGAGGGTGTTGCAAACTTAGGTTTTGTATGGTTTATAACCCTCCCAAGTCTGGAATAAAAGGGCTAAGAAATTTTCTTGAGTTTATTGATTCAGTTAATTCATATAAGGATGTGTTGATTAAGGGAGACTTTAAACTGGAATCCAGAACAGGAGCCAAATTTGGAATCACTTGCATCTGGCTCTGGTTACTCTCAACTAATCAACACTTATATTCATATGAATCTAGCAAGTAATAAACACCCGGTAATCGACTGGATTCTTATGAATAATCCTTCTAATATTAAATGCAAGGGCACTTTTCTGATACAGTGTGTGATCATCTACCTATTTATTGTACTTGAAAAATGAAAAATTTAAAGTACCCCCTAGATATATAACATTTAGAAAATTCACTGAAATAAAACAGATAATATGATGAAGAATCTTGCTTTAATTGATTGGTTATTTTAAGATGCCATTCCAGATGTAGACTCAGCTGTGGATTATTTTGCAAATTCTCTGATGAAGAGTCAGGATAAATATTTTCCTAAGGTGAGGAGAAGGATGAGAGGGATTACTAATAAATGGATAACTCCACTGTTGTTTCTATTAATGAAACAAAGGGATGACGCATCGAAAGTTTTCAAATCTTCTAAAAGCATGTCTTATTTGAATACATACCGTAAAGTATGAAATGAATGTAAAAATAAAATGAGACAATGTAGAGCCGGCCTGGTGGTGCTGAGGGTTGAGGCGCTGGATGCCACACCTCGCGCTATGCCGGCGAACCCGGGTTCGGGAACGGACTCAGGGTTGTCGGGGACCGGCAGGGGTGCGGAGGATCAAGCATCCCAAAGGATGCTCTCCTCCACCAGGGGTGGGTAACCGGGGGTGCCCTGTGCACCCAACATTCCTGGGGGCTGGTGGAAGCACCGGTTCACAGGGGCAATGGTGGCTCTGTACAAGAGCCGGGAAGGGGAGGACACTCTGGGCGCTTGGCAACGGTGTACATCAGCACATCTTCTGCCTGGAATTCCATCCTTCGCGCCAGTGTCCTCAGGGTTCAAGGGGAGAAAAACAGGGAAAAAAATCATACAACCCCAGCCCCCCAAGCACAATGAAGCTAGGGTGAGGCGGCCTTGAATAGCCCAGGCGGATTGAGTAGGAGGGGGTACGATGCCCCCCCAAAAGCCGTAAGAGCCGGGCAAGTGCAAAAAAAAAAATTAGGCAATGTAAATCTGAGTATTTTCAAAACAATCAAAAAGAGAACTTAGGAAACCCAAGAAAATTCTGGGCCTCTATAAAATCCCTGCTAGAACCAACTAGTAAATAATCAATTGACACCATGTATAATGATGGCATAAACCAAAATAAAAACTCAGAGATTAGTGAATCAGTTTTGGACAAATGTTTAGATTTGACTAAGTAGAAGAAATATTTCAAAAATGCAGAACTTAAAGAGCAGAATACTTTAGAATCTGTGAATAAATTAACCCCCCCTTTTTACTTTCATATTGTCAAACCTTTGTTTATTCAGTTGATAACTGGGTTGGTGCACTGATCTGAAGACCTTTTTCAGGCACAGGCCAGGCAAGATACTGGCAAACACAGAGGTAGCGAACAATTACAGAGCAACATACAGTGCAAATAATCAGAACAGCATCCAGAACAAATATCAGATAAATGATACAGGGTTCAATGACAGGCATAATACAAGTAGTCGGGTCAATACATCATTGGTGGCGGGGGGGAAAACAGTGGTCTTCGCCAGTCCAGTAAACACTGGAATGAAAACTTAACATACATAGAATGGGCAACTGATGAATACACAGGCAACAATACTAAGTCTTAAGTCCTCAACGGAGACATAGGGGAGAAGGTACATGTAAAGTAGGTAAGAACTGCTAGTCAGGTGAGGCAGTATGGGGGGGTAAACAGAGAATTGGGTGGGGGTGCTATAGGGGGCAGGAGGTGGGGGGCAACAAAGGAGGAGACAGTAGGAGTAGATACCAAAGGACAGTCACAGACAGAGTAGGACAGGAAATTAGCTCTTAACAGAGCATTTAGGTTGTGCAGGGGGTCAGGTGAACGTAGGGATAAGGGGAGGTTGTTTCAAAGAAATCCTAAACAAGTATTGATGATATTGAAACAAATGTCAGTAAATAAAAGTGCAGGACAGGATGGACTGGAGCCTCAGTTCTTAAAATGAATAGCTATGAATATCCACTGTCCTTTGACTAAGATATCCAATTTGTCGTTGATTACAGGACAGTTCCCTTATTTATGGAAACATACTATGTTAAAACCCAGTTTCAAAACCGGTTTACAAACTGATATGGATAATTATTGTCCAGTTTCTATACTGCCACCATTAAGTAAGATACTGGAGAAACTTATTACCATTCAGATGGTTGAGTATCTCCAGTCTCGCGGTCTTGGGTCTCCTGAGCAGCATGGTTTCAGTAGGTACAAAAGTACTGGTACAGCCTTGGCCAGGTTCACTGGCTGCGTCAGCAGAGCTATGAATGGAGGGAAGCTTACTGGCATGGTTTTTGTGGACCTGTCCAAGGCCTTTGATTTAGTTAACCATCTCCTGCTGCTCGGGAGGCTGGGGAGCATTGAACTGGCAGAATCTCCATGTGCTTGGTTTCATAGCTATTTGACTGATCGTCCTCTTAGGGTAAGTTACAATGGTGTTTATTCTAGTACATAAATACTGGAACAGGAAGTGCCCCAGGGCTCGATCCTGGGGTCCTTACTGTTCTCTTTGTTTGTTGATACTGTATCATCTATATTAACAAACACCAATACTATCTTGTACGCATATGATATTATTATATATTCCAGTTCTTCCTCTGTAGATGAAATAAACCAGACACTTAACACTGATTTTTCCATTTTAAATCATTGACTTATAGAACATCATCTGCTGTTAAATAGTAAAAATAACAAAATGTATGTATTTATATCCAAACCAAGATTGTCAAAATGTATACCACTGTCAACTGCGGATACAACTGGTGTTTTCTTTGAACAGGTTACAGAATTAAAAAATCTTGGGTTACTTCTGGATCCAAAGTTGAACTTTTCACTACACATAAGGGCAATAAGCAGACAAACTAACCAGAAATTGTGTGCATTATTTAAGTTACAGAATTGTTTCACTTCTGAGACTAGACATACTATTGCAAATACCGGTAGTATATTATTACCTGCTTTAAATTACGCTTACATTTTTTCAAATCTAGCTACTGCTGACTTATCATTGTTAAACACTGCATTTCATGGGATTTGTAGATTTACACTAAAGATGCCTTTCTTAACACAGCATTGTGTACTATATAAACAGTCTGGTTGGTTACCACCAACGTTTAATAGTTTGTATAATTTGTGTTGTGTCGTCGATAACCCTCTAAGGCTAAAAAATGATTCCCCACTCTATGCTGTGTTTGATTTTAAAAGTGAAAGTAAACAGTTGAGATACGCAGGAAAGCATATGTTATCAATTCCAGCTATCTCAACTGTCATGGGTGAACGTGCCTTTTCTGTTTGTGCTGCAAAATGTTGGAATAATTTACCAGAGTTGTTTCATGAAGTAAAAAGTCATAGAGTCTTTAAGCAGGAGTTAAAATGCTTCTTTTAAAACAATTACAATGTAAATGTTTTTTTGTAGTCATATATGTCTAATGTGATTAAGTTTATCCTGCATATTGCATGTATGTACTTCGTAGTTTATTAACATTCTGGCTGTTGTTTTATGGCCCTGGGTCGTTCATGAAAAAGGGCCTTTGGTGCATTGTACATACCTGGTTAACAAAAGTTAAAATAAATAAATAAAATAAATATTTCCTCTGTTTCTTTCTGCTCTCTTTTTTATGTATATTCTCTTCTGTTGGTCTATCCTCTTTCTCTTTTTTATGTTCTTGCTCTTTTCTTCTATATTATCCTTTTTACAGTTCGCTCCATGTTTTTTTATTAAGTTTCTTTGCATTCTTCCTCACTTCCATTTTCATCTGTACTTTCTCCACCATCCTTCTTTCTGTTTATAAATGTATCTGTTTTCTTTAAAGGGACACTGTCAGCTTTTAGCTGATTTTTTTAAGTGTCCTGTCAAAATGACTGTTAAGCCATATCTAGGAATACCTTCCCTAAAAAATGTGCCTGCTTGACTTAAAAGTATAATTTAGCTATTTTTTACCAACCTGACTGAATCCCCAGCTGACCAGTTCTTAGGCACTTGCATGCTGAACATGGCACTGAAGCACCTGTAAATCATCCTTTGCCGAGTTTGACTTTTGCTAAGTACTATACTATATTTTAAATGCATTTCCCAATATTGGCCAGTGTCCAGAGTGCCAGTAAGTAGTTTGTTTATCAAAATGAGCCCTGCAGCAGAAGTAATTTTAGGTGCAAAATGTAAAACCATGACTCCGGGCACGTGCATTTAGAACGATAAAAATAATAGTGATGCAAAAAGAACATTACAGGCAGGGCCATGTCTTCAGTTAGGGCAAAAATAAATCAAATAAGGCACCAAAATCAATTTTGAAAAAGAGCACTGTCCAGCAGGGGCAGCTTCAAAAAGTGACTTGGCATCCAAAAGTTCAGGCACTATTCTTTTTTTTTATTAGGGGAGAGTCCCAGTTGTCCACAGGATCATCAGGAGGACACCTACTAATGGCCGGGAGAAAAATGCAGAAAGAAGATCATACACTTTAGGAACAACTGAGGAGGTGTACCTGATGAAGTGGACAAAGAGGAAAAGGAGGAAGAAGAAGCACCACAGTCACATTCCAGGGGAAAAGGCAGAGGAAGAAAACAGACCTGGAACCCCAGGAACAGGTGGACTCATTAAAAGTGGCAAATACATGGAATTATGCACCTTCTCCTTCTAAAACACAAGTATTACAAAAGGGTTTGACGTTGTTCTACACATTCAGCAAACAGCTTTGAGACTCTTGTAGATCTCTATAAATTCTGCAGAACATAAAACCTTCAAGCACACTTTGATAAAATGACTTTTGGCATTAAAACCACACCCCACTCAAGCTTACAAGACACACAAGTATCCCGATAAGGGACTATCACAAATTCAGACATTACAGCAATGTTACAAAGGAAATGAGCTCACTGCCCCCCCCCCCAATAACAATGCTGCTGTCACAGTCATTGAAAGTTTTCCTGGTGATTGTGAGGGCCAAGGATGGTTGCCCTCCCATGAGCTGCTGACTGCAACCCCTCCCCCCTCACAAGCATAGCAGCTTTCCTGGTAGTCGTGAGGGCCAAGAAGGATAGTTGTCCAAGCATAGCAGGTATGGATTACACGCTACGGCCTGAGTCAGAGCATGCTACTGCCTGGAGCTATTGTTTGGCGGAGCTGGACTTTTTTGGCATCAACATTTAAACTTTACAACCTAAGGACCTTCTTACAATCTAAGGACCCTCTATTAATTTTTTATCGGTAGAACACTGCTGATAGTTATTTTATCTTAATAATGTATGCCAGCCCTAACTGATTTTATGCTGACTTTATTTAACACCTTAATTCTAATTTATTTTAGCTCACTGTTTAATGGGGCTTGCTGTGGTTACTTTAAAACACTACTGTGACCATATGCGCGTCCCACTCGTTTCTGATGAGAATTTATTTCTTCTTTGACGAAAGGCTTAGGAACACAAAGGCAGTCTCTGTTGTCAAAGTCTCTTATTTACTGCTTTAAACTGATGTACAGCCTTACTGTGCAGTTTCATTGGCTCCTTGCAATATCGAGATTCTCGTTCATTCTCTTGCCCCCTTCCCTCAGCTCCTCCTCCACCCTTACCTGTATTTAATCTGCTGTCTCTCTATCTATCTACAGCTCTCCTGGTGGTCGTAAGGGCTAAGAAGGACGGTTGCCCTCCCTCAAGCGCCTGACTGCAAACAACCCACCCCCCCACAAGCATAGCAGATATGGATTACACTCTACGGCCTGAGTTGGAGCACGCCACGGCCTAGAGTTACTGTTTGGTGGAGCTGGACTTTTTTGGTGCCAACATTTAAACTTTACAACCTAAGGACCTTCTTACAATCTAAGGGCCCCTCTATTAATTTCTTATGGGCAGAACACTGCTGATAAGTTTTTTATCTTAATAATGTATGTTAGCCTTAACTGATTTTGTGCTGACTTTATTTAACACCTTAATTCTAATTTATTCTATCTGACTGTTTAATGGGGTTTGCTGTGGCTTAGCAACACAAAGGCAGTCTCTGTTTTTAAAGTCTCTCATTTACTGCTCTAAACTGATGTACAGCCCTACTGTGTAGTTTGATTGCTTCCCTGCAATATCGGGATATTCATTCTCTGCCCCCACCCTCAGCTCCTCCTCCACCCTTACCTCTATTTAATCTGTTGTCTCTCCTTCTATCCATAGCTTTCCTGGTGGTCGTGAGGGCTGAGAAGGATGGTTGCCCTCCCATGAGCTCCTGTCTGCAACCCCCCCTCCTGCAAGCAGGTATGGAATACATGCTACAGCCTGAATCAGAGCACACCATGGCCTGGAGTTATTGTTTGGCAGAGCTGGAGTGCCTGCCAACGATGCACGTCAGCTACCCCACCGCTCCCGCCACCTCCCTTGGTGAACTTGAGCTTTTATAGCCTACAGCATGTGTCAGCTGAAAACCAATCAGCCTTCTTTGCTCTTTACAGCTTATCATTTACTGCCACTAGTGACCGCTCTCTAACTAAACCACTTCTACACAAAGAATCTGTATTTCAACTCCCTCTGGAAGTCTTCCCCCACCCTCTCAAAAGTTCTTCCTCTGTTGTTCTGATATGTATCCAGTAATTATACTCCTCCATGCCCTACTCTACCCTCCTGTCCTCGTGCCTCACTACTCTCCCTGCTAAAACCTATC
Source organism: Neoceratodus forsteri (assembly GCA_016271365.2). NCBI lineage: Eukaryota > Metazoa > Chordata > Ceratodontiformes > Ceratodontidae > Neoceratodus > Neoceratodus forsteri. The sequence goes on along the minus strand of CM057453.1, from coordinate 874,288,206 downwards.
GCACCCTATCTTGTTTATGAGCTCCTGTACCAGCTCTACCTCCTGTGTCCTTCCTAACTATAACTCCACTGCCTATCTGGACCTACAATTGATGACCATTCCCTCCCTCCCCTGGGCTGCTGACACACTCATGTTTATCCACTCCATCCCAGTTAACTCACCTAGCCACCCACCCCTTTAGCTGCCACCTGCCTACCAAAAGGAGGCTACCCAAGTTAACTCTCTATAGACTTGTTTGCCTACAACTGCTCCTTTCAGGCAACATCCATCCATTAGGACACTCTGTCTGTATTACTGGAGGAGGTAGGCAGCTTGTATGGATTGTGGAAGCCTTTGTGTTTATGTGCAAAATAAATTCTGCTAAAAAAGCACATATTATGGTTTCTGGCTTCCCTTTTGTGCAAGTTTAGCACATTGTTCTAACCCATAAGCTTCGGTATGGTCCTCTGCTGGATTAACTGGTGCTGGCAACAATAACTTTCATCTGTACCTGTCTGACGCTGAGCACAGGACCCTGGTGCGGACCTCAATTCCTGTTTTCCATTTACTCGTCACGGAGGTCTTTTGGCACGGTTAATAAATCCGGAATACAATTTTAAGAACATACTGGTATTAGAGCATTTCTGGAATTTAAAAGATTTCTGTTTCTGACCGGACTCTGTGGACAGCGAGTTGAAGGTAAGCATGTGTATGGAAATGGCATCAGGTGGGAATCTAGATGCAAACAAACAAGTAGAAAACACTCACGGTTTTGTCACAGAGGGAACCCCCTCTTTCAAAGACTTGATCTTTAGCAATATTGAATCAGGTTCCAATACATTCACCGAATTACTTAGAAAGAAGCCCAATATTGAAGTAAGACCAACTGATATTAAACAGTTATTTTATCAATTTGAACGTGTTGCCTTTAGAGCAAAAAGACTTTATTGGGAAAAAGTTTCTCTGAGAGCGTATCTCGAAGTGGATCGCATTCCACGTGGTTTAAGAATAGTGAAAAAACCTTCATTTGGGTTACAGCAAGAAGGTTTTTTATTAAATTGGCAGAAAATTAGCTATGAAGCTAGTAAGCAACATATAGAACTGATTTTGAAAGAAAATGCGGCCATACAATTAGTAATGAAAGAAGAAATAAAAACGAAAGAAGCAGTGCTGCAACAATATAGCGAACATCCACTGTATGAGGAACTTTGTGAGAGTTTTAAATATAATTTAATAAAATATGATAAAAAAATACAGGCAACAAAACAAACCAAGTTTGAGAGAGACACAAATGATTATTTGAATGGAACAGTATATGAATGGGAGAAGAAGGTGAGGTTTAATTCAGGTTCCAAATCACAAGGCAGCACACCCACTAGGCCAATCCTTAAAACTTCTGATAAATCACAGGATATTAGACAAAATGAGGAACTAAGCAGTGGGGAAGAAACCTATTTAGGAGAGGACATATATTCTGAGGGAGAAGAAGAAAATATTCAAGATAAGACACCGGAAGGCCCGTGGCGAAGCCAACATATCAACACCACTCAGACCCCAAAAAATGGATTAGGTAGGGGGTAGGAAGAGGAAGAGATGGCTATCATTGGAACAGAGGCAGAAGAGGCTGGAATATGAGGAGGAGAATGAGAGGAGGCTACCAGTGAACAATGTGGTTAACATCTCATCTAGCGAGTTGTCTGAAGTGGAAATAGGTGTTCTCAGCAAAGGCTTGTCTTTTGTTCCACAACAGAAATTTAATCTATTTGAGACAATAATAGACTGCCATAAATTTACTAGAAATTTGGGACTGCGTTCTTTTTTCAATAGAAGAGAGGAAGAAAATATTGGGCCTGTCCAAATGGGGGTAAGTGATGTTGTAGAGACTGAAAATACTGATGTAATTGTCTAGAAGTTTAAACCTCCGTCTACTTTTTGTCCCCCTTTAACTCCAGCCTTACAGACTTTTTTAAAAAGTTGTGAGAGAGACTTACTGGATTTGGACAAGAGTCAATAGAAGCCAGAAGGTGAAGGAAGGAAACATATTCAATTCAGTGCTTCAGAGTAACTGGTAACTGGTATTTTTCTTTTAAACTTAGATTGTAGGCTTGTAGTGACACTATACTTTCTTTCTGTGTTGTCTTTACTTATAATTGTTTTTGGGCTGTTGAAAATTTAAAAAATAGTGGTGGTATAATTCTGTGCTGTCTTTAATTGCTGCAAATTTTATCTTGGCTTGTCTGACTGTCCTGTAGCTGGGTGAAGGGTGTTAATTGTCTGGCCTCTGACCTCAGCTATGTGATAACTGGAGGTGGGGCTTAGTCACAGTTAAAGCAGCTAACAGAAGTTCATCTTCTCAGAAGAAGCCAGAAGGTGAAGGAAGGAAACATATTCAATTCAGTGCTTCAGAGTAACTGGTAACTGGTATTTTTCTTTTAAACTTAGATTGTAGGCTTGTAGTGACACTATACTTTCTTTCTGTGTTGTCTTTACTTATAATTGTTTTTGGGCTGCTGAAAATTTAAAAAATAGTGGTGGTGTAATTCTGTGCTGTCTTTAATTGCTGCAAATTTTATCTTGGCTTGTCTGACTGTCCTGTAGCTGGGTGAAGGGTGTTAATTGTCTGGCCTCTGACCTCAGCTACATGATAACTGGAGGTGGGGCTTAGTCACAGTTAAAGCAGCAAACAGAAGTTCATCTTCTCAGAAGAAGCCAGAAGGTGAAGGAAGGAAACATATTCAATTCAGTGCTTCAGAGTAACTGGTAACTGGTATTTTCTTTTAAACTTAGATTGTAGGCTTGTAGTGACACTATACTTTCTTTCTGTGTTGTCTTTACTTATAATTGTTTTGGGCTGTTGAAAATTTAAAAATAGTGGTGGTGTAATTCTGTGCTGTCTTTAATTGCTGCAAATTTTATCTTGGCTTGTCTGACTGTCCTGTAGCTGGGTGAAGGTGTTAATTGTCTGGCCTCTGACCTCAGCTACGGATAACTGGAGGTAAGGAATAAGTCACAGTTAAAGCAGCTAACAGAAGTTTATCTTCTCAGAAGAAGCCAGAAGGTGAAGGAAGGAAACATATTCAATTCAGTGCTTCAAAGTAACTGGTAACTGGTATTTTTCTTTTAAACTTAGATTGTAGGCTTGTAGTGACACTATACTTTCTTTCTGTGTTGTCTTTACTTATAATTGTTTTTGGGCTGTTGAAAATTTAAAAAATAGTGGTGGTGTAATTCTGTGCTGTCTTTAATTGCTGCAAATTTTCGCCCCACCCCTTCCCCCAACTCTTAATTATATGCCCTGATAAATCTGATTGACAGGAGCTAAACACAGAGTATAGTAAGAGGTGTGAAGTAGGAGGGGCATAAGGGGAAAGAAGACCACCCTCAGCACGACAAGTGTTTTGACTCATTTATTTATTTATTGGTTTCTTTTCCTTAAAATATATATCTGAGGATCAGTTACAGGATTTTTAGTACTGTAAATAAATAAAAAGAGAACTAAGAAGAGCTTCAGTAGCAGATAAGTAGTGGAATTGCAGTATAATGTAGGAGTGGTGCAATGCAGTGGCTGTGGGCAGCCATATTCAGGCAGACCTTCTGGACACTGAGGGTGCTGCCCTAACTCTGCACTTCATCTCTCGGGACTGCACGGGATGAGGTAGCCAGACTCAGGTGGAGTAAACTGGGTCAGGAGTACCATCACACCTGTCCAGGAACCACCCAGTCCAATGCAGCTGCCTCAAAGGATGCCGAGAGCGAGGAGCACTTGGATGACAGTGGGCTCAGGGAGGGTTAGAGCAGTCAGGCAGAGGCACATCCCAGATCTATTTCTCTCAGAACTCATATGCCACACTGGAAAATGAGGACAACCAAATAGAGGTACCCAGGAAGTGGAAGGAAAGGATGTGGAGGTTAGGCAAGGAGGTGACCTCAGTGGGAAAGCAGTGGACCCCAGAGGGAGGAGGAAGCGAATCCTGGTGGGGACTCCATCATAAGAGGATCCAGCTAGGAACACAGGAGGGAGGACAGGGAGGTGAGGTGCCTACCAGGTGCCACGGCATGGAGGGATGGAAGGAAGATACTGGGGATCACTGGAAGAGCAAGACAGGAGGTGAGCTGGATGTCATTATCCACCTAGGTACTAATGACTTGGCAAATGGGAGCCAAAGGAAGTTCAGGAAAAGTTTAGGAAACTGGGGAGGGTCTCAAGCAGCAGCTACTCTGTCACTTTCAAGTACTACCTGTGAGAGTGCAAGGGAGAGTGCACAGGAGTGCATGCACCAGGAACTTCTAACTCATGGTTGAAGAACTGGTGCTGTGAGGAAGGTTTGGATTCATTGGTGACTGGAGACCCATCTGGAGGGATGGAGGTTTATTCAAGCCTGACGGCCTGCATCCATCCTGGAGGGAATCAAGCACTCAATGATAAGTTTAAATGCTACATTGACAAAGCATTTAAACCCAGCAAAAAGGGGTGGCAGGCCAGCAAGCAGTTCTCTTGCTCACCCCCACAGCTAAATGGAACCAGTGAACCAGAGGAGGGCTATCTCTGCAAAGCAGTGCAAAAGATGGAGATTAGTGTCCAAAGGTGGATAAGCAGAAAAGGGGCAAAATTCAGCAGAAGGGCAGACAGCAAGGAGAACCAGGGATAAATGACAACCAAGGAAGGGGCTGGAGTAGAACAGTGAAGCAGTCTAGGGAGGTCAAATCGTGGAAAGCCATGTGCAAAATGCAGGAGCCTTAGCAACAAGATGAAGATCTGGAGGCCTGTCATGGTACAGTCAGACCTGGACATTGTGGCCATCACAGAAACCTGGTGTAATGATAACCATGACTGGGAGATGGCCATACCTGGCTACAACATATTTCAGAAGAACAGAGCAGGCAGGAAGGGAGGAGGAGTGGCACTGTATGTAAAATGACATAAGGGCCACACAGATCCAGGAGGAACAAAATGAGAGATACTGTGGGTTAAGCTGGAAAGGAAAATGGGGGCCAGCTATCCGCACAGGTGGTCTATAGACCACCAGCCCAGGAGGAAGAAACAGATAGGAGTTGATGCTAGCCATCCAAAGGATGGCAGACAAGGGTGAGGTAGTACTGGTTGGAGACTCAATACTACAGACGTGGACTGGAGGCATCCCAGCAGCAGCATCAACTAGAGCAGATTTATCCTGGACCCCTTCAGGGTGCCTTCCTCAAGCAACTGGTCATGGAACCAACTCGGCACAAGGCAATACTGGACCTTGCTCTCAAACAGGGACAGTGTGATGGGGGTAACAGTGGGGAGCACCTGGGTAACAGTGACCACCAGTCATTGTGGTTTGAAATCACAGAAAGAGCAGAACCAAACCACACAAAACACGTATCCTGGATTTTGAGGGCGAACTTTGGGAAAATGGGGAGATACTTGAAAAGAGGCATTAAGAGATGGGACAGGAATCAGGGTTGAGGAACAGTGGGCAGCATGATTTAAAATGGGGATTATAAGAACAACAGAATTATGCATTAAGCAGGTTAGCAAGAGGAAAAGGAAGAGGAGACCATTATGGTTTCCAAAGAGGTAGCAAAGAAAGTGAAAGCCAAAAGGATGCATTCAGGCAATACAAAAGAGACAGGCAGAAGGGGATAGGGAGAAGTACCAGGAGAAACAAAGGAGGCAGGGAAGTCAGTAAGGAAAGCCAAAGCTCAGACAGAAGAACACATTGCAAAATCCAGTGGTTAAAGGGAGAAAAACCTTTACAGGTACATAAGTGAAAGAAAAGGACAAAGGAGGGATAGTAGGACTGAAGGGGAGGATGGGAGCCGGGAGGATGACAACAGTAAAGCTGACATAATGAACAGGTATTTCTGCTCAGTCTTTACTAAGGAAGAGGGTAATGGGTCTGAAGGGTACAAGGGGTGAGAATGGTGCAGAATGGACACAAGTCCCTTTACACAGAAAGGGTCCTGGAAGGAACTGGAAGTACAAGAGCTGATAAAGCAATGGGGCCAGATAGAGTTGCACAGGGTCCTTAAAGAACTAAGAGAGGTGGTGGCTGAACCTCATGGCTATCCTGTTCAGCCAATCACTGGAAACAGGGGAGACCCAAAGACTGGAGGACAGCAGATGTCGGTCCATATACAAAAGTGGGAACAAAGAGGAAGCAAGGGAACTACAGACCAGTCAGCCTCACCTTTGGTAGTGGGAAAGATCATGGAAGCACTACTGAAGGAGAGATTGGTGGAACATCTGGTTGTCAATGGACTACAGGACCCAAGGAACATGGTTCTCTACCAGGGGAGTCATGTCAGACCAACCTCATTGAATTTTGACTGGGTGACTAGGAAGGTGGATCAGGGAGGGCAGTGGACATGGCCTATCTGGACTTCAGCAAGGCCCTTGACACTGTGCCACATAGAGACTATTACAAAAACTGGGGAATATGGGTGTGGGCAGGACAGTAGTGTGGTGGGTAGGTAACTGGCTGGGTGGCAGGACACAGAGGTGGTGGTAGTAATGGCTGTCACTCCACAGAGGAAGAGTGACCAGTGGGTACCACAGGGATCAGTGCTGGGACCGGTCCTATTCAACATCTTCATCAGTGACATTGCACAGGATCTAGAAGGCAGAATTTCACTGTTCACTGATGACACAAAGCTCTGTAACAGAGTAGACACACCAGAGGGTGTAGACAGAATGAGAAGGGACCTGCAGAAACTTGAAGAATGGTCAAGGGTTTGGCAGTTGAAATTCAATGCAAAGAAGTGCAAGATAATGCATATGGGCACAAAACCCTGGCACAATATATCAGTTGGGGGTGAGGATATAGCATGCACCAAGCAGGAAAGGATCTTGGGGTTGTCATCTCTGATGACCCTCAAGGTAGGAAACAGTGTGACAAGGCATCAGGTAAAGCAAATAGGATGCTGGGATGTATAGGCAGGGCATCACCAGCAGGAAAGGGAGGTCATAATTCCGCTATACAAGACACTAGTGAGGCCCCACCTGAGTACAGTGTACAGTTCTGGAGACCATACCTCACGTAAGGACATAGACAGGGTAGAGAAGGTTCAGAGGAGGGCAACAAAGATTGTGCATGGGTTGCATCACAAGTCCTATGAAGACAGGTTGAAGGAACTGAACATGTACTCCCTGGAGGAGAGGAGGGAGGGAGGGGATATGATAGAACATACAAGTATCTTACAAGGGAGGAACAGGGTGCAGGAAAACACGATTTTTAAGCGAAAAAGATGTTTCAGGACTAGAGGCATGGGATAAAGTTGAGGAGGGCGATTCAGAGGAAACATGAAAGAATTTCTTCACAGAACGAGTGGTGGACAAGTGGAACACCCTGCCAGAGGAAGTGGTGGGAGCTGAAACAATCAAAGGTTTAAGAATGCATGGATAGACATAAAGGAATTCTAGAGGTCAGGGGTAAGGAAATAGACTTCTAGGAAAACAAACTGAACTTACAAGCTCAAATGGGCAGACTAGGTGGGCCATAGGCCCTTATCTGCCGACACTGTCTATGTATCTATGTATCTATGTAATATAATAGAGAAAATGCACCTATTATAAATAATTTAAATATGGCTGAAAAATCTGCTTTAAATGTATTAAGTGATGACAAAAATATAACCATAAAAAAAGCTGATAAGGGAAGCTCTATTGTAGTTATAGATACTAAGAAGTATTTTTTGGAAGTTTACAGGCAATTGGGGAATGAAGATTTCTATAAAGGGGTATCCATAGATCCTACTGCATTGTACAAAATTGAAATAGATAAATATCTTTCTGAGTTAAAAGAAAAAAGATGGATCAGTGAGGATTCCTTTTCTTTTTTAACTGTGCAGCATCCAATGACAGTCTGGTTTTATGTTCTTCCTAAAATACATAGACGCCTTCCTGACCCACCTGACCACCCAATAGTGTCAGGTAATGGTAGCCTCACTGAGCCACTGTCACAGTACATTGATTATTATATAAAACCTTTAGCTCAAGCAGTCCCTTTATACATAAAGGATACAGGTGATATGATTAATGTCCTAGAAGACATAGCTATTGAAGAGACTAGTTTATTTGTTACTTTGGATGTTGAAGCTTTGTACTCTAACATACCACATAAAGGTGGGTTGGCTGCCTTGGAATATTATTTGGACAGTAGAGAAGTAAAAGACCCACCTACAAAAATGTTGATTCAACTTGCCAAGTTTGTGTTGAAATGTAATACCTTCTTTTTTTCAGATGGACAGTACATACAGAAAAAAGGTACTGCAATGGGGGCAACTTTTGCCCCAAATTTTGCTAATCTATATTTGGAGAAATGGGAAGAAGTGTTCATTAGAAATATGGACACAAACCCATACAGAGATAGAATAGACATCTATAGATGTTTTATAGATGACATCTTTATTATCTGGACGGGATCAGAAAACAAACTTTTTGAATTTGTAAAGTTTTTGGAAGCAAGTGACCCAAATCTACGTTTCTCCCTGTCTTTCATTTCTAGACAGATCAATTTTTTAGTTCTGATTATTAAGAAAGATGATCGAGGGGGAATAGAAATGGATTTATACAGAAAGAGTACTGATAGAAATACACTGTTGCAGGCAGACAGTAGCCACCCATACCACACCATAGCTGGTATCCCTAAGGGACAGTTTATGAGAGTAAAAAGAAACTACAGTACTGAATATGCATTTGAAAAAAGAGCAGACAAGTTAGAAAGGAGACTAAAAGAAAGGAAATATCCTGTAGGATTAATCACAAAAGCCAGAAAAGAGGTCAGTAAGATGGAAAGGTCAGAGGTCATGCAAAAGGAAAAAGCAGAAAAATCGGAAATAAGAGATCAAAGAATTAAATTTGTAAGTACTTATAATGCCCAGTCAGAACAGATTAGTAATATTGTCAAAAAACACTGGCATTTAGTTAGTTCGGATCCAGGCCTCAAGGATCTTAGTGATGTTAAACCCAGAATGGTGCATAGGAAAGGAAGAAGTTTAAAAGATATTTTGATTCATTCAATACAGCCCAGAAAGGTGCAAGGAAGAATGTGGCTACCAAAAATACAAGATGGGTGTTATAAGTGTGGTAATTGTAAGTTTTGTAAATTTTTGACGCAAACTAAAAGTTTTTTTGAATCCAAAAACACACAAAGATACAAAAGTGAGAGGTTTTATAACCTGTGCAACTGAGGGAGTCATTTATATGGCCTCATGTACATGCGGTAGTTTTTACATTGGTAAAACTAAAATAAAATTGAAAGAAAGAATGGGAGAACATTTGAGGGCAATTAATTATGGTGACCAGAAAAATGCATTAGCCTCCCATATCGCAAGAGTGAAAAACCCTAAAGAACACATTTGGTCATTTTTGGGCATAGAGAAGCCAATAAAGAGCCCCAGAGGAGGTGATTATGATAATGTCCTCCTTAAGAGAGAACAGTATTGGATTTTCTCAACAGGAGGGCCAGAAAAAACAGTCCTGAATGAAAGAATTGATATTAAACCTTTCCTTAAGAAATGAGAAATGTACTGTTATATGTGTCTCTGAATTATCTTGTTATAAAGTATTAGATGAATACTGTATAAATATCTGATCATGTTTTGTTTAATTCTTTTTTTATAGATACTACGGCTAAAAAATTCTCAGTGGATTCCTATGTCTCTCAGTGGAGGAGGACAATGGTGGACACTGGTGTGCATAGTGGTAAAACTAATATGTAATGGTAATGGTAAAAGTTAATGATATATATATATGTGCATATGGTCTTTTCAACTTTTAAAGATATTTATTAAAGAATGTGTTTTTAACAGTTTTTAAATATGTGCACTGTCACTTTAAATCTAGTATATTTCAGGGTGCTGGTATTTTGGTTGTGTCATTCCTATGATTAAGTGCTAGGTGGCGCGAAACGCATTAGGACACTCTGTCTGTATTACTGGAGGAGGTGGGCAGCTTGTATGGATTGTGGAAGCCTTTGTGTTTATGTGCAAAATAAATTCTGCTAAAAAAGCACATATTATGGTTTCTGGCTTCCCTTTTGTGCAAGTTTAGCACATTGTTCTAATCCATAAGCTTCGGTATGGTGCTCTGCTGGATTAACTGGTGCTGGCAACAATAACTTTCAACATCCATCCCAACCCAGGTCCTGCTCCCTCCCTTGTAGCAAACCAGACTCGAGCCCATGGACTGAAGTTAGCATCCATCAATATCTGTAGTCTACTAATAAAACACACATCTCTACAAGCATGGGTAGTTCAACACAGTCCAGATGTCCTGGCAGTGGTAGAGACCTGGCTATCATCCGACACCCCTAACTCCACAGTCAGCCTGGACGGCTACACCTTTTACCAGGTTGATAGATCTAGTGAAAGGGGTGGTGGGTGTGCTTTCTACATTCAGAACCACCTATTGGGTCATGTAGTAAGCACCCATGAGCCCTTCCATGGGATTCATTCACTAATGGTAAAACTGACAATAGGGAAACCAGGTAAAACTCTATACTTACTAGCTGTCTACATATCCCCTAGGCAACAAAAAACAGCCTTCTTCTCCATCCTGGATATCATCTCACAACTTCCACCAAACTCTGAAGTAATTGTTCTAGGAGATTTTAATACTAACTGGCATGCCCCAATGCAGCGTAGTACAGAGATGCTATTGTGTCCCTGAACCTCACAGAAATGGTCCCTATGCCCACACAGCTAAACCCTTCTAACGGAAGTCGGACACTTCTTGACCTCATCCTGGCTAGCTACCCCAATTGCCTCTTTGATGTCCAGGTACTCCCAGATTCGCTTAGTGATCATTCTCCTATCATCTGCAGGTTTAAATCAGATTTTAAGATGTATTTATTTAATATGGCCTTCCCAGATGATTTGAATTAATTTACACATTTGTATATTGCTATTTATATGTTTTATTGTATTTTACCTGTAAAGTGCCTTGGTTCTAGAAAAGTGCTATATAAATAAAGATTTGCTTGCTTGCAGTTTGTCAAACCATCTGAAACCATCTCCACCTAGAGTCTCCTACCAACGTTGTCTAAAAAAGAATCCCTGGAACACTTCAGGAATTACATATTGAATTTAGATTGGTCCCCCCTTGACTATGCAACCTCAGTGGACACTACCTTAGCTTCCTTCATTTCCTTCTTCAGTGCTGCCTGTGACATCTTTGCCCCCCTGGTTAAAAAAAACTTGTCAAAAACCATGTCTCTCCTTAGATCGCACAGTCCCTCTTAAATCACATGTGGTACTGTGACAACCTGTGGCATAAAACTCTGGATTTGGGTCTAACAGCCAACAGGCAAAACTACCATGCAGCTAGGAATGCCTGCACCCGTGAAATATGGCAGGCCAAAGCTGCCTACTTTCAGGCTAGTCTTTCCTCCTCGTGGGGAGATGGACACAAATTCTGGGAGACCATTAATAGACTGACTGGTAAACCCCTCTTCCCCCCCTTCCTTTCTGCAAGTTCATGGTACTGCTACACAGGATCTGGAGCTTATAGCTAGTGCATTAAACACCGCCTTCACTGACCTCGACAACGTCCTCCCTCTCAATTACTTCTCCACATCTTCTACCCCCTCTCCAGCTTCCCCCCTCCTCTTGCTGGGGTGCCCTCCTTTCACTTTAAGTCTATTTTCCAAAGTACACCCAGAAAATACCTATCCAGCGTTCTAGGAAAATCCAGTCATAGCGCTGACACCCTAGATCTCAATCTCCTAAAACTCTCCCTGGAATCTATTCTAACCCCTCTTACCAACATTCTTAATATGTCCCTCTGCCTGGGTCAATTTCCATCTCAATGGAAAAAAGCCATGGTGACCTCAATTTCTAAGAGTGGAGATAGAACTTTACAGAGTAACTAAAGGCTGATCTTCATACTGCCACCCCCTCTAAAGCATTGGAGAAGATAGTTGCTGACCAGCTATCGCAGTTCCTCGACGCACACAACCTGTTATGTCCACGACAACACTGTTTTAGGAAGGCCCACAACACCACAACTGCCCTACTGGAGTATATCTCCTTCATCCATGATGCACATGATCAGGGCCTTTAGTTAGGTCTGTCTATGTTGACCTGACAAAGGCCTTTGATACTGTTCATCACCCCCTGCTGATTGACTCCCTACTCTCCCTTGACCTATCCCAGGAAGCCACCTTCTGGTTCTCCAACTACCTCACTGGTCGATCTCAACAGATAAAACTAAACCTCACAGTGTCTCCCCCCCCCAGTCAAGTCTGGGGTACCCCAGGGTTCAATCCTTGGGCCTCTACTGTTTAACCTATTTCTTAACTCTCTTCACTGGGCCTGCTCAGGACAACTCCTCCTCTATGCAGATGATGCATTTATTTTTTGCCGGCACCAGGACCCCTCCACTCTACAACATAACCCACAGAAGTATTTCACCGAAATTGAGTCTTGGTTCACCAGCCATAAACTGGTTCTCAATTATAAGAAAACCAAGGTGATGCTCTTTGTGCACCATCAGAACAAAAACAGGTCCTACCCTCTCCGCATTCTCAATTCTAACTCTGCCCCCCCTTGAAACTGTCCCCAGTTTTAAATATTTAGGGATCACCCTTGATTCGGCTCTCTCCTTTCATGAGCACATCTCTATCACCTGCAGAGCTGTAAACATCAGAACTTGTCTACTTTATTGACTTCACTCCTGTCTCCCAGAGACTGCTCTAAGGCTGGCTGTATCCAGCTCTGTTCTCCCTCTGGTTGACTACGGCATAGTCGTTTATGGGTCAACCTCCAATACCACCATAATTAAAATCAGAACTGCCCTAAACAAAGCCTGCCACCTAGCAGCTGGGTGTGACTGATATACACATACTTGTGATCTCTACCGGAGAACCTCCTGGTTATCTGGTTAAATCTGGAGGGGCATCTCCGCTACCACACCTGCCTCCTTGCCAAACAAATATCCCTTGGACTTGTCCCTGCTTGAGTGTCAACATTACTAATTCCAGCCTATAAAACAAGAATCACTAGACACTCCAGTAATGTTGCCTTCCACACACCCCTTTTTAGAACCACTGATGGGCAAAGATCCTTTAGTTGTAGAGTCCCACTTTGGATGAATGCCTTTCCTGCCACTTTACTGGCAAGTCCTAGGCTGGGGCTCTTCGAGTCTGAGTTACAACAGCTGTTACTTGCCTCCTCTAATTGTGACTGCCTTTATCCCCTCCCCAACCCTGATGAACCCAGTAGACGTGGTACTCAAACCTACCCCCTGCAGGCCTTGCACTTTCTCTATGCCTACCTCGTATCTGATAATATCCCTTGGATTGCTCTCCATTTTGCCCCTCAATTGTTGACCGATTACCCAATAGGGTAATAGAAATGACTATTTTTTTGTCTTCTGTAGAACTTTATTGTTATAACCTGTAAGAAAAAGGTGTAATTATTGTATCCATAGTCTTGTATGTCTTGCTTGTATTTTCTGCCTCCTGCCTGTAACTGATATTTTGATGTGGAGCCTTTGCAAAAGAGTCTCTGACTCAAAGGGTTGTAATTCCTAAACTTTAATAAATAAATAAATAAAAATAAAAGAGATATTGAATCTTTGTTCAGAAATAAACCTGTTGCAAAGTATGTGAACTGTATCAGGCAGGAATCTGAAGCACTAGCTAGTCTGTCTAATAATGAAAATGTGATTGTCAAACCCACTGATAAGGGGGCAGGGTGATAGTGGTTCTGAAGAGGGAGACTTAAACACTGGAGAAGTCAACAGACAGATGAATAATTATGACTATTATAGGGTACTTGGGAGAGATCTAACTATGATGTTTAAAAAATAGACAGACCAGATAATTAATCAAGCAAAACATAAGGCTCGAATTACACCAAAAATGGCAGAATTTGTAACTGTAGAAAATGCCTAGACTCATAAAAGTCTGGTAAACCTCCCTGGATGCCCTATAGTGGCCAGTATTGGTTCATTTAGAGAACCACTTGTGCTGCTTATTGATGAGCATATCAGGTAGCACAGGGAATGCCATCACATATCAGGGACTCCACAGACATATTTGGCATCCTCCATGATCTTCATGTGGGGGACAATGAGTATTCAGTCACCCTGTATGTGGAGTCCCGCTCTACAAATATCCCCCATGAGGGGGGACATAGAGGCAATGTGCAGCACACTGAATGAATATATAGACTACAGTGATAACTTGGTTTAGTTCCTGGTATCTCTTACAGAGAAGGTATTGAGCTGTAATATATTTCTATCTGATGGGAAAAGTGTATTGACAATGAAAGGCATGGCAACGGGGGCCGTTATGGCCCCCAGTTGAGACAATATTTATCTGAGTGTCTGGGAGAAAAAATGTGGTTTGAGCCAGGATGTTAACCCACACTTTGTCCATTTGGATATGTGAAGACACTACATAGATTATGTTATAATGGTGTTGTGGAGGTCTCTGGAGGCCCTGGAAAACTTAAAAAGACATATCTGGAGAATAGCATCCTCCATTTATGTTTCAGAGTGACAGTGAGAAGAAAGAACATTCATTTTCTTGACCTAGAAATAAGTAAAGATGGGAATGGTGGGGTGAAAATATCTTTGCTCAGGAAAACCACTGACACCAATTCCTTACTACATTATACCAGCTGTCATCCTGCCACACCATCATGATCTCCTGCCCTCCCCCAAGCCCCACAGATCGCAGAAAATTGCACAGCTCCAGGAGGTTGTGAGGGCAGTCAGGATCTCCTGCCCTCCCCCGAGCCCCGCCAATCATGGAAAATTGCACAGGTAGTGACCCGCTGGCCAAGGCACAGCTCCAGCTTACTTGTTTGCTCTGTGTTAGCTTTTGGTGCCTTTTTGAACAATAGAATATTGTTTTTCTCATCGGCAGAGCAATGCTGATAGTTTTTCTGCCTGAATTACCTCTGTGCTTTGCAGTATTTTAATCCAGGCAAGGGGGAATTTAAGGGATTCATTTAGTCTTATTACTGCTTTATTTAACTGGGCAGAAGGGAACTTTAAGGGAACAGTTTTATTGCTGCTGTACTGACTTTAATAGACTGGAGCTTAAGGGCTTATATACCTGTGTGTTGGTTAAATTCAGCCCTTCTTCTGCTCTAAAGCAATGATTTTGCACTCTTTCTGTATTTAGCTGCCTAGTGTGCAGCAGGCTGTCTTTCGATCAGGCACCCTCTCCAAACTGTATTACTGGGCTATAGAGGTTGTGTGGAGCTTTAATTTCCTAATATATTTTCCTGCACTTGATGTGCCCTAATTTAATTTGGAACTTAAACAAACTTAAAACTTAATTCAAATTCGTAAGCTAAGAAAGGTAATACAAATCCCTAGCTGTAATTTGAATTTCAGGAAAAACATTATTTCATTTAAACTAGAGGCAACTTGAGCTTGGAAGCCTCCTATTGCATGTAATTCTTTGTGCCTGTAATTCAATTCCTCCTCTTCCTACCTGATATAATTTACTCCCTTTTTCTCTCCCCAGCTCCAGGAGGTCGTGAGGGCAGTAAGGATCTCCTGCCTTCCCCCAAGCCCCACCGATTACGGAAAATTGCACAGGTAGTGACCCGCCGGCCAAGGCACAGCTCCAGCTTGCTTGTTTGCTCTGTGTGAGTGGTCTCTGCCAGCGCTCTGTGCTGGCTGCCCCACCACCCACACCACCACCCTTGGTGAGCTTTTGGTTATATAAGTTGTCCCTCGTGACTGTCTGAACCAATCAGCCCACTTTCTCCTTTGCTCCTAATACACTTCCAACACTAGTGGCTGCCCTTGAGCAGCTGCCGCTCAACTCACTTTAAAATGCTGCCACTCTCCCTAGCTATAGTCTGTTTACTCATAACCATATCATCCCTCCTACCCTCCTCCTACCCTATACAGCAAGACACACTAGCACTCATCACTGGGATTGCCAAGCAGCCTCCCCACTCTTCCTCTGCCCTTGCGCACCACCCTCTATATTGCTGGCAGAACTGGGTACTGAGAGCTGCCATCCTCCCTCTCTCCTTTCACGCTGGGTTGTCAGCATTAAATGTCTCCTCCCCACTTGGCTCAACACCAACCTCGAGTACTCCTCACCACCTCCCTATCTGCCGCAAACCACAATGGGCCATGCGCCTAGCAAAGCAACTCTTGTTTCTACTGCTCCTCATATCTGGGGACATTGAACGAAACCCTGGTACAACCCCCCACATAAATGGATACCTCTTCTCCCCCAGCAAACCACCTACCAAGAGGTTTCAAAATAGCACACCTAAATATTTGCAGCATTCTGAACAAAATCACGACCCTACAAACATGCGTTCTATCCCTGTGCCTTGATATCCTAATCATTACAGAAACCTGGCTGAAGCCACAGAACCTCAATGCTAAGTTCTCTATACCTTGCTACTCCCTCATTCGGCAGGACTGTCAGGGTAAAAGGAAGGGTGGTGGGACTGCAGTGTTCATCTCCTCAAAGCTCCAGTTCACCACAATCAGGCTTTCCACACCCACATTGTATATAGACTCCCTACTAATAAAGATCTCTCTCCCCCATTCAATTTCCATATATGTAGCAGGGTCTTACTGCTCTCCGGATACACTGCTGCCTGTCGTCCTAGACCACTTGGGCACCCTGAGGTCCCTCGCGGCTGGAGATCAGCTACATATCCTTGAGGATTTCAACTTGAACTGGCTCACCAGTGCTAGCTTCAAATTACAAAGTCAAGCAAATGCACTAAACCTGTCCCAACTACTAACCAAACCCACTTGCCTAAACTACAAATCCAAGAAACATATTCTATTGGACTGGGCCCTAACCTCACACCCCCATTGTATTATTGATGCTGGCCTACTACTGAGCTCTCTCAGTGATCACCACATGATTTACGTAGTGCGTAAAATATTCAAACCCAAGGCCCCCCCCCATACACTGTACACTAGATCATATAAATCTCTGGACCAGTCCACGCTCCTAAACGATCTGACTAACATCATTTGGTCCTACATCCCCGGGCTCCCTCCATGGATGCGGCCCTCAATTTCTTCACATCCAGATTCCTTGTTGTCTGGGACTCTCATGCTCCACTCAGAAGATCCAGAGTAAGGGGTGCCCACCTACCCTGGGTATCCACCAATCTCTTAGAGCAACTTCTAGTCAAGGATCGAGCCTGGAAAACCTACAAGGTAACAGGTTCTCAAATGGCTCTGCAACACTACCGCTCGCTATGAAATGCCTACACGAGGCTTATCCAGTAGGCCAAATCCAATTACTTCAAGTCTGCCTTCCACAATAACTTTACTCACTCAGCTCAATTTTGGAAGTCAGTTAAGTCCCTCTTCCCTCCTCTGGCCCAACCCCCTACGCCAACCCTCAATACAGCAGGTATTACTATCATTGCACCGAGCACTGTAGCCACAGAGCTTAACTCCTTTTTCACAAGCTGTACATCCTCTCTCGTATCCTCTCACCTCAGGCACCCAACTCCAGATAACCCAGCCTTTTCTCCACCCTCCAGCTTCTCCTTTCACCTTGTGACACCAACAGAGGTATTAAAAGCATTTTGGTCACTCAATCCCTCCAAAGGTAAATGCTCCTCAGGACTAGACTCCAAAATGCTCCATCTATCTGCCCCAGCCATAGCCAGTCAACTGGCTGCTCTCTTTAACCTGTCATTCAGACCTGGTTCTATCCCATCTAAATGGAAACATGCCACATTCATCCCCTCCTCAAAGGCGGTGACACTTCCTCCCTGGACAACTACCGACCTATCTTGCTGCTCCCCATCCTAGCCAAAATCCAGGAGTGCCTTGTGCTCTCTCAGCTCTTCCAATTCCTCAACTCCACCACCTTCTTCACTCCATACCAGGCTGGTTTTAGGAAAACTCACTCCACCATCACCTCTCTCCTCCGACTCACCAACACCATCCTTACGAGAATGGATAAAGGGGAAATCACCACGGCTATCTTTATTGACCTGGCTAAGGCTTTTGACATGGTCTCTCATGCCCTGTTACTGTCCAAGCTCACTCTCGCTGGACTGACTGGGCCTACCACCAGCTGGTTCCAGTCATACATGGCAGGCAGGTCCCAGTCTGTCCTTATTGGCTCCACCATTTCCACCTCTCTCTCTGTCACCACCTGGAGTCCCCAAGACTCTGTCCTAGGCTCTTTGTTGTTTTCCATCTTCCTCAATGATCTGCCTTCAGCCTGCCCTCATACGTCCATTCACATGTATGCAGATGACACAGTACTGTATGCCTCTGGTCCATCCCCCTCCACAGTAGCTGCTTGTCTGCAGCAGGATTTCAACAATGCCCAACTCTGGTTTCATTCTCATCAGCTATTTCTAAACCCCAAGAAAACTGTCTCCCTAACATTCGGCCCTAGGGCTAACCTTTCCCATCTTCCCATTGCCCCCACTTTCCACACACTTGATGGCTCCCTCCTGGAGGTTTGTACATCTTTCAGATATCTTGGGGTCTGGTTAGACCAGCATCTTGACTTCACTGTGCAAATTGATGCTATACATAAGAAGCTACACCCCATGCTGGGTGCATTATTCCTCAATAAAAGTTGCATCCCCCTACCAACGCACCTGGCAATCGTTCAAAAGATGATCCTCCCAATCCTGGACTACGGGGATGTAGTCTACAGTGTAGCTCCTAAGTCCTCCTTGGCCAGACTTGATCTGCTATTCCACTGTTTCTGTCATTTCGCCCTCAACTGCCCCCCCATAACCCATCACTGTGACCGCTACCGTTCCTTAGACCTTCCATCTCTCCACAATCAGAGATTGATACGCAGTGCTAGAACCACTGCAAAATTCTGGTCACAGTCACTCCCTTCCTGCCTTGCGGCCACCCTAGCAGTTCTACCCCCACTGGCATACTCACTCAGGAGCATTGATTCCCGGCTTCTTCACATCCCCCACATGTCCACTGCGTCTGGCCAGGCTGCCTTCAGCTACCGGATGCCGAAACTATGGAATTCCTTGCCGGTTGATATTAGGCACTCCACCAGCATATCTCTCCTCAATGCACTACTCAAGACACTCTTCTCCACTACTTGCTCATGCAATTTGCACTGATGAAGCCCTAGTAGTCATGTCGGCTGCTGCCTATTCATCTGTATATTTTTACTTCTGCTGTTGACTACTCTGTATATATTAATGCTGTGGTCTACTCTATATATATGAATGTGTTGCTTCCTATTTTGCCTGTATATTTTTACTTCTGCTGTTGACTACTCTGTATGTATGAATGCTGATGCCTACTCTGTATATATGAATGTATTACAATATGTATTCCACTGTATTCTCCCTCTCCCTTCCCCCCACTCCCCCAGGGTGCATCTTGAATCGAGTGGTACCCTGCTCAGTATGCCTTCCTGTTAAAACTCTTAAATAAATAAATAAATAATGTGAGCCAGTACATAAGGGTCAAGAGGAACTGCAGTACCCATGAGGGGTTCACTGAACATTCACATGAGTTTACTAACCATTTTAAAAACAGAGGTTACAGTCAAAGGTGTACTTCTAGGGCTAAAGAGAGGGAAAACCCTGGATGGAGAAGAGCTTTTGAACCATCTGAGGGGATCTGTGCAACCCCACATAGACTTCAGCAGTGGGGAAGGGTCAAAATTAGACCCCAGACCAGTTATTGTAGTCCCAGAGATGGGACAGAGCACACCTAAAGTGAGGGAGAGAAACACTAGAATGAACTTGCCAAGGCCCAGGAGTAACTTTATTACTACATATTCCACCCATGCAACATAAATCAGGAAAATCCTGGAAAAATATTGGGCAGTGATTCAAGCAGAGTCAGCCATTTGGAGTGTTGGAGAAATGATGCCTAGAATAGTCTTTAGAAGGGGAAAAACGTAAGAGAGAGTGTAAATAATCGTTACTATGCTAACCCCAAAGAGAAAAATGTGGATTCCAAATCCCCCCATAGGTACCCATAAATGTGGTAAATGTAAATATTGTCTAGTAATTCAGAAATCCAAACTGTTCTGTGTAAAAGAAGGAGATCAGAACTACAAAACCAGAGATTTTCTCAATTGTGACTCAGTGGGAGTTTTTACATGGTCCTCTGTACTTGTAAGTAATTTTATGTCAGCAAAACAAAATGAAGCCTTAAGATTCAGGTGGGGGAGAACATGAGGACAATTGAGAAACTGTACCCAGAGAATGCCCTGGCGAATCATGTTAGAGAAAACCAGGGAGTCCACCATTTTCAGTTTCAAGGCATTGAAAAAAACAGAAGTTGGAGTGAGAGGGGGGAGACTATGACAACAAACTAATGAGACATGAGGCCTTTTGGATATTCCAACTAAAAGCAACAGACTATCGAGGCCTAAATGAAAGTTTTGATCTGGCCCCTTTTCTCAAAGAAACTTGATGTTGAGACAGTGTGTTTATTAAACAGTCCATTTGATCTCCCCCTGCCCCCAACACATTTTCCTTCCCTGTTCCCGCTCTCCCCCTGTTCCATCCCCCTTTCCCTTCATTACACTGTATGGTCTCCTGAGTTTACGATGTTTTAACATTTTCCTTCTATTCTGTAATCTGGATTTCACTTATTTATATTTATCTATTGTGAATCTGAATTTGTTATCTCATTAGACAAGCTGAAATGAGTGTGCTTTTTCCTTACAGGCAGGTACCTACGAGAATTGAAGTAACTAAGGACTCTTGAAAAAATGGAAATACAAGGATATAGCCTGTAATAGTCCTGATAATGTACTATATGTTATGGTGTGGGTCTTTTAATATGTTACTTGAGCGGATTCAGTCCAGGTATTTAGCCATGTGACAACACCTTATTTTTAAGCACTTTAACAAATGCTCATCATCATCAACATTTTATTGCTTGACTAAATAGCCATTACAAAGACACATAAAACATAAATTCAGCATACATCTCATAATGTACACACATAATGAAATCTTAGTAGTAATAAATACACACACAATCTGGTCAGTTGTCATAGCAAATTATCAAAAACACAGCAGAGAAATACATCATAAGAAGGATTCTATTATACTACTCCCACCTGGCTCCCCAATAATTTTCTTATTATTTTATTAATAGCCAAAATACATTTAGCCAATCTAAGGACAGACCATTCATCAGCTGTATGAAATAAGATAATTGTTAATGTCTCAAGGTCAATGTTTTATACAGAATTTCGAAATGGATCAAGCCAATACGCCCTTTCTTTTTATACCATGTACAAAACCACATGACATGTATTAAGTTTTCTTTACCCCCTTTTGAGCAAGTACAGTCTTCCAACTCTTCGGGCAATTTATTATGTCTTACCTGTAATACATTGCTAGGAAAGTGTTAGAATTTGTAAGCTATTAGCACTTTCCTAAATTCATAATCTTTCAGAATAATCATATAAGGTTTAAGTCTAAATGAATAATTATTTTTAGAAAACCAATTTGAATAAGCTGTGTCTTTGATGTCCCTTAAGTCCTTATTCTTCCATGCTCTTTTAACTCTTTTCAGTATATAATTTTTATATTTTAAGCTAATAATAATTCCCTTATTTGCCCATTTTTTTAGTTTCCCAAGAATGTACTTATCCAATAATTTTGTGATTATATTAAACCAGAAATGTGTTGTATAACCCAATTTGTTCCAGTACTATTTTCCTTTAACACATAAATATAGCATTGAATCTTTTGGCATTCTCAGCAGGCGTATCCAGTAGGAAAGTTTTCTACTGTCAGTAAGTGCACATAAATTAGACAGACTTGTCTCTGATTGTATGTAGGAGGCTGGGCATGAATGAGATAATCCCAACGTCTTTCTTAACAGTTTAAAGATTGGTATAGTAAGTTTGTCAATTGCTTTATTTTCCCATATTTCTGCCCTATATAGGACCTGGGCCATGTATTTTGCATTAATTGTCTGAAGAAATGGGACAATACTTTTCCCTTCAAATTGGTAGTTAAAACTCTCTAGCCCTCTTGAGGGTTTCTTTAATTTCTCTGAAATCATGTCAAGATGACCACTCCATTTACGATTTGTATGGAACAGCACCCCCAGATATAAATATGAGGTAGCTGATATAATAACATTAGGTCTAATTTTCCAACACCCAGAGGTTTTTGTTTTCTCACCAAAGATTAAAACCTTGGTTTTGTTAGGATTTACTGTTAACTGTAACTCTTTTTCATATAGGCAATTCATTTTCATCTGAAGACCTTTTTTAGATAGAAAAATTATCACCAACTGTGTATGCTAAAATAGCACATTCTTGGTTATTAACCTTTGGTGAATCTGAGGGTAATTTATTCATTTCATTTAAAAGATTATGTATAATGAAAATAACATTGGGGCCAGGACGCAGCCCAGGTGCACTCCTTTGTTTGTAGAGAGGGGTGTTGTTAGTGTTCCATAAACTCCAAACCTAAAAGAGGCCCAGGTATTTGAATATAAATTAAAAATAATATACACTAGATTTTTATCAATCCCCCTGTCTAGCATAAGTTTCCAAAGTGTACTTCTTGAGACTGAATCGAAAGCTGCTGTATAATCTACAAAGCAAGTATACAACTTTTGTTTACATAGAATAATGTATTTCTCTATCAGATGTCTCAGAATGAACATATTATCACAAGTAGAAGTTTTTCCTAAAGCCCATTTGAAAAGCAGAGATCCCACCAGTCCTGTCTATCTCTTTAGGAAGTTTATGTAACACAACTTTAGAAATTTTTTTTTAATTTATGTCAAGTAAGCTAATTGGATGATACACGACCAGATCTGCTGTATCTCCTTTTTTATGTATCGGTACTATACAGTATATGCACCGTGCCAAGATTCAGGGAATTCTGACTCCCTAATGCATTTATTGTAGAAAATAGTCAGGAAATTTACACCATTCCGTGGTACGACAAAGATACACCTCCCCAGGAATGCCATCAGGCCCAACAGCTTTTTTTGTTTTCAGGGTATTAATGGCATACAAAACTTCATCATAAGAAAAGGTGACTTGTATAGTATCCCTTTGTTCTTGTATAGGGCATATAATAATGACCAAGGGATCTCAAAAAATTCTTGCAAAGTGATTCCTCCATTTGTCCTCTGTAATTTACGTGTCAGTCTTATATTTATAATTATTAGTTCTCATGGTGACAAGATTCCTAAATTTCTTGGAGTCCTTCGAGATGATGGCTTTGTACATTAACTCCCATTGCTTCTTATAAAACATATTTTTCTTTTTTTTTATAAGTAATTTGTATGTTTTTTTGTGATTATTTAATTCCTTTAAATTATCCTTTGTTGGTCTATTTTTATAGATTCTTGTTAGCTTTCTGATTTCACTTTTAGATTTTTTACTTTCTGAATCGAACCACCCCTCCTGCACTGCTCCCTGTCTTACCATTGAAGGGGTTTCAATTCTTTCCTTTATTTTAATATAAATTTCATTCAATTTACCCATTAGTTGTTCAAAGTTACAACTTTCAAGATATTCACTTATTTCTATTAAATCTGTATCAGAGAGTAAGTTATTAATATGTACATTAGACTCCTGTTTCCAAATTATTCTCTTCTGGGCTCTGATTTCTGTAAATAGAATTACAGGTAAAGGCGTGTAATACCTCTGACCTGTTTCCTTGCTCAGCAGTAATATAGGAAAGTGATCACTTTCTGCATGATTTTTAACATATAATTCTTCCCATATCAGATGAAGACCTAACCAAAGTGTGAGATCTACTAGTGACGCACCCTTTGGTGTATTAGATGTCAAGTCTCCCAAACCATCTCCCTTTAATCTACCATTCAAAGGGTATATGTTCAGATCTTCCATGATTTCCATTAATTTTTTCCTGAATGATTTACTTTAAGATCTTTAGTCATTCTTGAGACCAATGCACTTGTGATATTATATTCATAATAGACATTATTCATCAATCCTTCAAAATTTCGTATATGGGCATTAAAGTCCCCTACTATTAATATTCCTATATTAAGATAGGTGCAAAGACAGTCATTTAAAAACTCTTTTAATTGAACCCAGAAGTCTGTAGGATAGAATTTAGAATTTTCTGGTGGGCAATAACAATTAACAATAATGAAACATATTTTGTGATAAAGTTATCCAACTTCTTTATACAACTGACCTATTCAAAAGAACCAACTTTAAAATAAGTGGCAATGCCACCAGAGCATATGCCAGTTATTTGCATCTTTTTACCAGGGGTATGATATAACTCATAACCGTTTATATCTATAATTTCCTCTTTATCATGCCAAGTCTCCTGCATAGCTATAACATCACATTTCTCAATAAAAACAACCCAGTCTGAATCAGCTCATTTATTTTTTTATGTCTGCTATGTTCCAAGATAAGAGGGATAATCTTTTGTATAATTTATTTATTGATAAACATCCTCTGCACTGTTATTTCTTATATCAGTTAACCGCCATTCAAAGTATCCAGCAATTGCTTGATATCTATTATTTGTTCCTAAATCTGAATTAAAACTCTGCTCACTAGATTGCCTGTCCTCTGTATTAGGGTATAGTGCATTTGAGTCTACCACGTATAGACTCAGTTTATGAAGAACTTGGACCTTTTGCAGAATAAATTCTGCAAGCTCCCTATCTCTACATAACAGTTCAATTTGGCTATTAATGCAGACTCTTCAGACTTGAATACAGTCTTTTGAGCAATTTGGGAGCTGCATGATATTAGTTAAAAAACTGAGAATGACATTAGTTAGTTTCTCTTCATTTTCATTCTCAATCTGCTATAAGCCAAATAAACTTAATGACACACTTTTACTTATTGGTTTCTCTCTAGAGTTAATTTCCCTGTTAAATTTTGTTCTATTTGGGAAGGGTATATAAAAATCATTGTCTTGTATTGACAACCCATTTACCCAGACATAGTTTGCCACCCGGGCAGTTGAAAAAGAAACATCAATCATGGTGACATGGTCCAATTGTAACAGTCTGGCATCTACAATGTCTTCCTCTCGGATATCCATATCCAGTAAGATATTAATATTTTCTTTTAGTTGAAAAAAAAACTGTATTATACAATGGCAAAGAAAAATCCTGGGCTCCCATTGGTCACTCTGGGACTGGACCTGTGATGTTATCCCAGCACAGCATCATGGCTCTAGTCCCAGCAAACAAATGACCACATCAACCAGCATGAAAATTACTCCAGACAGCCTACATAAGTGATCTCTGCTCTGCTGCTCGCTCTGCTGCTCGCTTCACCGCTCACAACCTGCATTACTAGCTCCCGAGTCCCGACTCCTTCACAACTAAAAGTAAGATACCCCATCTTAATACTCCCCAGCACTGACCATTCCCTAAAGAAAATGTCACTTTCTTTTTTTTTTACTTGTCATACAGCGCTGCAGCATCCACTTCACTTCTGATCGCACAGGCATAGTGTCACAACAGAGCACGAGGTCAGCCATTGTGTCAGGAAGCAGCAGATGGTGGCTGGTTCTGAAAGTAGCAAACTTGACTAATTTTAGCTGTGTTCCTCGTAGCGCCGTCTCCCAACACCTGATGCAGACCCAAAACCTCACCCATCCCAATAGCTGCTCCATGAGTGAACATCACTTACCATTCACAGAAATCAGAAAGTCTCCACAACTCATGCTTCCTTCACAACACGGTTTCTTATGGAAAAAAAAAAGAAAACAAGATGAACTCTATTACTTCAGAGGAGCTGTAGACCGGGGGGGACAGACTACAACAGAAAAGAAAACATGTTTCTATACAAAGAATGGGCAGGGACAACAAAGAAAAAGTAGCTAACTAGTAAATCACCACCTGCTGCACAGAATAGAAATTGGACTTTTTTGCTAAAAAGTATACCTCCACATACAAAAAATTAATAAAAAAACTTAAACAAAGATATATTTTAAATTTTTTTTTTATTTTCTCAAACGAGCCATTGTATAATACCAATAATGCACTCCAGAGTGTGTGTTGTGCTGGGATAATGTCACTTCTGGGGTGATTGGACACACTCGGCCTGCGGCCTTGTGCCCACTAACCCCAGGCATGATGTTATCCCAGCACAACACACACCCTGTCGGGCATCATTGCTTAAGTGTATCTGAGTCAAGTCAATCTGTCGGCCCCATAAATCTAACAAAAGGTCTATTCTGTCTGATCTCTTTTTCAGAGTTCAAGGGTACAATTCCCTGTATGCACGGGACAGGCTTCTGTGTTTCAACTACTTTACCTACTCCTTGTGACACTCCTGCTGACATTTCCAATGCATTATTCAACTGTTTTAATTCCATTTCAAGTTTATGTAATCCTTTAAAGAAGGGATCTATTAAATCTTCTGTTTTGTTGCTATGCACATGGTCTGATATTTGAGTAATTTGTACCACTTTTAGGTTTAAAGAGTCCCTAATACCTACACACTTTTCCCCCAAAATATTCAAATTGGTTTTAGGTTCTAATTTATTTACATCTCTATCTTTAATACTGTTAACATCAGGGCCCTGTTCTATCCTTTTTTTCTATTTTTCCTTTTTTACTCTTTTTTTTGTTACTATCTCTTTTCCTGGTCTCAGTGGAAGTTTCAGGGATGATAATTGTACTAAAGTCCGAGATTTTTGTTTTTGTATCTAATTCCACACCTAATAATTGCATTTCCTCCTCCATAGTAACCGAATTTACATCTTTACCAGCTGAATCCATTTTTCTCTGAATATCTTCTATCTTAAATCCATTTCTTGACACATCTTCTTTTAACTGTTCTATCAACTTTTTATTAATCACTAATTGTTCCATCAAAATTAAGTTTGCAGTATATTGTTTTTTTAGAAGTGTTATTAAATCTCTGCTTAATATATCTGGTATATAAGCAGGAGTTCCAGAATTTTCACCTTCCCTTTTCCTGTTCTGATTACATTTACAATTACATGCACTTGAATTCTGAACTTGATTTTCAAGGTTTTTTAAACCATTTATTGTCTGTTGTAAATTAGACTTTATACTACCTATATGTCTCCCTTTGCTCTCTGGAGACTTTTCATTTCTTTGGGCAGTATCTGAATGATTACTTTCTGCAGAGCTATCACTTTCTGAAAGAAAATACAGATTTGGTGAGATTTCTAGCTCTGCTTGCAAGCAGCTCAAAGATATTAATGTTGCAATTGAGGCCTCCCTCGCCTCTTCCAGTGCTTCCCCAGTCTGATAATCATTTATCCCAAGACTATCCGAGCTGTCCGGTGTTAGAGATATTTTTTCTAAATCATTTGTGTTTACAGATTTTCTCTTGGGGCTTTTTGGAGTTGAGGTATTATTAATTTGTCCCACACCATTGCCCAAGTGATCCGTAATATTTGTCTGTCTTAATTTAACTGACCCCTTTTTACACTCCAGGTCAATTGTCAAAGGAGAGCAATCAGGATTAAGTAATCTTTGCAGCCTGGTGTTAATCATTTTAAAACACCAGACTGCAGACTCTTTTTAATACAGCTTTTTATCAATATTGTATATCATACTACAGATACAGAATCAGCTTCTTAAACTATATGAGTTAGTAATTTCAAGAATAAGTTCCGCAAGTGAAATCAGAACTACACAAAAGTTTTCACAAGTGAGACTAACACTTTATAGCCTAACAGTTTTAAAACAGAAGATAGACTGAACCAACTTCAGTTATAACTTATAAGGTATATATATATATATATATATATATATATATATATATATATATATATATGTATTAAAAAAAAGCAATATGGGGCTTCCTATAGGCCACAAAATTCCATTTACTAAAAACAGTAAATAAATAC
Source organism: Neoceratodus forsteri (assembly GCA_016271365.2). Classification (NCBI taxonomy): domain Eukaryota; kingdom Metazoa; phylum Chordata; order Ceratodontiformes; family Ceratodontidae; genus Neoceratodus; species Neoceratodus forsteri. Next base: position 874,260,465 of record CM057453.1, on the reverse strand, counting down.
AAATATTTAACAACAGACGGGAAGTAATCCAGGCAATCCAAATAATCCAGAGGCCCTAGTACAATTCCAAAATATTTTAACAACCACTGTTAAGACTGCAGTGCAACCAGGCCTTCCCTTCTTTTACTACTATTGTTGAAGGAAGAGCCTTTTTCTTTAAACAGAGTCAAAATTCCAGCTTGAATATTAATCACTACAGGATTTTATAATGGCCCATGTTCTTAGCCTTAAATGCCTTTGCCACAAGAAAAAACAGAGAAGGCAAGGAATACCAAACACACCATAGGCGTCATACACTCTGCATGGATTACATCCCAGAAAATTGTAGAGAAGTTCCACGTAAACACTGTTCTGACCTTTCAGAGTGTATCGGTATAAGCAGTAGCATCTCCCATGCTTGATGTTCGCTAGGAACAAAAATAGAAAAACTTGAATAATAGTACTTATAATTATTTTAAAAAGGTTATAAGGTACTGCTGTATCAAAATAACAATCACACAGATATAATTGCTAACCAGGTCTGGTCTAATCGCTGTCTAATCTGTTACACAAAAACAAAAAGGAATAAGTCTTACTTAGTGCATGGATGTCTGCAGACATAGGTCAATTGCAAACTCCCTTGCATAACAGCAGCAGTATAACCGACACCAGCAACCACAGCACACAAGCTGGAATCACCCATCAGTGACAATCTTCCAGACCCAAATAGCGAAAGTAGCAAAAACACCGACCAGATATCTGTAGTTGGGTGCTTTTAGGGCAGACAAATCATATGCCACTCTCGGTTAAACTTGTCTACCAACTAGTAAGGTAGAAATACAGGCAATTCTTAAAACTCACTGAAATATCACATTATGGACCAAACCAGTGTTCTGCTGGTGTTCTACTAGCGAGGAGACAATTGCTAATGCGCACCACGTGCCTGCTTCCTCTGTAAGGACTTAACAAATGCTTGCACAACATGTAATTTTCCATTAAGAATTATTTTTTTATATGCTCCCTAGTACAGCAGTTATAGACTGTGTTTCACAGTAAGTCACAATAATGCATTGTCATTTTAACTACATCCTGGCTATAAAAGCAGAAAGTTAAGTTATAGCTGTTTACACCTTGAGAAAGAGCAGAATGTCTGTTTGAAATGTTGATGGACTGTATTTAGGAATATTCAGTAATGTTATGTGCCTTCAATACATTTTTTCACTTTCATCTGAGTGTTTAGTGTGATTCTTCTTGGTGCTGGACTTTCCAGTTTTTGTTCTAATGTGCCTTTGAGCAGCATCTGTGGCATGTGTTCTCGTGGTGGAGCGACTGTTTGCATGGAATGGAATGGAATGGGAACATCTGGGCAGACTGACTGGGCCAAGCAGTTCTTTTCTGCTGGCAAATTCTATTCTTCTATGTTTCATTTCATTTATGTGTTTTATACTGATAGGCATGTAACCAGTAATGCCCATTTTCATAAGCAACCAGTTAGATTACATATTACAAAACACAGACTATATGGACAACCACAAACACACATTAATGCAAAATATAGCCAGTTTCAAAGGACTGAGATCAGGGGAGGTGGTCCACTATACCACCAGGAAATATAACTCAATTTTTTATGGGTGACATTTGGAATCAGGGGAGCCACTGGGTCACCAGGGATACTCATCAGTATACTGTACATTTCCATCTCTATTACGGTACACTGGACATGCACCCTGCTGGTGCAACATCACTCTCGCTGTCACCCAGCTGTCCCCTCAACACCCCGACTGCCATCTCCCATGCCCCTACTGCACATGGCAGTCCATTACCCACCCAGTCCCACTAGTGCAAGCCACTTAGACTACCTCGTGGCTGGTCTAAGTGGTGTCCCTTGCTGTGTCCATGGTGGGGCTTACAAAATCCAAAAAAAGGAGATGTTACAGTATGGCACAAGCAGTAGTCAGTGCGTCTACCCCCACTACATAAATAGAATGTTCCACATTTTAGAGGCTTCCTTCTAGTTATGTGAGGGCCTCACGTGCAAGGGAATCAATACTGGCTGGCTGAGTCAACATTTAAAATTTATAACAATAGTCATTACGCATCTCTGAAACAGCACAAACTACCAACCTGCAGAATCCTTCACAGGCTGAAAGACACCTTTTCTTGAAAAGAGCACCACTGACTCAGACTTGGCCAGAGAGAGGAATTTCTAGGAAGTAAACCAAGGACTCACTATTACAGGGGATTCCAAATCCACACTGACCTGGCTGGTGACAGCATTACTGCAGGGCAGGCAAAAGAGGGAAAACATTCCAAGGATCACATTAACAAACAGTTGCCTGGTTTCTTAACTACAACATAATATACTGTAGCAACAAGCAACACATGGAATGGTACAAAAGATGTTTCATTGTCTGTGAATCATATTTCCCTGCGGTCTCTCTAAGAAGCAAACAGTAATAGTTTACATTTTCAGTCACAGTGCAGAGCAGTATGTGTGCTGTGCCTCCTCGCTAATAACCATTTTCAGAGGTTGCCAAATGCCTTCTTCGAAGTTGTGGCAATGTCATTGGATCAGATTTTGGCCCTGGTTATACTCTGTAATCTCCAAAATGTACAGTATATATTGTAGCAGCATAACAAAGCTTACTGTAATCCCAGGCAAACAAAACAATAAAGAAATCTTTCTGAGTGCTAAAACTCCCAGAGCCTTGCAAATTAAATTTTCCAGACAAGATATCCACAGGTCACTTATAGTTCACTTATTATTACAGAAATGGTAGCAACAGAGTTGGCATCCAGCACTGGTATCCTTCCGCCCGGTCAAAATAGCCCAAGGATGTTGAAGAGACGCCAAGTCAATAGACTAATGAGGCATCAGCTGCTATTGTGTTTGCGGTAGGCCAGTGCCAGCACCAAAGGAATTCTCCATCTAGATTGCAGATGTTTGGCTGGGCCATACTGTTTATGGATATAAATGACTGTAAATATTTGAGTTGCTTTGATGATGTATTTCTAGCTTTACTTTCTATATCTGTCACTTTTGAGGAAACTAAACATCTGCCAAGTGCAATAAGTTAAAAGAAGGAGGCCAACATTTTAAAAAAATGTCCAGCTGCACATGCCCCAATTTTTCTGAATGAGTATGACACATTTCTGCAATGCTCAAAGACTTGTTCCCAGGAAGGCGCTCCCCAGCTGATGCATGCTATGTCAAATGAAGGTATCAATTCCCAAACTAGGTGTACACAAGGGTAGTAAAGTACATTATACTGTGTAGGCAGTGCAGTCAAATGTATATAGTAGTGAGGTGACTGAAGGGACTTACCATAATGTCTGTCCCTCTTGCTGCAAAATACTTCACCTATGCATAGTTGCAGTATGTTTTTCATGAACTGGGGGCCTTCGAGCATAAGGGTATAGGGGTTATCAGACCCAATTATCTAATATCTACATAATCCAAATGTCTAGGTGAAGGTTTCCCCAATGCCTTTCAAATGTTTTATGAAATATTGTCAGAGCCCCCCCCCAACACCTTTCTGATGGGGTTACCAGGGGCTCTAAATGGGATCTGCAGTATGCATAAAGTCATTTGCCCCCCATCCCAAAATCCCTCCTCCCCGCCACTACACACCCCAATTCTTTATATGTGGGGGCTGTCTTTAAAATATGGACACCTGGATAACCCAAATCACTTCTTTTCCATGGAAAATGCTGGTTTTTAATTTTCAGGACACAAAATTGCACATGGCATGGACTTGCCAGGGACACCAGATCCAAGACTGAGCCTTAGCAAAAGTATCGGGACACTGCATGAGCTCATGGGCCCCTCTTACTCTGGATCCTGATACTCAGGATAGCTCAGCAAGTGTCAGGATCCTTTTTGGCTAAAACTTTGGCACTTATTTCCTACTGTAGAAATTTCTTGCCTATGTTAAGCAAGGCAGCAAGGTACATTCTACATGATTCGCAGCATGGTCCTTGTAGGCATATGCACACCACTTCTACCCCCCCATCCCTGGACCCCTTCACATTTTCACCCTCTCCTATTATGGGTTACAGAGTTCTTTGGGGAAGCTCGTACTTAATACAGATCGATATACTACCTCTTCCGACATAGCCCCACCTCCCCTACCTGGGCCCTAGCTAGGTAAAAGGCAATATGGGGGATGAATAATCTCAGCCCTTGTTATGTGTTTAACTGAGGATTTCCTACTCTGGTTCCATATTGTTATAAATTTGAGGTTTCGGGTTTTAAATCCCTCTCAGTATAGGGATAGTTTCCACCCAGGCTTGTTGTTACTATTGTTTGCTTAGCTCATGGGTTCATCTTGTATTGTTGGACTTCTGTGCACGGAGTCCATTCTGATTCTTAAGGCTGGCTACAACCATGTATTCCCCCAGCTTAGACAAATCTGGGCCTTGAGCCTTTAGCCTGTAGGAATAACCTTAAACTTATGTATCCCTTCCTCTTAGGTTGTACCTCATACATGCTTATCCTCTACATACTAGGAATGGCATTGATTCACACCCTAATACTCTGGCATTTCATCTTGACAACTTTCCTAAACAATACTCTCTGTTTATGGTATTTCTGTAGTGGCACTGGACAGACTAGCCAGGGCCAGGACAAGAGCAAATGCAAGGGGCTTGAAAAGGAGTTTGAACTGATGTTTGAGAAAATGTTGGGAGGATACAGATGAAGCACGATTGTATAGAAAATGATCCTCCCTAAATTTGACTATGGAAATATATTCTATAGTGTTACATAGAAACATAGAATTTGACAGCAGATAAGGACCGCTTGGCCCACCCAGTCTGCCCATTTCCCTACCTAATGGATAAGCTACAGATCCTAGTTAACCAGCAGCCTACTTCTTTCTACCCCACCCTCTAGAATTGCCTTATGACTGTCCCATGCATGCTTGAATTCAACCACTGTTTTTGACTCCACAACCTCCTCTGGAAGGCCATTCCATGCATCCACAACCCTCTCTGTGAAAAAATACTTCCTTACATTACCTCTGAGCCGCCCCTCTATCTTCAAATTGTGCCCCCTTGTTCTTGCACACCTTTTTTTTTGAAAGATGCTACCCTCTTGGACTTTGTTGATTCCCTTGAGGTACTTGAACATTTCTATCATGTCCCCCCTCTCCCTTCTTTCCTCGAGTCTATACTTATTAAGCTCCTTTGGTCTATCTTCATATGTCTTCCAGTGCAGATCCTGCACCATTTTAGTTGCCCTCCTCTGGACAGCTTCCATCCTGTCTATGTCCTTGCAGAGATTGGGTCTCCAGGACTGCACACAATACTCCAAATGGGGTCTCACCAGCTGTCTGTACAGAGGGATAACAACTTCCTGTTTTCTACTGGTGATGCCTCTACCTATGCATCCCAGTATCCCCCCAACCCTCCTTACTGCCCTCCCAAGTCCTCCCTGGCCAGACTAGATACCCTCTTTCACTCATTCAACCTCTATGCCCTAGATTGCCCACCTCGGACTCATCACTGTGACCTCTACAAAACCTTTTCCTTTCCATCTCCTGAAGATAGGCACCACACCCACTGTGCTAGCTTTGTAGCCAAATACTGTTTCGGGTCCTAATCTCTTATCTCACCTCCACTCTACCATCCCCCACTAACCTCCTACTCCCTTTCATAACACCAGTCTCTGAATTCTTGCTCTCCCTCCTAGGCTCATAGTTGCTGGACAGACCTCCTTCTCATATCATTGCCCTAAATTGTGGAATGCCTTCTCCCCTTTCATCCACATTGCCACCCACCCAATCACTTTCCTACTTTATTTATTTATGCATCTGTTATCTGGGTAAGTACACTGGTCCCAGGGACTGTTTTCAGGCATGACCCAGGACATCTAGATGGCACATACTTGAAATACAAGATGACATCACAGAGATTACAACAATGGTTGATAATATGATAAGGAACAACAAGATAAAATTGGCACAACCAGTACAACAGTTAGATCATGAGACCACTTAAAAACATGACTTGCAGTTAGAGATAAATGACATAGTGCGGATAGAGATTCTTTTAGAGACAAGCTGTACTTATTTTGCATTGTTCACTATCCAAAAAAGGGGGACTAACTTACTATAAGCAAGAAAGGGGAGATACCTGTGTGATCGTGGTCAACAGCTACATGAAGCATTAAACATAAGAGCATTCAGGAAGTGTCTTCCAAAGGATGGAATGGAATTAAGGGTGTGAAGGTCATCCAGGAGTGAATTTCAAAGCCTATGGGCTGCACCAGAAAAGACTGTTAACCCAAGAGCCGTGGTTAGCCTCAGACATTCCAGAAAGAGGCTGGAGAAGGATCTTAATGGTCTTGAGTTCATTCTAATGGTCAGGAGTCCTGATAGAGGTGAATTTGTCCCCTCATGCAGGGTTTTGAAAATGAAGGTTGCAAATAGCTGCTTCCTTTGGGAATGAGGTGAAAGCCACCCCAATATTTGATATAAGTTGCAGTGGTGGATGTTGTAAGGAGCTTGAGTTATGAACCTGCATATATTATTGCATGCCGTATCCAATCGATTAAGCATTTGAGGCAAGATAGGGGAAATGATAGGAGAACAGTAGTTTAAGATAGGAAGAAGGGTCCTACACCCAATTGTCAGCCTCACGTCAGGGGTCAGTAGTTGCTTGCAACAGTAGCATACTCCCAATCATTAGTTGACCCTTTTGACCGTTAGCCCTATGTGGGTGGTGAATGTCAGTGCTGGGTCAAGAGTAACACCCAGGTACTTAAATTCCCTAACTTGCTCTATCATGGTTCCAACTGGGGGTTTGTAATGTAAAGGTCATCTGAGTGCCTGTGAGTCTATGCTTAGTGCATGGCTTTGTTTTTTTTTTCTTATTTACAATGAGGCTGTGTTGAGCGAACCAGTTGATAACAGCAGAGACATCGATAGAGAGGGACTGAGCTATCCTGGTGGGGGAGTTATCACTCCTTAATAATATAAGATCATCAGTGTACATGATCCTCCGAGATCCTGAGGGTTCCAAGAGCACAGGATTGTCAAAGAGTGAGTAGAGTAGGGGACCTAGAATGGACCCCTGAAGAACTCCAGACTGCATTTGTAGAGGCATGGATAAGACTTCCTCAATGTAGACCGTTTGCATCCTGCTTGAAAGGTAGTTTTGTACCCAGTTAGTTTAGTTTATGGAGAAGCCTAGATTATCTAATTCCCTGACAAGGATCCTATGATTCACCATATCAAACGCCTGTGAGAGATCGACAGATACGGTGCCAGTGAGGTTCCCCTTATCTGCCTCTCTGAGGATATGGTCAGTGAATTGTGCAAGGGCCGTAGTAGTGTTAAACCCTTTCCTGAAACCATGCTGGTCCCCGGACAACAGATTATAAGTGGCAAGATGATCTGATATTTGATAAAATTTCACTTTCTCCAGCATTTTGCTCAAATGGGTTAGGATGGAGTTATCAGGCTTGCTTGGGTCTGCAGTTTTAAAAATTGGGACCACTTTGGCATCTTTCCAAAGAATAAGTACTGTGGAGATAGATAAATATAGATTGATGATATACGAGAGTGGTTTAGCAATGTTATCCGTCACTAATTTTTGGAATCCGGTACAGAGCCCAGCACTCCCTGTACTACCATAAAGAGGTAACAGTCTTAGGAGATGACTTGTCTCCTGGGAAGATGTAGTTCTGAAATAGAAAGGGGGACAAACAGGTCTCCTTCCGGTCAGGCACCCTGACTGAGTACTCTGGTTGCCTGGGAGGAGCTGGGCCTTGAGTACCTCCAGATTAGTGAATCTGGTATCAAATATGTCGGACACTACTCTTGGGTCAGACTGCAACCCAGAGTCGGTGCTCAGTTTAATAGTGTTTGGTCTTGGGGTCGCTTTGATGACTGAATTAACAAATGCCCAGAAACCGCAGAAGTCATCCAGCTTTTTTATTTGCTTTGGCTTAAAGAAGGAGGCTTTTTGCAGTTTGGGTTTCTGTTTACACAAATTTCTAAGCCTCCTGTATGTTTGCAGGTTAGCCGTCATGGGATAGGGCTTGTAATTCCCCCAGGACTTATGTCTTTGTTTAAACTTCACTACCAGTTCCATAGTGAGCCATTTAGTGTTACCACCTGTGATGCATCTCTTCTACTATAAGATTTCTTCTCCATAGTCTGCAACTGTCCTTAACATCTTCCCCCACATTCCCCATACCTCATGGGCAGGGGCACTGGAAAATCACGGGCACGATTTTAACGCCTTTTCCACAATTTTGGCAGCCCCCCGCGATTCCAGTGTGATTAAGTTATTCAGTGACACTTTGGTACTTTGTTTTGTCTCTCTCTCGCTCTCACATCTGTTACCCCTGCTGAGCTGTTCCACCCTGTATTCTAAGCGCTTTTTGCCGCTGTTTCGCTCCCTCCACCCCCGCACTCAGTTCCGCCCTTGGGGTTATTCAGCGTGCTCCAAAATTGTTTAATTGTTCTGTGCCACATGGTTGCAGCATTCTTATGCTCCCCCTCCCAGTAAACAGTTCATTGTAGTGCTCCTACAATTCCACGTCAGCCGCTGACATCACTACAGGCGTGGAACAGTTATAGTCCTTGGGAGAAACAATTTAAACATTTTGCACCCTTTCCTTGTTATCTGTCCCCCCTCAGGTCTGCCTAAGCCCTTTAAATGTGGTGGCTTAGAGGGGGGACAGGTACAGTCACCTGGTGTGGAGGACGATGGAGACCAGCGCGATTAGTGCAGCGAAGGAGACCTTCCCTGAGCAGCAAGAAAATGAGTGAAGAAGAGCCCTTCCCTGAGCAGCAAGAAAGAAATCACATTTCCTAGCACCAGTGAGGAGAGAGGACGAGTCCTGGACCCCCTCTAAAAATAAACTTGCTCACAAAAGAGCTTTAATCACTTGGTTGCTGGTAGAATTGCTCCAGGTGTCTGCACAAATCCATTCTGCCTGCTTGCCACAAGTGTGCTGTCTGCTGTCTTTTCCTGCTTGCTGTGCCTGCTTGATATTGCTATCTCTGCCACCAAACAACTTGAGACTTGCCCAGATTTCCTGCCTGATTCTGCTAAGGTAAGCCTGTTTTCTGTTGGGTTGGTAAAGTGAGGTTGGACTTGAAAGAAGGGGTGGAAGGAGGGCACTAGCTGGGGTGGTAGGGTGGTAGTAAAAAGGGTATATGGTGTTTTTGCTGAGTTTGCCCTTCCAGTTGAATTTTTTTGGTTCTGCATGCCATGCACGCTCCTGCACCACCTGCATTGTTGATGGTCAGCTGAGGAGCAGGGTGACACAGAACAATTTGCCTCCTGCATGTATATCAGCCTCGATGGTTGACTTGGGTTTGAGCCTGGCAGACTGGCATACATGCAGAAAAAAATATTGTTCTGGCCTCAGGTGATGGTGGGCATGGGGCAGACGAGCAGGCTGGCCCAGAACAATGTTTTTCTGCATGTATACCAGTCTGCCAGGTCTGTGCCAAGCTCCTGTCCCTTGTTGTTGAAGGTCGGTGGAGGGTCAGGCCTGGCAGACTGGTAGACATGCAGAAAAAAATTGTTCTGGCCTCGGGTGATGGTGGACAGGGGGCAGATGAGCAGGCTGGCCCAGAACAATTTTTTTCTGCATGTATACCAGTCCGCCAGGTCTATGCCAAGCTCCTGTCCCTTGTTGTTGAAGGTCGGTAGAGGGTCAGGCCTGGCAGACTGGTAAACATGAAGAAAAAAAATTGTTCTGGCCTCGGGTGATGGTGGGAATGGGGCGGACGAGCAGGCTGGCCCAGAACAATTTTTTTCTCCATGTATACCAGTCCACTAAGTCTGTGCCAAGCTCCTGTCACTTGTTGATGATTGGTGGAGGGTCAGGCCTGGCGGACTGGTATACATGCAGAAAAAATTGCTCTGGGCCAGCCTGCTCATCCGCCCCATGCCCACCATCACCTGAGGCCAGAACAATTTTTTTCTGCATGTGTACCAAGTCTGCCAGGCCCAACCTTCCACCGGCCATCAACAACAAGTGACAGGAGCCTGGCACAGACCTAGTGGACTGGTATACATGGAGGAAGAAAAATTGTTCTGGGCCAGCCTGCCTATCCGCCCCATGCCCACCATCACCCGAGGCCAGAACAATATATATTTAAGAGATCTAATTTTCTATGTGCATTATTTAAATTCTGTAAAATTGTACTATACATTCAATTGTTATGTAATTGTGAGATCCTTCATGTACTATGCACTGTTTCATGTGGTCTGTCATTGACGGTTGGGACGGACCCCGCAGACTGGTACACATGTTGGAAAACAAACTGTTCTGTGCCTCTTGTCTTGCCTGTCCCTCCATCCATCCATCCATCCATCCATCAGCAGTGGCCAGAACAATTTGTTTTCCAACATGTATACCAGTCTGTGGGGTCAGTCCCGACTATCAACGACAGATGTCTTGGTGTAGGGTAGAAGGTATGTGCCTATCGTGGAAGTGTTAAATAAAATAACATACTAAGCTTGCGTGTGTGTATATATATATTTATTTAATTTTAATACAAAGGGAAAGCAATACATTAATTACATAATTTCATAGATATATACATAAAAATGTAATAATATTCAAACATTAAAAACACGTCCTCAAAAAATTCATCATTGTGCATTTCCAGTTGAGCTCGCAAGTATGTCCAAGACTGATGGTTGTGCCGCCCCTGGTTCTCATGGGAAGAAGCCAGTGCACGCTATGTTTTGTATTGTATTGCATCCAAGCCAAGGATCACATAATGATGTATCCAGAAGATCTTTATGAGGATGGAGGCCACCTGTTCTGCCGATTTTGCTGCCACATGATCGACTTTCTCCAGAAGCATACCATTGACATCCATATGAAGTCGCAGAGACACCTGGACTGGAAAGCAGAAATAAAGAAAAGAAATGAAGGTAAAAGCACTATTCTATTCCTTTATCAATTTTGTGCTTATTCCCTTTTCCTTTTTTCCCCAGCCCACTCACTCATCCTTGTGGAGGCACACACTGCGGGACACCCCACACTATTAGCTGTCCCTCTACCCAGAGTCTTGTCCATTCACCACCCCCATGCCAAGGCTTACCCCCCTGGGCTGGGCTGCTGAGGAGGCTTCTCACTCCCTAACAGACATTGTAGGCAAGCCCCGGATTTCCCCCCAGGTCAGGGCCATAAGAGTAGAACCCCTCCAGAGGACATTGGTGGCAGTAGATAGAGGAACAGGTTGAGCCTTCATGTTGTGGGCTGGCATTTTTTTTTTTCTGGGGGCATGGACAGTCAATGATGTGCAGCGTCAACCCTGCCCCCTGAACATTCAGGTGTTGGTCGCTGCATTACACCCAGCCTCTGCCAGGGTCCATCAAGCACCAGACACACTCTCCTCCCTCCCCTCTGAGAAGGACAGCATTCCTCTGGACACTCCATCCTTCTCCCCCTGGCTGGCCCTCCACCCTGGGTCTGTTCTCGAATGTGGGTCACTGGTGTTGCAAGCAGAAATGCAACCACTGCACCAGTGGGCTGGCCAGGAAGTGCAATCCTGCTACCCCCCGACATCAGTGCTTCTTGAACCCAGGTTGCTGGCATGGCCTGAGGTAAGGCAAGATGCCTCAGCCCTCTGCACCACCAGACTGGCTCATACTGTTCTGTTCCACTTGCTTAGTATCTTGTTTTTCTTTACGTGCTGGTTTTGGAATGTTAGATTAGTGACTATGCGCAAACTGCATAAAAATCAGTTATCCAGTTATCTAAATTATGTTTTTTGTGTCTTCCAGGTTCTGCCAGTCGTCAGCATCAACAAGCTCTCACAACATGTCTTGCCAGAGCAATGGCATCCTCATTGGAATGAAAGAAGTTTGTGCTGGACTTTGTTCAATGTCTGACATGGGTAGATATTCCTCTGGAAAAGGCTCCAGCTTTCCAAGAGTTTCCTCAGAAATACACCAAACAAGGAGGAACATGTCCTGGATCAGCACAACTGTGCAGCATGTATCTGCAAGAACTACACCCACAACATGAAGCTAACATAAAGAAAGAAGTGGAGAATGCCAACTTTTTTGTCTTTCTGGATGAAACCACAGACTCCTGTGGACGCAGCATGTTGGCAGTTTTGGCTCAGCCTTTGAATAAAGCTGGAAAACAGCCCATTCTGATTGTTGTGGAGTTCCTGCAGTGTGTTAACCATTCAACTGTATCACAGGCTCTACTGAGAGTTTTAAATGCCAATTCTGTGAACTTCGACAAAGTACTTGCAGTTGTTTCAGACAGTGCAAGTTATATGCACAAAGCATTTGGTTCAGTTCTCTCTGGAGTACTACCAAATGTGGTGCATGTGACTGGTGTGCCACATCTTCTCAGTCTTATTCTTGAAATCTGGGCAGACACCTTACAAGATCTGAACAGCGTGGCAGCTATTGTTAAGAAGGTGTTTTGTCAGAGCCCGATGTGCCGCCACCAGTTCTTGTCTTTTATGGAATCGAAAGACAATGTGACTCCAAAGATGCCAGTACACTCGGTCCTGACAAGATGGTGCTCGTGGGTCAATGCTGTGGACTATTTAGCTGAATACATGCCCATCATTGCTGTATTTCTACAAAGTGAAACATCTGGAGCAGCGACCCTCAAAAGGTTGAAGGACCTGCTAAAGGACAAATTACCAGAGATGATGACGCAAGCAACATTTGTAAAAGATCACTCAGTAGAGCTGGTTAGGCTCATTGAAGAGCTACAGTCCAACTCCAAGTCACATGGGCACAACATTTATTCAAAATTGCAAACTGTCCATTTTTTTTTAGACTTTTGCACAACAGCTGGTGCTCAGGATTGCAGGCCCCAGACTGTGGAAAGATTATCCAGATGCCAAGTACAGGAACGTGAGGCCTGTACCATTCTTTTTCAGACTCTGATGCTGCAGAGCAATGAGAAGATGACAAACATTTTAAGCCACCACCCCTCCTTGAACATTTTTGATGCAGCAAGAGTCTTCAATCCCCAGCAGCTACCAACAGTGGAGAAGAATAAAGCAAATTACACCAAACTGATCCCTGGACTTTTCCAGGTCTTAAACATGGAATGGCACGCATATATAGCTGTAGCCCAGACAATTCCATCGGACTTCAACCTGTCAGAATGGTGAGAGGCACAGTATGTTGCACTGCCAGAGCTCACTGCCATTGCCAAGCAATACATTTGGCTTCCAGTGAGCACAGCCGATGTAGAATTAACATTTTGGTGTACTCAGACCTGCTGAAGGACACCCGGCGGACTTTAACAGAGGACAATGTAAAACTGCTTTTCATTTTTAAGTACAATAAAAATATATAAAGATTTTTAAGGGTGGTTTCTAAGTGGCACTGAAAGGAGAGTGTGTGTGTGTGTGTGTGTGTGAGTGTACGTACGGAATAATATCACAGTATCAGGAAATGTGTTTGCTGCTAGCATTCATTTTTGGCTCACAGTGCAATACTAATGTTACTATGGATGTAATTTGTAGGAAATTGATATTTTGAATTGTTTGAACTCTATAATATTTCTTACCTTGTATAGATATTAAATAAAGTTTGGTTATGCATGTTTGGGAAATTGATATATTTACATTTTTAAGGATGGTTTCTCAGTGGCACTGAAAGGAGAGTGTGTAAGTGTATATATGGAATAATATCACAGTATCAGGAAATGTGTTTGCTGCTAGCATTCATTTTTGCCCCACAGTGCAATACTAATGTTACTATGGATGCAGTTTGTAGGAAATTTATATTTAAAATGTTTTTAATTATCTATACTGCTTGCCTTTATAGTCTAGATATATTGTTAAATAATAAAGGTTGGGCATTCTTAGGCAATTGGTATTCTGAATTATTTTCAATTATGTAATTGATTGCCTTATATAGCTTTCATAAATGTTTGGTTATTTTGTATTATGTCTTATCTTTTCGGTGTTGTACTAAAAATTATCTATCTGGAAACGATGCAAATAGGATGTTGAGAGCCCCACAATTTCCCCACAATAAATCTAAAAAATCCCTGCAATTTGACCATGATTTTTCCGCAACTTTCCAGTGCCCCTGTTAATGGGCTATACACCTGCACTTTGTCTGCTGCTTTGTCTTATCCCCCTACTTAAGATGCATCCTAAAATTGTGATTGAAGGCAACATTGCCCAGCTGTTTATATTTTATCTTGTAACTGCCTGACCTGTATCTAACTCACAAACATAGTACTATCTGTACTCGTTTCCAGTTATGTCATCTGCTGCGCTGTGTAACCTGTACCACCTGTATGTACCAATATTGTACTCACTGTGCTTTAAATGTACTCTGGATTATTGTTACTGTACTGTATTATGCCTGTTCCTCAACCCTTTCCCCCCAGGACGTATCTGGAAACAAGCAGTTCTGCTCAGTATGCCTTCCTGGTGAAACTTTTAAATAAATGCATAAATAAATAAAATACAGGTGAAGTGCGGGGAAAGGTTGTTCCAAAAGGAGGGAAGATGAGAGGAGAAACTCAATTGTCCAGCAACAGATTTGGAGAAAGACATGGAGAAAGTGCAGGAGTCCCTGGAGTGAGGTGCATAAGAGGTGGAAGGGTTGGGATGGGAGAGAGGAGAGGTAAGGAGGGAGAGCTGAGAACCAGTATTTAGAAATGAAAGACGCACAGTGAATGAGGCAGCAGGAGGCAAATGGTGCAATAAAGAGGTTAGTGTATAGGGAGCAGTGATGGGTAGGAGGGGGAGCATTAGCTGCAAAGCAGAAGAAGGTCATCTTGAGTGTCCAGTCTGGCAAGAGAGGAGGAAAGGGCAGCACCATAGACCACATCCACATATTTTACATAGTAACAAAATGCAGTTATTTTCCAAATGAGGGGAGGAGAAGGACAGAGCACTGGGGGATGATATCAAAAAGAAATCAACAAAGGGTGATGTGGTGCTAATGGAAGAGCTTAACCCACTGAAAGTGGACTGGGTGATCCCAAGGCCAAGAGCGTAATTTGTCAGGAATTTGCAAAGGTGCTACAGAATTGTTGTTTTGTGCAGTGGGTCAAGGAACCTACCAAAGAGGGGGTTATCTTGATTGTGGTATTCTCCAATGGAGCTATGGAGTCCAGTGACCACAATTGTGTGGTTTCTGCTTCCTCCATTAATGTAATTATAAATTGTAAATGTAATAGTAGGATGTTATCCCTGGTGGTAAGTAAATCATAGTAGCAGTTGATTAATAAACTATGACAAGGCTGTATCAATTTAATAATGAGGCGAGAGGTGGGTGGGACAAAGGGCATCTCAAATTAATGCTATTCAGTGTATGTTGTACTGTTCATATATAATCAATGAAACTAATAACATTTTTTTCCATAAAACAACTCAGTGTGGCTTCTCATATCCCTTGAAGCCCATGGGCTAGATTCATAAAGCTTTGCCCCAGTGCAAACCCCATTTGCCTGGTACAAGCTGGGTTTAGCGCAATGGTGCTATTCACAAAAGCCCAGTTTGCACCATTAGAATGGATTTGCACTGGGCAAAGGGTTCAGGGGGCCATAATTCAAATTAGGGGGTGAGCACCTGCATAATGGCGCTATGACATTCACAAACCATTTTCTCCACCCAAAAGCCATTTGCAAAGCTCCCTTGCATGGAGAAAATAGCACTGACCAAGATCTGGCAGTATTCCACACAACCATAGTGGCTGCCCAAGGTACTGCAGTGGCCCCCACACTCACAGCACTGTGACCTTTGTAGTCTAGTGGTACCTCCCCCCCTCCCCGGTCTCTGATTACCCTCCGGTTATGTGTAAAAGAAGTTTCCCTGGTAGTCCAGTGGGCCCTCCCCCGTTCTCTGATCACCGTCCTGTTATGTTTAAAATAATTGTCCCTGGTAGCCTATGGTCCATCCCCCCTCCTCGGTTTCTGATCGCTGTCCCTGTATGATAAAAAGAAGTTCCCTGATAGTCTAGTGGTCCTTTCCCCCTTCTCCATTGTCTGATTGCTGTCCCGTAAGTGAAAAAAATACTGTCCTGGTTGTCCCTTGCTCCCTCCCTCACCAATCACCTGCCCCATATACATGCAAATATACCCTGGTGGCCTAGTGGTGCCCTCCCCTGGCAATCACCATTCTGATACCCCAGAGTCATTAAAGCATTTATTCCCTGGTGATCTAGTGGCTTCCCCCCACCCCTCGCCAGTCGCCATCCGAAGAAGTGCACAGACAAATAAAGGAATGCATTCCTGGTGGTATTGTTCCCACCCCTCGGTGTCCTCCAATCACCGGCCCATCATACAATAAGGAATCTTCCTGGTGGCTATCAGTCCCTCCCCCACCCAATGACCCATCCAATATGTAGAAAATGTTAGCATTGGTGGCTAGTGGTTCCCCCCTCCCCACATCCCGATCCCTTGTAAGAGAAAGATCCCCGGTGCCCTGGTGGTCTAGTGGACCCCCACCCCCACTCTGTCAGAGATTGACCCCCACCCCGCTCCCCCAACCCACTCCTCAGCCAGCGACCAGCACAGCCCTCCTCTCACCTCCATGGCTGGCCGCCGACTGAACTCTGAATGAGATCGTACCATGCACAATAGCATTCTACTATACACTAAAAGGACATTTGCCTAAATGTTTCTCTCTTTTTTTGAATTACAGGGAAAAACAGCTGCTGTGTCATACAGGAACAAGCTAAAAATTCCAGAAACAATCAAACTACAGTGCGTCACCTACCATGACCAGCTACTGTAGGACAATGACAGTTTTAGAAAATAATTTTTTTTACTGTTAATCATTTTTAATGAAATCATTCAATTTATACAGAAACTCAAGATGAATACAAGCACATATATATAAACAGTGGGTGGACCAGAAACATGCTAGCATTCTACAGATACATACAACAACATGCAGAATATCAGAGTATGAAAATATATATGGCAAACGTTTAGCACAATTAGTAATCAGAACAATACTGGGGATGAAATAGCCAATGTGGACCAGAGAGATGCACAGCAGTTCAGGGCCAGTACCAGGGATCATCTGTGTCCTGTGCTCAAAAGCCTTGGTCCAGGGAACAGAGAAGTGAGGAAAAGAAGGGGGACCACATCTGGTAATGCCCAGATAGATTACCCTTCAGCAAATGGGAGAGACAAGTAAACTGAGCTAGCTGTGTTATTGGTGATTTCCATTACCCTAGAGAGAGGACAGTTTGGGTGCACCAATAATGGAGAAGTAATTGCTTGGCTTTCACACTGACAGTGATTAGCCATAGCAACTTCCTGACCTATATGTGTGGAAATTAGGGCGATATCCCAAGGAGATAGAGGCAAAGGGAAAAGGGCAGATCCACTTCCAGGACCAAGCAGCAGATGTGAAGCACTTCCTTCAAGACCTCCTGTAGTAGGCGGCATCTCTGAAGGTTATGTGGGAGGTCTCCCACATGATTGCAGACATGCATTTAGAAGATTGTGTATGGGCAAACATACACAACAAGGCTGTGTTTCAATCGAGAGGTTTTCATGTTAAAAAGAGACCTCAAGAGCACAGCTTGAGAGGTCTCTTGTTACCATGGAAACCTCGAGATTGAAATTCAGCCTTGTGTAACCCCCTTGTTACCCGGGGTTACTAGAATCCCAGTAAGACCTAGTGGTAGGCAGGGAAGGCAGCTTGTGAAACTCCAGTTAAAAGATTTTAACACTGTCTCACTCTGTTCTCAGTCTCAGCTGAGACTGAGGGATGACATCACCATAGAACTATTGCAGTTGCATGAGCCACAATGGAATCTGCAGAAGGGAGTTAGAGTAGAATGTTGGGAGGTTTGAACAGTCAGTCTGTGGCAGTTGGAGTTTGGAGATTGTTGTGAGAGGAGCACAGCAGCTCTGTGCTCAGGCTCTTGGAGCCTCAGCCCTGAAATAAGGCCACATTTAGGGAAAGGTGTGTATTTCCGCCAAAAGAGAGACACAGTAAGTTTTTTTAAAGTGGTGGAGACCGCTGATTCGGGTCTCTGTGCCCCATCCCTCATGGAATGGGGCAGGAAGGTTTACCTGCTATTCCAGGGGCAACCCCCTGGCTACAGCTAGAGGAGAAGCTGCCTTATTTTGTCCACGAGTGTGGGGTACAAGAAGATTTCGTGATTCGCCCGTGGGGCACCTGCAACTGAAGGGTGAGTTCTGCTCTTTCTAAAGGGCCCATGTTTCATCTTGAACTGTGTTAAAGTGGGGATTGGACTACTGAAGTAGTGGGAGGCCTAGAGTAATAGGCTTAGTCAAAAGTAAAAGTATGTTCAAGTCCAGCACATAAGGGAAGTCGAGACACACGCATCTCCTCTACATGTCTTGACTTCCCTTATGTGCTGGACTTGAACATACTTTTACTTTTAGCTAAGCCTAGTGATGAGTGAAGTACCCAGACATGGGATTGGAAGGAAAATTCCCTCTAGGAGTCAAAGGCTCTAAGATGGTTTGGGGAGCCACCAATTGGAAAACTGGTTCATTCCCATAATGGACATCTGATCAAGTGGCCGGCGGGGGAGCTGGGCCATGGGGAAAAACCCAAGTAGTGTACAAGTCGGGTTGCGTACCCAAAGCTGCATGCAAGTCTGGGCTGTGCACATGATGGGTTCAGAGCCTGAGGGCTGAAATGTGAAAAAGTGTTCTTTTTATCTCTAATCTGCATTACCAGGAATGTAGCCCCGTGGGGGTCCATATATGCTTTGTTTGTTCAGTTTGGATATGAATAAAAGCCACACTGTAGAATCCCATTCCTGGTTTTGGACATTACAGTTATTGCTTCCTGTGTTTGGATTTACTTGGGTGCCCCTGTGCAGAGTAGCCAAACCTAGGCCCTCTGTGCCAAGTAACCTAGTCCTCCCCGAACCCAGTCCCCACCAGGTACTGCTGTCAGCTTCAACAGCATGCCACCTGTCGTTTTGCAAAAAGGCAGGGGTGAGGGGTTACACTTGAATGTGTATGGTTGTTCACAGAAAAACTAATTCCGTCACCATTGCAGTTCTTTCAGGTGCTACTCACTCCCAGGATCAGCTCACTCACCACTGCGGCCGCTTCATTGGGTGCCTAGGTTTGAAAAAGGCAGGTGTGCAAAGGTGTTCTATGTTGTTATGTTGCAATAATGATGTACCTAGTGCAGCACAGCATCATGATGTCACTACTGCAGCACAACAAGACTGTTCTAGGTATGGATTTCCATGCTGAACAGCATTCCACCATACATTATAATGAGCTTGCAAACTACCAATGGTATCAATGGTCGAAGTACTTGGTTGGATGAGCTCTCCCAGGGGCCTAAAGCCTCATGTTTCTCATGAGAACCAGTGGAACAGCACACCCCCTACCATATGCAAAGGGTGCTGAGTGGGAATCCTCCAAATAAGGAGGAATCTGAGAGGCAGAAGTGTTGTTTGGGTAAGAGACTGGAGTTTCTTCCAGGGCTGGGTCAAGGCCATGATAGTGAAGCAGTGCTTGAGGGAAGTAGGTAGAGGCCCATACAGATAAGAAGATGGCGGAGTACCCTTACATGGGCAGCCTCTATATGTGCCCAAAGTAGAGCATCATGAGTGACTCCTCTTCTTCTGGAAACTAGCATCCTATCTCCCTACTCTCCACTCTGGCTAAACTCCAGGTACAACTTGTTCTCTCCCCAACTCTTTCCTTTTCTTGACTCAGCTTCCTTCTTCCTTCTTCCCTCCTTTTCAGTCTGGATTTAGGACATCCCACTCCACCTCCACTTCACTCTTCCAGCTCACTGGTACTATCCTTTTTGACATCTACGAGGGACTAGTCACCTCTGCCATCTTTGTTGATTTGGCTAAAGCTTTTGACACTGTTGCCCACACGTTTTCCCATACAAGCTTATGGCAACTGGACTTGCCACCTCCTCAGTTGAGAGGTTCCAATCCTACCTTGAGGGCAGATCTCAGGCTGTCCATATTGGAGGCTCCCTCACCCAAATACTCCCAGTTTCCTCAAGCATCCCCTTTGGGTATGTCCTTGGCCCAATTCTTGTCTGCATTTTTCTAATCAACATCCCCATTGCCTTCTCCTCTGTGTCCATTTAGATGTATGCACATGACACAGTACTCTTTTCCATCGGCTTCTCTGCCCTTGCCTCACGGCTCAGCTCCATCTGGACTTTTAACAACAGCTAGCACTGGTTCCATGAAAACCAATTGTCCTTCAGCACTAAGAAAATGGTCTCCATGACTTTTGGCACCTGGCAGAGGCTTGCTAGACTCATCCCTCTCCCCTCTCCCACCCTTCCTTATCCTTGATGGTGCAGTGATTGTGGATGTCTTCTCCTTTAAGTACCTCAGGATATGGTTGGACCATCACTGATTTTTCTGTTCACATTGACGCAATCCACAAGAAGATTCACCCCAAACTTGATGCGCTTTACAGGAATAACAGGACCATCCCACTTCCTGCCTGCAGATAGAGCCACTTGAAGATGATTCTCCCCATTTCTGACTATGGTGACATTGTTTATAGGGCTGTTCCTCAGTCTACCTTATCCAGACAGGACCCCCTTCTTTCACTCCTTGTGTTGATTTGCCCTCAACAAATCCCTGTGCACTCACCATTGTTCTTTGTACACCTCCATCTCTCTCACCTCCCTTGATGCCAGGCGCTTTGCCCACTGTGCCCTCTTTGCCTTCAAATTTTGGTTTGCCCTCCCCCGTATTGCATCTCTCTTCACCCCCCCATTACCTCTTACTCCCTTTGCAACTCTTGCTGTCAATCTCTTGCTCTCCCCCAAAATGAAATCCCCTGTTGGAGAAGCTGTCTTCTCTTTCTGATTCCATGAACTCTGGTCTCTCTCTCCACATCTATTTACTCTGTTCCTTCCCTTCATGCTCTGAAAATTTTCCTCTATGATTTCACTACTCACTCCTGCAGTTGATGGGTCTTGGACTTTTGTGCACTGTCCTCCACTCTACACTGTCACTAGAATAGCCCCCTCTCTCCTAGTTTTCAGCCCCCTACCCTCACCTCTTTTACTACTTTATTGTTGCTCACTGTATATTGTTGTTATTTTTCTTCTTCTTCTTCTTCAATTTATTGTATAATTTCTGCTCAAAAACATTGCCTGTAATTGCTCATTTTGTTATATTTATTTCCATTAATATATTTTTTAACATTTTCTCCTCTTCCCTCTCACTCCCCGCATGACATATCTGGAAACAAGCTGTTACCAGCTCAGTAGGTCCTTCCTGGTAAAACTTTTGAAATAAATAAATAATATTCAGATGGCAGGAATTCCATAAGCACTTTCTGTAGCACAGGACAATAATGCTAAGGAGCTGAAAGAGATCCACTGGCATGCCATCCCCTGGGGCATTGCCTCTGGCAAGAGATGTCAGGGTCTGCTCAATTTCCTTTTGTGTAAAAAGAGTTTCCAATGAGTTGCCCTGCTCCTTAGTGAGGCAAAGACTGGATAGCAAGGAAAAGAAGGACTGCTATAGTGAGAGGTCTGTGGGACCGTGAGAAGAGTATAGGGAAGTATACAAATCCCTCATAACCCCACTAATGCCCTCAGTTAAACAGTCTCATGGCACACCATCTTCACAAAAATCTATTCAAATAGACATGTTCAATAAAGAACAGTTATGTAACAACTTACCACAATAGTAGATCTTCGAGGGAATCTCTGTCATCAGGTCACACCTATGGAACTTAGCCATCAGGTGTCAGGATCCCATGAAAGCTTTTTCTGCAGCAGTCTATTAAGGTCTGCCCATGGCAATGTCAGACTCCGACGTCACACACCCTACTGTATATAAGTGCGGGTGGCCCCACTCCCCTCTCAGTTCTTTCCCTAGCTGGAGGCCACAGGTGACAGGAGCCCCACCAGAGAACCAAGGAGAGAGAGAGAAGGTGCCCGGCTAGCAGAAAGGCTGGAGCAACAGGACATCCAAGCTGTAGAGAGAGACAGAGAGAGAGAGAGGATGCAGGGAAGAACAGCATGACTTGATGACAGAGATTCTCTCGAAGATCTACTGTTAGGCTAAGTTCTTACATAACTGTTCTGTCTTCTTTGGGAATATCTCTGTCATCAGGTCACACCTATGGAACGAGTCCCAAACAGTGTTGACAGCAAGGACAGTCTAGGAGGCAGAAGGCCAGAGACCTAAGAAAGAAGACCCTGAAGCACAACTAGGCCAAGTCCAGCCCTTCTTCTACAGGAACTGTCCACACTGTAGTGCTTGGTGAAAGTGTGGACAGTATTCCGAGTGGCAGCAGTGCAACTCTTGGCTGCAGACACATTCCTGAAACAGGCAACTGAAGTGGCCATACCCCTGGTGGAGTGGCCCTTAACAGCCCCAATAAGTTCCTTACCATACTTTCTATAATAAAAAACAATATAGTTGACCAATCATTTGGACAAGCACTGTTTTGAAACTGGAGCACCCTCTCTACCAGGGGTAAAAAGAAACAAACAACTGAGAGGATTTTCTGGAGTCCCTCGTATGGTGTATTTAGCAACACAAAATTCTATACACATTCAAAGTATGAAGCAATGTTCCCCTGGATTGGCATGCTGTGGTAAATAAACAGGCAGGTGGACCGACTGACTTAGGGTAAATTCAGACATCACCTTGTGAAGAAACTCAGGCTTAGTACACAAAGAGACCCTGTCTTTGTGGAAAATCAAATAAGGCTGCTCACACATGAGAGCCTGTAGCTCTGAAATTCTTCAAGCAGAAGTAATAGCAACTAAAAATAATGCTTTCCAAGACAGAAAATGTAGCTCACAAGATGAGGCTGGCACAAAAGGAGGCATGGTAAGCTTCCCCAGAACAAAATTCAGGTCCCAAGCCAGAACCGGGTTACAAATAGGAGGCTTCAAGTGGAGAACGCCTCGTAGGAAAGTACAGGCCACATCCAGCTGTGCGACAGTATAGCCATCAATGGGCACATCAAAGGTTGATATGGCTGACAGATGCACTTTAAGAGAGGAGTATTTGAGTCCTGCATCAGACAAGGTCAGGAGATACTCCAGAACCTGGTTCACCAGACTGGTGAAGGGAACCAGGCTATGAGAAGTGGCTCAGAGAACAAACTGCTTTTATGTCATAGAGTAGGTGACCCTGGTGGAAGGCTTTCTGGTGGCTACCAGGACATCAGTCACCTTGTGAGACACACCAAAGTGAGCAGTCGTCCTCAGGAGCCATGCATGCAGGTAGAGGGACTTGAGATCTAGATGAACCACAGTCCCCTGAGCCTGCATCAACAGGCCCCTGCAGAGGGAAAGGGGAACTGGAGGTTCCACAGCCATAGCAGTAATGGAAACCATATCTGCTGAGGCCAGGAGGAGCCACCAGAATTAGAGTGTCACCCTCTATCCATAGCTTGATGAGCACCCTCTGAATCAGAGGAAAGGGTGGGAAGGCATACAGAAATCTCCCTTTCCAGGAGAGGGACAATGCTTCTCACCAGAAAACTCCAGGCCCTGGATCTAGCGAGCAGAAATGTGGCAGTTTTGCACTGAGTGTGGACGCAAAAATGTCCAGCTCTGGATGACCCCACTTCTCAAACAGGTCTTCTGCTACCGAGGTCAGCAATTCCCACTCATGCATGTTGGACTGTGATCTGCTGAGGCTGTCCACTAAGGCATTTTGGGTGCCTGACACATGGAAGGCTGACAGTTCTAGACCATGATCCAGAGCCCAGCACCAAACCCTCATTGCCTTCTGGCACAGAGGGTAGGAATGGGTCCCCCCTTGCTTGCTGATGTAATAAACTACACTGAGATTGTCCAACTGCACCAGAAGAGGGCCTGGAGAGAGATGGTTCTGGAAGGCATACGGAGCTGCCCTCATCTTCAGGATGGTTCTGTGGAGGTGAGTCTCCCAGTGGGACCAGAGACCCTGAGCCTGATAAGGACCAAGATGGGCTCCTCAACATAGACCCGAAGCATCCATGGTGAGGATTTTGTGAGGGGTGGAGATAAGAAAGGGAACCCCCTTTAAGAGATTGTCCGGGTCCATCCACCGGTGAAGCACTTTGCACACTGGTGAGGAGACAAAGACCAGCTGGTCTGCCTCATCTGAGTGCTGATCTCACTGAATCCTCAGGGTCCACTGTGGGTTCCACATGTGCAACCTGGCCAGAGGGACCATAACAGTGGTTGAGGCCTGAGGAATGTCCTAACTGGGACATGCCGGCTCAGCCACCTCCTGGGCCTGGGCAATAAGGTGGTCAGCCCTGTCTTGAGGGAGTAAGATCATGCCCTGAGTAGCATCTAGGTCTGCCCCTATGTACTGCAACTGGTGAGATGGGGACAGCACAGACTTGGGCTGATTAATAGTGATGCCCAAGGACTGGATTCCACTTCAGTGTCTTCCTCCTCAGGGAGGATGAGGTCTGAAGCAGAAGCCAACAAGTGGAGTACCAGTGGCTCTCTAGAAGGCATGGGACAAATGGCTCAAACTGTTGTTGATGCCGAGGCAGCACCCAATGGCATGGATGACAATGGCCCAGGCCATAGAACAAACTATTATATGACAGATGTCGTGATGGAGGAGAGAATAGCGTTAAGGTTGACGGCGGGAAAAGGAATTACAGGCATCAATTGAGGGGTGCAGAGCCATCCAGAGGCCTACAGGCCAATGCCCCTTCTCAGCCCAGTGATGGCTTGGAGAAGAGTCCTCTGTGGGGGGCCTGATAGGAGCAGAGGCCTGTATGGAGTGAGGTGCCAATCCTGAAGCAGTCAATAGAGAAGAGGAGAGTGCCGGCCTGGTTGCACAGAGGGCTGAGGCACTGGACGCCTTACCTCACACCACGCCGGTGACCCGTGTTCGGGAACGAGCATGGGCTGCCAGGGGTCAGCAGGGGTGGAGAAGGATTGAGCGCCTGATGGCTACTCTCCTTCTCCGGGAGGAGGGATCTGCAAGCCTCGTCACAATACCGCCACCTGGGGGAACTCGGGTGGAAGGTGCGGTAAAGGAGGTAACAGTGCTGGGAGGGGCTGGACATCAGCTGAGGGCTGGAGCAAAGGTACATCTCAGTGTGCCTTTGACTCATTGGCCCTCCAAGTTGCTGGTGTCTTGGGGGTGGGACAGAAAAAGCAGGAAAAATACTCCCAGCATTGGCGCCGGTAGACGGGCTTCGGAGACAGTGTTTGGAGGATTCCAGTGGGGGTACACGTGCAAGGTGCACACTCCATCTATGTCTGGAGGAGTTGGAGGCTCCTCCACCCCATCCTGGGGGTCATCTGCAGCTCAAAGTTACTGAACGGGGCACCCCTATATGCAGGCGACTCCCGGGGCAGAATCTGATGCAGGTCACCATTGAAGCCCTGAAGAGTGGAGCCAATGTGGGCAAGGCAGGAGCATAAATACAGAGTAAAAAAAAAATATTAAAATGGAGAAGCGGAACTGCGGAGAGGAGGAAGAATCCAACGGAGACCGAGATTGCTGACTGGGGGACTGGTCCTTAGGTGGGTCCTTGTCCCACCGAGAATGTTTCCTTGAGGATTTGTCCCAGGCTTTTGCCTGAGAGCCCAAAGAGGACACTGGTGACTGGGGGCGGCTGGAAGACCCCTGCTGTCTGCTGGCTGCCTGTTGCTCCATGAAGAACTTCTGCAAGGCTTTCCTGCATCGATGCCAGGTGTTGAGGTTGAACTTCAGGCAGGGCTTGCAGTCAAGAACATTCTGGTCGGGCCCAATACAGCAGACAAAAAGTTCATGGTCGTCGGTAGAAGAAATCTTCTTTCTGCTGTGGCAGCGATGGAAGAGAGCCAATGAGGGATTCGATCTTGCATACAAATGACAAAAGAATCACTTTAAACTAAACTGATTCAAAGGCAAGTATCAAAGAAAAAAGGTAAGTAGTTTTGATGGTTGAACTGAGTGAGGAAGCTTCCGTGGAGTCCTTGCACGAATTGTCGATGGCGGGAAAGAACTAAGGAGGGAGCAGGGCTGCCTGTGCTTATATACGGTGTGTGATGTCAGAGCCTGACATCGGCGTGAGCAGCCCCTAATAGACTGCTGCAGAAAAAGCTTCCATGGGATCCTGATGGCTAAGTTCCATAGGTGTGACCTGATGACAGAGATATCCCCAAAGAACATCTCTAAATGCTAGTGGCACTTCATTTAGTCAGTGTATACAAAGGCCAGCTGGACATTTTCAATACATTCTAATGTAGCCCGGCAAAATGACACACCTTAGGCATTATTTATGAGGTTTTTTTTGGCATGCCAAGGAAATCATAATCTATTAGGAAAATATTTTGAAGGCATCAAAAACCAAGTACACAAACTCATGCAAAGTCCTTGTCAGTTGCAAAGAAGACCAATGAACAATTGATTAAATTGTATTCAATTAGGCGAAATCTTCTGCAGACAGGTACAAGGCAAACAGGTGGGCCATCAACCTAGCAAAACGATCGTCAACGTTTCATGCTTCCGTGCTTTGTCAAGAGGATACTGAGCAAGCACCCCATTAGCCCTCAAATACTAATTCCTCTTAAAGGGCTCGTACACGTCAATCATAAGTACAATGAGTGTAATAGTGCTCAATAAACATGCAAGTGAATTTTACATAAAAACATCCTAACAGACTAGTACCATGTTCATTTAAACAACCTTTCTAATACATCCATGAAGGAGAGAATTGTTGAGTACCCAGAGACCAGACAGCACAGGACCCAAGGCAGCATGGATTCACAGCGGGAAGGTCATGTCAGATGAAACTAATAGATTTCTTTGACTGGGTGACCAAAGTAGTAGATCAGGGAGGGGCTATGGACATGACCTACTTAGACTTTAGCAAGGCATTTGGCACAGTCCCACACAGAAGATTAATATACAAGTTAGCTAGCCTGGAAGTGGGTCCCAAGATGGTAGCCTGGGTAAAAAATTGGCTGGAGAACAAGACACAGAGGGTAATAGTAAATAATAGTAATAGTCCACTCTGAAGAAAGGGGGTTACTACTGGGGTACCGCAGGGTTCAGTTCTAGGACTAGTCCTCTTCAATGTTTTTATAAATGACATTGCAGAGGGACTGGAAGGAAAAGTATGTCTCTTTGTGATGGCACAAAGAACAGGGTTGATACACAAGGTGGGGTGGAAAGATTGAGAAGGGACTTGGCAAGGTTGGAGGAATGATCAAATGTATGGCAGCTTAGATTCAATGCTAAAAAGTGCAAAGTAATGCACCTGGGAAACAAAAACCCAGAGGAAGAGTACACTATGGGGGGGGTGAGATACTAACAACAACAAAAATGGAAAAGGACCTGGGGGTAGTCATATCAGATGACCTAAAGGTGGGCAAGCAATGTGAGAGGGCAGTAAGGAGGACTGGGGGGATACTGGGATGTATAGGAAGAGGCATCACCAGTAGAAAACAGGAGATTGTTATCCCTCTGTACAGACAGTTGGTGAGACTCCATCTGGAGTACTGCATGCAGTTCTGGAGACCCACTCTCCTCAAGGACATTGACAGGATGGAGGCAGTCCAGAGGAGGACAACTACAATGGTGCAGGATCTGCACCAGAAGACATATGAAGAGAGACTTAAGGAGCTTAATATGTATACCCTCGAGGAAAGGAGGGAGAGGGGGGACATAATAGAAACTTTCAAGTACCTCAAGGGAATCAGCAAAGTCCAAGAGGGTTGCATCTTTCAGAAAAACAGATGTGCAAGAACAAGTGGGCACAACATGAAATATAGAAGGGGGATGGCTCAGAGGTAATGTGAGGAAGTATTTTTTCATGGAGAGGGTTGTGGACGCATGGAACGGCCTTCCTGAGGAGGTTGTGGAGTCAAAAACAGTGGGGAAATTCAATAATGCATGGGACAGACATAAGGCAATTCTAGGGATTGGGGATAGGAGGAAGAGGGCTGTTGGTTAACTAGGATCTGCAGCTTATCCATTAGGTAGGGAAATGGGCAGACTGGGTGGGCCAAGCTGACCTTATCTGCCATCAAATTCTATGTTTCTATGTTTCTATCCTAAAGTTGCTGATTTACAATTTGATGGGGTTTTTTTGTGTTTTGTACAGAATTTGATATTCTTTCAAAACAGGATATTTTATTTACAGAAACTAACCAATTCAAATATGACAACATTTATACTGCAGTATAAACTGCTATAGCTCCTCATTTTTTCTAGGATTTTTTTGACAGCATAACTTAAAAGATTTTGTAGCATACTAAGTACATGCTAGTACATGCGAGACAATGCCACCTTATCGTTGAGACCTGGAGGTACTGTAGCACATGTTTTAAAGACTCAGTACTGCTCCTTACATGCCAAAATTTGGTCTATATTGCTTCCTCCTGGCCCCACTTTTATCTTTTCAAACCCCACAAATGACCAGCTGTGATTGGATGGGTCATTTGTCGAGCAAACATGGAGTACTGTAGCATACTCCTGATTACCACTGCCAGTTGCTCTCATATATTCCCACACCCTTTCCTTCAGTCTCCTTTTGATGTGGCCCACATAATATGCCCCACATTTACATCTCATGGTATACCGTCACTACATCAACAACTTATCTCGCCATGCAAATAACATACATGGTGTCGCAACTGATAAACTCAGTTATATCTATTGCAGTCCCAACACCTGGGTTAACAACCATGTCAATGCTCTCTATGTTCGTACAATATTTACATCTTTGGCATTTCTGGCACCCTCTAGGTAATGGGGAAAGCCAAGTTGAAACTTTCTTATGGGCTGGCTGATAACTGTGTGTTGCTTTATCACCAATATTAGCAGGACATCAGTAAACCATTTGTGGGGGATCTTTCACATATTCTTTCAAGTTTTGTTCTGCTATCCTCGGTCCAGCACCCCTGATTGTATCCCCAGCTCACAGACAGCAACATATGTGTAGGTACTTGTACTAATCTTAGGGCAGAGACACTTATGGTATAAGCATCATTGTCAGGATCTGTGTTTTACTGTATTTTACTAATTCATATTATGCTCAATTATGTTTTACAAATGGGCTCTATGATGCCAGTTCGACAAGAAAAATGTTGACTGGAATCACAGCGCCAGGCTTCATGTTAACAGCAATTTGCAGTCAGCATGGAGCCGCACACATCAGTATGTTTTTTCTTCGGGGTGCTTTTGCCTCAAACCCCCATGGGGGGCTCTGCCCCCACACCCCTGTACTTTAGGATTTTAACTCCAGGTCAGAGTTAGTTCAGGGAGGGGTGCAGGTTGGAAAGGGGTTGCCCGGTCCCAGCGGAGACTTCTACGGCGACATAACGCTGTTGTCGATATTGACACATGTCATCATAGAAAAGTCGCTGTTCAGGAGCATACCTTGCCAATGTATTCTAGTCCTAGGAGATGCTTTCCATTATATTTTATTGTATAATCATAAGTTAGGCAACAGTGCCACCTTTACTGCTTGTGCATCACTGTAACTGCAAGTAACCTTGGACACACAGAACCTCATTGTATTCAGGTATCTTTGCTAGCTAAGCAACTTCTTATGTTATTTAGGACAGTTACTCAGGCCACCTGATGTTTGGCCAATTACACACATTTTATGTATCTTCTTTAGCTGTTTCTATAGTAATAATCAGAGTATAAGACCTTTTGCAGCACATAGCTTCTCTGAGATGAGACTAGACTAGAGACTGCAGCCTACATAAGTAAGGAAACTGGAAGCTCTCCCAGTGTTTTCACTGTTGGTAGTAAGCCTGTATCATTATTATTTGCCAGTAATAAATTACATTTATTACTTGTGCTCCACTTGCCTGTTGTCTCTTCCTTTGTGCCATTCCAACAAGAACCTGAGAAAGGTAATTTTATTACCCTGTTACAGTTGGTCACTGTGTGCAGGTTGGAAGGTGCAAAAGAAGATTCCATTTAATTTATTTTGAATGTCAAGTAGTGAAGTGCAACTTTTGCCTACTTGGACCTACTCATGCTTACAGTGGTAGCGATCTTGGTCTTGGGTGTGGCAGACCCACACCAGACTCCTTACACTCCCTCTGTGAATGACAGCGTACCACCCTGGCATTACCGTTTACCCATCGGGGACCGGAAAGCGGTTGGGTGATGACAGCAAGGATTTTGTCCAGTTTTCTGACTGCTTCTTTGTTTGTTTGTCTACCCCTTATTTGTCATGTCTGATCTGTACACAGAACTGAGACTGAATGTCTCAAACTACCTCACATCCCATGGCGGATGGACAGATTTCGCACTGGACACAAAATTTGCTGACAAACCATTGCTGCTAATATCCAACCACTACCTTGAGTCCAAACAAACAACCAAAAATACAACCTTAAGGATCTTTTGGTTGCGGCTCTATATACTGCTGTTGAGAGTCTCACAACTAGGTGTGCCTCCCTTGAACTGCAAAATGTGTCTCTAAAAAAAGAGATGGGCTTGCAGGCATCGAAGTTACAGAAAAAGGAACAGAAATTAGCTGAGGAGACACAGTCACTCCATGATGCCAATAACAGACTGTTGCACTGTACTGTTCAAGACACTGAGCATGAAATTTGCATGTTGAGAGATGATTGTGAAAGGTTAAAATGTGATAAGAAACAGCATATTTGAATGATATTTTGAGTGATACTAATGAAAGTTTGAGAGAGTAGAATGCTGAGTTGAGAGAGTAGTATCAGAGAGTGAATCATGAGCTAGATAAAGAGCTTAGGGAAAACGTTGAATTTGGCACCATGAACAGAGTGCTGCAGTGTGATATTGAAAAAGGTATTGAGCAGGGTACTGCAAGAGTTTGTCACAAAAAATGTAGGGAAAAGATGGCAAAGTTGCACCATCAGTGAGAGGTTCTTGCCGGCCATGTTGAGGCCATGAACAGGTTTCAGTATATGCCTATAGACAATGCACTATCCAGCGATGGTGACTCTGACTTTGATGATGAGGCATGCCACATCACACGCAAGTCTAACCCCCATGGTGGTGTAATGCCCACCAGCCATCCACAAGATGGCACCAATGTCAGCATGTACTCTGCGTTGCCACATCTACACAAACATGGCAGAAGCCATGTACAATGCCAAGATGGCAGCCCCCATGACACAGATGGACAGCCTGTATTCCATGGTGCACCCCAGCTTGCTCCCCTCACCAGGGAGGACATAGCAGAGGTGCGTGGCCTAATTCAAGAGGCTATTAGTAATATCACTGTACCAGAGGACCAACAAAGTGCCATCTGGGACCAAATTGATAGAATGTTTGCAGACACTGCCAGTCAGGATCATGCATACAAGGCAGTCACTGATGCAGTAGCAGAAGCTGCCACAGCACCATGGAACGTATTGAGCTGAATGCAATTCCTCATACTTCCAACCCCTTGCAAGTTGCTCACTCTGTCCAGCAAATTGCCCAAAGTATCGGACAGATGGGCTCAACTGATAATCTCAGTTGTCACTTGGAGGAGGTGCACTCCCTTTGCAAGAAGCTTTCTGTCCAACCTGAGTACCAGGTTCAAGTCTTATTTTATTTATTTCTTTATTTTATTTATTTCAGTTTAGGATTAATACCTTTGAGTCCAGGACTCATTTTCAAAGGTTCCAGGTCATTATTGAACAAACATTACAAATATAACAGTGTTTACAGAGAACAGAAAACAGTTACACAGACATTCAAATACCAAAGAAATCTTATATATCCAACTAAAGGTTGAAGAGGATAGGGTAAATAGGGTTCAGCCTTGTAGTTCACTATTTAGTTGGTCAGTCTAGCCTAAGGGGGGTAGGGGGTCAGCCAGGGATGGCGTCGTTGTGGTGGAAGTGGTTTGTCAGCTGAGTGGGCCTCATTTGGGGATGGGGGGTTGATGAGATAAAAAGGGTGTGTGAAAGGGAGAGGGTTGGGTGGCTGAAATTCTGCCATATTAGTGCAGGCAAGCACAATTCTTTTTTGTGTCAAGAAGGGATCTGAGCCCAGATTTGAGTGATTCTGTAAGGTTAGCAGGTAACTCATTGTACCATTTTGGTCCTTGGTACAAGATGGAGTTCTGGGCGAGTTTTGTACTTTTGAATCACCAACCTGTCTGTAGCCATGCTTCTTATTGATTTGGTGGGAACTGCTGGCATACAGAGGCAGCCCAGTGCAGGGGGGAAAGCCCAAGAAGCACTTATTTCAGAAGTAGGCAGGTTTGGTATTGTGCTTTAAGATGGAGTGGGAGCCACCCAGTTTCAGTGTAGAGCGTGCAGGTGTTGGTGTTCTGGGCAGCCCCTGTGGCTAATCGACGGGCCTTATTTAGTAGGGGTGCTGACCCTGTTTAGGGCAGTTTAAGTGCCTGCCCCATAGATAGGCAGCCCATAATTTATGGAGGAAATCACTGAACTACTGATGGCAAGTTTCAGAGCATCTGGTGTCATAGAGTGCCTATGGCAATAGAGGACTCCAAGTTTTGTATTCGCTGACTTGATGACTGAGTCTATATGGCTGGAGAAGGTTAGTGTATCATCAAAGGTGATGCCCAAGTATTTGAACTTTATTACTTGTTCCAGTGTTTTACCATTATGGTTCTGGATGAGCAAAGGCTGGCATTTCTTTTTGCTTTGGGAGGTAGAGAAGAGAAGACTTTTTTTTTTTATGGTTTAGTAGTAGTTTGTTTTGTGTGAACCAGGATTCAAGCTTGAGGAAGCTGTCTTGGAGTTCTTGCAACAGACAATCGAACCTACCCTCTGGGCCAAACTCTCAGAGACAGTATGCAACTGTGAACCTCTCGCCTATAATGACATCACTGTGGCCCTCATAGCCACCAACTCCCGGGTTTCATTGGAGCCCGCTTGGCCTACAAGGTTAAGCAAAATGTGAAGGAATTCCCAGCGGCCTACCACTAATGGTTATGGCTCACCTACAAAACTGGCAAAGGCCTTGCAGGTGAAATTGCACACTGAGACCAAATTGAGTACAAGAATTTGTACATCTGGAACATGATTCAGGCCCTGTGGGAAAAGGTTGAGCTTAATGTTTACCCGAGTACTGACACCTTTGTGAATATTCTCACCAAAATGCAGTGTGCCTACCAGGTATACCTCTGTAATCTCGCTTGCAGTAAAACCAACAAGACTGCCACCATCCAAGCTCCAGCAGCAGCACAAGTAGCTGCAGTACAGACCACTTCAGACACCCCAACCCACTACAACATAGAGGGCAACAACCACAAATCTGACACTCCTTCTGATGACAAACAGTCACACGGGGGGGGGAGTGGAACTATAAAAACAACAGGAACAGAGACAGAAGCAACTGGAAAAATCCAAATGCCCAATTCGATGGCCAGAGCCGCAATGACCCTAGCTATCAAAGCCTCAAAGACAAAAACAAGACCCTCCAGAAACTGCTGGAGGAGGTCCATGCTGAGAGAGTGGCTAAGCCTATGCATTCCATAGCAACCCTCGCTCAGGTCGCTGGGCAACCATGCGGCCAGGGGAATCCTTTCCTGCCTTCAGCTACTGAACAAATGAATAGCCAAGGGAAGAATCCTTTTGTGGCTTTGGCTACTGGCCAGGCCAATGCGATGACCAAGGAGGAACCATCTGTGCAGGCCACTGTCACGCCTGTGATGTCACAGGTACATCTGTATCCTGTGCAAGACATACAGGAGGCCCAGAGAGATGCTGCAGGCCTCAGATTTCAGGAACAGGATGATGATAACAATTCTGAAAATGCAGATTGACAATTGCAGGCCCCAGTCCAGATTGTGAGTGATTTGATTGTTGACACAAATGGACGTCCTTGTGTAAAGGCCACGGTTGGGGGCCACCAACTTACCATGCTTCTGAATACCGGAGCAGCCATATCAGTCCTCCATGATGAGGACCCAGTCTCATCTGACTGGACTACTGGCTGGAAGACCAGTGCCCAGGATGTAGATGGTATGCAGATACACACATACTGATCTGTTCCTCTACCTGTGGTGGTAGGTCACCTCAGGACTAATTTTGTCTTTGACCTCATGGTATTACGTCATCACCCCAGCATATTAGGAATTTCCTTTCTAGCACTACACAGCTGTGTAGTGAACCTAGCCAACTGGCTACTTCTCCAGATCAAAGGACAATGTCATGCTGTCACCATTCCAGATTCACACGTGGTGGCAGCCATCTCCCATAACAACAAGGAGTATGATGTCATAGCTTTGTTCAAAAGTCAAGACCTGTTTTCTGAGCTTGCACCTTTGCTGCAAAAACACCTTGATGTGTTTGACACTAACAAGCATGACTGTGGTAGGATGCACACTACCATTGAAATCACAAGACCTGACCCTGTGAGGCAGAAGTAGTATCCATTCCCTGCTGAAGCCTTGCCATCACTGAGGGAGACCATCCAATCACTGCTTCAACAAGGAGTGATTAGGACCTGTGTCTCCACTGTCAATTCACCTGTCTGGCCTGTGAAAAAGTCAAATGGAGCTTGGAGACTCACAACTGATTACAGGAAACTCAATCAAGTTACCCCCAGCTGTGCCTCAACAGTAGCATCAGCACCTGATGTGCTCAAGCTGTTGACACCTGACAAAAAGTGGTTCACAGCCCTTGACATCTCTAATGGGTTCTGGTCACTTGCATTAGCACAGGAAAGCCAATACAAATTTACTTTCACCTTTGATGGACGCCAGTACACCTGGACCTGTCTTCCCCAGGGCTTCCACAACAGCCCTTCCCTATTCCATCTCCACATGATGGATGCCCTGCAAGGGTTCTCCACTCCCCAATGTCTCCTGCAATACATGGACAACTTGCTTTTAGCAACCACCATGAAAGAAGATCATTTGGTCCTTCTAGATGAACTTCTGTCTCTCCTCAAGAGAGCAGGCCTCAAGTGCAACCCCTCTAAGGCACAAGTGAGTGAAAAAGAGGTAATCTTCCTTGGCTTATGTATCACAGACCACGGCAGAAGCCCAGCTGTCAAGAAAATCCAGGGCTTGCAAGATCTGCCACATCCTACTAGCATGGCAGCACTCAGATACTTTTTAGGAATGGTAAACTACTCCAGGGATTTTATCCCTGACTTTGCCTTGAAGACTTTTCCCTTGTATGAAATTCTGAAAAAGGACTTCCCATGGAAATGGGGCCCCACTCACAATGAAGCTATAAAACAACTTAAGCAAGCCGTAGCCTCAGCCCCAGCACTGATCAATCCCAATTCAAATCTCCCATTCCATTTGGAAACCGCCACCTCTGATGTGGCCATGTCTGCAGTGCTGGCACAAAGGTACAATGGGTACTTCAGGCCCATTGCCTCTGCATCTCAGATGCTGTCCCCAGTAGAGAGAAAATATAGTCTCTGTGAAAAAAACGCTCTTGGCAACCTACCGGGCTGTCAAACTACTGGATGTTATCATGGTAAGTAAACCTCATCTTTTCATCCATGCTGGTACCTATTTCTCTGTAGATGGTTCTCCCCAGAACTTAAGACTATGTTGCTAGAAAGGAATAAGCTGTGGAAAAAAGCCTGTAGATTTAATACCCCTACGGATTGGAGTCAGTTTAGGAGGGTACAAAATTTATGCATGAAGATGGTCAGAGAATCAAAGGCTAATTTTTTTCACTCGGAATTCGACTCTGCTACAAAAAGCTCAGCTAAATTCTGGAAAACTGTTAAGGACCTGTCCGGCCATGCTCATGGCAACCCTCTTCTGACTAATATTAACTCTGGGAACTCAACTATCAGTGATAGGCTGGAGATTTCAGATTCCTTTAATAAACATTTTGCCATTGCAGGCCTAGCATTTGACAATTCCCCAGCATGCTCCCTACACCCTCAGGTTGGCTCCCACTATCCTGATTCTTCTGCCACAGCCTCGATATTCTCATTTCAACCCGCTTTATTAAAAGAGGTTGAGGATCTCCTGTTGCAGCTGGACACCAGGGAAAGTGCTGGTGCTGACTCCCTAGATCCATACTTCATAAAGATTGCCTATCATGTATTAGCTGTGCCTGTTACTCACCTATTTAACTTATCACTGTCTCAGGGTATTCTGCCACCTATATGGAAGACAGCACATGTTATTTCTCTCTTTAAATCTGGGGACCCCTACGATGTCAATAACTACAGGCTGATTTCCCTTTTTCCAGTATTGTCTAGATTACTGGAGAAAATTGTGAATGCACAGCTGCGATCCTATCTTGAATCTATGAATCTACTAAACCCAATACAGTCTTGCTTCAGAGCTAATCACAGCACCATCACGGCTCTTGTCAAAGTGACTAAT
The DNA here is from genome assembly GCA_016271365.2 of Neoceratodus forsteri. Lineage (NCBI taxonomy): Eukaryota > Metazoa > Chordata > Ceratodontiformes > Ceratodontidae > Neoceratodus > Neoceratodus forsteri. The sequence continues at coordinate 874,224,335 of CM057453.1, read as the reverse complement.
GATTGGCAGAGGGAGTTAGACAACGGGAACTGTATGTGCTGTATTTCTGGATTTAAGCAAGGCTTTTGACACTGTCGATCATAGCCTGCTCCTTTCTTCCCTGCGTAATATAGACATGGACTTTCCATCTCTGGGATGGTTCACAGACCATCTTACAGCACGCCTACAACAAGTCAAAGCTGAAGGTGAACTATCATCTCTTAAACCTCTACAACGAGGTGTGCCGCAGGGATCAATGCTAGGTCCCCTACTGTTTGCGATCTATATTAACAATATCGACAATTGTATAAAGGCCAATATTCAGTTGTTTGCAGATGATACTGTCCTTTACTTAAGCCATCAAATGTCAGAAGCTGCCTGTGAAGACCTCCAATCCAAATTTAATCTACTACAGAGCCAACTGCTTCACAAAAAGCTCCTCCTCAATGCCCAAAAACGAAAGCGATGCTCTTCTCTCCATTTGTCCATTCAGCTAATCTGGCGACTATTGGATCAGTTCCCAAGATTGCCACCATGTTAGGAGAAAAATTGGAATTCGGTGAAACATTCAAGTACCTGAGAGTGTGGCTAGACCACAGACTTTCCTTTACTGAATACGTTGAGGATCTGCTAAAAAAACTAAGACAGAGGCTGGGACTCTTCTTTAGAACTAATCAATTTCTCGTCAGAGATGCTAAGTTACATTTGGTCCAATCAATGTTTCTATCGTTGATAGACTACGCAGACTTCCTATACAGCCAGTGTCCTATTTCTTGCTTGACAAAATTGGACACACTCAGTCACAGAGCCCGGAGGTTTATAACAGGACTTCCCTTCGGCACGCATCACTGCTCCCTGTATGTGGCTGTAGGATGAACCTCCCTTAAGTTCAGGAGAGATAGAAATGCTGCACTCTGAATTTTCAGAGCTATATCAAAAAAACTGCCACACTATATTTCCAGCTTCCTCCCGTTAAGCGTAATAGGTAACTATGCACTAGGAAGTTACTCATTTATATCTCTCATGGTACCTAAGGCTAAATCTCACTTTGGCAGAGTGGCAATAAGCTTTGTTCTGCCTTCTCTATGGAACAAACTGCAAAAAACTCTCAAATTGAACATCCCTATCTGCCTGACTGCCTTCAAGACACTATATTCCCACTCAATCAAAGAAGTATGCAACTGTTTTTCCCTCCCAAGATCTGCATCAGGGTCTGCCATGGTACCCCATCCTGCCTGGAACAGTATATAAGCCTCAGGTATTCTGATTCTGTCCACCGCCTCTTAAGCCCTAGCCATTCTATCATCTCCATCTGCATCCTTACCCCTACACTTCTTTTCTCCCCATCTTAACTCCAGTAAATGTCTCCCATCTAAAAGGTAGGAATTTAATAGTTAGGTAGGGTTTGATCCTCACAACCTCCACTTGCATACTGTGTGACTCTGAGCAAGTCACTTAACCACCCAGTGCTCCAAGGTCACCCCTGAAAACAGGCACTCATGCCTAGTGGGCCTTACCTGGTTACCAAAGACTAAAATAAATAAATAAATTCCTTGTACCCCTTGGTTGAAACTATCTCCTTGCCCCTTCCCCTGTACCCTGCGTGCCTTTTATTTCCCAACTGGTTTTCCTCCACTACCCCCTGCACACACCTTCCCCAACCCCACCTTGTTTCTCCCTCTGTACCTCTACTTATTTCCTCTTTTTCCCCATCCCCCTACCCTCTATCCTGATCTTCCTACTGACCAAGCTGTTTTCAGCCTACAATATTATTTTAACTATGATTTCTTTGTTTATTCTCTATTATTATGCCCAGATTGAATATATGTACATGCTCCTACATTTTGTACTATTGCCTCGAACTGTTACAGGCTTGTATGTTCTATTGTTCCTTGTTGACCTGTGTCAAAATTCAGCCTACTTGTTATGATTGTATATAATGTACTACTTTGCATCGTTATGTTTACTATGTTCCACCCGGTATACCATCACCGCAGCTACTCCGGCGCCGCGAAGACTATCACAGTGACAGGGATCGGGCAAAACTCGCCCGTCACTGTGATGGTCTGTGCAGTGACTGGGACAGCCTCGCTGGGTGTTTCGCCCCCCCGTCCAGCTCCAACTTGGAGTAGGAATCCTAGAGATCGGGGAGTGTGGGGGCAGAGCCCCCCATAAGAGGGGGTTCGGGGGCACAGAGCTCTGATTGTGTGCACCGACATCCCCGAGGCTACACTGCTGACTGTCAGCATGGTAGCTGTTGCTGTAGGGGATATCGATGCAAGCGCTGTCAAAGCACTATGGTAAAACCGTTCCAGCCAGGTCCATCTTGCAAATGAGCATTGCTCAACGATGTTCACCTGAATGAATAAAGATTTTGATTGATTGATTGATTAATTGATTGATTGATTGATTGAAACACTTTATGTACATCATTGGGTATGCTCCTATTGTCTTGCATAAAAGCACTTTATGTACATCATTGGGTATGCTCCTATTGTCTTGCATACCTGCCACACCCCAACTAACTTTTTGCTTTCAGACAGAGTAAAAGATGGTTCAGTCTCCAACATCAGACTCACCCAGTGGTCTTTGCTTTTGCAGGACAGGGACATCAAAGTACTGTCTGTTAAATGCCCTCAATCTTGGCCCATGGCCTACTCTACACAGGTAAGCCCCATGAATGTGCACTCCAACCTCCTGACTTACCTAAGCCGGGACCATTCTTACCGGTTACACCAGATGTTTTATAGGCTACCACCATGTATCGTGTCTTTACAGATGGCTCTGCCTCCTATGTGGATGGAGAACAGGTAGCAGGATTTGGGTGCTCATAATAGATAAAGATGGCAATTTCAGGTGCATTTCCAGAAGTGCAGTTATCTCCTCACAGTATGCCGAATTGGCAGCTGTGGCCTGTGCTTTGGAGGTCATGCCCCATGGTGACAAGGATGCCATCATCTTTGTAGACTCTAATTGTATCTGCTCATCCCTTACTGAGCTTTTACCATTCTGGAAGAAAAATAACTTTACATCCTCTGATGGCACACCTGTCAAATACAGGGATCTGTTTGTGTATATGCACACCCTGACACAGCAGTTTACTCACAAATTGTACATCCACAAGTTAAAAGCTCACTGTAAATTCGACCCTTGCCATGATTTCAATGATCAAGTGGACTGGCTTGCCAAAGCAGGCACTCAAAGGGGGGAAGACATGGACAATGACTCACCCAATAGCTGTGCCAGCTATTTTCTTAGCTGCTAACACTAGACAGAAACCAGTGCCAGAACCTCCACTGGACCTTTCTGCTGCACAGAAATCAGGCCCAGAACTAAAAGACGAGTTCAAATTCCTGGACAAAGGAATTGAACAACCACTACCTGTTGGTAGTCCATACAAGAAACAGTCTGACAACACACACTTGTCTAGTGATCAGAAGCTCATCTGGTATCGAAAAGAGGATACAGGTGACAAACCATGGGTTGCACCACAATTTTTATGAACCAAATTCATCCATATGGTTCATGATACCCTCACCGGTGGACACCGGGGGCAGATAACACCCTCCAGAGACTCAACACTGTCGTCTGCTGGCCCAGCATGGCCAAAGATGTAGAGCACTATGTGGGCAACTGCATAGTGTGTGCCCAGAACAAACCAATTTCAGTGAAAAGAAATGCCAAATTGTTGCCACAAAGGAAAACTGGACCATGGAATGCGATACAAATTGATTTCATTGTCCCCTTGACCAACTCCAGCAAGAACAACAAGTATGCACTTGTCACAGATTTGTTCTCTAAGTGGGTAGAGGCATTTCCAACTAAAAGTAACATGCCAAAGATAACTGCCAGGATCCTGGTGGATGAATTTTTCCCCAGGTGGGCCTACGCCTAAAGGTAGACTCAGACCAGGGAACCAGTTTTACAGCTGAGCTGATGAAGCAGACACTCTAACTACTTGGAGTAGATAAGACACTCCATATCCCTTACCGTCCTCAATCCTCAGGCCAGGTAGAAAGAGCAATACTTGGTAGAATAAGGCAAAGTAGGCTATAGGGCCCATTTAATTGTCTCCCACTCCTAGTGGGGACATTTTACATAGTATCAATTACCCATCTGGTTTAGGAGCAAATATTTATCTAATCTACTCTTAAACTGACCAAAACAGGGTGTCATAATAATAATATTCATAGGTAGGTAATTCCATATCTTAGATGATCTTATAGAAAAAAAAAAATTAAACAGATGTTATGCAGATTTATCAGTGACAATCTCAAGGACTGGGATTCTCTCTTGCCACTACTACTGATGGCAATCAAGGGCACCCTGCAGCCACTACTCAGTGCACACCTTACAAGGTTATGACTGGTAGAGCCATGAGATTACCTGAGCATCTATTGATTGATCTCCACACCCCTACTGCAGATAGAGTATCTGTAGACAAGTATGTTGAGAAGCTTCATGATGACATCATGAAGACATACCTGTTCGCTGCCAATCAAATGGGTAAAGCTCAACAAGCTAAAGCTTATTTTGATAAGCATGTCAAAGAAGTTGACTGGCAAGTTGGAGACCAAGTTATGCTTCTCCAAAACAGACAACCAACTCATTCATTTGCCCATACCCCATTATCAACAAACTCAGCCCTGCTGTCTATCAGGTCCGAATTAAACAACAAAAGCAGACCACCGACAAGTGGCTACATGCTAATCAGCTCAAGTTGTACAAAGGTGACTACATTTACTTTTTCTAACCCATTTAGAGTGGAATAATCCCCTCACTAACAATCCTTTTCTGTTTTCTTTCAAGTACACTGGCAAGATGGCTATCTTGCACCTCCTCATCCTGGTGGGACTACTTTCCCTGCCTGAATTCCAGAACAAACCTCTATTGACTTCCCACAAACAACGTGTACATCATTTGCTTAGCTAACTTGAACACTCCACCCCCATGGGTATTCATATTAATGTGCCCAACAAAATGATTACTGTTAAGGAAGGCTCAGATGCCTATCTTGATGCTATGGTAGTAACTACAGACAAGTCCTTCCTTTCCATTCAATGGGAAACTGATCTCAATGGCTACACACTCCTTGCAGCTCAGCTGTCAAAAGGTACATTCCACGGATGGCCCAATACTGACATATCTAAGAATGACACACTGTTTATTCAACAGACTTCCCCAGACATACTAGCCATTACAACCTTACTGCTCTCATAGATCCCGCTCGGTGTGACCACTTCACCTCTAAGGAGTCACATGCTTTCTGTCTTCACAACTATGTAGCTACTGAAGCTCTTTTTCTTTCTGTAGTCCCACCCATCGAAGAAGAAATGACTGACTGCCCTCCCCAGAAGGAAGGCCCTCCTAGTGGTTTGACCACCACTTCCCTTCCAGGAGCCCTGGTTAATAATGTACAATTTATGCATGTCCCAGTTATTTTCAATCTTACACATTGGAATATGGCTGAGATTGGTCTCTATCACAAGACCAACACTTCTAAATTTTACAGTATGATTCTCACAGATATTGTAGCTGCTTACCAAACCTGCACTAATGATCCAGTTAGTGGACCACATACTACTGATCATGTAGGAGTCTTTAGATTTGCACCTAATGCTAAAGCTAGACCACACACTAGGCGTGACATTGCAGATGTTACCGGTGCAGTAGGCACCATCTCTGGCCTTTTTGGCTCAGGCATGTCTATCTGGAATAGAGCAGATATAGCTGCTATTAAAGCACAAACTCTTAATTTTCAGCAAGTTGTTAAGAATGATATCCTACCTCCACTGTTACATGGTGTAGATGATTTAAGTAAGGAAGAACGTTTTACAGTTTATGACACGCAGAAAATTGCCAAAGTGTTCAATGATACAAAAAATAAGATTAACTGATTTTTCAAAATAACAAGGAGGCAGACAAGCAATATATTGCCTGTGAACTTTTATGTTCTGCTTATGGTGCTTACATAATTGCCACTGTTAACAATCTCTTCAGGGACCTGGAAACAGGATGTATTCCAGATATTATCCATGATAGGATAATGGGTCAATGGTATTGTCCTCATTGCAAATCCAATGGTTGTATTACTATTTGTTTAGCAAATTCTGTTAACATTTCTATGTCCACAGCTAGAAACCTTTCGTATGTCTCACAATATCCAAATCAAGCACCTTGTTACTTTTCAAAGACTTGTTCAATTCTTGATAATATGTTCATTACCTTCACCATGTCACTACCATGCTTTGATCCACAAACATCTGTTTTCGACAAGTTGGCTGTTATAAATTACATCAGACATCTTGATGATGACATCTATCATGAAAGAACTGACTTACCCTCATTACTTGTCTATCATTCTGTGCTCCAAGCCTGGGTGGTGTCCCACATGAATTGTTGCACCAAAAAGGGATACTACTACTTGTGCCGCTGTGATGCTTTCGATATTGTGAAACCGGTGTGTGGATACTCCCCGGAACATCTTGACTGGGCCTACACCTTGGGTGATGAATTGTTGTCCAACCTTACTGATGTTGATGGGGATGATGAATCCGAATCTCCACGAGCTGCATCTTCTGTGCCTGATGCCGAAACAGCTGCATCCCAAAGCTACAGTACCTGGAAGAAGTACATCACTTTGTTTCATGGCTCATAAACCAGTCCTTCTCTTGCCTGATACGTCTACAGCGATGGAGGGTTCCAATTGTAAGAGTGACTTACAATTCCAATGGGCAGTATTGTGTAGTGACAAATCATAAATCCTTTGCTTATGGTCAAAAATCTTGTGTTATTTCATCTCCTAACTTCTGTTTTACTCCACAACAGAAAACAGTAATTGGTCACACTGTGATCACTCCTGTTCCTCTCCCTGAACCAGTTGTTACTGACTACCGATCCACAATACTTGCTTGCCTTGTCTCAATATTTGCCCATGTCTAATGTGCACACTAACCCTTTGACTCTTTCATTAAAATCTCTTTTAGCTAGGAAGGATTCACATTTGATTTATATTAGCAATAATATTTCTAAGGCTGGTGATGCTGTTAATGATCTTATTCATGATGGTGATTTAAGTACTGCTCTATCCAACACTTGGTTAGAATTAACTTTTAAAGTTTTTGTTATTATTCAAGTATTTTTGATTGTTTTTCTCATACTAGCCCTCTGCTGTCTGTGACATAAAAGACAACACAGAGAACAACTTGAATTCCTTTACAAGGCTCATGCGTCGGGCTTGTAAATTACTTTTTAGCTCCATCCCACTACTTTACTGGGATTATTGCCCCTTCTGAGGCAATGAAGGAGGAATGTTATCCATGGTCCAGCACCCCTGATTGTACCCCCACTTCACAGACAGCAACATATATGTAGGTACATGTACTAATCTTAGGGCAGAGACACTTATCGTATAAGCATAATTGTCAGGATCTGTGTTCTACTGTGTTTTACTAATGCATATTATGCTCCATTATGTTTTACAAATGTATTCTAGTCCTGGGAGATGCTTTCCATTATATTTTATTGTATAATCATAAGTTAGGCAACAGTGCCACCTTTACTGCTTGTGCATCACTGTAACTGCAAGTAACCTTGGACACACAGAACCTCATTGTATTCAATTATCTTTGATAGCTAAGCAACTTCTTATGTTATTTAGGACAGTTACTCAGGCCACCTGTATTTGGCCAATTACACACATTTTATGTATCTTCTTTAGCTGTTTCTATAGTAATTATCAGGGTATAAGACCTTTTGCTGCACGCAGCTTCTCTGAGATGAGACTAGACTAGAGACTGCAGCTTACGTAAGTAAGGAAACTGGAAGCTCTCCCAGTGTTTTCACTGTTGGTAGTAAGCCTGTATCATTATTATTTGAAAGTAATAAATGACATTTATTACTTGTGCTCCACTTGTCTGTTGTCTCTTCCTTTGAGCCATTACAAGAACCTGAGAAAGGTAATTTTATTACCCTGTTACAGTTCTGTCTACAAAATACCGTAATTTTTTCTCAAGATACCTTCAATCTGTTTGTCCTCAAAGCTGTAAGTGGTTGTAAAATTGAGTTTTTTTGGGACATATAGCATGATGCTGCACTCTTGTTAGGAGGGTATCCCTGTCCTATTCTGCTGCATTTTGTCTTGCATTTAGGATGATCCCTAGCTTTTAACCTCTCTGAGAAAGCCTTTCCATAAGATCATTTGCATTAGTTTCAAAAGCTTGTTCTGTGCTACAGTTTTCTGTGTGCTCTTATGAATTACCCCTTTGGGATAGCCTTTATGGTATGTGAGGGTGACAAGAGCTGGCAAGAAGCACAGTGTTCCTGTCAGTCTGCTTTCCATACAAGGTAGTATCCACACCAAAATCCGCATACATAAATCTAGGAATGATATGTGCATTTCACTTTTATTTCTTGTAAATCTAAGATGCAGCTGGTGGACTCTAAGTACTCTACAAACAAACCTAATTCCTCTTTTGTGCCTTGCCATATCATAAGGCAGTCATCAATGTATCTTTGCCATAAGCCCTTTTTTTTTTCATAAAATGGGTTTATTTCAGGGTTATAGATGTATTGATGTTCCCATAGTCCCATGTGCAAATTGGTGAACTTGGACACAAATGATGCACCCATCACTGTCCCACTAATCTGCAGAAAAAATTCCACTTGGAACATAAAGGTATTATATTCAAGCACAAACCGAGCTAACTCAAGTTAAAATTCGGTAGGGGGTATTTGATCCGCTCATTTACTCAGAAAATGTCTCAGGACCTGTAAGCTTCCCTCATGGGATATATTAACGTAAAGTGAATTTACATCTAATATTACCAAAAGATCATTTTGTTCCACATGTAGATCTGCAAGCACCTTCCAGTCACATCTGGTCATTCGTGGGGTTTTAAATGGTAAAAGTGAGACAGAGAGGAGGCAATATTGACCAAATTTTGGCATGCAGGGAGCAGTACTGGATCTTTAAAACACATGCTACAGTGCCTCCGGTCTCAATGATAAGGTGGACTTGTCTCCTTACCTTTGACAATGTATTTAATATGCTACAAAATCTTGTAAGTTACAGTATGCTCTCAAAAAAAACTAGAACAGATTACAAGCTACAAGTTTGTACCGCAATGTAAATGTTGACATATTTGGATTGGTTGGTTTCTGTAAATAAAATATCCTGTTTTGAAAGAATATCACATTCTGTACAAAACACACAAAAAAACCCACCAAATTGTGAATCAGCAACTTTAGAATGTATTAGAAAGGTTGTTTAAATGAACATGTTACGAGTCTGTTAGGATGTTTTTATCCAAAATTTACTTGCATGTTTATTGAGCACTACTACACTCATTACACTTATTTGATTTATTTAGTTGAAAGTTTGTGACTGGGAGAGGCACACTGAGCTGTGGCTTGTTTCCAGGTATGACCCGGTGGCAAGGGAAGGGGAATATTTGTACAGATGTAAATTGTCTTACAGAACCAGATTAAGCTGTTGGTGGTAGTTTAGTGATTGACATGTACTAGCCCTTTAAGAATAATTAGTATTTAAGGGCTAATGGGGTGCTTGCTCAATATCCTCTTGACAAAGCATGCCATCGTGAAACATTGGAGGTCATTTTTCTGGGTTGGTGGCCCACATGTTTGCCTTGTACCTGTCTACTGAAGATTTAATTTCATTTGATTTTATACTGGAAAGGCATGCGAGAAAAACTGCCCATTTTCACAAGCGTCCAGAATTGAGAAGAAACAAAACAGTTACAAGAGCATAGAAAAGCATAAATACAAACAGTACATTGGAGTCGGTTACCCCCCCCCGACATTGACATTTCACCAGCGAGGTCCCCCACAGCGGCTACAGCACCATGCCGCTGTGGGAAACCCGCTGGAACCCGGCACTGTCTGTCGGGGGTCCTGAACCCCCCAAGTCAGCTCTGACTCGGAGTTGATAATCTTTAAGAGGGAGGATGCTGGGGTGCAGCCTCCCCATGGGCGGTTCAGGCGGCAAAGCCCCCCGAAGAAAATAAGGATGGACAGTGCGAACTGGCAGCTGACTGCAGAATGCAGTCAACCTGCCGGTGTCACTGACGGGGCGTTCGACAACAATTTTGTTGCGCTCCTGTTGTGGATCCCATTGGAGTAATTATATGCAAAATAGATTGAGGGACAGCACTTGAATTTATAAGGAATTGTGAACAAATCATAGTATTATATACAAATCATTGGGGTAGTAATGAAATAATTTACAAAGCTTTGGTGGGGGAGGCTTAGTGGGAGGAGCAGGAGGAAATTATGGGAGAGACACTGGAGAGAGGGAAAGATAGAGATTACAGGCAGTTGCATGAAGAGTTGCTGAGAAGGAGGTTTGTTGGTGCTTTTGAAAACAGCAATGGATGAGCATTGGGTGAGAAACTGAGGCAGAACATTGAAGAGTTTTGTGCCTCTTTCAGGCAAGTGAGTGTTGTCCATGGGAGGTGCAGCATAGTGGGGTTGCAAATGTACTTATGGAGGAGTGTCTGGGGGTGCGAGAGAGTGTGCAGGCCTGGGAAAGAGGGAGGAAGTACTGTTAGGGATGAGACCCTTACGGGATTTGAATAGGAAGGCGTAGGATTTGCTGTTGAACCTGTCCTCAAGAGGGAGCCAATTAGCTGAGTTAAGAGGGTGCAGTAATCACCTAATTAAACTGAACACAGTTTAGCCGATTGTGTGTTGGTCTTCTTTGCAACTGCCAAAGACTTTTTGTGACGGTGTATACTCGGTTTTTGCTGCCTTCTATTTGTCCAAGTTACCATTGGCCCCACACACTGCTAAGAGTGGGTCTGTTTGTTGTTTTTTAGAAAAATATTTTATTCCCCCCTACTCCTTTCCTGTTTGACTGGCTGCAAGCATCTACTGTCTGAGTACCAATCCTGACCTCTCAGATTCCACAACTAATCAAAACCTCTCTCTCTCCACAAACCCAGCAGAACCCTCCCACACCTTTCCTGTGCAGCCTAACCAAGTGGAGAGCTGGTGTGTGAAGTGCAGAGAGATGGGGATGGCCCTGAACCAAATGATGTGTGTGTGCCAGACAGCTGCCATCATTCACAAGCAGCACAGTTTGTTTGCTCTGTTTAGAACCTTCCCATCTCTCATATCAGGAGCCCGCCCATACTGACATTTGGGGGGAAGGCTGATATTGTGTTGCTACCCATGATTCCCGTGCAGCATGCCTGAGACTCCTCCCACTCAGATCATAAGAGGGAGGCTCAGACATGAACCTGGATGTCCCACGTGGTAGCACAACACACATACACAGGTGCTGCCAGATCAGATGAGAGATATGTTTACAATTCCTGCTTAAGGCAGTACAGAAAGTTTACATCAGTCCAGATTGATATCCGGCTGGAGTAAAGTGAGCAAAATCATTCAACTATGAAAAAAATATGAATCTCTCATTAAAGAGCCCCTGATGACACAAGACAAATTTTGGAACAGATACGTGTGAAACACAATATCACATTTTAGTTGCACTTCATAGCTACGTACACTGACATGAAAACAGGAACACTGTGCGTCAGACTTTATCTGCTGTGGTTGCTTGTTGTCTACAGGTGATACTGTTCTCTTCTTCTTTTGATGACAGCAATAGACTGTGATGTCGCAAGAAGATAATTGGGATGTTAGGTGGGTAAGTGGTTAGAATAGCGCTTCCTAAATAACACTGTCTAAACCGTGCTGCAAGAATCGCATATAACTGAGTAGCAATGGGCAGAATAGTGTATGTCAGTTATCGCTACCCCTGTTGCTATTCAGGCAATGGAGGAGAAGGATGGGGAGGAAGTGAAGAAGTAGACGAAAAGTGTAGAGGCTATCTGAGCTGCTTCTTTGGTGGAGAGGGCTAAGACAGAAGCAGCTTGGGTGGTATGGCTCAGAAGACCTGGGTTCTTTTTCTGGTCTTCTGAATCTTGTGGCCACACATTTTCACCCACCCCAAGTGTGTTTTTTTTTTTGTGTGTGTACGGCTAAATCTGGTCCTCCCCCCAACTTACTCCCTATCCCCAAGTTCCACCCCCCCATGGAGTTGATTATTTAAAAATTGGGGGTGTGGGAGGCAAAGCCCCCCACATTGAGGGGTGTAGGGGCAGAACCCCCCCTTAAAAACACAAGTTGTGGTTTGTTTTCCTCGCATGGTAGCAGTCCTCCCTGTGTTTTGTGGCCACTACCATTGGCGATATTTTTGTAGTCAGCATATTGGATGGGCGTGCTTGTTGCCGACAGCATTTTGACAGCATGGTTCTTGACCACGCTGTTGTTGCTGTTGGCATTCTGACCTAGTGCCTGTTAGGTGTAGACCAGCAGTCAGAACAGAGGAAGTCTAAGAGTACAGGTCCCCTGGTTTCTTTTTAATGATTGTATCTATAAGCTTAGCAACATAGTAATTTCAGGTTGGAAGGGAGTCTAGGACAATATGTCCACCCCCCCACACACACACTTCATAAGCAGGAATAAAATAAGTATGCTGTGAAAACACATACTGTACCATTTACAGGGATTCCTTAGATCCACTCCACTCAACCACTCTGTGTGCCCAGTGGCTTCCACAGTAACCAATATTTTTGCAGGCATACCTGTACTGACTTCATATCCACTGTCTCCACTGGTAGACTAATCCATAGGTTCACTGCCCTCTTGTAGAAAGAAATATTTCCTGACACTGTCCCTCAATTTACCACCCCTGAGCTTCAGGTCATGTCATCGGCTCCTACTGCAAGACACCAGATCAAATAAACTGTTAGATTATGTCAACACCCTTGAGTATGTGAAAGACTGAAATCCTGCCCCCTCTCTACCGCCTTTTCGGCAGACTTGTTAAAGGCCTCCAGTGTCCCCTCATCACTTTGGTCTCCTCATACCAAATTTAGAAAGGGGAAGCTAGACACAGATACTATATGAGAAAAGGGGAAGCTGAGTTCAGATAATATACAGTATGAGAAATAGTCTGATAAGGGTGCAACACTGTGTTTTTTGACATTTCCCCTGAGACACGAGGGGGCCTCTTTAAAGACAGATATGCCTGCAGGATATAGTTGAATCATGTTCAAGAGAGACTATAAAAAAATAGATCTAACAAACTAGAAAACAAAGGCTGTAGAGATTTGTGGAGCAGTGAAAATAAAACGCAAAATAAAAACAACGTGTGAGGGTAAAGATCAGTACATGTTGTAGTTAAGAAACATAGAAGCACAGAAACAGAATTCTACAGGCAGAAAAAAACCTTGGTTCATGCAGCCTGCAAGTTCCCTCACTTAGCCCCCTGCCCAAGAGATCTAGCACTGGTAGGCTGTAAGTAGAAAGCAGTGCATCAAATCAAAGACTAAGTAATATAAAAACTCCAAATTTTGGCCCAGTGATGTGGAGAGCTGAGGCATCCAATGTCTTACCTCCTGCCGTGCTGGTGACCCGTGTTTGCGGCGCAAGTGGGTTGCCGGGGGTCAGCCAGGGAGGAGGAGGATGGAGCGTTCCCAGGACAGCTCTCCTCCTCCTCCAGGGAGGGGGGGGTATAGCAGTCAGTGTTAGCCTGGCCCTTAGTGGAGGCTAGAATCTGGCACACCAATGCTGAAAGAAGGAGGGGCAGAGGTAGGGAAGATGCTTGGCATGTCATGAACAGGAGCATACATGGCATTTCCATTGGCATCCCTACATGCCCCCCTCTGTTGGGAGAAAAAAAAAGGAGAAGAAAAACCACTGGCGGTTGGATGAATACGAGCTGGATGAATGGAGTGCCCATCTGAATGTGGGCTGCCAGCAGGAGGATAAACAACCCTGGTCCATCTGTGTCTTATGCCTCAATGCTCCATTATCTACCGTGGCCCCTTCTATTGCTCCCGCTGTCCTCCCAAAGGGTTACAAGGTCCTTCATCTAAATATACATAGTTTGTTGAAAAAAATTGACCTTCTACAAACCCCTGACATACTGATCATCATGGAAACTTGGCTAAAGAGCATGATTCTGGATCTCTCGGTCTCCATTCCTGGCTACTCCGTCCTGAGGCAAGAACGAGTATGTAGTGGTGGTGGCATTGCCACATACGTTCTTACCTCCCTCCAATATTATATTTTTTATTCATCCACTAGCCCAGCATCCCATGATGCATTGGCTATTCATTGAACTCTGCCCTGCACCCTCCCCATCTTTATAGCCAGCATTTACTGTCACCCAAATGTCCAACCCTCTATTGCTCTCAACCTCATAACCTCCATCGCAGTCCTTTCTCGCTCTGGAGAACTATACATCTTAGGTGACCTAAACTTAAACTGGCTGTCTCCCAAGACATCCAAAATATGTAATGATCTTGGAGCTCTGAACCTCTCGCAATTGATCTCAGAACCCACCCCCCCTAACCACTAGACACAAAATCACTCCCTGATTGACTGGGCTCTTACTACCCACCCACACAGAGTAATTAGCTTTGGCATCCTCCCAAACGCTTTCAGTGACCACAACCCAATATTCTTTGTTAGGAAAATCCACAGACCAAAATCTCCACATAAAACCTTGCAACTTCACTCCTTCAAATCCCTAGACCTTAAACATCTCCTGCACAACCTGTCTCTCTCTGACTGGTCTCCCTTAGTCTTCTTCTTCTCAGTTGATAAGGCTCTAGCCTACTTCAAAGAAATATCCCTTGCAAATTGGAATGCATTTGCCCCTCTTAAACAAACCAGAGTTCGGGGTAACCACCTACTGTGGATTACTCCAGAATTCTTAGCTTGTCTTAAGGCCAGAGATCGTGCCTGGAAGTGCCACAAATCCACCCAACTTCCTAGTGACCTCACGGACTACCGTAAGCTCTGAAATGCCTGTACCAGGGCAACAAGACTAGCCAAGTCCCATTACCTCAAAGATGCTTTCCTCACTAAAATAAATTCCCCTTCCAAGTTCTGGAAGGTGGTTCATGTCCTCTTTACCCCTCAGTCCAGCCCCCCCCTTCCCCAGTGCTAAAGGTAAATGGCAATCTTGTAGCCGACTCCCATGCCATAGCTGCGGAATTTAACTCCTGTTATACCTCCTGTGCAATTGAACTGCTAAAGTCCCTCCCTAATGACTCCTCCTCCCCCCCCAAATGCCATGGCTAAAAGGATTTTCCCCAGATAACCTTGATCCTAAACTCCTCTCTCTCTCTCTCTCTTAGCCCCAGCCATTGCCTACCACCTCACCTTAATCTAAAGGTGGAGACCCCTCAACCCCTGGCAACTAACACCCCATCTCGCTACTCCCTACCCTAGCCAAACTACAAGAACATCTAGTCCTCTCTCAACTCGCCTTCTTTCTATTTGATACCTCCTTCTTCACCCCATTCCACTCTGGTTTCAGGAAAGATTGCTCTACCACCACCTCCCTACTTTGGCTCACTGACTCCATCCTCTCTGGGATGGACACTGGCCAAATCACCTCAGTCATATTTGTTGACCTTGCCAAGGCTTTTGACACTGTTTCCTACTCCCTTCTCCTTGGTGCCCTCTCATCTGCTGGTCTAACCCCTTCTGCCACTAACTAGTTTAAGACCTACCTTACTGGTAGAATCTAGTCAGTTAAGATCGCAGATGTCATCTCACCACCCTTCCCGATCTGCACTGGTATCCCTCAGGGCTTTGTGCTTTGTCCCCTTTTATTCTCCATCTTTTTTAACAACCTGCCATCTGTCTGCTCAACCTCCTCCACCATACACATGTACGCTGATGATACTGCCCTGCATGCATCTGGCTCATGCCTAGCTGAGGTCACATCCAGCTTGCAGCATGACTTCAACAAGGTCCAGCTCTGGTTTGCAAACCATCAATTATTCCTCAATGCCAAAAAGACAGTCTCTATGACCTTTGGCACAAGGCAGAGACTCTCTAGGCTTCCCCACCTGCCCACTTTTCGCACTCTTAATGGGACTTTACTCAAAGACACCTCATCCTTCAGATACCTTGGGGTTTGGTTAGACCAACACCTCAACTTCTCTGGACCCATCCAGAAAAAAATGCATCCCAAGTTTGGTGCCTTGTTCAGGAACCACAGTTGCAGCCCTCCTGTGGCTAGGCATGAACTTGTCCAGAAGATGATCCTCCCAATTTTTGACTACTGCAATGTAGTCTATGGTGCTGTTCCTAAGTCCTCCTTGACCAGATTAGCCACTCTCTTCAACTCCTTGTACCGCTTTGCCCTTCCTGCTCCCTCTCGCACCCACCACTGTGACCTCTATCGAGCCTTTTCCTTCCTCTCCCTTACAAATAGATACCTCTCACACTGCACTAACTTCACCACTTAAAACTGACTAGATGAACTCTCTTCCTACCTCTGTCCCCATTTATAACACCCCCTTTTCCTTCCCACTCCCTCAGATCTACTGACACTCACACGCTTACTGTCCCCCACTGCTACATCCTGTCCGGCCAGTCTGGGTACTCTCACCATTTCCCTAAAATATGGAACTCTGTACCTCCCCAAATCTGACACTCCTCCTCCCTCTATTCCAACAACACTGTCCATTCCAACTATCTTGCACCTAACTGTTCCTGTCATGACCCACCTTAATAAGGCCTGACCCAAAAAGAGAACCCTTCAGGATGTGATGAACCTTGCCAGGGAGGCAGTATAGTACAGTGGGTTAAGGCTCTGAGCTGCAGATCTAGAGACCTGGGTTTGAATCCCATAGCTGCCTAGGTGCATACTGTGTGATTCTGAGCAAGTCACTTAACTTCCTTGTGCTCCCAGGTCGCATCTGGAGACAAGCTTCGGCTTAGTGTGCTACTCCTGGTTAAACAATGTTTCCTTCCTTAATTTCCTTCTCTTGCTCCTTACAGTTTGTCCCCCTTCAGAATTTACCCAATGCCTCTATCGACTCTACTGACCCTAGCCTCTCCTGAATGCTAGTTCTTATACCTTTCTCCATTTCCATTCTCTCTCCTCCTTTTTCCCTAGCTGTCACACTCCCCTTGCAGGGTTCTGAACATCCTGAAAGGGTCCTATAGTGCCTAGGCTTGTCACCTTTTCTTCCCCCCATCTACCTATCCTTGGTCTTCCAGGTTCCCTTGCAGAGTCCCAGCATCCTGGAGGGTTCCTTGGATCAGGCCTTATCCCCTCCCAGGTGTTATTTCTCATTCCCTCCCTCTCACTATCCCTCTATAATTACAACGCCTAACCGCAGGAGGGTTTACAATCACCTGAACTTCCCTGCACCCTTGCAGGGTTCATCACATCCTGAAGGGTTCTCTTTTTGGGTCAGGCCTTATTTCCCCTCTTGGGTGTTAATCACACTTACTCTCTCTCTCTCTCTCTCCCTCTCTAATCCCTACTTCAGTGCACTATCCCCCTTGCAGGGTTCCCCACATCCTGAAGGGGTCTGTCTGGGACACAACTCTACACTATCAGTCATCTCGTCCTCTCTCTCCTTTGCCCCTTATTTCACGATAGCACTTGTTCACTTATTACCATTGCACCTATTAATTGTTCTCACAAATTACATATGTATGGAACACTGTAACAACTGCCTTAATTAATTGTATGCTATGTTGATCTTTGCAACTTGAATGTAAAATGTCTCATCCCTATTGTACCCCTTCCCCCAGGTCGCACCAGGAGATGAGCAACCTGTTGCTCAGTGTGCCTTCCTGGTGAAACATTTTAATAAATAAATTAACAAAAAAAAAAATCCAAATAACAAGAGCAAAGGCCCAAATAGAACAAAAAGTCAATGAAGAAATGTATGGGAGTTGAGAGACGCAAACAGCAATCATTTCAAAAATTTCCCTTATTAGGGTTTCATATATAACAAGTTCATGGAAGTAACTTTGCTCATTTACTGTCTGTAACACAAGCAATGTATTCAGGCTTCTATAGATTAACTAGAATCAACGAGTAAAACAGAACAATTCTTTTCTAGGAAGTGTTACTGAAGAAAATATCGTCATCAAGAATGAATGATAAGTGACTTTAACTATTAATGATCAACATGTCGAATTCTAACTTGACAGGCATGCTCATGTGAACATGCTTTTAAATTGAGCTGAAAATCAACTAGTAAATAAAAAAACAATTGCCAAAGTACGTTGCATAAGTTACAGGAAGAGTGTGTTCCTAGTCTAAAGAGAACAGCATGCACCCACAAAATGAAAACTGTGAATTTAGAGTTCTGTGGGACCAGACAAGACATAGCAGTGTCACTCATGACCTTGTGGAGCCAGTGATTAATATAAATGAACAGATAGACATCTAGACAAGACATCCAGTTTCAGAACAGAGACTTAACCAAATCAGAGAAGCAATCAAAATGAACGCACTGTAAGTAAGAATGCAAAGAGTGACAATTACATGGTCATATGAATTTAGGAAAGAAAGGAGACCGTGGCATTCTTTTCCCCATGTGGGAAGGATGACTTGGGTAGAGAAGAGAACGTGGGAGAAATATTGGCCAACAGTGCTCATAATATCATCAGACTCACTATTGGCAAACACAGAAAGACAATTAAGGGAGCAAATACCATGCTTCTACACAGACTGGACTTTGAATGAATGAGACCACTTACAACACAAGTACACCAGGAAAACGAGCTTATGGCTTTAGTGTTAAGCAACAGGGGAACATCCTCAAACAACTCATTAACAACTTAAAACAAAAGTACAATCCCACAGAAGAGAAAGTCTATTGGTAGAAAATGCAGACCTATGTGTATGATGCATGGCATTCAAGACATAATGAAGTAGACAATAGAGGACTACAGGCACTGGATCGGAACATCGCAATCAAGAACCGCATGGAAAAAATGCCATATCTGGCTCTGACCCCCACACCGCCGGACTAAAGGATTCTCACTCCAGGGGGGAGCAGATCACGGGGCAAGATGAAATTTGTGTGGCCGTGGAACACTGTTTCCATATCCCCTTGTAAAAAAAACAAAGTCCTGATCGCCAAAATCTAAGGAGACCAGGATTAGAACCCTAGTTTCCACTGCCACCAGGTTGAGCTATTTTATGCCTCAGCCTGCCACACCACAGGAGCAGCTCAGCCAACCTCCTGGATTCTGGTGCCCTTGTCCACTGTCAGCACCATGGACAGCAACCTGGAGAGTGCTTACTGCAAGCACTGTAAACCCCCTCTCGCTGTCTGTGGTAGTGCTATCTAGACTAGCGCTCAGTTGACTGGCGCTGTTCTGGTAGTGCTATTCTAGGGGGTTACTGGCCTGGCCTAGAAGAGGTGCAGATGCATGATATGTGAAAACAGACAACATCATATGGGCAAATGTAGAAAGGGAAAACACAAAATCAGAGGAGCAAAACAAGAAACAGAAAAACAGCTAGCACTGGTAATCACAGAAGAAAGGCTTAGAAAATGGCTTGCAGCCCTGAAAATGGATAAGGTTTCAGGGCTGGATGGGATGCACATGATGGTGCTTAGGGAATTAGTATCAGAACTGGGTGAACCCTTGACAGGACTATTCAGTAGCTCATTACAGTCAGGGGTAATTCTGAGAGATTGGAGGACTGCAGACATGGTGCCATGCTACAAGGGAGGGGACACAAGGAACCAGAAAATTATAGGCCCATCAGTCTTACTTCCATTATATAAAAAATGATGGCAAGTAGTCAAAGAGGACCTAGTGGACTACCTGGAGAGAAATGGACTCCAGGATAGTAAGCAGCAGGGGTTCTTGGCACGGAGATCTTGTCAGACCAACCTGATAGTATTCCTTGACTGGATAACAAGAGCAGTGGGGAAGGGACACGCATTGGATTTGCTCTACTTTGACTACAATAAGGCATTCGACTCTGTGCCACACAGAAGACTGCTGAAGAATTTAAAGGATCTGGGTACAGAAAAAGACTGACTTAGATGGGTGGGAAGCTAGTTTGGGAGGAGACAGCAGAGGGTGATTGTAAGTAGGGACACATCAGGTGGAAAGGGAGGTCATGAGTGGGGTACCGCATAGGTCAGTCCTGGGACCAGTCTTTTTCAATATGTTCATAAGCAACATAGGAGAAGGAATAAAGGGCATGCTGTGTCTCTTGGTGGATAACACTAAGCTCTGTGGCAGGGTAGACAGCCAGGATAAGGTAAGAGAGTTGCAGGTGGTCCAAGGTTTGGCAGCTGAAATTTAATGCCTATGGTTATGCACATAGGGACCAAGAACCCCAGGACAGAATACTGAATGCGAGAGGTTAAGCTGGGCACTTCTTCAGAGGAAAGGGACCCGGGAGTCATCATAAATGACTCCCTAGATGGGGGTCACATGACCGCTTAATGGCATAGAGATGTGTCTCCTATGAGCTCTGACCCCAGTCCAACATTAACTACAAATTTCGGCGGTAATCCGGCCGTTAACTAGACGTTCTGAAGTTTGGCAGAATCGGTGTCGATATGGACGAGTATATTCTGGCATTGGGTAGCAAATCACAGCGATCGGGCACTAAAAATAGCAAGAAGCAGCTGGCAACACTCCCGAGTGGTGCAGTGGGGCCTATCTCACTCTCGGCTGTGGAGATGTCCGCTATCGGGCGGGAACTCAGGGAACAGCTCACGGAGGTCCTCACCCCACAGCTAAACACGGTGGAGGAGAAAATAGACCACAGACTGATGGTTATAGATGCCCAGATCGCCCAACAGCAAGAAAGGGTGGAGGATGCAGAGGGCCATATTTCTGCCACTGAAAACCTCGTGGCCCAGCTCCCTCTGCGCATTGAGGTGCTAGAGAAGGAGGTGGCTGAGCTACAGGAGGCCTTGGACTACCAGGAAAACTACCATAGAAGATCAAACCTCCATCTGAGGGGCCTCCCAGAGGGGAAAGAAGGTGCCAATATCTTAGAATTCTGTGCGAGCACTCTGCCTGCCCTGATGGGGCTAAAGCCAAAAGGAGGACAATACAAGCTTGAGTGTGCCCACCGTGCAGTGCAGCCACACCCGCCACATGGCCAGCCACCACGTCAAGTTATCTTTCAATTCCACAATTTCCAAGATAGACAAGAAATGTGGAATAAGTATCATGGAATGCAGGAGCTTCAGTATGAAGGGGTCAAGTTATATCTGGCCCAGGATCACTCGCCTAGGATCGGGAAGAAGAGGAAGGCCTTCAATGAGGTGATCATGGCGTGCCAGTGGCTGAAATTAGAGTGTTTCATGATCTTTCCAGCTACGCTACAGATTAAATATGAGGGTGAGCTTCCTACAGCTTTTGGGAGACAGATAAAGCGGCTGGATTTGTGGCTGACCTCAAGGAGAAAATGGGCTGAGTGTGGTGAGATGCATGATGGTGTAGGAGTACGTGGAGGATGTCCAGTCTGAACTGTCTCTCTTGACTGTACGTTTTGGACCAGGTTCAGGGACTTTTAGTGGCCGCTCCAGTGATATTCTTTGTGAGGACTCCCTGAGGTGATCAGCAATATGAAGACAGGAAGATCTGCTGGGGCTTTAGCTCTATCCTGAGATGGTCTGGGTCCTGCTGATAATAAACTGAGAACTGAGAGCTGTGTAAATCTCTGCAGGCTCAATGAGTTGGAGTGGAGTGAAGCTGGAGCCGTGGCTGGAGTATCCCCGGATGGAGCAGTTCACATTAGTGGCAGTGCATAAGAGCTCGGTGATGGATTTCATCTGGGGCCCCTCGTGGAGCTGCGCTGGGGGGGTTATCTTTATGCTTTTTCCTTTCTCGCACACTCGCTGAAGGTAGCTGGGACTGGTCTGAACGTTACATGCAGGGGGAGACTGTTGAGAGGGAGTTTTTTTTGTTTATAAGGGAAGCTGGGGGCACGGGGTTTAAGGGGAAGGGAAACCATCTGGTTCGAATGGTAATTAACATGGCTGTGGGCGCTAAGTTGGGGATGGGTGCTGCTGAGGACCCAAGCAGCTGAAAGACAGGCTCAATGGGTAGAGGGAGATGATTCGAAATGCTCCATGGTAAATGACATATATATGTAAACTTAAAAAAGACATAGTATTAAAGGAAACGATGGCCAGGAGGAAATGGAGTGTTGGACTGGGGGGGGGGGAGAGGAGATTGGATTCATTTCCAAGCCCACGAGGTATACCGATATATTGTTTGGTGGGGTAGCATACTAATTCTATTTTGAGGATGTTGTATGCTTTGGGGCAGGGTTTCGGGGAAAAATGTCTGTAAATAGTTTATGGAGTTGTTTATGGGTTACATGTTATGTTTATTATGGTTATTACTGTGGTTACCAAGGTTCTAAAATATGCTGCAAGGAGGAGGGGGAGGGGAGGGAGGACTTATGGGAGAGGAGGAGGCTGGATGGGAGTTGAAGGGGGCTGCTTAAGGGAATGGTAGGCTGTTATAATGAATAGGGAAAGAGTGAATATCATATCATGGAATATTAGAGGTATCTCCTCTCCCATCAAAAGAATGGCTGTTCTGACTGCATTACATAGAGCTGGTGTGCAGGTAGCCTTAGTACAGAAAACTCACCTGATGCCGTTAGAACACCAGAAGCTGGTTAAGGGCTGGGTAGGGGGCCTGCTATGCTGCCTCCTTTACATCCCACAAAAGGGGAGTTGCGGTGCACAAAAGATTGCCATTCAAGGTAACTAGAGTGGTCAGAGATGGAAGGGAGGGGAGATATATCTTTGTGGAGGGGACGCTTTATGAGAAGCCCATCATCTTTGGAAGTGTGCATGCTCCAGCTGTGTTTGATCCAGCTTTTTACTAGAATGTCTTGGACTTATTGGTTCGGGAACAGTTTCAAGGATTAGTGATGGGGGGAGACTTCAACTGCACCCCAGATAGAAACCTTGACCACTCAGAGGGCGGGGGGGGGACTGTATGTGGAAGCGGCAGGAGGGACTGAATGAGTTGGATGTTATAGATGCTTGAAGGGCAGCGAACCCTAAGGGAAAGGAATTCACCTTCTACTCCTCCCCACATAAAACATGGTTGCGGTTAGACCATATATATATCGCGGGGGACTGGTATTATAAATTTGCAGTTATTAGGCATGGCCCCATATATGTATCCGACCACGCAATGGTCATCTTGTCCCTGGAAATGGCCTCCCAACAAGTGAGGACTAACATGTGGCATTTCCCATCCTACCTGCTCAGCTCTCAGGAATTTAGGGAGTATCTTAAGGCACAGTGGGAATTGTATACCTCCATGAAAGTGGCTTCTGCCCCATCTATGCAGGTGTTTTGGGATGCTGGGAAGGCGTTCATAAGAGGAGCTGTCATTGGATATGTTAGTAGATATAAAAAAGTAAGCTTTAAAGGCAAGAAGAGCTAAGAAGTCAGGTGAGAAAGTTGTGGCGCCAGATGGCGGGGGAAGGAAGTGTCCCGGAAGTTGGCAGTCAGCAGAGAAGCCCTGAATAAATCACTAATGGATGAAGTACGTATGCAACTCTTCTTCTGGAAGCATAAATTCTATGAGTGGGGCAATAAACTGGGGCCCCTGCTGGTCAATTTGATCAAAGGGAGGAGGGGGTGTAAAAGGATCAATGAAGTAAAAGACAAGCAGGGAGTACTGCATAAGGATGCTCAAGGTATCTTGAGCAGCTTTGCCCGATTTTACCAAGAGCTGTACAGGTCAGACAGAGGAGACATGACAACTAGAATAAGGCAGTTCCTGGAGGGTATGGTGGTGCTCAAAATATCTGAATCCTGGAGGGCTCGGATGGACAAAGAGATCTCTAGGGAGGAGATTGCCAGGGCCATTGCCTGTTTGAAGTCGGGCGAAGCATGTGGACCGGATGGTCTACCTGATGAATTTTACAAGGTGATGGGGGGGGGTGGTGGAGCACCTCTGGGCCCTCTTCAAAGAAGTTAGGGAGAGGAGGCTGCTACCTCTCTCTATGGGTGAGGCGACTATTTGTGTTATCCCGAAGCCTGGGAGGAACTTGAAGGATTGTGCTGCCTACAGACCCATATCTCTCCTTAATGCCGATGCGAAAATTTTGTTAAGATCTTGGCGTCCAGCTTAGACAGACTCCTCCAGAGCCTGATACATGAAGACCAGATGGGGTTTATTCGAGGGAGGCACTCATATCACAAAATGAGAAAGGTTTTAAATGTGATACAGAGTGCCTTGAGAATTCGGGGGCCCACGGCGATCATATCTTTAGATGCCGAGAAGGCCTTCGATCACATTGAGTGAGATCACCTGTTTGAGGTATTGGAGAGATATGGCTTTGGAGGGGAATTTAGGGGGATGGTGAGGGCCTTGTATGCCTCTCCTCGGGCTTCGATACTAATAAACGGGGGTATGTTGGAATGGGTCTCCCTGCATAGGGGAACGAGGCAGGGGTGCCCGTTATCACCCCTCCTCTTTGCTTTGGCAATCGAACCCTTTGTTATTGCAATCAGACAAAGTCCAGAGGTTAGAGAGGTGGGGGGGGAGGCAGCATAAGCTGTCACTGTACGCAGACGATATGATCCTCTACCTGAGGTATCCAGAGGAGTCCGTGCCAGCCTTGTTGAGGATTGTTGCTGATTTTGCAGAGTTCTCAGGATACAGGATCAATATTGACAAGTTAGAATTGCTATTGGTAGGGGACCCTGGGAATCAGGTCAGAGGAGGGGAGTGGGGCCTGCGGGTGGTGTCTTCCCCTTTTAAGTACCTGGGAGTAGTGATAGGGAAGCAGATAGAGGACCTGTACTGGCTGAATTACACCCCCATGATTAGGAGGTTGCTGAAGGAGCTGAGGTGGTGGCATGCCTTACCCCTCTCTTGGTTAGGACACATTAACCTAATTAAAATGAATATCCTATCCTATGTCCTTTACATGCTACAGATGCTCCCAGTGGGCCTTAATAACAGGGACACAAAGACTTTGGAAAGAGGGTTCGGGGAGTTTCTGTGGCGGGGGAAGTGGGCGCAGATGTCCTTGAAGAGGTTGAAGGTGTCCATCGAGGGAGGGGGTCTGAACTTCCCAGATTTGAAGCACTACTTTCTGGCAGCTCAGGTCAGGATCATTAAGGACTGGCTCACCGAGGCGGATACGGCTAGTTGGTTAGACTTAGAAGAGAGAGGAGCGGGAGGTCGGCTGACCGCCTACTTATCTGGCAGAGGTAGGAAGGGATATGTTTTCTTAGGTGGTCCAAACCCCTTGGTGCTCTTGGTATTGGATAGCTTGGCTAATATAAAGGTTGCCCTGGACAGCAGGGAACAGGAGACGTTATTGTTGCCTATTGCTAGGAGTCCCTTTTTCAGGCCTAGTTTGGAGGACAGTGGCTTCCAGGAATGGGAGAGGAAGGGGGCGCAATGTTTAGGGGATTTGTGTAGAAGGGGCATCTTGCTCTCTTTTCAGGAGATGCAAGAGAGGCTAGAGATACCGGCCTCTCACCTCTACAGATTCTTTCAGGTCAGGAATTTGACTAGAGAGGTGGGCAGGCAAAGAGCAGATCCCTCAGGGCTGGAACAGTTGGAGGGGATAATAGCAGTGGCGAGAAGGGATCCCTCTGGGGTATTAAGGAAGGCTGTGCACCTCCTGCGGCAGAGTGTGACAGACTTATTGGATAAGACAAGACAGCTGTGGGAAAGAGACATGGGTTTGATCATATCCTGGGACAACTGGGGGTTAGTGCTGGAGTCTCATGTAGGGCTTTTGACTTGCAATAAATATAAAGAAAGCACATACAAGTTTGTGCATAGACTCTACTGCCCCCCCCCCGGAGGTGAACCACAGGCTGCGTCCAGAAGCATCAGAGATGTGTGGGAGGTGCAAGATACACAGAGGCACCTTTTTCCACTGCTTCTGGGAATGCCCCTCTCTGAAGGGATATTGGGGAAGTGTAGGGCGACAGCTGAGCGCCATGCAGGGTGTGGAGTTGTTGTCTTCTCCCCCTCAACTTACTGTTTGGCATTGAGGAGAGAGATGGAGAAAATTGGATGCCACATCGGAGGTGGCTCCGAATATTATTGGTGCAGGCTAGACAGGTGATTCTGAATACCTGGGTGTCGGGAGAATCCCCCACGGTGGCACAATGGTGCCTCCTATCCATTCGGGCGCTGGCCCTAGAGCAGAGGTCGTATCAACTACAGAATAAGATAGATAAATTTACTAATCAATGGATGCCTTTTATGGGAACACTTTCGGCAGATAAGCTTGTGATAATGAATGCTGGATAGGGGAAGAGGTGGCTATAGAAGGAAAACTCGAGTGGTAGGGCCTGCCCTCCCAATATAGCTTACTGATGGGGAGTTATATGATTTAGGTGATGGGGACGAATAAATTATTAGGTGGCAGGTAAATGACCTTGGTATATTTGTACATAGGTTGAGTAATCTGTATAGCTTAGAATACTTTCTCTTTTTATACTGCTGTCTTTTTTCTTTTTATCCTTTTTGTCTCTTATCGCCTTTGTCCTTTGCTTTCTTCTTTCTCTATACTTTTTAAAACAAAGATAGAATGTTAAGATAGGTCGAGGACTTAATTGCCTTAATTGACTTTATTGATGCATGATTTATGATGGTTTTATGT
Source organism: Neoceratodus forsteri (assembly GCA_016271365.2). NCBI lineage: Eukaryota > Metazoa > Chordata > Ceratodontiformes > Ceratodontidae > Neoceratodus > Neoceratodus forsteri. The sequence continues at coordinate 874,197,916 of CM057453.1, read as the reverse complement.
ATTGGCTGTATGATGTCTTTGTATGATGAGAAACTTAATAAAAAGAGTTAAACAAAATAAATAAATAAATAAATGACTCCCTAAAACAAACTAGAGAATGTAACAAGGCCTACATTGAGGCAACCAGTCAGATGGGGTGTACTTTATTTATTTATTTTATTTAGTCAGACATAGGAATTACAACCCTTTGAGTCATAGACTCGTTTACAAAGGCTCTGCGTCAGCATAGTCATACTTTCAGAGATAGTACATTAGTGGGACATCACATTTCAAGTATTTACATATAATAGCCAAGGTGGCTGAAAATCTATACATGTAATAGCTAGGGTATTGATATTAGTACAGAGGAACAATTATAGAGCAAGTGCAGCCTCTGGGGCATTGTCGTATAGTAGGAACAGTGATCCATACATTAGTGAGACAACACAGTTTAAGCAAAGTGTTTACATATAAGAGCCTGGGGGGGGGCTGTTGACCTATACATTTAGTAGCTACGGTATTGGTATTAGTATAGGAGATATAGTTACAGTGTGAGTGCAGCCTCTAGGGCATTGCCATATAGCAGAGACAGAGATCAGCAGCAAAGATGTCCTATACAGTTAGTCCTATACAATTGGTAGCAATGTCAATGGGGAGTGGCCCAGTGCTGCTCTGTGCAGGTCAGTTAGGAGGATTAGCAGTTGCACTGGCATCGGCGCAAGGAGAGAATGTGTTTTTTTTGGATGGTCTTGAAGTGTCCTAGATTAGGAATGGAGGTTATGACTGGGGGGAACTCATTGTACCAGGCAGAAGCTCTATAGAGGAATGATCTCTGAGCTAGGGAGGTTCTGACCCTGGGCACGGTCCACAGATGTTTGTTGGCAGAACAAGTGGTCGCAATGTGGGAACACAAGAGTAGTGAGGTGAAGACCCCCAGTGGAGTTAGCCCGAGGTGGATTTTTTTGGTGAGGAGATAGGATTGATATTGTAGTCTTTCCTCCAGGGTGTGAATGTTTGTAAGAGCGTAGAGGGTGCATGTATGGGAGCATTTATCTGTGTCTAGGAGGAGTCGGCACACTTTATTAATGGCTATGTGAATTTTGTTTAGGGTGGTGTTGTCCGCAGCAGAGTAGATGGGGAGCCCATAGTCAACAAGAGAGAGGACAGAAGAGGTGACAGCCAGACTGAGAGCCTCTGGAGTCAGGCAGCCTTTGTGCCGGTATAGGAGGCCGATGCGGGCATTAATGACTGAGGTCAGGATGTTAATGTGGGCATGGAAGGATAGGGAGGTGTCAAAGGTAAGGCCGAGATATTTATAAGTGAGTACTTGTTCCAGGGGGAGGTGAGCGTGGGAGAGGATTTTTAGTTCACTGTCCTTAGCCTTGTTCTGCCGGTGGGCAAATAGCATGGCTTTGGTTTTTTTGATGTTGACCACAAGTCTGCGACTGGTGAACCAACTTTCAATCTGATTGAATGAGTCTTGGAGGGAGGACTGTAGGTTGTCAGGGCAAGCGTGTGTGGCATAGAGAACCGCATCATCAGCATATAGCAGTAAGTTTCCGGAGCAGGATTTGGGTAGTGCATTTAAGTAGATACTGAAGAGTAGGGGGCCCAATATGGATCCCCGGGGGACCCCCGAGTGGACAGGCAGGGTGGAAGATAAGGTGTCATTTATCTTAACACATTGGGATCTGGAAGTAAGGTAGCTATTGAACCAAGAGAGTGGTCCACGTGATAGACCAGTGTGGTGGAGTGTGTCCAGCAGGAGGGGGTGGGAGACCATATCAAAGGCCTTAGAGAGGTCCATGAAGATGGCTCCGGACAGATGTTTACGGTCAAGGGCTGAGTGAATGAAATTGTACTGAAGGGATTCTGAATGTAGGAGAAAAGAGGTAATGCTACCTCTCTATAGCTCACTGGTTAGACACCATCTGGAATACTGTGCCCAGTTCTGGAGTCCTCACCTGAGGAAAGACAGTATGGAAATGGCACAATGTAGAGCAAACAAAATGATTCAGGGCCAACAGGGCGGATCCTATTGGGATTGGTTTAGGTTACTGAACATGTACTTGCTTGAGGCCTAATGGGAGAAGGGTGACATAAGAAACCTTCAAGTTCAGGAAAGGAATGAATAAGGTAAACTGCGAGGAACTATTCAGCAAGAATGGCACATTGAAAACAAGGGGACATGGGTGAAAGCTGGTGGAGGGGCTCATGCACAGTGTGTGACTGAGATGGCCACTTGAGTCTGAATCTCTGTTCACCCACTGACATTATTTGTTAAAATCCATGGAACCAACAAGTTTTCTTGGTGCAAAACATCATTCATTAGCTAAAAATCAATATTAACGGAATACAAAGATTGGCTAACTTCTCAAGTGGTGACTTGGAGAAAACAATGAAAAAGTGCCAGTGGCTCTGTCATAGTCACTTGGATCAGAGACATGGCAACTGCTCCCATGCTGCCTCCTCTCAATGACACTACTGAAATCAAGGGACTATTACAAATGGTACTGAAAGAAAACAGTACCTTTGAATTTGCCATACCTATACTGGAGGACAAGATGCAATCTCTCACTCAGAAAGTTAAGGACATGGAAATGTTCTTGTCATACACTGATGACAAGGACACATGTCATGGGGGCAGAATCCAGGAATTGAAGAGAATGGTTGGTTTGCTGTAGAGCAGGGTGGAAGATGCAGAAAATCTAAACTACAGGAACAACCTGAGATTTCTAGAATTTCAAGAGGGGGTAGAAAAGAGAGATGTATCTTCTTTCCTGCAACAAGAAAACCCTTAATTGCTTTGGCATACCTGGAGACAGCCCATAGAGACAGAACAGGCTCACAGACCACTAGCCCCCCTCTAAGCAAAGGGGTTGACCCAGTGCTATCTTAATCAAATTTCTTCACTTTCTAGATAAAGAGAAGATCTTGAATTTGATTAGAGACAGAAGTCCCCTTATCTGGAATGGCCACCGAATATATATTTTTAATGATTTTTCAACTGAACTGGCCCTCTGAAGGAAAAGCTTCATGGAGGCAAGAAAGCATTTACAGGCATTGGTGATTCTCTACCACCTCCAGTAGACATGGAATGGAATACCCAGTGAGTTCAAATCCCCCGAAGAGGCAACCAGTTACATCTAGTGCAACTGGCCAGAAAGCGCTCCAGACCTAAGGATACAGAATAACAGAGGCAACAACAAAGCACCAGGTGGTCACCCTCTGCATCTGGACTCGAACCCCTGATTTACAAATGGCATCCAACAATCTTATTGCAGGACATGGAGTGGCAGGTCTCCAAGTCCAAAAGATCAAACCATTGTGGTCAGCACAGAAACAGGACTAGCCTGATGCAGTAAGGATCCAGGGAATGAAGCAGAGAATCTAATGGATTGGAAGGGGGAAATGACTCAGCAGAAGAGCTTGCACTGAAAAGACTGGAACCGAACCCACCATCTCTGCCCAAAAAAAGCGACAGGATCAGCACTTCAGCATCCTTCCACAGAACCACCACCACAGCTGAAACCCACACACCTGGAACAACACTGTACTTCCTGGATAGACATTGCTGAGGGACATGTGAATCAGTATAGTGCTGGGACTCAGCCTGACACATGACACAAGCCCCCAGCTTGAGAGGGGACTACAGCAGTGAATGGTAAAGTTACTAACAGTTAAACTACATGGTACAATTACATGGCCTTTTTACCATATCCTCCTTTTTTTCTCCCAACCTACCCTGATCACTCTTACCCCCACACAAAGGGTTAGGGCACAAAACTGGCATTTGTAAACTGTTAAAATGGCAAACACTGACTGAGCTCTATTTTTCTAGCAGCATAATTCTGATTCTTGTCTGGTCTCTTCCCTCTCAGGAAGTAAAGATGTTTTTCTCTTTGATGGTAATTATGGCATTGTGTGACTCTGAGAGGGAACAAGAGGAGGTTTTGTAATCTTGCAAGCCTTGTCCACATATTAGTGCAATGTGCCATGCTGATGTTTACCTACTTGTGCACCACATTGCTTTTGCACCTGTAATTGCTAAGTAACTGCATTCTGATGTTTTGTTATAATTTTATTCTTTCAATACTCCCCTTCCCCCTGAGTCACACCTGAAAATAAGCTCTGTCTCGGTGTGCCTTTCCCAGTTACTAATTTTCACATAAATCAATAAATAAATAAATAAATAAATAAGACAAGGCTAACACATTGTCAGCTGCAGCAGCATGGCAACAGTGCCAGATCCTGCAGTGCTCACTCTCTCTCTCTCGAATGGGTAATAACTTGTGGAGGAGACTGAGTACCGTAGATATACTGCGTTGCACAGATCTGAAATTAACTTCACCTAACACCCCACATCAGCCACAAGAAAATCCTGAACCACAAAGGATTCCACAGCCAGGGTCTGCCAAGAAACAGAAGCCATGTAGAAGCAACAGCATGCATTGTCAATGTTGTGAAGTAAGACTTTCTTTAAAATAGTTCAGTCAGACAGTACCTCTATGCTTGAAAACCTGCTCTCCCCATCTCAGGTGCCCTCACTTGTCCCATGTGGGTGATAGCACCTCACAATAAAATGGGGAGGCAGGAATGAGACTAGTAGTATATGGTGCATTGGCAGAGAAAAACAGAATGCACTGATGCATGCATTATGGAACCACCCGCAAGCTGCCACTCTGAAATGACTGATGAGCTGACAGGAGCAAGACAGAAAACAGTAGGGTGCCTTCATATAACCTCTGCCCCCCCCCGCCCCCCACTGACTTAACCTTGTTTTTCCACATGCTACGCCTAAGCACTTTAAAAAGTGGCTGGACCAGCCCAGTACCCTAATGCAGTCAGTCAGAGCAGAGCAAGAACTATAGACAGAATAGACAGTCCTCAGTGGAGGGGGCTGCCAGATGGGAAGAGATCAGACAGCTAAGGACAGGTGTATCTCAAAAATTAGGTGACAAATTAAAAAGACCAGACTGCATCTGTGGAGACTGGTTACAACCCCGATTGCTCGCATGTCCAAGTAGATAAATCCTGTGACAGTCAGATTTCTGTCCTTCACAAACATGTGCAAGCTTGTGAGAGCAGTCTCTGCAAAGATTAATCCCTGTCCCTCTCAAGCAGGCATGCTCTGCCCTGTAACATAGATCCTCGAACTATCACCACAGTCACAAAGTGTGGGAAGTTCTACAAGGCAATAAGAGGAAGACAAGATATACAGAATACTTGAGTGGCTGTACGACCAAACCTGCCAGTATGCATACAGATGAGGGGGGCAGACTGAATAACCCACCTCACCTATCCCCATGGGAAAGGTTTCTTCTTTTTAATCTAAATAAGGATGAGCACTCCAGGTCAAGCTTCAAAACTGGCACAAGAATAGGGAAACCATGCCATACAAACTCTACACATGCACCCCACTCCGAAACATTGATTGAGGAACTCAGGAACAACTGCATTCAATGCCCAAGAATAGACACATGCATGACAGACATATGCAGAACAACCAGGTGGCCATCAGCTCTGGAACACACAGGTGGTATGTGGACTCTCTCATACCCATAGAGCTCACCTCCTGCTGGGGGCACTCTGTTCCGTTCTGACCAACCTGATGTCACCCTGATGGCAGCAGCCACACTCGTGGAGATGGTCAGAGGAGCATCAGTGGTGCTTGGAGAAGGAGAGGACAAAATCCTCTTTTCCTTCTTTGCACCTATTTGGAAGCTACAGCAAACACAGGTCCCTGAGGGAAACCCTGTTTGGCAATAGTATTCCACTCCTCCCCGTGTTTTAAACTATGCCATGCCCACAGATATGAAAGAGAGCACATGATACTATACTAAGCTTTTTACCCTCTTTCATCCTGGGATTGTAGACATGAGAGAATTATTTATTTATTTAGCTATTGAAAAGTTTGATAACTGGGAAAGGCACACTGTGCCAAGGCTCATTTCCAGGTGCAACCTGGGGGAAAAGGGGATAGGGATTAGGCTAACAGGCAAGTACAAACACCAGAGAAGCAAATAATGTCAAAAAAGTGCTGTATACAGTTGGTAACAAGTCAAAATGACAGGGAATGTGAAATATAAACTGAGAGGCATACAGTTACATGTGAGGGAACAAAACCAGGCTGATAAGGCTGCGGCAAGAAAGATGAAAGGAAATCTGAAGGATGGGTGACAGGGACAGGGAGAAGGAGGAGAGAGCATGAGTAGCTATTTTGACAGGAGGGGAGTGGGGAAGGTAACGAAGATAGGGGAGACGAGCTAGGGTTTGGTGATATAGTGTTCACACATCAAGGGCACAGAGCAGGGGTTAGGAGGCTCCAGTTGTAGGAGCCTACAGACAAAGGGTTGGGGAAGCTGAGACAAGAAAGGGAGATGAGGAGTCAAGGGGTGGGGTGACAGGAACAGGGAGGAGTAAGAGAAGAAAGCCTGAATAGATGCTTTAGAGAGGGGAGAGAGAGAAAAGGGAAGATTAAGAGAATAGCGGAGCAGGTTCCATGGAGGGAGGGGTGGTAGAAAAAGGCAGCTTGGCCAGATCATGAGTGGGAGTGAGGTAAAGAGAAGGCGCAGGGGTCCCTGGAGTGTAGGGAGTTGGAGGAAAAGAGAGAGGAGGAAAGATAAGTAGGAGAGAAGAGAGCAGAACCAGTATTTGGCAATGAAAGCGGTGCAGTGGTACTGGCATTGGAAGGGAGTTGAAAAGAGAACAGTATAGGGACCAATGGTGAGTGTGGGGAGGAGAGTTAGATGCAAAGCAACAGAAGGCATTGTAGAGGGTAACCAGTCTGGCAAGAGAGAAGGAAGGGGCAGAGCTGTATACCACATCAGCATAATCAAATATTGAGAGGATTATTTTGGTTAACAGTTCTCGGTGAATGTGGGAAGAGAGGCAGTCCTTGTTATGGTAAAGCATGGTGAACTTGGCGTGGAGCTTGGCATGAATGGCATCAATGTGGATGGAGAAATCGAGTTGCTGTCCTGCCAGATGCTAATATATTTGAAGGTGGGGTGAACTCCATGTGAGTGCAGCCAGGGTGGAAAAGGTTGGGATAGGTGATAGCCTAGGTAGTCTCTGGGAGGTACCAAAGGTCATGGTCACAGTTTCTTTGGTGTTGACTTTGAGCTCGTTATCCTGAAACTAGCACTAGTTACTTTGGAGTGAGGCTTCAACTGCAGAAGAGGAGGGGCCCGATGAGAAAATTACCATGTCATCAGCATACATATGTATATGGGATGAGACACAGGCCAAGGGGAGATCATTGAGAAATATCAAGAAAAGTATGGGGCCCAGGATGGAGCACTGGGGGACACCAGCTTGGATGGGGGGGCAGCAGTTCACCATCCACCTGAACAGACTGTTGTAAGACTGTGAGGTAGGAGAGGAACCATGCTACTGCTGGGGCACAGAGGCCAGCGGAGGATAATTTATTCAGAAGGAGGGGATAGGAGACTGAGTCAAAGGCTTTTGCAAGGTCAATGAAAATGGCAGCAGTGATGTGACCCTGATCCATTCCGGAGAGAATGGAATCAGTAACGTGCAACAGGGAGGAGATGGTGGAGTGTGTTTTTTCAAAAGCCAGACTGGAAAAGCAAGAGAAAGGATGAGCTGCATGGAGGCATGGAGGCAAATCAGGTCTCAAGGGTCACCCAATAAGGCGGGAGGAACTAAAGATCTGCAACTAGCTCTACTGCACTAATATTAAACTGGTGAAACATAACAAGATGGCACTTGTGGGACAGTGGGAGAGATCAGAAGTAGACCCTGCATAGGCCAAACCAGGTGGTGGTGAGGGCACCCCTCCATGTGGTGCAGTCGCAGAAGATACTTTCTTGTCGACTTTTAGCTGGGGCACCAGAGGGTCACTCAGTAGTATAGAGATGTAATCTATAGGCTAAAGGCCAGAACTGTACACAGTACTTTAAATGCAGCAGAGGCATCCCCATAGAGACCTGTAGGAGCAGTAAATCTTATAATCAACTAGCTCACTCCCACCACCAACCTCATTTGACATTGGATTACCTAGTCACTAACAGATTACTGGTCTGAGAAGCAGAGGCCGCCTGTATTAAGACAGAGAGTATAACCCAAATCTGATTTCAGTGCCATCTAGATATCATGGGACTCACCCTCCCATTCTCTTAACACCCACCTAATCCACATAGAAATGCCCCCCCCAATCCAAGAACCAAGAATTTATAGTACCACACGATTTCCTGCGAACTGAGATAGCAAAACCGAACTGGACACTACAGCTCACACTTACAGCTGGTCTGACATTAGGGACCAGAACCAAATTTAAGAATGACAAGTAGCAGCACTAGCAGGAGAGGGAGCAGACGGTATAAGGCTCAAGGGCCTTGCGCGACAGGGTCTTTCAAAAGTCAGCAAGTTTTCATCAGTCACTAGTTACTGTAACACATATTAACAATTTTATTCTCTTGTTAATGTTGCTCACTACAGAGTTGGGCGAAAGTTGTAAATTCCACTTTAGCCGAACGTTTGTGAAATTTCCACACAGGACATTATTGTGACCACCATAGATCAAATTCTGATCTCTGACCATATACCTGAAATGCTTACATGGCTCCCCAGGAGCACAGAAGGCAGAAAGAGGGAAATGGCATGTAAATGTTAAGTTATTAAAAGATGGCCCTTTCAAAGAATGGCTCAACATGGATATCAAGCCCTTCCTAGAGCTGACTAAATCTGGGGACATTGTGGAGGCACTGAGATGGGATGCACTGATAGCCTACATCCAGGGTAGATGCATTAGCCAGGCCTCCCACACAAAAGAGGTGAGGACTAAGGAATTAGATGCCTTACAGGGAAAGCTGAAGGAGCCAGAGAACTCAGACTTTTAATCCCACAAGTCAAGCTAACCTCCTCCCAAACATAACAAGAACTAGGTACAAGCTAAATGCCCCCCAAAAGGCAGAGTACGCCCTTTTCTGGTAGGAGGGAGGTAGGCTGGGTAGTCCTCTGGTCTACCAACTAAAGAAAAGACAAGAAAGATCCAGAATAACAATGGTCAAAAATGCCAAAGGCCTGCAATACAAGGACAATAGCTCAATAAATCATTCCTTGTTTTCTACTCATAGCTATACACATCTGAAATGCGTGCATCCACCCAAGGAAATAGACACTTTCCATACAGTCTCACATCTCCCCTCTCTCATCTGGGAGCAATGAGATGTTTTAGAGAGGCCCTTCCAAGCATTAGAAATCAGGTCAGCCATCAGATCCATGCCTCTAGGAAGGGCTCTGGGCTTGAATGGATTCCTGGAGGAACTATATAACACTTTCCACCAGGAGCTGGTGGGAATCCTGGCCTCAGTACATGCTGAATCAGATGTCAGAGGGACAGTACCAGAGTCATAGCAAACTGCAATGATTTCCTTGAATCCCAAGCCAGGTAAAGACCCCTTAGCATACACTAGTTGTTATCCTATTTCATTCACTACAGTAGATTGCCAGATCTGTGCAAAAATATGGGCGCAGAGACTCAAAGTTCTCCTCTCTCTGCTGAAATCTAAGGACCAAGTAGGGTTTACTCTGGGACAGTGAGGCACGGACAGTACCCAAAGATTGATTAATATGATCTGGCAAGCCAAAACCAAAAGAAACAGCAGATGCAGTCTTGGTAGCGTTAGTCGAAAAAAATACCTTCAACCATGTTGAATTGCTGTATCTTTTCCAAACTCTCAAGCATTATGGATTTGCGAATAGATTCCTGGGAGGAGTGCAAACTCTCTATAGTGGGGCCTCAGCCAAGGTTAATACAAATGGACTTCTGTCTGAAACATTCTCCTAAGGCAGTGGCTCCAGGCAAGACTGCCTACTGTCCCCCCATCTATTCATCTTTCCGCTGGAACCTCTGATCCAGGCCACTTGACAAACCCCATGGATACAGGGCCTGCTCATGGGAAAAGAACACAAGATGCAGGCTTATAAGGATGATATCCTCCTAACCCTCACCAATCCACAGAAATCTATCCCAGCCATCATGGACCTAACCATGCATTTTGGCATCCTAATGGGATACAAGATAAATGTGTCTAAGTCCTTGATAATGGTCTCTCGCCAAGGTATGGAGACATTACCCAGCTATCCCTGGGGACCAATGCCAATGGAGCACTATATATGATACCAAGGTATTGACTTTGTGTGGGACTTGGACAAGCTAGCAGCGCTAAATTTCCTCCCATTGGCCAAAAACCGAGAGGCAGATGTAGCATGGTGAAATCACTTACATCTCCTGCACTGGGGACGAGCACATGCCAACAAAACTATGGCAGCCCCCCCCCCCACAATATATGGAGGACAACTTCCCACTGACCCTACCAAAAACTATATTAGCTCACCTGCAAAAGCAGCAACTGGATTTCTTTTGGGGGAAAAATGTATGGAAATTACTTTCTAAGAAACTCCAGAGAAACCAAATGGCTGGATGGCTAATCCTACTGGATTTCAACCTCAAACTTAAGGCTGCAGCCTTAATTCAAATAGCACAGGCCTCTCCCAATACACCAACACTATAGCAACCTCAATGAATGGATTATGAGAATGATTCTGGGAAACCTCACACGCTCAGCTATTCATTTTGGGACACTCACAATCAGCCTGCATTGGAACCCAACCCTCCAACATGCCAAAACGGTATGGCACTGGGAAGCAATAAACATAATGGTCACCGTGGTGGTCCCCAAGCTTTCTGCTATTGAATAATAACATCCTCTGAATAGGCTATAAACCAATCTACTGGAGAGACTAGGAAGCCTCTGGGATACAATGTTCAGGACACCTAGTTGGCACTAAGTCCAAAGTCCTAATGTCCTTCACGTAGATACAGGCCAGATACTATATTTTGCTGAAGCACCACTAGAGATACCTCCAGTTGAGACATGCCCTGAAAACAGGTATGGGCTCCGACTTCATGATGGATAACCCCAATGTGTTGGACACTATACTAGACGGAGGGCAAGGGCTCAAAGCATCGAACAGCATACTCTACAATGCTCCCTTATCTCAATCCCCAGACTCTACGGAAACTACAATACAGAAATGGAATGAAGAACTGGGCCTGGAGATCACAGCCCAGCAATGGAGCAGATGTTGAAAACAGTTCAAGAGAGCTAGAAAAGACTCCAAAAACAGATTTGCACATTTCTAACCACACACCCCTTTCAGCTAGGTGGCTCACAGGGCCTTTAACCTCAGCAAAAAGGGTCATCCTGCGTCACTGGAAGCAAATAAACTCCCTGGATGAATGGCTTGGAAAACTCAGTAAAACAGCTTGCTTTGAGAGAATCCAATTCAGATGGACCCATACTGGAAGATCTGGGAAGCATATTTAAACTCAAAATACTGCAAAATACTACAAGGTTATATGCTCGGGAGAGGCATATGTGACACTCAACACACTTCCTTATCTCTTACACTCCTACCTACTCCACATAGCCAAGGGGTCCATCACCTAGATCAGATACCAAACTGGTCGAAGTTGAATGGCATCATGTTACAGTGGAGCAAATAAATCAGTTTCTGTCAATATTCGCTTACCAACCTTGTTTAAATGTTAATTTGTTTCTTGTGAAAATAATAAAAACTTGCTAGGTACTAGTCACACACAATAGACGTGACTAAAGCATATAGTTCAAGCCACAATTGTATGTCTGATGATATGTTTAGAGTTGTAACTTCAAGGGGCTTTACCCTGGCAAGGACCCCGCGAATTGCATGTACAGTAGTAAACGGGGCAGGCTGATTGGGCCAACGTTTTGTTTTTCCGCTGACATTGTCTATGTTTTTGTGTAATGCAAAATCCTGAACAAAATGTCATGAGGCCTGCAGATTAACTAAGTCTTGGTACCAAGCTACTGTTTAGAGCTGCAGTAATTCATTACCACACTGCTCCACAAAAATGGAGCAGCAAGCTATTGCACTTACCCAGTCACCAAAAGCTAATAAATAAATTACTTGAAAGTAAAGTCCTATGCTGGGGCTAGTCAATGCTGTGGGACTGCATGGTTCTGTGCAGCAGGGCCAATAGGGCGGTTAGAAGAGGGACCCTTTTGTGTGGTGTGGGGAAGGGCCGTATTCTTGCAAGAGACCCTGAACTGTTGATAGCTGTCCTACTGAAGATTTCCAAACCACCCTTTTCTTTAACCGGACCAGCGGCAGCTGTTAATAAAGTCCTGTTGTTATTTTCCTATTTTATGTGTGTGAGCATATTATAAGTACTCATTTTATTAGTGACATACAGAGTTGTGCTTCTGCTAAATCTAAGTATTGTAACTGGTAGGTCTCAGAGTGGTGTTCTTAAACTGTGGGTAGGTGGATTGGTACTGCATCCCAGGGGGCAGTATTGCATATTTGATCTGACCCATTTATCTTTCTCTGGGTGGAGGCACCGTGCTATTTTCTGGTGTCTTCTGAAACAAACCCCACAGAGGAGTTTAATAAACCCAGGCCATTCAACCGTATTTGTAGCCATTACAGGCACAAGGCAGGGGTAGTAATCATGAGTAACAATCTGACATCTGCACTGTGACCCACCTACACATTTGTATAACATTTTTGGGTAACAAATCCCCACAGGAGTTACCAACTGAGTCCCTAAACCTAATGTATGCCCTTAAGGCAGGGTCAGTGGTCAACATCTATGGTGACTCAGTACACTAACTACAGCTGGAGTACCCAGTGTACCAGTTTCATAGAGGTGATATACTGTGAAGAAAGAAAATTTGAATGGCAGCAACTCTGAATGGTTCCCTTTCTAAACTGGAGTTAAACAGAGCTATGTCACTGTACCTTACTTACTCAATTGTATTGCAGGCTAAGTTGTGAGGAATTGTTTTTTGTTTATATTTTTGTTTGTATGATTTTATGCAATTAATACATATCATTTGTGGATAAAGGCAATACACTAATTCAATTACAGAAACTGATACAAAGGATATTTGAGGCTGGTCAGTGGCTGCCTTGTACAGTGATGTTATTCAGTGATTGGTTGCCCAAAACCCCCATGACATAATTATTGTACTCAGTCCTTATGTATAACAGTGGCCCTTATGTTGTTGATAGTTAAGTACCTGCTGGTACTCAATCCGTGCCTTTGTACTGCTCCTAATTGGCACATACCTTACTCTGTTGTGTTTATGCTAACAAAAATATGCCTCACAAGACCTGTAATTTGTGTATTCTGTATTATGTTGTTCTCACATAACTTGAAAGCTTTTCCTAATTATGTACCATGTTGTCCTAAGTATGTAAGTATGTAATTTCCTGTACTCTCACGGGTCGTACCTGAAAATAGGCAACTGTTTTGTCTAGTGTACTTACCTGGTTAACAAAAGCTAAAAAAATAAATAAATAAATTATAGCACAGAATCACTGTATGCAGCAGTGAAATTAAAAAAAGTTATTCTAAAAAGCAAATTTTCTGCTATGGTTGTGAAAAATATTGGCTGAACTGTTGATCTGGATTTTCTGGGTGCTTCCTATGCTGTGTACTGTACATTTGTATTTTTGTCTGGATTCTTACCCTTCTCAGGTCCTCAATATTATTTCTATGCAAGTATTGAGATGGACATCTTTTTTTCTTGAGAAATAATTATTTTAAAACATTCATAAAATTCTCAAATGATAATGACATACAGACTTAGTCTTTGTCGTGTTGGTCCTTGTAAGAACAGATCCAGAAGCAAATGATTTGATACCTTTTACTGGACCAACATAGATGTAACAAAAAGAACAATGTGCTTTAGCTTTCGGACCAACCCAGTCCTTCTTCAGAAGCTTAATGACAGTTATTTAGAAAAATCCCATACTTTAACACCCAGATAATGCAGAAAAAAAAACAGAAAAAATTCCCATTGGTTTAAAATATTCATTTAAAAAATAACACAAGACACATAAGAGAAGCTGAAAAATACCAGTTCAGCTTTAGCTGAAAGGCCTAAAGGTCAGATGTGCTTAGAGCATAACATCATACAAGGAGTGCCCTGTACATAAATTAAAATGACTTCGAGAAACCTTCAGAGTAAGATAAGGACATCTTGAGCATAGATCTGTGTAGCTCAATTATGAGTGCAGTTCATGAAAACCAAACCCACTCAGATTGTTATAATTGTAAGATGAAAATAAGTCACACAAAACAGAACTTCAAAAAATATACATGGCATACAAAGGGTTTAAAGTAAAGTTTACCTAGTGTGAGCAATACTTGGAAACATTACCCAACTATACTCTCAAACTGGTTATTATACTCCATAAACATTAGGGCCTTTGGTGTTCTAACAGGAGTTTATACTTGATAATATAAATATGCAGTATAAGAGCCAAATGGGGGGGGGGGTAGCACTGTTAGTCAGAAACGGCATGGGTATTGGAGGGGTAGAGGAGGCAGAAGGGAATGTGGAGGCTGTTTGGGTCACCTTGCTGATGCAGGGGGGTGAAATAGTAAAGGTCAGAGTGGTATATAGACCACCAGCACTGGCAGAGGTCCTGGAAGAAAGTTTGGTGGCAAATCTCAAGGGACACTGTAGATTGGGAAAGGGAAGGGTAGTGGTAATGGGGGACCTCAACATGCCAGGAACAGACTGGGGGACTATGACATCACCAGTGGCCAGAGAGCAGAGGCTGCTGGATGTCTTCCAGGATGCGTTTCTGACACAACAGGTGGGTGAGCCAACTAGGGAGGCCCAGACACTGGACGTGGTCCTGGCGGACAGTGATCAGATTAGAGGCCTAGAGGTGAGGGACCCATTGGCGGGGAGTGATCACGCCACAGTCTGGTTCTTCCTGGATCTGGGAGGGGAGCCATACAAGGACAGTAGTAACCGACTTTGGGGGTGCAGACTTCAGGGAGATCGGGAGGGTCCTTAAAGATCGTCTGGATAGGATAAGGCCAGATATGGATGCTGACAGCAGGTGGAGGATCATTAGGAGGGGAATACAGGAGGTTACCAGATCCTGTGCAAGGGAAAGGCATAAGTTCAGGGAAGGCCAGAAAACCCTGCTGGTGGATGCAGGAGGTACAGGAGGTGGTGAGAGAAAAGACAGTGGCCTATAGGTACTTCAAGTGCTCATGGAGTGAAAGGGCTGAGGAGGAATATGAGCTGACAGCCAAGAGAGTCACCAGGGTGGTGAGAGCAGCTAAGGCAAAAAAGGAGCAGTCCTTGGCCTGTGGGATCCAGAGGGGGGGACAAGAGGTTCTTTGGATATTTAGTGGAAAAAAAGAAAGTAAGGGGGAAGATCAGCAAGATAAGGATAGGGGATGGTTGGTCACAGGAGGAGGGGGAACAGGCAGAAGTTCTAAATGAGTACTTTGCCTCAGTTTTTACCAGGGGGGATGGAGGAGCTATGTCTTGCGAGGGGAGCGGGGGCAAACTAGAGCAAGGGGTGGGACCTGTAGAGACCAGGGGTCCATATGGGTCCGGAGAAAGGGAGTGGCCACCACAGACAGGGAGGGGCCCAGCAGTGCAGGGTGAAAAGGGGGAGGATGTGGAGGCTGAAATCCCAGTAAAGAGAGTAAGGGAAGCCCTCAGGTCCCTTCAGATGGAGAAAGCACCTGGGTCAGATGAGATACATCCCAGGGTGCTGAGGGAACTGGCGGATGTCCTGGCAATCCCTCTAGAGGAGCTCTTCAACATCTCTCTGAGGACTGGGTGGGTGCCCCAAGACTGGAGGGTGGCCCATGTCATGCTGATCCACAAGGGGGATCAAGAGAGGAGACAGGAAATTACAGGCCCATTAGCCTGACATCGGTGGTCAGCAAGGTGATGGAGGGTATTGTCAAGGAAAGGCTAGGGGGGTTACTGGAGCAAACTGGGTACTTGGACGATAGGCAGCATGGCTTTGTCATTGTAAGGTCGTGCCGAACAAACCTCGTTCAGTTCCATGACTGGGTGACGAGAGCCCTGGACCAGGGTAGGCCAGGGGACGTCCTCTTTCTGGACTTCAGCAAGGCGTTTGATTCTGTACCCCACAGTGGCCTGCTGGCTAAGCTGAAGGAAATGGGGGTAGGGAGACAGTTGTTAAGATGGATAGGAAATTTTGGTCCAGTCCTTTCTCCTGTATGTATTTATGGCAGACTGAGATGCCATCTGTGTGTGGAATATTAGTGTAGAGTGATGTTACATCCATCGTGGCCAAAATGGTTGTAGGTGGTAAGTCCTTATAACCAGAAAGTTTACGCAGGAAGTGTGTAGTGTCCTGGATGTAACTCTCTCTTTCCATAACCAGTGATTTCAAAATGGTTTCTACAAACCCTGAGATCCTCTCAGTAAGGGTACCATGACCAGAGGCTATGGTTCTCCCCGGATTGCCAGGCTTATGTATTTTAGGCAGCATGTAGAATGTCCCTGGCTTGGGTTCAGCAGGGATGAGGTCACATAATGGAAAATGAAAATTTTACCACCAAAATAAACTGGAAGACATCTAGCATTGATTAGGAAGAAAAAAGGTGGGTAAAATTTTAGCCCATTTGCGTTGCACTGCTGCTTTAAGATCCGGCACACATGACCACACCACAAAAAAAAAAAAAATCACAACCCCACATTTTGTTTTGTCATTTTTGACATAAGTTACAGTGCCTACAAATCAAGATTTAAAATTGCTGCCAAGTCAAAACTGCTGCAGAGACAAACCACATTATTTTTTAAACTGCTGCTATAAGCGGCTTCACAAACTATCAGTCTGTATTCAGCACATGCTCATCTTGCAGTCCACTTCACTGTGAGCAGCTTCTATGCTTGCCTTTTCAGCTGTGAGGGCAGAGGAAATGACTTTTTATAAAACCACTGGTGCGAGCCGCATCATAACTCTTGCAAGTTACAACCAAACAGGATGACTTACATGCTCACTTCCCAATAAGTGGAAGTCTCGGACCCATTCCTCACTTACACACCACGGGGTTGGCTCCTGGTTTTGTCTCCAGCATCTTCACCCAGTCCCAGGGCGGACGGTGGGGCTGGTTGAATTAAACTTTGGGGGGAGAGTGGGGTTGCGGTATCAGGCAAAACACATACAGAAACAGGAAAGTATGGGGGAGGGGAGGGAGCCAAAATAACAAACCCACTTTGAGCAAATTAAACTTGAAAACCGGCATTACCTACTGGACAAAAAATACAGCAGCACTATTTTTGTATATGTACACACCAAGCAATACATTAAGTAAAAAAAATATATATATATATTTAAATATATTTTTCATCTGTTTTTTTATTTTCCTTCAAAGGAACCATTGTATAGCAGCAATAATGCACTCCATGGTATGTGTCATGCTGAGATAACATTACTTCTTGGGCGTTGAATGCACCTATCCTTCATCCTCGTGCTCCAACCATCCGAGGCACGACATTATCCTAGCACGACACACACCCTGTCATGTATTATTGCTTAAATGACATTGCCATCACTGCAGACTCTTTATTTAACTTACACAATACTCTCCAACTGTTGGTAAGTGAATCAAAAAAGTATGATCTACAAATTAACAGAAGACAGAGTCGATGTAGACTGGTAACACTAGTTGGCTATATTTACTTCTGCCATGGAGGACCAGAATGCAAAAGTTGTGGAGCAGTTTACATAAGTAGGCTTCATCATCCATTAAACTGGCATGAGTCTTCCTGAGGTCCATACCTTCAAGGGTGATATCTCTTTCCCAGGTGGTCACTTAGACTATACCTTCTGGCACTACCCGCAGACTGCAACAACAATTACAAAAGTCAAACAACCTCATAGAATTTGATGGCAGAAAAGGACTGCTTGGCCCACCTAGTCTGCAAAGTTGTTCCTTACCTATCCTGTCTCCACAAACCCTATTTGGTCTCCATCAACCCTCCCATCTTCTTGTCTCCTATCTAATATACTTCTATGTCAATTCCATACACGCCTGAATCCTCCACTATTCTAGCCTCCACCGCTTCCTCTGGCAGTCCATTGCAGATGCCCACTACTGTTTACGTGAGGAAATATTTCCTCACATCACTCGAGTTTCCTCCCTCCAGCTTCAATGCATGCCCCCCTGGTCCCGGTGCTTGTTCTTATTTGAAGGAGACTCCCCACTTGTGCCCTGTTTCCTCTTTGTGGTACTTGTAGGTCTCTATCATGTCACCTCTCTATTTCTTCTCTTCTAGGGTGCACATGTTGAGATCCCTCAATCTCTCCTTTTAGGGCTTCTCATGTAAACTATACACCATTTTAGTTGCCCTCCTCTTCACCACCTCTACCTTGTCAATGTCCTTTCTAAGTTGTGGTCTCCAAAACTGAACACAGTACTCCAGGTGTGGCCGCACCAGCAAGTGATATAATAGTGCTGTGGAGAATGCGGAATTCTGCCAGATATTTTAGCATGAAATGACAATTCCACCAGCGGAATTTCCACTGGAATTTTGCTGGCTCTTCTGCGGAATTCTGCCTGCTGTGATCCACAGAATAATATTCAATGGAACAGCATTTTTTCACATAAAATCATTCCGCAACTATTTCCATGGAAAATATTAAGATCCACAAACTAATATTCAGCAGAACAGCAATTTTTCTGCAGAAAATCATTATGCAACCGTTTTCTGCTGTGGAATTCCAGCATTCTGTTTCTGGTGAAATTCAGAGGAATTTCACAAATTCTGCAAAATTTCGTTCCACCTGAATTTGAAAATTCCGCACAGCACTATGATATAATGGCAACACCACCTCTCTCCTCCTGCTGGAAATACCTCTCCCTATGCAACTCAGCATCCCACCAGCCCTATCCACTGCCTTATCACACTGCCATGCAACCTTGAGGTCATCAGATATGGTAACCCCAAGGTTCCTTTCCTGTCTAATTACTGTTAGTTTCCACTCCATCCTATACTCAACACCGGGTTTTCTATGCCTTAGATGCACTATTTTGTACTTCTTGTCACTGAAAACAAACTGCCATGTTTTTGACCATTCTTTGAGTTTCTGAAGATCTCTGCAGATTTTTTCCATGCCTTCCTTAGTGTCCACCCTATTGCAGATTTCAGTGTCATCTGCTAAAAGCCATACGTTCCCTTTCAGCTCTTCTGCAATGTCTCCTATGAAGATATTGAAGAAGATTGGCCCCAGTACTGAGCCCTGTAGTACCCCACTGGACACACTCCCCTCCTTGAAATGAGTGCCACTAACCACCACTTTCTGTCTCCTATATGTAAGCCCCCCTTAAAAAGAAGGATTGTATTCCCATTTTAGGCATCCCTTTCCCCCCACCTATCCCCAGAGCTAGGGAATGTGTTAGTGCTCTGAAGGATATTGCTGCTGGACACCTTAAGGTGGCAGCAGAGAGTAGATTTTAAGGGAGTATATGAAGGAGCAGACAGGAGCCTTCCCAGCCAGAGCATTAGGCCTGGGGCTGGAGGGGGTGGCTGGAAGTGCAAAGTAAGGAGCAGAGATTAGGTGAGCAAGTGAGGGAGCTCAGCAGTCCAAGAGGGCCACCCAAAGTAAAGTAAGGATGGCTTTGGGCAGCGCCGTGGTTGATGAGGTGTGGGGATATGGAGCTCCATAGGGGGAAAGAATGTGTAGCTAGGTCCTGCATCATTTGGGGGCAGGGAATGTAGGTGGTGTCTAGGCCAAGAAGAGTTAGGAGCCCTAGAGACCTCTGTAAGGTGTTTCTGATGTCACCAGGGCTGTGGAGGCAGTGGCAGGGCCCCCACAGGAGGGAAGCCGGGGGCAGTGGCTCCCCTCATACCTGGTGTGACAGGGCAGCCTGGGAGTAGAGGGAGCCGGGGGGGGGATTTCACCCAATATATGGGCCTGCTTTGGAGGGGAAGGTCCTGAGATGCCAGAACATTGAGGTCCGGGTGGGTCATAGGCCCTATTGGCAGGCCTTGGAGGGTAGCCCTCATGATGAAGCTTAATGCAACCCAGGAGGTGTAAAGGGGATGTGGGCCTGGTTGGGATCCCTGAGGAGGTTAAACAGCAGAAACTGGAGCATTTGGGCCATCAGTAGGAGGTAGTACAGCCATAGCAGGAGGGCCAGTATTACTAGAGCCAGGTCAGGTTTTGGGGCTGCTGCACCAGTGGTGCTGAGGAGAGGCTGAGCCAAGTGAAGGTGGAAGGTGCTGAAGTACTACAGGTACAGTGTCAAGCTGTGGGTTATGGGGCCTGGGTCATCAGGAAAAATCCTGGTATTCCCCTGTGGCTTGGGCCAGCGCCCAGGGGTCCAGGTGGGGGGGAAGGAGCCTGCTTTCCCACACCAGTGTTTTTGGGGGGTGACCAGTGCCAGTGAGTGGGTAACCCAAGAGTGAGGAAGAAAAAAAGGGTTGGTTTACCAGATCCAGATGAGCCAAGAGATTGCAGGGATCTGAGTTTCAAGTAGGTTTTGAGTAAAGCATGAGAGAGAGAGAGAGAGAGAGAGACAGAGAGAGACAGAGAGAGAGAGAGAGAGAGAGAGAGTGAGAGAGATTCCTGCTTGTACTGCTTTAAGAGTCATCATTCTGCTGCTTTAAAATGTCCAGCCAGTATGTGTAAAAAGTTGAATTAGCCCCATAGAGTTGCATTATCTTTTTAAAAAATGAAGACATGACCCCTGTATTGCTGGGAATCTTTTGCAGTGCAGGAGCAGAATAAAAGAAGTCAGTTTGGGAGGAAATGGTAGTGATGTGCATTATTTAAACTGATAGGGAAAGCAAATGAAATGAAATCCTTCTTTTCCCCTTTATGTTCAGACTAATTAATTTCTCATGACTTGCCTTCCAGATACAGTTTCATTCCACCTGGGGCAGGTCCGAGGGGCTCAGGGGGACTCCGGCTACAGTAGAGGTACAGTGTGGAGTTCCTATTCTGGTGTGTAGCCTTAGGGGCGAAAACCAGATTCTGAAGGTACAGGTGAGAGGCACGAGTATTGAAGACACCAGAAAGATTGTATACCATTTTCCCTGCCTTGAATGAAGTGCATTGGTCTTGATGCTAGCGCTTGAGGGTACCCCTTCTCCACTGCCCCAGACCATCTACGAAAGACGTTTATGCCCCTAGATGGGGGCATGGAGGGGGGGTTACACTGTGGGGCTCATCTGGGATGGTCCAAGAACCCTGAAACACCACCAGACCTCGAGCCTTGTGGTCCGGTGTATTGTCAGGCTTCCAGGCCTTGTTGGGCCCTGTTGCACAGTAAGAATGGCTGTGGAAGTAGGCCTGGAGCAGGCATAGGATTCGACCTGCTGGTGTGGATGTGCACGCATGACTCACTGGTCATGTGACCCTCAAGCAGGGTTCCGATTGGAGGATGGCCAAGAAGGAGCTTCAGCAGCTGCAACCAAAGGTGCCATCTTAGGGAGTGAGAAGTGAGTGGAGCTGAGGGAGTGAGGAGACCAGCAGCAGCAGGAGAAATAATGCCAGCAAGGGGAAAGAAAGCGAGACTATTTTTCCTGGGTGCATCCACAGTCAGACAAGTGAACTGGGCTGCCCATATTGAAGCAAACAAACTTTAAGCCATCTGGTTAAGCTGTGAGAACTGGAAGGGGGAGAGAGACTGAACTCAGGCATCCACCATGGATTGGCAGCGTGTTGTGGCAGGGGGAAATGCAGAGAGACCCAAAGTAACCTCCCCAGGAGGAAAGCTGTGGGAAAAGGCAAAGAAAACGAACATTGTGTGAGGTGTGGGTTTCTGGGGGAAGTAGTTGCCAGGTTGCCTATATGCCCATATTGCATAGGCAGGCCGCCAGTTCCAAATCTGGAGATGTTTGCTCCCAGTTCCACCACCAGCTCTTTCATACCATGGTCACCAGCCAGTGGGGATTCAGTGGGGCTTGAGAGACTTCCCTGGGAGAAAGCACCAGTACCCAGGAGAATGAGACCGAAGTGAATCCCCAGATGTAATAACGGAGGCTGTAGAAGAGGATGGTGCAGGTGCACCAGAAAAAGGAGAAGGTGACAGGGAGCACAGCCATCTGCCCTGCTCCCTGCCACCGGCTACCAGCTATCCCAATGGCAGAGGGAGGGGCGGGGGCCTCAGACAACTGGTTGGGGATCCTCCAGGGCCTGGGGGACCCTCATCACGGCTCCTGTCCAGCGGTAGCCCACAGGCCCTGTCGAGCAAGTCAGAGACTGCCTTGGGAGCCAGAAGTAAAAAAAACAGCCTATTGGGAGTGGCTCTGAGCCTGGCCCTGCACCAGCATCAGTCAGAGGGAGTGATGGTGGTCGGAAAGATTTAGAGGAGCTAGATGAAGAGAAATATGTTGGTAGCAAGTTTCAGTTCCAGGACTATATGGTGGTAAGGGTCATCCCTAGGCCTTACCATCACCCTGTTATCACCTTTGCAGATAACACCCCATAGTTCTCGGTCTGGGCAAAGACCTTCTGGACTCAGATGGATGGTTTGAACCCAAGTGACCCGTTGAATGTGAAGTATCGACAAGGGTTATGGCTACCAATGGGACAAGTCAGCAGGACCAGCGTGAGGGACCTGCCAGAATGAAGCCAGGCCGAAAGGTGGGTCCGCAGGAGTCTGCAGGTAGAATATCCTCAATTGAACTATCTTTATGTGCCAGAACAGATTTTGGACATTATCGAGGAGATGCAGGAAGACTGAATCTTTAAGGAGCAGGTGGAACATTTAAAGAATCATCCAGGTGGAGAAGGTGCCACATCTCAACATTTGTTCCAACAGGCATGGTCGATGTGTCACACAGGAACTTGGTCTGGGCTAACATTGTTCAAGCATTTTGCTTTGGTCCAGGACTTGGCTGGGACTCAGACCAAATATTATCTTCTGGACTGGGATTTCTTTGGAGATGTGACCACCAAGCCAGACCCAGAGTATTATTTCCTTCTAGGTGGGAGGCCGGCAACCTAAGCCTTCTGGTTTGGGACTTATGGACTGCGCCAGGACAATTGCTCTACAGAGTTGTTTTGTGGTGACTATATACAGTTATTTTCTTATAATCAAAGCTCTTAAATTTAAAATTATAATGTGATAAAACATGTTCGAGAGACCGGTGAGAGGATGTGTGTGTGAATGTGTGAGTGAGTGGCTTGGGGCTGTACACAGTGAAACTTGTTTTAAAATTTGGTGGGAGGCATTTGGGGATAGCCATGCTTAAAATTGAAATGCTTAATCATTAGGATAAATGATTGCAATTGTTGTTAAAGAAATAATGAAGGTTGTTTGCTAATCATTTAGATTATCTCCTGGCGCAGGTAGGTTTTAGGAATTTTAGAAATACAGTGGGCTAGTAAGGTAGGTTGGGTGGTGCCTGTTGCCAGGCATGGTGTGTCGATTGCCAGAAGGCTGGGGAGTGTGTATACCCAGGCTGATGGAGAAGACTATCACTGGGCCCTTGCCATCATTCCCAGGAGGGAATGATTTCCTGGGTGGGGGAAGAGTGCAAGCTCCCCTTAAAAGAGGAGCTTGTATTCCCATTTTAGGCAACCCTTTCCCCCTCCTATTCCCCCCTCCCCCCAGAGCTAGGGAATGTGTTAGTGCTCTGAGGGATATTGCTGCTGGAGACCTCAAGGTGGCAGCAGAGAGTTGGTTTTAGGGAGTACATAAGAGAGCAGACAGGAAGTATTGGAGCTTTTCCAGCCCGGGCATTAGGCCTGGGGCTGGAGGGGGGTGGCTGGAAGTGCAGAGTAAGGAGCAGAGATTAGGTGGGCAAGTGAGGGAGCTCAGTGGTCCAGGAGGGCCAATGGGGGACTTCCCCCCCAAAGTAAAGTCAGGATGGCTTTGGGCAGTGCCGTGGTCGACGAGGAGTGGGGGTATGGAGCTCCATAGGAGGGAAGAATGTATAGCCAGGTCCTGCATTATTTGGGTGTAGGGAATGTAGGTGGCTTGTAGGTCAGGAAGAGTTATGAGCCCTAGAGACCCCTGTAAGGTGTTTCCCAGGTCACCAGGTCTGTGAGGGCAGTGGCAGAGCCCCCACAGGAGGGCTGTGGCTCCCCTCGTACCTGGTGTGGCAGGGTAGCCTGGGAGTAGAGGGAGCCTGGGAGCCTTTCACCCAACATATGGGCCTGCTTTGGAGGGGAAGGAACACTGAGGTCCGGGAGGGTCATAGGCAGTAATGGCAGGCCTTGGAGGGTAGCCCTCGTACTGGAGCTTAATGCAAGCCCAGCAGATATAAAGGGGGATGTGGGCCTGGTTAGGATCCCTGAGGAGGTTGAACAACAGAAACCAGAGTGTTTGGGCCATCAGTAGGAGGCAGTACAGCCATAGCAGGAGGACGGTATTGCTGGAGCGGGGCCAGGTTTTGGGGCCGCTGCACCAGTGGGGCCGAGGAGAGGCTGAGCCAAGTGAAGGCGGCAGGTGCTGAAGCAGCACAGGTACAGTGCCAAGCTGTGGGTTACGGGGCCTGGGTCATCAGGAAAAATCCTGGTATTCCCCCGTGGCTTGGGCCAGCACCCAGGAGTCCAGATGAGGGAAGCAGCCCGCTTTCCCACGCCAGTGTTTGGGGGACGACCAGTACCAGTGAGTAGGAAACCCAAGAGTAAGGAAGAAAAAAAGGGTTGGCTTACCAGACCCAGATGAACCAGGAGATGGCAGGGATCTGAGTTTTAAGTAGGTCTTGGTAAAGCATCTGTGAGATAGCGAGAGAGAGAGAGGGAAAATCCCTGCTTGTACTGCTTTAAGAGTCATCACTCTGCTGCTTCAAAATGTCCAGCCAGTGTGTGTAAAAAGTTGAATTAGCCTCATGGAGCTGCATTATCTATCATTTGCAGTACAGGGGCATTATAAAAGAAGTCAGTTTGGGAGGAAATGGCAGTGATGTGCATTATTTAAACTGAGAGGGAGAAGCAAATGAAATGAAATCCTTCTTTTCCCCTCTATGTTTAGTTGAAGTAATTTCTCATGAGTTGCCTTGCAGATTCAGTTTCATTCCACCTGGGGTGGGTCTGAGGGGCTCAGGGAGACTCCGGAGACAGTAGAGGTACAGTGTGGAGTTTCTGGTCCGGTGTGCAGCCTTCGGGGCGAAAACCAGATTCTGAGAGTAAAGGTGAGCGGCACGAGTATTGAAGATGCCAGAAAGGTAGGATACCACTTTCCCAGCCTTGAATGAAGTGCATTGGTCTTGATGTTAGCACCTGAGGGTACCCCTTCTCCATTACTCCGGACTATCTGTGAAAAAAGTTTATGCCCCTAGATGGGGGCGGGGTGGGTTACATATACATTAACCAGTTTCTAACCCAGTCTACTACTATGGATCCCACTCCTAGGTTATTCGGCTTCCTAATCAGCCTTCTATGCAGCATCATGTCAAACGCTTTGCTGAAGTCCAAATAGGCCATGTCCGCTGCTGTCCCCTGATCAACTTCCCTGGTCACCCAGTCGAAGAAATCTGTTAGATTTGTTTGGCATGACCTCCCCCTCATGAATCCATGTTGTCTGTGATCTTACAGTACATTGGACCTGAGATACACTATCAGTATTTCTTTCAGCAACATTTGCATTAATTTCCATTTCTCCACCACTGAAGTGAGACTGACTGTCTTATAGTTGCTAGCCCCCTTTCTGGTGCCACTCTTATGTACAGTAGAAGGACAATGTCAGCCCTCCTCCAGTCCTCCAGAATTACTCCTGTTTTTAGTTATTTGTTGAGTAAAGCTGTTAGTGGGGTAGCTAATACTTCCCTGTTCTTTTTGCACCCAAGGGTGAATCCCATCCAAACCAATAGCCTTGTCTACCTTCAGGGCTGCAAGTCCTTTCAGTACTCTTTCCTTTGAAAATGGACCTGATTCCACCTCTCTATACCCCCCATTCCAGATTCTCACTGTTGGTCTGTCCACTTCTCCCTCCACTGTGAACACTCAGCAGAAGTACCTGTTTCAAATGTCAGCTTTTCCTTGGTCCCCTTCTTCACAGTCTTCCTCTTCCACCCTTCTAATTCTTACTATCCCTACCCTTGATTTCCTCTTCTCATTTATGTACCTGAATAAAGTCTTATCCCCTGTAGTAACCACCTTGTCAATCTTTTCTCCTGTCTCCCCTGACCACCTTACCTGCTTCCTTTTGCTTTTCGAGGTATACCTCCCTGTCCTCCTCTGTGTTTCCTTATACCTACTAAATGTAACGCTTTTTTCTTTTACCGCACTTGCCACTTCCTTGCAGAATCACAATGTTCTCCTTTTCTTCCTTGTTTTGCTCACTTCCTTCATGCATAGGTTAATAGCTTTAGTTATGCCCTCCCTTATTTTTCCCCATTGTGCCTTTACCCCTCCCTGGCATTCCTCCCACCACCACCCCTTAGGCAGTTTCTGAGAAAGTCTCCCCTTACTTTAAAATCTGCATTCCTGAAGTTCAGAACCCTTGTCCTCATGTGCTTATGCTCCTGTCTTTATGTTGAATCACACTATATGGTGATCACTGATACAGAGGGGACTGCCCACTGTGATTTATTCAAACTTTCCCCCTTCATAAGCACCAAGTCTAGTACTGCCCCATCTCTAGTGGGTTATTTGACTAGCTGACTGAGAAAAGACCCTTGTAGGGAGTCAAAGATGGCACTGCTCCCTTGTCAGTATCACAGTTGGAAGGCTCCATCCCACATCTGGCAGATTGAAGATGCCAACTAGCAGCATCTCCCCCTTACCTGCCATTCTTACGATGCCTTCCCCAAGTGCCTTATCCATCTCCTCATCCTGCACTTAAGGTCTATACACTACCCCAGCATGGGTAGTGAACACAGAGCCTGCCTCCGGGTTCATCTACAGTACATCTAGCCCCTCCTGTTCCTCTTTGTGCCTCTGTACCTCCATTTCCTTGATACCCTCCCTCACATGTAATATAACCCTTCCTCTTTTCCTCCTTGCTCTGTCTCTCCTAAACTGTGAGTAGTCCAGTATGACCATGTGCCAGTTGTCATGCTCAGTACACCATGACTCCATTATGGCCACTAACTCCAGATTATCCTCTGCCATGATGAATACCAGGTCTGGACTTTTGTTTCCAAGGCTCCTTGCGTTAGTGCACATCGCCTTGCACACCTTTCCTCCCTGTCTGATCCCTTGCTTCTCCCTACCATTTCAGCCTGTGTTATTCCCCCTACTTACCCTTTGACTAGCTCCTTCTCTTCTTACTTTCACCACTCCTGGTTGTCTTCAATCCTCTGTCCTCCACCGGTGTATCCCTGCAGGTCAACACCCCGACGGCGAAACACAAAAAAAGACCATTACGGTGACAGTCACTGTAGTGGTCCTTTTTCGGTGCTTCACTTTCCACCAGTGTTCCACCCCCACCCCACCCCCCGGACCAACGACCAACTCTGACCTGGAGTTGATAATCCTAAACTCCGGGGGGGGGGGGGGGCACAACCCCCACAGAAAACACTTGCTGCATGGGCAGCACAATGCCTGCGTTGGTATTGTGCCGTCGCTGTGGGGGAGGTCGGCATTTTCACTGTTGACCTCCCTTGGTGCTTCCATCCTCCACTACCTTAAGTATATTCCTTTTTCTTCTTTCCTGTCCCAATCCCAGACTTTCTGTATGCTGTTTCTAGGATAGTTTTCTCCCCTTGGGTCTTCACCCCAGTACTTTTTGCCTCCTTTTGTTTTACCTCTTCCCCCTGTCTAGTTTAAATGCTCATCCATGACGTCTGTTCTCAGGGGCCCCCTGGTGAAGCCCTGAGAGTGAAGTGCTGGGGCACCTGTCAGCAGTGTTTTGTGCAGCTGTCATTGTCATTTAGCAATAAAGTTCAGTGAAGCCTCCTAGCTTGATGTTCCAAGTTTATTTCTTTCACTCTGTGTGCACTGATTTTGCTCTTGTTTGTGGATATCAGGGAACAGCTTTACCCCACAGCAGCACCATAGACCAGCACCTGGACATGCAGACCATACATTGTTTCTGTATTAGCCCTTCAAGTTTCACGGGGAAGCCCTTCTTGGCCACTGATACCCTGTCTGATTCTCAATATCGCATGTCTTCCTAGCAAATGCTATAAAGATATGCACAACTCTAAGGGGTTAAAGGGTTGGCGTTACAGTATCTGATTAGCTAATTTGAAACAGCTGGTGGGGTGTCTGTGCAAGTAAAAGGGCTGGAGGGTTGCTGATTACTTGGAAGAATGTGCTGGGTCATACTGAAAGGCCTGGGATGTACTTCATTCAGGGCTGATAATTTGGAAATTTGGCCCTTGTCCCATAAACAAAGGTCTCTCTGGAGTGAGGGGGAGAAAGAAAGAGAGAGAGACAGAGACAGAGACAGGGATAGAAATTGGCAGAGGTTCTGCCGAGGTATAGAATGCAGGAGTCTTTTAAGTTGAGTGGTGAAAGTGAATTCTATTTTTTTTTTGTTTGTTGTTTTCTTTTGCTTCCTAGTGCACTTTGATAAAACATGACAAAGAAAGTAATTTTACAATGGATAACTTCATTGCAACTTTATGAAATACTCACCATAGAGATCATATACAATAACAAGCGTTTGTCAATGCCCAAAGTTCGCTGTTGGTATTGCTATTGTACCAGGTGGGGCAGGACTACAATTCCCAGCAGCCTTGGCTGCTGGCTCATTTACATGCGCTTTAAAAAAAAACATTTTTGCGGCCCCTCTGGTCCCTCCCTCGTGTCTCCAGACCCCGATTAGGTGATTGAAGGGTCCGGGAGCACGGGGAGAACCTCCATTTTGTCACAGGAGTGGCTTTAAAACAAACATGCACTTTCCTGTACTCCCATCCCTCTTTAGATGCATATATGTACAGTATGCAACTGTGGGAACACAGGACCCTTTGGGGCCTGCGCTTCCATTTATAGGACAACAGTGACCAAATTGTCAGCATAGCCTACTTTTAATCCTACCTCATGTACCTCATGTACCCAGTACAGAAAATCTTTGAATCATTGCCAAAACATAATTCTGCGCAACTGCAATGCCATTCCACACCACAGCTGCAGAAACACATTTTGGCCAGGATTTGGAAAATGATAGCTGTGACATAGATGAGGTGGGGTAATAAGACAGCTATATTGAAATTCTGGGGTCAAAATATTTAACATTTCTGAAGTTACGCGCGGGGGTAGCAAAATCGCAATGAATGCCCATAACTCTGGCATTTATTCATATTTTTACCCCAAACTTTCAACATAGCTTTCTTAAGACCCCCACCTCATAAATCCCATAGGTGAAAAGCTTCAAATCAGTGCCAAAATGCTATTCTGTGCCACAGGTGCAAAAACACATTTCAGACAGGATGTGAAACATGACAGCTGTACTGTTCATGAAGTGGGGTGAAAAAATGGCTATGTTGAAAATTTGGAGTCAAAATATTGGAAATTACCAAACTTATACGTGTGCGTGAGAAAATTTAAACGAACATGTGTAACGCAGCCATTTTTTAACATTTTTTCACCAATTGTTCAACATGGCCTTTTTGGGACCCCACATCATGAACACTGGTGGTGAAATTTCATTGTTCAGTACCGAAAGGTGATTTCATGCATCGACTGTGAAATCGCCTTCCAGGCCTGATTAACGAAATAACAGCGACAGTGGTCATGAGGTGGGATTCCAAAAAGGCCATGTTGAAAATTTGGTGAAAAATTAAAAAA
Organism: Neoceratodus forsteri; assembly: GCA_016271365.2. Lineage (NCBI taxonomy): Eukaryota > Metazoa > Chordata > Ceratodontiformes > Ceratodontidae > Neoceratodus > Neoceratodus forsteri. The sequence continues at coordinate 874,168,435 of CM057453.1, read as the reverse complement.
AATGCCAAAGATATCAACATAAATTAAAAATTCCATCGAAATACATTATACGAGACTTACAGTACCTTTATTCCTCAGTTCGCGGTTCGGCTTTGAAGAGTGCAGATGTGTTCCGGTCAACAGAAGATGTCATCCTACAACCTCTGGTAAGTATAGGGTATGGGGAGGGGTGGTGGCGCTGAGTGGGAGGGTTGGGATGGGAGGGCTGGTGGGATCATCGAGGACCTTTTTCTATTTTCAGGTAAACAAAAAAGGCGTTAGTGTTGCTTTCTTTTTCACAAGATAATAGTTAAAATACATATTTCAGGTCACTGGGGGTGGGCTCCTCAGTGTCCCACACTACTGGGGGGGGCTTGTAAAACCAACATGGGGATTGGGCACCCAGATGTAGGCAGTATGAAATAAAGAATGAGCTGCTGGGTGGGGGAGGTGGAGGATGAGGGAAGGTGATCGGAGGGTGGGTGGGTGCCACAATACACCAGGGACAGCGATCTGAAGGTGGGGGGTGCCAGAAGACACCAGGGATTAAGTTACCACAGGAGGGCATTATTATTAACAAATTAAATTTAGGAAAGATGTCCATAGCAAGTAACACAGTGTGTACCTGCGGCTGTGGCTCTCACTTGTGATTGATGTAAAACAGAGTGTACATGGCCAAATGTCACCTACAGAGAGCTGAAGAGGGACGGTAGAAGAAAGCAACCAAGCAGTGCACGGGACTGACGACAGACACTGTTTTATAACGGGCACAAGTGAGAGTGACGCAGCCACAGGGACATACTGTGTTACTTGCAGGTGACAGACTACTTCAGCAGCATACCAAGTACAGCCTGGTAACCCCTGATGAAGGGATAGCACACCCCGAAAAGCTGAGGCTAGTTACACCAGTGTGGGAGCTGGATTTTAGTTTTATTGCACGTTATATGTTCTGCGTATTGTAAGTACTGATTTCACAACAGTAAAAAATAATTACTCTCACTGAACTGTTGTGTCTGGAGTGCTGGTTCTCTACTGCGTATTATATTATACTTTCCTAGCACCCTCTCATTACTTGTGAGCACTGCCTTCTATACTACAACAGAAGCAGGGTGATCCACTTGCAAGGCTTGTCCTATTGACTTCAAGCAGCAGGACAGGTGTTCATTCCAAGGACTGGGGAGAAGGAGCACTTTGCAGCAGCACGGAAGGGGAAAGAGAAACAGTGCTTTGGGACAGGAGGGGGAAGAGAAACAGTCATTTGGCATGGGAGGGGAAAGCAAAACAGTGGTTTGCCATGGGATGGAAGAGGGAAGAGAAACACTGGTTGGCCACGGGATGGGACAGGGAAGAGAAACACTGGGCTATGCATACCAAAAGGGGGTGACATCACCCAAGCTGATCAGGACACTGAACAGCTGTTTGTTGGGCGGTGTCCTTCAGAAGAAAAGAAAAAGCCACCATATGGTTGGTTCATTTTTTTCTTTTCAGCTAGACAAAGTTTCCACCCATCAAGGGAAAACAGCATCACAATCAGACTGGCTGACGATTGGTGTGGTAGTGTCTCACCCCTTGCAGCCCACTCTACATTGGACAGACAGTGTCACACCCTTCAAAAGGCACTTTTATAGCAAGAAGTTTGTTGTGTTTGTGCACACAGCAAACTTAAAAAGCACTAGCCGTTAACAACCCTGTTCAATTGGTTGTTTTTGCTGTGTAGTTGTTGGGCATAGATAGTTCAGCAGTTACAATTAACAAATTGATAACATGAGTTACAGTAATGAACTTGTCATGATTGGGAAATGAAGAGGTTTACACATAACATTGTTGTTTTCTTAGACTGTGACCCTGAATTGTCAAGATACTGTAGTATTTTTATTACCCCAACATATGAACATGACAGGTGTCATTTATGAAATGCCACCTGGAACATGACTTTGCTGAACAACCACAAAGACAGGTTTTGGAGGGAAATTTGAAAATGACATCTATCATGGTCATGAGATGGGGTAAAAAAAAAATGAGTATGCTGAAAATGTGTGTTCAGGATGTAAAACAATTGCAACGTTATGAGTAAATATTGAAAAATGTTAATATTTCTTTGTTTCACGAAATTTTTACCCAAATTTTAAACATAGTCTTTTTATGATTACTCGTTATAAACGTGATAGGTGTCATTTATGAGATGCTTGCCAACACATCAAGTTTCAACAGGAGCACGTAAACAGGTTTTGGGAAGGATTTGAAAAATGGCATCTGCCACGTTCATGAGGTGGGGTAAAAAGAGCTATGTTAAAAATCTGGGTTAAAAATCTTCAAAAAAAGCCACGTTTTGAGGAGGCATTGAAAAATGTCAATGTTTCTTCATAACTGTGTAGTTTTCTGAGATTTTGAGCCCAAATTTCAACAATCTTTTTATTACCCCATCTTATGATTAAAGCAGATGGAATTTTTAAAATCCCATCCAAAACGTGATTTGGCAGAGTGACTGTGAAAATATGTTTCACAGAACATCTGAAAAGTTACACCTGCTTGTTCATGAGGAGGGGTAAAAAAGGCTATTTTTTAAAATTGGTACAAAAATATATAAAAAAAATTACATTATGAATAAAGATTCATAACACTAAAATTAACTGAACTTACCTGGTTTTCAATCAGTTCATGGTAAGGTGCTGTAGGGAGAGGAGCTTCCCAGTCATAGACAGAATGACATTGTTGGACCTTAGAGAGGTAAGCAAGGGGTGGGGTGTGTGGGGTGGTGGATGCTGATATGGGGTCAGGGGAGTGTAGGGGTCAGGGGTCACATAGACATAATTGGACAGTTTTCTTTGTTTCAGGTTGCAAAAAAAAGAATGACAAGGAATGTTTTTCTGTTTTTAAGGGTGCTAACACTAGAGTTTGGGCATCACAGTGTCAGTTATTGTTGGGTGGCACTGGTGGTGAGTACCCTAGTGTCACAAAGTGTGGTGGGTGGGAGGTAGCCAGCACTGGGGGTTGGACACCCCAGTGTCAGGAGTTTTTTTTTGGGGGGGGTATTTTTCAGTGTGCTGACAGTGGAGATTGGGCATTCAAATATTGAGATATTGTTGGACAACACTGGGGGTGTGCACCTTCTATGACATAGTGTGATGGGGTGTTGTTAGCCACTACCAGGGCGTAGACACCCCGGTGTCAGAAGTTTTTTGGATGGGTTTGTTTCATGGCACTAGGGCATGGCCATTCTAGTGTCAAAGACTGTGTGTGTGTGGGGGTGGCTGTTTGGTGGCACCGAGGGTGGGCACCCTGGTGCTGGACTCTGTGATGGGAGGAGTGTTAGAAGTGCTGTGCTCAGCTCCTCAGAGCATGGCAAAACAAACAACTGCTCTCTTCCTGCTCTGCCGAGGGCAGTGGGTGAAAGACCATTAGAATTGCCGTTCAGTGGAAAAATGAAAAAAAAAAACAGCACTGCCAGTCTGGGGGAGAGGCAAGACAGAACAAGTGCTGTGAGCAGCATAGCAGACATGGTGGCCACAGCCAGGAAAAATCTGTGCCCGTTGAGCAACATCTCCGTTATCCCCAAGATCACACAGAAACAAAGTACTGGACAGCAACAATAAAGTGGAACAAGCTGCACAGGAAACATTGGGGGCAGGATGGACAAGCTGCTTAAGCAAAATCCATTTCAGCCATGCATTTCCCAGTGTTGTGATTGGCCAAACACTTCAATGGAAAAGGCAGAGTGTGGGTGGGTAAAGGCAGAGACAGGGCAGAATGGTGGAACTGGGGAAGAGATTGTGTATTCCAAAGTTGTGATATATGGAGAAGGGGCAAGCCACCAAAAGTCTTCTCGCAGCTCAGACTGATCACAATATGTTCAGATGCCTTTGGCAAGCAAACATAAAAACTAGAAAGGTCATCATGTGACCCATCCAGTCATTTTTATGTTTGCTTGCGCGCATGTACAAGAAACATATTGAGTCAGCTTGCTGTAGCAGCGAGTTGTGGAGGTGCATCAGTGTTGTGGCCAATGTCAGCAGTCCATTTTGGGACTGGTCTCTGTGGAGCCAATAGAGAAGCATGCTGTCGATGACAGCAGTATTGTAGCATGCCACCAACTTGAAAGAAACTAGCCACTGCAATCAGGGAGCCCTCCCCCCCTGTCATTTAACAATCAGCTGTTTTTGCTGCTGGGGCGGTTCCTGATTCCAGCAGCGAATCACAACTTGCCTTGTCTGGTGCCCCATTTCAAAAAACATGGCAGTGGCTGTCTCCGGCCGCCTCTCACAGTCCCCATGAAAGCCGCAATCCCCCTGTCGGCATGCCCCCTCCCAAGTTCATTTGCCGACAGGGGGAGCTCAATCCCTGTCAGCATAATGTCCCCCCCTTTTGTTGTGTGCCAAGGGGAGTACCCAATCCCACTCAGTTCATGCGCCCCAAAACACTCTCTATATGTGCCAACGAGGTGTCCAATTCCTGTCAGCTACAGCCCCTCCTAACAAACACCCAGGCGGCACGCTGAGGTCCCTGTAATAAAAAAAAATCCCACAAGGTCTTTTTGGTTTTTTTAACCCCTGTAAAAACAGAAAAGTGCCCCTCATTGTCTCTGGTGCTCCCTCCCCCAACCTGCACCCACCCTCTGCACACCCGACATTCCCACACCCCCCTCACCCCATACTTACCTCCGGAGCCCGGTGCAACGATCTTTGGTGGAGCGGGAACGTGTCTGCACTCTTCAAAGGTGACCACAAACTGAAGAAATGCCAGAAAGCTGTATAATGGCATAAATGGGGGCGTCAACTTAGGTGGATATCTCAGCCATTTTTGCAAATTTTGGCACCAGACTCTCAACATGGGGTTCTTGGGACCCCATCTCATGAATTCAGTGATTGTCATCTGGTTATTCAGTCCCGAAAGGTGATTTCGCGGTCACAGTATGGAATCACCTTTCAGGACTGATTAACAAAATGACAGTGTCACTGTTCATGAGGCAGGCTCCCAAAAAGCCTGTTTTGCAAGTTTGGTGAAAAAATTCCAAAACCTGACTGTGCTGCGAGTGTGCATTGTGCAGTTTCCACGCACACTCGTAACTTCACAAATTTGTAATATTTTCAATCCAGATTTTCAACATTGCCATTTTTTCACACCTCCTTATGAATAGTATAACTGTCATTTTTTGCATCCTGGCCAAAATGTGTTTTCACACTTCCGGCGCACAATAGTATGGTTGCCGTGGGAAATCAGTGTTCAGGACAGATTAAGAAAATCACAGTGACACTGTTCATGAGCAGTGGTCCCATGCTTTCATAAGGTGGGGGTCAGAAAAAGGCCATGTTGAAAATTTGTATTGCAAATACCAACAAACGCCTGGGGCATTAGGGTTTCTAACCATAACATCCCACCCTGTACAGACTGACAGGCATCAGGGGCTTTGGATTGCTGGCTATAATGCTCACACCATTCCACCCCCACCCTGAAGCCAGTGATAGGCATCGAGGTGTGCCTTGGACTTTTTGGCCCCAGAGTTCACCTCATTCTTCTATACTGCACCCATTTCAGCGTATGTCCTTATGAAATGGGGTGAAGGTAAAGCCGAACACCCCAAGGCACACCTCAACACTTGTCAGTGTCTGCAGGTTAGGGTGAGGTGAAATGCCATGAGTATTTTGGGCGATGACCCAAAGGCACACCCCAATGCCTGCCATCTCTGCAGCGTGGAGGGGGGTTGGCATGAGTTCAGTACTTCACTGCCACTCCTATTCTGCATCTTTCTAACTTCTGCATGTCCAATGCTAATATTAGCAAGCAAACATTCGGCATTGACAAATGCTTGTCATAATAGCTCCATAGAGATCATATAGCCCACTTACATATGGCAATATGGTTTTGTCACATGATGATCCCTCTAGTTTTTAATATATGTATAATCTCTATTAAGCCTACATAGCCTAGCTAGACCTCTGCACTTTCTCTCTCTCTTTCTCTCTCTCTCTCTCTCACTAAAACGGTAGATGATTTCTACGTGCCTAATCTCAGCAGAATAGAAAAGATACCCTAGTTAAACTTTGTACAAAACTTGTCTTGTTCAGGTCAAATCAACCAAAACATTCTATATCAATTTTTTTTTTTTTAACTTTCTCTTTATACTCCCTCCGGCCATTGACACTCCTCTCTTCGGGAGTTGCTTATGCCTTGTATGTCCCCTGCTCTCCTACCTGACCCTCCGAGCAGTCTCATCCCCCATGGAGCCTTGGTTTACACCCCCAGGCAGGGTCGAGGTGGGGGCCTTTTACCCCGTGCTTCATTGTCTCATTGGGATGCTGGTTTGGTGGCAGGTAGGAGGCTTTGAGGATTGGGACTAGCGCTTCATCTACCAGAGATGCCATGACCATTTTTCCCATTTTTCTGTAGACGTCGCGTGATCCCCTGATGTCAGGGCGCATAGCGCCGATGCCCGCAACATCCTCCCCTCACTGCACCTCAGCACATGCTGTGCTCCAGACCTCCGTCTGAGGCTGGTCTTGCACTGGGATGTCGACTCCCCTCCCTCCCTGGAGAAGATGAGCTGTCCTTGGGACGCTCAAGCCTTCTCCCTCGGTTGGCCCTCCAGCTTCCGGGCTCATTCCCGAACATGGGTCGCTAGCGTCACAAGCGGAAATCCAACTGCTGTGCCAGCGGGCCAGCCTTCTATATCAATTTTTATCTCACACTGTCATTGATGATAAGGGAACCTTCCCTGGCATTCCAACAAAATGACCTGGAATGCTACCAGATTTTGGACCAACAATGAACATCTGTAAAAGACCATGCTCACCCTAAAATATGACTGTCTAGTGCCTCACAAGGCACCAATGATCCATTCCCCTTTTCCAATGTCTATTTCAAAACTCTAAACACGTCTTCTGTGTACCACATATGGGTTCTGACCCCCCGACCCCCCAACTGAGCTTTATGTGTTGAACTCTTGGTCAGAGTTCACTCTTCCCTAATTCTTATCTTTTGCTCTATTATGATAATGTATTTTGGTTGTTTAATCCTGGCAAACCATTTTGAGATATGGCTAGTATATGCACGATATTATATAAAATTGTATTGCATTCATTGCTTGCCAACCTGTGTGCCATGGACATCAACCCAAAAATAACCCCTGGCTGGCACAAGGCAAAGCCACCTGGTATCAGATGATCAGGAGTGTCCCGGCTATGTTCCCTGGACAAGCAACTTTAGAGAGGCACAATGGCTTGTTTTTAAATGTATACCTGTATATTAAAATATTTCTCTTGGTACCCTGTAGGCTACAACTAAGTAAATTAAAATGGAATCTTACCACTGTAAACATAAATATGTGTGCAGTGTCTAGAATCAGTAATAATGTTCTCAATGTCAAGATTTTACTTAAAGAGCAGCTGACGCCATTGGGAAAACTTTAGAAAACATAATATTTAGACACAATTCAGATTGTATGTCATATATATTCTGTGGGTTTCTCCTCTCCTCTCCATTATTTATTACTAAAGAAATTCCCATGAAAACAAGATCTTTATCCCTCAGAGTTCATCTGCCTTTACAGCTTACTCCCTACTTGAAATCATAATGCTCTGCTGTGACATCACACTCTGTTGCCATGGGAGTAACTGTGATATCATAAGCAAAGTATTATAACATCAGGTTGGGAAGAAGCAATAGGTGCAGATGAATCCTCAAGGAATAACTCTCCTGTTTTCATGCATATGACCTCAGTAATAAATAATGGAGATAAGAAATACAGAGCTAATGAGAAATATAAGCTGCTTTGTGTTCCAATATTATGTTTCACAAAGTTTTCCTCAAGGCGTCAGTGGCTCTTTAAAGGGACAGGAAATGTGTGCTAATTAAGCAATAATGCATGACAGGGTGTGGGTTGTGCTGGGATAACCTCACGCCTGGGTGGTTGGGCATAAGGCCGCAGGCCGAGTGCATCCAACACCCCAGAAATGAGGTTATCCCAGCACAACCCACACTCTGGAGTGCATTATTGCTATTAAATAATGGCTAGTTGTTATACTAAATTATAAAAATAAAAATATGTTTTTAGTAGATTTTATGGCATCCAACTCATCATCTAAATGCTGCTCATGCTGGTCATCCATATGCTCATCATCCAGCTCATCATCCAAGGCAGCCAAAGCAATACAGTGAGGTTGTGCTGGGATAACCTCACTGTGCCAGGGACACACTGACCAATCAGAGACCAGGAAATGTTCTTGCCATTGTATAATTGACAGCAGATAGTAGTGTTCCTGTTTACAGTAATGACATTTAAAGCTCAAAATTACCCATATTTACCTTTACATGAATAAAGACTGATGTGAAAAAAAAACATGTTTTAGTTGTTTTATTTTTATGGACAGCATGCTGCCCAGTTCTTTTCATAGAACTGGTAGTTTGAAGTTTTTTCTATGTCATGGTTTGTGTACAAAATGCAGTTATGAGCTGTTGACCTATCAGAACCTAGTTCAGAGTTCTGTGAACAAACCGTGACATAGTTAAAACTCCAAAGCACAGGTTCCATGATGAGAACTGTAACAGAGCCCAATCCATAAAAGCAAACCAATGCAAGATACAGTTTTTCATATTACTTTTCTTCTGGAACAGTTAAATATAGATAATTTAGGGGAATGAATATAATTTCGGAAAATGAGAACGTTATAAACAACTGCCAATTAGAAATGATTTCCTGTCCTCTTTAAAATCTGGTCAGCCATCTTTGTGTAAGTCATCCAAGAAAATCATTGCTCATTTTCAAAAGTCAAACTTGGAGTAACAAGAAAGCATACGGAACATGTGAAGCATAATGACCTATTGTATATCATAGTTGCTGCATAACCCTGGGAAAAAGTGATGGTTAAATTAAACAAAAAATAAACAAACAAACAAAAAAACATACCGTGCCTCTTTCAGCTACTAATTTTAGTGACTTATTTAAGCTTAGTGACCTTGGAACTCTAGAGAGTGAGGGTAAATGGGGCCAAGTTGGGGGAGAGAGGGGTCACAAGCATAGTCTTGCAAGGGTCAGTCCTGGGACCAATACTTTTCAATATGTTCATCAATGACATAGAAAAAGAAATACAAGGTAAGCTGTGCCTATTCTCTGATGACACTAAGCTCTGTGGTAGGATAGACAGTGAGAAGGGGATAAAGGAGATGCTGAGGGACCTGCAAAAACAAAAAAGGGGTCCAAAATCTCACAATTGAAATTCAGTGCTAAAACATGCAAGGTAATGCATATAGGGAACAAAAACCACAAGACGGAATACTGGGTGAGAGGGACTAAGCTGGACACTTTCTGAGGAAAGGGAGTAGCAGTAAACAAGAGTAGGCTACTCACCCTTGCACCTGACAAAGGTGCTGCCATTAAATCTATATAAGCCAGGCTGATCACTTAAAATACAAAAACGTTTATGGCACACACCAGTGGCTGGAGGTTGAGCGGTTTTAAAATCTCCACGGTACATAGCACACCAAATTGCATGATGAACAGGAACAGGCACCTCTGTGTATTACTGGAAAGGCTCAGGCCCTGTCCACAATACACTGAAAAAAACCCTCTGTAACATTACAGAGAGCTCAAACCGTTACCGTAACGGTTTGCATTTACACTTGTGACGTTACAGTGGGCGTTTTCGGAACTGTTACAGAAACCTGTTATGAAGTGGTTTCAACAACGGTTTCTGTAATGGTTGAGTTCCTGTAACATTACCAATGTGTGTCTAAACGCTCCACTGTGTAGCCACCAGTCTCCCACCATACCTACATGCATTGTGGCACTGTTATAATGCATGCTGGGAGGTTGGAGGCTACCAGGAAGTAAACAGACAGCAGAGTGGAGCATGACTATAGGCTGTAATACCAGGACACCCAGTGGCATCACAACTACCCGCAGAGCAGTGCCAGTATGTGAGCTCATGAGTGCATCATGGAGCACTGCTGCAGTGGCCAAAAGACCCATGACACCGTTGAGAGGGGAGCAGTGGGGAACAGTGATGGCAGAAGTAGAGGGGCTGCCTGCAGCCATACAGCAGCAGCACATGACCATCTATGTTGTCCTGGTGCCCTAATGCCATCAGTAATAATGCCATGTTCTGCCATGCTGTATGTGTAAAATGATAGCTGCTTACAATTGTGGATGTCCGGCTCTCATCACAGCTGCCATCTCTGAGTGCACCATGGGATGTGCTCTGCTACTAGCGGGTTGAGACCACACACACACAATGTGGACAGGCTGTAATGGTTTCAGACCATTTTCACAGCTGTTCCCTGGCAGTGTGTACACACTGTAACATTTACAGTCTGTAACGGTTTGAAACCATTACAGCATTTTCAAGTGTAGTATGGACCACTCAGACCCTGTAATGGATAGAAACCGTTACAACCGGGAAGTGGTGCAGTGTGTTAACACTGCCATGGTGTCTGTTACGGGACTGGCACTGCTGGTCCACACTTCGGGAGCCGGGCGATCATTACCGTGGCACTCGATCCCACAATGCTGCTCACACTGCACTAGGAGACCAGTGCCATGCATCCACACTACGCCCGGTAACGTTACCGAGGCGTAACCAGTTTGATAACTGTTGTTGAAACCACCTTGTATGTGGTTTCAACTACGGTTACGAAAATGCCTTCTGTAACGTTACAAGTGTAAACACAAACCGTTGCAGTAACGGTTTGGATACTCTGTAATGTTACAGAGGGGTAGTGTGGACAGGGCCTTAGTCAGGGGGTTGTGCCTGTTTCCTGTGTTTGGCTGTTTAAATGCTTGTATGAAAAGTGTTTAAAGGTGTCCACAATTACCCCATACCAATATGAACCATATCAGTGCTGAAATAAAATGCAGACTTATAGTGTTCATTACTACAATATTATATAACAATGATTAAGGGACAGAAAAATAGAAGTTGTCAAAATGTCTACCGTGAATTCATCAAACTGTCCTAGTTGAATGGGGGTATTTAAAATACTCCTCAGATTTGAAGAAAACTACAAGCTAGCCACTATTAATTAATTTAAATGAATCTTTATAATGTTTTAATCTGGTTAACAGTATGGCATAAAGTGTTACTGCTCAAGATTGTGAGCATTTTCATTTGCTGATCAATCAAAGGACATTATTTTATTCTCTGATTAAAACATGATAAACATGGGGGCTCTAGAGAGCCACGTTCGAGACTGGCAGCATTTCCCTAAGTTCTGCATCTGGAGCTACAAAACATCATCAGAAAACATATTTTAAAGTATTTTTTGAAATAAAACTCTTCTGGATACTGATTGCTTACAGCTCAAAGAACAAGCAGATACTAAACTCGATATGGGCAGACCTAAAGGAGCAGCTATGGGATCGTCTCAAAAGTTGGTGCCATTACCAACTTCTAATCAACCAGGAGGGCCGGGACAAGCAGTGGACCTGAGTGGAGGGAAAGATACTCTCCCCTGGGAAACAGTATTAAATGCAGTACAAGATATGGATCAAAAGATGTAACGAGTCCTGGAGCACCTGGGTACACAAGATACAAAAATTGAAATGACCTCTAAAACAGCTCAAGAGGCAGAAAATCGATCCCAATGTACCCAGGCAGCTCTGGAAAAATCATCCTCAGAGATTAATCATCTGCGTGCTCGCATGGAAAGGCTAGAAAACTCCGAACATGTCATGAATTTAAGGTTAGTGGGGGTCCCTGAACAAACTGAAGGAGCCGACTTGTTGTCCTACCTGAAGAACTGGGTGATGACTTCTGTACCCCCTGGACCTAGAAATTGAAGCCGAGTCCCTCAAGCAAGCATTTAGAATTAATTTCAGGAGAGCCCAACTAGACCACAAGACTCCACGCACGATCCTGTTAATAATGGATGGTCCAGCAACCAGGGACAAAATACTTCAATGGTCAAGATCGAGTTACCCGATTGAGATGGAAGAGCAAGAGATTAAGTTATTCTTAAACTGGTCCTATGCTACCAGGACCAGGAGAAAAGTGTTCGATACACTTCGGAAGCAGCAAAGAAGCATGGGGGTAGCTCACTCCTTACTGGCACCGGCTTGTCTTCATCTGACATATGGAGGAAAGACCTTTCAATACAATGATCCAGATGAAGCTAAAAAAAAAGGTGGAAGCTATTGACCAAGAATTTCAAGCAAGACCTTTGGAGAACCCAGGACTACCTTTGGAATCTGACGAAGATGAGGACTAAGCATAACTGGTAATCGCGGTAATTTACTGTGCATATCGCTTACTTTAAGATGTCCATGAGGCCAACTGGTGCTTCAGAATTCAGTTCAGGACTTTAGTTTCAAGACTTTAGCTTTATTCTTTTCTTCCCGATGTGAATCTTCATCTTTTAGTGGGGATTATACTTACAATGTGAGCTAAGTCCTGTGTTTTGATTTTGAAAAGGTTTACAAATCTGCTTAAGGCAAATAGGAGGGGTGATCCTTCTATATAATTTGGTGAATCTTAGAGTGAGTTGTGAACAATAAACGCTTAATGTAAAATCTGTATATATTTAGTATAAGAATGTTGATGTGTGAAGAGTGGAGGGTCAGAGTAATAGGGGAAATAATATTCCTTAATTAGAAGGGAAATTAAGTGGGGATTAGCCTAGGGCTATGACATATATCATTTAAATGACAATGGTCTTTGATTTTACCCCACTAGTTTAATGTGGCTTAGCCTTCCTAAATGTTTAGAATGTAAACTCAATAGGAGAGCTATTGGAAGTACCCCTCACGATGTAATACATGGCAACTGATTACTAATCCTGACGCTAACATGATTACGTTTAAGTATATGTAATCTAATTCAGTTGTATGAACTACTTTCTCTGGAACATTGAAAAATGAATAAAGAAGAAAGTTACAAAAAAAAAACAAAACATAATTTTCTCCCTACCTACACTATTACTGGAGACAGTACCCAATCTACAGCTCTTTCTCCTTCCCCCCTTCCTTTCCAGTATGATTCTCTTGTGCTTGTCCCATGCATTTTTGAACCCCACCACTTTCACCTCCTCCACCTCCACTAGAAGGCTGTTCCAGGAATCCACCACTCTTTCTGTGTAGAAGTACTTCCTCACATCTCTCCTGAATCTACCCGCTCCAACTTCTTAGCATGCTCCCTTGTTCTAGAAAACCTTTTCTTCTGAAAAATACTTACCTCCTGCACCTTATTTATCCCTGTGAGGTATTTAAAGGTCTCTATTATTGTCCCCTCTCCCTATTCTGTTCCAGGGTGTCCATATTGAGGTTTTTTAGTTTCCCCTCATAAGGTTTTTAATGCAGAACCTGCACGATTTTAGTTGCCCTTCTCTGGGCTGCCTCCACTCTATCTATGTCCTTCTGGAGATTTATCTCCAGAACTGGACACAGTACTGTAGGTGGGGTCTTACCAGTGATCTATACAGTGGCAACACCACCTTCCCGCTTTCTGCTGATGATGTCCCTCCCTATGCACCCCAGCATCCTGCTAGCCCTCCCACCTGCCTAGTTGTACTGCCTGGCCACCTTTAGCTCAATCAATATGACCCCAGGTTTCTTTCCTGCTTTGTGGTCATAAATACCAGGCCACCTTTTTTGTACTCCACCCCGGTTTTCTGTACCCTAACCCTAAGTGCATTACTTTGCACTTTTTCACATTGAAACCCAGCTGTCATAACCTTGACCACTCCTCTAGTTTTCTCAGATTTCTTCTCATCCGTTCCAGCCCACGTCACAGTGTCCACCCTATTGCAGAGTTTGGTGTAATCTGCAAAGAGGCAGACTTTCCCTTACAGCTGCTCTGCAATGTCACTTATAAAGACATTAAAGAGGACCTGTCCTAGCACTGATCCCTGAGGGACCTTGCTGGTCACACTCCCTTCCTCAGAGTAAACTCCATTTACCACCACTCTCTGTCGCCTATCCCCTAACTAATTTCTTATCCAGCTTATCACCTTTGAACCCACTCCTAAGCTGCCCAGCTTGCTTACTAGTCTCCTATGTGAAACGGTGTTAAAAGCCGTACTGAAATGAAATCTAGGCAGGCTATGTCCACTACTCCACCCTGATCTATACCCTTTGTCATCCAGTCAAAGAAAGCTACCAGATTCATTTGACATGACTTCCGTCCAGTGAAACCATGCTACCTTGGGTCTTGTAACCTACTGGATTCAAGATATTGCACAATCCTTTCCTTCAGCAGTGATTCCATTAACTTTCCCAACACTGATGTCAGGCTGACTGGCCTAAAAAATTGCTTGTCCCCTCCCTGCTACCACTTTTGTGTAGTGGGACTATATGACTATATCTGCCCTCCTTCATTCCTTCAGAATCACTCCTGTTTCCAGTGAGCTGTTAAATAAAACTGTCAGAGATGCAGCCAGTATTTTGCTGAGCTCCCTCAATACCCTTGGACACACCCCATCTGGCCCCGTTACATAGAAACATAGAAGTTGTCAGTAGAAAAGGAACTCTTGGCTCACCTAGTCTGCCCCAAAATCCCTACCTTCTTTGCTATCGCAGACCTTACTCGATCTCTGGCATTCCCACCATCCCTGTTTCTAAGGTCACCTTGTGTCTATCCCATGCATGCTTGAGTCCTGCTACCATTTTAATACCCACCACCTCTGCTGGGAGGCTGTTTCAGACATCCACCACCCTTTCTGTGAAGAAGTACTTCCTCACATCCCCTCTGAGCATCACCCCCTGCCCCAGCCTCATATCATGCCCCATTGTCCTTTGCCTTCTTTTTCTATGTCAAATGCCACCTTCCTGTACCTTATTAATACTGTTGAGGTATTTGAATGTTTCTATCATGTCTCCTCTTTCTATCCTTTCCTCTAGAAAGTATATATTTAATTCCTTAAGTCATTCCTAGTAGGGCTTCTGATGCAAGCCATGCTCCATTTTGGTTGCCCTCCTTTCTTCTGCCTCCACCCTACCTATGTCTTTTCAGAGATGTGGCCTCCAGTACTGGACACAATACTTCAGGTGGGGCCTCACCATCAATCTATACAGGAGTACTTTGTTCACCTTCAGACTAGTGAGTCCCTTCAGGCCTCTCGCCTCCAAAACAGGACTAGTTTCCACCTCCCTCCAAAGCTCCTGTTACTTTTTTGTGGCCCCTCCCCTTCTCCTTCCTCTGTGAACACTGAACAAAAGTATTTGTTCACGATGTCTACCTTTTTCTTGTCCCCATCTGCACAGTCCCTAATCCCTTCCCTTTCTAACCTTTCAATCCCACCTCCTCTTTTCACTTACATACCTAAGAAATGTCTTGTCCCCTTTAATCACCTCCTGGGCTTTTCTCTCTTCAGTTTGTGCCTTTGTGCTCCTTACTGGTTTCACTGCTTCTGTTTCCCCTGATACAACTCACTATCCTCCTCCCTCTGTGTCTCCTTATGCCTTCTGAATGCTACCCTTTTAGCCTTCACCTGTTCAGCCACCTCTTTTGAGAACCATAAAGATCTCTCTTTCCTCTTGCTTTTGCTCACTTGTCTGACATGACACAGAGATTTGTTGCCTTTACTATGCTCCCTTTTAGCTTCACCTGCTGTTCCTGCACCCCACCCCACCCAGGCCATCTCCCCACCAGGTTATCCCTGAGGCATTCACGTATCTTTATGAAATCTATCTTCTTGAAGTTCAGGACCATCGTCTTTGTGTGGTTCAAGTCCACAGTGGTCCTTACAAAGAACCACACTGTACAGTGATCACTTGTTCCGAGGTGGCCTTCTACCTTGACATCTGCAATACTGTTGCTGTTAGTGAATACCAGGTCCAGTATTACTCCATCAGAAGTGGGTTCACTGACTAGTTGCCTGAGGAATGCCCCATGCAGAGAGTCCAGGATGTCTCTGCTTCTAGCTGAAGCTGCTACTGGGAGGCTGCAATCTACATCTGGCAGGTTGAAGTCCCCAACCAGCAGCACCTCCACATTTTCTGCCATCTTGCTAATGGCTTCCTCCAGTACCTTATCTAATTCCTCCCCCTGTGCTGGGGGTCTGTTTATCACACCAGTGCATATAGAGGCTCCATTCCCCACCTCTAGGGTGACCCAGCATACTTCTGCCCCGTCTATTCCCTGTCTCTCTGTCACTTTAATGCCCTCCCTCACATAAAGTACATACACACCCTCTTTTTATTCCTACCCTGTCCCTCCTGAACAGAGTATAGCCTGGTATGGCCATGTCCCAGTCATGGTTTTGATTGCACCATGACTCGGTAATGGCCACAATATCCAAGTCAGCCTCTGCCACGATGGCCTCTAGGTCTGGAATCTTATTTCTTAGAATTCTAGCATTCTTACACATGGCCTTACAGATTTTGTTTCCACTCTGCTTGTTGCCCCCCTTTTTCCTTTCTGCCCTCCCTCCTTCCAACCTCTCTTTGTAATGTTCCTGTTTCCTTCCCCATTTATCTCTACAGCCCTGCTTCCTTTATTAATTTGCACCTTGGGTACTCCTGTCCCCTTGGGTTCTCCTTACTCTCTACTTTAGCCTGTCTGGGAGCAGTTTCTGCCTCCTTGATTCCTTCCAGCACCACCCTCAGCTAGTTTAAATGTTCATTAAAGTAACATTTAAACCATCCTCGAGAACTGCAGTTCCCCTCCTGGATGGATGCAGACCATCGCTCCTGAATGGGCCCATATCCTCCCAGGTGGGTCCCTAGTCCCCAGTGTAGCCAAACCCTTCCTCTGTGCACCATTCCTTCAGCCATGAGTTGAAGATCCTGGTGCAGAGTTCCCTCTCCTTTCCTCTGTCATAGACAGGCAGCACCTCAGTGAATGCTGCTGAGTGAACTACCTAAGACCCCTCCCTAGCTCCCTAAACTCCCCCAGAACTATCCCAGTCCCTTATCTAGCCAAGTCATTAGTCCCCAGCTGGACAATGACAACCAGCTCTCCCTCCCATCCAGCAGCCCTAGCGATCCTCAGGATTTGCTTCCCACCCCTCCGGGCTGTGGCACCAGGTACACATCTAACCTACCTCTCCTCCCCTTCCCATTCCCAGATCTATCCCCCTCATAATTACGCCCCCCACTGGAAGTTGCTTTCTCCTCCTCTGGGGTCCACTGCCACCCTCTTTGGGGTCTCCACTATGGAGGGCTCCACATCCTCCTTGGTCACCACCATGGGTGCCTCCTCCCAGCAGTTCCACCATGCCAGCGCAGCGTAGGAATTACATAGTGGTACCAGTTGAGGAATGTGCCTCTGTCCCACCACCCCCACCATTTCAGAGCCCATCATAGACCAGTCATTCCTCCTCCCTGGCATCCCTTCAGGTAACAGTGGTAGACTTGATGGCCCCTGGGTGGGGGAAAGGTCCCCCAAATCCTAGCCAACTTGGTCTGGAATCTAGCAACCTCCTCACTCAGCCCAGACAGGTGTGTGCAGATGAGGCAGCACTTCAGTCTCCAGAAAGTCTCTCTGAAAACCGCCACCTACAGACACTGCACAGCACCACTCCCAGTATTCTCAACTTCTAGTCTCCCTGTGTTACCTGGAAATGCTTTTGCATCCTTACCCCGATAGAGTTTTTTTACTTTTCCCCTTTTTTCTTTGTTTCTATTTGTGTAACTCCGTGCCTTGCTTAAATCATTTTATAGTCCTACCCTAGATTGTTGTTGCTCCTGTTCCCAGTTTTGGCCTACCTTTGACCATCCACACTTTCCAGACACGACAGTTGCACAGTAGTGAAATGTCCATCATTTGTACGTTATGTTCTTATTCAGCTTTCATGTAGTGTCAGGAATAGTCTTATGAGATCAAACTGAAGGTCAGTGTGTGAAATACCATGTTGGGATGAGCTGAAATCCACTCTTCACCTCAGTGTCTGCCTATGACAGAATTTAAGGCAATGGGGGGAAGCTTGTCTTCAGAGGAGGATGTCAGTGAGAGGAGGGAAGAGAGCCATTTTGTCTCAAGGATTCTGAAACAAGCAGCAGAAGGAGAGGTCTAGTAGATAATCCTTCCCCCCCTCGCCTGGTGTGCCCCTTCAGCTCTTGCGGCTCCCCCAACCCCATCACCCACCATCTCTGGGACTTACCTGAGGGGGCTACCTCTTCCTCCATTGATCCCCCCAATGGTGGGGCTGTTGGAGTTCCCCCAAACCCCCTCTGGATGGCCATGCATGGTTCGGTGGTCCCTTCAACCCAGTAGGCAGTGTGGGATCTTCAAGACACCACAGGGCATCACCCTGCTGCCGGTGGTGTTTTCTGGTGTTCTAACATTCCTGACCCATGGACACTCTATGGAGGCAGTGGTCTGAAGTTCACACATCATAAGACATGCTGATGTCTTCTGTCCACCACCTGGAACTTAAAAATGACTTAAGGACCTTAATATCTTTTCTCTGGAGGAAAGAAGGGAGACAGGAAATATGATAGAGACTTTCAAGTACCTTAGGGATATAAACAGGGTGCAGATGAAAAGCATATTTCAGAGAAAACTTTGCACAAGAACAAGGGGGCATGAATGAGGCTGAAGGGTGGAAGGATCAGGGGTAATGTTAGGAAGTACTTTTTCACTGAAAGGGTCATGTAGCTGTGGAACAGCCTTCCAGCAGAAGTGGTGGGTGTGAAAACAATACGGGGGTTCAAGAGTGCACGGGACAGACATAAGGGTACCCTGGTGATGTGCAAAGCAGGAGAGCTGGAGATCAAATAGGATCTCGGGCTGCAGCAGTGAGTAGGAAAATGGGCAGACTAGGTGGTCTGTATGGTCCTTATCTGCCAACAGATTCTATGTTTCTATGTTACAAACTGCTGTTCTGCAACCATACCGCCACTCATGGTCACCTAGGTGGTGGTTTTGCAGTGGAGCAGTCTGCTCTTCCTCCCCAGAGGAGGAGAGCGTCCACTGGGACACTCAATCTTCCTCCCCCTGGCCAACCCCCAAGTGGCCCAGGATCATTCCTGAACCAGGGTCACCGGCATGGTGGCAGTTGAGACTGTGATGGTGTTTCCCCCCCCCCCAAAAAAAACTGTTTTTGCAGAACTAAGACCTGAAGTTTCTTTTTCTCCTATTATATATATATATATATTTTTTTTTAGTCTGTTTCGAACAGCATATTTATTTTGTTTAAATTCTCCCCCTTCCTTCTCTCTTATTTCTATGTCTGTACTTCTGTACTTATTTCCTAATTAAATAGCGTGTTGGCCACTCGCTATCAAATCTATTCCTTTCAATTCCTCTTCAGGTTCTTAAGTAATGTAAAACAGCTAATTCTAAAGCCTAGTGCATTCCATGATTATGGACACAGAAAACTGGATAAATCTATTTAGTAAAACCCTTGCCATACCCGTGTGGGAAGCTAAAAGAAATATTATGAATGTATGGCGTTTTTCAGTGCATTCTGAAAAGTCTAGGAAACAGGTGACACAGAGCAAGATAACAAGCTCATAATCCCATACTAATATTTTATCTTGTGTCTATCCTGCATCCCTATGGTAAAGTATGAGCACCCTTAAGATTGTATAGTCTGGGAAAGGAAAGAAAAGAAAGGTTAACTTCCTAGTGACCAGTATTTATGCATCTCAAACAGCACAGTAGTATTTCTGTGTACATTTGTACATTCTGTGTTGTGAGTACATGAATTAAGGAAGTTGAAATACATTACTGTTCTTTGTGAGCCAAGTCCTGTTAGCAAGCTAGGTAACCCTGTGTCTGCATGAAGAAACCTTCTGACTCTCCAGGTGTGTCCTATAGGGAGGGAGTGAGTGGCACATCTTGGTCATTGTTATACAAGAGCCAAACCCCTCCTATTTAAGTGGACGGTACCTTGCTTAATACAGCTCATATTCCCATAATTAAGGAATAATCACTCAAGATCCAATATTTAAAATAAACATAATGGTTTATATTGATTATTCATACAGGAGAATCCAATTGTATGTAAAAAGGAAATTAATACTTGGAATTATATGTATAAATTCAGTATTTGTATTAATTGATAGGTGGAGTTTCAATTTGTGGGTGGGATCACAGTCCTATATCAAGGCAGAATTGATGTTGTAATTCAGATAGTCGTTGGGAGAGGATCTGTTTGATTCTCCCAGAGAGATCTCTGAGAGGTCAGGCACAGTTTGATGTTGGTAGAATAGCTCTAATTGTTCATGCCAAACCTGTGCTTTTTGTATTTGTTTTCTTTACTTTGAACAAAGTGAGTCTCTAACTTTTATTATTTCAAATTTATTTTTTTTTTAATAAAAATCATACCTATTCAAGGTATGTTGTACCACTTATGCTGTCTCTTGTAAAAGTCTTTTCTTACACCCCACGACAGAGACATGTGTGTCTCAGCACTCCACACCACCAGGCTGGCTCCAGGTAATCATTTTCTAGCAGAACTGAAATGCCAGTAGAGAACATTTACTAAATTAGAAAAGTTACCTACACAAGAGATTAACCAGTGGTATGACAGTTTGTTCCGTGAACAATATATGAAAAATAAAAGTGTCCCCCAAGGTCTCAGACCAATAAAGGCCCTCCTCAACAGGGGAGCTGGAACCTGAAAACAGACAGCACTAGGAGGGAGCTTTGGATACATGCTCACTAACACTGGTTAAGATCCCAGTCTCAGAAGACAGAACAAAGTACCAGAGGATGAAAAGTGAAATTCAGGGGGTACAGTAGAAACTACAAATATTTGAGAATGACCCACTATTTGAAGAACAAAATAAAAAAAACAACAAAGTAAAATCTAAATAAACACAAATCAGAAACTTTGAGCGGAAAAAAAAATAAGTGGGCAAGAGATGAGGGAGAGAACAAGAGGGAAGTGTCTTTAACTGGGACAGGCACATTAGCATCAGTGATCAAGGAGCAGGTTCAGATCCAGAAACATGATATAAGAAATAAAAATAAAAACAAAAAACAATCTGCAAACAAATCCCCCCCCCCAACAAAGAGCAAATCCTTCAACCACTAGAGGTTAGTTTTTCAGACAAAACAGAGACTGGAGGGAAAACAACCAACAAAGGGGAGGAGGAAGAAGAGGACAAGGAAGGGGAAAATAAGGAAGTGGCAAAAAACAGACAGGGTAACATGTCTGAAGGTGAAGGGCCCAGTAACATCTTCTACAGAGCGTAATACAATTGAAAGGCTGAGTCGGCATTCTACAAAGCACAAGAAATTTACTTGGAGCAGGCAGATCCAGACAAAGAAGTAGCTGAGCTTTACCAGGAACATCAAGCAGCGGCACCGGCTGAACCAGTGATAGCACATCAGGCAAGGGAAGCAACAAAAGTACATCAGAATGTGCATGGCCATACAAGTATCTGAGCAGCAGGGGACCACAGAGTGTTCAAGGCCTACACAGCCAAGAGATAAAGACCATGCCAGAGGTTTCAGCATTTTCTGCACCAAAGTCTACATAAAGCACAGCAGGATCAAGAAAGCACGAGGGATGTTTTGGTACAGGTAAAGGCAGGACAAAATCTGGCGCAGACCTTAGTGAGCAAGATGCACAAGAAACTTAGAGAAATATATCGGCAACACCATGGACCTCGATTCCCATGGAGCAGGACAACACAAGCACATGTATGTAGGAGGGTAACATGACACAAAGGTAGGCAGAGGCAGTGCCTGCAGAAACAGAAAAAAAAGATGATTTGATACTGACGCTCTGCCCCCTTGCTTATGATTATTGTATGATATCTGTAAAATAAATAACTGGTCTGTGTATGAAATTGTCTCACACAAGTTGGCAGATTTGGCCTGTAACTTGAAAAGTCAGTAGCTGGAACTACAGGATGTAATTAAACAGACCAGGCGAACCCTTAATTAAGACATCCTTCTAGAGAGACAGTTTATGGCCCTCATAACCTGTGCTGCCTTTGAAGTGTCCCACATATATGACTTTTATGACATAGTAGGAAGAAGAAGTCACTGGACTGATTCTTAATGGTTTTCTCACATATTCAAGAATAAGGGACATGAGTGTGGGAATGTTAAGTTCAAAGAGAAATGTTTAATTAAAGACTGTCATAATTGGAAAATGGCTAGTTATAGATTTTTAAAAGCATATGACTCACATCCTCAGAGACACTGATGTAGGAATATTAAAACTGGGGAGGTTCTAGCTGACCTCATCAAAGGGGGTGGGGACAGATAGAGTTAAGAATGAAACATAGAATGGAATGGACATATACGAAATAGACTCTGACTGGGAGAGCACTTTGAAAGGTAATAGAAAGCAATTAAGTCTGTGGTAGGAATGTTGTTATGAAACTTCCATTTTGTTTTATAAGATTGTAAGTTGTATGATATATTGTTCTGTGTTTAGTTTTACATATTTTTATCATCTTTTAGTAAATAACCATTTCTTTGAAATACTGCCTGGGTGTCTGTCAGTTCTTTTTGCATGCGATATATAGGTGGTTAAGTCGGACAGCTGTTTGAAAAGCTTGATTGTGTTACTGAGCTTGCTCAAAAATGTAAGAACTACCTAGGTCTCTTATAAAGTTAAAAAGGGTTAATTTTGGATACCTGGTTAGGTGTCCCTGGCAAAGGATTGTACCACATCCCCCAAAGAGGGTACATATCTGAGCATGTACATTGGGTATGCTAGCATAAAGTTCACAGTTTGAATTCTGCAGAACTTGAGGTTAAAGGTGATTCAGACCCAAGGCAGACAGGAGGGTTACCCTGTCTGTTACCTGTTCACACTATTGCGCTCTGAGGTTGGCACTGTGGGAGCAGAGGGCCTGACCTGCGGAGTGCGTTTGTGACAGATTTGGTTGGCAGCGGTGTGATTTAAAGTAATTGGTAACACAAGCTTTAACAGTTCAGTGTGTCAGCTTAATACTGTACAGCTCACTTGCAAAAGAAGGCAGTGATTTATTTAAAAAAAAACAGAACTATATAATTTTGCTTACAGTCAAAGTTCCTACCTGTTTTATTTTTTTTGGGTGCTAGTTAGATTAGCCATAGTTAGGGAAGAAGATGGCTTCTAACTACAGCGAGCACACTGTAGACTACCTGAGGCAGTTGTGCAAGGAGAGAGGAGTCCTGCACGAGGGGAGAGCCAACAAGCAGAACCTTGTGGATGCTCTGATGGCCGCCGATGCCCAGAGCATCGAGTCACAGTCTGTGACTGGAAAGGACCAAACCGTGGGCATGGAGAGGCCAACAGCCAGTGCAGTGACCAGATCCAGTGAGGAGGACAGCAGGGCCAGTACAAGCCAAGGGCCACAGCAGCAGGGGAAGATCACCAGCATTCTGGAGCCAGAAGCAATCAGGCTACAGATAGAGTTGCAGAGAATGGAGCTGGAGTTCCAGAGAGAAGAGAGACAGCTTCAGCAAGAAGCAGAGTGAGAACACTGGGAAGCAGAGCGAGAGCAGCAAGCCACAGAGGAGAAGAGGATAAGAACAGTGAGAAACTGAGAGAGAACAGCAAGAAGTGGAGCAAGAACAGCGAGCCACAGAGGAGAAGAGGGAGCGAGAACAGCATGAAGCTGACCGTGAAGAGCATGAGCACCAGAGGCAACATGAATTGGAGAAGCTACGACTCCAACCACCAGCACCTGAGCAGGTAAGTGGCCTGGGTTTAACTGGAACTACAGGACTGGGTTACAAATTAAATTCCAAATTGATAGCTGAATTTAAAGAGGGGGACGATATGGATGCCTTTTTAAATTCCTTTGAAAAAGTTTGTATTCAGGCAAATATTCCTAGAGGGTCCTGGACCTTCCAGCTATCCCCACTACTTCCTGGAAAAGCTCAGGATGCATTGGGTCAAATGGACAATGAGAACAGTAATGATTACAGCAAACTTAAAGCTGCACTTTTAAAAAAAGTTTGATTTAGCTGCAGAAGCAATACAGAGATAAATTCCATAAGTTCAGGAGAAGCCCTGACATGAGCTATGAGGAGCTAGCCATGAAACAACATCAGTATTTAAAATTTTGGTGGAAAGAAATTGAAGCAAACTCTGTAGATAAAATTGAAAATGCTGTATCGTTAGAGCATTTTTCTTGGGCATGCCCAGCAGAGCTGAAAACCTGGCTGGAGGACTGAGATCCCAAAACAGTGCAATAGGCTGCTGAACTCTTGGACCGCTATGCCAAGAGCAGACCTGCTCTGAGAGTGAATGAGGTGGGCATGGCAGTGCCGAAAGGGAAAAGCGTGCCTTCAGGGCAGCTAAAACCCGCACTGCCTCCACCAAAACCAGTTAGCCCCAGGTTTCAAAGAAAATATTTTTCTGAGAAAAGAAATGAATGTTGGGTTTGCAAAGAATCTGGTCATATGGCCAGACAGTGTCCCAACAGGGCGAGCAGTACATAAAGTGGTACTTGTAAAGAAGTGGGTTGTTTGTGTGTCCCTGAAAGCTTGCCAATAAACATGAGGGGACACATGCACCCAGTCACTGTGAATGGTGTAGAGACACAAGGGTTAAGGGACACAGGGGCATCCCTGACATTGGTAAGAGGGGATCTGGTAGAGCCTGGTCAGCTTATACCCAATACATTTGTAACTGTACAAGGCTTCACTGGGGAGGAGAAAACATTGCCACTCGCTAGTGTTCAGCCTAGACTGGAGTGAAACAATGGGAACTGTGCAACAGGTTGCTGTAACTGAAACTTTAGCAGTTGACGTAATTCTCGGCAACCATCTCAAACAGGTGATGGTGTGTGCAGTTACCCATAGCCAAGCGGCAAGGGAAAATTGTAGTTCCCTGGACCCTGTAAAAGCCCCTGTAGAAACCACTGGGAGGCTGGTTCCCCAGCCTGGGTTTCCTGTTATGGAGACTAATGAAAGGGGGGTAGAAATTTCTCCAGTAGCAGTTAACCAAACAGCTACAGAGGGTTACTCTGAGGAAGGAAGGGTGACCCATTGTCAGAGAGTTAGGTATGACAGTGATTCTGAGTGCCTTGATGCTAGAGCTAGGGACCCTAGTTTAGATACTGAAGGGGACCTGTCCCATGCCTCAGGAATGTATAAGGAGTTTGCAGATGCTCAGAAAAGTGACCCTAGTCTAGAGAAGCTGAGGGCTTGGGCAGACTCTGATGGAACACAGAAAGGTGATGGGAAACATAAGGTTTATTCAGACAATGGACTGATGTATACTTAGGATGTTAAGACAGAGGGAGGGTGATAGGCAGGCAGCTTGTCGTTTCCCAGGGGTATCTTGAGCAGTTGCTCAAGATTGCACACGATATTCCCTTGTCTGGTCATCTGGGAATCACACGCACTATGCAGTGGTTGGCCCAGAATTTCTATTGGCCCAACTTCACTCAGCAGGTGAAGGACTATTGCAGGTCTTGTCACCGGTGCCAAGAAATAGGGAAGGCAGGTAAGAAAACCCAAGCCACCCTGATTCCATTGCCCATTGTGGAGGAGCAATTCCAGAGGGTGGGAATGGATATTGCGGGGCCTTTAAATACCCCCAGCTCCTCCGGGAAGAGGTTCATCCTGAATGTGGTGGATTATGCCACCCAGTATCCAGAGGCAGTTGCCCTATCCTCACTGAGGACAGACAAAGTGGCAGATGCCTTACTTGGGATTTTCTCCCATGTTGGGTTTCCACAGGAGGTTATTACTGATTGAGGGGGTTCCTTCATGTCGGACCTGATGAAATGTTTGTGGGAGAAGTGTGGGGCAGTGCAGAGATGCACAACACCTTATCACCCACAAGCCAATGGGCCTGTGGAAAGATTTAACGGTACCCTGAAGTCATGCTCCAAGCATTTACTGGACAGCATGGGAGGGACTGGGAGAAATACCTTCCCCACCTGTTGTTTGCATACAGGGAGGTGCCTCAAGAGTCAACCGGGTTTTCCCCCTTTGAGCTTTTATATGGACATCGGGTATGTGGGCCCCTAGACTTGATCCGGGAGGACTGGGAAGGCAAGCACACCACCCAGGGAACTCCCATAGTGGATTATGTCCTTAGGTTTAGGGAAAGGCAGAAGGAGCTTATGGGGACAGCCCAGAGCAACCTGGCAGCTGCCCAACAAAAAAAAAGTGTGGTATAACTGCAGAGCCAGAGCTTGCTTGTACATGGTGGGTCAGGAAGTCATGGTCCTAATCCCAGTCCAGAAAGACAAACTGCAGGCTGAGTGGGCAGGACCATACAAAGTAGTCCAAAAGGTAAATGACATGAACTGTATCGTAGAGTTACCTGACAGAAGACATACACTGAGAATGTACCATGTCAACATGATGAAGCCATATGCTAATAGGGCTGACATGGTGCTTGCAGTGTGTAGTCCTGGGGAGGGGACGGACAAAGGAGACTTCCTTCTGGACTTGCTGGAAGAAAGCAAGTGGGAGTCCTGTGTGGGGACAATTAAATTGTCACCCCAGTTGGCCCCAGAAGTAAGGGAGGTTTTAGCAGACTTTGCCCCACTGTTTAGTGCCAAGCCTGGACTAACCCCCTTAGCGACGCACGATGTGGAGACAGGGACACAGACGCCTGCACGGTGGACAGCATATCGGGTGTCAGAGGCTGTCCAAAAGGACATTAGAAGGGAGGTGGAGGAAATGCTGGATTTAGGGGTAATCCAGAGATCCCACAGCCCCTGGGCCTCACCAATAGTCCTTGTGCCCAAGCCAGATGGCTCTATTTGTTTTTGTGTGGACTATCATGGACTGACTGCAGTCACAAAGTCAAACGCCCACCCAATGCCATGGACGGACAAACTCCTGGACAAGTTGGGAGGGGCAACATACCTTACAATTATTGACCTGACAAAGGGGTATTGGCAGGTAGAGTTTACTGACAGAGCTAGGAGAGGTTGGCCTTCATCACTCTGATAGGGTTATTTGAATTTAAAGTAATGCCTTTTGGAATGAAGAATGCCCCGGCCACTTGCCAAAGGTTGGTGAACCAGGTGTTAAATGGTGCTGAGGAGTACGCCGTGGCATACCTGGATGACACTGCCATCTTTAGTGCCAGCTGGAAGGAACACCTGTCCCACCTTAGGGAAGTGCTGGGCAGAATACAGAGGGACATGCTCACTGTCAAAGCTGAGAAGTGCCAGGTGGCCATGGCTGAAGTAGCATACCTCAGGCACGTTGTAGGCCAGGGACAGCTCCGTCCTGACCAATTAAAAATAGAGGCAATCAGAGCATGGCCTGGACCAGAAATGCAGAAGCAGGTCAGGAGTTTTCTGGGGACAGCAGGGTACTATAGGAAATTTGTACCCAATTACAGTGCCCTGGCTGCTCCCCTATCTGACCTGGTAAAGAAAAGGATGCCTAAGAAAGTTACCTGGGAACCAGCCTGTGAAAAAGACTTTACCAGACTGAAGGAGGCACTGCGCAGTGCTCCTGTATTGACAAGTCCAGACTACAGCAGACCCTTTGTAGTTCAGACTGACAGCTCAGATGTGGGTATTGGGGCAGTGCTGAATTACACATCCAACCAAGGGAAAGATTACCCCATCGTTTACCTAAGTAAAAAGTTACTTCTCAGGGAGTAGGCATACTCTACTGTGGAAAAAGAGTGTATCTCAGCCATTTTTGGGATTTTTGGTCCCAGATTTTCAACATGGGGGTTCTTGGGACCCCACCTCATGAACATAGTCACTGTCATTTCATTAATCAGTCCCAACAGGTAATTTTGCGGTCACTGCGCAGAATCACCTTTCAGGACTGATTAACAAAATGACAGTGCCACTGTTAATGAGGTGGGCTCCCAAAAAGCTTATGTTGCAAATTTGGTAAAAAAATTCTAAAAAATGACTGTGTTGTAAGCGTGCATTACGCAGTTTCTACGCATGCTCATAAGTTTGACAATTTTTAATATTTTCACTCCAGATCTTCAACATTGCCATATTTTCACACCTTCTTATGAACAGTATAGCTGTCATTTTTCACATCCTGCCCAAAATGTGTTTCGCACATCTGGTGCACAATGGTGAGGTCGCTGTGGGAAATCAATATTTGGGACAGATTAACAAAATCACAGTGCCACTGTTCATGAGCGGAGGTCCCAAAATGCCTATGTTGAAAATTTGGTGTAAAAAAATCCCAAAAATAATTGTGTTATGGGCATGCATTGTGCAGTTTCTACACACGCTCATGACTTCACCAATTTTTCATATTTTCACTCCAGATTTTCAACATTACCATTTTTTACACCTCCTTATGAGTAGTACAGCTGTAATTTTTCACATCCTTCGCAAAATGTGTTTTCACACCTGTGGTAGCAAATGCAAATGCAAAATCACCTTTTGGCTAATGATCTGATAGTGCCACTGTTCATGAGGTGGGGTCACAAAAAGCCCATGCTGAAAATTTGGAGTGAAAGTACTAAGAAATGCCCAGGGCATTAGGGTTTCCAACCATAACGCCATACCCTGTAGAGACTGACAGGCGTCAGGGGTGTGACTTGGGATTGTCGGCTGTAATGCTCACGCCATTCCACCCCCACCTCCACCCTGCAGCCAGTGACAGGCATCAAGGTGTGCTTTGGACTCTTTGGCCCCAAAGTTCACCCTATTCTCCTATACTGCACCCATCTCAGCATATTTCCTTATGGAATGCGGTGAGTGCAAGGCCCGAAGACCCCAAGGCACACCGCGACACTTGTCGGTGTCTGCAGGGTAGGATGAGGTGAAATGGCTTGAGCGTTATGGCCAATGACCCAAAGGCACACCCCAATGTCTGTCAGTCTCTGCAGGGTGGGAGTGAGGTTGGCATCAGTTCAGTTTTTGTCTTCACTGCCATTCCTATTATACATCGCTCTAACTCCTGCACTATCAATGCCAGTGCCAGCAAGACAACATTCAGCATTGACAAATGCTTATTTTTTCTGCCACTTACCAGTGAAAAGGAAAGGGGGTTAAGGTATTGGTGTGGTGACAAACCAGAATATTTTGCTGCTCTGGTTTTCAGTGCCCTTGTACTGTTTGACATGCATGTTTAATGTGTGGTCAAAACAGATTATGTTGGCTCAAAGGGGAAGAAAGGACTACCCAGGAACCTTATACATGTCATATTGATGCACATGGGGCATCACTTTGGCATATCACCTGCTGTTACAAGTATATGTGACAAAATTAGTGAACCATTAATTACACACAGTGAGAAAGAGTGAAATTCACCTACTGATTTGATACTGTATGCTGTTTTTAGCATGAATAAAATATTTTAGCATACTATGTTGTGGCAAAACAAAAATCATGGAAAATGCTTGAATTCCCTCTGCCTTTCTGTTCTCATAGTCCATATTCTTTCTGTCCAGTGTCCAAGAAATTGAACCTGGAGGGTTGGGGGTAGGTGTGTTCTTGCAATGTGGGTGGTATGGTACTGGTACATTTAATGAAAGGATGAATAGATTTTTCTTTGCTTCTGATAATTTTGTGGCAATTTAGATGGTGTCATAGGAAGCGGAGGGATATCTAAAAATTGACAAATTGAGGGAGATCCCCTGAGAAGAGGGAAACATGAAAGTTACGTGTGTGTGTGGGGGGAGAGGTGTGTTGTGGGGGAGGGTTGAGTATGGGACTCTTGCACACAGGGGTGGGCATACCAGGTCATCACTGTGCCCTTGTGGCAGTCCTTGCAGGGCTTTGTATTGGCATACGTACATGGCACACATGCATCATGTTGGCCACCCCACAGGACTGCTCCATGTCCTTGTGGCCTGCGTGGTTCACCTATGCCTACTGCAAATGGCACACTATGGATTCACGCCTGGCACATGTATGCCCATTGCATGCATATCTCCCTGCTTTCAGTGCCCCTGAGCATGGGCATGGAGAAAATATATACTTGCTTAGTCACAGCATTTTCTGGGCTAATGTATTTTTTCTTTAATGACATTTCATGCCCAGATTTGTTTTGTCTTGGGCAGGCACCCCTTCCCCAACCAGCAATCATAAATTGCACCAAAACTGTGTTTTTAGGTGTTGCCCATGGCAGAGCCTACACAGCACTGAACAGCGATGTACAAGCCACTTAGAGTAGTGGCAGATGGAGGATTTACCAATGTTAGCATTTGTTACTCCAGTGTCGGGCATCCAGTTCAGAGACCAATATCATGCCACACTGCTGTATGCTATCCAATAGTGTTACTGATGGCATCCGTTACCAGTGTACACCCTGTTGTGTGTTATTGCCTTCATATACAAACACAAACACATGCATAAATAACATGAATTAGTTTGTCATACAGTGTACCCTATAGATTTCTTATTTCATGTAGGGATGTTTTTATGTCACAAACACCATAATCTAATGAGGATTATCTCCTTTTACAGTAAAACTTCCTCTATAGAGGCATTTTTTTTCTTGGCATATTGGACTTCATTATAGCAGGTCCCTGCATTTTAAAGCAATAATATATATTCAGCTCATGCCCATTACACAAGTTTCCTTCTAACACTTCCCCAACAATGTGCTTCAGCCCTGCCCAGAAGGACGACCTTTAGTGATTGAGAGGGTGCTGTAGTTCTGATTTGCTGATCAGCCAATCCTTAACCTCTTATGTGAGACTGACAGGAAGGGTGCTAATTATTGTTTGTCTCTTTTTAGCCTCGTTCAGATACCTGTTACTCTATTTTCCCTTCCTACTACTCTTTCTTTAGTCTGCTGCTGCTTCTTTCCTCCAGATATGGGCAATCCAGTTCTTTTCTTGTTTATGTCCCTACCTCCCTCCACACATGCCGGGTAAACTCAATTTGACCTTGTGGATTTGGATTAGCTGAGCTTGGTTCTGATTTAAAGAAGATGGTTTGGGTGAGGGCCAACAAAGAACACAGAACTTAAAAAAAATACTTAAAAGTGGCTGAGGGAACTAAGGATCTGGGTCCAATAATTGGTAAAGGGGAAAACTGAAAAACTACATAATCTATACAGACATTTTCCCACATTAAGAATAGCCTGGCTGAGTTAATAAGTGTAAATCAGACGCTTTTTGAAAAAGATCAAAGTCAGAACTAGAACTGGCTTATGGCCAAACAGCCCACCCCTACATTCTTCTTTGTTCATCTGTTATTCTTGCCCTCCCCTATTCATAATTTAACTTTAACTACCCTAATCTTCTTCCTGCAGGAGATACAGAATTCCCCAAACCTATCCGTGCTGCACAGGAAATGGTATTTGTAGCTTCCCTTTTCCTGTGGATCTCTGTCCCCCCCTGTCAGAGTTCATCTCCAGAGTTGCCACATTTAGGCTAACCCCATGCATAAATCATCAGGTTGCCTCTCTTCCTCTGAGCAATGTTGATCATCTGTCACCAGCTGATTTGTAGCTCTCAAAGTCAAACAGGCCAGCCTGCAAAATCTTTCTACTGTTACCCTGGTTTGTTTACAAAGAAAATAGTTTAAAACTGTAACTGTTTCAGATTCACGCCTTTAATCGCCACATTAAAAAAAGACCTGCTCTGTAGGTGGAATAGCATTGACTTTTAGTTAGGAAAGCCATTTTGGACTTTTGAGTTTAGAGCAATCTTTTATTTTAAAAAATCATTCAAAGGCACAATAATGTTTTGTGTTTTTAAAGGGATAGTAGCACCAAAAACTAGTGGCATATACTTGTAGTAATCTGTAAAAGTAGTCTTGATTATTTTTTTATTTCTGATGTGTTTTTCTTTTTCTATGTGCTCATTAGATGGTTTTCTGTCTAGTAGTGTTGGGGGCAATGTGAAAAGCAGTGCCTTACCTGGAAGCAGACATATCCAGTTCTATTCCTCCTACTACATCATCAGCATGTGAACTCACTCATTGTTACATCATAAGCCCTGCTGCCTGACTGGTAACATGTGCCACAGGTGAACAGTCAAGATGCAGGAGACTGGCTCTTTTTGGTTACTAGTGATGTCACAGCCAGTGACGTCCCAGTGCTGATATTGTATAGGCTAAGGAGGAACAAAACTGACTATGTCAGCCTCCAGGTAGAGTGCTGTTTCACACATCACACCTAGTACTGTCAGGTAGAAATTTGTCTAATGAACAAAACAGCATCTGGAATGAAAAATAATGGAAACAAATGGGTATATCAATCTTTTTGCTAGAAATACATTATTGCTGAGAAAAGCTTCTCAGTGACTAACAAATACAGCTGCTTTAAGGATTGTCCGTTTTAGTCTATAAACAGCAGAAAGCAAGGATGTCAGTAATATATTCCCTTTTTCTGGTACTGAAGAGGCAGAAAATCACACTGTATTTGAACCAAAAGCAGTCAGAGCAAGGCCTGCTCTATTTCTTTTTATGAGACTGTAAGTATGAGGAAAGAAGTTAGGTTTGTTTTACAGAATGAATTTGTAGTTTCCATACTTGTTTAAATTATGACATAGACTTCTTTCAATATTAATTCATCCCGCCTTCATCACATGAACTCTGGATACTAAAAATTACTGTATAAAATAGGTAAAGAAATTCCTGCATCCTGATTGTCCCATACTCGGTTCTAGCCACGGCCTTAATAGATCACTGCTAATTGTTACAAACAAGTCCCTGCCAACCAGGGTAACTCGAATACAGAATTCATAAGCCACTTACTTCCTAATTTCCATCACAAACATGGCTGCCACCTTTACTCATACATATAAAACTATTCAACTAGATCCTAAAAAGAAACGTTAATTAAATGAAATAAAGTAAGTAAATAATTTCATGTTATTTATACTCATGAGCCCCTTCTTACATTCGTACACACATTTGAAAAATCAAGCACTATTCAAAGTTTCCATTGCTGGTGTTTCTTTGATGACCACGAAAAATCCCCCTCCTACCCCTACCAGTTTCTCAGAGAACTCTCCCCACTCCTTACCCTACAACATATAAAACTGAAGTTTTGGCTCCACTTGAGGCATGTGTGTTATTTCTGTGTGTGTGTATGCCAGTGGAACTCTGAGAAATTTTGAATTCATGTATTCCATGTTACTATTCAGTGTGCGTGTGTGTGTGGGGGGGGTGAGGGGAGTATTCTATTACTGAAATATTGCAGAGCTTTGAATTCTTGTATTCCATGGTAAACAATCATACAACGTATTGAATATGTAGAAAGACAGAGGACTATTTTGGGGAGGTCTAAAGCCCATGGTTCATCATGGGGGGAATAGCCCCTCCCACATCCCCAGTAAAATCCAACCTCTACCAGCAGCCCACGCTTAGTGTGTTTTCAAGCATCCACCATCCTCTCCAACCTCCTTCTCCGGCACTCTGCTCACCCTTGGTGCTGGACCTTCTGTTCCCTGCACGCTACCAGGCCTATCTACTAAAGGTGGGAATAGAGAAAAGCCAGAGTTTTACAAGTATACACAACTACGCTATTCACCAATTTTTGAAACATTATTTAGCAACATTTTATTATATTTTTTTTATCCACGATGCTGCATCGACAATTTCTTGTCAATGCGACATTTTCCCGACACCACTACATTGACCGCAATTGCAGTCAGGATGCTGCTGCCATGATTTAACTTCTTGTTTTGTGGGGGGGGGGCACATGCCCTACTAAAGATTCTCAACACCGAGACGGAGCTGAGTTGAGGATGGGGTGCAGGACCTTGAGGGAGGGTACAGGGGTCCCTGGCAGACTTTACAATGACACGGCGATGTTGTCGATATTGACCATGTCGCTGTAAAGTTGTTGCTGTAGCAACGGTATACCTATTTTTTGTGACTTTTAAAACTTTTAGAGTATTGCTTTTTGAAAGTTGCCTATGGACCCATTTTATATAAGCAATAATGCACTTCAGGGACACTGGCTGTACTGAGTTTACCCCACAGTCAAGGGTTGAAGGCACTTGGCTTCACCTCCTGCCTTACAATGCCCTTCTGGGAAGCAGCCTACAAAACACATTTTCTGAGAAGTAGATTGGGTACTATCAGTGCAGAAACAGTATATATCTGTGGCCTAACACCAAGAGCATGACTACAACCTGGTTCATAACCCATATTATAACATGTAGGAGATCAATCTAGTAATATGATTGGCTAAAAGAGAAGTACAATAGTACAATAGTCTGACCATAATTTTATTCCTGTACTTCTTTAGCCTGTGCATTATGTTTGACCACTTTTTGCTTGTCCTACCCAAGACTTCCTTGTAGATGAGCACTGCTCAAAGGAGCTTTGTCCTGGTAAAACAAATTAATACAATACAAATATCAACATGCATCCTACTGTATCTCAATATGGAGACTCTCAGTGAGTGGCAAGCTTGTCTTAATGTTTCTTACAGTGTTGGTCTGGAAACCAGCATCCCGCTCCCGACAACCCACTCTGCACTAAACAAAAATATTGGCATCTCCTTCCCTGAGAAAACAATGGATAATAACTCAGCTCCACGGGGAAAGCAATGTATCTCCCTAATTCCTTGTCCAACGTATAGCATCAGAAAACATCAGCACATCTAATTTCTATTAAGATGCTTCTGACTCTCGTACTGCTCACAGCCGCCTGCTCACACCTAAATTAAAAATGGAGCATACCAATTCAAAAAAAGAATCCTCAAAACTGAAGCACTATGAGCTGTGGATATGGAGACCAACAAAATTACTTGTGTCAGCTCCATGGCAGCAGTATATACTGAAGAGGCTATTGGCAGGATTTTCAAACAGCTTAGACTGCCGCAAGCCCCGGGTGCTCTGATGATATTGTGAATGGGACTTGCAGCGATCTAACAGGATTTACTATCCCATGCGTCCATTGCCACAAGTTAGACTAACTTTTTCTAGTTTAACTTGCAGCGATCCTGGGGGCCTTTTTTATGGAGCTTGCACCAGATATTTGGTGGAAGCTGCCATAAATCTTGAAAACTGTCGCAACTGCGCCCGAGATTGTAAAATCGGGAGCAGTTGCGGTGACGAGGTTAGGCGCACTGCCAAAATCTAAGTGTCAGGGTGCAGGGCTTCGTGCAAACCCTGCGCTACACTTTGAAAATCCAGCCCCATGTTTTAATTTTTGAACTTAAAGAACTAGTGGTGCCAAAACAGGCAGACAGGAAAATAATACAAATTTTAAGCAGTAGTCAGTAGTAACTTTTTATTTCTGAAGTATTTTTCTTTTCTCCTTTTGCTGATTAGAAAGTCTTCTATGTGATAATACTGTGCTGGATGTGTGGAACAGCTCTTAGCCTGGCAGCTGACATATCTAACTCCACTGCCCCACACCGCATGATCAGCATTATGATCTCACTGATAGTGACCTCACAGGTGAATGACCTGGCAGTCACTCACTTGCTGCTCCTAAGTAGCATTGATGTTACAGTCAGTGAGGTCACAATCCTGATGATGTAGTGTGGGGCAGTAGAGCAAGATATGTCAGCTGTCAGGCTTAGAGTTGTTCCACATATCATACCTATTAACATCAGGTAAACAATCTTTTAAACAAAGGGAAAACAAAAAGTACCTCAGATATAATAGGTAATGGTTGGCTGCTTTAAAAATCCAATATCAGTTTTAGGCAGTACACTAGCTCTTTAAACCAAAATACGCTGTTTTGTTTATCTGATCACATTTTTTTCCTTTGTTCTGTTCCATTTTTTGAGTTACAGTCATGTTACAAGTGAAATAAGGCACGTCAGGGCTATGCAGTTAAGAAACATGGAAACATAGAATTTGACGGCAGATAAGGACCGCTTGGCCCACCCAGTCTGCCCATTTCCCTACCTAATGGATAAGCTGCAGATCCTAGTTAATCAGCAGCCTACTTCTTCCTACCCCCACCCCCTAGAATTGCCTTATGACATTCCCATGCATGCTTGAATTCCACCACTGTTTTTGACTCCACAACCTCCTCCGGAAAGCGTTCCATGCATCCACAACCCTCTGTGAAAAAATACTTCCTTAAATTACCTCTGACGCCCCTCTATCTTCAAATTGTGCCCCTTGTTCTTGCACACCTCTTTTTTGAAATATGCTACCCTCTTGGACTTTGTTGATTCCCTTGAGGTACTTGAAAGTTTCTATCATGTCCCCCTCTCCTCCTTTCTCGAGGCTATACATATTCAGCTCCTTAAGTCTCTCTTCATATGTCTTCCAGTGCAGACCCTGCACCATTTAGTTGCCCTCCTCTGGACAGCTTCCATCCTGTCTATATCTTTGGAGATTGGGTCTCCAGAACCACCACAGTACTCAGATGGGGTCGCACATGCTGTCTGTACAGAGGATAACAACTTCCTGTTTTCTACTGGTGATGCCTCTCCTGCATCCCAGTATCCCCCACCCTCCTTGCTGCCCTCTCACATTGCTTGCCCACCTTTAGGTCATCTGATATGACTACCCCCAGGTCCCTTTCCATTTTGTTGTTGTTAGTATCTCACCCCATTGTGTACTCTTCCCTGGGTTTTGTTTCCCAGGTGCATTACCTGCACTTCTTAGCATTGAATCTAAGCTGCCATACATTTGACCATTCCTCTAACCTTGCCAAGTCCCTTCTCATCCTTTCCACCCCACCTTGTGCATCAACTCTGTTGCAGATCTTTGTGTCATCTGCAAAGAGACATACTTTCCTTCAGTCCCTCTGCAATGTAAGCTATAAAGACATTGAAGAGGACGATCTAATACTGAACCCTACGGTACCCCACTAGTAACCCCTTTCTTCAGAGTGAACTCCATTTACTATTACTCTCTGTGTCCTATTCTCCAGCCAATTCTTTACCCAGGCTGTCATCTTGGGACCCACTCCCAGGCTGGCTAACTTGTATATTAATCTTTTGTGTGGGACTGTGTCAATGCCTTGCTAAAGTCTAGGTAGGCCATGTCACAGCCCTCCCTGATCTACTGCTTTGGTCACCCAGTCAAAGAAATCTATCAGATTTGTCTGGCATGACCTTCCGCTGTGAATCCATGCTGCCTTGGGTCCTGTGCCCCTCTGGCCTCTAGATACTCAACAATTCTTTCCTTCAGAGTGATTCCATCATTTTCCTTACCACTGAGGTTAAACTAACAGGTCTGTAGTTTCCTGCTTCTGCCTTGCTCCCACTTTTGTGAAGGGGAATCACATCTGCCCTCCTCCAGTCCTCGGGTACCACCCCATCCTCCCATGATTTGTTAAAGAGGGTAGTCAGTGGTGTCACTAGTTCCTACCCTTAGTTCTTTTAGAATTCTGGGATGAATCCCATCAGGCCCCATTGCTTTGTCCACCTTCAGTTTTAAGAGTTCTTTCAGAACCCTTTTCTTCTGTAAATGGGCTGGTATCAACTTCTGTATCCAGAGTGTTTCTACTGTTTGTTTTAGGTACCTCCCCTCTTCCTTTGTAAATACTGAGCAAAAATATTTGTTTAGTATCTCTGCCTTTTCACAGTCACCCTCTGCCCACCGCCCTCCCCTTTATTAAGCCTCACTATTCCTCCCTTGGTCTTCCTTTGCTCCCTGATGTACCTATAAAAGGTTTTATCCCCCTTCTTAACTGAGTTGGCTATCTTTTCCTCAGTTTGGGCCTTTGCTGTTCTGACTGCCTTCCCAGCTTCCTTTTGCTTTAACTGATACAGTTCTCTGTCCTGCTCCTTCTGTGAGTCCTTGTACTTCCTGAATGCTTTCTTTTTCTCTTGAACCTTCACTGCCACTTCCTTTGAGAACTACAGTGGTTTCTTACATCATTTTGTTTTGTTTATTTGCTCCACACAAAGGCTCGTTACCTCTGTGATGGCAGTTTTTATTATTCCCCATTGTTCTTCCACCCCTCCTTTCTGCCCATTTGCTAGTGCATTCCTTAGGCACGCACCCATTTTGGCAAAGTCAGCCCTCCTAAAGTCCAATACTTTTGCCTTTGTATAGCTTGACTCTATTGCTGCGTTTATTGTGAACCATACTGTTCGATAGTCGCTAGTTCCCAGATTGCTACCCACTTCTACATCTGTGATCCTCTCTTCATCTCCATTTGAGAGAACCAGGTCTAAGATTGTTCTCTCTCGAGTGGGCTCCAATACTAGTTGTCTAAGGCATGCCCCCTGTAGGGCACCTAGAATAACCCCACTCTTCGAAGTGGCTGCTGCAACTGCACTCCAGTTAACATCTGGCATATTCAGATCACCCATCAGCAATATCTCCCCTTTTTCTGCCATTCTAAGTATACTTTCTATCATTTCCTTGTCCATTTCCTCCCCCTGAGAAGGGGATCTGTACTCTAACCACTGTGCAGATTGTGGTGCCATTGCTGGTCTCAAATTTACCCACAGTGCTTCTTCTCCTCCCTGTTTACCCTTTTGTTCTGTTGCTTTGATGCCTTCCCTTATGTAAAGAGCTACTCCTCCTCCTCCTCTTTTACCCTTCCTGTCCCTCCTGTAGATAGTGTATCCTGGTATGTTTACATCCCAGTGATGGTTTTGTGTGTACCATGTTTCTGTGACTGCCAAGATATCCAGATGTTCCTCCTCCATCAAGGCCACTAATTCAGAAAGCTTGTTACTCAGACTATGGGCATTGGTACTCATTGCTCTCCATTTTTTGATGGCTTTACCTTCTGTTGAAGTATCCCCCACTGACCTTTCCAATTATTGCACTTCTCAAGTATGTTTAAAGGCACTCGGCACAAGCTCCTCATGCCTAGCAAAACAGTCAAGGTGTGCAGTTATTGGCCAATAACTTATTACCTTGACATATCTTATTGCATACATAACCTCACTGGAACTAATCTCAGAAAAAAACAGAGATCCTTCCAGGGACAGTACTAGATAGGGCAAAAAGGGAAAAAGTTGCAGCTTGCCCAGAAATGATCTACTTTCCACTTGACTGTGGGTCCACAGTGATATACTCAGTCTGTAGCAATGGTTAAAAGATGGAAAAGTGAATAACTGGAAAGTATTTTTACTTGACAAGTTTCAGCTTCTGTACTGGTGAAATTTGTGCTTTAGATTAGCTTTTGACCCATCTGTTTCTCACTTTGACCCACAGTTTTTACACCAGTGGGTTTAATCTGGCCCATGTTTTAAACACCCTAGCGCTGTCACCAGATCCTTCAGACCAACGTAGATAATACACCAGAAAATATTGCTCTTCATAACTATACAGTATACTATGAAAGCAATAGGACCTTCTTTAGAAGTTATTATAAACTTTTGTGGCACAGTAGTTCTTCAGTTGCCAAACTGGAATAAAATATGTATTATTTCATTCCCTATTAGGAGTAAGCGCCTATGGTCCATGCCGTAAATATGGCCCAGATATGAGTCAAGGCATGCATCTTGGGCACATAGCCCTGCACCTGTGATGTCTGGACTAGTGGAGGCATTCACATCCACTGACCTGCCCCCTATGCATACACAGAGTGAAGTGCTGTGGGGCCTGGGGTATGCTGCAGCACAGCAGGGTTGGACAGCTCCAGTCAGAGGTCTGGCCTGGCAATGGACTGGATCACCTGTTTTGTGGGGAGCAGGGGATTGTCGGACATAGAAAGTCTCTGAGGACTGCTGTATCCCTTAAAGGGAAACTGATTTTGTTTTAACCCAAATAAAAAATAATCAGGTCATTACCCCTTCCCTACACGCCTGCTTGGAGGGCTGAGAGCATGCACTAGAAGGCAAAATTGGGCCCTGGGAGGGTCAGGAAGCACGGGGGACATTTGGGCACAGGGCACACAAGCATTACTGTTGCCCCCCAGAAACCTAATGCTGCTGCCCTCTCCCCTGTCCCCAACACAAAAACCAAGTCTTCCATTGCACTGAGACACATCATTGCCCCCATGCCCACCTCTGACTTGGCTATGCTCAGAGTGGTGCAAATCAGGTGGGGCAGGCACCAGCAGCCAAGCTACACATCCCTACTCAGGTGCACACAGCCTCCTTGGTCTTTTGGTAATCAGGCCCAAAGTTATTATTGTATATAGGGAAGCAGTTTCGCTTAATGGTTACAGCATGGAGTTGTGAATTTGGAGACCCAGGTCTGAATTCCACATCTGCCAATTATTCACTGTGACAGTGAGCAAGTCACTTAACCTCACTGTGTTGAACTTCTCTCTAATCAGTCTTCTTCTTGTTTGAATCTTCCTGTGTACCTAATGGCAACTACATTCTCTCCTTTCCATTCCCTTGATCGTAAAGTGCCATGGGATAGAGTGTATATGTAAGGTGCAATATAAGACCAAATTCATTATTGTATTCTATTTTCTAGTTTTGACCCCTGCCTTCCATCCGCACCCCGATGTCCTTCCTTAATTTGTAGAGGCTTTACTCTCTCATCCTTTTCCTTGTGGCAGACAGGAACACAGCTGTCTTCTCCTACTCCTCCTTTTATCTCTTGCAACTTCCCATGCAAGAGGCAATTCTGGAGAGCAACAGATCCAGCACAATATTCAGGAACATGAACCCAGAGGGTTGCACAGAATGTCAGCTTTGGGTTGGACCTTGATTTGGATGCCACATTGAGACTTCAAAGGAGGCATATAAAAGAAAGATCCAAGATGGGCAAATGCACAACGGTGCAGGATTCTTGGTGTGACCTTGGGGTTAGTAACCCCTAAACAGAACACTTCACAGCAGTGCATTCGGCTGGTAGCATGTAGCAAAAATAACAAATCAAACAAGGCCTAATATCTGTGAAAAGGAAATTTACATCAATAGACTTAGTAAAACACAGGTAAAAACATATAAAGGATCCCCTGCTAGGGGCCCCAGCACTGCACTCATGTAGAGCTTCATCCTCATAGCATGAGGTTTGGGCAAGAGGACCGTAAAATTGAATGGTTCTGGGTGCTCAAGCCTCACGTGGTACCAAGGCCCTAATAACATATTGTAGCTAAAGTTATTTATAATGTTTCAAGTCTTCTTTGATTTCATAATTTAAATAAAACCTGTCCTGCTCTACCAGCTCTGAAGTGGAATAGGTAATTCCTAACATTCCTGCATGATAGACCATTGTACGCAGGATAAGAGGTACAGTGGCTCTGTGTGCTAACTGGTTGAAATCATATAAGTGGTTGTATGATATAGATAGGTGTAAATCTTACCTAGGATGACCTGGTTATTCCATAACTCTTACAAAACACCATGAGATATTTTACTTTCACCTGGTCAAACACCAGATATGGGCAGAAGGTACTTTAGTTTAATGTCTCATTTAAAAGGCAACATCAATCTACAGTACTGAGCCCAAGCACAGTATCTAGTGTGGAATTTGATTCCACAGCATTGTGTCCCAATGGTAGCTTTAGTCACACTGATATTTGTGCAGATAAGATCAGGTGAACATCAATGTGATGCAGGGTGACCATGCTGTATACTTATCTGCTGATATACAATGGTAGTTATATAAAAGTTGGCTGGTACCACGGTATTTGCCATCAACCTCGGAAAAAAATACCGTGGATTTACTGCTACGGCAGGAAAAAAAAAGCATAAAGTATATAACCTATGCATTTTTGTAAAAATCAGTAATTGCCAGAAAGAAGAGATCAGTTTATGTTCCAAAAGATTATATATTGCAGTGTAGATGTTAGTCCGGTGAAATAGAATCAATACGACACAATTGCTGATAATACCTTTATCTGACAAATATAGAAACATAGAAACATAAAAGTTGACAGCAGATAATGGCCGCAAGGCCCATCCAGTCTGCCCATTTCTTTTTCTACCTTATGAATGTGCCATTGGCCTTTACTCTGTCAATGGCCTATCTAGTCATACTCATCTGTATTTTTTTATTTATTTATTTATTAAATTCTCGAATTACAAATACCTTTGAGCAGAAACTGCTCGTTTACAAAGGTTCCACGTCAAAGGATGAGGGTCAACATACATACAGAGGTAGTAAAAGAATGCACAATAAACAACCAAAACAACTAAAATAAAAAATAAAGATACTCAGTTATAATATACTTTGAGATAATATTCATATAATGAGCAGCTTGAGTAGGCAGCTGGCTGCGGTAACAATAAGAGACAGAGGGCACCATAGACAGTTAGTATTGCAGGCGTGCGACCGGGAGAGGAAGTTGGCAGGCTAATGGGCCACTGTCCGATGGTGGTGGAAAATGTCTTGTACCAGTGGAGATGTGAAGCAGGAAAGGAGTCACAAGGAAGGCCCAATGCCAGAGGGAATGAGACTGGGAAAGGGCGGGCTGTGAGACATAAGTGAGCTGGGAGGTGTTTAGAGAGATCTCTGTTCAGAGAAGCAGTCACATTGAGTGGTAGAGGTGAGGTAAAGTTTGAGATTCCTTTTGAAGGGTCCAAGTGTAGTAGAGGAAAGTGCTTCTTTATGGAAGGAATTGAACCATTGAGTGACTCTATAGATAAAGGACCGCTGACCCATGGAGGTACGACATCTGGGAACCTGAAAGGTTAGAGATTGGGCACCACGTGTTTGTTGAGTGCCACTGTAGGTAGTAAGTATTGCTCCCTTATGCCTATCCCATGATTGTTTGAAGCTCTGCACTGTATTCATATCCACCACTTCCTGAGATAGGCCGTTCCATGCATCCACCACCCTTTCTGTGAAAAAGAACTTCCTCACATTACCCCTTAATTGGCCTCCTTCTATTCTCATGCTGTGTCCTCTTGTACTGCTATTTTTCTTATATTGAAACATGTTAGACTCTTTTACCTTGTTAATGCCTTTAAGATGTTTGAATGTTTCAATCATATCACCTCTCTCCCTCCTTTGCTCTAGTGGATACATATCGAGCTCCATTAATCTGTCCTCATATATTTTCTGATGCAGTTCCTGCACCATTTTGGTTGCCCTTCTCTGGACTGTTTCCATTTTGTTAATGTCCTTGTGCAGGTGCGGCCTCCAGTACTGCACGCAGTACTCCAGATGGGGCCTAATCAGTGTCTTGTAAAGAGGGATTATTACTTCCTTCTCACAAATTGTGATATCCCTACTAATACACCCCAACATCCCTCTAGCCTTATCTACTGCTTTAATGGTCTGCTTGGATGATTTTAGGTCATCTGTGATGATGATGCCCAAGTCTCTTTCTTCCCTTGTGATTGCCAGCAACTCCCCTCCCAATCAGTAGGTGGCTTCAGGGTTTTTCTTCCCTATGTGCATGATCTTGCACTTCTTTGCTTTAAACCCCAGTTGCCACTCTTCCGACCATTTTGCCAGTTTATCCAGATCTCTTCTCATTCTGCCCACCCCATCTGAATCATCTACTCTGTTGCAGATCTTGGTGTCATGTGCAAACAGACAAACCTTACCCTCAGACCATCTGCAATGTCACTGATGAAGATATTGAGGAGGACTGGCCCCAGGACTGATCCTAAGTACTCCACTTGTGACTTGCATCTCCTCTGACTGTATACCATTTACCACCACTTTCTGTTTTCTGCCTGCCAGCAGTTTGCCACACAGTTGACCAACTTCTGACCCACCCTGAGCCTACCCAGCTTATTAATCAATCTTCTATGTGGAACAGTATTGCAAGCTTTGCTGAAGTCAAGGTAGGCGACATCAACTGCTCCCCCTTGGTCTACCACTCTGGTTACCCAGTCAAAGAAATCTATGCGATTAGTTTGACAGGACCTTCCTGTTGTAAACCCATGCTGTCTTGGATCCTGTGCTCCTATGGATTCCAGGTGTTGCACTATCCTTTCCTTAAGGAGCGCCTCCATAATCTTGTCCACTACTGAAGTGAGACTGACTGGTCTGTAGTTCTCTGCCTCCTCCTTGCTACCACTCTTGTGGAATGGGATCACATGAGCCCTTCTCCAGTCTTCTGGGACCTCTCCTGTGCTCAGAGACTCACTAAACAGTTCTGATAATGGCTCTGCTAGTTCCACCCTTAGCTCCTTTAGTACCCTGGGATGTATGCCATCCGATCCTATTGCCTTGTCCACTCTGAGCTTAGCAAGCTCTTGTAGAACCCTGTGTTTTGTGAAGGGACTTGTGCACGCCTCCCTCCCCCCTGTGTCCATGGTGTTGAGCTGTGGACCCTGCCCTACCTTCTCCTCAGTAAATACCGAGCAGAAGTATCTATTTAGGATAGATGCTTTTCCTTGGTCCTCCTCCACACACTCCCACTTATCCGCTTTGATCTTAGCAATACCCCCTCTGGACTTTCTCCTTTCACTACTGTATCTATAGAAAGTCTTGTCCTCTTCTTTTACTGTTCGTACTAGTGTTTCCTCAGTTTGGGCCTTTGCCTGCCTTACTGCTTTCCCTACTTCCCTTAGGTAAGTTTGGTATGCCTCCCTGTCTTCATCCTGCTGTGTTCCCTTATATTTCCTGAAGGCCAACATTTTGGCTTTGACCTTTTCTGCTACTGTTTTTGAGAACCAAAGTGGTTTTCTCCTTCTTTTGCTCTTACTTTTCTCCCTAACACAATGGGATGCTGCTTCAAGTATTACATCCTCAATGCTTGCCCACTTTGCCTGTACCCCCTCACCTGTATTTCTTCTTGCCAGGGCTAGCTTCACTCTGTTGGCCATCTTAACAAAGTCAGCTCCTCTGAAATCCCATATTTTTGCCTTGGAATGGGATGATTTAGTTGTCGTCGCCAAATTGAACCATACCATGTGATGGTCACTGGCACCCAGGTGACCTTCTACCTGGAGATCTGTGATCCTTTCCCCATTAGTCAGTACTAGATCTAGGATAGCCCTGTCTCTTGTGGGTTGTTGTACCAGTTGTTTGAGGCCCTTCCCCTACAGGGAATCCATTATGTGTCTAGTTCTGGTGGATGTTCCTGCTGGTATTGATCAATCTGTATCTGGCATGTTGAAGTCTCCCATTATCAGAACCTCCCCTTTATCTGTCATGTTTTGTATATCTTCTAACAGTAATGTGTCTATGTCCTCCCCCTGGTCTGGAGGCATGTAAACAACCCCAGTTCGTATGACTGTCCCATTTCCTGTTTCCAGGGTGACCCACAGTTCTTCTGGCTCCTTATGTGTATTCTGAATTTCTGTAGCCTTGATATTTTCATTGACATAAAGGGCCACTCCCCCCTCCCTTTTTGCACCTCAGTCTACTATACTACTACACAAGCTTTTTAATCTGCTTTTTTGCATCTCTGTCTATTATACTACACAAGCTTTTTAATCTGCATATTCACCTACTCTGACTTTTTATTTTTATATAAAAGTAGACTTTGGGAAGGTTCTTCTGTTTCACTTCAAATCTAAACTACATCATCAAAGACATCCATTCAGGAAACAAATAGGAAGAAGAACCTTAAA
Organism: Neoceratodus forsteri; assembly: GCA_016271365.2. Taxonomy (NCBI): domain Eukaryota; kingdom Metazoa; phylum Chordata; order Ceratodontiformes; family Ceratodontidae; genus Neoceratodus; species Neoceratodus forsteri. Next base: position 874,123,466 of record CM057453.1, on the reverse strand, counting down.
GACAATATACAGTACTTGCGTCGCTCAGTAGGTTTTTTTAGGATAACTCTCTGATGCAAAGAACTTATGTTTGTGGGCCAATTTTATTCTTTTGAGAAAAGGTTTTTTATGTTCATAAGAAAAAAAATGTGGTCATGAGTGCTGCCATCTTGTTTTTTGTTTTGCTCAAAACTAATTCTAGAAACACATAAAAATGATTCATTTTCTAAAAAACTGCCACCTGAACCTAGGTCAATGGGAGCCATTTACCTAGATTCTCAGGTTTGTTTGATGAAAAGTGACACTGAAATACATTTTCTGGATACTTCAAGAATCTTTAGTCACCAGCTTAGCGAGGGTTGCAATTTTATTGTTGTGAGATGATAATTTTTTGTTCATAAGAAAGTGCAAATAAAAAATCTCATAAACAAAGAATTCTTGATTCGTCACATAAAAAAAGTGCAAATAAAGAATTATTTGTTTACAACATAAAAAAAGTTCAAAGAGTTCTTTATTTGCAATAAAAACATTTGGACTTTGTACCCAGAATCCACTGTTAATTGTAACTCAGCTGTTTTTTTTAACATTTTTTCACTAAATTTTCAACAGTCTTATTTTTTAAGACCCTTACTTATTTGTTTAGCTTTTATTGACCAGATCAGTGCACAAGGGAAACAAATACCTATTTTCAGGCATGACCTGTCAGATTACACACAAAAATACAGAGCATAATGCAGAGTAAATACAATTAGTGCAACAAATTTAGATAGAAATTTATAAGCAAACATTAAATCATAAGTAGACATGAGTAGGATTAAGATACATAATAGACTATGAGAAACCATGCAAATACAGCAATATAGCCACATGGTACATGGGGTGGATACACATGAAGCTTTGCTTGTTTGCACAATTTCATCAAAACATAACAGGTAACAATACATAACCAAGTAGTACAAATGCAGAGATAGAAGCACTTCGACACCTTAAATGGATGTTCACAGTGCCTGCTATGGAATGAGGCAGCCATAGCACATTGCTGAATAGCAGACAGAATGGAGCATGACACCACTGGAGCAGCATGAGCAAAGAAGGATTCCCCTGATCTGGTTTTAAGTCTGGGGGTATTTAGTGGGGCATTTTTACCAGACCTTAAGGGGTGTATATTATGCACTGGATTGAGGAGGGTGGCAAGGGATAATGGCATTTGATTGTGTTGGATGTTATAGATGATGCCCTGAAATGAGAGATCATGACAGTGGAATGGTTGAAGCCAGCCAAGTTTGTCATAGAGGGAACATTGATGTGTAAATCTATGGGATGTCAATACAAAGCAGCAAATATTATTGTAGGACACTTCCCATTCAAGAAGAGTGGTTTTTGAAGCCACAGTAGAAATAGGAGTTCCATGGAGAAATTTAGGAAGGAGCACTCCTCAGGCAATAGCTATTTGAGCTTGGGGAGTCAGATGGCAGCCAACTTTGTAGAAGATAATGAGCATGGAGCTGACAGCTTTACAGATACCCATCACATGCAGTAAATAGTCTGGAGAGGGATCAATGGTTAAGTCAAGGTAGGAGAAACAGGTGACTAAGGGGACTGGAGTGCCATCATGTTATGCAAGAGATAATGAGCCTGAGCATTACGTCAGTCTGGAGGGTGTCCTGAATAACACTGACTGCATTTTTGTCACACTGAGGATCAGCTTATTATAAGACAGCCAGCTATGCACAGTCCAGAAGTCAGAGGTGAGGTTCTGGTTGATACTGGTGATATCTTTAGAGCTGGTGTAGAGGACCAAGTCATCTCTGTATAGGATAACAAAGCAGTGTGACAAGGTTTGGTTGATTAAATGTATGTGAAGGGCAAACTGAAGTAGAGCCAGAATAGAGCACTGTAGGACCCCCAACCATGGGGATAGGGAGCTTCAGACAGGGAGGATCCAAGTTTAACTCTCTGCAAGCTGACCAAAACATAATTTCTAACTCAAGGGAGTGTAGTGTGAGATATACCTAGACAGACGAGTTTGTCACAGAGGAGTGAGTGGCCAACAAGGTCAAAAACCTAAGTCAGGTCAATGAATACTACTCCTGTGAGGTTACCCCTGTCCATGCCTGCAGCAATGTGATTGGTGAGAGTAAGCAATGCAGTAGTTGTGCTATGCCCTTTACAGAAGCCGTGCTGCATGGGAGAGAGTAGATCACAGACAGTGAGATAATTGGAAGGTTGGGTGGAGACAATTTTCTTGAGGATATGATTCAAAGCTGAAAATATGGTAATGGAACTGTAGTTCTTGATCCACTTACAGTCTTCTTTCTTAATGATGGGCACTACATTTGAGGTTTTCCAGAGGTCAGGCATCACAACAGAGGACAGGGATAGGACGCAATGAGGATTACAATTCATGTGTCAGATGCTGAGAATTCTTTGTGAGAAAGTGCGAACAAAGAATCTCATGAACAATGAATTTTTTGTTTGCAACATAAAAAATTACGAATACCATACAAAGTGCAAAAGAATCCTTTGTTTGAACACAAAAGTGTGTCTTTACCTCTTGCCACACTGGCAACCCAGATTTGCAACGGAGCTCATGTCACTGGGTCGGCCGGGAGGAGAGGATTGAGTGTCAAGAGACAGCTCTCCTCTCCTCTCCTCTCCTGGGGGAGGCAGCCTTGATAAGTTGGTCCTTGGCTTCCCCTGGGTGGATTCCCAGAGATAGTGTCAGCAGCTCGATTGACATGAAGGGAGGGGCTACGGTCATAGCATGTGTATGCCTCCACATACACATGCTTACACTATGGCAGGGAAAGAGGGGAGAAAACTGAAAAATGACTGTCACAGTCTCTATGAAGCCTTGCCTGCCTGCCTGCCTTTGCCCTGCACTGTCAGTGGTTCACCGACCCACAGATCCGGATGCAGGATCTCCAGGTGGGGGGAGGATGGCCCTCCCCTTCCTGGCCCCACCATGGGGTGCAATCCATGGAGGATAAGGGACTTAGTGGACCGGGGAGGTTGTAGTTGGGTGAGGGAGACAGGGATAGGGCTGAGAAGCTGCCTGCCACACACCCAGAGTATAAAATGCATATGGGGAAAAAAGTGCAAAGAAAGAATTCTTTGTTTGTGACATGAAAATTTGGACTTTGTACCCTTTTTTTTTCTAAGTTCAGGTTTATTTCCAGGAAAACTCCATTGAGCAAGTTAATTTTCAAGGAGGTTCTGTGAGGCTCAGAACAATACAAAACAGTAATTTAACAAGCGTGAGAAGTGCAACACATAAAAAAGTAATACACAAGGATGAGTAATAAGCAGGATCTGTACAAATGTATCTGTCTGATAATGTAACAGATGTTTGTCTAACAGAGGAACTGTGCAATATTCATAGTCTAACAGTAAGGAAGTCTATGACAATACATGGACCTTGCAAAGATTGCGGTCCAATGGTATGTAATTAACAAACAGATCATCGGAACATAGGGAGGTGGTAGGAGGTGCAAAGAGGAGGTGGTAGGGGGTGAAAAGGGGGGGAGTAATGGTGGAGGAGATGAGATGGATGGGACAGAGGAGGAGGAGGAGAAGGGATCAGCAAGTGTATTCATGGGTGGCAGTTGCATGTATCTGCCAGGTGGTAATTGATTAGGGATTTAAAAGCAGTTAGTGGTACAAGGTAAGTCAGTTTAAACATAGTTTGTAGTTTGTTCCAGGCTGATGGCAAGGCAAATCAACTGTTGCTCATACTGAAGTTGCTTTTTAAAAATTTTTCACCAAATCTTCAAAAATCTTATTTTTGTAGGACACTTAAATGAACACAGTGGGTAAGGACTGTCACTTTAATCTCAATATGTGTTTTTATGTTGCAACACAATAAAAAATATTTTAAAGGTCAGATTGCAGGTCCGTTACTGCTATGGATGTCATACAGGCGTATAATGTAAGTTGTGAGAATTTGGGACATAAACACTGAAAAATGGGACATGCATTGTGGTCCATTTGTGCTTGTATGCATGTAATGCTGGACTACAGGATTTGCATAGGGCCCAAAGGGATGCACCTAATGCCATAGTAATGGAATTTGCATGGGGACTGAAGTGCATTGCATTAATTATGTATTCATGGAATGGCCCATACGTTTGTTTAAATTATTGTGGACCAAGCAGGATTGGGATCGGCAAGTTCCCAATATTTTCTTTACTATCTGGCATTGCACTGTACCAGATTTTCATGCTGGCTTGGATAATCCACTGACGGCCCTCGAGGATCTTATGTCCCACACTGGGTGGATATACTGTAGAATGCCCTCTGTGCTCCAGTATCACATTGGACATTTGATCACTTTTATACCTTCCCTGGAAGAAGCTTCCTCGATCATTGCGGGCCACTCCGTTGGAGGCATCCCTCCAAGTTAATTAATTTGCAGTTGTGTTCCTTATTAAAAGTCCGGCCTTATAAGGACATCTCTCAACCAATTTGAAGACAGCTAGGCAGATGCTTTCTGAACAGTTTTGGCCCCATATGGGTGTTGACACCATAGCTGATCTGGTCTGTTCCCATAAGCTACTCTCTTTTCAGGAAGCTAGTCGGTTATATCATTGGCCATCATCCTGTTGTTTTTGTTACTTTTAGGTGTCGCATGTACTCCTTCAATTCTTTGGTACTGGTCCCTGGCATAGTCCCTTGGGGGACCTGGTTTTTCCTTTGGTTACTGCTGCCCCTACTTCTCATTATATTTCATACTATTATCATTCTCCGAGGGACTATCTGGTTAACCCTGAGGGCCCCAGGTTCTACTATTGGGATAGAAACATAGAAACATACAATCTGATGGCAGATGAAGACCACTTGGCCCACCTAGTCTGCCCATTTCCCTACCTAACAGATAAGCTACAGATCCTAGTTAACCAACAGCCTACTTCCTCCTACCCCCCCACCAGAATTGCCTTATGCTGTCCCATGCATTCTTGAATTCCCCTACTGTTTTTGACTCTACGACCTCCTCAGGAAGGCTGTTCTGTGCATCTACAACCCTCTCTGTGAAGAAATACTTTCCCACATTACCTCTGAGCTGTCCCCTCTCTATCCTCAAATTGTGCCCCCTTGTTCTTGCACATCTTTTTTTCTGAAAGATGCTACTCTCTTGGACTTTGTTTATTCCCTTGAGGTATTTGAAGGTTTATATCATGTCCCCACTCTCCCTCCTTTCCTCGAGGCTATACATCTTAAGTTCCTTTAGTCTTTCTTCATATGTCTTCTGGTGCAGACCCTGCACCATTCTGGTTGTCCTCCTCTGGACAGCCTCCACCCTGTCTATGTCTTTGCGGAGATGGGGTCTCCAGAACTGTATACAGTACTCCAGATGTGGTCTTACCAACTGTCTGTACAAAGGGCCAACAATTTCCTATTTACTACTGGTGGTGCCTCTCCCTATGCATCCCAATATCCCCCAAGCCCTCCTTACTGCCTCCTGACATTGCTGGCCCACCTTTAGGTCATCTGATTCGACTACACCCAGGCCCTTTCCATTTTTGTTGTTGTCAGTATCTCACCTCCCATTGTGTACTCTTCCCCTGGGATTTTGTTTCCCAGGTGCATTACTTTGCACTTCTTTGCATTGAATCTAAGCTGCCATACATTTGACCATTCCTCCAACCTTGCCAAGTCCCTTTTCATCCTTTCCACCCCACCTTGCATATCAACCCTGTTGCAGATCTTTGTGTCATCTGAAAAGATACATACTTTTCCTTCCAGTCCCTCTACAATGTCACTTATAAAGACATTAAAAATGACCGGCCCCAGTACTGAACCCTGCGATACCCCACTAGTAACCCCCTTTTCTTCACTGTGGACTCCATTTACTATTACCCTCTGTGTCCTGTTGTCCAGTCAGTGTTTTACCCAGGCTACCACCCTGGGACCCACTCCCAGGCTGGCTAATTTGTTTATTAATCTTTTGTATGGGACTGCGTCAAATGCTTTGCTAAAGTCTAGGTAGGCCATGTTCACAGCTCCTCCTTGGTCTACTACTTTGGTCACCCAGTCAAAGAAATCAATTAGATTTGTCTGACATAACCTTCCCACTGTGAATCCATGCTGCCTTGGATCCTGTGCCTCACTGGTCTCTAGGTACTCAACAATTCTTTCCTTCAGAAGTGATTCCATCATTTTCCCTACCACTTAGATCAAACTGACAGGTCTATAGTTTCCTGCCTCTGTCTTGCTCCAACTTTTGTGAAGGGGAATCACATCCACCCTCCTCCAGTCCTCAGGTACCACACCATCCTCCTAAGATTTATTAAAAAGGGTTGTCAGTGGTGTTACTAGTTCTCCCCTTAGTTCATTTACAATTCTGGGATGAATCCTGTCAGGCCCCATTGCTTTGTCTACCTTCAATTTTAAGAGTTCTTTCAGAACCCTTTCTTCTGTGAAAGGACTAATAGCAACCCCCCTATCCAGAGTGCTTCTATTGACCAGATTAGGTATCTCTCCCTGCTCTTCCATTGTGAATACCGAGCAGAAGTATTCATTCAGTATCATTGCTTTTTCACTGTCGCTCTCTGCCCAACCACCTTCCTCTTTATTCAGCCTCAGTATCCCAGCCTTAGTCTTTCTTTGCTCCCTAATGTACCTATAAAAGGTTTCATCCCCCTTCTTAACCGAGTTGGCTATCTTTTCCTCGGTTTGGGACTTTGCTATTCTGACTGCCTTCCCTGCTTCCTTCTGCTTTAACTGGTACAGTTCTCTGTCCTGCTTCTTCTGTGTTTCCTTTTACTTCCTGAATGCTATCTTTTTCTCCCTAACCTTCCCTACCACTTCTTTTGAGAACCATAATGTTTTTTTTCTTTCATTTTGATTTGTTTATTTGCTTCACACAAAGGCTTGTTGCCTCTGAGATGGCAGTTTTGATGTTTCCTCATTGTTGCTCCGCCCCACCTTCTTACCTGTTTGCTAGAACTTTTCTGATGCACTCTCCAATTTTGACAAAATCAGCCCTCCTGAAGTCCAGTACCTTCACTTTTGTATGGCTTGACTCTACAACTAAGTTTATCGTGAACCACACTGTTCAGTGGTCCCAAATGGCTATCCTCTTCAAGATTGGAGATCCTCTCTCCATCCCCATTTGAGAGTACCAGGTCTAAGATTGCTCCCTCCCAAGTGGTTTCCAAAACTAGCTGTCTGAGGCATGCCCTCTGTAGGGTATCGAGAATGGTCCTGCTCTTGGATGTGGCTGCAGCAAAGGTGCTCCAGTTAACATCTGACATATTCGAGTCCCCATCAGCAATATCTCCCCTTTCTCTTCCATCCTAAGGATGCCTTCTATCATTTCCTAGTTCACTTCCTCCCCTTGAGACGGGGGTCACTTTCAGTCTCCAGGGTGATCCACAGTGCCTCCTCTCCTCCCTGTTTACCCTTTAGTTCTGTTGCTTTGATCCCTTCCCTTACATAGAGAGCTACTACTCCTCCTCTTCTTCCTTCCCTGTCCCTCCTGTAGATTGTGTACCCTGTTATGTTGACATCCCAGTCATGGTTCTCTGTGTACCATGTTTCCAGAACAGTAATCATTTACCTAGATTTGCTCCCCTTCCTTGTTCACATCCCCTTAATGAACATGCTTTGTTGTATTGCTTTGAACCTAACTCGTGAGCATATTATTACCTGGCTTAAAGTGATAAGCTCTTTATAGAATATGTTAAAAGTGCATGCTACATTGCCAAACTGTTTTCACAGGAGGTTGTGAGGTGTACACAGGACCACAGACCCTGCTGGTAAGTGAGACAACTATCAGCATATTATTAATGTTATTTGCAAATTGCCTGTTCAATGCTGCTAAGGGTCATTGTCTATATCAAGGTAATTGGTCACTAGGTGGGAGTGTGGGTAGTTATAGCTTCCAAGAGGGCTATGCCAGTCTAGACAGAGACCCATATAATTATTACTGAGTGGAGGCACCAAAAGATTGTGTTTACTGAGGCAGGGAAACTCTGGTACCTATCAGTTTTGAACCAAAACCCCTCAACCTGTTGTTAGGAAGACAGGCAGGGATAGTAGCCCTTGGAGTTGCACCGCTAAGGGGTTCCATTCCATACTGATTTTTGTTCCCCTGTGTTTGACCCCCTCAGTCCAAACCCCGCTTTCTGGGAGCGCACACCTCCCACAGGATTTACTGGCCTTAGTACTTCTATTAATTACTCTCTGTGGCAGGCCCAGGAGGGGAAGGACCTTCCTCTCCCTCCCAGTGTCCCTATCCAATAGTGGCCTTGCCTGGGTGGTGGTGATGTGGGTCAGGAGAGGGTGAGCATCATCCTGCCACACCACTTTCTCAAACTCCATTTTCTGTACTACAGCTGGAGGCATGCAAAGATGCAAATGCACATGCATGTAAAGGCAACATGCACCACACACACGCTGACCTCAAGTTGTCTTCCTATCTAGCTGCAACCTCTGCCCCACCACCACACCTCCATGTGGAGGTAGTACAGGAGTGGTGTGACATGATCTTCCCCCAGGAGAAGAGATCTGTCAGTGGATGCTCAGTCCACTTCTCCTTTGGCCAACCCACAGTGGCCTGAATCTGCATCCAAACCTGGCTCATCAGCGGAGTAGGAGGTGTGGTAGCTAGTGACACTGGGCCAGCTTGTGTATTGTAGATTTCTATCTTCAGTCAGAAGTGTATGTGTATGTCTTGCAGTATGCATATGTATCTGTGGATGAAAAGTGCTGGCAACATAGGGGCCAGCACCTCTGTAGCCAGAAATATTGTTGTAATATGAGTTTATTAACTTTCTCAGAAAGAAAAGAAATTCATTGCAAAAAACTACATTAATGCACCAGTTAGGGAAATGTGGCATTAGGGTTTCAGACCCTAACTCCCCTCCCAGCAGCAAAAGGACAAAACCACACAAACAGCCATAGTCAGCCATCATCAGATAAAACAAACAACATACAGTACAACTGTTTCCAGATTACACAAATGCATTAGTGTTGATGTGGTATCTTTGAAACTATGCATACAGCATACTGCTCTTTAGAAAGCCATACTCCATCAGTGCTGTTTGGAAACATAACAGTATGACTGCAGAAGTGGGTGCATATGTGTTGCAGTGTGCATGCATATCTTTGTCTGCAGCTGATACTTCAGGAGCCTGTGCATCTGCAGACAGAAGTAGTGTTGTAATTTGGGTATTGTGTATTCGTACCCATGACTGCAAAAGCACAGATCCCACAAGGGCCTGAACTTCTACAGCCGTAAGTTTTTGTGCATGTCTTGTACTGTTCATGTGTATCTGTGGCTGCAGAAGCACTGGCCCTACAGTAATTAGAGTATCATGGATTTCTATTTTTTTTCTTTCGAACTTTTTCTGCCTAGGTCACAGGTGATACCTTCAGCCCCTGCTCACCTCCCCTGCTGTCTTCCACCTACCTCAGGATTTTCCCCACCACAGAATCCTCCATGGATTTCACTCTGTGACAGGGCCAGAGAGTGAGGGCCATCCTCTCAACCCCAGAACACACATCCAGATGTTCAGCAGGGGTCCCAATGGGTCAAGCAGGCAAGGACAGGGAAGTGAGGCTTCATGTGCCTGTGTTCTCATTTGCGATTTTCTTGGTCTCTCCCCTGATCGGCAGTGTGCAATGATGCTAGGCATGCATGACCATGGAGGTGCACATCCACTACAGCATCTACTGCTGGCCAATTACATACTAGTCACTCACACTGCCATGCCACCACACCTATACATAGAGCCAGTGTAGGGGTGGTGTGGCTTAATCCCTTCCCTGGGAGAGAATGGCAGTCAAACAGATCCTCAATCCTATCTCTCTTCCTGGCTGGTCCCCAGTACACCAAGAACATTCCCAAACCCGGGTTGCCAGCATGGTGGGAGATATGACATCCAGCACCTCAATCCTCTGCTCTACTGGGGCAGCTAGTATCATGGATTTCCATCTGTGGCTGCACAAGTGCAGGTTCCTCAGGGACCCGCACTTCAGCAGCCAGAGGCAGGTGTGTATATCTTGCACTGTGCATATGAATCTGTGGCTCCAGAAGCATAGCTTCTCAGGGGCCTGCACTTCATGAGATAGAAGTAATGTTGTAATTTGAGTATTGTGGATTTGTATCTACACCTTCAGACATGAAGGTCCTGCACTTCTGCAGCCAGAAGTGGGTGTTTATGTCTTAGAAACGTAGAAACATAGACAATTGTAGTAGAAAAAGACCAGTGATCCATCTAGTCTGCTCATAGTTCCCTATCAAACCCCAGGACCTCTTGTCTATAGAAGGTATTAGTCCACACTATTCCCTCAGTATTCTCCCTACTACTACCGACCTGAGTAACCACTGTACCCTTCACTTTGCCCCAGCCATGCTTTGGTGCCCACCACCTCATCTGGCAGACTGTTCCACAGTTCCACCACCTTTTTGGTAAAATAAAACTGTCCCCATATCCCTTTTGAACCACCATCTCGGCAGTTGCTACTCATGCCCCCAAGTCTTGGAACTGTTACTCATGCTTAATAGTTCCTCACACATCGCATTGTTCATTCTTTTAAGGAACTTGAAGGCCCTCTGTCATATCGCCCCTCTCACATCTGATCTCCAGTGAGTACATGTTTAGTGCCTTAAATCAATCTTGTAAGCTCTGTCCTGCTGCCCTGAATCATCCTGGTTACTCTTTGTTGCACCATCTCTAGCCTGCCCTTATCTTTCCTGAGATGAGAACTCCAGAACTGGTAACAATGCTCCAGGTGAGGCCTCACCTACCATCTATAAAGAAGTGGTGATACCTCTTTTCATCTACTGCCAATATCCCCTTCCAGTACATCCCAGTATCCTTTTTGCCTTACTATAGGCCTATTGCACTTGCTTGATTGTTTAAGGGAGTCACTAATGATGACTCCTACAATAGGTCCTGTTCCTCAGTAGGGGTGTGCAATAAAAAAAAAATTCTGCCCAGTGGAGTTTCTGCGAAAGTGTGAATTTCACTTCCGCATAAGTTTGGAAATCATTTTTGCAACTTTTGCCAAAATTCCACCTTTAAATTGTGGAATAAATATACAGACTTCGGGTTAATTTATTAAACTGTGGGAAAAGAAGCCACAGAATGGATCACTGCCTGTGGTCAGTTCTGAGGGCTTTTTTAACGACAGTTTAATTCATTAATCCACCCCCTGCTGATCAGGGGTCCCAGTAAATAAACAAATAAAAAAACTCCAATCCCTCCCTTGGACCCTCCTGGTGTCTAGTAGCCCCCCACCCACTGATCATGGGTCCCAAGTAAAAAATCCCTGATCCCTGGTGTGTAGTGGTTCCCACTCCCTGCCCAGGGATCATGGCCTGTGGGTCCTGGTAAAGATGAAACAAAAACTCTGATACCTCCCTGGTGTCTAGTGCCCCCCCCCACCACTGATCATGGACACCAAAAACATTTTATTTCCCCGATGTCTAGTGGACAACCTTTCCTAGCCTGTATTCCCTTAATCCACAAAAATACAGCAGGCAGACCACAGACTCATCCCCCTCTATTCCCAGTATTCCCTGGTGTCTAGTGGACCCCCTCTAATCCCTTATAAAAAAAAGTAATCCCAATTCCCTGGGGTCTACTGGACCCCTTCACCCCCTCACTCTGACAGTTCATCTGCCACCACCCTGCTCCCCCCCACCTTGCCCCTGAATGGGCCACTGGTGCAGCCCTCCTCTCTCCTCCACTACCAGTGGCCCACTGAACTGTCAGAGAATGACCACGTAGTTGTACAAGTCACTGACAGTTCATTAAACTGTGGATAGAATAAATTCCACAGTTTATATGCATTTTTCCATAGTACACAAAAAAGTCAGTGGAACCCAGTAAAAATCTGCAGAAAATCCCAGTTTTACCAGTGGTGAAAGTTTTGAAATTTCAGCGAAATTTCCAAAATTTCATGGAAGTTCCATGAAAGCGCAATTCACAACTTTCGCCTACACCTATTCCTTAGTCATGGTGCTCAGCTTCCCGCTTCCCATCCAGTACTCTGTCCTGGGGTTCTTATTTCCTATGTGCATCACATTGCATTTTTTTGGCATTGAATTTCAACTGCCAAACCTTAGACCACCTTTCTACTATTTGTAGGTTACTCTGCATCTCCCTTATTCCCTCATTACTGTTTACCCACCCACAAAGCTTTATATCATTTATGAAGAGACACAACTTGCCCCGCATTCTTTCTCCAATATCACGGACAAACATATTGAAGAGGACAGGACCCAGGATGGATCCCTGAGGTACCCCACTCATGACCTCCCTCTCTTCTGATTTGACACCATTATTCACAACCCTCTGCTGCCTCTCCATCAACCAATTTCCTATCCATCATACTATGTCCCTTGCAGCACCCAGGTCCTCTATCTTCTTTGGCAATCTTCTGTGAGGCACTGAGTCTAAAGCCTTACTGAAGTTGAAGTACAGTAAATCCATGGCGTGGCCCCTATCCTAGGCCATTGTCACCCAGTAAAAGAAAATTATCACATTGGTCTGACAAGACCTTCCTGCCATGAACCCTTGCTGTTTACTATCCTGGAGACTGTCGCTCTTCAAGTAGTCCATGAGGTTCGCTTTGACCAGTGACCTCATCAGTTTAACCACAACAGAGGTAAGAATGACAGGTCTGTCGTTGAATACTTGCTCATTGTCCCCCCCCTTATGAAATGGAACTACGTCCACTACAGTTCAGCCTCTCGGAACTAACCCTGTATATAATGAGCTATTGAATAGCCTTACCAAGGGTTGAACCTGTTCCACTGCCAGTTCCTTGTGTACACTTGGATACATCCCATCAGGCCCTGAGACCTTATCTGTTTTTAGAACTGCTAGCCCTTACTGGGCCCTTTCACTGGTAAATACTGGCTGCCTCATCTCCAGGACCCCTTTTATGGCTGCCTTGATTCCATTTTTTGGCAGGGGTCTGCTGTCTTCCTTATGAAAACAGAGCAAAAGTAATCATTAAAGAGCTACTGACGCCTCAGAGAAAACTTTGAAAAACATAAGAATTAGGTACAATTCAGCTTGCAATCCATATATATGCTATCTGTTTCTCTTTCACATTATTTATTACTGAGTAAATGTGCATGACTACATGATCTTTATCCCTAGTTCACTTAGAGTTCATCTGCCTCTGTAGCTTACTCCCTACTTCAAATCATAATCCTCTGTTGTGACATCACAATCTGTTGCCACGAGAGTAACTGTGAGTTCCAAGTAGTGCATTATGACCTTAGGTAGGGAGACAACAACAGGAATAGATGAACTCTTCAGGAACAAAGATTTTGTGTTAATGCAAATGAGCTCAGTAATAAATAATGGGGAGGAGGAATACAGAACTAACATGAAACACATGCTGAACTGTGTCTAAATATTATGGTTTGTTAAAGTTATCCTGGAGGTGTCAGCTGTTCATTAAGAATGGCTGCCCTTTGCACATCTTCCTCTACTACCCTACCTCCCTCCTATAGCCTAACAAGTCGCCCTCCTGTTTTCCTTTTTTCTCTAATATTCCTGAAAAACTGCTTTTCCCTGCCCTTGACCCCCCCCTCTGCAATATCCAGCTCAGTCTCTGCTTTTGCCTCACTAATTACACTCTTTGCTTCCTTGTTTCTTAGTTGGAATTCTCCCTATTCCTCCTCCTCCTCCTCCTGCATTTCCTTGAACCTCATGAAGGTCTTTTTTTGGCACTCACTGCTTTTCTGACCCTTTCTCAGAACCATATTGATCTCTTGTCTGTTTCTTTTGGTCACTGTTTTCAGGCATAATTTCCATGCCTTGAGAATGCCCCCTTAATTGCCCCCCATCTCACAACTCCAGTGCTGCCTACCCTTATTAACTTGTCCCAAATCAGCTTCCTCATCCAGGTGCAGTCTGCCCTTCTAAAAAAAAAGGACCTCAGTCCTCAGTTGGGGCTTTCCAGTCCCAAGGGCCAGCAAAAACAAAGAGTGTTATGGTCACTGGACCCTAGTGGCTCCCAGTATTTACACACCTCCTACCACCTCCTAGTTGGTGAGCACCACATCAAGAATGGCATCCTGTGTGGTGGGTTCCTTAATCAGCTGCACCAGCAGACAGTCCAGGAATGTATCCAGCAGGGCCTGAGTTTTGGTAGTCCTGGCAACTGGAATGTCCCAGTCAATATCCAGAGGATTCAGATCACCCACAACCACTACATCTCCCTTTGCCACTCCTCTTATTATTTATTTCCCAAGCTCACTGTCCCTCTCTTCTCCTTGTCCTGGTGGTCAATAGATGACCCCAAACCATAATTATTGCCTTAGGCCACCGTAAGCTGCACTCACAGAGATTCTGTCTCTCCATTATGTCTCCTGATGTATCTATCTTCCACAGCCTCAATGCCCTCCCTAAAATAGAGGGCTTTGCCCCCATTTACCTCTTCCTCTATTGCTCCTAAACATTGTGTAATCAGGAACTGTCAGGTTCCAGTCATTATTTTCAGAGGCCCAGGTTTCTATGATGGTTACAAGATCCATCTTGGTGTGTCTCCCATCATTGCCTGGAGCTCATTGATTTTATTACCCAGAGTCCTGGAGTTAACATAGACTCCCTTCCCATCTTTCTCCATTATTCTTCCCTAGTCTCCATTACTTCTTGTTTTTCATTTCTGTCTAGTTGGCGCAATGGCAGCGCTACCACTCGCGACGCCAGCAACCAACGTTTGTGAACAAGTGTGGTTCATCAGGAGCCAGACAGAAGGAGGAGGATTAAGCTTTCCAGAAGACACTGTCCTTCTCCTGGGAGGGACGGTTGCCAGGTCTACTGGCACCTGGATGACAAAAGATGGCAGTGCAGTTGTAGTGGCATGGGGAGGGGGGACACAGGCTGGTGCCACAGTGAGCATGGTTGCATGCATGTGCATATGCACTTGTGCCACCTGTATCCTGGAGGGGGGGGACCAGAAAAGCAGAAAGCCCAAGCAAAAAAAGAAGGTTGAATACCAGCTCCCTGCAGGGCCCTACACCAGCAATGTGGTGCTCCTCCAATTCGTGACCTGGTCCAACCGATATGAGGCCTAGCCTGCCACCCCCTAACAAATGGGTGTGACACATAGAAGACAAGAGTTGGAAGGTAAGCACAGGAGAAGCTGGATGATGGGGATGGGGGAGTCGATATGAAAGAGGGCCTGCCCGGTGAAGGGAGAAAAAAGATTCTTGTTATTTGTGTTGATTGCAGGCTTTGTAAGCCAACCCTAGTTGCTCCTTCCCCAGCCCAGTTTGAACCTCAACCTTATTTTTTACCACTGTGCTGCTATAAGCTCCCACATTAGGAGAGTACTAGCTAGGTTCCATTTCCTCTTTCCTATTACCAAGGTTTTCCCAGACTCTGTCTCCGCTCCAGTCAGTTTAACTGTCTAATGAAAACAATCTTCTGCCCCAGCACAATGGCTCCCTCTCTTGTCAGATGAAGAGCAATATCCTTGAAGTCCCCCCCATTCCCCCACAAAGTGGTACCCTCATCTCCTGATACCATCCCCATAAAACTCCTCAATCTCATACCTCCTTATTCTAACTTCCTCCTCCCTACACCACACAGAGAGGACCTCAGAAAAATTCCAGCCAGACTGAGTGTGCCTTCAATCTGTTCCTCAGACTTTCAAAGTTCTGCTTCACAATCTCCACAGACTCGTCAACCAGATTATCGGTACCTAAGTGTACCAATACATCTCTGCTCCCCTCACCCTTTCCTCCATCTTTCCCATCCTGGATGATCGATGCTCCATGAAGGCACCAGTCCATTCCCCTCCCATCCAACCCTTCTTCCCACCACCCTCTCTAACCCCTGATCATTGAGTCCCAAACCACTAAAATTCTCCTGGCTGACTTTCTCCTGCTTGTTTCCCCTGGGTGACATCAAGTCATTCTGCTCATTAGCCCTGACTGGCTCAGAGTCCCTCCAGCAGAGTCAGGTACCAAAGTCTCCTCCAGGGTTGCAAAGTGATTTGCAATCTGGATGGTATGGGACTGGTCAGCCTCCTTGTGGGTTACCCTTGCCTCCCTCCTTCCCCCTACCCACCATTCTCCACCCTTCTAAACCAGTGGGCTCCTGGGGAAGTGGGGTGAGGGGCGCGGGCTCCAGCTGAGCTGGTGATGCAGCTGAAATATCACTTCTCTTTCTACTACCAGGTGAGGAGGGTGCTCTGCAAAGGTCCTGCAGATGGGGCAGTACCCACTCCTCCAGAGCATAACCATGGAGAACAACACCCTACAGTCACCAGAACTGGCTAGCTCCTCGCAGTACCTCATCTCCATACTGAATCTATGATATCCCTAGACCACTGATAAGAACCTGCATTCCCTTAACTGCCTAGTACCTTTTGATTAGAACCAGACTTGTTACTTCCTGTCCTGCTCTGCAACCTGGTTATCCTTCATAGATTACTACAGTACCTTGTACCCCTATCCCATGTAGATAGTTGCAGTAAGGAAGCTACTTACCACAAGCTTACTGTCTCTAAATAATATGTTCCTAGCACAACTCCTGCACTCCTACCCTATATAGGTAGTTAGCCAGGGATTCTATATTTGTTTCAGAACATACAATACAACACCACAATCTCACAGCATTTATTACATACTACAGCATCACATTTTAGAGGTGACTTATCCAGTTGCTAGAGATCAGTTGATACTTAAGTGTACACCAGACAGAGAGTTGTTGGGTTCTCTTTTGTGTTTTTCAGGACTGCTGGCTATAGCACCTGAGGCTTACCCGATCCACTCAGGGGCAGAGTCTCCTGCAGTTCTGTAGTCTCCCTGTGGACATCTTACAGGTGTCCCAGAGACAGAATCCCCATTCTAGCTCTATGCCACTCAAGTGGTGGGACATAAGCATGATGGGACATGCTGGTAGCAAGAGCTAACTAAAGTGAAGTGAAAATGCAGACAACTACTTCACATCTACCCAAGCCATACCCCAAATTAAAAGTATCCCCCAGCTAACCACAGGGATGATTTTCAACTGCCTTCCTCCAACTCAGACCAGCACACTGCAGTGTGCATGTGTATTTGTGGCTACAGAAGTACTGGAGGACCCTGGTGATGGATGTCTTTTGTGTCATCTGGAAACTGTTATATGTTGTTTTTCTTAGCTGTTGATGGCTGTCTGTGGTTGATTGTGTGTTCTTGTCCTTTTACTGCTTGGGAAGGGGGTGGAGAGTTAGGGTTGAAAACCCTAATGCCACATTTCCATACTTTCTGGTGTTAGATTGAACCCTAACTGGTGCATTAATGCAGTTTTATGGTTGAGTAAGCACTTTAATGATAAACCCCAATGTTTGCACCTTAATGACTTTGCCCTTATTCAACTGATTTACTTGAAATTTGGAAAGCACAGACATGGTAGCAGGATCTCTGGATCTTAAAAATGTTGTGGCAATAGGTACATGGGGGCAAAGTTACAAAGGGGCACAAAGCCCAAATATTACATCCAAATTTATTTGCTCCCTATAACTAAAAAAATAGAAACTTTGAAACCTGATATTTACAGGTTTGATATAGTTTGGCCCAAGGTGTGTGCTTTTGTGGGTTTTAGCTCCCAAACTTATGTAGTTTTTAAACTACTTAGGAAAAAGACATTTTTAATATATTTAGGAAAAACCATTCTGTTTCTGAGCATGCTCAGTTTAAAAAAATAACATTCTAAGGATAACTGAAGTTTTACAGCCACATTGCTTCATGTGGTCATATTAGGAGAACACATTCACTTGGCAGGGAGTGGGGCTATTTATAGTGTTCATTTTACATTGTGCTGTGTTCATTCAGCAGGGGTGGGGCTACATGACAGTGTGTAGCCCCACCCTTGCTGAACTTGACTATGCATGTGTGTCCGTTTACTGTCCTCCAAGCCCACCACTAGCCACATCAGTGCCCTCCTTGGTTTAACCTGGACATCAGGATGCCCAGTCCCCAACACCAGCTAAATGGGTTTATTCTTTAATGATTCCAACTCTGGGGTGCTCACCTCCAGTGCTGATTCTTCACCCCCCTTCCATATCATCTGCCCCCATACTGCCCAACATTTAAATCTGTTGATATGGGGGTGCCCAATCCCCAGTGTCAATGTAGTCCACCCTCCCAACCCAGATGTCTGGGACAGCAGGGTGCCCAGCCCAGGTGACACCCTATTATCAAGCTGACACTGGAGTGCACAGTCCCCAGTATTGGTAGGTACTGTACCTAAAACCGAGAAAGCCATCCCTCAAAATCTTTTACTTTTTTAAATGCAAAATAAAGAAAACAGTCCCTTGTCTTGCACTGCCATCCACCCCCACCCTCCCAGTCAGTACCCATTACTGCACACCCACAACCACACACCCCCTTACCCTATACTTACCTACCAAAGGTCCAATGCTGTAATCTCATCTGGACCAGAAACACATCTTCACTCTTCAAAGCTGGACTAGGAACTGAGGAAATCAGGTAAGGGTGGCTATTAGTATTTCAATACATTTTCAAATTTTACTCATAACTTGGTAATTTTTTAGTATTTTTGTCCAACATTTTCAACATGAAATTTTTGGGATCACACCTCATGAACAAGTTAGGTGAAATCTTTCAGACCCAGGGCAAAAGGTGATTTCACAATAGCTCTATGAAATCTCCTTTTGGGTGGGATTTGCACTTTTTCACCTGCCAGCTTCATAAAGTAGGATCATAAGAAGACCATGTTGTAAATTTGGGGTCAACATAGTTAAAAAAAATAACTTCGTGAAGGTACATTGAACATATTCAATGTTCACTCATTTCAACACAGCCATTTTCACATCATCTCATGAACGTGGCAGGAGTCATTTTTTAAATCCTAGCCAAAATGTGTTTTTGTATCTGTGGCATGAAATGATACTTCAACTGGGATTTGAACATTTCCACATACCAGGTTCATAAGGTGGGGTCATGAGAAAACTATGTTGAAAATTTGGTGTCAAAATATTAAAAAATAACAAAGTTATAAACGTGCATTGTAATTTTTCAATGCTCACTCATAACTTCAGTAATTTTCAGTATTTTGACAACACATTTTCAACATAGCCATTTCTTCACACCACCTCATGAATGGACTGGTCTCATTTTTCTAATCTTGGCCAAAATGTGTTTTTGCACTTGTGGCACAAAATGAAATTTTATCCGGTAGTTTATAAATGACACCTGGTATGTTGGGGTGGGGGGTCATAAAAAAACTGTGTTGAAATTTTGGGGTCAAACTGTCACAAAAACTGTCAAGCAACTTTTGCAGGGCTCCTGTACCATTATCTGAGTTTAGGTGCAAACTCAATTAGCCAGCTGAATAGGTGGAGACTGAAGGAAAGATGCTGTGATGTGTGGCACCAACCCCAGCCTGTGGAGGAACTTAGCAGTGTTCTGACATACATATGATATCTTATGGTGGGCCGGGGAGCCTTTCCTCACAAGAGCTTGACATGCATGTTGAGGCCTGATGGATCCATGCACAGTGTGGGGACTCTCTTCAGTATTCTGTTTCTTTCATGCTAATGAGGGCTACCAATTCTACCATTATTTGGTAGCTCTACTTAGCATACCCTGCTCTGGGCAGACTTGATGGACCATTGGTCTTCTTCTGCCATCACCTTCTATGTTTCTACCCCATGGGGCGTAAGCTACCTGATATGTGCAAGATGGCTGTGGGCAGCTCAGCTGACATGATGGTTGGTGCTGGACTTTAGGGATTAAATAACATATTACAAAGGTAAATAAAAATAGTGCTTCCATGCTAAAAGCCCTAATCAGGCATTTCTGCAGCAGCTGCTGCCATCTGACTAGTAACAGGTGTTTTCCTTTAACAAGTGAGTAGCAAGGATCTAGCACAGAAGCAAGCCCACTGGAGCCCATTGTTTTACATCCGCAGCTATTGGGTGCTGTGTCAAGGTGGTTGCCCCCCTCTAGTGGTTCACATAATAAATTTAGAAATTTAACTGTGGTTAACAACCGTTAGTGCTAAACAATACCTGAACATTTGAAAAATGAACAAATTGTTTTTAGAGTCTTAAACTTCATTTCTGACAACTCAGAAGTAAATTATATTAACCCAATAGATTTGGAGTGGATCTTTTTTAAATCGGATATTCGCTCCATCCTTCCGATAATTAAATTAAGTCACACGACAGCAAGGTCATGTGATCTAGAGGAAGAGAAAAATTAAGCATTAGCCAACATATTATAACAATGTACCAGTTTAGTCTGATCATTTAATCCTGGCCATTGTGTGGTGGTCATCAGTACTGATATGTACATCAACAAGGTGAGAAAGCAGCCCAGTAACAACATGGTATACAGAAAAAGCACAACCAGAACTCATCACAAAACTGCAGCCAAAAGCACCACAGACATTACATAGAAACATAGACTTTGACAGCAGATAATGACCGCTTGGCCCACCTAGTCTGCCCATTTCCCTACCTAGAGGATAAGCTGCAGATCCTATTTAACCAACAGCCTATTTCTTCCTACCCCCCACAAAAATTGCCTTATGTCTGCCCATGCATTCTTGAATTCTCCCACAGTTTTAGACCCTACAACCTCCTCAGGAAGGCTGTTCCATGCGTCCACCACCCTCTCTGTGAAAAAATACTTCCTCACATTGCCCCTGAGCCATCCCCCCCTCTCTCTTCAAATTGTGTCCCCTTGTTCTTGCACATCTCTTTTTCTGAAAGATGCTACCCTCTTGGACATTTTTGATTCCACTGAGGTACTTAAATGTTTCTATTATGTCCCCCCCCCTTCCTCAAGGGTATACATATTAAGCTCCTTTAGCCTCTCCTCATATGGCTTCTCTTGCAGACCCTGCACCATTTTAGTTGCCCTCCTCTGAACTGCCTCCATCCTGTCTATGTCCTTGTGTAGATGGGGTCTCCAGAACTGGACACAGTACTCCAGATGGGGTCTCACCAACTGTCTGTACAGGGGATAACAACTTCCTGTTTTCTGCTGGTGATGCCTCTCCCTATACATCCCAGTGTCCCCCAGCCCTCCCTACCGCCTTCTCACATTGCTTGCCAACCTTAAGGTCATCTGATATGATTACCCCGAGGTCCCTTTCCATTTTTGTTGTTATTACTACCTCCTCCCCCATTGTGTAATCTTCCCCTGGGTTTTTGTTTTCCAGGTGCATTACTTTGCACTTCCTTGCATTGAATCCAAGCTGCCATACTTCTGACCATTCCTCCAGCCTTGCCAAGTCCCTTCTCATCCTTTCCACGCCTCCTTGTGTATCAACCCTGTTGCAGGTCTTTGTGTCATCTGCAAAGAGGCATACTTTTCCTTCTAGTCCCTCTGCAATGTCACTTATAAAGACATTAAAAAGGACTGGACCCAGTGCTGAACCCTGTGGTACCCCATTAGTAACCCCTCTTTCTTCAGAGTGGACTCCATTTACAATTACCTTCTGTGTCCTGTTGTTCAGCCAATGTTTTACCCAGGCTACCATCCTGGGACCCACTCCAAGGCTGGTTAATTTGACTACTAATCTTTTGTGTGGGACTGTGTCAAATGCCTTGCTAAAGTCTAGGTTGGCCATGTCCTCAGCCCCTCCCTGGTTTACTACTTTGGTCACCCAGTCAAATAAATCAATTAAATTCATCTGACATGACCTTCCCACTGTGAACCCATGCTGCCTTGGGTCCTGTGCCCCACTGGCCTCTAGGTACTCAACAATTCTTTCCTTCAGAAGTGATTCCATCACTTTCCCTACCACAGAGGTCAAACTGACAGGTCTGTAGTTTCCTGCCTCTGTCTTGCTCCCACTTTTGTGAAGGGGAATCACATCAGCCTTCTTCCAGTCCTCAGGTACCACACCATCCTCCCAAGCTTTGATATAAAGGGTAGTCAGTGGTGTCACTAGTTCTCTGCTTAATTCTTTTAGAATTCTGGGGTGAATTCCATCTGGCCCCATTGCTTTGTCCACCTTCAGTTTTAGGAGTTCTTTCAGAACCCTTTCTTCTGTGAAATACTGGGATCAACCCCCCGATCCAGAGTGCTTCTGTTAATTGGATTAGGCACCTCTTCCACTTCCTCTTTTGTGAATACTCAACAAAAGTATTCATTCAGTATCCCTGCTTTTTCACTGTCACTCTCTGCCCACCCACCATCCATTCTATTCAGCCTCACTATCCCTCCCTTTGTCTTTCTACACTCCCTGATATACTTATAAAAGGTTTTACCCCCCTTCTTAACTGTGTTGGCTATCTTTTCCTCAGTTTGTGCCTTTGCTATTCTGACTATCCTCCCTGCTTCCTTCTGCCTTAACTGGTACAGTTCTCTGTCCTGCTCCTTCTGTGTTTCCTTATACTTCCTAAATGCTATCTTTTTCTCCCTAACCTTCACCGCCACTTCTTTTGAGAACCATAGTGGCTTTTTCTTTCATTTTGATTTGTTTATTTGCTTCACACAAAGGCTTGTTACCTCTGTGATGGCAGTTTTGATATTTCCCCATTGTTGCTCCATCCCTCCTTCTTGCCTGTTTGCTAGTGCTTTTCTAAGGCACTCTCCCATCTTGCCAAAGTCAGCCCTCCTAAAGTTCAGAACCCTCACTTTTGTATGGCTTGACTCTGTAGCTGAGTTTATCGTGAACCACACTGTTTGGTGGCCACTTGTTCCCAAATGGCTACCCACTTCTAGATCTGAGATCCTCTCACTGTCCCCATTTGAGAGCATGAGGTCTAAGATTGCTCCCTCATGGGTAGGTTCCAAAACTAGCTGTTTGAGGCATGCCACCTGAAGGGCATCAAGAATGGCCCTGCTTTTGGATATGGCTGCAGCAAAGGTGCTCCAGTTAACATCTGGCATATTAAGGTCCCCCATTAAGTAAGTAGTTACTGCATATGAGAAAACCATGCTGAAAGCTCGCCGTCTCTCTTTTGGCAGCAAATGATATTGGAAGCTTATGTGGGAGTACAACGAGTTCCAAGAGGTTTAAGATTATTGAAAAGCCCAGCATTTGAAAAGGAAAGGTAACTTTTTATGACCTAGTGGCAGGAAGAATTTCACATTGGGTCACTCAGTCTTCTTAATCGTGTATTGAGAGACTCAGAGCGGCTCCAGGAAGAGCTCAACCCACAGCTAAGAAAACAAAAGCAAGATCTCATCTGGTTTCTGGAAACTTCAGTATTTACTCAATTTAATGCCAATTTTGACATAGCCATTGAAAAGCTTGACAAGAACACCAAAGCAAATAAATAGAAAAGTTAATCGGAGATGAACAGGATTATCTGAATAACAGAGTTTTCACCAGGGCTAATCAACCAAAATCAGTTCTCAAATGTAAAGAAACAAACAGCTTCAACCATGACACTGGCTCAGGAGAGAGTGATTCATGGTACATGTTTTTTTTTAGTAGAAGAGGACCAGTCCCTGTCTTCTGTGCCACCAAGACTCAGGAGAAGTCCATGCAGTTTTCAAAGGGGAAATGAAGGACAAGGAGGGGAAGAATGGGCAAGTCAAAACCAAAACTGTGGTCAGAAGAACAGTAACAAGGGCCAAGAGAAACAAGTAAGATTCAACAAGAAGAGGGGCAACTAACTCTGTATACACTATTTTCTAATACAGTATATCCCACCATAGTGAAAATAGCATCTTAAAGCCGATCCGGTGGCACTGAGGGTTGAGGCACTGCACACCACACCTCGTGCCACACCAGCAACCTGTGTTCGGGAGCGAGCATGGATCACTGGGGGTCAGCAGGGGAGGAAAAGGATTGAGTGTCCAAGGGACTGCTTTCCTTCTCTGGGGGGGAGACAATGGTTGGTTCTCATCTGGCCCCTAGGGATGGCTTGGGGGCAGTGCACTGATGCTGTAGATAAAGTGGTGAAGTTGGGGCTGACACCTGGAGGGAGATGTGTGCACTCTCCCTCCATTGGCATCACTGCACACCTTACTCCAGGACTGTAAAGCTGAAAAAGGTAGCTCAGGTCGGGCAGCATGATCTTCTGACCTCCGCGGCCCGATCCGAATGGCACCTCCTCAGCTGAATCCTGTGTTGGTGAGTTTGAGCTGTGGGGAGAGCTCCTCACCACCCCACCATGGGAGGTAATCCATGGGAGATTAGAGGAGGGGGCCTGATGGGTGTCAGGGTCGGGAGGTTAGTCAGTATGTCACAGCCAACCGGAGCCACAGGGGGAGAAAATATAGAGTAAAAAAAAGAAAATAGCATCATAAATCTTTCAGACATTGAACTTACTCCCTCACAACTTAAAGTGCTTAACAAGGGGCTCCATTTTGTATCCTCTCAGTGTGTCAACAAGTTTAAAACTTATCTTGACATTTGTAAATGTTGAAGAATACTAAATCTAAAGTGTTTCTTCTCAACCAATGCAATGTGTTAACCACTAAGAACATTGACTCCCACATCAGAGGAGCAGCATAACCACCATGGGGAGTGAGACACACTGGAAGCAAGAAATATTAGTACCCCTGTTAAGAGGTGTACATTTTGCCCACTAATAAACTGCACTGTCCAAATATTCACAAAAGCATGTGAGAGGGATTTGGAATGCTACTGCAACAGTGAAAAAGGCAAATGAATCTAAAATATTTCAAAGTAGGAAGGAGAGGCAATGAATAAATTGGTGACCAATCCACAGCTCACTATAAAGTCAATGAACAAGGGAGGGTCTGTGGTGGTCATGAATACTGAGATGTACAACAATGATGTGAGAAGGCAGCTAAATAACATGGTATATAGAAAACTGCCATCAGACCCCACCATGAATCTAAAGATAAAGGTGGGTACCATTATTGATGCAGCCTTCCTGGATCACATCATTGACTAAAAACACAGAACTTTTTGAAAGTGGACCATCCATTATGCCTAGTAATTTATGTATTAGCAAAAATAAATTAATCTTGGTCCGAGCTACATAAGAGACTGATAATTTCTGGGATCACTTCATAGACTGCTGCATAAAAATATTGGTAGTGGGACTAAGATCGTATATCCAATACACCAGGAATGACTTGTGCATTTTGGACAATAGCCACATCAGGCATGATAATAAATTAGTGACGCTCGATGTGGAATCTCTGTACACAGACATTCTACATGAATTTGGTCTTAATGAACTCAAGCTCTGTCTTGGCAAATGGGAGATGCCACACAGTATCCCTACTTCATTCTTGTTAACTTTAATTCAGCAAGAATTGTCCTGGAGCATAACTTCTTAGCTTTGGGGGGGGGGATATTTTTTACAACTAAGTGGAACAGCAATGGGGGCAACATTTTCCCCCAATTACACCAGTTTGGCTGTTGGCATTTGCAGGGTTTTAAATAAACTGCAAAAATTGATTAGCAGTTTTGCACATGAAAGAGCCAATCAATTGTGAAAATGTATAGCACTTGCCTCAATCTAGTTAGCAAAATAAAAAATGCTATAAATGTATACACACTTTTAAAAACCTGAATAAAATCCTTTATTAAAATTAGCACTGTCTTTGCTTTATCTTTTTCAGTACTCCAATGCACGCACACACACACACACACACACACACCACAACCTTCACCACTCATGTCACCAGTCCTCTCAATCTTTTGCCATTGAAATGAGGGGCATGGACATTTAAAATGAGGGACACTAGCCATCATAACGAAGGACACATCTTCAAACATGAAGATACAGGCTCAGAGCAGGGTGGAAACCTTATGTAGAATGTTTATTTTTGATGTGGCATCCTATTATGAAGTTCTGCTTTAAAGTATGAATTTAAGCACATTCTTTGTATGGGCAGCACCTTTTCCATGTGGGACGGAGCAGTTTTGAGGGTTAAAATGACGTCCTTCATAATCAGGGACAATTGAAAGGTATGCTCCTGTCAGAAAATGTCACTCGCCAAAGCCATACCTCTCAACTGTCCTTGATTATGAGATTTGTCCCTCATTTTTACACTTCAAAACTGCCCTGTCCCTCATCTGTGTCTCATGAAAAAGAAGCTATTCACTCAGAGCACGTGCTGCAAATATGCTAAGTCAAAAATAAACTTGCACACACGGTGGTTTCCACAGTGTT
The DNA here is from genome assembly GCA_016271365.2 of Neoceratodus forsteri. Lineage (NCBI taxonomy): Eukaryota > Metazoa > Chordata > Ceratodontiformes > Ceratodontidae > Neoceratodus > Neoceratodus forsteri. The sequence continues at coordinate 874,097,447 of CM057453.1, read as the reverse complement.
CATAGCTTGTATCTCAATGTTTGAGGATGTGTCCCTCGTTATGTGGCTCAGGGTCCTTTATTTTGACTGTCTGTGTCCCTCATTTCAGTGCTTTAAGATTGAGAAGAAGAAAAAGAAGACGAATCAGCATTTATATAGTGCATTTTATACATATTGTATCCCAAAGTGCTTTCCACCAGAGATAGGTAGAAGGGATCTCAGTTTAGCATCTCATCTGAAGGATAGCACACCTCAGCAGTACAACACCCCTCGTACTGCATTTGGCTGCCATCATTTAAGGTATGAGTCCAGACCTTCGGGCTCAGAGGCAGATGTACCAACTAAGCCATGCTGACACTGTTGCATAAAAACAGCTTTTCACAAGGGCAAAGAACTTTAAAATGAAATACAGTATATCCATATGCGTGGTTTTACACCTCAGGAGAAAAAACCAATAGCTATGTATGCAATAGACAATGTACTGTTCAGTTGAAGAAAAAGCTCTTGCGAGGTAATGGCCAAAGGCAGCCCTGGTCCTACAGTATGTATGCCAGAATTATCCCCCCACCCATCTACAATATAAGTCACATTAAACTGCTCCACCATTGAGTTGCTTTAGCATTTCTGATTGAGTTGCAGAAGTGTTGCTGGATTCAGTACAAAACCTTGCACAAACTGTTTCTTAAGAGTTCCAACTCAATCTTGCATTGCATTTTGATTGGGCTTCAGGTGCATGCCAACTGAGTAGCAAGAACATTTTATAAACATTGCTCTTGAGCTGATTAAGTGTTGGAAAACAATGCAGTATGAGTTGTCAATGCATTGCCAACTGTAAAAAACAATGCTAAACCAACTCATTGCGGGACAGTTTAATGCAACTTGTACAGTAGCCTCTTCACCCTCCCCACCCATGTCCCCACAGACACTCACCCACAAGTAATTCACTTTCTAAGTGCAGAGTGCTGCCAGTTGTATCCTAACAGTCTCACTGCCATGGTCTTGAATGCCAGCAATCACTCCCAGTAGTGTTTTGCGATATCGCAATGCAATATAGGGAGTGATTGTTGGCATTTGGAGTTATGGCTGTGAGACTGTTAGGATACTATTAGTGGCACTTTGCACTTAGAAAGTGCATTTCTTGTGGTTGAGTGTCTGTGGGGACATGGGTGGGGAGTATGGTGGAGCCGAGATGGAAGGGGGAGGGTCACAGAATGCATTGTATTTTTGTGCAATGCAAAAGTAAAAATGGATCACATGAGCAGCTGGTTCACATCACAAAGTGTGATGTGATACTGACTATTTGAAACCCTGCATTTGGGAGTAAGACCACATATATTCCACCCAGAACACCTTTAGAGATAGGTTAGGGCTGTAGCAATGTTTTATCAGTGACAGCAACATGATTTGGAAAGGCACTCAAAAGGAATTGAATCACTTCAAGAACTGTTTAGAATCTTTTGCTCCCAACTTCAGATTTTTGGTGTAATCTAGCTGGGATGAAAGCAAGTTCCTACATATTAATATCAGGAAATCTTATGGGGAGGGTGGGAGGTGGACACAACCCTTTTCCATAAGCCAATGGATAGAATCACTGTGTTGGCTACCAATACAGTTGTCATCCCAGAAGCACTATCACCAATATTCCTAATGGGCAATTCATTAGGAGGAAATGGAACTGCAGCAGTTTGTAGGAGTATTGCAAACATGCAGTCTGTTGGAGTGTAAATTGAAAGAGAGAAGCTATGCTACTAACATTATCAAAAAGGTAAGCTTGATGGTCAGTTGTATAGCAAGGGAATCTCTGTTGGTTCCAAAAAAACCAAGGGATATGGGTGAAAACTGCAGGTTAATCGTTGTTACAACATATTCTAGCACTGATGACATAGTACAAGAACCAGTCCAGAAAAATTTGAATATTTTGAGAGTGGAACCCAAAGTTGATGCATTTGCTATCTTACCACCTAGAGTGGTGTATAGGAGACCATCTCATTTGGTTGACAGGCTAGTACACAGTATACAGTCTATGCCTAAAAAAACACTTGGTTGCTACCACTGCCATCAGGTATTAGAAAATATGAACACTGCAAATACTGTCCGGAGATCCAAAATGCAAAAGGTTTTTTTTTAACCTTAAGGATGGTACTGTTGCCAGCCTCAATTCCTTAATAAATTGTGACATGACTAACTGGGTCTACATGGCTATGTGCCAATGTGGAATATTTTATGTTGGTTGCCCTAAGTGCAAATTGAAGGACAGAGGGGGAACTCAAGAGAGCCATAGCACAGAAAAATAGAAGGTGTGCACTGGCAGCACATATGAAAGATGCAGTAAGGGTTGGGTGTAATCATAGCCCTGTCTTTTTGAGCATTGAAAGGGTAAATATTGGTATAAAAGGGAGTGATGTGGAAAAACTCCTGGCAAAGTATGAAGTTTACTAAATATACCAGTTAATATGGCCTGGGTTAAATTACCAAATTGATCTAACCCAATTGTTATAATGTGTTGGCTAATGTTTAATTTTTCTCTTCCTCTAGATCACGGGGCCTTGCTGTTGCAGAACTTAATCATTACCAGAAGGATGGATCAAATATCTGATTTAAAAAGTTCCACATCAAATCTGTTTGGTTAAAAATTTACTTCTAAGTTTTCTGAAATAAGTTTAAGATGTAAAAACAATTTGAGAAGCTTCTTAATGTTCATGTATTGTGTAGCACGAGGGGTGATTAGGCACAATTACATTTTTAATAAAAGTCTTTAGTAATTGTGGTATAAATGTGAACCACAAGAGGGAGGGTCAACGACTGTGACAAAGCACCTGGGAGCTGAGGGTGCTCCAGTGGGCTGGTTCCTGTACTAGATCCTTCTTGTCGCTTGTTAATGTTGGAACTGTTTGTTATACACAGAAATAAATTCATATCTGCACTATAGTTCTGAATCTTGCATCTTTGTGGCCTGAGTGCTGTATTCTTACTGGGGTTGTATCTTTGCATGTAATTACATCTCACTTTCATAGTGTGTCATTTTCTGCTGTTAGTTATACGCATGTACCGGCTCCATGGTGCTTCCCCTGCTTTCCCTTCTGGGCATCAGATAAACTCCTTCCCCTGAAAACCATTTTATCCTTTTTGTATATACCTGGGATTCTCGTGGTCATTGGGAAACCCTTTGGAGAACATGTATCCTGAAAGAAATATCAAAGTTATGAGTACTTCTGTGTGATGTTTGTTTGTGAAACAAAAGCAGGCCATTAGAGGAGAGAAAGGGTCTTCCTGTACTTTGCCGAACACCATACAGATGTACCCCCTGAAAATCACTTTATTTTTATTGTATGTACCTAAGCTTCTTATGACCTTTAGGGGATCCTTAGAGGAACAGATGTATCCCATATTTCATGATGAAGGACTAAGAAATGTAAATGTTATGAGTGCTTTTTTGTGATATCTTTGAATTGTAAGCACTTTTAAACAGTCAGCTGGCTTCCTGCAGTTTAAAAGACACCATACAGATACACCCCTTAAAAATCACAAACACTCAAAATGCAAAGCTGGGCATTTGGAGGACTTCAGAGGACCCATTGGGGAACATGTATCCCAAATTTATTTTAATAAGGTACTGTAAGACATTTCTAAGTCATGAGTGCTTTTGTGTGATGTTTGTGAAACAAAGGTAGGCCCTTAGAGGAGAGAAAAAGTCTTCCTGCACATTGCTAGATACCATACAGATGCACCCCCAAAAAACACTTTGCCCTTATTTTATGTACCCAGACTTCTGGAATTCATTAGGGGACTCTATGGGAAACATGCATCTTATATTTTATGTTAATTCCATACAGAATAACAAAGTTATGTGTACTTTTATGTAATGTCTGCCAAACAAAGACAGGCCCTTGGAGAGAAAAACGTATCCTGTAGCTAGACAAGCATCAAGTTAAACCACCCCCAGTAACCCCTTTACTCTCTTGTATGAATCCAGGTTTCTGGTGGTCTGTAAAGGACTCTTTGGGGAACATGTATTCCAAATTGTATTTTAAAAGACCAAGAAATGACAACGTTATGAGTGCTTTTGTATGATGTCTTCGAAACCTAGGAATTTTAAGTGAAACAGCACCCTGCAGTTTAAAAGACACCATATAGATGCATCCCTCTAAAATCACTTTGAATGTAAAATTTAAGCCTGGGTATTTGGATTACTTCAGGGAACCCTTTGGGGAACAGGTATTCCACATTTCTTCTTAATAACACAAGAAATGCCAAGTTATAAGTGTCTCTGTGTGATGTCTGTGAAACAAAAGGAGGCCCTTAGAGGAGTTAAAAAGTATTCCTGCACTTTGCCAAACACCATACAGATGCACTCCCCCCCCCCAAATCCCTTTACACCTATTGTATGTACCCAGATCTCTACTGGTTGTTAGAAGATCCTTTGCAGAACATGAATTTCAAATTTCATGTAATTATCACATGGAATGCCAGCATTATGAGTGGTTTTATTTGATGCATACCAAACAAAGCCAGGTCCTCAGAGAAGAGAAAATTTCATCCTGCAGCTTGACAGACATCACATAAAACCATACCAAAAGCCACTTTACCCTGTTTGTACGAACCTGGGTTTCTTGTGATCTTTATGGAACACTTTGGGGAACATGTATCCTGAATTTTATATTAAAAGACCAAGCAATGCCAACGTTATGAGTGCCTTCTTTGGGATGTCCTTAAGGCATAGGCACCTTTAGACAGACAAATAGCTGCCTGCAGATTAAAAGACACCATACAGATGCACCCCTTAAAAAACCCTTTACACTCACAACTTAAACCTGGGCATTTGGTGGACTTCAGAGGTCCCTTTGGGGAACAGGTATTGTAGATTTCTTGTTAATACCATAAGACATGCCAAAGTTGTGATTGCTTTTGTGTGATGTTTGTGAAAAAAAGGCAAGCCCTTAGAGGAGGGAAAAAGTATTCCTACACTTTGTCGAACACCGTAGCAATGCACCCCCTGAAAACCCTTTTACCCTTATTTTATGTATCCTGACTTCTGAAGGTCATTAGGAGATCATTTGGGGGACATATATCCCAAACTGAATGCTAATTCCACACATAATATTGAGTTATGAGCACTTTTGTGCAATGACTGCCAAACAAAGTCAGGTCTTCGGAGAGAAACATTTGCACTGCAACTTGACAGGCATCACATAAAACCACACCCAGAAACCACTTTGCCCTTTTTGTATGAATCTGGGCTTCTAGTGGTCTGTAGGGAATCCTTTGGGGACTATGTATTCCAAACTTCATTTTAAGCAACCAAGAAATGCCACAGTTATGAGTGCCTTTGTGTGATGTCTTTGAAACTTACGCACTTTTAAACAGTGAAATGGCAGCATGCAGTTTAAAAACATACCATACAGGTGCATCCCTTGAAAATCACTTTATACTCAAAATTTAAACCTGGGCATTTTGATTACTTCAGCAAACCCTTTAAGGAACACATATTCTAAATTTCTTCTTAATACCATAAGAAATGTCAAAGTTATGAGCGCTTTTGTGTGATGTTTTTGAAAAAAAAGGTAGGCCCTTAGAGGAGAGAAAAAAGTCTTCCTTCACTTTGCCAAACACCATACAGATGCAGTCCCCCCAAAATCCCTTTACTCCTATTGCATTTACCCAGACCTCTAGAGTTTGTTAGAAGATCTTTGGGGAACATGTATTCCAAATTTCACGTTATCACACAGAATGCAAAAGTTATGAGCACTTCTATGTAATGCCTGTCAAACAAAGCCAGGCCCTCAGAGGAGAAAAAAAATATCCTGCAGCTTGACAGATATCACATAAAACAACCTCCAAAAACCTCTTAAAACTTTTTGTATGAACCTGGGCTTCTCGTGATGTTTACGGGACCCTTTGGGGAATAGGTATCCCGACTTTCATGTTCAAAGACCAAGAAATGCCAAAGTTATCAGTGCCTTTGTGTGATGTCCTTGAAATAATGGCACTTTTAACAGTGAAACAGCAACCTGTGATTTAAAAGACCCCAGTCACTAGAAACACAGGTGGTACTGGGGGACTGGAGGAGGGCAGATGTAGTCCCACTCCACAAAAGTGGTAATAGGGAGGATGTGGGAAATTACAGGCTGGTCAATCTGACTTTGGTAGTGGGCAAAGCAATAGAATCACTACTGAAAGAAAGAACTGGAGAATACCTCATTACCAGCGGACTATAGGATCTAAGGCAACAAGGAGTCACAGAGGGGAAGTCATGCCAGACAAACCTGATAGAGTTCTTTTACTGAGTAATGCAGGAAGTGGACCAGGGAGTGGCAGTTGATGTGGCCTATCTGGATTTCAGCAAAGCATTCAACACCGTTCCATATAGAAGGCTGGTAAACAAACTGAGTAGCCTAGGAGTAGGTCCTAAAATAGAAAAATGGGTGGAGAGTTGGCTTAGTGGTAAGAGCCAAAGGGTGGTGGTAAATGGTGTACACTCTGGGGAAGATAAGGTGATTAGCAGGGTGCCACAGGGGTCAGTATTAGGCCCGGTCCTCTTCAATGTCTTTATTAGCAACACTGCACAAGAACTGGATGGGAAGGCATGCCTGTTCATGGATGAAACAAAAATCTGCAACAGAGTAGACACACTGGGGGGGTGGGGTTGAAAGAATTAGGGAGGATCTAAAGAAGTCAGAAGAATGTTCACGAGTTTGGCAGCTAAGATTCAACTCAAAAAAATGCATAATCATGCAGTTAGGGCACAAAAACCCTGGGGCAATGTACCAACTTGGGGGGGGAGTATTAGCAGTCATAAAATGGGACAGACACCTGAGGGTTATCATTCCTGATGACCTGAAGGTAGCTAAACAGTATGACAAGGCAATGGGAAAGGCTAGCAGAATGCTTGGATGCATAGGGAGGAGTATCACCAGCAGAAAGAGGGAGGTAATAATACCCTTGTATAGATGCTGATGAGATATCACCTCAAGTACAATGTACAGTTCTGGAGGCTCCATCTCTGAAAGGACATAGATAGAGTGGAGGCAGTGCAAAGGAGGACAACCAAAATGGTGCAGGGCCTGCATCAGAAGCCCTATGAAGAAAAGCTTAAGAATTTAAATATGCACTCCCTAGAAGACAGGGGGTAATGGGGGGGATATGACAGAGACATTCAAGTATCTCACATGAATAAACAAGGTACAGGAAGGGAGCATTTTCCAAAGAAAAAGATGCTCAAGGACAAGGGGTCATAATATGAAGCTGGGGGGAGGCCCAGAGGAAACAGAGAGGGTGGTGGACACTTGGAACAGACTCCCAGCGTAAGTGGTGGAGGCTAGAATGGTCACAGAATTTAAGAATGAATGAGATAGACACAAGGGACTCTTAGAAGCAAGGGTGGGTGTAAGCCAGAGTTCAAGTAGGGTCTCAGATGGCACAGTAGGTAGGGAATATAGGGCAGACTAGGTGGGCCAAGTGGTCCTTATCTGTCGACAACTTCTATGTTTCTGTGTTTCATAATGATGCACCCCTCAAAACTACTTTAGATGCAGAATGTATCTCCGGGCATTGGTGGGACTTCAAGGGGTCCTTTGGGGAGCATATACCATGAATTTCTTGTTAATGCAAGTCACAGTTGCTTCTGTATGATATTTGCGAAACAAAAGCAGACCCTTAGAGAAGAGAAAAAGTTATGCTTCACTTTGCCAAAAAACATACAGATGCACCCCTCAAAATCCACTTTACCCTTTTTGTAGGAACATGGGCTTTTTGGTAGTCTTAATGGGGATCCTACAAGTAACATGTATCCCACATTTCATGTTAAAAGACTAAGAAATGCCAAAGTCCTGAGTGTTTTTGTGTTTTGTCTTTAAAAGTTCAGCACTTTTAAACAGTGAAAGGGCAGCCTGCAGTTTAAAAGACACAATACAGATGCACCCTTCAAAAAACATTTTATGCTCAAACTTTAAACCTGGGCATTTGTGTGACTTCTGGAGACTATTTGAGGAACATGTGCCCTGAATTTCATGTTAGTACCAAAAGACATGCCAAAGTTACGAGTTCTTCTGTGTGATGTTTGTAAAACAAAGACAAGCTCTTAGAGGAGAGAAAAAGTCAAGCTGCACTTTGCCAAGTACCAAACCGACGCACTCCTCAAAAACTACTACATACTCAAAATTTAAACCTGGGTATTTGGAGACTTCAGGGACCTTTGAGGACCATGTATCCTGAATTTCTTTCTAATGCACCACAAAATCTGATTACCTTTTTAAAAATTCAGCACATAAGCATGGATGAATAATGAATAGTCTGACAACAGTAGTCGAGTTTTACATTATTTTATTGTTTTCACTATTTGTTTTTATATTTCAAATTGATTGGTACCTTGAAATATGTCAGATTTTCAAATATTCAAATTTTTTCAGTGCATTTCTTGCTATACTTTTTTTTCTTTTTGAGACACAGAAGCCCTGTTATTCCCTCAACAGCAGCTAATCCACCACACTGATGGACAGCAATAGTAGACCAGCCACTACAGCTGCTCCAGCTCTGCCCAGGTCCCTGCTTTGCTTGCCCTGTGGATCCTTGGGTTCAGAGTTGTCCAGGGATTTGTCGGTGGCAACCCACTACAGTGCCTATGCCCCCTGCCCTCCGCTAGTTGCAGAGCCATGGTTCCAATCTCCCTGTGCAAGGCACAATTAAAAACTGCCATTTTGCTGTTGTACATATAGCACAGTACTGTACGGTACACAGCTTGACTACAGTAGTCCAGAATGATAAACAAATATCAATAATGTGCAGCACAATACACATAGCCCAGTTCAGAATGGTTGCCCAGTTCATACACTCTCTTCACAGAGGTGGCTAAGGTCAATGAAACTGGTGCCAATGCCAAAAGTAGAACTCCATACTCACAAAAATTCTGCTGTCAATCTAGACTCAGTAAAACACGGCAGTTGTGCCAGGATAATCTTTATTGTTTAAACAGTAGGCATAGCTCCATGTCTTCCCCTTCACAACCAGCCAAACATTTTTGAACCAAAAAATGGGCACAAAAATGTTTGGCCTGTTTATAGAGGGGAAGATGTGGAGATATGTCCACTGTTTAAACAATAAAGCTTATCTTGGGCACAGCTGCAGTGTTTTTCTGAGTCTGGACTGACAGCCTAATCTTTGGGAGTACACAGTTCATATACAGCAAATTCCATCCAACCTTCACTAACCATGCATGTCAAGTACAGTTGCTCAAAACAAAAAATTAAGTTATTAAATTCAAAATTCATAAAACAGAGCACTGATTACAATAAATGATAACTATAAGACAATACTTACCCCATATGGGCAGGTCACCACCCAGAAAGCCCCATTCGCCCAGTCCTTGTATAAGTCAGCCTCGACCAGTGCAAGCAATGTGGGACTGCTGCTGTGCCCGTGGGGAGTTGAAACCGGTCAAGGAATACCTGGGTGTCTTGCTGTCTCACAAAAATGCTCCTCACTGACCCAACAAGTTGATGCAATGAATTAGAAATATAATCAGCAACTATATAATCATTTCAGATATGTAAAACACTATACTGACACAATGTAGAAGTTATTCTTACTGTTTTCTACAATAGCACTATTACTAACTGCACCATTTCATGACTGACATTACATTATTAAACAATGACGCGTTTAGTGAACAGTAACTGTATATAATAATATGACATATGTAAAACATTCTACTGTCACAATGTAGCAGCTTTTATTTACTGTTTTCTATAAAAGTGATATCACTAACCACGCCATTTCATTACACACATTAAATTATTAAATAATAACACATTTAGTGCATGTTAGAGTATATACTGTACAGTTCTTAAAGGAACAGGAAGCCCAATGTCTCACACCTGTCCCTCTGATTCCGTATATTGGTGGCTCTCCTCTTGGAAGGCCATAGGGAGAAAGTAGAGCCAGTAACAGACCCAGTGCATGGTGCTGGCAAATGAGTTTGTTTGGCTCTTCTCAAATCATTCTACCATCTGGCAAGAGGTGCAAGGGAATATATGTCTTCCTGGATGCAGGGACGCAAGTGCTACAGTGTTGAAAATTTAAAGAGGAAATACACACTAAACAGAATATGTAATAAAAAGACCATTTGAAACATACTGCAGTTGAAATACTGCACTGTATTTTTTATAGAATTTCATAATCCACACTATTGTATTGATGTCTATCCCCCACCCCTACGCCTAACACATACTGAATGGAAACAAGCTGTTTTCAGCCCAGTACTACAGTACTGTATGATTTATTCACTTATTAATTTAATGTGGCTACTTCCAACCTCCAAGTGTCTACTGACAAGCTTTAACACTCATGGCATATGGCGCTCGGTAAAGGCCTCTTTGCCCTGCCCCCATCAAAACTATAATGTCAGGTACTTTATTTGTACAGTTTCTGTGGTTTGAGACAGTGCTTTGCACCCCCCACCACACACACACACAGCTTCTCAATACAACCATAACCTTTTCTTCAGAATTTGAAACCTACATTTCCATTGACACCCTCTTCCCCCACTTCCAGGATTAGCAAACCTGAAATCATACCTCTGGATGTTGCCCGGCTAGGTGTTATAACACGACACTGCAATGATGTGGGATACAAATAACAAGGACAAAACAAAACTGAGTTTCAGAGATTCATTCAAATCGCATTACAAATGCAAGTGATCATTTTATGTAAGATTTCTAGTCTTTCTTGGGTTTCCAACTGTTGATTTATTCTGTCCCTTGATAATTTAATGTGGTTGCTGCCAACCCTCAAGTGCCTCTTGACAATCCTTAGTAACATAGTATGTGTTACAGGCAAATGTAGGCCAAGGTCTGTATTAATTGCCTGCCTGTTCTCACGAGGTGGATTGTTGGAGTGTCTCCACATCCATCTATTTAATTGCCACTTGAAGCTTCCTAACATCTCATGGTGTATGGCACTTGCTATGGGCCTCTCTCTCCCACTCCAATCCCAGTTTACATTTTTCCCAGGACTGATACTCATTCTGAGGCACCTGTGTTCGAAATACAAGAGCCACCAAATTCTCAGGCCTGCTATTGGCCATTGTCACCATTTCAAGTTCTCTTGCCTCACTAATCATCACAAATGAGATTTCACGGGGAGAAGATGTAACAGTAAAGTTATTGTTGTCACTACAAGGCACACATGACACATGTGAGGAACTGTCCAAGTTTATTACTTATGTGCCATCACTACTCCGACTACTTAGAAATCAGTCCATCTGATTTAAGGAGCTGTATACTGTAATTGTAAACTGTATGTATCTGTTTTGAGATGAGTTCTTTGTTTGTAAACTGTACTGTCCCGGGTCGTGCTTGAAAATAGGCAGGATTATTGCCTAATGCACTTACCCGGTTACCAAAAGCTAATAAATAAATAAATGAATGGCACGGCAGATGATGACTCTTGGATGGGAAAGCACCGGACTCTACATGCCACTGTACCTCTATAACTGCTGGAGCATGAGATCCATATTTTGCTTGAAACTCAGTACCTTTTCAGCCATGTTACTCAGTTCAGCGCTGATTACTGGCATTGACACCTCCAGTAGTTGTTCCAACACTGATTCATCTCTGTTGCCATGCCCCAGCTCATTCACCACATTTGCCAGAAATGCCACACCTGGACTTTCTTGTTCGTCCTCTTTAATTTGCTTGTCCAGCAGTATTTCCCTCTCTTTCTCCTCTGTTTCCTGCTCTGTTTGTCTGTCAGTTTCTTTTACAATGTCAGCAATCTCTGGTTGTTCTTCCTCAGTTTGCTCTTCTGTCTATCAGTTTCTATCAGGATATCAGTAATGTCTGGCCAGTTCTTCTCGATTTGCTCCTCCAGCTGTTCTTCCATTGCATCCTTGTTGTGTTCCTTATGCCTAGTATTCTTTACACTGGCTAGATGTTTCATAGTCACCCATTTTATCTACAAGCTTACACTGTGAAAAAAATAAATAAATAAAATAAAAAAGTCCATTACCATCAGGCAAAAGGTAAACAATGTTGTTCGTAACATTACAGTTTGTACAAAAATGGATAAACAGTTTCGGGTGAGAACACAGTAAAAAACATCATCAAAGCTGGTGTGCACACACATGCTGTACACATTGGAAAAAATAGAAACTTTCATTTCAGGCATTGTACTTCTATGCTTACTAAGGTTAACCTCTTTTGTTGGGTCACAATTGTTACAACATTACTGCTGTGAATCTTTTTAGTAAATTGTGCAAAAACAATAAAAATGAGCACTACCTTTGGTGCCTTTGTCCTCAGGTACTTTAGAATCTTCTCCTTATCCACGGATTGCCGTCTTTTGCTTTTATTTGCTTTTGTCAGATTCTCCTTCCTAGTTACAGCAGACAGCATAATCACGGGGGGTGCCCTATTCGCAAGGCCTAGACTTCATAGTTGCCGATAGAATACCTTGTTGGATTCTCTTCTATAGAAAACAGTCTTGTCTATGGTGGATAATACAGTGTTGACAGTTCTTCAGAAAATGTACAGTACAGTGGGCATTGTGGCATTTTTTGGGCTCTACCTAGGTAGAGTGCAGATGGCATCTGATGATGCGGTACGAGTCATGAACATGTCATAAGTGCATTGCTACATCACATTGGGCAGCAGGTGAAGTGAAGCAGAACTCTTTGATGTTTTATAATAAATGATGTGCTTCCACAATTGAGCACTTTCTTGCTGTCATCACATCTGCTAGTGAGAATGGTGAAGAAGATAACAGTGGAGATCAGCGCAGTTGTCAGGAGGATGGGGACTGAATGGGAACAGCATGAGGAAGATTCAGATGTTTCTGAAGAACATAAGGCATTGCCATCACAGATAGTGGATTGAGGGCACACTTGAAATGCCAGGCCCCCACTCCCCAGGCCCTGTGGCCTACTGAGTGTACACAGTACTTTAACATGCACTGGATCAGTATAACACCCCATTATACGTTATTACATTACTAAATTGCAGTTTAATGTCAACATATGTTATTTGCCTTATAGTAGTTTTGCCTTTCTTAATTACAATGTTATTTTCCTACCTTTTGCACACAGGACAACCATGCTATTGTGGACAGTATGCTAAATGAGGATGATGAAACCAGCAGGAGTGAAACTGTGTAATGGTGGATGGTTGAACATGGAGTATTGGCATCTGTCTCCTCAGTAAAGAGGATGCACTGCAAGATGGGGTGGACATAGGGAACCCAATTTTCAAAGCCACCTGCATAGGACACAACCTGTGGCAAAGTAGAGGGCTGCGTCTGATGCAGCTGTGGCAATGGCAACAAATTGCTATTTTAGATGGTTTTCCGCAATAAACCACTTGCAGCAAGCCTTCTGAAATAGCCACAACATAAGGCCCTGCCCTAGAAAGAGTGGCACACTCGGAGCCTGTGGCACATATTCAGGACACAGTCCTGGACTAGTGTGCAGGGGGGAAGCCCAGGTTCCCCATGGAGTAACAAGCCTGATCCCAGGCACAAAAAGGACAGGTTGTCCACTGAGAGCATTGTCCCATGTTCATGTGCCACCAGCATGTAGCTCCCCCCATCCCCAATCTTGAATCACACCCAGTGAAACTACATGTATTCCCTGGTGGTCTAGTGGAGCCCCACCCTCCCCACCCATCTGGCATCTCAAACCTCCCCTCCCCCCTCAAGTGACAGCTGCAGGATCCTATGACTGACACAGCCCCTCTGCACTACCATGGCCAGCCACAAAATGAGTTCTCAATACTGTGTAGTTATTATAGTACACAGTACTTAAGAACACATTCTGCGGCTGACCATAGTGGTGTGCGGAGGGCTGTGTCAGTCGTAAGATTCTGCAACTGTCACTTGGGGGGGATGGAGAGGTTAGGAGATGCCAGACAAGGTGTGGAGGGTGGGGGCTCCACTGCTCCACTAGACCACCAGGGAGGAAATGTAGTTTTACCGGGTGTGATCCGATATCGGGTTGGGTGCAACAGACCATGGCGGTTTTGTACAAATACTCTAGGGGGCTCGGGGAACATGGGGGAGGGGTGTTCATCTCTATATCACCTGGGCTGTTTGGACACTGAAGGGATTGGTGGGGGGGGGGCACTAGCCTTGGGATACTCGTTTCATTACCGGGAGCTGCTGTCGTATATATAATATTTCCCGATATCTCAGTGGCACCCAGTGGGGTACCATGCCACTGCCGGTGTTGGCCAGCTTTGTCACAACACCCCACCTGCCATCTCTGGTGCCCCTAGTGTGCACCTCCTGCCCCCTGAAGAACAGCAGTCCTCTGGTGCAATCCAGTTAGACCACCTCCTGGCTGGTCTAACTGGTGTCCCTTGCTGCATCCATGGTGGGGCTTTGAAAATCCCAGATAAAGGGATCTGCAGCCCTGCCTTGGTGCAAGCCCCCCTGTGACCAAGCGCACCAGGTTGTGTAGTGCAACCAGTGATGCAGGAGTCTTTGCCACAGCTACATGTCAACTGGATGCAGGCTGCCTTGGAAAATCGCATTTGATGCAAGTTGTGCTGCTAGTCACCATTTGCGTCAAACTCTTGGGACGCAAACCCCTTGCGTCCCTCTAAGCCCTTTGAAAATCGGGCCCCAGCTGTCAATGCTAAAGGCACAAAAAAATGCTGATTGTCAAGAAAATGTATTTCCGTTTGTTAACAATTACAGTAGCATGGCCTAACCAATCTTTTGTTTCCTCAGGCTTTTGCCCCATAATCAGGGATGCGACTTAACTTAATGAGTTGAGCAGGTCAGGACATGGATCAAAACTAGGAAACTTTCCATGACATCCTTTTTGTGGACGAAACAGAAGCAGTTTGCTTCAACGGCATTTCATAAGAAGGGCAGGGACTCCACAAAACCAAAGCCAAAACATCCCCTTAAGCTTCATGTCTAGGGCTCCATAACCAGTAGGGAAAATGGTTCATTGTGCATTTTTGAGGATTAGTAATGCTCAGTTTTAGGTGTCAAACATGTAACCCAATTACTGTAATATAACATCTTTGTCCTATGCTACTTGTTTTCCACTCACAGGAACCATGAATGAAGAATACTTTAGGAAATATATTATTGTGGATGTCATGAAGAAATACATATGGAAAACATATCTAGATGGACATCACTTCTTTCAGGACACTGGCCCTAAATATACACTTTGCATTGGACTAGTTATTGCTGCAGTGGGCATTAATTGGGTCAGAGTGCTACAGACCACGTACTGCATAGCAGCCAGATGAAAAATAAGCATGTCCTTTATAGTGCTGCAATACCAGTCAGACACAGTGCTTTTATTACAGCTTTTTTTGTGATATTAGGAGCTCGATATTCAAATTCACGCAAAGTGGAGCACAAAAGTTTGCACTGCACCTTGAGATTGCCAGTGTGCCTAAAGATGCTATATTCAGTTGAATAGCGGCCATGTTGGCCCAGCGCTAAGCCACTTAGCATTGCTCTGAAATGGCTCCCAAAGTACGCCACCAGAATGGATAGCGCTGGAGAGTTAATTGCATTATTCAAAGGGACCCATGCAAATGAACCATTTGGACATGCAAGGTACTAAGGGGCTATTTGCATGACCATTATGGGCTCCACCTTTTTTCCACTTATTGATTATGCAGACCTCCTCTATGGCCAAGGCCCAAGTTCTGCCCTGTCCAAGCTTGACATCCTCCACCACCAAGTGCTCAGATTCATTACTGATGCCCCTTGTTCCACCCACCACTGCTCCCTATACTCCAAATTAGGATAGCTTTCACTTAAGCTCAGAAGGCAGAAAAATGCAGTAACCTGGACTTATTGAGCTATGTGTATTACTAACAAACTGCCCCAGTACATCTCGGATTGTCTGCCTGCCACCTCCTCAAGTAATTACCAACTTAGGGGCCTCTCCTTAATCACTTTAGATGTCCCTAGGATCAGAACATGCCTGGGAAAAGCTGCTGTAAGTTATGCATTGCCAGTTCTCTGGAACAGCATACAAAAAACCTTGAAACTAGCTAGTCTCATCAAACTGACCACTTTTAAAACTCTGCTAGCTCACTCCATCAAAGAGCTGCATAATTGCTCACGGTGCTGACTGTTTCGCTTACTCCTTACTTCCCCTGCTGACACTCTAAGCTACTGCTCTTTCTCACCCTTTACTATGACCTTCCAGTACAACCTTGTACACACCATGTTTGTATTGTAAATAAGTGTAGATTACCTCTCCATAATATTGCTGGTTACATGTACATTATTGCTCCCCTGTTATTTCCTCTTGTATGATCCGCCACTAATAACTTATGTATTATATGATTATATTGTGTCACGACCCAGGTTCATCTTGCAAATGAGTTTTTCTCAATGATGTTTCACCTGGTAAAATAAAGATTGATTGATTGATTGATTGATTTGCATGGTTAGTGATGCAAGTTAGCGTGGTACTGCCACCCCAATTGCCCTGTCCCAGTTGTGTAGATATTCCTGGTGGTAGTGGTCCCCCCTCCCTTCATTTGCCAGCCTATACTGTACAAAATAATATCCCTGGTGCTAGTGGTTCCCTCCCAGTGATTGCCAGCCCATACTGCACAAAATCACATCCCTGGTACTAGTGCCCCCCCTCCCTCCGATTGCTGTCCCATCCTGTATATAAATATATCCCTGGTGATAGTGATCTCCCCAGTCACTAGCCTGTCTGTAAAAAAAGAATATCCCTGGTGGTAGTGGTCCCCCTTCCAATCGTCGGTCCATACTGCATATAAAAATATCCCTGGTACTAGGGGTGCCTCATTCCCCCGATTGCTAGCCCATACTACATATCAATATATCCCTGGTGCAAGTGGTCCCTCCCCTGCCAATTGCCACCCCGTATTGTAATAACATGAAATCCCTGGCATCTAGCAGCCCCCCACTACATCACCAAAAATCCACCCCCCAGTCACCTTCCCAGTCCCCTCAGTGCTGCGGGTGCATACAGAGACTGACACAGCCCTCCTTACATCTCCTCGGTTGGCCACTGTATGTCCAAGAAGGGAGCACATCTCTAATATTTAGGACAGGGTGGCATACCCTGTCCTATAAATAAAGGGTGTGCTCCATGCTTGGACACACAGTGGGCAGCCAAGGAGGTGTGAGGAGGGCTGTGCTGGTTTCTGTGTGCACCTGCAGCACTGAGGGGATTGGGAAGGTGATGGGAGGATGGGTTTTTGGTGCCGCAGTGGAGGGGAGGTCGCTAGATGCCAGGGATGTCATGTTATCACAGTATATGCCAGTGATCGGTGGGGGGGACGACTAGTACCTGGGATATATTTTTATACAGTATGGGCCAGTGATCAGAGGGAGGAGAGGGTGAAGCAAAGGGAACATTGTTTTACCAAGAGTAGCACACTAAGCTGAAGCTTATTTCCAGATGCAACCTGGGAGCACAAGGAAGTTAAGGACTTGCTCAGGGGTCACACAGTATTCACCTAGGCAGCTGTGGGATTCAAACCAAAGTCTCCAGATCTGCAGCTCAGAGCCTTAACCCACTGCCCCCCATTCTCCAGATATGAATCAGATTGAGGTGGAGTGGCATACCATGAGAACATTTATCAAGAGACAGAAAATAAAAAAAACATGGACAAAGCAGGAATTGACTGATGGTATAAAAGAATTTTGGAAACTATTAATAAAAAGATACTGCCAAAGATACATTGCACATTTGCAGAAAGTGTTGCCAGTTGTTGTGGCCAAGGAGGGGCAGGCAGCTGGAATGTGACTCCCTTTGGGGCTGCACTGTACTGTATTAATATGTGCTATAAGGGTTGGATTGTTTTGTAATGATATGTAAGTTTGTTTATTTAAATTTACTCTAATCATCCCACCAGGGCTTGAAGTGCCTGTACTATAAATATATGTGTCATAAACAACATAAACCTACAATATGTCCTCTTACCGATCACTAAAAACTTGGACAAACACTAACACAGATTTGCTGAGTGATTAAATCTAAACAAAAGCTCTGAGGAGTAGGTACCATTTCAGTTTTTTCTTAAATTATGTTACAGATCTGATGGTACAAATCTCCTCAACCAGCAAATTCCATAGTATAGGGAATGCAACCGAAAAAGCCATTCACCAGTGGACTTCAGCCAAGAAAGAGGGACAGCCAACAAGCCCTGTCCACTAGATCATAAATTCCTGGATGGGACATGGGGAATCAAGAGATCACTATGAAATTGGGGTCCACTCTGTTCAAGGCTTTAAACATCAATAACAATACCTGGAAATCAATGCACCACCTAACAGGCAGCCAGCCCAGAACCCACAGTGAAGGGGTAATATGCTCTGACCTCCTAACTGAGGTTAGAAGTCTCACTGCAGCATTCTGAATTAGCTGCATGTTATGCAATCCACCCCCAGGTAAGCCTTTATAGAGCACACAGTAGAAGTCATGATGGGAGAAAGCAAGGGCATTAACTAGAGTAGCTAGATTAGCAGACTCAAGCAGTGGTCTCAGTCTGGCAACATTCTTTTTTTTTTTATTTAAATGTTTATTAAAGGAAGCACTTTAATAGTACAGAGACACACAGAGTCAAGATACAGATAGTACAGAGGAGGTTCCTTGACAAAACAGATTCCTACTTCAGTAACTGTAAAAGCAAAAATTACCTTCATATGCCAATATCCCTCAGAGGTAGGAAGGAACAGGTGTAACAGAATGAAAAAAAAATATTTTAGTAGAAATACTCTGCAGAATCTGAAAAAGAGAGCGGGTGATACTCCCCCGCCCCGTGGCAGCAGTTCCATGCCAAATGCTTTGCATTTGAAATAGTTAAGGGACAAATTCTGCATCAACAGAAGCTACATACCACACCCAGCATTGCTGTCTAGTGTTGAAGTGGTCAAGTCTGTCATGCATCTCCGCTTGTGAGTTTCTCCAAATTGATAAATTGCGGATACTATTTTATGCCACTCTGGTAACATTGGAACCTTAGAGGTTATCCATTGTCTCCTTATAGCTTTCTTTGCAGCTATTAAATATATTAAAATCAGGGATTTGGACCAATTACAATGCCCCTTGGGGGGATCAACAGTAAAGCCAGCTCAACTATCAGTTCTACTGGTTCCCCATGAAATCATCTAATTCTGTCAAAATGGCATTCCAGTATGGGTAA
Source organism: Neoceratodus forsteri (assembly GCA_016271365.2). Lineage (NCBI taxonomy): Eukaryota > Metazoa > Chordata > Ceratodontiformes > Ceratodontidae > Neoceratodus > Neoceratodus forsteri. The sequence continues at coordinate 874,078,320 of CM057453.1, read as the reverse complement.
TCACAGGGCAGAACCAGAAGATGTGACCCTGATCCACCAGAGTGTATCCACGACCCCTCCAGCAGACCCCATACTGTTGTGGCATATACTTTATTAGGACCGCAAGAGTGCGAAAAGTGCATTTTCAGGTGTATTCTCTCCAAGAGTTAGAGAGAGTTACTTTGACTGCCAAAATTGCATATTTTAACCAGGATTCATAGGTGACTGTTATATTAAGGTCTTTATACTAGCTAACCAGGGTAGATTGAGTGGAGTAGCTTAGATAGTCCCTTAAAGTTACATAAGCATGGTTAAGTGACCCCAGGGGTGATCGTGCTGTGCATCCCATATCATACCTAATAAAGATGGACTAGGATCAGGGAACATACTATATTTTTCTGCATATGTAAAATATAAGTCGTGCCCTGTAGATACCTGCAGTGTTCATGGACCATCAGGTCATAGTTAGCGTGCAATGTTTCAGATGGAACCACTCCTGTCTGGTCTAGGAATCTGTGTTTATATTTAACATCAAGTTGCCACCAATGATTAAAAGACAGATCCATCCATGCCAGTAAGAAATCCTCATCTGCTGCCAACAATCTACAATAACAAAAAGTCTGTTCTAAATTGGGGTGGGACCTTAACTGGTACCAGACTTTAAGTGTGTTTGCTGTTAAAGTGTTAAACTGCCTCAGTGGATGGGTCTTCACCAGTGTTGCAAAGAGTATAGAGTCTAAGTCATATAAATCATTGAGAGAAAACTCGATTACTTTCCATGGGGCTATATAACATGGTGTCAGCCATAAATATTGTGTGTAAGAAAGTTGCTCTGGCTTATAATTGTAAATATAGTAAGTTTATCCCACTCTGCACCAAGGATAGCTGTAGTAGTGAAAAACAGACTCGGGGTCTATGTCCTCCACACAAAAAAAATGGAGAGCATTTTCTTCCAGGACATCATAAGAGAATATCTGGCCAGGAAGCTTAGAATAGTTTGAAAAAGGTACAATAGCCGAGGTAGGATGTTCACCTGTATTATTTCTGCTAGCTGAAAAAAGGAAAGGGACAGTCTGCCCCATTTCATCAAATGCTCTTGAATTTTAGAAGTTAGTTGTTCATAGTTTATTAATTCTAAATTATTAATATCCTTTGAGATGTGGATTCCTAAATATTTTAGTATGATGCCATTTTATTTGAACCATTTGCTCAAGAGCTCTAGATGCTGTTGTGACAAACTCTCCCTTCTGGGCTGTAACAGCTTTCAGAGAGTTGTCTGTGTCCTTTCTTTTGGTTGCTACCATCTGGGTCCCCCAAGACATTCACCCTCCCTTGCACAGAGCTGGGAGATCACCATAGGTCAAATCTGGTAGAGTGCTCTTCGGCTGACGGATGCCAGAGATCCTTCTTTGACAGTGAAAATAATGCAGTTACCTTTGCCAAAATAAGTCACAGTCACTGCTTCTATGTAAATCAATTCTTTACGGCAAAATGCAGGTTTCAAATAACAGGATATATACAGTACAAAAGAGTGAAAATGCACTATTACAGGAAAAACAAATAAATGGGCTTGAATAACAGGTGTCAGAAAGGAAAATGTTACAGACTAATTTAGTCTACAAAACACTTGCCTTCCAACTATGTTTAAACAGAACTGGACACCTAATCTATCTCTACGTCTCTCCCACACAAGCTGGAATGCAGGCTATGTCTTACCAGGACCACTCCTTAAGGCTAAAAGCTCCGTCTGTATGTAAACCTCTTAATTTATAGCCTAAAGCTGAACACCCCCCCCCGATAAGGTTATTTTCAAATCCACCAAACATTTTAAATTCTGTAACAAGTGTGTGTTCAATTGCTCCAATCAGCTTAAAACCTATGCGCGTACAACCAGGTCAGTTCTGCACCCAGTTTTATTCAAATGCTTTTGATAAAGGACCTTTGTCTGAAACACATCAAGCATGCAGACCATGTGGGTCTTGGAATTAAATACTACTTGGAATAAAGCTACTGCTTCTTTGAACCTTTAACTACTGGAACCTATGTGTTATTCATTATGTGGTTGGTGAGTGCCACTTTGGACTGTGTTGATTTCATGCTTTGGTTGGTGCACCACCGTTCCTTGTGCAGCCTTTCTGTGTTTTCAATTCAAATTCTCCAATCACTTTAAAGTGTGTGTGTGTGTGTGTGTGTGTGTGTGTGTGTGTGTGTGTGTGTGCTTGTATCCACCTGGGATTCTCTCTCTGAGATTTATCACCCTGTACAGAGGCATTGCTTGTTAGTGATTTAGAATCCCAATGTTTTTTTCTTTTCCTTTTAATTAACATGATTGGCAAAACCACTCTGGTGAGAATAATGAAGAGTAGAAAAATAGTTTCACTAACATAAGCAGCTCTCTAATCAGTTTCCATTCCTGTCACAGGAGTATAATACAATAATAAGACCTCCGTTTTAAGGGGATTCAGCTTAAATCCTGCAACAGTCTCAAACTTCATCAGGATGGTCCAGGCAACTGGTATTGACTCCTCAGGAGTCAGCACCATGAAAAGAACATTGTCCGCAAAAAGCGACACCTTATGGATTGTTTGCCCAAGTGAGACCCCCTCAATTTGAGATGATTTTCCCAAGGCCGTTGCCAAGGGTTCCATGTACAATACAAAAAGTAAAGGGGATAGCAGACATCTCTGATGGGTTCCTCTGTGCAGTGTTATTGGGGAAGACAGTGTTCCATTGATACAGAGGTATGCCTGAGGCTGTGTATATATGTGTTTCAACCAGGTCCAAACTTGTTCAGGGAAGTTAAGGGTTGATAGGTTTGATAGGGTGTCCTAAAGAGAGTCCGAGGACACCCTGTCAAATGCCTTCTCTGCATGTAAACTAATGAGAGCTGCTGGAATTTTCCTATTTTGAATATATTCTGTTAATAGTATGGTACGCCAAATATTGTCAATGGTATGATGTTGCCTTATGAAGCCCGCTTGATCCGCATGTATGATAGAGAGCATTATGTGTTCCAGCCTCCTCAGCCATATGGCCATATAGAGTTTATAGTTGGTGTTTAGTATTGAAATTGATCAGAAGAAAGCTGTATCTGTTGTGTCTTTGTCCTGTTTGGGCAGTGCAGCTATTACTGCATGGGCCCAGCAGGTGGGAGGGGGGTTATCATCCACCACTTCATGAAATGTTTGAAGTAGTCGGGGAAGAAGCAGGTCCTGAAAATTATTATACCATTCAGCCAAAAAGCAGTCCAGACAAGGGCATTTTTGAGTTTTGGCTGACTTTATTTGCTACACCACTTCTTTTGCCCAGAAAGGGGCCTCTAACCATCAGTTGAGGGAGCTGTAATTGTTCTAGAAACTGAAGTCTGTCATTGAGTCCTTTAACTGGATCCCTTGTGTATAAATTTTGACAATAGTTTTTAAAGATATTACTAATTCCCTCTTCTTTGTGGGTAAATGTTTTTGTTACCGGATCTTTTAATTTTAATATAGCAGCCATTTGCTTTTGCATCCAAAGTTCATGGGCCAGCATCCTCATATCCCTAGACCTCCCTTCATATTGGGCCTGTTTTAAAAAGACCATCACCTGTTGGACTTTTTATTTAGTTTTTGTTTACCGGGTAAGTACACTAGACAAGAATGTTGCCTATATTCTGGCATGACCTGGGAGAGTACAAAACACAGGAATGAGTACAAACAAGAATAACAATTGGGCAAGGCACAGCATGAAATAGGCAAAATTATAACAAAAAGGCAGTGTTTACAAAATGAAGACAAAGACAGCCTACAATGGCAAGGAAAAAAAACCCAGAATAAATACAATACTTAAGTGCACTGTACAAAACGTTAACTAATTTCAGGCAGCAAACACTGGAAATTGCCTGTGGTGATATAGGCAGTAGTAAACTGAGCCACAACCAATACATGCAGAAGTGGATCAACAAGGTAGTATAAGCAGAGATTCAATAACAGTAGGATACAGTGTGAGAAGCATTACACCAGCAAGTGGAATAAGTGCAGATGAGAGTTAATTCCATTTAGTGGGGAAGGAAAAGAAGCTAGGAGTGAAACTCAAAAGTAGCAGAGCAGGAACAGATATCTGAGACTATTAGGTAGGATTGAAGACCCTTTTTGAAAACCTGATGGGATTCGGAGAGTTTGACTTGTAGGGGGAGGGAGTTCCAAAGTTTAGGAGCAGAATTTGCAAAGGAGAGTTCATCCATTTTTGTGGAACACCTAGGAATTTCAAGAGGAGATAGTTCAGAGGATCAAAGGGGATATGTTTGAATTGGATGGATTAACAAAGTTGACAGGTCCTTAAGGGTTCCAGATCTAACTATATTATCAATCAGACAGCCAGCAGTATAGAGCCAGTGTGAGAAAAGGGAGAGCCAGCCTAGACGGGAGTAGAGTTGACAGCAATGCAGTAGTCTAGGTGCCAAGAGTACAAATCTGCAGATGCTGATGTAGCATGTGCTTCACTTAAGGAAGGCTCCTTTGCTAGCATCAAGATAGGCCAGAAAGTCATAAGTAAAGCCCTGTCCACACTCACCACTTGGTACCATTATCGCAGGTCGCAACTGTTACAGAAGTTTGCAAAAATGGTTCGCGTCCACATTGGTAACGGTATCCGATGTGTTTTTGCTATTGATCTCGAAACCTATTGGAAGGTAGTCTTGAGATAGGTAGCAGGAATGTTTGCCACGTGAAAACACTCATGAAGCAGAATACTTACCAGTGTGGATGGGTGAGTGTTTAATCTCGGTCCTCCATGGCCGCTCCAGGCATCCCATGAGGGAGAGCGGCGCACTTTGCTGTTTCCCTGTCAGAGGGCGCTTCAGTACTAGTGACTGAGTGGTTAATTCTGGTGCACCAGTTAGAATACATTGTGAGACTGATGGAAGAGGGCATGTGTGGAACTGTCACTGCACAGTATGCTACTGCGTGTTCTTCTTACTCTTTATCCATTCCTTTCCCTTGGGCCTTGTTCCCCTCTCCCCTAAATAAACCTGTGCCTGATGTATGTGCTTTACCTTACTGATTGCAGGATTACTGTGGCTGCATTGTGCAGAGGAACTGTGTGGGATTGCTGAGGATTGCAGCAGTGCAGATGCAAGGCAGGTGAGAGCATAGAATGGGGAGCACGGTTGCGGCAGAGTGTGGCTGAACTGTAATGGTAAGGTTTAAACCATTGCCAATACCGTTATGCTGCCGCTAGCACAAGTGTGGACAGGGACTAAGACAGGGACAGAGAAAGCCTTGTGCACTAGCAAGCCTGGCGGTATTATTAAGGGAAGACCTGATTTTATAAGCCAGTCCAAGTTTTGTATTGACTGTCTTACACGTGGCAGCAATATACAGGTTGAAATCAAGAGATGGGTCATGTGTAACTCCAAGATACCTACAAGAGTTGACAGACTCTAAGGGGGAACCATCCGGACCAAGGATAGAAAGAGCAGAGGTACAGGATTTGGTTCGGTGGGGGGGGAGCCAAAAAGCATGGCCACTGTTTTTAAATCCATGATTTTGTGTATCTCTTTTTGGGTCTCCCTGATTTTTTCTGTCATTACTGCATCCCCCTTAGAATATAGTAATTGGTAAGTACATAATTGACGCTTACGAATCTCATGTTTTCTTTCTAGACTAATTTTTATAGCTGTGTGTGTGTGGAGCCCTGCAGACTTCTTGCTGTTGCTTGGGAAAAAGAACAATTCAGACATCTTCTGAAGTGCATGTTGGATGGCAAGCCCCACCAGGTGAGTGGATCCTCCGGCGAACCACCCACAGCTCAAGCAAAGCACTAAGATGCAGCCACCTGACCGTTCCCCACAGAATCCAGGGGACGGCAAGCTCCACCGAGCGAGTGGATCCTCCAAAGAACTGCCTGCAGTTCGAGCTAAGCACCAAGGCGCAGTTGCCTGACTGCTCCCCACAGAATCCAGGTACAGAGCCTTCTCAGACTGAGTCTTTGAATCTGATGCCTACTCACCCAGGCAGTTCCTGACTGGCACGTGCTCTCACTTAGAGGAGCAGCTCTTCCAGCAACAGAACCTAGTTGCTGGCAGGAGTGAATTTCATTTACTTATTAACTTGCCTGCAAAACCAGACACTGCTGACTTCACTTGACTTTGCACGCGTGTATGATTTGTGTTTAAATTGAAGCTGTAATTCTCTCTGGCCATTTATTAGCACTGTTTAGCCTGACTCTCAGCCTAGAAATATTTGTCTGAACTATGGATAAGGTTGACTAGGGGTAAAAATAGAAAGTAAGATTAGTAAGAAAGTAAGATTTAGCTTAAATTTCCCTCTGGCCATATCTTAGCAATGTCTGCCTGTTTCTCACTCTAGAAATGTGACTGTATTGTGGCTAAGGGTTTTCAAGCATGAAGGCAGAAATTCTCTTCAGACAGCTAAAGCATAAATTTATTTATTTATTTCTGCCCCAGATACTGTGCTAGTCTGTTTCTGGCTGCTCCCGTAGCAGCCAGCTGCTCCGCCCACACCTAAACTTCCCCAGCTACTCTGTTAATCTGTTCCCCACCCTTCAATTCACTCCAGACCCTCTCTGGTCCTTTTGTCCTCTTTGTTTAGCTGCTACCCCTTCCCGTTCTGTTTGCTAATATTCTATCTATTTCCCTTCTTTCCCCAGAGGACAGCAAGCCCCACTGGGTGAGTGGATCCTCCAGCGAACCTCCCACAGTTCGAGCTAAGCACCAAGGCACAGCCACCTGACCGCTCCCCACAGAATCCAGGTACAGAGCCTTTTCAGACTGAGTCTTTGAATCTGGTGCCTACCCACCCAGGCAGTTCCCGACTGGTGCTCGTTCTCACTTAGAGGGGCAGCCCTTCCAGCAGGAGAGCCTGGTTGCCGGCAGGAGTGAATTTCATTTCCTTATTTTATTTTGACAGCAAAACAGGACTCTACTGAGCTGAATTAACTTGCCAGCAAAACTGGACTCCACTCACTCCACTTGAATTTTCACCCGCCCCCTCTCAGTATTAAATACTCCTGCTGCAGGAAGTGACCCACCCAACCCCCAGCCAGGCACATGGTTTTGCTTAAAGCAGCAAGTACCACTTAATGTTAGCAAACCTAAATTGCTGGCGCTCCAAACCTATAGGCTTCTCCGAAAGGCAAATTCATTTGCAGGAGCCAGTCCCTCACTGGAACAACCTATTCCAACTCTCTTGTTCCTCACTGTACTGCACAATCGGTACATAACTCTCACTGGCTGACCCAGACTTAAAAGATTAATCCCAATGCCTAGCTCACCATAAAGTTAGTAGTTTCCCTGAAAATGAACTCCAAAGTGAGTCTGCTCTTCGCACCAGGAGGTGTACCTACTCAAATATTCTTACTCTTGCTGCTTGCCCTGAAACTAAGACAGCCAACCATAGCTACCTCCACCTGCCACCAGGACTTTCCTATCATACAATGTGGAAAACCTGCTCAGTGGGAGACCAGCTCTACAGTGCCCCTATCTGCCCACTGCATGCAACATCCCTCCTGGACCTGTTCTGTCACCTGGATCTTTGCCCCCAGCCATTTGTCTTTTTCCTGGACTTAACATTGTGCTTGGCTCACCACACACTAAATGCGACTACCAGGATTCCTGGAGGTTGACTGTAAAGACTACCTTCCCCAGAATATGTAGGAAACTCATCCTAATCCTGCTGCTGATCTCTGGAAACATTCACCCTAACCCTGGCCCCATTCCAGCCCACACTCAGACATCGATTCCTACAGGACAATTAAGGACAATGGCCTTGAACATTGGCAGCCTCCTAGGCAAGCTAATGCAGTTTGAGGCTTGGGTGGCACATACTCTGCCTGATGTCATTGCTCTGACAGAGAACTGGCTCTCCCCACGAACAGCCAACTCAGTAGTCTCTATCGCTGGATACAACCTTCATAGACAGGACCGCTCCAGAAAAAGAGGAGGTGGCTGCATGATATACACCTGGAACCACCTGCAATGCCACAGAATTCAACTGGCTACTGTCAACAAGGAGTGCGAATGCCTAGCAATAAAAATCCTATTAGGCAAGGGCCAAAAAGGCCTGATTGTCATGGCAGTCTATATTCCACCAGGGCAGCAGCAAGCTGGGCTAGAAGCCTTTGCTAATCTTTAAACCCAGGCTATCCACACAACGAGACTATTGTACTAGGGGGTTTTAACTCCAACTGGCTTGCCAGCTCCAGTGCCGTGGACAGAGATCCTGTATCCGGACTCCACCTAATGCAGGCTGTCAAGAGCTGCACCAGAACAAACTACCGCACCATGATCAACTGGGTACTAACAAGTCACCCAAAAAGGCTGACTGATGTCAAGGTACTCTTGGATACTCTGAGTGACTACTCACCTATCCAATGTGAGTGGTTGACAAATTGGGCCAACCCCCCCACCCAAATTGGTGAGGAACAGAGTTACAAAAAATAGCGCTATGACCGACTTCAGGAATCACCTTTCAGGCACTGAATGGAGCTTCCTTGACTTATGCTCTTCCGTTGACACTGTCCTCCAACTCTTCCTCACTCATTTCAATGTGGCTGTAGACAAGTTCACCCCGTACTGTAAGAAAATGATAAAAGGTCGTAGTACGGACTGGGTCACCCCTAGGCTTCTCGGTATGATGTGGCAATGGGATCTCCTTTGGCACCAGACCAGGGCAATAGGGATAACTATGGATATCCAAAACTACAAAGTGGCCAGAAACAGGTGCACCTGGGCAATATGACAGGCCAAGGCATCATTCCACAAGAACCAACAATCTCACTACTGGACTAATGGGAAGAAGTTCTGGGACTCAATTAAAAACCTCCTCGAGTCTGATGACAGCTCCCTCCCTCCCCCACCATGCTCTGCCACAATGACAAAATCATACTTGAGGATGCTGGCATGACCAATATCTTTAATAGGGCTTTCTCTGACTACAGCACAGTCCTGCCTCCCAGGCCTGCCACACACCCTGATGGAATGCCAGCTTCCAACCAATTGCCCTCCTCTACCACTGCCAAGCCCAGCCCAAGCTTTTACTTCAGACAGGTGACCGTAAAGGAAACAAGAAAATACCTTACAAGTTTCCTGGGGAAAACAAGGATGGGGGTAATGGAATCAATATGAAATTGATTTCCATTTCCTTAGAAGAGGTCATATTTCCCATCACCAAGCTGTTTAACCTGTCTATTCACCTGTCCGCTTTCCCCTCTACCTGGAAATCTGCTCTGGTTACTCCTGTGCACAAAGGAGGCAATCGGGCTCTAGTGTCCAACTGCCAACCTATCTCAATTCTATCTCCACTCTCCAAAGCACTGGAGAGAATCCTAGCCGACCAACTCACTGACCACCTGCATAAATATAAACCCCTCTGCCCACAACAGCATGGCTTCCGCAAGATGCATAGCACTAATACTGCCCTAATTGCTTTCACAGACTACGTGCATGAGGCACTTGACCAGGGCCAACTGGTCGGAGCAATCTTCATAGATCTAACCAAGGCTTTCAACCTTGTGAATCATCAGCTGCCGTTGCATACACTAAGCTGCCTTGGACTATCCCCTGACATGGTCAGTTGGTTCTCCAGCTACCTGTCTGGGTGCTCTCAGCAGGTGAAAATCAACGGAGCCATCTCTGAGACCAGTGAAGTCACAGGGGTGCATCCTAGGTTCACTTGTGTTCAGCCTCTTTGTGAACAACCTTCCAGAAGTGTGCCCCTCCTCTGAGGTACTGCTTTATGCAGATGACATGGTGGTGTTCTCTCAAGGCTCTTGCCAAGATGCACTCACTAAAGACATGCAGTACAACTTTTACGTCCTACAGGATTGGCTCAAAGATAGCCTGCTAGTGCTCAACAGCAAAAACAACAAGTCAATGCTCTTTGTCAGAACCCAAAAGAGGAGGTATGCCACTCCCTTCTCAATTTTGTGCTGCTCCCACTCCACCCTTGAGCAGGTGCCCTCGTTACGGTACCTAGGGATTACAATCAACGAGTCTCTCTCCTTCAGTGAACATATACAACATATTACCACTGCTGCCAATAGGAAGTTAGGGGCCCTATATAGACTTTGGTTCTGCCTCACACCCGAGGCTAGGGTCCAGGCTGTAAGAGGGACAGTTCTCCCCATCCTGGACTATGCTAATGTGGTATATGGTGCAGCCTCTGAAACCAGCCAGGGTCCATACTACCCTCAACAAAGCATGCCACTTTGTTTTAGGTGCAGATCGCCATACGCACATGTGCAGCCTTTACATTGGGACACAATGGCTTCCTCTCATGGACCGAATCAAGCTCCACTCCTGCTTTCTAGGGAAGAAGGCCCTTCTAGGTCTTGCACCCTCCTCCCTACAAGCCTTATTCTGTCCGGTCCTGGCTGAGCACTCCAAGAGAAGTGTTACAAGACATGCCCTAGCAGTGCCTTTCAGAAGAACTGCCTTGGGGAGGTGAGCCTTTGCAGTAAGGGCCCCCCACCTGGCTAGATGAGCTCCCCCAGGTCACTACTAGCCTTAATCACCTTGGTCAGTTCAAATCTGAAATTCGGAAGACCATCTCCCCTCCAGAACAATGTTGCTGTAAAGAACACCCCAGCCATTTCTAGCCCTCCTGGTGCCCCCTGACACAACATGGCTTGGCTGCGTCGACCTGTGGCTCCTAAGAATCTCCCACTAATCCCCACCTACCCACCCCTTGGTCCCCCATTCCCCTCACCCCTCACCCACTTAGTCCCTCCTGACCCTCTATACCCCCCACCTCTACACCCGCTTAGCCCCCTCTAAACTATCACCCACTGTTGTGCTCTCCTCACCTGTCTAGCCTGTAGCCTACATTCCCTTAATGGCTGTACTTGTTATTGTGATGCTTGGCCAGCTGGTTTTGATTATTGTATGATATTGGTATTATAAATAAATGGTCAGTGTATGAAATGTCAGTCTGTGAGATTTGGCTCTTTAAATTATCGTATTTCTTCAATTAAATGCAGCAGCTTATAATGGGTAAGCTGAGTTAAGAGGTGCGGCTATAGACTGAGGGCAGCTAATAAAAGAGGGTGGCTTTTAATCACTTATGATCCCGATATTCCTGCTGATTGTCAATTTCTTTCACCTGGTCAGAAGCATCAAAGCAGACAGTTGCAGCACACATGAGTGAGGTATCGAGGAGGCGAGCTAGTGAGAGATCAAAACAAGTTAAGCAAGTTAAAAGAGTACTGAAATGCTGAAACGCAAGGCGTTTGATTTAGAATTCAAGATAGTGACTGCTAAGAGAGCCAAGAGAGAGGGAAATCGTACTGTGGCAACAGAGCTGCATATCAACGAAAAACAGTTGAAAGAGTGGCAAAAAAAGCTGCTGAACTTAGAGGAGAATGTGTCGATAATGGGCAGTATGGGCACTAACAGAAAAAGAAGACGCTTGGATGGTGGAGGTCGCAGAGCTCAGTATCCTGAAGTAGAGACTGAACTAGCATCTTGAATTGGTCTGCAGTGTGAGCAGCACTACCAAATCACCAGAAGAGCTGTATCGCTAAAAGCTACTGCCCTAGCCCAATATCCAGAATTTCACGCAAGCCGTGGGTGGGTCGATAAGTTTTTATGGCGGTGGGGTTTCACCATACGGCAACAAATGACTGTGGGTCAGTGTCTCCCTAAGGACTTTGCCCCCAAAATTGTGAGCTTCACCTGCTTTTGTGCCAAACAAATAAAAATTCACAGCATCTTACCCTCGCTTATAGGGAATATAGATGAAACCACAATCTGGGCAGGCATGCCTGGTAAAAGCACAATCGACTCTGTCGGCATTAAATCAGTTCCACTCCTCACTACTGGTCATGAGAAACAGAGGGTAACTGTATGCCTTGCTGCTATGGCAGACGGATGAAAGTTCCCCCCCTTTTTCATTTTTAAAGGGAAATGAATGCCAAAGGAGGTGGCTAGTGTTATTGGTGTTATTGTTGCCATGTCTGCAAATGGGTGGATGAACAAGGACCTCACTCATATGTGACTTGATAAAGTCTGGGGGGAATAGCATTCAACAAACGCTTATTAGTGTGGGACTCTTTCAGATGCCACTTGTCGCCGAACATTAAAAAAGTTGCAAAGAAGAAAAATACAATAATCTCAGTCATACCGGGAGGCTGCACTAAAATCTTACAGCCCACCGGTGTTACTTAGTTGGAACGCCCCGTTTAAGTCATTATACAGAGAGTACTACTAGGTTTGGCTTTCTACAGAGGAGAGAGAGAGAGAGGACTGCAGCCAGCAACCCCAGAGCACCTAGCAAAGACAGGATTCTTCAATGGATCAAGCAAGCATGGCATGCGGTTTCAAGACATGTTATCATAAAGTCCTTCCAGGTAAAATTACCTACAATACAGGATTCAGAAAAATGCCAGAAAGCTGTTTAGTATACGTTTATTTTTTCTTTTCAGGTGTGTGCCATAACCAGTACAGATCTTGATATTATCAGTTGCACCAAAGAGGGGGGCATCACGCATAATATTCATGCAGAATTGCTCAGAAATGTGGCATCTAGCAACTTCTCAGCGCAAGACAGCACCAAGTACAGTGAAAGTGACTCAACTGTCAATGAAACTGACACCGAAGAACCTGTCAGCTGCTCAGATAGTGAGCTCGGGAGTGAATCAGAGATCGAATGAACTGGCAATTTTTGGGCCTTGCACTTGTACCATAATTTAATTTAATTTACACTTTTAAAAGAGTCAGACTGAAATAAATACCCTATAGCAAATACTTATGTGTGGTCTGTATCTTCCCGGTTTGGCAGTATGCGGTTACAGTATGCATGATAGTGTTCTGCGGTTATAATTCGAGGGTGGCTTTTAATGCAGTATTTAAAAGTTTGCCACGGCTATAGATCGAGGGTGGCTAATATTACAGGGTGGCTTAAATCCGAAGAAATACGGTACAAGGTGTCAGCTGCTGAAACCATAGGATGTAATTAAAACTGATAAGGGAACCAGTTAATTAATTACCTTCCTTGCAGTGGGCATTTTATTATCTTTTATGACATGCTCAGGCTTTTGAAGTGGAAATAAAATCTAAAGTTTATGATGTCAGGAAAGAAAGGGTAATTTGGATGTTCCTATCAAGTTTAACACCTAAGTGACAAATGCAGGGATTGCTAAATTCAAAGGAAAAATGGTCAATTAAGGAGTTATATATAGGAACTATTTTTTTTTCTTCTGATGTCACATTATTTAACATATCTCCTAGTAGGAAATCATGTTTGTAATTTTATATTCTAAAAGGAGGAGCTAGATGACTCACAGAAGGGGTGTGGAGACACAGAGTTTAAACTGATACTTGTGTCTGAAATGTAGGTCATATTATTTTGGGACTCCGAGAGAAACAGTTCTCTGATCTAACTTAAGCACTTCCAGAGGTAATACCTTAGACGGCAAAGGTCTAAATGTATTGTGCTAGGAGTTTTTGTTTTGTACTTTTCCCTTGTTCTTCGATGTGATTGTGAACTCTTTGATATATTGTTCTGTGTTTACATTTTTTTCATATTTGTATCATCTTTTAGTAAAGAACCTTTTCATTGAAATACTGCCTGGGTGTCTGTCAGTTCTTTTTGCATGTGACATATAGGTGGTTAAGTCTGACAACTGTTCAACAGCTTGATGGTGTTACTAAGCTTGGTAAAAGGTAAGAATATACCTAAGGTCTCTTATAGAGTTTTAAGGGTTCATTTTGAATACCTGGTTAGGTGCCCTTAGGCAAAAGATATATTGCACCCCCCCCACAAAGAGAATATTATCTGAGCCTGTACATTTGGGTATGCTAGCATAAGGTTCACAGTTTGAATCCACCCAGAACTTGAGACTAAAGTTGATTCAGACCCAAAAGCAGACAGGAGGGTTACCCTGTCTGTTACCTGTTCACACTATTGCGCTCTGAGGTTGGCACTGTGGGAGCAGAGGGCCTGACCAGTGGAGTGCGTTTTTGACAGATTTGATTGGCAGCAGTGTGATAAATTTGGTAACACAAGCTTTAACTGTTCAGTGTGTCAGCATAATACTGTACAGCTCACTTGCAAAATAAGACAGTGATTTATTTTTAAAAGGGAAAACAGAACGATATAATTTTGCTTACAGTCAAAGTTCCTACCTGTTTTATTTTTTTTTAAAGTGCAAGTTAGAGTAGCCGTAGTTAGGGACGAAGATGGCTTCCAACTACAGTGAGCACATTGCAGACTACCTGAAGCAGCTGCACAAGGAGAGAGGAGTTCTGCATGAGGGGAGAGCCACCAAGCAGAACCTCATGGATGCTCTGATGGCCGCTGATGCCCAGAGTGTCGCGTCACAGTCCGTGAATGTAAAGGACCACCTTGGGCATGGAGGGGCCAGCGGCCAGTGCAGTGTCCTGATCTGGTGAGGAGGACAGCAGGGTCAGTGCAAGCCAAGGGCCACAGCAGCAGGGGAAGGTCAATAGCATTCTGGACCCAGAAGCAATCAGGCAGCAGAATGAGTTGAGCAGAATATAGCTGGAGTTCCAGAGAGAGGCTGAGCGGGAACGTTGAGAAGCAGAGCGAGAGAAACAAGCTGCAGAGGAGAAGAGGGAGTGGGAACAGAGAGAGGCTGAGCAAGAATAGCGAGCCGCAGAGGAGAAGAGGGAATGAGAATGGCGAGAAGCGGAGCGTGAACAGTGAGAGGCTGACAAGAGGGTTACCCTGTCTGTTACCTGTTCACACTATTGCACTCTAAGGTTGGCACTGGGGGAGCAGAAAGCCTGACCGGCGGAGTGCGTTTGTGACAGTGGTCACATTAATTGTTCCCTCCAGGAACCTATCTAAGCTCCATAGCTGCATTCTGGGAATTCTCATACTTTGTACATAGTTGGAATCTGCACTTTATTTGCCTAATCTCTTATGGGACTATTTTCCTCTGTATTATGTAATTAAGTGATGGCTTTTGCAATGTATTCTGTTTCTCTCCCCATCCTTCTATCTGTAATGCTGCATAGCCTTTTTAATGAGTAACTGACAATGTCTACTAGCTGCTTCTGTTTTTCTCCACTATCCATGTACTTGATGTTCCCCCACCCTCTGTTCAATGAGAATCCTTTGTAAATGAGCTTTTAGCTCAAAGGTTGTAATTCCAATTTTACAATAAATAAATAAATAAATAATATACGATCCTTCCACTACCTGAAATCACTACGCTGGGGGGAGTGAAAGAGTTCCTTTCCTACCTGTAGCATTCTTATGCCAGCTCAAATTACAATCAGTGGATATGCTCAGTCTAAACAGCATTTAAACAGGACAGACAGCTTGTTTTAGTCTTAAAGGACACCTAAAACATTTTTTTACATATTCTTTACATAAATAGTGCCCTGTTGGCAAGGGTGTATTTTTTTTTTTAATGTAGTTCTCTGGACAACAGTGTTAAATCAGCAACTTAAGAGTCTTTGAAGCAGAGGTGAAAAGGAACTGTGTTTTATAGGTTCTCTGCTGATCTGCTTCATAGACTTTATTGGAGTATGGGATGATGTGTTTCAGTTCGTGGCACTGGGATCACTGGTCTTGGACAGGCAGGCAGAGATTGTCATGATTCTCCAATTAAGTAAAACAGGCAGTTTCATTTTTTAGTAAATTTGTTTATTTACTAAGTTAAAGTTACTTTCCCTACTAAGGTAAATAAGGATCATGTAACCCTCTGTCCAGTTTTTGTACTGACAATCCTCTTTGAAAAAATGTTGGTGGTTATTCTTTATTTGCATTCTTAAGGAGTTTATTTGGAAATTCAGTCTGCAAAATGGGTGGAACTGGTGCACATCCATTCATTTGAGTAACCTGACCAAGCAGAAGACTAAACTACACCACATGATAATTCCTAGTGCTAATTTACTCAGAGACCGGTTTGGTCAGCTGACTATGTTCTTTGAACAGAGAAGGTGACATATGATGTTGAGGAAGAGAAAAGAAGCTGACTTAAGTTTCCCCTCTTAATGCATGAAGGAGCTTTGTGAGAGACCCAGATTGGGGGACTGAAACAGAGAAGCTTTTAATGTCCGAGGAAGAAAGCAAGTTGAAGTTGCCTAAATAGCAAGTGGACACAATGTCACCAGAAGGGAAAAATCTCCTAAACATTATTGTTTTAGGTTTTGCTTTTATGTTCATGTTCACTGCTTTCCAGACATGTGGAAATATTGAACTGTTTCACCGGAGGTCACAAGGGCAGCAATCAGCTCTCCCCCAGCCCACCAATGGCTCTCCCACAGCCCAGCAGCACAATCCATCAGTTTGTTAAGGTACTTAGAAGGACCTGCAGCAGCTCGCCAGATCACGACCGTGCACTCACAGTACAGCAGAGACTTTATCCAGCCGACCCCACCACCACCCTTGGTCGGCATCTACTTATATAGGTATAGTTGTGATCACATGATCACAAAATAACCTATCAGCCAGTTTTCCCATTTGCAGCTTATACTCTGCCACCACTAGAGGGCCACCCTCTTGTTTTTCCTCCTACTGACCTGACTTTTCCAGCTAGCCCTAGAGCCCACCATGTTCCCTCTTCCCATCATCACTCTCCTTGTTTTGCTTCCTCAAACACCACACACCCCCAATGTAGTAAAGGGCACCAAATCTGCCCTTCCCTATCAACATGCTACCAGTCATTCACAACACCACCACCCACCTTATCCACATATGAACTACTAGCCTTCATAAGCCAGGGCTGATAACCAGGAAGCAGCACACCACCCTTACTATACCTCGCACACAAACAGGTACTTAAACTTCCTGTCCCTCCACCCTACCTACCCCCCCCATGGCAGGTGACTCTCTGGAACTCCTCCTTCTCCTGCCAACCTCCCACTGCTGCCACACCACTCCGCTCCTCCCCCCAATCTCACCTACTCCTCCTAGCAGCCCCCCTCACCCTGAAACTGCCAATACCCGCCATGGGACCCCCACAGCCACTCTGCCAAAGGCTAACTACTCGAGCAACTAGATATCACCTTAGATCACTTATACTTCTTCTGCTCCTGTCAGGCAATGTCCACCCCAACCCCGGACCACAGAATCCCACACCAGCCCACCCAGCCCCAGGAAATGGGCTACGCATTGCCTCGCTAAACATCTGTAGCCTTCAAAAAAAATGGGATTCTTTCCAGGGGTAGGTACAACAGCATCAACCTGATGTCATTGCAGTGAGTGAAACCTGGCTCTCCCCCACTGTCCCCGACTCAGCAGTACACCTCCCTGGATGCCTTCTCTTCTGTTCAGACCGAATGGGAAGGAGAGGGGGAGGGTGTGCTCTCTACCTCGAGAACTCACTCGCAGGACATCTACTTCCTCTGCCCCAACTAACTTCCAAGGCGCAGGCCCTTACCATAAAATTAACACTAGGAAAGTCTGCCACCCCCCTCCTCCTCACCACAGCCTACATCCCGCCCCAAGACCAGAAACCAGCCTTCCAAGCCATCATGTCTGAGCTCACTATCCTACCCCCTAAGCATGAAAAAATTTGACTTGGGGACTTCAACATAAACTGGCTGGCCAAGACAGCTGCCCCATTCATTAATGAGGTCGCTGCCCTCGATCTCACTCAAATTATCGAAACCCCTACCCGGCTAAACATGCGCACGGGGACAGCCTCCCTACTAGACCTAGTATTCACAAACCGCCATCACAAAATTACCAGTATCCAGGTCCTCTCTGATGCTCTAAGTGACCACTTTCCGGTCATCTGCAGCTGGTCTGAAACTGCCCACAAAGCCCCTCCTAAAATTATCTCCAAGAGCAAACTTAGGCCTGGCAAACTAGCTCAACTCAAGGCCCACCTCAGAGGCTGGGACTGGACTCCCCTAGCTAACACCCTCGACCCAGACCAAGCCCTTGACCTATTCATCACCACTTTCAATACGGCCTGCGACTAGTTCACCCCCCCACCAAAACTATGTCCAAGGAAAACCATGCCCCCTAGTTCTTGGACCACCTCCAAGGCCTCCTGCGACAGCATGATGACCTATGGCACCTAGCAAATGAGACCCAGTGACCTTGTGACAGGCAACGGTGTAGGGAGGCCCAAAACAAATGCATCTGGGCCATACGCTCTGCCAAAGCGGACTACTACAAAGCTACCTTAACCTCCACCTGGGGCTCAGGGTGCAAATTCTGGGAAAACTTAAGGAACTCTGTGGCAAATCCACTAATCTGCCACCTGACCAAATGCAAATTGATGGTAGCCTCTCTACTGACCCCCTCAGTATCGCCTCAGCCCTTAACTCGGCTTTCACTGATCTCTTCCACGTACTCCCCCCAAACTTCTTTGACTTGTCTCTGGCCAAAAACTCCCCCAACCCCCCCTTGCTCCACCATTCTATCTATGAGCCCTCACCCCTGTGACATTAAAACACTACCTAACCAAGGCCATTAGCCACCATCACTTTAGCTACGACTCCCTGGATCTGAGACTTCTCTGCCTCACCCTCCTGGAAGTCCTAGCACCCCTCACCCACATTCTAAACTGCTCCCTCTATCAAAGGAAATTCCCCACCCCTTGGAAATCGGCCTACATCACGCCCATACACAAAAATGGGGACCGCACATCCACCAACAACTATTGCCCCATCTCCATTCTACCCCCCATCTAAAGCGCTAGAACGCATAGTTGCTGACCAACTTACTGATCACCTTAATAAATATCACCTGCTAACCACCCAGCAACACGGCTTCCGAAAGGGTCATAGTACCACCACCGCCCTACTTGAATTTACCTCCCATGTACACTCTGTCTTGGACCGTGGCCACCTGTCTGGGGCCATCTTCATTGACCTATCCAAGGCATTCGACATTGTCAGCCATGCCCTCTTACTAAACACTTTGGCCTACACAGGCTTCTCCAAGGATGCCATGAACTGGTTTGCCAGCTACCTCTCGGGTAGATCGCAGATTGTCAAGGTGGGCACTGTCCTATCCCCCTGCCTCCCAATCTGCTCTGGTGTCCTGCGAGGCTCCATACTGGGCCCCTTACTTTTCAGTATACACCTTAACTCCCTCCCATCTGCCTGCACCGGCAACATGCTACTGTACGCAGACGATGCCGTCCTGTACGCCTCTGACCTGGCACCCTCCAAACTCCACGAAACTCTTCAACATTCTTTCCGAGAATTTGAACAATGGCTTACCACCCAACGTCTTACAATAAACTACAATAAAACAAAAGTCATGATTTTCTCTCATCCACAGAACCCCCTCAAAAACCTCTGCCCCAAATTTCTCACCACTAAACTGACACCCCTAGAACAAGTAAGCAACTTTAAATACCTAGGGATCACACTTGACCCTGCCCTCAACTTCAACCTTCATATCCAACACCTATCTAATGCCCTTAGCTCCAGACTAGGAGTTCTCTACTGATACAAACACTGCCTCACCCCTGAAGCATTGCAACTCACCATAAACTCCTCTATCCTCTCTCTGCTGGACTACGGCATCTTTGTCTACAGTGCGGCAGCCTCCACAGCCCTAAATCATCTCTGGCTGGTGTTTAACAAAGCCTGCCAGCTCATCATAGGATGTGACCGCCTCACACACATATGCTCCCTCTACAGCACAGCAAACTGGCTAAACCTTGACAATAGAATTAGGTATCACACCTGCCTAATGACCAAAAAAATTATCCTTGGCCTCACCCCCCTGCCCTAAGCCAATTTATCCTCACAGCATCACCAGGCAGAACAACCCACAGCTCGAACAAACCGCTGCTATGGGTACCACATGGCCAGACTGCCCAATTCCAGCTAACTTTCTGCTACAAAGCCGCATCCTGGACGAATGCCCTCCCCAGCCTAATCGCAGAAGAAACCAGGCTCGGCCCTTTCAAAACTGGACTAAGGAATCACCTACAAGCCTCAGACCTATGTGACTGCAGCTGACCCTCACCCCATAGACCCCCCAACTTCTCTGACCCCCTATAGCACA
This sequence comes from Neoceratodus forsteri, assembly GCA_016271365.2. Classification (NCBI taxonomy): domain Eukaryota; kingdom Metazoa; phylum Chordata; order Ceratodontiformes; family Ceratodontidae; genus Neoceratodus; species Neoceratodus forsteri. The sequence goes on along the minus strand of CM057453.1, from coordinate 874,058,398 downwards.
ATGGCCCAAACTGTCAAAATTTTTCTTTGACAAGCAGCCACCTCGGAAACTCTCTGCTCCTCTATGGCTGTGTGACTCTGGCACTAAATCATCCCTACCCTAGAAGGGTAGCTCACCCTCTGAAACAAATGTACCACCATGTGTTGAAAAGAAATAATTGTATTCCATTACTGTGTATGAGCTATGTTATGTGCTAACATCATGTAAAACATGTGTTGTTTCCCTGTTCTTTATGTATGACGTGGAACCTTTGTAAATGAGTCTTTGACTCAAAGGTCTTTCTGATTATCTCAAATAAATAAATAAATAAATACTGCTTGATTGATTATAAAGTGACAGCTTTATTGGTGGCTGAGTCTGATGGCTATCTTCCCTCTTTGATATGCATGGATTGACTTGATTGGTCAAGTCAGAGAATGATGGATAACATACAGTACAACTCAGAAACAAAGTGTTTACTGAAAATAAGTTTTGACAATAAAGCAACACCATGTTATAACTAATTCAATACATTTTTAGGTATGGATGAGCATCAAAGTCCTGGCCTTGTAGAGACTGGGTACAATGAAGCCCTGCAAGAGCTGTGCCTTGTATAGAAAACAACCTGTAACATTCTTAAGGTCAAAACAAAACAGAAATCAAAAGAACATGAAAGTTGAATTAGCATTTATCCTGCAGTGCAATATTACTTAATGCTTTTTTGCATAAAAACAGTGTAACAGGCAAACTTCATACACCCTCAATTTCTTTCTGCCTTTTTCAGTGTGCCATAGTGAAGTGGAGCAGTGCAATTTAACCCTTGCTGTGCCACTGGCTTGTATACATGTCTTAAAAGCCTATACATTCTAAATCTTCCGTCCTGTGGACATGGCCTACCTAGACTTTAGCAAGACATTTGACACAGTCCCACACAAAAGATTAATAGTCAAATTAACCAGCCTGGGAGTGGGTCCCAGGGTGGTAGCCTGGGTAAAACATTGGCTGGACAACAGGACACAGAAGGTAATTGTAAATGGAGTCCACTCTGAAGAAAGAGGGGTTACTAGTGGGGTACCGCAGGGTTCAGTATTGGGTCCAGTCCTTTTTAATGTCTTCATAAGTGACATTGCAGAGGGACTGGAAGGAAAAGTATGCCTCTTTGCAGATTACACAAAGATCTGCAACAGGGTTGACACACAAGGAGGCGTGGAAAGGATGAGAAGGGACTTGGTAAGGTTGGAGGAATAGTCAGAAGTATGGCAGCTAGGATTCAATGCAAAGAAGTGCAAAATAATGCAGCTGGGAAACAAGAACCATGTGGAAGAATACACAATGGGGGGGTAGTAACAACAACAAAAAAGGAAAGGGATCTGGGGGTAATCATATCAGATGACCTTAAGGTTAGCAAGCAATGTGAGAAGGCAGTAGGGAGGGCTGGGGGTATACTGGGATGCATAGGGAGAGGCAACAGCAGCAGAAAACAGGAAGTTGTTATTCCTCTGTACAGACAGTTGGTTAGACCCCATCTGGAGTACTGTGTCCAGTTCTGGAGACCCCATCTCTGCAAGGACATAGACAGGATAGAGCCAGTCCAGAGGAGGGCAACTAAAATGGTGCAGGGTCTGCAAGAGAAGCCGTATGAGGAGATACTAAAGGAGCTAAATATGTATACCCTTGAGGAAAGAAGGGAGAGGGGGGACATGATAGAAACTTTTAAGTACCTCAGTGGAATCAACAAAGTCCAAGAGGGTAGCATCTTTCAGAAAAAGAGATGTGCAAGAACAATGGGAGACAATTTAAAGATAAAGGGAGGGCGGTTCAAGGGCAATGTGAGCAAGTATTATTTCACAGAGAGGGTAGTGGATGCATGGAACAGCCTTCCTGAGGAGGTTGTGGGGTCTAAAACTGTGGGAGAATTCAAGAATGTATAGGACAGACATAAGGCAATTCTTGTTGGGGGGGTAGGAAGAAACAGGCTGTTGGTTAACTCGGATCTGCGTCCTATCCTGTAGGTAGGGAAATGGGCAGACTAGATGGGCCAAGCGGTCCTTATCTGCCATCAAAGTCTATGTTTCTATGGGTGTGTGTGTGTGTGTGTGTGTGTGTGAGTGTGTGAATGTGTGTGTGTGTGTGATTTAAAACCTAGGAGGAAACAACATGGCAGTGACTGATTGAGCGCAGCACTGTTAGCCCTTACTGCCTACAGACAAAACTGGGATGTTATGTAAAGGAATTCCTGGCTACAGTTTTGTTATGCTCTCATTAAAGGACCCCTGGAGAAACCTGGAGACATGGGTTTGAATCCAACAGCCACCATTTGTATACTGTGTGACCCTGAGCAAGTCACTTAACTTCATATTGCTCCCAGGATGACCCAGAAATATTTCAGCTCAATGTGTCTTTTCTGGCCAAAAAAATTGTAAACTAAAGGTAAAATAAATAAATAAGGACTTGGAACCTGACTCCTGCAGCTGAGTCTTTATTTATCTGAGTTCTGGAGTGAGGGCTGGATTGGGGGGGCAGTCTGATTTAAATAAGAACTGTCTGCACACCTCAACTCAAGTTCCTGCACCCTCAATCAACCGTCCTGTAGCTCTCTTGAATATTCCTGGTAGTCTAGTGGTCTTCCCCTCCCCCGGTAATGACATCTGATCCTCTGTCAACCTGCCTACTAGGACCCTCCTCACTCAGGCCACCTAAGCCGAAGTACAGAAATAGTGACAGCAACCTGCACAGCCCTCTGCTCACCACCCTGGCCTGCCACCGTTTGAGTGTCAGTGAGTGATCATGAGTACAGTAGAAGCAGCTGTTTGTACAATACTTACGATTGCTCAGAGATCGTCAGATGGAAACCAGTTGATGTGGTGAGCAGAGGGCTGTGCCAGTTATCACTATTGCTGTAGTTTGCATTATGTGACCAGGGCTGGTGAGGTGCCTGAGAGGGTGAGTCGGGAGGGGTCAGATGCCCTTATTGGAGTGACCACTAGACCACCAAGAATATACCGGACAGTTACAAGATGGGTAATCTGGATGCTTTCACAATGTATTTTTCCTGGAGAGATCAGCCTACATACAGCATCTGCTTTTCAGTAGGGTTCTGCTATAGGGCCCTGCTTTTACAGTTTTACAATGTATTTACACAAGATAGCCAAGCTGAGTTGTGATAGCTTGTTTGCAGTGGGGTTCTTTTGACCATGTTTTTACACTGTATTTACCCAGGATAGTACAGCGGAGATGCAAGATCTCTTTTTTCAGTGGGGTCCTCCTTTTACCCATTTTTATAATGCATTTACCCAGGATAGCCCAAGTGAGAGGCAATTTCTCATTTTCAGTGGGGTCCAGCTTTTAATATGTATTTTTCCACGATAGAGCAGAATAAAGGACTTACTTATTTAATTAACTTATTTAATGTGGCAAAGCAGTAGTGCATGTTTAAATGTCTTCTCCATGATGGATTAGTAACTTAATAACCTGGCAGGAATAGCTTTGGTCTCGTCTTGAAGTTGGTACTTTTTGTTCACGTGAAAGATTGATCTGCAATCTAGAGAATGTCCTGCAGAAATCCTCTAACCCAACCAGTGGCTAGCTGTATCTGTGTGAGTGGAGGTGCTGCTGGTACTATGCGGTGTGCGAGCAGGGAGCAGCTGACTAGTCACACTGTGTGAGCCTGTGAGAGATTAATTCTCACAAGTCGGGAGTCAGGACTTGGCTGGACCGAGTGAGTTAGATGGTTGGCGGAACTTGCAGAATAGGAATCGGACCCCACCAAAACAGCCAGGCGGTTGGATGGTCATGAGGGCCAGACTCCTGAAGCCCTCCCTCCAGCCTGTGCACCAGGACCCCCCCTCAGGTACAGATGGCCACAAAACTACCTCGGACTCCAGCCTTTGTATGTGCAGAGGAGGCCCCACCGCCCCCAGCACCACCCTTGGTCGGCTCTCCCTTATACAGGGGCGTCACATGTGATAGTTAAACCAATAGGGTTGGGTGTGTAAAAGACCTATCTACTCACTTTTCCACCTGCAGATTATAGCTTTCTGCCACTTGGGGGCAGCGTCTCACACTCCTCCAATAATCACATCCCACTCCTATCCCTCTCACCAAAACTGTAAAACATCAAACAAAACTCAATACTCATTATCAATTGCAGTATCGCTCGCAGCAATTTTCCCCATTGGACAGCCAAATCTATTTCTCCTTTGTCTCACTGTCTCTCTGCAGACTTACAACCTCATACCTTCCCATCAGTGGCCACTGTGCCCACAAGTCAAACTAACTCAGATTGCTCTGCAAAAAAAAAAAACTCTCTTAGCTTTTGTATTCTCTGCCTCCTAACCTACTCTGAACCATGCCTGTTCACCTCCACCACATATGCCTCATCCTCATGTCCACCCTGGGTTTCCACTACCACAAGCCAGATACCACCCCATGCCCTTTATGTACTACACCTTTACATCTCCCAGGAATTGACCATCCCCCCCCACCTGGCATCGCACCCTGGACCCCTGCATCCACTACCTAGCCTCCATCCCTTCCCAACCTCCCACCCTGGCTCTCCCTGGCTCCACCCCCTCTATGCCTTCCCTACCCTCCAAACCCTGCCCATCCCATGCTCCATTTTATACTCCCCCTCCCCACATCGTACTCCCAAAAAGTTAACTATCTACCACCCTATGATCAGATCCTTGATCCTTCTACTTCTCCTGTCTGGCAATATCCACCCTAATCCAGGCCCTCCCACCTCCAGACCACTCACCAGATCCCCTTGACTACACATTGCCTCCTTAAACATATGCAGCCTGCCAAAAAAATCTGCAGCGCTCCAATGATGGGCCACCCTATGCCAACCTGACATCATTGCACTAGTTGAAACCTGGCTCTCTAAATCCACTCCCGACACCCTTGTCTCTCTCCCTGGTTACTCACTACACCGGGAAGACAGGTTGGGTAAACGTGGAGCTGGCTGTGCAGTCTACATCAGAGATCACATTATCTGCTACATGCTGCTACCACCAAAACTCAAAAATGGAGCACAGGCCCTCACCCTAAAAATCACCCTGAACCCCTCCAGGGGTCAGTTTTACCTCACAGTCTCCTACATACCCCCAAAGAACCAAATGCCAGTCGTCGCATCCCTCACTGAATACCTCACTACCCTCCCGCACAATGCTGAGCAGATACTAGTTGGAGACCTAAATGTCAACTGGCTTGGCCCCACAGCCACCCTAACTAAGGACACCTTCACTGCCCTCGACATGGTCCAGCTGGTTACACAACCTACTAGACTTAATCCCACTACAGGTTCCAGCACCCTCATAGATATCATTATCTCAAACCGCCCCCACAAAGTCCATGACATAAAAGTACTTCCCGACTCCCTAAGTGACCACTCGCCCATCCTATTCCTCTGGACCTCCTCCACACCCAAACCCACAGCCCAAACCTCCTTCCAAAGGCATCTCCACCCAGCGGGGTTAAAAAAACTTAAACAACTTCTCACTCAAATGGACTAGTCCCCCATCAACCTAGCCCCCACCGTTGACATTGCGCTCCATCTATTCACTCAGGCCTTCACCAAGGCTTGTGACCTCTATGCTCCATTCTCCAAACACCACACCAAGAGACCAAATGCCCCCTGGATCACCCCATCGCTACTCCAAAAAATGAGAGAAAGGGACCATCTATGGCATATAGCTACAGAATCTGGCAGGCTGACTGACACAGTCTTATAATGCTGCTCACAATAGATGCACTCGAGCCATCCTCAAGGCCAAAGCAGACCACTATCAACATACTGTCACCTCCACATGGGGGTCTGCATGGACCTTCTGGAGCAATATCAAAGAACTTAATGGAAATCTTGATCCCCACCTCCCTCCCAGCTCATCTTAGATGGCACCATTTCCACTGACCCACGTACCATAGCAAACTGCCTAAACACCACCTTTACGGACCTCAGCACTACCCTCCTCAGCTGTTTCTCTGACCTGATCACTGAATCCCAACCCCCAATCCTTCAGCACCCACATTTCCTCCTGTGCAAAATATCTACCTGGGAAGCCAGCTCTTACCTACAAAAAGCACTAAACAACAATAACCCTATCAACGACCCCCTAGATGCCAGGCTCCTTCGATTGGTCCTCGATGAGGTCCGAGGCCTGCTAACAGACATACTCAACAAATCCCTCTACCTGGAGCAATTCCCCAGCACCTGGAAGTCAGCCATCATTACCCCATACATAAAAATGATGACAAATCCATACCGAGTAACTATCGACCCATTTCCATTCCCCCCCCCCAAAGCCTTAGAAAAAGTGGTGGCTACACAGCTCACTGAATACCTAAACAAGTATAAACTGTGCACAAAGCAGCATTATTTCCGCTCAGGACATAGTACTACCACAGCCCTCCTAGAATTCACAAACTTCCTACACTCCTCCCTAGACTCCGGTAACATTGCTGGAGCTGTGTTTATAGACCTCTCCAAGGCCTTCGACATGGTTTGCTATCCCCTCCTTCTTGACTCCCTCTACCAAATTGGTTTCTCCCCAGGCCCCCTAGCATGGTGTGCCAGTTACCTCTCCACCTGGTCCCAATCGTCAAATAAAATAGGGACCCTATCCACACCCTACCTGTCCACTCTGGGGTGCCCCAGGGCTCCATCCTGGGTCCACTTCTTTTCACCCTCTACCTTAACTCCTTGCCTAAGGCCTGCTCCGAAAAAAATGCTACTTTATGCAGATGACACCATGATCTATGCCTCACACCAAAAACACTCTCCCCTCCAGGACTCCCTTCAACACGCCTTCCGCGAGACTGAAACATGGTTCAAAGACCAAAGACTGGTTATAAACCTGAAAAAGACAAAATCTATGCTTTTCTCCCACCGTCAAAATGTAGCGTGTAGTGCCCCTCTCCTCATCCTCCCCCACACCCAGCACCCCCTTGAACAGGTTTCCACCTACAAATATCTTGGACTTACCCTTGACTCTGCACTTACCTTCCATGACCACATAAACTCCCTAGCAACTGCCACAAACACCAGGCTTGGATTTCTCTACCGGCACAGGGACTGCCTCCCTCCGGATGCCCTCAGGCTTGCCATTACCTCCTCAATACTGTCCCTAGTAGACTATGGCTCCCTGTGTATGGGGCAGCAGATAACTCTGCACTCCAGAAAATTCAGAGTACCCTCAACAAGGCATGCAGGCTCCTAATGGGTGCCCCTAGACTCACCCACACCTGCTCCCTCTATTCCTCTGCCAATCTTCTCAACCTCAATGAAAGACTCCACTACCAGACCTGCCTACTGACCAAAAGAATCCTACTCGGTCACTCCCCTCCCGGGGTCACAGCCTCTCTCTCCACCTCGCCACCCACCCCATCATCACCTGCAACTCAGAGAAAGCTATACTAGCTGTACCCAGGGTAAAAACCACCCTGGCCCAGAGATCCTTCCACCACAGGGCCCCAGCTTGGTTTAATGCGCTCCCGGTCACCATCACTGGCACACCCAAGATCTCCCATTTCAAAGTCGCCCTCCGCAACCACCTCCTCAATGTTCGCACCTGTAACTGCAACTAGCCTGTGCTCTCAAGCCCACCATGACCTATGCCTCTGTCAAAATCCACTTGGACTGCACCCTCTCACAACTATTCTTATCTCCTTTATCCTTTCTCTCTGCTATGCCTATGTAATGATTGTTTTTCTTTTTTGACCAACCTGTATATAATCTATGTTGACAATGTCTGTAAAACCATACATGACGGCTTCCTCTGTCAATTGTAACCTGTCTGTTTTTGTATTCTGTCCTCTTTGTGAGGAGGTACCTTTGTAAATGAGCCACACGGCTCAAAGGTTGTAAAACTGATATTTCAAATAAATAAATAAACAAAACAATATAAATTAATAATCAGCCTGGCTTTCTCATAAAATGAGCAGTGAGGTAAGTGTGCTGTTTTGTATTAATAATTTTGCTTGTATTGGATGGCCTTATCTGATGGTGGGGGGCTGAGCTGTGTCCAATGACTCGAGTGATCTCTCTTCCCCCCAGCTTGCCCCTTGCCACAGCCTCCCATCCCCCCACCTGAGAGCGAGCATGGAATCCACGAATTGAAGTCCACATGCATCTGATGGTGGATGGCAATTCTTCGGCATTAAAGTCTGTGCTGCATTCGGATGAAGCATTAGGTAATTGTCTTTTTTGGCTTTGGTGTCTAGGATGAATTCTGAGTGGGTGTTTAGGGTGGAATGACCTACCACCAGCATTGCCCCTGCCCTTGCAATGTGACTGAGCTGTCTACAAGACACAGGACATGCCTGGCATTAAGTCATCATCTGTTACAGTTGGCTGTGCACCCCTGCAGGTTGGCTGTCATGTGTGGGTTGTGCTGGAGTGCTTGATGGTGTTGTGGTTCCGGTGTATGACATATGGGGATTTGGGGGTTGGCTGCCATGTACTGGATATGGATGGGAGACATCATCCTGCTGTACAGCAGTGACGGTCATGGTCATGCCATCATCTGAGGTCTCACACAGGTTGCAGAACTGTTGCTGTATGTCAAGTGTGTGGGCTGTGATGTCACTGTATATACCTTGTATTTCATGCAGCTGTCCATGCTCAGCCTTACCCTCCCTGCTCCAACTGTCTCAGTTCAGGGTACATGCAGATAAAGCAGTCATGACCTGGTATACATCCTGTGTCAATGTTAGGCCTTGAGGGACCCTCCAGTGGGTCCTGTGTATCAGTTCCATTCTCTGGAATGGATGGTCTGTGTAAGTTTCTGCTTTGTGGCAGACACATGCACATCCAGGCTAGGGTTGTGTGTGCCCTTCTCACTGCCTTGTTTGTCTGACTGTGTGGTGCACTGTTGGGGGGGGGGGGCAGAGTTTAGTGCTCAGGTTGCAACTTTACAAGTGCAATGCCTGCTGCAGTGATAGCTGCCTGTACTCAAGAGAAGTGGTATATAGTTGGGTGTTTGAAGGATCCCCGGAGTGGGGTCTTTTGCTTTAGTTTTGACAATTTGTTTAAGAAAATAAAAAGTAATTATTTTGATAGTGATATTGGTTGGTTGTAACAAGTCAAAGAAGGCTTAAAAAGCAACCAAATAGTGTCAAAATGACCCTCAAAATGCATTTAAAACCTGATAGCTTCTGCCTGTGGGAGTTTGGGGGAATCATACTTCATGAAGACCCAACACTTTTAAATGTAGCACTACACCACTGCCTGCATATCAAAACTGAGACTGTAATGAGACTGCATCAGTCCAGCAGAGATTCAAATTACACTTCTCTCTCTTTGTCTCCCAGGTGTGTGTGTGGGGGGGCACTGCACATAGAGAATACTGGATGGGCAACCATGCTCCATCATTTCTCTTCTCTCTGTCTTTTTTTATAAAATCTCTTTTTTATTAAAAAGAAAAGGATTTTTTCCAACATACAGGTACATACCACAAATACAACAATTACAACAATGACAGGTCTACATAAATACAGTTAATTGATTGGAATCTTACAAAGTAAGTAGGTTAATTAATCAAATACAACTCGGTAGGTGGCTAGATACAATGAGGTGCACAGCCTAGGAAAATTTCATCAGTGCAAGTTTTCAATACTTTTTATTATTTTAGGGTCCCTGAGTCAAACGTATTGCCTCCCGGTATGCGGAAAGGCATCCGGCTGTACTTTGTTGGTCTTTAACTGCTTGTTATTGGATTAACTGACAATTTTAGTATAGTCAATCCCCATCTGATGACAATCGCCTCTAGGGAGATTATTGTTACCCTGGACTTCCCAGGGTCCAAATGTAAGAGGGGTGTTTCTAAGCAATTTTAACCAAGTTAGTTCCCATGAAGGTTTAAGCCCCTCTTCCATTCAAATACCCTTTTCTACTCCTAGGGGGCCACTGAGCCTAGGATACCTTCCCCCAAGCACATCCGGGGCATCTGATTATATTTTGGCCCCCATCAATCTGCTATTGGGACTATGGATAATTTTAGTATATCTTGATGTGGTTAATCCCCCTCGCAGTACAATGGTTCCCAGGGAGCCCACTTTTATCGTAGGTTTCCCAAAGGCCATGAGGACAAGGTGACTTTCTAAGCTGTTTTGGTCCGATTGGTACCCATGAGATCCTAGGGCCCTTTCCCAGCAGGACACTCTTCCCCGATCCCTGGGAGCACCTCCGACTCAGTATGGGACCTGTGGATTCCCACCATCCTTCATAAGTTATAAAGACATATCTGTATTTGAACTTTGGCAGAGTTACAAAGGTGCGACTGTCTGATTTGAGCCTTATATGGTAGAACAAACTTGATCATTCAATACCATTTGTCAAGTATATATAAGCTTTTATATTTCTACCTATTACCTGTCCATTCTTTCATGTGGGCTCCGCCAGTCAGAAGTATATGCCCCTAAAACCATCAGATGAGGAGTATCCTGCTAAAGCCACCTGGCCTGCATTGTTCTATTGTTAAGTTTAGTGGGCCTAATTAGTGCGATTAGTCTGTCTCTCTGCTAATAGTCCAAGGTGTAATTATAGTTCCCATTGAATTTCGGAGATTCAAGAGGTAAGGACTATATCCTTCTTACCTTGACCCACTTGGGTTCCAGGCATATTTTAGGCCCAATCCCTTACCAATAAGTCCACTTCTGACCCCTTGAGTGAAGGCCCGGCTCCTTAATGGTTTGTAGACTATCCCTGCTCACTGGCAGCCCCTCTCAAGGTACAAAGGGTCGTCCTGAAGCATATAGTATATTAGCCAGGACCACCTTTCCACAAATTTCTCCTTCTTTTCATTCAGTCTATGTGTTATTTGTTCTAGCCGATAGATCTGTTTAGTTATACCCCACCATTCAGGTATTGTAGGTTTTTTATCTGTCAGCCACAGCTTAGTAATAGTCTTTTTGGCTGCAGTTAACAGTAAGTGTAGGAGATATCTACTATTCGGGTTCCTTAACTCCTGCGGGGTGTCTAGAAAAAGAAACATCTCCCTAGTCAATTGGAGCTGAGGATGAAATATCTCTCTCAGATGATCCTGTAAAAGGTCCCTAAATGGTTTAAGGGCCTCACCCGACCACATGATGTGGGTGTGTGTGGCTTTGGTTTCACCGCATTGTCTCCAGCACTCCGCCGAGGCCGCCCCGGGGTAATGACTGGTTATAACTGGTGTTCTGAAGAATCTTATTAGATTCTTCCATGCAAATTCCCGCCACTGATGGGAACAAGTGACTCGGGCGGCATACTTGCAAGCTCTCTGCCAGTCTTCCTGCATGAAAGGGGTTCCCAGTTCCCCTTGCCACTTTGTGCGGATATTCTCTGTGTAAATTTCTCCCTGCGTGTTTTGGGCCTTATAATAAAGGGAAAGCAATCGGGTTCCCATCCCACCTTTATTTAATTGAAGCTGGACCCCTAACAGTGCAGGGTATCTCTCAGGACAACGGACTACCTCCGGAAGCCCCTGCACGTAGTGCCGGAGCTGTAGGAACCGATAAAATTCCCTATTCAGAATATTAAATTGCTTCTGTATTTCACTAAAAGGCCACATCTCACCTTGAGTCATGATTTGAGGAAGGTATCTCAACCCATATCTCTCCCAAATCCGAAATCCATGATCTAACCGATTAGGGAGAAAATCACTTAGATTCGTTATTGGACATAGTAGGCTCAGAAAAGGGTCTAAGGCCTGGTTTCTTTTAATTTGCTGCCATGCCCTACAGCGAGCAATCAGCCAGGGCTCTTTTGAGACAGGGGGTCCCGTCCTCTGTCCCATATAATAAATGTGTTGAAAATACTCCTCATCTGGCCAAAGATCTTGTTCTATGTGCAACCAGTGTGGCTGACCTACCCCAATCTGCCTCGCCATTATGTGTGTCAGCATTGCTGCGTGATAATATAGCTGCAAGTCCGGTAGTGCTAGTCCCCCCTTCACTACGTGGGAGAGTCAGAATCCTCATCTTGACTCGGGGTTTCCCGCCCAGCCAGACAAACCTGGAGATAAGTCAGTTCCATTCCCCAAAGATTCTCTTTGTTATAAAAGTTGGGATATTCCGGAATAGGTGCAGTGCCCGGGGAAGGGTGACCATTCTTATTAACTCAATTCTGCGGCTCAGAGTGAGGGGTAGTGTGGCCCATGATCCTAGGTCTGTTTTAAGTTGTGCTGTAAAAGGATCATAGTTATTTTTAAAGAACTCTTCATATTTTTTGAGAGATATATACACCCAGGTATTTTAGTTTTGTGAGATTCCACTTACATGGGAGGACAGAGGTAATATACGAAGAAGGAGTGTAATGAAATGTAAGTATTTCTGTTTTTGTTAGGTTCAGCTTATAGCCGGAAACTTGACTAAATTGATCCAGTAGTGTCTGAATGGTCGGAATAGACTGTTCAGGGTTTGTGAGATACAATAGAACATCATCCGCGTACACAGCAATTCGATGCTCCGTACCCCCCATATTCACACCCGTGATGTTTCCTGCCTCTCTTACAGATTGAGCTAGTGGTTCAATGAACACGCGAACAGCAGAGGTGATAACGGACATCCCTGCCTAGTTCCCCGTTTCAGATGGAAATATCTTGAGTGATGGCCTCCCACCTTGACACATGCTTGTGGGGAAGAGTAGATGTTTTGTAGGACCCCTATAAGGGTTCTGTGTATTCCCAGTTTGGCCAAGACCTTATAAAGGAAAAGCCATGATACTCTATCAAACGCCTTTTAGGCGTCAAGGCTTATGAGGACCGATGGGGTGTGCCTACTCGCATCTTATGGGAAATATGTAGAGATACGCTTGATATTATCTGTTGTAGAGCGTTGTCTGACAAAGCCGTCTGGTCTTGTTCTATTAATTCAGGCATTTTCTTGTCTAGACGTTGTCTAGTATATAGCATAAACATCTTGTAATCACAGTTAAGCACCGAAATGGGCCTGTATGCACTACAGAGCTGGGGATTTTCCCAGGTTTAGGGATTACAGAAATAGTTGCGAATGACCATGATGGGGGTGGTGCTTCCCCCTCTAGGATAGAGTTGTACAGGGGCAAAAGGTGTTTTGATAACTGTTGCCTCAGGGCTTTACAAAATTCATTCCCGTACCCGTCGGGACCTGGGGATTTTAGAGTTTTTGTTGTGGAGATCGCTTCCATTATTTCCCCCTCGGTTATGCCGGCACTCAGGGCTTCACTTTGGGCTGCAGCAAGGCGGGGCATCGTTATCCCATTTAAGTATTCCATGATCTGATGTTCAGTAGGTGAGCTTTCTGGGGAGTAAAGGTTGGAATAGTATTCCATAAATGCCTCTGTAATGTAGTGTAGTTTAGTTAAGGTTGGCCCCATTAAGGAGTGACTAAGTGGTGATCGTTGATACCTTCTTTTGTCGGCGTGTCTGGTAGATACAGCAATTAAATGAGCTCGAGGTCCGACCTCTATATTTCTGTCTCAAAATGTTAATGCTGTCTCTGTCTGTTGTAGTGCCAAGCGGTCGATCTCTGCCTTAACCTCCTGAAGCCTGGGAGCACCGTCACATCTCCCATCTTATGTACCATTTTGGAGGAAGTGTAGTTCTCCTCCAGTGTGTTCCTCTCCCCTTCTTTTCGGTTCAGTGCTGTTGTGTATTGTATAATGTGTCCTCTAAGGACCGTCTTTATAGTATCCCAGTGTATTGCAGGTGTGGTATCCATGGGAGGGTTGAATGCCAGTATTTCAGCTAGTTTATCTGAGATATATTCCCTAAACTTCTCTGAGCGTAAGTAATAGGGATTGAGCCTCCACCTTGTGTTTTGTACACATCCTAAATCCCACGTTGAGCTCACCGGCGTGATCTGACAGTGAAATGTCGCCTATCTGAGCATCTCCCAGTTGACCCAGATATTCAGCCTGGGTATAGGTATGGTCGTCAGCGTGTAGGTCCGTGGGTCACTGAGTAATGAGTGTAGTTTCTGGCCCGTGGATGCAGTGCCTCCATACATCAACCCAGCCCACCTCTTTAGTAAATCTTCTGAAAAACTTTGAGCCAGGGTCTGTCTATGGATTCTCAGGTTGGTAGTGTCCAATGTGGGTGTTGTGTCAGTTAAAGTCCCTGCGAGAAGAAGCATACCCTTCGAGTTCTGCAGGATCTTGTCTAAAAGCTTTTTCAGCTGCGGAACTGGTGTTGCAGGGGGAAAGTAAGCACTCGCCAAAGTAACCTGTATCCCATTTAGTGTGCCCTGCACCATTACCAACCTACCCTCTGAGTCAGTGATGGTACTCTGATGTTGAAATGGGGTACATGCCGGAATAATTATTGCCACTCCCCTCCGTCTACCCGATTTAGCAGAAGAACTATACAAAGTTCCCCTACTAAGCTTGGCCAGCTTGAGGTGTTCCCCAGGGCCCAGGTGCATCTCCTGTAGATATATCAGATCCGCCTTGCTCCTACGGAGATAAGTTAGGACCCGGGACCTCTTAACTGGCGAAGTTATACCATTTATATTCAAGGACAGCAACCTAACTGGAGAATGAGCCATTTTAACTCAAAGGTGGCCCCGCTGGCTGGGAGGGTACTTCCCTCCTTCATCCAATCGCACAGTGCTAACTACTGCCAATCCTGTACCTGTCATTTCCAACTCATATCCATCCAACAAACATGTAAACATATAACATACAAATAACTCGCAAACTGGCCAACAACTTACATAACTGGTACTTCCAACTATAGGGAACTGTGTCGGTTCCCATGGCAAGGAAAAATCCTTACCTCGAGGCTTCATCACTCAAAGTGATGTCCTCTGACACACTAAGTGTCTGTTAAGAAAAGGATAGAAGGAAGGTGGCGATCCTCCACATAGTTGCATCTGGTCACCTCTTATTCAGTGACCTGAATCGATGGAGTGTGATATTTTATACTGTCCGCATGCCTGCCGCCCACCCCTCTTTTCCCCCCTTCCCCCTTTCTTCCCCTCCCCCACTGTGCCTCTGAAGTCTTCACTCCTCAATGGAAGTCGTGTGAGGATCTTCCATGTTATTTTATTGTATGCTTATGGCCCTGCGTGAGTTGACCTCTGCTCTGTTCTACAGCCCCCGTCCCTGTCAGACCCTCAGCTCCCTGGGTCCAGCGAGGAGACCGAGGATGACCCACATATGTGTGGTCTTTACTTTGGTATTCAGGGTGGGGTCTCTCTGAAACTTACCCCCCCATCTGCGTCTCACCCCACTAGACCAGTGGAACCCGGCGTCCGCTATGGATTTTTAATCCAATGTCCTTATGGCTCCTCCTGTTGAGTCGTAGTTGGGGCTGTGCCCCTCCATATTCCTAATATAGCGTACATCCCTTGAAGCCAACTCCTGCCTCAGTAATTCCAGTTTAACACTAGGGATCCCCCACCCCCTTCCCCTCCCTACACTCCCATCGCTCTTTGTAATATGTCCGGGTTGCACCCCTGGGGTGTTGTTGCTTTACACTTCCCAGACCGCTGTTCCTGGTAAAATATCTGAAACATTATCATTACCCCTCATTCCCCTAATTTTCCCCCTCCCCAGTTGTCCTCCACTGGCTCCCCCCCCCTTTGGCTGTTCCCAGACCTTCCCTAACTCTGGAGCACTGTAAAGGATGCTGTAACAGCATGATCCTTTAATGTTCTATATTTCAGCAGTTTCCTCCGCCGGACCTAAGGTCAGCCAGTCTCCTGAGCCAGTGTAATGTCTCCTGTGAGGCGTAACCCCCCCCTTTCCATCGAATATGCCCAATAACTAGCCCCCACTGCACCTCCATTGGGCACGCCCAATGTCCTCACCACCGCTCTCGATCCCCTCTCCTAGAGCCCCATGGGGGGGCCAGATGTGGCCCTTAAGCTGCCTTTTATCTAAACCCTGGAATGTCCTGCCCGGTGGGTAGTAATGGTCGGCTTTATGTGGCCCATCCTCCTACCTAATCTGGTGATCACCCCCAGGAGCGCAACCCAATATTTTCCGAATGGGGTACCGCGTCCGAAGCGATCCATGGCGGCAGCCTCTCTCCAGGGGTGCAACCCACCCAGGCCCCTAGCACGTGGTTATATCCAGTATATGCTTCCCCGCCAACCATTTCCCTGCAGTCAGTCGCC
Source organism: Neoceratodus forsteri (assembly GCA_016271365.2). Classification (NCBI taxonomy): domain Eukaryota; kingdom Metazoa; phylum Chordata; order Ceratodontiformes; family Ceratodontidae; genus Neoceratodus; species Neoceratodus forsteri. The sequence goes on along the minus strand of CM057453.1, from coordinate 874,042,342 downwards.
TCCTGTCCTTCGGTCCCCTGCACTGTTCCGGTCTCCTTGCGGGAATGCCTGCAAGCGACTTCCGGTTACAGACATCCCAGCGAGTCACAGTGGCTGATATTGTAGTTGATCGAAACAGCGGACCATTTTACAGGTACGCTTCTTAAAACCAATTCCCCCACCCTTATTTCAGTGCAAGAAAAGTGAGCCAGTTCCATCTCGTCCACTATGAGGAGCGAGGCGAGTGGTCCCCAACTTCTTACCAGCTACCTCCTAAATTATCTCTCTCCCCTTTCAGTTCCTGAGTCCCCTACCGATTAATATCCTGGGAGAGAGTTTATCTAGGTTAATGAGTTCATTCCAGACCTCTCCCATGCCTTTCCCGCCCTCCCCTCAGCTCCATCCCTCCCTACCTGTTATCCACTCTAGCAGTATCATGGCCCATTCGAGAGAGCTGTCCAGAGTTCGGATCAACTGACCAGCCCCTCCCTTTCTCAGCCGTAACCTCCCCCCAGAACCCCTTCCCGGGTTCATCTATTTCCCTCTGCGAGATTGGTTGCCTAGACTGGGACAATCCCCTCCTTGCCCCTCCGAAGGCCAAAGCTCGGGCAGTGAGAACAAGCCAGTAATCTCCCAAAAATGCACCCCACCTCCCTCCGTCATGCAGTCAACTCCAAGCGTTGGTTGTGCGACTGACTGGTGGCTCCCCCTTTCCTCTTTCCCAAACTGCTCAGCCCATATTGTCTGGGGAGTTGCTGTCCTGATCCTCCCTCCTTCCCCAGTCTCCCTGATTGTATGGCTTGTACTGGATGATACATCCTGCCCCCAGCTCCCCACTCCAATTCCACTCGCATCCCTCCCTTCCCCTACTAAAACAGTTAGAATATTATTATAACATGGCTTGTTAATGTCTGTCCCTCCTCCCTATTCTCTCTGTATCGAGAGCTTTCAAAGTTCACCTAGGTAGTCCAGCAGCCAAATGTCTCTCCCACATGTGGCTTGATTAATAGTCAGCAAATGAGATTCTACTTGCGGTTTTCATCCCTCGAACCTCGTTGTTCCGAACCGCTCACTCCTGAGGTAGCTTGCTTGTTCATGGCCTCCACTATGTTTTAATCGCCTCAGCTCCTTGGCGACGTCTGGACTCATGTTGTCCCTGCCACATTTTGGGACAGCCTGGATGCAATGGATGCTTCGAGTTAAGTCGCCAGTGAGGGAGAGTCGATTCCTAAGGTTAGCAATTCTTGGGCGCTGAGCGGATTCTCGGCGTCAGTGGGCCATCCTCCAAGAGTACCACGAGTTTGGCGGATGGAGGTCCTAAAGCGTCACTTTGGTATGTAGAGTTCTCATCAGCGGGATAAGGCTTTACGTTTGGCCATTATTTCTGGGGAGTAGTCATTTTCAAAATAGAGCCTACTGCCCGATAACATCACTTCGGGCTTTCCATGCTGTATGTAGCACCATCTCTTTATCCTGGAATCTCAGAAATGCACCAAAATTGTTCTGGGCAGCTACGGAAGCCTCGGGCCCAGTGTTGATGTGCTCTATCAATTTAGAAGCTGATACCGAGGATGGAATTGACAGCAGCTCCCTTAGCGTTTTCTGAATGACTCCTCATCTCAGTTCCTTCCAGCGCCGGGTATTCGAGATCGTGTATATTATTTCTTCTGCTCCTCTCTCGGCGTCCTCTGCTCTATTTTGTAGGGCCGTAATTGTGTTGTGAAGTTGTACTTTGGCTCTTTCAGTCTCAATGTAACGGTGATCTGTCTCAAGGGCCTGTGATTCCACCTCTTCTTGCCGCTTCTCAAGCTTTCCCATGTCCGTACGGAGGGCTGCTGTTGTCAGTCTGATCTCCTTTCTAAAGTCTCGTAACTCGGTTAACATTTGTGACATTTGCCTCTGCAATATCGTAAAGAAGTTTGAGTGCTCTCCGTAGTATCTGTGAAATAAGCGAGGTCTCACGATCCCTCGCTCTCTGAGCCATCCTCCTGTAATCGCTCCGCATCTGGCAGGTCTGAAGCTTTAGTTTTCACTCGATCATTTTTTTTCCCCATATTGAACCTCCCTCTGTACTTTCCTCTGGTTTTTACTTAAATTGGCAGTAATTGGGAGGTTTTTCTGGTGGATCGCGACAGAGCCCTCTAGTTCAGGCTACAACCCGGGGCATGACGTCACCGGAAGTCCCTCTTCTCTCTGTCTTTCTCTCTCTCTCTCTCTCTGTAGGAACCAGACTTTACAGGGAAATGCTGAGAAGTGAAGCTGACGAAATATGATAACTTACTTGACTCTTTTGTTAACTTAAACTTTTAAATTATTTCCCAGCCTTTTACAAATCAAGCTTACTATGTGCACTGAATGGAGGCTGATGGCTTGGATAAAAAAAATATGTATTTCTTCTTAAAAATTGAAAAAGTTTACTAACTTCATAGTGGAACTATACATCAGATATTTCAGTAGAGAGAGTACATTTTCAAAATACACCATTACATTATGTCTCCTATCAGTTTCCAAACAAGTTTTGAAGAAGGATGTACCAGAGTCTATATTATAAAGTAAATCTAGCTGCTAAGAAGAAAATTTGTTTCCAATATTACAGAATTAGCCCAATATAGTGATACCTTGACAAATTGAGTAGCGCACCTAGATAGATAGATAGATCGATAGATAGATAGCTAGACAGACAGATAGATAGACAGATAAAAACTTAATTTTTATACAGGAAAATTAGTCATTAGGATTTATACAATCCTGTTAACAAGACAGTCCTGCACCTAGGATATAACGAAGTACCAAATAAAGTAAGAGTTAAATGAGAGAGCCTCAAAGGTAGACAGATTGGGTGGAGAAGGGGCAGTAAATAAGTCCAAGTAGTGATCAAGAGATACACTAAGATAAGGGGAGATAGCAGGGAATGAAAAAGAGAAAGGGGGAAGGGGAAAAAGGGAAGGGGGGGCTTCCTCCCAGGTCGCCATCCTGCAGCATAACCAATCTAATGATCTAGATCTGTTGCTTTCTATGGTACAAAATCATAATATTGATTGCGTTGGTAGAGAATCCATTTGCGCCACCGATTATCGAAAGCCAAGATAGGGGCCTGCAGCCTAGTTGATACAGGTTCCTGATTGTATACCTCATAAGTCAACTTCCTCCATGCTTCTTTGGCAGGAGGGGTCTTCATAAACCACAGCCTGGTTATCACTTTCTTAGCTATTAGTATAAGGAGCGTTGTTTGTCTATAAAGAATTTTGCTTATCTTAAGTCCTTTTGGAGGGACTGCTGTGAGAATAAATACAGACGTAAAGAGCTCGGGAACTTTGAATATGTCTGTCATATCTGTTATTACCTATTGCAAATTAGGCTGAAGGAGTGGGCAGGACCAGATTATATGCTCTGTGCCCACCGACGTTTGCCCATAATCTCTCCAGCATTTACCCTGCTCCATCCCAATGAATTTGGCTATGATATCAGGAGTCCGGAAAAATCGAGCCCTGGATTTCCAGGTGTACTCTCTCCAATATGTAGTGGAGGAAATCTTTAAGGATGGGAGAACCGTCTCTTGCCATAATTCCTGATCTAGCTCTTGTCCAATTTCCTTGGATCACCGTTTTCTAATATAGACTATATTGTCAGAGGAGTATTCTCTTAAAGCCTTATATAAATTGATGATCAGATGGTATTGATCACCACCCCCAGGTGAGAAATTACCATTTTCATCATTCTAGAGGGGGATTCTGTGATTTTGGACAGGGCTTCTTCATGACTTTGCAGTAGCCGTTTCAAAGCAAGATATGTAGAGAGTTCAGTAGCCAGCAGTTTATAAGCAGCATGGAGTGATGTAAATGACTGGATGCCTGTAGGCCCTAATAATTGATACATGAAGCAGAGATGATAGGGTGCCCATCTTCGGAGAGATGCGGGCAGTTGAACGGGGAAGAAGCTTGAATTATAAGCTAAGGCTCGTAGATAAGTCCTTTTAGTCAAGGAGAACAAATAAAGAAAAATATGTATTTCTGAAATCACTGACTGTAACCTACAGAATATGTATGTAATGTTCATCACTGCTGAGACTGATGGAGTGCATAGTATTATATGGGCCAGGTATTTCATTTGTTTTGTTTGATCCTCAAGCCCACATCTCCTTAACACTCCCCCCAACAACCACCACGCACATTTGTATCTAAACTTGCTCTGTAAACCAACAGCATGAGTGCAAAACTGGAACAGCTTTGTGCCTTATCCATTCGAATCACATAACCTGTCATTCATAGAAATGTAGCCCTCCCTCTCCTTGTCTAGGGGCATGAATGGAATATGTCCGTGGGAAGGGGGCACCCACAGCAGCAGAAACACTTCCAGTGGCCATGTAAACCAGGCCCAGATGTCACACACAGGGTCCCTTTTCCTCACTGGTGCTGGATGAAAACAACAGGTTAATGCATATTAAACAGTTCCTTTCAATAATGGAATGCCCACACTGAACCTGAAGAAACAACAGGGAGCCCAAATTTATAAAACACATTCACACATAGCTCTGGGGAGCATCAGTTAAGTAGTGGGAAACATATTCAGCTTTCACATGGCCGGTATGGCCATAATTGCAGTTTTTACCTGGCCCAAGGAGGTCACACAGTCTTTAGGGCAGCATTAACTTGGGACCCCTATGGTTGCAAACATTTGAAGGCAGCACAAGTCCCAGAACAGTTCACAGTGCCTAACAGCCCATTATTCTTCACAGGTACCCAGACTCTCAATAATCCTCATCTTTCTCTCTATGTACTCACTCAGCGGGTTCCCCTCGGAAAATGCAGTCCTCGCAGCTTGGGGATGTGTGGATTCCCTCATGACCCCTGCATCATTTCCCAAGACTGGCAGCAACTATCCTTGAATTGAGAAGGGGGACATGTCCCACGGAGCTCCAAATCAGCTCACTGTCCAGATACTACACTCCTTGCCACATTCTTGTCTGGTATCCTGTGTACAAGGCGACTGCAATTGAGCGCTTTCAAACAAGGAGACTCAATCACAGTGCCTGTGCACAGGACTACCTGGCAGGGTAGCGACCAGATATGGGGGGGTAGGCAAATATAGTGACAGGATGTCGCTATGTATATACACGTGTGCAGGGAGGGAAGGGGAGGGACCATGCCGTGCGACAGGCGGATGGGGAGGGAGGGATTGTGGGGTGTAGTGTGGCAGTGGGCCGCTGAGCTGGCAGTGTGGCATGGTGGGTAGGTGGCAAGCTGGGGTTGGGAGGTGCTGGGTTCCAGTTCTGGCGCGATCATGTTTTTGTGCCAGGTCAGGGGCTTTTTTATTTTTTAAGTTTTGCACACACACACACACACACACACACACACACACACGACATACCCCGGGTTGAAAATCCTTTAGTGGGGGGTGAAACACAACCCAGCATAACGTAATATCGAGTGCCCTCTTGAAGTTCACAGGACTGTACATCGGCCAAAATTAATTTTCGACAATGTACACTTGCCCAAATGGCGATCACTATTCCACGATCGCCGTTATCACATGGAACCTTCTTGTCCACAGGATCCCTGCACAACTCAGCGCAGGCTGCTAGGGCACTCTGTGACTTGCGGCTGCTGGCTCCCCTCTCAACTTTAGCAGCCCTCAAAGATACTATGTGGCTTGTGGCTACTGGCTCCAACTTCTTCCTCTGTGTGTCCCCAAGTGACACCAGCTGGGGGCCGGAGCGGGCAATTGACCCACCCAGCCCTGACTCACTCTCACCCCTCGCTGCTCACTCCTCTGACTGGAATGCTCCCTCCTGCCTAAACTGATGGACTTTATCCTCCCATGCACCCATGGTGACCTCCTGACCCATGGAAGGCTCCACCCAAGTGTTGAGAAGAATTAACGCTTTCCTCTACTGGACCAAATTAGGCCACAAAAATCCAGGGAGGGTGGAACAAAACTAGTAATCTCCCAAAGGGGAGGTTACATAAACATAGAAACTGACAGCAGATAATGACCGCTGAGCCCATCTAGTCTGCCCATTTTTAATTATGATCACTTTTGCTGCAGACCCAACTTGCCCTACAGCACTGTCTCTTCAACCCAACTCCTTCCTCCGAGGATTCTTTTGTGCCTGTCCCAGGCATTTTTGAAACCCGCCACTGGTTTCACCCCCACTGCCTCCAGTGGAAGGCTGTTCCAGGAATCCACCACCCTTTCTATGAAGAAGTACTTCCTCACATCTCTCCTGAATCTACATCCTTCCAGCTTCATAGCAAGACCCCTTGTTCTACAGCATCTTTTTCTCTGAAACATATCTCCCTCCTGTACCTTATTAACCCCCAAGAGGTATTTAAAGGTCTTCATAACATCCCCACTCTACCTCCTCTCCTCCAGAGTGTACATATTGAACTCTCAGTCTCTCCTCATAGGGCTTCTGATGCTAACCTTTCACCATTTTGGCAGCCCTCACCTCTCTCCTTGCTGCTTTCTCCTTTTTCCAACTATTTCCCCTTCCACACCTTTCTCTTTTGACTGCTCATTTTTCCCTTCTTTCTTTGCTAACCCCCTGCTTCGTTGAATAACTTGTGTCCTGGTAGGACACTCTCTCCCTTTGGGATCTCCCTACTCTCTATCTCAGCTTGTGGTGGCCCACTTTCTGCCTCCCATGTTTCTTCCATCACCCCGGCTACATTAAATGTCCTTAGAAGTAACATTTGAATCATCCACTGAGGACTGTGGTTCCTCCTGGATGAAAGCAGGCTATCACCCCGGTATAGGTTCTTATCCTTCCAGGTTAGCACACAGTCCCCAGTGTAAACATATCTCTCCTTCCTGAACCATTCCTTCTACCATTACTTGAAGGCCTTGGTGAGGAGCTCCCTCTCCTTCCACATATATTATAACACGCACTCACCACTCACATTTTAAACACATGGGAAACACAGAATCAACCAGATAAATGATCTACTTTTAGCAAACATTATGTTTACACACGGAGATGACTACGGCAATTTATCTTTACATTTAAGGCCATGAAACACCCTTGTCAATTTAATGTATTAGCAGCCGTAGTGGCTCTGACCAGAATTTGTTTTTTTAATATTGCGGCTGATACCAGTTGGTTGGTATTGTTCTGAATAATTTGAGGAATATGGTCTTGTATTAGTGTTATGAATTGTTTGTCTTTCAATGAGGATGTATTAAAGTGCCAAAAAGCATTCTTTTTCAATTTGCCAAGATCTATCTTTAACAGTAATGAATGGTGGTCTGATAAGATCTGCGGGCTATAAGACATATCTCTAACAAGAGCAAAATGTTCACACGTGACAAAAAAATAGTCAATCCGCGAATAACTGTTATGATGACCAGAACAGTAGGAGTAGGCCTACTGTTTGGGAAATAGGTGAAGCCAAACATCCCACTATACCCAGTTGTTAAAATTTATTTTGCAAATATCGCACAGCATTAGATGCTCTGTGTTTAAAAGGATTAATCATATCTAGGTCTAAGGAAAATAACAAATTGAAGTCCCCTCACAAAATGAATTTCCCTCGGAGCAAGTCTATTAATTTACCTGAAAAGGTCCTAAGTACTGGCACTGGGGAATTTGGGGGCAGATAAACATTTACTAATGTAACCTCATGTCAATAAAGAAAACCATGCAGTATCACAAAATGTCCCTGTGTATCAAAGTAAGAGTTTTGCATTTCAAATTGAGTAGCAGTTGGAATAATAATAGCTGTTTCCCTCTTCTTGCCAATGGGGTGAGAAGATACAAATACTTCATAACAATTTCCCCATTGGAATTTCATATGCGTTGTGTTCGATAGGTGTGTCCCTTGGATAAAATAAACATCTGCTGGGTTTTTCCTCAGATAGTGCATGAACTGTGTGTGTATTTAATTGGATTATGTAGGCCATTAATATTCTGCAAAAATATTTTAACAGGTATAGATGTCATCATGTCCAAATGAAAGAATCTGCCACCACTGAAAAGGAGGAGGAGACACCCCTGATCCATTTAAGAACATCCACAACCATAGCCCCCACCCGGCCATCCGGTAGGATCTAATGCAGCAGGCAGAATGAGATGAAGGCCACCCCAATCCTGATCCCTCCCCTGCTCACTTTCATCCCCTTTTAGGTTAACATATTGCAATAAAGTATACCTCTGACAGAACCTTAACTGTGTGTGCTTCATTTTTATAAATAAAACAAATAGAATAAAATAAATCAAAATTTGGGTAACAAACAGTCTAAAATACCGGGTACCTATCCCAGCCTTAACATACTCCAGCCAGGAGTAGAAACAATTAACAGAAAACAAGGAGACCCGTGGCCAGGTCAAAGGGAAACAATGAACTATGTACACAGTGACTTCCATATTTTGGGAGGACCAAATCCACCACCCACAGGTCCCCAGTAAATGGTGCCAACATAGTGGACCACTTCCAGGGCAGGAGGTAAATCCAGCTCCATGAGTGAGTGGGGCCTCCTGTGGGATGAAACAGTCCAAACTAAGAAACAGCAAACTGACAGAAAAAAATCTGATAAAGCCTGGGAAACGCCATGGGCGGACTCGGCTGTCCTACCATGGTATCTCCTTCCTCCAAAAATAAAGTTAATATGGTGGCACAATCCACCCCCCAGAGGATTCCTAAATAGGAAATGAGTAGACCATTGCCAAGAGGCCTTGTTCCTGGAGACAGAGCTAAGCATATATTTAGTACACCACACCCCATTGTTTGTTTTTGTTTGTGTTTTTTATTAACATCTCAACAGAATAAGGTTACTGTATAGTAAATTTAAAATGTATAGCCAAGGAGCATGCCCAGGTGCGATCTCTAAGTAAGCAGTTGAAAGCCAATGAAGCCATAACTCCAGAAAGCTTCCATTACTTTACTGTGGTGCACTCAGAAATAGTGGCAGAGGCTGAGCCAGACCTGTGTAGCTCATTGATTTGATATATCTGTTGAGGTCAGCAGACCCAGACACCACATATAAAGCAGAAAGTGGAAGCCCCTATGACTTCAAGTAAAGCAGTAGAAACATAAGAGGTCTAGAAGCTCACACATTACCCAAAATGCAAAACTTCTGCCCCTCCCCCCAGGTATCCTAAGGGATGACTCTTCTGCTAACCTGAGATACCAGAACTTTGGCAAAAGAATCCACCTTGTAAAAAACAAGCAAAGAGTTATTAGCATGGTAAAGCAACCGGGAATACAGAGTATAGTCCCTCCAGTGGTACAGAGATGTTAAAACAAACAGACATTCATAAAGTAGTAATGGAATATTCAGGAGGGTATTAGCAAACTCAGTCTCTCCCCCATAGAAATAAAACCCAAGAGTACATAACTGAAGATATCTAGCAGTTGCAGTCTGGTACCACCACTGAAATTACAGTCCAAATGAAAGGCAAAGTTAAATGGCACAGAAAGGCTGAACTGGCCTCCCGGGCTGCAATGATTATTGTACTTCCATTCTCTGAAGTGGGGTCAAGAGTTTGAAGTACCCCAATAAACGTAACAATAAACTGGAAATTCAAGGGAGACATATAACTGAAATTGTAAGTCTCCATTGGGCACAGTTGGTGCTATAAAAGTCAAATCCCCACCACAGCAGGGAAGTTCACCAGCTAGTAAAGCAGGCAGTCCACCAACAGGAAATAACAGTGGAGTATGGAGTTTTAAACTTTAACTTATTGGAGCGTCGGTAAGGAAAGAGCTAAATGTATTCCCGCCATAGTTTCTGAATCATTGAAACACAGTCATTGTCCATAAAGATACGATTAGTACTGTAAAAGATCTCTTGCTTGGACCAGACTGTTTGCAGAATTTTATCTTTAATAGCAAAATTAAGGAAACGAATGATGATAGAATTTGGGGGGGGTATCCAGAGAGGGCTTTGATCTTAAAGCTCTATGCGCCCTTTCTATGTCAATTGGAAACTCCATCTTGAGTTCCAGAGACATGGGGAGTAACTAATCCAAAAATGCCACCATGTCCTTGCATTCTCTTCATTCTCAGGGATGCCATAAATTTTTGTTTTGTTGTTTGTTTTTGTTGACCCAGTAAGCCCACTGGGCCTAGAAGTCCCTTTTTCAGGGGCGACGGGGGGGAGGGATACAGACGGTAAGGAACTGAAATTGAACCAGATTAAGCTGTTGCTAGTATTTTTAGTGAATGAAGGAAATTTGGCCTGGACACCAGGGATTTTCCCCTACTCATTTCGATAAGTGCCATGGGATCTTTAACATCCACCTGAACTACCACCAATCCAGGCAGATGGGACCTTGGTTTAACGTCTCATCTGAAAAACAGCACCTCAAGAGCGCAGCACCCCACCCTCGTGCTGCACTGCAGTGTCAGTATTGGGATATTAACCCAAGTACCAGATGTGGGAACTGAACCCACAGGCCTCTGATCTCCAGGCCTCAGAGGCAAGGGTGCTACCTACTGAGCCACTGACACTGAAATGCATATGTTTTCCCTCCAAGAATGATTTTCAGCATCTTCTTGCTTCAAGAGATTTGAAGTTGGGTCTCAGCTATAGTGGTGATCGCTTTTTCAGGGTTATCAAGCCTGGTCATATTTTTAGAGACCTGCTAGTCCACCTCTGACACCCATTACTGCAAAGATACCATATCAGATCGTAGGGGGGTGACATTCAAGGGGGGAGAAATGGCAGAAACAGGGGGAAGGGATGACAGATGGGGAAATCATGGAGGTCAGGAGGGGTTTGAAGGCACTGAGGGTGAACAAGGCACCAGGCCCAGATGGCATCCACCCCAGGGTACTGAAGGAGCTGGCAGAGGTCCTTGAAGGACCTTTGGCAGACCTATTTAATGCCTCACTACATTCAGGGTGTGTACCTCATGACTGGAGGATGACTCATGTAGTGCCCCTCCACAAGAGTGGCCCCAAGGATGAACCGGGAAACTACAGACCAGTGAGCCTCACATCCATCGTGGGTAAGCTAATGGAGACTATCCTGAAGGAGAGGCTGGTGGCCCTCCTAGAGGCCAAAGGACTACAGGACAGCAGACAGCATGGCTTCATATGGGGCAGATCCTGCCAAACCAACCTGGTGGAGTTCTATGACTGGGTAACTAGGCAACTGGACAGGGGCCATGCAGTGGATGTCCTGTATCTGGACTTCAGTAAGGCATTCAACTTGGTGCGCATGGAAGGCTGGGAAGTAAGTTAGTAGGCACAGGAGGCGGGTGCAGCTGGTGAGATGGATAGGAAACTGGCTTCAGGAAGGCAAGAGGGGTGGTGGTGGGTGGGGAGCTCTCACACCCAAGGGTAGTACAAGCGGTGTTCCACAGGGCTCAGTGTTGGGACCAGTGTTGTTTGGGATATTCATTGCAGACATATCATGGGACATCAAGAGTAAGATCAGTCTGTTTGCTGATGATACCAAGGTAGGAGCAGTGGTGGATGACCTAGGGGGATGGCAGGGGTTGCAGGATGATCTGATAAAGCTTGAGACCTGGTCAGACACCTGGCAACTGGAGTTTAATGCCAAAAAGTGCAAAGTGCTGCATTTTGGGATGAAGAACCCAAGGAGGAGTTACCAGTTGGGGGAGTGCAGCTAGTCCAGACAGAGGAGGAGAAGGATCTGGGGGTGCTCATTACAGGGTCAATTAACAACTCGGCACAATGTAGGAATGCAGCTGCAAAGGCCAACAAAATGCTGGGTTGTATAGCAAGGGGTATATCCTCGAGGAGGGAAAAGGTGATTCTGTCACTGTATAGGTCATTAGTTAGACCGCACCTGGAGTACTGCATGCAGTACTGGTGCCCATATCTGAAGAGGGACATTAAGTCACTGGAGGGGGTGCAGTGCAGGGTGACAAAGATGATCAAGGTGCTGGGGTACTTATCATATGAGAGGAGGCTGAGAGAGTTGAACATGTACTCACTGGAGGAGAGGAGGGACGGGGGGACATGATTGAAACCTTTAAGTACATGAAAGGAATAAACAAGACAGGTACAGAGGGGCTGTTCAAAGTAAGGGAAGGGAGGGACACCAGGGGCCATGATACGAGACTGGAGGGAGGAAGGTTCTGGAGGAGAGGAGACACTTTTTACAGAGAGGGTGGTGTCTGGGTGGAATGTGTTACCTGCAGAAGTGGTATCAGTAGAACTGTGGACTGCTTCAAAAGGGTATGGGACAGGACAAGGGGGAGGGTTAATGAAGGGGAAGGGTGGAAAGGAGGGGCAGCTGCATAATAAGGGGTGCTAGCTGCACATTCGAGCAGACTTGACAGACTTCTAGGCCTTTATCTGCTGGCAAATTTTGTATGTTCGTATTTCTTTTAGTGAATCTTTCATTTCTGCATGAAATTACTGTATTTTTTTTAAGGATAGTTTTTAGCAGAATTTTTTGTGAGGTTTGCCTGGTTGGTTTTATAATTACTTTGCTGTCCAGGCATAAGGCCTTGCCCAAAGTAGTGGAAGTTTCTGAACTGGACCGTAGGCTGTCTCTACAGAGACACCTTTACAAAAATGTCTTTGATGCCGACAACATCAACACATCGCTGTTAAGTTCACATGGCACCCAGGCAGTCTTTCCCGAGGTTCCGCACCCCCTCCCTGAATCAGCTCCAGACTCGGAGTCGATGATATTAAGTTGGGAGGTGTGGGGGGCACAGCCCCCCAGAAAAAAAACACCTTTGTCCTCCCACAGCACAATGCCAGCCACAATTGCGATTGACATAGTGGTGTCGAGGAAATGTTGTATCAACAAGAAATTGTCTATGTGGCGTCATGGATCTGAATTGAACAATCAGCTTTCAACTCCATCTCCATCCTCCAGTATAAGTTGAAATTAAGTTCTTCTACCTTTCACCACCGGTGCAACAGCCTGTTAGAAATATTTTAAGATGTATTTTAATAATAATAATAATAATTTTTATTTTTATGGTGCCTTTCGAATACCAAGGCACCTAACAAATTTAAAATTAGAAATCAAACATCAACAAACATGAATCATATAAAATCAGCAGTATCATCATGCCATCAATCAATCAGTCATCGAATGCCTGGTGCCATAAAAAAGTTTTTAAAGCTTGCTTAAATCCCTCCATAGTTGTGCACTCCCATAACCGACGGGGTAGAGAATTCCAGAGGGTTGGGGCTGCATACATAAATGCTCTAGCCCCAGAAGATTTCAAACACACCTTTGGAATCTCCAGCAACCCTTCGTTGGCTGAGCGGAGTGATCGCCCTGGGCAGTAGGGGACCAGGAGCTCTTTCAGGTATTCCGGGCCTAGTCTGTGTAGAGCTTTAAAAGTCAGAAGACCGACTTTGAAGGTAATCCGCCACTGTACTGGTAGCCAGTGCAGACCGTGTAGCACCGGTGAAATATGACAGGACGGAGACGATCCCATCAAAATCCGGGCCGCTGTATTCTGCTCCAGTTGCAAGCGGCGGATTTCCACCCCAGGAAGCCCTAGGTAAAGGGAGTTGCAATAATCGAAGTGTTAGGACACAAAGGCATGGACCAGAGTAGGAAGATCACTGGATGGAACCAGATGCTTAATCCTGGGGATATTCCTTAGATGATAAAAAGAAGATTTGACGACAGCCGACACCTGCGAATGCAGGATCAGCCCTTCATCAAAAATTATCCCCAGGTTTTGCATCTGTTCAGAGGTCGGGAGTGATAAGCCACCAAGAAAAAATCCAGAGGGAAATCCAACCCCCAACCCCCTATCCGGCGACCTGGGTCCACAACCAGCACCTCAGTTTTTTCCGAGTTCAACTTCAACCAGCTGGAATCCATCCACTCCTGGATTTCTTCGAGACAGCTATTAAAGACCGAGACAGCTCCATCCTGGTCAGGTGCAAAAGAAAGGTAGAGCTGGGTATCATCAGCATAGCAGTGAAACCTCAGCCCATACCTTCTTACAATGTCTCTGAGGGGCAGCATATACACCACGAACAACATGGGGGACAACACTGAGCCCTGAGGTACCCAACACAACAGAGAAACTGGGTCTGAGGAAAAAAGCTCAGACACCACTCTCTGAGTTCTTCCCATGAGGAATGATGTAAACCACCTGAGGACTGTATCCGACAGTCCACAGGTGTACCTCAGATGACCAAGTACGCCCCATGGTCCACAGTGTCAAATGCTGATGAGAGATCCAGAAGAACCAAGATAGAATGGCTCTTCCGATCTCTAGCCATCAGGAGATCATTGAGCACCTGAACCAGCACTGTCTCAGTACTATGTCTCTTTTGAAAACCGGATTGGAGGGGTTCATAGATATTATGAATGGTCAATGGTCCTCCAGCTGTGCAGCCACTACTTTCTCAATCGCCTTCCTTAAAAAGGGAAGGTTAGAGATTGGTCTGTAGTTTGCATGGCAGTCTGGGTCCAAAGAAGCTTTCTTTAAGAGTAGTGTCACCACCACCTCCTTCAGGGAGCTGGCAAACTTACCAGATTCTAAGGAGCAGCAGACTATCCACGCTAGGACTGGACTGATGGAATCAATACAATCCAAGATCAGGGAAGTTGGTCCTTGGTCCAAACTACAGCACGTAGGGTGCACATTCTAGATGATCCACATGACATCCATGAACTCCAGTCAGTTGAAGGTACTCCAGGAGAGCCGAGGAGCAGTGGCCTCATGCTGATCCAACGCAACGCCCATAGAGTGTGCAGGTTGGAGTGCCGCCCTGATGTCAGCCACCTTAGTTGCAAAGAATTGAGCAAGTTCATCGCACTCCATTTGCAAAAAGGCTTTCCAGACTTGTAGACAGGCTGGGTTGCACAGTCTATCCACAGTTTGAAACAGCTGAGCTAGTCGATTCTGAGCAGCTGCAATCTCCCTGGACAGGAACTCTGCCTTCTTACGGGTGATTGCAGATTGATAGGCTTGATAATTGTCCACCAATCTAAGGTGGTCGGCATCAAGGGTGGATTTCCACCAGCAACGCTCTAACCTTCGTCTTAGTCACCACATCTCCCTCAGAGTCCCATCAAACCATGGGAATCGAGGGCAAAGGGAGAGAGGATGAACTCGGACTGGAGCAATGAGATCCAGAGCCACCGAAATGATTGAGTTATAGGCCATCACGAGGGTCTCTGTGTCATTGTTTGCCACTGGGAGGGACGATAGGTCAAGCACTGCCGCTAGGCCTTGAGAACTTACATCTCGTAAAGAACGGTACCTAACCATCGCCACAGGGGTAGGCCTACAAAGGGGGGTGCTAAAACTAAACCCCACAGTGTAGTGATCGGACCACCCAGCTGGTTCCACCCCCAAGTCAGAGGCTTCGATCCCTAGGAGGAAGACTAAGTCAAAGGAGAGTCAATATTTATGAGTAGCAGTGGTAACTACCTGTGTGAGGCCCAGAGATGTCATCAACTGGAGGAAGTGCTGTCCAAATTGCGAGAGTTCATTGTTGATCCAGGCGTTGAAGTTGCACAGAACCATCAGTCTGGGCTACTCAAATGCCATATCGACGACGAAGTCTGCAACTTCCTGAAGGAATTGCTTCTCATCGCCGGGTGGACAGTAGATGAGGGCGATCCAATAACCTACACCTGCTACTACGGTGCACTTAAATGACTCAGTCTCCTCAACTGGTACACTTGTGAGGTTAAGTTCGGTCTTGAAACAGACGCACCCACGATCAATCTCGGGTGGTGAATCACGAGTACCAGCCGGAGTTAAAACCTCAAAAATGGGGTCAGAGTTCTCATCCAGCCAAATCTCGGTGATGCAAGCCAGGTCCACCATTTCAACAAGATCTGCAATAATTGCAGTCTTGTTTTTAATGGACCTGGCATTGCATAACAACGCCCGAGTTGGACGAACCTCTCGGGCTGCCCGAACCACCTGCTTACCACAATCCATAGTGCCCTTGGGTATGGAAACCAGACATGGCGGACCATGTTCTGGGTTCCATTGTGCCCCAGGGCATCTTCTGGATCTTACCACCCCTGAATCCAACCTCGTTAGGGGTTTTTCTATGAAGTTGAGAGACAGCTCCTGTTTCCAGCTGCTTCAAAGGCCAAGATGTTACCAGAAGTCATCACAGTCTAGCATTATTCTTAAGATGATAAAAGCAGTTCCTAACCACAGAAGGTGCCTGTGAAACAAATGTCAACTGTCCATGAAGAACAACTCTCAGACAATGAACCTCATCTGCCGCCTAAAGATGCACCCCCCCCCAAGGAGGGGAGAATCAGGCCACCATGCATGCTGATATCTGCTTCTCTGAGCCCACCACCAGCTACTTGCTCTCAGTTGGGTTCAGAGCCAGCTAACTGGAGGCCATCCAACCCCTGATTTCCTCCAAGCAGTGTTCTAACCTCAGAACAGAAGATGTCAAGAGCAAAAGACACATGCAGCTTGGTGTCATCTGCATAGCAGTGGAACTCAATGCAGTAGTGCCTAATGATCTCTTCCAGTGGCAGCGTATACAAGAGACATGTCAATTTGTTCCAGACAATTTGGTCCTTGACAATTTGCTCCAGAGATAATTGGGTCCCTGAAAAATTCATTCCCTGAGAATTTGCTCCCATGATATATTGTACTCAGCTTGAACATGAATGACAGCAGGCCTGCTAGTTTTGAAGGCCTCGAGCATAATGGGTCATCCAGCAGGTCAAATGGCACCCACTTGGAGGTAATATAATAATATGTATAGTGGGAACAAATTGTTGGTGAATGAATTTGTCAGGGACCTAATTGTCTCTGGAGTGACTTGTCTGGAGTGAATTGTTGAGGAGCAAATTATCTGGAGTGAATTGATATGTATATGTATATACAGTGACAACAAGACAGTTGAATACACAGAACCTCGGGGGAACATCACAGTTAAGGGCAATCGGTCATGATCGACGAGAACCGAGTACTACCGACTACTCTCTACCATTAAGGAAGGACCAGAACTATCATAAAATAGTTCTGGACAACCCTCCATGCTCCCCAGGTCTGGCCAACAACATTACATAGTATCCACAGATACTCCCCCAATACAATCGGAGGTCGCGAGGGCTTCCTGAAGCTGCCCTCCCTCAGAAAACACAGCAGCTACTCTCCCAATGCAAGTGGAGGTCACGAGGGCTCCCTGAATCTGCCCTCCCTCAGAAAACACAGCAGCTACTCCCCCAGTGCAAGCGGAGGTCACAAGGGCTCCCTGAATCTGCAGTCCCTCAGAAAACACAGCACCTACTCCCCCAGTGCAAGCAGAGGTCACAAGGGCTCCCTGAATCTACAATCCCTCAGAAAACACAGCAGCTACTCCCCCAGGGCAAGTGGAGGTCACGTGGGCTCCCTAAAGCTGTCCTCCCTCAGAAATTACAGCAGCTACTCCCCCAATGCAAGTGGAGGTCACGAGGGCTCCCTGAAGCTGCCCTCCCTCAGAAAACACAGCAGCTACTCCCCCCCCCCAATACAACTGGAAGTTGCAACGGCTCCCTGAAGCTAGCCTCCCTCAGAAAATACAGCAGCTACTTCCCCAATGCAAGTGGAGGTCACGAGGTCTCCCTGAAGCTGCCCTCCCTCGGAAAACACAGCAGCTACTCCCCCAGTGCAAGCGGAGGTCATGAGGGCTCCCTGAAGCTGTCCTCCCTCAGAAAACACAGCAGCTACTCCCCCAGTGCAAGTGGAGGTCGTGAGAGCTCCCTGAAGCTGCAATCCCTCAGAAAACACAGCAGCTACCCACCCCCCCCATGCAAGTGGAGGTTGCGAGGGCTCCCTGAAGCTGCATTCTCACAGAAAACACAGCAGGTACGAAAATACAGTACAGACTGCAATGCAGAGGCACTTGAAAAAAATGGCCACTTGCCCGCAACTAAACTCAGAGGACTATTGTTTTGATGCCATTTTTTGAATTAGCTGGCAGACTTTAAATGTCGGTGCAGTACAGGAGATAGTTTATTTCGTCTTTAAATCTACACCATCTGTCTTTTAACTAAGGTCACACCGGGAGACGAGCAACTTGTTGCTCACCATGCCTTCCTGGTGAAACATTTCAATAAATAAATAAATATGCCCACTGCCTTAAATTGTGCTGAGTAGAATTTAGTGCCTTTAAATATATTGTTTAGACTTGCTGCAACTCTAAACTGTGCTGAGCAGAACTGAGTGCCTTTTAAAGTTAATGTTTAAAGTTTCTGCAAATCAATTCAAACTAGTGCGGAGCAGAATTGAGTGCTTTTTAAAGTTTCTGCAAATCTGCTGCCTTAAGCTATGCTGAGCAATATGACTGCCTTTTAAATTCCTTGTTTAGGTGATTCACTGTGCCTGTCTCTGTTCCTCCCCCAGACCATCCCCATTCCCCTACCTTATTTAATACTGTCCTTTCGTCTCTTTCCTCTCCACAGCTACTCCTCCAATGCAAGTGAAGGTTGTGAGGGCTCCCTGAAGCTGCCCTCCCTCAGAAAACAGCAGGTATGAAAATACAGCACAGACTGCAATGCTGAGGCACTTGAAAAAAGTCTGCTTGCTTGCAACTGAACTCAGAGGACTGTTGGCCTAGCCGATGCTATGTGTCGGCTACCCTACCACCCCCACCACCACTCTTGGTGAGCAAACACTTACATAGGAAGGTTCACATGCTCTTCTTGGTGAGAAAACACTTATATATGCAACCCCCAGGTGGCACTGTTCCAAGGGCTACTACCCCTGCCTGCTTAACTGCTAACAGGTTGAGGGGCCTAGGTTCTATGGCAGGGGCCTCCACCCAGAAGTCAGGGTTTACATTAGTTAGACTAACTTAGTCACAGCCCTCTGGGACACTGAGACCCCCTTTTATCCCGACTAGTGGCCCACACAATACACCATGAGTATCTTCACTATTTACACTTAACCCCCCAGGACTGGATCTGTTAGCTTGACTCTGGGGACCCCTTGTAAAACAAGATGATGCAGTACACTAGCCACAGTACAATACTTTAACATAAATGAACACCACAGTCAATGTAACTTTGCTGAAACAAACAGATCTGATTTATTTAAGGAATTGTAACAAGGAAAGGGGAAATCAGGTTAATTAGGTTAGACACATTAATCATCACAATACTGTGCGCATATTCAGAGTCCCAAAATGTCACTTTCACTGGGTACCCAGGATGGCAATGGGCTAGCCAGGATCGGTGCAGCTGGTTGGGGCCCTATGATGGAAAAACACTTGCACAATACCCAATTGTAATCCGGAGCTGGTTGGCTCAGTTCATGAAGAAAGACAGAAAAGAAATCAGATGGAACACTTGCAATTTTGATAATCAGATGGCAGGGAGCTACCCTGATTAGTACTCACAGATTCACTGCTGAAAACTGAATGGAATGCAGATTGTCCTGGGTTGCCAGGAGAAACAGAATAGCTGGCCCAGCCCTTGTGGCAGGGCTCACTTGCACTCAACACAGGCAGATGCAGTCCAAGTGATGCTGGTTATGACTTCCAGCTCACTGCACATTTTATATGTACACAGAATACTACCAGGCAAGCAGCTGGCCACTTCAGAAGATTGAGCCTGGCTACAGAGGCATACTTCTCTGACTCAACCTCAGATTCAGTCCGAACCTTGCTAGGGAATCACACTCCCAGCACAGCACACAGTTCACAAAATGGGGAATTACTCAAATCTCAATCCCCACAAGCACTATGCACATTTATAAGTAAAGGTCACTTACTGTACCAGACCACAGAGTCCTGACAGGCCGATCGAAATTCTGCACACTTTCGGTTTTCTTCAGGTTAAGTCTGGTCCCAAAATGACTTTGGCTTCTTCTTTCACTCTGACAGCTCGGATTCAGTCCAAACAACACTTACTAATGGCTGCAGGCCTACTTTGGGGCCTCACACGCACTTCCTGCACGAACTACTGAGCACAATGGCTGCACGAATACAGAGGGCAGTTTCCCCCTCAGCTTTTAACTTCAAACATGGTTCTCTTCTGCCCCAAACCTCAGGGTACTTCAGCATCAAGGTTCCTCTTCGGGATCTCAGTCTGAGAATCAAGGTTCCTCTTCTTCACTTTCTCCACACTTGGTTGCCCATGATCTAGGCCACAGCAACTGCTTTCCATTTACACACAAAGTTCAGATACTTGGTCCGAGAAAACACAGTCCTTTTCTCTCCCTTCAGGAGAGTTGATGACAGACAGGGCTTTTTCAGGCCTCCCATGCAGTTCCCGTGCTGCCCCATGGGCAGCAGCCCCATGAGCTGCTCACTCTTCCAGCTCCATGCTCAAACTGACTCTCTCAGCAGGCAGTCCGGGCATTTCACCCAAATCCAAAAGGTTTCCATTGGCTGATCCTACTTGTCAGTCACAACAGGCTCCCTCTATTGGTAAAAAAAGGCGCCACGGTCCAAACTACATTTCCCAGAGGCTCTCTTCATACAAGCCCCTTGTGGCTGGCTCCACTTGAGAGTCCAAGTTCTGATTTGCCAGCAGTCTCCATTTTAAGGAACCCCTCCCTATTGATTGGACCCCGTTAGCAGTTCAGATCCAAAATGGAGGGGTAAAACACACAGAGTCCCAGCTGTAAGAAAGCAGGTTAGACAAACTGTACTGTCATTATCTCTCTAACAAATTACCAGCAGACAGTTACATCTTTTGAAAGGGCTCCCCCTGCGCATATAGCGACTGCAGAATGGAGCGATCTGCTCAGTGACCCAGGCGGGACTCAAGCAGGGAAAAACACAGTCCCCCCAGTTCAAATTAATTCTACTGCAGTTTGGCAGCTCTTAAAGTGACAGTACATGGAGGCATCAGGCACACTCACTACATTATTTTTTAAATCGGCTGAAATACAGGACACCAGCCGGGCGGAGAGCATTTAGGCACACCCAAGGAAGGCTTTTTAGTGACCCCCATTTGTAGGGGAGTTACATATAGGAAGGCTTACATGCTCTGAAAAAACAATCAGCCCGTTTCTCCACTAGCAGTCTATATACTCATACCACTGGCGGACGCTACTCCTACCTCTACTCAATCCCTATTTCAACATCACCATGCAACCTCTCCTTCTCACTGTAGCTACAGTCACTTCCCTCCTACCCTCTTCATCACTCCCTCTCTCCACCCTCCCCAAGTATTGGTCACCTAAGCTGTTGTCCAGCACCATGGCACCCCCTTCCATCCAATTATGACCAACCCCTGGTGCTACCTAATGCTTTTTGGCTTGCTACCCCCCTCCTCATGCTTCCCCACCAGGCTCACCCACTCCTCCCTCCTGAGCCTTTGTCCAGCCCCTACATCTGTGACCTGTGTGGAAGCTCTATTCTGACCACCTCTGGGCCCCCCCTTACCCTGGTCAATCACTACCCTCTCCTGCCCCAATTACCCCACAACGTCTGGTCTCCTGGCACACCTCATACGCACCCTTCCCACTGCGGTCATGCCCACAAAATACCACCCCTCATCCCAAACATTACACACAAAACTCAAAATACTCAGAACCACACTGCTCCGGCATGTACTTCTCCTCCTCTTCCTATCTGATAATGTGCATCCTAACCCGGGGCCACCTGCATCAGGTGCCCCCCGCATGGGCAGGCCTGGTAATCTGCTACTGGCTCCCTTCAACATATGCAGCCTACAGAAAAAGCTCACACCCCTCCAAGGCTGGATTGCTCAGCACTCCCCAGACATTCTAGCCTTATCAGAGACCTGGCTCTCCAAAGACATCCCTGATGCATCTGTCACCCTCAATGAATACTCCATTTTCTGAGCTAACAGGCTAAGCAAACAGGGTGGCGGCTGTGGCCTCTATGTAAGAAACTCCCTGCAAGCCCTCCCTGTCTCCTCCCCCCCTCCACTGCACATGATGCCCAAACCCTTGCCATTAAGTTACTCCTTGGCAATCCTGGTAAAACACTTTACGTTATGGCTGTCTACATCCCCCCACGTAGCCAAAAGCCGGCCTTTGGCTCATTACTGACCTGTATCACTTACATCCCATCCAATAGTGAAATCATTGTACTGGGAGACTTCAATGAGAATTGGTTATCCCCTGCATCTATCCCCTACAAAGAATCCATTCTGTCATCTGACCTTATTCAGGTTGTCCAGTCTCCCATCAGACTGGATGCGAAAACTGGGACCTCCACATTAATTGACCTCATCTTCACTAACCAGCCCAATAATCTCACCTGTATCAAAGTGCTCCCGGATACTCTAAGTGACCACTCCCCGGTTACCTGCTGGTGGTCAAACAAATTTCCCCCAGCCCCACCCAAAGTCTCCTACCAATGGTGCCTCAAAAAAAGGGTCCCTCTCCCACCTCAAAACATACCTCTCAACCTGCAATTGGTGCCCAACCACACTGCCTAGTCTATAGACACCACCCTCTCCTACTTTATCTCTACCATTAATGCTGCTTGTGAAATCTTTGCCCCCTTCTCCAAGCAGATAGTGAAACAATGTGACACCCTCTGGATCTCCCAATCACTGCTAGACCAATTGCGCCTCGAAAACATCTTCACCCCCTTCTCCAAGCAGATAATGAAACAACATGACATCCCTTGGATCTCCCAATCACTGCTAGACCAAAAGCATCTCAGAGACAACCTCTGGTATAAAGCCCTGGACTCGCAACTCCCTCATGACAGACAGCATTACAGAGAGGCAAGAAACAAATGTACCTGGGCCATCCACCAAGCCAAAGCCACCTATTTTAAACAAGCCCTTACCTCCTCCTGGGGATCCGGGCAAAAAGTCTGGAGCAGTATTAAAGAACTCAGTGGGAAAATTGTATCCCTCACTCCTGCCCAGCTACTAATCGATGGGAATGTCACCCAGGATCTCACTAAAATTTCTGATGCCCTAAATGCTGCCTTCTCAGACCTTAGTCATATCCTTTCCCTGAACATTTTTGACCCAATCCAAAACTGCACTATGGACAAATCTCCCCCTACTGACCTCCTCCTTTTCCGACTGAGAGTCATCACCTGCAGTGAAGCAAAACGCTACCGTACCAAAGTCCTGGCGAATTCTCACTTTAGCAGCAACTCCTTGGACCTCAAACTCCTCCACCTTACGCTGGATGAGACCCTGCCTCAGCTTACCAAAATACTTAATCTGTTGCTATGCCTCAGCCAATTCCCTACACCCTGGAAACGTGCAGTAATAACCCCCATCCTACCCCCACTCTCCAAAGCACTCGAAAAAATTGTTTTGGACCAGCTCACATAATAACTGTCCAGACATAACCTGCTCTGTCCTGAACAACATGGCTTTTGGAGGGGCCACAGCACTACCACTGCCCTCCTGAAGTTTACATCATTTATACATGAGGCCCTGGAACAGGGCCACCTGGCTGGGGCTATCTATGCTGACTTGACGAAAGCATTCAACACCGTCAGTCACACACTGCTCCACCACTCTCTTCCATTTCTGAGCATCTCCACCAAGGCCACCTCTTGATTCAGAGACTATTTCACCGGCAGAATATAACAAGTCAAAATAAATGCCACAATCTCCTCCAGTAGACCAGTCCTATCAGGAGTGCCACAAGGATCCATATTGGGCCCCTTGCTCTTCACCCTCTTCCTGAACTCCCTCCCTAAATCCTGCAATGGGAAATTACTGCTTTATGCAGATGATGCTGTCATTTTCTGGAAACACCCTCACCCTAACTCCCTTCAATCTGCCCTTCAGGGTTTCTTTGGGGAACTTGAAACCTGGTTTTCTGAACATCAACTAATACTGAACTACAAGAAAACTAAGTTCATGATCTTTGCCCACCACCAGAGCCCACACAGAAACTCCACGTTAACTTTTACAAACTCCATGGGTACCCCCTTAGAACATGTTGCTTCTTTCAAGTACCTGGGAATCATGCTGGATACCTCCCTCACCTACCACACCCATATCCATGACCTCTCCTCCTCCATCAACGCCAGGCTGGGGCTACTATACCGGCATAAACACTGCCTACCCCCTGAGGCAATCCAACTCACATTTCCTCCTCTGTCTTATCCCTGGTAGACTATGGCATTGTGATTTACGGGACTGCAGATCAAACTGCCTTACACCACATAAAACTAGCCTGCAATAAAACCTGCCACCTGGTAGCAGGTTGTGATAGATTAACACACATTTGTGATCTATACACGCTTACAAACTGGCTAAACTTTGAAGGTAGGCTTAAGTACCACACTTGTCTCCATGCCAAGAAGATACTCCAGAAGCAAGCCCCCTTGGGCCTCTACCCCCTCATTCAATTGACCCCGCACAGAAGGATCTCCAGATGCTCCGTCAAAACCTCTCTCCTAGTTCCCCATTGTAGGACCTCCCTTGGTCAAAGGTCCTTCTGCTATCGCACCCAACACTGGCTTAGTAGCCTTCCTCCCACCATCTCCTTGGAATCCAGTCTTAGCCGCTTCAAAACTGGCCTAAGGACCCTCCTCCTGGATTCTTCCTCCTGTGACTGTTCCTAGACTCACCATCCCTAAAGTATTTGCCTGGCCGCCAACTCCTAATTATCCTGTTTACCTGGCTAGTCTAACAACCCTCATCTGTAGGGTGCCTTACCATACCCACTTGCACATTAGTTCTCCCAGAAGCTATCTTTCTGATGTCAATTATGAACCTGCTTCCTACTGCTTCTATCTACAATTTTGTACTTTGACGCTGGGTCACTGGCCCTAAACTGCATGTACATTGAAGCCCGCCAGAATGAAGCTCAACTCTGCAGAATTCTGCAATACAGCTACTGCAGCAAACAATGTAATTTTAATGGGAGTTAATCCCCTTTGTCATGCAGGAAACCTATGACACTGTGCTTCTTCCTGGCAGACTTTACTGTACTTTCTGAGTATTATTACTGTTTCTTGCACTGTTTGTATTCATTGTATCCCTGATGTGGAGCCTTTGCAAAAGAGTCCTTGACTCTAAGGGTTGTAGTTCCCCTTACCTAATAAATAAATAAATATGGTGTTGCATACTGAAGAAAGAGCTAGCAAGATCACAACAGAGGTCTCCCTGCAATCTCTCACCAGAAAGAGATCATTGCATACCCTGATCGTGGCTGTCTCTGTCCTGTGCTTGCTGTGGAAACCAGAATGAACTGGCTCAAAGAGAGATTATTCCTCTCCAGATGACTTATAAGCTGGGTTGCAACCACTTTCTTTACAACCTTAGCCAAAAAAGGAAGATTGGGGATAGGTCATAAATTGGCAGGTATGTCAGGATCCAGTGACATCTTCTCAAAGAGGGGCTTGACCACCACCCTTTCTAGGGGCACCAGCAATAGCCCTTACAGCAGGGAAGGAAGCAAGCATTGACTATACCTGTCAATACTAGTACTAACTGCTCCATCCAGCTTCAAGCAGCTGAGATGGTGCAGGGTTCAAAACACATGTGGTGCATCACAAGCCTGTGACCACCCTGAAGACCTCTTCCTCATCCAGTGGCTGAAATCCCCCAAACCATTCACTGATCCACTCACACTTCCCTCTCTTTCCCTGCTGACTGAATAGTGGATTAAATCTGGCCACGAATGCCCACAATCTTGGACTTAAAGAACTCATTTAACCACAAGCTCCTTGGGTGCAGATAATCAGGATGTAATAAATTATCTACCACCCAGAAAAGTGCGGCAGAACAGTTCTTCTTAGCCACAGCCACAGAAGAAAAGAAATTCTTCTTTACTGATGCAATAGCCTCCTGGTATAGCCTCAAGTGTTCCTCTAGGACAAGTCTGTCAGCAACTGACCACGATTTCCTCCACTTGCGCTCTAACTTACGACTTGCAACATTCATCTGCTGATGCTAAGATGTAAACCAAGGAACACTTTGGCAAGAGGTCTGCAGGTGAGAGCGGACTGGTGCCACGGCATCCAGTGCCTCTGAAAGAACACCATGATAGGCTTCAACTGCAACACCGTAACCTCTGGTAAATACCTCAGTCAGGCCCGAAGTGTCCAACAGACCTAGAAACCTCACAGGATCCAGGTTCCATTTAAATCTATTTCCCAGGTCGCACCTGAAAATAGGCACTTGGCTGTCTAGTGTGCTTACTTGGTTAACCAAAGCAGATAAATAAATAAATAAATAAAATGGTATTGGATCACTTTCGCAGTTGAAGATGATTGTTTAATGGCCCCAACATTAAATTGTATGGTGCAGTGGTCTGACCAAATGACAGGTTCCACTGAGATATCATCTGTCTCCAACCCCACTGAGATGATGAAGTCAAGTGTGTGACCTGCTGAGTACGTGGCCGAGGTAACCTCCTGTTTGAAATCCAGCTCCCCCGTGAACTGGAGGAGTTTGTTTGCAAACACATCCAAAGGGTCATCAACCCTAGCATTGAAGTCTCCAAGTAAAAGAGTCCTTGAGGACCCCAACGCCCAGTCCGACAACCCCTCAGCAAACTCCTGCAAAAAATCCCCACCCCCACTGGGGGGTGGTATATGAGGACCATTCTGCATTTCAGACAAGACAAACACTCAGCAGCCACACACTCAAAAGACCCCATCTTTACGGGAGACACCACATAGCTTAAGCTGGCTCTAATAAAGATGGTCAAATCACTACCCCTGTGCCCCAGCTTCGGAAAGTCTACAAGGGAGAAACCCATAGGGGCAAACCCTTCCAGGATAGGCCTGGCTGAATCATGCTCTTATAATATGCTGTTTTGTGTTACACTGAAATTTACAAATGTATACTGTATGGTACTGTATGTAAAAATGTGTTGAACTATGAACTGTCTCTTTCAATCAATAACGTAACACCCCCCCCACACACACACTTGTAAATAAAGCACCATCATTGTTAAACTGTGAACTGTTTCATTCAATCAACAATGTAACCCCCCCCACACACACACTTGTAAATAAAGTACCATCATTGTTAAACTGTGAACTGTTTCATTCAGTCAACAATGTAACACCCCCCCACAAACACACTTGTAAATAAAGCACCATCATTGTTAAACTGTGAACTGTTTCATTCAATCAATAATGTAACACCCCCAACACACACACTTGTAAATAAAGCACCATCATTGTTAAACTGTGAACTGTTTCATTCAATCAATAACGTAACACCCCCCACACACACACACTTGTAAATAAAGCACCATCATTGTTAAACTGTGAACCGTTTCATTCAATCAATAACGTAACCTCCCCCACACACTCACACTTGTAAATAAAGCACCATCATTGTAAAACTGTGAACTGTTTCATTCAATCAATAACGTAACACCCCCCACACACACCTGTAAATAAAGCACCATCATTGTTAAACTGTGAACTGTTTCATTCAATCAATAACATAACACCCCCCCACACACACTTGTAAATAAAGCACCATCATTGTTAAACTGTGAACTGTTTCATTCAATCAATAATGTAATCCCCCTCCACACACACTCACACTTGTAAATAAAGCACCATCTTTGTAAAACTGTGAACTGTTTCATTCAATCAATAACATAACCCCCTCACATGCACACTTGTAAATAAAGCACCATCATTGTAAAACTGTGAACTGTTTCATTCAATCAATAACGTAACCCCCCCCCACACACACACACACCTGTAAATAAAGCACCATCATTGTTACACTGTGAACCGTTTCATTCAATCAATAACGTAACCCCCCCACACACACAGACTTGTAAATAAAGCACCATCATTGTTAAACTCTGAACTGTTTCATTCAATCAATAACGTAACACCCCCTCACACACACACTTGTAAATAAAGCACCATCATTGTTAAACTGTGAACTGTTTCATTCAATCAATAACGTAACCCCCCCCACACACACACTTGTAAATAAAGCACCATCATTGTTAAACTGTGAACTGTTTCATTCAATCAATAACGTAACACCCCACACACACACTTGTAAATAAAGCGCCATCATTGTAAAACTGTGAACTGTTTCATTCAATCAATAACGTAACACCCCCCACACACACTTGTAAATAAAGCACCATCATTGTTAAACTGTGAACTGTTTCATTCAATCAATAACATAACCCCCCCCACACACACACACTTGTAAATAAAGCACCATCATTGTTAAACTGTGAACTGTTTCATTCAATCAATAACGTAACACCCCCCCACACACACACTTGTAAATAAAGCACCATCATTGTTAAACTGTGAACTGTTTCATTCAATCAATAACGTAACACCCCCCCACACACACACTTGTAAATAAAGCACCATCATTGTTAAACTGTGAACTGTTTCATTCAATCAATAACGTAACACCCCCACACACACACACTTGTAAATAAAGCACCATCATTGTTAAACTGTGAACTGTTTCATTCAATCAATAACGTAACACCCCACACACATACACACACACACCTGTAAATAAAGCACCATCATTGTTAAACTGTGAACTGTTTCATTCAATCAATAACGTAACCCCCCCCACACACACACACACACACACACACACACTTGTAAATAAAGCACCATCATTGTTAAACTGTGAACTGTTTCATTCAATCAGTAACGTAACACACACATGTGTACCTAAAGCACCATCATAAAAGACAGGAGGGTGGCCACATTTCATTAAGTTCTCCGGGACGAAGGGAGACACATCCATGGCCATGGTTTCCCAGAGATCTCCACCACAGGCATGTTTTCCCTCCTATGTGCTTGGATGTCAGAAAATGATACTGCCAACCCAAAATGTATTTTTTATAAAACAAGTACACATGTACTTTATAAGGCCACATCATAAAACACATTGCCACGCACATGTCCCACACTGTGCAAGTGAGCATAAGCAGCAAACTACATGGAGACTAAAACTAAGCAGATGTTCAAACATCACAAAAAATGATGAACATTGACGTTACAAATATTCACACAGAAAAGTAGTGAACACTTGCTGATTAGTCCCCCCACACACACACACACACACATTAGGAAAGGTTGCATCCCAGGAATCCAAACCACAGAACACATTCCACAGTACAGATGTTTTAAAAATGACGGAAGCAGGACTGCCTATACCTATGGGGGTAGGTGTTCAGTGCACCCACCCACCCAGTGTGAATGAGTGCTGACTTTTGCCAGAGTGAGTACATACACATTCTAATTCAGGGTTCTTGACTTCTACAAGGGGCTTTTCTCAGGCAGCTAGTCAAAGATGCCACTAGGGATGGGGCAGTGCTGATCCTTATGCTTGTACACAGGCACAGCATTGCAGACATCACAGTGGGCAGTCCCCTGAGTACCAGTGATCACCATACAGTGTGGTTCAACCTACAGACAGGAACAGAGGCATAAACACACAAGGACAAGGATCATGGACTATGGGAGGGAGGCATTTAAAGAAATGGAAGACTGCCTCAGAAACCGCCTCATGGGGGATTTTCCATTGAGGGACAGAGGCACAGTGGGGAAAAATAAGGGAAAGCATAATTAAGGCAACCAGCTTCTGCTTGAAGGAAACAAGAAAAGGCAGAATGAACAAACATTTGTTAATGCCGAATGTTTGCTTGCTGGCATTAGCATTGGTCGTGCAGGAGTTAGAGAGATGCATAACAGGAATGGCTGTGAAGTACTGAAGTAACAGCAACCCCCACCCTACAGAGACCGACCAAGCATTGGGGGTGTGCCTTTGGGTCGTTGGCCACAACACTCACACCATTTCACCTCAACCTACCCTGCAGACACTGACGGGTGCCGCAGTGAGCCTCGAGGTCTTTGGCCATTTTACTCTCACCCCATTCCATAAGGAAATAAGCTGAGATAGGTGCAGTATAGGAGAATGGGGTGAATGTTAGGGCCAAAGACCCCAAGGCACACATTAATGCCTGTCAGTGGCTGCAGGGTGGGGGTGGGATTGGGGTTTAATGGGGTGAGCATTACGGCCGACAACCCCAAATCACACCCCCAATGCCTGTCAGTCTGTACAGGGTGGGCGTTACTGTTGGAAACCCTAACGCCCCAGGCATTTGTTGGTATTTTTGCTCCAAATTTTCAACATGGGCTTTTTGGGACTCCATCTCATGAACAGTGGCAGTATAATTTCGTTACTCAATCCCAAAGGTGATTTTGCACAGCGAGTGTGCCATTCAGCACCACACATACAAAAACACATTTCAGATAGGATGTGAAAAATGACAGCTGTACTGTTCATGAGGAGGTGTGAAGAAATGGCAATGTTGAAAATCTGAAGTGAAAATATGAAAAGTGGCAAAGTTATGAGTGTGCATAGAAACTGTGCAACGCACGCTGATAACGTAGTCATTTTTTGGAATGTTTTCACCAAATTTTCAACATGGCCATTTTGGGACATCCCCTCATGAACAATGACACTGTGATTTCATTAATCTGTCCCAAAAGTTGATTTTGCTCAGCGACTGCGCCATTCTGCACCACAGGTGCAAAAACACATTTTGGGAAGGATGCGAAAATGACAGCTGTACTGTTCATAAGGAGGTGTGAATAAAAGGCAATGTTGGACATTTGGAGTGAAAATATTAAAAATCGATGAAGTTAAGAGCGTGCATAGAAACTGCGCAACGGATGCTCATAACACAGTCATTCTTTGGAGTTTTTTCACCAAATTTGCAGCAAGTGCTTTTCGGGACCCCACCTCATGAACAGTGGCACTGTCATTTCGTTAATTGGTCCCAAAAGGTGATTCCACGCAGCGACCAAGAAATCACCTTTCGGGACCGAGAAGCGAAATGACAATGCCAGTGTTCATGAGGTGGGGTCCCAAGAACCCCATGTTAAAATATGTGACCAAACTCCAAAATTGGCTGGAGATATCAACCTAAGTTGAAACCCCTGCTGAGTGCCATTATAGGGCTTACTGTCATTCCTTCAGTTCCCGGTTGGTCTTTGAAGAGTGCAGATGTGTTCCCGGTCCACAGAAGATCACTGCTCCCAACCTCCAGAGTAAGTATGGGTGATGTAAGTGTGGGAGAATTAGAGGTACACAGAGGAGGTCTTGAGGTTCGGCAAAGGGGCCGGTGGGAACAACAAGGGACCGTTTTCTTTTTTTTTCAGGTTTTAAAAAAAATACGTCATGGGACTGTTTTCTTTTCTACAGGTGACACATTAACAAAATGGATTTCAGCACACTGGGGTGGGCTCCCAGTGTGCCAGAGCACTGGGGGGGATCAATGCAGACCCGGGGATTGGGCACCCCAAGGTTGACTGAGGACATAGGAGCATGGGGGGGCAGCACATCTGACACTGGGAGTGGGCATCCCTGTGTCAGAAACATCAAAGAAGTATTTTTTGGCACACGGGGGTGGGCTTCCAGTGTGCCACATTAATGGGGGGAGGGGGATACATGCTAACACAGGGATTGAGCACCCCAATGTTGGCAGGGGACAGAGAACAGAGGGCTTGGGGCGGGCAGTAGCAGTGGGAGGGAGATAACATTTAAATTTATTGTCCTGCTGTGTGCCTGGTTTGGGGGGGGGGATTGGCGCTGCAATGGCAAAACTGCCCCTGATTGCAACAGTAGATTTCTTTCAAGTATGGAGCTCACTCTGAAACAGCCATCATCAGCAGCTTCAGCATTAATTGGTGGCAGAGGGACGTGCCCATTAAAGTGTCCGCTGCATTGGCCACAACACTGCCACACCTCTGCAATGCTGTACTACCTCCATATGTTTCTTGTGCGCTGTGCACGCAAGCAAACATAAAAAGAGACTGTTATGTTTCTCCAAGGAAGTGGCAAAGGTGGTGAAGGCAAAAAGGGTTACATTCAGGAGGTATAAGGAAATGCAGAGGGAGTAGGACGGGGATGTGTACCAATTAATTTATGAATGGGAGCCTAACAGAAACCATGTGTACAAACAGAAGTTCTGAGCAAAATATCTATGAAAGTGATTTAAAGACATAAGTAAAGGATTGCACAAAAGGAAAAAAGATTATTCACATTTAAAGGCACAAAGATAAATGTGATTTAAGATAATATGTAAGGGGACAGATTTTTGAAGGGTGGTACAGGGCTTTCACCAATCCCTGCACCACAGCACTTTGAAATTGCCACTACATCAATGTCATTTGCTGCAACTGTGCCCGACTTTTGAAGGTCAGATGCAGTTGTGACAATTTTCCTGCTTTACAGCAGCTTGTACCAAATATGGGGTGCAACTTTCATAAAAACAGTCCCAGGATTGATGCAAGCTAGCGCACAAGGTCTAACTTGCATCAATTGCCACATGGGATAGAAGCTCCCATTAGATTTCCACAAGGCTGGTGTGTCATTTCTTTGGCACACTTGGTGCTTGCGGCCATCTCACCCTGCTGAAAATCAAGGCCCAAGGGTTTAATTTAGCACACAGTGATAAGGCTTGCAGTTCTATGTAGAAAATATGTAATATCTGATGAAATTACTGTACGGATAAAAAGAAAAAAAATGTGCACATATTAAAATGGAGATTTCAGCGTTTATCTTTTTCATTTTAATTTACAGTAACTGTAAAGCCCTAAAGAAGAGGGTTATTCCTTGTAACATTATGCTGGTTTACATACAGTACTGTTACTTCATGGGTGAAAATTAAACTGCGAGATACATTTCCTGGAGAGTGAGCCTTTTGGTCTCCAGGAATTGTTTGCACTGCTGTGGCTTTTCTTTCTGGTGCAGACTCCTTCCGGAGTATTTTGATTTTATAGATGTTGGGCCACACTGGATACTTGACAGAAATGTGTACCAAGTAAAACAGAGGGAAGCAGGAAAGACGGTGAGAGGAGAAAAGCCACAGAGAGTGGAAAGGATAGCCAAAGGTGTAGCTAAAGGGGAATAAGACTTCCTTCAGGTACATAAGTGAGAAGAGGAAAAGAAGGGGAAGGATAGTGAGGATAAGGAGGGCAGCAGGAAGAGACTGCACAGAAGAGGACCAAGAAAAGCTGCCATCCTTAACAGGTACTTCTGCTCAGTCTTCACAGTACAGGGTGGGGGCCATACCACCAGGAAGCAGCAGGAACAAAGGTGGAGGTGAGGCCGACACAATTCCATTTTCAGAGGAAAGAGTCCTGAAGTGACTTGCAGCTTTGAAAATGGACAAGGCTATGAGACTGAATGGGAACACCCAAGGGAACTAAGAACTCAAGAATGTAATAGTTGACTCACTGACAGCCCTATTCAACAGTTCACTGGAAACAGGCATGGTTCCAGAGGACTGGAGGAGAGCAGATGGGATCCCTCTACATAAGAGCAGCAGCAGGGAGGAGACTAGCAACTATAGTCCGGTAAGTCTCACATCAGTGGTGGGGAACTTAATGAAAACCCTACTAAAGGACAGGCTGGCACAGTATCTTGAATCCAATGGGCTGCAAAGACCACAGGCAGCATGGATTCATGGGGGAGGGGGATCATACCAGACAAATCTGATTGATTTCTTCAACTGGGTAACCAGGAAATTGATCAGGGATGCAGTTGTCATGGTCTTTCTGGACTTTAACAAGACCTTCAAAACTGTATTACTCAGGAGATTGATTAAGAAATTGGGCAGCCTAGGTATGGGTTGCAAAGTGGTGAATTGGGTTAGGAACCTGGTTGACAGACAGGCATCAGAGGGTGGTGGTTAATGGCACTCACTGTAATGATGGGGAGTGACCAGCGGGGTGCTGCAGATTTCAGTACTGGGACCAGTCCTCTTCAATGTCTTCATAAGTGACATTGCAGATGAACTGGAGGGAAAGGTATGCCTTTTTGCAGATAATGCAAAAATTGGTAAAACAGTGGACACTCTGGAGGGATGGAGAGAATGCACAGGGATCTGGTGAAACTGAAGGAGTGGTCAAGATCATGGCAGTTGGGGTTCAATGCCAAAAAGTGCAAAATCATGCACCTACAGCGTAGGAACCCAGGACGGATAGGATGGGGGAAGGTACTGACAGTCATTAAGCAGAAGAGGGACCTTGCAGTTGTCATATCTGATGACCTCAAAGTGGCAGGGCAGTGTGACAAAGCAGTGAGCAGGGCTAGTGTGATGCAGGGGTGCATTGGGAGGGGTATCTCCAGCAGCAGGACGGAGGTGGTGCTGCCACTGTATCGCTCACTGGTGAGATTCTACCTAGACTATAGTGTCCAGATCTGGAGGCCACACCTCAGAAAGGACACAGACAGGGTGAAAGCAATCCAGAGGAAGGCAACTAAAATAGTGCGGGGGTTGCACCAAAAGTCCTATGAGGAGAGACTGAAGGATCTCAACATGCACACCCTGGAAGAGCGGAGAATGAGAGGGAATATGATAGAGATCTACAAGTACCTCACAAGGGTGAACAGGGTGCAGGACTTTCAAAGAGTCTTGCCCCCTGCACCCTGTTCATCCTTGTGATTTTGAATGAAAAAGAGCAGGACCATGGGGCATACAATGAAGCTGAAGTGGGAGAGTTTAAGAGGGATGTGAGGAAGTACTAATTCACTGCAAGGGTAGTAGATACCCGGAATAGACTGCCAGTGGAAGTGGTGGAGGCAAAAACAGTGGGGGATTTCAAGCATGTATGGGATAGACAGAGGGGAATATTAGTTAATAGGCAGGGAAGGGAGGACGGTTGCTGAAGACCAATTAAGGTTTGCAGAGAAGGACTAGGCAGAGAACATCTGAGCAGACTGGGCAAGTCAGGTGGTTCTGCTGATGAATGCTATGTTTCTGTCTTGAATTTCTGTCTTTCAGATTGAGAGCAACAATAATTTAGGAGGGATGTCAAGAAGCACTTCTTTACAGAGAGGGTGGTGGACACTTGGAATGTGCTGTCAGAAGAGGTAATCTCGTTGAAGACAGTGGGTAGCTTTAAGAGAGGCTGGGACAGGTACAGGGAGAGGGTAAGGGTCATGGGTAGGCAGGATGCGAGGAGTGGGGGGAGAGGGCAAGGACAGTAGCTCAAGCTGTGGACCCTGCAACACGAGCAGACTTGATGGACCAAATAGCCTTCTTCTGCTGGCTTCTTTGTATGTTCGTATGTTCGTAATAATTAACTGGAGTCCTGAAGACTTGGAACCAGATTGGGCTAAAATAAAAGCTGAGAGTGGCACTGAAGCCCCCCAACACACACACACACACACACACACACACACACTCTCTGAAAGCACTGTAGTACAGTAATATTAAAAAATGCTAAAAAGTAAAAATAAAAGAAATTATAATGTACCTATTATTGTGAGACTATCTTTTAAGTGTGTAAAGTTACTGTGTGGAAGGCAAGGAATTTAAGATCCACTAAAAGGTCCACTTAATACCACCAGAAGACCAGGTTTTTACAAGAAGGGGAAAGTAGTTTTCAGGAAGTTGCTTCATGTGATGAGTGTCACGATCAAGAGCAAGTCTTTCTGAGGGACTGGCTTTGGCAAACATCACATAAAATCACTCATAACTTTGGCATTTCTGGGTCTTTAAACAAGAAATTTGGGAAATGTGTTCCCCAAAATGCCCCATAGTGACCACCAGAAGCCCAGGCTCCTACAAAAAGGGTAAAATGTTTTTTCAAGGTGCTTGTATAAGAATCTTGTCAAGCTGCAGGGTGAGTTTATCACTACTCTGAGGGACTGATTTTGGTAAACAGCGCATAAAATCACGATAACTTTTGCATTTCTTCTTATATTAACGTGAATTCAGAATACAGTATATGTTGCCCCAAAGGGTCCACTAAATATCACCAGAAGCCTGGGATCACATGAGAAAGGGAGGGTGGTTTTTGGGAATGGTTTTATGCGATGAGTGTCTAGATCCAGGGCAAGTATTTCTCTTACCTGAGAAACTAACTTTGTTTGGTACACGTCACATAAAATGACTCATAACTTTGGAATTTCTTTGTATAGTAAAATTAAATTCAAGATTCATGTTTCCCAGAGGGGACCACTAAAAACCACCAGAAGCCTGGATTCATACAAGAAGAGGAAGGTGGGTTTTGGTGGGTAGTTTTATGTTATAAGTGTCTAGATCCAGGGTGTTTTTACGGACATTAAAGAGCTAGTGTACTGCTTGGATATAACAGTAATTTTCAGATGCGTCAGCTATAACTTTCAATATCTGAAGTATTTTTTTTATTTTCTATTTGCTAATTAGAAGATTTTCCACCTGGCAATACTGGTGTGATGTGTGGAGCAACACTCTGTCTGGAAGAAGAAAAAAAAAATCAGTTCTGTTCCTCCCACTACATCGTCAGAAATGAGACAAAACACCTTGAGGCACCACAATCCTTGCAGCCTGAGCAGTGACTTTCACAAGCTACCAATCAAAACGCAGGAAACTGAGACATCGCTAGTAACCATGGAGAGCCAGTCCCTGCTGCTTCATGTGAAAGTGAAACCTGGCAGTGAGAAATGTTTCTCAGTGGTTACTAGTGATATCATAGTCAGTGTGGTTTCAGTGTTGATGTAGTGGGAGGAACAGAACTGACTTTTTTTCCCTCCAGACAGAGTGCTGCCCCACACATCACCCCAGTACTGCCAGGTGGAAAATCTTCTAATTAGAAAACAGAAAAGAATAAATACTTGAGGTACAAGAAGTGATAGCTGACTACATCTGAAAGTTTCAATTAATTGCAGGCAGTTTCCAGGCAGTACACTTGCTCTTTAATACTGGCAAACCCCTTGAAATATGTGAACGAACTGCTAGGGCCAACTATGGGTGGGCACTCTGACAGCATCTCAGTATCATCTCCATAACACAAAAACAGTTGCCTTGTCACTGGCAGCCATAAAATACTGCAGCAACAGGAAGCATGAAACAGCAGACCACAACCTGATGCTGGGCACAACTGTTCTTTTGTATTATAATTGTACAGTTGGAAACATGTTGGGGGCTTACCTGCATTGCCCCATTTCTCCTGTTTCCCATCTGCCTCTTGGTTTCCCCTGTTATATCCACCACCACAGCCTGGTCCTTTCTGGTGCCCCTGGTCTTCCCCAAATCCACAGAGCAGCTTGTGTATTATTTCAGCCCATTTTGGGCTCCAGACTTTGGTCATGACTCGCTGCTGCTCTCTGCTGCTTCCCAAGCAAGTGAGTGATCATGCATGTGTGAAAAGCACATTGATGTGCCAACTGGCGGCTTTGCGGTCGAATCGGGGAGTGTTTTCCCAGTGCCCCCCCCTCAGCTAAATGGGGACCGGTGACCTCGATGGGGTTGCAGAAAAGCCCCTGTGTTTTTTAAAATTAAAGTCTGAATGGGGGCTAAGGCCAGTGCTCATGCATATTAATATCAGTCTCATGAATATTAATGAGGTGACTGCCTGCCACCTGGAGTGACAGTATTGTGGTAACAGTGACAGAAAAAGTACTGGGAGTAACTGGCGGATAGTGGGCTTGTTCAAAAGGGCACAGCTGGAGCTACAGTACTGTGGGGAGATAATAAAATAAAAGTATTTGATGTGGCTGCACTAGAACATATAAGTAAGGACACCATAAGGACTGCTATAAACTGAATGGGGGCCACCATGTTGTTAATGCTTTGACCCCTTTTCAGCAGCCAATTAGGTGTCTAGGTGCCCAAAAACTGTGCCAAGGGACTCCTGGGAGAAGGAGGGGACTAATTCAGATGCCTAATTCATGCCCCAATGAGAAATCAGGAAATATTGATCTCTATGGTTATTGATGATTGATACGCTTGAACAGCCAATCAGGAGGCTGGGGATCTTGAATGAAGACCCAGGAACTTGGTGGGTTTGTTCAGTCTGTTCACGGGCTCTTCTCAAGTCAGGAGGATTCTGTGTGAGTGGATTTGAACTGTGAGAGGCCTTGCTCAGGCGTCTATGGGAGATTGCCACTGCAGAAAAAGAATACCAAGTGAAAAGGAACTGAGAGACTGGACTGATTTCTTCAACTCTACAGGTATTGTGAACTGTGCTGTTTGGATTGACTAGGATTAGTGTTGCAGAGACCCTGCAGCATATATGGGATTGATCTGATAGAACTGTGCTGCTGATTGAGAGTTGAACAGTTGCTGCAGAGGACTTGCTTTAAGAATTAGAACTCTGTTTAAAAGATTGAAGAGGCAAAGCATCTCAGGTGCAGGGTGCTAGTCAGATTCTGTGAATTTGCTGTGTGGACCGAATGAAGTGGTTGACAGCTATGTCCCAGCTGAAGCGGAAGAGAAACCGACATGGACATTTAGGACCTGAAAGCACTAAGGGCAATCAAGGGCCTGTTTAGATCCGAACCCCCTGCTGGTTGATGCGGTCTAAGTTCCATCTGAAGTTGTTGCTAAGAGGCTACCACCCATGGTGAACTGTCACTGCTGTTATTCAGGAGAGTTGTCTGTTGCCAGTTCATTCACAGATTCAATGCAGGGATTGCAGGGGATTCCTAATGCTTAGGGGTCCTCACCCAGTGCCAGAGAGGGAACCAGTTAACTCCTCCCATGTGGGACCCATTGTCTCAGGAGGTCACAGGTGCTTGTTGGGGTGTTAGGCCACCTACGACCCTTGTGGGGAGTCAGGTTGTGGAGCCACTTCTGAGTCTGGGCCTTCTGTGGCTGGTGTGGACCTGCCACCAAGCTCTACAATGGGTCAGAAGTGACTGAAGATGACAAGCGGGCAGATCTTCAATCAAGGTGACGAGCAGCAAGACCTTTGAGCAATATCCAACATGCAAAGGGAACAGAACAATCTGTAAAAGCAGGACAATCTTGAAAACAGGCCCTTTGGACCAAATGATGTGAAATGTCAACTACCTGTATAAAAATAAAGATTTTACTACTACTACTACTACTACAACTACATAGTCCATCCTCCCTTCTGCCCATTGCTGCATGAACTGAGCAGAGCTCCACACGCCAGGATATCTGGCAATTGCTATTCCAAATGTTGTTGAGACCTGTAAACCGTGAGTGCCCAGGTCCTGGTTCCTTGGTCCTGAAACAGGGGAGTGTGATTCTAAATTTAAATATTTTCTCAACTTTTCGGGGCCCCAACAGCTGGCCAACCTGCGGCAACATCCAGGCATGCAACTGGAGGGTACCCCAGGGACTCCTCAGGGTGTAACACTGGTACCAGTAGGGGTGGGCAGCCAGGGGTGGACTGGCCTATGGGCCCTTATGGTTAATGTTTTGCAAATTGCCACTAACTTTTCTTTTATTCCACAGCTACTCCTCCTCCGGGTACCCCTTTCCTAGCCCCTACCCACAATAAAGCTGTGAGTTTGATTGTTAAAACTGCAGTGTCAAGAGAGGTTCATTGCATTTTGTCTATTACAAAGGTATATGATATTTGGTGGAAAAGGGTTGGTGGGGATCCGGTGTACAGAGTGTTTGGTCGAGAAGGTAGGTAGGTGCAGTAACCCAGGGGGCTGTATCAATCAGTCACCTGACCCACTTACGACTTACTCTGGGTGGAGGCACTGCGCTATTATTCATAACTTTGGGAAGGATCCCCCAATTGCCACTGTAGCAGGACCCAGCCCCTTAAACTGTACCAGGGTCAACAGGCAGGGGTAGTAGCCCATTGGCACACAGCACCTGGGCTACATACTAAATAATATACTTGATTTATAAATTAAATTAAAAGATTTAAAAATGTAGCCATTTAATGTACTGAAGCGAATAAAAAATCTATGCCAAATCATGTGCTGGAGTATTTGTTTTATTTGTTGTTTAATATTATGTAAAATACTTACCAACAAAATAAAAAAAATGAATTTTGCCTTTCTGGTATGCCTGACATTCTAATATTTCTAAGGGACTTAGTGGCAAAAAATGCTATCAGTTGTTTTTATTTTATTTTTTTTATTTAAAACGTTGTTAACCGGGCAGGTACACTGGGCCACATATCTCTTTAAAGGCACGACCCAGGACATACATAGAAGAGATTATAAAGACACCAAGCCAAATAGGCTGTTTTCACATTATACTTATAAACAGTCAATACACAGTGCACATCTACAAGAAATAATTACAACTGAAAGTAGACATCAAGTAGGTTTCGTACATTTTTTTAAATTGACCAAAAGTATTTAAATTTCTGATTTTTGGACTTAAGGTGTTCCAGCTTTTAGCTGGCACGCATGAATGACTTCTGACTCTCTGAGCTTTTAAAACGAGGTACAGATAAGGTTGTAGTTTCATCAGAGCTACAGTTTGGTGGGTTATTTGTGTGTATGACAATGCCAGATAGAGGACCCTCCTTGCATTTCTTTAATGTCTTGTTTTGCGGTGTGCGTAAGTACTACCCATTTGCACCATGGTACAGTGCTGTTAAGCCGCTGACTAGTGTTATTATCATTAGCTTTTGTTTCCTGTGTCACACTTGTATGTCTGTTAGGTGCCTGTCTACTGTATGTTAGTATTTCATTGTATCATGTTCCACATAGGAAAGGTAAACATTTTTAATTTGGGTGTATACCGTTATTGACATTTTAGTTTAATTTATATATGGTGGGACAGCTAGGATTTATGACCACATAAATAAATGTTTTACATTTTTTGTAATTGTGAGGCAGTCGTACTTCTGAGCTTATTTGTCTCATAAATTCTATGCAAAGGGCCATGCTAAAGTCCAATTCTACTTGTAAAATACTTTAAATAAACTGTATCATACTAACCACAGTACTTGGGGAGATGGTTTTATTGTCTTTCATTGACTAGTTATAAGTATGCCTGTTTTAAGTAATGCTTAGCTAGTAGCTATGTAGTATAGGACAGATGTTGACTTAATTGTATATAGTGTATCTGACCTAACTAGTACAGTTGTGCCCAGCATCATGTTGTCTTCTGCCGTGTGATCATGCAGTGGCACATCAATTTGGTGCCACATTCCTGCACTCTCGGCATGCATCACTGACTATATTTATTTATTTTTGTAGTAGTATAGTTCAGTATAACTGCTGATCACTACTACAGTGTGTCATTTTCAGCTGTCAGATATATGCACGTGCCAACTCCGTGGTGATCCCTCCTTTCCCCTACAGTGTATTATTAAGTACTTTATCTAACCACTTGTGCATACACCACCAAAATATACCCCTGAAAGCCAAGATCAGAATGACTTGAACTCTGAATCAGAAGGAGGGGTGTAATATCCTAGAGGTGATCTTGCCAGCCTGTTTAGAGGTTCTGAAGGAATGACAAGTAATGTGTGAAATGTGCCTCTTGCAGAGCCCACACTGATAATTCTGAACCAACACCAGATGTACTTTGGTGGCCCTGTGTCTGAGGATGTGCCTGGGGAAGAAAGTGGAGAATCTGTTGAGCCTGTAGAAACAACAGAAATAATAGAAGTCCCAGAAGAAATTGTGGAACCCATTTTGACTGAGAAAGCTTCATTACTGGTCAATGAAACAGAAAGAATGCACATGAAAACTGAAGAAGAAGTGACTGTTTCGCTCCTTCATGCTGAAAGAACTGTCAAACCTTTGCTCAGGTTAACTTATGACTCGTCAGGTGCCCCTACCAACTTGCCAATGCACGTAGTACACAGAGATATCTATGTTACATCCAGATCTCAGCCCCATATTGTATTTTGCAGACCCTGGACCATATCACCCAGAGTGGGAGGTACAGTAAAGGGTAAAAAAGGAGGTTGAATAATGTGGATGTTGCATTGAACAATGTTACAGTACTGAGCAAAGTTATGGACTTGCCCATTCATATGGTACTGCTGAAGGCTGCTGTCATGGCAGCTGTTTTACAAATATGAAAGGCTTTTCATCTTGTTTGTTAGACTAGTTGTATTTGTCTAGACTATGATGTATTTTATGCCTACTTCAGTCAGGAAACAATTGTCTAGATAGATTGTGCATGCTGCTTATACAGGTATGTTTTGCAGTACACTGTTTATTGTTACAGATGGAGTCTATTGATAGACTTGAAACGGATGTCAAGTATTTAGGTAGAGAAGAGTGTAACCTCCCCAATGGTGGGGGCTTACCTGGACTCCTTTGCCACTCGGGGGACTGTCTGATGCCGCTGAGGTGTTCACTTTATCCCCCAATACTGTAGCCTGGAGGGGGATTGGAGGAGCACTTCTTGACTGCCGAGCTCCTTCCTGCTTGAGCGATTGCCGCACATCAATGTGCGCATATTCAAGAAGCCAACTGCTTGAACGTGCAAGCTGCCTAGGTGCAGCTCGAATGTTTGATGGCACTAAGTACACCTGCCCAAACAAATCACCACTGCAACCTCACGGCCACCCATAGTGACTCCCTCTAGTGTGCTCCAGCCCCAAGGAACACCAGTAAGCATCAGGGGGCTCAGAGACACTAGGAGGGGGAGGGACTGAAAGGAATCTATGAGTTTTACACCTCTGTGGAGACTGCTTGCTGCCATCCTGATGCTCACTCCAGCCCCTGGGACTGCAACCTGTATGGGGGGACTGGAAGAGTTAGTGCTTCTTGACTGCTGAGCTATTTCCTGCTTGGCAGTTGCCACACAGCAATGTGCACACATTTAAACAGCTGCTTGCTTGAGTGTGTGAACTATCTTGGAGCATCTTGAATATTTAAATGATGCTAAGTATGTCCCTCTGAACAATCACAGCTGCAACCTCATGGTCACTCACAGCCACTCCCTCTAGTGTGCCCTGACCTCATGGGACACCAGTAAGCATCAGAAAGCTTATAGACACTAGGAGGGGGAAATAAAAAAGGAATCCATGAGTTTGGCACCTCTGCATGTTTAAGTCAATGCGTCTGTCAGCCTCTTTCATATGAAGACTGTTCTTCAAAAGAGGGACAGTATTACAGAGCTCACAACAAGGAGCACAAATCCCCAGTCCATCCAAAACCATAACAGGATAATAGGGCACAGGTCTGCCTGTACATTCAATGGGGCAGTT
Source organism: Neoceratodus forsteri (assembly GCA_016271365.2). Taxonomy (NCBI): domain Eukaryota; kingdom Metazoa; phylum Chordata; order Ceratodontiformes; family Ceratodontidae; genus Neoceratodus; species Neoceratodus forsteri. Next base: position 873,999,686 of record CM057453.1, on the reverse strand, counting down.
AAAGTAAAGTAGGGAAGGAGTCCCAACCAAAGGACTTTAAAGTTAATTACTGTGAGACAGCCACCATCTTGCAGACCCCTGACATTGCAGCAGCCAATCAGAGGTCAGGGATCTCAACACGAGTCCAGCAGACTTTTAGGAGAATGGCTGTGCTGTACACTTGGTGCCCTTTCTACCAACCAATACGGCATTGAGTAAGTTGAGTGAATATTAATCAAGTGGATTGACAGTCCCCTACACCAATCAGAAGCTGTCTTTACCCCCAGAAAATGTTGAGGGCAGTTACAGAATGGCAGTTAGCAGATAGCTCTCAGAAAGTCAGGAGTGTGAGTGCTGCTGGCAATAGCCATCCAGTAAAGCCTGCCTGAGCTTTCACAGCCAGCCATCAAGGAGTGACTTCAAAATGTTTCTGCAGCCTGTGTATCCAGAGACTACTCTGTGTGTTTGTCTACTGAAAGTGTCAGGATGGCATTTTTTTTTTTTTAGTTAGTTATTTAACCAGGTATAGCACACTAAGCTGAAAGCTTTTTTACAGGAGTGACCTGGGAGCACACGGAGGTTAAGTGACTTGCTCAGGGTCACACAGTATGCAAGTGGAAGTTGTGGGATTCAAACCCAGGCCTGGTCTGCTGGATGTCACCAGAGTTGCAGCTCAGAGCCTTAGACCACTGCGCTATACTGCCTCCATTTTCCTGAGAGACTGACCTGTCTTGAGAAAAGGAGGTAACCACATGCCACAGCTGCGGGCCTGTGTGCACCAGAGACTGTATGAGAAAGCCTGGATCGAGAAAAGAAACCTGCATTATCCAGCAGTCAGCCTGGGAGATGGCTGATTAGTGCTAACCCCAGGTACTAGCTAACGCTCCATACTAGGGTTCGGAAGCCTGGATGTGGGTATGAGCCATGTAGTCCCTGCTCCTTAGACTGGTCTGTGTTGCAGAGGAGGAAGAGGGAAGAGCTCGAGAGGTCCAGAAGTCCGCAGATGCAGAGAGCCTGAGCTACTTCCACAGGCATCTGAGACCTGAAGCATCTTCGAGCTGACGCCCCAATGCAGCAAGTGAACCATCAACCTGAGAGAAACTGCATCTGCAGAGGAGGAGGTGAAGGAGCCCAGCTGACAGGAAAATGGCACAACAGAACTGTGAGTACTTTCAGGGCACACCCAGCAACTGGGGAATTTTGTACAAAATGTACGTATACCTCATTTGGAGATCCGCCATTTAAGCAATTGCATGACCTGTGGGGTTTGGGATTTATCAAAGTGTTTTGTTCCATTTAAAGTGCACCACCACAGGCCAACCAGATGCAATGCCACCAGGCCTGCACTGTTCTTATGGCTGGGTACCCAGTGAAGCACTGAAATTTTGCTTTAAGGTTTAAGGGTTAAAAATTTTACCAGTGAGTATTGCCCCCAGTACAGGTGGGCTGGTAAAACTCAAAGGTTTACTGTTTTATTTGCTACTGTCTTGTCTTGCCTGGTGGGGGATGGGCACTGTTATTAATGTGTTTTACAGGCACCTAAATTTGGTCCTGCATGTACAGGTCACGAGTTTCTGCCAAAAACCTTTTTGATTTGCATTCCCCCATCCCTTATGAATATTCCCCAATAAATGTTTTGTAGATATTTTACATTTTGTCTCATGAGCATATTATTAGTGGTAAGCCACTAATTGCTTTTTTGTTGAATTTAAGGTTGCACTGTGATTTTTCATGTGTAGAAGGACACTGTAGGTAGGTGGGTAGGTACTGCATCCCAGGGAATAGTACCACTCTGCCACCAGGCCCACTTAAATTTTAGGCTGGGTGGAGACAGTGTACTAAACTTATAAGATCTGGATTCGAACCCCCCAATCAGGAAATCAGAATCCAGGCCCCTCACTCTTCTTTGAGCCCACAAGGCAGGAGTAACCACAACATCCACGGCAACCCAGTTTCATTAGTACTCCAAAGGAATGGTAGTTTTTAGTGGGTATTTCATTTGACAGCTGACAAACAGCATTCAGGGCCCATAGAAACAAAGCATTTTAAAGGGGAATACCAGAAAATCCACAGAATATAGCAGCTGGTACACAAATGCCCGATTAGGGCTCATAGTAATAAATGCTTAGAGAATGTAGCAGCTGCTGCACAAATGTCTGATTAGGGCTTATAGCAATAAGTGGAATTTGTTTATTACCTAATACTTTCCTGTTTTTAATTTAAAATAACTATGCCATCCATGTCTGCTAAGCCACCTGTGTCTGTCTCTCACAGCCCAGGTGACTTCCAGCATGCAGGTTATGCTAATGAGGGCTACCAACTCTGCCATTAGTTGGTAGCCCTTATTAGAATAACCCCCACACTGGAGGCTGCCTGTGGTGTGCAGGATGGCTGTGGGCGGCTCTACAGAAATTATGGATGGCACAGTTCTTTAAAAGTAAAAACATGGAATGTAGCAAGTAATATAAAAAATCCATTTGTTACTTTAAGCCTTAATCTGGTGTTTCTGCAGCAGCTGCTGTACTGTCTAGGATGTTCCAGTGTTTTCCCTAAATCATCAAAGAAAGTACCTCCTAACTTTGGTATTTCTGCATACCTGTACTTTCACCTAACATTTTAGAAACGTGTTCCCCAAGGTATCCCCTAAATAACCCGGTAAGCACAAGTTGTTTCTCCAAGGAAAATGTTTTTTTTTGTGGGGGGGGGGATTTCATGTGATTAATAGTGTTTAACAGTGACACACCCTTTGGAAGAAAAGAAGTAATTGCTAAGGCTACCTATGGGATGGGGAAGAGACAGCATAAGGGTATCAGCATCTCTGCAGTGCAAAACAGCACTGTGTTACTGGATGTTGCAAAATACTGGAAAAGCATGTGTCACTTGAAACAGTGAAAAACAACATCACTCTGGGCACCACTGTATGCATCTAATTTACTTTCCCACCTCTTACACACCCTTACTTTGTATTCTGCAAAGCAACAGAGTTGTAAAAGAAAAAGAATATTTTCTTCAGAGAAAGGATTTACAGGCAGGATGATCTAGCCCACACTAAACGTGTGGTGGACACTTAAAATAAACTTGCAGAGCAGATGGTATCAGATGTGTAAATACCTTCTGGATCACATCTGACAAGTACTTTGAAGAAAAAAATAGTGATGGATGTTTTCTTTCACCCCTTAATAAATCCAGGTGTCACCAGTGCTTCGTACAACTACTGTACAGATATTTTGTTCAAATGCAGTGTTTAATAATAGTTACACCTTACATAACTGAATGTACATAAATTATAATGTTCACCAGTTGTTAAGGAGAAAATTATGAATAAACTAATTATTCACAATATTCTGTCAGAGTGCAAGCATTAAAGGTCTTAGTTGCCCTCCGAGGCATCTCTTACAGATGATCAAAACATTGTAATTACAGAGACATAATTGAAAATTGAGGGTGGGAAGGGAATGGTACTGTCAGTTTTGTTGTTTGGCGGGGGTGAAGGTTAAGGAGAAGGAATTGGCATTTCATACAATTCAGATCTGCCCATCTGTAGTAGACCATTGTGGGAGGCAGCAGAGAATGTGGACGGGGAGGCAAGAGATTTGAATGGGCGGGCTAGATGAAATGTACTTCCAAAATGTATAATGTGCACACAATACAATGTTTAAAGGAAGAGATCTGGACCATGTTTGGAGTGACAGCAAACAGAGATGTGTAACAGGATGGAGGAGGATTAACTAACAGTGTTAAAGGTTTTGCAAACTCAACCCCAGTCAATACAAACATTTTTTTATCATATTTCTTATGCAGCTTTCTTAATTTTTTAAAAATATTCACAGGGGTGCACTGGTTCTATGTCATAATGACGATCACAGAATAGCGATTGCCACTACGGCAAGTGTACATCACCAAAAATTAATTTCGGTGAGGAGCAAGAGGGCCACCTGAGACCTAGGGAATTTTTTTAAATGTGGGGGACTGTGCCCCCTGCACCCTCTACTAATGAATTCCCAACTTCAGGATGGTGCATGTCGGGGGGGTGAAAAATTTAGAAAATGTAAAGCCGCACCTCACCACACTCGAACTCTGCACCTCCCAACTGACCACCCTCCCCACCATGCTAACGGACCAGCTCGGCAGCTGCCCATCACACCCCCTTCCTCTCCCCCCCACGTGTATATGCGTGTACTTCCTTCACCGTATATCACCCACCCCAGTGTCTGGTTGCCCCCCTGCCAGGTAGCCATGAACACAAGTGTCGTAACTGAGTCTCCATTTTTGTAGCCACTCAAATGTGGTTGCCTTGTTCGCAGGTTACCGGGTGCACTTGGTGTGTGGCCAAAATCAAAAACAAATAGTTATAGTACCAGTGCCCCCCCCACCCCTCAAGCTGCTTAGAAGCCTGCAATTCATTCAAATAATTTCACATTTTAACATTTGAGAGGCTCTTGTTTCAGTGCTGAGACCAAGAACCCCTCTGAATGTTAAAATGATGGAATGAAACCAAGTAAGAAAACTGAATTGATTTGAATGAATTGCTTGCTTTTAAGTGACTTGGGAGGAGTACTGGTAATATAACTATTTGGGATTAACTAACAAAACATTGATTCTCACAGACAGGATCAGGTTGAGAGAGGGAGTTAGACTAGATTGAGGGAAATAATTAGAACATGTGCATACATGATTGCTGGACAAAATTACTTAATAAATAAAACATGATGGGGTACGCATTAAGCTATTTCACCATACAAGCAATTGCATTTTGTACACCTTGTGCTTTCAACCAGTTCCATGTGATATGAACAAATGCAAAAAGGTGACGGCATAACAGCGAGGCCAAATGAGTGAGGCAGTACAGGGTGACCATTAATAAACAGCGATCGCTGAAAGGGCGACAACACTGTTTTGCATTTATTTGTATAGGTGGACAATGACATCTAGCTCTCCCTCCCTTCCTGCTGCCTTAGCAATCCCCAGTATTTGTTCAGGACATCTGCTTTTTCTGGGTCCCCTTCCACACACTCCTCTGCTTCCCTCCTTAATCTTACTTTCCCTTCCCTGGTCTTTTTCCTTTCCCTTATGTAACCACTCAGTCCCCTGGGGTTACTAGAATCTCATCAGTATTAGACCAGAGAGGTTGCTGGGCAGCCTGTAGGGAGTTGTTAAAAGCTCTTTACAACATGACATCACTGTTTACTCAGCTAGCCTGAGTGGAGAATGAATTATGTCATTTAATTCTCACAGAAGCATAAGCCACTTTGGAATCAGCTGCTTTGGGGACAGTTAGAATGTTCAGATGGGAGTTAGAGTAGTTTGGTCAGGTCAGTCTGTATAGTAGTGGAGCTATGAGTGGGCAGCAGTGCTGAAAGTGAGAGGTGCCTGCCAGCCTGCCCAGAGGCTGGGTGAAGGACCTCTGGTCGATTTCTCACCTTAGTGAGTGAGTGTACAGCAGTGCCAACCAGCAGTGGTGGAGACCATTGTTTCCAGGACTCCAGTGGGTCATGCCTGTCAGAAAGTGAAAGGGGACTGCACTTTGTGTAACCTAAAAGGGATTGCAAAGGCTGGCTGGGTCTAGGATGGGCAGACCTTCACTTGAAATTTCAGTCAGGGCTAACTGGTTACTGGAGGGGCACAAGGTTTCCCTGCAGATGTTAATGAAGCCCATCAGGTCAGGAGGATGTATTTAATTGTGTGGCAACCCACCATATTATAGACACTTATGGAAGAATTTAAGTTCATGACTAACCCCCTAGGAAAGCGGGGCGGATGGGCTGAAGTTTGTGGGAAATGTAATGTCTTTGAGAGCCTAATCCAGAGGGATGGACAGTTCGATGTTGTGTGAGAGAAATGTTCCAAATGCCCACTTTTGTTGTCCTGGAAAAGAAAAGTACTGGTGAGCCTGCATGTACCAGTTCCAACCTGGGGGACCACCCCATTCTGTCTTGCCGTCTGTGTCAGAATAAAGCCATACTGCACAATCCAATTTCTAGTTGTGGTCATTCCATCTATGCTTCTCATGTGATCTTGTTTATGGGCCACCCTCAGAAGTTAGATCTAGCATAATCCTAGCTCCTCTCCCCCAGAACTCAGAGTAAATATAAATGTTATTTTGCACCCTAACCCCCAACTTCTTAGATGCCAAGCCAGGTATTTGCCCCAGTGCCAGGAGTGATGCCTTATGTTTGCCAGCTTGTGGTTTGATACTATGTCTGTGGTACAAGTTAGGTGGGTCCTGGTTTTAAGATGCCTCTCTTGGCTGGGTATGGATTGCAAAATTGAGGGCTCGTCTGAAGATCTTGTGGGGAGAGGATAAGATTGCCTTGCCAGTGCACATGCTGAGGATATGTCTGGGATCTTTTTGTCTGGTGGCGGTGCACCATGATAGAAATCATTGTGAGGAAAAGAAAAGCTGTGCCCAGTAAAATGCCACCCAAAGAATTTGCTGTCTGTGTTTCTGAGAAGAATTTACTGCCTGTGGTTCTAAGGAAAATTGTGGTGTCTGTAGTGCTTGTGGAAACTGTGATGCCAAGAACTGCTGTTCTAAAGAGATGTGTACCGTATCAGTCAAAGTGCTTAAAAGCTGTTAAAAGTAAAGATGTTTAAAGTTAGAAGTAGTTGTGGACAAAGAGAATACTTGTGCCCAAGTATATTGCAAGTTTCAAGTGTCTGTGATGTAAACTAGAGGCGTCACTAAAAGAAATGTACAAAAAACTGTGCCAAATTGCCCAGGAAACACTGTCCATTGAAATTCCAAGCCAAGAAAACAGTTCAGTTTTGCAATTTAAATTTGCCTGCTCAACAATCGTTCTGAAGGAACGCGAGCAGGAGCGAGAGAGCTCATTTGCATGGCACTGTGTGATTGGTCAAAACCCACCAAGTCTGGCCCATTACCAGGAGTCTCAGTGCTAGAGGAGTGTTTGAGCAGGAGAGAATGAGGAGCATGCAGCAGTTTAGAGCCAGCAGTGCATCAGTGAACCGTCACGAAGGAAAACTTCATTGTTTTTGCCAAAAGACTTTTAAAAACAGTTGAAACGGACTTCTCCCAACTAGTGACCACCAGTGTGAGTGATCGCAAGTGTACGTGGTGCCAATGCACAAGCTGGGCATCCTCAACTGACCCCAACAATCTTTAAATTGGCAGCAAGGCCACAAGTACTAACGGAGGGAACCAACTACTGTCTGTAAGTACCCTGCAAAACAAAGATAAAAGACTGTGTGCAAGAAAGCAAGACATCTGATGCAAAGTCAGCAAAGGACTGAGCTAAGTAAAGTAACTGAGGGTCAAGGGACTAAGTGTAGTAGCTGATCATTGGAAGCATGCAAACATGCTGTGTGACTATCCAGGGCAGTACTAAACAAAGTTGAAGAATGTGTGCAAAGAGTTAAAGACTGTGCTGATTTTTCAAACGTAAATTTGCAAGGCTGTGCACAGTAAAGAGCAAATGCTATGTCAGATAACCAAAGGCAGGTAGAACAATGTGTGTGTGACACAGGAAATGTTTCCATGGCCATGAGGGGGCATAGTCTGGAGAAAGCAAACAAACTACCAGGTGTCATGTTGGGAAATGGGTTCAATGGTAAAAAACAATCAGCAAATGTGCAGAAAGTGTTTTGAGAACAAATGTGTAATTCAGACAGCAGTTTCAGTAAAATGCAAAACAAAAGCAGATACACTTGCAGTTTGAACAAGTCAGAACCAGTGTGCTAAAGGCTAACAGTGCAGATAGTAACTTGGACTCGTGTGTTGTTCTGTTGCAGAGAAAAATAGCAGCTAGGAAAACAGGGTATTCCCTCCATGTCTGAGTATGGATAGCCCATCAGGAAACAGAATTAGCACAGTATGAAAGGCTGTGCAAGTGTGAAGGCGCACCAGCAAATGTAGCTTTACCAAACTTTCTGGTGAACGTCTGTGTAATGTGTATGAAGTCTGGGAGAGATGTCCTGATGATACCCCATTGCAAAGATTGCAGAAAACTATTCGGGATGTGTGAATCCAGTGGCATTGTACAAGCAAAATCAAAAGCAACATGTTTGGCTCCAACATGGACTTTGTGTAGAGGTCCAGTCTGTACTGTTCAGGGAGAAACTGCATGTAGGCAGGAACATCCAGAAGAGCTAGTAAAATAATTTTTTGAGGATATGACCCAGAATGACTTGCAGTGACATGAAAAATTGGTCTTTTCGACTCCAGAAAAGGTTGAGAAGGACCACCCGGAGACAGAGTCTGTAGATCTGTGGGCAGAAGTCCCCAGTCCAAGTGTAGTTGGAGCAGATGAGATTGAAGAGGCTTTACACTGGGAGACACAAGACTCTGAATGCAGTGAAGAATGGACTGTGTCTGGGACTGAACCAGCTATTACTTCCTGGTCAGAGCTTGTAGAGCAAGTAGAAGTGGAACAAGTTGGTAATGCAACTGGCAGTGAGACTGTGCTGCCAGTGGCCCTAACTGCAAGTGATCTACAAGAGACTGTTCAGGGCTCAGACATTGTAGAAAGTACAGGGATGGACTACTTTTTCCTTGTTGTGACCATCCAAAGCTGTCTTGACCAGGTCTGACCATCCTCCAGCCAGGTCACCTGACTGAGTCTGCCTAAAAGCAGCAAAGAAGAATGCCTGGTCAGATGCAGGGCTGAGGCTGAGTATGGACAAAAATATCAATTTTTCCCAAGACGGGCATTGGAAGCCATAGAGGACAAAAGAGAGACATGGTTATGGGAAGAAGTCAGAGCTTCCATCTGACCCCATGTGAATAAGTTTGTGAGGATCAAACTGTGCCATGACAGACTGAAATTTTGGAAGTTAGGTCTCACACTTTACCTAGATTCTGTCTGCATACTTGACAAAGATGGTAATGAGACAGCACACCCAGAAACTTGTTCGTCCAGATGGGACAATTTCTATGGACCTCCTCCTGACTGGTACTGCCCCCTGAGTGCCAATATTCCAGCATTTTGCCTATTTCAAAGTCAGCCATACGCCAAGGAAAGAGACCAACATGGGTGCAGCTTTAGTGGTGCATGTCTCTTGCCTAGCACAAGAGGAAGAGACCAACATGGGTGGAGCTTTTTTTTTTATATACTTTTTGCCTCCTGGCATACCTGGTGTGCTCCCATATTCTGGCAACCTCCTCTGGAATCCAGCCATCGTCTGAACAGCTGCACTCCATCAAGGTCACACCTTAGTCCCCTGCAGCTTACCCCCCTCAGTGGGGTGGCGAGGAGTCCCCAACTCACCTGCCCTAATGAATCCAGATCAGGCTCCCCCCAGAGCTGCTGTTCATGGATGGCCATCAAGCCACTCACCCAGGATGCACACTCCTCTTTTTCTAGTTTTCTCCCCAGAGCTGGGGGCATGCAATGATGCTGGCAGAGGAGAGCACGCACGTGTCTGCACACGCTCCCTCCAGGCATCTGCCCCAAACTCCTCCCCAAGGTACAGCACAGTGCCTTGTCCCCCAGCCTCCACCAGAGGGAGAGCAGGTGCCAACTGTTGTGGACCCCCCCCCGGAGAAGGAGAGCAGTCTGCTGGACACTCAGTCCTCCTCCTATGTCAACCCCTGGGAGTTCATGCTTATTCCCAAACACGGGTCGCTGGCGTAGCACGAGGTAAGGCATCCAATGCCTCAGCCCTCAGCAACACTGGGCCGGCCATGGGTGCAGCTTTAGTGGTGCATGTCTCTTGCCAAGCGCCAAGTGGAGGAGACCAACGTGGGTGCAGCTATCCTGGTAGATCCAACTTGAACCTCATCCAGCTGCAACCAGGTCCAGCAGGTGGCATGGAAGAGCTGATCTGGACATTATCTTCAGCAGAGAAGGAGAGATCCAGCCCAGATCCAGAGGGGTGATGCAGACTATCAACCTGCTCTGCTAATCTGATAAGTCATAGAACTTCCTCTTTGACTTTGTTTATGTTTATTGAATGTGACCATACATGAAGATGCCCTTTGAACTGCTGGTCTGAAAAGAGACACTCCTGGATCTGGATGTCAGTTTAGCAGCCTTGAACTTGTGCCAAGAACAGTTTTCAGCAGGCTTCAGTATATAGAGACTCTTCTTGCATGTGAGTGTCTTGTGCATGCAGAACTTCTTCCCTTAGAGCCCGGGACTTTGTAGGGCCTTCCTCCCCAAATGTTTTATATGTTACTTTGATACTTTTATATTGCCATTTGTAGAAAACCCTTTAAAATCTTTTTGGGATTGTATAGTATCTGCTGGTGGGAGGTTTGGTTACTGTGTTTTCTTGCAGGATGTGTTTTGGAATGTTTTCTTTTGCAGGTGTTCCTGAGAAAGAAAAGAAGACAAGAAGAAGATGTTTAAGGCTCCATGGAATCCTCCTTTTAGAGTGTTTTGGGTTCTAGAAATGTGTTAACTAGGAAATGTTAATTTTTTTTGCTTTCAGGTATAGTGTATTGCTGGGGTTTGGGAAATGCATAGCAGTGTTATATGTATGTTTCTAAAGCATTATAAAGTTTGGTAACATGTGAAATGTGTATGGGGATAGGTTACCCCATAGGTAGCATAGATCAGATAGCTTCTCCCTAGAGGGTTAGGGGGATAGACAGGATGGGGGTCCTAACTAGAGTACGAGCTGTGCTGTTCTGTCAGGGCATGCTTCAGACAGTCTCTTGGAGCCACCGTGAGTCTCGAGATAGTTGGTCAGGTGACACTGAAGATGCTTTAGTGGGCCTCTGTACACTGGTGCAACCTGCTTATGTTCCAGCATAGGTAGGGGTGAGCCTGGCCACCTCACCTCGTAGGGCACCCAGAGGTTGGATGGCCTCCGTTGCAGTTGAAAGCACTTGCTGCAGACAGCAAGCTCATCTGGTTGGCAGTGACAGTAGTCACCCAGTCCCCTGGGGTTACTAGAATCCCATCAGTGTTAGACTAGGAAGGTTCCTGGGCAGCCTGTAGAGAGTAGTGAAAAGCTCTTTACAATGTGACATCATTGTTTACTCAGCTAGACAGAATGGAGAATGGATTATGTCATTTAGAACTTGCAGAAGCAGAAGCCACTTTGGAATCAGCTGCTTGGGGGACAGTTAGAATGTTCAGATGGCATTCAGAGCAGTTCAGTCAGGTCAGTCTGTCTAGTAGTGGAGCTCTGAGTGAACTTCAGTGCTCAGTGCTCAGAATGAGAGGTGCCTGCTGAACTACCCTGAGGCTGGGTGAAGGACCTCAGGTTGCTTTTTCATCCTAGTGAGTGAATATACAGCAGTGCCGATCAGAAGTGGTGGAGATCATTGATTCCAGAACCCCAGTGGGTCATGCCTGTCAGAAAGTGAAATGAGTCTGCAATTCTGTAGATCCAAGGGGCAATCCCCTGAGAGACCAAGAAAGTGTCAGCTGCCTTGTGGGGAAAGAAAGAGTGTTTCAATTGTGAACGTTATGGAAAAGCTATGGTAAAAGGTTTCTTCAGTCAGATGTCTATATGCCAAGGTTAAACAAAACTGTGAGTATAGAAACAGAGACTAACAATTTTTGGGTTGCTGTCTGATGGTGTATGTGCCCAGAGACAAGGCTAGAGTACACCAATCAGGGTCCGGCCCCCAGCCTCACCACAAATATGTGCTGAATGTTAATGCTACTGTGGATGCCTTTAGCACCCTGTTAGAGGGTGAAGGGTCAATTTGTGTAACCCCAAAGGGATGGCAGAGGCTGGTTGGGGCTCGGGTGGGCAGACCTTCACCTGAAATTTCAGTCAGGGCTAACTGTTCACTGGAGGGGCACAAGGTTTCCCTGCAGATGTTAACAAAGTCCATCAGGTCAGGAGGATATATTTAAGTGTTTGACAACCACATTATAGACACTTATGGAAGAATTTAAGTCCATGACAAACCCCCTAGGAAAGAGGGGCAGACGGGTTGAAGTTTGTGGGAAATATAATGTCTTTGAGAGCCTAATCCAGAGGGATGGACAGTTTGAAGTTTGTGTGAGAGAAATGTTTTAAATGCCCACTTCTGTTGTTCTGGAAAAGAAAAGTACTGGTGAGCCTGCATCTACCAGTTCCAATCTGGGGGACCATCCCATTCTGTATTGCCATCTGTGTCAGAATGAAGCCATACTGCCCATCCCAGTTCTAGTTGTGGACCTTCCATCTATGCTTCGAGTGTGATCTTGTTTATGGGCCCCCTCAGAAGTTAGACCTAGCATAACTCTAGCACCTCTGTCCCAGAACTCAGAGTAAATATAAACGTTATTTTGTGCCCTAACCCCCCGACCTCTTAGATGCCGAGCCAGATATTCACCTCAGTGCCAGGGTTGATGCTTATATATGGCAACTTTCAGTTTGATGCCTCGTCTGTGGTACAAATTGGGGGGATCCAGCTGACCCAGTGGCACTGAGGGCTGAGGCACTGGATGCCACACCTTGCGCTACACTGGCGACCTGGGCTTGGGAATGAGCCCGGGATGACAAGGTTGGCTGAGGGGGAAGGAGAACTGAGAGATGAGTCCTGGTGGCAACTTTCTGTTCCTGGGTGGGGTGGGCACCGTGCCAACTAGTCAGCAGTGTCAGGAGAGGAGGGCATCATTAGGCGAGTGGCAGAAGCCGTGCCTCACCATAGCTTGCCACTTGGACGTTGGTCATGTTTGCCGGCACCCTCGGGGGTGGGGATGGGACAAAACTAGATGATTAACAAAAAACAATCCTATTCCTCGGCCGTGCACAGTGATCCACGATCGGGGAGAAGGAGCCTCAGGTGGTGGTACACCACCACTGAGCCCTAGCCGGAGTGGACTGAAATACATAACTAAAATAAAAAAGTTAGGGAAGTCCTGGTTTCAAGATGCCACTCTTGGCTGAGGTACAGGTTGCACTTACATACCTAAAAAATGTCTTGTCCCCTTTCTTTACATCTTGTGCTATTCCTCCACTTGTGCCTTTGCATACCTGACTGCTATCTCTGTATCTCTGCCTCCCTCTGCTTCTCTTGAAACACCTCCCAATCCTCCTCCCTCTGTCTCCTTATATCTCCTGAATGCTAAATTTTTGCCCTTACCTTTCCAGCCACCTCTTTGGAAAACCATAGTGGTTCCCTTTTCCTCTTACTTTTGCTAACTTGACTGATGCAGAGGTTTGTTGCCCCCACTGTGGCCCTTTTTAATTTTACCTATTGTTTCTCCACTCCCTCAAAATCCCCCCTCCCACACCAGGGTATCCCTGAGGCATTCCCCCATGTTTGTCATGAAGTCCAGGACCCTCGCCTTTGTGTGGTTTGATTCCACCACAGTTCTTATATGAACCACACTGTATGGTGATCACTGGTCTCCAGGTGGCCTCCCACCGTGAAGTCTGCAACACTATTCCCGTTGTTAAGTACAAGTTCCAATATTGCTCCATTATGAGTGGGTTCTCCTACTAGTTGTCTGAGGAATGCCCCTCTGCAGGGAGTCCAGGATGTCCCTGCTCCTAGGTAAAGCTGCAGCTGGGATGCTCCAATCCATATCCAGCAGACTAAAGTCCCACGTCAGCAGCTCCTCCCCCTTATTTGGCATCTTTTGGATGCCTTCCATTAGAACTTTATCTATTCCACCCCCCCCCCACTGTGCTGGAGGCCTGTAGATCACTCCAGTGTGAATAGCTGCTGCATTCTCCATCTCTAGTGTGACACACAGTACCTCTGACCCTCCTTGTATTCCCTGTATATCCATTGCTTTAAACCTATCCCTCACATAAAGAGCCACTCCTCCCGTTTCTTACCCACTTTGTCCATCCTGAGCAGGGTATAGCTTGGTATGGCCATATCCCAGTCATGGTTCTCATTGCACCATGACTCAGTAATGGTGACAATATCCAGGTAAGCCTCTGCTATCATGGCCACCAGCTCTGGGATCTCATTACCCAGACTTTTAGCATTTGCACACATGGCTTTCCAAATGGTGTTGCCACCCTTCCTGTCAGCTCCCCTTTTTCCCTTTTGCCTACTTTCTTTCTCCCCTCTGCCTTCAGTCCCATCCTTCTTCATTTCTACCATTATATTCTTCTTGTAATAAGATAGCCATGGAGATTTATTTTCCTTAGAGTTCTCACCACTGACTACTACAGCTAGTGGGGGGGGGGGGGCAGTTTATGTCACCCTGCTTCCCACTCCCATCCTCCTTGGCTAGTTTAAATGCTCTTCAAAGTAGCACGTACAGTAAATTGTTCACTGAGGACTGCTGTTCCCCTCCCAGATGGATGCAGGCCATCTTCCTTGCATAGGCCCTTATCCCTCAAGTTGTAACCCCAGTCACCAATGTAAACTAAACCCTCCTCTCTGCACCACTCCTTCAACCATGAGTTGAAGCTCCTGGTACGGAGTACCTTATCCTCTCCCCTGTCATAGACAGGCAACACCTCAGAAAAGGCCACTGAGCATGCTACCTGCCTCAGACCCCTCCCCAACTCCCTGAACTCCTCCTGAACTACACCATCCTCATCCCTAGCCAGGTCATTCCTCCCTAGGTGGACAATGATATCTAGCTCTCCCCTTCCTTCCTGCTGCCTTAGCGATCCCCAGGATCTGCTCCATCCCTCCAGCTGTGGCTCCTGGTAGGCACTTAGCCTCCTTCCCCCTCCCTTCCTGTCCCCAAATCTATCCCCCTCACAATGGAATCCCCCACCAGGAGCTGTTTCCTCCTCCTCTGGGGTCATCTGCCACCATCCTTGGGGTCTCTGCTACGGAGGACCCCCACACCCTCCCTTGCCATCACTGCAGGTACCCCCATGGGACAGTTCCTCACTGCCACAGAAGCATAGGAATTGTGTAGTGGTACCATATAAGGAATGCACCTCTGACCCAACACCTTCACCCTTCCCAAGCCCAATGTAGTCCAGACACCCCTTCTCCTTGGCAACCTTTGAGGCAGCAGTGGTGGACTTGGATGTCCCCGGGTGGGAAAGAAGGCTGCCCGAATCTCAGCCAACTCTGCCTTGAGTCAAGCAGCCTTCCCTCTCAGCCCAGAGAGGTGCATGCAGATAGGGGTAGCAACACAGCCTCCAGAATGTTTCCCTGAAAACTGTCGCCCTACAGCCACTGCACTGCACCAGTCCCAGCATATCTATTTTCTACCCTGGCTGGTTTTGTTTTGCTTTCTTTGAACCCTATATAACACCTTCTCTAGACAGGGTGTTTCAACAATTCCCAAATTATGCTTACCTTATACTTCATATCCTACCTTCCCCAAATCCAATCAGAACAAGCTTATTATAGTGCGAGTAACTACACTACACAACTTGTACTTCCTCCTTTAAGGAAGTATACAACCACACAACCATATTTAAGCACAGTAATCAAACAGTAATAATCAGCAAAACAACAATATTTAAGTCCCACATTAACCCTCCCTCAGTTCCCCCTTCTGTAGCTTCTGCCCTTCCCTTCCATTGTCTCCCCACAACAGTACAAACAGAATAAAACATAAATTAGGACAGAATAGAATAGTATAAACAGAGCTTGTGCCTTAGATTAATTTGTCCCTTGTTTTTTTATTTAACTGTTTGATCTTTCTCTGGTGTTCTGCACCCTTCTCCTTCCCTCTCTCTTCCTTCTTTTGCTCTCCCTGTAGTTCAGAACTCAGAAGCCGATGGAGCAGAGTGGCTGGCTGATTGGCTGCCTATCAGCTGACTCCAGCAGATTCGAGGCAGACTATTGCCCTTTGTGCTTATGGGCCTTTGCGCAAAATGGGCCACTGCGCAGAAGGGTCACTTACAGGATCTAACAGAAATACTGTATATAGGAGCTGCTACAGACCTGCCTCTGGAGACAGACTGTTTCTATTGACTGTCAGCAGCAAAGGGACAGAGCCACACACACACACACAAAAGCAAGAATCCCCAGTCCAGCAGGCAGTTTTACCATTCCAACTGCAGAGTCATTGCTCTTCCAATAGAATATAGTAGTCCATACTAGAAGCCCACCAACTACATGGACATCCCAACATGGAGAGCTGCCAAAGTGCATAGAATGCAGGAACAGAATGGCAGTGATATTTAAAGGCCATTCCTCTGTTACAGACCCGCCTCCAGAGACAGACAGTGCTTTTATTGGCTGTCAGCAGCAAAGGGGCAGAGCCACACTCACATGGAAGCAATAATCCCCAGTCCAGCAGGTAGTGTTACCAGTCCAACTGCCTTGTCAGCAACCTTCCATTAGAATATAGTAGTCCACACGGGGAGCCCACTGGCTCCATGGACGACCCAACACAGAGAGCTGCCAAAGTCTGTAGAAAGCACCTGAGGTACCTAGAAAAGTTCATTTGACAGGTGTGCTAATATTTTATTAATTGTAGCTGAAACTAGCTTTTTAAAAAAAAAATTTTTTGTTGCACTGCTGCTGTCAAAACTGCTTTCCTTGCCTTTCTGACCTGACTAACACATATGAACTGCAGCACTTCTGAGAAGGTTACCAAGGTTGCTGTTTCCCTAAGCTTTTCTTAGCCCCTTGAATCTGTCTTGCATTGCCTCAAACCTGCATTCACCCCCCAAGATCATTAGTTCTTAAAGAATGATCACATATGGCTTCCCATCAAATCCCCTGGTAAGAACTTGGAGCCGAGGTAAGATCTTCTCTGCCATCATATCTGAAAGGTGCCACACCTTCCTTCTGCTAGGCTCCTTCCCCTCTACCAGCCCCTGTCCCCTCACAATTATGTCTCCCAATGCTAGGACTCTCCTCTTTATCTTTACCCTCTTCTCATCCCTCCCCTTAGTAGGTTCCATTCATGCAGACTGGAGATACTCCACCTGGCTCCTTTTGCATGGAATGAACTTTGCTCCCTGTGGACAGTGCCTGGCTTCCATCATCAGCCCAGAGTCTGTGGGTAGTGCCCCTGTCCAGGGACTCGAAAAGGTAAAAGCATTTTTATCACCCATGGGGACGGGACATGCACCTTCCCAGTCAACCTCCCCTCCCTCCCCACTGTGTACCATTCCATCCTTGGAGTCCTCTGAGGACTCTGGGGGAGTTGTGTCCAGACCCCTAATCCCCACTGAACAGTAGTACCCCTCAGTCTGCCGAACTCAGACTTTAGATGGTTCTATTCCACCCACAAGGAATCCCAGCTTCCTGCAAACTATGCACACCCTTATCTTTCAGAACACCCTCCTGAAGATGACCATGCCACAGCACCTACAGCACATCTCTCCCTACATACAGTACTGCTCAAACATTCTGAACGTGATGTGAGTGAGGGTGTGTACCTAGACATGTTGCAAGGTTTTAATTCGCCCATGAAGTTCAGGTGAAGTGGCCATTTGCTCTCCTCAGCAGTGCAGGAGGTCGCCAGAGTCCCAAGAAGCCCTCCCCAAACCGGAGAGCTGCCTCCCACCGTCACACAGCAAGCAGGTACGGCTTTCACCCATCCATCAGCAGCTCAACTGAGAGCTAGAGTTTGGGTATCAAACTTGAATTTGAACTTTTGTTCAGTCGGCAGATGGGTGGAGATTGTTTTTTTTCAACTCTGCTCACTCTTCTACTTTGGAGTATTCTCAGCCCACAACTGGACACTTTAATTTTTACTCCATTGCTGTATGCCTTTAAAACCCAAAAAGCAAAAAAAGCAGTAAGGGAGGATTTCTCAGCCTGCAGCATGATGCTTTAAATGTTAGTAGGATTTTAACTGTGCTGCACCTGATCTAAACTCTGTTTAAATGCTGTTTTTACTGAATTTAAGTTTAGAGTCTAGACCCTGATGTAAACGCTGTTGTGCTAACTTGGATAAGCATTTAGTTAGTGCTGCAATACAGCTTAGTCCCTCCCTTGCTTTTTGCCCATTTAAAATTCTGTTCCCTCTTCCTCCCCAGCTCTCCTCAGCAGTGCAGGAGTCGTGAGTGTCCCAAGAAACCCTCCCTCGAACTGGAGAACTGCCCCCACAGCATCACGTAACAAGCAGGTACGGCTTTCAACCATCCATCAGCAGCTCAGCTGAGAGCTAGAGTTTGGGCGCAAAACTTAAATTTGAACTTTTGTTCGGTCAGCAGATGAGTGGATATAGTTTTTTTTCAACTCTGATCCCTCTACTACTTCGGAGTATTCTCAGCCCACAACCGCACACTTTAATTTTTACTCCGTTGCTGTATGCCTTTAAAACCTAAAATGAAAAAAAAAAACAGTAAGGGAGGATTTCTCAGCCTGCAGCAGAGCACCTTAAATGTTAGCAGGATTTTAACTGTGCTGCACCTGATCTAAACTCTGTTTAAATGCTGTTTTTACTGAATTTAAGTTTAGAGTCTAGACCCTGATGTAAACGCTGTTGTGCTGACTTGGATAAGCATTTAAGTAGTGCTGCAGTACAGCTTAACCCTTCCCTTGCTTTTCGCCCATTTAAAATCCTGTTCCCTCTTCCTCCCCAGCTCTCCTCAGCAGTGCAGGAGGTCACAAGGGTCCCAAGAAGCCCTCCCCCGAACCGAAGAGCTGCCCCCCTCCACTGTCACGCAGCAAGCAGGTATGGCTTTCACCCGTCCATCGGCATCTCAGCTGAGAGCTAAACCCTGCTGATGTGGTCACATGCTACAATAAAACCAATCAGCCTATTTCCCCATCTGCAGGTTATACCTTTCAACAACTAGTGGCCACCACACTAACAACAATACAAAAAGTAAAAAAAAAAAAAACCTAATTTCTAAATCTTGCACAACTGCCTCTCCACTATGTTTCCACCGTACCTAACTACTATATTTACCCTCAGCCCCTGGGTGTCCCTCCCACCGTCTACCTACCCTGATTCGGTGCACTGCCAGGCACCTTGTATAAGGCTGCCAATATACATTAATACTGCTGCTTCCAAAGCTGACACCCACCCTGGATGCCAGTTCCACATACAATCACTCAGCCCCGCTGTGCTCCCACTCAGCTTCCAAACTAGCCACCTAGCCCTACTGCCCTACACTCGTAGGCCAGCAGCTGCTATCACCAAGCCTTATGCCACCACCAGAAAGGAACACTGGTTTGCACATGATACCAAATTCCTGTTCACACTACTGCTACTCCTTGCAGGTGATATTGAGCCAAACCCCGGACCTAATCCCTGCACCCCAAACACCTCCGTACCACTCCAACTCCCCTCAGGCTTAAAACTGGTTCATCTAAATATATGTAGCCTTCTAGGTAAAATAACCCTGCTTCAACCCCTCGCCCTGTCCCTCAGACCAGACATCCTGATTATTTCTGAAACCTGGCTGAAGCCCATAACCTGGACACTGAATTCTCTATACCCAGTTATACACTCATCCAACATGATCAGTTGAGTAACAGCTCAACTAATCTCAGAACCCACCCGATTAAACCACAAATCATAGAACCACACTTTTCTAGATTGGTCCCTCACCTCGTACCCACATAGGATTCTAGTCTCAGGCATCCTTCCAGACGCCCTTAGCGACCACCACGGAATCTATTTGGTAAGAAAAATCTTCAGACCAATAGCTCCCCCACCCAGAATTCTCATGACCAGATCCTTCAAATCACTGGACCTCACCTCCTTACTTAATGATTTAGCTAATTCTGACTGGTCACTCCTCAGTCAATCCACCTCCATAGATGAGGCCCTAGTGTTCTTTAAGACCAAGTTCACAGCCTTCTGGGATCATTATGCCCCCCCTCAGGCGCACTAGGCTCAGAGGCGCTCACCTCTCTTGGATCACAACCCAGATCCTAGCCCTCCTCCGAAGCAGGGACAAGGCCTGGAAATCTTTTAAGTCTTCCAGCTCATCAGCTGACCTCCAGGAATATTGTGCATTACGCAATGCCTGTACTAGGAAACTCCACCAAGCAAAAGCCAATTATTTCAAAGTCGCATTCAATTCCACCTCCCATCACCCAGCCAATTTCTGGAAAGTGGTAAAATCACTTCTCAGACCTCCATCGCAGCCACCCACTCCTACCCTCCAGGTAGGTGGTCTCACCATAGCTGACTCCCCAGCAGTGGCCATGCTGTTTAACTCCCACTTCACAAACAGCCATGCCACCCTTTTGTCCTCACCTCTCCTACATCAGCACACCACCTCTTCCACCCCAGCCAGTCACACACCCTTGGCTCACTCCTCCTCCTTCCTGCAGGTCACCCCAGATGAGGTGTATAAGGCACTGATTGCCCTTAATCCAAACAGAGGCAAATTTCCCACTGGGCTGGACTCTAAAATGCTCCACCTCTCGGCCCCTGCTATAGCCATACCCTTGGCCTCCCTTTTCAACCTATCCTTCTCCCTCGCTGAACTCCCTCTCAATGGAAACAGGCCACCATAATCCCCCTTCCCAAGGGTGGGGATGCTTCAAACCCAGGCAACTATCGGCCCATCTCCCTACTCCCAATCTTGGCAAAACTACAAGAGCATCTAGTTCTCGCTCGACTATCACCCTTTCTGGATTCCTCCTAATTTTTCATCCCCTTCCAGTCTGGCTTTAGGAAATCCCTCTCCACCACTACCTCCCTCTTCAGGCTCACTGACTCCATTTTTACTGGGATGGATGCTGGCCACATCACGGCTGCCATTTTCATTGACCTGGCCAAGGCATTTGACACTGTCTCACACTCACTCCTCCTGACCAAATTCGCTAAAGCTGGTCTATGCAGCTGGGCCACCATTTGGTTCCACTCGTACCTTGCAGGCAGGTCCCAATCCGTCAGAATTGGTTCTTCCACCTCTGCACCCCTTCCTGTCACCACAAGGGTACCGCAAGGCTCAGTCCTAGGCCAGCTCCTGTTCTCCATCTTTCTGAATGATCTGCCTTCTGCCTTCTGCCTGCCTGCACACCTCAATCCATATGTATGTGGACAACACTGTACTGTATACTTCTGGCCCCTCAGCCTCAGAGGTTATGACCAGATTGCAGCTGGACTTTAATATGGTCCAGCACTGGCTTTGTTCCAATCAACTCTCCCTCAATGCCAAGAAAACAGTCTCAGTAACCTTTGTCACAAGGCAGAGACTATCAAGGCTCCCTTCCCTGCTCATTTTCCACACCCTGGAAGGAACGCCTCTTGAGGCTTGTACCTCAATCAGATACCTCGGGGTCTGGCTTGATCAACACCTCAACTTTTCTGCTCACTTTTACTCCATACTCAAGAAGCTTCACCCCAGGCTTGGAGCACTCTACTGTAACTGAGACAACATCCCAGAATCCGCCCGTAGAGCCATTGTGCAGAAAATGATCCTTCCCGTCTTTGACTATGGGGATGTAGTCTATAGTGCAGTCCCAAGTCCACCTTAGCCAGGCTGGACCCCCTTTTCCACTCTTTTTGTCATTTTGTACTAAACTGTCCTTCCTCCACACACCACTGTGCCCTCTACCACTCAATGAATCTCACATCTCTTGACAATCGCAGGCAGCTCCACTGCGCCAAGATCCCAGCCAAGTACTGGTCCCAGTCACTCCCCTCCTACCTCACCGCTGCTCTAGCCAACCCCAGCACCCTAACATATTCCCTCAGAAAATTTGACTCTAGTTTTAACTGTCCCACTAGGGGCCCTGCTGCTGGACAGGGGAGCATTCAGCTACCGCATTCTAAGTTGTGAAATTCCCTCCCGGTACATTAGGCACTTCTCTTCCCCGGCAACTTAGCTCCTTGCTCAGCTTCGTTCTCCACTACCTGCACATGTGCCTAGGCAGTTTTGTTAAACCATTCTGTGTAAATATCAAATGTAAGGCTTTGCCTAAAGTTCAGTGGTCAAGCAGCCAGCCACTCCCACTTCCTGAGCTATATGAGCAGCAGTTCCTCTAAGCCTCTCTGTGAAGCATTTTTCCTTTGGCTATGTTGGTTTGTCCTCTGAGCTGGCTAGGGCCTACCCCCCAGCCTGCTGTTAATGTGTGTCTCTGCTTGACTTTGGTGTTTGTTTTCTTGCTTCTGGTTGTATTCCTCCGGCTGTGTGCTTTCCTGTGTGTTTTGTTTCTTTTTTGGGGCCTTTCCCTGTTCTGTTTTGCTGTGTTTTGGTTTAGTCTTTTTGGGGGCTTTTATTTTCTAAACTCCTAGCATACTGCTACTACAGAGCTCATACTGCTGGCTTTCATTTACAACTCTCAAATTACTTGCACTGCTACTGTGAACCTACTCAGAGCTCATGCTACTGCTTTCAGTTACCTACAATGGTAGCCACTGCTGATTACTTTAATTACTGTTGTACCCAGTGCCTGTGTTTTAACGCTGTGCTCACCATGCTCAAACTACTGCAATGCAACTGCATTCATTACCTGAGTGTTTCAGCTCAGCCTTAGCTGCTTTATGTTGCATACTCAATTCTTTTCACCTGACACAGTTTACTCTGACCCTACCTGTGTTTCTTATTTTACTTGCAGCTTCCCTGCACTGCCTGGCTACACCTGCTTCAAGCATTGTCTCCCTGTTTTATTGCACTTCTAACTTGGAGGTCAGCCAACTAGGTCCTGCTGAGGCTGTTAATTTAGCTTGATATTAAAAATCTGTCTTCGCGGCCGAAAATCCTCAGAGTCTGTCACCTTGAGTTGGCCTTGTACTGTCTGGCTGGCTTGCTCCCAATTCAGTTGTTTAATTGCTATACAAGTTTGATATGCTGGTTTACCTATCACGACTACTGCTTACTGACCTATATGCAGGTCTACACTTGCTTACGCAGCTGTTACTCCTTGCTTAAGCAATCCATTACTTCATGCATACTGCCATCCCTTCGGCTTCGGCCTGGGATTCTGCTGCACTCGATCTGCATTCGACCTTGCAAGGTCTCAGCACTCCATGCTTATTACGATCTCAGCACGCCGTGTTCATTCAGCTCACCAGCTTTCAGCTCAATCAATTTCTGGGGCATGCCAGCCATTCTAATCTCGTGCAGGATTCCTGCAGCCAACAGTCTCGCTCTGCATTTAGTCCGCATCATCGAGCGTGTCCAACTTGGGTCGGGATCCTTCTCACCTGGCCCGTAGCTAGGAATGTCCTCGCCCTGGGCTTGGCTTTAGCTGCCTGCTATGCGACAGCAGCTCCTGGTGTAGGATTTAAGACCAGTGGTGAAGGGTGGTTACGACAATCTCCTTTGCCTCTAGTGTTCCACTATAACAGTTGGCCACTGACTTTAGTGGTTTCCCTAGCAAGGCACCTTCATCGCATTCTCCCCACGACTGACTCTGGTTCATCTGGTTTCATTTAGTGCGGACAGACCAGGTGAGTGCCTCAGCAGTTGTTGCTCTCCTCCTGCACCTTGGATGCACATATTGTTGCAGAGTTTCCTCACAACCTTCCACGACGTTCCTGCTAGAGGGTTTGAGTGAGACCCTCCCTCCAAATTGGAATATTTTCCACCTCCCTTTAACTGAGTTTTCCAAATTGAAGCTGCAGAGCCGTCACTAAATAAATTTTCCCAGGCCTGGAGGGAAGGCGACCTAGGTCTTGGATCCCCAGAGATTTCCTCCTCATAGGGGTTTTTTTTCTCTCCTCTGTTGCCTCAGGTCATAACTCTTAGTTAGCATAGTTGTTTTCCCTAGCTTCTTTAAGCAGGTTCTGTTGTTGGATGGAGGTGGAGGATGTCCTGGTATTCCCTCTCTCCTTAGGGGATCCACTTCTCTCAATGCAAGCCATCAGTATCATGCTACATCAACCTGGGCTGTTACTATAACAACTGAGCATGTCACTGAACTATCAAACTGCCTATGCTTTTCTACTACTACGTTACAGTTTACTGCTTCCACGTCACTGTTACTGCTTGCATTATGCTTCATGTTGCCTCCTTTTTGTGGATGATACTACATTTTTGGGGGGGATTCCTAAGGTACCTTTAGCCACAGGAAACATTCCATGGCACCTCTAGGGGTGGAACCCTCTCTGAGAGTTCCTTGTGGTCGTACCCCTACAGGGTGGTAATTCCTCTGGAATAGAGAGTGTGAACGGCCAAAACCAGACTAACGCAGTTGCACAAGCATAACACTATACTGGCTGCATAGGTCAGTGAAATGTAAGGCTATGCCAAAGGTTCAGTGGCCAAGCAGCCAGCCACTCCCACTTCATGAGCTATATAAGCAGCAGTTCCTCTAAGCCTCTCTGTGAAGCATTTTTTCTTTGCCCCACCATCCTCCCCTCCTCCTCCAGCAGCAGCACTCTCTCCTTAGGGGGATTCCTAAGGTACCTTTAGCCAAGGGAAATGTCCCGTGGCACCTTTAGGGGTGGAACCCTCTCCAAGAGTTCCTTGCCATCGTACCCCTGCAGGGTGATAATTCCTCTGGAATAGAGAGTGTGAATGGCCAAAACCAAACTAACACAGTTGCACAAGCATAACACTATACTGGCTGCATAGGTCAGTGAATGAATTGTTATACCCATCGAGCTATTTTTATGCCAATGTATGTAAACTGTGCCTGTATTCTGCTTGTTCTCCAGATCCATTATGTCCTTAGATCTGGACCCATTGTGTAGCAATTACCCTTCATGAATCTCAATTGTACTGTTTGTCATTCACCTAAGTATTTGTACCCCGTCCCACCAGGACGCATCTGGAAACGAGCAGTAGCCTGCTCAGCATACCTTCCTGGTTAAACGCTTAAATAAATAAACTTGCCTTAGCAAATCACTTCATGAAATTTGCCCAGTTTCTGGGCTCTTCTTGACCACTTCACGGCCACTTCACCTATGTACTGTATTTCACAAGTGAAGATTGTGGTGAACTTTGTCTTATGGTGAAGTTAGGTGAAGTTTAGGGAGTCAATCTCAGTAACAGGCTTTCAGTAAACATGTCTGACTGTAGGTCATATTGTACAATCATCTCTTTACAGAGTGTGTGCAAACACTTACATTTTGCAGTTCTGACTCAGTTTGAAGAGTGGCTGACAGATCTGCTCCCCAGTTTGTTTTCATTTGTGAATTCACGTGGGTTTCTGAGGGCTTTTAGCCAGCAGCAATAATTCTAAAGTTGATAAGTATTGTGTGTAGACTTTATTATCTTTAGATTCAAGCTATAATTTTCCAGCTTTTCAGCTGTATTTTCCTCTCTTTTTTTCCACTTTTCCAGTGTTCTTTTGGACAATCTTTCATTACTGAATCTTTAGTAATTTGATTTTTACTTTTTTCTCCTCTCTTCTAAATTTGCATTCGTTGTCCTACTCTGCCAGGGAGTGGGACTGAGAATGGTGCTGGTGGCAGTAGTGCTGATGCAGATCGGAGGGAATGCCACCCACCTCCTTTCCAGTGCATTTGCAGCAGGCAACACCAGTGGCAGCAGAAGCATCTGCAGCAGGAAGAAGAAATAGCTGGAGCAGGTGCTGGAGGAGGCAGCACACCCATCCCCCACCATCATAGCAAGTCAAAGCAGCAGCCTCCTCCCATTATCCCCACTGTACCAGCAGCACCATCAACAATAGGCAGTGTTACCCCATGTTTCCCCATGGTATGGGCTGTTCCCCCAAAGCAGAGAGACTGTCAACCTCTTGCTCAACCCCTAGGCAGCAGCAGCACAACTCCCTGGTCAGGAACATTTTTTGGGTTGGCCCAGCTGACAGCAGTGTGGTCAATTGCACATGGTGCAACACAAGTGAATGTGAGCAATGTGGAAAAAAAGGGCATCCATCTGGGGACCAGTGAGCAACATACCCACCTAAAACTTAAGCATGAAGGAATGGGAAGCCCATAGGATGGCACCCGCTGAGGGGCATGCAGCTGGTGCTGCTGGTGCGACTCCTCCAGCTCCCAGTGAGGTGCCAGTACCATAAAGGGTAAATGCTGAAGAAACTCTACATGTTTGGAGGAGGAGAGAGACACAGTAGGACTTGTATTTAAACTTGCGGTTGGGGAAGCCTAAGGGACTAGGTGCAGGTGGGGCTGGTCCTTGGGATAAGTCATCAGCATCACCTATGGCAAAGCTCTGGGGGAAAATACAGGAGATGGCCTATCACGTTGCATCAATGGAGGAGAAGATGGAGCTAGTGATGGCCAAGCAGCGTACCATCCTGACTGGATTGGCCACACATTATGGTGTGTATGCCCTCCATCCAGTAGGGTACTAGCAACTCCTGCTGCCTGCTGCTGTCCTTCTATCAGACTCTCCCCCTCCTGCCATACCTCATATCAGGAGGCAGTATAGCATGGTGGTTAAGGGCACTGTGCTGCAAACCTGGAGACCTGGGTTTGAATCTCATCAGCCCCCACTTGCATACTGTGTGACTCTGAGCAAGACACTTAACTTCCTTGTGCTCCCAGATCGCACCTGGAAACAAGCTCTAGCTTAGTGTACCTTTCCTGGTTAAACAATTTCCCCTTTCCATACCTGTAAAAAAGAGAAATGTGGTAGCCGTGTTAGTCTAGTCAAAAATGCAGAGGAAAAAATACAACAAATATGTTGCAGCTAGTCTTAAAAATAATTTTGTTAGTCCAATAAAAGGTATCACCTGCAACATATTTGTTGTATTTTTTCTCTACACCCTTTCCATAGCTCAACCAACTTCTTCGCTATCCTGCTTTAATTCTGCAGCCAACTCCCTGCTTCCAGCTGCATAAAACAAATAAGTAAAGAAAAACATAAAAAAATACATAATTCTCAATTCACCTTATTTCTGTGCAGTCACTGCATTCTGTCTCCTGCTATTGTTTATGCTGCAAGCACATTGTGATGCAGTGTGTATGAAACAAGCATTTGTCAATGCCGAATGTTTGCTTGCTGGCATTGGCAGTGGTAGTGTAGAAGTTACAGAGCTGCGTAATAGGAATGGCAGTGAAGTATTGAACTGAAGCCAACCCCACCACCACCCTGCAGAGAGTGACAGGCATTGGGGTGTGCCTTTGGGTCATCAGGTATAACAGCCACGCCATTTCACCACACCCCACCCTGCAGACACTGACAAGTGTCACGGTGTGCCTTGGGGTCTTTGGCCCTTATGCACACCCCATTCCATCAGGAAATATGGTGAGATGGGTGCGATATAGCAGAATGGGGTGAACTTTGGGGCCGAAGAATCCAAGGCATACCTCGATGCCTCTCACTGGCTGCAGGATGTGGAATGGTATGAGCATTACAGGCAAGAATCCCAAGTCACACCCTGATGCCTGTCATTCTCTACAGGATTGGGCGTTATGGTTGGAAACCCTAATACCTCAGGCATTCGTTGGTATTTTCACTCCAAATTTTCAACATGTTTTTTTTGTGACCATACCTCATGAACAGGGGCAATATCAGTTTGTTAGCTGAAAGCTGCTTATGCACAGCGACTATGGTATTTAGCACCACAGGTGCAAAAACATTCCGAACAGGATGTGAAAAATGACAGCTGTACTGTTCATGGGGAGGTGTAAAAAATGGCAATGTTGCAAATCTGCAGTAAAAATATTAAAAAAACTGGTGCAGTCACGAGCGTGCATAGAAACTGAGCAACGCACACCCATAATGTAATTAGTTTGGGGATTTTTTACAGCAGATTGTCAACACAGGCATTTTGGGACCTCCAATCATGGACAGTGTCACTGTGATTTTCTTTATCTGTCCAGCACAATGATTTCCCACAGCGACCACGCATCTCTGCGCTGAAAGTGTGAAAACACATTTCGGCCATGTTGTGAAAAATGAAAGCTATACTGTTCATAAGGAAGTGTGGAAAAATGCCACTGGTGAAAATCTGGACTGAAAATATTACAAAGTCATGAACTTACGAGGGTGCGTGGAAACTGCGCAATGCTCACTCGTAACACAGTCATTTTATGGACTTTTGCCACCAAATTTTCAACATAGCCATTTTACAACCTCTGCTCATGAACAGCATAACTGTGATTTTCTTAATCTGTCCCAAACATTGCTTTCGCACACCGACTCCACCATTTTGCGCTACATGTGCAGAAACACGTTTTGGGCAAGATGTGACAAATGACAGCTGTACTGCTCATAAGGAAGTGTAATAAAATGGCAATGTTGAAAATCTGGATTGAAAATGTGTGAAAATTCATAAACTTACGGTACGTAGGAACTGCATAGCATACGCTTATGTACAGTAATTTTAGAATTTTCTCGCAAGTTTTCAACATAGCCATTTAGAACTCTGCTCATGAACAGTGTAACTATGATTTTCTTAATGTGTCCCATACATTGATTTCGCAGACCACCTGCACATTGCTATGCATTGCACGGGCAGAAACACGCTTTGGGCAAGATGTGACAAATGACAGCTGTACTGCTCATAAGGAAGTGTAATAAAATGGCAATGTTGAAAATCTGGATTGAAAATATTGAAAATTCGCGAACTTACGCGTGCATAGGAACTATGCACTACACTCGTGAAAACAGTCATTTTGGAATTTTCCACCAAATTTTCAACATAGGCTTTTGAGAGCCCACCTATGAACAGTGGCAGTGTCATTTTGAGATTTGGTCCTGAAAGGTGATTTCACACAGTGACTGTGAAATCACCCTTCAGGCCTGATTAACGCCATGGCAGTGAGAGCATTCATGAGAAGGGGTCCCAAAAACCCCATGTTGAAAATTTGGTGCAAAAATTCCAAAAAATGCCTGAGATATGCAGCAAAGTTGAAAAAACTCTATCTATCCCATTATACAGCTTACCAGCATTTTCTCAGTTCGCGGTCGGCTTTGAAGAGTGCAGACTTGTTCCGGTTCACAGAAGCTGGTCGTACAGAGTCCGGAGGTAGTATGGGGTGTGGGGGTGTGGGAGGCAGGGTGCGCAGTGGGTGGGCGCGGTGTGGGAAGAGACACCGAGGGACAGTTTTTCAATTTCAGGTTGTTTTTTTTTAAAACAAAGGACAGACGACGTAGGACATTTGCCACACTGGGGTGGGCTCCCAGCGTGGCACAAGGATGGCTTTTGGGGGGGCATGGAGTCTACAGGGGATTGGGCACCCCCATCAGCGACAGCATCTATTGCCATGCTGGGGTGGGCTCCCAGCGTGGCACCCTGTACTCTGGGGGAGGGAGACAGTGGAGCCGACCGGGGATTGGGCATCCCCGTCGGTTATACATGTGTAGCCACGCTGGGGTGGGCACTCAGTGTGGCATGTGGAACGCTTTTGGGGGGGAGCGCAGCACAGCTGACAGGGATTGGGCACCCCCTGCTGGCTATACAGTGTGTGCATGGGGGCGAGCACGCAGGCATGCATGCGTGTGTGTGTGTGGGGGGAGCGCCATGAGCAGGCAATATCTTATCACTGCACACTGAAGCGTAGCTCCCTCTTTCAACTGTACGCCACTGCATTTTGGACTGCTGTCATAGACAGCTGCAGCAGGCATTGGAGAACTGCAGCCGCGCCTGCAAACACACTGACTGAATTGGAAGAGGGCTGCCACACCTCCGAAAACTCGGATGATGGCACTATGTTTCTTGCACATGCGTGCAAGCAAACATAAAAAGCATTATGAAATTCTTACTTCTCCTGGCGTCTGCTAAGTCCCTGCATTCTCAGTCTCCCACTATTGTTTATGTTGTAAAACACTTTATTTATTTATTTATTTATTTATGTATGTCAAACATTTTATCAGGAAAGACATACTGAGCTGATAATAGCTCATTTCCAGATGTGTTCTGTAATGAAGGGGTATGGAAGACAGTACAAAAGGAGAAAAAAATGAATAGTAATTAACAGATTTACAAAACTAATAGTCTATATAGGCAATACAATACAATACATCAAAAGAGGCCAATCTTAAACATTGCAAGACAAGACAGTACAACACGATGCATGCAGTAGATCAAAACTGAGCTTGGACTGACCAGGGAAATTACCTGTGGGGAGCAATATGGCTAGGGCAATATATGTGGGGGGTGGGGGAGAGGGACTCAATTGAGGTAAGGGGTTAAGGGTAGTTGCAGGTGGGTGTGGAAGAGTGATGAGACAACAGATTAACAGGAGAAGGGTGAGCCAGAGTTTAGGAAAGCGATATGAGAAGGCAGCTTGACCAGCAAAAGATTTCCTGAATGGAACAGAAAGGGAACGGGAAACATTGCTGCAGAGAGGGTAGGAGAGGGAGAGGAAGGAAGGGAGGGAGGGAGGTAAGGTATGAAGGAAGGGAACCAAACCAGAGTCTGAATATAAAGGAGGCACAGTGGGGAAGATACCTGGCATCAAAGGAAGGGAAGAGAGAGGGAGCAGGCAGAACAGAACAAGCCGTGGTGGGTACAAAGGGATAATCTAATGCAAAATGGCAAAAGGAGTGAAAGAGGAGATTTATTATAAGTCTCAAGTTTCCATATTTCTGCACAGTCCCTGCATTCTCAGTCTTCCACTTTTGTTTACACTGTAAATTTTTTGTAACACAGTATGTATGAAAAGCACTATATAATTCTTAATTCTCCTCATTTCTGCATGTCCTTTGAGATACAGTATTTATGAGAAGCACTGTATGAATCTCTATTCTCATTTCTGCATGTCCTTTGGGATACAATGTGTACAAGAACCACTGTATGACTCTCTATGCTCATTTCTGCATGTCCTTTGGGATACAGTGTGTACGAGAAGTACTGTATGAATCTCTATTCTCATTTCTGCAAGTCCTTTGGGATACAGTGTGTACGAGAAGTACTGTATGAATCTCTATTCTCATTTCTGCAAGTCCTTTGGGATACAGTGTGTACGAGAAGCACTGTATGAATCTCTATTCTCATTTCTGCATGTCCTTTTTGATACAATGTGTACAAGAACCACTGTATGAATCCCTATTCACATCAATTCTCTGCATTTCTGCACAGTCACTGGACTCCCACTGATGCACAGGCAGTAAAGATGGCAATGCATGTGTCAAGTAAAGGATGTTGCAGTGGTCAGTGATGATATTTCAGTGGCAGAAGTACAGTGGGTGGCAGAGGAGAAGTTGGCTGAAGGCTACATGTTGTAGCTTGCTATTCTGCTGCATGCTGATGCTAAGTAGTATTCAGCAGCTTCTTGGCGTCAGATGATGAGGTAGAGGCAGCAGGTGACTTGGACACAGCACACAGGAGGACGTCACACCAGATGGGCCATGATTATCTGTGGCTATAGTGTTGAGTTGACTTGTCTGTGATAGTAATGATGGCACTTTTGTGCACAATATTGCCTATGATGAGACTCAGGTGGGGGTCTGGCAGATGAGAAGAGGAACGTGCAGTTGTTTGCTACAGGAGGAGAAAGCAGCATGACAGGAGAAGAAACCTGTAAAGACCGGAGTGAAATTATTTAAAATCAATTGGTCAATGTGGTTGTCGCATGGTATATGCCTTGTTCATTCCCTGCTGTGTTCTTCCTGTGAAAAAAAAGAAAAGAAAAAAGAATTCAGGAAGGATAGTTACCATCACGTTAGTGATGGCCATGCCATGCAATGGCACAATGGTGCCCAAGAGTTGGCAAAGGAGGAAGAAGCTTGCTTGCTGGAGGAAAAGGAGGAGGCAGCAGGACAAGTGAAAAGACCTGTGAAGGCAGAAGCAAAATAATTTAAACTCATGTGGCCAATGTTCACTTATTAAGTTATGTGACAGAAAAATCAGCTAGAAAGAATACTTACCATCCAATTAGTGATTGTCATGTCCACCTGAAGTGGCAGAAAGGTGGCCAAAGAGGCAATGATATCATATAGCAGCAAATTTAGCACTGGCAGACACCAGTCAACTCAACTGTTTAGGGGGACTTCTGTCAAAATCCATCAAGAGAACTAGTATGTCTATGAAGTAAATACTTCAGAGAACACAGGCAGAAGGGTCCAGTTAATTATTAATTCAGTGGCCAGTTTATATCAGTTGCACATAGTGGCATCAATTGGGTCCATCAGCTGAATATTTTGATGGATGTAACAGAATCATCATCATTATCAGGTTGGGAACTGAGACTGGTGTAGCATTCCTCATACTGTATTTGTGCAGAAAGGAATGGAACAGAGAGAAGTAAATCTGTGCATTTGGAGGAGAAGGGGGTACATGGCAGGTTGTATTAGGTCATTAATATACAGCGAGGAGATTGAGCACATCCTATTTTTTGATATTTGGGCTGGCAGTATAGCCTAGAGGTTAGAGTAACAAGCTTTGAATGAGCTTGGTACATCCAGCAGACCAAACCTAGGTTTGATTCTCACAGCCTCCACTTGCATACCGTGTGACTGTGACTCTGAGCAAGTCACTTAACCTCCCATTGCTCCCAGGATGCCCCTGAAAATAGGCACTTGTGCCTAGTTGGTCTTACCCAGTTACCAAAGACTAAAAAAAAATATATATTCTGTTAGTTTGTGTTGTACTCTTGCCCCATACCTATGCCAGACCCCTGACAGGCATAACAGTAAAATATGTATTGAGACATTGAAAGTGCTCAGTCATGTAGTGTCAAGTTCCATCTTGACACAATTTAGAACTTCATATAGTACTGAAGCAATTTATTCCGTAGCTGCAGCTGCTGCAGCCGCTCATGGGCTTTTCCAGTATGAGCAAAGGGGGCACAGATTTGGCAGGCCAGAGTCAACACTGTCTTAATGTTAGGGTGTGAGAGAAACTCCTGCACAAGAGTCAAACAGTGTGCCTGGCATGGCATCCTGAAAAAAACACCATCGCTGATGCACTTCACAATACTGGAGCCATTATCTCTTGCAATAAAACCCCTTTTCAGCTAATGAGGCTGAAGGCACTTATTAGTCTCTGTTAGTACTGACAAGATTTTACGAAGTAAAGTGTGCTCCAATGAGACTTTTTATTGCCTACATGACATGCTAGCAACTACTGGCAGTGCTGCTACCACTGCAGTTTGGCTTAATGCACATGCTCACTGAACTGAGTCAAATACTACCCCCAGCAACTGTGTAAAATGTTCTGTAATGCATATGTAGGAGTTACCAGCTATTTGTCCCTAAGTCCATATATCCATGCTAAGGTGCATTATGGGGATGCAGATTGCTGCAGGGTATAGATTATTATACATGACATGGCCCCATACAGTTCTAGAATGGCACACAATGAAAAATATTGGAATCTGCCATGTGGGACAGGCATTGGCCATCAACTTCCAAACCCCCTTATGCTCAACAAAGGAGTATGGTGGAAGAATATTCGCAGTTGTTGTATTCAGCTCGTGCTATGGTGTGATTGGGTGGACATTTTGCATGTCACTCAAACATGTTTGATGGTGTAGGCTGCACCTTTTTGGGGGGTTGGGGCTACCAAACAGCTGGACTTGCCATGGATGCAGTGTTGGTGGGGTACTGTTTAACTCCTTGGGGTGCACATTTGGTGTTCAGAGAAAACCAGTGATTTTTTGGGGGGCTTCCTTACTGGTGTAATTATTTTCTTGATCAGGGAGGCGGTACTACTCAACTTGCTAATAATGGTATGCCCACTATTAGGAAGCCCCCTGACTCCTCCTCCTCTACTCTGTAGTCTTCCTCAGCCACCTGAACCTCACCAATGCCCCTCCCTCCCCCTCCTGGGATATTTCCAGACTTACAACTGCCTTGGATGATGAGGATCCCCTTGCTCCTGCACTAGCTAACTTATGGTGCTGTTTCCAGCATATAAAGTGCCATGAGTTTGTCTGTGTGTTGCCCACCAGTGCCTATGTGACAGTTTTATTTTTCCCCTGTTGACACGAGCTTAACAATGCTGACATATTGCCACTGTATCATCCTCCAGATCTAGTACATTGAAATTCCAAACTAGGGACTCAGAGACCCTTGCTTTTACATGGGACAGGGAAGGGAACACGGTAATAGTGGTTGAAGCAGCTTGGGTTTTGTGTGACACTTTGCAAACTTTGGCTTTCCTTTTTGAGGGGAACTGGGTGTACTGGGCTCAATACTAGGAGAACAAGCAGGTGTAAGATATGGTGTAATTTTAAGATTTAGCTTAGACAGTACTGATCTCTGAAGTGGACCCACTTACTCATTAGCTCTACCCATCCTCTTTTTCTTTTCTGGTTCCCGATCTGGATCATCATTGCTGTCACCACCCATATCTTCCTCCTCCTCCTCCTCCTCCTCCTCCTCTGCCCCTTCCCCCAGTTGTGTCACCCTCTACTTCACCCTCTGCACTCACATTTTAAGGCAACAAATCTCTGCACAAAAGAAGTGGGCTAAAACAGGAGGAAACAGAGACCATGGTTCTCGAGGGAGGTGGCTGCGAAGGTAAAGACTAAAGGGGTGGCATTCTGGAGGAGCAGAGAAATGCAGAGGCAAGAAGATAGGGAGGTGTACCAGGATAAGTAGAGGGACAATGGTAAGGTTCACAAAGGTGCAAACTGAGGAAAGGATCACCAAAGGGGTAGCTAACGGGGGCAAGAACATTTTCAGATATATAAACAGAAAAGAGGAAGACAAGGGGAGGAATTGTAAGGTTAAGAAGGGCAAGGGGGAGACTATGCAGAGGAGGATCTGGAAAAAGTAGGTATCCTGAGTAGATACTTCTACTCAGTCTTCACAGTGGAAAGAGAAGAGGTCAGACCACATAGAAGCACAGGAACACCTGGAGGAGGAAAGTGAGCACAAGTCCATTCACAGAGGAAAGAGTCTTGAGAGAACTTACAAAACTGAAAGTAAATAAGGCTATGGGTCCAGAAGGGATACATTCAAGGATGCTGAGGGAGCTCAGGGCAGTGCTGACTGCACCTGTGATAGCCGTATTCAACAATTCACTGAAAAATGAAGCGGTTCCAGAGGACCAGAGATGGGCAGATGTAGTCTTACTTCATAAAACCAGCAGCTGGGAGGGGACTGGTAACTATATGCCAGTCAATTTAACATCAGTGGTGGGGAAGTTAACTGAAACACTATTAAAGGAAAGGCTAGTGGAGTATCTTGAATCTAGCAGGTTGCAAGACTCAAGGCAGTATGGATTCATGGGGAGAGGTCATGTCAGATGAACCCGATTGATTTCTTTGATTGGATGACCAGGGAAATAGGTCAGGGTTGGGCAGTGGATATGGCCTACTTATACTTCATAAATAGAATCCCCAGTGGGGTCATTGGACCCTTTAAAGGTAAACACAGTGGGAGGAGTCCAAGCCCATACATAAAGCAGAGCTCATTAACAATAAAAGAACAGTTTCATGGACAGTAGTGGACCTCACTCACCACAGTTTCTTTTATTTAAAAACAATATATTTTATTTTATCTTCCTTTTGTTCAAACATTTTTCTGACCCTTAGCCAGTGTGACCATTGCAATACAGTATTTCAATGTTCTGTAACAATCAAACTGTTGCTTTTTCAGGAGAACAGTCTAAAAATGTACAGACAGTTTTAATTTTTGTTACTTTTAGTACAATATAAAATAATATGTATTAAAGGATTCTATGAGGTGGGTAAGACCTCTTCCATAAATCAGATCTATGTAGCAACAAATGTAACAAATTTCCATATCTAGTCATGTTTGAGTGTGATGTTCATTTCAATTTTTTTAAATATATATTCTTACTTTATACATATCTGTCTAGAAAAATATGTAACAGTATAATAAATTAATTCTGAGCATGCTTCTTACAGTTATAAAAAGTATGTTCATAATTACTAAACGCTGTGAGCTCAATTTTTGAAGAGTCCTTGGATCACCGCAATTTGCAATGATCTAGGGCTGTGGCAAACTCTGGGTGCATCAGGGACCCTGTGCTCAATTAAAAAAATTGGGAGTCCCTGTGCCAAAGACCCAAGAGTTGTGACAGCTGCAAGGTTGCACCACACATGTGGCGGACCTGTGGGGTTTGATGGAGGGCAGTAAAGATATAAGGGAAAACCAGCCTCATCCCACCTACAGTAAGTCAATTTAAAGAAGGATGGCAACCAAAAAATGAAGGAAACTGAAACAGTGTTTGCCCAAGATCCTATATTAAATAATGGATTTGGGGTACATGGAGTTAAATTAAAGGATACTCAGACTCAGTGTGAAATCCTTCCAAGTCCAGAAATGGCATCTAAAACCAAAGCAGGTTTTGAAGCAGAACTGGGAAAAGAGAAGGGTGCATTGAATCTTTTTGGAAAGGAAATTTCTATGGAGCTAAAGGGATGTATAAGATAAATTTTGAATCAGATGCAGCTTCAATGGGGCTAATAATTTAACTATTTTCTAAGGAATCAGACCTGAAGGAGGCAAAGGAAAGATTAAAATATACATTTAGGAATGTGAAAGTAGTACTAAATATGTTTTTATAGAGTGGTTTCCAATACTCCATTTGTGAATAAGGTCATGCTTAAGATAACAACTTTACTCTAGAAAAATTGGCATTAGGCTTGTCAATTCCTATTTTTTTGTCTACAGTAACACTAAGTAGCCAAGAAAGTCAATACCCAGTTCCAGTACTGAAATATGTAATTAATAGTAGGTGGTACACATAAAATAGTGAACAAAACACTAATCTGATGGAAACCTGTAGCAAGATAATAACTAGACATGGTCTATTCAAAACAAAATAATAAATAGCTGATTCACTGATGAATTGCTTAGGAATCTTCTGCAGGTTAGACTGGGAAATAATGGAGTTATCAAAGTCTTTGGATATGATGGGGTAAATGATTACAGGCAAGTCTGCTGATTAAATAATGTTGGTTAAAAAAACTGGGAATTGTGTAAGGAAATAATATCAAATGCCCACCACTTGGACATCTTTAATGTATCATTAGAATGTGAGCCTGAAGCTGAGAAAAGCTCAGTAACACAAGAGAAGTTGTAATTGTCTTGGGAACATCCAAAAAAACATATTTAAGGGATATGGGAAAGTAAATACTTCAAAGAATAAGGCTTAAATCGTATAACTATTCAATAGATTTGCTAGTCTGAAAACTGTACAGGACTGACTTGGGAATGAAGAAGGAAAGTCTGATAATGTACAACCAATTGTACATCCTGTGTTCCTGAGTATTTTGTCTTTGCACAGTAGCCCCAAGAAGCATAATTATTATGAGCACTTATGAGCTAAGATATTTCTGGAGTTGGTCTTAAAATGGCAGATTATGATGACTGGTTATCCTTTTTGCTTGGGTTTCATATTGTATTGTTGCAGGAAACCTGGAGCAACAAGGACATAATAATTAATGGATACAAATTACTTTGTTCACTAGCAATTAAAGAGTTGCCACTGAGACACCTAACAGGTGGCTGGCAGTTATGGTCACGATATCAAAAGATTTTGTTATAGAAAAATAAATTAAGTAACAACATATTATTTTACAGTGCTTTTGAATATCTAGAATCAAAAATGTAAAATTGGTAAATGTAAATATTACTCCCTCATCAGCAAAATATTTTGACCCAGTGGTTTGGTATTCATTTGATAATTTACTCAGATTTGCCACTACAGTACATTTTCCTGCAGCATTTATAGTAATAGCAGGAGATGTGACTGCTTGGCTTGGAAACTATAATAATGCAATCTGTGATGTAACAGAAAATATAGGTACAACAAATAATATGGAATGATATTCTACAGATAAGAGAGAATGCAATGGGGAAAAAATGAATTTCATTTCTTGATAGATGTGATTTCATAGTCACGAGTGGAAGAACATAACGGGATGAACTGGGGTCATATACATACTGTATTTTTCCTCAATGGATTAAAGTATGACAGATTTATTAATGGTTTAAGGGATGGATACTGTCAAAATTAGAGATTTAAACAGTGATTACATTGAAAAGTTTAAGGTGGGGGAACCCATATATCTAGATTTTTAGGTGGTGGAACTGTCATTTCTTTGTGGTGGAACGCTCCAATAGTAGTCGATGGAGAAAGATGGCAAAGGCGGTGGAACTGTCATACAGGTTTTTAAGAGGTAGTGGAATTGAGTTCCTGAGGGCTCCTGCCCAATCTAACCCCTAGATTTAAATGTTATCACAAGAACAGAAAATGCAAACCTTTCTGTACTATTAGAGTTGGAAATAGAAACTGAAAAGCGCAGATGCTAATGCTGACAAACATAACATCAATATTCAATTAGTTAATAAGAGTTCAACTGGACTGGGTAAACAAGTGATGCACTTGCTGAAGCTCTGAATGGAGAAGACATTGAAGGGATGATGGAAGGTATTCAAATGGAAACAAAGCTGGAGGTAGTGGATATACATGCAGTCAATGCCCCTTTTATGCACACTGTTCGGGACAGCAATACGTTTGCATACAGCCTTAACTGCATATATCCAGAAAATGAACTGTACAGTTTAAAAGCCTGGAGGGAAGTATGTCTATCAGTACAGTAAGTAAATTTATTTAGTCCAGGAAGGGAAGGTTAATCAAGCACTTGAACTTCATGTTCAATGGAGAGCACAGTTCTTTTGTTTTTTCCCAGTTGTTCAGCAAGCAGCATATAGAGTTTATAGGACTCCTCATACCTTTTAAGCAACACCTTCAACACCGTTTAGTACCTAATTTCACCCTCACTCTGAGCAATTACCCCCTCAGCCAGGTCAGAATACCAGGGAAAGAGCCTAAGAAGTTGCATACAATCAAAACTGGAAATCTATACAACTGAAGAAAATAAACAGTGTTGAACAGGAATATTCAGGAGAAAATTAAAATTATTAACACTAATGACGTCAAAACCCTGTGGTCTATGGTAGCCAAAAGTACGTCCTCTTTTTCCAATAACGTAGATTCATATATTGCTTCAAAGGAAAGGTTAAGCACTTTAAAGATACCTTTTATAGTAAAAAAGCAGTATCATATTTGAATGCTAATATTGGTACAAAATGTAATTTTGTTGCTACATCTGACATTATCCCTAAGGAGGAAGTTATTGAAACTATATGATCATTTAAATGTGGAAAACATACCAGGCCTGATAAAATCCCAGTCAAAGTCTTTAAAGGCAATATAGGAAAGTCGGTGGATGTATAGACAAAGACGTCTGAGTTGTATATTAAAAGCAATGTTCGGAGGGGAGAATACCATTAGGCACTTGGCTGAGATGTGTGCCAACACATCTATAGCCTGGACTTATATCCTTCATGCTGGTGTTGGATTTCAGGGAAACGAGCAAGCTGAAAAACACTGTAAAGCCCCCATTGCCACACAGTATAATCCTGACTGCTGGAGGGATGATGTAGCACAGATATTATCACCACCACCGAGGCCTGCTAGCACTGGGGGAGAGAGAGAGAAGAAAGAGAGAGAGAGAGAGAGAGAGAGAGAGAGAGAGAGGAGAGAATATGTTAGTAAAAAAAAATATATATATATATTTGTCAGATTCCTGGACAGGAAGTTCAGTTGTTACAATTCTTGAAAAAAAAGTGCTAAGATATTACCAAGTAACTTAAGTAACTGCTTATGGAATCTGTTCATTACTGTAATGTCTTTGAGTGTATGGTACATGACTGTTTTATGCCTGTAGTTGTACTCTCCTGGGTCGTTCCTGCAAATAGGCAGGGTTTTTTTACCTAGTGTTCTTTCCCGGTCATCAAAAGCAAATAAATAAATAAATAAACTATAACCCAATACCACTGATGAAAACAGCATGTAGAATATTTTCTCAAATTCTCAATAACAGGCTAGAACACTGGGTGGAAAATAATATTCTTTGTAGTCTTCAGGAAAAATCATTCAGTCACAGACCATTGTTATACTTCGATGCACTTTACAGAAAAAATATGTAAGGATAAACATTAACTAGGATACATTGTATGCATGTGATATTTGATGAAAGTGTTGATAAATGCCTCATCTTTCTTAAAAATCATTTCTATGTAAAAGCATGTAAAGATTTTTAAACTGAACAATAAACAGAACAGAACTGAACTGAATTGTCATTCCCAGGCATCAGCACTGTGATTTGTCATACAGCAGTAATGCCAACATTAACTGTACAGTACAACAAAATTGTTCTAGCAGGTGTATGCTAGAAGCAATTTTTGGAAGGGGGGGGGAAGGGTCGTGATCAGCCAGCAGAATGATTTGCTGAAATTGTGCACTCACATTTTCCAAAATGTGCAGTTTGTGAAACAATTGTACTATTCGCTGTAAATGCTCATTTTTAGGTACTCTCATTTTTAAAAATGTTCAGTCAGGGTAAACAGAAAAAATTAAACTCGGGAAAGACTGAGGCGATGGTTGTGGATCCAGCTCGCCGGATAGGGGGGTTGGGGGCTGGTCAGCCTACTGGACTTTACTTGGGGGGCTCCCAGCTTCTCTCCTCTGATAGGGTGAGGGACCTGGAGGTGATTCTTGATGATGGGCTGACACTGCGATCTCAGGTGTCGGCAGTCATCAAGTCCTCTTTTTACCATCTGAGGAACATCATCAGGGTCAAGTACCTAGCTCCGTCCGGCGATCTTCCCACGCTGATCCATGCCTTTGTGACTTCCTGCCTTGATTACTGTAACTCCCTTTACCTAGGGCTGCCTGGGGTTGATATCCACCGCTTGCAGCTGGTGCAGAACGCTGCAGCCCAGTTGTTGACAGGGACCCCTCGGATGTGTCATATCACTCCGGTGCTGCGCAAACTGCACTGGCTGCCCAGTCAGTGGTGAATCACCTTTAAGGTCGGACTTCGGACTTACAAAGTCCTTCATGGACAGGGCCTGGACTACCTGTCCCCCTACTGCCCTGGGTGACTGCTCCGCTCGGCTGACGAGGGATTGCTAGAGATTCCAAGGGTATGTTTAAAGACATCGGGGACTCATGCATTTATGTAGGCAGCCCCAGCCCTGTGGAACTCTCTACCCCACCAGCTATGGAAGTGCACAACCATGGGGGGGTTTCAAGCAAGCCCTGAAAACCCACTTGTGAAGCCTTACCTACCCAAACTGATTTTACTGATTCATTCATATTTGTATTGTGCTTTTACAGTTTTATCCTGTTTTATTTGATTTGTATGTTAAAGCACCTTGGTATTTTGAACAGCGCTGTATAAATAAAGTTTATTATTTTTTTTCATTATTACCCCAGGTCTCTTTCCTGCTTGGTTTTCATCAGTACCACTCCACCCATTTTGTACACTGCTCTCGGGTTTCTGGGCCCCAAGTGCATTATATTGCACTTTTTCAAATTGAAACCCAGCTGCCATACC
This sequence comes from Neoceratodus forsteri, assembly GCA_016271365.2. NCBI lineage: Eukaryota > Metazoa > Chordata > Ceratodontiformes > Ceratodontidae > Neoceratodus > Neoceratodus forsteri. The sequence goes on along the minus strand of CM057453.1, from coordinate 873,958,860 downwards.
CTTGACCACTCCTCAAGCTTTATCAGTTCTCTGCTCATCCTTTCCACCCCCTTCCCCGAGTGTCCACCCTCTTCCAGATTTTGGTGTTATCCACAAAGAGGCAGACCTTCCCTTCTAGCTCCTCTGCAATCTCACTTATAAAGACATTAAAGAGGACCGGTCCCAGCACCGATCCCTGAGGCACTGCACTGGTTACCCTCCTTTCTTCTGAGTGAACTCTGTTTACTACCACCCTCTGTAACGCATCCCCTAACCAATTTCCACCCAGTTTGCCACCTTTAGACCCACTCCAAAGTTACCCAGTTTGCTTACTAGTCTCCTATATGAAATGGTGTTGAAAGTCTTAAGGAAATCTATGTAGGTCATGTCCAGTGCTCGTCCCTGATTTACCCAACCAAAGAAATCTATCAGATTCACACACCCCATCCTCTACCCCCTTGACATAGTGCTGCTTTGGGTCTTGTAACCCATTGGATTAAAGATATTTCACAAGCCTTTCCTTCAGCAGTGATACCATTAACTTGTCCACCACCATGTCACACTAACTGGCCTATAATTGCTAACCTTCTCCCTGCTACCACTTACATGAAGTGGGACTACATCTTCCTCATCCAGTCCTCCAGAACCATTCATTTCCAGTGAGCTGTTAAGGACTATCAAAGGTACAGCATGTAACTCCCTGAGCTCGTTAATACCATTGGATTCACCCTAACTGGCCCCATTGTTCTGTCCACTTTCAGATTAGCGAGTCCCTTCAGGACACTCTCTCCCCTAAAAAAGTACTAGTGTTCACCTCCCTCCCTCCAAAGTTCCTATTCCTACTTGGGGGGGGGGGTCGTGATCAGCCTGCAGAATGATTTGCTGAAATTGTGCACTCACATTTTTCAAAATGTGCAGTTTATGAAACAATTGTACTATTTGCTGTAAATGCTAAATTTTAGGTACTCTCATTTTTAAAAATGTTCAGTCAGGGTAAACAGAAAAAATGTGGAATGGGGGAAAAATTGAGAAAGCAAAAATACGTTGGATTTTGCCAAAATTGCAAAATGCAAAATTGTCAGTTTCGGACGACTTCACAAGTGCAATAGAAATTTTACCCAGCACCAGACAAGTGGCAGGGTCTCAAGTGAAACAATTTAATTTTCAAGTGGGTACAAGGACTCTACCCAAAATAGCCTAAAGAATGTAACCTGCTAATGAGTATGTTTTAAGTATGCCAGCTAAGGTTGCAAGAAACCCCAGGGTGCTAAGAACAGCTGGTAAACAAACTTTCACCACTGTGACTCCAAGCACCTGCACATCTTTCTCAGACAATATAACAAATCAGATAAACCCCCAGCCCTTCATACAAGCAATGGCCTCTCTCCTTCGCAGTCACCCTAGTTGCCTTAAATAGCTGATTACCATAAAGCAGCTATCTCCCTTGAAACTATTTATTCTCCAAACCCCTACTCCAGCCTTAGATTTGTACATTGGTTGCACACATTTTTATGTGTATTTATCCATTTGTTTTATTTTGTTATTGTTCATGTGTTTTGTACTTGAGATTTAGCAGTTTCATTAGGATGCCAATAACTACTGCTGTAACTGCCCCCCTGGGACCCCCTGTAAATTAGGTGTTGTACCCAAATAAGGCTAGCCCAGTGTGCCATATTTCAAAATAAAAATAAAAAAATAATTGTTGTAGAGCAACTAAACTACTACCATGGGACAGAAACGTTGAAAATGATGGCAGATAAGGACCACTAGGCCCATCCAATCTGTCTATTTTCCCTGACTACTGTAAAGGCCGCAAACCCTACTTGATCTCCAGCTTTACCTCCTTGTTCCTACTGCTAGCGCTCCCCTATGCCTGTCCCATGCAAGTTTGAATTATCCCACTGTGTTTTCCCCCACCACTTCCACTGGGAGTCTATTCCATGCATCCACCACCCTTTCAGTGAAGAAATATGTCCTCATACTACCCCTTAATCTACCCCCTTGCAACTTCATGTCATGCCCCCTTGTTCCTGGACAGCTCCTTTTCTGAAAGATGCTACCCTCTGGTACCCTATTTATGCCTTTTAGATATTTGTAGGTTTCTATCATAGCTCCCCTGTCTCTCCTCTCCTCCAGGGATGGGAGTTAAGATCACAGGCACAAGCATGGGCCTCCTATCTTGTTCCCACAAGGGCAACAGCATGTTACCCCCAGTGCCACATTTGTATCTAAAAGGTCCAGACACTTACCTTTAGTAAAGTGAAACTGTATCAGTGCTGCTTACTAACCCATAACACCATCTGTCGAGCTTCTTCCCCACCCCCTGCTGGCAGTGGGATTGCATGAGGAGTGGGGGCTTCCTGGACACTGGTGGACTGGCAAACATTGGGAGTTGCATGGCTATGTCATCATGTCCAGTAAACACTTCCCCTTAATAGAACTCTCACCACCACCCTCACTTGGACTGTTCTCGCCCATGCTGCCCTATATCAGGGAGCTGATGCTTCCTGGGCTCCCAGAGCACCCAAACATGTGAATGAGCTGCCCTGTACAGTAATTCTTTGGATTTTTCAGGCCTCTTGTGGGAGTTGGCATCACTGCATAAACCCGGGTCTCATGCTTGTTAGCACAGCATGCTATCCTGCCCCCCCCCCCCAGTGTCACTGTTGCATAGCGAGACTTCAGGCATTTATATCCAATAACAATGATCACATCTATTCTCTGCACACTGCACTTCCCTCAGACATAGATTTGCATCCATACCTATTGGAAACAACTCCTCTGCAGTCAGTCACTGGAGCTGTTTTATATGTCATAAATCACTAATATGATTTCAGCCAATCAGCACGCAGAGCTACTGTACCTCTTATCTGTTGTACATCAGGCTCTTGTGCAACAGCTTTTGGAGTTAGTGCACAATTTCAATGCCAGGAGGGGGGACGGTACACTAAAAAAAAAACTAAACATATCATAGATCACGCAAACTAAATTTGAGTGATTTATAATAAATCAGTAGGGCCTCTGAGGGGTGTCTCTTATGGGAGTCAAGATCACAGGCACAAGCCTGTAGGATTCAAAATTATTACTTTGCTCCAGTGTATCACTGTAATTGTGCTCTCTCAATCCCATGTTCCCCGACCCCCGTGTCGCACCTGGAAATGAGTCTTGGCTCAGCGTGCCTTTACTGGTCATCAAATGTTTAAATACATTTTTAAAAAATGGTACAAGAGGGGGAGTCACATGATGCGGTGCACGGGGTAGCAGCGTTCCCGGGGAGCTCCGTCTGCCTCCTCCCAATTTTGCTGTTTTGTGGGCACACTTTTGGGATTCCGGACCAGATTTCCTCGCCTAACAGCCTCAGGAGCCTGCCGACTGTTGTTGGGTGCCGTATGGAGGAGGAGATGCCGAAACCCCCCCCCGAGGCACACACCTCCTGTCTCACCGGAAAGGGCCCCGTAAAAAGCAAGGGCCTCAGGTGCGCAACACCTGCAGGGCTCGGCAAAGGAGGAGTTGGAGTATGAGGTATTGACTTTAGCTAGATTTTTAGAAGAGTTCAGACCATTTTAACTGGAGATCAAGGAATTGGCCACGGACATAAAACGCTTGTCCACCAATGGAGGATATCGCTAAAAGAGTATCTGATAATGAAGTGAGAATTAAATCTTTAGAAGGGCACATGGAAAGGGTGGAAGAGGGGTCTGTTTTATCTCGCAAAGGCTTGCTAAGCTAGAAACAAAGGTCGAGGACCTTGAAGGGAGGTCTCGCCAGTAACAATGCTGTCATTTTGGGGCTGCCCGAAAAGAAGAAGGCCTGATCCTGTGAAGTTCGTGCAGAAGTTTGTAGAAGATAGTGGGCCCTTCCCTTATGGCCCAGGCATACGTAATTGAGGGCTCATCGGGCCTTAAGTGCTCACCCCGCCTAACTCTCCACCTCGGCCCTTAATCTTCCGTTTTCTTAATTACTTGGAGCGTCAGCTTTTTCTCACTAAAGCAAGGGAGAACAAGGATCTTTATTGGGAAGGTACTAAAATAAGAGTCACGCAAGACATCCCGGCGACGGTCAGACAGAGAAGAGCCACTTTCAATTCCTTGATTAACAGGCTGATTGCGGCCGGGGTCCGTTTTAAAATGATTTACCCAGCCAAACTCCAAGTTATAATTAAGGGGGAATGGATGCAGTTTGATACGGCGGAGGCCCGCTCGTGTGGCATTAAAGACTACGTATTTAACCTTTTAAGGATCCATGAAAGGAATGGAAGGATCCTGGTGTGTGGTCACTTTGCTGTGGACTGCGGTTTGTGAAGGGACGCTATGCTGTGATGACATCTGTGTACTATCTGGCTCTGGTTTATTACTACCTCAGTGGGAAAAATTAAAATGACTATCATGTTGGATGGACTGGTGCTGGTTGACTCTTTGTGTTAATCAATGGAATCCTAAGATGGGCTGCAACGCGGATTTTACTTTTGGATTTTATTCTGGACTATGCTCTCTGGATTACTGCAATTGGGGACCTACTAAAGGAGTGGAGTGGAGGGTTTTAGACCTCCCTCTTCTCCTCATTCCTTTCTCCCCTCCCCTTCCCCCTTCCCCTTTTTTTTTTTTTTTTTTATATATATATCGCAAGAATGATGGTGGTACTCTAGTTGTGTAACATCCTTGTTTACTACCTTGTATTGCTTTCTGCAGTAGTGGATGATGATTGGTTGTGTTTGGGGACTGGGCTTTTTGGTTGGCTAAATCTGGCCCTATACTCAATGCTGAACCTGATACTCTAGGGGTGTTAACATTAACTTTGTTTCTCTGTTTAAATGGTACAGGTCTGCTTATCGAGTCTGGACTTTTAGGGTTTTGGTGAATTGATTTCAATGTCTGGTACTATTGGAGAGAATGCTTGTGGGGACATCTTATGGAATGGGGACATTGATGATTGGGAGGAGGCGGGAGCGAGTTGAGCAAAGCTATGATGTGCGTGTTCACGGGCCAATGGAGTGGGGAGGGGTGGTGTTGGGGCTGGGTGGGAGAATAGTTGTATGTTCTGATCAGGTGTAGGGAGTGGTGGTTGGGGGTGGCTGTGGGGAGGGGTTATAGTAAGATCTATCTATCAGATGTTTGTTTTGACAAGTGGGCCGGGGAGGGGTGCGGGATGTATGGAGCAGAGGTTGTTCGTTTTCTGGCTTTGAGGATGGGGGAGGGGCACAAGTCTGCTTTATAGGGGATGGGGTGTATCACGCTACTGTGCATACCTTATTTTATATGATAGTGGTGTATGACATTGTTGGGGGCCTTTAAGGTCACTACATGGAATGTAAAGGTGCCGCCAGAAACATAAACAGTACTGTCTCTTGAAACACCTGGAGATTCTTACAGCAAATATCGATCCTACAGGAGACGACTTACTACATTCGGAAGCTAATACTATGAGGCGTAGACAGTCGGCAATTTTTCCTTCACAGGTAACACTCAGAGTAAGGGAGTAATGATATTGGTGGGTAGAGCTGTACCTTTTGTTCCACTGCAAGTTGTTCAGGATGATGATGGGAGAATTGTATTGGTAAGGGGAAAACTTCAAAATATAGATGTCTTACTTGGGGCGATCTATGGCCCGAATATGGACTCGCAGGAATTTTTTGTTAAACTTTCTGGAATGCTTGCCCCCTTTGTGAGGGTACCCATGATATTAGGTGGAGATTTAAACTTGGTGTTAGATCCCTTTATGGGTAAATCTAGGGGTGAGAGGCTTAGGTCATCGCCTGCTCTTCGGGCCTTCCATGAGGTGCTGGAACAATATGGTCTGGTTGATGTGTGGAGAGTCCTTCATCCCCAAGATAGACAGTTTACTTTTACTTCCACAGTGCATGGATCCCAATCTCGTTTGGATTATATCTTAGTTTCTAAGGACCTCCTTCCTGGGGTATTGGATGCAGAAATTATGCTGGGTCCTCCTTCTGACCATGCAGCGTTGTTGTTTCCATCTTGGTGTCAGCTCTGCCTAAAAGGAAGAAGATGGAGAATCAACAATCAGCTGCTTCATAACTCCACGGTCACCAAGTCCCTTTCAGATCAGATATCTGAGTTTATAGCCAATAATGCTGGGGCTGAGGCTAGCGGATATGGTATGGGGGCATTTAAGGCCTATATTAAGGGAATGTTGATTGCACAGGCGTCCTATTGTAAGAGGGAGTGGGGTTTTCACCGAACTGCTAGAACGGATTAAGGATTTAGAAAGCAAGATAGAGGAGTTGGGGATGAGAAGGACGAGATGGAGTTGATAGGGGTGAGGGACCTTTATCTTAAGCTGCTGGGGGAACAGGCGGAGCTGGCTTTAATTAAAACCAAGGCAAAATATCAGGATCAAGGGGAAAAAGCCGGGTCCCTACTGGCCAGGAGGGTTAAGCAAATAGAGTCATCACGGATTATCTCAGGGATTCAGTCTGGGGTGGATGGGACGATCAAGACTTCTCCAGGGTAAATAGTTTTGGAGTTTAGAAACTACTTTAAGTCTTTATATAACAAAATGGCTTCTCCCCCTTCTAGACAGGAGATTCTTACCTTTCTTGATGGGATTGATATGCCCTGTCTTTCGGAGATTCAGCAAGAATTGTTGCTGAGGGAGATTACTCAAAGTGAAATTGAAAGGGTGATAGAAAGTCTCCCTTTAGATAAAATACCAGGTCCGGATGGACTTTCGGCTAATTTTTACAAGAAATTTGCTAGGCTGATATCCCCCTTGCTCTTGAGTCTCTTCCAATATATTCTGTCCCAGCAGGCCCAAGATCAGTCCATATTTGAGGCATTGATTGTATTGATCCCTAAACAGGGCAAACCTCCAGAACACCCCTCGAGTTACAGACCTATTTCGTTGCTAAATTATGACATTAAAATACTGGCCAAGTTACTGGCAGAGAGGATAGGTGTGGTCCTTCCATACATCATTGGTCTAGAGCAAGTGGGTTTTATGGGGGAAGATCCTCTGCGGACCATGTTGGACTTTGGCCCATGCTTTCGGTTTCTGAGGGACAGCAGGCGCCTGTAACCCTGCTGTCCTTGGATGCGAGAGGCTTTTGATAGGGTACACTGGGAGTTTTTACTTATGGCGATGGAAGATTCGGGTTTCGGAGTTGTTCAGGACCTGGATTCGCTCCCTTTACTCTTGCCCTACTGCAAGGATTGGTTGTAATGGTGCAATTTCGAACCCTTCCCTTTATATGTTGGCACTAGGCAAGGATGCCCTTATCTCCTCTCCCTTTAATCTATACTTGGAGCCTTTTATAAGATCTGTGGTAGCCAATCAAGCAATACAAGGTATTACTATTAAGGACCATACTATTAAGGTCACAGCTTATAGGATGACCTGTTGATCTATTTAACTAACCCAGGTACTTCTATACAAGCACTGTTGGAAGTTATTAAACAGTTCGGGAAACTGGCTAACTATAGGCTAAATTTGGATAAATCGTGGTATTTCCCTTAATAATTTGGTCTTCAGACATGAAGTGGCGTTTAGATCTCCTGGAGCCGAATTTTATTAGGTACTTGGCCTCAACATAGCTAGGGGACCTCAAGACTTTTCATTTGAATTTTGATCCATCACTAGGAATATTGCCTTGGACTTGGATCGATGGGTGAAACTCCCAATTTCCCTATGGGGAAGAGTCAATCTTGTTAAAATGAATATATTTCCTAGATTGTTTTACCCCTGAGTATGCTGAATGTTGTTATACCATCCAAATGGTTTAAGAAAGTACATAATATGATTGCTAATTTAGTATGGGGTCAGAAGAAATCGCAGATGGCCTCGCGAAACTGGTGCTACCCAGGAGCTGGGGGACTCAGACTTCCACATTTTGCCTTACATTTCTGGGCAGCCCAAACCAGTAAATATGTGAGATGGGCAAAGAGTAGCGAGGATTTGATTAACCAGAGTTATATACCACTTTGGTCTGGATTGAATTAGCCTTGATTAAGGAAGCGGTCTAAGACCGGATGCCCATATTATATTAAGCCTAAATGGTTGCCCTAGGTTACTCAATTCCCCATTGGTGTTGCAGTGAAGAATCATACCCAGCTTGCTGGTTTCTAAGATATGATCATCTAAGAGATTGGGATCAACCCTTATGGGGGAACCCCCGTTTTGTTTTGGGTGGTAAAACATTGGAGCACACATGGTTACCCTTACCCGAGATATGTCTCGTAAGGGATCTGCTCTCCACAGAAGGTGTGGTATTACCCTCGAATATTATGATGGGTAAATTTGGGTTACCCAAAGGGCTATTTTTAAGATCTACCAGGTCAGGCATCTCTTAATTGCGCAATTGGGAAAGGTGGCAGTGCAGAAACTGAGTCTGGAGTTTTTGGACGGCTTATCCCTTTAGTGGGGCTAAGACATGCGATCTCTAAAATTTACTAGGTATTGATTGCTTGGGCTATGCCTCTGACCGGTGCAAGGGTTATACTGGAATTCAGTTTCCTGTTCAAGTTTAACTGGAAGGAGCTGTGGAAGAATTGTCATAGATTTCTATTGCAGGACAGATTGAGGCTCATGCAATTCAAAATTCTTCACAATATTTTTTATTCCCCATGGAAGTTAGAAAATTAGGTTGGCTAGAGATTCGAGGTGTTTTGAAGTCAGGGGAGGAAGGAGACTTGGTACACTTTCTGGAAATGTCCAAGGTAGCCTCTTATGGGAGGACATTAGGAAGAGGGTTAACCCTCTGTTGGGTCTCGAAGACCTGTTTCGCCAGAGATATGCCTTTTGGGAGATGTCTCAAGAGCATTCCTGTGCTGAATAGGAGGTTTTATATGGCTCTGATTGCTGCCACGCTTAAGAGGGTGGTAATTAGGCACTGGAAAGACCCGTGGTCTTAGGATATAAGGAGTGGTTAGAGGAATTACTTGCTTGTTTGAGAACTGAAAGGATGTCGCTATCCTTCAGAATAAGCTCTCCAGGTTTGACAAAATCTGGGGCCCCTTTTCACTTGCTATTCTATTCGTGAGAATTAATGCTGTTTCTATTGATATCACCCTGTCTCCTCAGACTTGTGCCAGGTGGGTGGGAGAGGGATGGGGGAGGCGGGGAGGGGTGGGGGAGGGGAGGGTCTGTTACAGGGCCATGATTGTGGATTGTGCAAACTTTATATATAAGGCCGACTGTATGGCTGCATGTACCCTGTAACTTAAAATGAATAAAATGTTAATTGAACAAAAAAAAAAATGGTACAAGAGACTCCTCTCATGAGGTTTGGGCAGACAGGACCACTCAGCTTCACTTCACAGTCCTCTCACCCAAACCTCAGACTCGGAGTCTCTTACACCATAACAGAAATCCCTCAGAGGCCCTATTAGCTTATAGCATCTATCAACAGGAAACATATTTTATCTGGTGTGGTGGCCCAGAGAAACAGATGCCCCATTTATATTTCGTCAGAAAATGGTGGTTGCCTGCAGCTGAGCCATGCTCAACTCTGCTCACTGCTTGGTTTTATATCCAGCATTGTAGGATTCAAAATAGTGTGCTAGATCCCACTTTTTCAACAGGCAGTGGGCCAGGTAGCACAACCACGCTCTGTCTTTTGCTCAGCAGGAAAGGGATGTACTCATGATTAATGATTGTTGTGGGCATGGAGCCAGGGTGGGGAGATGTCCATGTGCGCAGTGGGTTTTTACACCCCCACAACCACTAGGTCACCAGGGAAAGATGGACAACTTCGGGGCTGGACTCTAGCACTTCTTGGCAAGATCCCACTTTCCTCAACACTTTTGTTATACATTGAATGGGAATTTTTTTTTTTTTTTACAAATAAAAAATTTAATATAAAACACATAACTGCACACAGCAAAGAAAATAATTTTCATATCCGCTTTGTCTTTCAGATTCTCTACAAGACTGAACATAGACTAAACAAAATCTTCTGCTGTCTTTTATCACAGGTGCATCCAATTAACACATAAAACATTATGTAACATAAGCCTTTTTAATTCCCTGGCAGTACATCTGCTTAACCCCTTGGATATGGGACACTTTAAAGGCACAGTGTCAATATGCCACACTCTTGCTATCTTTTCTCATGCAGGAGTTGTTGCAGAACAGTCAATGCTGCTAACAGAGATGCAGGGCCCAATATATATATATATATATTAAGGAAAAGGATGCAACGGGTTTTATGTGATCATGAAATAAATTCACACAGAGGGCATGTATAGGCATAGGGAGAAAGAGTGCTGTGAGCAGTCTAGGTGAGGTATTATTTCAATAAAACACCACACCTCTAAGTGCCTTATTGTGGTTATTACACCCACTGCTGAGCTTTATATGAGACATTGCATTGGCTGTTCCTATCCATGTGCATGGAACTTTAATTTATATGATTTATAAATATGTCCAAGCAGTGCCCCAGCAAATTTTCAATTGTGTTTTACCAGAATAACTGTACCTATGCCATATGGGTCAATTCTTACTTGGGCCCATTTATTCTCCACCTTTATTACTGACCTCCTGTACCAGTATACAGTACTCATATGTCAGTTCACATGTTCAGTATGCTGATGACACCACCCTTTTTAGCAGTGCCTTATTTCTGCATCAGTTTTACTGGAAACTTCAACTATAAAACAGTGCAATATACAGTATCGTATTTTTATACATCTTTTATACAAAGCATCAGAAAATGCTTTGTAGTGTAATCAGAAGAAAAGACATAAATTAAAAAGATGAACAGTGTAACTAAGAACGTAAACATTTAGTCTATTGTACTTTACAGTTGGAAGGGATTCTAGGTCCATCATACAAAAACGCCAGCAGAAACAGGGCATATGGTCTAACAAGTCTTCTCGAGTGTGCAGCTCAATCTATTCTATTGGAGCTGGACCTCCCCACTATCCCAGGAGTTATCCTACCACTCCCTCTTCTCCCCCTTCCAATCTTCCCTCCAGTTCTGACTCTCCTTTTTACCCTGTACCTCTACCTCATACTTGCCCCCTTGATTCCTAAGCAGGGAAGAAATAAGTATGTATGCTGTACAAACGTGTACTAATTTATAGCAATTCCCATCCCTAGACAGTGCAGTGCAGGGTACCCTATGAGTCCTATGGTAAGCGAAAATTAGTCTAGGCTCTTGCTAAAGGCCTGTATTGTCTTTGTATCCTTTGTCTCCACTGGTAGGCTGTTCCCTAGGTTTACTAGCCTCTTTCTTCCAAAAAATACTTCCCTCCTGTACCTTATTTACTTCCATGAGGTACTTAAAGGTCTCTATCATATCCCCTCCCCCCACCTCTCTTCCTGGATGTACCTACTAAGGTCCTTTAGTCTTGTCATAGGGCTTTTGATGCAGACCATGCACAAGTTTACATACCCTCCTCTGGACCACCTCCACTCTATATCCTTCAGGAGATGTGGTCTCCAGAACTGGACACAGTACTCTAGGTGGGGTGTTACAAGAGATCTATACAGAAGCAACACCATCTCCTTCTTTCTGATGGTGATGCCCCTCCCTATGCACACCAGCATCCCAGGAACCCTCCCAACTGCCTTGCTGCATGGCCTGGTCATCTTTAGGTCATAAGATCATCATGCTGATGATACCCAGCTCTACCTGTCTTTTGCAGACGACCAGGATAGTGTGCTTTCGGTTTTTAATAACTGCCTCGCTGAAATCCAGGATTGGATCAATTCCAGCTGGCTGAAGTTGAACTCGGGAAAAACTGAAGTGATGGTTGTGGATCTGGGTCGCTGGATAGGGGGGTTGGGGACTGGTCAGCCTGCTGGACTTTACTTGGGGGGCTCCCAGCTTCTCTCCTCTGAACATGTGCGGGACCTGGGGGTGATTCTTGACAATGGGCTGACACTGCGATCTCAGGTGTTGGCAGTTGTCAAGTCTTCTTTTTACCATCTGAGGAACATCACCAGGGTCAAGCACCTAGTTCCATCCAGCAATCTTCCCAGGCTGATCCATGCCTTTGTGACCTCCTGCCTTGATTACTGCAACTCACTTTACCTAGGCCTACCTGGGGCTGATATCCACTACTTGCAGCTGGTGCAGAATGCTGTAGCCCAGTTGTTGACAGGGACCCTTCGGGTGTGTCATATCACTCCGGTGCTGCACGAACTGCACTGGCTGCCCAATCAGTGGTGGATCACCTTTAAGGTCAGACTTCTGACTTATAAAGCCATACATGAACAGGGCCTGGACTACATGAAAGAGCTCTTGTCCCCCTACTGCCCTGAGTGACTGCTCCGCTCAGCTAACGAGGGATTGCTAGATATTCCAAGGGTATCTTTAAAGTCATCGAGGGTCCATGCATTTATGTAGGTGGCACTAGCCCTGTGGCAATCTCTACCCTGCCAGCTATGGGAGTGCATAACTATGGGGGGTTTCAAGCAGGCCCTGAAAACCCACTTCTGGTGAATTACCTATCCAAATTGATTTTACTGATTCATTCATATTTGTATTGTGCTTTTACAGTTTTATCCTGTTTTATTTGATGTGTGTGTTAAAGCGCCTTAGTATTTCAAAAGGCGCTGTATAAATAAAGTTTATTATTATTTTTTATTATTACCCCAAGTCTCTTTCCCGCTTGGTTTTCATCAGCACCACTCCACCCATTTTGTACTCTGCACTTGGGTTTCTGGGCCCCAAGTGCATTATATTGCGCTTTTTCAAATTGAAACCCAGCTGCCATACCCTTGACCACTCCTCAAGCTTTATCAGGTCTCTGCTCATCCTTTCCACCCCCTCCCCGAGTGTCCACCCTCTTGCAGATTTTGGTGTCATCCACAAAGAGGCAGACTTTCCCTTCTAGCTCCTCTGCAATCTCACTTATGAAGACATTAAAGAGGACCGGTCCCAGCACCGATCCCTGAGGCACTGCACTGGTTACCCTCCCTTCTTCTGAGTGAACTCTGTTTACCACCACCCTCTGTAACCTATCCCCTAACCAATTTTTTACCCAATTTACCACCTTTTGACTCACTCCTATGTTACCCAGTTTGTCTACTAGTCTCCTATATGAAATAGTGCCGAAAGTCTTAATGAAATCTAGGTAGGTCACGTCTAGTGCTCTTCCGTGATTTAATTCCTTGATCACTCAACCAAGGAATTCTATCAGGTTCACATACCCCATCCCCCTACCCCCTTGAATCTATGCTGCTTTGGGTCTTGTAACCCACTGGATTAAAGATATTCCACAATCCTCTCCTTCAGCAGTGATACCATTAACTTTTCCACCACCAGTGTCACACTGACTGGTCTCTAATTGCCAGCCTTCTCCTTGCTACCACTTATGTGAAGTGGGACTACATCTGTTCTCATCAAGTCCTCCAGAACCACTCGTTTCCAGTGAGCTGTTAAGGACTATCAAAGGTACAACAAGTAACTCCTGAGCTCCCTCAATACCATTGGATGCACCCCAACTGGCCCCATTGTTCTGTCCACTTTCAGATTGAGAGTCCTTCAGAACACTCTCTCCCTAAAAGTACTAGTGTTCACCTCCCTCCTCCAAGTTCCTATTCCTATTTTTTGGGCGGGGCTAGTGATCAGCCAGCAGAATTATTTGCTGACATTGTGCACTCACATTTTTCAAAATGTGCTGTTTGTGAAACAATTGTACTGTTTGATGTAAATGCTAATTTTTAGGTACTCTCATTTTTAAAAATGTTCAGTCAAGGTAAACGGAAAAAATTAGGAATGGGGGAAAAAACTGAGAAAGCAAAAATATGCTGGATTTTGCCAGAATTGCACAAATGCTAAATTGTCAGTTTCGGATGACTTCACAAGTGCAATAGAAATTTTACCCAGCACCAGACAAGTGGCAGGATCTCAAGTGAAACAATTTAATTTTCAAGTTGGTACAAGGACTCTACCCAAACAACCTAAAGCATGTAACCTGTTAATGAGTATGTTTTAAGTATGCCAGCTAAGGTTGCAAGAAACCCCAGGGTACTAAGAGCGGTTGGTAAACAAACTTTCACCACTGTGACTCCAAGCACCTGCACATCTTTCTCAGACAATATAACAAATCAGATAAACCCCCAGTCCTTCATACAAGCAATGGCCTCTCTCCTTCGCAGTCACCCTAGTTGCCTTAAAAAGCTGATTACCATAAAGCAGCTATCTCCCCTACCCTATATATTCTCCAAACCCCTACTCTAGTCTTAGATTTGTACATTGGTTGCACACATGTTTATGTGTATTTACCCATTTGTTTTATTTTGTTATTGGGCATGTCTTTTGTACTTGAGATTTAGCAGTTTCATTAGGATGCCAATAACTACTGCTGTAACTGCCCCCCTGGGACCCCCTGTAAATTAGGTGTTGCACCCAAATAAGGCTAGCCCAGTGTGCCATATTTCAAAATAAAATTAAAAAAATAATTGTTGTAGAGCAACTAAACTACTACCATGGGATAGAAATGTTGAAAATAATGGCAGATAAGGACCACTAGGCCTATCCAATCTGTGTATTTTCCCTGCCTACTGTAAAAGCCACAGACCCTACTTGATCTCCAGCTTTACCTCTTGTTCCTACTGCTGGCGCTCCCGTATGCCTGTCCCATGCATGTTTGAATTATCCCACTGCGTTTTCCCCCACCACCTCCACTGGGAGTCTATTCCATGCATCCACCACCCTTTCAGTGAAGAAATATGTCCTCATACTACCCCTTAATCTACCCCTTCCAGGTTCATGTCATGCCCCCTTGTTCCTGGACATCTCCTTTTCTGAAAGATGCTACCCTCTGGTACCCTATTTATGCCTTTTAGATATTTGTAGGTTTCTATCATAGCTCCCCTGTCTCTCCTCTCCTCCAGGGATGGGAGTTAAGATCACAGGCACAAGCATGGGCCTCCTCCTTGTTCCCACAAGGGCAACAGCATGTTACCCCCTGTGCCACTTTTGTATCTAAAAAGTCCAGACACTTACCTTTAGTAAAGTGAAACTGTATCAGTGCTGCTTACTACCCCATAACACCATCTGTGGAGCTTCTTCCCCACCCCCTGCTGGCAGTGGGATTGCACGAGGAGTGGGGGCTTCCTAGACCACTGATGGACTGGCAAACATGGGGAGCTGCATGGCTATGTCATCATGTCAAGTAAACACTTCCCCTTAATAGAACTCTCACCACCACCCTCACTTGGACTGTTCTCCACCATGCTGCCCTATATCAGGGAGCAGATGCCTCCTGGGCTCCCAGAGGACCCAAACATGTGAATGAGCTTCCCTGTACAGTAATCCTTTGGATTTTTCAGGCCTCTTGTGGGAGTCGGCATCACTGCATAAACCCGAGTCTCATGCTTGTTAGCACAGCATGCTATCCTGTTCCCCCCCCCATGTCACTGTTGCATAGCAAGACTTCAGGCATTTATATCCAATAACAATGGATCACATCTATTCTCTGCACACTGCACTTCCCTCAGACATAGATTTGCATCCTTACCTATTGGAAACAACTCCTCTGCAGCCAGTCACTGGAGCTGTTTTATATGTTATAAATCACTAATGTGATTTCAGCCAATCAGCACGCAGAGCTACTGTACCTCTTATCTGGTGTACATCGTGCTCTTGTGCAAGAGCTTTTGGAGTTAGTGCTCAATTTCAATGCCAGGAGGGGGGAACGGTACACTAAAAAAACTAAACATATCATAGATCATGCAAACTAAATTTGAGTGATTTATAATAAATCAGTAGGGCCTCTGAGGGGTGTCTCTTATGGGAGTCAAGATCACAGGCACAAGTCTGTAGGATTCAAAATTAGTACTTTGCTCCAGTGTACCGCTGTAATTGTACTCTCTCAATCCCATGTTCCCCCACCCCCATGTCGCACCTGGAAATGAGTCTTGGCTCAGCGTGCCTTTACCGGTCATCAAATGTTTAAATACATTTTTTAAAAATGGTATAAGAGACTCCTCTCATGAGGTTTGGGCAGACAGGACCACTCAGCTTCACTTCGCAGTCCTCTCACCCAAACCTGAGACTCGGAGTCTCTTACACCATAACAGAAATCCCTCAGAGACCCTATTAGCTTATAGCATCTATCAACAGGAAACATATTTTATCTGGTGTGGTGGCCCAGAAAAACAGATGCCCCATTTATATTTCATCAGAAAATGGTGGTTGCCTGCAGCTGAGCCATGCTCAACTCTGCTCACTGCTTGGTTTTATATCCAGCATTGTAGGATTCAAAATAGTGTGCTAGATCCCACTTTTTCAACAGGCAGCGGGCCAGGTAGCACAACCACGCTCTGTCTTTTGCTCGGCAGGAAAGGGATGTACTCATGATTAATGATTGTAGTGGGCATGGAGCCAGGGTGGGGAGATGTCCATGTGCGCAGTGGGCTTTTACACCCCCACAGCCACTAGGTCACCAGGGAAAGATGGACAACTTCGGGGCTGGACTCTAGCACTTCTTGGCAAGATCCCACTTTCCTCCACACTTTTGTTATAGATTGAAGGAGAATTTTTTTTTTACAAATAAAAAATGTAATATAAAACACATAACTGCACACAGCAAAAAAAATAATTTTCATATTCTATTTGTCTTTCAGATTCTCTACAAGACTGAACATAAACTAAAAAAATCTTCTGTAGCCTTTTATCACAGGTGCATCCAATTGACAGATAGAACATTGTGTAACACAAGCCTTTTTAATTCCCTGGCAGTACATCTGCTTAACCCCTTGAATATGGGGCACTTTAAAGGCACAGTGTCAATATACCACACTCTTGCTATCTTTTCTCATGCAGGAGTTGTTGCAGAATAGTCAATGCTGCTACCAGAGATGCAGGTCCCATATATATATATATATATATATATATATATATATATATATTAAGGAAAAGGATGCAAGGGGTTTTATGTGATCATGAAATAAATTCACACGGAGGGCATGTGTAGGCATAGGGAGAAAGAGTGCTGTGAGCACTCTAGGCGAGGTATTATTTCAATAAAGCACCACACCTCTAAGTGCCTTATTGTGGTTATTACACCCACTGCTGAGCTTTATATGAGACATTGCATTGGCTGTTCCTATCCATGTGCATGGAACTTTAATTTATATGATTCATAAATATGTCCAAGCAGTGCCCCAGCAAATGTTCAATTGTATTTTACCAAAATAACTGTAGCTATGCCATATGGGTCAATTCTTACTTGGGCCCATTTATTCTCCATCTTTATTACTGACCTCCTGTACCAGTATACAGTACCCATATGTCAATTCACATGTTCAGTATGTTGATGACACCATCCTTTTTAGCAGTGCCTTATTTCTGCATCAGTTTTACTGGAAACGTCAACTATAAAACAGTGCAATATACGGTGTAACCCCCCTGCAAATGGGGGTTCCCAAAAGTCTTCCAGGAGCATGTCTGAATGCTCCAAGTCTGGGCGGTGTTCGGCGTCTGAGCTGTTTAAATGTTGTTCCAAGTGAGTGCTATTTGAGCCTCCACATACTGTCTTTTTAAGAGCTGACTGCTTGCAGACTTAATTAGTTTGTATGGGGGAACTGTGTATTTAATGCTCGAATCCCGTCCGAGCTGCTGTCAATTCGCCTGTCTCTGCCGTCACTACATGTGCAGAGGAAGCCTTGTTGAAAAATATAACTGTTTGTCAGAAATCATTTAGAGTGACAGAAAATGTAGTTTGTCTAACCTGTCTTCATTTCAGCATGAACTGTTTCAGTGTAGCTTTTTTCATTTTGGTCCTGAATAGCTGACTTGGACCAATCGGGATGATAGGGAGACCCTAAAATGGTGCCTGTGGACAAATCGGAACTCGGACTCTCAATTTTGAGCCAGCCACAAGGGGATTGTATGGGCAGTGACTCTGGGAAATGTAGTTTTAACCTTGGCGCCTTTTCCACCAACAGAGGAAGTCTTATTGTGAGTGACAACCGAACCAGCCAACAGAATGGTGCGGAGCTAAAGAAAATGCCCTGCTTTGTGACTGGAAAGATTAGATCAATTGTGACTGTGAAGAGAGAAAGAGCTCTGTGCTTCTGCAGTGTATAGTTTCGCTCGGGAAGCGTGTGTGAGGCCCTGAGTTCTGGTCTGCAGTCTTTGTGAGCACCAGCTTGGACTGAATCCGAGTTGTGAGGAGAAATAAGCATAGAAGTGTGGAAACCAGGCTCACCCTGTAGAAGACTGGAGAAATTGCTGAATCGTGCTCGGTCTGTCAGGAACTGAAGCTGCTGTGTGTGCTACCGGGTATTTTGTGGTAATTGCGATCGGGATCAAGGAGCAGCCTGCCTTTTATAATACTTTTCTTTTACATATGAATGTACAGAGTGCTTATGGGGAATTGCTATTTCCAACCCCGTGCTATGTGCTGTGTGTTGAAGCGGGAAGCAAACCCCAGCTTGTCTCGGACTAAATCTGGTTGCTATCAACTGCAGTGGGGTCCAGTCACAAGGACCTTGTCTCCACGCCCTGCTGTTCTGGCAATCCAGAAGAACATCCACCATCCGGTCCTCAGCTTGGGTATTGTGAGTACAAATCAGGGTATTTCCTTGCAGCCTGTTTTCAATCACAAGTGTGTCATCTAATTCTTGTTGTTTCACTGCTGCATGGACTGAGCCATCCGGCTCTGGATTACAATTGGGTATTGTGCATATATTTTCTTCTACAGGGCCCTATCCATCTGCACCTGCCGGACAACCCCGGGCAATGGACCTGGCTAGCCCCACCCCCCAACCTGGGTACCCAGAGTGTGACTTGTCAGACCCTGTATGTGTGCACAGTACTGTGATTTAATGCCACTAATTAACCTGATTCCCCCTCCCGTGTTACTGCCTCCTAAATAAATCAGGTTTGTTGTTGTTATTATACTATACACTGTCTGTGGTGTTGGTACGTTTTTTTTTATTTAGTTGTTTAATCAGGTATACGGAAACAGTATTGTGTTTTGCTGTGTATGTTGTTTAACCTTATTTTACAGAGGGTCCTCAGAGATGTGCTGCAGAATCAGTCTCGAGGGTAAGTGGTATCTATATGAGTGAACAGTGTATATACGTGGGGTATTGGGGCTAACGCCGGTGTACTATGTGAGCCACTAGAGGGAATAAAAGGGGGTCTCAGTGTCCCAGAGGGCTGTGACTAAGCTAGTCTAACCACTACAAACCCTGACATCTGGGTGGAGGCACCCACCATAGGACCTATTACCCCTCAACCTCTCAATAGTCAAACAGGCAGGGGTAGAAGCCCTTGGAATAGCTCCACCTAGGGGTTACAACAGTAACGTATTTTTATATATCATCTTTTATACAGAGCATCAGAAAATGCTTTGTAGTGTAGTCAGAAGAAAAGACATAAATTAAAATGATGAGCAGCGTAACTAAGAACATGAACATTTAGTCTATTGTACTTTACAGTTGGAAGGGACTCTAAGTCCATCATACAAAAACGCCAGCAGAAACAGGGCATATGGTCTATCAAGTATTCCCGAGTGTGCAGCTCAATCTATTCTATTGGAGTTGGACCCCTCCCACTATCCCAGGAGTTATCCTACCCCTCCCTCTTCTCCCCCCCTTCCCATCTTCCCTCCAGTTCTGACTCTCCTTTTTACCCTGTACCTCTACCTCATACCTGCCCCCTTGATTCCTAAGCGGAGAAGAAATAAGTATGTATGCTGTACAAACATGTACTAGTTTATAGGAATTCCCATACCTAGACAGTACAGTGCAGGGTACCCTACAAGTTCCATGGATAGCGAAAATTAGTCTAGGCTCATCCTAAAGGCCTGTATTGTCTTTGTATCCTTTGTCTCCACTGGTAGGCTGTTCCCTAGGTTTACTAGCCTCTTTCTTCCAAAAAATACTTCTCTCCTGTACCTTATCTACTTCCATGAGGTACTTAAAGGTCTCTATCATATCCCCCCAGCCTCTCTTCCTGGCTGTACCTACTGAGGTCCTTTAGTCTCGTCACAGGGCTTTTGATGCAGACCATGCACAAGTGTACATACCCTCCTCTGGACCACCTCCACTCTATATCCTTTAAGAACTGGACACAGTACTCTAGGTGGGGTGTTACAAGAGATCTATACAGAAGCAACATCATCTCCTTCTTTCTGCTGGTGATGCCCCTTCCTATGCACACCAGCATCCCAGGAACCCTCCCAACTGTCTTGTTGCATGGCCTGGTCATCTTTAGGTCATAAGATCATCATGCTGATGATACTCAGCTCTACCTGTCTTTCGCAGATGACCAGGATAGTGCGCTTTCAGTTTTTAATAACTGCCTCACTGAAATCCAGGATTGGATGAGTTCCAGCTGGCTGAAGTTGAACTCGAGAAAGACTGAAGTGATAGTTGTGGATCCGGGACGCTGGATAGTGGGGTTGGGGGCTGGTCAGCCTGCTGGGCTTTACTTGGGGGGGCTCCCAGCTTCTCTCCTCTGAACAGGTGCAGGACCTGGGGGTGATTCTTGACAATGGGCTGACACCTGCGATCTCAGGTGTTGGCAGTCGTCAAGTCTTATTTTTACCATCTGAGGAACATCACCAGGGTCAAGCACCTAGTTCCATCCAGCGATCTTCCCAATCTGATCCATACCTTTGTGACCTCCTGCCTTGATTACTGCAACTTCCTTTACCTAGGGCTACCTGGGGTTGATATCCACTACTTGCAGCTGGTGCAGAATGCTGTAGCCCAGTTGTTGACAGGGACCCCTCGGGTGTGTCATATCACTCCGGTGCTGCATGAACTGCACTGGCTGCCCATTCAGTGGTGGATCACCTTTGAGGTCAGACTTCTGACTTATAAAGCCTTACACAGACAGGGCCTGGACTACCTGAAAGAGCTCTTATCCCCCTACTGCCCTGGGTGACTGCTCCGCTCGGCTGATGAGGGATTGCTAGAGATTCCAAGGGTATCTTTAAAGTCATCCGGGGCCCATGCATTTATGTAGGCAGCCCCAGCCCTGTGGCATTCTCTACCCTGCCAGCTACAGGATGCACAACTATGGGGGGTTTCAAGCAGGCCCTAAAAACCCACTTCTGGTGAATTACCTATCCAAATTGATTTTACTGATTCATTCATATTTGTATTGTGCTTTTACAGTTTTATCCTGTTTTATTTGATGTGTATGTTAAAGCGCCTTAGTATTTCAAAAGGCGCTGTATAAATAAAGTTTATTATTATTTTTTTATTATTACCCCAAGTCTCTTTCCTGCTTGGTTTTCATCAGCACCACTCCACCCATTTTGTACTCTGCACTTGGGTTTCTGGGCCCCAAGTGCATTATATTGCGCTTTTTCAAATTGAAACCCAGCTGCCATACCCTTGACCACTCCTCAAGCTTTATCAGGTCTCTGCTCATCCTTTCCACCCCCTCCCCGAGTGTCCACCCTCTTGCAGATTTTGGTGTCATCCACAAAGAGGCAGACCTTCCCTTCTAGCTCCTCTGCAATCCACTTATGAAGACATTAAGAGGACGGTCCCAGCACCGATCCTGAGGCACTGCACTGGTTACCCTCCCTTCTTCTGAGTGAACTCTGTTTACCACCACCCTCTGTAACCTATCCCCTAACCAATTTTTTACCCAATTTACCACCTTTTGACTCACTCCTATGTTACCCAGTTTGTCTACTAGTCTCCTATATGAAATGGTGCCGAAAGTCTTAATGAAATCTAGGTAGGTCACGTCTAGTGCTCTTCCGTGATTTAATTCCTTGATCACTCAACCAAGGAATTCTATCAGGTTCACATACCCCATCCCCCTACCCCCTTGAATCTATGCTGCTTTGGGTCTTGTAACCCACTGGATTAAAGATATTCCACAATCCTCTCCTTCAGCAGTGATACCATTAACTTTTCCACCACCAGTGTCACACTGACTGGTCTCTAATTGCCAGCCTTCTCCTTGCTACCACTTATGTGAAGTGGGACTACATCTGTTCTCATCAAGTCCTCCAGAACCACTCGTTTCCAGTGAGCTGTTAAGGACTATCAAAGGTACAGCAAGTAACTCCCTGAGCTCCCTCAATACCATTGGATGCACCCCAACTGGCCCCATTGTTTTGTCCACTTTCAGATTAGCGAGTCCCTTCAGGACTGTCTCCCTTAAAAAAGTACTAGTGTCCACCTCCCTTCCTCCAAAGTTCCTATTACTGTTTAGTGGCCCCTCCTCTTCTTCCTCTGTGAACACTGAACAAAAGTGTTTGTTCAGGATGTGTGCCTTTCCCTGGTCCCCCTCTGCACAGTTCCCCCTTCCCTTTTTAACCTTACAGAACCCCCGGTCCTCCTTTCACTTACATACCTAAAAATTTCTTGTCCCTTTACGTTCTGAACTGACTAGTCTCTCTTCAGTTTGCCCCTTTGCACTCCTTACTGCTTTTCTTGCTTCCCTCTGTTTCCTCGATACATCTCCCTATCCTCCTCCCTTTGCATTTCTTTATACCTTTGGAATGCTACCCTTTTTGCCTTTACCTTTTCAGCCACCTCTTTTGAGAATCATAGCAGTCCCTTTTTCCCCCTTGCATTTGGTCACTTGCTTGATGCAGAGGTTTGTCACCTTCAACATGACCCTTTCTAGCTTCGCTCACTGTTCTCACCCGGGTCATCCCCCTGACAGGTCATCCCTGAGGCATTCTCCCATCTTTATAAAATATGCCCTCTTGAAGTCCAGGAGCCTTGTCCTTGTGTGGCTCAATTCCATAGCCATCCTTACACTGAACTACACTGTACTGTGATCACTGGTCCCCAGGTGGCCTTCTGACTTGACGTCTGCGACACCATACCTGTTAGTGAGTAGTTTTTGCCCCATCACGAGAGGGTTCACTAACTAGTTGCCTGAGGGAGTGCAGGATGTCCAGGCTTCTAGCTGAAGCCACAGCTGGGAGACTCCAATCTATATCTCGCAGATTGAAGTCCCCCACCAGCAGCACCTCCCCTTTTCTGCCATCTTGCCAATCACTTCCACCAGTATCTTATTTAACTCCTCCCCCTGTGTTGGAGGTCTGTAGATCACACCAGTGTAATCAGCAGCTCTGTCCTCATCTCCATTATGACCCACAGTACCTCTGTCCCCCCCCCATAGTCCCTCTATCGCCATCACTTTTACACTTTCCTTCACATAAAACACCACACCCCCTCCTTTTCTTCCCACCCTGTCCTTCCTAAACAGATTATAGCCTGGTATGGCCATGTCCCAGTCTTGGTTCTCAGTATACCATGATTCAGTAATGGCCACAATGTCCAGGATAGCCTCTGCCATGATGGCCTCTGGGTCTGGAATCTTATTTTCTAGCCTTCTAGCAATCACACACATGACTCTCCAGATTTTGTTAGCACTCTACTTGTTACTACCCTCTTTTTCCTTTTTGTACTCCCCCCTCACACACCCCACCCCTACCCCTTTGCTTTAGGTCTTGTAACCCACTGGATTAAAGATATTCCACAATCCTTTCCTTCAGCAGTGATACCATTAACTTTTCCACCACCAGCGTCACACTGACTGGTCTCTAATTGCCAGCCTTCTCCCTGCTACCAGTTACGTGAAGTAGGACTACATCTTTAATGGTCCGTTCCATCCCCCTTCATTTCTACCACCCTGTTCCTTTATTAATTGTACCTAGGGATCCCTCTGCCTCAGATTCTTCTCTACTTACTTCACCCCATGGTGGGGGGGGGCAGTTTCTGCCTCCCTGATTCTTTCCACCACCCCCTCGGCTAGTTTTAAATGTTCATCACAGTAAAACTTAAAACATATACTGAGTACTGTAGTTCTCCTCCTGGATGGATGCATGTCATCACCCCTGTAGATACTCTTATTCCTCCCAGTGGAGTCACAGTCACCAGTGTAGCAGAACCCCTCCTCTCTGCACCATTCCTTTAACCATTAGTGTGAAGTGCTCGTTCCTACCCTCTGTCGTAGACTGGCGGCACCTCAGCGAAAGCCACTGAGCATTCTAACTGTCTAAGATCCCTCCCCAGCTCCCTAAGCTCTTCCTGCAGTGTCCCAGCCCCATGTCCAGCCAGATCATTAGTCCCCAGGTGGATAGTGACATCCAGCTCCCCCTTCCATCCTGCTACCCTAGTGACCCCCAGGATCCACTTCCCATCCCTCCGGGCAATGGCACCGTGTAGATAACAAACCTTCCTCTCTACCTCCCAAGAAGTTTTGATCTTGTAGATACCCTTGGGTATGCAGAAAGCTGATATCATGCCCCCTCTTGCCTCTTTTTCTCCAGAGTAAACACTTTTGGTCTCCAGACTCTCCTTCTAGCTTTTGCTCTCTGTCTGGCCCTGCACTGCACCCCCTTGACTGCCTCAATTTTCTTTTTGTATTAAAGAGCCAAGAACTGCACATAGTACTCCTACTAAAGCCTAACAAAGGCTGGGCAAAGTGCAGCAATATTTCCCTGCTCTGTTGGTCACCACTCTTTTGATGCACCCCAGCATTCTACTAGCCCTTTTAACAACTGCCACACACTACCTGTCATGCTTCAGTACTGTGTCTATTATGAGCTCCTAAGGTCCGTTTCCTCCCCCACTGCAGCAACGGGAGCCCCATGCAATGTGTAAGTCTTGCCTCCATTTTGACTCCCTACATGAAGTACCTTGCATTTGCCTATACTGAATCTGAGCCTCTGGTAGTCTAACCAATCACCCAGCTTGGTCAGATCCTCCTGACGTTCTTCAGCATCCTCAAGGGAGTCTGCCATTTTGGCCAGCCTAGAGTCATCAGCAAATGTAAGCAGATTGTGGGAGACCCCAGCTTTTAGATTGTTGACAAAAATGTTGATTATCAGTGTCCGCAGCACCAACTCCTGATGTACATCACTGAATATCCCTCTCCTCTTAGAGTAGTAATCCACCACCCTCAGCTTTCTGCCCTAAACCAGTTATAATCCACCTTGTGTATGCCTTGTGCAAACTGCACTGGTGTACTTTTCCCAGAAGCTTGTTATTTTCCATGGTGTCAGGCCTTGCTGCGGTCCAGATAGACTACATCTATGGTGTTGCTCCTGTCCACCTTCATGGTCTTCCCCATGAAGAAAGTAGTCAGATTACTTTGGCATCACCTGCCATCCATAAAACCATAGTGAGAGAGGGCAAGTACCTTGTCCTCAACCAAGTATTCCATTATCCCGTCCTTGATAATGGCTTCCAGGACCTTGCCCAGCCCTGATGGCAGGCTGACTGTCCTGTAGTTGTCAAGGCAGTTCGATTTGGCATTACCTGCCATTCATAAAGCCATGTTGAGAGAGGGTGAGAACCCTGGCTCAACCACTTGCTCTGTTATTCTGTCCTTGATACAAGCTTCAATGACCCTGCCCAGCAGCAGATACAAAGGAGAGAACACTAAAGATTCCACCACCCAAATACAAAACTAAATAAGCAACAAAAAGAGGAGAAAGGCATGACCTTGCACCATATTGATGTCAGGCAGACCAGCCTGCAGTTGTCAGCCATAGCCCATTGCTGAAGATGGGGACCTCTTTGGCCACTTTTCAGTCCGCCATCATCTCACCTGTGTAGACAGACTCCTGAAAGATTATTGCAAGTAGCTCAAGTGTTCGTTTTGCTGCACAGTGTACTCCATCTGCCCCTTGTGCTACACCTTGCTTGCACTTTGCCAGGTAGTCAGCTACGGGGTTGGGTGTGATGTTCACCAGCTGCATCATTCCAAGGGCCCTCTCAATGAACAACCTCCCTCACTGGGGGACGCAAGGTGAACACTGAAATGAAGTATTTTTTATGCATCTTGACCCTTGACTCTTTCATTGTTTTTTCCTCCCCCACCTCTGTTTTCAAGGGGCCCAAACCTCTCCTTCACCTTCCTCTCGTATTTATGTACTGGAAGGATGCTCTGCTCTTGTCCACAGTTCCTGCTGCTATCTTGACATCCAGCCTTTCATTGACTTTTTTAATTCTAGTTTTGCAGTCCCCTTCTGGCATAATGTTAACATGTCTCTTTTCTGCTGTCATACCCCTTTGTTTTTTCTTGAGGAGCAGAAGAAGGATTATTAGCATTTATATAGTACTTTTATACACATTGCATTCCAAAGTGCTTTACAAGCAATAAAAGACTGGTAGTGAAGTGGCTGTGAACATGTAGTGACAGCCATTTCGTATGTCAACACCCACACACAGAGACTTAGATAGTTACCTGAACAGGTTTTATGGAAAGGGAACTGCTGGTCAGGACACTGGAGAAAATCCCCTATTCTTGCAAAAAAGTGCCCTGGGTTCTTTTACTTCCACCTGGACACCCACCAGAAAAGGACCAGAGTGATGCATGGAAACTGTATGAAAAGGATTTATCTATGTTGGCCTGACATAACAGTTTCTAATTCCAATGTTTCAAAAGCTAGCCCATTCCAAAAATATTTCTTTGAAAAGGACAACATTTGTAACTGTTAGGTCTTGGAACTTTTTTTTTAGTTAAAACTTGGAGTCAGGTCAACATACCATTCCGATATGTTGATACACATTCATTTATATCAGTACACATTAAACCATAATGTTATTTAGTTTAAAATGAGTTATCACACACAAATTACAAAAAAGTAGATGTCCAATTGCTCCCATGAGGTGGGCAATGCTTCATATACTGTTAGTGACTGCGTCAAAGATACTAGTCATACTCCATCAAGGACAGTCAAATTTTGTTTTCAAGCTTTAATTAAAAAAAAATAACATCTGGAAGTTTTCAACAGCAATACAGACCACCGTGGTTGTCTTTTTTTTGTAGAACCCTTGCGATAGTCTGATGTACTATTTTACCTTATTTATTCTTGTTTTTCCTACTGCGGTAATATTTTCTGTATTACTTCCCTATTCCCTTTTCCCAGGAAGCTCCTGAAAATGAGTTTTGGTTCAGTGTATCCTCCTGGCTAAATATTTTAGATAAATTAAAACAGAAGGACCAGTAAGGCATTGTTTTCTCAGTTTTGCCTTGGGCATTTATTAATCCCAAATGGTCCTTATGTATGCAATGATAAATGACAGGGTGTGCTTTGTGCTGGGATAATGGCATGCCTGGGGTGTGTTGAAGTACAAGGCCGAAGACTGAGTGCTTCAACTGCCAAGAAGTGCTGTTATCCCGGTACAAACACACCCTGGAGTGCCTTATTGGGATTGTTAAAAATAGGTCCATTAGGAGTAAAAGAAACCATTTTTTAATTTAATTTAAAAAGTAAAAAATATAAAAAAAAGAGAAAAAAATGGAGAAAAAGGAAAAAAGTAGACATACTGCATGTGTAATGTTGAAGTTTGGGCAGTAGATGTCAGATGCTAATTTTTGTTTAAATGCAAGTCATTGAAATTGTGGTGTATTGCTACAGTAGTGCCTGCTTAATGTAAACAAGTCAGTGAGGTTAAGGATATTTTTCAAGTGCTGTTGAGCTGGGATAGCAACAGTGGGTTCCAAGCTCCTCAGTCAATCAGGTTTGTGGATTTTTTAAACCCATTTCATAATCCACTAATGAAGGAACAGGGCATCGGTCTTTACCGCTTGATTAATTGTAAAGAGAGAAATGGACTCTAAGCTGCCATGCTCTGAGAGCTCAGGCTGAAGGACAGAAAAGACAGGTTGAGATGTAACATTACTAACTGAAGAAACTGGGTTGCGTTTGTGTCAGTAGTTGGGCAGGGGTACTGCTGGATAACACTAAGTGAGACAAAAATGGGCCAGTGCCTACCTTCTGCCATGGAGGATTGAGTAAATAATCATAATCCCCTGGAGTGGGACCTTGAAAGAGACATGGATAACCGAAACTGTCTGAGACTCCCTAATCTGAGACTTATCAAACTACAGGTAGTCCTCCCTGCCTTAGGGAGTATTACTACTCAGATCCCCTTCCCCCAGAGAAGGGACTTAAACAGCTACCTCCTTAGCAGGAGCTTGTAAAATTGGACATCCTTCTACAGGATGTATCTCAAGTATAACAAATTGGCAAGGCACGGCAAAGAAATACATTTCTTGACCACCCTTTCCTAAAAGCTTGGGGTTGCTTCACAATCACACAATATTTTAGCAGCGTTATGATAAGAAGCAACTTATAAAATGCATAACATACAGTACAAATCTAGGCAATCAGGGACCTGCTTGTAACGGTTGTTAGAAATTAAATCCCAAAATAAAGATCCCCCACAGAAATGCACGACTCAGTTCCTATATTGAAGCTGACTATTTACCAGCATCTTCTCTTGACAGACTCAGCGCTTTAATTTGCTTTCTGAAAACAATCCAACTAAAATGCTGGTGACACAGGAAATGTTCTGCTTAACCTACGCTGTGTTTTCACTCATCTAACTGAGATGGGCTTGGTCAATCTCTGCCCCTCCTCTGCAAGGTACATTATTTCATTCATTCTTGAGGAATCTTGAAGCCTTATAAAGTGCAAGTCCTCAGATTCACTGATTTTGTCCTAATGTGAATGGGATGGATCAGAGATTATGGACAGCAGCAATCTTTATCACTCTGGCTGTCAAGATGGCTAGAAGAATGTTGGGCTGCCAAAAAAGGGAGTGACCAGAAGAGAAGGGGAAGTAATACTTCCTCTTTCCAAGGCTCTGGTCAGTCTCTATCTGAAGAACTGCATGCAGTCCCTGACTCTGCAACACAAAAGGAGCTGAAGGTGGTCAAAATGATGTAATGCAGATATACAAAATAATCAAAGGTAAGGACGAAAGCTATTGGGAGGGACTGCAGGTATTTAAGGTGTCCACCCTGAAGAAAAAAAGAATGGGGGGATATGATCACAGTCCTCTGCATACTCAGTGGTATTGACAAGGTTGAATTGATGGAAATATTAGATTTAGAATGGTCCAACAGGACATGTGGAAATGCCATGAAACTCAAATGTAGTAAACTTAGAGGTAATATTAGGAGGCTTTCTTATCCCAGAGAGTAGTGAACCTATGGAACAACCTAACAACAGAGAGTGGATATGAAAACAATACAGATTTCAAGATAAACCTGGAAATATTTCTGCTAACCAGTGGAATCACTGAGTACCATGGCAGAAGGGTGGTTGGATAATCCCGCTGAATAATTTACACGTTTGCACAGCTTATGATGCAGGGAGGGACAGACCTCATAAACTTAAAGTTCCTTCCAACCTCAAATTACTGTGTTACTGTGTTATGTATGAACACCAGAGAGATACTTTGACATGCTTATACCCTGTCTGTGAAGAAAAATACCTCACAGCATAAGGCCACAACGTTTCTGACAGACTATTTAGCTAATGACAGGGTGGGAGCTTGTAGAATGTAATTACATGCTTGAAGAGATGAGGGAGGACAGCTGGAGGGGAAATGGTGAGTTGGACTCTGAACCTGTAACACAGAGAAGATCTAGGATCTATCTGTATATATTTTATTCATTTCGATTTTTATCCTCCTGCCTCGGCCGTTTCCTTTGAATCCACACTGGTGAACTCTCTGCCCAAAAAGCCTCTTAGAGTTGCAAGACCAATGCCTTACATGGCTAACCCTTTTAGCAGAGCCATCAGGGGCATTCCCCTCTGGGGCTGTGATTGGTCCCAATAGTACCTGGGGCCGTCATCCTGTAGCCAGTCAGACACCCCACCCCCTCTAGCTATACAGTACCCCACTTGCACTGCTTCCCTGGGGACATCAGGGGGCATTGACAGAGCAGACAGCTGACCCGGCCCCCAAAGCTGAAAGCATCAATGAGTGCCTCCATAGCCTTCAGTCAGCCCACACCAGTGATTCTGGCTTGGGGTGTGACCCCCAGGTCACTGGCACGGCAAGGGACTCCCTAACAGCTGCTGTTCTATTGGGATGGCCCAATCATCTGTAGCCTAGAAATGAACTGAATCATATGGTATCTGTAAATAAAACTGGATGTCTATTTAAATAATAGAAATGCAGAAACATAGAAAAATGATGGCAGAAAGAGACCATTTGTCCATCAAGTCTGCTCATAGAGCCATATCCTACCCCGAGACCTATTGTCTAAACAGGGGTTGTGCCCATGCTACCACCCCCCATTTTACCTGCCTCACTACACCCTCCCAGAGATACTATTAAACCCCTAATTCTGTCCCACCTGTGCTTGAAGCCATGAGTTATTTTGGTACCTACCTCCTCAGCTAGCAGGTTGTTTCACAGCTCTGCCACTCGCTCTGTAAAACAGAACTTCCTTGCATCCCTCTTCCTTTCCAAATATCTAGCCTCTACTCATGATGATCCCATGTTCCAGATTCACTACACCTGGAAGATCTAACTCAGGGATAAATTTGAGCACTCTCCCAGCGTGTCCCATCATGCTCGTGCCCCATCACGTGAGTAGCACAGAGCAGGAGTGGAGAACCTGTCTTAGGAACATCTGCAGAGCATTCACAGATAGTCTGCAGTCCGCATGAGACTCTGCAGTGGGGACAGCAGGCCAAGGAAAGGTGGTAACAAATTACTGGTAACTGTTTACAACAACTAGGGGGAAGGTAACTGCAGGTTGTAAACATTACTACACGTGGGAAAAGGAGAAGTGCACACCCAGAATAAGATAGATACAGGTAGGAAGGTTAAAAAAAGAGGGAAAACAAGAGACACCCTATCTAGGGTAGGGTAACAAATTAGTTTCAGGAAAGCAAAAGGGAGAGGTACAACAGGATTAGAAAGGAGGCAGGGACTTCCGGTGATGTCATTAGTAATGCTTGAAACAGAAGCTCCAGCCCTCGACAATCATAACAAACCTCGATTAGAGACTGAATTACATAAATACCTTTTCCAACAGGATGATAGAGGTATAGTGACTGCTAAAACAAAAGGTGGGAGGAAGGGATATGAAATCCTACCTGTGGATGATGAGGGATCCGCTGCCAAACTCTTGGAATCTGTGCCCTCCAAAGTCTCTCAGGCCTCCGAGCTAGTGCTCGCTCCAATGCTTAGAAATCCTAAAAACCAAAAAGGGCAGAAACTGGACTTAATTTTGGCAGAGATACAAGATTTTTGAGTGGAATTTACCTCCTTCAAGGATTGGATGGTGACTCTTAGATCAGACCCAACCCAGCTCGAAAATAAAGTTACAACCCTGGAACAATCCATAGACATACGAGCGGAGCAACTTACGCTGCTACATACTGCTTTGTTAGAAATGACCACGGCCCAACAGGAGATCACTGAACAACAGGAGGACACTGAAAACCACCAAAGACATAATAATATCTGATTACGTGGTATGCAAGAGAATGCAGAAGGATTGCCAGATTTTGTAGACTCCTTCCTACATGCAGTCCATACTTCGGACTCTGAATATAAAATGGAGACTGAAAGAGCCCATCAGGCTTTGGGCCCAAAGCCCTGTAATCCCTCAGCTTGATCACGCTCCATTATTATCAGGAGTTTGAACTATCAAACTAAAGAATACGTATTACAAAAGGCATGGGCACTAAAAAAAATTCAGTATGGCCCTAACCAAATTTTCTTTGACAATGACTATGCAACATTCACTATGAAAAGACGCTGTAAATATAGTCTGATATTTCCAACTCTACAGCAATACAGGTTAAAGTTCCAAATGTCTTATCCAGCTACATTAGTGATCCAATATCCAGAGGGACAGCACATGTACACTACTGCTGCGGAAGCAATTCAGGACTTACAACAGCATGGAATTGAACTTCCTCTATGAAAACAGCAGCCACCATGCTCAACAACACAAGAGTCCCAGAGCAGATTGAATCTGATGGATCCTGATCTATGCCAGCATGCCTAAGAGACTCGCAATCAAGCAACTGAGCACTTACAGAGGCTCCAGAAATCATGAACCAGCAAACTGGATTGGTGGTTCTCTTCCTGAGTGAGTACCAGGGTGTGGGACAGGGAGGGAAGGGAGAAGCAAATGGTTGGAGGGGATTCTGCCCAGTCTCTGCTAACTCGTATACTGAATGCACAGTATTCTATGAAGATGTGTTTATAATTCCTCTTTACTTGTAATAGCCAATTTATCTGCTCCAGTGTCACAGGCATCATCGCATTTTTGAGCTGCACTTCATCTCGAGTGTAGATGATTTACTCACCATGAGATATGTTGGGAAATAGTTTGTGGGTTGAGGGCTGCGGTGGGAGCACCTGCATAGTGTTGTGGTGGCGACACGGTCCCCTCTTTCCACCCTCCAAATGAGCTCTAGCCTGTCACATTAAGGTATGTGTGCACAATGCTGAATTATGGAAGTACGATGCTACAATGAGCTCAGCTTTACCTGGAGGGTAGCTCCTAATGTGTTGTGTTTCTTTCAGATGGAATGCATAGTTGGTTGTTTACAGCTTGGGTTCTACAATACCTACAATTACGTTATAGACCCTTTCAAGTTCTATCCCTCAGTGTTTTACTTTATTCTACTATACTCAGTGGTCACTTGGTGGCCCTCACATTGTGGATTCAATTGACAAATAGTTACAGTATTTTAACCTATCTACCGTTGTGTGTTACAGGTCTTATGCTGCTCCTGGGGGACAGGAACAATGGACTTTGCTTTTCCTGTACATATATTTTTTCAGGTTGTGAGGGGAGTTTTTTCCACACCTTACTTAGTATTAATGACCTCTAAATTTAAACTAATTTCCCATAATGTAAATGGACTGTCCAGCCCCGTAAAGAGGTATCAAACTTTCAAAATCCTTAAAAAGCTACACCCAGATCTCCTATTTTTGCAGGAAACTCATTTAAACACTTCTTAACATAAAAAAATTACTTAAGTTCAGATTTGAGCATATTGGCCCCTATTCTCTATGGTACAGGGAGTCTACGTGCTCCGTATATGGGGCATGTAGACCTTCCATGGCTGCCGCACCCTGAGTCCGATTCTCCAAGGGGGCACAGGGTTATGACATGCTGGTTCCCCATCCCTCCAGTGATCTCCACCCAGGAGCAGTGCAGGTGGCGTGCCAGCATGCTGCGCTATTCTTGGCAGTGCGGAGTGACTGTGAGAGGGGGACAGGCTACATGTTCCTGGGGCAGATATAGCCACTGTGCACCCCCTGGATGCTGCCACCAGCCATGGCGTCATGTCAGGGCATGGAGTAACCCTCCCTACATGCCTCCCCAGCCCTTGGTTACTCCATGGAGTGCCAGGAACAGCCATCCTGTCCCTCGTCAGCCCCGGTGCCACAGTCACACCGTGGCCACCTGTATGCTGTGGCGCCCCATGGGTGCAAGTGATCCAGTGGTGGACTGGGTCCAGGCATCCCACTGGATACCCTCCTGTGTCTCCAGATGGGCCCCTTCGCACCAGCATGCTGAGGGGCAGGGCCACAGAAGGGGGCCACGCAGTGGACAATGGACATGAATACGGCCACCGCGCATTGGTCCATGGGTGAAGGACTCCAAGGGTGGGGTATGCACCTCTGGCATGTTATTCTGCCCCTTGGAGAATCCTCCATTGTGGGGTCAGAGTATAAAATGTAATGAAGGTGGCTGTTTACTTCCCAAAACCTCCTTTTTCATACTGAAGACAGCTATACTGATAAGGAAGGATGCCTGGCTATGGTCATGGGTACCTTGCATGAGCAGAAATGTATGGTCTGAAGTATAAATATTCCCTCCTGGGAGTGATGCATCTACCATACAGAGGCTTATGGATGCAATTATGACCCATAAGCAGGGAGCATTAATACTAAGGGGAGATTATAATTGCCTATTAAATCCCTCTTTAGATTCCTCCAGTTCTCATCCCTCCCTGTTCTACTTCAGGGCATAAATACCTTTGCTGTCTTCTTAAAGAATTAGTTTCGGTGGACGTCTGGCATCATCATCATCATCCCACAACTAGGCAATTTTACATTGCCCTCACCCTGGATGTAGTGCTTCATCCTTTAACTAAGCTCCTGAACCTCTCTTTAAGGCCTGGTCAATTCTCCCAGATATGTGTAACCCCCCCTGCAAATGGGGGTTCCCAAAAGACTTCCAGGAGCTTGCTTGAATGCTCCAAGCCTGAATGGTGTTTGGCGTTTAAGCCATTTATCAGTGAGTGTTTTTAGAACATCTGGTACTGTCTCTTTAAGAGCTGTCTGCTTGCAGACATAATTAGTTTGTATGGGGGACTGTGTGTTTCTTTGATTGAGTACCACTCGAGCTGCTGCCAATTCACTCCATTTTTGCAGTCACTAGAGTGCAAAGGAACCCATCTGAAAGATGTAACTGTTTGCCAGAAATCATTTAGAGTAATAATGAAATTACAGTTTGTCTAACCTGCTTTCTTTGCAGTCAGAACTGTGTCTGCCTAGTTCCCCATTCTGGTTTTGAACTGCTGAACTGGACCAATCAGTGTGGTAAGCTAGCTCTAAAATGGTGCTTTGGACGAATCAGAACTTGGACTCATAATCTGAGCCAGCCACAAGAGGATTGTATGGGCAGTGACTCTGGGAGATGTAGTTTAGACTTGCGCCTTTTTGGACCAACAGGAGCAGTCTATTGTGAGTGACAGCCAATCCAGTCAAGAACTGGGAGGAACTCAAAGGAAGTGCCCGTTTTGTCTGTTGGAGTTTCAGTTGAGTTCTGGCAGTGAAGAAGGAAGGAGCCCTGTGCTTTTTCAGTGTGCAGTTTTAGTCGGAAACGTGTAAGGCCCAGAATTCGGTCTGCAGCTTGTGTAACTGCTTGTTAGGACTGAATCCGTCCTGTGAAGAGAATCAAAGGATATCTGAAGAGTAGAAACCAAGCTCACCCTGTAGAAGACTGGAGAAATTGCTGAATTGCACTCGGTCTGTCAGGAACTGAATCTGCTGTGTGTTCTCCCGGTATTGTGCAGTAATGCGATCGGATAGAGAAGCAGCCTGCCTGGTATAGTACTTTCTGTTTTACCATATAAATGTGTGAAGAGGCTTGTGTACCTCAAGTGAATCCTGCTGCCATTAAAGGACTTTTGCCTGTTACTGTTCACCATATAAATGTGTGAGGAGGCTTGGTTAGCTCAAGTGAATCCTGCTGCCATTAAAGGACTTTTGCCTGTTGCAGTTTGCCATATAAATGTGTGAGGAGTCTCGTGGAGCTCAAGAGTAGCCCTGCTGACATTGAAGGACCCTATCTTGTTTGGAGGTCGTGAGTACTAATTCAGGGTCGCTCCCTGTTGAATTGCCACATTAAATCCAAATGGAATCACTGTACTGCTGACTGTTTAAACTAATTTTCTTTTCTCTGTGGGAAAGGGCCCCTACCAGCTGCCACTGTTTGGACTAGCCACTAGGGCTTGGGTACCCAGGGACAGTAACTGGTAGGGATAGGCCCGTGCACAGAGCCATAGGTAGATGAGTAAAGTGATAAGCTAATTAACCTGATTTCCCCCTGTCCTTGTTATATTCCCCCTAAATAAATCCGAGCTGCTTGTTTCAGCAAAGTTATACTGCCTGAGTATTTGTCTATGTTAAAGTATTGTACTGTGATTGTTGCACTGTATCTTATTTTACAGGAGGTCCCAGTGCCTGAACCAGCCCTGGGTAAGTGTGTATACTGTGAAGGTAATTCTGATATATTGTGTGGGCCACTAGTGGGAAGAAAGGGGGGTTGCAGTGTCCCAGAGGGCTGTGACCAAGTAAGTTTAACTATTGCAAACCCTGACCTCTGGGTGGAGGCACCCGCCATTGGATCCAGGCCCCTCAACCTGTTAGTGGCAAATCAGGCAGGGGTAGTAGCTCCTGGGATAGCGCCATCTAGGGGTTACATATGGAAAACTGCTGTGGTCACCCCTGTCCACAAAAGGGGTGACAGGGCCCTTCATTCAAACTACTGCCCAGTTTCAATATTGACTCCCCCCCAAGGCGTTAGAAAGAATTGTCTCAGACCAGCTGATTGACCATTTGGAAAAGTACGATTTTCAATGCCCACCGCAACATGAGTTCCATAAGGGGCACAGCATCTCTACTGCCCTTCTGGAGTTCTCAGGCTTCCTGCTTGGTGCCCTTGACAGTAGTTAGATTGCCTGCATGATTTACATCAACCTCACAAAGGCCTTTGATACTGTCACCCATAGCACATTAATCAAAGAGCTCCTCTCCATAGGCCTCTCATCAGAAGCTGTAGATTGGTTTCAGAACTATCTCAGTAACAGGTCCCAACAAGTAAACATTGAAGGAACCCTTTTATGATACTTGCCAGGTCCTTACTGGCATCCCACAGGGGTCAATTCTTGGCCCCCTTTTATTCAGCCTCTTTATCAACAAACTCCTGTCAGTCTGTAAAGAGTGACTTCTGCTCTATGCCAATGACACTGTCATCTACTCTAAAAGTCCTGACCCTCACCTCTTAGAATCTCAGTTACAGCATGATTTCACCACAGCTGAAGCTTGGTTCACAAAACACAAACTTCTACTGAACTATATAAAAACTAAAGTAATGCTATTCATTAACCCCTGTAATAAACATAGGGACTTCCAAATGACAATCCTAAATAGCCTACACTTCCTCATTGACCAAGTGCAATCTTTCAGATATCTTGACATCACCCTAGACTGCTCCCTATCCTTTGCACAGCACATAGACCATGTTGTTAAAGTTGTTAACCCTCAAATTGGCCTGCTATACAGGCATCATTATTGCATGACCCAAGAGGCCTTGTCACTGGCTATAAAAAGCTCCATCCTGTCCATCCTTGATTATGGCCTGGTGATTTATGGGGCAGCCCTCTAACTCCACCCTCAAAAGAGTGGGTGTTGCCCTTAACAAGTCTTGCAGGCTGCTTCTTAGTGTGAGTCATCTAACCCACACTTGCGACCTCTATGCGCTATCCAGTTGGCTTACATTGCACGATAGAGTGCGTTACCAAGTGTGTCTCCTCGGGGGGGAGGGGGGACTGCCTAGGCCTTTCTCCTCCCACCATCCAGAACATACTTTTCATCGCACCCAACCCCCACCGCACACGGAGCCTATCTCGGCAATCGCTGCTTGTCCCCCTTCTTTCTGATGTCGCTAGCACAAAGATCTTTCACATACCAGGCACCACAATGGCTCAATGAACTACCCCTAGATAGTAACCGGGAGACCAGACTAGGCCCATTTAAAGAGAAAACTCCACCTTTACCTGTCCAAACTAGGCAGTTGTGACTGCTAGTCTCACTACTCTTATTTACCACCCTACTCCTGCCCTATCTCCAACTGCCCCTACCCCTCTCCCCATCTCCCTCATTCCCTTTTCCCCCCTCCCCCATACCAGCCCTATTCTAGCCCCCCTCCAATCATCTCCTATCCCTCCTGTGGCACTTATTTCCTCCTTCACTCCCTCCTCCCAACCCCCCCCATGCCTGACAAAGATATATTTACTCTGCTTCAACTAGTTTTGTTTTAATCCCTGTACTTAATTGTTGTCTGCTATGTACCTAAATGTCCTCTGTAATTGTCCACTCTTGGCGTGCATTGCTTTATCGAACAACAGTGCACTCTACTGTTTTTCTCCACTCCCCAGTTGTACTGAATGCCTTACTTTCCTCTGTTACCCTAGAATCTATGTATAATAACTGTTATACTATCCATGGATAATAACTGTTTCATATCTTGAATTGTATGCCCTGTTGATGTGGAATCAATGTATAATTTCTGTTCCTATTTTCAAATTGTATGCCTTGTTCTCCTTGTTTTGACATGGAACCTTTGTAAAAGAGCTCCCAGCTCAAAAGTACTTTCTGAGACCTCCATAAAATAATAAAAAAAATTTTTTTATTTGAACCCACATAAACATTATTCCTGCTTGGTTTATTTCTGCATTAGTGGGAAACATCTCCAGTGGGTCAACTCTATAGGCATGCCTATGCACGATCGGGTGGGAATTACGCACCTGTAGACAGATGTGTACCGCTGGTATTCATCAACAGCCACAGCCTGTCCATGGGCACACCCCCTGGCACGCAGCACTCCGCGGTGCAGCCAGGGGTGGAGTTGCGGACCCAGTCAGGCATCTAATGGGATGCCGAGCATGGGTCCCAGAGTGGATCACAAGTACAAGAAGGCATGGATCCGAGTGCATGAATGCTGACCACAAGCACCTGGATCCACATGGCCATGGCCCGCTGTACCTAGGACCCCCCACGCCAAGTCCCTGCAGCAGGGCCCCTCCCCAACAGCAGTAACACCCCAAGCCTTCATGATGGTGCCCCCCCCACCACACAGCACTTCCCCGACCCCAGGCAGGTGTAGCTCCCCCCCAACACACAGGTCCATGACCCAACCAGGCTATGCACCACAACCCCCTCCCAGCACCCTGTTCCCAGGCGCTGGGATAATGCACACAATGCCCCCCAATAGGGCTGTGCCCCATCCCTGTAGAGTTTGCGCACCAGCCTTCAGCAGCAATTGCCCTCCAAACCAGTCATTGATGGCAGTGGCCCCCACCCACCCTGGCAGCAACACTGCCACCCTCTCACCTGTACTCTGGACAGCAGTCAACTCATGAGGGACAGCCAGCGGCACAACCCTCCACTCACCTCCTTAGCCGCCGGCCATTCAAGGAACAGCCTGGAGCACATAACCTATATAGTGATGTGCACTATCTGCCTTGGATGGTCGGGCGGCCGAGGAGGCGCAGTGGAGGGTTGTGCTGCTGGCTGTCCTCACGAGGTGACCTGCACCTGGGTATGGGGTGGGGAGGCTACCTGCCTGCCTGCCTGGACCTGGACTGTCACTCCATTGGTGGGGGGATGGGGGTGTGCTTATTGTGCTTGGGCAGGGGCCATGATGTGGTCAGGTGGGGGACGGCACCTGGGTATGGGATGCAGCTGGGGCTCAGCTATGTGAATGTGCTGGGGGGATGGGCAGCATTTCATACCAGCGGGGGTATGGATGTCTGGGGTGGTACAGTTGCTGGGACTGGCGGGGGCACTGATGTGTGTGGGGAGGGAGCACCCATGTACTATGACTGGTGGTGAGTCCGCCATGCATGTGTGTGTGGGGGGGGACAGTACTACGGGGTCGGTTGGGTGTCACTGTGTTGTTGGCTGGGTGCATAGGGCCATTATGGCATGGTTCTCCCTTTCATACCCTGCACCCTCCTCTGCACCCCGGCAAGCCAGCACTACGCACCTTAGTGCATGGCGCATAATGCTGGCACACCCAGGCCCAGGGGATTGGGTGCATTGGGTCTGCACACCCCTCACATTTGTGCACCTCGCACAGGGGCACAATGGGTGCGGAGTGGCTACTCACTGCAGATACGTGGCATGTTGCCACTCCATCCATTCATGCATAAGGCCCATAGATCATATTTATTTGTCAGATTATGCCCCAATAAGTTTAGAACTCAGGCTTAATATAGAAAAAAAAGAATACACAGTGGAGACTTAACAATTCACTATTAAGGGATCCTTACTTTATAAAATTATTACAGGAAGCTGTACCAAGGATTATCAGAGAAAATACCTCTGAGCTGACCTCCCCCCACATGCTCTGGAATATGGTTAAAGTGGTCCTCCGAGGTGAAATAATAGCATATGCGGCCCATAAAAAACAAAACAAAGAGAATTACAATTGAAAGATTTACAAGCGAAATCAACATTTTTACAGCTAGTGCACATGCAAGGGGACCAATCCCTTCTTCCCTTTATACAACAAACAACATAAAATACAAGAAATCCTAATGTGTAAAACTGAACAAGCCTTACTTTTGGTTAAGACAAAAATATTATGAAGGTGGCTCCAAAGCAGCAAAAATCTTAGCTTATAGATTAAGAAAACAAAGTAAACTGGACACAACAATAAAAATAAACGATCCCCAAACAGGTAGATTACATACTAAAACTGCAGAGATTCTAAATACACTTCAACCTTATTATTCTAAATAAAATCAAACCTGATAAATCGGCAGGAGCAGATGGCATACACCCAAAATTAAGAGAATTATCAGAAGAACTAGTGGGCCTGATTACAAAACTATTTGCAGCATCACTAGGTGAAGGAAATACAATACCTGAATGGAGAGAAGCAACGGTAACACCCATATATAACAAGCATTTGTCAATGCCGAATGTTGTCACGCTGGCATTGACTTTGGTAGCGCAGTGTGGAAACACATTTTTGGCAGGATGTGAAAAATGACAGCTGTACTGTTCATAAGGAGGTGTAAAAAAAATGGCAGTGGTAAAAATGTGGCATGTAAGTATTGCAAATATGCAAAGTTACAAGGATGCATGGGAAGTGCGCAACGCACACTTGTAACACAGTCATTTTATGGATTTTAGGCACCAAATTTTCAACATAGGCATTTTACTACCTCTGCTCATGTACAGTGTCACTGTCATTTCCTCAAGCTGTCTCAAAAAGTGATTTCACACAGCGAATGCGCTATTCTTCGCCGGATGCGCGAAAACACATTTCGGGCAAGATATGTAAAATGACAGCTGTACTGTTCATCAAGAGGTATGGAAAAATGCCAATGGTGAAAATCCGGAGTAAAAATATTACAAATGCTCAGCGGTACGAGTGTGCGTGCAAACTGTGCAACGTACGCTCATAACACAGTCATTTTATGGAGTATCATCACCAAATTTTCAACATAGGCATTTTAGGACCTCTGCTCATGAATAGTGTCACTGTCATTTTTGTAATCTGGCCCAAAGACTGATTTCCCATAGTGACCACAGTATTGTGCACCGGAAGTGCGGAAATACATTTTGGCCAGAATGTGAAAAATGACAGCTATATTGTTCACAAGGAGGTGTAGAAAAATTACAATGGTGAAAATCTGGCATGAAAATATTGTGAATTCATGAAGTTACAAGCTTGCGTAGCAACTTCGCAACGCACACTCATAAAACAGCCATGTTTTGGATTTTGTCCACCAAATTAGCAACATAGGCTTTTTGAGAGCCCACCTCATGAACACTGCCACTGTCCTTGTGTTAATTGGTCCCAAAAGGTGATTCCGCGCAGTGACTGCGAAATCACCTTTCAGGACTGATTAACATCAAAACTGTGACAGAATTCATGAGGAGGGCTCCCAAAAACCCCATGTTGAAAATTTGGTGCAAAAATTCCAAAAAATGCCCAAGATATAGATCAAAGTTGAAAAAAGCTCTGTTTATTCCATTATACAGCTTACCGGCATTTTCTCAGTTCGTGGTCAGCTTTGAAGAGTGCAGACGTGTTCCCGGTCCACCAAAGATCGTCGTACCAGAATCCAGAGGTAAGTATGAGGTGAGGGGGGGTGTTGGGAGGCAGGTTGCGCAGTGGGTGGATGCGGGTGGTGGGTAGGGAGACTACGAGGGACCATTTTCAGTTTACAGGTACCGAAAAAAAAATCACGGATGGTTTCCTTTTTTACAGGTGGTTTCTTTTGTTTGGGGGGTACAGTAGCTTATGGGGGATTGGGCATCCCCATCAGCACAGAAGAAGTGGGGGACATCATGTCGACAGGGAGTGGGCTCCCCCATCGGCACATTACAGCGGGAAGAGGGGGCGGATGCCGACGGGGATTGGGCATCCCTGTTGGCAAACAACGAGGTGGGGGGGCACATTCTGCCAATGGGGAGTGGGCTCCCCCATCGGCACATACTTCAGAGGGCAGGACAAGGCGACCGGGGGATTGGGCACCCCCGAAGTCGGCGCTGTCGGCAGTGTAGCGGCCACTGTGGCACCATGCTGCTAGCTGGCAAGCACGTAGGAAGGGTCAGCTATGTGTGACGAGCTTTGCTCAGATTGCAGTGGACCTTTCCTTAGATGTGTTCACCAGCTTAGTATGCATGGTGTGGTGTCGGCATGCAGGCTGATTGGGGAATAAGGGAAGCACCTACTGGTGCGTGCCCTGCATTCACCCAACAGCGACCGCGCTTCCAAATCCCCACTGCCGCAAGATGTTGGCTGCGCAAGCGTGCCAACATAAAAAAGGGGACAGGCAAGAGGTCAGCAATTACAGGCCTATAAGCCTGACCTCTGTCCTAGGAAAAGTCCTGGAAGGAATCATATAGGATCACGTAGTCGAACACATAACACATCAAGCGTATGTTGCTATGACACAACATGGCTTCATTTCTGGGAGATCATGCCTCACAAATCTCCTCCACTTTTTCAAACCAGTGAGTGCAGCCCTGGATAAGGGCCTACCAGTGCACATTATATTCTTGGATTAATCCAAGGCGTTCAACTCTGTATCGCACAAGATTCTGATAGAGAAAAAGGTTGCCAGAGCTACAATTGCACCCCAAAATTATATCCTGGGTGGCATCATGGTTAGGTACAAGATAGCAAAGAGTGGGTATCAGAGGATACTTCTCTGACTGGGGAGAGGTGACTAGTGGTGTTCCGCAGGGGTCGGTCCCAGGGCCTACTTTATTCAATACATTTATATCACCAATGCAAACTTCAGATAATGCATGAGTGTGTAAATATGTGGATAATAGTAAGATTGGGGCCATTATCAACAGCCAAACAGCTACAGAACAACTACAAGAAAATGTAAACCAGTTAGGACTCTGGCCCAAAAGAAATAAACTTATATTTAATGAAGGAAAATGCAAGGTAATGCACCTAGGCCATAACAACCCCTATACGAATATACACTAAATACCACAATACAAGAAACAACCAACAAAAAAGATTCGGGGGTTACCATTACCAATGATCTATCCTTTGATACCCATACTAGGGGCACTGTCAAAAAATGGCATAGAATTATAGGGGGAGGTTTAAGAACATTAGAAGTAGGGACCCAGCAGTAATCGTGCAGCCATATACAGCACTTGTCAGGCCCCACCTGGATTATTGTGCTCCATTCTGTGCCATTCAAAATAAGGGAGAAAAAACTAATTGAAAGAGTCCAACGGAAAACAAATAAAAAAATAAAGAATATGCATGATAAAGCATATGGGGACAGGCTGAGGGAACTGGGTTTGTATTTTATGGAATATAAAAGAACTAGAGGAGATCTGTGTCTGGTTTACATGGCAATAAACAATGAAACAACACGGGAGAATACGGGGCTTAGTAGGTAACATGTTAATAAAACCACGAGGTTGCATAGACTGAAATTAAAAGGAGAAGTTGTAAGAACAGCAAAAGAGGGAACTGGTTCAATCAAAGAGTGGTCTCACTATGGAGCTCCCTGCCGGAGAGTGTGGTGACAAGCAGCTCCATGGAAGCATTTAAACATTCCCTGGATGATTACATGGGTATCGAATGATGTATGCATTACCACTGAATTAGTGGCGAGTTATTGTATGGCTAGGACCTCCTAAAACTCGTACAATACCTATGAACCTATGAAATTATATACTGAAAAGTCTCTCTCCACTGAGGAATCAGTTAGAGCATTTCTGGCTGAGGTGCAGCTCCCAGTGCTCACAGAGATTCATACACAAATACCATTTATTTATTGAAATACTAGGATTACATCAGCCTTTGAACCAGAGGTTCTTTTACAAAGGCTCCGCATTAGACAGAGAATGTACATACAAACACAAGTTGGTTACAGAGTGTGGGGTTACATATCTAGAAGTAGTTACTAAAAAACCTCCTGGTTACACATGGAATTGGCAAGAAAGGACACTCAGAACAGACAAAGGAGGTAAAGTAGCCGTCAGGAGATAGACTTAGTCAGGGTAAGTGCTTCAGAGTAGAGGGGAGCAGTGATGGTTCTGGGGGGGGGGTAAGTGCTTCAGTGAGAGGGGAGCAGTGAGGGTAATGGGAGGGGGGGGGACCAACCTATCTTACTCCCCTGAATTACTATCAGTTACACGCAATTTAAAAACTGGGAAAAGTCCAGGCCCAGATGGCTATGGGGTGGAATTTTACAAGGCAACAATTGAATTTATGCAGGAGCCCCTACTACGAGCCCTACATAAAAGCTATAAGATGGCTTTTTGCCCCCATTTCATGACAACAGGCCTCAATATCTGCCATTTTAAAACTGCATAAACTGGCACAATTATGTGACTCCTACAGTCCTACTTCAGTTTTAAACCAAGATTATAAAATATATACCAGTATACTGGCACATCGTCAGGATACCATACTACCAGACCTCATCCAGCCTGATCAATCTGGCTTTATATGGAATAGACAAACGACAGATAACATTTAAAATAACTTTATATTTAATTGGTCATGCCTTTAAGAACAAGACCCCCCTACTCATTTTAAGCCTCGGCACACAAAAAGCTTTTGACAGAGTTTCTTGGTCCTTGTTATACAATAACCTTCAAAAGTTTGATTCCCTACCAGAATTCCTGAATAGTATATAAGGCATCTGTGTTAGGCCCCAAGCAACAGTAAAAGCTAATGGCTCCCATTCCACTCGCTTTACGTTAACCAGAGGCACAAGGCAGGATGCCCTTTATCCCCCTATCTTTTTGCCTTATACACAGAACCCCTGGCTCAGTATTTTTGGCAAAATATACAAATACAGGGATATCAGATAGGAGACCAAATTCATAAAACTGCATATTATACGGATGATTTATTACTGCATATTACTGAGCCAGAACAATCGTTACCTGCTTTAACACAAAGCCTCCAAAGAATAGAACAGGTTTCAGGTTACAAAATTAATACCTAGAAAACAACCGCATTACAGATAAATTTCCAACCTAACATGTAATTAAAGCACCAGTATCCATATAAATGGGATACGTCACAAATTAAATACTTAGGGATACAATTA
This sequence comes from Neoceratodus forsteri, assembly GCA_016271365.2. Lineage (NCBI taxonomy): Eukaryota > Metazoa > Chordata > Ceratodontiformes > Ceratodontidae > Neoceratodus > Neoceratodus forsteri. The sequence goes on along the minus strand of CM057453.1, from coordinate 873,914,347 downwards.
ACAACGGACCCAATAAAACTATACACTCAGAATTTTCATTCTTTAGTTGCACAGATTAAAGTTGATCTTACTTCCTGGAGTTACCTCCCCTTGTCTTTCATTAGTAGGGTACATACAATACAAATGAAAATATTACCCTGATACCATTATTCCTATATTACCTGCGAAAAAAGATTTTCAAACATGGGATAAAATGATATTGTGTTTTTTATGGAATGGGGCCAGGCCTCGAGTAACCTATATAAATTTATACCTACCTAAATCTAAGGGTGGTCCGGCTTTACCAAATCTCATCCTTTATGCCACTGTGGCATAAATCCATCATATCTTGCAATGGCTTTGACCACTTTCAAGTGCCTCTCAGTGGGTACAGGTAGAACAATAAATGGCTACTATGCCCCTTGACTAGACTACCATCTTTCAACCCACCTAAATTGGCTATCACCAAGAACCCTGGATATTCACCACATATCTTCTTCGCAATTGGAAAACTTTTTTGGCATGACCAGAGAATCACTTAGGGGCTAAGTGGGTGAGTATCCCTGCATTAGATGATAATTTTATTCCTGCTAGATGGGATCATAAATTTCGTTTCTTGGATAAGATTGGGCTGAGTTCATGCCTACCATTTTTATACTGCTTAGTCTCTCAACTCTTTTAAGCAACTTCAGTCTGAATTTCCATCAACTAAAATGGATTATGATAGATTATTTCAGATCCGGCATCGTTTAGAGCAAACAATAGAACTGCAAGTAGATCCCCAATCCATAGCCCTCGTTTTTCCATTTATATTAAATGCTCAGGGTGAGGTAATTCAAACTCATTGTATTTCTCGTTGTTATCAAGTGCTTATAAATGTAACTACAAACATAATGGATACTTTACAATTTACTTGGGAGGCTGAATTAACCATATCACTAACCTCCCCACAGTGGAAAACAATTTGGTACAGACAACATAAAGTCACCTGCTCTTATATCTGATGGGAGTTTGGATGGAAAGTAGTGAGTTAATACTGTAGGACTCCCCAAATAACAGCCAAATTGTATCCTTCACAAGGCTCCACTTGCTGGAGACAGTGTGGCTGTGAAGTGATCATCACATACTCACAATGGGCCCTATTCACTAAAGATGTGGATGGGCTACGGGCTGTGTAACTCCAGCGCATAGCCTACCTGCACCCACATTGGTGAATAGGCACCCTGGCCTCACACACTGCTGCCCCCATGTGCTATTCATGAGCCCACTGTGCCTCCCTATGTGGCCGAAACCCCAGCTGAACATGCAGCTCTGCATGAGGGAGGGCTGGGGGCCAGCATGGGGGGGAGGTGTCCATACTGTGCGCCATTCACAATGGTGCAGGTGCCGTGTACAGAGGGGTGATGGCTATGCCTTCTAAAGGGAGCCATAATTGTTATGCACCCCACGGGATGTTGCCGCTGGCTGTGGTGGGGATGGCAGCGATAACCGGACCCCACACTAAGGCTTCCCCTGACATTGGGGCACATTAGAAGGGCTGGAGACAGTCATCTGGGGGACTCCCACCCCCTTGTGCTGTAGGCACATTCACACCTGCTGCCAACATGGTGCCCCACGGGCACAGGAGATTCAGCAAGGGACCTGGAATGGGTAACTGATTGCCCACCTGCCCGGGTCAAGCAGCTCCACACCGGACTGCCCCTAGCAAACCTGCATGGTGGGGCTGCAGATGTGTGCCATGCATTGGCCGGTGTTCGAGAATATGGTCAACATGTGGAACTCCCGGAGGTGCAGAGCTGCATGCGGGGGAAGGGGTTTACGTGCCTTCTACATGTAACCCCACCTGTGTTAGTGAATAGGCCCCAATATATGGTCCTTTCCAATCTTGACTCCATTTGGGAACAATGTGGATACAGTTTTACAGGACTTGGTATCAGATCTAGGTCCCTTGACTGCTGAAAAAGCACTTTAACTTCATTATCCTCCACAGTTAGAGCAGAAACATCTTGCTTACTTGCTGGGTATACTTTTGGTGGTGGCAAAAAAGACCATAACTAAATTGTGGCTACAACAGGAACCACCACCAGTCTCTCAATGGGAGGATATTATTTGAAATATCTATAAAATAAGCATTTGTTAATGCCGAATGTTGCTTGCTTGCTTGTATGTGCTGTTTAGGTATTTGGAAGTGATAGTTCCATGCCTTCCTCCCAAGACATCCACTGTGTCTTTCCATTCAGTATTCAGAGAAGAGTGGGAGGAGCAAGGGCCACAGCAGTACAGCAGTTGCCAAGGGGGTGAAGAGGTGGGCAATAGTCCATTCAAAGGCAAAAGAGTTCTGCAGGAGCACACTAAATTGAAGGTGGACAAAGCGATGGAACCAGATGGCATACGCCCAAGGATATTAACAGAACTGCGAAGGGAGATAGCAGTACCTCTGGCAGCCATGTTCACTGAGTCATTCAACGTGAGTGAATTGGAGAAGGGCACATGTGGTCCCTCTACACAAGTCCGGCAGTAGGGAGGAGGCAGGGAACAATAGGCCGTTCGGCCTCACCTCAGTAGTGGGGTAGATCATGGAGACATTGCTTAAAGAAAGGATAGTGGGGCATCAAGATGCCATCAGAGCCCTGGACCATAGGCAACATGGATTCACAGTGGGGACATCATGTCAAATAAATCTGGTTGATTTCTTTGACTGGGTGACAAAGGAAGTGAATTAGGGTGGGGCATTGGACAACGCTTACCCTGATTTCAGCAAAGCCTTTGACACCATCCCATATAGGAGGCTGATAAACTAGCTGGGTAGGCTGGGCATGGGGGAAAGGGTGGTAAACTGGGTTAGAAACTGGCTAACAGACAGGAGGCAGAGAGTGGTGGTAAATGGTGTGCAGTCTAAGGAGACGGGGCGACCAGTGGGATGCTGCAGGGATCGGTCCTGGGGCCAGTTCTGTTCAATGTCTTCATTAGTAATATTGCAGAACGTCTGAAGGGAATTTTTTCACCAAATTTTCAACATAGCCATTTTAAGATCTCTGCTCATGAACAGTGTCACTGTGATTTTCTTAATCTGTCCCAAACATTGATTGCACACACCAAATGCGCCATTGTGCACTACATGGACGGAAACACATTTTGTGCGACATGTGAAAAATGACAGCTGTACGGCTCATAAGGTGGTGTGGTAAAATGGCAATGTTGAAAATCTGGAGTGCAAATATTAAAAATTTGCGAACTTACGAGCATGCATAGGAACTGCGCAACACACGCTCGTAAAACAGTAATTTTTAGGAATTTTTTCACCAAATTTTCAACATAGCCATTTTAAGACCTCTGCTCATGAACAGTGTCACTGTGATTTTCTTAATCTGTCCCAAACATTGACTGCGCACACCGACTGTGCCATTGTGTGCTACATGCACGGAAACACATTTTGGGCAACATGTGAACAATGACAGCTGTACTGCTCATAAGGAGGTGTGGTAAAATGGCAATGTTGAAAATCTGGAGTGCAAATATTAAAAATTTGCGAACTTACAAGCGTACGTAGGAACTGCGCAACTCACGCTCGTAAAACAGTCATTTTTATGTTTGCTTGCACACATGTGCAAGAAACATAGTGCCATCATCCGAGTTTTCGGAGGTGTGTCACCCCCTCTTCCAATTCAGTCAGTGTGTTGGCAGGCGCGGCCTCAGTCCGCCAATGCATGCTGGAGCTGTCTATGACAGCTCCAAAATGCAGTGGCATACAGTTGAAAGGGGGAGCTACGCTTCAGTGAGCAGCGATCAGATATCGCCTGCTCATGCGCAGCTCCCCCTACACACACACACACACACAAACACACGCACGCATCTGCGTGCTGCCCCTAGCACAGTTACATAGGCTACTTTGGTGCCCACCAGCCGCGGCCACACATTGTATAGCCGACGGGGTGCCCAACTTCCGTCGGCTGTGCTGTGCCCCAAAGCATCCAGGTGCCACGCTGGGAGCCCACCCCAGTATGGCAAAATTAGTAATGGCCGACGGGGTGTAAACCCCCGCCGGCTCCACTGTCTCTCCCACCCCCATGCTGTCGCCGACGGGGTGCCCAATCCCCGTCAGCTTCACTATCTCCCCCAAGTACAGGGTGCCACGCTGGGAGCCCACCCCAGTGTGGTAACAGATGCCATGGCCGACGGGGTGCCCAATCCCCGCTGGCTCCATGCCCCCAGCCCGTCCTTCTGCCATGCTGGGAGCCCACCCCAGCGTGGCAAATGTCCCGTCGTCCAAAACCCTGTAAAGAAGAAAACCTTCCTGCAGTCTCCCTGCCCCCAACCCGCACCCACCCACTGCTCCTGCCTCCCCACACCCGTCCCCTCACCCCATACTTACCTCTGGAGCTCGGTGCGACAATCTTCGGTGGACCGGGAACACGTCTGCACTCTTCAAAGCCGACCGCGAACTGAGGAAATGCTGGTAAACTGTATAATGCGATAGGGTTTTTTCAACTTTGTTGCAGATCTCAGGTATTTTTTAGAATTTTTGCACCAAATTTTCAACATGGGGTTTTTGGGACCCCTCCTCATGAATTCTTGCACTGTCATGGCATTACTCGGGCCCGAAGGGTGATTTCGCAGCCACTGTGCGAAATCACCTTTCCGGAATGATTAACAAAATGACACTGCCAGTGTTCATAAGGTGGGCTTTCAAGAAGCCTATTTTGAAAATTTGGTGGAAAAATTCCAAAAAATGACTGTTTTACGAGCGTGCGTTGCGCAGCTCCTACGCAGGCTCGTAAGTTCGTGAATTTTCAATATTTTCACTCCAGATTTTCAACATTGCCATTTTACCACACCTTCTTATGAGTAGCACAGCTGTCATTTTTCACATCTCACCCAAAACGTGTTTCTGCCCATGTAGCGCAAAATGGCGCAGTCGGTGTGCAAAATCAATGTATGGGACAGAGTAAGAAAATCACAGTGACACTGTTCATGAGCAGAGGTCTTAGAATGGCTATGTTGAAAATTTGGTGAAAAAATTCCTAAAAATTACTGTTTTACGAGCATGCGTTGCGCAGTTCCTATGCATGCTCGTAAGTTTGTGAATTTTCAATATTTTCAATCCAGATGTTCAACATTGCCATTTTATTACACTTCCTTATGAGCAGTATAGCTGTCATTTGTCACATCTTGCCCAAAATGTGTTTCCGCCCATGTAGTGCACAATGGCGCAGTCGGTGTGCGAAATCAATGTACAGGACACATTAAGAAAATCTCAGTGACACTGTTCATGAGCAGAGCTCTTAAAATGGCTATGTTGAACATTTGGTTAAAAAATTTCTAAAAATGACTGTTTTACGAGCGTGCATTGTGCAGTTCCTACGTACGCTCATAAGTTTGCGAAATTTCTATATTTTCACTCCAGATTTTCAACATCACCATTTTATTACACTTCCTTATGAGCAGTACAGCTGTCATTTGTCACATCTTGCCCAAAACATATTTCCGCCCAGCGCACAATGGCACAGTCGGTATGCGAAATCAATGTATGGGACACATTAAGAAAATCCCAGTGACACTGTTCATGAGCAGAGGTCTTAAAATGGCTATGTTGAAAATTTGGTGAAAAAATTCCTAAAAATGACTGTTTTACGAGCGTGCGTTGCACAGTTCCTACGCACGCTCGTAAGTTTGCGAATTCTCAATATTTTCACTCCAGATTTTCAACATTGCTATTTTATTGCACTTCCTTATGAACAGTACAGCTGCCATTTTTCACGTCACCAAAAATGTGTTTTCGCACATGTAGCGCACAATGGTGCAGTCGGTGTGCAAAAGCAATGTTTGGGACAGATTAAGAAAATCACAGTTACACTGTTCATGAGCAGAGGTCATAAAATGGCTATGTTGAAAATTTGGTGACAAAAGTCCATAAACTGACTGTGATACGAGTGAGCATTGCCCAGTTTCCACACACCCTCGTAAGTTCATGACTTTGTAATATTTTCAATCCAGATTTTCACCAGTGGCATTTTTCCACACTTCCTTATGAACAGTACAGCTGTCATTTTTCACAACATGGCCGAAATATGTTTTCACACTTTCAGTGCAGAGATGAGCGGTCGCTGTGGGAAATCATTGTTCGGGACAGATGAAGAAAATCACAGTGACACTGTTCATGATCGGAGGTCCCAAAATGCCTGTGTTGACAATCTGCTGTAAAAAAATCCCCAAACTAATTACATTACGGGTGTGCATTGCACAGTTTCTATGCATGCTTGTGACTTCACCATTTTTTTAAATAATTTAACTGCACATTTGCAACATTGCCATTTTTTACACCTCCCTATGAACAGTACAGCTGTCATTTTTTACATCCTGTTCGGAATGTTTTTGCACCTGTGGTGCTAAATGCCATAGTCACTGTGCATAAGCAGCTTTCGGTTAACAAACTGATATTGCCGCTGTTCATGAGGTGGGGTCACAAAAAAAGCATGTTGAAAATTTGGAGTGAAAATACCAACGAATGCCTGAGGTATTAGGGTTTCCAACCATAACACCCAACCCTGTAGAGAATGACAGGCAGCAGGGATGTGACTTGGGATTCTTGCCTGTAATGCTCATACCATTTCACACCCTGCAGCCAGTGACAGACATCGAGGTATGCCTTGGACTCTTCGGCCCCAAAGTTCACCCCATTCTCCTATACTGCACCCATCTCACCGTATTTTCTGATGGAATGGGGTGCGCATAAGGGCCAAAGACCCCAAGGCACATCGTGACACTTGTCAGTGTCTGCAGGGTAGGGTGTGGTGAAATGGCGTGGTCGTTATGCCTGACAACCCAAAGGCACACCCCAATGCCTGTCACTCTCTGCAGGGTGGTGGTGGTGGGGTTGGCTTTAGTTCAATACTCGCTGCCATTCCTATTATGCAGCTCTGTAACTTACACTGCCAATGCCAATGCCAGCAAGCAAACATTCGACATTGACAAGTAACTGTTAGGAATTTTTCACCAAATTTTCAACATAGACTTTTGAAAGCCACCTTATGAACACTGGCAGTGTCATTTCATTAGTGGTCCCAAAGGTGATTCACACAGTGACCATGAACATCTTTGCCGACCATACACCATGACAGTGACAGAATTCATGAGGAGGGGTCCCAAACCCCATGTTGAAAATTTGGACTCAAAATTCCAAAAATGCCTGAGATATGCAACAAAGTTGAAAAAACCTATCTATCCCATTATACAGCTTACCGGCATTTCCTCAGTTCACGGTCGACTTTGAAGAGTGCAGGCGTGTTCCGGTCCACGAAGTCGTCAAGCCAAGGTCTGGAGGTAAGTATGGGGTGAGGGGTGTGGGAGGCAGGATGCGCAGTGGGTGGGTGCGGGTTGTAGGAGGGGGCAGGGAGAGCGCCGAGGGACAGTTTTGTATTTACAGGTTTGTTTTTTAATAAGACTATGAGGGCGCGTTTGCCACGCTGGGTGGCTCCCAGCGTGGCAGCTGAAAAGCTGTTTGGGGGCTGGAGCCGGCAGGAGTTAGGCACCCGTCGGCCATAACAAATTTTCACACTGGGGTGGGCTCCAGCGTGGCACCTGGATGCTTTGGGGGCGTGGGCGCGGCGGAAGTTGGGCACCCCATCAGCCGTTACAGTGTGGGGGGCGCAGACACGGTGTCGTGCATGCTGTGTGTGTGTTTGTGTGGAGGGGGAGCTCTGCTCACGGAAGTGGAGCTCTCCCTTTCAACTGTACGACCACTGCATTTTCAACTGCTGTCATAGACAGCTGCAGCAGTGATTGGGGAACTGGGGCCGTGCCTGCAAACACATTGACTGCATTGGAAGACCGGCGCCACACCTCCGAAAACTCGGATGATTGCACTATGTTTCTTGCACATGCGTGCAAGCAACATAATGACAGCACAGTAACAGAATACTCTACCTGTTCTGCAAACTAGGTGGACTGCTTGGCTGCAGCATTTTGCTCACCATGGCTCCGATATAATCCTCTAAGAGTCATAGGCTTGTTAACAAAGGGGGAGTGTCTCTTTACCCCTGGAAAGCCAGGTTGGACAGTCCTCACCATTTATTTGCTCTCATTTTCATATTAATCAAGCTGAGAGTCCCCAGAGCATTTCCATGCTCCAGTCCCTTTTTACAACCCCCTTTTCTATAGCAATATCCAGTTGACATGCCTGTATCCTGTATCACAATACTCTGATTGCATACAATCTGGAAGCTATGCATTGTTGTTGTTGTACCACTAAAAAAGATCAAGTTTCAATAAAACTTTAAGTTTAAAAAAAAAAAAGGAGCCAGAAAGGTACAGAGGATTTCAGGCAGACACCAGGCAAAGGAAAGGAAAGATTACAGGAGTGGTGCAGTGCAATGGATGTTGGACCACATTCTTCTGGGACACCTTCTGGAGACTGAGGTGCTGCCCCATTTGTACTCACCTCTCTGGGCCGAGGACAGAGGTTGCTGGACTCCAGGCCAAACTGGTAAGGGAACACAGGACCTTCTGCCCTACCCAGAGGCCACCAGGTCTGACACTGCTCCCCAAAGGATGCCCAGGCAGAGGCAGAACAGATGCATCTTGGTAGGCTCTGGGAGGGTGTGGGTGGCAGGAAGGCTGCCTGCTCTTCAGTCAATATCACTGCAGAATTCCTTTGCCATTCTGGAGAAACGGGGCAGCCAAGATTAGGGGCACCAGGAGGAAACTACAGGGCTGGAGGTGTTGTGGGGCACCCTGGAGACAGGCTTCAGTACCACTGTCCTTACCAGTGTAGTGTACAGGCCTGCAGTGCAGGGGGAGGAGTGGGCTAATACATTTGGAAAGCCATCATCAAAACAGCAAGCAAGGGGGAAGGTGCTGCTAGTTGGTGACTTCAATGTGCCAGACATGGAGTGGAACCTTCCAATGGAAGCTTCAGCAAGGAGTAGGGCCATCCTGAATGCCCTACAAAGGGATTTAGATACTCACAGAACCCCCTAGGGACAGGGCAGTGCTAGACCTAGTGCTTACATACAGGAACAGCATTGTGGATGTCACAGTGAGCAGGCCATTGGATACCAGGGATCACTGTATAGTGTGATTTAACTTTAAGACAGGAACAGCGGCTAACCACACAATGATGAGGGTCCTGGACTTTAGGAGGGTGGATTTTAAAGAAATGGGGAACTACCTCAAAAACTAACTCAAGGTGGGGGGATTGCCAGGGAGGGGTGCAGGTAGACTGGGCAAAAATAAGGAAGAGTATACCTAAAGCAACTAACCTCTGTATGAAGTAAGTGAGTAAAAGCAGAAGGAAAAGAAACCAATTTAGTTCTTTAAGGAAGTGGCAAAGATGGTGAAAGAAAAAAGGTGGCATTCAGGAGGTATAAGGAAACACAGAGGGAGGGAGGGAGGAGGACACGAAGATATACCTAGTAAATCAGAGGGAAGCAAGCAAGCAAGGCAGTGAGGCAAACAGAGACGCAAACAGAGGAAAGAATCACCAAAGAAGTCATTAAGGGGGTTAAGACTTCTTCAGATACATAAGTGAGAAGAGGAAAGCAAAGGGAGGGATAGTGAGGATTAATAGGGCAGAGCAGGTGAGACTGTGCAGAAGAGGACCAAGAAAAAGCAGACATCCTGAACAGGAATTTCTGCTTAGTCTTCACAGTGGAGGGGAGGGGGATGGACCACCAGGGAATAGCAGGAACGGGGGGAGAGGGGAGGTGGACACAAGCCAATTTCCAGAAGAAAGAGTCCATGAGGACTTGCAGCTCTGAAGGTGAACAAAGCTATGGGACCAGACAGGATACGCCCAAGGGTTCTAAAGGAACTCAGGGAGGTGCTAGCTGCCCCATTGACAGCCTTGTTCAACAGCTCACTGGTGAAGAGCTGACGTGGTCCCTCTACATAAGAGTGGGAGCAGGAAGGAGGCTAGCAACTATAGGTCAGTCAGTCTTAGTTCAGTGACGGAGAAAATTAATGGAAACCCTGTTAAAGGAAAGATTGGTTGGGCATGTTGAATCTACTGGGCAGCAAGACCATAGGCAACATGGATTCATATGGGGGGGGGGGATGCCAAATGAATCTGATCGATTTCTTTGACTTGGTGACCAGGGAAATTGATCAAGGAAGTGCATTGGTCATGGCCAATCTGAACTTCAGCGAGGCCTTTGACACTATTTATTTATTTAGCTTTTGTTGACCAGGAAAGGAGAGCTAGGCAATTCTGCCTATTTTAAGCCTCATCCCAGCTGGTGGGGGGGATACAGATGGAAACCAAGTGATACTGAACCAGATCCAGCCATTGGTGGTATTTTGTAGTGAATGGGGGAAAACTGACCAGGACACAGGAGAAATTCCCCTACTTTTTCCGAGAAGTGCCATGGGATCTGTAACATCCACCTGAACAACCACTAGAACAGGCAGACGGGACCTCACTTCACTTCTCCAAAAGATGCCACCTCAGAAGTACAGCATCCACCTCATGCAGTACAGTGTCAGTACTGGGCTTTACACCAAGTTCCTGGTGTGGGGCTACAACCTACAACCTTCTGATCTTCCAGCCTCAGAGGAAAGTGTTCAGCTTTCTGAGCCACTGACACTGCCACACAGGAGACTAATAAAGAAACTGAGCAGTCTGGGGGTGGGATCCAAAGTGGTAAACTGGATTAGAAACTGGTTAACAGATAAAAGAAGGTGGTGATAAATGGCACTCACTTGAATGATGGAGGAGTGACCAGCGGAGTGCCCAAGGGCTCAGTACTGGGGCCGGTACTCTTTAATGTCTTCATAAGTGACGTTGTTGAGGAACTAGAAGGGAAGGCATGCTTTTGCTTTTTAGGCAAACTATATAAAAATCTGCAATAGGGTGGACACTCACAAGGGGTTGGGGAGAATGTGTAGGGATCTGAGGAAACTCGAGGAGTGGTCTAAAGAGTGGCAGTTGGAGTTCAATGCCAAAAAGTGTAAAATTATGCACAAAAGGCATAGAAATCCAGGCATTGAGTATAACATGGGGAAGGAGGTACTGACAGTCACTAGACAGGAACGGGACCTTGGGATTATCAAATCTGATGACTTCAAGGTGTCAGGACAGTGTGACAAAGCAGTGGGTAGGGCTAGTGGGATGCTGGTGTGCATAGGGAGGAGTATCTGCAGCAGGAGGATGGAGGTGATGCTACCACTGCATTGCTGACTGGTGAGACCGCACCTGGAATACTGTGTCCAATTTTGGAGGCCACATGTCAGACAGGATATAGACAGGGTGGAGGCAGTCCAGAGGAGGGCAACTAAAATGGTGCTGGGGATGCACAGAAAACCCTATGAGGAGTGACAGAGGGATCTCAATGTGTACACCCTGGAAAAGATGCGAATGAGATAGGACATGATAGAGACCTATAAGTACCTCAAAGGGGCGAACAGGGTGCAGAAATTGAGTCTCTTTCAAAAAAGGAGCACGGAGACCATGGGATGAAGCTGGAAGGGAGTTTAAGAGAGATGTGAGGAAATATTTCTTCACTAAAGGGTGGCAGACACCTGGAAAAGACTGCCAGCAGAAGTGGTGGAGGTGAAAACAGTAGGGGGCTTCATGCATGTGTGGGATAGACATAGAGGTGTATTGGAAAACAGACAAGGAGGAAGGAGGGCTGCTGGAGACCTTGCAGAGACAGATTAGGTTGGGTACATCTGGGCAGACTGAGTAGGCCACGTGGTCATTTTCTGCCAACAAATTTTATGTTTCTACCTGGTGACTAGTTCCTTGCAGTTTACCTTGTTCATTCATTTTAGGAACTTGAAGGTCTCTATCAATACACCCCTCTCCCTTCTGGACTCCAGTGCATAAATTTTCAGTGCCTTAAGTTAATCCTCTTATGATCTGTCCTGCAGGCCATGGATTATTTTGGTTACTCTGCTGCATTGTTTCCAGTCTGTCCCTGTCTTTCCTTAAGTGAAGACTCCAGAATTGGGCATAGTACTACAGGTGTGGCCTCACCAGTGATATACAGAGTGGTAGTTATACCTCGTTTTCCTGCTATCAAACCCCCTCCCAAAACATCCCAGCATCCTAGTTGTCTTTCAATAGGCCTTGTTATGTGGGCTAGATTGTTTAAGGGAGTCTCTTTCCTCAGTAGTAGTGCCCAGGTTAATACCTCCCCTCAAATTTTGCATCTTGGGGTTTTTGTTACCTATATGCATTACTTTGGAATTTTTGGCATTCAAATTTAACTGCCAAGCCTTGGACCACCTCTCCAACTTGTGCAGGTCCCTCTGCAACTCCCTTACACCCTCTTTCCTGTCTATGGTATCACAAGCTTTGTGTCATCAGTGAAACATAAAAACCTAGAAACCTAGACTTTGACAGCAAATTAGGACTGCTTGGCCCACCTAGTCTGCCCATTTCCTCACCTATTAGATAAGCTGCAGATCCTAGTTAACCAATAGCCTACTTCTTCCTACCCCCCACCAGAATTGCCTTATGTCTGTCCCATGCATTCTTGAATTCCCCCATTGTTTTTGACCCCACGACCTCCTCAGGAAGGCCGTTCCATGTGTCCACCTCTCTCTCTGTGAAAAAATACTTCCTCACATTGCCCCTGAGCCATCCTCCCTCCTATCTTCAAATTGTGTCCACTTGTTCTTGCACATCTCTTTTTCTGAAAGATGCTACCCTCTTGGACTTTGTTGATTCCCTTGAGGTACTTGAAAGTTTCTATCTTTCCTCAAGGGTATACATATTAAGCTCCTTTAGTCTCTCTACATATGGCTTCTGTTGCAGACCCTGCACCATTTTAGTTGCCCTCCTCTGGACTGCCTCCATCCTGTCTATGTCCTTGTGGAGATGGGGTCTCCAGAACTGCATGCAGTACTCCAGATGGGGTCTCCCCAACTGTCTATACAGAGGGATAACAACTTCCTGTTTTCAACTGGTGATGCCTCTCCCTATACATCCCAGTACCCCCCCCCAGCCATCCTTACTGATTTCTCACATTGCTTGCTTACCTTTAGGTCATCTGCTATGACTACCCCCAGGTCCCTTCCAATTTTGTCGTTGTTAATACCTCCACCCCCCCCCCCATTGTGTACTCTTCCCCTGGGTTTTTGTTTCCCAGGTGCATTACTTTGCACTTCTTTGCATTGACTCTAAGCTGCCATATTTTTGACAATTCATCCAACCTTGCCAAGTCCCTTCTCATTCTTTTCACCCCTGCCCTTGTGTACCAACCCTGTTGCAGATCTTTTTGTCGTCTGCAAAGAAACATACTTTTCCTTCCAGTCCCTCTGCAATGTCACTTATAAAGACATTAAAAAGGACTGAACTCACTACTGAACCCTGTGGCACCCCGCTAGTAACCCCCCGTTCTTCGGAGTGGACTCTGTTTACTATTACCCTCTGTGTCCTGTTGTCTGGCCAATTGTTTACCCAGGCCGCCACCCTGGGACCCACTCCCAGGCTGGCTAATTTGTTTATTAATATTTTGTGTGGGACTGTGTCAAATGCCTTGCTAAAGTCTAGGTAGGCCATGTCCACAGCTCCTCCCTGATGTACTACTTTGGTCACCCAGTCAAAGAAATCTATTAGATTCATCTGACATGATCTTCTTGCTGTGAATCCATGCTGCCTTGGGACCTGTGCCCCGCTGGGCTCTAGGTACTCAACAATTCTTTCTTTCAGAAGTGATTCCATCATTTTCCCTTGCACTGAGGTCAAGCTAACAGGTCTGTAGCTTCCTGCCTCTGCTTTGCTTCCACTTTTATGAAGGGGGAATCACATCCACCCTCCTCCAGTACTTAGGTACAACACCATCCCCCCATGATTTGTTAAAAAGGGTAGAAAGTGGTGTCACAAGTTCTCCCCTTAGTTCATGTAGAATTCTGGGGTGAATCCCATCAGGCCCCATTGCTTTGTCTACCTTCAGTTTTAGGAGTTCTTTCAGAACCCTTTCTCCTGTGAAAAGACTGTTATTGACCCCCTCTATCCAGAGTGCTTCTATTGATTGAATTAGGTACCTCCCCCTCATCTTCTTTTGTGAATACTGAGCAGAAGTATTCTTTCAGTATCCCTGCTTTTTCACTGTCCCTTTCTGCCCAACCACCTTCCCCTTTATTTAGCCTCACTATCCCTACCTTGGTCTTTCTTCGCTCCCTAATGTACCTATAAAAGGTTTTATCCCCCTTCTTAACCAAGTTGGCTATCTTTTCCTCAGTTTGGGCCTTTGCTATTCTGACTGCCTTCCCCGCTTTCTTCTGCTTTAACTGGTGCAGTTCTCTCTCCTGCTCCTTCTGTGTTTCCTTATACCTCCTGAATACTATCTTTTTCTCCCTAACCTTCTCTGCCACCTGTTTTGAGATCCATAGTGTTTTTTCTTTCATTTTGATTTGTTTATTTGCTTCACAAAAAGGCTTGTTGCTAGTGCTTTTCTGAGACACTCCCCCATTTTGACAAAGTCAGCCCTCCTAAAGTCCAGTACCCTCATTTTTGTATGGCTTGACTCTACAGCTGTGTTTATCGTGAACCACACTGTTTGGTGGTCACTTGTTCCCAGATGGCTACCCACTTCTAGATCTGAGATCCTCTCTCCACTCCCATTGAGAGTACCAGGTCTAAGACTGCTTCCTCCCAAGTGGGTTCCATCACTAGCTGTCTGAGGCATGCCCCCTGTAGAGCATCGAGAATGACCCTGCTCTTGGATGTGGCTGCAGCAAAGGTGCTCCAGTTATCTGGCATGTTTAGGTCCTCATCAACAATATCTCCCCTTTTCCTGCTATCCTAAGGACACCTTCTATCATTTCCTTGTCCATTTCCTCCCCCTGATATGGGGGTCTATATACAACCCCCGTGCAGATTGTGGTGCCATTTCTGGTCTCCAGGGTGACCCACAGTGCCTCCTGTCCTCCCTGTTTACCCTTTAGTTCTGTTACTTTGATCCCTTCCCTTACATAGAAAGCTACTACTCCTCCTCCTCTTCTATCCTCCTTGTCCCTCCTGTAGACTGTGCACCCTGGTATGTTGATATCCCAGTCAGTCAGTCAGTGAAGAGACACATCATGCTCTGTATTCCTTCTCCCATGACACTGATGAACATATTGCAAAGGACTGGAACCAGGACTGAACCCTGTAGCACCTCACTTGTGACTTCTCTCTCTCCCCCAAATCTGACACCGTTTACCACTACCTTCCACTGTCTCTCCTTTAACCAACCCACCAATCTAACTATGTCTTTCACCCTACCTAGATCCTCTAGCTTTCTTCAGTGAACCTCTGTGTGGCACTGAGTTGCATGCCTTTCTGACATCAAAGTAGACTAAATCTACTGCCTTTCCCTTATCTACCACCCTAGTCAACCAGTCAAAGAATACTATCAGGTTGGGCTGACAAGATCTCTCTGCCACAGACCCATGTTGTTTGTTATCCTGAAGCCCATTACTCTCCAGGTGGTCCACTAGGCCCTCTTGACTAGTGTCTCCATCAGTTTACATACAACAGAGGTAAGACTGACAGGCACATAGTTACCCTGTTTCTTCTTTGTAACTGCCCTTAAGGAGCGGAACTATTCCTCTACGCTCCACTCTTTTGAAACCACCCCGATTGAATTGAGCAATTACATATCCCTACCAGGAGTTCACCCAGTTCTGATGTCAGTTCCCTGAGAAATCCTGGATGCATCCTATCCAGCCCAGTGCCTTATACCATCAGGGAAGCAAGATCTTTTCTGACCCTCTCCCTTGTAAATTCCTTATGCCTTATTTCTTGGAACCTCCTAATAGCAGCCTTTATACTGCTTTCCGGCAGAGGACCACTGTTCTCTACTGTGAAAACTGAGCAGAGGTACCTGTAGTTGTTAAGAATGGCTGCCTTTTGCATGTCCTCCTCAGTTACCTTGCCCCTCCCCCTCTGCCAGACTAACAATTCCTTCTCCCTTCTTTCTTTTTCCCCTAATATATCTAAAAAACCTGCTTTTCCCCAGCCTTACATCCATCTACAATGCGCAGCTCTGGGTCTGCTCTTGTATCCCTGCCTGCACTTTTGGTCTCCTTTGATTTTACCTGGTACTCACAACATTCTTTTTTCCCTTGCTTCTCCTATCTGATGAAAGCCTTTTTCTTGGCCTTTACAGTTTTCTTAACTTTCTTAGAGAACCAGATTGCTCTTGTACCTGTTTTTCTTGGTGATCATCCTCAAGCATCACGGTCCCCTTTAATTTCTCCCCACCTTTCCTCCACGTCCATGATTTTGTCTACACCTACCAACCTGTCCAGGACTAATGACATCATCTATTTAAAGTCTGCTCCTCTGAAATCCAGGACTTCAGTCTTTGATGTGGTATACTGGTGCCGAGGGCCAGTTTGAACCATATGGTGTTATGGTCACTGGTCCCAATTGGTCCCCCACTCTTACTCGATCTACCATTTGAAAGTTGGTGAGCACCACATCCAGAATGTCAGCCTGCCTTGTGGGTTCCTTAGCCAGCTGCACCAGCAGGCAGTCCTGCAGCGTGTCCAGCCCAACTTCTGCCATTCCTAGCGGCCAGAATGTCCTAATTCTAATAATTTACCAATAATACTTTCAGCTTCTGAAGATATTCGCTGTAGCAGTGTGATATCTTGAAAGAAAGTTGTAAGTGATTTTCCAGTACTTGAAAAACTATGTTCACAGGGCAAGTTGTAGACTTTTATTAAAAAGAGCAGTTTCAGTAATGGGATTGCTGGCACATCCCAACTAGTCACACTACCCAAATCAGTTTGTAATCCACTGTGGTATGGTAATACTCCAAAAGGACTCTGTTATTAAATGAGTTTCTCTGATTGGGTGCTTACTGCAGAAATCTTTTGAGAATAGGGCAGTATGAAGCACTACATTGCAACACTTTAAATGGCTTAGTGCTTTACTCACATATTTGTACAGTACTGGTGCAAGATTGATTCACTTTGCTTACAATATATTTACTTGCATTAAAATAACTCATTTAAAAGTAGTGAGATGTATCAGTTGACAGGCTATAAGGATTTAGGGCTTTTTTTTAATGGGATAGGTTAGAGGCCCATTTATTCTGCTATTAAGCAAAGATTATAAATCTCAAGAAATTGAAAATTCTGGATATGGGGTAAATGAAGGCTCTCAACCAGGGCCATCAAACATCCCTGATATGATGTAAAACAAAATTATTGACTTTTTAGTAAGTGTTGCATATTCTTTATTTTAAAACGTATTTACACAGTTTTTTTTTTAAATTAATGTTTTAATAAAGTCATACTGTCATCATGCAGTAACTATCTTAAGATCCCATTCTATATTGTATTGTGTGGGTTATAATATATTACAGTATTTCACTTTTTATGACAGAAAGTTAACATTTTGAAGGTTTTCTCTGTTCTTTTGTCCCTGTGCATACAGCATAAATAACACTAAGGGCTGTATTCACTAAGTCCTTTCCTGGCTACCTTGCATTTTTTAGTGTACATTGCTCTTAGGACATGACTTACATATTTTTGTGATTTAGTAAAGGGCACCCTTGGTGCTGCAGTCTGGGGCATTAAGAGCCACAGCTCAAAGGGTGTCACCCTGTGGGTGTCAGCTGTGGAGTCAACCATTGCCCAGCCATGCTGCCCCACTAGGGTGTGACTCCATGGTGGATTTACTGTCTGTATTGTGATGCAGCTCATGGGCTGTATATGCTTTTGGACCCTGGCTAGTGTAACTACAGTACTAGCACTACTACCAGAGGTATGGTCATTGCAACATCTTCATTATCTGCTTACACAAATGGCTGCTATAGTGTATTGCTTGAACATGTGTGTACTGCATCCTCCCTCCCAAAGGTGGTCCAAAATTTATGTGCTGCTCGTAACCCAATCAGTTGACTTTTTCACACCCGCTAGTGTCCTGAGTTGAACATTTCCTTCTCCTGTTTTTCTCACTTGGTCTGTTCCACTCTGCATTCCTTTGCTGAACTTCCTCCCATCATCATCTCGCTGACCTGGCTCCACTTAATCTACCTCGTGCTTACAAATTATTATACAATTTTTCTACCACCACTTTTCATCCTGTATACCTTCCTATATGCCCTCCTAGTCTGTTTCTCTATGATAACCCTCTCATCTCTGCCATGGCACACCTTAAATATGCTGTTATATGGGGCTCCAGTTTGTTATTAACTTCCCATCCCCTACTGTGCTTCATGACTGCCCCCTGCTGCAATTTGATTAATAGTTTGCTGCCTGATCCTAATGATTTCACCTTTTCCAATATGCTGGTATTACACAATAGCTGCTCTGTTCCCACCCAGCTTCTCTCCTCAAAAATATTTTTTCTCACTACAGCTTATGTAACAAAGAAATGTATAAATCATCCCCTACTCCTACTTCCTCCCTATGTCCATCCCAAGCTCTGATATCTATGCCTTCTTGCTCTTATCCTGGCTGGTGATGTAGAACCTAATCCAGGATCCCTAGACTCTGTCCCCTACTCTGCTACAATATGAAAGAAGGAAAAGGGGCTTCATAATGTGCACCTAAATATAAGAAGCCTTCGTCACAATCTTACTGACCTTGAGGCTTGGATGGCCTTGCACCACCCTGATATTATATGTATTTCTGAAACATGGCTAAAGCCTTCTGTTCCTGACCCTGCCTGGTCCTACCTAACTACAACCTATTATGATGTGACTGCCCCCTTCCTAAATGAGGGTGTGGGGTTGCCATCTTCTTCAAAACCCATTTAAACCTCTCTACCCTTCCCTCCCCCTCCCTCTCTCACTGCGATGCATTGCATGCTGTTTTCTGCCTAGGTGACACAAAGAACCTACAGATTGTCTGTGCATATGAACCCCCTACTGGTGGCATTTCTGGTCTCTCTCTGAACTTCTCTCCCAGACCACTGCGACTATAAATCATAATGAAGTCATAATCCTTGGGGATCTAAACCTTGACTGGCTAGGTAAATCAAACAAAGCCTTCAACATTATTATTAAGGGTTTTAACCTCCATCAACCTATTACTGACCCCACTAGAGTCTCAACAAACTCTAGATCAAGCACCCTTATAGACTGGATCCTCACCAGTAGGACTGATAAAATATCCAATGATGGCACACTTTCTGACTCCATCTCTGACCACTCCCTGATATACTGCGTATGGCGCTCAAACTCACCCTCCTCACCACACCCTAAAATCATCTCCTTTTACAACTTCATTAACCTAAACAAATCAGCATTCCTGTCTGATCTCTCTAGGGTTGACTGGACCTCTATTTACACCACAAATGATGTCCAAGTGGCACTTGACTACTTTCTATCATAGTTCTGTGGTCTCCAAAACTTCCATGCACCAAAAATCTCTTGCCAGATCCATGGCTGTCAAACTAGATGGCTTAAAAACGTCCTTGCACAAATGAAAGCCAGGGATAAAAGTTGGGCTCGCTACAGGACTTCAGGCCTTCTCCCAGATCTACATCACTATAGAGCGAAGAAAAACGCATGCAACAGAAGTATACGCCTGGCCAAAAGTTCCTTTTGTAAAAATGTATTAATTGATGCCGCTGGCACTTCAGAAAAGTTTTAGTCACACATAAAAACCTTCCTGGGGCCAAAAAACACCCAGTTAAAAAATGATATGGTTCTAAATGCTGTGCACTGCAACAACTCTGTCACTATAGCAAACTCTTTTAACTAACATTTCTCTGACCTTTCCATGTACACTGCTCCTTTCCTTACTTCTCAGCCCCCCTGTCACCATCCCAAATGCCAACCCAACTCACTCCTTCCCTCTGTTTCATTTCCATTTTGTAACTAGACATGAAGTTCTTAAATTGCTTAAGTCCATCTCTGACTGTACTAGTGTCAGGGCTGATGGACTTGAACCTAGACTCCTCAAACTGACCGCTCCCCTTCTCACTTCTCCCTTTGTTTGAATCGTTAACTTGTCTCTTTGTAGTGGTACAATCCCTAACATCTTTTAGGTCACCAGCATAATACCCGTTTTCAAGAAAGGTGGCCCCAAATCCATCTCAAACTATCAACTTATTGCTATCCTCTTAGTTCTAAGCAAGATTCTTGAAAACTTAGACTCTCTTTAAACTATTGCCTTTCTCTACTATCACAATCTTCTCTCTCCGACTCTCAACATGGTTTTAGGAAAGGGTATAGCACTGCCACTGCTCTTCTGAAGTTCACAAATGATGCTAAAGTTGCTATGAACGATGGTCTTCTAACAGGGGCAGTCTTTATAGAACTGACTAAGTCGTTTGATCTGGTCAGTCATCCTCTCCTCTTAGCTAAAGTGGGATTTCTAGGTTTCTCTTCTGATGTCGTTGCCTGGTACTACAGTTATTTGTCAAACAGGGAACAAGGGGTTAAATTTAAATCTACTGTCTCTGATCTTTCTTCCATAAACATTGCAGTCCCTTAGGGCTCTATTCTTGGACCTCTCCTCTTCTCCATCTTTATTAATGACATCTCACATAACACCTCAACTTGCTCATCCCTGCTTTATGCAGATGACTTAGTACTTTATCACAGCTCCAAAACCATCTCTGATTTAAACACCTGGCTCTCATCTGACCACCTCCTTATCCAACACTGGCTCACTAGAAACAACCTAGTCTTAAATGCTAGCAAAAATGCAATTCATGCTTTTTGGCTCTGCCACCAGGTTAAGAAATTG
This sequence comes from Neoceratodus forsteri, assembly GCA_016271365.2. Classification (NCBI taxonomy): domain Eukaryota; kingdom Metazoa; phylum Chordata; order Ceratodontiformes; family Ceratodontidae; genus Neoceratodus; species Neoceratodus forsteri. Next base: position 873,893,731 of record CM057453.1, on the reverse strand, counting down.
TAAGGATAAATTATCAGTTACTAGTGTTGACAGTTCCCTCCTGGAGACCTTAAACTCCATCAAATATCTTGGGGTTATGCTTGACCCCTCGCTAGACTTTGACCATCACGTTTCTATAACATGCAAAGATGTAAACTCTAAAACTGGTATTGCCTATAAAACCAGCTATGCCCTAACCCTCTCCACTAGAATTGCAATTGCCTGAGGCCTCCTACTCCCTGCCCTTGCCTATGACTCTGTAACCTATGCTGGAACAGCAAAAACCAGCCTCCATAAATGGGGTGTTACTCACAATAGCATATGCTGCTTTGCCTTAGCATCTCCTTGCTTCACACACCTCCGTCAGCTTTATAGTGACCTAAACTGGCCCTCCCCTATCGACCACCATCTTCTCTCCTTTGGCACCCTGATAGATAGTATAATTCATACTGGTATGCCCTCCTCACTTGTTCTAATGTTGTCACATGCCAACCCTTGCTATAACATATGGTCTGGGGATCAAACCCTTTTACATGTCCCTAGGTGCAAAACTAACATGGGGTCCTGGACGCTTTTCCTGCGCTACACCCCATTTCTGGAACTCTCAACCGGTTGCTCTCTGACTCTCCTCTACACACTCCTGTTTCAGAAGGATGCTACATACTCACCTTACTATGTCTGACCCTTACATCTGTTTCCATCTTCCTTGATTTTCCCATTGCTCTGCTCTTCCTCTCCTCACTGCCTTCTCTGTTCTCCCACTGCTCTGCTCTTCTCCTCACTTGCCTCACCTAACTTGCCCTTAGTACTCTCCCTGCACTTAATACTCAGCTAGCTTTCCTCATACTTTTTGCCTGATAAAATGCTATTTCTCATTTTTTCTCCTCCTCAGCTCCTGTCTGTACTTTGCTTCTGTCTGGAATCCTATTAATTGCTTCTTTAAACTTCTTACCCTCTTAACACCACTAGCTCACATAGACAGTTCTCGCAGCTGGGAACTCCTCAAATTACTATTGATTTTATCCAAATGTACTCTGTGTAAAATTTGTATACCTCTGTTTTGCTTTACATTGTATTTTACCTATTTTTTCTACTTGTTTAACTGTTCACCTGGGCTGTTCTCACTAATGTAATGACTTGTACTATTTGTTTCTGTATTATATTTTATTTTTGATTGCTCCACTTATACTCTCCCGGGTTGTGCCTGAAAATAGGCATTTCTATGTCTAGTATACTTTCCCGGTTATCAAAAACAAGCAAATAAATAAACAAATAGCATAACGTAAGGCAATTACTGCTACTCCTGTAGCTGTCTAGTCACAGTAGAGGAGAGGAAAAGTATCAGGCAGCATTGTGCTCTGCCAAGCTGCTCCCATGGTGGAAGGGGCTAAGGTCCTGAGCAGCTAGGGCAGGGAATTGTCCAGATACCAGTGTTCGGTCCTGATCTCCCGACCATTTTGTTCAGTTCCCCCAAGTGTTATTTTTAGCTTGGTCTCCCCTCACCCTTCACAGAAGTAATCCCCCCCCAAAAAAAATTTCTCCTCGTCCTCAAGTAGCAAACCCCCTTGGAGTTAATTATATTTAGTTGTGGGGTGCAGGGGACAGCTTCCCCCTGTAAAAACTCAATTTACATGTTACGTGTTGTTAGCAATGGTAGCGGTTGGTGTGTCTGTGGACCACTACAATTGGCTTTGTTGCTGCAGTCACTCTTTTGGTAGGGCACTGTTATTGTAAGTGTCATTTTGCGTTTGTGGTTTTTGACCGAGCTGCTGTGGTGTTTGTGGTATTGATCTAGTGCCATCAGGGGCAGAATATCCAGAAGCAAAGAGTATCATATAATTTGCATACATCTGGATGAATGCAGAGGGGCAGGCAGTGGGGAGGTCATTTAGAAAGACTTAGGAGAGTATGGGGCCAAGGATGGACCCTTGGGGCATGCCTGAGGTGTAGGGAGTGGGGGAACAGGGATTCTCCAATCTGGACAGTTTGAGATCTGCTCTCATGGTAGGAATAGAACCACCTGACTGAGGAGTCAGAGAGCCCCACTGTCTTGACCCTGTCCAGGAGAAGGAGTCTGGGAAACAGTGTCAAAGGCTTTGACCAAGTCAACAAAGATGGCAGAGGTGCCCAGGCCCTAATCCATGCCAGGTAGAATAGAATTGGTAACCGGAGGCGGGAGGTGGAGGAGGAGTGGGATATTTGGAAGACAGATTAGTAATGAGTGTAGAAGGTGAAAGACTCAAGGAAGGGGAGAGCTGGGATAACACAAGGTATTCCTGGAGCTTGTCCAGGGTGGCAAGGAAGGAATTAGGATGTAGTTGCTAGGAGAGATGGAATCGCCCCTTTTGGGACATGGATACTGTAACTACAGCTTGTTTCCAAGAATCAGGGAGACAGACTAAGGAGAAGGAAAGGCTGGGAAGGGAGGTAATAGGTAAAGTAATAGAAAGGATGGAGAGGTGCAGGAGTTTGGGGTCTAGACCATCAGGACGCACACCCTTGTGGGGGTTTAGAGACAGGAAGGCCTTAAGGGATGCATTTGGACTGGAGTGGTAGGAGAAAAGGAAAAGGGTAGGGGTGGGGTAGCAGGAGAAGGGGGGGTAGAGAGAAGGAGAAAGGAGGGAGTGGGCACAGGAGGTGAAGAAGGAGTTGAAAGCTGAAGTGACAGAAGAAGGGTCAGAAATAGGAATGTCACCCACTTTTTGAATGGGAAGTGGGGACTGGGTTAGGGAAGAGAAAAGGGCATGGATGAGGTTCCAGAACTTGGAGGGGTAATTGACGTTGTTCTGCAGCAGGGATGCAAAGTATTTGGACTTAGCAAGCCTGGTAGCTCTGATACAGGCATGACAAAGGATCCAGTACTTGATTAGGTCAGCAAGAGAACCAAAGGACTTATGAGTCCACCAGGCAAGGTCTCACATGCAAAGGCAGGCCAGCAACTCTGCTGTGATTCAAGGGAGGTGGGAACCTTGGACCATGGTTTTTCTAAGGGAGGCACGTAGATCCCAGGCAGATGTAAATTTGGAGTTAAAATATTGGAAGGTGGAATTTATGTTGCCAGCTGTAGAGATGGGCGACCAGTCAGTAGCCATCAGATAAACATGGAGGGGGACATGTCCAGTGACTTGAAGGGCCAGAGCTGGATAAATTTAGGGCAGGCTTTGGGATGATGAATCTTGCACACATAGTACACCATATGGTGGTCACTGAGGGTGTCAGGGAGGGTACCAGCATCCATGATACGGTGGGGATGGGGAAGAGAATCCAGTTCCAGAGGGAGTGATTGAGGGATCTGTGATTGTACCTAGTGGGGTCAGTGATAAACTGGGAAAATTGGAGGGACTCTATGTTTTGGCACAATTTATTTAGAGATGGGGAGAGACAACTTAGGTTAAAGTCACTGAGAATGAGAAGCTCACCAGAAGAGGCGTAGGAGGGGATAGTAGTGAGAAGCTCAGTGATTGAAGGTGGGGACAAACCAGGACAATAGTAGACAGAGAAGAGGAGGGAGTGCCTGAGGAGGAGCAACTCATAGGCAGAGGGGGTGGAGGCAGCGAGCAGAGTCTTGAACCGGATGCTAGAGGAGAGGTAGATAACAACAACACCACCCCTCTTAGCATGATCCTGCAGGATGATTGTGTATCCAGGGATTGCAACAGCTGATTCCAGAATCTTGGGGGACAGCCAAGATTCCAAGATCATCAACACCTCAGGTATGAGACTAACCATGAGCAGTTGCAACTGGTTAAGCTTCAGATATTGAGATGGTCACTCTCAGTTTTTTGAGGAGATGAGAGAGAGATGACTGGGCAGGGCTGGGATTAAGCTTAATATCACCTGATACTATAAACAAGAGGGAGACAATGAGCTTGAGTAAGCCTGCAAGTCAAGACCAGTTTTACGTCAATATCATTTCTGACTACTGAATCAGATAACATTACAGATCTGATTGAAATTGTCACAGAGTTCAATACCACTTTTCGTGGCACTGCAAAACTTGCTCTGTTGGTTGATCTTTCAGATCTACAGCAGCTAGGGGCTAACTGTGGTGGTGTGATGCTGGTTTTAAATTTTAGGTCACTAACTGTAGATGAAATCTTAATGTACCTTATGAATATGAACTTAGAAACTAAAATGGGACTGGACAATATTGATCTAAAACTCTTTTCTTTTGTTATTGATGTACTGGCTCATCCTTTGTTCATTTTGTATAGCAATTCATTAGTCACTGGTGAGACCCCAAAGTTGTGGAAGCAGGCAACCGTGGTCCCTATTTTTAAATCCAGAGAGCACACCCTGACCAAAAACTATCAACCAATACTCGTACTTGTCCTGCTGTCCAAGGTCCTTGAGAGGATTGTTTTTTGACCAATTTAAGGACTTTTTGGATACTGACAATTTGTTAACACCTTGCCAGCATGGTTGTATAGATCACCACAGCATGCTCACGGCTGTGCCTGGAGCCTCTAATGTTCTTCACAGGGCCTTGAACAATGGGACACAGTCATTGCGCTCTTCCGGGATCTCTCCAAAGCATTTGATCTGGTGTGCCATGGTCACCTGCTTGCCAAGTTTCGGGCTCTTGACCTATCCGTATCTGATTAATCCTGGTTTGAGAATTGCTTGACTGACAGATCTCAATCAGTTTCTTTGAATTACATTTCTTCTCAACTCTTCAAAATTATTACGGGAGTACCCGATGGATCAGTCCTGGGGCCTATTTTGTTCAGTGCTCTTTATTTTTTTTAACAATCTAGCTGATATATAGCATAGCTCTGAGTCTCATATTATCATGTACATGGACAATATTGCTTTTTACAGAAGGCAACAAATGTCAGTGGCATAACCGGATATTTGTAGCCTGACTTTGAACTGGTACAGAAATTGTTGCTAAACAATGGCCTTCTATTACATGTTGGTGAAACCAAGTATGTGCACTTTGGAACAAAATAAAAATGAAAAGCTTTACCCCCCCCCCCCCAATTTAGTTAAAGATTTGAGTGGCACCTTTGTAGAGAGAGTGAACAGTGTTAAGTATCTAGGTTTTACTACAGACCAGTGTCTCTCTATTTTAAAGAATATAGCTCCATGATGTTTATGTCAGTACACACTCTCCTTGGTCAGTTTTATAGGCTGAAAATGTGTTTGTCCACTCCTTCTAAGAATGTCTTGGCTCACTCCCTGCTCCTGTCATTAATGAACTATGGATTTCCAGTCTATGCTACTGCTAATATCAGTGACTTGCAAAGAGTTAAAATTCTCTACAATTCCACATGCAGATTGAGCCCCAGATTTTCTCATCACTGCACTCTTTACAAACACCTTGGCTGGCCTTCTTTTGATCTACACATTGCCTTTTTTACCTGTATCAGTTTTAGACATTTCTTAAAGGGGCCGGCTAGATTTTTGTTTATGGCTAATGCTATCCCAAATGCTGGCTCCCAGAGTACTAGATCTGCTCATGCTCATTTCATAAGACCCCTGCTCTCCCATTCCTCTCTGGGATAATGTTCTTTAATTTGTAAAGCAATTACAGCAATTACTTTCAGGAATAATTTTACCTGCATTGTAATTTACCTGCATTGTTACACTCTGTCAATTTCCAGAATACAATTAAAATTATGTTAAAACTACTGTATGGATTTGTTAATTTGAAGTGTAATGCAACCTGTGATTACTGCGTATTCTGAAGTATTGTATATTTATTCTGTATTGTTGTTTTTGTTTTAATCTCTGGGTTCCTCTTGAAAATGGGCATCTAATACTCTTGAGTCTTACACAGTTAACACATTTAAAATAAAAATTAAAAAATGTTCTGCATATGTAACTTTCATTTAGCCATAAAATCATCATAATATATACTGGAGAGACTACAGGTCTCATAATATGAGCAAGCATGGGGAGGAGCTCAGCAAAATTCCAGGTCCCAGACCCTTTTTGTAATTTACACAATATTTCATAAATGAAAGGTAATCTAGTTACCCCTGAAAAGGTCAATGTAAGTTATATCACCTTGAAGCATCACTAGCAGTTTCCTAAAAGAAGCATTTATCCCCTGAACAACACCAAAAGAAATACATTTCCACTAGAAAACACTGAATATAGGGAGTAAACGGAACACTGATTATACCAATATTGTATGATCTAGCATACAGAATGATGTATGACATATCCATGCATAGGTGCTTAAATTTAGGAATTGAAGAAGTGAACTATGAAACTACATAAGCTTTGTTTCAGACAAGCTACTATACTGTGTAAAATGTGCACATGTTCTCTGCACATAAACATTTGCCCATTGTTATGAAGTCCTGCACTTTATTGACTGAGGAAGGTCATCATACAATTTCAGTGTGTTTTCCATGATTCCTTATCCTTGACAACAATAGTTTCTAAAGCAATGCATCTATGTCTGCCCATGACCAAACTGTACAGTGCCTTATCAAGAGTGTTAGCACTTGTGCAGGAAAAGAAACAAACAAGGCACCTCCAGGAGCTGCTGTGCTAACACCAACCAGAAAAAAAATACAAATGGAGCACTCACCAGTTCCAGAAGAAAAGAAAGGCACCAACCCCAGTTGTAAAGTCCTCTGAATAGCCTATCCCTCTCCCCCTTTCACTCCCCATCCCCATCTCTACCTCTACCCTCACTAGGTATATACAGGGTTGTACTCCCACAGTAACACCTGTGGACCTAGTACATATATGACTGTAGCCTATAATATGTAACAATATTCAACCTAAGTGTACTCTTTGTTCAATGTTTTGCACCTGTACTGTTTTCACTGTTGTAACCCACACTATGTAACATTGTCTACCCTCCCTGCGACGAGGTGCCTTTGTAAATGAGTGCCTGACTCAAAGGTTGTATATCCAACTTGTACAAATAAATAAATAAATAAAATAAAGTGCTCTGTTCTTCTTTGTTCAGATGTAAACAGGTAAAAAGCTGCTAGGTGATATCTCCACATGACATCTGACATTTCACGCCCAAACTGACACTTTCTCAAGGGACTCACCCTCCAAAACATACATTACTTTTAGTTTTATGCTGCAAAAAGTAGCCTACAGAGGCAGGACCAGGTTTTCTGTAATTGATCGTTAACAAAACCTGCAATGGTAAAGTGACAACAGTGCAAAATGATTACAAGACCAAGAGCATTTTATTACATTCCAACACACATTCTTCCTGCAAGGTTCAAATCTTCTGAAGTCATGTTACATTGCTGATCGAGGGAGCACTCCCAACAAATCAGAGCACTCCTATCCACTGCACATCAGACACTCTTATTCTATCAAAAGTGTCTCACATGCAGCTGCCCTGGAAACATGCATGTTCAAGTAAGGTTTTTTAAATATTTAACATGTTATTGCTCAGTGTGATAAGTGATATAGTAGTAATAAAATTGTATTTATACAGTGATTACACCATTCGAGCTATGCATGCCCTTTTCACAAGGTGAAATATATTAATGGGGCAACAAGACCACTCTTATGAGTGTAAGAGTGGTCTCACTTACATTCTCAGGGTATCAGTACTGCTCACTTCGGTTTGCAGTTCTCATACCCTAAGAATACATATGACACCACTCTTACAACCGAAAGAGTGGTCTTATTGCCCATGTTAACATACACACTCAGTACATCCAAATATAGTACCTGTAAGAAAAACATGAATAATGCAGATGACATAACATCAACAGAATAAAAGTATGATGACTCTTAAATGCTCCTATTAATGTTTATTCACAAAAGATCTGAAAAAGTTCCATTCACATAGTATCCATAATTCAGCCAAGAAAGCATAATCATTACTGACCTGGCATATTCATATCTTAGCATCTTATTTGGGGCCAAAATCATATTTATTAAAAAAAACATTTTAAATAAAACATGCTGACAACTCAGTTCTTTCATTTAGTCCCGATCTCTTTAAAACCCTTACTTGATAAATCGAGAATGATTCATGTTTTCAAGCCATGTTTTTCTAAGTTACCACCCCTAGATCTTTACTGTTCCTTGTCTGTAACCATGAAACTAAATGTGTGATTAACATCCTGAGATGCACTGCGAACATGTTGTGCAAAGTTGCTATGCATGTCAAATTTCTCTATTGCCCTCACATGCTCACCCCACTGGGATTTTAAATTCCCACACCATTTTCCAACATAGAAAGACTTCACTGCACTCTGACAAATAAATCATCCCAAAAGTACTGCATGTCATAAAATGCCTTGTTTCAATTTCCTTACCATTTTTTTGATTTGTAAAATGTTTTGTACTTCTAATTGTCCTAGTAGGCCCCATACCCCAACACCCAAACAAAAAGAGACATACACAATGCTTTGGAGAAAATGGCCAAAGACATGTGTTTATTGAAATAAATAACCGACATCAGTAACATGGCATGTGCAGCTTGGAAATGTCAGCAAGTCTTCAGGCAGTCAACGCCATAAACTGGTCCATTCCCTACATCCAGGGACATCCATGTGGAACCACCCTTTCCAAAAGTGTACTGCCTCTTCCCTACCATAGAAAGCAAAAAAAACAGTAAATCTCATGAGAAAAAAAATGGGCAAATTCCTTCTCAATCCATAATGCAATCTTCTCTAGTGGGATGGCAGGGGTACCTACTTAACTGTCAGCCCTGTTTTACCTTGCTTTTAAAGAGGGGTCTGTGGGAATCTTTTCCAGACATCAGGAACCATAGGGGTTGGGCTACAGTAAGTTGGCCCCTATATACCCCTCATAGCTCCTCCTTCCTCTGCTCCAGCCATAGATTCCTCCCACCCCTGGGCAGACCTAACTCCTACCTAAACCCTCCTTTTGTATCCTCCCCCTTACCTCCCTCCACCCTCTTCTGCTACTTGATCTGTTTTGATGTTAGAGAATGCAGCCACAGGCAAAGGTTTCCATACTGCAAGGTTCCCCTTGCAGGCTGTCTTTTATCTTAGAAACATAGAAATTGTCGGCAGATAAGGACAGCCAGGCCCATCCAGTCTGCTCAAAAGCCCTACTAGTTTGTGGCCTCTGGTCCTACCTGATCAATGGCTTTTAACCCCTCCTTCCCACCTCTAAGGTGCCCTTATGCCTGCCCCATGCATGTTAAAAACCCTCCACTGTGCTCTCCCCCACCACCTCCTGTGGCATTCTGTTCCATGTGTCCATCACCCTCTCTGTGAAGAAACATTTTCTCACATTTCCCCTCAGCCTACCACCTTCCAATTTCATATCATGCCCCCTCGTTCTTGTACATTCCTTTTATTAGAAGATGTCACCCCCCTGCACCTTGTTATTGCCCTTAAGGCACTTGAATGTTTCTATCATGTCCCCCAGTTCCTTCTCTCCTCCAGTGAGTACATACTGAGGTCTTTTAGTCTCTCCTCATATGCTTTCTGGTGCCAGACCCATACCATCTTAGTTTCCCTTCTCTGTACTGCCTCCACCTTGTCAATGTTCTTCTGAGGTGCAGCCTCCAGAATTACACACAGTACTCTAGGTGATGCCTCACTAGTGCTTTGTAGAATAGCATCACCACCTCCCGCCTTCTGCTAATGATACCTCTGCCTATGTACCCCAGCATGCCACTGGCCCTCCCTGCAGCATTTGTACTTTGCTTAGACACCTTTCGGTCATCTGAAATGATAACACCCTGATCCCTTACTTCCTTGGTGATAGTCAGCAACTCCCCCCCCATCCTGTAGTTCTCCTCAGGATTCCCTCTTCCCAGGTGCATTATTTTGCACTTCTTGGAATTGAACCTTAGTTGCCACACTTCAGACCATTTTTCAAGCTTCTCCAGGTCCCTCCTCATTCTTGCCACCCTGTCCGGAATATCCTCCCTGTTGCAGATCTTGGTGTCATCTGCAAACAGGCAGACCTTTCCCTCCAGTCCTACTACAATGTCACTAATGAAGACATTAAACAGGACTGTCCCAAGGACTGATCCCTGAGGTACCCCGGTGGTCACCCCTCTCCCCTGATTGGATCCCATTGACCACCACCCTCTGCTTCTTGTCCATTAGCCAGTTCCTAACCCAGTTTACCACTTTGTGCCCCATGCCCAGACTACTCATTTTGTTGAGCAGCCTTTTATGTGGGACTGTGTTGAAGGCTTTGCTGAAATCGAGGTAGGCAATGTCTACCACTCCCCTCCCGATTTCCTTCATTTGTCACCCAGTCAAAAAAATCTATCAGATTCTTCTAACACGACCTTCCTGCTGTGAATCCATGTTGCCTCAGATCCTGGGCACTGCTGGATTCCACGTGTGCCACTATTCTTTCTTTAAGCAATGCCTCCATGACCTTACCCACTACTGAGGTGAGGCTGACCAGCCTATAGTTCCCAGCCTTCTCTCTACTACCACTTTTGTGTAGAGCAGTGGTTCTCAAATGGCAAGGCCAGCCTCCCAAGGGAGGCCCCAAAATGTTCCAGAGGAGGCCCAGTCAAGTCTGAGAATGTACAGTATTTAAATTTTAAGTTTTGACTGTTTGTGTGAAAAGATAAGACAAATTAAATATAGATAATTGCAGGTGAATTTCTTTACTTATGCACAAATTTGTGACCAGGAAGTTCCCATTGAGCCAAAGCTTGTTTATAGGTATGTATATGTAAATTAATGCATGGGGAATGCATGCTGAATCAAGGCTTGTTTCTACAATAGGTATTCATATGCAAATGAGTGACTTGGAAAGGCACACTGAGTCAAGGCTCATTTCTATAGTAGGTAATGATACAGCTAAAAGATATAAAGCTCCAGGACCAGACAGAATTCCCATTGACATTATAAAAGATGATCCAGAACTTTGGATTCCAATCCTCAAGAAACTGTTTAATCTTATAAATGAAACAGGAAGAATTCCATTAACATGGCAAGAAAATATTATTATTCCAATTTATAAAAAGGGTCAAAAATCTAATCCAAGTAATTATAGACCCATAAGTCTTTTAGATACAACACAAAAATTATTTACTAAGATAATTCATAGCAGAATACTGACATGGTTGGCCAAAAAAGAAATCCTGAATGAAGGAAAAGCAGGTTTTCAACAGGATCATTATACATTAGATCAATGCTTTGTATTAACGCACTTGGTCCACAAATATATTTATATTAAGAAACAAAAATTCTTCTGTGTGTTTATCAACCTTAAATCAGTGTTTGATAGAGTTAACAGGGAAAAATTATGGGAAACCTTGAGAAAATATAAGTTAGATGAGTCAATTATTTGTTTGCTTAAACTGTTATACAGTAATAATCATACTACTGTAAGATATAACAAGTTAGGTGATACTACCCCCAAACTCCCATCAAATATTGGCCTGAGACAAGGTTGTGTTTTGTCACCTGTACTCTTTAACTTATTTTTAAATGAAGTATTGGAAGTTTTGGATGACCCAGGGCTGCACATGCCCAGGTTGGGCTCCAGGCGGTGTCCCTACCTGGCATATGCTGATGATGTTTTAATGGCAACTAGCTTCCTGGGTATTAAAAGAAGCTTGATGAAATTTTATGAAAAATCTGTTAAAGCTGACTTAACAACTAACTATGACAAAACAACATTTATGATATTTAATAGAAACTATTTGAGATTGAATAACATACCAGATTTATATTGTATAAATAACAAAATTGAATATGTAGAGAAATTCTGCTACCTGGGTTTAGTATTTAAATATAATCTGGGGTGGCAAGAACATATATCCACTTTGATTCAGAAAATCAAACGATTAACTCTGTCAATCGAATCTTTTTCTTATAAATATGGAGGCCAGTCTACCAAGGGCTCGCTAAAGGTGTTTAATGCAAAGATCAAGTCACAAATTCTTTATGGGTCTGAAATATGGGGACAATATGATAGCGATAGACTTGAACCTGGCATGAATAAATTTTATAAAACATTATTAGGATTGCCAAATAGTGCAGCATCTGTGCTAGCTAGACTTGAAATTGGACAGCTTCCAATAAGGAAAGAAATCGAACAAAGATTATGTACACACTGGTTAAAAGTATACAACATGCCAAGTAAAAGATTACCCAGGCCATGCATGGAGGAAGTACTATACTATAAGCAATTAGGATATAAGTGCCCTGGTTTATATGCATTACAGGAACTCCTCAAACCATATGGGCTCCTTCAGAGTATAGCTGATAGCTTGGTAAAACCAGCTATAGAAATTAAGCAAGCAGTTAAAACCAGAATTACGGATATTCATGCCCAGAGAGAAATGGCCTTGAGCAAGAATTATAAAGTAAGTGCCTGGCTATCAACTAATAATACGAGAGTGTATGGGATAAAGAAATACTTATATGTAATACAAAATCCTACTTTAAGAAAGGTATTTACCAAACTCAGATTTGGATATATAGATAGCCAGACTTTAAGAAGATTATATGGAAAATCAAACTCGGATTTGTGTGCTTGTCACAAAAGTAAAGATGATTTAGCTCACCTTCTTTTATTTTGTCCATTATATAATAAGGGAAAGTCATAACTACTAGGGGATGTTCTTGCCACCCTGGAAATGGATTCATTCTACCAAATTAATTATTTATTGAACTTAGAAGAAAAGATCATTTTGGAGAAAGTAGCAAGGTTTGCTAGACTGTTGGAAAATAGAAAAAGACATATTCAAAAGAATGAAAAACTTGACTTAAGTGCAATATAAGATGAAGTGTGTCTTTGTATGATATTTATTTGTACTTTTATTGATAATATTTGAATAATGTGTGTTTTTTCTTTTTTATTTATTAATGTATTTTAATTGTGATGACAACTGTGTTTGTCAACAATAAACTTAGCTTGAACTAGTAGGTATTTATATGTAAATTAGTGACTGGGAAAGGCACAGTGATCCGATGCATGTTTTCAGGTGTGGCCTGAGGTAAGCACATAGGAAGTTGCTTAACAACAGGGTAAGAGAGGGAGAGATGAAGTGGCTAGGTTTGGTTCTTCCAGACCAAGAAGAAACAGAGGAACAAGGGCCCAAGAGTCAGAAAAAAGGAATGACAAGTATAACCTGGGATGCCGGGTCAGGGGTGGGGAGCAATAAGTTGAATAAAAAGAGAATATACTCAGTCAGCTTTATTAGTTTCACTTTATTCCTGGTGTACTGTGCAAAGTAGGATTTATTTTTTTCTGTGGGGAGGCCCAAGATTGTTTTCCAAATTTGAGGGACGCTCAAAATCTTTTTTATGGCTTGGGGGAGGCTCACTATCACAAAGTGTGAGAACTAATGGTGTAGAGGGACTACATGTGCCCACTTCCAGTCCTCTGGAACCACTCCTGTGTTGAGTGACTCCATGAACAGTGCTGTCAGAGGCACCACTAGTTCCCTTTGCAGCTCTCTTAATAGCCACTATACCCCAACACCCAAACAGAATCGACATACACAGTGCTTTGAAGTACATAGACACAGGCATATGTTTACTGAAATAAGCAACCCACATCACTAACATGGCATGCACAGCTTGGGAGTGTCAGCAAGTCTTTAAGGAGTCAGCTCCCCTCTACTCAGGTCACTCAGGGAGGCCCGGGAGCTGCTGGGCTATTTACCAGTTTGGAATCAGGACTCAAAGGATGGAGTTAATTTCTGATCAAGAATGAATGGATGAGGGGATGTGTACTGGAGAGGGCTCAGTGGACTTGCAGCGTTGGAATGAGATGGGGCAGATTCGGACAAGAGTCTATGCTCAGGGGAACCTTCTAAATTCAGGGCTAGGAGCTGGGGTTATGGGTGGGCTTGACAGCAGGCAAGTGTGATGGCAGTTGATTGCATGCACTTGCACTGCTTGGAGGGGCTCTTTTTTGTGTTGGAAGAAGATGAAAAAGTTAGATTAGATGCCAGCTTACACTGCTGTAGAAGACACCAGCCAGACCCTCACTCTAATTAAGGTAGGATGTAGGGTGGGGGATGGGAGGGCTTTTTTCTGGCCTACTAATGGGATCCTTTGCATTTGTACCAGGTGGGCAGGAGATTTTAATGTCTGATATGTATTTTGAGGAGGAATTGGAATTGCTTTCCGATTCTGATTCTGTATCTGAGATGGGGCTTGTCAGAATTTGGATTTTTGGCCTTGAATAACAAAATTTTAAATTCTGAAAAAAAAAAGCTTGAAATCTGATGAACCTGATTCCACGCAATGGATTCTGAGCAATCCTACTGTATTTCACATTTTCCTTCCACTCTTTCAGTCCCTGCTAGTTCCCCAATGTTTTGCCTAGAAGCCTTTGCATCCTTTCGAAGTTCCACATCTTAGCTGTTCTGTTCCCCTTTCTGGCTTCCTCTTGGACCTCCAGCCACAGCATCTTGTGGTATCTAGACCCCAGTGTATCTAGGACTTCTGTATTCTGGACTTGCTTGTCCATGTCACAGCCACCAGGTCTAGATTACCCTCTACCACCAGTACTTCAAGTTCTGGCATGTTATTAGCCAGACTCCTTGCGCTGGTGTATAGCAGTTTCCAATGACCAATCCCACCCTTCCCCCTTGTGTTCTCCACAGATTTTATCAATTTTGTACATTAATTTGGTGGAGGAGGCCAGCAGGGCCAGTCTGGGTTTCAGTCATAGTAGTGAACCTAGCCAAGCCAACTCTCTCCATCCTAGTTTAAACTAGCTGCAATATACTGAGCCCACCTAGCTCCCAGCACCCTTTTACTTTCCTTGTTATGATGTAGGCCATCTCCTTTAAATGGCCTCCAACCCCACCAAGTCGGGCCCCAATCACAGAGGAAGTGAAACCCCTTTTCCCTGCAGCACCCTCTTAGCCATGCATTGAACTGGTACACATGTCCTCTCTTTAGGTATGGCTGCAGAAGCCACCACCCGTGCTTTTTCCTTTGCTACCTTCCCTAGTGCACAAAAGCCTGCCTTCACCTCTTCCATTCTCCTCATGCTCAGATTGTTCGTGCCTATGTGGACTATCAGATCTGGCATTCCCTCCCCCTTTCCTATGGGTTTCTCCACCCTGGCAATGAGTCAGTCACTGTCACCACAGAGAAACAATGCACCACATCTTAACTGTCAGGTGTTAGATATACCTCCAACCCAGTGCCCCTCACTATAGAATCCCCCTTCCGAATGTCCTTGGACAATGTCTATCTGATGGGTGTGCTGGACCCTTCCTCTTTTAAGAGGGTTTCCTGGGGGTACCTCAGTCACAACAGGATGAACCTGTTGCTCATGCACAATCCTGGTTTCATAGGGTTCCCATTCCCCCCAGTTCTTCCCTTCTTCCTAACCAGTGTCCAGTCTCCAGGTCTGGCCTAAATAGACTTTTGTGATCGCTGTGACAGTGATCCTTGCTGCTTCCAGCTCTGCATTTGAGTCACTGATTCAAGCAGTCTGTTTACTGCTGCTATTCTTGCCACGACCTCTAGCAAGTCATAATTTAACTGTACTGTCTCTGTTGCCTGTTGCCCATTTATTAACAGCACTTTATGTATTTACACACTTTAATAAACTGAGTGCATTGGCAAACCCTTTTGTCTAGTGCCAATCTTTGTAGACAACTACCATAATTTGAGGGTTTGCTCCCTACCTCCTGGGCAGTAGTAGGGCCTATTCTGAATTAATGGGGCCCCCACTACCCCAGGATTGGCAGGGAGACAAGGAGGTGGAGACAGCCACACTAGAGAGCAGTAATTACTTACTAAAGGGGCTACACCCTCTTTTCTCCACCCATTGCCTCTATTACTCCATTCAGTGTGCTACTGGGCACATGTGCAAGGGGACTTATGGGAGCTAGCACCATATACTTCCCACACTCCTCAGGCATTACTGTATCTTTCCATGGTCAGCCAGAGAGAGTCAATAATCCCCTCCGTCTAATGTATAGTAGCTACCAGTTCAGTCATACTCCTATTTATGGCTTTGTCGCATTCAATCATGTGGTTGCAAATCTTTTAACTGCTGCCGTGCAAAGGATGTGGAGCAACTGTTGAATACTTTGCCTCCTGAAACCTGGAGGCATAGCCCCTAGTACCAGATGTTGAAAGGTGTAGGGGACTGGTGTAGTCCAAATTTTCTGGAGTTCTTTCTGAACCGATACGCAGTATGGCAGAATCACTAGGCATTCACAGAAGACATGGAAATCGGTCCCACTCCCAAACTATCCACAAAACCTCCAGAGGACAACACACTTTCCACCCAGTCTCCAACCTCAGGGGAAGATACAGTTCTTTAGTATTGCTCTTTAATTACAAGCTGGTCTTGCAGACTTATCCCGCTTATCCTGTACACTATATATTTTTCAGCCTATTCCACTTTCCTACTTACCACTCCAAGGTTCAGTTTCTGCTAACTTCCTATCTAGTCTCCACACTGTGGAGGCAGTTACATTCCCCTGTAGCTTTACCTTACAAGATTGAGGGGAAAAAACTGGTAGGTGATAACACTTCATGCTCAAACTTGCGCTTTCTCTAGGGTGCCACCCCCAAAACATGCTTCGCTTTTATGTTGCAAAGTAGCATACAGAGGCAGGTCCAGGACCTATATAATTAACCCCTTACAAAACCTGCAATGTTAAAGTTGAAAACAGTGCAAAGTGAATAAAACATTTAAAAAAAAATTTTAGATTCCAACAAACGTTCTCACTACAAGGTTCAAATCTTCAGCAGTCATATTACTGAGGTGTACTGAGTGAGTAATATGACTTTCAAAGATTTGAACCTTGTAGTGAGAATGTGTACTAGAATGTGAAAAAAAAGGGTTCAATCCTGTAATCACTTTGCTCTGTTGTCGCCACCTTTAACATTGCAGGTTTTGTTAGAGATTAATTACAGTGGATCTGGACCTGCCTCCATATACTAGTTTTGACAGCATTAAAGTGATATATGTTTTGGAGGGTAGCACGATATAATAGTGCTAGTGGGTGCCTACAATAACAGCAATCCAATCCCCAGCACATGTGTCGAGAGCTACCATAGGGTAGGGCGGCCGGATGTGTGGGTCGGCGAATATAGCGATGGGGTGTCACTATACGTACACCCACGAGGGGAGCGAGCATACACAGCGAGGGGCAGGAGGGAATGTGAGGGGTGGTGCTGTGGTAGCTTGCCAAGCTAACCCCGTGGTGTGGTGGGTGGGTTGGCAGTGTTGGTCAGCAGGATACTGGGTTCGGGTCCGGGCGCTTGTGTGTTTTTGTTGCTCCCAGCCCAAACCTTTTTTTTTTATGTTTTCACCTCCCCAACATGCACCCCCCTGGAGATGAGAATCCTTAAGTAGGGGGGTGCGGGGGGCAAAGCCCCCCACATAAAACATTAAAAACCTAAGTCCCCAGCACCATTTTGCTGTGTGCCAGGGTGTCAGAGTGCCAAAATAAATTTTCGTCACTCTTGATGTCTGGGTAACGGCGATCGCCTTTAGGCTTTCACCATTATAACATAGATCCATTCTGGAGTGGGACACTTAAGAAGGTGCAAGTTTGGGTGTGAAACATTGGAAGCCATAGGGGGTGTTACCTAGCTGTTCTTTACCTGTTTATTTCTGCATAAAGAAGAATTAAGCAATTTACAGCTAAGGTTGGTGCCTTTCTTTTCTTCTGGAACTGGTGAGTGAGTGCTCCGTTTGTGGTTCTAGCTGCCTGTACAGGAAGCAATCAGTATCAGCAAGTGTATTACATGATAGTTTTTTATCGACATAATGAGCAATAATGGGCCAGTCCGATCATACAGTGGCTATGGATGTTGCTTGTCATATTGCCACTGGCATTAACACTCTGATCCCAGAATGTCACTGCAGGTTAAAGTAAGGAGGACTAATCCAGGGAGGGATGGAGCATTCCAAGCCCCAGTGCACTACTGCTGCCTGAGTGAGCACAGGTGACAATATAGAGCAAGGGATTTCAGTGCAGGTGGGATTACAAATACATTTTGCAGCAGGCTTGCAGGCACCAGGCATCCCTGCATTTCTTTGGGGGGGGTTGGAAGAAGACATGAAACAGCATGATAGCAGTTGAGGAGGTAACACCCTGTCCCCCTGTCAGACTAGGGCTCCACCTCCTGTCTCCTGGATCCTCTGTCAGGTGCCTCCTGCCCTGACACTGTCCATGGCTGGAGACAGGGGGAGTAGCCTGCTGAGGAGCTGAAAGTGTTGGAATTATGGGGGTGCTTGACAAGGCATGACCTCCCTAACTCTGAAGTGAGCCCTGGTAGTTCATGTTTCATTGCCATTGACTTATAATGGGAAGGGGGACTTAATTTAAAGATAGCACCCTCATGGGCCCCCCCTAGCTCCTAAAGCTCATTAAGTATAATTCCAGCGCTGGTTAACATGCCAGGTAACACAACAGCAGGCTGATCAAGCAGTGTCCTGGAAGAATGAGGCAGCCTTTGGGAGAGTTATGGTACTCGATAGAGGTAGAAAGCACTGACAGAGAGCTGAAGGAGATCCCAAACAGTACATCTTCCGTAGAATGTGCGCAAGGTTCTGTGGTGCTCACCAGTATTCCATAAACATGTAGTAGCAAAAGCTGTGGCTCACACACCCCAATTCACATACGGACACCAGAGCTACTAAGTTTAGTACTTTATTATGTAAAAACCAGCACCAGACCTAGCCTGATGTGTTTTGGATACTTCCTTTATTAAAAGCTAGAAGGTAAAACAACACAACACATTTAAATACTGGTCAGTTCATGACATCATCACTCAACATTCAGTTTCATTGGTTCACAATTAATTTAAATGTGTTGCGTTATATTGCTTCAAGCCTTTGATAAAGGAAGTATTCAAAACACATCAGGCTAGGCCTGATGCCAGTTTTTATGTAATAAAGTACTATACGTAGTAGCTCTGGTGTCCGTATGTGATTTGTGGTGTGTGTGCCATAGCTTTTGCTACTACATGTTTATGGAATACTGGCAAGCATCGCAGAACCTTGTGCATATTCTATGGAAGATGAACTTTTTGTGCTTGGTACTTCGAATGTTTGCACAGGTTTCATTTTGAGGAGACTTCAGAGAAAACAAGTAAAACCCCAGACAGGAACACCAAGATGAGCACATTTACTAAGATGACTTCTACTTCACTTGAGGCAATGCTGGACTTGAGCCAGCCAGGGAGATCTCAGCATGAGAACCCTTTACAATATGTGGACCAGCTCCTAACATGGTGAGTGCAGACAATACCTTTCTTTTGGAAAATGAAGAAAATGCCAAATTAACAACAGAGGCAAAATCATTTATGGAGGCTTTTAAGGGGTTTGAAAAGGTAGCTCACTAACTAAGAAAAATGTTTTGGAATGTGTCCAACATGGAGGCATATATACAACTAAAAAGAATCCCAAGAGACTTGCGTATACTGAAAAATCCAACCTTTGGGATGGACAATAAAACTGTCATGTCAGAATGGGAAAAAATATTGAGTGAGGCCAACACTAAACTCATGGAACTTATTGTTAACTATAGCAAGGAATGAGAGACCCAACTGAGGGAAGAATTAAAACAACATGAAATAGAAGCATTAAAGCACAAGGGTCATGAAGAATTTGATTTTTTTAGTAAGAAATTATGAGAATCCATAACAAAACTAGACAGAGACTTTAAAAATGCTAAACAAATGAAATTTGTCTGCGATAAAGGGGTCTACTAAAATAACTGGGTTTATACCTGGAAAAAAGAAATTTGAAGGGGCATATTGAAAAGACCACATCATGTATCTTGTAATTATAGCATAAAGGAGAGTGAGCCAGAAGGAGAGGAGAGGAACCAGGCTCCTTTTTTATGCCACGGTCAGGCAGAAACAGAACCACCATTAGTATTACAGCAAGCACAACAAGGACCACAATGGAGTCCCAGGCCGGTCAACTATCACAAGATGTTCTGAGGCAGAAGAGAATATGGAGGGGGAAGAGATGCAAATCACAACAGTCAACAAGGCTACATCAGATTCAGGAGGGGGAACCGTGGCAGATGCAACTTCAGGAATTGGAGGAGGTGAGTGATGATATTCAGATTATTAACCTCTCCAAACACAATATTTCACAAGCTGAGACTAACCTCCTGAAAAAAGGCCTCAGCTTCTCCCTCACCACACCCCTTGAATACAGTGTAAATGATTGTGGACCTGCATTTGACCTGCAGGAAGTTGAACTTAAAATCTTTTTTCCACAAGACGCAGGGAGAAGAGAGACTTAATACTTCACCAGAACATCCCTCTCCTTTTAAACCAAATTCCACATTCGACCTTTCCCTCTGCCAAGCTGTGAATGTGTTTAGAGAACTTTGTGAGAAGAATTTAGAGCATCTGTTTGACAATTTACCACGCTTTCAATATAACAACTTAAGCTCTGAAGCGCGAGATGCAACCCAATCATTACTAAGTGACATGAATTTAATAGAAAGCAAGCAGACTAAGGGGGATGCATTGTGTTGATGGATGTGATGGATTACAAACAGAAGTAGAGAGACAGTTGCATGACATGACTTTTTATACTAAACTGAATTTTGACCTCACTTGTGAATTTAAAACCTGTGCTGATAACACTGTAAATATGGCCTTTGAGCAGGGTCACATTACTGAATCGACTAAAAAATTTTTACAAATTGACCATCCCAAAAAAGTTACTTTTTACATCTTGCTGAAAGTACATAAGAACTGGGAAAAACCATCTGGTCACCAAATAGTCAGTGGCCTGGGAAGTTTCACAGAACCCATTTCGCAGTATGTGGATTCATTCTTGTGCAAGCATGTGCAGAATCTACAGTTTTACATGAAAGATGCTAAGAACATACTGAATGTGCTAAAAGAGCAGACCTTAGGTGAAGACTGTTGGTTAGCCACATTAGATACTGAAGAACTATACACTAATGTGCCTCACAAGGGGGCTTTAGATGCTGTTGCTTTTTTTCTAAACAGGAATAATGAAAACATGGAGCCACCGGTGGAATTTATTTTAAAGCTCTTAGAACATGTACTAACCAAGAATGTATTTACTTTTGATGGCAACATGTATCAACAGACAAAAGGCACCACCATTGGTGCAACCTGTGCACCATCTGTAGCCAATTTATATGTAGACAAATGGGAATAAGACGTCATCTACAACACCAAACCAACCCCTTTTGGCACCAGCTGTAGCTTTGGAAACATTATATAGATGACGTCATACTCATCTGGAAAGGCACCTGTGAATCCCTAGATGAGTTTATTATATTCTTGCACAGTACGAATGACCACTTTAGGTTTACTTCTACAGCAGATAAAGAACAAGTTAACTATTTAGACCTGAAGGTGGTAAAAATGAAGTTGGTGAAATCAGTACAGATCTCTACTGAAAGGACTTGGATGGCAACATGCTTTTACATGCGTCGAGTTGCCATCCACGCCACACAGAATTTAATATCCAGAAAGGACAATTTTTGATGATAAAGCAAAACTGCAGCAAAAATACAGATTTTGAGAAAGGGGCACAAGATTTACATTGGAAACTGACTAATTTTCCATCACTACATTCTCTGCACATTCGAGTGAGGTGGAAAAAATAATTAAAAAATACTGGTAAGTTTTGTCTTGTGACAAAGGGTTACAAAAATACAATACTTCCCCACCCATTATGTCTTACAAATGTGCACCTAACCTCAGACATAGTTTGGTGAAAAGCCACTTTCAACAGAATAAAAAGAATAACATGTGGCTTAACAACAGCAAGGGTTGCTACCAATGCAAAAACCGTGTGGCATGTAAACATAGTACCACAGGCAAAAAAATGTCAGTTAAGGTCTCAGGATGAGAAAGCATATGAAATCAGGCAGCTTTTAACATGTAACACCCAAGGCATTATATATCTAGCCAAATGTAACTGTGATGTGTTCTACATAGGCAAACCAGAAAGGCAATTCAAACTGAGAGTTAATGAACACACCGAACTATTGAGAAACAGGATGTTACATATGCTACAGCTGCACATATTGTTGGAAAAAGAAATGAAACAGGCCATGAGTTTAAATTTATGGGAATCGAAAGAATATTCTGTGGTGGTAAACGGTATACTGTCAGAAGAGATGCAAGTCACAAGTGGGGTACCTCAGGGATCAGTCCTGGGGCCAGTCCTCTTCAATATCTTCATCAGTGACATTGCAGATGGATTGGAGGGTAAGGTTTGTCTGTTTGCAGATGACACCAAGATCTGCAACAGAGCAGATGATCCAGATGGGGTGGGCAGAATGAGATGAGATCTGGATAAACTGACAAATTGGTCAGAAGAGTGGCAACTTGGGTTTAACACAAAGAAGTGCAAGATCATGCATATAGGGAAGAGAGACCCTGAAGCCACCTATAGGCTGGGAGGGGAGTTGCTGGCAGTCACAAGGGAAGAAAGAGACTTGGGCATCATCATCACAGATGACCTGAAATCATCCAAGCAGACCACTAAAGTAGTAGGTAAGGCTAGGAGGATATTGGGGTGTATTAGTAGGGGTATCACAAGTCGTAAGAGGGAGGTAGTAATCCCTCTTTACAAGACACTGGTTAGGACCCATCTGGATTACTGCATGCAGTACTGGAGGCCACATCTTCACAGGGACATTAACCAAATTGAAGCAGTCCAGAGAAGGGCAACCAAAATGGTGCAGGGACTACATTAGAAAACATATGAGGACAGATTAACGGAGCTCAATATGTATACCCTAGAGCAAAGAAGGGAGAGAGGTGATATGATCGAAACATTCAAACACCTTAAGGGCATTAACAAGGTGAAAGAGTCTACCATGTTTCAATATAAGAAAAATAGCAGGACAAGAGGACACAGCATGAGATTAGAAGGAGGCCGATTAAGGGGTAATGTGAGGAAGTTATTTTTCACAGAAAGGGTGGTGGATGAATGGAATGGCCTACCTCAGGAAGTGGTGGATATGAATACAGTGCAGGGCTTCAAACAGGCATGGGATAGGCATAAGGGAGCAATACAGATGAGTATGAATAGATAGGCCATTGACAGAGCAAAGGCCAATGGCACATTCATAAGGTAGAAAAATAAATGGGCAGACTGGATGGGCTTTGTGGTTCTTATCTGCCATCAACTTCTATGTTTCTATGTTGCTATGACCAGAGGGGTGGTAACTACCATAACAAAGTGTTGAAAAAAAGAAAACTAGCAGATTATATGATTTAGAGCTTACAGAAACCCAGGTTTTAATGCAGGTATTAAATTGAAACCTTATCTGGAGGACAGATAAATGGGAATAGGGAGTTTTTTAACTTACAACTGATTTTTGCACAGAAGTATAGGTTTGCATACATTATATAGGTTCTTGCAGTTTGATTGCCACGTTTTAAGTGTTATAATGACAATATTTATGTATTGTATTTATTTTGGAATGTGGTATCACTCTTTTAGAATGGTGTATATAGGGTGTTTTGACATTTTTGAAATTAACTGTGAACCAATGAAATTGAATATTGAGTGATGATGTCATGAACTGACCAGTATTTCAATGTGTTGTGTTGTATTGCCTTATAGCCTTTGATAAAGGAAGTATCCAAAATGTGTCAGGCTAGGCCTGGTGCCAGTTTTTATGTAATAAAGTACTAAACTTAGCAACTCTGGTGTCTGTATGTGAATTGGGGGGTATGTGCCACAGCTTTTTGCTACTATATGTTTATGAGATCCCAAACACTGTAACCAAGGAACAAACAAAATGAAAAACAAACAAACTGATCAACAATGGGTTACAGGTTACACTTTAACTGTCTGTTTCAATGTAACTAATTATTAATTGCATGCAACATGGTAACTGCACTGCATGTACATGTCTGTTGTGTGCAACTACATTGCAATTGCAATGCAATTACTGTACATTGTAGTTACACTGTAACTTCAGTGTAGTTAAGTGACACTTAAAGTATAACAGGGTTACACTGTACGTGTCAGTTAACTGCACTGTAATTACAGTATAACTATACTGTAACTGCATTGCAATTGCAATGTAGTTGCATGCAACAAATGTAACTGCAGTGCAGTTACCCTGTTGCATGCAATTAATGATTAGTTACATCAAAACAGACACTTAAAATAAAGTGTACCGATAATGTAAGGAAGGACAGCAGACAGGACTGTGATATGTTTTGGACGAACAGGTGAAGCTACTAAACTTTGGGTTCTCAGACTCTTCTGCCATGGGGGGGGAGGGGGTTATTCAGTGTCAGGATCACAGTGACAATAAACAGACTAACAGACAGGAAACTAAGGGATTCTGGTTACATCATAACCTACGAGACCAAAGTTCAAGTGGTTTATGATGTCACTGGAACCTAAGATGGAACGACAAGCCTTGTTACTCATGGTTTCCATATCTTGTTACCTTTTGCAATATAAATAGGAAAACACATAGGACTCTATCTGTTACATTGCTGTAACACCATTGAGGGTTTACATGATGTCATAAACCCTGGGAGTGAAGCGAGCAATATGATGGAGGGAATCCTGAAATGGTGTTAACAGCACCACAACAGATAGAGCCCCATGTGTTGTTTTTTCTAATACAGTATATGGGACTCTTTCTGTAAACTGCCATGGCACTTGGAACAGGCTTTTACTCACTGCCATGGTACTCACTCTCACTCACACTGCTGTGGCTCTCAGCCTCGCTCATGATGACTATGACATCCTGGCTCCATGACAACGATGCCCATCCTTGTCAATTACCACTGTGGCACTTGGAAAAGGTGCCACCTATTTAAGTCAGACTTTAAGTGAGACTATTTAAGTTAGATTTTTATGAACCACCATGACAATCACTCTAACTCATATTGCTTCAGCTCTCAGTCTCACTCACCATGACGACGATGTTCTAGCGCCATGGCAATGATGATTATCCCTATCACGCACACACTGGCAGCCTCACATGCGCCTAAATTAAACCTGCCTTTCATGCAATCCATGGCAGTAACATCTCCTATTGAGTTTGTTTCATGACAATTTCAAAATTTTGATCACATGCACCTTTTGGCAGGATAAAGTTATAATACCATTGATCTGACATCAGAGCACTACTATTATGAGTTTTTCTTTCACTGTAGTTCCTATGAAAAAAAAAAGTCTAACCATGTATTACATGGAACTCTTTGAAAATTCTGTCTTATAATACCATTGATCTGATGTCAGAATTATGATGTTATGACTCTGATGTCAGAACGATGGCATTATGACTCTCTGATGTGAGAATAAGGATATTGTAGGAGTCTGATGGCCTGGATTCCCAATGGTAAAAATGGCCACCCATACGTTACAGTACGTTACCATGTAAACATGCACATTACATCATGTGATTTACTGTGGCTGTAAGATACACATGCACATTACATCATGTCATTTGCTGTGGCTGTAAGGTACACATGTACATTATATCATGCGATTTGTTGTGGCTGTAAGGTACACATGCACATTACATCATGTGATTTGCTGTGGCTGTAAGGTACACAAGCACATTACATCATGTGATTTGCTGTGGCTGTAAGATACACATGCACATTACATCATGCGACTTGTGGCTGTGAGGTACACAAGCACATTACATCATGTGATTTGCTGTGGCTGTAAGATACACATGCACATTACATCATGCGACTTGTTGTGGCTGTGAGGTACACAAGCACATTACATCATGTGATTTGCTGTGGCTGTAAGATACACATGCACATTACATCATGCGACTTGTTGTGGCTGTGAGGTACTCAAGCACATTACATCATGTGATTTGCTGTGGCTGTAAGATACACATGCACATTACATCATGCGACTTGTGGCTGTGAGGTACACAAGCACATTACATCATGTGATTTGCTGTGGCTGTAAGATACACATGCACATTACATCATGCGACTTGTGGCTGTGAGGTACTCAAGCACATTACATCATGTGATTTGCTGTGGCTGTAAGGTACACAAGCACATTACCTCATGTGATTTGCCGTGGCTTTAAGGTACACAAGCACATTACAGCTACAGCAAATCACATTATGTCTGCACTGCTGAGATGGTAAGGGACAATTTGATTTTGTTCTGTCCCTTAATTCCTATCATTCTTTGTATCATGACACAGTTCTTATACGGCGATGAGGGGCACTACCATGGGAGGTACTATGTTAAGCACTCATCATGTTTCTTTCCAATAGCCCCTTGATTCATTTGTAACTGTTACAAAGAATTGTTCCTGTAACAAGTCTGTTTCTTAGAAGGAAAGCCAGTGAGCTTTCCCCATGCATTTATGAGCATTTAGCGCCAAGGATTTTGCATCCTGAACTGACGCTGTTTTTGATACCACAAACTTGGTTTTAAAAACTTGCAGCTGCTGTGGATTTCTGACAGAAGGTTTGCCTTAAGTCTGGTCAGGCAAACTTTGGCGGAAAAAGATATCAGCAAAGAGCTCTATTATCCAGTAATACTTTGCATGTGATTAACATGACTGTATTTGTAATGAAATATATTGGAAACAGGCATGTAAAGTGTTGCTGGAAAGAGCCATAATTTTGCTGTCAGACAGAAGACTAGGGCAGCATTACTGTAAAATTATCATAATGCATGCCACAGTCCTTATGGCCATTATTAATGGTAGACGTTAGTTTATGGTAATTTAGAAATAAACATTAGGGAAACGCATGACCGCGTTTAAAAAGCTATGCCCCTTGGAGTTCATTCTCCAAGCTGGAATGTCTATGACTGCATCTGCTGACAAACAGCATTCCATATGGATCCTACTGTCACGTAACCATTCCCAAATGCTGGAAGTAGATATTATAATAACCAAGCTGTTTATAAGACGTGATGTGGGAAACACAAATGCAGAAACCAATGACCAATGTATATTAAATCCCAGTCCAAACTACTTTTTCTTTTTAGGAAGAACTCCCATGCTCAACAGAATCAGTGAGTATCTTTGTGAATAACACAAAAATGAGTCTCATTATGATGTTCTGTGAAACGAGACTGTTTTAAAAAACATTAGCCATAAAAGAATTCAGATCAGTAAAGAGGTAACAGGTGTGATCTTATAAGCAAGGTATCAGTAAATGGACTTCGCAGTATTTTCTTATTACAAGCCTAAGGCAAGCGTGGTTTGCACTCTCCTCCCAGTGCCCATCTGGGCTACAGGTATACACAAAATACAGCTCCTGGTGGGGAATCTCTTGTATGGGTAATATAGTGCCTGGTGTGGTGCGGGCCGAAATGTGACACTAAAACAAATAAAATGGGGTCAGCCACTCTGAGTCAGAAAACTTCAGATACAGTAGTAAATTTGAGTCTTTTGAAGTTTGCTGTGAGGGGGGAGGTTGTCTAGAAATCAGGCACTCCTGTGCTCGGTGACATCATCAACACTGCCACATACCCCTGTGGTGCTGTGGGTATAAGAGGTAGGGCCAGGGCCTGCACACAGACTAGGCTGCCAGCTCCTGCTCAGACCCACTCAACAGCACATCGTAAGAGTGAGTACAATTATTTCTTCACCAGTACTTAATAAGGAACAGCAAGGTCACTAGCACCTTTAAAGAGCACGACAATAAGGGATCGAGAGTTCCTAAACAGCCTATCTCACAGAGAAGCATAGAAAGATATTGAGAACAATAAACAGGTGGCAAGAATAGACAGCTTTTTAAATAAATACCTCATAAATGTGTGCTGTTTCAACATGGTGCACCCATGGGTAAGCAGTATGCCACTCCACAATTTCCTTTTGCTGTTTGTAACAGAACCAGGAAACTTTCTACGATTTCAACTCTTTTGAATAGCCCTTTTAGCCTTCAGAAAAGTGACTCCCCTTTCTAATTTTTCTTTCAACCTCACAGCAGCTGAACTTAGGTCATGAAATACTAGTATACAGTTTAAAATGTTTTTATATTCATCTCCCGTGCATGGGTTTAAAGTTCCAGTGGCAAAAGACAGCTTTCCTTAGGGTGTTTAAAACATTTAGAAGTTTGCTGGTGTTTTAACGTTTGAATGCAGGTACGCATCTTCCCATAAGTACTATGAAAAAGCTTAGTTCGTATTTAACTAAAACAGCAGCAATACACAGGTTTTAAATTATTTCTCCAAGTTTTTACCACAAGTATTAACTGTTAAAATATATTGACTGGCAGAAGGCAGCTTGTTAATGCTTTTTACATGCAAAAGAGCCAATTGGCCACTACATTTGCTTGCACTGATAAAGGCTCAGTAGCAAATAACCTGTCAATGGAACCAAGGCAGTCATATGTATGTAACAAGGAGGTTATAATGAGCTTATTAGGCAGATGAATGTGATCATTTACTGTTTCAGCTATAGTGGACTTAAGCAGCTTCTAACACATTTAAAATCAATGTATTTCTTTAGATTTTGCAGTAAAGAACCACAGATAACATACACCTTTGAGGTATAAGCACCAATAGAGTGCCTTTGAGGTTTAAGCACCAGTAGAGTCATGTGTTGACTTGCACTAATTTTCACTTAAGATCTCTCAGTAATTTCATATGTGTACTTGCAGACTGAAACCATTTATGAGCAAATAACTGCAGCTTAGCTTTACAGATCAGTTATGTGGTGATGTGTAATAACGTTTTTGTACACTTTTAAGGAAAGTATGAAGGTGCACTGAACCTGTGGTGGCAAAGTACTTTGTACTCAAACTTGGTATAAAAATATGTTATTGTGTGTAATATTAAGCAACCTGACATTACACAGTTTAAATATGGTAATATCTACTTAGCAACAGAGAAGTTTACTGAATGATCCCCGGTCAGGGACTAAAACAATGAAGAAATAGCCACTGGTATGTGTTCATCTTTGATTTGCATATGAACTTTAATCAGTTACATGATATGCCTGTGAAAATTGATTATGATACATGCCTATATAGGAGGCAATATAGTGTAGAGGTTAAGGACACTGAGCTGCAAACCTGGAGACTGGGGTTTGAATCCCATCAGCCCACACTTGCATACTGTGTGAACCTAAGTAAGTCACTTAACTTCCTTGTGCTCCCAGGTCGCACCTGGAAACAAGCTCCAGCTTAGTGTGCCACTCCTGGTTAAACAATTTCCATTCCCCCCTTCCTATATTAATCTACAGTTCATCCTGAAGAAGATACATAGAACGTGTTGCTGGGGGGTTTGAACAATTAAAGAAGATTCACGTTTACTACTCTGTCTGAGCTTTTATGGCCCCGTGTGGCCCATCCCTATTTTACTTCTACCAGTATACTGTGCCTCATCTCCAGTGTCCCCCCACCTCCAGATCACTGCCTAGTATGCACTTATGAAATTCTTGGCATCCCATGGTCCATCCACACACACCCCAATTGCCCATCCAGAATGTATTCGTTATTGACCTGTTGTCTGCTGGTCCCAAACCCCCAGAACCAGGTATGTATTTGTTATTGCCCTTTTATCCAGTGGTCCCCCACCCCAATCACCCTCCCATTATGTATTTATTATTTCCTTGGCAACTAGTGCCATCTGATTACCAGCTCATCATGTGTTCTTTATTTCCCTGGCATACAGTGGTCCCCCAATCACCCACCCGCTATGTATTCATTATTTCTCAGGCATCCAATGATACTCCCACCCCCAATTACCCACCCAGTATATATTTATTATTTCTCTGTTATCCAGTGGTCCCCTTCCCCTGATTACCCACCAATAATGTACTTACTAATTCAGGGGCATCTAGGGGTCCCCCAGTCCACCCCTGATGACCAACCCAGTATGTATGTATAGTGTATAGTGAGGATTTGTTTTACATGGATTTCCATGCCAGCTGAAACCTTGTTGCACTACAGTTCAAAGGTCATGGAACGTGACTGTACCCTTCTGTGGTACAACAAGGTTCCAGCTGACTGGACATCCTCAAGGCAGCTGGTGCTTTTCACAGTAATGCAGTGCGCACAGCAATCAGTTCAAGTTCTGAACCAAAACCACTGCTGCTGCAGAGCGCTGTGAAAACACTTTCATTAAAAAAAAATAAAAATAAGAAAAATAAACAAAACACTATACACTATAAAAAATACTGGTTGGGCAACCACATATCCAACCAGCATGTGCTGCCACCTCGGGCTTCTGATTACATCGGACCTCTTGAGCTTCGCTGTCAAGGTGTGATATAATCAGAACCCCTCTGTGGCAGCACAAGCTGGTTATGCATGGTTGCCTAACCAGTATTCTCTATATTATTTCCCTGGCATCCAGTGGTACCCCCCAATTGTCTGTATTTATTATTTGCCTGTCATCCAGTGCTCCTCCCACCCTCAAGTGCTCACCCAGCATGTATTCATTAGTTATCTGCCATGGATGCAAGAACATACACAGTCCATAATTAATAACAGAGTTGATACACCAGTGAGTTTGCATTTCAGCAAATATCACCAATCAGAACCAGATAGTGTTCAGTTTACAGGTCTGAAATGGGTACCACCACCTAAATTTGGTGGAGACAGATCCAGCATGTTACTGGAGAAAGAGAGTAATCTACAAATTAGATTGTGTAAAACAAAAGGGACTCAATGATAGATGGGACCTAAAGCCTTTTTTGAGAAAGAAAAGATAAACAGCCATTAAATGACAAAATGTACATTCAGTTATAATAGATGAGTGTCAATTCCATCAGCTGTGTTAACTTTGTCTTTCTGTCTGCCTTTTTCATTTAATATTAGGTCAAAGCTACTTGAATAGTTTCGGTTCCAGAACAGAGTTGCCATAGGTTTGCCAGTCTGATATTTGATCCCACATCATTACTTATAAGCCTGTTGCCATGGAAATATTAATAGAAGGTTGTCTTGAACCAATCTGGGACTCAAATCTAGACCTCCTCACTTCTACTCCTTCCTCTCCCATTTTCTCTCTTCCTTACATCCCCACTTCTCCTCTCCCTTCCAGAGTAATCCCCATCCCTATAAGTTCCTTTGTTTCTCCTTTTGAATACTCGAGCGCTGACAAGCAGCATGAATCCACAATGGTGTTTAAATGATTAAATGAGAAATAAATTGTTATATAAATGTGAGAAATGATAGAAACATTGTGATTGTTGGAGTATTAAATCTAGTAGCTTGACTTACAAGATTTATCTTTTTTTCTTTTTAAATGTACTTTAATACTATTTTTCTATATGCACTTTATGAGAACACGTGTGTTTGCAGTTTGTTTAATTGATAAGCCCTCATGAATTTCTAATGAGCTCTGTGTGTGTATTTAATGATGTATTCTCCTATTTGATCATACCCCTTTGAAGACTTGTGAGGAGTCAAGGCGCTAGGGTGACCGAGAAGGAGCTTTGTACTGTTGGACCAACTGATTATTTTGAGGCAAATAAATTGAATTTTGCACCAGAAACTTCTGGTACATCAAGTCATTTTGGTCCCGTGTGCCACCGCAATTTGTTTTGTGTAATATGTCAGACCCCCACTTCATCCTACCCTGTATGGTCATTCCCCCTCCTCTGGACCCCACTTACCCAGTTGCTCTCCGCCCCTCAAATGGCAATCAGCCAAAGTGATGAGTGACAGGATCCTGCTGGCTGCTATTACAGGGAGGACTGTCGGATGGGGTAAGTGAGGGGCACCAGGGGAGGAGGTAGAGGGATCTGACTTGGTTTGTTGGAGAGGGGGGTTCTGACTTACAACTGGGGTTGGGGATACAATATTTGAGGAAAATAATAAATACATACATAGTGGACTGGCAATCAGGAGGGTGGGGGACAACTGGACACCAGGGCAATAATAAATACATACCTGGCAGGGCAATTGGGGGGCATGAGGGACCCCAAGACACCAGGGAAATAATAAATACATACATACTGGGTGGGTGATCAGAGTGGAGGGACCGCTGAATGCCACGGAAATAATAAATACATACTGGGTGGGTGATCAGAGTTGGGGGACCACTGAATGCCAGGAAAGTAATAAATACATATTGGGTGGGTGATCAGCAGGTTAGGGGACTGCTATACACCAGAAATTTAATACTGACATACTGTGTGGGTGATCAGGAGGGATGGGGCCACTAAATGCCAAGGAGTTTATACTGACATGCTGGGCAGGTGACTGGGAGGGCAGTGGGAGAGGTGCATGGGCCAAAATACCATTTAGGGAGGTGGCAAATAGTGAAGCACTAACGATTGTTTACTACCTCTCCAGACCTTCGAATTTATCAGTGTGCCTATATGCAAGCACAGTCAGCTGCTTTGCTTTGGCACATGGGCATATTTAGTGCCTCTTGCAAACAGGTTAATGTCCAGCTAACTGTGCCTTCTAGTTTAACACATAGAGCGAATCCCCTGCACTAATCAGTATTAGCGAGCTGCTAACCCATTTTGTGCACACAATATGCCTTTAAATATCCCAAACACTGAGTTTACATGGAGGTGAAGGAGGAGTGAGTTATGGTAGTACTCCGACAACCTTCAGAAAAAAGTCAAACAGATTTTACTGGACTTAATGAGAAATCCTCTTGTCAGTATCAGTAAAATGGAAGGCAAATAGGCATTATGGTGCGTGATGGTGATACACACAGTACATACCACATAGCAAGTCAGCTAATCAGGATTAGGAAATGGAAGAAGGCACAAATTAGTGAAGTGTGTGCATGGTGCAAGGCTGACAAATACAGTACTGTACAGGCTTCACACGAGTGCTGGCTGAAAGAAGAACACTACAGTGATTAGTGTGTCAAAGCTGAGAGACATGCTGAATTCATGGTGATCACTCCTTTCCACCTTCAGCAAATTGCAAAATGTAATGATCTACCTACAAAAGTAAATTGTCCTTAAACTTACACTCCTTAATTAAACCTTCATTTTCTTCCCTCAGATTCAGTACGCATGCATTGTTGTTGGTACAAGACAGAACAGGCCACATAGGAAGTCAGATCATCACAAGAAAACCAGGCAGGTGGACATGGTGCATGACAGAAACTAGAGGTTCTCAGCATGAAATCGGAGTTGAAGCTCTGTGGCCTCATTGTGAAACAAAAAATCTGTAATCTGAACTAAAATCTGAGCTGTCCTCAGACTGAATTTCAGATCTTGGATATTCTAATCTGACAATCCCATCTGTTTTTAAACAAGTAGTCGAGTAACTGAAAAACACAGATTATTAGATACCCCAAATGACTAATGATTAAATGTAAATTTACCTTTGTCTGTGTAATTTTTCCACTATACTTACCATATGTTAAAATTTCACATTGATGTATCAAAGTGTAACCTCCTCCCCAATTTGGGGGGCTTACCTTGGATGTCTACCTGTGCTCCATTGATGCCCACTGCCTGGCAACCATCCAGTAGGGAAAGTTAAAGCCATACAAAGTATTGCTGTATTGTTGAGCTGCGTGAGTGTGCCATGCTCTCGTGCTGTCCCTTTAAATTATCCAGCAGTGTGTACAGAGTGCATAGCCTGGGCTGGGTCCAAGGACAACGGAATTTGCGACCAGCAAGACAGGGCCCTAATCGATTCCTCTCTACAGTTGCTTGATAGTGCAGAGGGAGCTTTTTGATGTACTGTAAATATTCACTTCTAAATCCTTACTGTTGTTAAATAAACAAGCATTTGTCAATGCCGAATGTTGTCACGCTGGCATTAGCTTTGGTAGTGCAGTGCGGAAACAGATTTTTGGCAGAATGCAAAAAATGACAGCTGTACTATTCATAAGGAGGTGTAAAAAAATGGCAGTGGTGAAAATGTGGCATGTACTGTAAATATTGCAAATTTGTGAAGTTACAAGAGTGCATGGGAAATGCGCAACGCACAACTTGCAACACAGTCATTTGATGGAGTTTCAGCATCAAATTTTCAACATAAGCATTTTAGCACCTCTGCTCATGTACAGCGTCACTGTCATTTCCTCAAACTGTCCCAAAAAGTGATTTTGCACAGCAACCGCGCTATTTTGCACTGGACGTGCGAAAACACATTTCGGGCAGAATGTAAAATGACAGCTGTACTGTTCATCAAGAGATGTTCAAAAGTGCCTATGGTGAAAATCCAGAGTGAAAATATTACAAATGCACAACGTTATGAGCGTTCGTGCAAACTGCGCAACGCATGCTCGTAACACAGTCATTTTATGGAGTATCGTTGCTAAATTTTCAACATAGGCATTTTAGGACCTCTGCTCATGAACAGTGTCACTGTCATTTTCATAATCTGCCCCAAACACTGATTTCCAACAGCAACCATACTATTGTGTGCCGGAAGTGTGGAAACACATTTCGGCCAGGATGTGAAAAATGACACTGTACTGTTCACAAGGAGGTGTAGAAAAATGACAATGTTGAAAATCTGGCATGAAAATATTGCAAATTCACAAAGTTACCAGTGTGTGTAGCAACTGCACAATGCATGCCCGTAAAACAGCCATTTTTTGGATTGTTTCCACCAAATTTGCAACATAGGCTTTTTGAGAGCCCACCTCATGAACACTGCCACTGTCCTTGCATTAATCAGTCCCAAAAGGTGATTCCGTGCAGTGACTGCGAAATTACCTTTCAGGACTGATTAACATCATAACAGTGACAGAATTCATGAAGAGGGGTCCCAAAAACCCCATGTTAAAAATTTGGTGCAAAAATTCAAAAAAATTCCCGAGATATGCATCAAAGTTGAAAAAACCCTATTTATTCCATTATACAGCTTACCGGCATTTCCTCAGTTCGCAGTCGGCTTTGAAGAATGAAGACGTGTTCCTGGTCCACCGAAGATCATCGCGAGGAGCTCCAGAGGTAAGCAAGGGGTGAGGGGAGTGTGGGGAGGCAAGGTGCACAGTGGGTGGGTGCGGGTGGTGGGTAGGGAGACTATGAGGGACCGTTTTCTGTTTACAGGTATTAAAAAAAAAGGCCTCTTGGCCCCCCCTGCAGGAACTGAAAGAAACTCAGACTGCCTAAAAGTGGAGAGAAAGAGACTGTTGCAGCAGTCAGGCTGGAAGTTCAGTTTGAGTCATCGAGAAGGAAGAAACTTATGTGTGAGCTGAAATCACTGTGGGGATCTTCGGCCCACTCTGCCGCCCTGCAAGACCTCAAACTTTCAAAATGCAAAACTGAAAACATAAGTCTTGTTGCCCTGAGTAAGTCCAGAGACTTTGACACCAGAGCAAACGTTTTGCCTGAAGAGAGGGCACATGACAAAACTGTGGGAAGATTTCTTGGTCTAATGACTCTAGTGCCAGTTGGAGCTAGTAAATGTGCCATTTGTCTCTTATCACAGATGGGGTGACCATTTGACAGTTGTTCCTGTTTGCTCCTTAAGTCAGCTTGTGAGCTGCATGTTTAAAGACTTTGTTAATCTGTTCCTAAGCCAACTTCAACTACTGGGCCCATGCCAGAATCGGCCCTAAAAGACTGTTCCCGCACCAGATCCAGCCACTGCACAGTGAGAGACCAGCCTTGGGGAGTTAGCCCCTGCAGAGAATCAAATCACTGGTCATAGCCACCTACAGGGAAAGAGCATGAAGAGAAGTTGAGTTGTGTTGGCCCCGGTCCCCACCAGAATCCTGAGAGATTAGTGGTCAATGGAGTCGCCAACCATTCTATCCCTCTGTCTGGGTGCAGTGAGTTTTTTCTTTTATTTCAGTTTCAGAATTACAACCTTTGAGCCAAAGGCTCTTTTACAAAGGCTCCAAGTAAAAAGATGAGAAACATTACAATACAGAGAACATACAGTTAGAAGATTTGACGGGGAGGCAGTTATAGCGACTCTGAATGGGAAAAGTAGTATCAACCAATGCAGAAACAAATTACAAAACAGGTAGTCATAATTACAAACAGATAATCATACAAAACAGGTAATCATATTTCCAATAATTAGCAGCAGTCAAATTGTCACATTAATAAGTGTAGTTAGTGAGGAAGTAGCAGCCAATGGCAGCTTTGTCAGGGGAGGATGTATAGGGGTAAAAGGGGCTGGTAGGAGGGGTGAGGTGGGAGGTAGCAGCCTGTAATGGTATTGTCAAAGTGGAGTGCTTATGGGCAAGAAGGGTAGTAAGTGGGGATGGAGTATAGGGAGCCAAGTGCAGAGAACCCGGACAGACAAATGCAAGAAGATGGGGGGTAGTGGCCTGGGAAAGGTTTGGTCTATGGGCTTTAAAATATGAGTGGGGGGTGGGGGAAGAGAAGGGGAAGATGGCTGTAGTAAGCCAAGTGCACAGAACACATAGCCAATGATTAAAAGATGCAGTCACAGTGATTGAGGGTAGCCCCTGCAACAGCCAAATAAATGCTTCTGCGTCATCTGATTTGCATTATTAGTTTTCGTTGGTTTCTAACTGTGTTTACAGGCCATCTGGCCTGGGATTACAAATACCTCATTGTCTGCAAGTGTTTTCATCTGTTTAATAACGCCCTTCTTTCCATCAAGGTCCCCAACCAGCTACAACGCCAGCCTACCCACAGCAACATAGAAGTTGATGGCAGATAAGGATCTCAAGGCCCATCCAGTCTGCCCATTTCTTTTTCTACCTTATAAATGTGCCATCGGCCTTTGCTCTGTCAATGGCATATCTAGTCATACTCATCTGTATTGCTCAATTATGCCTATCCCATGCCTGTTTGAAGCCCTGCACTGTATTCATATCCACCACGTCCTGAGATAGTCTGTTCCATGCATCCACTACCCTTTCTGTGAAAAATAACTTCCTCACACTACCCCTTAATCGGCCTCTCTCTTATCTCATGCTGTGTTCTCCTGTCCTGCAATTTTTCTTATATTGAAACATGTTAGACTGTTTCACCTTGTTAATGCCCTTAAGGTGTTTGAATGTTTCGATCATATCACCTCTCTCCCTCCTTTGCTCTAGGGTATACATATTGAGCACCATTAATCTGTCCTCATATGCTTTCTGATGCAGTCCCTGCACCATTTAGGTTGCCCTTCTCTAGACTGCCTCAATTTGGTTAATGTCCTTGTGAAAGTGTGGCCTCCAGTACTGCATGCAATACTCCAGATGGGGCCTAACCAGTGTCTTGTAAAGAGGGATTATTACCTCCCTCTTCCGACTTGTGAAACATCTACTAATACACCCCAACATCCTCCTAGCCTTACCTACTGCTTTAGTGGTCTGCTTGGATGATTTCAGGTCATCGGTGATGAGGATGCCCAAGTCTCTTTCTTCCCTTGTGACTGCCAGCAACTCCCCTCCCAGCCTATAGGTGGCTTCAGGGTTTCTCTTCCTTATGTGCATGATCTTGCACTTCATTGCATTAAACTCCAGTTGCCACTCTTCCAACCATTTTGCTAGTTTATCCAGATCTCTTCTCATTCTGCCCACCCCATCTGAATCATCTACTCTGTTGCAGATCTTGGTGTCATCTGCAAACAGACAAACCTTACCCTCCAGTCCATCTGTAGTGTCACTGATGAAGATATTGAAGAGGACTGGCCCCAGAACTGATCCCTGAGTTACTCCACTTGTGATTTGCATCTCTTCTGACAGTATACCGTTTACTACCACTCTCTGTTCTCTGCCCGTCAGCCAGTTTGCCACCCAGTTGACAAACTTCTGACCCACTCCAAGCCTACCCAGCTTATTAATCAATCTTCTATGTGGAACAGTATCAAAAGCTTTGCTGAAGTCAAGGTAGGCGACATCAACTGCTCCCCCTTGGTCTACCACTCTGGTTACCCAATCAAAGAAATCTATGAGATTAGTTTGACAGGACCTTCCTTTTGTAAACCCTTGCTGTCTTGGATCCTGTGCTCCTATGGAATTCAGGTGTTGCATGATCTTTTCCTTAAGGAGTGCCTCCATAATCTTGCCCACTACTGAGGTAAGACTGACTGGGCTGTAGTTCCCCGCCTCCTCCCTGCTACCACTCTTGTGGAGCGGGATCACATGAGCCCTTCTCCAGTCTTCTGTAGCCTCTCCTGTGCTCAGAGACTCACTAAACAGTTCTGATAATGGATCTGCTAGTTCCACCCTTAGCTCCGTTAGTACCCTGGGATGTATGCCATCAGGTCCCATTGCCTTATCCACCCTGAGCTTATTGAGCTCTTGTAGGACCCTTTCTTTTGTGAAGGGACTAGTGCACACCTCTCTCCCTCCCCCCTGTGTCCATGGTGCTGAATTGTGGGACCTGCCCTACCTTCTCTTCAGTAAATACTGAGCAGAAGTTCACTCTGGGTACTCAGCAGCTGGTTAGACTGATTAATTCAGAGACAAATCAAACGTGCATTATTTATTATCTGCCTAATTATATATTGAAGCAATCGTTAGCCTAAATTCATGCCCCTTCCTTGTTTAAATCCCCCTTAATAAATCTGATTTACTGTTTGATGTCAAGTTGGGTTGTGAGCATATCATTACCCAGTGTTCAGTAACTGAGTCATTCCAAAGGTATTGTGCAAAAGCATTGTTGTTGCAGGAAGCTGTTTTCTCACAGGGGGCACAGGGTATATGTCAGAAGTCCAGACCCTGTTGGTAAGTGTAGTATCCATGAGCATATTATTAGTGCTCTCCACTAATTGTATGTTGACTGCTACATATGGTAATTGTGTTTATGATATAAGGTCACTAGTCAGGGGTGTGGATGAGTATAGCTTCCCAGAGGGCTGTACTCATTTAGCAAGTAGCCCATGTAACCATGACTCTGGGTGGAGGCACCAAAATCTTAGTTCTACTGTTGGTAGGCCAACCAACCACAGTACCCCTAATTTTTGAACCCAGGTCCCTGAACCTGCAGCCAGAGAAGCAGGCAGGGGTAGTAGCCCTTGGTATAATGGCATCAGGGTTACAAAAGTGTATTTACTTATTTTTATTTATTCTTTCATCTGTGGTCTTCCATATTCAGGAGTCAGCACAGTATGATGACTGGTACTGCAAGTCCTCCTTTTAATCTGGAATCTTTATTTGGCTGTTCTTTCTCCATAGTCATACTGCATAAACAAATTGTGTTAATTGGAATCATTGCTGTGTATGAGGACTAATAGAACTTTATACTTATTCAATATTTCTTTTGTAGCATAGCATTTTCTTGCATAATGTCACTCGCATAAGTCACAAATGAATTCAAGTATACTGAGTACACTGCCTAAAACATAAAAAATTATGTTCTAGGGTATGGAAGATGAGATTTGACAATAGAAGTTCCAACTCAAGAGTGTTAAACAAGATAGTAGCAATTAATTATCATTCATAATGATGTATTATTTGCTTTCCAGTAAAGAATGAGGGTTGTTTTTATACTGCTTCTTTTCTTTACTTTTTTTAAGTGTTATAATTTATTTTGATGTTGATGACTATTCTTATTATAAATGTTTGTCTACTGAGTCCTGTTCAGTTAGTAAGAAAACATAAACAATGATGAAGAGACTATAGAGTTTGTGTAGATTTGATTAACAATACATGTTTTCAAGTAACATAGCATTGATGAAGAAATGTGTCAGTGTCTAATTGTGTCCCTTTTGGGGGGGGTGGTAACACACAGAACAACAATGAGCAATGAAAACGCTGAACCTGTTTATTTGGGGGGTGGGACACAATGTCTCCATTCCCATTCTGCCTAAAAGAAAAGAAAGAACCCATACCAAATGAAGTGCAATGTCAACATACAGGTATTCATCTGACAGACCATCTTGTCATGACCTGTCATTTAGTACAGTACCACATGGGTGGTTCTGAGTGAGCAATATCAAGATCATAAGCACAAAGGGACAAGCACTACCCCCACAGGGCTTCCAGGATTCAGCAGCAGGTTGCAGGAGCAGCTGTCTTGTCCAACCCTCCTCTCAATCAATCAGTACATGAAGCACAGTACAGACGGTGGGACCACAGATAGGCTTTCAACCACAACACCTCTTTTGCACCTCATCAGTCAGCCCAGCACCAAGAGATCATTGCCAGCCTTGTGGCAGGATATACCATCTTGCCTTGCTAGGTGTTTGCAAGCCCGTTGTTTGTAAGGCTCCACCAGATCAATTGTTAACCTCACTGGGCTTTTAGGACTCAGCAGTAGGCTGCAGGAGCAGCTGTCTCATCCAATCCATCTCTCTACCAATCTGCACCTGAAGCGCATTCCTGAGGGCAGGACCACAGAACAACTGTCAGCTGCAACACTACTTTTACTCCCTATCATTCAGGCCAGTACCATGGGATCATCGCCAGGCTCATGGCCAGAGCCACCATCTTGTCTAACCAGGGTTTCATGAGCCCTTTGTTTGTTGGCCTTCACCAGGACAATCGTTAGCCCCACTGGGCTTCTGGGACTCAGCAGCAGGCAGAAGGACCAGCTGTCTTGCCTAGTCCTCCTCTCAATCAAGTGGTGCATAAAGAATACTCTTGAGTACGAGACCACAGACCAGCTTTCAGCTGCAACATTACTTTCACTCTCCATCAGTTGGGCCAGCATCAAGGGACTGTTGCCAGCCTCATGGCCAGAGCCACCATCTTGCCTCACCATGGTCTCATAAATCCTTTGTTTTTAGGGTTCCCCAAGACAATTACTAGCCGCAATGGCTTCCAGAAGTCAGCAGTAGGCTGCAGGAGCAGCTGTCTTACCCATGATTCCTTTCTTCCAATTGACCCATGAAGCACACTCCAGAGGACAGGACAAGTGACTGGCTTTAAGGCACAACATGGCTTTTGCTCCCCATCAGTCAGGCCAGCACTATGGGATCATTGCCAGGCTCATGTCCAGAGTCACCACCATGCCTCACCAGGGGTTAATGAGCCCTTTGTTTGTAGGGCTCCTCCAGGACAGTTGCTAGCCCCACTGGGCTTTCAGGACTCATCAACAGGCTACAATACCAGCTGTCTCACCCACCCTCCTCAGCTAGTCTGCACATGAAGCACGCTCCAGAGGGTAGGATCACAGGCTGGCTTTCAATCATAACATCACTTTTGCTCCCTGTTAGTCAGGCCAGCACCAGAGCATCCATGCCAGCCTCATGGCCAGAGCCCCATCTTGCCTCACCAGGAGTTCATGAGCCCTTTATCTGTAGATCTCCCACAGGATAATTGCTGTCCTCACGGGGCTTCCAGGACTCAGCAGCAGGCTGCAGAACCAGTAGTCTCACCCACCCTCCTCTCAACCAGTCGGAGCATGAAGCACACATCTGAGGACAGGACCACACCCCTTCTTAAGGCTGCCTACCCCAGTGGTTGCAGCATGCAGTGATCCCTCCCAACATGTATAGCACAGCAGGACTGGGAGCCCACAAGGGGAGTCACATTCTGCAAATAAGACTTTGTATCTCATGGAAAGTAACCTGTAAAATGTCCAACTTTTAGTTTATGTTTTTATTGAACTCTGTTGACCAGGTAGGCCCACTGAGACTAAGAGCCCTTTTTCAGGAGCAACCCGGAATTAAATGTAAGCACCACATAGTAAAAACAAAACAGAATATAATAAGCAGTACAAGCTATGACAACACCAATATAAACATAGGGTCACATGATTAAAAAAGCATTGAAACATATTCAGCTAGGGGCGGACTTTGACGGCATGGGAAGGATTCTTAAAGGGTGCTTGGATGAGATAAGGCCAGACATGGATGCTGGTAGCTTGTGGGAGACCATTAAGAAGGGGGTGCAGGAGGCTTTGAGGGCCTCCACAAAGGTAAGGCACAAGCACTGTAGGGTCAGTAAGCCGTGTTGGTGGACCTGGGAGGTGCAGGAGGTGGTGAGGGAGAAAAAGGCTGCCTATGCACACTTAAAGCGCTCAAGGGGGGCTAGAGAGAGGGGAGAGTATGATTTCCTGGCTAAGAGGGTCATCAGGGTGGTAAGGGGGGCCAAGGCAAAGAAGGAGCTTAACCTGGCCAGGGATATCCACAGGGGTGGAAAGGGGTTCTATAGATACATAGGGGAGAAAAGAAA
Source organism: Neoceratodus forsteri (assembly GCA_016271365.2). Taxonomy (NCBI): domain Eukaryota; kingdom Metazoa; phylum Chordata; order Ceratodontiformes; family Ceratodontidae; genus Neoceratodus; species Neoceratodus forsteri. Next base: position 873,851,987 of record CM057453.1, on the reverse strand, counting down.
AGTAAGGGCACAGATCAGCAGGATTAGAACGGGGTTGGGGGGTGGGTGCAGGAAGCTGGGGAACAAGCAGAAGTGCTAAATGAGTACTTTGCATCTGTCTTTACCAGGGGAGGTGGGGGATCTTTCCAACCCGATGGGAGTGTACAGGAGCCCACTGAACCAGGAGGTCAGTTGGAGACTGAAGGACTGGATGAGACTACAGCAGGGGATGGGTTATATCTAGAAGGGGAGGAGAGGATGCATGAGGAGGGGGATGGGAGTGTGAAATCACTGTGAATAGGGTGAGAGAGGCCCTCTGGTTGCTAAAGAGTGAGAAGGCGCCAGGGCCAGATGGGCTGCATCCAAGAGTGCTGAAGGAACTGGTGGATGTGCTGGCAGCTCCACTGGCCTCACTCTTCAACATCTCCCTGATGACAGGGTGGGTCCCTCAAGATTGGAAGGTGGCTCATGTGGTGCCTATCCACAAGGGGTGTCCAGAGAGGAGATGGGGAATTATAGGACCGTTAGCCTAACATCTGTGGTAGGCAAGGTTATGGAGGGCATTATCAAGGAGAGGCTGGGGGGGCAGCTGGAAAGGTTGGGGCACCTGGATGACAGGCAGTATGATTTTGTTCCGGGGAGGTCATGCCAGACTAACCTGGTGGAGTTTTATGACTGGGTGATGAGTGCCCTGGACCTACATAGGCCAGTGGACGTCCTCTATCTGGATTTCAGTAAGGTGTTCAATTCGGTACCCCACAATGGCCTGCTAACAAAGCTGGGGTGGGGGGATGGGGTGGGGGGCAGTTGCTCAGGTGGGTGGAAAACTGGCTCACGGGACGAATACAGTGAGTAGTGGTTGGAGGGATAGTCTCCTCCCCCAGGGAGGGTCATCAGTAGGGTTCCCCAGGGTTCGGTCCTGGGGCCACTCCTTTTCTATTCCTATGTCTCAGACATAGGGTGGGGTGTTAGGAGTAGGTTGAATCTCATTGCAGATGACTCAAAACTGGGAGCACTGGCAGACGGGCAGGAGGGGAGAGAGGTCCTGCAGGGGGATCTGGATACCCTAGAGGTGGGCAAGGAAGTAAGGGTTGAAGTTCAATGCAGGGAAATGTAGGGTGCTGCATCTGGGGGTCAGAAACCCGGGACATGCATACACCCTGGGGGGGAGACCACACTGCAAGTCACATTGGGCTAGAGGGACTTAGGGATAGTGGTGGACAGCAAAATAAATAACACAGAGAATTGTCGAAGAGCTGCAGTAAACGCAAATAGGATACTGGCCTGCACAACCAGGGGATTACCTCCAGGAGGAGGGAGGTGATCCTCCATCTATATGATGCCCTGGTTAGGCCACATCTTGAGTACTGTGTGCAGTTCTGGTGACCACATCTTAAGAGGGACATAGCGCTGCTGGAGAGGGTCCAGAGGAGGATGACCAGGATGATTCAGGGCATGGAGGGTAGGACCTATGGGGGTGACTGGATGAACTCAATATGTATGCATTGGAAGAGAGGAGGGACAGAGGGGGCATGATAAAGACTTTCAGGTATGTAAAGAGAATAAAAAAGGGCAGAGCCAGGGAAGTATCTAGGCTTAAGAAGGGGGGAACTACCAGAGGGCATGAGTGGAAGCTGGAAGGGGGGAAGTACAGGGGGGCAGCGCAGGAGACACTTCTTCACAGAGATGGTGGTGGAACCATGCAACACAATGCCCAGGAGACTGGTGGAAGAGAGCACAGTAGAAGGATTCAAGAAGTGTTGGGGCAGGTACGGGGAAGCTGAGGCCAGGGAGGGCCACCTCTGGGGCTGGGGGGGGTGGAGGAGTGAGCTCCCTGTAGGGGGTTAGCTTCTGAGCAGACACGATAGACCATGGGGCCTATTCTGCTGGCTTTTACTATGATACTATGATAGGGGCTGCTGCTATAGGAGCTTTGGCTCAAGTTTGTCATGGCCAGCTGAGCCTTTGGCCCTTAATCACTTTAGGAGGGACAGCACCTCCCACATGGAAATGGATCTCTGGGTATTGACATTCATTTAATGCCTGATCAGGGGGAGAGGTGAGGGATCCCAAAGGAGGGGAGTCTGAATCTGTCTAGCTCCATAAAACAGTTATTAAAGGCATTAGCAGTAGCCATAGGGTCTTGGTATGTCTTACCATCAGCCGCAATATCACATTCCCCTGAGCTGGGGTGACCTTTTAGGAGCACATTAATTTGTGCCCAAAACTGCTTGGTATCAGATATGTTTTTGTTCTGCAGGTGCCATAGGTACAATATTTCTTTTTCAGCAGTTTTCAGGTCCCTTATACAGGCATTTCTGAGTTCCCTGTATATGTTCCAATTAGATGTGAGACCTGAGTTTTTAAAGATCCCCCAAGCCTTATCTCTAGTCTTCACAGACTTCCTAAGGGTGTGGTCTAGCCACTTTGATTGCTGGCATTTAACCCTCAGCTGCTTAAATGGGGCATGGACGTTGGCAAGAGAAACAAAGTTACTCACAAAGAAACGTAGGGCAGAATCCACATTAGGAGGGACTCTAATTGTGGCCCATTGGATGGCAAATAAGGTAGACATAAATGTAGATAATAATAATGGTACTAATAGAGGGAAGACACAAGGACACAAATAGACAATGCCTTTCAGGTAGCGTAAGTGCAGTATACAAATATATGCGGTGCTATATCAAGACACCAAAAACAAAATTGCAAAACACAATAACAGAGCATGAAAATCAGTGCCAACAAAAATAGCGAGGAACAACAATAGCAAGCAGTCAAAACTGCAAAATCCCAAAAAAACAACAACAACAACACTGGCACAAGGAGAACCGCTCGGAGGAGGAGTCAGAAGGCGATGCAGATTAATTATTCTCACTCCGGGACACACAGCTCAAGGAGAGGGACAAAGTTGGGAGGGGGCAGATTAATTATTCTCACTGAGGGGGACTCAACTCTGGGAGGGGGACAAAGTCAGGAGGGGGACAGATTAATTATTCTCACTCCGAGGGGGACACGACTCAGGGAGGGGGACAAAGTGGGAGGCGGAAATTTGCTATCATAACTCCAGCAGTGTGGCAGGCAAAGGGGGGGTGATGGCAACCCCCCAAAAAAGGAACACAACAAACAGACTCGAACCCAGGTCAGTTGGACATACCAATGCCATTCACAACTTGTCACTCTAACCTCTAAGCTACACTGCCAGGATGGTGAAATAATGCACAGTCATGAACTTAGTGCTCAGCCTCTCTGACGGATACTAGCTACACCGCTGAGATAACCATACGCTGTAATGACCACTTCGCCAATAATTTATTCAAGGTTTTTCATTCACTGTCATTTGTTCACTGTTATTCATTCGCTCTTTTAACAGGACACTAGTGTGTGCCACTCCATGCAGGGTGCTTACAATATAGTTGTAACCTAGTAGTATAACCTGTCACTGTCCTGTAAGCTAATTATACTTAGCCCTCATCCTGAGCAGCACCTTGACTCCACTTAATTATACTCATCTTTGTGCCTCTTTAAAGTGGTGCATTGTGTGTGTTATTTTAGTCAAATTGTCATATAAGTTATTTAATTTTGTTGTAAATAAGCTATATACTAAAAGTGCATAGTGATTCTTCATTGTTTCTTTATATTACACAGTTGTCTTACTAGAAATTTGCCTCGTGGTTAACCTGTTCTCCTCAGGGTGCCCAAGAGGTGTGTTGCTTTGTAACCTTACTTTGCTGAGCTCTGCACGTTTTCCTTAGCGGTGCAAGGTGTCTCATCTGTTCACTTCCACGCATGTATTTAGCTCCCTTTATGCTTCTCTTTGCCTTGCCCCTGTTCCTCCCACTCTCCCCTCCCTCTTCTACTCCGTTGTGTCTTCTATAATGCCATTCCTGTCTTAGTCCCCCCTCTCTATCCAACAGGCCTCCTCTCCTCCCTCTCTTAACTGCAAAGTCCTCCATAATGTCCTCTCTCCTTTCACCGCTCCCCCTCCCTACCTCCTCCTGCTAATGCAAGTCTTTCTCCACTCTGCTACTCTTTACCTTGCTGCATCTTCTTTTTGGCCTTAATGACAGAAGCCTCCTTCCTAAATTTAAATCTGATTGGGGTGTGGTTCTTTCAGCAGCTTCTGGGCATTCTCTGTGTCACTGAATCCTGACTCACTACTAAAATCTGACAGTGATGTCACTGTTGCTAACTACAGCCTCCACAGACAGGACCATGTCAAGTGTGGAGGTGGGAATGGTGCTCTACATCTGTCCGAGAATCACCTGTGATGTATTCAGCAGCAGGATGGTCCAGTCTTTTCATGCATTACTAATGGCTAGGCTCTCCTTTCTCTCCTCCATTCCTATTTTTGTCTGTGATGTGTATCCCTTCCCAAAGCCTCTCCATCTGTCCTGCTTGAAGCTATTATTTCCCTGGCCTGTCCCTCCTCTCCTGGTGAACTGATTGTACTAAGGAAGTTCAATATTAATTGGATCTCCCCATCTGCTAAACCAATAGTCTATTAAACTTCCCCAGCTCATAGCTGAACAGGCTAGTCTTAATCTGCACTCCACCAAACATTTATTTCTTGACTGGGTCTTCTCCTCCCATCCACACCATATTATTATTGCTGGTGCTTTACCTGATGCTTTCAGTGACCACAGAATGATCTACTGTGTCAGGAAAACACTGCTCCCCTTCCCCCCACCCACAAATTTACCTGGTCAAGCTCACTTAGGTCTCTTAATCTGGACTGCATCCTCCTTGACCTTTCCTCCACTGACTGGTCCTTTCTACCTACTGCCACTGGCATTGATGAGGCACTTTCCTTGTTCCACTTAAAATTCATTAATGTTAGGGACAAACACCCCTTCCTTAAAAAGTCCCATGTAAGAGAGTCTCGCCTCCCCTGGGTCTCAGCCAACTTCAATGATCTATGCAGGGCATGTGGCACTGCCTCGTCTCACTTCAAATTGTCGGATTCCTCTACAGACCTCCTAAACTACAGTATAAGAGACTTCAAAATGTCTGCACCATGTCTGCCAGGGCAGCTAAATATGATTAATTTGTCTCCAAGCTCCAGAAAAATCTTAAGTCCCCTGCTAAATTTTGGAAAGTGATCCACTCCCTTACTGAACTTCCCTCCGACTCCTATTCCTCCTCCCAAGTCAGTACTATAGTATGGTTCACCTATCTCTGACAACTCCCAGTTGCCTCCTAATTTAATAAATACTAGATAACCTATGCCCTCCTGCATCTTCCTCAGTCCTCTGCTTCTTCTCTCTGTCTCCTAAGTCACTCTGCTCTCAACCTTCACATGGTTTCTATTTCTCCTTCTCTTGTATTTCACCTAGGGAGATCTTGCCAACTCTGCTGTCTCAACTTCTGTAATGGTCTGAACCTGCAAGGGCTGTGCCACAAAATTACTTCATCTATCTTCCACTGCTACTGCTAGCTCTCTCACTCACCTTCTTAACTTCTCTTTTAAACTCTTCTCTGTACCTCAGTCCTGGAAGATAGCCAAGAGTCTCCCTCTTCACAAAGGGGCCTATTCCACCTTGCCTGGTAATCTGCAGCCTAACTCACTCTTCCCAAGCTCCAAGAGAAGCTGATTGTCACTCAACTATTGGACATCTTCCACTTCTCCAACTTCCTCTAACCATTCCAGTATGGCTTCTGCAAAAACATTCCACCATTTCCTCCCTGTTATGGGTCACTAAGGCTATCCTTAAGGGTATGGATCAGGGGCACATCACCACTGCTACCTTCGTTAACCTAGCCAAGGTATTTAACACAGTAACAAATCCAAAATTAGCAACTCAACCCATGCACTTTCACAAACTTTTTAAATTGCTTTTCTTATTGGGGTGCTACCTGTCATGGCATGTATAAGTTAAAACAAAAGACTCAGTGCACACCCCCCAAAAAAACAAATTAATTGGAAAATCATTAAATAATGACAATGTGCTTTCTGCCTCAAATGGTTACTTACTTATTCCATCCCAGTGGAGAGTGTGGGACTCTTAGTTTTTCATATCAGAGTGCTGATGCGAAAATAAGTTCAGCCACCAGTCAACAAAGATGGATCTCCCATTGGACGAGGCCCTATTCTAACATACAATTGCTAGAGTTGACATCCTTTTAAAATATGGCATGCTGTTTTATTGACTCACTTTAAAAATGGTGCAGCACCCAGCCAATTTACCGGTGACAGGTGGGGAGCCAGCTAATGAAGACAGCCATATATCTCTCGAGTCCTAAGTAGAAATAAATACAGAACTAGCCACTCAACCCAGGCACATTCTCAAACTTTAAATTCCTTTTCTCATTGTGGTGCAGCCGGTCATAGCATACAAAAGTTAAAAGACCCAGTGCACACCCTCCTCCCCAAAAACTGGCAAAGATTTTGAGTGCCTGGAAAAACAACAGATGTAAAACAGACTAATTTCTTTAGTTGCAATGCTACATCTTTTCGCCACTATCCAACCCCTGTTTTTCTTTGTCATCATTCCCCCTTCATCTCCCTTTCTCTAGCCCACACGTTGACCTTTCTTACTGAGTTTTACTAATTATACATAAATACATGATATTGCACATTTTGCACAATGATGGATTATGGCATCCTAATGTTGTTATAGTTGCACTCTGTAATGTGGTTTTCAAACTATTTATGCGCTGTCACGCTAAATATGTCTGTATAAATGAGACTGAAAAAGCACACACGTGTGAAATGTCAGAGGTGGAGGTGGCTTTAGCTCTGTATACTGTGGTTATAATATTATTAAAAAGCAAGTAAAACTCTTTTTTTCACACTGATTATCCTGTTTGGGTGTGTTATTCTTTTAAACCCTTTCCTGACTACAGGTTGCTGAGCTTTCTTTTGCCTGTAATGTTGTTTAATGCCATGGCACCATAAACTGTGCTATGAATAGCCTTACTTTCTGGACACACTTTTTATGTTGCTTGCACGCGTGTGCAAGAAACATAGTGCCATCATCGGAGTTTTTGGAGGTGTGTCACCTCCTCCTCCAATTCAGTCAGTGTGCTGGCAGGCGCGGCCCCTGTAAGCCAATGCATTTTGGAGCTGTCTATGACACACTCAAAATGCAGTAGCACTTCCCCCAGTTGAAAGGGAGCTACGCTTCCAGTGAGCACCGATAAGCTATGGGTTGCTGCGTCTTTGTAACTCCCCACAGGCTACACGCAATCGCACCCCGCCTGCACTGTATAGCCGACGGGTGCCCAATCCCCATCCGCTGAGCTGTGTCCCCCCAGTAGTAGGTGCCCGCTGGGAGCCCACCCAGCGTGGCAAGCTGATCCTTGGCCGACGGGGTGCCCAATCCCCGCCGGCTGAATGCCCCCCGCCCTTGTGCCACGCCTGGGAGCCCACCCCAGCCTGGCAACAAAATGCCATGGCCGACGGGTGCTCAACTCCATCGGCTGAACGCCTCCCAATGCCCTTGTGCCATGCTGGAGCCCACCTAGTGTGCAAAGCGTCCCACGTAGTCATTTTTTTTTAAACCTGTAAGCAGCAGTCCCGCCGTAGCTTTCCAACCCCACAACCCTCACCCACCCTGCGCACCCAGCCTCCTCCACCCCCTCACCCCATACTTACCTCCAGACTCCGGTAGCGATGATCTTGGTGGACGGGAACACGTCTGCACTCTTCAAAGCCGACCGCGAACTGAGAAATGCGGTAAGCTGTATAATGGGCTAGATAGGGGTTTCAACTGTTGCATATCTCAGGCATTTTGGGAATTTTTTGCAAATTTTCAACATAGGGTTTTGGGACCCCTTCTCATGAATGATGTCACTGTCATGGCGTTATTTGGGCCCGAAGGGTGATTTCGCGCAATGACTGCGCAGTGACTGTGAAATCACCCTTTGGGCCCAAATACCACCATGACAGTGACATTATTCATGAGAAGGGGTCCCAAAAACCCCATGTTGAAAATTTGGTGCCAAAATTCCAAAAAATGACTGTTTTATGAGCGTGCGTTGCGCAGTTCCTACGCAGGCTCGTAAGTTCGCGAAATTTCAATATTTTCACTCCAGATTTTCAACATTGCCATTTTACCACACCTTCTTATGAGTAGTACAGCTGTCATTTTTCACATCTCACCCAAAATGTGTTTCTGCCCATGTAGCGCAGAATGGTGCAGTTGGTGTGCGAAATCAATGTACGGAACAAATTAAGAAAATCACAGTGACACTGTTCATGAGCAGAGGTCTTAAAATGGCTATGTTGAAAATTTGGTGAAAAAATTCCTAAAAATGACTGTTTTACGAGCATGCGTTGTGCAGTTCCTACGCACGCTCGTAAGGTCGTGAATTTTCAATATTTTCACTCCAGATTTCCAACATTGCCATTTTGCCACAGCTTCTTATAAATAGTACAGCTGTCATTTTTCACATCTCACCCAAAATGTGTTTCCGCCCATGTAGCGTACAATGGCGCAGTCGGTGTGCGAAATCAATGTACGGGATAAATTAAGAAAATCACAGTGACACTGTTCATGAGCAAAGGTCTTAAAATGACTATGTTGAAAATTTGGTGAAAAAATTCCAAAAATGACTGTTTCTGACGTCGTTGTACAGTTCCTCACTCATTCGTAAGTTGCAATTTTCAATATTTTCACTCCAGATTTTCAACATTGCCATTTTACCACACCTTCTTATGAGTAGTACAGCTGTCATTTTTCACATCTCACCCAAAATGTGTTTCCGCCCATGTAGCGCACAATGGCGCAGTTGGTGTGCGAAATCAATGTACGGGACAAATTAAGAAAATCACAGTGACACTGTTCATGAGCAGAGGTCTTAAAATGGCTATGTTGAAAATTTGGTGAAAAAATTCCCTTCAGATGTTCTGCAATATTACTAATGGAGACATTGAACAGAACTGGCCCCAGGACCGATTCCTGCAGCACCCCACTGGTCGCCCCCTCTCCCTAGACTGCATACCATTTACCACCACTCTCTGCCTCCTGTCTGTTAGCCAGTTTCTAACCCAGTTTACCACCCTTTCCCCCATGTCCAGCCTACCCAGCTAGTTTATCAGCCTCCTATATGGGATGGTGTCAAAGGCTTTGCTGAAATCAAGGTAAGCGCTGTCCGCTGCCCCACCCTGATTCACTTCCTTTGTCACCCAGTCAAATAAATCAACCAGATTTATCTGACATGATGTCCCCACTGTGATCCATGTTGTCTATGGTCCTGGGTTCGATGGCATCTAGATGCCCCACTATCCTTTCTTTAAGCAATGTCTCCATGATCTTCCCCACTACTGAGGTGAGGCTGAATGGCCTATTGTTCCCTGCCTCCTCCCTGCTGCCGGACTTGTGTAGAGGGACCACATGTGCCCTCCTCCAATTCATGTTGAATGACTCAGTGAACATGGCTGCCAGAGGTACTGCTATCTCCCTTCGCAGTTCTGTTAATATCCTTGGGCGTATGCCATCTGGTTCCATCGCTTTGTCTACCTTCAATTTAGTGAGCTCCTGCAGGACTTTTTTGTCCACCTCTTCACCCCCTTGGCAACTGCTGTACTGCTGTGGCCCTTGCCCCTCCCACTCTTCTGTGAATACTGAACGGAAAGACACAGTGAATGTCTTGGGAGGAAGGCATGAAACTGTCACTTCCAAATACCTAAACAGCACATACAAGCAAGCAACATTCGGCATTGACAAATGCTTGTTTCCATGCCTTTTGCCTCTAATGTCCCCTCCTGTAGAGTACCAATACTTCCTCTCTTCACAATAACTTCACTCTCCATCCTGTTTCCCACTGGCTAGTGTTCTGTACATCTTTCCTCTCTAAGTGCAAGTTCTCTTCTCTTCCTCATTACCTCTCCACTCTCCTGTCCTCTGTCCTGTCTGCCTCCTACTCACTTCGCTCTAGGGACTCTCACATCTTCTTGATTCCCCTCTCCAAATATGCTGCTGGGGAAACTGCTTTCTCCTTCCATCTTCTCTTCATGTGGAACAACACCACCACCACCACTTATCGCCTTCCTATCAATCAGTCAAACACCAGGTTAAACATCTTTTTGCTGCCTCCTGCTCCTGCCCTGGTCCTGGCTCAGCTGTACTGAGTTTCTGCTTCTAGTATCTGATGCTCCCCTTGTGCTATTTTTCTCGCATTGCACACCTTTGTTGGTATAGCTATATTTTCCTGCACCCATTTCTGCCTGTACCTTTCCTGATGGACATACAGTACTCCCAATACAATATTACTATATGCAATACAGTGATTGTATCATTGTCATTTTATATACTATTATTCCTGTACCCCAACCCCTACCCACCCCACATACACACCCTTCCGGTTGCAGCTGGAAATGAACCTTGACTCAGTGTGCCTTTCCTGATTACCAACTTCCAATAAATAATTAAACACACAAAGGAGGCTGAGAACTAGTCAAATCAACAAGTGACCCATTAATCTGAAAACAAAGAGAAGGGCTGCTGTTGGGCATGCTGTGCTCCAGGTAGCACAGATAACTCTGAAGCAAAGAAAACTGGGCACCAGCCACATAAAGACACCCACGATTGGTTAGACAATTAAAAGCTCCTTTATTGTACAGGGAGCACGGTGTGCAGTGAACTGTGTATGTACACCCGCTGGAGGAGCCCCCACCAACACCTAACATTGCTGCAGGAAACAAAGCAGTTTCAATGGTAGTTAATCCGTTTTGCCATGCAGGAATCTGTGACAGTGCATTGTATCCTGGCAGGTAAATGTAAAGCTTTCTGGGTAAGCTTTTGCTTAAATATTGGTGTCTTGCAATGTCTTGTTATATTTTTTTAATTGGGTTTTCTCTCTCTTTTTTCCTCATGTTATGTGTGACTCTATTAAGGGCACATCATTCTGCAGGCTGAATAGACTGATGTGATATTACAAGAAAGGGCCCAATCTGAGGAAATGTTAGCCAACTCAGTTGAGAAAGGGGATAAAAACTTTTATAGGTACATTATAGGTACATTAGGGAGCAAAGAAAGACCAGCGGAGTGATAGTGAGTCTTAATAAAGGGAAGGGGGTGTGGGCAGAGGGTGACAGTGAAAAATACTTCTGCTCATTATTCACAAAAGAAGAGGAGGGCGAGGTACCTAAACCAAACAACAGAAGCACTCTGGATAGCACTCTATATACCAGTTCATTCACAAAAGAACGGGTCCTGAAAGAACTCCTGAAACTGAAAGTGGACCAAGCAATGGGGCCTGAAGGAATTCACCCCAGAATTTTAAAAGAACTAAAGGGAGAACTAGTGACACCACTAACTACCCTTTTCAACAAATCTTGGGAGGATGTTGTGGTACCCGAGGACTGGAAGAGGGTGGATGTGATTCCCCTCTACAAAAGTGGGAGCAAGGCAAAGGAAGGAAACTACAGACCTGTTAGTTTGACCTCAGTGGTAGGGAAAATGATGGACTCACTTCTGAAAGAAAGAATTGTTGAGTACCAAGAAGCCAGCGGGGCACAGGACCCAAGGCAGCATGGATTCAAAGCTGGAAGGTCATGTCTGACGAATCTAATAGATTTCTTTGACTGGGTGACCAAAGTAGTAGACCAGGGAGGAGCTGTGGACATGGCCTACCAAGACTTTAGCAAGGCATTTGACACAGTCCCACATAAAAGATTAATAAACAAGTTAGTCAGCCTGGGAGTGGGTGCCAGGGTGGTAGTCTGGGTACATAATTGGCTGCACAACAGACACATGGGTAATAGTAAATGAAGTCCACTCCGAAGAAAGGGGGGGGGTTACCAATGGGGTACTGCTGGGTTCAGTACTGGGACCAGTCCTCTTTAATGTTTTTATAGGTAACATTGCGGGAGGACTGGAAGGATAAATATGCCTCTTTGCAGATGACACAAATATCTGCAACAGAGTCGACACACAAGGGGGTGTGGAAAGGATGAGAAGGGACTGGGTAAGGTTCGAGGAATTGTCAAAAGTATGGCAGCTTAGATTCAATGCAAAGAAGTGTAAAGTAATTCACCTGGGAAACAAAATCCCAGGGGAAGAATGCACAATGGGGGGGGGTACTAACAATAGCAAAAATGGAAAGGGACCTGGAGGTAGTCATATCAAATGACCTAAAGGTAGACAAGCGACGTGAGAAGGCAGTAAGGAGGGCTGGGGGGATATTGGGATGCATAGGGAGAGGCATCACCAGTAGAAGCAGAAAGTTGTTATCCCTCTGCACAGACAGTTGGTGAGACCCCATCTGGAGTACTATGTGTAGTTCTGGAGACTGCATCTCTGCAAGAATGTAGACAGGATGGAGGTAGTCCAAAGGAGGACAACCAAAATGGTACAGGATCTGCACCAGAAGCCATACAAAGAGAGACTAAAGGAGCTTAATATGTATACCTTCGAGGAAAGGGGGGAGACATGATAGAAACTTTCAAGTACCTCAAGGGAATCAACACAGCCCAAGAGGGTAGCATCTTTCAGAAAAAAGAGATGTGCAAGAACAAGAGGGCACAATTTGAAGATAGAGGAAGGACAGCTCAGGGGCAACATGAGGAAGTATTTTTTTCACAAAAGGGTGGTGGATGCAGCCTTCCTGAGGAGGTTGCAGGGTCAAAAACAGCAGGGACTTCAAGAATGCATGGGACAGATATAAGGCAGTTCTAGTGGTGGGGGTAGGAGGAAGTAGGCTGTTGATTGACTAGGATCTGCAGCTTATCCAATACATAGGGAAATGGGCATACTGGGTGGGCCAAGCGGTCCTTATCTGCCATCCAAGTCTATGTTTCTATGTAAGGGCTCTCTATTTGAGAAGACTAGCATCATTTTTGCACCACTTATATACTGTGGTTAGTAATAATTATTGGATCTATTTATATCTTTTATATTGACCCATATATATCAGGAAGTGTAGAACACATAGTTCTTATCTATATTATAGTGGTGTGGTAGTGCCACTATAGTTAGAGTTGATTGAGTAGGCAGTGTAGTGTTAAACTCCAATTTTTGCACTTCAATAACTTCACAACTGTTCAATGCATTTGCATGAAATTTTGCATGCGCGGTCTCATGGGTAGATCTGTGGATGTGCCAAGATTCATTCCAGATAGATGTGCAGATTCCGAGTTCTGGATAGTGCAAAATGTAAATTTTGGGGCGTATTTTCCCTGTTGGTTTTGCTGTGTTTTCATTCAAGCTTGCTAGTGCCCAGATGGTTTGGAATTTTGGTCTGAAATTTTCTGGGTAGAAAGGAGCTGGCCCACAGATGTGCTTTTTGCTTGCTGGTGAAAAAATATTAATCCATTCCAAATTATTTAATTTTGGAATTTTGAAAAATTTGTTCTGAGCATGCTTAGTAAGCGCTTCAAAATAGCTGTATGAAATGAAAAAACAATCCTTTTTCGTATTGACGTCATCTTTTTTCATGTGGGGAAAATCCTTTTTCATTTGCCACCATCTTGTTTTCAATTTTTGCCTACAAATAAAAATTTCAAAAGCCACAAAAATGACCCTCTGGACAGTGATCAATACAAGTATCTTGCTTAGCATAGGATCATAGAAGATTACAAGTCAGACAGTGTTAGCCATAGTGACTAGATAGTACTAAACCTGTACCATCAAACCCTGATTGTTCAAGAATGTGTCTAACAAATTCTTAAATTGCTTTATATTTTGGCTGTATGCAACCTCCTTAGGTAGTCACTTCCATGTAGAGACTACTCATTGATTAATCTATGCCCCACATGTGTTTCTCCTATAATGTTCTCCTTTTAAACTCAGTCAGGACCCCGTTAGCTGGATTCTGCACTTAACTGTTGGAGAAATGCCCTTGAGATGTGTTTTCTTTTAAAACTTCTACATCCTTTTTTGTGACTTGCTTCTTTTTCGTCCATATGAAAAAGGATTGCCACATATGTGAAAAAAACTGTGATTGTTCTCCCTGGTGTCTAGTGGTGCCCCCCCCCACCCTCCTATAACATTCCTGAAATTGTTTTATTTTTCCCTGGTGTCTAGTAGTCCCACACCCCTATCGCGTTCCCATAATTATTTTGTTTTCCTGGTGTGCAGTGGTGCCCCCCACCCCTCCAATCACTGTCCCTGTATTGTTGCAGGTTCCCTGGTGTCTAGTGGCACCCCCCCACCCCTCTGATCGCTGCCCCCATATGTTTTTCATTTGTCCCTGGTGCCTAACGGCACCCATAACCCTCCATTTGCTGGCTGTGTGTTGTTGCATGTTCCCTGGTGTCTAGTGGCACCCCCACCCTCCGACTGCCATCCCTGTATTTTTTAAATCGTTCCTTGGTGTCTAGTGGCACTTCCATCCTCTGATTCCCATCCCCATATATTTTTTAAAATTTTCCCTGGTGTCTAGTGGTGCTGCCACCTTCCAGTCACCATCCCCATAATTATTAGCTTGCAATATAGAAAACCATCCCCTGATGCCTTTTTTTCCTGTAAAAAAGAAAACAGTCCCTCACCAATCTGACTGCCTTCACCACAACCTCCCACTGAGCAGCCACCACCCTGCACCCCCCCACACACCGCCCCCCCCCACACACCCTACACGCACCCCCTCACACACCTGAAAAGGTCCCAGGGTGAAGATCCACTCTCTGATGGAAGACACATCTTGCTGCTGGAACTGTCGACTACAATATGAGAAACTAAAGTAAGTGCAATTCAATGTATTTCAATAATTTTCAACTTTGCCATAGGTATTCTTTGCTTGTATATTTGTAAGTAATCCTGGGTCACCCCTGAAAAAGGGACTCTGGAGCCAGCCCAGTGGTGTTGAAGGTTGAGGCTCTGGACACCACACCTCGCGCCACACCAGCAACCTGAGTTCAGGAGTGAGCTTGGGAGCCAGGGGTCGGCAGGGATGGGGTGATGATTGAGCACCTGCAGGGGCTACTCTCCTCCCCCGGGGAAGGGTTGGGGTTTGTCCAGCACATCAGCAGCTCCTGGTGGAGATCAGGGGCACTGCAATGTAGCATGTCAATCAGCGTGGCCGACATTGGCAGGGTTGCTGTGCGCCATGGCGTCGGGGTGCCCAAACATGAGAGGGGGTGAGGAGAATTCCAGAATATGGAAAAGCCCAGCTCTGTGGGATAAGCAATGGCACCTGACCCCCATGCCCACCGATGAATTTGTCTCACCCAGCCTGCCAGTTCCTCCGCCTGGGCCCTCACCTACAGCCAGGGTCTGACTTGAAAGTGCACCCAAGAGGATGGCCGGCGCCACCCCAGAGGGGTTAAGATGGGGATACTGGCTGTGGGGGGGGAGAGAGGAGGCTTAGGGCTGAGAGAATCTCAAGTGGGCAGGAACAGGCAGGACACCTGAGAGAGGCTCCACAGTCCGTGTCAGGAGGGAAAAAGAAGTGAAGAAAAAAAGGGGGACTCTGGATTCCAGTGAACTTACCTGGTCAACAGAATTTAATAAATAAAATAAATATTTTGCATATTTTGACACCAAATTCTCAACATGACCTTTTTGCAACCCCACCTCATGAGCAATGTCAGTGGAATTACACAAATCCAGCACAAAAGGCAATTTCGCTGTCACTTAGTGAAATCACCTTTTGGACAGGATTTGAACATTTTCACCACCCTTGTTCATGGGGTGGGGTCAAAGGAAGGCTATGTTGAAAGTTTGGGGGAAAATATGTAAAAATGGCAACGTTATGTGCATACATTGAAATTTTGCTACACTTGCTCATAATTTTGGCAATTTAAAATATTTTGACCCCAGATTTTTAACATCAACTTCTTTTTACACCACTTCATGAACATGACAGCTGTCATTTTTCAAACCCCGGCCAAACTGTGTTTTCACACCTGTGGTGAAGGGTCAAGAGGAGAGTGGACAGAGGGGAAGGGATGATTAGTGAGGGGGCAGGGTCATTAGCTGATGCAAAGGACCCTGCAATACAAGCAAACTCAATAGACCTAATGGCCTTATGCTGCTGGCATCGCTGTATGTTCAAATGTAATGTTTCCAGCCTGTATGCCTTGTTTTTCTCTTGTAACATTGTTGTATTTATGATCTATAACCTTTTGTATAATTTATTTATTTATTTAGGAAATCAGAATTACAACCCTTTGAATCAGAGACTCGTTTCCAAAGGCTCCACGTCAGAATAAAACATAGACATACATACAGTACATACATGGAATAAATGTGGGTGAGCAATCATACAGAGTATAAGTACAATGAGCACTGGTTAATGCCTATACATTTGGTAGCTAAAACTTGGCAGAGCGATCGACATATTTACCTAATGAGCAGTTAAGACACAATTGGTAGCTAAAGCAATGCATGATATGAGTTGGTAGTAAGCTGCCTCAGGGAGGCCTTGTCTTATACATAATACAATGCATTCATAGTCCAGTGCAACTATATGGTAACTGAGGGAGGTGAGGAGCCTGTAGGCTAGAAATAGTGAGGGCTCTCCACTGCCTGGCCAAGGGCGGGTGCATGGCCTAGCGGCATGGTACAGGATCCACAGGTTACCGGTTACACTGGCATTGATGTGAGGAGAGGATATGGGCCCTTAAGGCAGCTTTAAAAGGAACTAGATTGGTGATTGATGTGACAGCCAGTGGGAGGGCATTGTACCAGGATGGAGTTCTAAGGAGGAAGGATCACTGGGCCAGGGTGGTCCTGACCCTAGACACCTTCCAGATAGTTTTTGGGGAGGCCCATGTGGATGCTGAGATGGTGGCTGCCTCAAGAGAAGCCATTACATCTATTGGGGTTAAACCCAGGTGGATTTTTTTGGTGAAGAGACAGGACTGGTATAATAGTCTTTCCTCAAGGGAGAGGCTACTGGTGAGCGCATATTGGGTGCAGGTATGTGTATGTCTGTCAGCATAATATATGGGTCTCACCATCTATTCTGCATTGTACTTACTATTGCTCCATCTGTGCTTATATTAACTTTACCTATTTTAGTGGCATCACTATGACTAGGATACTTTTTTATATCTCATTATGATTCTTTTGCAATTTATATTGTTACATTTGCTGCTTTATGAATTTCAACTGCCTTTTGTAACCTCCCAGATTGGGTAACATGTTAATTGAGCACAGAATATTTAGCACTCGTCATTTCGGCACTGTTAATTCAGCGAGATACAATTCAGTGACTTGAACCTGTAGTGCCTGTGTCAATTCAGCGTGTGTGCTCGTGGCAAGTACCCACTTTGGCCCTGTCCACACTTGAAATTAAAATGTGATAACAGTTTTCAAACCGTCACGGAGCTTATGGTGGTGCCGCACCCATGCTAGTGGGAACCATGTATTTTTATTTATTTTATTTATTGAGAGAGTCAGATTACAACCTTTGAGTCAATGACTCAATTCCAAAGACCCCACATCAGGTAAAATATACAACAACAGGTATTCATAACACAGGAAAGAATACAGACATTGCATTGGCAATATATAAGGTTAGCAGTATAACAGTGAGGACGTAGCTAAGATGGCAACAGAGGTAAGAGCAGTGCTACTAGTTCTATACTGCTGGGAAGCCATACAAGTCTTAGGTGGGGCTTGCAAGAGTAAGTGAACAGTACAAACGGTAATAAGGGTGAGGCCTGAACTGCTAGTAGGTTAGTGTAAGCAGCTGGGATATCAACTTTGTCCTAAGCACACAAAGCAGCAGGGTGAGGGATATATCTGCTAACCCAGCATCTCCTCATCCATAGGCAGATTCCTTTACTTATTAGGGACAGTGACAGTGACGGGTTGAGATTATGTGGTTTTTGAGGGCTGTTTTGAAGGGGCCTAATCTGGGAATAGAGGTAATGGCACGGGGGAGCTCATTGTACCAGGATGGTGCTCTGTGGTAGAAAGACCGTTGTGCAAGGGTGGTTGTGAACCTAGGAACAGACCATGTTAGCTTATCTGCCGTGTGGGTGTTTGCTGCGGTTTGGGCAGTGCCGAGGGAGGCAGACTCCAGTGGGTGTGAGGCCTAGTTGGATTTTCTTTGTGAAGAGACATGTCAGGTAGCATACTCTTTCGTCTAAGGTGAGGATTTTGGTTAGCTCATACAGGGTACAGCTGTGGGTACACTTATCCACACCAGCAAGGAGTCTACAGGTTTTATTAATGGCTAGGTGGATTTTATTTAGCGCAGTGCGGTCAGTGGCCGAGTAGATAGTTAGCCCATAGTCTACAAGGGAGAGGATAGAGGAGGTGATGGCAAGGTGTAGGGCCTCTGGCAGTAGGCAGGCTTTGTGCTGATACAATAGACCTGTGCTCATATTTATGGGAGAGACAAGATTACTAATGTGGGTGTGGAATGATAGATCAGGATCGAAGGTAATGCCTAGATATTTATATGTGTGGACCTTTTCCAATGGGAGATGGGTTTTGGACACAATTGTTAGCTGGGCATTATAGTCCTTACTCTGGCGATGGGAAAAGAGCATTGTTTTTGTTTTTTTTTTATGTTGACCACGAGCCTGTGGTCAGTGAACCAGTTTTCAGCGTGGTTGAAGGCATGTTGTAGGGTGGATTGAAGATTTTTAGGGTCTGGGTGGGAGGCATACATTACCTCATCATCTGCATATAGTAGCAGGTTACACGAACAGGATTTAGGCAGGGTATTAAGAAAGATGCTGAATAGCAGTGGGCCAAGGATGAAGCCTCGGGGGACCCCCAAGCGGATAGGTACATTGGGAGAGTGGGTGCTATTTATCTTCACACATTGGTACCTATCTGTGAGGTAGCTTGTGAACCAAGATATGGGTCCAGGGGACAGGCTGGTGCAGCAGAGAGTGTTTAGGAGCAAAGGGTGGGAGTCTGTGTCGAACGCTTTGGACAGGTCTATGAATACTGCTCCCGTTAGCAATTTCTTATCGAGGGCATTGTGCAGTGAGTTGGAGTACTCTACGAGGGCAGTAGTTGTGCTGTGACCAGCTCTAAAGCCATGTTGTTTCCTACACAAGATGTCATGTTCAGACAGATAGTCTATGAGTTGTGTGGCAACGCTTTTTTCCAGAGCTTTAGAGAGGGAAGGGAGTATGGAGATCAGCCTGTAATTATTAGATAAAGTGGGGTCTCCTCTCTTTAGTATTGGTGTGATGGTGGCTACCTTCCAGGTGGTTGGGAATTGCCCTAGGCATAGGGAAAGATTAAGGAGATCAGTCAGTGGGGGGAGAATGGGCAGACTGGATGGGCCTTGCGGTCCTTATCTGCCGTCAACTTCTATGTTTCTATGTTTCTATGAGAACATAGTCCAGTACCAAGTTAAGGATTTTCATATCAAAGGAGTCTTTGCAGTAGTTTGAACCCCCTAAGGCTTTTTTAAGGTAAGATCTTGCTTCGTTCATATTAATAACCCTGAGGTAGAAGGGGGGTAGGTATTGCTGGGTTCTGTGGTCATAGGTGTGGGGTTGAAGAAGTTGTTGGGGAGAACAGTGCTGAGGTCAGAAAAGGATTCATTTAGTCTGCTGGCTATTGTGAGTGGGTCCGAGGTGATGTGATTGTTGACCATTAGTTGGGATGGGGGAGGCATTCTGGATTTTCTATTCAGTTTCTTTAGGTTGTCCCAGAACAACCTAGCATTCCCCCAGGATGAGGCCAGGGTGGATCTGTAGTAGCTGGATTTAGCCATTCTGATAGCCCAGGTACACTTGTTGTGGGCCATTTTATAGGCTATCCTGTCTGCCTGCATACTAGAGGCAACAGCTTTGTGCCAGAGGTTGTCACGGTTCTTAATTTGATGGATCAGAGCAGGTGTGATCCAGGGGGCATTTTGCTTTTTTGTTTGAACCTTTGTGAGTGGGGCAAATGTATCACAAGCTTTGCTGAAAGTGTGGGTGAAGTACTCAATGGCTGCATCTATTGAGGTGGCGCTTCTGATGGGGGACCAGTCACATTTGGCCAGGTATTGCCTAAGTTTACTGAGACCACCAGGTTAGAAGCATCATCGGGTAAAGCTAGTCAGTTGGGGTAGTTGTCGTTGGCATGACCAGGTGAAGAGGAGAGGGGAGTGATCTCTTAGTGAGTCTGGGAGTACAGTTAGGCCTGAGATTCTGTTAGGACAACTGGTGAGTAGCAGGTTGAGCAGGCTGCCAACGCCGTTTCTGGGGTTGACTCTGGTAGGCTAGTTAACTAGCCTGGCTAGGTCTAGTGCTGAGAGGTTGTCTTTTAGTGTGGAGGCAGAGGTTGATAGACAGTTCACATTGAAATCCCCCCAGGATAATGTGCTCTGTTTTGGGAGGGACGCTGGAGACGTAGTTGTTCAGGGATTGAAAAGCTGATGCTTGATTACGTGTCGGTATGTAGACCACCGTAATGCATAGAGGGGCTCTAATAGGGTCAGGTATGAGTTTTAGTGTCATAGCCTGTGTCCTGTTGTCCAAGGAGGGAGTTGGTAGGCTTTGGCAAAGTAGTGAGTCTCGTACATAGAGTGCACACCCCCCTCCCCATTTGCCATGTCTGTCAGCTGAATAGGGGGTGAGGCCAGTGATTGCAATAGCAGAGTCAGGGATCTTCTTTGACAGCCAGGTCTCAGTAAGGGCTAGTATATCTGCTTGGTGCAGCTGCATCCAGCATTGTAGCTGTGCTATTTTTTTCAGTAGGCTACAGATATTCATGGCATCTATGCTTAGTCCATGGCTTGATGTGCCAGGATTGGCTGCAATGGGGCCCGGGTTAGGGTGAACGTTACCTGACATTAGGGGTAGTAGGGCGACGATTCTGAATAAGGCCAGTGCTCTCAGTTTGGAGATGTTGGAATGATGTTTTTTAGTTAGTGTGCTGCCGGAGTATGGGATGGCCATGGAGATGAGGGTGGGGTAGGAGAGGGATGCATTGGGATAAGGGGTGTGGTATTGAGAGGAGATTGGTGGGCGAAGAGAGGGAAGGGGGTGCAGTGGTGTAACAGGAAGAGTTGGTGAGAGGCGGTTTAGGTGGTGTGTCGAAGGGGTGCCAGGGGTGTGAGTCACAGATGAGGGACTGGGATGTCCCTGGTTGAGGATGTACAAGGTGATGAGAAGGATAATCATTCTAGTGATAAGGTGCTGCTGCTAGTGGAGTGGTTTGGGTTAGAGGGGCAGTGGAAGAGAGAGAAGGAACAGAGAAAGTGAGATGATGCTGCCTCAAGTGGTGAGGTGCTATAAGTTGCTAATTGGAAAGTGGGCTGATTGGTTAAATCACCACGTTCCTACTAGTTGAATTCCCTGCCTATCCCTATAAAAGGCGTGCGACCAAGGTGGTGGGGGAGCCGATAGCAGTGTTGGCGGGCAGCAGCAGCAGTTCAAAAGTGCGCCCACAGTCCTGTAGCTGCTGGCCTGAGGTCCGTGACTGATGGGATTCGCGGGGTGGGGTGGGGGAGGAAGCCTACAAGCAGGCCCTCGTGACCCTCGCTGGTCTCCTCGAGTGTGTGGGGCAGTTCTGTGGAGAAGCAGGTAAGAGACAGCACTTAGTATGGAGAATGCAGGGGATGGAGTTCAGCAAGTCAAATTACAGGTTAGCTAGGACTATAGGGTCAGAAATTAGAACTGCTACCTATCAGGTTCCTGGTTAAGAAACTGCTAAACAGATGTTTCAGCCTGATTTTCACTAAAACACTCCACTTACAGCTTTCAGGATAATAGTTTCA
Source organism: Neoceratodus forsteri (assembly GCA_016271365.2). NCBI lineage: Eukaryota > Metazoa > Chordata > Ceratodontiformes > Ceratodontidae > Neoceratodus > Neoceratodus forsteri. The sequence continues at coordinate 873,830,444 of CM057453.1, read as the reverse complement.
CTAACAGTCCCCTTATAGCTAGCGGGATATTTTAAGGCTACTTCTCTTAAGGCACTATTACATTTGGCATCATTTAACATTTCTTTTAAAATAGTTTAGAGGGGTTCTTAAATAAAGGTACAGACTTATTACAAGTAACTGGCAGTACTACTGGTAAATGAACATATGGTAGGCTGAAAAAAACAATCTACATTGCTGCGCCGACTGGAATCTTTTTAAATAAAAAAAGGCGCCAAAGCAGGTAGAACACAGCAGCAGTTCAAAAGTGCACCACAGTCCTGTGGCTGGCCACGCTCCGAGGTCCGTACCTGATGGAATTCGAGGGGTGGAGGAGGGCGCCTACAAGCAGGCCCTCATGACCCTCGTGACCCTCGCTGGTATCCTTGAGTGTGTGGGGCAGTTCTGATGGGATTTGTGAGGTAGGGGGCACCTACAAGCAGGCCCTCGTGACCCTCGCTGGTCTCCTCGAGTGTGTAGGGCAGTTCTGATGGGATTCATGGGCTGGGGAAGGGCGCCTATAAGTAGGCCCTCACCACCCTCGCTGGTCTCCTCGAGTATTAACATGGTTATGTGTCTGTCCACACCTCCCAAAATGTAGGTGTGTTTAAACACGCTGTCAGTTCGCTTGACCGTGTAGATCAGATGCAGCGTGGTGGGCGCCAGGAGGATCACCAGCACGGAACACGGATCAGACACCAGTACACACTGATAAGTGAAAATGTTTTTCACTTAAACCATTTTGAAACCCGTGTAAAACCCTGGTTGTATCAGGGTTTAAACACAGTTTTGAAACAGAGTTCAGTAACGTTACCAGTGCGGACATGAACCATGTTCCCCAAGATGCCCAGTGTGGACAGGGCCTTTGATGCTCAATGTCAAACTCAATGCTTCTAAAAATGGGGTAGTGATTTTTAAACCTTTTTTTTAGAGATCAGTTGCAAGGGTGCTATTTATTTTAACCACTTTCTCATTCTAGGTGCAGCCTGTATAGTAAAAAAATCTAAAACATCTGATTGTCTTCACCATCAGCATGATACAGGGCCAGGGGTGGGAGAGTTTCTTCATAACTTGTTTCTTCCTCAGGCACAAGCAGCTTTGCTGCCACAAAACAAAAACCTTTCTTGAAGCACTGATAAATGGTTTCAGTTAACGCTTTATCCCACGTGTTTTCACCTGTAGCATCCGGAAGGTTAATGCACTTCATGCATTCAGAAGTGGAAATTCTAAAGTGGAAATCTCTTCAGCGTCAGCCAGATCTGACAGTATGCATGCCCCTGAATGAATAAATGATACACCAAATGTTCTTATTATCAAAATAAAGACAAACGGGGCAGTCCAAATACAGATGGGTAGACTGTTCATAAATAAGGGACAGAAATAGAACATACTCCATCTCCAACAAATTCAGCACCACATGCAGTACTAGAAGTTCCACTCTCAGTACTGCAGCACTCAAGAGAGAGGAACACTTTATGCAAACAGACCGACAGATATGATAGTTAGCCAGACAGATAGACAGACAGACAGACAGACAGACAGACAGACAGATAGACAGACAGACAGACAGATAGATAGACAGACAGAGACAGATAGATAGATATAGATGGATGTGAGCACAAGAGAGTACAGTATAGTTTCTAAGCTAGTATTGCCTAAGAACAGGACACTAGTTGACCTGATGCACTTAACGATATTTTTGAGACTGGAAAAAAGTAACCAGAAAAGTTAACTTGTAGAAAAAAAAAATAATGATACCCCACAGTGTTGAATCAATGAATTCTGAAACCTGATGATACATCTGGTTATTTTAAATATTACTTGGGCATTCTAGGTAGTTAGTTTCTCTGTCTACTATGTCAATTGTACCTGTCATGCTGGTAGAAGAAACGGACTGCTGCACAAACCTCTGTTACAGTATACTGAGCTGCTTTATAGTTTATCTGTGTTGTCACTGACTGTCACACTACAACATTTTTTTGTAATATAATAGTGATCAATCAGTTTTCATTACATGCTGTTTCTTCATGTAACCCCTAGATGGCGCTATCCCAGGGGCTACTACCCCTGCCTGATTTGCCACTAACAGGTTGAGGGGCCTGGATCCAATGGCGGATGCCTCCACCCAGAGGTCAGGGTTTGCAATAGTTAAACTAACTTGGTCACAGCCCTCTGGGACACTGCAACCCCCCTTTCTTCCCACTAGTGGCCCACACAATATATCAGAATTACCTTCACAGTATACACTTACCCCCAGGTCTGGTTCTGGCACTGGGACCTCCTGTGAAATGAGATACAGTGCAACAATCACAGTACAGTACTTTAACATAGACAAATACCTCAGGCAGTATAACTTTGCTGAAACAAGCAGCTCTGATTTATTTAGGGGGATATAACAAGGACAGGGGGAAATCAGGTTAATTAGCTTATCACTCTAATAATCTACCTATGGCTCTGTGCACAGGCCTATCCCTATCAGTTACTGTCCCTGGGTACCCAAGCCCTAGTGGCTAGTCCAAACCGTGGCAGCTGGTAGGGGCCCTTTCACACAGAGAAAAGGAGAATTAAACAGTCAGCAGTACAGTAATTCCATTTGGATTTAATGTGGCAATTCAACAGGGAGGCGACCCTGAATTAGTACTCACGACCTCCAAATAAGATAGGGTCCTTCAATGTCAGCAGGGCTCACTTGAGGTACACAAACCTCTTCACACATCCATATAAAAGAAAGCACTATACCAGGCAGGCTGCATCTGTATCCCGATCGCAATTACTGCACAATACCCGGAGAACACAGCAGATTCAGTTCCTGACAGACCGAGTGCAATTTTCAGCAATTCCTCCAGTCTTCTACAGGGTGAGCCTGGTTTCTACTCTTCAGAGATCCTTTGATTCTTTTCACAGGACGGATTCAGTCCTAACAAGCTGTTACACAAGCTGCAGACGGAACTCTGGGCCTTACACCGTTTTTTGACTAAAACTGCACACTGAAAAAGCACAGGGCTTCTTCCTTCTTCACTGCCAAAGCTCAACTGAAACTCCAACCGACAAAACCGGCACTTCCTTTGAGTTCCTCCCAGTTCTTGACTGGATTGGCTGTCACTCACAATAGACTGCTCTGTTGGTCCAAAAAGGCACTGAAGTCTAAACTACATCTCCCAGAGTCACTGCCCATACAATCCTCTTGTGGCTGGCTCAGATTATGAGTCCAAGTTCTGATTGTCCACAGGCACCATTTTAGAGCTAGCTTACCCCACACTGATTGGTCCAGTTCAGCAGTTCAAAACTAGAATGGGGAACTAGCAGACACAGTTCTGACTGCAAAAAAGCAGGTTAGACAAACTGTAATTTCATTATTACTCTAAATAATTTCTGGCAAACAGTTACATCTTTCAGATAGGTTCCTTTGCACTCCTAGTGACTGCAAAAATGAAGTGAATTGGCAGCAGCTCGAGTGGTACTCAGAGAAGCACACAGTCCCCCCATACAAACTAATTATGTCTGCAAGCAGACAGCTCTTAAAGAGACAGTACCAGAGGCTCTAAAAACACTCACTGATAAATGGCTTAAATGCCAAACACCATTCAGGCTTGGAGCATTCAAGCAAGCTCCTGGAAGTCTTTTGGGAACCCCCATTTGCAGGGGGGTTACATTTATGTGGAACGGAGCTGTAGTGACATACACTGAAATAACGGAGCTAAATAAATGCAGCACTGAAATGACTGTGCCAAATTGAAGTGCACCAAATATTCTGCACTCAGTTGACATGGATTCCTCAGATTGGGCCTAAAAATAGGCATTTCTTGTCTAGTGCACCTACCTGTTTAACAAAAACTAAATAAATGAATTAGGCAAACTTACAGTCAGTAACAACCCCACCTGACTGATTTTTGGCAAGGACTTCAGAACAAAACAAATTTGTATTCCAACAGGAAACTTTTAATCCAAGGAAGAAATTGTAATCCCAACAGGAAAACAGGTTGGTGCAACTCTGGCTGTCTAGGCCAGTACTTACGTATATGATGAACAAATGCAGCTTGAACTGGAGCAGGATCAAACAAACAGTCTTGAGCAGCAGGCCTCGAGTGTAGACTAACACCGATAATTCCCAGAAGGCAGCAGCAGATGATAGTAGCAGGCCATGTCTTGGGCCTGTTCACTCTTACTCTCAGCGCTGAACTCTGACTCAGCTCTCACAGTGATATGGCAGTGACAAAACTTCAGGCAAGGCCTAGACAGGGGTCTTCCTGATTCACCCTTGGGCACACACAAGATCAGAGGTACTGGAACACCTGAAGACTAGGTCCCTGACCCCACCCTTCCCTTAGTCACACCAGACAGAGGTAGAAGGGGCTATCTACTACCTCTGATTTCAGGCAGCTATTCTGGATTCTCTCTCTCTCTCTCTCTCTCTCGCTATCCGTCTCTCTGCAGCTCTTTCTTTGCAACTTTTAGCAGGCAAACAACTAATAATAATAATAATAATTTTATTTATATAGCGCCTTTCACAATATGAAGGCGCTGAGCAAGACCATAAAAACATCCACAAATAGTACAAACACAAACCATAAAAATTATAAAATATATTCTAAAAGCATAATAATTACAATAAAATTACACACACTAAACAGTGCATTTAACTTTCAAGAAAGGCCATTCTCCAAAGATAGGTCTTTAATTCCTTTTTAAAAGGACCAGGGACCTAGTCTTCGGGTGTTCCAGTACCTCGGATCTTGTGTGTGCCCAAGGGTGAATCAGGGAGACCCCTGTCTAGGCCTTGCCTGAAGTTTTGTCACTGCCATGTCACTGTGAGAGCTATTTTCATTTCAGATGTAACTTCTGCAGTTCTTTACAGCACAAACACAACTTCTGGCTGTGACCCTGGTTAAGGCATCAGCTCTCCCTCCTCAGCATGTCTCACTCCTTTAAGTGCCTGAGTAGGACTGCCAGAAACCATTCCTAGCTGGTGGGAAGGTTCCAGTCCAAGATCCAGACTGTGCCAGACATTCTGGCTCCACATTAGCTGCCTTGGCTGTCAGTCACCGGTCTTGCTTTTCATTGCTGCAAAAAGGGCACCAAGCACTCTGCCCCTCCTGCTCACAGGATGCTTCAGGATTTTCTCTGTGACCCCCGGACTCAAGCTGGTTGGTCCTGGGGTCAGGGGTCATCAAGCTGGTGATGCCCATGTTGTTTACACAGGCACTTACTGCTGAGCTGCTGATGTTGAACATTTCTTTAGCTCAAATGCTGCTTTACTTTTACTTTCCAGGTTAGCCTTGTTGGAACTGTAGTCCAGTTCATCGACGAAAGCAGTGAGGTCTGGTCAGTCCTCTCTGAGTGCAGAACTTGCAGGAGCATTCCTTTCGACAGTGGCACAGACCATGGAAACAGAAACATACATAGAATGTGATAGCAGATAAGACCACTGGGCCCACAAAGTCTGCCCAATTTAACCTTTGTATTTTTGCTGCTGATGTGCTGCTGATCTACTGCGCCATCTCATTCCCTCCCTTACTCCCTTATGGATTACCTTAGCAACTTCTCTCTCCTCTTCACTACCTGGCATCCCTCACCAGTGCCAGTCAGAGGACATAGGCAGCACTGGTGGACCCACCTTGAGCCTCAGGTGCCTTACAAGGTAAGCTCCTCCATGGGGGGAGTTAACGGTACTGTATTTCTAGTTTTATGGATTTCTTCCTACACCCTCTCCCAAACGTTTGCGCGTAGGAATGAGCTTTGACTCAGATAGCTCTCCTGTCAAGAAAACTTAAATAAATAAATCTGCTATAAAATGCCCAGTGTTGGATGTAGTGCAACATTTATTAGAAAGAGCCCAATGACAGCTGTAGAGCCACATTTGTTCCCAAGTGCCTAGCTTTGGCTTTTGTGCCTATTTATCCGATGTGCCCATTAATATTCTGTAGTGCCAATGTTCTCATAATTAATTAATTCCTGTATAAAGCTTTCCTGCCATAATAGCTTGTGTGGGCAGAAAAAGAGGATGTGAATGAATTTTTTCATCTGTTTCAGGCTCCATTCGAGTGGATGCCCTTATTATGCCCTTGTTGAGGAATCGACAGGCACTGACGATACAATAAACTGCATTGCTGCTGCTCGGCTCTGTTCCTGGGTGGACGTTTGCTTTGTTGAGTCAGGCAGTTTATGGATGCCCTTCAGATCTCACCACCATTGTCTCACCTTGTATCTACATCAGTGGCCTACAACCAGCCCCTCCCATGGTGGAGGGCCTCACAGTACCCATTTGCTGGGGTTTGGTTACACATGCTTATTCATAGTCTCTGTATATGCAGCAACCTGGGGCATGAAGGGACACATTTGTCACTCTAGCCTCAGTGTTTTCAGTATTGCGAACACTATCAGAACTAAACTGATGCCACAAAGAATGCAGTATGTAGAGAAGAAGAGCGAGCAGAGAGTAAGTAAAGTAAGCAATAACACACTTGGCAGGGTGTGTTGACAGTCCCATAATCACACATTGGGCATTGTTAGGCATGAAGCACAAACTGAGGCCTTTAAATACCCAGGAAGTACAATTACAGGATCATACACACACATCATGATGTATGTAATTGCACTAAAAACAGCTTTTTTTTTTGCAGTTAATGTTGATTCTTCCCTGGACCCAAGCACCAAGCAGCCCTCTAGATAACAGCCAACCTAGCCCCATCGCTCTAATTTTCCAGCAAGACATGCCATCATGTGAAGACAATGTGGCCTGTGCATTCACCAGGTGCAGTGCTACCAGGTCACTGGAAGTCAGTGGCCACCCAGGAATCCATTTTTCCCCCAATTTTCTCCCCCTTCCCCATGGAGGAGTGGACATGCAATGCCACCTAGATGTTGCCAAGCATGCTACCATAAGTGGGACGTCAGCAGCCATCAGTTCATTGGCCATCCTGACAGCCCCTGGCTGCCATACCCCCAGCTGACACTAGGGGCCAAGCTACCGCAGGTCCCCCCCCCAAGAAAAGAGAGCTATCCTCCGGATACTCTATCCTCTCCTACCTCGACTGACCCCCAATGTCCCAGATCTGTCCATGAATCCAGGTTGCTGGTATGAAGGCAGGCGAGGCACAAGTGGCTCAGTCCTGTGTGCCACTGGGCTGGCCTAGAGAAAATTATTTTTTTTTGTTTGTTTTACAGTTGGTAATGTTTATTTTGTAAAAATGTGAATGAAACATAGTAGTTTTTGAATTTTAACGGTTTTAACAGGTTTAAATTTAAACATTATAACTAGAAATTTGCAAAAATGTGGCACGTTTAAATGTTTTTTTAGAAAGTCACTCTTTTCTTATGGTGAAGAAAGCAGTGCTTTAGACAGTGCAGTCTTCAAACAGTTTAACTAGAAACTGTCTAAACATTTTTTTTAAAAGTGCCTCACCATTTTAAAGCAGTTCACTTTTTGTACCTTAAAGTAAGCATTACCCTGGAGAGCACAGTGCTGCATGAAAGGTGGTTTTATATTTTGTTTCAATTGTTTTCCACTAGAAGGCAGGATATCTCAGAGTGGAGTGGCTAATAAGTTCAAAGAAGTGTTTTTTATGGTCACATAACTGCACAGCATGGACTGGCCTTTGCCAAATCAGAATGTCGGAATTTGCAGGGGCTTTTTTCTAGCCATTTGATAAGCTCAGTTATAAAATGGGTAGAGAAAATCCTAGCGGCTGATTGGCCAAGGCAGGCTGGCACCCCATTCATTTACTTCAGCCTAATGGCCTGTAACAAAAAGTATCCATGGGATGTGTAATTTGGACAGATCACTTACAGAATTCATGATGCATTTTATTCATCCTTGCTCCAACTGCCATCACAAACATGGCTGCCACATTTGCTCACTGAAAATCGTCAACAAAGTCTGAAATTGAAAAACTACCTTTAATTTCAAATGAATGATCATTTTAAATAAAGCATTTTTTCATCTCATGAATCACCCTTTGCGCACATTAAAAAAAAAATAAAAGTGAGATACTTTTCAAAGCTTTAATTCCTGGTATTTCTTTGGTGACCTAAAATACTCCCCCTCCTATCCTTACCAGTTTGCCAGGGCAATCTTTGCTGCTTAACCTGCTACAGAGAAAATAGAGACTTTAGCTGCATGTAAGGCCTGCAGTTGTGCGTGAGGGAGGTGAACATTCTGCCAGAGAAAGTCTTCAGAGTTTTGAATTCCTGTATCCTACAAACAAACATTCCATCTATCAAATGCCTGGAAAGATAGATGATTGACAGGTGGGGAGGGACTACTTTTTACCAGTTACTTTTAATAAAAGAAAATGCCTGTTTTTCCAAAGTTGGAATTTTTTGTTATTCAAATTGTTTCTCAGTTTACCCATTTTAGAAGCACAATTAGACACTTCAGGGTGTGACTTATGGTGAGATAACCACCCTTCTAGGGGCTGTAAGACCCTTCAGCTGTGGCGTCAGTCCTCACTACACCCTTGGCTGGGCAGTTATCTCAATCTAACCCATATCTTGTTGTGTCTTATCCTTTGCTTAGACACATACCCAGGTATGTTGGGCTCGAGGTTCTTCAAACCCTTGGGGGTGAATAACATAACTAAACCCACAAACTCTGAAATGCATTACTCCACTCTAGTAACGGTTTCAGTTCTGCAAAAAAAAAATTGAACTTGATAATTTGCTGAAAGGATATTCTGTGGTATCCCTCAACATGTGACAATGATTTGGCCACTCATAAAGCAGAATTATGACAGTTCAGTTTTTATAAATGTGGTTAAAGTAGGAGGCTCTCACTTGTAATGTAACAAAAAACAGAGTGTTAGGGAGGGGAGGAGCAAATGTATCAGGAAGAGGGTAAGACTTTTTGGAACTACAGTTTGGAGACTCTTCCCATACTTCCCTACAATTCTTTCGGCACCCTTTACCTGCAGTACATTTTTTATTAACAAAACAAGCATGTAGAAAGATATGTGAAGTCATGTTAAACAGAGATCAGATGAAAAAAAGCATCAAGCAGGCCTGTCAGTGGGTAATATTACTAACACTCACAGTGCTGGTGACTTAGGTTAGGGAGTGAGCCTGGATCACCAGCGGATGCCCAGGGGAGGAGGATTGACTGACTCACAGGACACTATCTTCCTCCAGTGAAGGAGGGTACCACATTCTGGTATGCTACTGCCACCTGGATGACCACAGGTGACGGTACAAGCAGAAGGCACAATGGGGGGGGGGGAGTGCCATCTGACAATGGTGTGAGCGCACTCTGTATATGTGTACCACTGTCATCCTGGGGATGGACAAAAAATGGAAATGCTGTCTGAAATACAGCAGGATGAAACAGGATGATCCTATGCAGACCCTCACTGTTTACTGGGCACTCACCTTCAATTGAACATGACATCAGAAGAGGCACATGGAACCCTGACACAGCCCCACCACAGGCATAAACTGTGGAGGAATGAAGGTACCAGAACAAGCCCCAAAGAAAGTGGGTGATTGGGCTGGAGGGATTGGCCGCAGATGGTGTAAGGTCAAGCAGAAGGAGAGAAAGATGACAGTGAAAAAAAAGACATTGTAACCCAAGCCATTGCTTTTAAGCTTTTCCTTGATTAATTGAAAGTTTCAAAGTAAGCAATAAAGTGCAAATCGGCCCTTTAGATGGATTAGCCACTAACTGATTTGTATGCTCAGGGCCAAAGAATGCTCAATCGAATTTTCAGTGAACTACCTTAATACCATATGCAAAAGACCAAGAGCAAGGCATATGAGCCACACTTGGGACATTTAAATAAGGAGCTTTGGAGGCCATGACGTGATTTGGCAAAAGAAGGATTAGGATGCGGTTCAGAACTCCCCACAAGTAACATATGCTTGCATTAAGCTTCAACGTTTCTTTCTTTAACAGTCATCCAAAAAAGCTCATAACTTTGCAGCAGCTTAGGTGGCTGTTTGCAGCCAAACCGACATTGTTAAATCTGGATTAAACCTGCATATCATGAAATTCTACCTTATCTTTAAAAAAAAAGGTATTTTAATATTTCCTTTTAAAAAAAAGATTGCCTTATGATTTTGATTTAAATGTTGAACTCAAACAATATTGTTTGTGTCTGAAGTCTTTGGAGTGTTCCTGGGCAGGAAGTCAATGTCTGCTTTTACACAAGATAACGGAGGCACTGGAACCCTGGAGGCTGTTGGTGCTCTTTTGTTAATCTTGAGGAAGGGCATGTTTACAGTGGCTGTTCCTGCATGGCTTCTATCAATATTACAATGCACTGACAGAGGAGGATCTTCAGTCCTACAGTGCCATAGGCTGATCCCCTTTAACAAAAAAAAAAAAACAAGAGGTCAACACAGAACTGTAATAATGGAGTAAATAGTCAAGATAAATTTGGCCAACTCTTAGTGTACTTTTTCTGTGTAACTATAGAACTATTTACCTACAGTACATGGGTCTATCAAAGACCATTCCATTGCTCTAAATGACTGAGTATTTTATGTTAGCTGTTAATATCACAGAACAAAAGGAATTGCTGCTAAAATGAGTAATGAGTGGTAAATCATGCCATCATGCCAATATAATGGGGGGGGAACACATTTACACTTGAAAATAAATGTATAGGATATTACAGCCCTGTGGGGATATAATACAGATATAAGAAGCAAACTGAGAAACATTGCATGGGATTCCGTATTTATTAATGGTTTTAGAAAGTTAAAACATATGCATGACATATTGGATAATATCAAATGAATGCTATTGTATATGACTTTGATTGCCTTGACCAAATGGCATTTTTACAGTAAAACAATGATTGGTTGGTTGATTGGATTAAATAATCCATTCATTCCATCACTGACTGAATGTGTCTCAGTGATGTCATACAGTAACAGATGTGGAGCTTTTTCTTTTGCTGCCAGCATAGTAAATAAGAAACAAAACTTTGATAATGGTCGATTTTTCAGCAGCACACTAAAGTACAAGTCTAGTAGGGAACCCAAGGCACAGCTCTGCATTGGTTATGTCAGAGATATGGTGCTAATTATGACTCTAGGAAGTATGACCTTATATTCCTGGAGCCAAGTTTGCATGCTCAAAATGGGACAGGCTGATTTTTACAAGTCTTATTATGCTGAAATGGCTGCTGTTGGCTGGCCCAAGAAAGTAGTGGGTACTTTTGTCTCACTTAGCGGGATCTGCTACTGTGACACATATTTGGATCTGCTAATTGATACTAGTGGTGTGAAAGCATTATCTTGCAAATATGAGTATCCATACTTGGGAAACAAAAATATTTGTTGTTCATTACTTGCTACTCATTTGTCAAATGAAAATGTGTTCAAAAAGTCTTAGACAATCTTTTTTCACCTCCCCCAGATATGCATGTCTAGTCCCACAGTTATCCCCTCAGCCATTGCCCAAACCCATCCTCTATCCCTGACCCTGGCAAATAACATACTGTAATAAAGTTCCAGCATCCTGTCAGCCCTTCCCCACCTGGTACTTTCTATTATCAGTCTCAGACTCAGCTCAGATCCCCGTAGGGCCAGCTGTCATCTCTGAGGTGCATGGGAGGTCTTTTCAGTGAGGCTCTGCAGACTACTCTCCCCACCCTTCCACATGCATCAGAGTTGTCGGCATATGCAGTGGGGAAGTAGGACATGACTGAGCCACCAGGGTTCCATCTACTGTCTCCTCCATCATGGATTGGGGGTCAGGGTTGTACTCAGGGGAAGTAATACTACTTACCTTTGGCCCAAAGGGCTGAGGAGGCAGGTTAAGGAGACTGGTGAGTTAAAAAGATATAGTAGCCATCCCATTGGCACAGCAGTTGGATTTCTGCTTGTGATGCTGGTGACCTGGGTTCGGGAATGGATCTGGGGCAATGAAGGGCTGGCTGGGGAGAGAAGGCTTGAGTGTCTGACGACTGCTCACCTTCTCTCAGGGGGGAGGGTGGGGAGATGACCCAGCATTTGCTGACTCCTGGTGTAGGCTGGGGGAGTGGCAATGCATTGGGTCCTGATGTACAAAGGGGCATGGTGAACATTGGTGTACACCTTGACATTAGTGGCACACCATGCCCCTGGAGAGAAAAACAGGGAAAAAGAGCTCCATGGTCGACCAGACGATGGTCGGCAGCTCCTGCTGCCACAGAAGCACTGAGAGATGGCCCAGGACCACCTCAGCAGCACCTGAGCCAAGATTGAGCATGCTGGCAGACCCCCACAGGCACCTTTCTCCCTCAGAGAAGGGGGATCCATCCAGTGAAGGGTTATGCCGGGTTACCCGGGGGGCTGCAATGTGAGGTGGTGGTGGTGGCTGAACTCAGGGCAGGGCACCAGCAGGGCCCAGGCAGCCCAAAGGAGTGGCCGACCAGGAGCCAGGAGGCACAAAAACAAAAAATGGTGTCAGGGATGGGGAGGGGCTGTCAGGAAACCAGGGGCCCAATTCCAAGACGGTGTACGCCGGCACAAGCTGAGTCACACCAAACCCCATGACATAACTCACAACTTGCACCATGTGTTACACCGTTCCCTATTCCAAAAGGTGCCTTGTGCCATGTTGGCTGCGGGCTACACCAACCATGGGATACACAACCCACTATGCTGCAACCCGCAATGACATGGCACAAGGGTGGGTTATGGCAGCAACTGCACCCTATTATAGAAAGGAGGCTGCCATAAATCACTACTGCAATTCCAGGAGCTGCACTGGCGGAGATAACTCAGAACATCTCAGAGGTGCTTTAAAGGGCATCCTTCGGTGCCATCTGATGGATGCCCACTCCACAGCGCCGTAGCAAAGGTCCCGCTGTGCTCCCTGTGCCCCCACGAAAATGACCATGCCCCCCCCCCGCCCGAATTTCAGAGACTCCGAAGTCCATTCTCCACTGTGCCCCTCTGGACTCCTGTGCCTCCTGTCCAGCCCCCCCATGCCCCCTGGTGCATGCTGTGGTGTTCCGGAGTGGGGGCGCTCTGGGTAGGCAGTCTGCAGTGGGCTGCAACTTATGACATGCAGGGCTATTATGCCATGCCAGTGGCGTTAGCCTATGCATGTCACAAGTCACACATCATAAATGCTGGGACTCTGACGTTCTTAGAATATGGCACAGGGTCCCCGGTGTAGCGGCGAATGTCTCAACTCGCATACGCCTGCAAATTGCAACATTTGTCCTGGAATCAGCCCCAGATCATTATGATGCTATATGATAGAACCAAGAAGGAGACAGGAAAGGGAGGAAGATGGCAGAGGGGTGAAGTAACCATGGGACTAGCCCTGGCCACCTAGTGAGGGGGACAGGCTTCTTTTGGTCACACCTGGAAACAAGCTTTGGTTTGGTGTGCCTTACCAAGTTAAACAATTTCCCCTTTCCCTTTCCTTTTTTATTTATTTTTATTTTTTTATTTTTATGATGCTATCCAAGTATCAAATACCTCAAATAAATCCTAATATTCATGAAATTTAAGAATGAATATTCTTTACTTGCACAGCCATAGTACATATCATCACTGAATAAAGACCTTAACCCTGCAGGTTATCCCTGTACAAAACATATGGTACACTGCTGAGAGTGGTATTCACTGTAGATTTCCACCTAGAAGGAGCAGGTTTTAAGAATGTGGATGTCTGATAATCTGGCCACAACTTTTACATTCAGATTGCTTTCTAAGTTTTGCTTGAACCATGCTTGGTTTGCTCTGCATTCCATTGATGATCTGAAGGTTTTCCTCAAGTGTTGGTGCTCCATCTGAATATGGCGCCCATCTGAATGTAACTCCTTGGAGTTCTGCACATACATGTGCATACATGTCCAGCCAGTACTCTTCACCATGTGGATTTCTGCCTCTCCCGTGCTCATGTTCATTTTCATGATCTAGCTTTTTAAAATTAACAGTGTGTTGTTATTATACATGATAAGCTTTCCAGAGCAGTTGTTACAGTCTAGAACTACAGGGATCTATAAACATCTGAAAGTCACATGACCAATAAAAGGTACATTTTAGAAGCTAAATTGTCAAAAGGAAAGTAATGCAAGTACTAATCCATGCCACTGTGCATATTATATTTTGCTATATGTGATCCCCGCAGTTGTAGTGGTGACCGGGTTCACACCCCTGCCTGGTGGCTGTAGCATGGCACACCAGGGTGAGGGGGGTGGGTTCGTTTGTTCTCCTGTAGTGGGGGGGGTTGTCCCAAATTAGTGTATAGCAGCAGGGAGCCTCCACTCAGAGAGAATAAGTGGGCCAGATGTTGTGTGCAGTACCACCGTCTGGGATACAGTACTTACCTACCACCCTGTGCTGGACAATACCACCCACTGGGGACCCCCAACAGCCATTACCTTTACCCAACAATAATTCAGTCAAGATGCACAAACTGAACACCCACACAGTGATGAAATTCAGCAAATGAAACTGTGCTTTATTTTGGCACACAGGCCCAGACACTGTGGAGAAAGAAGGGGTTAGACAATTATGAGTTGCTGTACATGCAATCACCCTCAGACAGTCCCCCTCAAACCCACTGCATACACACACCTGCGCAAGCAAGGGGCACTTAAGATGGCTACTTTACACAGGGTGTGATAACGTTTATCTGGTACCAATAGTAAAACTATAAACACAAGTACAATATTAAACATCAGACCTGGGATACCCCAGAATTATAACACAATCCCAGTGCAGGCCTGATTGTAGAGTTGCCCGGGATCTTGTGGTGGACCACGATGGAAAATTCAGCAAGCCTGCATTTTAACCGCTCACCAAGCTATAGTGTACTTGCACAAATGTAATAAAGAATGAAATTCCAACCAAATTGCTTGCATTGTTTCAAACAAAACTGGAAACCCCACTTGCAATCCAAACAGGGAAGACAGAAATTTAGCCAGCAATGCCAACAACTCATGTGACCCTTGGATTCAGCAGACCAGAAGCAGATTGGCATTTTGGAAGGAGCAGGGAGCAGCACAGAGGAGCAGGAAAGCAGCCCAGAAGTCTTGAATTCTTTTGAGCAGGTGACAACGGTTCGGCCCTTCTTGTCTTACATCTCTGAGAATGCAGCCCTTCTGTATCAGCTCTCAAGCCACGGCCCTTCTGGCTCAACTCTCCACATGCGGCTCTTGCAGCTCACACTTCTTTGCTATGACACCCTTCTGGCTCACACTTCTCTGTCATAGCTCTTCTGAATCACATCCAGGATATAGGAGCACTGCGCAGTGGATTCCCAGTTCCCAAGGAGCCCAGACCCCAAGAGCGACCCAACAGTCTGACTCCCCCAATGGGGATAAGGGTACTCTAGCACTTGGGCCCATGCCCATGACTCCCTGTTTCCCAATCCACCCCACTTGATAAGGGCTAGCTGGCCCCTTACCTAGCTCTGAGGCGGCCTGAACAGGATACAGTCTCTGTCTCCATTGGAATCAACTCAGCAACTCTTGAATGCAGCAGGACCCCTTTGATTCACACTTTCTGCAAGGCACTCAGAAACAGCCTCTGGAAATGGGTGAACCTGGATGTAGGTTCACAAGGAAGGAGCCCTGGGGAGGACTACCAGGAGTCTTCTGTATGAGCCCTAGGGAGGGCTCAGATCTTCAGAATGAGCCCAGGAGAGGATTCGGAGGATGTATGGCCTAGCTAGGCCACCTTATTCCACTCATGGTGCCCTTCTGGCACAAATACATTGGCTCTGACAGTGCCCTCCTGGCACAAACAGTTTGCTCTGTCAGTGCCCCTTCTGGCACAAACACTTCAGCTCTCCTCCTGATGAATGTGACACCAAGAGAGAGCCCATGCACTTTCAAGGAGTGGGCCCTGGAGAGGACCCATGGAACTACCAAGGAGTAGGCCCTGGGGAGGACCTACGTGGGACAGGTCTGAACAGACCTTACTCTCTTACAGCATTGCAGCACTGCATTGGTTGGCATCCCAGCCAAACTGCCCCCTCCTTCTGGAGGGCTCAGACTTTTCTTTCTGTCTCTTCCGTCTCTGATTGGGCAGATAGGGCTCTCTGTTAGTCCTTCAAAGAAGTGCAAAGAAGTGCAAAATCATGCATATGGGGCACAGAAATCCAAGGAAGGAGTACAAGATGGGGGGGGAGAGGTACTAATGGCCACCAATCAAGAAAAGGACCTGGGATGTACATATCTGATGAGCTAAAGGTAACCAAACAATGTGAGAAGGCTGTGGGGAGAGCCAGTGGGATGCTAGGGTACATAGGGAGCGGTATCACTAGACGAAAAAAGGAGGTGATTATGCCACTGTACAGATCACTAATGAGATCTCATCTGGAGTACTGTGTCCAGTTCTGGAGGCTGCATCTCCGACAGGACATAGACAAAATAGAGGCAGTGCAGAGAAGGGCAACAAAAATGGTGCAAGGGCTGCACTAAAATCATATGAGGAAAGACTAGAGGACCTCAATATGTATTCCTTGGGGGAGACAAGAGAGAGGGAGGATATGATAGAGACATTCAAATACATCAGGGGTATAAACAAGGTACAGGAGGGTAGCATCTTTCAGAAAAAAAGGTATACAAGAACAAGGGGGCATGATATGAGGCTGGGGGTAGGCTCAGGGGCAATGTGAGGAAGTAATTTTTCACAGAAAGAGCAGTGGATGCTTGGAACAGTCTCCCTGCAGAGGTGATGGGGGCAAAACGGATGGGGAATTCAAGAATACATGAGCTAGACATAAGAGTACTCTCACAATATGGAAGAGAGGGCTGCAGATCAATTAGGGTCTGCGATATTGCAATAGGTAGGGAAAAGGGACAGACTAGGTGGGCCACATGATCCTTATCTGCCATCACTTTCTATGTTTCTTCACCCTGTCTTGCCCTCTGACAGGCCAAAAAAGCCCACCAGTCCAACTGGGAGGAACCTCTTGCATCATCCTCCTACAAACCATCGCTTTTATCTTGCTGCCCTCTGACTGGTGGCTGAACAGGTGAGGGGTTTCACAAAGATGGTGGCCCCTGTACTTGAATGGAGCCTGGTGTTCCCAAAGTCTTTATTTTCATTTATTTCAGGTTGACCCTCTTATTTTGCTGCCCCTGATTTTGGCTGCAGACCCCCTGGGCTGCTATCCAATGGTGGTCTGGAGTGGGTAAGGCTTGTGTGCTCCCAGCTAGGAGCTCCATTTTCTACTCCCTTCCCCCCAAAGTGGTGGTGGACTCTGTATGCAGCTGGAGCCACTCTCTTGAAGGTGTAGTGCACCAAATGTCCAATCCTTCCTTTTCCCCCCTACCCCCCATGCGTCCACGCCCCTGATGCCCACTGAAGTCCCTGGGGGCTGGAGCACACTAGGGGATGTGCTGTGGCGGCCACCAATGTGGCTCTTAAGGCTCCTGGCCGATGGATGTGATCAGCGCAAAACATCCAAGCTGGCGAGACAGCTCGCACACTGTGATGCAAAATTGCAGCAATTTTCTGCGATGCTCCTCCGTTCTCTCTTCCAGCTTCAGTATGGGGCCAGAGCAAGTGAAAATGGGTGGTAAAGTTCGGGAGGCGCACAAGGACTCCAGGTAAGCCCGCACCCCACCCCACCCCAGGTTACATATAATACCACAAAGAATACACTCTATTGTGTCAGTCTGACTCAGATATTGAAACAAGGTTTTAATGTTGAGAGGAATTAACTTTGCACAGCCCTGGAAGACACAAAAGGCTGGGTGACCTGATTTCTGGAGCTAAGCAGACTCGGGTTACTTGAATTAGGAGGCAGGACAGGTACGTGCAACTGCTGCTCAGCAGTGGACTTGCAGGGGTTCCAGTACAACAGCGACCCCCGTGGTCAGGCCAGGGAACTTGCTCCTTCCACAGGGGCATGCTGTGAATGCACCATGCCGACAATAAACTGCACCCATGCCAAGGGGAAAAGAGAGGACTCAGGGCAAAAATGAGGTTTGCCAAATCTCAGTCTCCCCCTCGACGATGACTGCTTGAACCGCAGGTCCTGGGTCCAGTCTCCTGATTCAGCCAGACTCAGGACCCCAATAAGGGAAAAATAATAATAAATAAATATGTAAATAGTTTCTCGGTCCACGCTTTTGAGCATGCACGGCCACCTTGGAGGGAGGAGAGAATGGAGTGGCTGCTCCGTAGTTTGGAACCAGCTGGTGCTGATAAAGGCACTTTTAGGGGAAACTGTATATAGTTATTAAATGGGACTATGGGTCCCAAAAGTCATTTGGGGCAAAGTGACTTTGGCGCCTAAGAGTCGATCTAGGACTGAACCTCAGAGTTGGTGGGCAAGATTTTGGCACCTGAGGAAAATAAATAAAACAGACTATTTGGCGCCTTTGGGGGGAGTTCACAGGGGATAGTGACAGAGGGCAGAGTGGGGGTGATTGACCACTCGTCAGAAAAACGGCGTCATTTATCTTTTTTATTTTCTGGCAGTAGTTGCTTGGGACATTAGCCTAGGGATTTGGTGGCGGCTGTTATTTTTGGGTGCCCTGGTAGGGCATCAATGAAAAGTATGCCAGGAAGGAGAAGGAGAAGAAGAAGGACAGAAGCCTGGAAACAAACATGTGACATGGAGTGTGCTGAGTTATGATGGCCCCTAGGCCCAGTTCAGAGTGGGACCCACAGCCGAGGAGGAAGTTGAGGAGAAAGGGAGATGGCACTTGAGCAGTGAGGGGATCCAGAGGTTCTGGCTCTGCCCCTGCCCCCAGAGACTGATGTGCCATCGCAAGTTACGCAGAGACTGAATAGGGGTAAGTAGGTTCGGGGGGGTTGGGGACAGCCCCCTGGTTCCATATAGCCCCATTTAGAGACTGTGCTGTTGTTGTCTGGGTGAGGGAGAAATGATCGGCTTTGTTGTTAAAGGTCTGTTTCAGCCACAAGCTCAGCTGCCTGCATTTGGATTGTGGCTACCTTGCCAAACAGGTAGCAGCCTGAACTTTAGCTTCTAATGTGACTATTTCAGGCCAGAGCACTCATCGACTTCTAATGTGACCTCAAGGTCCACAAGAATGGTTTAGTGTTTACTGCCGCATGGAGTGACTGTTTCCTGCTCTGCATTACTTGTTTATTAAATGGGATCCCCTCATTCCTGCAGTTTTGGTGTAGGCCACTTTTGTTCTTGGATGTTCTGTTACTGCTAACAAGAAGTTTGCTTCCACAGACCAGCCTCAGTGTGGGTTTCAGAGTGTGCCGCAGGAGAGCAGGTGGACCGGCAGAGAAGACGCTGAGAGGCCTGCCTGGTGAAGACTTCCTACAAAGGCCTCTGGGGCAAAGATGGCAATGCCAGGCAGGTGAAGACCAGCATCTTCATCCCTCCAGACATCCAGATCTGCACCCAGTGATCCGTGGGCACCCCCGCTTCATCAGGTCTGATAAACCAGGCTGGCCAGGTATGTGGACTCTTATTGCTGTATAGTGCCCCTTCCCCAGGACTTTTCACCACCATACCCCTAGATGTGGATGTGGGGGGCGGGGCTTACACCTAGAAGCAAAATTACCTTGCATTATCTTATTTCCTCTAGGTAAATCTGTTGTGCTTCATCTTCTGCCCGTCGGTATTTTTCTGTGTCTTGCTAGTTGGCCACTATTGGGGTGTTTTTCTTCTCTCTTCTGTGTTCTCTGTCCCTCACCTGAACGGTACTGTTAGTAAATGAGTACCAAAGCAAGCAGGGCAGGAGGGTTATGTTTTTAAACAAAGTAAAAGATGCCTTAAGAGCAAATGTACAAAGGCTTTAAAAGAACGAATAAAACTCTCTTTGCTGCAGCAGAACTTTGGATCTGGAGCTTGCCAGTTTGGTTACTATTGGGAGGATGCAGTGCCCCCATCCTCAATACAAGTATAAAATAGAGTTTTGACCAGTAAAACCGGTCTGTATGCCTCTGCTAACAGTTTGCTGTTTGACTGCTGCTGTTAATTTTAGGCCAGGTTAATTTTTGTCAAAGCGAGCATGCGCAAAACTGGTCAGGCTATTTATGTGTTGGAGTGGTTCATGTTGCAGTGAGGAATTTAGAATTTTGCTGCTGATTATGTGAGTAATAAATCCTTTTGGCTTATCAATTGGTGGACGGCGCCGTTCTTTTTTGGATGCTCTACAGATTTTGCTGGAACTTGGTATGTCATTTCCAAAAGCTGCCGTCTTTGCTCTGAACTGTATTACCACTGCAGACCACAATGGCATATTGCCATGGGGTAGAATAGGTAGCCCGCCAATACGGCGACTGTGGAACGGTGACCCATGCAGAGGGCAATGGAACCATAGGGCCAACACTTCTGGGTGACCGGCGGTTCTCCCCATCCCTGAGGTATGTCCTCCCCGGAGTTAGTATCTTAAATAAAGGGGGTGGGGGAGGCAAGGCCTCCCACAAGGTGGGGCGGGGAAAAGACTTTGTTCCCTGTCATTGCACTGCAGGATTTGTGCCCTCTTCATGGATTGCCATCCTGCAGTCGCTGTTATGACAAGGAACCTATGGAATACTACCACGCCATCTGTGAGGAGGCTGGAAGAACTAACAGCTGAATTGCTCCTACAGATCAGTTGTGCAGCTACATTATGGAATGTAAGCACCAGGGTCTGACACCTGGGGTGGTGGGTCAGCATCTGCCAGATTTGTTTTGGTTCTCTCAGATGTGGGGCTTCACTTATGCTACTTGGACTTTCAAGGTTCAGAAGGTCCTCAAAGATTGAAGCAAAGGAATCCCAAAGTAGATTGACCAACAGCAAACAATTAGCCCAGCAATTCTTGAGAAAGTGTGGGATGCTCTCCCAGCTGTCTGCTGGTTCTTGTTCAAGCCTTGGAGTTGGCGCAGCCAATGAAGAATGGGTCACCATGGGCCTACAGGATGCAGACATGGCAGTAACACCAGAGGGTGTACATGAGGTGTATATGAGGTACGCAAAAGTGACACCAACCAAAGAGGCATAGGCTGCTGGTGAACCATGCAGGCTCCTGCATATAACAAAATACCATGTTAATGTATCTGTAAGGGTTAAAGTGCACAACATAGGTAAATCAAAAGCTAGAGGAAAAACTCCCTGGAGCCTTGATAGATCTGTGGTGTGCAGTTCATCCAGATCTGAATGATCATGTCACCATCTATATAAGCATTACTGTGTCAGTATTTTACCTTTATGAAAAAGCAGTGCCAAAGTTAGGATAACGTCAGTGCCACATTGCTCTATCTTTTAAACCCTGAGGAACAGCACATCACAGATTCACCAAGGCTGCAGGGACATTTTCCTCTAATTTTTATGTTGCTTGCACACATGTGCAAGAAACATAGTGCCATCATGGGAGATTTCGGAGGTGTGTCACCTCCTCCTCCAATTCAGTCAGTGTGCTGGCAGGCGCGGCCCCTGTAAGCCAATGCATTTTGGAGCTGTGTATGACACGCTCCAAAATGCAGTGGCATACAGTTGAAAGGGGGAGCTACGCTTCAGTGAGCACCGATAGGATGTCGGCAGACATGTTCCCGGTCCACCGGAGTCCGGAGGTAAGTATGGGGTGGGGGGTGTGGGGAGGCTGGAGTGCGCAGTGGGTGGGTCACGGGTTGTGGGAGGGGTGGGAGGCGCCCCGTGGGACCATTTTTGTCTTACAGGTAAAAATAAAATAAAAAAGAGCGTCGATGGGACCGTTTGCCACACTGGGGTGGGCTCCCAGCGTGGCACAAGAGACGATGGGGGCGTTCAGCCATGGGAATTGGGCACCCCTGTCAGGCCATGGAATTATTGCCACGCTGGGTGGGCCCCAGCGGGCACAAGGACGGGGCGTCTCAGCCGATGGGGGATTGGGCACCCCATCGGCAAAAGGACTGCTTGACTGCTTGCCACGCTGGTGGGCCTCAGCGTGGCACCTACTAATGTGGGGGATGCAGCTCAGCCGACGGGATTGGGCACCCTCTGCCGGCTATACAGTGCAGGCGGGATGCGCACGGGCTGCGTGGTGTGTGGGGAGCTGCATGTAAGCAGCCGATATCCTATCGGTGCTCACTGAAGCGTAGCTCCCCCTTTCAACTGTATGCCACTGCATTTTGGAGCATGTCATACACAGCTCCAAAATGCATTGGCTTACAGGGGCCGTGCCTGCCAGCACACTGACTGAATTGGAGGAGGAGGTGACACACCTCCAAAATCTCCCATGATGGCACTATGTTTCTTGCACATGCATGCAAGCAACATAAAAATTAGAGGAAAATGTCCCTGCAGCCTTGGTGAATCTGTGATGTGCTGTTCCTCAGGGTTTAAAAGATAGAGCAATGTGGCACTGACGTAATCCTAACTTTGGCACTGCTTTTTCATAAAGGTAAAATACTGACACAGTAATGCTTATATAGATGGTGACATGATCATTCAGATCTGGATGAACTGCACACCACAGATCTATCAAGGCTCCAGGGAGTTTTTCCTCTAGCTTTTGATTTACCTATGTTGTGCACTTTAACCCTTACAGATACATTAACATGGTATTTTGTTATATTATATTCATTGCAAAAAATGATGTTAATGCAGACATTGGGGTTGAAGAACACAAAGCAGACTAAATAAGGAAATGAAAAAACATTAGGGTTTGGAGTCTCGAGAGCCTTTTCGAATCAGTGGAGTGGTGTGGTGTTCCTTGGGGTGTCAACCCTAATTCCCACCCCCTCCTCAAGCCCATAGCCTTCAGTCTGAAGCACAAGGTACAGCTCTAAGACAGCACCTCATAGGCATACACTCTTTGGAGATAGAGAAATATGCCTCCTCACATGTGGCCAACAGAATCAGTGGTAACTTTCTTCATGGGCCCTGTGTGAAGCAAGAAATCATGTTTGTTTGCTCAGGGGATGCTGTGTGCATTAGAACTGACAACTCCATGGAACGTCATACCACCGATTTTCCAAGACTCCAAACCCTAATGGTTTTCATTTTTTTCCTTTGACCACTTTGTGTTCTTTAACCTTAATGTCTGCATTACTGTAGTTTTTTTGCAATGAATTCACTTTCTCTTTTGTGATAGTTGAATCGTATCCTCATTTGCACAGGTCCCATTGGGACCTGCTTGAGCAGATGCAAATAATCTGGGCCCTGTGCCAAGGGAAGAGTCAATCTGCCAATGGAAGCAAAGAATCAATGGGACTATCTGTGGGCCTTCAGAAGTGTAGGGCTCTCAGGACCCTGTGCTTCTTTGTACATACATATGCAGACATGCAGGGCCAAGAGCCCATCTGGCTGAGGAAGTGCAGGGGGCTTTTGGTCCTATGCCATCAGAAGAGTTCTCTTCACAATATGGTTAATTTTTGCCCCTGCAGCCAAAACTGCACCATCCCTCCCAGGCTGGGAGTGGTGCTGCATGGCAGTGCCATCTCCCTACCTTCAGCCCATCTAGCTGGCTCACCGAACTCACCCCCAAACTCATCTAACTGCTAGAAACACGACACATGGTAAATCAAGAGTTATGAAATCCCTAGTTTGGGATTTTTATATACTTGATCCAGCTGATGACAGTCGCTATCTGTCAGCTATGTCAAGCACGAGTTACTAGGCGGAAAAAGGGTAGCCACCTAGGCATCAGTGGGCAACACACACACCTGAAGAACAGGCACCTGTTATGATTGCATCAACACCAGAAGGCAGCCAGTGCAGGGTGTCCCTATCCCTCATCATCATCATTAGGCAAGGCAAACAGAAATGACACAGCAATAGACTAGATTTGGAACTGAACAACCCCCCCTTATGTGGAGCAGTTAAAAACACTTTGTAGACAATTCAAATTGATACTGGGGATGGATGGTACCATCACAAGTCTATTGCAGCAGTGATGCAATCTGGAATTGTATGACAGGAGGACACTCAAGCTGCTCCTCCAGTCAGCCAGCTCATCAAGGCAGCAAGACCTCAACCCCAGCAAGGCCTATCTTTGTCTGCTGTGATAGTAAGTCACTTTCACATTGTTCACAGTCCTTATCCTCACTGCTGGTGGGGTGACTCCAGTCCTTGGCTTCAGAGTACGAAAGGCCTTCCACGTTACTCAGAAAGACATTAAATTTTTTTTTCTTTCTGTCCTTTTGTATCCCTGCAGGCTTCATCATTCACAGTGCTTGTTCCTACACCATCTCAGTGGCACGCACCAGCCAGTGAACAGTATGGCGAGCAGCTGTAATATAACTGTGAATGTCATTATAAATTTCTTTTTTTTCTTTTTATTTGTATTAGAAAGATTGTTTCATTGTACAAAATGAATTACTGTATGACACATAATTTGGTGTTGATATGTTTAATATTTTTCACAAAAAATGGTTTCAGTTGTTTTTTTTTAATAAAAAGAGTCATTTTTTTTCTGCTAGTATGGAAATTTGCTTTTAATTATTTGCATACCATCATTAGGAAGGTAATTTTGTGCTGAATCACAGATCTTACTGCAAGTCACAGTCCTGTAAAGAATGAAACACCAGACATTCAAAGCATGTAACACGTCGGCCCTGGAGACACTCGTTCTACAGGTATATGCAGTATGAACAAGAATGCAAGTGATACCCCATTTCAACCAGTAGGGCTACACCCAAAAATTAAGTGGTATCAAACAGAAGATTCAATAACACTGAAAGTCCAACTGAAAAATGTTTCAAAGCAGAATAAATGTGACGAGTTTGATAGTAGCACAGTAGTATTCAGTACTTTTGTAGGCAACAAGTTTTATTTGTCCTTATCCCCCTCTGTCACATTGTTGCACTTGGTCCCCACACCCTTACTGGCAACCACTGTACACCGCTGACAATATCTATTATGTTATATGCATACTCAGTAGTAACATTTAGGGCATTGGTACTTACTGTATAAGTGAAAGTTACCAGGGATATTATCATTGCTAGTAACACATAAGTAGCATGCCGAGAATACATGTCTATGTTTTTTGTATACTCGTCTGAGAAGTTGTTGTATAGCCTACACTGCCATCATGTGGATTTATGTAACACCACACTTATTTCCTGTATTTTGTATGAGTTCTTTGTTCTCATTTTAGCTGATTTCACACATTTTGTATATCTCTAGATACACTGTGGAGCCACCTAACTTTTGGCCAATAGGGCTTGTTTTATGTATCTCACTTACCTATGAAAGTAATAGTTGTTATGGGGATTATCATACTATATAACTTGCTGTATTACATTTTTCCACCGAGACTGTCTTCCTATACTGGGATATTGGGAAACTCTGGTTCCAAGTGTCTATTTGGCAAGACCTGTTTTTAGGGCATAAGTCTGCTTTTGTGTAATAAACAAGTTTATTACCACATATGCTGCTTGTCTGTTGTTTCTTCTGCTGGTTTATTACCACCAGGAACCTGAGGAGAATTTGGCATCCTGACATTGTGGTGGTTGACACCAGTCCTCGGCCTCACAGAAGACGAAAGGCCTTCATTACTCAGAAAGACATCAACATTTTTTTCTTTTTTTCCTTTTGTCTCTCTGCAGGTGTCATCATTCACAGGGATGACTGCTGAAGGCAGTTACAAAGCCAGATAGCCCTCAAGAAACAGAGAGGAGTTATGCAACATTTTCCTACACCATCTCGGTGGCACGCACCACAGCATGGCCAGTAGCACTAACTAGTAAGTATTATTATTTGATTTTCTTTTTTTTTCTTTATTTTAATTTGTTCTCCTTTTTCTCAGGTACACAGTGTGCTATGGTGGCCAAAGGGAGGCAAAATAATTTCTCATGTTTATTCACAGGTGACAGATATAGTAGGATAGGGAGTCGACAATGGCTATAGTGGGCAGCCACCACAGTGGCCTAGTGAGGCACAATAATTTCTCTTTTTTTCTTCACAGGTGACAGGTGTAGTAGGACAAGGAATCCACAATGGCTATACTGTGCTGCCATTACCACAGTGGGTACTTATTTGAGTAGAGTATAAATAATCTTTACTTGCCTTCATGGGTCTCCTGTCCTGTGCTGCTGTCTCCTACTCCAGCAATCAAGCCATTGCCATCTTCATTGCCCAGACAACATTGCAACAGACAGCTGCTGAAAATGACCTGAAATTAGAGCAACAGAAACAGAAAACAGTCTGAAATCTGAAAACTTTCCAGAATTAACCCCCCCAAAAAAAAATAAAGACATAGTTACCTTCCCATGGTTGGAAAAATTGCTGAATTCCAAAAAAGATACATGGTTGACCTATGCAGCAACATGTTTTCATAGTCCTAGTGATAATATCTTAAATAAAAATAAAAACAGTAAGAAAAAAATATTAGAAATAAAGTGGTTACACTCCCCCCAAAAAAGGAAAGAAAATAAAATATTTACCTTTGCTCCTACGTCACAAGACTCACAAATCAGTTCAGTAAAGAGAACAGCAGACTTCATATTTGTCCATGCGAAGTACTGGAACGGCCTGTCAATGTCTTCACAATTTGAATATATTTTTGCCATAAATGGAGCTGTACATCTGGAAGGGGCCAATAATCAGGGTCAAACAGATCCTCCAGAGGGGTACAGCAAAGTGATCTAATTCCTTCAGGAGATCCTTTTTATTATTTAGCTTTTAGAGAATTTCCAGAAGTAAGAAATTTATATATTTGTGGTTGGCAGTTGTATGTACTAAACTGCTTGAGATTTGCACACTTGCAACAAATCATGATAAAACTTCAACTTCTTTATTTTTTTAAAAAGCACAAATCAAATTACCTAAGTGGTTGTACAAAGGTAAAATGCAGCATAAAAGAACATTGCACAAAATTTTAAAAGAGAAACAACATATCATCTGTCATCCATATTGGTTCCATGTCATTAAGGCAAGTGTACATTGCCGAAATACAATTTCAGCAATGTAGACTCCTGGCAACAAACAAAACAGTGCAAAGGACTCTACTTTTTAAAGGTATGTGGGGTGCTGAACCCCTGCACCCCCCTACCATAAGATTCTCTACTTCAGGGGGGTGCATGTTGGGGGGGTGCAACATTGTAAAAAAAAAAAAAAAAACCTACTCAGGCAGGGTGCAACAAAACATACCTGTGCCTAGACCCAAACCCAGCAGCCTAGCCACCCCAGCCCAGCACCCACCCACCATGCCATGGATCCAGCTCAGCAGCTCACTGCGGCATCACCCCTCACGAACCCTCCGGCCCCTCACTCAGCATACTCACTCCTCTACCTTGCACGTGTACATATAGCGACATCCTGTCACTATTCATGAACCCCCCGTCCGGCTGCCTTCCCTACTCCCTCGCCCTGTCAACATGTGCCACAGGTGGGTCACCATTTCAGTAGGTGTCCACTTGCGACTAGCTCATGTCACAGGATACCATCCATATTCAGGGAAGATAAGCCTGAGTAAATAAGTTTTCAAAGCCGACTTAAACACCCCACAGTCAGGCACTCTCTCGCCGAACGAGGTAGAGAATTCCACAGGACAGAAGTAATGATTAACGCACAACTAACACAAAATGCATAAAGAACAGCATTGGGGCAGTGACACACACACAGCGCAATACCATGTGACAGCAGTAGTTGAGAACAATTTTAGTGATAGTGCAAGGTCTGAGCAGTTGCATAAGAAAGGCAACAATAGAGTTGAAATCAGATTTTTTAGTCGTATTTTGTTAAAGTGATGGTGTTCTGTCACTTTTTGTTATACTTAATCTTAAATTACTCCTGTTTGCTGGTACCAGGTCAATAGAGCACTTCTTAAATAGCATGGTGTAAACTGCGTTGCTGTAACCACGATTACATTGACAGCGACAAGGGTAGAATAGTGTTAGTCATTTACTGCAACCCCTGTTGCTGTCCACAGAGAGGAAGAAGGACTGAAGTAGCTTGAAGCGGGGTGCTAAGTCAAGCTGCTCCCATGGTTGAGTGGCTAAGGAACTAGTACATGGAGACCTGGGAAACAAGGTTCTATTCCCCATCTCATGATATTGAAACCTTTTTTTGAGAGATGTCTTCCCTCCTCCCAAGGCTCTCCCCATTCCCAAGACCCTCCCCCCCCATATGGAGTTGATTATATTAAAGTCAGGAGGTGAGGGGGAGGGCCCCAATCAAAAAAACAAAAAATCTAAGTTTCTGTAGTGTAGTGTAGTGATGTGGTTTCGCAGCATATTGGTAGCATCGACGTTATTAACAGCCTTAAATTTGTTTTCGTGGTTTTGCCTGCACAGATGTTGACCACGCTGTTTTTGGTTGCAGTATATTGACCCCGTGCTCTGTTGGCTGACTGCTAAATTCAAAGATTTTGAACACTTCTTTTCTCAATCGGGGTTCCGTGGTTAAGTAAGCCATTTTGTCAGTGTCTGTCTGTAGCAGCTTTAGTGATTTTCAGTGGTATTGAATCTTCTGTTTGATGGCAGTTAATTTGGGGTGCAACCCTAAATCTTCTGCTTCACGTCTCTTAGTAAAGGATCACGTCACTTCGGGGATTTTTTTTCGGTGCAATCCTGTTTTTTTAAATGTTCTGTTTCATGTTATTTAGTCATCATGAATCATGACACTTAATTTTTGGGTGCAACCCTGTTTATTGAATCTTCTGTTTCACGTCATTTACTCACGAATCACGGCACTTAAATTTTGGGTGCAACCCTGTTTGTTGAAATGGGACTTCACTTTATCGTTTTGCAAAGATTTTGTAGTCATATTTTTCTTAAAGTAATGGTGTTCTGTCACTTTTTGTTATACTTAATCTTAAATTATCCCTTATGGCAGACTGCTGAATTCAAAGATTTTGAACATTTTTTTTCTCAGTTGGGTTTATGTAAGCCATTTTGTCAGTGTCTTTCTGTAACAGTTTTGGTAATTTTCACTGGTATTGAATCTTCTGTTTGATGCCACTTAATTTTTGGGTGCAACCCTGAATCTTATGTTTCATGTCACTTAGTCCGAGAGAGTGAATTAAACTGCAAAGTAGCAGAAGCACTAGCTGCAGTTTACTACCAGCATTACAGATTTCAGGATTGGAGAAATATTTCCAGAAGTGAGATACTGACCCCCCTGCTACTGGTCTCTACACCACCCTCCTTTGTTCTCTCCCCCCTGATTCCTACCCCTCTCCTAAAAATTCATTATCATTATAATCATGTATAAGTTCTTATGAATGTTTGCACTTATCTACTACTACCTACATTTACTGTATATTATGTACTGTTTTTATCCTCTGCGCTACCTAGACACTGCCCAAACTTACTTCAGGTGGATGTTGGTACTATAAGGCCCCATCTCCTCCCTCCCCTTCACTTGTCCTCCTTTACCGCTTGAGATCCCCGGCTAGGGACTGACACCTTGCCTCTATGCCCAACCTCGGAACCACGAGCCTGGCCACACCTTCCCACTTACTCCGCTAAAGCCATATTTTAATGCCGCCTTCCCTCCCACCCACTCCCCCTTTTTTCTTCATCTCTGACGGCGGGCACATAAATCTGGTGTCCCTCTAGCCTGCCGTCGGGATCCTCTTACTTTCCCCGGACCCCCTGAGGCTGCATAGGCTGACTGCTGACAGCCGTCTGTTTATGGCACCTCTCACCCTTCCCCGTCTCTTACCCTCTACGCTACCGGGGCTCTGCCCATACTTGCCATAGGTGGATGTTGGCTTTACCTCCTCCTTCCCCTTTCTCTTATCTATCTGCCGATAGACGTTAATTGGCCTGGGACTGCTTCTGGTCCTTATGCCCAGTCTAGGAACCACCTGCCGGCTGCACCTACTCGCCTTCTACCGCCAAAGCCGTATCTTTAGCCGCCTCTCTCACTCATCCATCCCTCCTCTTTTTTCTACCCCTGACTGTGGGGCCATGAACCTGGCATCCCTATAGCCTGCCTGCGGTGCTCTTGGCATCCCCTTACTCTCCTCATTCCCTGGGTACTTTCTGGCTGGCTGTCAAGGTCAGCCAGGTCATGTTTCTCCCATTACCCCTCCCCCTGTCTTTTCCTGCCCATTTGGGAACCTAAAACCTGGCAGTCTCCCTATGCTTTCCCCGGTAAAACAGCTAGCAGTCCCTCGAGTCCTATATCCCTTCCTTACCTGCCACCTGTACCAATACTCCCCTGAAGCTGCTCTTGGCCTGCTGGTCATGCTTAGTATAGACTAAACCATGTTAGACTAGCAGGAACTGTCTCTATATGACTAGGATTGTACTATGTATGGTTGTTTGCCTAAGTTGTATTGTTTGCTTCCATGTGTTATGATGTATTGTACTCTCCCGGGTCGTGCCTGAAAATAGTCACCTGTTGGCTAGCGCACTTACCCGGTAAACAAAAACTAAATAAATAAATAAATTGTGCTTGGCAGTTGTGTGTACTACAGTGCTTGAGATTTGGACACTTCAGACAAATCATGGGAGAACAGAGGTAATGTGTATTGTGATTATGGCACAACTAACACAAAACGCATAAAGAACAGTGTTGGGGCAGTGATACAGCGCAGTAATATGTGGCAGTGGTAGCGCACTACAACTAACCTGTGGCCACCTGACGTATTTATGCTGGTAGCTGAGAACATTTTCAGAAAAGTCTGTGAGAAACAGAAAGAAAGGAAAGGTGTGATGTATTGAGAGAGAGCATCATGAAAGGAAACATAGATAGGAAATAACATTGTGTGTGTTTTTTTGTAAGTTAGAACCAAAGCAGATAGGATAGAAATACGGGCTGTGCAGCAGTAACAGAAATAAATACAAACAGATAGACAGAAATAAGGAGGCTAGATGAACAATATTTTTTTTCCTTTTTACGTTTTTTAATGTTTTTCTTTTTCATTTTATGATTTAAGACAGAGATAAAAGAAAATGGCCAGATAAGAGACCTCCATAATTGTCTGCTGGTTGTGGAGCACCACTTCCAGCATCTCCTTCAGCCCCATAACTTGACGGGAGAGCTCCCCTGCCTCCCTGCAGAGCTGTTCCACTTCTTCATGTGTGGATGTGGGAGGAGGATCTGAGGCCGGTCTCTCAGGTGGTACCCCCCGCTGCACCACCCAAGGTAGACTGCAGGTCCCTGTCGCAGTTCCCTCCATCTCCCTGTCCTGCACCTGTGCACCACCATGTCTCTTTTTCTTCCCCTTGCCAGAAGCAGCACTAGAGGTGGCACTACCTACACGACTCTCACTGCCTTTCTGTCTCACTTGTTTCTCCCACTCTTTCAGGTGCCTCCCTCACAAGTGTGTCTGCTGCCCACCTCCCCCATTTCCCACACTGAACAGAAGTGTAGCACAATTTGCAGGTCACCACACTGTTGTTGGTGGGGTCCATTCTGAAAAAGTCCCACACAAGAGACTTTGGCTGCTGCTGATGGGGGAGGAGTGAGATGGTCCTGGCTGTGGGTCCTCCTCCTCGTGGTGCACAGGTGCTGGTGGTGGTGATGGTGGTCATACAGTTATTGGTGATGGTGGTGCCCTTGCCTCATCTCCTTTTTGGTGCTGGGGGTCCTGTGCTGTGGGGGGGGTGGGTGCTGCTGCTGTTGTCTTCTCCTGATGCTGCCACTGTCATGGGCCAGGTCCTCTTCAAACAAAGTCCACATCTTCCCTCTGCTGCCTGCACCCTCTGCCTCCTGCCCTCTCTCTGTCCCACTCATTTTAAGTTAAAACAAACAAAAAAGAGTAATAAGAACCACACTAAAAGAGGTAAAAAAAAAAGTAGCAGAAATAAGTGTTCAGTATACACTAGCTCAGACTATAAAATGAAGCTAAGGATGAGTCAGTACATAGAAGAGTAGCATGTGACCTGTAGGATTTGTTTCCATGTGACTTCAAGCACTTGTTTCTAGGAAGTAGCCACGTTTTGTATGGTCTTCGTCTGTCTTTACCGGTGAAGTTACTGGCGAAGTTAACATACTTTGCCTGCCCATCGTAATGGCAAAGTTACTGTAAAGTCACATAAAATAATTTGCAAGCTGATAGCAAAAATTCATGGATTGCCCCATAGAGGCAGAGTAAGTGACTTCGCCAAAAATTCAGCAGCAAATTAAAAGTTTGCAACATCTCTAATCAGGAATAGGGTAAGGAGCCATCCCAGTTCGAAACAGAACTGGAAGAGGAGTGCTCTCTGTCTGGTTACTATCCCGAGGGCTCCTGAAATGTTACTGGATATGGTAGCTGAGCCCACCAGCATGGCTCCTCCCCTGAGGGCAATTCTTTGTAATGCCAGGTTCGTCAGGAATAAGACTGCAATAATAGTGAATTTTGTTATGGATTCCTTGGCGGATGTGATGTACGCCACTGAGACCTGGCTGGAGGATGACTCTGGCCCTGTGCTGGAGGCAGCCATTTCATGGGGTCATATGGTGATGCACTGCTCTAGGTGGAAGTGTGGAGGGAGAGGGGTGACCATCTGTTTTAGATCTGGCCTGAGATTTACAGCCTACCCCATGGGTCAAACCGGGTCATTTGAATGTCTGGCCATCAAAGGTGATGCAGGTGAGGGGCACAGTATCCTTCTCATTTACCATCCTCCTGGTTGTGAGAGTGGATTTCTGCAAGCATTTGGGAGTTTGTCACTGGGCTGACATCGGAGTACTGTGGGTGGCTGGTGTTGGGTGACTTCAGGGTTTTTGGGCCAATAATGAATCCATTTTGCCCAGTCAGCACTTCCTTTGACAGATGGAACTGTTGGGCTTCACACAGGTTGTTACCTCTACTACTCATGAATTTGGTTATACTTTGGACCTGGTTGCCCGGCAGGGCTTTGAGCTTTTTAATGTCAAAGTTAACCCAGTCAGTTGACTGAACTATCACACTATGAGTTTTCAGATCAGGAACCCCTCAAAACATATTAATTCCCCCTGTTGGAGTTAGTTCATTACTGACTTTTAAGATATGTGGACTCTTGTGGGTTCCTTCAGTACTGGACTGTTCAAGCCTGTTGCAGGTGTGTGCCGGCAGTGGAAGTAATACAGCTATTGCTGCAGCTCTTGACTCACTCACACATTTTCCTATATGCCTAAGAGTCTCCTATCAGAGCTCCCCCTGGTTAATAAGGAACTCAGATGGTTGAAGACCAAAGGGCAGAGATTGGAGTGTTCTTGCTGGAGATCAGGATCATTGAAGGATAGACTAACCCTGTGAACCCATTGTAAGGAGTGTCAGGGGGCAATCACTCTGACAAAGGCAGAGTTCCTGTCATGAGTGATTGCTGCAGGGGTTAACAGGCCAGCCCAGCTCTTGTCCAGTGTGGACAGGCTGCTGCATCCATCCTGTCTACAGTCTGAAGTATTGACATGAGGGTGATGCAAGGAGTCGGGCAGTTTTTCCTTGATAGGGTATCCTCCATTCATTCCTTGTTCTCCTTAAGAGGGCTGTCATGGCCCAGCATGGTATAGTCTGTCATTAATGTAGGCCTTTGATCAGTCTGGAAAGAATGTCACCTTATGCCAGCTAAGGAGCTTCTCCAGGTAATCATGAAGCTGCATCCCACCTTCTGTTTACTAGACTCTGGATTACCTGACTTTTGTTAGACTGACGAGAGTCTATTGGTTCGGTGATTGCTCAGATTGTCCAGTATTTACTTGGATGATCTGTTTCTATCAGACTTGAAGAGGGCTCTCACAAGATCCCTTCTCAAGAAGCCCTGTTTGAACCCAGATGTTTTGGCAAATTACAAATCGTTCTCTAACCTTCCCTTTTTGGGGAAGGTTATTGAAAGAGTGGTGGCAATGCAGCTGGAGATGCACCAGGAGTCTTTCTCCATCTGTGAGCCATTTCCTTCTGGATTCAGGGGGTAATACAGCATGGAGACTGCACTTGTGATCTGTGAGAGGCTGAGCAAAAGATATTCACCAGGAGTCCATACTTCTGATACCATCCATAGATTTTATTTCTCAGAATTCCAGTTAGATTCGGGAAAGAGGCATTATTCCAGGCAAACTCCAAAAATAAACACAAAAAAAAACAAAAACTTTATTTTTTTTTTAAATAAATAAAAATAAAAATATTGAACAAGGCACATCAGTCTTCCCTCTCAGATCCCCATGTTCAACTAGCAGGAGAAGCTCAGCTGCCCAGGTAGGTGTTATAGGTACAACACCCAGGAACAATCTGCCTTGCTTCAGTGATTACCTCTGTTTTAAAGACCCCTCAGCATTCCCATTGGTTTTACTTTATTGTCAATCAGCTTTTTAAAACTAAAAATAACATTACACACTTTATTAAAGAACAAATTATTATCAGAAAAGCATATAAGTGATTTTACCCCTATTTAGATTCATTTCCTACTCTTACAGCATGAATTTGGAGGATTTTACTAATAATATTAACGATCTGAAAAGCCCTCCCCCAGAAGACAGACATAAAAGAAATGGGTAAGCGGCCGCCCGGTTCCTATAGGAACAGCAAAAGAGGAACCCGGAAGGCGAGCCGCCTTCGAAACTAGTTTTTGCCCCAGAACAGCTCTTCACCAAACAAAAGAGCCCAAAAGAAAAATATAAAAAGGTAAGTCTAATGCTTACATGACCTTATTCAGCTTCCAGATTTAAAGCAGCGGTAACGCTGTCCGTCTGTGATGCGCACAGTCGCAGGGAAATTTTAAACAAAAGAGAAGCGGACACTTCAATTCTCCACAAGGAAATATTTCAAAAGGAGGGGGGTACATCTAAATGAACATTTCCAAGGATTCTTTGGGTTACCTGCAATATTTCAGGACCGAACTTACACGGGTTTTGGCAAAAGGGGTTATATGTGAACTGAGTCAGTAATTTAAAAATAATTTTCGAGCGCTTCCTATCTCGTTCACTTTGAATCTAATATTTATTAAAATGTTTCTCCAGGATTTTTGGACAAAAAAAAGGGAAGGTGGGGGAAATAATAGCTTAGCATAGGTGGCCAGGCTACACTACGCTATTTTCAGAGTACAGCAAGGACATAGATGAAAAACAAATGTAGACAAGGACTGCTCATTCATACCACTAGACCAACAAAGGGAAACACAAAAACATTTCTTCGGGTAATGACCCTATCACATTCTCCTCCCCTCTCTTGTTCAAAATCTTCCTTGAAACTTTAAGGAGGATTTGAGGGGAATTATTTTGGAACCACAGCCCACCCTCTCCATGGTTCCACTCCGGGGTCCCTATTAAAATACTTCAACAAGCAAGAGGAAGTAATTCATCTTCTATACTAACACCTGGCTTTACCCTGGAGTTCTCTGTCACATATCTTGATAAATAATCAACATTTCTATGCTGTTCTCCCTTTCTATGTTTTACCGTAAAACGATATGGCTGCAACGCTAAGTACCACCGCATAATACGGGGGTTCTTATCTTTCATGTTTTTTAGCCAACACAAAGGATTATGCTCTGTCCAGATTTCAAATTCTGAACCCCATAGATAAAATCGGAGAGCTTCTATTGCCCATTTGATGACTAGACACTCTTTTTCTATTGTAGAGTATCTGCTCTCTCGTTCATGTAATTTCCTACTTATATATATCACAGGATGTTCTTCTCCATTAATGTTTTGGGATAAAACAGCTCCGATACCCCTATTAGAGGCATCCGTCTGTACTATAAAAGGATATGAAAAATTTGGAGTACATAATATTGGAGATGAGCACAAATATGCTTTTATAGTACAAAATGCCTCTTCACAGGCAGGATTCCAAATTATTTTGTCAGGCATTTGTTTTTTTGTAAGGTCAGATAATGGACTTGTTATAGAGGAAAATGAAGGAATAAAATGACGATAATATCCGGCTAATCCTAGAAAGGCACGAACATCTTTCTTTGTTTGAGGTCTAGGACTATTAGCTATTGCTTCTACCTTGTTGATATCTGGTTTTATACTTCCTTGTCCTATTAAAAATCCTAGATATCTAGTTTCCTGCATTCCTATAGTACATTTTTCCGGATTTATGGTTAGATCAGATTTAGTAATAGCGGACAAGACTCTAGATAAGTGTTGCAGGTGTTCTTGCCATGTGGGGCTAAACACCACTACGTCATCTAAATATGCGGCACTATAAGAGGAATGGGGGGCTAATATTCGATCCATTACCCTTTGGAAAGTTGCAGGAGCCCCATGTAACCCAAAGGGCATCACAGTAAATTGAAAAAGACCTAAGGGGGTACTAAAAGCAGTTTTATCTTTTGCTTCTGGATCTAATGGAATTTGCCAATACCCCTTAGTCAAGTCAATAGTAGAAAAATACTGAGAATTTCCTAAATGGTCCAGAATGTCATCAATGCGGGGCATTGGATAGCTGTCAAATCTAGATATAGCATTAAGTTGGCTAAAGTCTAAACATAATCGTACACCCCCTTCCTTTTTATTGACCACAATTAAAGGGAAGCTCCATTCGCTATGCGAAGGTTCAATTATTCCCATTTCTTGCATTTT
The DNA here is from genome assembly GCA_016271365.2 of Neoceratodus forsteri. Taxonomy (NCBI): domain Eukaryota; kingdom Metazoa; phylum Chordata; order Ceratodontiformes; family Ceratodontidae; genus Neoceratodus; species Neoceratodus forsteri. Next base: position 873,794,220 of record CM057453.1, on the reverse strand, counting down.
TTTTATTTCCTGTATTACTGTTTCTCATATTTTTTCTGGTAATCGATAGGGCTTTTGGCGTATTGGTTTTTGTTGGGACAAACTTATATTATGTGTTTCTCCTATTATTCTCCCTGGGATTCCTCTAAAAGTATCCTTATGTTTTTGAAGGATTTCCATTACTTCTGTTTTTTGTGTAGAAGTTAGATTTGGATTAAATTTAATATCCTTCAGACTACCTCCCCCTTCTAATCGATGATAAGCTATTTCCATTTCACTAGTCCCTTCTTCAGGGTATACATAATTACAGTACTTGGTTTTTCTTTCTACCCATGGTTTTAAAAGATTGACATGATAGATTCGCTTTTGGTTAACTTTATCGGGCATATAAATCTCATAAGTGACAGGTTCCACTTTCCAAATTATTTTATAAGGACCCTGCCATTTCATTAGTAATTTGTTATCTGAGGTTGGTAGTAATAACAATACTTGGTCATCCTCAGAAAAGGACTTCAAACTGGTTCCCTTATCATAGTGTTGTTTTTGTTTTATTTGTTGTTTCTGATTAAAAGTATGGGCTTGCTGACTATATCTTTGTATTCGCTCCCTCAATTTTATCCAATAATCTGGTAAACATATGTTGTCATTTGTCTTGCCTTCCTCCCACCATTCTTTTATAATATCGAGGGGCCTCTTGGATTCCTCCCATATAATAACTCAAAGGAGAAAAAAGTCATGGGTTGGGGTACCTCTTGATATGCAAACATTAAGTAGGGTAGGTATAAATCCCATTGTCTGCCTTCTTCATGTACGAACTTCTGGATCATTTTTTTCATAGTCTGATTAAAACGTTCTACCAGGCCGTCGGTTTGAGGATGATAAGGAGATGTTCGTATAGCCTCTATTCCTAAGGTCTGATAAAGCCATTTTAATACTTGAGAACAAAAATTGGTACCACGATCCATTAATATTTCTTGAGGTATACCTACCCTACTGAATATTTTTCCCAGTTCCTCAGCAATTTTAGGAGCAGTAACTGTACGAAGGGGTATTGCTTCCGGATATTTGGTGGCATAATCACAGACTACCAAAATATATTGATTTCCCTTAGTACTTTTTTGGACTGGGCCAACAATATCCATAGCAATCATTTGGAAAGGAGTAGAAAATAAGGGCATTACTTGCATAGGGACAATATCTTTTCTACCAATTTTGGCTACCTTTTGGCACTCTGGACAACTTTTACAATAATCAGTCACTTGTTCATGAATTCCTGGCCAGTAGAACCTATGCAATAAATGGCTTAAGGTTTTATCCCTTCCTAAATGTCCGGCCATAGGGAGATCATGAGCAAGGCTGATTAAGTTTAATCTAAATTGTTCAGGAATCAATAGTTGTTCTATGACTTCCTGTGTTCTAGAATTCTCACATACCCTATACATTAACCCATCTTTTACCTGGTATTTCTTTCCCAACTCTTGCTCTTTTCCTTGGTTAGCCATTAACATCTTTAAAGACTCATCCTTATTTTGCAATTCCATGAACAAACTTTTATCACATCCTCCCACCCCCACATTTTTATTTTTATTATTTTTTTCTACATGAATTTGAGTCCAACTATATTTCTCAGTCCTCCTTTGTTTCTTAGTTTTCTTATTTTTGCCTTGGGTCCCAAACACATCTTGTTCAAAAGGAAAATTTGTTTCTAGGGAGTCTTTTTCTGTATCCTGCCCCTTTGTTTGTGATCTAGTAGTTATTGCAGAAAGATTATTGGATAGTAATTGCTGAAAAATTGGACAGTCATGTCCGATTAGGACAGGAACCGGTAATTTTGGCACAACTCTCACTGGAATGGTCTGGGTTGTCCTTGTATCAGTAATTCGACTTCTTCTAGAGGATATCTATGAGTGTCCCCATGTATACAAGTTACTTCCGTAGTAGGTTTTTCTGGAGAAGAAACTACATTCCATAAGTCTGCTTGTATTAAAGTTTGTTTACTTCCTGAGTCCAATAATCCCATAACAGTTTTGGTGCCAATCTGTACGGTAGTCATGTAGCTTCCCCAGTTTGCTAAGGCAAGATGAGAGGATTCAACTCGTCTCTTAGGACAAAATCTCACAATATGTCCTTTACCTTTGCACTCATGACATATAATGTCAGTACTATGCCCCCTGACCGGTTTTGTCATATTTTGTATACCAGTTTTTATTGGAGTAGTGACTGTACTTTTTAAAGAAGATGGAGGGGAAACAGTTCTTACCGGGTACTGCTGGCTTGGGTGAAAACTGCTTCTTTGCTTGTGAGATCTTGCAGCAATATAATCCTCGCCAAACGAATTGCGCTATCTGGAGTTTCCGGACGGTGTTCTCTAACCCATAGTTGGACCTCTGAGGAAGTATCTGAAGAAATTGCTCCAATACTACTGTCTCCATCAGCTGTTCTTTGGTTTTACTGGCAGGTTGCATCCACTTATAGCATAAGTCTTTCAAATGTATAAAGACATCCTGTGGGTTATCAGCAGTTCCATATCTATATGATCCGAACCTCTGTCGATAAGTTTCAGGGTTAATATCATAACGTTTCAAAATAGCTTGTTTGACCCGGTCATAGTCGTTCACTTCAGCTATTTCCACCCTGCTGTATGCAATCTGAGCCTTACCGGTCAAATAAGGAGCTAGATGTATGACCCATTGGTCTCGGGGCCAGTTACAAGCAGTTGCAACCCTCTCAAAAGTCAATAGATAAGCCTCTATATCATCAGTAGTAGTAAGCTTCACCAGTTTGATATCTTTCTGACCCCTTCCTTGCACATCGGAGAGTCTCCCTTGTCCCATCACTTGAAATGCTCTCATAGTGTCATTCCATCGAGCCTCATATTCTCTGCGGTCTTTGTCCCTTTGACGATCCATCTCCAGTTGTCTGGCACATAACCACCGTAATAAATCTTGGGGTTCCTCAGGAAATAGTCCTCTTCCTCCTCACCTCCAGCAGCCTGGGCTAGCCCTCAGGCTTCTTCTCCCATCACAGCTTCCTTTGGGTGCTGGATTCGATCCCTGGCAGCAGTGACAATTTATATTGTGCTGTGATGGCCCTGGTCTGAGCACCTTGATGTCTGGGCTGAAGTACTGGCTCTTCCCCTTCCTGATGCATCCAAATTGCCTCTGGAGACTTGGATCCTCCAGTTGGTTAGCCCCAACCAGCCTCAAATAGTGGATCCCACTTCTGACACCAATGTGAGAGGCTGAGCAAAAGATGTTCACCAGGAGTCCATACTTCTGATACCATCCATAGATTTTATTTCTCAGAATTCCAGTTAGATTCGGAAAAGAGGCATTATTCCAGGCAAACTCCAAAAATAAACACAAAAAAAAAAAAACTTTTTTTTTTAAATAAATAAAAATAAAAATATTGAACAAGGCACATCAGTCTTCCCTCTCAGATCCCCATGTTCAACTAGTAGGAGAAGCTCAGCTGCCCAGGTAGGTGTTATAGGTACAACACCCAGGAACAATCTGCCTTGCTTCAGTGATTACCTCCATTTTAAAGACCCCTCAGCATTCCCATTGGCTTACTTTATTGTCAATCAGCTTTTTAAAACTAAAAATAACATTACACACTTTATTAAAGAACAAATTATTATCAGAAAAGCATATAAGTGATTTTACCCCTATTTAGATTCATTTCCTACTCTTACAGCATGAATTTGGAGGATTTTACTAATAATATTAGCGATCTGAAAAGCCCTCCCCCAGAAGACAGACATAAAAGAAACGGGTAAGCGGCCGCCCGGTTCCTATAGGAACAGCAAAAGAGGAACCCGGAAGGCGAGACGCCTACGAAACTAGTTTTTGCCCCAGAACAGCTCTTCACCAAACAAAAGAGCCCGAAAAAGAAAATATAAAAAAGGTAAGTCTAATGCTTACCGCGACCTTCCACTGACTTCCAGATTTAAAGCAGTGGTAAATGCTGCCATGCGAATCTGCGCACAGTCGCAGGGAAATTTTAAACAAAAGAGAAGCGGACACTTCAATTCTCCACAAGGGAAATATTTCAAAAGGGGGGGGGTACATCTAAACGAACATTTCCAAGGATTCTTTGGGTTGCCCTGCAATATTTCAGGACCGAACTTACATGGGGTTTTGGCAAAAAGGGGGGGGGGTTTGCGATGAACTGGAAGCCGCAATTTAAAAAATAATTTTTGGAGCGCTTCCTATCTCGTTCACTTTGAATCTAATATTTATTAAAATGTTTCTCCAGGATTTTTGGACAAAAAAAAGGGAAGGTGGGGAAATAATAGCTTAGCATAGGTGGCCAGGCTACACTACGCTATTTTCAGAGTACAGCAAGGACATAGACGAAAAACAAATGTAGACAAGGACTGCTCATTCATACCACAAGACATAACAAAGGGAAACACAAAAAAAAAAAATTTTCTTCGGGTAATGACCCTATCACAATAAGGTATCCTCCATTCATTCCTTGTTCTCCTTAAGAGGGCTGTCATGGCCCAGCATGGTATAGTCTGTCATTAATGTAGGCCTTTGATCAGTCTGGAAGGAATGTCACCTTATGCCAGCTAAGCAGATTCTCCAGGTAATCATGAAGCTGCATCCCACCTTCTGTTTACTAGACTCTGGATTACCTGACTTTTGTTAGACTGACGAGAGTCTATTGGTTCGGTGATTGCTCAGATTGTCCAGTATTTACTTGGATGATCTGTTTCTATCAGACTTGAAGAGGGCTGTCACAAGATACCTTCTCAAGAAGCCCTGTTTGAACCCAGATGTTTTGGCAAATTACAAATCGTTCTCTAACCTTCCCTTTTTGGGGAAGGTTGTTGAAAGAGTGGTAGCAATGCAGCTGGAGATGCACCAGGAGTCTTTCTCCATCTGTGAGCCATTTCCTTCTGGATTCAGGGGGTAACACAGCATGGAGACTGCACTTGTCAGGGTGCAAAATGATTTGCTTCTGGCTAGAGATAGAGGGAAATGTTCCCTTCTCGTACTCCACGATCTCTCATCAGCATTTGACACTGTGTATCATGAGATTTTGACAGCTCAACTGAGGGACTTGGTAGGACTCGGTGGGGCTGTGTTGAGGTGGTTTGAGTCCTTCTTTTCCAGTAGGGTGCAGCAGGTATTGTGGGGGAATTTTCTCTCTGAGCAAGCCGCCCTGACCTGTGGAGTCCCTCAGGGTTCTTGTCTCCCATGCTTTTTGCAGTGTACACGATGCCACTGGGAGAAGTTATACATACATAGAGTTTGCAGTTTCACTGTTTTGCAGATGATATGCAACTGTATCTGTCATTTGCACCTGGTGGGGCAAATGCAGAGGGCATGCTTAATGACTGACTATCTGTGATCAATGACTGGATGGCCTTCAGCTGGCTAAGAACGACTCCGGACATGACTGAAGTGCTACTGGTGGACTCAGGTATCTGGAGGGCGACTGGACTGAGCAGAGTAGTGGCTTGATTACATCTCAGATCCACTAAGCTTACAGTCAGAGACAGGGTGAAGAATCTGGGTTCCATTATAAACCACAAGTTGACTATAGAATATCAGGTGTCTGCTGTGATCGTAATGGTTTCTTTCCTCTTAGGAACATTGCCTGGACCAAGCCCTTTCTCAGCCTCAGGATATGAAGTCCCTGATACATGCCTTTGTGACATCTAGACTAGACTATTGTAATGCTTTGTATCTTCAGCTGTCTGGAGGTTGGATGCACCGCTTGCAGCTGGTGCAGAACACCGCAGCTGGATTGATTGCCAGGGTTTCTCAGTCTGGGTATATCTCTCTGGCTTTGCAGATGTTGCACTGTATCTCCTTTAAGATAGGTTTGTTAACATACAAAGCCCTACATGATCTGGGTCCTGGCCATATGCTCTTGACCTCTCCCTCTGTTCGTCTGAAACTGTCTAGAAATCATGTCATTGTGGTGGTTGTTCCAGTGTTTTGGAACCAGCTACCACAAGAGCTTTGGAAGTTCCCCTCAATTGAAAGTTTTAACCAGGAGCTAAAGCACTATCTTTTTATAAGAGCTTTCCGTAGTGATTCCTAACCTGTTTTTTATAATGTTTTACTTATAGATGGTAATTTATTATGCTGCTGTTATTGTCTTTGTAGTGATGTGTGGAGCAACCAGAGCCTGTGGGACTAGACACCTAAGAAATAAATATATTACATATACTACTATTAAAGTACATACTAAGGTCTGTGGAGCAGTAGAAGGTTCCTTCTTATTTATCTTCTCTCCAGGCTATCGATAAGCCAATGCTAAACGTGCATTCGATTAGCATGTCGCAAACAGTTTTGGGCACTCATGAACCCTGGATTCCCTTTAGCACCTCAGTACTTGACATCATGGTGTAGTACGTTTTACAGAGAGTACACACACTGAGCATGTCTAAGCTGTTGACTAGCAACATGACCAGCAGCTGTCAGCTGGCTAGGCTGGAAATCACACTGTGCATATTTTTGTACAATTTCCAGCTTTCTTTCACAGGGGAAGGACCTGGCTACTGAAGGAGCTCTTTTTATGTAAAAAAGAGTTTGCTTCAATCAGAAAACATTCACAATCATCAGAGAATTATGCATTATCATTCCGGTTAACTCATTCTTACTACATTTAGGTCTCTACTACATTTAGGGCTCTGTAGGTCACCTTGCTGGGATCAGAAGTGAGATGGATGTAAAACAGAAATGGGCAATAATAAAGGAGGGTCTGACAGAGGCCACTAAGGAGTGTGCCAAAATCAAAAGTATGAAAAACTAAAGCTGAAATGCCCAGCTGGTTCAGAAGGGATGTGGCAAGAGCTGTAGGTGGCAAGAGGGCAGCCTTCCAGAAATACAAACATACTCAGAAGGAAGAAGATAGGGTGGATTACTCTGCTAAGAGGCAAGCAGAGCAATTAAGGTGGCAGAGGCTAAAAGGGAAGTGCAACTAGCACAGAGGTTAAAAACAAGGGAGACATTTTTCCAGTATAAAAGAGAGAAAAGAAACATCAAGGATGAAATAGATTAAAAAAAAGAGTAGTTTGGCAGGCGGTAGTGAAGAGAAGGCAGAGGTACTTATCAAGTACTTCTGTCAAGTCTTCAGTAGAGAGAGCACAGACCAGTATCACGGGGTACAGGGGGGTTGTGACAGGGATGGGGGGAGGTCATGGAAGGCATCATTCATGCTAATGGGGTACTTAACAGCCTAAGGGCCCTGAAGATGGATAAATCCCTAGGGCCAGATGGCGTGATCCAAAGAGACCTAAGGGAACTGGTGGAGGCTATGGCGGATCCCCTGGCAGATCTGTTTAACACCACTACAGAGTTAGAGATCAAGTCCCACAGTTGGAGGACTCCATATGTGCTTCTCCACATAATTGGGCAGAAGGATGAACCAGGGAACTACAGGCTGGTCAGTCTGACCTCAATAGTGGGCAAGCTGATGGAGACCAATCCTGAAAGAGAGACTGGTGAGCTTCCTGGAGGATAATGGGTCCAGAATGCGAGGCAGCATGGGTTCGTGTCAGGAAGGTCCTGCCAGACAAACCTAACTGACTTCTTTGGGTTACCAGGGCAGTGGACAAGGGCCAAGCAGTTACTATCCTATTTAAGGTTTTGCACACCACCTCAGCCTCTGGATGCTTTCCACCTGCAATCCCCTTCCAATGTTTATAATTTTTTTTTTATTTTTCAAAAAATCATGCATTGGGTATTTTTATATATATAAATTACTTTATTTTCTCCCAATCCAATGTCAAATTCCAGACATATTCACTTTGAAATTACGTTTTTCTCATTGATTTTCTTAAAAAGAGTTTTTTAAATTTTCCTTTTTTAGTTCAGTCACTTCTTAGTTCAAAAGCTGTTTCAAAAGTCATTTAATTTCAGTCACTCTTAATTCAAAAAATTCCTTATTTGTGTACTTTACCATACTTCTTTGTCATACTTATTCTCATGTATGGCATGATATTGTACTCAATTTCATGGCTCTACTGCCTATTTGACTCGTTTTTCTGTTTCCACAGTGAACACCTTTTCCCAGCGTGGCATCACCTTTCAACCTTCTTTTGCCCAAAATATTAGAGCTATCATCTGTTTGCTTTGAAGTAGTGCACCAAACAACTATTGTATGCTTGTTTAGCGTAACACTAAATCTGTGTGTGCAGTTAATATCCCATATCTGGATTTCAGCAAGACCTTCAACTCTGTACTTCGTAAGAGACTGGTCAGGAAGCTAGAAGACCTAGGGGTGGGGGCTAAGCTTATTGGGTGAGTCAGATGTTAGCTACAGGATAGAAGCCAAAAGGTGGCTGTGGGGGGGGGAGAATTCTCAGAAGCTAGGACTCTGATCAGTGGGGTCCCACAGCGCTGTGTACTCAGTTCAGTGTTGTTTAAGACATTCTTAAGTAACATTGTGGATTGGAACAGGGGTAAGATATGTCTGTTTGTAAATGACACAAAGCTCTGTTGGAAGGTAGACATGGAGGAAGGGAGACAGGAACTCAGGGAAGACCTGGCTAGGCTAGAGAAGTGGTCTGGCATTTGGCAAGTGGAGTTCAACACTAAAATGTGTAAAGTTATACACTTGGGGGTGAAAAACCCAGGAACCAAATACGGGTTGGGTGGTGTGCAGGTAACCAGTTCAGAGGAAGAAAAGAACCTGGGTGTCATTATCATGAGTGATCTGAAACACATGGCACAATGCAGGAAAGCTGCGACCATAGCAAATTGGATGCTGGGCTACATACCTAGGGGAATCACCAGCAGAAAGGCAGAGGTAATTTTGCTGCTATACAGGTCTCTGAGACCGCACCTGAAGTATAGTGTTCAGTACTGATGCCTTTATCACAAGAAGGATATCAGCTTGCTGGAAATAGTCCAGAGAAGGGCAACCAAGATGATCCAGGGAAGCAAGGCAACACCTGTGAGGAGAGGCTGAGGGGGTTCACATGTACTCTCTTGAGAACAGAAGTGAGAGGGGTGACATGATTGACACCTTCAAGTACCTTAAAGGCTTAAACAGGGTGTGCACTAAGGGCTTCTTCAGCCTTAGTGGAAACAAGACCACTAAGGATAATGGCCCAAAGCTGATGGGGGGAAGGTTCAGAAGGGAAATGAGGAGGCAGTTTTTCACAGAGAGGGTGGTGGCTAAGTGGAATGAGTTGCTGGAGGAGGTGGTATCCCTGAACATTGGACAGCTTCCCGAGAGGTTGGGACAGGGTAAAGGGGAAAGTTACAGGTGGGGGAAGGGGGGGTAGGGGTATTTGACAGGGGTCAAGAGGGATATGGGGAGGTGGGCAGTTCTCTCCATAAACACAGTGGGAACTGCACATTTGAGCAGACAACATGGTTTTGTGGCAGGAAGGCCATGCCAGACAAACCTTATTACATTCTTTGACTGGGTAACTAGGGAAGTGGACAAGGGGCATCCGATGGACCTCCTCTACATTGATTTCAGCAAAGCGTTTGATTCAGTCCCCACAGAAGTGCCTGTTAAAAAAATTAGAAGACATAGGAATTGCTGAAAACTTAGTCTGGTGGGTGGGAAATTGGCTTAAGGACAGAAGGCAATGGTTAGTTGTCAATGGGGTAAGGTCAGGTGAAGGCAGAGTCACTAGTGGTGTGCCTCGGGGTCAGTCCTATGCCTGGTGCTGTTTAATGTGTTTATCTGTGACAAAGGTGTAGATATTCAAGGCATGCTCATGCTCTTTGAAGATGATACTAAACTGGACAACAGAGTTGACAGCACGGAGGTGATTAGGGATCTTCAGAAAGGTTTACAAAAAAGCTAGAAAGATGGTCTAACATCTGGCAGCTGAAGTTCAACGCAAAAAAGTTCAAAGTGCTGCCTCTGGGTAAGGGTAATCCCAAGTCGGATTACTGGCTCAATGGGGTCAAACTCAGCACCTTTCAGGAAGAATGGGATCTGGGGGTCATCATATGCGACACCCTTAAACAAACAAGCCAATGTAACAAAGCTTATGGCAAGGCCAACAAAATGCTGGGGTGCATTGGGAGGAGTTTTGACAGCAGGAGCAAGGAGGTGATCCTCCTACTCTACAGGTCCCTGGGAAGACCCCACCTAGAGTACTGCATCCAATTTTTGTATCCATACCTGAAAAAGGACAGGGATAGGCTGGAGATGGTACAGAGAAGAGCAACCAAGATGATACAGGTAATCCGTGATCTCTCATATGGGGGAAGACTGAGGGAACTTAACCTGTTCTTGCTGGAGACTAAGAGGGAGAGAGGGGATATGATTGAGACCTACACATTCTTGAGAGGCATTAACAAGGTGCCATACACAGAACTATTCCAATGGGTCACTGGCTTAACCGCCAGGGGACATGACTGGAAGTTAAAGGCCGGGAGTTTCAGAAGGGATTTTCAAAAGTATTTTTTCACAGAAAGAGTAGTGGAGCCCTGGAATGGCTTCCTCGAGGATGTGGTGATTGCAAGGACCGTAACAGCTTTCAAAAAGGGATGAGATAGAACAAGGACTACAAGGGGAACTATGGGGCTAGGTAAGGGTAAAATACAGTAAGATTAACTGTTTAAAATACTATTCTCAATAGAGGGAATTTGTGACAATTGAAATAATGGGGAGACCAAAAGGAGGAGGAAACTGGGAAACAAAACTTTTGCAAAGGGAAGCATGGTGGATTTATATTTTACGCACTAACCAAAGAAAATATGGATTTAATGAAAATCTTGTATGGACATCATTTCGATAAGGCTATAACATTCTTAATGGATTGGCTGTGGACTCTGGCCTGACAGAACACATCATTCTGATTGCTTTATGGACATTATTTTAGTTCATGGACATTATTTCTATTGTCACAAATTTCCTCTATTAATAATAGTATTTTAAACAATTAATTTTCCGGTCTTCATTGGTGACCGTATTAAATTTGAGGCTTTTTGTTTTATATGTTATTTATCACACTCTATTATAACTTCATCAGTTTAAGATGTTTTGCTTTGATTATATTATATGCTCCCCCATAATTAACCTATTCAGGTTGGTTAGTGATTTGGTCTCGACTCCCACCACGATCACTTGTTCATGTAGGTCACAGCATCCTCCCTAAAACATATTATTCGAGCTATACCTCATGCTTCATGTCTGCTTTAACTGAAGAAATAGACCATTCATGTCTTTTATAATTATTTTGTTATAATTCTAGCCTTGTGAACTTTGAGAAATTGAAGGGGGATCAGCGTAACTTTCAGCACTGGTTTCCATAGAGACTGGGCTGCAAAGCATGTCACTAATGTGACATCATTACATTCCTTCAGGAACATGATTATAAGCAGCCCAGCTTCTTCTTCCCTATATCCTCTAAGAGAAGAGGTTTTGACATTCTAGACAATGGTGGCGGCTTTGAAATAGTAAGTGAGAAAAAGAGATTTGTGCACAGTAACGCGTGTCTAGTCCATTGCGAAAAGCTAGTTTATTGTGAAAAGCCGGTCCTGCTCTGAACATTTGTGAAACCCATTATATAATTGGGGTAAGCTATTAATACTTATGTTTTTATGTAGGAATGAAACATCGCAGTCACGTCCTACTTTATACATTTTTTGAGTGAAAATATACTATGAGACAGTGCTTATATGTAACAAAACTTTTTCCAGTCCCCATCCTTTCTTTAATTTACGTGTATTTTTACAGATAGTTGCAAGTTGAAAAATAAGTTTTATCTGGATTTTTGCAGAGACCAGATTTCTTACTTCTCAGGTATTTTAAAGGAACCCTTATTAGGAAGCTAAATTGATTATATTTATACTTACTCTAATACCAGTAAAAAAGGATTTAAAATGTAATAAAACATTTTTTTCTTTTGCTGATGTAGCCCCAGCCTGTCTGGAACTGCAGTTTAAGATATTAATCAAAAACTACAGAAACTGAAACTTATTTAGCAGGTGTGTTCCCCCTGTATTAATTTCCTGTATCAATAAATACATTTGTTAATTTATTTTGATATTCAATACTGTCCAGTATTAGTAACATATATTTTTGTTTTATATGCAGCTCTTGTTTTTAGTCTGAAGAAGGGACAGGCTAGTTCTGAAAATGTTTACCAAGTGAAATATTACAACACGTGTACTTCTGCGGTGATATTTTTGAAACAAGTTTGACATTGGAATGATATGAGAAATCTAAAAGAATATTTCAAGAATTTGTGAATGGAATATATAGAATAAGGATCACTTAGTAAAATATTTATATACAATTTTTGGGTTGAGGGTCTTCCCTTCTTTACAGATTTGCAATATCAGAAGCGATGGGGTCATGCTACACCATGAGGTGGGAGTGCTGGTGTCACTACGCGGTGTGTGGCGGGCACTCCTGCATCCGCAGGGCATGAGAGCTGCACAGCCCACCTCAATGGCCTTTGCTGTTCTTTCAAAGCCTGCAGTCGTACCCTTTTGCAGTTGTCAAATCTTGCCAACAACGTCCACCCGGAGTTGGCGGGCGTATCTCACCAACCAGCTGGGAGTGGCCCACAGAGGCATGGTCATCCATGATGCCCACCTCCACATGCAGGTCCTGACATGCTTCCCTGAGTGCACCCTGATGCCCCACAGAGGCCCACAGGAGCCGGGTGTGCTTGTCAAGCCCGTCAGCAGGTGACCTGTCCTGCGGGGGGGGCGATGATGGGCGGGTGGTATACTGGCCTGTAGTGCAACATCCACAGCCTGTGGACACTGTATGGCTGGCCGCTGTTCAGGTGAGGACTGTGCATGGGCAGGCACAGTGGGTCCCTGTACAGTGGCCTCATGTGCACAGGCAGCACATTGCTGCTGCACAACACCCTGCTGCTCCAGGGTGATGGTCCCTGTCTCCACAGCCACACCCCGGACCTGGCCACCTACAACAGCTGCAGGTGCGGTAGTCAGTGGGCCATCCCATCTGGGGCTGTGCGTGGGCACAGGGTGCCCCACCTTGTCCATCGCAATCTGTGTGGCCACCTGTGCTGTGGCTGTGGCACCACTGTGTGTCATCACCTCAAGCTGTGTGGCACCATCATCATCCTCCATGGCCAATGCCAGCACTGCGAGGTCATCAGGCAATTTAAAGCAGCAGTGCAACAATCTGGTGAACATTTTGACCTATACTTTTTTATGCTATTTTAGATTGCCACTTACCTCCTGACTTGTATGATGCCCTTCTTTTCACAAATTGTGTCTGCTTTACTACTTTTTCTTATGTCTGAAATAACAAAAGGAGCACTCCTTTTAATATGGCTTGTACCAGGTTTTCACCAGTATTTGCAACTGTTTTTGAACAAATATTGTTCTGTAAGTTCAGAGAACACTGCCTGCTGCATAATTTGTTAATTTTAGTCACAGCAGAAGTGATATATAAACAACGAATGGACAAAACCAGCTGAAAATACTGATGAAGACCTGGTCCGCACCGTATTAAATGGAGCTCTTCTGTTATTATTTTAGATGTGAAAAAAGTACTAAAGCAGACTCAAATAGCCTGTAAGTAAGGATGTAAGTAAAGTGGCAATGTAAAATAGCATAAAAAAGTATAGGTCAAAATTTTCAGCAGATTGTTGCACTGCTGTTTTAATGTCAGGCAGGGCGTTCAGACCCACAAATCTCAGCAGGTCCTGGAACAGGCCATCCCTGCCTGCAATGGCCTCAATCCCAGCTGATGTTGATGGCCATGGTTCCTCCTTCACTTCCTCCTCCGGTTCCTCTGCCTGCATGTCATGCCCTGCAACTCCCCAGAGGCTTGATGGCACTGTAAGACAGACAGGTATGCATGGTCAGGGCGGCATTTCCATGGATGTCCATTGACAGGCATACATGGGGCTGTGTGGCATGAAGTACAGTTGTGTGGACACTGCCACACATGGCATGCACCAGCATTGTGATCTGTGTCACCCACACCACCGTGTGATGTGTGAATTGCATGCTAAAGGGCAATGCATGCATGGTTCCACAATGTGGACGACTGCCAGGCCATGGCTGTGCACAGCCCCCCCCAAGGCAAGGGGCACTGCCACCTGTGTGCGGGCACACCAGCAATGGTGACAGGCCACAATGGTGCATTGCATTGTCATGTGTTGTTGACATTCAGGAATGTGGCACATGAACACAGGTGGACAGTGACCACCACTGGCTGCCCCACCTCAGCAGGCAGATGTCCCTGGTGTCACAGACTGTCATGGCAGCACACGCGGGCTACATGGGGGACACTGCATGGCCATGAGAGGATGTACAATGGTAGATGCACTGCATAGCAGCATGGTGACAATGTGTGCATCCATGTGTGGCATGCCCTGCACACCCAGGATCACAGCACACAGCCAGACAGACAATGTGAAATATGCATACTCACAGTGCTGTGCAGAGCCTCCACCTGTCTGGAAGCCACCTCAACGGATACCCTCCACAGATGCCCGAGACAGTGTGGATGTGAACACTTCCTCCTGTGCAGTTAGTGGTGGCACAGTGTGTGATCCACCCCCTGTGGCTTGCAGGGACGCCCACATGGCAGCCAGGTGCTCCCTGGTCCTGGTCTTCTCGCTATTCATGCACTTAGCGCATTCCTAGGAGGTGCGGTTGTACACTTCACGGGTGTTCACAGCCTGTGCCACCACATCCCATCCCTGTGTCCTTTCCTGCTGTGTGCCTGTCTTCCCTGACAGGAGGTCCTCCATCTGGACATAGGTCTCGACAAGGGCCCCCAATTCATCATCCATGAAATTCAGACATCTCCTCCATCTCACCTCCTTGTCCGCTGCCATACTAGTGCCTGTAGGGTGGAAGTGTGACAGCCGTTAGCACAGTATACAGTAATATTGCACTGCTTCCAGGCATGGAGTCTTCCAGGTCAGAGACCCATCAACAGTGTAGCTGTGGTAAACAAACCTCCAAGGTGCAGTACCTCCTGGTCACCAGTGGTGTGTGGTGGTGCAGAGCAGACCATTTATAGCTTAGCACATGCAAATGAAGGTCTCTGCAGCCTATAATGAGATGCTGATGTTGGGACTTGTGCTATGATTGGGCAATAGGGCAATTTGCATATCCTGGCTGAACATGGCTCACTTGCACCCAGCCCATCTCAATTTGCTCTGTGCATGTAATTGTGCCCATTACTTTCACATTGTGCATCTCCATGCATGCTTGGTTCTCCGGAACATACCCACCATGTGTAGCAGTGCAACCAGCCATTACCTGGCAACTCATTGAGCAGAGTGACACAGTGCATTATAGCACATGTGCGATACTATGCAGCGTGCACATCATGCACAGCTGTGCATGCACTGTGACATTGCATGGTGCATGTACACATTGATGCATGATTCCGTTGGCTGATGTGTGGCATGTTGCAACCTTCCCAATATGGCCACCAGTCTGGTCGCACATGTGTAGTGCGCGATGACATGACCCCATTCTCCTGCCCAGCATTGCAGCACTGTGCATGCATGCTGATTCAAAATGGACTGTGTAGCATGCATTGGCACTGCGCATCTGTGTGCTGTGCAGGCCGTCGCATGTATACCTATCATGCATCGGCCGCGAGCAGGCCATATGGCATGCAGTGCTGCATGCTGAAAGTGGCACTGTTTGTTTGCATGCTGTCTAAATAATGGCACTTGCAGAGGTAGCAGGGCCACAGGCACTTAATTGGGGCAACACTGAGCTGGTCAACCTTGTGACATTGGTGCAGCCTGTGCAGGGCCAGCTGTTCAGTGCTGAAGCCTTGCAGGTGGCAAGGTCCCAGGTCTGGCCAATGTGGCAGACAGGCTTATGAGGAGGATGGAGGTGCCTTGCACTGGGGAGAAGGGACCCTGAGCAGCTGAGGGTGCTGCAGGAGCATGCCTGCAGGGGTGATGTGCCACAACCAGGTATGTACACTGTTTGCTCACTCTGCCATAGCCTGCATGCTGTTCCTGTAGTTGAGAGGTGGTGTTGCTGGATCCTGTGGGTGCTGTGAGGTGGGGTGGGGTTGTGTGTAGTGTTGCTGGGGGGTGATGACAGCATGCTGCTTATGTCTCCCTTCCATTGTGTTCCCTTGCAGGCCAGGATGAGTGCCAGTGGGCAGTGGACAGGGGCCATGAGCATGGTAGGTCCAGGAGACCATGGGCAGTGGGTGCTGGGCTGTGCTGAGTGCCCTCTCAACCTGCGGAAGGTAGGTGTGCTTTTCTGTTCTTATACTGTGCTGTTTGTGGTGGGGTGTGTGGGGGTTGGGGGGTTTCTGTGTCCACCATGACCACATGGCCGCTAGCCATGTATGCCCCAGTTGTGCCAGTTGGCATACTGTGGCTATTGTCCTGGCACCATGTGGTGGTCCCGCTGAGCACCATGCCCATGTGTGTCCAATGCATTGTCTGTGTCCCATCAGGACTGTAGGTGCCTGGCATGGCACACATGTGGTCCACTGGGCCTCCAGACATGGTGCACGTGGCTGTTGGCCATATATGGTGTGGGTGGGCTTGGCATCATGTCCCACAGCAGCGTCCATCACATGCATCTGCTGCCATTACATTGCACTGTCCCACGGTCGGGTTACTATATGGCACTGTTGCACAGCTGTTCGCCGGTATATCGCATGTGTGGTGTGTTGTTGGGTCCGTGCCTGTGTTCCATCAATGTCCAGCATGTGTGTCATTCCCATGAGGGAGGGCCAAGCCTGTGTATATTGTGGTACTGAGTGCATGTCCTTTGTTTCACCAAACAGGTCAGCCCTGCTGAGGGTGGTACCCATGGTACGGGCCACTGTGGAGGCAAAAGATGGGACCAGGTCCGAGGCTCACAGGAGACATTAACTGCAATACATTGCAGGCAGGGGGGCAATATTTAGGTGGCAGGGTGCAATTCTGCATGTCATATGGGAGCAGACGGTGGTGTTCTGAGGGTTGAGCCAGATCAACCGCCCCCGACGGGGACCAGGAACTTTAATAATTGTGTGTGGCCATTGGACTGGCATTGTCTGGACTTTATTTTGTGCACTCCTACATCACTCCCCTCCCTGTTACATCACCTGCAGTTCTCCACCTCACCTGCATTCCCTGTACCCTTTTCATCCCTGCCACACCCCTGTTTTGATGTTTTGGTTGCTGTTCTTGGTATTGTTATGTATTTGTGTTACTTTTTTCTTGTGTGTTGTATTAAAGCCTTTCATACTGGACATTCCCTGTGTCTATAGTCAGTCTGTGCTGTGGTTGATGTCTGCTGTTCTGTTGCTTACACTGCCCACTGCCCCTTGGCCTGCATGGCTTGCCTGGTCATGTCCTGTAGCACACAACCTCCCTGTCCACCCACACAAGCCAACGCCCTGTTTGCTATGGTCATCTCTGTTGTGCATCTGTGCTGCCACCCCCTGTTGCCCACAGTGGCATGTTCAGTGTGTCTCACCCCCAGTGCTGTATATTCTGCAGTGTTTGCACTGTGTGCCATGCTGCACTGCTTCCCACATCGTCTGCTCCTGGATGTGTGCACCCTATGTGGTCTACAAACATCTGGCACATTTGGCTACCTGGCACTGTTATGCCAGTGCCTGTGTTGGCCGTGCTGTCCATTGCCATCCCCAGTGTTCTGTCCTGTCATCAATGTCCTTGTCAGTGTTGTGCTTTCAGTGTGTGCTGGGCACAGTGCATGCCTCTGGTGGGTGTTGCCACGTACTGTACTCCTGCTGAGCTGCCCAGTGCCCATCCTGATCCTGTGCAGTGCCACTCTGTTCACCATGGCCATGGCTGCTGGGGCCCCCCTGTCTCTGCACCTGCATTGTGCTCATGGCCCACCCTGGGCACTGACATGTTGCTCCAGACTCAGGCAGGCCTGCTCCACTTGCTATAGTCAGTCCTGCCCTACTGCGCTGCACATGTGCACCTGCACTATAGCGCATCCGTGGTAAATTCCACCACGGTTGTGCTGGCGCATCCTGTGGCACATCAGCTGAATATGTCAGTTTTTTGGGGCGGTGCATCTGGGCTGTGCTGAGCAGGCACTTGCACTGTGTGCCTGGGGACTTATCCCTATTGATGGGTCTCAGAAGCAACATGCTTTGTCCTGTCATAGCTAGGTTATGGCAATATGTATTTTTATTGGCCCTAATTAGCTGAGGAAAGCAGTTGTTAAAGGGCTGTACTGGAAATAAAAGCTGCAGTGGAAATAACATGTTATTGCCACTGTATCTGGATAGCAAAGCAAAACAACACTTTTTTATTTACCAGTGTTATTCACTCCAATAGTATATATATGGTTAACCCACTGATGATCCTTACAGTATCTATGCCATTTATATAGCCATATTTTAAAAGCAAATTTGCTCTTCTTATGAAAATGTACCTGTTTCTCTCTGAATTCAGTTTTTGTTCACTGCTTCACTGGGCAACTGCATTGTCATCACTCATTGTGAGAGCTGTTGTCTCATTGATTAAATAATTTCATTATGACATAAACACTGAAAATAACATGCTGACAGCATTCAAATTGTGAAAATAATGTTCATATTTCTACAGTTTGCACAGAATGTCATCAGCATGTTATTTGCACAGTCATTATGTCATAATGTTGAATATTACTTTTAATTTTGTGGAAATTTATTGCCACTGAAGTATTATAAATAAGTTACCAAGAGAGGATAATAAGCAAAAAAAAAACACTTCGAAAAACAATGAAAAATCAAATGGTCACTCCATATTCACACAGACATGTTTTGCCACAGGAATTCTCAGCTACACGTATCTATCTGATAATCTGGGTACTACGTGATTCGATTGCCATTAAATGCTACACAACAGAGCAGCTAAGTTATTATTACATATACATTATGCAGAAAACTAAATTGAGCTACTGTACATTATAATGTCTTGAGTTCAATTAAATACTTATAATGTTTTGAGTTCAGTTAAATAGTAAATTGTAGTAAAAGGAGGTAGGACCGCAGCTATGAAATTGCAGTGACGAGGTTTAGTAAACAGAACAGTCAAAAACTGCAAAGAAACTGCCACCCATGCTGTGTGTAATGAAAACAAAGGCACAGTTAATTCTCACAAGAATAGTACTGGGATCTAATAGGAACAGGTGTGGATCCCTTGGGGACTGTGGGGCTTGCTACATTTTGCACTTTTCGATCTTTTTACGGCTGTATTTGCACATGGATTGAGTGTATGCTTTTAGGTACTATTTAATAAAGAAGGAACTTCAACCAGAGTGCTGCTTCAGATCTCAGTGCTGTTCTTGTGATTACTAACGGTGCACTTGTTTCACTACACACAGTAGCAGGTGCTGGTTTCTTTGCATTTTTTAAATAGTAAATTGTAAACTATGTTTCATGAAAACATGAGTAATTATGAGGCCTCTCTGTCCCTTTGGTACTTGATTACTTTTTGCTGGTGAGGGAAAACTAAAAGAACCAGACTACAGCAGTGAAGGTGAAGAGGGTGGTGTATTAGAGTCGGCAATGAGTATGTGTGTGGGTATTTGAATCATGTTATGTAGCAACCATGAGGAAAAGAAACAGGAGAGAAGAAGATGCAGCAAGAAGAAATTGGCAAAACTGTGCATACACAACCTTCTAGTCATATGGTTCCTCCTCTGCAACTGACTTCACTTGGTGCCAGTGAAGAAGACATGTATAGTGAAGATCCTGAGACAAACAAGAACACTTGGGAGTTTTTCAATACTGAATGGCCGTGCCACTTAACATTTTGGAGGAAGGCTTGGACCTGTTGCCAAAGTACATGATGTAAGCTCATGTAGCGTGGCAAAGCAGCTGACTAGCAGAAATAGTGATCCAATCAAACTCTGTCAAGACAGGCACGTCATTAGGCCCGCACTGGCTAAAGTGGCTTTGCATCTTCTAGGATGACATGCAACATTGTTTGTGCAGGAAAAATGCTTCAATACAACTGATACTGGATATTGCCTCACCCCATCACTCAAGGCTAGATCCCAAGAATCTTGAATTCTTAGCCTTTTTCAAACTCAACTTATTTATTTACTTACTTATTTCAGAAGTTTCACCAGGAAAGACATATTAAGTTGAGTACAGCTCATTTCCAGATGCATCCTGGGGGGAAGGGTAAGAGAAGGCAAATTGGCGTACAAAAACAAATGACAAATGATACAGGTACAGAATTTGAACGCCATCTAACAGGCAGTATAGACTGACCTAACACTGATTATAGGAACTAAAGCATGGAAGAGCAGAGGGTACAATACAACATAAGCATAAAGTGCGATGTGTAATGTGCCCTTGGCAGGGAGGTGGAGCCATAATTAGAAGACAGGAAAAACAAGAAAGGGGAAGGAGAAGATGCAACTAAATAAGAGACAGTGTGATTATATAAGAGGTGGAAAGGTGGAAGACAGGCGGGACAGGAGGGAGATGGGTAGGAGTGTAGATGGGTAGGGGAAAACAAAGGAGAACTTACCAAGGATCATCTAATCCATTCAGTTATTTTCATGTCCAGGAAGTGATATTTAACTACTGTTCCCACCTCTATCCCAACACCTTTGGTGGCAAGGGTCCCTGGACTCCTCCCACTGGCACTGGCAACACAGGCTGGCTCCCCACTCACAGCAGTAGTGGCCCAGCTCCCATTCCTGATGACATCACAGCAACGTACACACTGCTATGACCATCAAGCTGAATATATCAGGAGTGCCCCTGAGCACACATAGTATTTATCAATTAAATAAAACCTATTACCCCACCCTCTATGAATGAGACAGTGACAGAACGACATGCCCCAACCAGTCATGCACAGTTCTCCAGTCTGACCTGTAGTCAGTAGTTAACTACTATTACTTTTCCTGCCAGCGGACAGTATCTGTGCCTAGATTACGCTCGATTAATGTAAAAAAAAAAGTTAGATATAAAAAAAGAAAAATCAAATAAAAGCAAAGATCTATCCTGCTCTTAAATATCCAAAGGCATCTCACAAGGATCTGGTTTTGGACCACTCTTGTTTACTATTTACACTAATGATCAGGATGATGATATCAGAGATGCAAAATGACACTATTATGCAGATGATACAGTAATACATACAACCAAACTCAACTTGAAGGAAGCTGTACATGGCCTTCAGACTGCCTTCAATGCTCTGCAATTGAAACTTTGTGCCTCCAAACTCCTCCTTAATGCTGAAAAAAAT
This sequence comes from Neoceratodus forsteri, assembly GCA_016271365.2. NCBI lineage: Eukaryota > Metazoa > Chordata > Ceratodontiformes > Ceratodontidae > Neoceratodus > Neoceratodus forsteri. Next base: position 873,773,114 of record CM057453.1, on the reverse strand, counting down.
AAATATATATATATTCAGCAAAAAACTCCATTTAATGCATCAGTTAGGGTTGTTCCACAGCGACAAAAGTGAAGAAATTCAGTGTTAGGGTTGAAAACCCTAACTGCGCTTTCCCCCCACCCCCACCACCACACACACACACATACATGCAACTAGTGGAAGGACCAAGGCAACACAACCAATCACACACAGCCAGCAGGAAGTGTATACCTGTTTTACCATAGCAAGTAGGTAAGAAATCTAACTTCAGGTATCATACAGTATTTCCAAACTTGTTTCACGAGGTTAGCTTACCTAAAGGTGAAACAAGGCGGCAGTAGTGAAAACTGTGTACCTTGCTACGTTTTTGACATATGGGTGGCGAAAGGCATCATGGGTGCCATAATGTTAGTCTATGGGAAATTGCTCTGTTTTGGAACTGTGTAATTTTGTCATGCTTATGTGTTTTAGCACCCAAGCAGGAAAAGGCACATCTGTGGGACCAGGGCTTGCCACCCTGCAAATTTCAGCCCAAAGGACCCAACTGTTTGCTTGCAGTATGATGGCAAAGATGTGCAGTCATCAGGAGCATACTCTTGCAAAATACTGTTGCAGACACAAAAGTGTCGCAAATGGAACACATGACAGTGTCACATTTGTGAAAGCATGCAAAATAGTGTCTCAAAATACTGTAGTAATACGAAAGTGTCACAAATGTATAGCACAACACTGTCGCATTTGCGAAAGTGATTTTTAAAAGTATTTCAGGGAATGTGGAAAATCCTGTTTTGGGTCTTGTACACCCCAAAATACCATATGTTTAGTCTGTGTTATGTGTTGGTGGCAGTATGTGGCCAAAGATGGCCAGTTGTTCGCAGTGATATGTGTTTTGCAGTGTGTGGAACACCTGGGATCAGAGTTAGCAGTGACGACCCCATGCCACAGCTCGATGGGAGCATGGGTGTGTGGTTTCATGGTTTGATTTGATTTGATTTGATTTGTATATGGGTAAGTACACTGGGATAAAATCCCTTTTACAGGTACGACCCGTGGTCAATCAAGATACATACAAAGACATTATTATACAAAATATGACATAATACAAAAAACATATTTAAATAGGAAGTATAAATTTCAAATCCACATAATTAATGTTAATTAAAATCCTCTAATACAGAAATCTCAATCTAAGAAACATCCACACTGAGACAGATTCATAAAGTACAATTTCAGACTTGTGGTAAATGACCCATAACTACTTATACTTCTTATGTGTATCGGTATATCATTCCATATTTTAGGTGCACTGTAAGCAAATGAATGCTGACCTCTAGTAGTATACTTAAAAGGAATTTTTAACATAGTAAGATCCCCAGATGATCTAGTATGTGATTTGAAACTAAAAGTTTTAAGCTGATTTTTCAATGTTAAGGGTACCCCTGTTTGTTGAGTTTTATAAACAAATTTGGACAGTATAAGCTTATAATGATATTCAACTGGTAACCATCCAAGATTCTCCAATGTAGTACAATGATATACACTGTTAGATGTTAGTAGTGCAAATCTTCCTGTTTTATGCAACAATACTGATTTCCACCTTAAAGTACTACAGGGAGCATTATCCACCACTATCGAGGCATAATTCAAAATAGGCAGCAAACACTGATAAGCTATAGCCAGACTTGTCTCGTCTGTTAGAAAACTACACAATCTATATAATAAAGCAAGTTTAGTATGTTTTTTTGGATGCAATAACATATATATGTGCTTCATATGTTAATGTTGAATTTAAGACTACCCCCAAATACTTAAAATTATTTACATTTTCATATATAACCCCATCCAATGACTCTACTTGTAAACTAGAACCAATAGCTTTTAACTTAGCTGGGTACCAAATACCATAGTTTTAGTTTTTTGCTTATTGAGTGATAATTTATTGTTAATCAGCCAATTTTGCATTGATTTAAGTTCCCTAGTAAGAATTACATTAAGCTCTAGATGTGTTCTCCCTTGACTAAAAACAACAGTGTCATCTGTGTACATAATAACATGTGCATCCTTAATTACCATACTAACTGAATGAAAAAAATGGAAAATAAAAGTGGCCCTAGTATGGAGCATTGTGGGACTCCACACTTGAGCAAAGCCTTATCAGATAAGTTACTTCCAATCTTCACCATTTGGAACCTATTAGAAAGCTAATTAGATACCCATAATAGTACTGGAGTACCCACCCCAATATATCTGAGTCTCTCAACTAGAAGGGAGTGATCCACCAAATCGAATGCCTTGGTCAAGTCCACAAATGCGGCACCAGTCAGGCATCCCCCCTCCATGCCCTCATGGACCACGCTTGTGATCTCGACCAAGGCACTCTCAACACCCTTCCCCTTCCTGAAACCATGCTGACATTGTGATATTAGGCCATGTGCTTCCACATAATCAGACAATTGCCCAAAGACAATCTTTTCCTGTAATTTAGACAAGGCCGACAAAATGGAAATTGGTCTGGAATTTGTAAATTCACTGGTTGAACCTGCCTTATGAATTAGAATTACATAAGAGTGTTTCCACAGGTCAGGCACTTCACCCAAATAAAAAGACAAATTAAAAATCAAACTAATAGGGTATGCTAACTCTGCTGATGCCAGACGTAACAATGTAGGAGACAGACCGTCAACACCACAAGGTTTATCTTTCTTAAGTTGTTTCAGAAGTTTAAACACTTCCAAGTATGTTGCTGCTTTTAAATAAAACTTTGGATTATCCACACAATCCCCTGTATTATTATCCATCAAACCCGATCCATGTTGAGCTCTATAATGACCCAAATCAGTGAACATAACATTGAATTCATTTACAACTATTAAAGGGTCTGTTAATTTTTTACCACTCCTATTCATATGAAATGTTGATTCAAATCGAGAATCAATCATATTATTGATAGTTTTCCAGAATTTTGCACTGTTCGTCAATCCCGCAATCTGCTGCTGTCTCAGATATTGAGTCTTAGCTTTCTTAATTTCAACCTTACATCTATTCCTTAAACACCTATAATTTTGTAAGTTAAGAGCTGTTTGATTTTTCATATAGTATTTCCACAGCTTGTCCTGTTTTTTCATTAATTTAAATAGGGAAGGTGTTAACCATTTACATTTTTTATCCCTAACATGTCTTTTAATAAATGGAGCGTACGTATCTAATACCCTAGTAAATTCTGAAATGAAATAATGCAAAGCACAATTAACATCAGGTATTGATTCAAGAAAAGACCAGTCTACATTCTGTAGGCCATCTCTAAATCCAGAAGCATCAAAACCTGAGAAGTTTCTGAACTCAGAGATCATAGGTTTTGTTGTGGGTCTATGTGAATGTTTCCAAAGACAGAATACAGGATGATGATCACTAAGTGAATCTGAAATTAAACCACAATTTAAAATATGATTTACTTTGTTTGTAAGAATCCAATCAAGTACAGTATGCCTATTGATTTTTAAGTTTAATCTTGTGGGGATATTAATTAACTGCTGAAGGCCAATGTGTGACAAAGTATCTATTAGCCCAGGTACTCCATTCCCAGACCAATCTGAGTTAAAATCACCCAACACAATGGTTTCTCCCACAGTGTTTAGTGCTAATAACTCAGTGAACTCTTGTAAGCCCTCTGTACTCACTTTAGGGGGCATGTACACCCAACATATAGTAAGTTGTTTATTTATTTAGCTTTTGTTTACCGGGTAAGTACACTAGACAAGTATTATGCCTATTTTCAGGAATGACCCGGGAGAATACAACATGAGGAACAACAGTCAAAGAGACATGGCAAAGAGAGTACAGTTTTTTGTCACAGTAAACAAACATGTGGGAAATACATCATTTGATGCTAGGGGAAACTTACAGTAGTAAGCACATTTCAGATTATACACTCTAGACTAGCTAGTTCAACTGACAGATATATACAGGTCATCATACATAGGAGTGGAGCATAGCTCAAGGACTGGATTGGTCATACTATAACTTATAACATTGTTGTATACACCCCCTAGGCTAGTTGGATCGCGGACAGGTATATACAGCTCATCATATTTTTCTAAATATGCACATGTTATACAGAAACAGAAGCACTTGGTAGTACAAGTTTCTACCAAGTGACCAAGGTGCAATATGTCATGGTTAGCCTATGACCATGGAGCAATAATGGGTGTAAAAATGCCCAAGGCTTTTTAGGCAGGAGTAGTCAGAAGTCATTGATACAGTGGGGAAAATATCTCCAGGAATTCAATGGAGACACCCTGGGGAGGTTCAGACAAAACAATTTGACACTTTACTCTAGGGAGGTTTGGGGCAGTCACACTGTGATGCTAGTTTTAGGAAACCCCACAGGGAATTTCGAAAACTCAGATAGGAGGGGGCAGCTCGGATATCCACAGGCAGTGAATTCCAGAGTCTGGGCACACTTATGGCAAAGTCCCGATCCCCCATGAGGGTCCAGGTAGGAGGGACTTTGAGCATTCCTGATGTGAGAGACCTAAGCTGGTAGGGGGTGGGATTCAGTTTAGGCAGAAGCCGGGCCAGTCCCTGGGGGGTGCTACTTCTGATCACTTTCCCAGAGAGGCATCCCAAACCAAAATCAAGGTATCTAGCTGGTGAGAGCCAGCAGAGTTTCTCATATAGCTCACAACAGTGGGTGAGTCGGGGGCAGCCAAGGCAAAACGACAAATGTTATTGTAAGCAGTGTACCACCGGGTGAGATGTGTCTTTGGAGAGCGAGCAACTAGGTGCAGCCCATAGCTGAGGGAGGGAAGGAGCACACCCTTAATTTTTATGGACAAAAGTTCACAATATTTAAGAGAGCTGGTTACCATATCAATTTCATGTACAACATAAATATTCCTAACATAGAATAATACTCCACCTGCTTTCCCTGTCGATCTATCCTTTCTGTGAACTGTATAACCAAGGATGTTAATTTGATTATCAGTAATCTGAGTATGCAGCCATGTTTCACTGACTGCCAAAACATTAGGCTGGAAATGTATTACCCAAGCCTCAGCCTCATGAAATTGTGAAATAAGGCTGCAGATGTTAAAATGCATAATTCGCATGCCTTTACCAGCAGTAGTAAAATAATCCACATCTGCTATCTCATTGCACATAGGTCCAGGATTACATTCAACATCCCCAGCCCTTAACAGCAAACCAGCCTTTACTATGTCAATCACTGAACCTAACATTCCCAACAGCCCCTTACATGATCTCATTCCATGTCCAATATTATAACCCACACATTTATAACATGTTCCCATTGTATGACTTTGTGATACACTGAAATTACTTAACAAATACCCCATATCCAACCCATTCTGATTATAAGTATTTGCATAATGAAAGGGAATCCCTAAATCAGCTGTATCCATCCCCATAACACATATCACATATAACATCCCCACTGCAATTCCCATATTTGCCATGACCACTTTTATGAATATTTAATGTCCCAATTCAATAGTCCCTTACACACAGTCCTCTGTTTGGAATGATCCGGTATGATTCCGGTATGACTCCAGTTGATTGCACTTTCCCTCAGCACTTCTCCGCTGCCACTTCAAATCCTGAAGGCACTTTTAATACAGGGCTCCCCAAATCAAGCAGTTCTGCCACCACTGCGATTGGCTCCTGGATCTGGATGAAACAGCTCAGGTGTGCACACAGTAATTACAGTCCCTTTGACTGAGGCTTATAATGCAGTTCAAACGCTTCTCAGCAATAGCAATCACAGCAGTCTCAATTAGTCAGTTTCATAGTCTGCGTTTTAAAGTGCAATACAGGCAGCATACACACAGTCTCTCCTTAGTATTCAGTGTTCAGTATTCAGGGGTTATGACCATTGAGATAGTGCAGCGAGGTGCTTGAGCTTTATATGAGATATCATTCACTTACTGGTCAGAAGTACTTCTCAGAGCCTGCCACACTCTGGTACGACTCCAGTCGATTGCACTTTCCCTCAGCACTTCCCCGCAGCTGGGAAGTGTATGTTATTTCTGTTACCTGCTGCTGGTTGTGTGTGATTGGTTGTGTTGCCTTGGTCCTTCCCCTACTTGCATGTATGTGTGTGTGTGGTGGTGGTGGGGTTGGGGGAGAATGCGCAGTTAGGGTTTTCAACCCTATCACCGAATTCCCTTGCTTTTGTTGCTGTGGAAAAACCCTAACTGATGCATTAAATGAAGTTTTTTGCCATGAATGTCCCTTCTTTTTGAGAATGTGCAATATAAATAGTGAATGTAATGTGGTGGTGGAAGCGTGGGGCCCAACCCACCATGCTGGCCATTTTTGCATAATAACCCTAACAGTAATGATAACGCTAACAGTAACAGTGACGCAAACACAAACAATAATGGTAACAGTAACTCAAATGTGAACGCAGATGCAATGCTAAAGCTTATGGAAATGGAAGTGGAAACAGAAACAGTAACGGTGATGCAAACATAAACGCAAACGAAAACGCAAGCGGAAACGCAAAAGGTAATGTTAACATAAAAAGAAATAGTAACGGTAATGGTGATGGAAATGTAAATGCAAACACAAATGTTAAAGCAAACACTAATGGTAGCGGCAATGGAAATGCAAACATTGATAGGATCGGTAACGCCCACACAAACGTGAATGGAAATGCAAATGCTAACAGTTACGGTAACGCAAACAAAAATGCAAATGGTAATGCAAACACAAACACTTACAGCAATGGTGACATAAACGCAAACACTAACAACAATCTAACAGTGATGAAAACAGAAACGGTAATGCAAATGGAAGCACGAACACAAGTGCAAACACAAATGGTATTGGTAATGGAAATGGAAACACAAATGGTAACGCAAGCGTGAACGGCAACGAAAACGCAAATGGCAATGGTAACATAAATGCAAGCGCAAACACAAAAGCAAATGGTAATATAAACGCAAACGCTAATGGTAACACTAACGGTGATGCAAACGTTAACGTAAATGCAAACATAAACAGTAACATAAACGCAAGTGCAAACTGAAATGCAGATGGTAACAGTAATGCTAATGCAAATGCAAATGGTAACGCAAGTGCAAATGGTAACGGTAATGTAAACACAAGCTGTGATGGTAACGTAAACAGAAGTGCAAATGCAAACACAAACTTTAACGGTAATATAAATGCAAATGCTAATGGTAATGGTAGCGATGACACAAACATAAACGCAAACAGTAAAGCAAACACAATTGTAAATGCAGACGCAAATGGTAATGCTAACGGTAAGGGTAACGCAAATGCAAATGGTAATAGAAGCACAAATGGTAACGGACAGGAAAAGAGTAATGGTGAACCAAACATAAATGGAAATACAAATGGTAATGCAAACGCAATGAGTGATGCAAACAGAAACGCTAACGCAAATGGTAATGGAAATGCAAGCAAAAACGTAAACACAAATGATAACGGAAACGCTTGTGCAAACATGAATGCTTTGTATTCGAAAGAGGTGCATTCAGAAGCACAGTGAATACAAAGAATGTGGGCAGAATAGTGGCCCTTGGACAGAAAAATAATCACTTAGAATACTAAACTGCGTATATCTCAGGAACTGTACAACGCAGAAAAAAAAATTAAAATCTCGTTATTTATGACTTTCCAGGCTAGGTTTGCACTTAGCCCCATAATGGGGGCTAAGAATTTTTGCAATGAAAAGTCCGCATCTCAAACCGTTTTCAAGGTAAGGGACCCAAAAAGCATGGCGGATGCTGTAATGTTATCCTATGGGAAAAATTATCAACTTCAGAGTGCCGTAACTTTGCAGCCCTATTATATTTTTGCACCAAACCACCAAAAGGCAAATCTGTGTGATGCTGGTTTTCTTCCCTGCAAATTTCAGCCCAAAAGACCAAACTGTTATTTTGCAGCAGGGTGGCAAAGATTTCCTATTGTTTTGGGCATAGTGTCTCAAATTACTTTCTCAAATCACGACACTTTCACAAAAAAAAATCACAAAAGTGTTGCATATGCGAAAGTACTTTGTGACACTACTTTTTACAAAAATTTAAAAAACATATTTCTGGGGTGTTTTATCCCCCCAAAAAAGACATGGTTAGCATCCTCAGGGCTCGACTAGGTGAACACAACAAGAATTGTGTCCCTAGAGGGTCCCAAATTTAAATGCCAAGCATTTTTCTGACCACCAACTGAAAAAAAATGGCTGAATCACAAAAGTGAAAGGGTCATTTGCGACACTAAAAACTGCATTTGCGACACTTTTGCATAGTTTGTTAACTTTTCCCATAAACTAAAGTGGGATTCAGTGTTTTTTGAATAACATTTGAACCGTTTAATGTTTTTTCACAACATTTTCGAAAGGCACATCGGAAACCCCGGCTGCATCTTCCCCGGAGTTTTTGGACCAATCGCGCAAACCATGAGGGCTGTAGGCATGAGCAAAGAAACACGCAAAAAAACATAATTGATGTATTTTGTGGTGTTCTGTAGCTCCGCAACTGTAGATCTGACCATAACAAAACTCGGCAGATCCAGAGACCTATGGTACCAGACCGTGCATTCCAAATTTCAAGCAAATCCATCGTACAGTGCCAAAGTTATTAAGGTGCAAAATTTCAAATTTAACTTTGAATGGGGTACTCAGCCCTATAACAATAGTGGCAACTGTGCCACTATTATATATACACATGTATGATTTGTGCCCCAACAATAAACAGGCAACTGACTCTTCCACCACTGGCATTCTCTAGTCGAGAGACTGGAAATAGAAACGTTCAAATATCTAGGAATATGGCTAGATAATAAACTCTCAACTGCTATATTGACAATCTATGTAAGAAACTTAGGCAAAGGCTGGGTTTTTACCATAGAAATAAATTCAGCTTACCCCTAGAAGCCCACAGAACCTTAACCAGAGCTATGTTCCTTCCTCTACTTGACTATGGGGACTTCGTATACAGAGGTGCTGCCACTGGCCAACTTGTAAAACTGGATGTTCTGTACCATAGGACACTTAGATTCATTGCTAGGTTGCATCACTGAACCCTCTATACATCCATTGGCTGGCCCTCCCTCATCACTAGGCACCTCAAAAACCTTTCTGTGTGGACATATAACTCTATTGAGTGTGAAGAACCCCAATATGTCATTGAGCTGTTACGTAGAGCATTGAGTCTATATAATCTGAGAGCATGCAATCAAAATTTGCTCAAAAACGCCAAGATTTGTAACCAGCTATAGGAAAATTGCCTTCAGGTGGCTTGCCCCAACGTACTGGAACAAACTGCAAGCCTATTTAAGACTAAACTCAGTTGTAAGCTTAGGCACCTTCAAATCTATAAATGTGCCCTATCGTACTGACACCCGTACCTGCTCCTAATATTCGCTAACACTCTCCACTGCTAATGCTTGCTGTGCATGTTTCTTTGAATTCTTTTATTTACTTGCTATTTTCTGTAACTTTATCCTTATTACAACCTAGCTGAATACATACTTTTATAATTTATACTGCTCCTTCACTCTGTGTACTTGTCACCACAGTTGATTTCTACTGTACTGTACTGTACTGTACTGTACTGTACTGTACTATCCTAACCAGGACCTCCTTGCAAATTAGCTTTGCTAAGTGGAGCTTTTCCTGGTAAAGCAAATAAAAATGAATGAACTGAATGGATGGAACATATCGCAAAGAACAATGTAGTGTCTAACATTCAATGAATTTTCACTTCTTTTCATTTTGGTAAAGTAAAGACGACATAGGAGTAAACACCTTGAGGTTAGCAAAGAATAATCTGGTCTGACTTCTGTTCCTCCAGCTTTGTCCGAGGCCACCTATTTAGTTATGTATCTAGTTTTCCTTTTCAGACTTATAGAATTTAAAAATAAGTGGGTGATCTAAATTAGTCGTAATTATTAGTGTGTTTTATTGTACTGTTGGTTTTATTGAACTGTTATTGTTTATTGATCTGTGTACAGCGTCCAGAGCCTCAGGGACTGGACATCTTTTAAACAACATTTGCCTTGCCAATAATAACTATTACTGCACTTCACACTGGGCTATGGTAGTCTTAGTGGTTTTGAAGACTCTGTCAGAGCACCACAAACAGTAATCCACAGCAGATGGTGGCCAGCAGCACCTGCCACACGTCCGCTACAGAAATTAATAGACATTGCTGGCTTTAAGGCTTTTTTTACCCTTCCCCCTCCAATGTGTAGTCTGCAGTGCCACATGGCAATTACTGCACTGGGGGCCAAAGTGGTTTGATTAAATTCTCAAAGCCGTAACAGATTTGTGGGACCCAGCTCAAAGCCAAACTGAAGTTGCCAACGGCCCACTTCTCTCACTTTCACTCCAAGCTAAAGCAGATGTAGCTTCCTCAGCCTCTCATTATGTCAAATCACTCATACCACAGACCATGTTGGTGGTCTACCTCTGCAGCCCTTCCACCATGTCCACATTCCTCGCCAGATTCAGTGCTCAGAACTGTGTACAGAAATTTAGATACAGCTGGATGAAAGATCTGTACAGAGCACACACAAAAAAAACACTAATTTCAGCACAAGACATTTTGTTTAATGCAGTCAAGCACCTTTCTTGCTTTGGCAGCTGCCTGCTCACATTGCTTTTTGTGTTTAAGAACACATTATGATAATTCCCAGATTCCTTTTTTTCTGTACTTTTTCCGAGTTGGATTCCATTAATAAGGTATCTAGTTTCTGGATTTGTGTTCCCAAGATGTAACATTATATGCTTGTCAGTATTAGATTTCATTACCTAATTATCATCCTATTTACATAATTTCTCTGGGTCATTTTGAAGGGATGTTGCCTGTTCAGTATTTTCTGCCAAGTCCCTGAGTTTGATACAATCTGCCTACTTCGCAATACAGTTAGCAACATCCTTTGTTAGATCACTGATGTAGGTTTCCAATACTACCAAGCCCTGGGGCACCCAACTTGGCACTCTACCTACCTTTGACACGAAACCATTAATTCATACTCACTATGTTCTATCATTCAGCCAATTACTGATCAATTCAATGATCTTATTATCAAAGCCCAGGTTGAAGAGTTTCATGATTATTGCCACATGTGTAACCATTTTGAAGTTCTTACGAATGTCAAGGAGAATAACATCCACAGGTTTACTCTCATCCAGTCCTTTACTTGCTGGCACATAGAAACTCAGGAGGTTTGTGACACGTGACTTTTCTTCAATGAATCCATACTGCTTGGTGTGATATTATTAGTATCATTCAGATATTTAACCACTTCCTCCTTGAATATAGCCTCTATTACTTCCCTACCACCCAAGTCAGATTGATGAGTCTATAATTTGCTGAGGTTTACATACTTCCCAGTTCTGTTTAACGTACCAACACTCTATGAGCTCGAGTCTCAAAACTAAGTGCAAGCTGCACCAACAGTGGCTTGTGCAATTGTGAGTGCCTCAGGGACCCTGCACCCAATTCTCAGTTGGGTAGGGTCCCATCAGCAAAGTCCCACTGCTTGTGGCAACTGTGGTCATGTGCCAAACAGATGGTGCACCTGGATGGTGTGTGGCAAGCTGCAGGGAAGCCGTGCACCATTCTAAGATGTCCCTGGTGGCTAGTGGTCTCGCCAGCCCTGATCTCTTTTGTAAGAAATCACGTCCCTGGTGGTCTAGAGAACTCCCTTCCTTGTCCCCCATTGCCAATATAATAAAAATATATCATTCCTCAGTGTCTAGTGGACCCCCACCCTGGCAGGCAGTGCCCCACCACCCTTCTACTCCCATCCCATCCCCAAGTCAGTGACCAGCACAGCCCTCTGCTCTTTACTACAGACAGCTGCCAACTGAGCTGTCAATGAGCACATACTGTACAATCAGCTGTTACGGTATGCACTCATTGACAGCTCAGTCAGTGGTCAGCTGTGGTGGAGAGTGGAGGGCTGTGCTGATCACCAGTTTGGGGATGGGAAAGCGGAGAGAGGGGTGGTGGGGCAGTGCTTGCCATAGTGGGTAGTGGGGGTACACTAGACCATCAGGGAATGATATATTTGTATTATATGGGCAGATTGGGGATGGGGGGGTCCACTAGACCACCAGAGAATGATATATTTATATTATATGGGCAGATTGGAGATAGGGAGGGGGTCCTCTAGACCACCAGAGAATGATATATTTATATTATATGGGCAGATTGGAGATAGGGAGGGGGTTCTCTAGACCACCAGGGAATGATATATTTATATTATATGGGCAGATTGGAGATAGGGAGGGGGGTCCACTAAACCACCAGGGAATGATATATTTATATTATATGGGCAGATTGGAGATAGGAAGGGGGTCCACTAAACCACCAGGGAATGATATATTTTAACATATGGGCAGCTCGGGGATAGGGAGAGGAGTCTGCCAGACCACCAGGAATGTGATTAATTTTAATACAAAGGGGATTGGGGCTGGAAGGGTCTGCTAGACCACCAGGGACATGAATACTTTTAATAAAACAGTGAGATCGGGGATAGGGAGAAGGTACACTAAACCATGAGGGACGTGAATACTTTTAATAAAAGGGGACTGGGGATAGGGTGGGGAACCATGGTACATGTTCCTCCCACACAGAGAGAGGGCTCCAGGGGTGTCACAAGTGCTCTAACCCTCCCAGAGGAGACACTTCTAAGTATCCTTAGACCAGCCCTGGCTGGTCTAAGGGTACTTAGACATTCACCCTCTGACAGGGTTTACAAAATCCCGAATTAGGGGATAAGGCAGCTTGCATCTGCCACAAGCCCCCTAGCAGCATGCCACAGCCCATTTTTTGCTGCAAGGACAGTGCCAGCCCTTTCTGGTGTATGCAGATTGCATTTGAAGTAGGCTGTATTTGAGAATTGCTTTCATAGAACATAGAAACATAGACTTTGACAGCAGATAAGGACCACTTGGCCCACCTAGTCTGCACATTTCCTACCTACTGGATAAGCTGCAGATCCTAGTTAACCAACAGCCTATTTCTTCCTATCCCCACAAGAATTGCCTTATGTCTGTCCAATGCATTCTTGAATTCCCCCACTGTTTTTGACCCCACAATCTCCTCAGGAAGGCCGCTCCATGTGGCCACCACCCTCTCTGTGAAAAAATACTTCCTCACATTGCCCCTGAGCCATCCCCCCTCTATCTTCAAATTGTGTCCCCTTGTTCTTACACATCTCTTTTTCTGAAAGATGCTACCCTCTTGGACTTCATTGATTCCTTTGAGGTACATAAAAGTTTCTATCATGCCCCCCCCCCCACTCCCTCCTTTCCTCAAGGGTATACATATTATGCACCTTTAGTCTCTCCTTGTATGGCTTCTGTTGCAGACCCTGCACCATTTTAGTTACCCTCCTCTGGACTGCATCCATCCTGTCTATGTCCTTGCAGAGATGGGGTCTCCAGAGCTGCACGCAGTACTCCAGATGGGGTCTCACCAACTGTCTGTACTGAGGGATAACAACTTCCTGTTTTCTGCTGGTGATGCCTCTCCCTATACATCTCAGCATCCCCCCAGCCATCTCTACTGCCTTCTCACATTGCTTGCTAACCTTGAGGTCATCGGATATGACTACCCCCAGGTCCCTTTCCATTTTTGTTGTTGTTACCACCACCCCCCAATGTGTACTCTTCCCTTGGGTTTTTGTTTCCCAGGTGCATTATTTTGCACTTCTTTGCATTGAATCTAAGCTGCCATACTTCTGACAATGCCTACAGCCTTGCCAAGTCCCTTCTCATACTTTCCACCCCACCTTGTGTAGCAACCCTGTTGCAGATCTTTGTGTCATCTGCAAAGAGGCATATTTTTCTTTCCAGTCCCTCTGCAATGTCACTTATAAAGATTTTTAAAAAGGACCAGACCCAGTACTGAACCCTGCAGTACCCCACTAGTACCCCCTCTTTCTTCAGAGTGGACTCTGTTTACTATTACCCTCTGTGTCCTGTTCTCCAGCCAGTTTTTTTACCCAGGCTACCACCATGGGACCCACTCCCAGGCTGGGCAACTTGTATATTAATCTTTTATGTGGGACTGTGTCAAATGCCTTGCTAAAGTTTAGGTAGGCCATGCCCATTGCCCCTCCCTGGTCTACTACTTTGGTCACTCAGTCAAAGAAATCAATTAAATTCATCGGACATGACCTTCCTGCTGTGAATCCATGCTGCCTTAGGTCCTGTGTCCCATTGGCCTCTAGGTACTCGACAATTCTTTCCTTCAGAAGTGATTCCATCATTCTCCCTACCACTGAGGTCAAACTGACAGGTCTGTAGTTTCCTGCCTCTGTCTTGCTCCCACTTTTGTGATGGGGAATCACATCCACCCTTCTCCAGTCCTCATGTACCACCTCATCCTCCCATGATTTATTAAAAAGGATAGTCAGTGGTGTCACTAGTTCTCCACTTACTTCTTTTAGAATTCTGGGGTAAATCCCATCAGGCTCCATTTCTTTGTCCACCATCAGTTTTAGGAGTTCTTTCAGACACTTTTCTTCTGTGAAAGGACTGGTATCGACCCCCTATCCAGAGTACTTCTGTTAATTGGATTACGTATCTCCCCCTCCTCTTCTTTTGTGAATATTGAACCGAAGTATTCGTTCAGTATCCCTGCTTTTTCACTGTCCCTCTCTGCCCACTCACCCTCCCCTTTATTCAACCTCACTGTCCCTCCCTTTGTCTTTCTTCACTCCCTAATGTACCTATAAAAGATTTTATCCCCCTTCTTAACCCAGCTGGCTACCTTCCAGTGCACTTTTTGGCACAAGTCGCACCATGCATCATTCCGCTTGATGCAAGCCCCTTGGGTCATTCAGAAAAGCTTTGAAAATTGGGCTTAATATCTTTTGCAGGTATAACAGTGTTGGGGCCAGTGCAAATGAGCATTGCAGAGGCTGAGCTTCGAGCAGCGTGTTACGAGCAGGCTGATGATGCTGGGCAGCTTTCTGATGTGCAGAAACTTCTCACATATGAAAGACATACCACTCCTAGCATAAGAAATGTTCACCCATTGGTATTCTAACTGGGTGTTATCATCCTAACCCACCTCCCACTGCTGGCTCCACCACTGGTATCCTTCCACCTGCCTGACCTACTCTTTAAATAACACCGACAGCCAGTGCCCAACCTGGCATTTGTCACCCTTCCTGTACAGTCTGACAATGGTGTGCCCATCCTGGTGTTGGCTAACCCTCCCAAACCCATGATGCAACACCTGGCTACCCACCCTCAATGCTGCAAGCCAACAAGTACCTAAAAAGAAGAAAACAGTCCCTTGTCATTTGGTTTGTCACTGTCTTGTCCCTTGTCATCTGTCTGCTCCCCAAAACTCTCCGTATCCCCTACTCTGATGCCCCTCTCAGCACCCACCACCCCACTCTTCCTCAACACCTCTCGCTTACATATTGGCTCCTCCTTTGATGATGACAAGCATGTCCTGCTGTTTCCGACACCGTCAGGGACTGAGGAAATCATGGAAAATTTGGTTAAAAACTATTTAATGTGCTTTGAACTTTTACTCATAACTTTGTCATTTTTCAACATTTTTACACCAAATTTTCAACATAGTCTTTTTTGAACCCCACCTCATGAACAAGGTGGGTGGCATCTTTCGACCCCCCTCCAACATGTTTTCACAGCCATTCCACAAAATTAACTTTTGGATGGGATTTAAAGAATTCCACTTATCTTGGTCAAAAGGTGGGGTCATAAAAAGATAATGTTGAAAATTTGGGGTCAAATGACAAAACACAGCGATGTTATGAGGAAACATTTAATTTTTTTAAATAATTACTTAAAACTTTGATTTTTGCAGATTTTAGCCCAAAGCGTGCAGCATAGACAGATGTTCTGTTGCCCCACCTGATGACCGTGCTAAATGTCATTTTATAAATCACCTCCAAAACATGTTTTCTCAGTCGTTCTATGAAATGACCTCTAGGACAGGATTTTTTTTAAATTCCATCTGTCTTGATCATAAGGTGGAGTCATAAGAAGACTATGTTGAAAATCTGGGGTCAAAATGTGAACAAGCAACTAAGTTGTGAAAAAAATTAGAATTTCTCCAGTGTTTACCCCCCCACCATCACCACCACCATGGACACGACAGGTGTTATTTTTCAAATCCCCCCTGAAATATGTTTTTGCAGTTGCCCCGCAAACCATCTTTTGGATGGGATTTTTTTTTTAAATCTCACCTGCTTTATCATAACAGGAGGTCATAAAAAGACTATGTTGAAAAATTAGGATCAAAATGTCAGAGTCCACTGAAAATGATATATTGTCCCTCAGCTGGTTTATCCTAGGTAAATATATTCTAAAAATGGGTTAAAGCTAGGCTCCTACTGAAAACAAGATATTGCATCTCCACTGTGTTATCCTGAGTAAATACAATATAAAACTGGGTACAAGCAGGGCCCCATTGATCATAAGATAGTGCATCTCAGCTGGCCTAATCCTGGGAAAGTACACTTTAAAAATGGATAAAAACAAGACCCAAAGGTGGCCCAGTAGCACAATGGTAGTGCTACCGTTTGTTGTGCCAGGGACTTGTGTACAGAAACAACTGCAGGTCATTGGGGGCTGGTTGGGGGGAGCAAGGACTGAGTACCTCAGAGTCTGCTCTCTTTCCTCAGGGAGGGGAGGAAGCTGTTCCCACTGTGTGACTGCTGACTGGTAGCAAATGATCAGTAGCACAGTGGTAGTGCTACTGTTTACTATGCCAGGGACTTGTGTATAGGAACAACTGCGGGCCATTGAGGGATGGCCAGGGTAGGAAGGACTGAGTATCCCAGGGACTGCTCTCCTTCCCCAGGGAGGGGAGAAGGCAGTTCCTGCTGTTTGACTGCTGACTGATGGTGATCAATTGGCAGCACAGTCGGGAGCACCAGGAGGGGAGGGGCTGCCACTGAATGCCTGTCATGCATGTGTGCCACCGCACATATGTACGACTGCCCTATTCCATGCCGCCATCCCAAGGGAGAACATCAGGTGGCAGAAGCCAGCAACCCCACAGGCTCTTACTCAACCGTCACAGCTGGCCACACACCACATTGTGGTCGCCAGTAGTAGTAGCAGACTTTATTTCTTAAGCGCTCAATCCCAGGGGCTCTGAGCGCTGTAAAATAATCATAAAGATACACACACATTTAATAAAAAATCCATACATAAAAGAATAAATAAATTATATTATATATATATATATATATATATATATATATATATATAAAATTCTGCAGTGCAGCTGGCAACAGAGATAAAGCATGGCAGCACAAAACTTGAAAATCAGATAGCACCAAAAGCCGCTAGAAAGAGGGAAAAACTTCAGGCCCCTCTGAAAGGCCTCCACTGAGGGGGCCTCCCTCAGAGCCCTGGGAAGCCTGTTCTATATGGTAGGGATGATAACTGTAAAGGCTCAATCTTCTGAAGCTTTCAACCTCACTCTAAAAACAGTCAGGAAGCTCACCTCAGAGGAACGGAGGCAAGAAGTCCGATAGGGAGTCAGTACATCACTTAGGTAGTCAGGGCCCAGTCTGTACAGGGCATTGTAGGTCACCAAACTGATCTTGAAGGTGATACATCACTTCACCAGCAGCCAGTGCAGTTCGGGCAGGACTGAGGTTATAGGACAAGACCTCAGAAGGCCAATCAGTATCCGGGATGCTGCATTCTGTACCAGCTTCAAACATTGTAGGGCACCTCACCTCAGCCTGAGGTATAAAGCATTACAGTAATCAAGCTAGAAGTGAAGGTCTTCAGGGGGAGTCAAGGTTTTAATCCGAGCAATCTTTCTGAGATGGGAGAAGCCATTCCAGACCACAGCTGACACCTCAGTCTGAAGTATCAGCCTCTCATCCAGAATGACCCCCCAGGTCTTAACCTTATTAGAGGACACCATCCCAGAGGAACCCAGCTGTAGGCCAACCCCCTCATCAGTGGCACCTACACCCCACCACCATGTAAGTGGTGGATATCCTGCATGCCCATGAGAAGGTCAGGGATAGAAGATTGGTGGTGAAGCCGGATGACACTGGAACAAGAAACAGCTTTGTGTAAAATATAAAAAGGCAGAACCCCACTGAAAACAAGATATGGCATCTTAGTTGTGCTATCCCGGATAAATACAGTGTAAAAATGTGTAACGTGACTTGCTGACTCGATTCTGTCAGGGATGGAAAGTGGCCAAATTACATCTGCCATTTTTGTCGACCTTGCCAAGGCTTTCGACATGGTTTCCCACACCCTGCTCCTAAACTCCCTCTCCTCAGCAGGCCTGAATGACTCAGCCACCAACTGGTTTAGAGCCTACCTTGTAGTCCAGACCCAGTCAGTCAGAATCGCTGACTCCATATCCCCTCCTCTCCCCTCCCTATCAACACAGGTGTCCCTCAGGGGTCCATGTTTGGCTTGATCAACATCTCACCTTCTCTGCCCACATAGATGCCATCCTGAAAAAGCTGCACCCCAAGTTTGGCACTTTATACAGGAACTGAAACTGTCTCCCTTCCTGGCTAGGTGCAAACTGGTCCAGAGGATGATCTTATGCATTTTTGACTACTGTGACGTAGTCTACAGTGGCGCTCCCAAATGCTCCTTAGCCAGACTGGATACCCTTTTCAACTCCTGCCTCATCGCTCTTGACTCTCCTCCCCGCTCTCACCATTGTCAACTCTACCACTCCCTGACATTTCCCTCACTTGAAAACAGATGTCTCCACCACTGTACCAAACTCATCTCAAAATTCTGGTTTGGCTCACTCCCAACCTATCTCACTTCATTGCTAGTGGCTCTCCTTTCCTCTGCTCACACATGTAGATCTCACAACTCCAGGTCCTTGGTAGTCCCCCATCAGTCTACCACTGTAGGCCAGGCTGCCTTCTTGTACCGGTTCCTAAAACCGTCTAACTCGTTTCAGCGCCAGATCTGCCAATACTCTTCTCTTTCCTCCCTAACTTCAGTTCTGCACAATTTTCTCTCTGTCAATTGTTCATGCAACTAATTATTTTGGTATCATTCAGTCCTGAACTAATAGCCTAACATTTTGCACTTGTGCAGCACTTAATAGCATTGTTGTATTATTTTGATAGTTGCCCCTGCCTCTGTTACTGCAAATTCATAACTGTGTACACATGTTATGTTACACTTTTTTGTAATTGGTGTTCATTTTGTTGTACTGTAAATTGGAAAGCTGATTGCTGTATGTATTGTGTGCATGTATTCTCCCATGACCCCTCCCCTCAGGAGGCACTGTGAGATAAGCAACTTGTTGTTCAGTGTGCCCTTCCTGGTGAAACGTTTCAATAAATAAAATAAAAGTAAAAACAGGACCCCACTGAAAGTGAGATATTACTTCTGTTGTAACCTGTAATAGCATGCAAGCAAACATGTTTGATGAATGTTTGCTATACATTATAACTATTACGATTTTTCAATCTTTAGGGTCCACCTTCCATTAAACGATAAATTAACAATTAAATGCATAGGGGCTAATAGTTCTACCACTGTCTCCTTCAATAATTTAGTCCAAAATCCATCTGGTCTCTCTGACTTGTTGCAATTCAGTTTCTTATGTTTTCCTAAGACTGTGTCTTTAGATATCTTGTGAGGGAAGGGGGGTTGCCCCTGTACTGAGGGAGAGGGTAATCATCATGTATTATTAAACGTGTTTGACATGGTACACTTAGGGATGATTTCATTATGATCTATAGGTGTTTTTTCAATAATTGATGGTTAGGTTATTTATTAACTGGGTTGACAGCACTTTCAAATACCATGATAACTGGCTTTTGCCATAATAACCGGTTGGTTATCACTGCATAGTTGTCAGTCAAACCCATTTAAGTAAAGTAAAAACTTTTCTGTTATGCTCTTCTGAGCCACATAAACTGTCATTTCTTAATAATGGCATGAAAAAGCCTCTGCTCTCAATACAAAAAGCTTTAAACAAACAACTGTCTGAAAGTTTGTGAAGTACCATACTAAACAATAAAAATTTCTGTGTGTGTTTTAGATAATTCTCCAACTTTTCAATCACATTTTCAGAATGAGTTGCCCTGCCCCAAAAAGAATTCCAAATATATGTTTTTTTCTCAAAGAGACTTTTTACACAATGTGCATGATTCTCAAAGGTCAACATAAGCTGCGCCAGTGGCAGCTTGTGCTGATTGCAGGTGCACCAGGGACCCTGCATCTGATTCTCTATCAGGTAGGGTCCTGGAGACAAAGTCCCCCAGCTTGCAGCAACTGTGGCTATGTGCAGAACAGGTGGCGCATGTGCATGGGGTTGACGCAAGTTGTGGGGCAGCTGTGTGCCACTCTAGGACATCTCTAGTGCTTAGTGGCACCCCCAGCCCTGATCTACCCGTATATTACAGTGTTAATAAAATCTTTCCCTGGTGATCAAGTGGCCACCCCTTCCAGTCCCAATGTGCCCGTATAGTAAAGTGTTAATATAATCATTCCTTGGTGATCTAGCACCCCCCCAGCACTGATATGCCAGTATATTTAAGTGTTCATATAATCATTCCCTGGTGATCTAGCACCCCAGCACTGATATAACAATATATTAAAGTATTAATATACTGTAATCATTCCCTGGTGGTCTATCAGTCCCTTCCAATCCCAATCTGCCCATATATTAATATGTTAACTAAATCATTCCCTGGTGATCTAGCAGCCCCCAGCACTGATATGCCAGTATATTAAAGTATTAATATACTGTAATCATTCCTGGTGATCTAGCAGTCCCCCCAACCCCAATCTGCCCATATATTAATATGTTAACTAAATCATTCCCTGGTGATCTAGCAGTCCCCAACCCCAATCTGCCCATATATTAATATGTTAACTAAATCATTCCCTGGTGATCTAGCAGTCCCCCCAACCCCAATCTGCCCATATATTAATATGTTAACTAAATCATTCCTAGTTGATCTAGCAGTCCCCCAGCCCTGATATGCCCATATATTAAAATGTTAATAAAATCTTTCCCTGGTGGTCTAGTGCATCCCCACCCCAGTAGGTAGTGCCCATCACCCCATTCCTCTCCATCCCAAACCCCAAGTAGGTGACTGGCACAGCACTTCTGTCACCACCACAGCCAGCCGCTGACTGAACTGTCACTGAGTGTGTACTGTATGCACTATGCACTCATTGACTGACTGCTCAGAGTGAGCTGTCAATCAATCAATCAATGAGCGTGTACTGTATACAGTATGTGCTCAGTGACAGTTCAGTCAGTGGCCCGGCCATGGTGGTGAGAAGAGGGCTGTGCCATTCACTGGCTTAGGGTTTGGGATGGGGGGAAAGCGGGGTGGTGGGCACTAATGCCGGGTGGGGAGTGGTGTTCACTAGACCACCAGGGGATGATTTTATTAACATTGTAATATAAAGGTATATCAGGGCTTGGGGAACCACTAGAGCACCAGGGAATTATTTAAATTTTTTTTCTGAGTCTTTTCCCTCTTGTTCTCAATCCTGGGAGCCTCTCTCAGGCATCCAGCTGGATACTGCCCTGCCTGAAGTCCACCTGACCGAACCTTCCTCTCTCCTCCGCCCCACCATACAGCTGTCACCCCCGGCTTGACCCCTCCGGGGTGGGTCACCCCCTTCTATGCTGGGTGCTCTTACATACATAGCCTCAAGCTGCAAGCATAGGCCCCTGGTGGAGAAACCCTGAAGATCGGCCAGGTCAGACCCGGCAGTGTGCATTTAGGCTGGTGCCATCACCTACCCCCAGGACTGTTTTTTTCTGTGTTCTGTGGTTACCTCTCCCATGCAGGGGCACACCCCGACGCTCTAGTGCACGGCATCCCTGCCAGCATCGGCCACGCTGTTGCATGCTTGCCTAGCTTGCTGCAGTACCTCCTGGTCTCCACTGGGGCCACTGGCTCACCAGTCTACCCCATGCCCTGTAGTCCAGGGAGGAGAGCTCCACGTGGGCACTCAGTCCTCAACTCTTCCCCTGCTGAACCCTGGTGCCCGAGTCCATTCCCAATCCCAGGTCGCTGGCACAGACCGAAGTGTGGTGTCCAGTGCCTCAACCCTCAGTGCCACCGGGCCAGCCTGGGAATGATTTCATTAACATTTTATTATACTTGCACATCAGAGCTGTGGGGGGACACTAGACAACCAGGAATGTGCAGTCATTTACTACAACATGGATCGGGGTTGGGGAGGGCAGCCATGGCGCATGACGAGGGAGGGCTCAGAGAGTGGCACAAGTGGTCAAACCCTCCCAGAGGGTGAAATTCTAAGTACCTTTTGACCAGCCTTGGCTGGTCTAATGGTACTTGGAATTTAGCCCTCTGGGAGAGTTTTGAGAATCCTGACTTAGGGGATGTTGCAACTTGCATCTGATACATGCCTCCTATCACCATACTGCAACCTGTTTTGTGGTGCATGGATGGCACAAGCCCCCTTTGGTGCACACAGCCTCCGGTTGGCACCGGCTGCATTTGTGAATTGCTCCTGGTGCATCTTTTGGCACAAGCAGCACTTTAGGAAACAGAATGGGGAAATTGTTTAATCAGAAAAGGCACACTAAGCCAAAGCATGTCTCCAGGTGCAACATGGGAGCACAAGGAAGTTAAGTGACTTGCTCAGAGTCACACAGT
Source organism: Neoceratodus forsteri (assembly GCA_016271365.2). NCBI lineage: Eukaryota > Metazoa > Chordata > Ceratodontiformes > Ceratodontidae > Neoceratodus > Neoceratodus forsteri. The sequence continues at coordinate 873,750,494 of CM057453.1, read as the reverse complement.
ACGTAAGTGAGGGCTGATGGGATTCAAACCCAGGTCTCCAGGTTTGCAGCTCAGTGCCTGTAACCACTACACCATACTGCCTCCTGACATTGTGCATTCCTTGTGGTGCAAGCCCCTTGAACCATGCCAGGATCTTTGAGAATCAAGCCCATGTGTTAATGTTTGTGTTTATACAAAATGCTCATCATTAAAAACAGTAAATGGCAAAGTGAATAATTTCTTGAAACTTTCACAATGCTTTTACAGCTACTTTTTGTTTCCAATCAAAAACCCCAGCAATTATAAAAAATAAACTATGGGGTAGTGACATTATTCTCTCTTTTTTTTTTTACACACTCTCAGTGTGTAATACTCTCTCAAGCCGCTTACTCATGCTTTGCACTTGTGGTTTATGTGATATCACACACCTCTGGTGAGTAAAAAAACTTATATAACACCCATACACTATTCCATGTTTTATTTCAAAAGTTTTACCAGAAAAGACATACTGAACTAGTAACGACTCATTTCCAGATGCATTCTGTGGGAGGGTGGAGCGAGATAAATACACAAGTAACAAAAAAGGTACAGAAATACAAATGAATACAATACTACAAATAAGGTAAAAGCAACAAAATCAACTACTTGCATTATACTGAAAAAGATCCCTCTTAGCCTAACCAATCAAAAGGCAAAGCTACTGTTCCATTATTCTGCAATAATAGTACAGTAGACTCAGTAACGGGACTTTATGCAAATCCCAGTGTTCTGACTGGCTAAGATTGTAGCCTTACATCATGTCTGAGTTTCTTACAGATGCTCTGTACCTCTAGAGAAAGAGCAATTTGACTGTATTTCAAATGCTTTCTTCCTTTTTTTTTCAGTATGATAACAATAATAAAAACGTTTTGGGGTTTTACTTGGTAGTAGCCAGACTGGGGGGAGTTAATAAACATCTCATTTATTCACCCTGATCTACTTATTACCTCATAAATCCTGACCGCTGCACACTGTCACAATATTAATGTACATATCAGGTATGTTGTTGCATTGAACAACCTAGAAAGTGTGGTCCTTATAACAAACTTCCCACACCAGGGTGCATTGAGGGACTCATAAAACTGAGCCGGTGGATTGTGACTACCCACTTCCAGAAAAACAAATGATGTACAACTTGCACAGCATTCAAGTTTATATTATAATAAGTGGCTCTGGAAGACAGAAGGAGAGCTGGCAGAGCAACACACAAATAACTCCAGCAGGCCTGTCAAGTTTCTTGAATTTAAAATAAGCATTTTTTGAATGTGGATGACAGCTGTATGGCAGGTGTTAAACACTCACAGTATATCTCCTTGCAAGCATGCATTTTAAAATATCAACTGTAGATAACAAAATGACTCCCAACATAAATAAGATGGCCTTTTAAAAGCAGATAAATTCCAGAATAAAACATGGAGGGTGTAAAGAAGGACTGAGGTTGAAGTTATATTCTGCAGGGTAGTTTGACCTAGCCAGAACTGATCATTTCAGGTTCTGTGTCTTACCCAGTGGTCTGGAAATAGGGATTAGTCATCTCACCCTGGGATCTTGGGCTATGTGATGATTGGAGGAGGGGCTGACTTATATTCTTCTGCAGAGCTTGGAATTGGTATCTGTATTTAAAGAGCTAGAAGTGCCAGAAACAGCAGGCAGAAAATATTTGTAATTTTTAAAAGCAGTCCCTTATGACGTTTTACTTCTGAAGTGTTTTCCTTTTCCTGTGTGCTCATTAGTTGGTTTTCCAAGTATTGCTTGTGATGTGCAAAGCAGTGTTTTATCTAGAAGCAGACATATCTAGTTCTGTTCCTCCCTAAACATCATCAGCATGTGACCTCACTCATTGTTGCGTCACAAACCCCATTGCCTGATTTGTAACATGAGTCACAAGTTACCAGTCAAGAAGTAGGAGACCGACTCCTCTTGGTTACTAGTGATGTCGCAGTCACTGAGGTCACAGTGCTGATGATGTTTAGGGAGGAATAGAACAGATGATGTCAACCTTCACGTTGTATGCTGCTCCACACATCATATCCAGTACTGTCAGGAAGTAAGTCTTCTAATTAGCAAAACAGAAAAGGATGCAATACTTCAGATCTAGCTGACTACTTCTAAAAATTAACATTAATACCAGCCAGTACTCTAGCTCTTTAAACTACTCCACCTGTAAGCAGCTTCTGGCATTAGCCTCTCAAACCAGATAGTCAAGCCAACCAGGTAGACAAGAGGCTAGGTGACAAGATTTAAAATTCCACAGACAGGTAGGTTAGTGATGTGAATTTAGGAGTACTTTATATGGGAGAATGGAAGTACAACAGTTGCAAAGCCAGGGCTGCCTAATATATCCTATCCTGTCTGCAATAAATATCAGAAGGTATGCCTACAGCTGGTGTGAGCTGATCACTGCTCCTGAGAAGCATGTGGCCAGTCTGAATAACAACTAACTGTACCATGGCAGCATTGAAGGTGGGGGGTTGGCAGCTGGGGGAACTTGGAGTGAGTTGTGGGGCTGGGTTGGAGGAGCTAGTGTCAAGGAGACTGTGATGGAGGCACCAGGTACCCTATCAGGGCCATGTAAGGAGTGTCCGGTGAACTGTGAGCCCTATGATTTTTATCAGCACTGTTAAGTAAATGGATTTGCTTGTTTTTGCACAAACAACTGTGTTCCTAGTTTCATTGTGCACAGCCAATTGATGTTTCTCAGATTATGATTTTTCCCTCAGCCTGACAGCATTTCTGGATTTACAGTGCATCACATTTTGTGGGCATGTTGTGTGATAAACAGCATCCTGTCTCTGGATGGTGGGGGCACATCTGCCTTCACTCTGGGCTGGTCAACACTCTCAAGAGGTACACTGCCAGGCTTGAGGGGCAGTTTGAGGTGCCATTTGAGAGCAAAGAACAGAGCAGGCAGCTGGGGAGGATGGGAAAGGGGAGTGTATGGAAAGGGGCATGAAACCTGGGGGAAGCTGCACAGGACAAGTGGGTTCAGGAAGACGGTGACATGGATAATGGTCTCAAGCAGTAGTAGTAGTGAGGACTGAATTAAAGTGAAGAAGGAAAGTAGCAGGCATGATCATAAGACAGCACCCTCATCAGTGGACTCCAAAATAGGTATTTTCCTCTAACTGACAAGGTTTGGGGGGAGGGGGTCAACAGGTAAGTTTGGCTTATGGGATCTGACCTGCCAAAGAGAAGGAAGGAAGGAAAAGACTGGGCAGTCAGGTTATGTGAGTATGGAGGTGGTATAGCGCAGTGGTTTAAGGCTCTAAGCTGCAAATCTGGTGATGTCCAGCAGACCAGACATGGGTTTGAATCCCACAGCTTCCACTTGCATACTGTGTGACCCTGAGCAAGTCACTTAACTTCCCTGTGTTCCCAGGTCACACCTGTAAAAAAGCTTTCAGCTCAGTGTGCTACTCCTGGTTAAACAACTTAAAAAAAAAAGTATATATGTATGTGTTTATTTATTATTTCAAAAGTTTTGCCAGGAAAAACATTCTGAGCCTGTAACTGCTTGTTTCCAGATGAGTCCTGGAGATATGGGGAAAGGGGAGTATACAGTATGTGATGTCCAAGTGAAACTATATTATGTAAGATGCAGTAGTAATAAGTACAGTAAACTGCATACAGTAAAATGCAGCAAAAATAAACAACAATGAACAGTCACAATTTACAGGCAGAATATTCAGGAGTACAAAACTAAAGATGAGATAGGCCAGCCCGGGGACACTGAGGATTGAGGCATTGGATGCCACACTTCGCACCACACTGGCAATCTGGGTTTGGGAGCGGACTCGGGTCGCTGGTGGGTCGGTAGGGGGAGATAGGCTTGAGCATCCTACGACAGCTCGCCTTTTCTGGGGAGGGTACAGGGCGATGCCTGCAACTTGCCTGACTCTGAGTGGAAGCTTGGGGTACTGCAAGCCCTACGAGGGATGGCTGGCCATGCTACATGATGTTGGGGCCTAGCGCCATGTCGTCAGGGGAGTTGCATGCTGTATGGAGAGGGTGAAAAATGGAAAAAAGAGCCTGCCACCACCAGGAAGATGGGGAACTGTGACGTGCCCATGATGTGCCTTTGCCCAACCAGCAGACCCTGGACTGACAACATGTAAGTTACGGGGCATTAGGCCCCCGCCTCATCCCCACCCGAGGGGGGGTATAGCCACGGCTCCATGGGATCTGGGGTCTGTCTGGGTAGGGTAGAAGGTAGTGGGATGTCGGGTGTTTCCCCTGATGGGTCGTAGGTGGCAGGCTGGGGAAGGAGGCAGAAATGATCATTTCAAAAATAAATAAAGATGAAATAAAATGCAATAAGATACAAGTGTTATGCAGTACAGTGAGCAATACCAGATAGCAGTAGGATTGGCACCACCTAGACTGCTAAGGTACAAGCTAACTAAGCCAGTGCAGGAGATAGGCTCAGGAGCACAATAAATGAAATAGTCATCAGGGACTCAAGAGAGTTAGGGCAATTTGAGAAGTGCAGAAGGAATTCCTATTCACCTTCAGTGACTGTTTCCAAGAATAGCATGTCCAACAGTGGACACAGTTTAAGGCAATCCTTGGCCTTGTTTTCAGCAGAGAGGATGGGTTTGTCTTTAGTGTAAGCAGCAAAGAATCAGTGCAACACAGTGGCCACAACTGGGTAACCTTTGCCCTGGTAACAGGGACGACTAGCCAACAAGAGCAGGAACTCCAAAAAGGGGGACTGTGCTAATATAAAGGGCATAGTGAGCATGGGGCTGGGGCAGCTGCATGCAGCTGACAATGAAGAGCTCATGTGAGGTTTGCTATAGAATGTGTTTGAAGCAGCCACAGAGGTCTGCTTCCCTGGAAGGTAAACGATCCAAGAACTGACTTGCTTAATCATCTGTGCCTCTGAGAACTGATCCTGAACAAAAAGGTCTATGACCACTGGAAAAAAATGGAAGCCTCAAGGCCAGTGAAAAGTATACTGCAGCACTGATGGACTGCAAGACTGGAATTAAGCCAAAGAGGGTCTGGAAGCCAGGATAGCAGTATGAACTACTGTACAGATAACACTAAACCATTTCCCAGTACATAAAGGGAATGAGAAAGGTGAAGGAGGGGCTTGGGCCCCTGAAAACCAGGAATGGGGAGGAACCTGTAAGCCAGCCTGGGGTGATGGCTGAGATGCTGAATGAATACTTTAGTTTGGTATTCATCAATGAGCCCCCAGGAAGGTGAGGTGTATTTGGAGGGCACATGGCATCAGAGGTAGCCATAATGCAGCCTATGGACATCACCCCTCCTTCCCAGTAGCTGTATATCTGGAAAAGCTCAAGCCAGTTAAGTCCCAAGAAAGAGCTGCGATACACTCCAGGATTACAGATGAGCCAAAGGAAGAGCTGGTGGGGACCCTCGCTGTAATCGGCCATGAGCCTATCTATACAGGCGTGATGCCAGAGAACTGGAAAGTGGCCTGTGTGGTCCCCCATCTTCACAAAGTGGGCAAGGTCAGACCTGGACAACTACAGGCCAGTTAGCATGACAGTGCTGGGAAAGGTCCTGGAAGCCATTATCCAGGCAGAATAATGAAGCACTTGCTTAAGGCTAAGGTGTTTGGCCCTCATAGCATGGCTTTATGAAGAGACAAATTATGCAGGATGAACCTGATCACTTTCTTTGGGGGTCATGACTCAGGAGGTGACTGGGGCAGGGCTGTAGACATGGTCTAGCTGGACTTCAGGAAAAAACATACAAAAAGGTCGCTCAGGAATGCTAAGGAACTTTGCAGTAAAATCAATGCACATATCAATATAACAAAAAACTCTGACTCTCAAAACAACCACAAATGCAACACTGAGACATGTTGAAAATGCAGAAAGTATCTTTTATTAAATCATATCAACAGATAAAACTGCAACCAACAAACAAGGACAACTGACTCGAAGTTTCACACAAATTGTGTCTTTTTCAAGAGGACTTGAGAAAAACCTTTCACACTGTGGCACATGACTAGCTTCTAGGCAAAGTACACTAGTATAGTATGCAGGAGACATAGGCAAAATGGTCTGCAAACTGGCTTGAGAGAAGCAAGCAAGGGGTTGTGATGGATGGGCACTAGAGAGGAGGTGGTACTCAGTAGTATCCTACAGGGACTGGTGCTGAGGCCACTGTTGTTCAGCTTTTTCATTAAGGAACTGAAAGCTAGGGTCTCCAGCAGGCTGCATAAGTCCGTGAATAACACTAAGTTTGCCAGGGTAGTGGTAACCTGTCCTTCTAAATCCCCCTATTAATTCATAGAATGGGACTGATACTAGCCCAGAAACAAGACATCCAAATATGAATCAGCCAACCCAACAGTATTCAATAACATTTCTTAATGCCACTTCATTGTTCTGTAGCCAAAGAGACACCTACTGCTAGCTCAACATTTCGCCCATGTTCCAGCTTCATCAGGGAAAGGTGTCTACTTCATCAGATGTGCCTTAAATCACTTGTTCAGAATCATATTTCACTAATATTCACCGAACCTCAATTTATATTCCAGTATTGCATGTCAGTATCTTCATCATCATCATCATCAACTTTATTTATAAAGCACAATTTTCACTGTGACCCAAAGCACTGTACATCAAATACAAAATATTTAAAAACAATACATATATCATACACCATATGAAATCCCCATATAAACTATGAATCCAGTTCTGTGGAAGCTTGTCTGAATAGGTGGGTTTTCAGCTCCCGCTTAAGTTGTCCTATAGTCAGGCTCTCTAGAATAAAACAAGGTAGAGAATTCCACAGGGTCGGGGCTGCATATGCAAAAGTGCATGCTCCAGATGTCTGTAGCAAGACCCTGGGAATCTCTAGCAATCCCTTGTCTGTGGAGCAGAGGGCAGGAGGGATGATAAGGATGTAGGATGTACTGCAGGTAGCCAGGCCCCTGCCCGTGTAGGGCCTTAAAGGTCAGCAGACCAACCTCGAAGGAGATCTGCCTCCTAACTGGCAGCCAGTGTGCAGATAGCAGAGCATGGATGTAATATAACAGGACCTAGGTAGGCCCTTCAGCAACCTGGCTGCCGCATTCTGCACTAGCTGCAGGCAGCGAAGATCTACACCTGGCAGCCCTAGGTATAGTGCATTGCAGTAATCAAAGCGAGAGGTCACAAGGCATGGACCAGTGCTGGCAGATCCTCTGGGGGAATCAAATGCTTAATCCTAGTGATGTTCCTCAGATGGTTAAAGAGAGCCAGACCATGGCTGCCACCTGCCACTTAAGCATCAATCTACAGTCCAAAACAACGTTAAGATTCCTTACCCGAACAGAAGTGAGCAACTGGGAGTCCCTAAGCCTTAGCCCAGAAACCTGACCAGACTGCCCGCTGACCCCGCGGTGACCAGGTTCCAGCACCAGTACCTCAGTCGTGTCTGGATTCAACCTCAACCAGTTGGTCCTCATCCAGCCTTGAATCTCAGCAAGACAGCTGTTAAAGATCAAGACCAGGTCCTGCTGCTCAGGTGCAAAAGACAGGTATAGCTGAGTATCATCTGCATAGCAGTGAAAACTCAGCCCATGCTGTCTTAATTCTTCTCCTCATGGAAGGCTTTTTTTTCTCTCCCCCAGCATGAGAGATGCTCTCTCTCTGTGTCTCTCTGGTGGTTCCTAGTACTAGTAGATATAGGACATACAGTACCAGAATAGGCTGCTTTTTGACTACTGAACAATGAAGTGACACTATGACTTGTCACTGGATTTTGTTGGCATGGCTGACTTATACTTGGATGTCTCAGGGTGGTGGACCTCCATGAACACACTGGGGTACAAATCAGGAGGACTGGAACAAGCTGCATGATTGCCCGGACTCCTAGAGTCTCCGATTCAGTGTAGCTAAATGTAAGGTGCTACAACTGGAGGGGAAAAACAAAAGCAGAACCCATACACTTTTGGTTGGAATTCTCTTGCTGCAGTGGAGGCATTAAAGTACCTGGTAGTCATAACAGCCAAGAGGTTGATCAAGACAGGCAGTGTGCAGCTGCAGTTAAAAGGAGGCTGTAAAGTGTCCAAAGAAGGGTGACAAGCAGAGCGGAGGAAGTAATCCTGCCACTTTGCAAGGCCCTAGTCAGACCCCATCTAGACTACTGTGTGTAGTTATGAGCTTTCTTAATACAAAAGGCAATTGAGGCAGTCAGGAGGGTGCAATACAGGACCACTAAAATGATCAGGGGTAAGTAGGGCAAAAGTTGTGAGGAGGGTCTGGATGCCTGTGAGAGAGTCATGGACAAAGCCTGAGGTGCTGAATAAATACTTTGCTTTAGTGTTTATCAAGAAGACCCTGGGAGGGGAAAGGGGCACATTGGGAGGGCCCATGGCATTGGGGGTACCCACTGTGCAGCTTGCAGACAACACAACCTCATTGGCAGCTTTCCACCTGGTCAAGAGAATAAGAAGAATTTAAAGAAGCAATGATTAAGGTGGTAGAATACTCAGTTGGGTATGTGTCAATGGTAAAAGGGCAAGAGGTCCAATGTGGTTCACGGCCTAAATAAAGATAGCAGTAAGAGACAAAAGGAAAGCATTCCTGAAGCACAAAGGAAGTCAAAGTGGGTATCGTGAGGCTGATGAGTGAGGAAGGATGGAAGGAGAGGGGCAAATGAAAAGCAGAGATACTGAACAAATATTTTTGTTCATTCTTTACTAGGGAGAAGAATGCACCAGTACCAGAATGTGGAATGAAGAGCGGAAGACACGAAAGCAAGTGCTCAAGTAAAATGGCAAAAATAACAGGGAGAAGGATGTTAGAAAAGCTTAAAGGGTTGAAAGTAGATAAACCTATGGGACCTAATGACTTACACCTGAAAATGCTTAAGGAGGTAGCAGGGTCAATTGCCAACATTTTTAACTGCTTGCTGGACATAGAGGTGATCCCTAGGGACCAGAGAACAGCAGACCTGTCCTGCTAGAGAAGAGGGGAAGAAAGGATGAGCTGTTGTATTCTAGACCAGTCACCATGATGTCTATAGTGGGACAGATTATGGAGTCTATACTAGGAGAGGAACTTGTGGACATCCTGGAGGGAAATAGGCTACAGGACCCCAGACAACATGGGTTTACAAGAGGAAGGTCTTGCCAGACAAATCTGGTTGACTTCTTTAAATGGGTGACCAGGGCAGCCAATACAGGATAGGTAGTCAATGTAGTGTACTTGGACTTCAGCAAGGCTTTTGACTCAGTCCCCTGCAGGAGGCTAGTCATAATGTTAAGTGACCTAAGGATCGAAGAAAAATTAATGACTTGGGTAGAGAACTGGCTGAGGGGGGGGGACACAAAGAGTAGTAGTAAATGGGGAGTTTTCAGAGCTAAGGAAAGTAACAAGCAGGGTACCTCAGGGGTTGGTGATGGACCCGATCCTTTTCAATGTGTTTTTATTTGTGACATAGGGAAAGTCATCAAGGGCAAGATCTGCTTCTTCATAGATGGCATTAAGACCGGCACAAAGTGGACACAAAGGAAACTATAAGAAACCAAGGGAGAATCATCATCTAGGTAGGGTGGAAAGCTGGTCAAAGTTATGGAAGTTAGGCTTTAAAGCTAAAAAATGCGGTGTTCTGCACATTGAGAAAAGGATCCTAAAAGTGCAATATGAAACGGGGAAGGGGGGTACTGAAAAGCACCATGGAAAATAAAGGACTGAGGGGTTATGATACTGGAGTTAACATATGTTCTTGAATAATATACACAAATTACTGTAGCTTAACATACCTACCGTGAATCATTGTTCATATTATAGTAATTCTATATGAAAGCGTTAATGTACCTGACAAAGCCTATGGCTGCTTGAAACTACTGTACTTGTTATTGTCCTCACTATGTTCTGTATTGTTTTCCCGACATAGAACCTTTGTAAAAGAGCCTTGGTTCAAAGGTGTCTTCCAAAATAATAATAAATAAAATAAAAACAACAGCACACTGTAATAAAGCCATAGGTAAGACAAACAGGATGCTGGTGTGCATAGGGAGGGGATAAACAGCAGAAGCCAGGGAGTGATCCTTCCATTGAACAGGTCACCGGTGCAACCACACCTGAGGAAAGACTGCGCCAAGGTGAAAGCAGTACAGCCAAAGGCAACCAAGATGGTCCATGAACTAGGAGGCAACAAGACATGTGAGCAGAGGCTGCAGGACTTGAACATGTACAGACTTGAAATAAGGAGGAAAGGAGTGACATGATCAAAATATACAAGTACCTGCACTGGGTAAATAGTGTGTACACCATGGTACTTTTCTCCTCAAGCTCAAACACAGGGACTATAGGTTCTCGTTAAAACTTGCAGGTAATGATTCAAAAGAGAAATCCACAAGCAAATTTTCACTGAAACAGTGGCAGACACGTGGAACAAGCTGCCAGAGGAAGTGGTACAGGCCAAATCAGTGAGCAGCTCCAAACAGGAATGGGACAGGTATATGGAATTAGTCAGAAAAGGGGTGGCAGAAACAAAGGGGGATGGCCACTAAGGCCAGTGCAGAGTAGCTAGCTAGCGTGGGCAGACTGTATGGGACTATTATTTTTCTGCTGTCATTATCTATGTAAGATCAAGCAAGGTATGTCCCAAGAAGTGGATGGGATACACCTAAGGATCATAGTGCAGACAAAGGAACAATTGTTGAGAAGACATGCTGTAATCTGTTATGAATCTCTGAACAGCTGGGGTGCCAGAGGACTGGAAAGTGGCTAATATGATCCCCATAATCAAGAAGGGGCAAGGAAGACCTAGGTGACTACAAGCTGGTCAGCTGACATCAGAGCTGGACAAGGTTCTGGAAGCAATTATCAAGGACAGAATAATGAGACCAATGAACTTATTGCTTCTCGTCTTGGCTTTATAGAGGGCTTATCACACCAGTCTCTGAGGACAAAAGCTTTGAGAAAAAGCTAGAGGTAATTAACATGTTCACCCTAGAGAAAGGTAGCCTTGGGGGGTATGATCTTAGTCTTCAACATACTGTGCTCAAGGATATGGACAAGCTCAGACAGATGAGTCTGATATGATGTGCTCTAGCAGGACACAAGGACACGTCTTGAAGCTCCAAGGTGGGAAATACAAGAATAACGTTAGGAGGTCCAGAAGGTGAAAGACCTACATAACAGCCTACCAGCAGAGACAGTGGATTTGAAGACAGCACAGATCTTCAAGGTTAGCTGAGGAAAATTTCTGATTACCAAGGAAATTACAGGGTACTCTGGGTAGAAGAACTGATGAGATATCCCTATAAACCAATACGTGTTTGCACTGCATACTTATAAATCTCTGCTTATGAAGCAGGGGCAGACTTCGTAGACCTAGTGTCTCTAACCTTAAATTACTGTCACTACATAAAGTAAAATGCTTAGTACTGTGGTTTGTGATGTCATGCCTTGAAAAAGCATGAGAAACATAGAAAAAAAGGTGGCAGAAGGAGACCAAGGATCCATCTAGTCTGCCCATGTGTTCTTTGGACCTTCTTAGATTCCAGGACCTAACCCCCCTTCTGACTAATGCCTCCTACTGCTCCTGTTGCATTTGATCATGCTTTAGCCTTGTTCCACCCCAGCTTGAATGATGTCACAGACTTTGCTTCCACTACCTCAGCTGGCAGTTCATTCCATGGCTCCATGACTCTTTATGTAAAATAGTGTTTTCTAAGCTCCCTCTTGAAGCTCCCACCCCTCAACTTCCACTTGTGCCTTCTAGTGTTAGAGTCAGAGCCTATTGAACAGGTCCAAGGATGGCACTTTATTTATTTATTCCTCTCAGGAACTTGTATATTTCAATCATATATCCCCTCTCTATCCTTGTCTCCAGTGAGAACACTGTTGCTCTCAACCACCTCCTTAATGTCCTCCACCCCTTTCATGTCAAGCATGCTCTTCGTATCCATAAGAGGGTTAGAGGTACCATTACCAAATGGTTGCATGGTGACCTGCTCTCTCTTTTGAAAACTCTGGGGAAAATTTAAGGCCTCATGCAACCTATCTGATTACCAGGAATACCAGAGACTACGTAATACCTGTAAAAAAGTCATACGAGCTGCAAAGAGTGAGTACTGTAAGAGTGCCCTGCTATCTTCTGCCAAGGATCCATGAAACTTTTGGTGCAACATTAAATCCATTGTTGGTGGTCATAGCAGGTGTGACACTGGGGATATGACTGTTGGTGGCACAAACTGCAACAATGCTGCTACCATTGCCAATGCCTTTAACAGTCAATTCTCTGACCTTTCCGCTTATACCACCCAGTTCATCAATAATAATGCTCAGACACCTGTCTCCAACTGTCTGACCTTTCTGGTGCACCCAGCCTGCCACTCTCTCTATCCTGAACCTGTCACAGTGAGGGATACTTACAGATTGCTTGCTGGCCTCTCATCTTACATGAGCACTGGTCATGATGGCCTCAAACCCAAACTCCTCAAGATGGGCGCCCCCTCGCTTGCCCTACCCATCTCCCATGTTCTTCATTTATCCATCACCACTGGAATTGTCCCACCTATTTGGAAAATAGCTACGGTGGTGCCTGTATTCAAACAAGGTAATCATAAATGCATAGAAAATTACCACCCCTAGCCATCCTGTCTGCCATTAGCAAGATCTTGGAAAAGATGGTTGAGAAGCAGCTATCAGACTACTTGACTACCTATGCCTTACTATCCCCTGAACAGCACAGTTTTTGAAAAGGTCATAGTTCTGGTATGGCCCTTGTCAAAGTGACCTCCAAAATTAGGACTGCCATGGACCACGGCAAGTTATCAGGGGCAATCTTTGTCGACCTCTCGAAGGCCTTTGATCTTGTAGCTCACTCCTTGCTCTGTACCAAGCTTCTCTCCCTCAACGTATCTGGCCCTGCCCTAAAGTGGTTCTCTAACTACCTTACTGGTAGGCTACAGCTTGTTACGTATAACAGAGCTCTCTTGTCTCCTGTTCCTGTTACAGTTGGTGTCTCTCAGGGGTCCATCTTAGGCCCTATCCTTTTTTCTCTTTTCATTAATGACTTCTCTTTGGTCCCTACCTATAGCATCACTACCCTATATGCTAACAACATGATTATCCTGTCTAGCTCGACTGATACCCATGTTATAAACTGCCATCTACAAGATGATTTCAACAAGCTGCAGCACTGGCTTTTGGCAAACAAGCTTGTGCGAAACCGAAAGAAAACTCAACTCATGCTATTTGGTTTCCCGGCTAAGTTTAAGCACTGTCCTGCCCCATGAAAGGCTCTGAGTCTTGATAGGGCCCCAGCTGGCATCTCATGCTCCTTTAAATACCTCAGAGTCACACTTGATCCCCAGTTAGACCTCTCCATACATATTCAAAATGTGTGTTGTACAACAAGCAGCAAACTTGGCCTTGCATTTAGGGCCCAGGGTCCCTTACTCTAGCCGCTCGAACTGCCCTTGCAAAAAGAATACTTCTCCCCACCCTTAGTCATGGGCTAATGTGCATTCCACTGGATGCTAAAACTAGCCTTGCAAAATGGGATGTGGCCTGTAACAATATTTGCCGCTTTGCTCTTGCAACCCCTCGTCTCATGCATCACTGTGAGTTATATGACAAACTTAACTGGTTGTCCTCGGGTAACTATCGCTCCTATGTCTTGGGCTGTTTCATCGACAAAATTGTCTGTAATACCACCCCTCCTGCTCTGTCTGGACTTTTTAAGCCAGTACAGCCATCATACCAACTCAGATCTGTTGAGTCGTACTCCCTTCCTGTACCTAGAACTCATACCTCTCTCTGGCAATCGTGCCTTTGCTGTCTGTGTCCCTCATCTCTGGAACTCCTTACCAGTTCTCATCAGATCTATCTCCACCCATCCCTTGTTCAAGAAATCCCTCTGGATCAACTTGAAGTCTGTCTCAGTTTGCAACTGTCCCTAGGCTCCCTGGGGACTCACCTGAAGTTTGACTCAGCCTACAACTGTCCCTAGGTTGCCTGGCATCTCCCACCTCAGCCTTGGTGTGCACTACCTGGTACCATGTCTGCCAGGCCCCTGCCCCTTTAAACCATGAATGGTGACCCTCTACCCTTGTCCTCCCTTGCACCTTAGCACTTACTTCTCTAGTATAGGAGTCATCGCACCTTATCATAGCGCTCTCATATTACATCCATGAACATGCATATTTTATACTTTTCTGTTTGGTTGTCCTTACCACTGTGCATATTGTTTTCCATGACATGTTTTATTATCTTTTACTGTTTTGATTACCACTGTGCATATGTTCCTCCTTACACTGCTCACTGTCTGTACATTGCTTTCTTGTCATTGTTATACTGTTTGTACACTTTCATTTGTAATCTCCTAGGTCGTACCTGAAATAGGCATTTATTGTCTAGTGTGCTTACCCGGCAAACAAAAGCTAAATAAATAAATATTTAATGTTTCCAGGCGCTCCTCGTACGAGTGCCCTTGAAGGCCCTGGATCATTTTGGTTGCTCTTCTCTGAACAGACTCCAACTTCTTTATACAATTTTTCAGGTGTGGACTACAAAACCGGACACAGTACTCCATTTTGGGCCTTACCAGGGATCTGTAGAGTGGTAGTATTACCTCCTTCCTCCTGCTGTGATTTCCCTCCCTATGCATCCCAGCATCTCTTCTTCCAACCCTTCCCAACTACTTACTGCCACATGCTCTACCTCCCTTCTTCTCCCCTCCTCCTCCCCTACCTTTTGGACAATGCTTCTATGAAGTGGCCACTCTGACAAACAGGAATATACAAGTTGTTGCTGTACTCAATGGACTGTATGTTATGTCCTAATACTACTCATTGTAGCTCTTATTGTGGCGTGGAACCTTTGTAAATAAGCTCTGCTCAAAGGTGTTTCTGAACTATCAATATATAATATATTTATATCCCAGTTACAGGAGTGCACGACTGTGGAGGGCTTTAAATCAGCCCTAAAGACTCATCTGTGGCACCAGGCTTATGGTGAATGATTACTTTGCGTAATGGTATTTATGATGTCTGTTTGATTTTAAGACTTTTATTTTGATTTGTTTGATTTAATTTGTAGGGCACCTTGGCATTTGAAAGGCACCTTAAAAATAAAAATATTATTATTATTAATAAATCAATTTTGTTGGCCTTGCTATAAGCTTTGTTGCATTGGCTTGTCTGTTTAAGGGTGCTGCTTATGATGACACCTAGGTCCCGTTCTTCCTGCATGGTGCTGAGCTGGACTGTTTTGAGGTGGTACTCTATCCTTGGGTTCCCTTTACCCAAATGCATCACCTTACATTTTTTTGCATTGAACTTCAGCTGCCAGAAGTTGGACCATCTTTTCAGCCTCTGTAGGTCTTTTTGTAAGTCCTTAACTGCCTCCTCACTGTCAACCCTTTCTCCTAGCTTGGTATCGTCCATGAATAGGGCAATTTTGCAATAAATATCTATGCTGATGTCACTGATAAAGGCACTAAACAGGACTGGCCCCAACACTGAGCCTTGGTGCACACCACTAGTAACCATGCCTTCATCAGACCTCACCCCATTGACCACTGAGAGGCATGAAGCTATTCGTGAGTATTGTCCATGAGGAAGAGGTCTGTTTTTTGCTGTCAGTTTTCTAGTTTTTATTGCTTAATAAAATAGACTGAGGTATCTAAAACACTGGTCTGCCTTCACTAACGGAGAATTGAGTGCTCAGTTCCATGGCAATCTAAATATTGTTTGCATTGACTTCAAAGATGCACAGCAGAAACTGTTTCAGCACACTATTAAAATTAGTGATATACCAAAAACTTATTTTGCAGTGTTTTTACATCTCACAGTGAGTGACTGGGTTGATTATTATTTTGATGATATCACTGATACTTTTAGAAAAAGTAAAAACAAAAGTTAAAGCATACTGAAGCTAATGAAGCACATCAAAGTGAAAGGAGGAAACTGCAGTTCATTATTTAAAGTAGCAGTAACAGAAACTATTGCTTTAAACTACAAGGGGTCTGTCCTCATAAGGACCCCCTCCCCTCCATCAGCAGCAGCAGCGCTGCTCCACTGGACCTGTGGACCTCCCAACATGAATTGCACTGTGAGCCAATAGGGTGATCGGACACCAGTGTGACAGCCAACTGGGCTTCCTGGTGGGAAATTTTGAAAATCAACAACCAAACAAAACAAAAAAAAAACTCTCACTTGGACTCCAAACGCTGCTTTAAAAAATAATTCTCTGTAGCTGTTTTTCACTGTCCTCCAGCCCACCCAAGTTGCACATAGGAGTCGCAAGGGATCTGTCTTTGTAAGAACCCCCCTCTCCCCCAACAGCAGCAGCAGCAGCGTTCCTCCACCGGACCCCCAGAATTCCCTGCACGAATCACACCGTGAGCCAATTGGGTGACTAGATCCCAGTAGGACAGCCAATCGGGCTTCTTAATGGGATGTTTTGAAAATCAACAATCAAGCAAAAAAAAAAAACCCTCTCGCTTAGACTCCAACCACAGCTTTAAAAGACGATTCTCTGTGGCAGTTTTTCACTGTCTTCCTGCCTGCTCAAGTTGCATATAGGGGTCTCAAGGGGTCTGTCCTTGTAAAGACCCCACTCCCCTCCAACGGCAGCAACAGCACTCCTCCACCAGACGCCCAGACCTCCCAGCACAAATCGCACCATGAGCCAATCAGGTGACCAGACACCAGAGGGGCAGCTAATCGGGCTTCCTGGCATGAACACTTCCTGGCCTCTCTTTCTCTCTATAAGTAGACTCCAACCCTAGCAGTCCTCCATGCTTGTAGTCCAGCACACTAAGGGCCACAATGTCAAGGGTATTACACTGTGGGTGTCAGCTGTAGGAGTCACACTGCTCAAAGTAGCACAACCCTGCCATCATTTGTACTGGACTGCTGTTCTCTGGAGACTTGTTAACAAAGCTGATGTAATTTTCCCCTTGCTGCTATATCACTGTCATACACATCACTTAAAAATATTATCCATATTCATAGGTTACGTGCCTATAAAGTATGAGAAACCACAGGAGGCTGTTTACAGTTCAGCTTCTTTATTATAACTCCACAAGCACTTGCTGCTCAAGCTGTAAGCATGTGCTACACTCACATGTACAAAAATGTGCCTCACTACATTGCCTTCTATTGTATTGTATTGTATTGGTGCCATCTACTGTTACATCATAATACTACAGTACCTTCTTGGCCCTTAGCTGAGTGTTTTGTTTTGTTTTGTTCTACCTGCTTTGTATTACTTATCCAGTCCCTCTGTTGTTTATAATGTGTTGGGATATTATTGCTACCCCTTAAAGTGCATTACGCTGTTGTGTATGTCTGGGTAATTCAACACATCCAGCACTGTTTTATTCTAATTTAATTTAGTCTACAGGGCCTTCCTACAAATTGCTCTGACTAAATTTGTTAATTCCCTATCAAGATCACCTCAAACTCTAGTTTCTACTCCATTACCCTATTCAATTTTTGCTGTTGTGGGTTATCTAACTCAGTAGCCTTTCATTCTTGCATAGCT
The DNA here is from genome assembly GCA_016271365.2 of Neoceratodus forsteri. Classification (NCBI taxonomy): domain Eukaryota; kingdom Metazoa; phylum Chordata; order Ceratodontiformes; family Ceratodontidae; genus Neoceratodus; species Neoceratodus forsteri. Next base: position 873,733,002 of record CM057453.1, on the reverse strand, counting down.
TTGATTCTCAAGCCTGCAATAAGTACTTTGCCACCATTATTACCACATTACTACACTGTTTCCAGCTGCCTGCCTGCCTACCTGACTACCTCCAAAGCATACACTGCTGATCTTTGTCTCCACTGCTAAGGTATTTGCCACAGTCCCAACTTACGCTATCCACCTGTCTCATACTGTACCTTACTATGCTCCATATGCTCGCTGGCTGCATCACCTTTCTCTCTCTCTCTCTCTCTCTCCCCTATCCTCTGCCCATGTCTTCCACTTTACATCCTCCCCTGATGTCCCCTCATGCATAGCCCCATCTCTTCCCCTGCTCTTTCTTCCTTGCTTCCTTTCTCCCTCCTTCTTCCCTGCCTTACCCTTCTCTCCTCCATTTCCCCTTTCCTATCCTTCCCTTCCCCTCCCCCTATCCAACCACTGTCATCTACCCTAAGCTCCTTCAGTCTCCTCCCTCAGCTTTGAATTTCTCCACTGGGCCCTCCTCTCCTTTTCTGTCTCCCCCTTCCCCTTCCCTTCCCCCACTCAAGGGGCATAAGTGTGACTCCATTCTCCTTCTCCTCTTCATTCCCCTTCTCCTTGTTGGCAATGATGAACCTAACCCTGGCCCCATCATCCATCATTCCTCTCCCCCATCTACCCTCCCTAAAGGCCTCAGTATCTTCCATATAAATGCTAGGAGCCTCCTCCCCAAGCTTCATTCACTCAAAGTCTGGATTTAGCAGTATTTCCTTGGCCTCCTGGGCATATCCAGACACTGGACTCCAGCTTGGCCATCCCCGACTACCACCTTTTCCATCAGGACCATGGCAAGTGTGATGGTAGAGTTGCCCTGTATGTCCGCTCAAACCTTTCCTGTTCTGTCACCTTCCATTAGTCAGTCCCTTCCTCTCATGCACTCCTTGTAGTTAATCTATCCCTCCCTTACACCCTCCCCATTTATGTTGGTGTTTCCTATGCCTCTCCAAAGATGCCCCCTTTTCCCTGTTTGACTCCCTCTCATCTCTTGTCTCCTTTGCTGAGCCCAGTGAGCTTATCTTCTTGGGAGACTTCAGCTTGAACTGGCTCTCCCCTATCTGCAGGTCTACTCTAAACAAGACTGAGTCCCTGAGCCTCACCCAATTAATTGCCAAACTCACCCAACTCAATCCACATTTCTCTAACCACTCCCCAATAGACTGGATGCTCACCTCGCACCCCCATTGTATCATTGAAGGAGGTACTCTACCTGATGCCTTCAGTGACCACAGCATGAAATACTGCATCAGGAAAGTAAGGTCCATCCACTCTGCCTCCAAATGCATCTGGTCCAGGTCATTCAAGTCTCTGGACATTAATGCCCTCCTAAATGACCTTGTGCCTCTGACTTGTCTCTTATAGGGTGTACATGTTGAGGTTCCTTAGTCTCTCCTTGTAGGGCTTCTGATGCAGCCATTGACTTTCAGTCAATCAATCAATTCAATCCTCGTCAATCACTTTTGCAAACTGTAGTGTGTTTCCTGTTTATTGCCATGCAGACCTTTTGTAAGGATCTCTGAGAGTGTGTTGTGGCTTAAGGTAAACAAAAACCTACTCTATATAACCCTACATGATCCAGCAAGGTAGACCCAGAAAAGGAAGTTGATTTCTATTCTATATCAGAGTTTTAAGGACCTACAGAGTGACCAGCTAGTCACTGTTAAAGAAAGATGGAGGGCTGAGTCGGGGACATTATCACTGAGCAAGAATGGAAAGGCATCTGGGAACAGGCTCACAAAACAAGAGCTTCCTCAAACTGGCGAGAGTTTAAGAGGAAGATCAACGTTGGATTTTTCAAAACACCAACCATCTCTAAGCATTACAGAGCACAAGGAAAAGCTATCGACTGCATGTACACTTGAAGAGCTGGAAATAACGAGAGCAGTATGATTTTCAAAATAGGCAGACCATACAGAAGTTTATGTTGTCAGACCTGACAAGTCCAGAAGAATTTATGGAGATTATAAACTCACTTCAAATAACACCACTCTCCAGTTATCCATGTTTTTACTGGCAAATAAGGATGCTCACAGACATCCATGGTCATCCCTACTCTGCCCATGATTCTTTGTCCGTGATAAGTCCATTCATGTTTTACCTATGATTCATGGGCAAGATTGTCCATGTCTGATGCAAAAATGCTTGGAAAAAAATGTACAATCAAGAGACGTTAACCAGGAAAACTTCAATTTGGTAAATAAAAAAAATATGTATTTTGATACCATAACATTTTACGTTGTTTCAGGTAGCAGTTATGATTGCCCATGACCTAAATATGTTTTTAGTGCCTATATCTGATAATGATTTTCATGTGTTTTTATTGTAATATTAGTCAAATTTATTTTCTTTGCATCCTGTTTAAGATTCTATCATGGATGGCATTCTAGTTTAAATATATACATTCATCTTATCTCACTAACAGTTCCATCATTTGAACTACTTCAGGCATCGATTCTACAGGAAAACTGTATAAACTATGCCCAGCTGTCAGTTTAGACTCATTTTGGGATGGGTCCACATAAGCCCTTTACTGCAGATCATTTTAAGCAGGGTCAGATGTGTCAAACCCAAGGAATAAGATCAGGTTGAAAGATATGACTCTCATGATCTCATGAGCAGATCATACTACATGCCGATGATGCTTTTGTATTCTCCACTCACAAAGATCCTGCAACTCTTCAACACAACCTTCAACTTGGTTTCAGTTCTGTAGAGACATGGTTTCTTAATCATAAACTGGTCCTCAATGACAAGGAAACCAAATCTAAGCTCTTCTGCAGCTCTCACAACCCACACGAGCTACACCACTTGGCTATCTCCACCACCCAGGGGAACACTCTAAATCAGGTGGTGTCCTTCAAATACTTAGGGATACAGCTTGACCCTAATCTCTCTCTATGGACTTCATGTAGACAATGTAGCTAGAGCTGCTAATACACGGCTTGGTCTCCTCTCATAAACACAGACCACACCTCACGCCAGAAGCTTGAAGGTTGCAGTCCTGAGCTCTGTGATCTCTGTAATAGACTATGGTCTCATCATTTATGTCTCGGCCACAACCACAACCCTTAGATGCCTGTCAACTGCCTTAAATAAAGCATGTCGGCTCATCACTGGTGCTCACCGTCTCACCCACACATGTGACCTGTACACTCAGACCGGCTGGCTCCAACTATCAAACCACATAAAGTTTCTCACCTGCTCCATGGTCAAAAAAATCTACCTTGGCCTTGCACCTTCTGGGGTCTCAACTCTGTTACAACACTGAATTAACAAATGGTGCCTTAGGAGATCCACGCCACAGCTACTGAAAGTCCCCCTCTGTCACACTTCACAGGGACAATGCTCTTTTGCTATTGAGCACCACTCTGGTTCAATGGCCTCAGCCCAACTATCTCCTCTGCCCCAACTATTGGTAGGTTTAAAACTAGGCTCCGGGACTATCTCACTACCAACAGCTCCTGTGACTGCCCAACTTAACCTTGTTTCTTCACTTCCTTTTCTGCTCTAGTTGTCCCCCCTCCCTCCTCACTGGATTCTACCCTCACATCTTGTATACCCAATGCTGCACTTTCTTCACCTCTCGCCACCTTCTTCCTACATTCCTTCTCCCCCACCCACTTCCTCTCCCTATGACTCTGGCACTTCTTATCTGTTGTCTATTTTCTCTGACAAATGCTTCTGGCTGCCTTGTTACAATGCTACCCTTGAACTGTATTAATCTGTACTCTGTTTGCAATGTCCACATTGTTGTATTGCCTGTCTTGATGTTCCCCATAATTTGTATTTCTCTGATGTGGAACCTTTGTAAAAGAGCCACGGCTCAAAGGTATTTGTAATCCTAGACTTGATAAATAAAAAATTGATAAATAAATGATTTATTTTATTTCTTTTTAGCTTCTTTTTTTAAGTTTGTGCCATCTCTTATTTCATCTATTCATAATCCAGCCAAAGACTTGTCAAGATCGGTTTAATTCTTGAGTTAAATTGTGCCATCACTTATAATAGCTGTAAATGACAGCTACCCAGCATATCTTTTTTTTTTCCAAAGTAAAAAACACTTTCTCAAAATATATGAAAGCTGTAGCTGCATTTCTACAGTCTACATTTTATCCTAAGACCATGTCAATAAATCATTCTGGCACCATTTGGCTACTGTTCTTAGTCAAAGTTGCTTTGGAATTCTTCAAACATGATTTCTGTGTTATGGTCTCTCCCAATATTGTAGTCTGAATATTAATCTTGACACACCAGGGTGAACCATGGTTTGTCCATGATCATATGAGCACTGGATAGCAACCAAATTCACATAATTTATAATGCATAATTTGACATGTACACTACTAGAATTAATCACAATAATAATGTGCTTTTCAATTTATGAAGAGAAAATAAGGTCTACACAAAGAAATTACTTGAGCATGAAAAAGTGATTTGAGAACTCAAAACATCTTAATAGAGTTTCATGTTAATAACATTGTTATGGGAGTATTAATAGCAAGTGGGTAATGTCATCAGTTATGAATAAAGATATTCCATTAGAAAGAGGAACACCAACAATAATGGGTAAGTAAACACAAGCTATTCCACAAGTACTGTATATGTGAATAATACGTATTCATTACAAAATGTTAAGGTTGTTGAAAAAAAATTAAATTACCTGAGCAGTTTAGAAATCCATTGTATAACACAGGAACAGTTTGAAATTAATAACCATGGATAAGCTTGAACAACCTGAATAATCCTCATGGTCTGTCCTTGGGCCATTTACCATCAGTGGCTGTCCAGGGATGTACATGACAGTGGTGAAAATTTTGACCTACACTTTTTATGTTTGCTTGCACGCATGTGCAAGAAACATAGTGCCATCATACGAGTTTTCCAGAGGTGTGTCAGCCTCTTCCAATTCAGTCAGTGTGTTTGCAGGCACGGTTGCAGGCGCTAATCACGCTCAGCTGTCTATGACGCTGAAAATGCAGTGGCATACAGTTGAAGGAGAGCTCCACTTGAGTGAGCAGAGCTCTCCCCCACACACCATGACGCCAAGACGCACACTGCGGCTCTCCCATCACTGCACGCCCACGGAGTGCCCAATCCCCATTGGCTCTATGCCCCCAAAGCATCCAGGTGCCATGCTGGGAGCCCACCCCAGCGTGGCAAAATGATGCTATGGCCATCGGCTCCACTGTTTCTCCCCCCCATGCTGTCGCCGATGGGGGTGCCCAATCCCAGCCCACCCCAGCGTGGCAAAATGTTTTATGGCTGTCGGGGGTGCCCACTCCCCAGCCGGCTGCATGCCCCCCCAAAGCATCCAGGTGCCATGCTGGGGGCCCACCCCAGCGTGGCAAAATGATGCTATGGCCATTGGCTCCACTGTTTCTCCCCCCCATGCTGTCGCCGATGGGGGTGCCCAATTCCAGCCCACCCCAGCATGGCAAAATGTGTTATAGCCAACGGGGATGCCCAATCCCTCATTGGCTCCAGTCCCCCCAAACAGCCTTTCAGCTGCCACGCTGGGAGCCCACCCCAGCGTGGCAAACGTCCCTCGTCGTCTCAATAAAGAAAGATATATACCTGCAAATAAAAAACTGACCCTCGGCGCTTCTCCCTGTCCTTCTCCCACAACCCGCACCCACCCACTGCGCACCCTGCCTCCCCACACCCCCTCCTCACCCCATACTTACCTCCGGAGCTCGGTGCGACGATCTTCAGCAGACCGGGAACACGCCTGCACTCTTCAAAGCCGACCGTGAACTGAGGAAATGCCGGTAAGCTGTATAATGGAATAGATAGGGTTTTTCAACTTTATTGTTATGTCAGATTTTTGAATTTTGCACCAAATTTTCAACATGAGGTTTTTGGGACCCCTTCTCATGAATGCTGTCACTGTCATGGCGTTACTCGGGCCCAAAGGGTGATTTCGCAGCCACTGCGCGAAATCACCTTTCCGGAATGATTAACCAAATGACACTGCCGGTGTTCATAAGGTGGGCTCTCAAAAAAGCCTATTTTGAAAATTTGGTGGAAAAATTCCTAAAAATGACTGTTTTACGAGCGTGCGGTGCGCAGTTCCTACGCACACTTGTAAGTTTGCGAATTTTCAATATTTTCACTCCAGATTTTCAACATTGCCATTTTACCACACCTTCTTATGAGCAATATAGCTGTCATTTTTCACATCTCACCCAAAACGTGTTTCCGCCCATGTAGTGCACAATGGCGCAGTCGGTGTGTGTGAAATCAATGTACGGGACACATTAAGAAAATCACAGTGACATTGTTCATGAGCAGAGGTCTTAAATGGCTATTTTGAAAATTTGGTGAAAATTCTAAAATGACTGTTTCTGACGTGCGTTGCAGAGTTCCTATACTGTCGTAGGATTATAAATTTTCCAATATTTTCCTCCAGATTTTCAACAGTGCCATTTTACGCATTTCCTTATAAACAGTACAGCTACCATTTTTCACATCTCACCAAAATGTGTTTCTGCACATGTAGCACACAATGGTACAGTCGGTGTGCGAAAACAATGTTTGGGACAGATTAAGAAAATCACAGTGACACTGGTCATGAGCAGAGGTCTTAAAATGGCTATGTTGAAAATTTGGTGACAAAACTCCATAAATTGACTGTGTTACAAGTGAGCATTGTGCAGTTTCCACGCACCCTCGTAAGTTCATGAATTTGTAATATTTTTAGTCCAGATTTTCACCAGTGGCATTTTTCCACACCTCCTTATGAACAGTACAGCTGTCATTTTCCAAAACATGGCCGAAATGTGTTTTCACACTTTCAGTGCAGAGATGCGTGGTCGCTGTGGGAAATCATTGTTCGGGACAGATAAAGAAAATCACACTGACACTGTTCATGATTGGAGGTCCCAAAATGCCTGTGTTAACAATCTGCTATAAAAAAAATCCCCAAACTAGTTACATTACAGGTGTGCGTTGCACAGTTTCTACGCACGCTCGTGACTTCACCAGTTTTTTTAAGATTTTCACAGCAGATTTTCAACATTGCCATTTTACACTCCCATGAACAGTACCGCTGTCATTTTCACATCCTGTTCAGAATGTGTTTTGCACCTGTGGTGCCAAATGCCATAGTCGCTGTGCAAAAGCGGTTTACAGCTAACAAACTGATATTGCCACTGTTCATGAGGTGGGGACACAAAAAAACCATGTTGAAAATTTGGGTGAAAATACTAGCGAATGCCTGGGCGTTAGGGTTTTCTAACGCCCCACTTGTAGAGTATGACAGGCATCAGGTGTGTGACTTGGGATTCTTGCCTGTCATGCTCATACCATTCCACCCCCACCCACACCCTGCAGCCAGTGAGAGGCATCAAGGTGTGCCTCGGACTCTTCGGGCCCAAACTTCACCCCATTCTGCTATACTGCACCCATCGCACCATATTTCCTGGTGGAATGGGATGCACATAATAGCCAAAGACCCCAAGGCACACCGTGACACTTGTCAGTGTCTGCAGGGTAGGGCGTGGTGAAATGTCATGTTCGTTATGCCTGACGACTCAAAGGCACACCCCAGTGCCTGTCACTCTCTGCAGGGCGGTGGTGGAGTTGGCTTCAGTTCAATACTTCCTGCCATTCCTATTATGCAGTTCTGTAACTTCTACACTACCAATGCCAATGCCAGCAAGCAAACATTCGGCATTGACAAATGCTTGTTTGTTCTGTTTTAGATTACCGATTATTGCTTGTCTTGTAAGAGACTCTAATACCCCATTTTGAGTGTGCTTTACCAAATATTTTACATTTAAAAAAAATAAAAGGAGCACTCTTTTAAATATATCTCAGACTGTGTTTTTATCGGTGCTCTCCATTGTTTCTGAATGTTCGTTGTCTAACCTCACTTGTTCTGTAACTACAATGAACTAGCATGCAGCAGACATTTACTAAATAACCTTATAGTATATAGCAGAGTATTGTTCTGTATAGAATTCCATCCCTTTCAAAATGCTGTTGTACCACGATTCAAAGGTTAAGGAATGTGATTGTACCCTTCTGTCATACAACAGCATTCTGAAACCTCTGGAGACTGCACAAGTCAGTTTGATTCAGAAAGCAAAAGAAGCACCATGTACACATGGCACACACTAGTAAACACTATAAAAATACAGGATGAGCAACTTTATGCACAGCCATTATGTTCTGCCACCTCAGGGTTCTGATTCCCATGAAACTCCCGAGCTTAGCTCTTGTAGTCAGACGGAATCAGAACCCCCGTGTAGCAGAATATACTGGTTGTGTATATCTGCCTATCCAGTATTCCCTATGTTGTAAAACAAGGGTACAAAACAGCTAAGAATAATGATGAAAATCTGGTTTGATCCATATCAAAGGCTACCTAAACAGCCTTTTTCAGGCGTGCACTGTTCCCAAAACCCTGCCATGAAAGTGAAGCTCACAGGAAGTAGTTTTAAATAAAATGAGTAGGTACCTTCAAATCAGTGGTTACCAGTATATATATTTTGGCAATCTTGAAAGAATTTAAGCAATCAGGAAATATTTTCAGCTCACTATGCCGATCGGACCCCATGACCGTACTGTATGTACAATGGGGTGACATAATTCTAGCAAATTATATAGTACATTTTAATGAAAACCTATGGCACCTATTGTTTAATGTAGAAACTTAGCATTTTATGTTTGGCTGGTCATCTATATCGATATTTAACTTATACATAAAGGAGTATGTACAAGTTAAATATCAATATAGATGACCAGCTAAGCATAAAAACATTAAGTTTATACATTAAACAATAGGCACCATTTTAATTTTCATTAAAATGTACTATATGATTCACTAGAATGATGTCACTCCACTACGCCTACAGTGTGGTCATGGGGTCCGACCGGCTCAGTGAGCCGAAAATATTTCCTGAATGCCAAAATTCTTTTGAAGTTACCGAAAATATATATAATTACCGATTTTAAGGTGCCTACTCATTTTATTTGAAACTACTCCCTGTGCGCTTCACTTTCACAGGAGGGTTTTGGGAACAGTGCATGGCTGAAAAAGGCTGTTTAAGCAGCCTTCAAAAGGAGCACTCCTTTTATTATTTCAAATGTGAAAAAAGTGCTAAAGTGGATTAAAAATGGGGAAAGAAGGGTATTGTACAAGACAGGAGATAAGGGACAATCTAAAATGGAATAAAAAGTATAGTCAAACTTTTCACCATAACATGCACTGCTACTTTAACCATGTACAGCCATGGTTTTCCATGATCCTAAGCATCGTAGACCAGAAAAGCTTGATGCATCATCATCCCAGAGGGGATGATTTGTCTGCAAAGCTGGCCAGGCATAAGGTCTACAACAAAATGGACATGAGACACTCCTGCCTACAACAAGAGTTGAAGGAGGCCTCATGGCAGAATGTAGCCACTAGCACACAGATGGGATATTTCTAGTAGAATCACTTTTCTTTTGAAGTGTCATCAGCATGTGCAATTTGCCAACATGCAGTCTAAAGCTTACTGTAAGGTATCCCAAATGTGGTGGTATAACGCAATGATATTCTGGTTACAGAGAGGTCAAAAGCAGAACAGTTGCAAAATTTGAAGGAAGTACTTAATGAGCTAGTGTAAAAGCAGTCAACCATTACCTTTTATATCTGAGGTACTTTTTCTTTTCCCTTTGTTTAATGAGAAGATTGTTTACCTTATGTTAGTAGGTGTGATGTGTGGGACAGCACTCTGCCTGGCAGCTGACACGTCTATATCTATCCCCCTCCACACACACACACACACACTACATCATCAGCATTGTAACCTCACTTACTATGATATCACTACTGCTTAGGAACAGCCACTCAGTGGCTGCCAGGTCAGTCACCTGTAATGTCACTATCAGTGAGCTCACAATGCTGATGATGTAGTTGAGGGGGATACAGATAGATATGTCAGCTACCAGGCTAAGAGCTGTTCCACTTATCCTGTACAACATTATCACAAAGAAGACTTTCTAATGAGCAAAAGGAAAAAGAAACATACTTCAGAAATGAAAAGTTACAACTGACTACTTCTTAAAATGTGTATTATTTTCTGTCAGCCTGTTTTGGCTCCTCTAACTCTTCAAAAGATTTTTCTGAAGCTGAACTGAGGTCTTTTCAGTGGATTATAAATTACTATAGCCTTTATTTTTTACCCAACTTGTAAACCATGCTGACCTCACTCTACATTCATTGCTTTGGGAGTATATCTGTTGATCATGTGGGAGAAGGCAGGAGGTAGCTTTTGCTGTGTCCAAGAAATTGCTTCACTTCTTGGGTTTGTTAGTTCACTATGATAAGGAAGGGATCCTACTGTCACACGTAATGCATATTCTTACGGTGTGGCAGTGGTGTTTTACCATTACATGATAGCTGACCCAGGCAAACCCATTGGTTATGTGTCCAGAACACTTTTTCACATAGAAAATAGGTATTCACAGCTAGAAAAGAAGGCATAGCTATGGTGCTTTTGTGTTTAAGATTCCCCCAATATTTCACTGACCTACACAGCCAGCATAGTGTTATGCTTGTGCAACTGTGTTAGTTGGTTTTTGGCTGTTCGCACTCTCTATTCCAGAGGAAGTACCACCCTGTAGGGGTTCGAAGGCAAGGAACTCTCAGAGAGGGTTCCACCCCCAGAGGTACCACAGGATGATTCCAGTGGCTAAAGGTACCTTAGGAATCCCCCTAAAGAGAGAGTGCTGCAGCTGGAGGAGGAGGAGAGGATGGTGAGGCACAGAAAAAATGCTTCACAGTGAGGCTGAGAGGAACTGCTTATATAGCTCAGGAAGTGGGAATGGCTGGCCACTTGGCCACTGAACTTCAGGCAAAACCTTTCCAATTCACTGATCTATGCAGCCAGTATAGTGTTACGATTGTGCAACTGAGTTAGTTTGGTTTGGGCTGTTTGCACTCTATTCCAGAGGAATTACCACCCTGTAGGGGTACAAGACAAGGAACTCTAGGAGAAGGTTCCACCCCTAGAGGTGCCACGGGATGATTACCATGGCTAAAGGTACCTTGGGAATCCCCAAAAGAAATGTAGTATCATCTCCAAAAAGGAGGCAACATGAAACATATGAGCAAGCAGCAACTGTGACATAGGAGCAGTAACTGTAACGTAGTAGTAGAAATAGGAAGAAGGCAGATGATAGTGCAATGAGATGCTCAGTTGAATAACGTAAAGATTGCCCAGGTTTGCGTAGCATGATACTGATGGTTTGCCTTGAGATGAGGGGATCCCCTAAGGAGAGAGGGAATGAAAGGACATCCTCAACCTCCATCCAACAACGGAACCTATCTAAAGAAACTAGGGGAAACAACTATGCTAACTGAACTGGGAACCACTCCACCCTTGACTGGATCCTTTCCACCAGTCCTGCCAATATCCAGGCTGCAGGCGTGATGGCTGATGCCTTGAGCGACCACTCACCAACTTTCTGTGTCTGGAAAAACAAGCCAGACAAGACCCCCCCTCCAGACTCATTGCAGTAAGAGATTTCTCGAAATTCTCTGCCACCTCCTTCCAAAACTACCTGAGCCAGATCAACTGGTCTCCAATTAAGCTCTTGCCCAGCCTGGATGCTGCCACTGAGTTTTTCCAGCACACTTTCTCCTCGGCAACCAACCTCCATGCCCCATTAAGAAAAATACATACTAAAGGCCAATGTTACAGATGGATTACAATGAGTTAAAATCACTCATGTTAAACCGAGACAAGGCCTGGAAAAAACATAGGTACTCGTCCCTCGCTGGTGACCTTGCCAACTACAGATCCCTGAGGAATCAATGTAAGATTGCCGCTAAAAAGGCGGAGCAAGAGTATATTAAAAACCTACAGCAGACCAACCTCTCAGACCCCAGGACCTTCTGGTCCTGCATAAATGACTTAATCAAAGGTAAGAAGAAAACTCCCCAGGGCCAGATAACATGTGATGGTCAAACTCTAACTAAAGGCAAGGAGGGTTCCAGTGCCTTTAACAGACTTTTCACTGACCTCATCACCTATCAAGCAAGCCTACCTCCCAAAAAGCAGGGTAGGGAGATCACTGAAGACCATGATCCCCCTTTCCTGCACTTCCACTTTAGGACTGTACGTTCCTCAGAAGTGCTTCCACTCCTACGCTCCATCAAACCAACAGGGACGGTGGGACCTGATGGCTTGGACCCGAGGCTTATCAAGACTGTAGCCCCAGCAATCGCCCTACCTATAACCTGGCTTATAAATTGGTCACTTCAGGAGGGAGCCATTCCCAAAGCCTGGAAACAAGCCACTGTGGTACCTGTCCACTAGGGTGGCCCCAGGGAGCCGATAGAAAACTATTGGCCTATCTCCCTCCTCTGCACTCTGGCTAAAATCCAGGAGAGGTTAGTCTACTGCCAACTTCAAGACTACCTGGAAGTGAACCAGCTATTGGCTCCCAGCTAGCACGGCTTCCATAAAAACCACAGCACTGACTCTGCTCTCATCAGATTCACTTCAGATGTCTTCTCGGCACTAGACGAAGGCTCCCCAACTGGAGCTATCTTCATAGACCTGACCAAGGCCTTTGACTTAGTCGACCACTCCCTATTGTTAGCAAAATTAAGTAAAATCTGTCTCGATCAACACTCAAAGAACTGGCTCAGCAGCTACCTGACTGACCGTTTCCAGCGGGTCAAGTGGAGGGGTACCCTCTATAAATGGATTCCGATAACTACGGGGGTCCCACAAGGCTCAATATTAGGCCCTCTTCTGTTCTCCCTGTTTGTCAATGACCTTAGCAATCACTGCAGGACCTGCTCGCTGGTCCAGTATGTAGATGATGTGGTCCTCTATAGATCAATGAAAAAGACTGATGAACTGGGGCGGCTCCACCAGGCTGACTTTGCTCTGGTCAAATCCTGGCTATTAAAAAAATGCCTGGTACTAAATGCCAAAAAAACAAAGGCTATCATGTTCAGACCTAGCTCTCTAGGCCAGGATCGCAGCCTCTTACTCCCTTTAGCCACAGCGTCAGGCTCTACCATAGAAGCAGTAGAATCCTTCAAATATCTCGGCCTAGTTCTGGACCAAGACCTCACCCTAAAATACCACGTGGATCATGTAATGAAAAACATTCACCAGAAACTTGGCCTTCTCTACCGGCTTAGAGCCCAAATGATCCCAGAGACCAGGGTAGCAATTACCAGGAGCATCCTCCTCCCTACACTTACCTATGCTGCCCCAATCCTGCATGGAATGGCAAAGCAAAGACTCAGCAGCTTATAAACTCTCTACCATAAACTTGTGCACTTTGCCACAAAAGCCAAATCACGAAGCCACCATTGTGATGCACTTGCCTTGCTTAACTGGCCCTCCTTCGACCATAGACTTCAGTATCCACTACTTTGCAATGCCTATAAGCTCCTCTCTGACCTGCTCCCAGCTAGCCTAACTAGACTCCTAACCAAAAAACACACTAGCAGGCCACTCTGCTCCAATGGGCAACAGCTCCTTGAGGAACCCAGGACCCGAACCTCAGCCGGTGATAAATCATTTGCCCTTGCTGCCCCAGTGCTATGGAATAAGCTCCCCAGTCACCTTCAGGAAGCTAACTCTCTAGGGATTTTCCATAAGGGCTTGCGGGATTATCATATGGACCTTAGTCACTGCTCTTGCACTGATGGTTAAAATCCCTGACGTGCATTCCTCTCTCTCCTCTGTCTCCCCTCCCATTGGGAACTAATACCTAGGCCCTGCCATAGGACTGACAATGACTATTCCAACCAAACCCCTTTCTAATAAACTCTGATTGTAACACTAAGCCTATTGCAATTGAAATTATACCTCTGTAACCTGGCTTCTTAACCTAACTGTATCCAACTCCTGCTGTACTCTGTGATCTGTATCCCAATGTGATGTACAATTTCTTATGTTTCCTCCTTTGCAACTACTCCAGGTCACCCCTGAAAAAGGGACCTTTGGGGCCCGGAGGGCCTACCCGGTTAACAAAATTAATAAATAAATAAATAAATAAGTGTTATGACATGAGGCAATGGAGGAGAGAAAAAAAAACCCTATGAGGAAGAAATCTCTGGGGATCCAAGGCCTAGGTGGCCTTCCCTTCAGGCTTGAAATAGTTTAGTTAGTGACGGCCCTGCGGCTGCAATTTGGAAAACATAATTAAAGGGAGGTGGAAAATATTCCAATTTGGAGGAAGGCTCTCATTCAAACCCTCTAGCAGGAACGTCGTGGAAGGATGCGAGAAAACTCTGCGACAATACATGCATCCAAGGCACAGGAGGAGAGCAACAACTGCTGAGGCACTCACCTGGACTACCCACCCTAAATCAAACCAGGTGAACCAGAGGCAGTCATAGAGAGAATGCAGTGAAGGTGCCTCGCTAGGGAAACCAGTAAAGTCAATGGCTAACCATTATAGTGGAACATTAGAGCCAAAGGAGGTAACTTTTTCCACCCTTCACCGCTAGTCTTAAATTCTACACCAGGAGCTGCTGTCATGTAGCAGGTGGCTAAAGCCAAGCCCGGGGTGAGAACATTCCCAGCTATGGGCCAGGTGAGAAGGATCCTGCCCCAAGTTGGACATGCTCGAGATGCGGACTAAATGCAGAGCTAGACCGTTGGCTGCAGGAACCCTATGCCAGAATAGAATGGCTGGCATGCCCCAGAAATTGACTGAGAGCTGAAAAGCTGGTGAGCTGAATGAGCACGGCATGCTGAGATCATAATGAGCACTGAGTTCTGAGACCTTGCAAGGTCGAATACAGATTGAGTGCAGCAGAATCCCAGAGGCTGAAGCTGAGGGATGGCAGTAGGCATGAAGCAATGGTTTGCGTAAGCAAGAAGCAATGGTTGTGTAAGCAAGTGTGGAACTGCACGTAGGTCAGTAAGCAGTAGTGATAGGTGGACCTACATGAAGGTCTACATAACGTACTGTATAGCATTAACAGCATTGAATTGGGGGCAAGCCAGCTAGAGCAGTTCAAAGCCAAATCAAGGTGACCAACTCTGAGGATTTTCGGCGGTGACAGGATTTAGAACAGAATTAATTAGCCACATAGGCCATGACCCCCAAACACCTCCCAGTCCCCGCCGTAGGACAAACAAGGAAGTGATGGAAGGGCCGAGAACCACATGTAGATATACAGCTAATTTAATAGCCTCAGCAGACGCTTTAGCTAACCTCAGAGTAAAACAATGTACAATAGCATGGGAGTAAACAAAGCAGTAGCAGGAAGCAATTAGGCCTGTGCAGCAGTAGTAAAAAACAAATGAGTACACTGAGTTGTACCTGCAATAAATAAGAGGAGACATAATGCTCTTAAAGCACTGTCACCAGGCAGTGCAATGAAATTGCTGCAATGAGGTAATTAGAACAAGCATGAGTGAGCTGTAGAGCTAGGTTCAGTGAATCCGAGTCAGGTGAAAGTAATAGAGTATGCCATGGAACAGCTACAGTTGAGCTGAAACTCACAAATCAGGTTTGCAGTAGCAGTGCAAGTAATTTGAGAGTTGTGAGTAACTGAAAGCAAGCAGTATGCGTGCTGAAGTAGCAGTATACTAGGAGCATAGAAAAGCCCCCCCAAAAAAGGAAGGAAGCACACACAGCCAAAGGCAAAATACAAACCAGAAGCAGGAAAATAAAACATAGAAGCCCAGCAGAGACAAGCAGGAGGGGGGGGCAGGCCCCAGCCAGCCAGGGAGGTCCAACCAGCTCAGAAGACAAACTGACAGAGCCTTTGGCTGCAAAGAAAAAATGCTCAACAGTGAGGCTGAAAGGAACTGCTTATATAGCTCAGGAAGTGGGAATGGCTGGCTGCTTGTCCACTGAACTTCAGGCAAAGCCTTTCCAATTACATGAGCACAATTTCACAGTTTGTACTCATAATAAGTAACTAATAGGCTTTTACAGTGAGGGCAAAGTCATACCACCAGTAGCTGCATTGAGAATACAGTGCTGGACTTCAATATTTGCAACCTATGTTTATACATTGGTGCATTAACCAGGATTGGCCATTGCAAATGCTGATGCCCTCAATGACTACTAATGCTAGACTTAGCAAACAGTGTGCTAAGTCACTGAAGTAATAATGCTCTTGATGAACTTTCTTGAGTTTGCTTCAGTATACACAGCTCAGATAAAGAACGGGACAAAAAGAGTCCTTCTTTTGTACAATGTAAAAAGATATGTTTTACGAAGGTGGCCTAATGTTACAAGGACAGACGAAGCCATACCAAGCAAAGAGCTCTGAACTAAGTGCCCAGAATCAAGGTCTGTTGCACGGATCACATGTGGTGATACTGTCACACAGAAGAAATGCAATTATGGAAGAATTACTCAGTACACAACCTGGCATGACATGGATAAAAGCTACCTGTACTGTCTATAGCTTTATTTGATGGCCAGGTACAGATGGCGATATAACAGAATAAGGCTTTAACATGCGCCAGCAAGCCAGGAAAATGCTGGTGGGAGCTCTGTTACACTCATGGGAGTGGCCAGGCAGAGAATAAGCAAAGGTTCACATTGCTGATGTCAGACCTTTCCTGTCTACCTTAATCTTGTGCATCATTGATTCTCATTCTGAGTGTATAGATGTTCATGAAGTAAAGACTCCATCCGTGGCTGCAATAATAGAAAAGCTGAGAGAAAGCTACACTCGTATACAACCAGAAAAAAAAGTTTTAGACAATGGAAGTGCTTTTACAATGAGGAGTTCCCAAGTTTCATGATTCAGAATGGTATACATCTGCAGAGGTAAAATCTTATTACCTCACTTTAAACATAACAACTCTGGAAAAAAACATCAAAAACCATTAATATTTACTCACAATTATGCATTTATTTCACATATTTTCTGCATTTATCCTCCCCTCTGTCTTTATTATTAATATAACTCCTTCAGGCAAGCAGTAGTTTAAAGTTCTGCACAAAAAGTCTCCTCATGTTGAGGCATGCAATACATACAGAATACCCTATGTTGATGTTAAAAGATAAGTAAGCAGAGGTCCCACTAGGTAATGGGTTTAGATATAGCTATAGACAGAGATATAGATGTCTATAGGGAGCCCCAGAAAAGTTTTACAGATTCTGAAAAGAAAGCCAAGAGAGGAAAAACTTCCTCATAGAGCCATTTGGGGTTCACCCTGCTGAAGGCTCCATCTGTGAGTAGTCAGGGGTATTTGCCAGGCTCAGAGGATGACAAATGGGTCCAGAGTCTGAGGTATGACACAAGTCTTCAGTCAGGTGTGGTTCCTGGGCAGACATACTGCACATAATAAAGACACCGGAGGGA
Organism: Neoceratodus forsteri; assembly: GCA_016271365.2. Classification (NCBI taxonomy): domain Eukaryota; kingdom Metazoa; phylum Chordata; order Ceratodontiformes; family Ceratodontidae; genus Neoceratodus; species Neoceratodus forsteri. Next base: position 873,715,691 of record CM057453.1, on the reverse strand, counting down.
TGGTGAGGGACCTGTTGGAGGTTCCTCCACAAGATATTCATTTAAACTCTTTAGACCATGTTTCCCACACTGGACACTCGATGCACTGGTAGGTCAGCAGCTCTTGTTACTGAGTGGAAATTAATGTATATTGGGTCTCTTCTAGTACAAGAGTCCAGATTCAGGATATAAATGAGCTAGCGAAAGTTGAAACAGGGAACTGGAGAGTGAGCTGAGCCCAGCCTACAGGCTTGCCTGTCTGGTATGCTGCCAGGGTACAGACCATGATCAAAAGGTAATTGCCTAATGGGGTGAGAGAGGAGACAATGACCTATGAGGAAGGTATAGAGTGGCCATATGCCATTGGTACCACATAAGGGTCCTCTGTATATAAGGCAAAGGGTTCATTCTCAGAAGCTCACCATTGGGTTGGTAAAGTAATGCACAAGGGTGTAGCAACTGTGCCAAGCAGGGGAGGTCTGCTAAATGCTTAAACAGTGATGAAATAAACCTATAATTAATAACAGAATGGAAGCATATATTTGGAGGCACCAAAATATTGTTTTATTTTTTTTTTGTTTAGCCTTTTTTATTTAATTTATGAATGCAGCAATTTTACAGGCAGCAATACGTCACTTATTAATATCAGTTGATAACAGCACAGTACATTACATGTATACTTGTAGCAGTCATGTTGGAGGAAAATAAATTAACATCTTATTACTTCAGTATCCAGAGAATCATAGTTACTCATTTTAAGTTCAGACTGTGATCCACTCAAATCAAACCAGGCATAGCACGGTGGGCCCTCCCCTATCCCTCCCAGATTTTAGTCGCATTAAAATTCAAGGAATATCACAGGTCATATCCTGAGTAACTTTTCAATGCAAAAGAAGAACAAAATTTACATGTTCAGTACATTGCTTAAGGTACAAAATCATCATAATGATGTAGTTGATATGATATCCACTTTTGCGATTGTACATCAAATTTCTGAACTTTGTCCATCATCTTGGCCAAGAGACACTCAAGGGCATATATCTCCCTGGACAAAATAATCCAGGCTTTTTTAGTGGGTATTTTATTTGTAAACCACAGTCTAGTGATAATTTTGTGGGCTGCTGCTATAAATTTTAAAATTTGTTTTAGCAAATTCTTATCAATTCACAGACCTTCTGGTTTAATAAAAGTCAATATAAATGTGGGAGTGAATAAATCAGTAGTGACATAAATTGTACTCAGCTCCTCGAGGCTCTCCCTCCAAACCTTGGATAGCTTAGGACACGACCAAAGGACATGGCTCTGATTTGCTCTGTCATCCCCACATTCTCTCCAATACTGTCCCTCCCCTAATTCTCCCATACTGGCCAGCAAGGCTGGTGTACGGAAGAAACGAGAATGGAGTTTCCACATGTTTCACGCCAGTATGGTGAGGAAAAGATTTTATAGTTGGTAAAGCAGACTCATTCCAGTCCTGCTCTCTGATTGATACCTGCAATTCATGTTCCCATCTAAGCCTGATTGAGTTAATCGAGTCTCCCTGTCTTTCATTTAAGGCCTTATGTATCTTACTAATCAGGTGATCTGAAGTAGTTCCTCTGATATGAGCTTGTAGCAGTTGTATTATTTGGGTAGGAATTTCAATAAGGTCCACAAGTGACCACTCATATGGCTGAAGGTATGATTTAAGATGTAGATAAGAAATAAAATATTTATGAGGCAGGTGATAATCCTTCTGAAGGGCGACAGAGAAGAAGACCTGTTCTGCCCACTAACTGGAAAATTAATAAAATGCCATATCTCTGCCATTGAGCTACATAGGGGCCTGAGGGGCCTGCTGTCAAGTTTGCATTATACTTCAGTGTTCCCAGGAACATTTTTTCAGGGAATGTAAAATAATTATTACTGACCTTAAGCCATATTTTTAAGGGTTCCCTGGTGAACTTCAAATAATTAATTATCCCTTGACACTTGGGGGGGGGCATCCCAAAAAGGAGCTCCTGAATGTTGTATAGGTCCCCAACAAGTTACTTCTAATTGTTTCCAGTGTGCATCATACTGTTTATTTAACCAGTGTAGGACTACCCTTAACTGCGCTGCCATCGCATACTTTCTGAGATCAGGGAGGTTAAGTCCACCTCTCTCTCTGGCCAGTTGTAGAACAGAATATCTAATTCCGGGTCGCTTTCCACTCCAAATAAAGTGGGATATCATTCTGTCCCATGCCCGGAAATATGTTTTGGCCGGGTCAAGGGCCGTGTCTGAAGAAAGAACAATATGCGGGGAAATACATTCGGCTTAATTGTATCTATCCTACTCAAAAAGCTTAGGGGGAGACGTGACCAACGAGATAGATCTTCTGTCAATTTTAGGGTCAAGGGTTTGAGATATGAGAGCTCTGCATGAATGGGGTTTCTTCTAAGTTTTATTCCCAAGTATCTCATCTCTTGTCTGTACCACTTAAAGGGGAAGTCTTTTTTGAGGTGGGAGGGAGGAAGGTAATTGTACGTCAATACCTCAGTTTTTGATTTGTTAATTTTATATCCTGCTAGCTTATCAAATGTTTATAGCTGTTTCCATACTTCTGGGATGGATTGTTCAGGCTTAGCAAGAGCCAATATCATCCACAAATAGTGATATCTTGTGCGAGCGACCTCCCAAAGGAAGGCCCTCTATGCCCTGAGAAGATCTGATGGCAATGGCCAGGGGTTCAAGACATAGAGCAAGCAACATTGGGGACATTGGGCATCCCTGGCGGGTGCCCCTAGAAAGCTGAAATGTATCTAAAAGTGCCCCATCCACCTTAACATTTGCTTTAGGGGAGGCATATATATTTTGTAATTGTTTTATAAGTTGTACAGGGAATCCAAAGTGCGCCAGAGTCTGCCATAAAAATGACCAACTGACCCGGTCAAATGCCTTTTCAGCATCTAACCCCAGTAGCACTAAAGGGATTTGTCTTTCCATGGCAAAATCTACTAAGAAATGTGCACGCCTTATGGCATCATGGGCCTGTCTGCCCTTAAAAAGGCCCACTTGATCAGGGTCAATAATAGCTGGTAGTAAATTGTCTATTCTAGAGGCCATGGCCAACATGAACATTTTGTAATCATAATTTAGCATTGAAATGGGGCAAAATGAGGAGGGGGTGTTTAGCATCTTTATGGGGTTTAAGTATTTATTTATTTATTTGGTTTTTTTGACCGGTAAGTGCACTAGACAAACTCTGCCTATTTTCAGGCATGACCCGGGGGAGGGGAATACAGATGAATGCCAACTGACCTTGTAGATTTACTGATGCTTTGATGACCTATTGCTTTCCTGACAAATTCAGTTGGGGGTAGGGATGTGCAGCAAGAAATTATGTATGCCAAGATCCCATTTGTGGTCCAGGGTGGGTGCTTTAATTACAGACATGTTTGGAAGTTAGTAGTTGCATAGTATGTCCAACCAGCAAGTCCAGCTAAGCATGCCTAAGTATGGCTGATATGGTGGCATATTGCCATGTGGGTGGGGGTTCTCCCTCCTGGACCGCATGTAAGTCCGGGGAGTAATATGGGTAGTGGCAGCTTTTCAATTTGTTATAAAATTCAGAGGGATACCCATCTGGACCTGGCGACTTCAGGGTCTGACATTTTTATAGCTTGGGTAGTTCTCCCTCTTTGATTGGCCCCAGCAAGGCTGCAGCCTATGGTGGGCTGACTTAGTATTGGTAAACTCTGTAAACATGATTTGATGTTGTCTAGGGAATTTTCTCTTCTTTAGTGTACAACTCTGTGGTAAAACCGCTGTAGAATGAGTCTAATTTTCTGGGGTCTTTTTGCTAATCTCCTGTTTTAGGATCTACCATGCTGGTTATGTTCACTCTGGTTCTCTGTTCTCTCAATATTCTTGTAAATTTCTGGAGACCTTAGGTCCCCCTCATGATGTCTTAAGTTTAGATAAAATAGTTTTTGTTGTACTGATTGGTCTACTATTTTTTGTAACTTTTGTTTTACAATTCTTAATCGTTGTCATATTGTGGGGTCCTTTTGATCTGGCCAATGCTGTAAATGTAATAGCTCCTCCTGCAGGTCTTTATGTGTTTTTTCCCTCAGCCATATTTTAATGACAGAAAATCATATAATCTCTCCTCTTAATACTACTTTTAAAGTATTCCCACAGAAGCGTGGGGGCAACTTCATGTTGCGTGTTTTCTTGTTTAATTCTAGGTACAGCCTCCTGGACCAGTTCAAGGAACTCTGGGTCCCTAAGATGGGCAAGGTTCAGGCGCCAATTGGTTTGCTTATATTGCACCCTCAAGTCCACCCTGAGATATAAGGGCACATGATCCAATAAGAAGGTGGTTCTATGCCATATATCACAAATGGAGTCTAAATGCACGACCATGGTAATAAAATAGTCCAGTCCAGCTCCACTTCCCACGTGCAGGGCCCAGTGGGTGTATTCTTTTGTCTTAGGAAAAAAATGTCTCCAGGTGTCCACCAAGCCCAGAGAAGTGATGGTTTGTTTAGTGTATTTTTGGAGAGCATTAGCTCTATGGGCCAGAAGGGGTAGCAGCATCCAAAGAAGGCTTTAAAGTGATATTCAAGTCTCCCCCAGCAGCAATTGTCCCTCCATGAGGGACATTAAATCCATAAAGAATTTTACTGCTAAGGGCTTCCCTGACCCACGTGGGAAATAGACAGATGCCAGGGTAATGGGTCTTGAGTACAGCTTGACCATCACTATCACATAGCTTCCCTCTGGGTCACTAATCTCACTTTGTTTTTCAAAGGGCACCTCTTGGGAAAGTAAAATCATCACCACTCTCCTTTTCCCACCCCTATAGGACAATTCAGTTACTACAGAATACCCACACCTCTGAAATGTTTTCTGTTCATCTAAGGACATGTGGGTTTCCTGCAGCATAATAAGCCCTGGTCTCTTTTTTCTGAATAATTGAAATAATCGAGAGCGCTTTATCAGGTTACCAATCCCATTCGCATTTAAAGATAAAATCAAAGTTGACTTAGCCATATCTGCTTCTGATTAGTCCTTGTATGAATATTTCCTGCGTGTTAAAAGTATAATATATCCCTTTCCTACTGTACTTATGCCTTTTCACCCCTATGTTCAATAATATTGTATTATTAATTGCTTTATGTACTGTCACTGATATAAGCGAATTATAATATCTGCCTGTTGTTCTGTTCAAACACCATAACACTGTCCAAGTGTTTGAAACTACACATGGATCTAAAAGATTTGGCACTAGGCTTATAACAACTAAACATGTGCAGGCCTGTTACATTTTAACATTATGTGTAACCCCTAGGTGGCGCTATCCCAAGGGCTACTACCCCTGCCTGCCTAACTACTAACAGGTTAAGGGGCCCAGGTCCAATGGCGGGCGCCCCCACCCAGAGGTCGGGGTTAAGACAGTCTGGAATGACTTGGTCACAGCCCTCTGGGTCACTGCAACCCCCCTTTCTTCCCACTAGTGGCCCACACAAGTTACCAACAGTACCTTTGCAATATACACTTACTCCCAGGATTGGTTCGATCTGCTTGACTCTGGGGACCCCCTGTAAAGTAAGGTGCAGTAATACAATAGCCACTGTACAGTATTTCAACACAGGCACTCAGTTCAGGCAGTATACTTTGCAAAACAACCAAATCTGATTTATTTAGGGGGAGATAACAAGGGCAGGGGGAATCAAGTTAATTAGCTTAATCAATCTACTGATTCAGAGCACTGTACACAGGCTAAGGTCCCTACGAGTCACTGTCACTGGGTACCCAGGCAATAAAGGGCTAGCCAAGTTCGGTGCAGCTGGTTGGGGCCCTGAAGATGAAAACAACTGTACAAAATCCAATTTGTAATCCGGAGCCAGTAGGCTCAGTTTGTGTAGCCAGCGAGGGGAACAGATGAATACTTGCAACTCAATGGATCAGTTTGCAGGGAGCTACCCTGAATTTTACTCACGACTCTTGTGGCAGAGCATCTTTCACACCGTCGAGGGACACAGGCCTGTGACCAGAACACTCCCCACCATTTATATGTAAAAGAAGGTTACCATACCAGGCAGCTGCTTTCATATCCCGACCGCACTTACTGCTAACCTGGGAAGTCACAGTGCAGCTTCACTTCTCCTGAGAGACCGAGCATGATGAAGCAGATTCTCCAGTCCTCTACAGGGTGAGTCTGGTGGCTGGCTGTAAGCTGCACAGCCTCTTCTGATAGCAGACATGGTGAATTCAGTCCAAATCACTACGGCGAACAAGCCGCCGGAGTTTTGGCCTTCCACACGCGCTTCCCGCCCAAAAACTCAACAGCGCAGAAGCCCGGAGCTCCTTCCTCACTCACGGCCACAATGACTCTGCCCTCTCGGCCGTTGGGCAGGGAGTCACACATCGGGTGCCACTTGACCTTATTGGAGGGCTTCAAATGCCAGTCTCTCCCACCTTCCCAATTGGTGCGAAAAGGAGCCACACTCCTGAACTTCACTTCCCAGAATCATTGGCCATGCTCCCCATTGGCAGCCAGCTCCCGAGAGAGTCCTAATCCTGGTTGGCTGCTCAACACTCCATTTTAAGCGCCCTTCCCTCCTGATTGGATCCAAGCGGCAGTTCTGATCCAAAATGGAGAGGCAAAGCACACAAAGTCCCAGCTGCAAGAGAAGCAGGTTAGACAAAGTACATTTTCCAATACCAATTCAACATATATTAAATCAATAAGTACAGCCCAGGGAAGTGCCTGCTTAGTGACGGCAAACCAGGGCACATTATCAGCGGCTCGAGTGGGACTTGAGCAGGAGAACACACGGCCCCCTCCTGCAGACTAATTAGGTCTGCGAGCTGGCAGCTCTTAAAGAGACAGCACTAGAGGCTTTTAGGAACCCGCATTTGCCAGGGGGTTACACCCTTCCTGCCCTGGAAAGCTTGACGTCCATGTCAAGTAAAGACCCCCAAGTCAGTTTTAAGTAACACATTTAAACTGTCTTGCATTTTCCTTTTTCAGATAGCAATCAGCACATTGATCTTTGGTAAAACAGTTGTACTATATTATGCATAACAGTATCACTCATTTAATGATGCATAGTATATATATATATATATATATATATGTACAACTAGTATATCTCAGGACACCATTTCCTGCATCTGAACCTGGGATAAAGGAAGCTCATCCCTATCATTCCCCTTGGGACTGGAAATAGTAGGGGTACCATATTCAGAGGGCAGAACAAGTAATCTGAATTCATCTCCCAGGCTCAATTTGGGCAGAGAGCTCAGGGTCACATACACTCCCTTACGGACCACATTCAGGGGCAGATCCACAGGCCGGCCCAGAGACTCATAACTCAATTTCACTACAGGCCTTACCTCTCGGCCAGTCCTTCTAGGGGTTTCTGGCACAATTTATGAATGCTCAGACTCAATTCCAGTCCTGCTTGGGGTTGCTGAGGGGACCTCTATGGGTGCAGGGGAGCTAGAGTCCAGGGTAACTTCAGGGCCTTGGTGTACCATTTCTGAACTCACAACATTTGGATCAGCTGTGAAGACTTCTGGTACTGGCAGGGAACTATCATGGCACTCAAAATACTCGTCTTGCTCTGGCATATCACCAGCTTGCTCCCCCACATCACTTCCTCCTTCTGAAAGGTTGGGCAGTTCAACCAGGCACAATGAGCCCACATCTTCTGATTTGATGATACATACCTCATCTTCTAGGAGCATTGGCTCCATAGACAAAGCTGGGGGCTCAGACAGTCCAGAAAGCCCAGCTTCATCTCTTGGGTTAATTAGGGGATTGCCCCGAAACAACTGACTCAATTCATAAGAGGGGGTAATACTCAGGATTACACTCACTGTCTTCTGACACAGACTGGCAATTGGATCCAATTGAAAGGGGTGGAGGAGAACCCTTTAACTCAATTTCTGTGGAGGCAGTCTGTCTTAATTTTTTCTTGGCAGTGGCTCTAGTCATGGGCCCAGAAGGGGTGTTGTTTATGGGTTCAGCTTCTATCAGGATCTGTCCAATTGGCAGCAAATTATTTCTGTGTATAGTTTTCACATCTTTCGAATTATTCTCAGGTCGTACCTTGTATACAGGTAAATCATCTAGTTTGCCTACTACAATATGAGGGAGGTGCTGCCATCTGTCAGCAATGTTATGTTTGCCATGCAGCCCCAGATTCCTCAGTAGCACTCGATCCCCTTCCTTGAGTTCCATTGCTTTCACTTTCTTGTCATACCTTTCTTTGTTAGCTAGATTTCGTTTGGCAGCCATGGTCTGGGCTAGTTGATATGCATGGTTTAATTGGGCCTTCAGTTTCTGCACATACTGTAGATGAGTAGCTGCTTGAACACCATCAGGAGAAACTCCAAAACAAACATCTACTGGCAATCTGGCTTCTCTTCCAAACATCAGTCTATAAGGGGAAAATCCAGTGGCATCACTTTTGGTGCAGTTGTAAGCATGTACCAGGGTGCCAATCTGCTGGCTTCATCTGGGCTTGTCTTTTGGTTGCAGGGTGCCCAACATGTCAAGCAAAGTGCAGTTAAACCGTTCAGGCTGGGGATCTCCTTGGGGATGATAGGGGGTAGTTCTTGACTTCTGTACCCCCCACAAGGAAAGCATCTCTTTAAACAAACAGCTCTCAAAGTCCCGCCCTTGATCAAAATGGATTCTTTGAGGGGCCCCATAGTGAACAAAGAATTTTTCAGTAAGTACTTTAGCCACAGTAGCTGCTTTCTGGTCTTTAGTGGGGAATGCTTGGGCATAACGAGTGAAGTGATCAGTGACTACCAATGTATTACTGATATTTCTTTGATCTGGTTCTAGAGTCAGGAAATCAATACAGACCAACTCCATGGGGGCACTAGTGGTGATGTTAACCAGGGGGACAACCCTCTGGTGCAGAGTTTTTTGCTGTAGGCATTGGCTACAAGTCCTAATATGTTGTTCCACATCAGCCCCCATTTTAGGCCAATGAAACCTGGATCTCACAAGATCAATGGTTCTGTCTATGCCGAGGTGTCCCATGTGATTATGTAGGGATCTCAACACCAGTTCTCGGAAAGCAGTGGGCAAAACTAACTGTTGCTTGCCCCATTTGCCCCCTTTGTCCATAGTCTCTCTATACAACAATCCATTCCTCAGGTTCAATTGAGGGCCTTCTCTATATAGCAATGCTGTTCTCAAGTCAGGGGAGCATAATTTGGTCACATCTTTCCCAGCTTGCAGGGCCTCTAGAATAGTTTTTATCATGAGGTCTCAGGATTGAGCCCTCCGAAGACTGTCATTATTGAATTGGGACAAGGCACCAGTATCTAATACAGAAAAATGGCAGTAAGCAGCAGGGATACAGTTCTCAGAAGGCCCCAAGCAATCCACCATGCAATCCACAGTATCAGCGGATACCTGTTCCTCCTTGTCAAACTTTTGGCAAAGTGCTCGAATATCAGGTTCTGACAGTCTGACCCAGTTATTCTGGGGAACAGACCTCTGAGAGAGAGCATCAGCATCTATGTGGTTCAGGCCTGCTCTGTATTCAACAGCATAGTCATATGTAGATAAGGCAGAAAGCCACCTATGACCAGTGGCATCCAACTTAGCTGAAGTCTGTACATAGGTCAAAGGATTATTATCAGTTTTACCAATATCTTCGCACCAATCGATACTCATGAAATGATCAATAATGGCCCACTTCAAGGCCAGGAACTCTAACTTAGTAGGATAGTTATTTTCTGCGGTGGTTAGGCTACTTGCAAAGGCTACTGGTCTTAGTCCATTAGTGTGCTCTTGATACAACACAGCCCCCAATCCTTGTATACTGGCATCAGTATGAAGAATGTACGGCCTGGCAGGATCATCATAGGCCAGCACTGGGGCATGGGTAAGTTGATGTATGATTTCATGAAAGGCCGTCTCACAATCAGGAGTCCAGCAGGCCCCAAATATGTCATTCGGGTGAAAATATCTTTTTTCAGTCTCAGTGGGCACTGTTTTCTTGTACTTTTTGTGGCTTGGGGGATACCGTTCAGTAAAGTTAAGCAAAGGGCGGTCACTCAGGAATAGTCCTTGATGAAACGCCTATAATAACCACAGAAACCCAGGAACCTCTGAAGCTCCTTCAGATTTTTTGGCTGGGGCCAGGTAGTTAAGGCCTCAACTTTACTGGGGTCAGTCTCCTTGCCCTCGGTGGACACTATATGTCCCACATATTTCACTGATGTTTGAAAGAATTGATATTTATCAATGGACAATTTAAAGCCAAAATCTTCCAGTCGGTCCAGTACCTTGAATAACCAGCTTTCATGTTCCTCCAAGGAGCTGCCGAACACTATGACATCATCCAGGTATACCAAGCACTCTAGCAAGTTCATATCCCCCATTGCACGCTCCATCAGGCGCTGAAAAGTGGCTGGGGCACCAGAAATCCTTTGAGGCATCCTCATGAACTCATAAAAACCAAGTGGGCAGATAAAAGCAGTTTTTTTGCGGTCTTCTGGGGCCATCGGAATCTGATAGTACCCACTGCGGAGGTCCAGGACTGAGAACCCTTTGCTACCATTTAGACAATCCAATGCATCCTGAATGCATGGCATGGTGTACTGATCTGGAATAGTTCGTCGGTTCAAAGTACGATAATCCACACACATCCTGATTGTTCCGTTCTTCTTCCTTACTACCATGATAGGGGAGGCATAGGGGCTTCTGGATTCTTGTATCACCCCAGCTGCAAGCATTTCCTGCAGGTGTCTTCTCACATCATCTACATCAGCAGGGGCCAGGCGTCGAGATCTCTCACGGAATGGTCTCTCATCATGTAGCGGATGTGGTGTTCAGCTCACTGGTACACATCCTACATCCCACTCCTTCAAGGAAAACACCTGGTCCCTCTGGGCAAACTTTTCACTGATCCTTTTCTTCCATTCTGCCGGCAACGGGGGGTCACCGAAATCAAACAGGTCAGAGCTCACTCGGTCACTCTTCCCCAAACTCTTGTTACTGGGCAGGACAGCAGTATCTGCACAGTGCACAGTGGTCAAAGTGCAGCCTCGCTTTACTTGAATCTCTCTATCAGACACATTGTGGACTTGAACCATTACTCTTCTGGCAAAAGCATGAGCTCTGGCCAGCAAGATGCTGGGTTTGACCAGCAGTCCCTCTGGCAATTTTCCATTGCCTGGTGCATCCAGCATCAATATGTTATTCTTAATATCTTTTCTAATTCAGACCCCTCCTTGTAGAACACACTGTGCATTTGGTGCTTGCAGCAAAGACTCCTGATCCTTCTTCCAGACAACCCCCAGGTCTTGAGTCCCATTGCTAGCCTTTCTCTGAGTTTTGTAGGCCTTTTGGATTAAGGCGGAATTCTGAAGCTCATTATCTTGGACCTTTGTTTTCAGAACACAGCTAAGCTATTCGGCCAAACATATGAGCATTGGTTCCAATCAACAAGGCACCTCATCATTCTAGTCCAGTTGGGGGGCGACACTTGAAGCTAGAGTCTCCACTTGTTTGTCCACCAGCCACAAGTAGGAAAAAGAAGGTAACCAAATCTGAATATAACCAAGTAGGGGTAGGCCTTCTTGCTCAGCCCCAGACATGTAGTCCTCTAAAGGTTGTAAGGCACATCAGACAAATTGCTTCTGATACCAGTCCTGAAACATGATGGTCACTTGAGTACCACTGTCTAACAGCCCTGGTGGACACTCCATTCACTTTCACTGTAGTTTCCATGGAAGGACCCACTACTTCAGACCATTCAGGAGGCATTGCTTGAGAGGTTGCTCAGGCATTGGCCCTGGTGGTGAAACTCTTTCGGGGGGGGGCCCCCTGGTGACCGGGCACAGGCCTTACGATTCCAGGCCACTAGCTTGCTGGTGACTTTCCTTAGGTTCTCTGGCAACCGGCACTCAGTCTGGAAATGTCCATCTTCCCAACAACGGTAACAGAACTTAGTATCTCGGAGGTCTTTGGTGGGAGGTAGGTCTCTCATCTGCTGGGATACTTCAGGGGTTCTACATGGCTCTTCTTGACCAGGTCATTTACGCCAAGATAACTCAGGTTCACCAGTTTTATGGGGGGTGACAGCAGTCTGTTTCGACTCCCTCACCATCTCCCATAAATCTCTAATCTCTGCTTTCAAATTACTCTCCACCCAGGAATCAGAAGGAACAGCATGCACTCCCACTCCACTGTGGGGCTCAGGGGACATTTGGAACAGGTCTGGCTCACGATAAGTCTCTGTCATTCCCTTGATTAATCCTCTCAATTGATGGGTCTCATCTGGTTCACTGGGTTCAGGAGTCTGGCACAGATTCACAACCCCCTCATAGGGCTCCCACTCCTCTTCATCAGTTTCAACTTCACGAATTTCTCTCATTAATTAGCAATATTCAGGAGGGGCAGCCCGTCGGTCGTGCGATTTGAGTTTCAGCAATATCACACTGGAAAACCTGGCTGACTTCAATATATGGTCTAGACGGACCTGATTCAATGCTTGGGCAGTTACTCCCCCTTTTCGGTGAGCCTTTAGCAAGACCCTTTCCATTCTGGTAACAAAGGCAGATAATTTCTCATTTCTCCACTGCTTTGCTGACTTGAATTTCCATAACAGGTCTTCCCATGTCTCTGTACTACCAAACACCCCCTCTAGGGCGGAAAGGTATTCTACTGCAGTGGCCTCGGGACTAGTGGCCCGCAGGAACCGAATGGCTTCCAAAGCTGGACCCCTCAAACTCTCCATCAGCCTCTTTCTTTTCTCTCCCTCAGAGCACTGCCACTCTTGTACTAAGGGTGTAGCATAGTCCATCCAAGTCTCCAAATCATCTTCCCCCGAAGGCACAGGTACAGTACCAGAGAAGAGTCTTGATATCCGATAGGAGCATAATTGTATGAGAGGGACAACTATAGGGGGTGGGGCCAGGATGGAGCTCTTGGATGACCCAGGAGATGTACCTGGGGACGGCGAGGGGGTGGGGTCACTTGAGAGGTCTAACACCTGTAGTAATTCCTGAGCAGTCCTCCCCTCTGTAGCCAACAGTTTAAGTAACTTGTCTTTAAAACTATTAGTTTTAGAGGACCCCCCCAGGGTGACCAAACCACTTCGGGCATGAATGACCCTCCATCCCTTTTGAGCACCTTCAGGGAAAAATCACTCGGGGCACCCTCTCAGGGTCTATTGTAATGCTACATAAGAGCAGTACTTGCAGGGTTTGGTCAAGCAAGTCAGCCATTCGCCTTTTTACCTCTACCTTGCCCAAACATTTAACATGCTCAACAGCAGAAATAAGGTCAGTGTTTTTCATTCCCAGAGGGACATCCAACAGTAATACAGTCTTCTGGGAGTCCAATTCCTTAGCTTCACCCCACCCTATCAATTTATGCACCATCTTAACGGGGTTGAGTTTCAACTTGGACATGACATCCCCTTCCAGTTTTTCCTTTAGTTTGGACATGATGTGGTACTTCCTCTACTCGGCCACTAGAGAACACTAATCCCAGTGGCGCCTCCTAGATGTAACCCCTAGGTGGCGCTATCCCAAGGGCTACTACCCCTGCCTGCCTAACTACTAACAGATTAAGGGGCCCAGGTCCAATGGCGGGTGCCTCCATCCAGAGGTCGGGGTTAAGACAGTCTGGAATGACTTGGTCACAGCCCTCTGGGTCACTGAAACCCTCCTTTCTTCCCACTAGTGGCCCACACAAGTTGCCAACAGTACCTTTGCAATATACACTTACCCCCAGGATTGGTTCAATCTGCTTGACTCCGGGGACCTCCTGTCAAAGTAAGATGCAGTAATACAATAGCCACTGTACAGTATTTCAGAACCAGACACTCAGTTCAGGCAGTATACTTTTGCAAAAACAACCAAATCTGATTTATTTAGGGGAGATAACAAGGGCAGGAAATCAAGTTGAGTAGCTTAATTACTCTACTGATTCAGAGCACTGTGCAGGCTAAGGTCCCTACAGTCACTGTCACTGGGTACCCAGGCAATAAGGAGCTAGCCAAGTTCGATTGCAGCTGGTTGGAGCCCTGAAGATGAAAACAACTGTACAATACCAATTTGTAATCCGGGCCAGTAAGCTCAGTCTATTGTAACCAGAGAGAACAGATGAATACTTGCAACTCAATGGATCAGTTTGCGAGGAGCTACCTGAATTTTACTCCACGACTCTTGTGGCAGAACACCTTTCACACTGCTGAGGGACACAGGCCTGTGACCAGAACACTCCCCACACATTTATATGTAAAAGAAGATTACCATACCAGGCAGCTGCTTTCATATCCCGACCGCACTTACTGCTAACCTGGGAAGTCACAGTGCAGCTTCACTTCTCCTGAGAGATCGAGCGCGATGAAGCAGATTCTCCAGTCCTCTACAGGGTGAGCCTGGTGGCTGGCTGTAAGCTGCACAGCCCCTTCTGATAGCAGACACAGTGGATTCAGTCCGAATCACTATGGCGAACAAGCCGCCTGACTTTTGGCCTTCCACATGCGCTTTCCGCCCAAAAACTCAACAGCGCAGAAGCCCGGAGCTCCTTCCTCATTCACAGCCACAATGACTCTGCCCTCTTGGCCGTTGGGCAGGGAATCACACATCGGGCACCACCCGACCTTATTGGAGGGCTTTAAATGCCAGTCTCTCCCACCTTCCCCTATTGGTGCGAAAAGGGGCCACACTCCTGAACTTCACTTCCCAGAATCACTGGCCATACTCCCCATTGGCAGCTGGCTCCCAAGACGGTCCTAATCCTGGTTGGGTGCTCAAAACTCCACTTTGAGTGCCCCTCCCTCCTGATTGGATCCAAGTGGCATTTCTGATCCAAAATGGAGGAGCAAAGCACACAAAGTCCCAGCTACAAGAGAAGCAGGTTAGACAAAGTACATTTTCCAATACCAATTCAACATATATTAAATCAATAAGTACAGCCCAGAGAAGGGCCTGTTTAGCAACAACAAACCAGGGCATATTATCAGCGGCTCGAGTGGGACTCGAGCAGGAGAACACATGGCCCCCTCCTGCAGACTAATGAGGTCTGCAAGCTGGCAGCTCTTAAAGAGACAGCACTAGAGGCTTTTAGGAACCCCCATTTGCCAGGGTGTTACATATGCATGATGCTCAGTACGTTTAGGCCTGCCAAAATAACCAAATGTCAACAGGGCATCAACTTTTTTGTACCAGCAAATTGTACCTGCTGTAACAGGTCTCTGAACCTGGCAGAAAATGTAAACAGCTCCCAAGGTAGGGAGAGGGCAGATTCCTCTCCTTTGAAGGGGCAGATGTATGCGCCCTGAGGGGGAGTGTCAAGGCAATGCCAAGGGCCCCCAGCACTACTATTTCCCTGGTACCTAGTGGTACAGCAGGCCACACTGGAAATAAAAATGAGGAACAGAGACCCCCAGGAAATGGTCTCCATGTGCCTCATCTCCAGTAGGGCCTTATGGGTACATCGACCATTTAGGGATGAATTTCTGACCCTACAATGGTCAGGTGGGCATGTAGTGTTGGGAAAAATGCGATAAGTCATGCCACCTTTCCTGGGCTATGGTATAATTAAACAATAACTAACTATGGGAGGACTATCAGCAAGCTTAGAGGATGGCCCAAGGAAATTAGAAACATCCTTCTGGTTCACTAAACTTTTTCCCATCTTATGGGCTTAGGAATATAAGCAGGATTTCCATTTCCCAATGTCCCCATCCCAAACAGGTTCCCCGAGTTACACTGCATAGTCCCAATATGCAGAGTCAGTTTTTAAGTCTCTGCAGAACCTCTCTTAGCCCTCATCATCCAGTGCCGGTTGTTTGGAAATCTTTGTAAGTTTTTTCACATCCTCTAAGGTTGCTGGCTCTGTCTCTTTCTGGAACCGGGTCTCTAGCAGTGTCCCAAACAGCATGTCAAGGCCTTGGTGATTTTCCTGAGGAGGACTCTTCCTGGTGGATTGACAGACCCCAAGTTGGTGTGCTTGTCGTCCATGTTTGGGCCACTGAAACATGAATTAAGAGGAAAATTAGTGCTTTAAAAGATGATATTGGTTTATGTCGTTAGTTGAAATAGATGGGAGTAATCGTTGTCAAAATAAATGCTTCTTTGTGTGACCCTCATTCTCCAGGCTCTGGTAAGGATAGTTTGTTTAGTAGTAGAGTTTAAAAACGTCATTATTGGAGCGAGGTCGTCTGTCTGGCTGAGTTGGTTTCGTCGATAGAGCCTGAAGGACTCACTCTATGTCAAATTTAAAAGCTGGATCTAATTGCAGAGAGTTGCGGAGGAGCTCCTCCACAAAAAATATCTCTCCCTTCCTCGTTCTCCAGAATCCCATGTATTCTCAAATTATTCCTGCGTGATCTGTTTTCCAAATCCTCACATTTCTCTTTTAGAGCATGCTGTTCATCTAGCAAGTGCACTACCATATGTTCCAGCCTGTCAGTACGATCATCTAATTCAGTATGTTGTGCTTCTACCTCTGTAACACGAGTTGAAAGTTTATTGATTTCTGTAGTTAGTTCTGACCAGAAAGTACAAACCTCAGCCCTGAGTTCCTGCAGCTCTGCTAGAATGGTAGCATTGCTGGGTTGTTGAAAGGAGGCCCCATTTGGAGCCATCATGACTGGTTGAATCTCTGCAGAGCTTAATGAAGGGCGAGAGAATCCTGCCGAATCCTTGCTTCTGGGGGTTTGTACAGTCTGTTTTTTGCCTCCTATTCAAAGCTGTGTCTCTCCCTGATATTCTTTTTTTTATTATTTTTGTGTTTTATTTGTGAGAGAGTCTGCTTTTAGCCCAGGATTGGCAGAGCTAGGTTTTACCCTTGCATCCTGGTTGGTGACATCACCGGAAGTCCAGAATATTGTTTTATGTTTGAAATCTGTCATGGATTTCTGGTTTTGCAATTGGATCTGCAAGTTGTAGTCTTTAATGTGAATGGTGATTCCTAGTTTGTTTGTTTGATAATTAGGCAATAATGCATGACAGGAGTGTATGTCATGATGGGATAATGTCACGCCTTGGGTGGTTGAAGCATAAGGCCACAGACTGAATGCATTCAGTACCCAAGAAGTGATGTTATCACAAATGACACATACCCTTGGAGTGCATTATTGCTATTATACAGTGGTTCATTTACAGTCAGAATTAAAAAATAAAATAAACATAGTTTTCAAATAGTTTTTTAATGTCATTTTTAAATGTGGAAGCATATTTTCTTTAAAAAGAGTCCCTTTTACTGTTTCTTCACTAGTTGAAGCTGTTATCTGTCTCACCGACACTGTATGTGTCTTTGTTGATACAGCTATCTCACCCCCCCGCCCATATTTTGGTCCCATTGCAGGTCTTGCTCACACTCACTCCACCACCCAGAAAGTTGTGTTTCTTTACTGTTTCTCCCAGTACAATTCCCTGACTAAATGTTTGTGCTACGAGAATAAGGTGCTGGTAAAGATTGCTACTTAAAACAATGTAAGAAACCACTATGGTTCTCAAAGGAGGTGGCAGGGAAGGTTAAGGAGAAAAAGAGAGCATTTAGGAAGTACAAGGAATCACAGAAGGAGCAGGACAGAGAATGGTATTAGTTTAAGCAAAAGGAATCAGAAAAGGCAGTCAGAACAGCAAAGGCCCAAACCGAGGAAAAGATAGCCAACTCAGTTAAGAAGGGGGATAAAACCTTTGATAGGTACAACAGGGAGTGAAGGAAGACCAAGGGAGGGATAGTGAGGCTTAATAAAGGGAAGGGGGTAGGCAGCGGGTGACTGTGAAAAGGCAGAGATACTAAACAAATATTTTTGCTCAGTATTCACAAATGAAGAGGGGGAGGTATCTAAACCAAGCAATAGAAACACGCTGGATACGGGGTTAATACCAGCCCTTTCACAGAAAAAAAGGTTCTGAAGGAACTACTAAAATTGAAGGTGGACAAGGCAATGGGGCCTGATGGGATTCACTCCAGAATTCTAAAGAACTAAGGGTAGAACTAGTGACACTGCTGACTACTCTCTTTAACAAATCATGGGAGGATGGGGTGGTACCTGAGGACTGGAGGAGGGTGGATGTGATTCCTCTTCACAAAAGTGGGAGCAAGACAGAGGCAGGAAACTACAAACCAGTTAGTTTGACCTCAGTGGTAGGGAAAATGATGAAATCACTTCTGAAGGAAAGAACTGTTGAGTACCTAGAGGCCAGTGGGGCACAGGACTCAAGGCAGCATGGATTTACGATGGAAAGGTCATGTCAGACGAATCTAATAGATTTCTTTGACTGGGTGACCAAAGTAGTAGACCAGGGAGGGGCTGTGGACATGACCTACCTAGATTTTAGCAAGGCATTTGATACAGTCCCACACAAAAGATTAATACACAAGTTAGCCAGCCTTGGAGTGGGTCCCAAGGTGGTAGCCTGGATAAAAAATTGGCTAGACAACAGGGCCTTGAGGGCAGTAGTAAATGGGGTCCACAGTGAAGAAAGGAGGGGTTACTAGCAGGGTACCGTAGGGTTCAGTACTAGGACAGGTCCTCTTTAATGTCATTATAAGTGACATTGCAGAGGGACTGAAAGGAAAAGGTATGTCTTTTGCAGATGACACAAAGATCTGCAACAGGGTTGATACACAAGATGGAGTGGAAAGGATGAGAAGGGACTTGGCAAGGTTGGAGGAATGGTCAAATGTATGGCAGCTCAGAGTCAATGCAAAGAAGTGCAAGGTAATGCACCTGGGAAACAAAAACCCAGGGGAAGAGTACACAATGGGGGGAGAGAAACTGACAACAGTAAAAATGGAAAGGAACCTGGGGGTAATTATATCAGATGACCTAAAGGTGGGCAAGCAATGTGAGAAGGCAGTAAGAAAGGCTGGACAGATACTGGGATGCATAGGGAGAGGCATCAATAGTGGAAAACAGGAAGTTGTTATCCATCTGTACAGACAGTTGGTGAGACCCCATCTGGAATACTGTGTGCAGTTCTGGAGACCACATCTCTGCAAAGACATAGACAGAGTGGAGGCTGTCCAGAGGAGGGCAACCAAAATGGTGCAGGGTCTGCAACAGAAGACATACGAAGAAGGACTAAAGGAGCTTAATATGTTTAACCTTGAGGAATGAAGGGAGAGAGGGGACATGATAGAAACTTTCAAGTACCTCAAGGGAATCAACAAAGTCTAAGAGGGTAGCATCTTTCAGAAAAAGAGATGTGCAAGAACAAGGGGGTACAATTTGAAGATAGAGGGGGAGGGCAGCTCAGAGGTAATGTGAGGAAGTATTTTTTCACAGAGAGGGTTGTGGATGCATGGAACAGCCTCCCTGAGGAGGTCACAGAGTCAAGAACAGTGGGGGATTTCAAGAATGCATGGGACAGACATAAGGCAGTCCTAGTGGGGGGTAGGAGGAAGTAAGCTGTTGGTTAACTAGGATCTGCAGCCTATCTGTTAGGTAGGAAAATGGGCAGACTAGGTGGGCCAAGTGGTCCTTATCTGCCGTCAAATTCTATGTTTCTACATTTCTATGACCTAAAGGTGAGCAAACAATGTGAGAGGGCAGTAAGGAGGGCTGGGGAGATACTGGGATGCATAGGGAGAGGCATCACCAGTAGAAAACAAGATGTTGTTATTCCTCTGTACAGACAGCTGGTGAGACCCCATCTGGAGTACTGTGTGCACTTCTGGAGACCCAATCTCCATAAAGACATAGACAGGATGGAGGCAGTGCAGAAGAGGGCAACTAAAATGCTGCAGGGTCTGCACCAGAAGTCATATCAAGAGAGACTTAAGGAGCTTGATATGTATAGCCGCGAGGAGAGGATGGAGAGGGGGGACATGATAGAAACTTTCAAGTACCTCAAGGGAATCAACAAAGTCCAAGAGGGTAGCATCTTTCAGAAAAAGAGGTGTACAAGAACAAGGGAGCACAATTTGAAGCTAGAGGGGGGATGGCTCAGAGGTAATGTGAGGAAGTATTTTTTCATGAAGAGGGTTGTGGATGCATGGAACAGCCTTCCTGAGAAGGTTGTGGAGTCAAAAACAGTGACAGAATTCAAGACTGCATGGGACAGGCATAAGGCAATTCTAGGGAGTGAAGGTAGGAAGAAGTAGGCTGTTGGCTAGCTAGGATCTGCAGCTTATCCATTAGGTAGGGAAATGGGCAGACTGGATGGGCCAAGCGGTCCTTATCTGCCACCAAATTCTATGTTTCTATATTTCTATGTTATTGTCGATGATGATCACCACTGATCAAAGGTAACACTGTCATTCACATGTGGTCAAGGAAGTAGCTGCAGCAAAGCAAGTCTCGAGTGGCAAGTGCCCCCAACCATGCTACAGGTAATGTCTGCATTCACTTTGTTATTTTTTGGGACAAAATGAAAATTGTAAAGAAAAACAAAGCCAGCCATCAGAAGTGAAAATGGATGGTATATGGCAAATGCTCTAGCAGGCATGCCAATGGACTGAGGAGCGGGGGACTGAAGTCAATCTGAATGATGGCTTTTATTAAGATTAGAATTGAAAACATACAAGAAATAAATAATATTTTAGTCATGGGTTAGAGGAAGAAGGGTAAAGCAAGTTTCAAGTGACAGGGTGAGGGACTATCATTTGACATTCAAGGGATGGAGGGATTTCTTTTGTCGTTCTATGATCTTGCTGGTGCCAGACCTTCTTACAGTGATGTTGTGCTTGGATAATAACATTGTTGAAGGACAGCACCAACCAATCAGAGAGCAAGAAATGTTCTTGCCATTGTGTACTTCTTTACAACCGACAGAAACATAGAAACATAGAATGATGGCAGAAGAAGATCAAGGTGCAGAAATCTACCAGGGAAGTTAGACCAAAAAAGTTTGTCCAGCTTCCCGGACAGAATTCCACACTTGCGTTAGAAAAACAGACATGAGTCCTACTCCTACCGTTGTGGAAGAAATTACCACCAACTGCAGGAAATGTCCAGGTGCATTCAAATGTATGTTAATAGGACACAGACATCTGGATGCATCTGCGTGGACATAGCATGTATCCAAAATACTTACGAAAGTGCTGCATCTGGTCATTTACAAATCCGGCCCCAACTATCTATCTCATCTCTCCATAATGCCCTAATGTACCCAAGACCTTTTGTCAATACAGGGTCTTTGCCTACACTATCCACCCCATTACTCACTGTTTTGCTACTAACCCCCCACACCCCAATAACTACCAAGCCTTTAACTCTGTCCCAGCCATGAATGGATTGCTCACTCATTACCTCCACTGGCTTCCATGGCTCAACCACTCTCTCTACAAAATAACACTTTCTTATGTCTCTCCTGGACCTCCCCCCCACATCAGCTTCCACTCATGACCTTGTGTTCAAGGTTCACTATTCTTGTTGAATAGTTCAGTCAATTAATCAATTTTATTTGTTAACCAGGTAAGTACACTAGATCAGTGGTCTGTTTACAGGCACAACCTGGGTGTTTTTAGAATTATAACTTATCTATAAATGATTTACAAAATGCATGTGCAGTCACAATCATCAATTAGATCAATGTTGCATAAGATTCAAGTTGAAAAAAACTGGCATTTGTCAGCACCGTACAAACAATACATTTGCATAAAACTATACAGACAATCACTAACATTTGCATGAAAAACTACATACATTTGCATAGGGATGTGAGTGACAAATGACTCAACAGTTTTTGTCTAAAAACTTGGGTAGATGGAGCTATTTTGATCTCCTTTGGCAACTCATTCCATTTTTTCACTGCATAATAAGAAAAGGCTTTTGGATCCATGACTGTTTTGCATAATGGCAGTCGCAGCCTGGCCTGTTCAGCTGATCTCAGGCCTCTGCTTGCTCTGTTGGCAATTAACAAGTCTGATAGGGGGTTGCTATTACTCAGTTTTATATTTTTACATATAAATTGCATTAAGTAAAAAATATATTTTTGTGTTAATGGTAACCATTGAATTTTTTCTTAACAGTTTACAGTGATACTTTCTATATGGACTACCAATGTCAAAGTGACAAATCGCATTATATAGAGAATACTGGATGGGCAACTATGCACAACCAGCGTGTTCTGCCACAGAGGTGTTTCTGATTCCCTCTGACCTCCAGAGCGAAGCTTGAGAGATCTGTGGAAATCAGAACCCCGAGGTGGCAGAACACATTGGTTGCTCATCCTGTATTTTTTATAGTGTATAGTATTGTGTGAAATGTACGTGCATCAGTTCTTTCACTTTCAAAATGAAAATGCCTCATGCAGTCTCTAAAGGTTCCGGAATGCTGTTGTACCACAGAAGGGTACAATCACATTCCATGACCTTTTGAACTGCTGTGCAACAGCATTTTGAAAGGGATGGTATTCTATACAGAACATTGCTCTACTTTACACTATAAAGAACTTCTCATTTGTTTATAATCCTAACCGAGGCTGACCCCCAAAATACACTTCCATATTCTAAAGTGGCACACAAACAGTTTCTAGCAATTGCAGTTTTTGTTTCAGTAGTGAGCAAATTTTTATATAGAGAACCTATTTTCTATGTAAAATATCTGTTACATTTGTCATATGTTTGTCAAAGTTTAAGCCTGTGTCCAGCGTGACTCCCAGGTATTTGAAGTGCTCCACTTGTTCAAGAGCAGTTTGATCTAACATTCTTATGCAGAAGTGTGTGATTGCCTTTGAATATCTTTGAGGTGTACAATAAAGCATGCCTTCATCTTCTTGTTGTTCAGCCTTCCTGTACTTCTAGTTCCTCACAGTTTGCCTTGTTCATTCCTTTCAGGAACTGGAAGATGTCTAATCATATCACCCCTCTCGTCTGGCCTCAAACGTGTACATGTTCCGTGCCTTAAGTCGATCCTCATAGAATCTGTCCTGCTGGCCCTGAATTATTTTGGTTACCCTACACTGCAGAATCCCCACTCTATCCTTGTCTTTCCATAGGCGATGATTCCAAAACTGGCACAGTACTCTAGGTGTGGTCTCATCAGTGATCTATAGAGAGATAGTAATACCTCTTTCCTCCTACTGTCAATACCCCTCACGATATACCCTAACATCCTGTTTGCTTTACTAAAGACCTTGTTACACTGGCTAGATTGTTTAAGGAAGTCCTATGATGACTCCTAGGACCTTTACTCAGGCGTGGTGCCCAGCTTAACCCCTCCCATGCAGTACTCCGTTCTGGGGTTCTTGTTCCCTAGGTGAATCACCTTGCACTTTTTGGCATTGCATTTCAACTGCCAAACCTTGGACCACCTGTCCAGCTTTTGCAGGTCCTTCTGCATCTCCCTGACCCCTTCCTCACTGCCTACCCTCCCACAGAGCTTAGTGTTATCTATGAAGAGATACAGCTTGCCTGTATTCCTTCTCCTATGTCGCTGATAAACATTTTGAAAAAGACTGGACCTAGGACTGATCCCTGTGACACTCCACTGGTGACCTCCCTATCCTCAGATCTGACTCAATTTATCACTACCCTCTGCTGTCTCCCAACTGACTTTCCACCAGTCTGTGTCCTTTGTTGCATTCAGATCCTCTAGCTTCATTAGCAACCTTCTGTGTGGCAGTGAATTGAATGTCTTGCTGAAATCGAAGTAGAGAAAATCAACTGCATGACCCTTATCTACTATTTTAGTTATCCAGTCAAAGAATAAGACCTCCCTGCCATGAACCTGGGCTGTTTACTATCCTGGAGCCTGTTTCTCTCCAGGCAGTTCACTGGGTCCTCTTTTCCCCAGTTGGCAGCTCAGGATGCCCCCATTTCTCAGCTGGGTCCTGGTGTACCAGGATCACCTCAGCACTCACAGCTGGGTCAAAGCATACCAGGATTCCAGAGTCACACTGCTCAACACCGAGCATTTTTGCCAGTTTTTTGTTCCCCTTGGTCTCCAACCTCAGAAGGCGCTGGCATGAAGGACATAAGTCCAGGCTTGGGAAGGTGCTGATGCACAGCTGCAGCCAAGCATCTAACAACATCCTCCCCTCCCGACTCCCTGAGTTCGAGATTGCTTCCCATGCTTCCACCGTCAGCAGTACTGGTTTTGGGTGTGAAAGCAGACCTTTGTCTCTTCTCCCCAGAGGAGGACAGCATCCTCTCTGATGATCAATCCTCCTCCCCTCAGCTAGCCCCCTACGAACCGGGATCATTCTCAAACCTGAGTTGTCGGTGTCAGGAGTGGTAGTGCTACCGCTGCGCTGACAGGCTGGCCCCCACTAGGTCCTCTTTGACTAGTGTCTCCATTAGTTTACTCACAGCAGAGGTAAGAATGACAGGTCTGTAGTTATCCAGCTGCTCTTTGTCCACACCCTTGTGTAGCAGAATTACATCCACTACTCTCCAGTCTTTCGGAAGCACCCCTGTCTGAAAAAGCTGTTGGATTCAGAGGAAGCTCCCTAAGCACCTTTTTGGGTGCATCCCTTCTGGCCCTGGGGGCTTAGTTATCTTCAGGGCTACTATCCCTTTTCTGATTCTTTCACCAATGAATATCTGCTGTCTAATTGCCAGTACCCCCTTTCAGCAGCTTTTATGCCACTCTCTGGTAAAGGTCACTATCCTCTCTAGTTAATATTAGCAGGAGTACTTGTTCAGAATGACTTCTTTCTGCTTTACATAGAAACATAGAAACACAGACTTTGATGGCAGATAAGGACCACTTGGCCCACCCAGTCTGCCCATTTTCCTACCTACTGGATAAGCTGCAGATTTTAGTTAACCAACAGCCTACTTCCTGCCACCCCCCCACTACAATTGCTTTATGTCTGTCCCATGCATGTTTGAATTCCCCCACTGTTTTAGACCCAACAACCTCCCCAGGAAGGCGGCTCCATGCATCCACCACTCTCTCCGTGAAAAATAATTTCCTTACATTACCCCTGAGCCATCCCTCCTCTATCTTTAAATTGTGCCCCCTGTTCTTACACATCTCTTTTACTGAAAGATGCTACCCTCCTGTTGATTCCCTTGAGGTACTTGAATGTTTCTATCATGTTCCCCCATCCCTCCTTTCATCAAGGGTATACATATTAAGCTCTCTCAGTCTCTCTTCATATGGTTTGTGATGCAGACCCTGCACCATTTTAGTTGCCCTCCTCTGGACTGCTTCCATCCTGTCTAGTCCTTGCGTAGATGAGGTCTCCAATACTGCACACAGTACTCCAGATGGGGTCTCACCAACTGTCTGTACAGAGGGATAACCACTTCCCTTTTTCTACTTGTGATGCCCCTTCCTATGCATCCCAGTATCCCGCTGTCTCTCCTTGCTGACTTCTCACATTGCTTACCCACCTTTAAATCATCTGATATGACTAAGGTCCCTTTCCATTTTTGTTATTGATAGTACCTCCCCTGCTATTGTGTACTCTTCTCCTGGGTTTTTGTTTTCCAGGTGCATTACTTTGCACTTCTTTGCATTGAATCTAAGTTGCCATATGTCTGACCATTCCTCCAACCTTGCCAAGTCCCTTCTCATCCTTTCTACCCCCTTGTGTGATCAACTCTGTTACAGATCTTTGTGTCATCTGCAAAGGGCATACCTTTCCCTCAGACCCTCTGCAATGTCACCTATAAAGATGTTAAAGAGGACTGGACCTAGTACTGAGCCCTGAGGTACTCCACTAGTGACCCCCTTTCTCCAGAGTGTGTTCCATTCACTATTACCTTCTGTGTCCTGTTGTACAGCCAGTTTGCTACCCAGGCTACCACCCTGGGACCCACTCCCCAGGCTGGCTAATTTGATTATCAATCTTTTGTGTGAGGACTGTGCCTCCTCCTATTGCCTGTCTCTTCCCATTTAATGATTCCCCACCTATCTTTCTTTTTCCCTTATATACTTGAAAAATGGTTTCTCATTCTTAACCCCTCTGAATTATGCAGCTCTGATTTGCTTTTTGCATTACTGACTGCCTTTTAGCCTTCTTGGAGTTCTTATGTGGTAGCTCCCATTCTTCATCCCCTGCTTTTCCTTATACCTGATAAAGGCCTTCTTTTGGCTCTGCTTCCCTGACCTTTTCAGAGAATCATATCAGTCTCCTGTACCTGTTTCTCTTGGTAGCCATTCTCATCCATGCTTTTGTCACCTTAAGAATGGCCCATTTTACTTCTCCCCATCTTCCTTCCACCTCTTGATACTGTCCACTCCAATTAACCTGTCCTGACTAATTCCCTCATCTGATTAAAGTCTGCCCTTCTGAATTCCAAAATTTTAGATTTTGTCAAGGCCTTGCTGGTACAAAGGGCCTGCTCCAACCACATGCTGATATGGTCCCTGGATCCAGTGGTTTCTCAAGCCACACTCTGCCTACCCTTTCCAAGTTGGTGAGCAGCACATTGAAAATGGCAGCCTGCCTTGTGGGTTCCTTAACCAGCTGCACCAGTATGCAGTCCTTGCAATGTATCTAACAAGATCTGACTTCTGGTACTTCTAGATGCTGGAATGTCCTAGGCAATGTCTGGCAGGTTGAAATGCCCCACTACTACCACCTCCCCCCTTTACTGCCCCCTTCTCTAATTCTGCCTCTAGTTCCCTACTGCTCCCATCCCCCTGACCTGGTGGTCTGTTGACCACCCTCATGAGCAGTTCCTTACCTGATGCCACTGTGAGCAGAACCCACAGTGATTCTATTACCCCAATCCCTCCCTTGATGGATCCATCCTCCACTACCTTGGTTCCTCCTTGACACAGAGGGCCAACCCTCCTCTTTAACCTTTCCCACATCATGCCTATAAATGGTGTAGCCTGGGACTGTCAGGTCATAGTTGTTCTCTGTAGCCCACGTATCTAAAATGGCTATGAGATCCAGTCCAGTGTCTGCTGCCATTACCTGGAACTCATGGATTTTGTTTCCCAGACTCTTGACATCAAGACAGACCACCTTCCATCTTGTCTCCACATTTGTTTTGTTTTTTTTACATGCCCTCCCTCTTCATTTTTACCTACTGTTCTTAAGTTCATGTTTTTCCCATATTTTTCAGGCTAGTGAGCCATGGTTCTTTGGCACCATTCTCTACCCTTTTGTGAACTCACTTTTAGATCCCTCTCAGTGGTATCCCTAGCCTCAGCCTCCCCCACCATCAGTTTAACTGTCTACGAATGTAGACGTCAAACTTCTGCCCCAGTATATTGGTCTACTATCTTTTTTAGGTGAAGGCTGTCACCCTGGAAAGTCTCCTCCCAACCCCCAGTTCCTCGCCAAGGTACCCTCCTTCTGACATCATCCTTTCAGTCACCCATTAAACTCCTAGATCTTCTTCTTCCTCAGTCTATCCTTCCCATTCCCCCTACCCCACACAGGGAGGACTTCAGAAAAACCCAGGGAGACTGAGTATGCCTTTAATCTGTCCCCAGCCTTTGAAAGTTCTACTTCACTGTCTCCATTGGCTTGTTTGCTAGATCATTGATACCCCAAGTGTACCAGCACTCCCATCTCCCCCACATCCTCCTCTACCATCCTCCCTGTCCTAGCCATATCCCGGATGGCCGATGCCCCAGGGAGGCATCCGATCACCCCCTTTTCTTTTCCCCCTCCACCCATCACCTTCTTCACCCCTATAATCATTTTGTCCTCTATAACTAAGACACTCCTTGCTAACTTCCTCCTGCTCTCACCCCCAGGTGTCACCAAGTCGTCATGCTCTTTCTTCCTGACTGACTCAGAGTCCCCCTCAACAGAGTCAAGCACCTTTACCTTCTTTAGGGGGCAAACTGATTTGCTGTCAGGGTTTCCTGGGTTTGGACGAACACCATGTGACTGCCCCTGCCTCCTTTTCCTATCCCTCCCCACCACACTCCAGCCTCCTGGGCTAGTGGGGGAATGGCCACCAGCTCGGTTGGTATCGCAGCTGAGATACCTCATCTCTTGCTGCTATCAGTTGAGCATGGAGCTCCCCAAAGGTCCTGCATATGGGACAGCATCCTCTCCTTTAGAGCATAACCCTGGAGATGAGCACCCCACAACCCCTGAAGCTGACTACATCCCCACTGTAGCTATGCTCCATCTGTACACAATAACTGCTGGACTGACTGTACTATTCTTCCTCCTACCAGCCAATTACCATTTAACATGCACCCAAACTGACTTGCTGTAAGCAGGGAGTTTTGCCTAAGGTACTGCTTTACAGGTTACCTGCCTGATACACCGTTGGATGCCTCCCTTATACCCCTACCCTAGATAAGTAATTGGCTATGCTTCCTTTATACCCCTACCCTAGACAGGTAATTGGCCATGCTTCTCTTATACAGTACCCCTACCCTAGATAGAAAATTGGTAATTGCAACTAATTAATACAATTTCAGTATTGTAAGTGTACACACTCAAATCCAATGTTTCTGTACCTTAGGTAAAGAATTACTAAGGTCACTTTCAGAAACTGGTCTTACTGTAACCCATGGCTTACCAGATCCTGCACCAACAGAGTCCCCTGCAGTCCTGTAGTCTCCATGCAGATGCCCTTCAAACTTCCCTTAGACAGATGCCACCCTCTTCCTATGTGATACTCATACAGTGGGATAATTTCAGGTGTGGGGCTTAAATCCCCTGTCTCCTAATGTCTGCTTCAGTGCCTCCTACAGTCAGACACCCATTTTACAGCTTGTAACTAACTACTCAACCCACAAGAGACTGCAGATATTCTCCCAGCTAGGTCCCTTCCCTGACTAGTAACAGTTACAGAACTTTAAAGAACAAACAGAACAAACTAAATCAAAAACATTTTCTTCTGCTTACTCACTCACAGAGACCCTATAAAGGAAAACTGCACCCTCATATTTTGTATATTTTGTTTGTTTCCATGTCAACACTCTACTATCTCTGTCCCTTGCCCTTCCCCACTCCACTCCTTGGCTTACTGCTACCCCCCCCCTTTGTTAACCCTCATGCTAATACCCACTACCCTGTTGTCTGCTGAGCTTGTACCAATAATTCCTTGATGTGTTAAACCTATTAGCGAATGATAGCCTTGTCCTTATCTGCTTGCTATGTTGTTTCTTCCAGTGTCACTAGCACTTTTTACTACATCCTTCCTAATACTCAGGTGTAAAACTTCTGTAAAACTCTGCATTGTAGCACTACATTTGTGCTGTCTAGATTGTAAGCTGTTATTGTATTGTATTCTACTACTTGAGTACTGGATGTTAGGCCAATATGTATTTTCTTTTGTCTTGTACCGTATCTTTCATATTGTACTCTCCAGGGTTGTGCTTGAAAATAGGCATTTCTATGTCTAGAGCACCTGCCTGGTTACCAAAAAGCAAATACACAACTTCTTTTTCTGTAGCAGTTCGGGATATACATGTTTGCTTTTGTTTGTTTTCACTGTTCTTGCTAAACCTCCGTAACTATCCTGGGGGTATTCATTTTATGGTTGTTGAAATCTCATTGTCCATGAGCGCTGGGTGTTAGCATATGATAACATGATGCCACACCACCCATTTATACCATATATCTCTATGCTGAAAGTACAAATATCCTAAAAAAATCTCTGGAAACACATACACTGAACGCGATTTAAAGGGAAAAAACCTGCATTACAACTCAGACAGTTTGCAAAGCTAATTGAAGGTACAAGTCGTGTTTCACCCCTTGCTGCAACTTGTTTTGTAAACTCTAATGAAGCAGACAAGAATATTGTGAAGTCTAAAGGGTTTTGGCACATAGAGTTCTCATATGCTAATGCAGCTCTCAGGGACAATAAACATTCAACAACCAGAAAATGGAGCCCTCCACACTAGTTACAGGGACTAACAGCAACAGTGACAATGAACTCAAGCAATCACATATATCCCTAACAGCTACACGAAAAAAGTTTCTGCTGACATGGAAACAAATAAAATTTACCAGATCCGAGGGTGTAGTTTTCCTTTAAGCATGAAATGAAATAAATGTACCTTTCCTGCTTAAGGTTAGTTGATCTGTTCCCCTTCCTCTCAGCTCTCACAGATAGAGTCCACAGCTAACTCCTCCTTTTAATCCCCTGTCTCCTCTAAGCCTCCTTCAGACTCATGGAACAGGAGTAGAGGTAGGGAGAACTCACTGATTAACTGTACCAGTGCCAGAGTGCATTCTCCAGTACATGAAAAATGGAGTCTGAATTAGTAGCTGTAGCACTGTGTAAACAGTAATGCAGTAGGAGACAGATGGAGCCAAATTAGAAATTCTGTGTTTTCTGTATATAGAATGTGTATGGATGCTGCAGAAGAGCCCGTATACTTCCAGAGGAGCAGGTAGCACCAGTACCTGACTGTAGAACAGGACACTACTGGAGGGTCCTTTTCTGCAGGTCTACTCAAATAAAAGCTGAATGGTAGGGACGCTGCAGGAGGATCCAAACCACAGCAGTCAAACCTTGTTATCAAGGTAGAGATGCTACAGGAGGGTTCAAACTGCAGCCAGCCCCACTTGTTATTAAGATAATCAATGTAGCATGTTACAGGAGGGTACAAACCTGGAGGGGAGTTCCAACCAGAAAGATCTCTTAAAAAGTGGGTTAATGTAGCCACTGTACTGGAATCTGTAGGATGATCCAGGCCAACAAAAGAGCGACCACATACAGAGAAAATCTCCTGAAATAAGGCTTATTTTGCCATAAAGGGGGAAAACAAGTATCCCTAAAGAATGTGAAAAACACTCCATAACTCCCACATGCTTTATATAAATCAACGCTTGTGCTAGCAAAAGGAGAAGACTAGAGAGAAAGAAGGGAAAATTAAGCAAATTTGTTTATAAAATGGGCAAAAAAATTCTGAACTCTGATTGGCTGAAAGAGGTTTTCAGTCGTGTCCTTATTAGGAGATAACGTTACAACTGGCACTAATTGTGCCAAGCAAAATGCAGCGCACAATGAAATCAATCCATGCCACCACTCTCCCTCTGCAGCTAGCAGTACCTAGCAGTCAACAGAAAAACAGCTGAACTGTCAGAGCGGAGGCACCAAGACACAAAATACAAAAATACCATGCACTGTGTGTAAGGTCAACCTTCCTCCAGAAGCCCTAAATGTTTAACGATTTTTAAGTAAAGTCTGACCCCTGTTTCACTGCATGAACCCAACCCTAATCAACTCAGTGAAGTGCGGCTTTTAAATGTCGGTACAGATGCAGTCCTCCATTGCCAATTCAGCAAGCATGGCAGTATCTTTGAAATAAAACTCTAGACCCACTCCTCCAATGATACTTTTATCTGTGGTTTAAAAGGTGTCTCTTATCTGAAAATTCAGAGACTTACCATTTGCCTGACACCAGCCGCCCACTGTTTTTGAGAGCAAGCATGTTCCACTGGAGTCACTGTACTTAGCACTTTTCACATAGCACTAACGAAATCTGGGGTGTAACATCGGGCCGGTCACTGATAATGGAATTTTTTTTTTACTTTACAAACTACAGAGAAAAGAACCATCGGAGGAACCGCTCGGGATTTTTATTTCAAATATACTGCCAAGTTCACTGGATTGCTAACAGAAGACTGCAACTGTAGCATGATTTAAAAGCCACGGTTCACTGATTTGATTGCGGTTGGGTTTGAGCACTGAAGCACAGGTCAGACTTCACTTATAAAACGTTAAATGTTTAGGGCTTGTGGAGGAAGGGAGACCTTACATACACTGTGTTGTATTTTTGTATTATGTACCTCAGGAATACACAGGAAACCCTCTGCTGCCAATAAACACGTGTTTTAATAGGGGGACTATTTTTTACTGTTTGACCTTTTGAAACCTCCATTTTTATATATATATTTTTTTAATAATTACTCAGGGGCTCATTTTATAAGTGCAATAAGATACTCCAAGGTGTGGATTATGGCCTGATAAGAGCACTTCCCATGTGCTAAAGGCATTCTGCACAAGTGCCTCATGCCTCATAACGCACTTTGGGTGCGCTCTTATCAGGCCATAACCCACACTTCATCATGTCTTATTGCTTGCATAAATTACCTGGAAGTTTGGGAGCAGAGTAGGATTGCAACCAACCTCTAGGGATGCATGAAGTAAACTGGAGCACTCCAGGCTGGGCTGGGGGATGGCCTCTTACCCACTCAAATTTGATTAGATCGTGCATCAGCCTATAGGATGGATAGAGGATTACCCATTGGTGAGCAACGTCTAAGTGCTATAAAGGTTGCTGGGGATAATCTCCTGTCTCCTCTAAGCCTGCTTCAACTCCTCACACAATCAGACACCTGTTTCACAGCTTGTATCGAAACACTCAACCCACAAGAGACTGCAAATATTCTCCCAGTTAGGCTTCCTCCCTAGCTAGTAAGAGTAGCAGAAATTTAAAGAACAGTCCCAAAAGACAGAATAATAAAATAAACACTTATTTTTTTAACTTTATTTCAGAGTACAAACATATCATACATACTGTTCATTATGATATTCTTCTTCATGTACATTAAACATTTCTTTAACTCTTAAGTACTGACACATATTTTTAAGCTTTTAAAGTTATAATACATACTGCACCCTCATGGAGTGTGCAGTAATATTAAATTTGTCAGCTATAGAAACATAGACTTTGACAGCAGATAAGGACCGCTTGGCCCATCTAGTCTGCCCATTTCCCTGCCTATAGGATAGGCCACAGATCCTAGTTAACCAACAGCCTATTTCTTCCTACCCCCCAGCTATTACCTAATTCTTGAAAGGCATTTGCTTTAAGAAATAGCTGCTTTAAAAGGGGCCCATATTTTCTCCCATTCTTCCAGTTTCTTGTAATAGGCATAGTGAATTATTTTCTATTATTACTAGATCAGCCATTAAACTGAGCCATCGCCTATATTCTGGTGGTGAATGGTCCTTCCATTTTAGTAGAATACATTTATTGGCTATGGTTATGCCCAATTATATCAACATTTGAGAAGGTGTTGATAACGTGATATTTTTATAGTATCCAAGTAGATTCATTAGTGGGGTGGGATGTAGATAAGACCCTATAGCTTTTGGTAATGTTTGAAAGATTCTGCTCCAAAATTGTGGCAGTTCTGGACAAACTGAGAGCATATGCTCTAAGTTTGCTTGTCCTATGTTGCATCTAGGGCATTTATCTAGAATATTTATTTATTTATTTAATTTAGTTTTTGTTGACCGGGAAAGAGGACTAGACAATTTTTTGCCTATTTTCAGCCTCGTCTTGGGGGGGCGGATACAGACGGATGCCAACTGAAATTGAACAGATTTTAAGCTGTTGGTGGTATTTTTAGTGAATGGTGGAAATCTGGCCAGGACATTGGGAAAATTACCCTACTCTGTAGGCGGGTGGCACTGTCTGTTTGTCTGCAAAGATGGAGGACCTCAGTCTGAAGGAGGTAGTGGAAGAGGATGGACGCGGACTTGGAGCTCAGGAGCTATCTGCAGTATCTACTATGTCAGAAGGACAGGGTCAGTTTGCAAGTAGTGACCGAGTAATGGTTTTGGATGCATCTGACTCTGCATTGCTAATGGATACGGATATATCTGCAGAAGCGCAACTACAAGAGGAATTGGATAGGAAAAATCCCAACTACTGGACTTAATAAATACAGCTGAGAGAGACTTTCATACCTGCCAGCTAAAATTAGAAGCAGAACGCAATAAACGGAAACGTTCTCCAACAAGCCCGTTTAAAAATGGAGGGAAACGTTTTGAGCAGCAGGATGTAATAAATGTCAGTGTTTTACAAAGCACTGCACAACTGGATGTAGAAGTTGCACAGGATAATTCATCTGAACAAACATGTACATTATCTGCATGGTCCCCAGGAGATGCATTAAGGCAAGCTGGATGGTTGTGGATAATAGATAAATGGATTCCTGACCCCTTGATCCCTATACCTAGTGGGTCCATTTTAGATCAAGCTGGAATAGTTACACCTAATGCTGTATCTAGGCTAGCTGTGGCTAGTCAAAATTCGAAGTCCTCGGATGCGCAAAATCAGGGAGAGGCTACGAATTTTTAGATACGCAAGACGCCGGTGGCAACCTGGAACTCTTATCTCCCCTGTTAGCACATAATCTTTCTATGGACGGTTCTACAATCATGACAGCTACTGAAGGAAATGGGAATGTAAGTCACATAATAGATTTGGATGTGAATAAAGATTTACAAAGGAATGTGAGGGCCAAGCAACCAAAAGGAATGGGTGCTAAATCTTATGCAGTCTTGTTTAAAAAACCAGTGGAGGCTGCTAAACGCAGATTTTTGGTGCGACTGAGATACTGAGGCAAAGCCCCAATAGTACCAGACAGACTATGGGTGGGGAAGACTTTATTAATTGATTCAATGGGTTTTTCTCCTGCTGAGGTATACGCCTTTATACACCCACCTGGTGAACATAACTATGATATCAGTTTTTGTTCTATCATTTCATTAGATAAATTTTGGAGACTTTATTATGACATTAAAGATCAAGAAGAATGGAGGATTTCCAGGCTATCCCAGTCACGAAGCCCACAGTTAAAACTGTCACCATTCTTTTCCGAAATGAAGGGGTGAACATTGCTACTATTCTTTTTTGGTTGAAAAAAAGATGCTTAATACAGGATAAACCAAGGCCTATTATGGATGGAAATGGCTTTTGGACAGGAGGTTGGACAATTCGAGTACAACTGAACCAGGATGATGATGGCATATGACATTTACCTAGCTCCTTTTTTGGGGGGAGGGACAAGGGTATTATTTTTATGCTGGTCAGCCTAAAAGTTGTTTTAAGTGTGGGTCATTAACACATTTGAATACCTCATGTGATTAGATAAAATGTTTCCAATGTGGTATGTTAGGGCATTCAGCAGCACAGTGTGTAGCCCCCCCGGTCTGCAATTTATGTAATGAAATTAATCATTCTTTTTCAGATTGCCCATGGAGAACTATGGATATGGATGATTCCTCCATTCAGGAATATTTTTTGGCACAGGCAAAAAAAAAACGTATCAAGAACAAGAAGGGAGACATACTGAAAATATATTTAGCGGTAGACGTAGGGGTAGAGGTCGGGGAGGATTAAATGAAGAAAGCAGACAAGCTAAATTTCCTATCCTTCTTAACTTGTTAAGGCCCAATGAGTCCTGTACTGATGAATTTCAATCAAGGCAGATGGTAGCATTAGTTTTAGACCTTCCTCAGGGGATAAGTAGGGAAGAAAGAGAAACTCCGTTCATGACCCCACAAGGATCTCCACAAAGGCCATCTAAATTGATGGGCAGTGATTCTCGCACTCTGACAAACACTGCAGAATCAATTAGTAAAGGGGAACAAAGGGATTTGCAAGGATCTGAAGATGGTACGCTGCCTTTGGTTGGAGCAGGGAGTGATAGTTGTAATATGCCCATTTCTCCTTTACCTTTAGGGAATAGATTTTCAGTTCTTTCATCATGGGGGAACAGGTAGATCAGGCCCATCCTATGATGGAATCCACACATGAAGTGGATATTTCAACAGTAACATTACTCAATCCAGAATGTGTATTAGTAAGCAAACCACCAGAAGCTAGGAAACGGGTGACTAGATCTAGCATAAAAACACCTAAACCTCCACCCTGAAACCTTTTACATTATCAATAGCTTCATTAAATGTGAACAGTTTAAAATCTCATCAAAAACGTCAGACGACGTTTGGAATACTTTCTCATTTAAAATATTACATATTGTTATTGCAGGATACATGATTAAATACAGTTTCTGAGACTTCTAGAGCCACCAGAGAATGGCATTGGGGTATATATTTTTGGTCTTTTGGAGAAGAAAGGTGTAGTGGGGTAGGAAATTTGTTTTTCAACCTCTGATGTTAAGCTTTCAAGGTTGATCGATATTGAACCAGGAAGGGCACTGATGGTGGATGTTACAGTTAAAGGCTTCCAGTGTAGGATAATCTCAGTTTATGGCCCACAGATGAAAGTTCTTAGAATTGAATTATTGCAAAAAATTCAACCTTACTTGTATACAAGTAGGCAATTATTTTTCTGTGGGGATTTCAATATAAATTTTCAGCAAAGGAACAAAATAGGGAAACAGTATTGTGACAAAACATCCTTAAAGTCTATTCTTTCTTTAGCAGGTCTGAGGGATTCTCATCAAACTGGTCAGAACAAAGCTAAACTTACTTTTTTTAAAGGAGGTTTATCATCCCGAACTGATTTTATTTTTGTGAAAATTTTTTGTTAATTTCTAGCTTAAGTAACATGCCAATAGAATCTTCGGACCATATCCTGACTGGTATAAGTATAGCTATTCCTCCATGCAGGATAAAAGGACCTGGGTTTTGGAAATTGAATGTTTCAGTTTTATGCAATTTAGATGTTCTAAAGGATTTGGGAATAATCATTAAAGATCAAATTACAACTATAGGTTTGCATGAAAGCATGGTTGGTTGGTGGGAAACTTTTAAATTATGTTTGATTGGATACCTTCAGGCACAAGGTAGATTGAGAGCAAAAACAAAAAATGAGGAATACTTTTCTCTTCGGAACTCTTTACAAAAATTACTTTCAATACAATCAGAAAGTGGGGTAGATTTATCTGTGAATATTGCACAGATAAAACAAGGTATAGTACAGTATCAGTATGATATATTAGGTTCACTTATTAGGGAACAGTCCTTCGGGACTCAAGGTAAGGCTGCGCAGGTTAACCCTTTTTTAGCTTGTAAAAGTCGAATAGACAAAAGGCTTTTTTCTAACTTAAAAACTAGGGAAAACAAGGTTGTATCAGATAATGTTTGAATTATTGATTTTTTAGACCAACACATAAGAAAGAGTTTTGGGGAAAAAAAACAGATTTTGAATTTACATCTCAATTTTTTTGCAGCAGCAGCTCTTCCTTGTTTAGCGACAGATATACAAAAATTAATGGTAGAGGCATTTACGGAAGCAGAACTAGGAAGAGTAATTGTATCTCTTAAAAATGAGGTTTCTCCTGGTTCTGATGTATTGCCAGGAGAATTATATAAAATTTTATGGAAATTGATACCTAAAGAATTATTGGCAATGTATAATTTTTAAATTTCGGATATGATTTTACCAATGCAAATGTATAAAGGATTATTAATTTTTTTATTTAAAAATGGGGACCATTCAGATATAGGGAATTGGAGGCCATTAACACTATTGAATGTAGACTTTAAGATTTTTTCTAAGCTTTTGGGGAACAGATTATCTATTGTGATGCCTGACTTAGTTAGCAAGTCTCAATTTTGTGCAGTACCAGGGAGAAGGATATATGATGCATTGATTTATATTAGGGAAATTATGGCAATAGGGACAGGGAATTTA
This sequence comes from Neoceratodus forsteri, assembly GCA_016271365.2. Lineage (NCBI taxonomy): Eukaryota > Metazoa > Chordata > Ceratodontiformes > Ceratodontidae > Neoceratodus > Neoceratodus forsteri. Next base: position 873,678,507 of record CM057453.1, on the reverse strand, counting down.
GGAGTTTTGGAGGGTTATTTACTAAGTTTGGATCAAGCTAAAGCTTTTAATGAATTATCACAATATTATTTATGGGAATGTTTGAAGGCTTTTGGTGTTCCAAATATATTTGTACAATGGGTGCAGATGTGTTATACCTTAGCATATGTAATTCCATTAGAAAATGGATGGCGAGGAGGGAAGCATAGTTTATTGAAAGGAGTTCAGCAGGGGTGTCCGCTAAGCCCTCTCCTATAAGTTTTGGCTCTTGACCCTTTATTACGGATAATTAATAGATCTCCTCAGATTAAACAAATTAGTTGGGATAATATGATTCAGATAAAAATTATTGCTTATGCGGATGATCTGTGCCTCATCTTGCCTGATGAAGCCTCTATAAGGGTAGCCTGTATGATTATTACAGAACTAGGGAAGATTATGGGAGCATGGATTAATAGATTAAAGACTAAATGTATAAGCATTACAGGGTTTCCAGATACCCTGACCAGGGTGGGGAGTTTTTGGATCGAACAACAACCTTGTAAAATTTTAGGTATTTATTTTGGAGGTCAGGATAGTGCAACTGATAATTGGAAATTGACTCTACAGGAAGGTAGTTCTAAAATATCTAATTGGAATCGAAATAAACTTTCAAAAAAAGAAAAGAGTTTACTTAATTAAAACTTACTTAATTCCTGTTTTTTATTTTTAAGTAACATTTTTCTTATACCTAAAAACTTGGAGACCTCATTAATGAGATTTTTTTTTGCAGTGTATGGGGCAGTCGGTTAAACCCAAATAAGCGTAATATTTTGTATTTAGAAAATAAAGAAGGGGGTTTGGGAATGATTAATCTGGTTCCTTTTTTCTTTTTGATTTTTCTATACTCAAATTTGATACCTGTAGTCAGAGATAATTGCAAGATTTGGGGTTCATTAATTAATATATATCTACAGGTAGTAATGTTAGAATGGAGAAATGCAAAATTTATGCATAAAAACAAAAGGTGTCTCCAATTGGTGGAGAGATGGAGTGAGGTTTTTGATAACATAAAAAGTTGGAACATCAGTTGGGAAGTAATTAAGAGTATTTCCAGAAAGGAATTGTACAAAAATGTTTTGGTGCAATTTTTTCACAAAAACACCTTTTTAAAGTTTTCTAAGGCAGTATGCTTAGATATTTCAAAATGTATAATCAACCCTCATATTCCACTACATATTTGGGACAATGCATGGTTGGGGATCCATGGGAAAATAAATGTACAAAGTAATCAAAAACATAAATCTGTACAAGATCGGTACTGCCCGAGAGAGAAATGCATATTAGTCCCGGAGACTATGGATCATTTATATTTTAATTGTTATTATGCTATAGAATTTGGGGATATAGTAAAACATCACTGGAAAAAAGGTTTGACAATCCCTCCTTCATGCGAGGATTTATATTATGGTTCCTTTGCTAAAAATGTATCTGAGGGCACTTATAGCACTCTGAAAGTTATACATATTTTCTTTTTATATTGGCTATGGATTAGTAGATGCAAGTTATTATTGCAACAACAAGAAATTCAACCAATTAATTTAATGTATATATTGGAAACAGAGATAGGAAAATTGAAATCTTTGGAGAAATCTAGGCTTCCACGTGATTATTGGGGAAATTTATGGCATTCGTTTGATTATATTAAGTAATATGTATGGAAATTAGAGTGTAAGGGGAGAGTTGATTAAAACCCCCCTTGTAGGGGTTGTTAGTGAAATATGAAAAGTTATTTTGTATCTCTTCTAAAGTTTAAAAAAAAGGGGGGAGGAAAGAAGGGGGGAGTATTAAATATTGTTCGTTAACTATAACGTTTGGATATGTAAAATTATTATTTAATTGTCCTGTTTGTTTTTTCTTATGTTTAAAGTGTTACGATATGAGGAAATAGCTTGTATTAGGATTGATTTTTGACATTTTGCATAAAGAAAAGCTATTTTGTATGTTTATAAGACTTTTTTTGTGATATGAATAAAAATTCCCCTATTCTGTAGACAGAGAGTGTTGCTTCTCTGTCTGTCAGAGTCGTGGATCCTAATCAACATGGAGGATGACAGCGGAGGAGGTTTTGTGAGCACTGTGGAGAAGGCAAATGAGACTGCTGGAATACACCCTGTAGGTGGCCAGCCCCAGGTCTCTGGAAGCCTATCTATCTGTATGGAAACGCCGAGCGCTGAAGGTGCCATTTGGGGGGAGAATGTTCAGGCAACCCCCCCCATCCACACAGCAGAATCCAATACTAGAACAAGCAGCAATTGCTGAATCGGCCCATGTACAGCTCCTCAGGGAAAAACTACATCAAGCAGAAAAGGAATATAAGATTGCAAGGCTACAAGTGAAGGAAGATAGAAAATGGAAACGTTCAGAGCTTACCTCATTGCATCTGACACCAGAATCAGGCACCAACATTTTTATTGCTTCATCTCAGGGGAACAACGCTACAGGACACAGTACACAGCACGAAATGACAGGTTCCTGTGGCTCTATGGATGTGCCTGCATGGACCACGGAGTCTACACTAGCGGGAACTGGGTGGACCCGCTGAGAATCAGGGACTTGGATACCAGACCCGGAAATACCACTTCCTGGGTCTTCTGTTTCAACAGCAATATAATCTACACACAGTGAGGAGATTCCACAAGAGGATGAAAGCACACCAGTGGCCCAGATGCAAGGGATATCCCTGGAGCATACCACAGCACCAGATTTGGATCCAGCCTCCACACCAGGTGCAATCTCTTTTTCACCTCTTGTTACTCCCAGCAATGATGAGTTTTTTCATGCTTCAGCCGCTTTTTCCTCACAACAAGGGGTGGGAGAAATTGTGACTGTACCCATAAACATGCTCCACAGACATACTATCTCTAACATAGAAGGTACGGTGCCCATAGTGGAACCTGTCACAAGAAACCGATGGGAGCCCACTGAGGCCCCCACCTATGCTAGTCTCTTAAAAAAAAGAACTGTGGAATTGGCAAAAAGGTGCAATGCAGTGCATCTGAGGTTTTGGGGCTCCTCTGAAGACACCCCTAAAAGGTTTTATGTGGGCAAAGTGCTATTAAAACAACAAATGGGCTTTTCCCCTGCGGAGGTTTACACCCTCATCCATATTCCAGGGGAGCAGTCCATTGACATTAGCTTCAGGTCCCCAGACATCTTGGACCACTTTTGGATTAAGTATGCCACTTTGAAAACTAACCCAGCATGGGAACAATTCCAGGCTATACCCCTCGCTAAACAATCATTTAAAGTGATCACAGTTTTATTCCGGAATGAGGGGATTAACGTTACTGATATTTTCTATTGTCTAGAGAAAAAGTGCAAGGTTCAGGGAAATCCAGAACCCATACTGGACAATGAAGGCTTTTGGAATGGGGGTTGGAGGGTGAAAATCAATTTACTACAAACTGACAATGGCTTACAACATCTCTTCAATTGTTTTTATATAGGCCGTGATAAGGGCTTTATATTTTACCCTGGGCAGCCCCATCACTGCTACAAATGTGGGTCCCCAAGGCACTTGAGCTGTACATGTGATGTTGTTAAATGTCCACAATGTAGAGAAACTGGACACTCAATGTTTCATTGTAGAGGCCCTCTAAAATGCAACTTGTGCAAGGATAGTCATTCCTTCACCGAATGTCCCCAGACGTCACACAACACATCTAATAATGATTATGCCATCCAGGATTTCTATATTTACATGGCACTAAAACACAACAATAGAACCCAATTGTGACCTCGACCCCCTCTCCTCCAGGAGGTGGCTGCTCATTCGGCTATTCCTCCCCTGGATCATGCACCTGTGACCCAAACTGTTCTTCCAAATTCTGTGCCTACTGCAACAGAATTTGAATTTCCAGCCCTGACGTTGGCAGCCCCAGTTTAGGCCAGCACCAGGACTATGCCCCCCCCCCTTTCTGGAGACAGATTCCTTCCAGGTGGTGAAGTGGTGTGGAAGTACTAAGAAAAAGGGTCCAGATAAAGGGTCAGAGCTGGAAGACCCTCTCCTGGCGAAGAACAGATATAATGGTTTGCCTATGGAAGAAGGAGACCCTGGAACCAAATCTGTTTCGGCATCCTCTCATTCTTCCCAAATAGATGGGGGGTCGAGGGAGAACTAACTAATGAAGAGCCCGACCCTAAACCCCAGGCAAGACAGATGGAGACCAGTGCATAGGTTCGAAAGAAACGATGATGAGTGGCTGCAGTGACTTCCCTGTTATACAGCATTGCTGTAGCTTCTTTGAATGCTAACAGCATCCAATCTGAACGTAAATGAGTGTTAACCTATGTACAATTTGATTCTGTCTCTTACGACCTTATTTTTTTACAAGATACTAGATTGCACTAGACAGAGGATATGGTCTCTGCTAGTTCAGCTTAGTTCAAGGGGGAAACCTTTTGGTCTATGGGGGAAGATGTCCGTAGTGGGGTGGGGATTTGCCTGAGTAATGTGGACATCAAGGTGATACATCAGGTGGACATAGTTCCAGGCAAAGACTTTCTGTTGGATATAGAGTTACATAATGCAGATTTCAGGTGCATAAATGTGTATGTTCCCCAGACTAAAGCAACTAGGATTGAATTGTTTTGAGCCATCCAACCCTACCTATTCACATCCAGATATGTCCTGCTGGGAGGGGATTTTAACTGTAGTAGATATGAGACCGACAGGGGATCACAGATCAGCAAGGTGTTTTGCAATGTTTTCTGCTTAAATAATCTTTTATCACAATGTGGCTTGAAAGATGCTTTTAAAAAGCATGGAGTTACTCCCCCTAAAATGTATTTTAGAGCCTCTTTGGCTCTCCGGCTCACAGGATCCTCACCGCTGCAAGCGGTTGCGGCATGGAGCAGAACTCCATCGGCCACCCGCTCTCCTCTCCATGGCTGTCTGGTTCAGGACCTGAAACCCAGAGATCCCAACCACTGCAAGCGGCTGTGACACGGAGTGGAGCTCCATTCGGCCACCCGCTCTCCTCTTCGGCTCTCCAGCTCACAGGATCCCCACTGCTGCAAGTGGTTGCGGTGCAGAGTGGAGCTCCATCAGCCACCTGCTCTCCTCTCCACTGTTGTCCAGCTCAGGACCTGAAACCCTGGGATTCCCACCACTGCAATCGGTGCAGCATGGAGCGGAGCTCCATTCAGCCGCCCGCTCTCTTCTGCTCTCCAGCTCACAGGTTTGGTTACATGAAGGATTTGTAAGACCCCAATAGTATTTGTCCCTGCTGCCTCTTGCCTACTCTACCATTGGCTATTGCATCTGCCCCAGGCCCACTATCAGCTGCTGGCAGTTTTTGGACTGAGCGCAGCTTTTTTGCTATTTCACCAACTGATATCACTGCCATGTTAGCTGTGGTGTGTGTAATTTTTGTCCCACACTGCCCGCTCCAACTCCAGCCTCTATTAAATACTCCTTTGCTCCTCCCTCCAACTATATCCTAATCCACTATTGACTGCAATCCTTTCCTCTATCTGCTACTGACTTACATATGTTTTCAGTGAGCTGGTCCTCCCTCTCTCTCTCTCAAGGCTTACTGCCTATCTGTCACACTGATAGTGCCTAGGCTATACAACTAACTTTCACTTCTGCCTGTTTTGTGGCTAATATCTCTACTCTATCCCTTCCCCTAGTGCTTTACTATTCCCTACTCCCCCCGTCCCCGAGTTTCTTCTCTCACTCCAAGCCCACTTCCTTATCTCTGACCTACTCTCTCTAGCCTTATCTGTCATTACATGTTTTGCACCTTTGGGCCAAAACTCTAAGGTCTCCTCAAATGGTCTAACCCACGTTGCCTTGACCTCTTTACTGCTGAAATAACTACAAGGCTGCAATCGAATCTAGGACCTTTTCTGCTTCTCCATAACTCAGGTTCCCACGTGGTACAAATACTACCTATATCATGGGTCACCTAATGCACATAATCCCCACTACCATGGTTCTTTCACTGCTCTACATAACATCCTCCACCAACTACGATGCTAACAGTCCCACCCTACCATCATCCAATCTCTAGACAACTTCCATTTCTCCAACCTCCTTCTCCATCATGACTCACCCTGGGATTCATCCCCACTCCTATTAAAAAGGGGAATAATTTACCAAGCCATATATAACCATAAAAAATGCCTCTTTCACCACTTAATTCTCTCCCCTCTTACCCAATGGAAGCTATGGTACTTCCTACTACTGGCTATTCTGCTGTCAGGGGATATTGAGACAAACCCTGGCCCTGTAGGACATCTCTCCCACTCTAATGTTCCTCTAAGGTCCCCAACAAATCTCCTTATAGCCCATCATAATATCAGAAGCCTTGATCACAACTTTGCAGAACTTGAAGCTTGGATCTCCCATTACAAGCAGGACATATTGTGCCTGTCTGAAACATGGCTAAAATCCTCTATATCTGACTCTCGTTGCTTGGTGCCATCCTACAGTCTCCTTCGGAAGGACAGATCATCCCTTAAAAAGGATGGGGGTGTAGCTATCTATTACAAAAATCACCTTTGTCTCACTGCCCTAAACACTCATCCTGTGATGCACTGTGAGTCGCTACATGCACTCCTCATACTTGGGAATAAGAAACTGCATACCATATGTGCCTATAACCCACCTAACAGTGGCCACACTGGCCTGGATGAGCTTCCAAACCAGACATCCCTACTCTCCAGGAAGAATGAAAGGATCATCCTAGGTGACATCAACTTAAACTGGCTAGGGAATTACCAGTCTAGTTTGCTTATCAAGATCCAGAGCCATAACCTCCATCAGCTCATTACTGGACCAACTCAGTGTACTCCTCACTCAAACTCTGGCACTCTTATTGACTGGATGTTAGCAAACTGCCCCGAACACATCCAGTCTGCCGGTACACTTACTGATGCCATCTTGGACCATTCCCCTATTTTTGGCATCTAGGGATCGGCCCCACCCTTTCAAGTAAAACCACGCCTCATCACCTTTCGCGACTATGCCAAACTGAATCAGCAAAATTTTCTTCAGGATGTGGCCACCATTGACTGGTCTGATCTCTCTACAATGCTCAAGATGTCCAGTCCACACTGGCCATTTTCATCTCTACTTTCTCAACTCTGCAGGATCATCACTCCCCTCTTAAAACCCATCGTGTCAAGGGTAAACATACTAGATGGCTTAAAAAGGATCTACTTACCAAAATAAAAGAGAGAGACAAGAGCTGGTGCCATCTCAAGTCCTCTGGACTCCCAGAGGACCATAACACTTATAGAATGTTAAGGAATGACTGCAAAAAGGATATAAGATCTGTGAAAAGCTCTTACTGCAAAAATCTTCTAACCAATGCTTCAGAGGACCCAAAAAAGTTCTGGTCCCATATCAAAACCTTCCTAGGATCTACTCAGTCAGCTACTTCTAGTGATATGATCCTTAATGGTACTCACTGTAACAATCCGCAGACTATTTCAAATTTCCTTAATAATCATTTCTCTGACCTAACTAAATTGACATCCTCCTTCCCCACCTCTAAACAAGTGACTCCAGCTCCCTCAATCAAAGTATCTGCTGTCCCCCCCTTTTACTTTAGAGCCAGTACCCTGAAGAAGGTTACTAAACTTCTTAAGTTGATCTCTGATAGTTCTGCCATAGGCTCTGATTGCATTGAGCCCAGACTACTAAAACTAGCTGCCCCTCTTATCGCTGCACCTCTGGCCAAAATTTTTACCCTCTCCTTGTATCAAAGTAGTGTCCCTGATATTTGGAAGATAGCATGCGTCTCCCCAGTCTTTAAAAAGGGGGATCCCAGTGACCCCTTGAACTATAGACCAATAGCCATCCTATCAATGCTAAGCAAAATCCTAGAAAAACTTGTTGCCACTCAAACTATAGAATTTCTTATCAAGCATGACCTTCTAACAACTGCCCAGCATAGTTTTCAAAAAGGTCATAGCACCTCTACTGCCCTGCTTAAATTTACCACAGATACTCTCACGGCTATGGACAGGGGTCTCCTAACAATGACTGTCTTCATTGATATGACGAAGGCTTTTGACCTGGTGAACCACTCCCTTCTCCTCATCACCCTGCAATCTATGGACTTTGTGCCAAACGTAGTCAGCTGGTTCAACAGCTACCTATCAAACAGAGTCCAAGTTGTTAAGTTCAAATCATCCTATTCGGAGAAGGCTACAGTTAATGTTGGAGTACCCCAAGGCTCTATCCTGGGACCACTTGTATTTTCTATTTTCATTAATGACACTACCTCCAAACTCTCCGCCTCCTCTGTATTCCATGCAGATGACACTGTCCTCTATACCAGTGTGAAAAATGTATCTGACATCAATCTACTGCTTTCTGCTGATTTCCAATGGATCCAAGCCTGGCTCTCGGATCATCACCTTGTACTAAAAGAGACCAAAACTCAGACCATGCTATTTGGAACCCCCTTGAAACTCAAATCACACTCAAACAATTTTAGGGTCTCTTGCTTGGATGGCTCATTTATTGGCTCAGTTACCTCATTTAAATACCTGGGAGTCACTTTGGATTAATCCTTAAGCTTTGAACATCACATTTTGAATACATGTAAGTCTGTGAACTCCAAGCTAGGTGTAGCCTATCGCACTAGTTATGCTTTAATCCCCTCAGTGAGACTAGCTATTGCCCGGGGCATACTCCTACCTACACTAACCTATGGGGTATCCTCTTATGCCACCATACCTAAAATGAATCTCCATAGGTGGGACGTTGCCTATAATAATATATGTCAGTATGCTACCTTGTCCCACAGTCAGAAACACCACTGCACCCTTTACTCTGATCTAAACTGGCTATCTCCAAATGCCACCAGGCTCTACTCCTTTGGCTCTACCATAGACAGTATTATGAGGTCTCAAACCCCTAAATCACTGGTGGAATTGCTCACTCCGCAGCCCTCAAGCTATGTACTATGCTCAGCTGATAAATCCATTTTGTGTGTGCCAAAATACACAACCATCAAAGGTTCCAGTGCTTTTGCCCATCATGCTCCTGGACTGTGGAACTCCCTCCACCTAGATGTCTGTCAAACTCCCACTCATGGCACCTTTAAAAAAGCACTCCATCTCTACCTCATCTCAGCTGACCAATGCTCCTGTTTTAAACCTCCTTAGCTCTCTAGCCTCCTCTCTGGCTTCAGCTCTCGATCCTGTCTCTGCTAAACTCTATTTCTCAGTTGTTCTTTTCTCCTATGCCTCTCCCCAGGTGCACCCCCTACTCTGTTTAGCCTGCATCTCCTATACTAACCCAGCTCCTAACCTTATTTATCTCAGCTTGCCTACCCCCTGCATTTCACTCCCCCCTGCACTTATCTGGCTCTGTTATCTTATTCCTATTAACTATACACACTTGCCTACCTACCCCTGTGTAGTCTATCTAACCTGCCCTCCAACCACTTTTTTCTTGCCTTAGCTGATATATCTCTGAAGCTTGTCCTTCCACAAACTTAATTAACCCTGTTTTTCCCATCCCCTGTGTCAAACCCCCTTTGCACTTATCAATAATTATTTCTAGTATCTTACTTGTTTGTCTTATAATTTTGTCTTCCTGTAGGGTCATATCTGCTGTTTGGCCATTTTCTTATTTTGTGTTGTACCCATGTATCTTTTATCTACTCCCTGTACTCTGTAATAACACTGTTTTTGCCCTACTGCCTAAATTGTATCATCCAGTTGCCAAAATTGTTTTACCACCTTGTATCCTACCCACTAAAAACCTGTTTATTATTTGTATTGTATAAACTTGATGTGGACCACCATTGTATGTACCTTGCTGTAACTTCCTATTGTTGTATCTCTGTACTGTTGTATCCTGTAACCTCCCGGGTCATGCCTGAAAATAGTCATCTCTATGGCTAATGCACCTACCCGGTAAACAAAAATGAAATAAATAAATAAATAGAGGTTTACGTGCAACCAGGATAGATTACTGGTTCATTTCTGACAAACTCGATGGTCCAACCCATCACAAAACAGGAAATTCTAGGAGTGTTAACCTCTATGTGAGAAGGCTCGGCTCCAGGACCTGATGGCCTGCTTTATGATGTATATAAACACATTGCGGGAGTTTTATTTGGAGAGTTGGTAACACTCTTTAACACTATATCAGCAGAAATGTATTTACCCACCAGTATGTGAGAGGGTCTGGTAGTGTTGTTATTTAAATCAGGAGATAAATCCCTATTAGAAAATTGGAGACTCATAACCCTACTTAATGTGGATTTTAAGATCTTAATGATAATATTGGCTAACAGGCTAGCCCTTGTGGCAGGAGATCTTATACACCCTACCCAAACATGTAGTATCCTGGGGAGATCAATTTATGACAATTTAATTTTAATATGAGAAATTTAGGAAAGGGAACAGGAGGGGGAACTGTCCGGCTTCCTCCTGGCCCTAGACCAAAGCAAGGCTTTCGACAGGGTACTTCATGAGTATCTATGGTCCTATCTGACACAGTATGGTATACCTCCCAAATTTATCAGTTGGTTGCAAACTGGGTGCAAGAACGCTATCATCAAACTCTACTGTAATAGGTGGACTGAGAGGGAAAATAAAGTGGAGAGAGGCATGGGTCAGGGCTGCCCCCTTAGCCCATTACTGTACATATTTTCACTTGACCCACTGGTGCACAGAATCAACTAGGTGACAGATATTACTGGTATGTCCTTTTCTAGCATTGACCCAGAAATCAGAATTGTCACTTATGCAGATGACCTGTGTCTCCTTTCAGCAGACAGAGATTCTTGTTGCTGGCTGGACAGATTCTCTCTCAGTTTTCACAGTGCACAGACTCAAGAATCAACCTTCAAAAAAGCAAATGCATGGTCATAGGGGAGGGTAATCCCCTGGAAAATCAAATAATTGGCATTCCAGTTACTGTTGGCCCCTGTAGTATTTTGGGAGTGGCATTCAGCAATGGAGATATGGCCCTAATGAATTGGCAAGACAAACTTCAACAAGCACAAGCCAAAGTCAGTCTTTGGAATAAATGGAAAATGGCTAAAACAAAGAGGGTATATATGGTGAAGACCTTTTTAATTTCTATATTTTTGCACATTAGCACAATTTACTCTCTTCTATAACAGCTAGAAACAAGGATGTATAGCTGTTTTTTCTCTTGCATATGGAGGAGTCACTTGAATCCAGTTAAGAGGGGGATTCTATTTTTGGATAAAGCACACAGGGGCCTCAACATGATAAACCCTATTACCTTTTTTATTTACCATGTATACCAACATTAATTTAAGACCTGTGTTATTACACAAAGATAAACTATGGATACCTTGGGTGAAAGATGGTCTTAACCCCTTACTACAAGTATGGCCATTGCATGGGGAGATCCCTAAACACCGGTCACTTCAAGTCCTCCTAGACTACCTTACTCCTTGTTTTTGGAAGATCAAGGCATGGCTTTTAACAAAAGATCATTTTTTATCACTCTCACGGAAACCGTTGTATAAGCACATTATGGGTAAATCCGTTGTAGAGCTTACCCCCTTTGCCAATAGACCTAGACGTGACACAGACATTATTGGGAAAATGCTTACTTGTCCCTGCATACCTCCACAGATGTGGGATGTGACATGGTTGTCGGTTCTTGGGAAATTAAATGTTAAGGGAAACCTTAAGCATGAAGGTGTTGAAGAGAGATACTGCCCCAGACAGTCTTGTGTGATCACTATTGAAACTCTGGATTATCTATTTTTTGGCTGCGCCTTCATACAAACGTTTTGGGATTTGGTACATTCATACTGGGATAGTTCACCTTTTCAGAATCTCACACGTGATATTTTGTTTTGGGGTATTCTCCCACAGACATGGGCATCTCATACCACCCAGACAATATGGGTCATGTTGGCATGTTTGAAGTACCATATTTGGAATGTGAGGTGCCGGTTGTCTATCCAGCAGCTGGAAATTACAGAAGTACGACTGTTGCATATAGTAGAATCTGCTATTATAAAAGTGAAGTCTCATGAAAAATCTCTCTTTCCTATCTTGGTCTTTCAGGACCAGTGGGAGAGTATCCGATGGATCCTGTGAGCTATGGAGGCATCCAGCAGTTTGGAGATCCAGTGTTGCCTTGTCTATCCAGGAGGTGTAAGTGACCTGAGATACCCCCCATTGCTATAAAGAATACAGGCAGACTAGTATTGGACATGGCACACATTCATGCAGATTTGCATAAGTTGTACAGATGCATACATACTTTCTTGCATCAGGATTTATGGTTTAAATTGCCGTCTACAACATATTTCAAATTTTCCCAGATGGGGACATATGCATTACTACTTATTTCCTTTATAGTGTTATCTCAGTTTTTATGTTATGTATTTTGCTTTTCCTAACAGTGGAGGGAAATTTGTTTTAGTATCAGGGTTTTTTGCTATCTGTTACCACTTCAAAAATGTTTAATAACTCCCTGAAAGGAATGTACGAATTAATACTTATTGTGCTTTAAGGTTTGCTTTCTGTTAATTTTGCAAAGTATTATGGTTTTATCGAAGTTTAGAAAAAATAATTCCTTATTCTTTTAGTGGGGAGGGGGGGAGCTGTTTTCACATTTCCAGTCTATTTTTGAGGTTTTCAACAGGCAATTTTATTTTTGATGTATGATGAAATATTTTTTTATGTTTCTTCCTCCTTTTAGTTTTATGATTTTGCATGCAGTAGCAATACTTTGTATGTATTCTCTTTTAAACTATAACATAAAATTCCCCTACTCTTTTGATGGGGAGGATTGTTTTTTAATAAATACTACTAGGTTTTGAGACTATAAAACTAAAATTTCGCATTAGAATGTATGATGAAATACTTATTTATGTTTATCTTTATTATGCTATATAATTTTGTGTGAAGCAACACTATTATGTTTATATTTTACTTTCAAGCCTTAAAAATTCCCCTACTCTTTTAGTAGGGAGGAGGGTGGGACTATATTTTTTAGTTTATATTTTTTTTGTTGTGTTTTTGCTTGTAGGGTTATCGCAATATTCCAATAAATGTATGACAGTAATACGTATTTACTTTTATGTATATATTTTGTTTTCTTGTATTATTATCTGTGTGCATTAACACTATTTGTAAATATTTGATTTTGAAGTTGTAATAAAAAAAATTCCCCTACTCATTTCGAGAAGTGCCATGGGATCTTTAACATCCACCTGAATTACCACCAGAACAGGCAGATGGGACCTCTGTTTAACATCTCATCTGAAAGACGGCACCTCAGGAGCACAGCACCCCTCTCATGCAGCACTACAGTGACGATACTGGGATAGTAACCCAAGTGCCAGTGTGGGGATAGAACCCACAACCATCTGATTTTCTGGCCTCAGAGGTGAATGTGCTACCTGCTGAGCCACTGACACTGGGTTTATCTTATGTAGCTTCTATGTAGGATATTAAATTTAATTTGTCTCATTTTTGTTGATATAATATCCTTATGTGGTGCTAGCAGGATATTTTGCCATACTGTATCAGGCAATTTTTCTTTCATATTTAATATGTATCAGTAATATATCAGTGGGACTTGAAGGGAAACTGTGTCTTTTTGTGGATGATGCAAAGTTATATAATAAGGTTGACATAGCAGGAGGGGCTGAGGCCATGAGGAGAGATCTGTGCACCCTAGAAAAGTGGTCGGACATTTGACAGTTGAAGTTCAATGCTAAGAAGTGTGCAGTGATGCTTGTGGGGTGTAAAAATCCACTCACTGAGTACTCACTGAGGGGAGAACTGATAAGGCAAACAGAACAGGAATGGGACCTGAGGATTATAATCTCAAACAACCTTAAGGTAGGAGACCAATCTAGTAAAGCTAATAGAATGATGGCGTGCATAGGAAGGGATATAACAAGCAGGCAGAGGGAGGTGTTGATGCCTTTATATAAGACCATGGTCAGACCACACCTGGAGTATGGGGCACAATTCTGGAGGCCTCATTTAAGAAAGGATATAGATGGGTTGGAGAGGGTTCGGAGAAGGGCAACAACGATGGTGCAAGGTATGCAAGAGAAGCCATATGAGACTAGATGGAGAGAACCTGGAGACCTGGGTTTGAATTCCACAGCCCCCACCTGCATACTGTGTGACCCTGAGTAAGTCACTTAACTTCCTTGTGCTCCCAGTTCACAACTGTAAACAAGCTTTCAGCTTAGTGTGTCTCTCCTGGTTAAAAAAAAAATTAAATCTATACCCGCTGGAGGTTAGAAGTGATAGAGATGACATGATAGAGACTTTTAAGTATACTGTATGAAGGGAATAAATAAAGTGAATGAGGGTAGATTACTCAAAAGGAAAGTATGAGTTAAAACAAGAGGTCATAATTTAAGATTGGAAGGGGGAAGATTTAAGAGCAATATAAGGAGATGTTATTTCACTGAGAGGGTGGTGGAACCCTGGAATAGATTATCTAATGAGGTGGTGTGTGCTGAAACAGTGAAGGAATTCAAGAAGGCATGGGACAGACACAAGGGGCTTGTGGGCAGAAGAAAATACCCCAGGAAAGTGGAGACAAGTAGGGGCGGGTGGGAAATGGGCAGAACAAGATGGACAAGGATGGTCCTTTTCTGCTGACACATTACTATGATACTATAATATTACCTTCCCATTTTGCCAATAAATTGTTAAGATTCGTGTTGTCACTTGCCATAAGTGACCAATATACTCTTAAAATTAATTTTTCTGTGCTGATCGGTAGCATTAGGTTGTGTATGAGTGAGTAGGAAAGTGATATTAGTGATACAGTTTTCTTACTAACAAAGTCCCTTAGTTGAAAGTGTTTAAATAAATGATAGCTTGGTAAATCATACTACTCCTGAAGTTGGGAGAAAGATTTGAAGTCCTGATTCATAAAACACTGCTGTAGGTTAGTCAATCCCTGTGAGTACCATTTTTTTATATTCTGGAGTCCATAGAGTTGGTTTGAATTTATAGTTTTGTATCAACGGTGTATCTGTGCCCAACATTTGTGTCCAATTTATCCTCTGATATCATTTATGCCAAATCGTACATGTTGTAACAGTAGGGGTCAGTAATTCCTTATATTTCTCTTTTGGTAGTCCAGTATATAAAGTTCCACTAATGACTGATAAGGTATTTTGTCTTTTTCCAATATACAATTGGCTGTGTCAGGATTTCTAAATCAGTCCTGTGCAAGATTTAACTGCCCTGCATAATAATAAAGCTGGAGATTCGGGAGTCCCTGGCCTCCTTCACTTTTTGGTAGCATCAGTTTTTTAAAGATATTCTAGGCCTTTTATTTTTCCAGATGAATTTAGTCAACTCCTTGTTAAGGTTTTTGAAAAAATTATCTGAGACCAGCACTGGTAAGGACGGAAATAAAAATAATAGTTTCGGAAGTATGGCCATTCTAATGACATTAATTCTTCCCATAAGTGTCCAGGGTAGTGAGACCCATTTTTCAAGATTTTTACATATTTCAGGAAGTAGTGACATATAGTTCAACTTATAGAAATCTTGTAATGGTTTTGACAATTTAACTCCTAAGTATTTAATAATTCGAGATTCAGCATGGGCCGGGGTATTTAATCTAGAAATCAGTGTATGGGATATTCCAAGACGTAATAACTCCATTTTGATCCAGTTCACCTTATACCCTGAGGTGAATTCAAACTGGTTCCCTACTGACAATATATGGCAAAAAGATGATTCTTTAATAGATAATAAGAAGTCATCTGCATATAGATTGATGTTATATTCCTGCTTGTTCACTCTTATACTGGATTCTTACACTGGACAATAGAGTAGCAGAAGGCTTGAAGCCCATATAACTACCCCCCACACAAGTGGGTCATCAGCCCTGGCCACTTGAACTCTCTTTATCATTACATCTGATCTAATGGCTGTAGCCAAGGGTACTATTGTCACAGCAAACAGAAGTGGGGACAGGGTGCATCCCTGTCATGTACCCCGTGCCAATAAGATTTTGTCTGCATATGTTCCGATTTGTTCTGACTTGCACTTTTGGTTTTAAATATAGTATTTTATCCCATGTAATGAATTTAGGTCCAAAACCCACTTTTTCTAAGACTACAAAGATAAAGTCCCATTCTATTCTGTCGAATGCCTTTTCGGCATCCAGCGTTAATAATATATTATCTGAGTGCTTTGCATAATGCATAATATTAATAGCTCTGCATATACTTGATGCCAGCTGTCTTCCTTTAATAAATCCTGTCTGGTCTGGGTGTATTATATAGTGTATGACCATTTCTATTCTATTGGCCAGAACCTTTGCAAACATGTTTAAGTCTGAGTTTAATAATGATATGGGTCTATATGAAGAGCATTGTTCTGGATCTTTATCTTTTTTCACAAATACGCAACTAGTTGCATCATAAAATAAGTCTGGTAAAGTGCCCATCTTAATGACATTAGTGAAGAGATGTAGCAGTCTAGGTGCTAATATTTGTTTACAGTTAATATAAACATCTACTGGTATTCCAACCAGACCTGGGGCTCTCCCCTTTGTTAGAGAATTGATTGCATTTTCAATTCCTATCAGCATAAAAGGTGTGTCTAGGGATTGACACTGTGCTTTTGTTAAGTTAGGTAGGACCACGGTATTCATAAATTGAGTTATTCCTGTCGGAGCTTTATATCTATCTGATGCATATAGTTGGGAATAATAATTGTAATATGCCTGATTTATTTCTTGGGGGCTAGTGACTCTGGTTCCCTTTTGATTATATACTGAACTTATTATTAGATCCATTTGTTCTCGTTTGATTTGATATGCCATTAATTTATCTGGCTTGTCACTTGAATTGTAATAAAAGGATCTGGACTTTAATAGTTGGCAGTTCTGCATTTTTAGTCAATAAATCATTATATTCTAATTGTACCTGGGTTAATGAATTGAGTAATGTATTTGAGAGTTGAATTTCATACTGTTGATTAAGAGCTGCTTGCTTTCTTTCCATGGTATCGATTTGTATTGTCCTTCCTTTATATTTTCTTGACATGTAAGAAATTGAGATACCTCTGAGGTAATCTTTAAATGAATCCCATATTACTGCGTCCTGTATTTCTGGGTAATCATTAAACTGAAACAAGTTGGGAATTTCCTGTTTCAGTATGTTAATGACATTTTCCTCCTGTATAATTGTGGGATCCATATGCCACACTCCTGGGTTTTTCTTAGAATTTAATCTAAACTGCATATGAACCAGGCCATGGTCTGAGATTAATATCTCTTGGTATTGAACCTTGACTACATTGTATAGTTCAGCGAAGAATACCAGAGAGAAATCTATACATGAATATAAGTAGTTGGCCTATGAAAAAAATGAGTATTTAATGTCTATAGGGTTGTGATTTCTCCATGGATCTTCTACTTTCAGATCCTTCATAAAATTTGTTAATGTCAATTCTGCCAAGGTAGTTTTATTATGAGAACTTTTAAACCTATCTAAAATGTTTAAAATTAAATTAAAGTCACCTCTTATCCAATATGGTGCACCAAAGTTTACAAAATTAAGGAAAAAGTCAGTAAAGAACTGTGGATCATTTTCACTGGGTCTGTTTGTGTTAGCTACTATAAAGTTCTGACCCAGAGTAATTATTTCTTGTATAACATATCTTTCACGATTGTCCGATAGTACCTGTTCCTGTTTAATATTACAATTTTCTCCTGATGAATATGGTGACCCCTCTGTATGCAGAAGTGTGTAGAGGTTGTTCCTGGTCCCCACTTTTTCTGAAAAAAGTTTACTTCTTTATGTGAAAAATGAGTCTCCTGCATTAATACAATGTGAACATTGTTTCTATTTAAATAATTAATAATCTTATTGCATTTTATTGGATCTTTTAAATCTTTAACATTCCATGATAATAGAGTCAATGTGTCATAGACATTCATTTATGTAACTTATAAATAACATTGAAAATAAGATAGAAGAAAAACAAAGCAGACTCTTATGTTGATTTCCTATTCTAGTAGCTTGTTCGTACCCTTTTACCTTGTTGGAGTATAATAGCCTATGTTTAAATTGTTTTCTTTCCTCCCCTTCAAAACACTTACTTCTGCCTACACACACACACACATGCACACACGCACACACACACACACACACACACACACACATAGACCCTTTAAGTATGAAATGAAATAAATTACCTTTCCTTCCTAAGGTTCACTGGTCTGTTCTTCCTTCCTCTCTGTTCTCCAAGGGCTATGCCATTATCACAGAGCACGGTCAGCTAAGGAGGCAGGTTGCACTAAATTGTTGTCTGTGTTGGCCATGCTTACCATCTGTGAAATGATCACATGCAGTACAAAGGCCTAGTGTGCACACAAACTTGTAACTAAATTTCTCTACAAAAAAGCTCCCTTTAATGCAAGTATCCTGGTACTATCTGACTGTACACAGTGTCAATAGTGAGCTCAGCAGTACAGTTTAAAAGCAACAGTCCACTGCAAGCAGACCGGCCAGCACCAAAGTAGCAGGAAACAACCAGTGAAATTCATCATGAGGACTATGTAGTGAAGTAGTGTATCAACTTTTAATGCCAGAAAATGTACAGATCATACGCAGTGCATAGATATAGTACAGTTGTTTTTTTTTTTTTTTTCAGAGAGCTTTTTGCTCCCCCATTACTCCTTATGCCTTACTGGCAATGGGGGACCCATGGTATTTCTGATTTTTCTCCCCGTTGCCCAGGACCTCAGATTGCAGTCATGTATGTGCATGGAGGTGCATATGCGCTCCGTGGCTCCAGCAACAGACCCTTCCTCCCTCCCATCCTAATGCCAGATTCCCCCCCCTTGGCTTGGCACTGCCACCTAGCCTCCACCGGGTAGCAGTCAAGAGCCAGGGAAGCCCCACATCCCTCCTCGGAGAGGAGAGCTGCCTTAAGGCTGCTCGATCTGACTCAATGCACTCCCCTCCCTTGGCCAACCTCTGGCATCATGAGCTCACTCCTGAACTCAGGCTGCCAGAGTGGTGCAAGGTCTGGCATCTAGGGCCTCATGCCTCAGCACCACCGGGACAGCTATAGTGCAGTTTTTAATGGCAAAACTGTACAGGCCCCTGAAGGCAAATAATTTCCATAGCTATTTGACTTAGAAACTAAAACTCCCAGTTTTACCAGATGGTTGTCTATGTGGTGGCATCCTGAGTAATCCTCTGTAGTCTGTTATTGTCCAGTTGTAAGCCCCTCCTCCCGGGGTGGGCTTACTACCTTTTGTCCCCCCCCTCCTTATTTCCCTTAAGTTAGCTTTGGGGGGAGGGATTCCCTGTTCTCCCCAATAGGTGGTGAAGTTTCACTTTGTATTTAAGCCCAGGGTTTTGGAGGGCTGGTGGGAGTTGGAGGATTGGCAGGCTGATAGGGCCAGTGTGGCTGGGGGGGGGGGGCTAAATCTCCCCAGCCCAGAAGGTGTCAGCAGGCAGTGTCAGTGTGATGGGTGGGAGGTTTCCAAGGGAAGGTGGCAGGAGTTGGTGACTGCTTGGGGCCAGGGACACTGCGGCTGGGTGCTGGAAGGAGCAAAGGAGGTGGAGAGACAGCAGAACAATCTAGAGGCTAGGGGTCCTGGTTCACCCAAAGGAATTGAGAGGAATCAAGGCAGTGGGGTTGCTGTGGTGGTGGCAGGACCACAGCAGGGTTTCCCAGAGGTGGCAGGTTCGGGGAACTTTTCCCATGTGGCACGCTGCTGAAGGTAAGGGAGAGTTGGGCCATATCCTTGGATTC
Source organism: Neoceratodus forsteri (assembly GCA_016271365.2). Classification (NCBI taxonomy): domain Eukaryota; kingdom Metazoa; phylum Chordata; order Ceratodontiformes; family Ceratodontidae; genus Neoceratodus; species Neoceratodus forsteri. The sequence goes on along the minus strand of CM057453.1, from coordinate 873,658,758 downwards.
ACCCATGCCCCTGTCTACAAGGTTCGGTGGCAGGGAGGAGTAAGGAGCTCACCTTAAGGAAAAGGAACTAGGTCAATCAGTATGGAGGAGAGGCTTTGAGCTAAGTTTCAGCTCACTTGGGAAAGGTGGAGTCAATTTGGTTTATGATCTAGGCCAGAAAATCAAATAGCTGTAGGCGGTGCAAGGGCCCTTTGCCTGTTCAATTTTCACAATCTCTTATTCCCATGAAGCTGCTCCTTTAACTTATTTAAATCTATTAATCATTCCTGAATAAGAAATTAAATGTTTCTGTTTTCGCTTTTATATGGTGGTGCTAAGTTTCTAATGAATTAATTTGCATTTTTCCTCCTGAGAAGGTTTTCCATCCCCCCCCCCCCCCATGAGTGTTTCAAACCAGCAGAAGCCTGAGATGGATTCCACATTGGTAAAAGGAGGCCTTTACTTGAAATGTTTCACCAGCCAGGTAAGGCCTGTTTTTGTTTAATTTCTATTAAGCTGGGCCAAGATGTTCTTAGGTTCTGTGCCCCCTCCCATCGCTATATCATCAGGACCTCAAGACAGAAATGGAGGGAGAGAGGGGTTACAGAGTGTGAGGGCTTGTCCAGGATTTCTTCTGTGATTTGTGAACTTCAGTCCCACTGGCTTCTGGGGAAAAGGAGCTGGAAGGGGTCTAACTGGTGTGGTTGGCCTGGCTAGGGAAGGCACAGTTGTGTGGACCACCATGGTGGTATGGTGCATTTTTCCCATGTGCCACTGTCTGGGTACCTGACGAATATAAGGAGAGATCAAGTAGGGAGCAGCTGCACTCAGGATTGGCTCATTCTGTGCACCACCTGGAAAGAACGAGCAGGAGGTGCCATTTTCTGTGCTTGTGGTGGAGGAGAAGACACATTGTTAGAACCTGCTAAAAGGCAAGATGGCTGAGAAGTTTCCATCAGAGGAACTGCATACCACTGTCCCTGCATTACTGCTAGCATGACTTTACAATTCAGCTAGGAGAGGAGTAGCTGAGGGAAAATCTGTTCAGTGTGGATACCGAGGGGAAGAAGTGGTGAAGCTGCCTTTGTGCTTGATTTGCTCCAATGGGTCGGCAGTGGGCATTTGAGAAGGTACTCCTTTTGGCTACCCTTGGCCTTACCATGTGGGAACATCAGTGGGTACTGCGTAGTTGTTCTCACAAGGAAGCCTGGATTTGGGGGTGGAGGCCAAGTCACTGGTCTCTGCCATGGTGCCAAAGTCTGAGGTTCTGGAGGTGGATGCAGTAGTGGAAGCCATGGAGGAACCTGGCGGTGAAGGTGAGGTGGGACATAGACGTCTTCCCAGTCCCAAGCCACCTGCCATCATCGACTATCTCCATGGCAGAGGTAGAGGCAGAGCACTAGGGTCAGCAGCTGGTGCCCCCCCCAGGCCCAGGAGGTCAGCACTGTGTTCCCTGCCTGGCGACGACAGCTCCTCTGGTGCCTCAAAGGGGGAGGCCTCACATTCAAGTATGCCTGCACAAGCCACAGAAGAGGAGGTGGGAGATGAGGTTGTTTGGGAGGTGCCTGTCCCATTGCCTCAGGACAACACCTCCAGTGTTTTCAATTTGCAAACCCTGAGATATACAGAGCCATTCCTCAGCCTTATCAGCGGCCTGCAGTGAAGCTACCTGATACCACCCCACATATCCTGGTGCAGATCAAGGCCCTGCATGAAAAAATGGACAGCCTGCTGAGTAATGATCCTGTAAATGTCCCATACCATATCCAGGTGTGGCTGGAGCCAAGAGCCACCTGACACACCAGTGTGAGGGACCTGCCCAAATAGTCACAGGCTGAGAGGTGGGTGCGGACAAGAATTCATGTAGAATACCGCAATGCGGAGTACACCTACATGTCACAGAGACTTTGGGACATCATCGAGGAGAAAAGGCAGATTGGGTGTTCAGGACCATGGTCCAGAAGTTACAGCAGTGAACGGGGGCACCCAGATCAGTCACCCAGGCCATCATCCAGAAGGTGAGGGCTTTGTGCTTCTCTACACCTTGGGCTGGACTTACGCTTTTTAAGCACTTTGCCTTGGTGCAGGACATAGTGGGCTGTCGCATGAAATATTATATCATCTCAATGGATTCTTTCAGAAAGGAGACAATTAAGCCAGATCCAGACTATTACTATCCCTGCAGCGGAGGGCCTGCCATCTAAGGCGAATATTGCTTAGGATTTTGTGATTCACCAGGACTGTCTTTGTTGAAATCAAGATGTTTTGGTGACTTTTAAAGTTGTTTTAAGTACTGTGCCCAACGGAGGTCATCCTGGGACTATCCTCAGTTGGAAAAGAAACATCTGCTTGGACTGACCCACTGAGACTGTTGTGTTCAATGTGTTTTGGGAAAAAAAAAGAAGAGAGAGTTAAATCATTCTATGCAGTTGCTCCCTTATGGAGCAATCATTAATAAAAACAATTCAAAAGTGCAGCTTTTACCTCTTTATGAATGTGGCATGAGTGGTAGTATTGGGTGAATGGGAGAGAGTATGGTGTGTGAGTGGTGTTTCTATTTAGGTGGTAATGCATACTTAAAAGTTAGATGTTAGAAAAAGTTAAATGTGCTTTGACAGCCTGGGCCTAGCAAGTGTACTGCTTAAAGTTTAATTACAGTGTGTTGATGTTATTTAAATAATTTTATATGAACTCACCCCACGGGGTGGGATAGGTAGGTGGCTAAAAGAGTCGGTACTGGGTGTGCCCGAGGAGGCCCTGGGTCAAGTGGAGAGTGTGCATACTCACTCTGACTGGGGTGTCCCCTTGGAAGATCCCTTTTCATGCCCCATTTCCAGGAGGAAATGATTTTAAGGGGGAGAGAGTGTAGGCCCCCCCTCCCGCTGTGGACTTACTACCTTTTGTTCCCTCTCCTTATTTCCCTTAAGTTAGTTTTTTTTGGGGGGGCAACTCCTTGTTCTGCTGTTCTGCCCAGTAGGTGGCAGAGTTTTGCCTGGTATTTAAGCCCAGGGTTTTTGACAGCTGGTGGGAGTTGGATGTTCGGCAGGCTGATAGGGCCAGTGTGGCTGGGGGGGGGCTAAATCTCCCCAGCCCAGACGGTATCAGCAGGCAGCGTTGGTGCGATGGGTGGGAGGTTTTCAAGGGAAGGTGGTAGGAATTGGTGACCATTTGGTGCCAGGGACACTGCGGCTGGGTGTTGGAAGGAGCAAGGAGGTGGAGAGACAGCAGAACCATCTAGAGGCTGGGGATCCTGGTTCACCCAAGGAATGGAGTGGAATCAAGGCAGTGGGGCTGCTGTGGTGGTGATAGGACCACTGCAGGGTTTCCCAGAGGTGGCAGGTTCAGGGAGCTTTTCCCATGTGGCACGCTGCTGAAGGTAAGGGAGATGTGGGCCACATCCTGGTATTCACCTTTAGGGCCTGCTGTACCTGTAACTGGGGCAGGACCTGTTAGACCCACTTAAGGGATGCAGTTCTGGAAACAGTAATTTGGAAGGAGGTTACCATCATCATGCTCTGTGGCGGGCTTTTCCTTTGGCTCGGAAAGCAAGGAGGGATTGGGCACCTGTTTTGGCTCTTGTTGAGAAGAAAGGAAGGTTTTGGGAGCAGCCACTGGAGGTATTAAGGCTACATCATGCCGTGGTCTACAAGGTTCGATGGCATGGAGAAGTAAGGCACTCCCCATAAAGAAAAGGAACTAGGTCAATCGGTATGGAAGAGAGGGTTTGAGCTAAGTTTCAGCTCACTTGGGAAAGGTGGAGTCAGTCTGGTCTATGATCTAGGCCAGAAAATTAAATAGCTGTTGTTTGATTTTCACAATCTCTCAGACCCATGGAGCTGCTCCTTTAATTTACTTAAATCTATTAATCATTCCTGAATAAGAAATTAAATGTTTCTGTTTTTGCTTTTATATGGTGGTGCTGAGTTTTTAATGAATTAATTCACATATTTCCTCCTGAGAAGGTTTTCGCCCCAGAAGTGTTTTAAGCCAGCAGAAGCCATGGTGCCTGAGATAGATTCCACCCTGTTAAGAGGAGGTCTTTACTTGAAATGTTTCCCCAGCCAGGTAAGGCCTGTTTTTGTTTAATTTCTGTGAAGCTGGGCCAGAAGGTTCTTAAGTTCTGTGCCCCTTCCCCTCGCTAAACTATAGAGACCCCTAGACAGAAATGGAGGGAGAGAGGGGTTACACAGTAATTGTAACAGTGGAGATCCAAGTGACACATTTTTTGAGTCAGTGCAAGATCATAAAAGTGCAAAGCATAAAAAAGAGCAGGAAAAGCAGCAAATAACTATAGTTTAAATATATTGCACTAGCATGGGTGAACCTGAACAGATGTTCAGTACCGTGACCTTGCACTTCCTCTCACTGTTTTGCATGTTTTGCACATTTGTGGATTCCTGCTGGACACTAAAAGAATACAGAGGATTACTCAGGATGTCATCACATTGACTGTCACCGGATAAAACTGTTTTTGTTTGTTTAAGTTAAATTGCTATGGAAAGTATGTATTTTTTGAAATGCCTGTACGATGCTGCTATAAAAACAGCAATACACCTATGCACTATGTATTTTTATTTAGTTTTTTATTTAGTTTTTGTTGACCGGGTAAGTGCACTAGACAAATCCTGCTTATTTTCAGGCATGACCCGGGGAGGGGGATACAGATGAATGCCAACTGACCTTGAACCAGATTAAGCTGTTGGTGGTATTTTCAGTGAATGAGGGAAATTTTGGCCAGGACACCGGGGAAATTCCCCTACTCTTTTTGGTAAGTGCCATGGGATCTTCAACATCCACCTGAACTACCACCAATCCAGGCAGATAGGACATCGGTTTAACGTCTCATCCGAAAGACGGCACCTCAGAAGCGCAGCACCCCTCTCATGCTGCACTACAGTGTCAGTACTGGGATATTAACCCAAGTGCCAGATGTGGGAACTGAACCCGCAGCCCTCTGATCTCCCAGCCTCAGAGGTGAGTGTGCTACCTACTGAGCCACTGAGCTCATTTGTACATTGACAGGCAGTAAACACAGATACTCTGCTTCACTGTGCAGTCCTCATGAGGAATTTCTTTGGTTGCTTCCTGCTATTCACTCTCGTGCTGGTCTGTCTGCCTTACTGTGGACTGTTGCTAGTAAATAAACTTGGTCTTGTTTCACGGCAACAGGAAGCTTTTGTTCCATTTAACAAAGCTTAATGTTGGTGAGCAAGGATTCAGTAGTGATAAGGGATGCTCTGACAATCTGAAAGTAAATGGGAAACTGTTTGTTAAATTTAAAGCCAGTCTTCATGCAGTGAAGAGAGTTCTCTATAATCTACAGTATTACAGCTGCTAAGTGTCCCAAGGTGCCCCTACATCCTATGGGAACAAACAGTGTCAAGACCCACTGTAGCCATGGTATAAGTTTCCAAGAGCAGCATCTGTGGGTCTGCCCTAGGAAAGGAGCCACCTTGGATGGAGGCACAGGGCACCAAACAAACCAGTAAATTTTATTACCTTAAACCCAGGGTCTGGCCAGCTCAGTGGTGCAAAGGGCTAAAGCACTTGAGTGGGGGTCACTGGGGTTTAAAAGAACTGAGCATCCCAGGGACAGCTCTCCTATCTTAGGGAGGGTGCACAAGCCATCTTGGCCTTTGACTGCCTCTGTGTGAAAGCCCAGTGGTAGTGTAGGCACAAGCTACTCCAAGGGAGGAGCTACAGAGATGCAGAGTGAGCACACCTCCATGCACATGTACTGGCAGCACAGTGTGGGGATGGGACAAGAAAAGAGGAAAACACAGGGGGACCTGGGCTTAATGAAGCCCTGCACATACTCTAGTAGTCCGCCCTGCCGCTCCATTCCAAAAAGCAAGGAACTGGATATGTCTGTCAGGGGGGAGGATGGCCCTCTCCCTCCTGCCCCACCAGGGAGGAAATCCATTGGGGTACTTGCTTCCTGAGAAGAAGGAGGTAAGGGACAACCATGGGAAATGGGGATGGGACTGATAGCCACCAGGGTCTGCTGCGGAGGATAAAAATTTTGTGGGGGATAAAAACAGAGCCTTTTCTCATAGGCCAGGTTAGCTAAACCTCATATATGGCCTTCCCAAAATACATAAGGATCTGAGTAGGCCACCCACTAGGTCCCTAGAAGCCAGCATCAGTTCTCTTACTGAGTCACTTGCACAATTTGTGAATGACCATATTAAAAGGATTGCTCAGAGGGCTAGGTCCTACATGAAGGATAAACTATTGATGTTTTAAGAATCATGGGGGATGTTAGTATACAAGCAGACTGACTTCTTGTTACCATAGATGTTCAGTCTTTGTATAGTAATATCCCCCATGATGATAGATTGGGGGCTCATAGGGAGCTTATGTATGACAGTACTGCTTACTCTTCTGAGTTTGTGGAACTAAAAAGGTGCTCACCTGCAACTGTTTTTTGTTTAAAGACAAAACATATTTATAGATTAAGGGTACAGTGATGGGTCAGCACTTGCCCCAAATTATGCTAGCATTTATCTAGCACATTGGGAGAATAGATTCATTTATGATAGTTCTGTTAATCCGTTTTATTATTTGATAGATTTTTACAAATGATACATTGATATCTGATATTTACAGAACAACTCTGATTATCTGGAACTCCTTATCTAACAGACAGGACAGAATGAAACGGAAGTACGGTATGCCAGAGGTCAGTGAGTGAAATCAGGAGTCTGCCCAAACCCAATAAAACACCTGGACCAAATGTTTTCCTGGCTTCTTCCCAATAGTCCAACTCCCCAATAAATCCATAACAAATGTATTGTGAGCAGTTTTGGTAGGATGGAAAAAGACAGGCTTTTTGATGTACATCGTGCATTAACAAACAATGCAACCCCATTTTTCTGAACTCCTGTTTATCTGAACTACTTTGATGTCTCCCAGGCAGTTCGGATAATCGGGATTCTACTGTATTTGGAAGGGTGACAAGGAAGAATTGTTTTCATTTGTTCGTTTTTTAGAAAATGCAAATGGTAATCTTAAGTTTGCAGCTGCTTGTGATAATTATTCAATTCATTTTTTTGGATTTAATGCCCTCTAAGGCTCCAGATGATTCTATTGTTACTGATTTATATCAGAAAGAAATGGATCAAAAGTGCTTACTATATTGCACTAGTTGCCACCCACCATACATTGTTGAGAATATACCAGTTGGTCAATTTATGAGGTTAAAAAAGAATTGTAGTGATCAGTTGAAGTTTGTGACTCATTCTGAGGATTTGAAGAAGCATCTTCATAGTACAGGTTATAATAATCAGGTAGCTGAGAATGCTTTTAATAGAGTTAATCAGATGACAAGCGAAGAATTACTTCCACCACATACCAGAGTGAATAATAATGATGCCTTTAATCAGGAGGCACCTAAATTCATTACTACATTTTCTCCTAAGGCACAATAGATTTGCCCTATTTTGCAGAAGAATTGGAACATTTTAGGTACTGATAAGAGACTAAAAGGAGTGGCATAATGTAAACGTAGAGTAATATATAGAAAAGGTGAAAGCCTGCATGATTTATTAGTTCATAGTTTGCATTGGAAGGATAGTGTTAATCACAATAAGAATTTTTCAGCTGGTACACATAGATGTGGTAAGTATAATTATTGTGGTTTTATTAAGCTGGGTTCAACTTTTGAACAACCAGTTACAAAAGAGGTACAGTATATAATATTGAAGATTTCAATACTTGCAATACTACTAATGTGGTTTATTTTGCTTCATGTGTTTTTGCTTAAGCAATAAGCCATGACAGGATGTGGGTTATGCAGGGATTTACACATGCCTGGTGTGGGTCGGTCACGCGGCCTACCAAACTACACCAGAAGTAGGTAAATCCCAGCATAACCCACACCCTGGAGTGGTTTATTGTGATTATACAATGTCCCCCTTTGTTAACATAAAAAACAAATAAACAAAAAGTTGTTTCTTTTTTTTAATTTATTTTTATTGTATTTTTCACTCCACCAGAAAAAATAGTCCTTCGTTGCTAGTAGTAGAAGTGCAGGGTTGCTAAGGTCTGGTTCTCTTTCTATCTCTCTCTCTCTCTCTCTCTCTCTCTGTCTCACACAAACACACACACAGAGTCAGGAAGCTTCTGTTTTTTTTCTTTTTCGTCGAGGAATGTGGGGAGCAATCAGTGATTTCTTCCATTTGGCATGCAAGCTGTATTCTTTTTTTTTAGTAAAGAAAATGGATACAAGAAGAAGAAATAAACAGTGGACTAAATGGAACTGGGAGCTGGCATTTGAATGGGACAAGCTGTGATGGACTGTGCAGTGCTACGAGTGGGAGATCGCTGGTAATTAATTTATTTTCTAGTGGAGTAAATGGAGGACTAAACGGAGCTGGGAGCTGGCATTTGAATGGGACAAGCTGTGATGAGTCACCCATTGCTGTGAGTTGGAGATCACTGGTATTATTTTATTTGCTGAAGTGCACACTTTCAGCTGGAAAGATATAGTGAGCTGCTAACATGTTGGACAGTGTTTCAACTACTTGTGGTTTAATTTTGTTGTTCTGAGGGAACTGGTGTGTGTTGCAAGTATCGAGCTGCTGTCAGGGCACACAGGACTGCAGTTAGGGCAGGGAGTTGCTGATACACAAGATGGAGTTGAGAAAGAGCCGTGATCTCACATTTTAGACCGCATTATGAAGCATCTAGCGTAAAACCATATTACAAATAGTGAGGAGTTTTTTTGTTTGTTTGTTTTCTGTTTTGTGTGAGCAGGCTTGTCTGGCTAGTGGAGGGATGGGGTCAAGGTTTACCGACGAGTCAAGATGGAGGGTTGAATGTTTTCATTCTGGGGGGGTCGGAGTGATTTCTTTAATATTCTATTGTAGATGTGGGTGACTGGCACCTTTTGCATGGGTTATGCTAGGATTTACCATGGCAGAACGATGCCAGTCAGCCAATCAGATTCTGTAATTCTGGGACACCATTATATAATTATTTTTTTATGTGGGCAAGATTAAACAAAGATTGCATGACAGGGTTAGTGAACACATCCAGAGTATTCATAATATGGATGGCATGACTGCATTAGCATTGCACACTGCAAATGAAGGGAATGAACATCATTTTCAGTTCCAGGTTATTGAGAAACTGTTTGTTAGTGTTAGGGATGGAGACCAGGACAGACAATTATTAAAGAAGGAGGAGGCTTTTTGGCAGTTCAAATTAAAGACTAGTGAATTTCTGGGTCTTAAGGAACATTTTCAATTGACTCTTTTTCTCTAAATTATTGTTTCTGTGCTGCAGTTATTTATGTATTATAGATTTTTTGTATATATGTAAATATGGTTATATATGGTGATTTTTTAATATTATATATATATATATATATATATATACACACACACATATGTATAGTATGTTTTTTATAGGGGCTGATTGTTATTTACACTGGCATAGTGGTTCTTGCTTAATTGTCTCTGAATGTATGTTTAACACTGTGTGGTATCAAGGTTACTATCTCTTTAAGAGAGCACTTTAAAAGCAACACCTCTTGTCACCTTGTCAGGTCTTGAAAATGCACTTTTCGGTGGCTTGAAAATGTTCAACCTGTAAGCTAAAGGGAATCTCATATGGCGTTTTACCTGCTTGCATGATGATTTTTTTAAATAAGTGATTTATCCTGCACACAGTGCTTGTGCCTGTCTGTCCATTCTGTGAGCCACGGTTTTGTGAGTATTGGACATCTTTTTTATTGTTGGCATCAGTTTATAACCCTTAGCAGCCCCCTTGTGTGCTTTATAGCTGCACTTGTTTAGAACCTTCTCTCAATCCCTCATACATTCAATATCATCTGTACCACCTGAGGTGTTTGCACCCTTAAATCATGAATGATCTTCCTCTCTCTCTCTCCAGTTTTGGGAGAGTGACACTGCGTGACAAATTTCTTTCTTTTCAAGTCGCTATAACGTTTTAAAGTCATCATTGCTAGTTTGAATAGTGGTGAAATTAAACAGTAGAAGAAGACATCACTCTGACATCAGAACATTAGTGTGTGGCAGGGAGGAGCTACACGTGCAGAAGAGGTATGGAGGTCCTTTAGCTAATGCACCATGTTGGTTAGGGTCTCACAGTTTAAGCCACATAGCAAGTAAAGTAAAGGAATTTGCATGTTGGCAAATTGTGCAAATTCCTCTCTGCATACAAGGAAGTGTTTTGAAACCTTTTAGCTGCTATGTAAGCGATGTATGATGCCAACCAGCATGTGCTCCAGTACATCCAAGTGGAATGCCATAAAGTTTGAATAAATTTTGCACAGGTGGTTTACACTGAATGATTAAGTCTACATGTTTATTCAATTGTGAGTGCTGACCTGTAGCAATCTGCCACTATGCAGCCTGTTTTCTGTACTGTGCTGTCATGTAACTCTCAGTTAAATACTCAGTCATATACTCTGCTGAGACAGCCTAGCCTGCCTTTTTCATTCTGACTCTGTGTGTCACGGATGTCAGGCTTCACCATCGGCCTCCTACTGTACTCCTGCTCTCCTACTGGCTTTGGACGCATGCCTCCCATGACCATACATGGCTTCCTGGGCCCCCCTGCCCTGAAGACCGATAGTTTCACTCTGCTCCCATGAGGTCCGCATCTTGAGGGTGGGTTCCTCCACTTACGCAGGGTCCTTCTCTTTCTGCCCTTCAAATGAGAATGTCCTGCACCTAGGGGGAAACTTTAGTCATGCAGATCAATTTGGCTGCACATCTTGATGTAGCAATTAAAACTCCGGTTACCAGAGGATGAGGTTTGTATGTCCTCGTGGGCTGCTTTAGCTGTACAGACCATATCAGCAGCACCTTTGAAAGCTATTCCCCATAACCACCTAAGGTTCACCTAGTCTCCTCCAACTTCATGTCCTCTGTCCCTCAAGGGGCAAAATTATACAACTGCTCAAATGCTTTTACCCTCAAGGGCTCCACTCCTATGCCATCCCCTCAGGAGCTTGGCTTTTTCTTTAGGCCTCCCATCAGTTAGAGTTCAGGTGAGTGCCTTTCCATGATCATTGCTCACCTCCTTCCCACCTTGGGGGGGTCTCCTTCATGGGGGACCTCCTTTAGCTGCAGAGATCAGTTTGCAGCACCTTTACAGTGTTCCCATTAGAGGGATAGAGTGATAGCCTTTCCTTAAAAAATACTTCCCCTTGAACCAGGGCTCTAAATTGCAGTAGCTGAGCCATCACTAATTTTAACCCTAGTCTGGAAGGAAGGCAACCCAGGCCTTGGATCCCCAGAGGTTTCCTCCTTTTAAAAGGTGTTTTTTCCTCTCCTCCATGCTGAAGGTCATAAAAATTAAATAGTTTTCACAGGAGATTGGGGTTGTTGGTGGTTTTCCAATTCAGGTTTATGTCTGGCTACATCTCGCCTCTCCTTGGGAAGAACGTGTTTATCAGTTTTCCATTGTGCATTTAGACCTTCTTCCCTAAGGGGCCTTTGGTCTTGGGACCTCACCCCTGTGAGACCTTGAGAGGTTGGAACCCATTTATAAGGTTCCCCATGTCCTTGTGACACCCCAACAGGGTGGTAGTCCCTGTAGCTGGGACAGAGACAGTGTAAGCCAAAGAACACAGTTGTGCAAGCATCATGTACTTCTCAGTCTTTAATCAGTCCTAAACCATACTCATAAGAGCTCAGTGACCCTATGAATTTAAAGGCTTGCCTGTGGTTCAGAGGAGCAGTGGGTGACACATGTCATGCCTCCCTACACGTGGTACAAAACCACATGTGTCCAAGAGTCCCTTGGGCACTCTGAGATTTTGATCACCACCTAACTGAACAAAGTTGGGAACAAATCTCCAGTAGTAACCAGCCAGACCTAAAAATGACCTGCTATGTTTCTTTGTTTTTGGGACAGGACTGTTAACTAGAACTTCTGTCTTGGAAATCCCTGGCTTTACTGCTCCATTTCTCAAAATATAACCCAGATATCTGGTTTCCTGCATGTTTTGTGTGAATTTGGTAGGATTAATGGTCAGACCTGCATTTTTTGTATTTAAACATTTTATTGAAGATTAAATGGAAGTACAAGAATAAATAGTATCAAAACAATAATCATAAACAAATGGGGAGACATACAAGAAAAACTACAAATAAGAACTGTTCAGAAATATTAAGGAAAATATTCTACTATTTTCCAAGAATAAGGCCAACTTTAAGGGTTACAAACAAGAACCAACTAACATATTACCAGAAATGTCAACTTTCCCTACAAAAGTAGTAAAATCTAATACATATTAAGCAGAGGCTAAAGTGCACCCTGTCAAATACCCATTTATAGAACCCGCTGAGGTCAACCACCATCACCAGGTCAGGTAGAACTGTGGGAAGGCATTCCTCCTCCAATAAATCACCTGATAAAAAGATGCTGCTCTAGACACGGCCAGCTTCCATCGAGATATAGGTGGCACCTCAGTAGACTTCCAGTTCATAAGCAAAAGTCTCTTAGCCTCCAAGGCAGCAGCAAAAGGAACCCTTAATAAACCAAAACCTGCTTACCCAAAATACAGTATGTGAATTCCCCAAAATCCAAAATAAGGGGGACCAGGACATGGGGAGTTGTAGGGTGTCCTCTAAAAACATAAAAAATATTGTCCCACCAATCATTCAACAAAGGACAGTCCCACAAAATATGGTATATCGTACCAGCGCCCCGCAGGCACCACCAACATGCATCTGAACTCAACACCCTCAAGTTCACCAAATGCACTGGAGTGTGATGCCATCGACTTAACACCTTCTTCTGTATTAACTGGAGTTTGGAGTCAGCAGAGGCCTTATGCACTTCTGCCCAACACTGTGACCATAACTTAGGATCTAAAGCCGTGCCCAAATCTTCCTCCCATTTCAGCCTATGAGGGTCCCAATTTGGTAAGGAGACCTTTTGCAACTCTTTATATAGCAAGCTAATATGTTCTTTAGGAGCTGAGACCCATTTCTGCAAATAAACCGATAACTGAGGCTGCTTAAGGAGATAAGATTTAAAAAATTTAGAAGATAGGGAATGCTGCAACTGAAAATAACACTACAAATGGTGTCTATGCTGTACCTCCTGAAAGGACAATAAAAGTCCTGAACTTCTATAAATCACATCCCCAATGAGCTGAAGACCCCTTGACTCCCAACTACCCCAAGAAACCGGTCTCCCACCCATTAGTATGGCAGGATTATTTCATAGTGGTTCATAAATCCCCAAAAATGAAGAGTTCCAATCCAACTTATTAAAGAACCACCTCCATGCCCGCTGGAAGAAGGCCATCGGAAGTGTTGCCACTTTTGTAGACATCCCCTGGCCAGACAGTAAGACTACCAAGGGCTGATCCCCTGCTATGTGCTGCTCAATCTCAACCCACATGGGGGACCAAGACGAGGCAGAAAACACCCAGCTCATAGTTTGCTTAACCCCTAGATGCACATGGTATCCCCACAACCAGGGTAGGTTCCAATCTCCCAGAACGCCTGGCGCCTGAAGGATTTTCCTACTAAATCTAAGGGGGGAAGTATCATCTTCTTGATAAGCTCATGAGGGACCGGATAGGGGAGGCTAGAATGGTTCTGATATAAAGCTCCAAGCTTGGGGTGGAGTTTTATTCGTACAGAGTCAGCATGGACTGTGAAGGTGAATAAAATCCAGCAGTGATTACCTGCTAGCGCAGGAGATGAACCACATGGGTACATGCCTTCTGTTCATCTAAATCCTCCTAATATGGTTCCTAGTACAGTACCTGATCAATCTTATTCCAAGTAGACATGGGGATTAGAAAAGGTAAATTGCTGCGCTTATAAAAAAGTCTGGGAAATGCCATCATCTTAATGGTGCCAAACTTCTGTTCCTCTCAGCCTCTTCCATAGCCACCCCTATTGCCTACCTCCTAAATCTATCCTTTGCCACTGCATCTGTTCCTCTGTCCTGGAAGCATGCCATTATCATCCCTCTCTACAAAGGGAGCACCTCCTCCTCCTCCACATCAAACTATCGGCCAATCTCCCTCCTCCCTGCTCTGGCAAAGCTGCAAGAACACTTAGTGCTTACCCAGCTAACCTCCTATCTCACCAACTCAAATTTCTTCACACACTACCAGTCCAGATTCAGGAAAGATCACTCCACTGCCTCCTCTTTACTAAGGCTCACTGACACCATCCAATCTGAAATGGATAGAGGTCTCATCACCTCTGCCATTTTAATTGGTCTGGCCAAGGCCTCCAATACAGTCTCCCACACTCTGTTACTATCTAGCCTCTCTGACTCTGGCCTCTCCACATCTGCTACTGCCTAGTTCAGTGTCTATCTTACAGACCGCACTCAATCTGTCAGGATTGCGGATGCTATATCCCTTCCCCTCCCCATGTCCAACAGTGTCCCCCAAGGATCGGTGCTTGGGCCTATCCTATTCTCTATTTTTCTAAACAACCTGCCCCAAACATGTTCTGCCTGCTCGATCCACATGTATGCTGATGATACTGTCGTATTTTCTTCTGGCTCCTCCCCAGCCTCAGTTGCCTCAACCCTCCATGCGGATTTTAACAAAGTTCAGCTCTGGTTCAACTCTCACCAGCTCTCTCTAAATGCAAAATAAACTGTAACTATGACTTTCGGTACATCCCAACAACTAGCCAGGCTCCCCTACCTCCCACTTTTCTGCACTCTTGATGGGTCAGAGCTGGAGGATGTCACCTCCTTCTGGTATCTTGGAGTTTGGCTTGACTGCCACCTCACCTTCACAGTCCATGCTGACTCTGTACTAATAAAACTCCACCCCAAGCTTGGAGCTTTATATTGGAACCATTCTAGCCTCACCTATCTGGTCCGTCATGAGCTTATCCAGAAGATGATACTTCCCTCCTTTGATTATTCTGATATTGTTTACAGTGCTGCCCACAAGTCAGTTTTATCAAAACTGGATACCCTTTTTAATGCTTTCTGACGGTTCACTCTTGAAGCTCCTCCTCGCACCCACCGCTGCCAGCTATACCGCTCCCTTGCTCTCCCCTCCCTTGAGAACTGCCACCAAATACACTGTGCCAAGTTTATCTTGAAGAACTGGTTTGGTACCCTCTCAGTGTATCTGACCTCTGTACTATCATTCCCTCTGGCACCCACCTATGTTCTGAGGTCCCTGGACTCCCGGCTCCTGTTAGTCCCCAGACGTCAGACCCAAGCCAGCCAGCCAGGCCACCTTCTCTCACCGCTTCCCTCAAATCTGGAACTCTTTTCCCTCTGAAATTCGCCACTCTTCCTCTGTCCGCTCACTATCCTATGCCCTTGCCAACCACTGCTCAGTAAACTGCTCCTGCAGCTAACTCTCCAATCTATTCTACCTCAGACACTCCTATATTTCTTCTCCCAGTAGGCCCAATGGTGCCACTTCGCTAACCACACCCAACTACTGCACTTGATCCCAACTTTTGAGCGAGCTAGCTTGCACTTACCCCATCTCATTATATGCCACAACCCAATACCTTAGCAGGATTTCCTCATTGTAACTGTTTACTCTCGACTATTAGGGTATATGTATTAATCCATACTCACCTATTCCTGTCAAACATATGCAGCTGTATTATCTAATTATATGTTTTCAAGGTATAAAGCATGACTTCCCCATGTAAATGCTACTATACCATAAGTAAGGGTAAATTGTCACCTACGCCCAACTATTTCTGTCAAATGTTTTCAACTGTATTGTAATGGTATGTATATATGTCAGGACCTGGACTACCCTTATCCTCTTCCTGACTGTACCCCTCCCACCAGGTCGCACCGGGAGATGAGCCATTCTTGCTCAGTGTGCTTTTCCTGGTGAAACAATTTCAATAAATAAATCTTACCCGGGAGGGATAAGCCCAAATCCTTCCACCTCCAAAAGTTCAGTTTAATATCTTCCAGGACCTCTGAACTGTTCCTTGAACACATTTCTTGCAGATTACCTGATATAAACATATTGAGGTATGTCAAACCAGCTGGCAACCAATGCAAAATATGAGGGCCTGTACGGGCCCACTCCCAATCTACATGAAAGAGTGGCAGAATTTATGATTTCTCCCAGTTTATCCTAAAACCTGAAATTGCACTAAAAGAGTTAATCACTTCCCACACCTTAGAAAGGGAAGACTCCACTTTTGTTAAGAACAAAGCACATTATCCACATACAATAGGGTGGTGTAAAACTTCTTGCCTACAAGTATACCGAAATATCCAGATGTTGACAAATAGCTAAGTTCTATAGCCAAAAGAAACAGCATGGGGCTCAACGGACCACCCTGCCTTGTACCTCAAGCCAGGGAGAAGGGGTCAGAGAGGACCCCATTAACAAGAACACGTGCCTGAGGATTAGAATAAAGGCACCCAACCAATGCTGAAATTTAGGGCCAAATCTGGACAGAACAAACTGGAGATACTGCCACTCAACAGAGTTAAACGCTTTCTCAGTGTCCAACCCTGTGAGAGCCACTGATTATGGACCCCCACTCACCACCTGAATAAGATTGATAACAGCTTTCAGATTGTTAGTGCCTTGCCTACCCAACATAAAGCCTGATTAAGAGTTACTAATCAAAAGAGGAAGATCCTTTTCTAATCTCCTGGCTAAAATCTTCACAAAGATCTTACAATCAACATTTAATAAAGAAATTGGATGGTAACTGACACACAGCACAGGGTCCTTCCCCAGTTTAGGCTTGACATTGATCATAGCTTCCTTCAAGGAGGCAGGTAAGGTGCCAGATCTAGCAATATCCCCAAGAACCTCCAATAGCCTCCCCGAAATTTGGGACTCAAACTCATGATAAAACTCTGAACTAAGCCCATCAGGGCCTGACGCCTTCCCCGAAGTCAGGACCCTGATAGCTTGTTGCACCTCCAAGAGCGTAATATCAACCTCCAAGGGGGGGCAACAAACAGACTCTTCTGGAAGACGAGGCACAGTAAATTTAGAAAAAAAAGATTGTAACTCAGCATTCAAATGAGAAACTACAGAAGAATATAGTTGGGAATAATACTCTCAAAACCCCTCAGCCATCTGTTCTGCATCAGAAACTAAAACGCCCTCCTTCCTCTTCAAAAATTGCACTTGAGCCTCCATTGCCTTCTTCTTTAACCAGTAAGCAAGAAGTTTCCCCACCCGGTCCCCCGATTCCCAGTATGCTTGCTTAACAAAAAAGAGAGCCCTAGCAGCCTCTTGATGATAAATATCTTGTAACCTCTCTTTACACTGGAAAATATCTTGAATCTTCACCTCTCAATCCGGCAGGGAAGCATAAAGGGCCTCTTCCAAATGTCTAATTTTAGAAGATAGGGAATCAATTTCTGCTTTCTGCTGTTTATTTACATGGCAGGCATACAAAATAATTTGATCCCTAATGAAGGATTTAAATGCATCCCATAAAATAAATGAAGAAATCTCAGGGGACACATTAGTCGAAAAGTAAAAATCTATTTCCCCCCTCAACCAACCTTTAAAATCTTCCAAACAGAGTAAGGCTGGATTGAACCGTCAATGTGGAGTTCTCGATGCGAACTGCCAAGGGCGCCATGACAAACCCACTGGGGCATGATCAGACAATAAGATAGGTTTATGACAAACCTCAATCAGATCAGAAAAAATGGAGGCACTACACAAAAAATAATCCAGCCTACTAAAAGTCTTAAACCTCAGGGACCTGAATGTAAAGTCAAGGGTCAAGGGGTGAAGTACCCTCCAACAATCTACCAACTTATATTTCCCACATAAAGGCCTCAAAACAGCCCAAGATCGAGTATGGGAAGGGACACCCCTCTCTGTGGGAGCCACATCCATAACTGGATCAAAGGCTAAATTAAAATCACCTCGATGGGCAAACCACTCCAAAACTGATTGCATTAGAGAAGAAAAGAACCCAGGGGAGTCCTCATTTGGTGCATACAGATTAACCAACAATACCAGAACCATATCCAACTTTCACAATACTATAACCCAATGTCCCTCTTTATCTGCAGCCCATGTCTTGACAGTGACAGGACAGTCCCACTGAATAAGAGTTGAAACACCCCACTTTTTAGAACTAAATGAACTAGAAAAAAGATTTACTTATCCACCCACAGTCCAAACACCCTAAATTCCATTTCAACAAATGAGTTTCTTGTAAAAACATAATGTCATAATTACTAGACCTCAAAAAGGAATTTTTTTTTTCTTTTCTTGGGGATATTCAGACCCTGAACATTCCAAGTTAAAACTGAAATCTGTGTCATATACTACAAATACCAAACCCTGAGCGACAATATAAAGAAAAAACACAGAAAAAAACTTCACATCATGAAATTACCCTACAGTGGAAGGTAGACGTTTCCCAAAAGACTCCAGCAACCCAAAAAAGCCCCATTCCCATGACAGACCCTGAATACCCATAGCAGAAATAAACCCTTATAAAACATAGACTGAAGAAAACCCCTAAACTACAAACAACCCCCCGATATATCCCAAAAGACATAGCCTGAAGCAGAAGTCCCACTTCACGAGCAAAGAATAAACCCCCACAAAAAGTCAATAACACTACCTTTCAGAAAATGGAAAAAAACACCCTCCCTCCTACCCACAACAAACCCAACTAAATAACCTAGCCGAAGCAAATATCAGTATCCATACTCCAGTCCCCTCAAAGAATTCAACTAGCACAAGGAGTGAGAATAGAAGGGCTAGGGATCTCCCTCCACCCATGCCCTCCCACTGCTCAGCTGGTGTAGAGGGAACCATAGATATCAACCACTTCACAAGCAGTCAGCATTTCCCCACCAGCACGCACCCTAGACAAGGGGGTGCCCCAACCACCAAACCCATGTACAACCAGTGAAAACCCCAAACAAGCCCCCTCATAGAGATTTAGAGCAAACAACCACCGACTTCTCCCAATAGAAACCAAGGAAAAACCCTAGCAAAACTATCAATTGAAAGCTAACAACACTAAAACAGAGATATGTGCCACCCCCCCCCATACAAACCCAGTAGAATTAGGCAACATCCCGGGCAACTCTACTTCCAAATGACATTACAGAATGCTACCTAATACCAGCTATAACGATAAAGAGTTCACACTGAACATTATAATGCAGTTAATTAAGAAACTGTGTAGCACAGAGAATCTCCACCTCGCTGAGAAGTCAATACTATACCAAAAGTTGAGGACTGTCTCACAGTCCCAGAACAGGCCATCTGCAAATCATGATAACTCTCCCCTGAGTCACCCTTCAGGATGCCACCACTGGTACCACAGGAGCTTCAGTCAGATCAAACTGCAAGGCCATTCTACTCCGAGAAGATTTATCGCACTTCAAAGCAGGATCCTCTGTCGAACTAACTTGGGAGGCAGACAACAGATCCTCATCCGGTAGTCTGCCCAGTCCATCTCTTTTTAACCCAACATAGAATCTCGCACTTCAGGAGATAAATGGGGATGTTTAGTCAGGAGTCGGGGAGCATTCCACAGCTGCAGAGACATCACCATAATGCGAGGAAGAACTCGGGACGTCCGGAACCACCCCTGACACTGAAGAAGGAGGAGTAGATCTTCTGTGTGTTTCTCTATGGCACTTAACCTGTTGCCATCCTAAAACAAAGTCACCAACTTTATTCCTAGACCCCTTTTGTAGCTGAAGAGAAATAGATGAAGCTCCTCCTGAAGCTTGAGCCCCGTTCCTTTGGCAGACGAATTTCTGCTCTGATTTAGGCAATCCTGGTTCAAAGCAGGCTCGGAACCAGCAATAGTCTGCCCAGAGGTGGTACCGAGGGACCGAAGAAATTACTGAACTTCTTTGCTGGGGACATCCAACAAACCCAATGTTCCTGCCATCAGATATTTAGAACTGCAGGGTAACGCTTAATAAACTTGATCTTCCTGGCTGCTAACTCCTTCTTTGCTGGGGCCAAAGCCTTCCGTTAGTCAGCAACAGACTTGAAGAAATCTTGGAAAATATAAATTGCGTGCCCGTTCCATTTCAGGGTCCCCTCTCTCTCGCATGCCGCAGGACCAGTTATTTTACAGAGAATCGGAGAAAATACATTATGATAAGCCTGAGGGAGAACCCAACACTGGACAGGCGCAAAATGAGCAGTGTGCCCTTTCAATCTCCAGAGGATGGTCCCAAGTATAGCACAGCAGCTGCAGAAAAAAGGATTGGAGGAAAGCACACATATTGTCCCCCTCGGCCCCCTCTGGGAGCCAATAATATGAAGATTATTCCTGAGACCTAAGTTTTCAAGGTCTTCCACCTTTAGAGCCAAAGAATTCAGCCATCTGTCGAGCAGGACTGACCAATCTTGCTGCCAGGCCATGGCGGAGTCAACCTGTAGGCAGAATAATTCACTAGCAGCAATCCGTTTCTCTGCTGCTTCTGCCCACTCTTTCAATTGGGCAATGGAGGCATTTAAGGTAGGGATGTCCTGAATGAGCTGCTGCAGCATAGAGTAAAAGTCCAGAATATCCTCCTTGTTAACTATGACTAAAATTTCTGGAGTCTCCAACCGGGAGAGTCGGGGGTCGGGAAAGCCCTATGATGCAGTATTAGCAGTAGAGAGAAAGTGGACAATTCCAAGCTAGAAATCACTCAGCATTGTAATTCAGAAGCCATCCAGTAATCCAAAATAGAAATTGGAGCTGAAACAGGCAGCAGGAAGAAATATGTGAAGAAATATCGCTGGCAGCAGATGGAGCTTACTCTGTAAGCAGCCATCTTGTAGCTCTCAACACTGGAAGTCCCAGACCTACATTTTTGATAGACTGAATAACTGGTCATGGGTGTTCCAGCTGGATAGTGGCAGATCCAGGATTTTACAATGGTGGGGGTGCTGTGGTGGAGTGACTACTTAATATGCAACTTTTTATAATTTTTTTTAATCTTTTATACTGTCCTTTCATTACATTTTTATTAATTCAAAAGATTTTATTGAAGTTTTTAACAGTACGTTTAAGAGTAGAACATGTAACATGAGCAGGTCAAGTAAAACTGCAGCCCTCCTAATCCCCCCAGCCTGCCCCCTGACTTCATTATATTTTTGATTGACAATATAAACATAATCTATAGTTCTGAATGTATATGTTCTTAGAATTTAATATATTAGACTTCTCCAGCAAAGTGAAATGCAGCAGCAGCAAGCAAGTTACAATGGCAGGGGGTGCACCTGCACCCTGTAAAACCCCCTAGATCTGCTACTGCAGCTGGCTGTTTCAGTCTGGACTGTACACTATGACATCATCCAGGTAAGTAGCACAATAACCAGTGTGAAGGGTTAGAATACATCCATGTAACACTAGAATGTAGTGGGTGT
This sequence comes from Neoceratodus forsteri, assembly GCA_016271365.2. Taxonomy (NCBI): domain Eukaryota; kingdom Metazoa; phylum Chordata; order Ceratodontiformes; family Ceratodontidae; genus Neoceratodus; species Neoceratodus forsteri. Next base: position 873,637,451 of record CM057453.1, on the reverse strand, counting down.
ACCATGTAAACCAAACAGCATGGTGGTGAACTGATAGAATCCAATTAAAGTGGAAAATGCAGTTTTGTCTCTGGATTCTTTAGCTAGGGGAATTTGCCAGTAACCCGTAGTGTGATCAAGGGTACTAATGTACTTGGCACTTCCCAATCTGTCCACCAAATCATCTATCCTGGGCATAGGATAGCTGTCAAATACAGACACTTGATTGAGTTTCCCAAAACCAAGGCAGGTTCTTACACCCCTTCTTTTTTATTCATGGTTATTATTGGTGATGACCAAGTGCCTCTCGATTCTTCAGTGATGCCCAACTCTTTAATTTTCATATTTTCTTAACTACGTCTGCTCTTAGTTACTCTGGCAATCTGTATGTCTTTTGGTAAAACAAACAGGCACTCACACTACTACCAAAACCAGGCGGGATGCACACTCAGCTAGCCAGCTAGAATAAATCCATATGCAGAAAAGAGATGCACTCCAGAAACTTCAGTCATAGTTAAAGATCAAATGTCACTATTGAACAAATTTACAATAAACACAGGAATTCAAGTTCCTGTGTCATGATTAGTGTTTCCTGAAAATATCATGCTGTTTGGTTTTGTGATTTTCTTTAAATCAGCATCTGTTAATGTGCTCTGCAGTAACTGAAAACGGTGAAGAAACAGCAAACGTTTTTCTGTCCCTATCAGTGAGTGATGACACTATTCCTGTCCAGCCTGTTGCTGCAGCAATGAAGTCCTTAATTGCCTGTAGTAGCTGTTGCACTTCCCAGTCAGAGCAATCTGTAGGGCTAATTGTCTTTACTCCAAGGCCCAGATATTCAAACTGTGCCCAAAAAGTGCACAATAGCAGGAGCAAGTGCAAGTCCATTGTGCCCATGCGCAAGAGATATAATATTCAAAAACTGAGCCAGCCAAACTGCGCCTACAGCCGATGACTGAATATCACACCACCTGTGCCATAGCGTAACTAGGGAGGGGAAGCTGAGCAGATCAGATGCACCATAGCGCAACAAGGGATATGCAGCTGAGCAGTCCAGAGGCACCATAGCGCAACCAGGGACACCCCCCAGCAGCAGGGCGGCAATGCAACTGCACAACTAGGGAGGTAGCGGCCCACCACCCATGCCACAGATGGGAAGAGGAACACACAGCAGAACAAACATCGTCCCCCCACACCCCATGCACTGCACAACTGGGGGACGGCTGGAATAACCACTGGCCCATGGAGACCAGCAACCAACCCACAGCCGGGCCATGGTGCCCCATCACACCCCCCGGCAAGCTGTGACTAACACACAAGGAGGGCTGACCACCCCATGCCACACCATCCCCCCAATGCAGAGCACACCCTGCACCCTGACCCGCAGACACCCTGCCCAGGAGCAGCATCCACCACTGCAGGAAACCACATGCATGCTACCACCCCCACTGTGACAATGCAACCCTGTGCACCACAGAACCATGCAAGGCAGCCCCACCACAAGCACCCATCATCGGGTGGCAGCACACAGCGATGCAACGACAGCATACACAGTGCCACCACGCACAGCCCCCCCGAGGTACTGCTGAGAGACCAACCATGCATCGGCATACGAGGTACCCCACACAGGACGGGGCATGCCCCGGACCCCACCACCAGTGGTACAGCACCCTGCACACTCTCCCAATGACACACCCTGACCCAGCACTGGCCACAACAGCCAGCGCAGACACCCACAGTGGTGCATGGAAGCATGCACCACACTGGATGCCACACAGTGCATGGACAGACACCCCCCCATACCCAAGGGCACAATAACACAGGGATGCAGTAGTGGGGCAACCAAGCCCCCAGCGTGGGCCCATGTAAACTGTGTACACACAACCTGCAGTCCTCCATGGTACAGGAATGCCAGCCACCCTGCGCAGGCACTGTGGACCTGTACGCCACCAGCATTTGCCCGGAGCACAAGTCACAGACAGTGGTGCACATCCCCTGCAACACATACAAGCCACAGCATGGACATGGGTCAACAACTGTGGAGGCCACAGTGTCACTCGAGGCAGACATGCACTACACCAGTGACAGGAGGCAACCCAGCATTGTGACGGGTACAGTGGCTGCCCTGCATGGACAACCACCACTGACATGCCAGCAGACCGTGCAGGTCACAGACATGCATGGATGTCAGCTGCACAGGCCATGGACGGGCTGACAGGGGCACCATGGACACAGAGCATGCACCATGGACCACTGCACACAGTCATCCAGTGCACAGGACACAACACACATACCACAGACACTGACTGATAGCTACCCCCACACCATAGTCACCTCCCCACGGACACACACACATATACCCATGACTGCACCACCCCTGACACCATGCACACCACTGCAGCTGAGCACCTATAGCCCACTGCAAATCAGAGACCACCACAGTATTCATATCAAAATATCTGTATTAAAACAAAATATAAAAGCTAACTATATACAATAATATATACAAGGTGGGGGGAGGGTCACAAACAAGGTGGGAGTGGGTAAGGGTCAGGGGTGAACAAATGGGACAGGAAAGGAGGGGTGTGAGGGTGGGTCCGGGGGGGGTAGGGGATATCAGAGGCAGAGGGACTTTCAATGGGAGCCCCGCTCCCCACTCTGGCTTCTCCTCTGCCAATGCCTCCTGCGGACCCCAATTTGATCTATGTGGCGAAGGATCTCCAGGGACACCCTTGTCACGTGCAGGATCTCCTGCAGTGCCTCCCGGATGTCATTCAGCTGGCGGACACCTAGGACAAGGGAGCACAGTCAATAGGTGTGAATGCACAGCCCCATACAGCCCACCCACTGTGCATGGCATACGGCCGTGGGACATACCTCTGTGATGGTGTGTGACCACCCACATTGATCACGTCCACATGACCTGCCCACCCAGGCGCATACAGCCATGCGGAATGCTGCACACACCCACCTGCCAAGTCAGGCACAGCACCACCATGGCCGTTTAGTGATATGGTTATGTGGTGCAAAGGCAATGGCACAGCCATGTACCGGTGCACGCATGGACCACCATCGATGCACTCCCAGACATGCATTACCACTGGACAGTGCTGACTGTAACAAGCTGCGTGCATGGCTGTGGTGTTAATGGATGGTGGCCATGCCCCACTGCCCACCCTGTTACACAGCATGCAATAGTAATCATGGAGGTATGGCACTCATCATCATCGGGCCAGTCCCTTGGGCACTGTGGACCCTCGCCCCGCCTTGCATCCCTCTCCTCTTCATTGCACCGCAGCTCACATGCCAGGTGCCGCTCCTCCAGCCCTGTGGTGCAAACATGGAGAGAGGAACATCAGTACAATCCTGTAGCAAAGCCCCCTTGCCCCCAGGTGTGTGCCCTCCCACCCAGCCAGACCCACCCACCCCACACCCTGATAACACCACCACAGCCAACACCGGACGGTCCCTCCCCATGTGCTGGGCACATACAACGTGATACCCATATGGAAGATAAAAGTGTGTTGATGTAACACCTACCTGGCCGTGGCACCGTGCCCCTACTTGCACGTGCCCGCAGGCAGGCTAGCAGGTCCGTCTCCCTCCGCCGCAGGTCCCCATACCTGTGGCAGCACTGCTCTGCTGTCTGCCCCAGTCCAGTGGCCTCCTCCAGTGCAGTGGCCACCTCCTCCCACACCTGGCTCCTGGACCTGTCCAGGGGTGCCTACCCAAACAGTGGTCCATGGTGTGGCTCCACTATGGCCACTAGGTTGGCCAGTTCAACCTGTGTCCATTGAGCAGCCCTCCTGCACGCCATTCTCACAGGTCGGTCTGCAAAAATGGTGCTCTGCAGCATGGCTCCCCATGTGCAGATGCTGCGTGGTACAGCGCTACCATTCCCTATCGTGCTGTCACCGAACAGCATGATAGTGGTGCACCCATACCTGACGCATGGCACCTGGGGGCAAAGGTCGGGCACAGGGTCAAGGGTCTCTGACACACGGACACGCACAGCACCATTGTAACCCAATGCGTGTAGCGCGATTGGCTGCCTGTCTGCTACCTCCAGTAGCGGCCTACCGCGCTGTTGCCCCAGTGTGCCTATGATGGCCCAGTGCCACAGCGCCATGTAGGTGAACATCGCTATAGCGCCACTGGCACAATGGTGGCCGTGCCCTGCATTGCTTCCCGTGCACAGCACGTCAGCAGCGGGGCAGACGCCTGCATCAGCAACCCGGGCATGCGCAGTGAAGTGTGTACTACGCTTGTCACAGAACTGCACCCTTGGCTCAGCACGTTCAACACAATTGGCAAAGCGCACAGCCCGATATTCAGTCGTCATATGCAAAATAGCTAATCAGCCATGCGATGGTGCAGCACTGCAATTTGCATCCACCTAAAGTTGCGCCTCGCCTCATTTGCATGGGTTGCGCTATAAAAGTGCGACATTGGGCTCCACTGGCCACAGTCAGTTACTGCAGTCTATTGGTGAGTTGCATGCTGTTTGGGAGTGTGAACTGTGGATTTAGGGACATGCATGGGACTGCACAGTCACAGGTAACAACTATCATTCTTACAGGCTAAAAAATGACCGAGCAAGTTGTGGGAGAGGAGGAACACAGTGGTGGGAGGAGGAGGAGGCCTAATTTTACCAAGGCCGAGACCGATGCCCTGTTTGAGGCCTACCTGGATCAGGAGCCACTTCTCAGCAGACAGCAGGAAACACCTCAAGCCCATGCTGCTGCATGGGAGGAGGTGGCCCATGCTGTGAACCTGCATGGCAGCCACCAGCGCTCCGTGCAGGAGTGCAAGAAGAAGATGGGCACAGACAGGAGGAGGATTAAGGAGAAGGTGGCTGCCATCAGGGCAGCACGAGCTGCGACAGGTGGGGGACAGCCAGAGATGGTACACCTGACCCCACAGGAGGAGAGGATTGCTGGAAGTATGCAGCATTGTGCCATTGAGGGTGTTCTAGGTGGTGGCTTCCAGACAGGTGGTGGCCCATCACTGCATGGTAAGTAATGGTCCATCTATGGGGGGGGAGCAGGGTAGGTCACATGCAGTAACGCGACTTTGTTTTCCCCTTACAGATCCTGAGCATCTGCATGGGTCAGCGGTGGTGGGCCTATCCACTGAGGACAGTCAGCTGGAGATGGAGGAGGGCCCATCCACCTCCACAGGTATACATGGCTCAGTGCGACAGTGGGCCCACCTGGCTGTTCACACTGATGTTGTCGTAACAGGTGCAGAGGAAGCCCTGCCTGTGTCCCAGCGTGCCAGCATCCATGGATGCCAGCATGCTGTGGCTCGGGATGGTGCCAAATCTGTCACCGATGATGATGTTGCTAACGGCATGGGCAGTGACACGTGTGTGCCACGGGATGGCCACACAGCATGTAACATCACAGCCATGGCTGTGAGTGGTGCTGCCATGGAGGCCTGCGTGTCAGCACAGTCCCAGCCTGTGCCTGTCAGCACCAGTGGGGCAGCACTGGTGTGTGTTCAGGACAGTGGGACTGTTGCAGCTACTGCGGCAGCACCACTTAGCCCTGGGGAGTGACAGCCGGAGGGGCAGCATCAGCAGTCGGCCAATTAGCTTGGGGGTACAGGGACAAGTGGCGGCATCTGTGCACTGCCTGTGGACATGCCCAGACCTGGTTCTGGTGTGCAGTGCCCACCCTCAAGAAGTGCTGAGCATCAGGGCCGCGCACACCCTGAAGGACAGGATGCCAAGGAGGCAGATGACGTCTTGGACGAGCACACCCGCCTACTGCAAGCATCAGTCCAGCAGCAGATGCGGCTTGCGACGTCAGTGGATGCACTGCGTGCTGCTCTGGAGTGGGCAGAGGAGCATTGCAGGAGAGACACTGCTCTGATCCTGACAGGGATGGACCGGTTGTGGGAGGATGTGACCGCTGCCATTGACAGGCATGCACAGGCATTCACTGCTGTCATGGCCACAATGGGCACACAGTCATGTGCCCATGCATTGCAGACACCACGCAGTGCACTGTCCACCCCCCATTCCCGGCATGATGCAACACCCTCCCTGTTGACACCGGGTTCAGCTGTGGGCGTCTCGAGCACACCTGGTGCAGGCATGTTTGGTGTGCTGCAGACCCCTGCGCGAGCACGGTGATGTTCATGCAGTGAAACCCTTGGGGGACCATCGGTGCCACCCCATGAAGCCAGTGGTTGGCTGTCAGTGCTGGTGGGTCTCGGTGGGGCCGCCCACGCATCCGTGGTGGCCGGGGCACTATGTCGCGTAACTGACCTGTCTCCCAACGTGGCTACTGTCTGGTGCTGCCCTGTGTGCATTGTGTCTTTCAGTGGGCAGTGCACGGATGGGTACTGGGCCTTGTGTGTGAACACACAGTCCATCTGCACACCCTCCCAGCTGCTGTCCGCAGTTGCATGTGCATGATGATGCCTGCATTGTGCTCTACACCAATGTGCAATGGTGCTCAGCATCTGACACACGCACATGGACAGCCAGTGGGCGTGGTGGTCTGTGGACATGTGTGTGGCTAGGGGTGGTGTTCTGGGTCGGTGTGCCTCCTACCCTTTGTGCATGTTTGGTGCATTGTGTGTGTGTGCATGTGTGTGTCCATCCGTGTGGCATGTTAGACCTCACCCATCCCTGGTTGTGTGTATGGTTCCATGCCCTGCCACTTCCCTTGATGGCATGCACCCCTGGTGTGTGTCCATGCACGTTTGTGGGTTGTGCCTTAGCCACTGTTGGCTGCACATGGCCCCATGACTTACCTGGGTTGGCTGAAGTGCTCCTCCATGATGGTGTCCCAGTGCAGCTGTGCCAGCCAGAGCAGTCGGGGGTCCCGTCGGCCAAGGGGTGGCTGCCCATCACCATCCTCACCAGCGTCCTCGTCGTCCCCATTGCTGTCCCCCTGTTAGACCTATACGGCTATCCCACATTCGTTGGCCATGTTGTGCAGGATGCAACAGGCCAGGAATAGCCCACAGGCCTTTGAGGGGCTGTACTGTAGGGCACTGCCGGAGGTGTCCAGGCAAAGGAAACGTGCCTTAAGCATCCTGAACACCCGCTCGGTGACATTATGTGTGGTGGCGTGTGCCTCATTGTAGCATTGCTGCGATGGGGTCACGGGCCGCCGGTAGGGTGTGAGCAGCCAGGGATGGAGTGGGTATCCACTGTCACCTGTGTGTAGAGGGTGGAGGTTAGTTTGGTGATCAGCATCGACCTGCCCTGGGCCATATAGGCCACTATCCATGTCACCTCTGACCATGCCCCCCCAGGCCCTATGATTGTCCATGTGGTTTGCATACTCACCCACTAGGTGGCCAGTGGGGATATCCCCACTCTCGAATCTGTGGCACAGTGCCGACTGGTGCCAGATGAAGGCATCGTGTGCTCCCCCAGGGTGCATGGCACAGACATTGATTATGCGCCCCCTGGCATCGCACACCACCTGGCAGTTGATGCTGGCATAGCCCTTGCGATTAATGTAAGCGGCCCCCTCAGGGCCAGGTGGTGTGCAGATGGCCACATGGATGCAGTCTATTACCCCTAGCACACCAGGCATACATGCTACTCTGTGGAACTCCTGTATGTTTGCTGTGTGCTCAGCCAGTGTGCTGGGAAAATGGATGTACTCCACAGCATGTGGCAGCAGTGCGCTGAGGAATTGGGTGAGGTGGCGTGACATGGCCTACTGGGTTATGCCTGTGGTGTCCCCAGTTGGTCTCTGGAAGGTACCCTTGGCGAGCAAGCACATGCAAGCTGTCACTTTGGTCTCCACTGACAGGGCATGGCTCCGTTGTATGGGTGCCTGCATCACATCACTGCACAGCTCACAGAGCCACCTCAGAATTGCCCGATTCAGGCGGTAGCGGCCCACAATCTTGGTATCACTGTACAGTTCGAAGCTGGTGCAGGCTCGGTACTGCCTGTTGGGAGCATACCACCGACGGGCCCTTCCATGGCCATGCCCCCCTGCTGCCCGCCTTCTCACCCCCCTCATAATGGCCTCCATCTGGAAGGTGGCACTGGCCATGTCCTTGGCTTGTGTTCACCCCCTGGCAGCTGTTACTGTATTCCCCCGCTGTCCTCACTGCTACTTCCCCTGCACCGGGAACACCTGCCTGTGCTTGCCTCACTGCTGTGTGGTGTACCTCCCCCTTCTGCAATGTCTCCCCACTCCTTCCCCTATGGCTATTGCTTCCAGGTGCCCTTTCCTGCCTGACCTTGTGTGTGTCCCTGCTGCCCAGTGTGTCCTGCTGTGTTTTGCTATCATGTGGCTTTCCTGTAGCGTTCTTGTGCCTCTCCCTTGCTCCCTTTTATTTTGGCTCATTTCCACTATGGCGCAACTTCCGCTTGCTCCCATATTGCACATGGCGCAAGATGTTGAATATCACACTGTGCCATTTATGCATGGTTCCTCCCCCTTCAGTTGTGCATGCCTTCATTGTCATTGCACTGTTGCTGAGCGTGATTTGGGGGGGCGCAACTGCCTCCTGCTGAATATCGCAGAATGGCGCATTTTCGTACTTGCGCAGGCGCAACCCTATTACGCATGGCTCAACTCCTTTGAATATCTGGGCCCAAGTGTATTACTAACCCATCTAGTTTGTGTTCAGATAGATTGTATCATTCTGTTCTCATAAAGAGTTGGTCATTTGTGTTTCAGTGGGTAACTGAAGTGGTATAAATGAATGTTTGTGAGAAATCTCCTGTCTGTATCACAGCTGAGTTCTTTCACATCAAAACTCTGCATTGCTTTTTAATGGATATAAAATAAATCTAAAGTTTTGTTAAGTCATAGAAGTAATGTGTCTGATGTAGCCTCCATACATACCTGTATATTCATTTGAGAACAATATTGTTGTTATGTCAGATTGACAAACAACAATATTGTTCTCACATGAATATACAGGTATGTATGGAGGCTACATCAAAGACACACTACTTCTATGACTTAAACTTTAGATTTATTTTATATCCATTAAACAACCCTGTGTTTATATAGCAAAACACAATGCAGAGTTCTGATGTGAAAGAACTCGTCTGTGATACAGACAGATTTCTCACAAACATTCATTTATACCACTTCAGTTACCCACCAAAACACAAATGACCAACTCTTTGTGAGAACAGAATGATACATTCTATCTAAACACAAACCAGATCGGATAGTAACACATCTGGAGTAAAGACAATTAGCCCTACAGATTCCTCTGACTGGGAAGTGCAACAGCTACTACAGGCAATTAAGGACTTCATTGCTGCAGCAACAGGCTGGACAGGAATGGTGTCATCACTCACTGATAGGGACAGAAAAACCTTTGCTGTTTCTTCACCATTTTCAGTTACTGCAGAGCACATTAACATATCCTAATTTAAAGAAACTCACAAAACCAAACAGCATGATATTTTCTGGAAACACTAATCATGACACAGGGACTTGAATTCCTGTGTTTATTGTAAATCTGTTAAACACTGGCATTTGATCTTTAACAAGAAGGATATTTTGGACGTTTGCTCTATGCTACAGCAACTCGTTCAGGACATCCCTACCATAAAAACCTCCATTGCCCAATTGGAGGAGCGGGTAGAAGTAGCGGAGAAACATATTGCTGCTAGTGAATTATTCTGCCTTCAAAGCAGAATCCTCTGTCGGACTAACTTGGGAGGCAGACAACAGATCCCCAGCCTCGTAGTCTTCCCAGTCCCTCTCTTTGGAACCCAACATAGAATCCCGCTCTTCAGGAGATAAATGGGGATGTTTAATCAGGAATTAGGGAGCGTTCCACAGCTGCAGAGACATCACCATAATGTGAGGAAGAACTCAGGATTTAGGGTGTTTGGACCATGGGTGGATAAGTAGATCTTTTTCTAGTTCATCTAGTTCTAAAAAGAAGGGTGTTTCAACTCTTATTCGGCAGGGCTGCCCTTTCACTGTCAAGAAATGGGCTGCAGATAAAGAGGGATGTTGGGTTATAGTGTTGGGAAAGTTGGATATGGTTCTGGTATTGTTGGTTAATCTGTAAGCACCCAACGAGGACTTCCTAGAGTTCTTTTCTTTTTTTCAATATGTATGTCTTTTGGTAAAACAAACAGGCACTCACACTACTACCAAAGTCAGGTGGGGTGCACACTCAGATAGCCAGCAAGAATAAATCCAAATACAGAAAAGAGATGCACTCCAGTAGTAAGAAATGGCAGAAACTAGCTACTGCAAAAATAAATTCTTTTTAATCAAATTGAAAATGAAAAACAGGTCGAGTGAACACTCCAAACCAGTAGCCCCTGCACTTCAACCGTTAGGTCTTCCTTTGGGGGCAGGCACTGGTAGTTATTGGATCACAATTTAAATCCCAGAGCAAATCATGACAGCATGAAAATACCTGTTACAAATGATAGCCAGAATAGCTAACAATATAGTCAGTATCTGATATGAGTGACATATTTAAAGGGCATTCTCATGGGCACAAAACAAAAGTGATTGAGAGAGAGAGAGAGAGATCAAAAAACAAGATACAGAGATACAAAATCACAAATGTCTCGGCAAAAAGTCACTATTAAACACATTTAAATTCATGCATTTTGAAAATAGCTGACAAGGCCAAATGGTAAACAAACAATAGATAAAGAAAAGACAAAGTAATTACATTTCTCTTTACTTTCATATATTTTTTTTACATTTTTGTCTTCAAAATTTGAGACTATGATTAGAGCCTCAGAACATTTACCCAGCTTTTGCTTTCTAATTCTGTCTTTTCTTTATCTATTGTTTGTTTAAAATTTGGCCTTGTCAGCTATTTTCAAAATGCATGAATTTAAATGTGTTTAATAGTGACTTTTTGCCTAGACATTTGTGATTTTGTATCTTGCTTTGTGCTCTCTTTATCACTTTTTGGATTTAGTCTGGCTGGCTAGCTGAGTGTGCACCCCGCCTGGCTTTGGTAGTAGTGTGAGTCGCTGTTTGTTTTACCAAAAGACATACAGATTGCCAGAGTAACTAAGAGCAGACGTAGTTAAGGAAATATGAAAATTAAAGAGTTGGGCATCACTGAAGACTCGAGAGGCACTTGGTCATCACCAATAATAACCATGAATAAAAAAGAAGGGGGTATAAGAACATGCCTTGGTTTTGGGAAACAATCAAGTGTCTGTATTTGACAGCTATCCTATGCCCAGAATAGATGATTTGGTAGACAAAGTGGGAAGTGTTAAGTACATTAGTACCCCTGATCTCATTAAAGGTTACTGGCAAATTGCCCTAGCTAAAGAATCCAGAGACAAAATTGTATTTTCCACTTTAACTGGATTCTATCAGTTCACCACCATGCCATTTGATTTACATGGTGCACCCACTACATTCCAGTGGTACATGGATGTAGTCCAGCCCTTCACACTGGTTATTGACTCCTCCTCCTGGGGCTGTGTGGGTGGCTGTTTGTGCTTGTCTGTGTCTGTAGGTTAGTTTTTGTTCATTTGCATGTTTTTCTGCTGGGAATACCTGCGCCATTCTTGCACACAACATTGGTGAAATTCTCCTGAACTGAATTTCTGCAAATCGTCATCATCAGGTATCAGCTTTTAATTTTAAATCAACTTTCTTGAAGCCTCCCCAAGGAAGCATATGCCTTACAACTAGTCTTACAAACATGGATGCTGGGTCCTGCAACTGAATCAACATTGCAACATTTCGCCTGACCACTCTTAAAGCAGCTGCACTTGTGGACTTTAAAGAACAAAGGAATTTTAACACATTTTGTGACTGAATCAACATTTTGGTCTGACCTACTCCCAAGGTATTGTACTTGTCTCTGAGGACTTTGAAGATCAAAGGAAACATACAGACAAAAGGATTTCACACATTGCATATGCCTACTGTCTGATCTACTCCCAAGGTATTGTACTCGTCTCTGAGGACTTTGAAGATCAAAGGAAACATGTAGACAAAAGGATTTCACACATTGCATTTGCCCAGGCCACAGTTTATCACCTTTCAGGAATTTTAACATATTATGTGATCCTGGATCTCAACAGTTCATTTCCTGTGGATGTAATTAATCATCAGCATTTTTCCTTTGCTATCTCCTGGTGTGCTTGTTAGACCACCCAAGTGCCACCACCTCTGCTCTACCATGGATTACTCTATCCTCCTAGTTCTTCTATTCACTGTGGGTGCTACAGGCCCACGATGCCAAGCTGGACCACTACCACCCCTGCGAGAACCTGCTCTTGACAAAAATGGACTATATGGCACCCCAATACCAACTGTGCCGAGGGAGCTCCAGCTTTCCACCACCTGCATCCCACCTGCTAGCCCGGGGCCCCTGACACCTGCCACGGTTATCAACATTACCATTTTCATGCCCATAAAGATCACCCTGATGAACGCTCACCTCCCCCATTACAAGAGCAGGAGGCGCAAGACATGCTCCACCATTTGCATAAACCTCTCAGCCGGGAAAATAATATTCATGCTTCTTCTTCTATCGGGTAATGTTCATGCCAATGCTGGCCCACCACCAGTATCAAACACAGGGGGAAACATGAGTAAAAGCCTGAAAGTAGCTGCACTGAACATCTGCAGCCTCACAGCAAAATTTGACCTACTCCAAGCATGGATGTCCCACCATGTACCTGACATTCTCTGTCTGACAGAGACCTGGCTGTCAAGCAAGATAAAAGACAATGAAGTGATGCTCCCAGAATATCAAACATTCAGGAAAGACAGGTGTGGCAAGAGAAGCGGAGGATTCCTTATCTATGCCAGGGATTACCTATGCTGCTCAGTCCTCCCTGTTACTAGGGTCGAGGATGATCATGAACTACTAGCAATAAAAGCACAGGTCGGACGGCACGGCAAATCTCTAATCTTAGCCTCGGTTTATCTTCCACCCACTAAAGCCAGGGATGGCCTCCCAAAAATACTGGATACAATTGCTACCCTTTCTCAGGGCACAGAGCTTCTCATAACAGGTGACTTTAACATCAACTGGGAGGGCAGGGAATCCATGCCTTTCAAGGACATGGTCGCTACTTCCAATCTGACCCAACTTGTAGACAGCCCAAAAAGGCAGAACCACAAAACAGGAAAAGACACCCTCCTCGATTGGCTCCTCTTGAGTTACCCTTCTCGGATCTCTGAACTTAAGGTCCTGCCTGACACCTTAAGTGATCACTCCCCAGTCACTTTCACATGGTCAAACAAACTGAGCAAGCCTCCGCCTATCATAATTAATAGTAGGGTCTTGGGGAAGGGTAAGCTTGGGGCCCTCTCCTCTGCCCTCTCCCAGTATGACTGGTCCCCCATCAATCATGTGCCTAATATTGACCAGGCCCTAAGTTTCTTTATAGAGGACTTCAACAAGATTTGCGATGTCTTTGCACCACTGAGGAAAAGAAAAATTCCGGGGTCAATTTAATGGTTGGATCACAGGGGATCTCCTCGCCCAGATGAAAGAAAGGGACAACCTCTGGGATAAAGCCAGGTCCTCTCACAGCAAACACAACTTCCAATGTTATAGAGCTGCAAGAAACCACTGCACCAACCTTATCCGCCAGGCAAAGGCCAACTTCCACAAGGAGCAGCTTAAAAAAACTTGAGGCAATGGGAAGAGTTTTTGGGAGAACATCAAAAACCTTCTTGGGAAGGATGAGAAGAAGATCCCCCCACTCTCTCAACATTAACAACGTCTCGATTACTGACCCTCGACCCATCGTGGATTCTCTCAACACAGCATTTACTGACCTGACTGGAGTGCTACCCCCCGACTACCTGCACCCTGCTGGGGAACAAACCAACTGCATGCCTCAAGGGTGCTCAATCCCTGTCTTCTATTTCAAAAAAGTGTCAGTGAAGGAGGCTTACAAATACATAAAAAAAAATACTAGGCAAGACCAGAATGGGGAGTGATGGAATCGATATGAAACTCCTATCCCTAACATTGGATGTCATCATCGTGCCTGTTACAAAACTATTTAACAAATCGCTGGCTCTTGCACAGCTCCCCGGGATCTGGAAACAGGCTCTCATGACACCTGTGCACAAGAACGGTGATATGACATGCACCGCCAATTACAGGCCGATATCCATCCTCTCTCCCTTATCTAAAGCCCAGGAAAAGATTGTGGCCGCCCAACTCACAGATTACCTCAACAAATACAACCTGTTATGTCCCAACCAACATGGCTTCAGGCAGAATCATAGTACCTCCACAGCTTTGCTGGACTACACTGACTACTTCACTTACAAGGCACAAAGACGAAGGAAAGCTGGTGGGGTCAGTCTTCATAGACCTCACCAAAGCCTTCGACACTGTCAATCACTCTCCTCCTGACTCAACTACAGAACCTGGGGGTTGCAACCAATGCTGTCTGCTGGTTCAAGGACTACCTAACACCCAGAAGCCAACGTGTACAAATTGGGCACACAGTATCTAGCTCCAACGAGGTATCTTTAGGGGTCCCACAGGGGTCAATACTGGGGCCCTTACTATTCAGCCTCTTCCTAAATAATCTTCCTGAAGCCTGTGACACTAAACTGATACTGTACGCAGATGACGCTGTGCTTCTCACCAGCAGTTCATCAATAGTCACCCTCCACTCCAAGCTACAGGCATCCTTCTACAAGCTGGAAGACTGGTTCTGTAGCCATAAACTTCTATTAAACTACAAAAAAACCAAGGTGATGCTCACAGCCAGCCCACAGCACCAAAAGAAGCTCCCTCCCCTCACCATCTCCAATAAAGTCAGTGAGCCGCTGGAACAAGTTCAGACCTTCAAGTACCTGGGGGTCACCGTTGATGACTGCCTCACCTTCACCCAACACATTGACACAGTGGTAAAGGAAGTGAACACCAAGCTGGGTGTACGATATAGGCATAAAAAGTATCTTACTCCAGAGGCCCTCTGTCTCTCAGTTTCCAGCTCCATCTTTTCTACCATTGACTATGGATTGGTGGCCTACGGCGCAGCAACAGACACTGCACTAAAAAGGATTCACATTGCCCTCAACAAGGCATGTAGACTCACAATGGCTGCAGATCGAAATACCCACACCTGCTCCTTATACGAGGAGACCAATTGGCTGCCACTAAAGACAGGATTATATTCCAAACATGTCTCCTTGGAAAAAAGGCACTAATGGGTAAAACTTCCCCATGCATTTCTAGCATCCTAACACCAAGTGCTACCAGTTATACCACCAGAGGCAGGATGAGGGGGGCTCTATCAACACCTTTCCGCCGAACTGTGCAGGGACAGCATGCTTTCAGCTATAAGGCCCTCTAATGGCTCAATGAAATCCCAGTGCACATTCTAAACTCCCAGTGCATCTCGCAATTCAAAAATGGCCTAAGGCAACACATTCTTACTAGGACAGTTTGTGACTGCCACTAGGACTCTAACACCCATAATTCCTACTCATCCACATTCTCCTTCCCCTTCCTTTAACCCCCACTCTTCCCTCTTGCCCTATCCCTCTGTCTTCCTCTCCCCCCTGTGCCTTTTCTCCCACTGGATCAACCTTAAAACCAACCTACTACCACTACCTCCCAACCTCCTAGACAAAGCCACTTCTTTTGGCCGCCCACTCCCCCAGTCTCCCTCCCCTCCCTTGACTCCTCCTTGGACTCTCACACTAGGTGTCACACCTCTTTATCTCCTTCACTACATATAAACACTGTCCTTTACCCTAGTTGAATGCTCTTGATGCTGTACTATCACCATTGGTATTATGAATGACACTGTAATCTTATTGTATACTATCTATCTACTATCTGAGTATTGCATGTAAACTGTTTGTTATTGCTGTCATTGCCACTGTTTGACGTGGAACCTTTGTAAAAGAGCTTTGCGCTCAAAGGTATGATCCGAATTCCTAAACAAATAAAAATAAATAAAATTGTGCTACTCATTGTACCTGGATGATGTTGTGGTGTACAGTCCAGACTGGAACAGCTACCTGGCATACCTACTACCAGTTATCCAATCTTTCAAAAATGCAGGTCTGACCATCAATCCTACCACATTCACATTAAGCATGCAGGTCTGACCATCAATCCTACCACATTCACATTAAGCATGCAGGAAACCAGATATTTGGGTTATATTTTAGGAAATGGAAAAGTAAAGCCAGGGATTTCCAAAACAGAAGCTGTAGTTAACAGTCCTGTTTCCAAAACAAAGAAACATGACAGGTCATTTTTAGGTCTGGCTAGTTAATACCAGAGGTCTGTTCCCAGCTTTGTTCAGTTAGCGACTCCCCTCACTGAACTCACAAAAAGCATTACCTGAATAATGTGAAATGGTCTCCAGTGTGCAATGAAGCTTTTCAGGCTTACTAACTTAATTTCTGCCTCGTTGCGATGGAGGAGGGGAGGCGAGGGCAACCTGTACCTGGAAGGTCCCCACCCGGAGCCGCGTGCTACTGACCCGAGTCAGAGGTGCCGGTAGCTATCCTAGTACCAGCGGGCCTCCTCGGTATGAAACAAGCTTTTTAACCCCTGCCATTGCAGGTGACTGCACATCACTGGGACAGAACTTTGAACCGTGAGGAGGAACATTTAACCGAGAGGGTGTAACCACAGACCACAAGCACCCTTACGTGCGATAGGATTGCTGGATTCCTTTGTCCCTACCAGCCGACGGACCCTGCCATGCTTCCACGCCTGCTCCAGATATTTCAAACTTGGCGCCGTTGCACTCCTGTGCTTATTGGACCCCTTGTTAGTGACGTTGGCTACTCACCTCTCTTAAAGGTGAGCGGTCCCGTTTTCCTGCTTACTAACTTAATTTCTGCCTTGTTGCGATGGAGGAGGGGCGGCGAGGACGACCTGTACCAGGAAGATCCCCCCTCCGAGCCGTGTGCTACTGCCCCAAGTCAGAGGTGCCGGTAGCTATCCTAGTACTGGCGGGCTTCCTCGGAGTGAAACAAGCTTTTTTACCCCTGCCGTTGCAGGTGACTGCACATTACTGGGACAGAACTTGGAACCGTGAGGGGGAACATTTAACCGAGAGGGTGTAACCACAGACCACAAGCACCCTTACCTGCAATAGGATTGCTGGATTCCTTTGTCCCTACCAGCCAACGGACCCTGCCACGCTTCCACGCCCACTCCAGACATTTCAAACTTGGCGCCGTTGCACTCCTGTGCTTATTGGACCTCTTGTTAGTGACATTGGCTACTCGCCTCTCTTAAAGGTGAGCGGTCCCCTGTTTTCCTGCTTACTAACTTAATTTCTACCTCATTGCAATGGAGGAGGGGAGGTTAGGGTGACCTGTACCTGGAAGGTCCCCCCCGAGCCGCATGCTACTGCCCTGAGTCAGAGGTGCCGGTAGCTATCCTAGTACCGGCAGGCCTCCTCGGAGTGAAACAAGCTTTTTTACCCCAGCCGTTGCAGGCGACTGCACATTACTGTGAATTTTCGGCCCTCTCACCCACCTCATTCCCTCCTCGGCCTTCCCACCCACCCCATTCCCTCCTCCCATTAAATGCGCACTAGCTCCGCCTTCAGAGTTCTGACTCAACCAATTAGGGTCTGGGGGAGGTCCTGATAACAGTACAACAAGTGTCGCCCATTCCCATAACCAGTGAGGGGACCAATTAATGCTATTGAACTGGTGAAACCCTGCCCTGCTGCTCTGAGGCTCACTCTACCTCACCGCACTTGGAGATAGCCCCTGTCCTGAACCTCTGCCAGGTGCTCATAGCTGTTATAGCTCATTGCAACTCACTGTCATTTCCAATTTGATTTATGCTTCTTCAATGACATATGTCACATGTCATTTATGCTTCCTTAATGACATATGATGTTATTCTGAGACTAGCGTACCTTTCTCGCTTGACAAATGATGTTATCTTGTGACTAGTGTACCTTATTATTACTACACCTCCCCCCGGCCCCCTATTTAGTGCCTGAGTTGTGCTCCCTATTTCTGACTGCAACTGCTCTTATCCCTCACTGGAGGCACCGTGTGACCTGCCACGAGGTCTGCCCTACTAGAGCTGTCCATCCCGAGGGTCATGAGGTGGCCCTGGAATCTGCTGTTCTCCACCGTGAAAATGGTGCCTCCTAGGGTACTCCCCACCGAACTGTGGGAGTCCCCCAAGGTGCGAAAGGGTGGTGTGCTGACACCCTTTCTGAGCTCTGCCATCCAAGTTGGGCTCATAACGGGGCTTGCACTCCTCCAAGTGGCCTCCAGCCCCCCAATGGCAATCTGCGACTGCTGGAATAAGCCTCCCTTGGATGAGGCACCAGACTACTTCTTCTCTAACCTACTAGCCTACTCCAAGACACTGTGCTGTCTTACTAGCTGCCGCGACCTCAGGGGACTACTGTCCTCCCCCCGTGTCAAGCATCTCCTAGCATGCAAGCCCTTGACAGGAGTGGTGGCCAACTGGCTGTACCCCCTATGGATCTTCCCCATAATATTAGCTCTGGCTGGTGACATCGAAGCTAACCCTGGCCCTAGCTTCCTGGCCCCCACTACCCCCCCTGAATGGAGGCTGGGTAAGGGACTAAAAGTTGCTCACCTCAATATTCGGAGTCTACTACCTAACCTTAATGAGTTAGTCACCTGAGTCTCACTTTACAAGCCAGATATTCTTGGAGTGACCGAGACCTGTCTGAAATCCTCCATTACAGACTCGGCATGTGCTCTCCCTGGTTATGAAATCATAAGACAGGGTAGACTGGGGAACAAACGGGGAGGTGGTATCTTGATCTATTATAAGAACCACCTGAAGGTTACCGAGGTGGCTCACCAGCTATCCACCCCATCCCCCTGCAAGCTACTTCATGTCCTGCTCTTACTTGGGAATACCAAAAAACTGCATGTGGCCTGTGCCTACAGCCCCCCTAAAGGAGGGCTTCCAGGCCTGACCCACCTCCTGGACACAGTAGGTCCTAGTACGGGTGACAATTAACTAGTTATCTTGGGTGACGTCAACCTAAACTGGGTTGGTGGTAATGAGAAGCAGTATGTGTCCCTACTTGCTAATCACTCTCTCACACAACTTGTCCAGGCGCCAACCAGACGATCGGCTAATGGATCTTCCAGCTCCCTCCTGGACTGGATCCTGTCTAACTGACCTGAAAGGATTTCCTCCATAGGGATCCTTCCAGACTCTATCTCTGACCATTCCCCAGTCTAGGATGTGTGGAGAATACCTTCCCCAAAAGTCCCTCATAAAATCATTCACATAAGGAACTATGCCAGGTTCGAACCTGAAGCGCTCAGGGAGGACCTAAGGCTCACCGACTGGTCAGAGGTGCTGGGAGCATCTGATCCCTCTATAGCTACCATCCGCTTTCTCTCTACCTTCGTGGCCTTGCAGGGCAAGCATGCTCCCATGGTCTCAAGGAGGGTCAGGGGGTCTGTCACCCTATGATTGCATGGGAGTCTCCTAGCCCTCATAAAGGCCAGAGACAAGTGTTGGGCTCACTACAAAAGCTCCCTTGATCAGACAATTCTTCAATGATACAGAAATCTTAGAAATAATTGCAAAAAGGCCATTAGGGCCGCAAAAAGTGACTTCTGTAAGTCTGCCCTACTCAGCTCAGCCAATGATACCAGAAGGATATGGAGAAACATCAAAATGCTTGTCAGTGGCCCCACCAGTGCAGGGGTATCTGACATGGTTATCGGTGGGGTCTCCTGCAATAATCCCCACATGATTGCCAATGCCTTAAATTCTCACTTCACTGACCTGTCGGCTTATGCCGCACTCTTCCCACCTGTAGGTCACTCCACTGGTCCCCCTTCTGCACCAGGGCTGGAGGCTCCCTCTTCCCCCCGACCACTTTTCTGTCTCAGGGCTGTTTCAGTCACAGACATGCTTAACCTTCTCTCTGGCCTCTCCCAGTACTCAAGCCCTGGGCCTGACAATCTGGAGCCCAACCTTCTGAAGCTTGGCGCCAACCACATTGCCTCCCCAGTAGCCCACATCTTTAACCTATCACTTGCTATGGGGGTTATTCCTGACATTTGGAAGGTGGCCAGGATAGTACCTATACTGAAGCAGGGCAATCCTAAGGTCCCGGACAATTATCGTCCGATCACCATTCTATCCTCCCTTAGCAAGCTCCTGGAAAAAGTTGCGGCTGAACAACTCACTGCTCACATAATGGCTCATGATCTGCTATCCCCGGCCCAGCATGGCTTTCAGAAGGGGCATAGCATGACCACAGCCCTGGTCTCAGTCTCTTCCAGTATCAGAGGAGCCATGGATCAGGGTAAACTCTCTGGAGTCATATTTATTGACCTGTCCAAAGCCTTTGACCTTGTTGATCATGAGTTGCTCTGCACCCAGCTGTGGTCCCTGGGTCTGTCCTCCTCTGCAATGAACTGGTTCACTGGCTATCTACATGGCCGAACGCAGATGACTAGATTTAATAAAGTCCTCTCTGATCCACTACTGGTGACCTCAGGCGTCCCCCAGGGGTCGGTCCTGGGGCCTCTCCTCCCTCTTTGTCAATCATTTACTGGCAGCAGTTACCAACTACAGTGCCACTCTCTATGCTGATGACCTGGTCATCCTGGCCCACTCCAGGGACATTGAGTCTCTAAATCAGCACCTATCTGAGGACTTCAACAATATCCAGGCTTGGGTAACCAAAAATAAACTGGTTCTCAACCTGAAAAAAACACAGGCTATGTTATTTTGTTCAGTACCCAAAATCAAAGCTGTGCCAGCTCCTCTGGGCATCACATGCCAGGACGGTACCCTCCTCCCAACTGTGAATTCTGTCAGATACCTTGGAGTAATGCACAACCCTCAACTCGACATGAGGAGTCACATACTTAATGTCTGCAGAATGGTGAACTGCAAATTGGGCATGGCCTACAGAGCCGAATACAACCTCACACCTGCGGCTCGTCTGGCTCTCGCAAGAAGTATCCTGCTCCCCTCCCTTTCCTATGGTCTGCACCTATTTGCCAGTTCCGCCAAATCCCACCTCACCCGGTGGTTCACGACTTACAATAACATCTGTCATTTTGCCCTGGCTGCCCCCCGGCTTACCCACCATTGTAACCTCTATGAAAATCTCTGCTGGCTCTCTCCATCTAGCTACCTGGACTTTGGGCTTGGATGTCTCGTGGGCAAAGTGACTAGAACTGGCACCCCACCGGGGCTGGCACAGCTACTTCTGCCCCGGACTACTCCTCCTACTCACTCAGATCACAGGTCCCCGGGTTGCTAAGAGTTCCTCCCACACGCACCCTCATGGGGGACAGGGACCTTGCTGCAAGCACACCTAGACTCTGTAACTCCTTTCCTGAGCAGGTTCGATTGGCCCCCTCCTACCATAGTTTCCATACACACCTGTGGGGTTTCCTAAAGCTGGCCTCTGTGTATGTCTGTCCCAAACCCCCATAGAGCAATGTCCTCTCTCAGCAAGGCCCTTGTGCTTCACAACATGCACACGGCCAGCCCCTAAAAAACTAATCCTCTCTTTGCACTTGATTGTGAAACTACTCGTTCACACCTGGCACTTGACCGAGTTATAATTTGTCCATTTCGTAAAATCACCAGTGACTCTTTTTTACCTCACCACTGTCTGAAATTGGATGTAACTTAAATGTTTTACCACTGTTGATACCATGTTAATGTCACCTTGCGAACTGTTCCTTTCTAGTCAACTTTCTGCTATGTTTCCTGTATAACCCTGTACTACTATGTAATCACCATGTTGTACTCTCCTGGGTCGTTCCTGAAAATAGGCATATTACTTGTCTAGTGTACTTACCAAAAGCTAAATAAATAAATAAAGGCTGCATTTTGTTCAGCCCCTGTTTTTAGAGGTCCAGATTTTGAGAAACAATTTCTGTTACAGACAGATGCATCAGAGGTAGGCCTAGGTGCAGTCCTGAGTCAGAATATAGATGGGAAGGAACTTCCCATTCTGTATATGAGTAGGAAATTGCACGACAGAGAGAAAAAATACTTTGCTATTGAAAAAGAATGCCTTGCAGTGAAATGGGCAATGGAGTCCCTTAAGTTTTATTTGCTATGAGTTGACATTGTACTTATAACAGATCACAATCCTCTCTGTTGGCTTATCAAATGAAGGGTAAAAATCCTGAATCACAAGGTGTTATCTGGCGGTACAGCCATTTAAATTCGAAGTGATGCACAAATCCAGAGAAGAGAATTTTAATGCTGATTTTCTGTCGAAACAGCAGTTACAAATCATAGCCAGAATAGCTAACAATAAAGTTAGTATCCAATATGTGTGATACATTGAAAGGGAATGCTCATGCGTACAAAAACAAAAGTGATACAGAGACAGCAAAAAACAAGATACAGAGATACAAAATCACACATCTTGGCAAAAAGTCAAAAAAGTCACTGTTAAACACATTTAAATTCATGCATTTCGAAAATAGCTGACAAGGCCAAATGGTAAACAAACAACAGATCAAAGAAAAAATTAGTAATTACATTTCTCTTTACTTTCATGTATTTTTTTACATTTTTGTCTTCA
Source organism: Neoceratodus forsteri (assembly GCA_016271365.2). NCBI lineage: Eukaryota > Metazoa > Chordata > Ceratodontiformes > Ceratodontidae > Neoceratodus > Neoceratodus forsteri. Next base: position 873,614,992 of record CM057453.1, on the reverse strand, counting down.
AAATTTGAGACTATGATTAGAGCCTCGGGAGTCGGGACATTTATCCAGCTTTTGCTTTCTAATTTTGGGCCAGATTCCAGGATGAATGTCACAACTCGCCGGTGTATGCAACTTGTGATATTTGCCACTATGCCAGGGACCCTGTGCCACATTCCAAGAGCGGCAGGGTCCCGGCACTTACGACATGCGGGTTGTGCCATGTGGAGGCTAACACCACAGGCATGATGTAATAGCCCCACATGTTGCAAGTCACAGCCTGCTGCGGACAGCCCCCTGAAAAAAAACCCACCCTGGAACACCACAGCACATACCGGGGGCATGGGAAGGGCAGTACAGGTGGCACAGGAGTCCAGGGGGCACAATGGAGAATGGACCCCCCCCAAGGTCCCCGACATTCAGGGGGTAGGGAGCATGTTTGTGATTGTAGGGGCATGGGGAGCACATCAGTACCATTGCCGTCAGATGCCCCTTAGAGCAGCTCAGAGCTGCCCTAAGTTTGATCTGCCAGTGTAGCACCTGGAATTGTGGCAGTTGGCTATGGCATCTGCCCTCTTGGAATAGGGCACAGTTGCTGCTGTAACCCACCCTTGTGCCTTGTCATTGTGGGCTGCGGCATAGTGGGTGGCATAACCCATGGTTGGCATAGCCCGCAGCCAACATGGCGCAAGGAACCTCTTGGAATTGGGGCTGGCATAATGCATGGTGCAAGTCGCTGGTTACACCAAGGGGTTTGGTGTATCTTGGCTTGTGTATGCCGACTTGGAATTGAGACACTTGTCTTTTCTTTGATCTGTTGTTTGTTTACCATTTGGCCTTGTCAGCTATTTTCGAAATGCATGAATTTAAATGTGTTTAATAGTGACTTTTCGCTGAGACATTTGTGATTTTGTATCTTTGTATCTTGTTTTTTGCTCTCTCTCTGTATCACTTTTGTTTTGTACCCATGAGAATGCCATTTAAATATGTCACTCATATCAAATACTAACTATATTGTTAGCTATTCTGGCTATGATTTGTAATAGGTGTTTTCATGCTGACATGATTTGCTCTGGGATTTAAATTGTGATCCAGTAACTACCAGTGCCTGCCACCTAAGGAAGACCTAATGGTTGAAGCGCAGGTGCTACTGGTTTGGAGTGTCACCCGTCCTGTTTTTCATTTTCAATTTGATTAAAAAGAATGTATTTTTGCAGCAGCTAGTTTCTGCCATTTCTTACTACTGGAGTGCATCTCTTTTCTGCATTTGGATTTAATCTGTATGGTCTTTTGACTGATAGGGTGAGTATTCTGTCACTGTTATGTGCTTGACCCCTTTTGCTCAGCCTGGTACTGTGGTGAAAGCACTTTTAAAAGTTTTTACCAGGTTATGAATTTCTGTGGTTTGTTCTATGGTTAAAGGAACATACACCTTTACAGAATCAGAAGATACAGTTTGTGCCAGTCTGTTATAAGCTATGTCAATATCTTCTTTAGCAGTTTCTGGTAAGACTGACAAAGCAACCTGTGTTGTTTTTTCAACCCATTCCATCAGGAGGTTAGCATGGTATATCTTGGTAGGATTTTTCCTATCGGGGGAGGGGGGTCTCAATCTCATAGTTAAAGAGCTGCTGACGTCATCTGGCCAAAAGTACTACATTGCAGAATTAGAACAAGCATATCCACAGTAAATCGCATACCAACAAGTAGATTTCTATGTTACTTCATTATAAAGTTATTAGCTATTTTGTAACCCTGATTTCACTACCTATTCAAGGAAAGCCTGTTCCGGTGAAGAGCTGCTGCTGATGTCATCTAGGGGCCTTATAGTTTATTCTTCCATGTCAGCAAGCTTATAGGACCTGTTTCTCTAAAGCTGTAAAGATCATGTACAATGGTTTTCATAAGTAAAACAAGCAGCATGAGTTAATAAACACTGCTTTAAAAACTTTGTGTTTCAGGCTTTGTAACAAAACTGACAATATTTTCACTGGATGCCTTTTCATTGAAGTCATTTTGCTGAATGCTGGATCATAGAAAGCTGTTGAAAAGTTTGCAGACTGAATACATTTCTGATGTGGTGAAAGGCTGAGCTCATTCACACCTATCAGTCAATTGAGGCAATTTCTAAGAATGGCAATTTAAAACAATTATCCCATCTCCTTGTTAATGGGGGTGGGGAAGACTCATCTATGTACTACTCTAAATTACAATGCTCATTTTACTAGAGCTAACACTTCCACCCCTAGTAGGAATTAACACATATGAGGCCCCTATCAAAACATATTGTAAAGCAGACAATGACAAACAGCAGTAATATTAGTAGCAGTCTAACTGGCTTCAGCAGTCTGGTGGCATACTGACTTAGTATCCAGCAACCCTGGTGAAATGGACCACACAAAACAGCATTAAATAATACAATTTTATCAACTTTGTTACAAAACCTGGAACATATATAGTATTTATAGCAATGTTTACTCACTGGTGTCTGTTTTACTTGTGAAAACCATTGCACATGATCTTTACAACTTTGGAGAAATGGGTCTTATAAGTTTGCTGACAGTCATTACTAGACTTTGAGCTCCCGACATGACATCATCAGCAGCTCTTTACTGACACCTGCTTTTATTGCACAGGTAGTGCAATCAAAGTTACAAAATGGCTAATAACTTTAAAACCAAATAACATAAAAATCTAGTTTTTTGGTATGAGATTTACTGGGAGCATGCTTATTAGGATTATGCAGTGTAGCACTTTTGGTGTCAGTGGCTCTTTAACTGTACCGGTATGTCTAACAATCTTATAAGCCCCTTGCCACTTCATTGGAAGTTTTTTTCTGTAGTGGGTAACAGTAACAAGAGCTTTTCATCTGTCTCAAAAACTTTTCCTTTTACCCTGTAATCATAATACACCTGCTGTTTTGGGGCTTCTTCCTAATTATTGTGAGCCATTTCAAACCATTTTGCCAATTTCTTTCTCAGTGTACACATATAAGGTGTGATAAGTGCACACATAAAAGGTGTGATTGGGTTATCCTCCTATGTTTTTTTTATTACATCTAGTGTCCGTCTAGGTTGTCTACCATACGACTTATCAAAGGGTGAAAAACCTGTTGTTGCTTGTGGCACTTCTCTGTAAGCAAAAAGCAGGTCAGGTAAATATTGATCCCAATCTTTCCCTTCACCTTTCACAAACCTTTTAAACATGTGTTTGAGGGTTTGATTAAAATACTCAACAAGACCACCTGTCTGAGGGCGATTAGGGGAGGTTCTTCTGGCAGTGATACCTAGTAGTCGGTATAGTTCCTTCAGTAATGCAGCACCAAAATTACTACCCTAATCAGTAATAATCTCTTTAGGAATGCTCACCCTACTGAAAATTTTGGCAAGCTCTGCTGCCACTTTTGGGGCTGTAACAGTACGTATAGGAATTGCCTCTGGATATCATGTAGCATAGTCACATACTACCAAAATGAATTAATTACCATTTTTACTTTTCTCTAAGGGGATACGCACATCCATTGCAATTCTCTCAAAAGGCACCTTGTCTTTTTTAGTCACTGGGGCTACTTTCTGATATGCAGCTCAAGAACTGCAATCGGCAGTAACATCCTCATGGATCCCAGGCCAGTAAAATCAGTACAATAATATGGCAGGGGTGCAGTCACTCCCCAAGTGACAAGACATAGATCTATCATGTGCTATCTGTAACAACTCAGTTTTATGCTTCTTTGGTATGACCAAGTGTTCTATCTGTTCCTGCATCTGAGGATTAACCCAAACTCTGTATAGTAACCCGTTACATTTTCTAAACATTGCTTCACCCTGTTTTTGTTTCAACCCCAGCTGTTTACAATAACCTTGGAGAGAAACATTGTTAGTTTGCTCAGAAACAAAATCATAATCAGTTTTCAGATTAGATTCAGCATTTTCATATATCAACCCCTTATGTCCATCAGTCTTTTTTGTCACTGTATTTTCAGGCGTCATCTGTCTTTCTTTCTTGGAGTTCCGGATCTTGGAGCTGGGCTCAAGCAAGTCCAAACTGAAGTCACCAAAGGGAAAATAATCCCCAGCAACTGAGATTTTCTTTGCCTGCGCGCTTGTTATATCACAGTTGCTGAAACAGCAGGATTTACTCCCTCTGTGGTTAACTTAGCAAATCCTGGAAAGTCTTTTCCAATAATCACAAGTTCAGGTAACTTTGGTACTACCCCCACTTTAATTTGTAGTAAAAGTAGTAAAAACTTTTATTTTTAGACAGGATATAAAATGACATCTCATTTCAATCACCATTAGGACAAGTCCTATTTTATAAGGTGTTTCTATGTTTGATCTTAAAAATATTAAATCATACAATTCATGGGATAGAATGTTTCAAATAGACACTCATTCAATGCAAAAACTCCTTAATCAATCATTATTCAATCAAAACATGTACACCTTACAGCCAGTTCTTGTTTCAAAGCAGTACTTAGTTTTTTTAGGCTCGTATTTACATTTTTTTGTTTGAACATTTTAGTTCATTCCAAATTTTCATAGCCATGAAAGAAAACGTCATCTCTCCTAACCTAATTGTTGGTGTATCTATTTTAAACTCTCTCATGTTTGTATTATTCTTTAATCCATGTGAATGTTCTATTTTTTGCATTTTCTTGTATAAATACAGTTGTCTTATTGTTTCCAGCGTTTGTTTGGTCATTCTTACCCATGCTATTTTTTGTTTACTTTTTAGGATAAGCCAATCCAAACTTTCATACAGTTTGCAGTGGTGGGTCCATCTATTTGCTTTCAAAACACCTCAGCCTTTCCCAACACAGTATTGCTGGCAAAACAATAAATATTTATCCCATAGTCTAATATGGGGACTAACAATTGGTTAACAATAGATATCCTCATTGAATCATTTATACAATATCCTGTTCTCCTCACTGCACCCAATCTATTTAGTTTTTTCACTTTATCATTTATGTGATACGCAAAGGTCAACATTTGGTGTATCCAAAAGCCTAAGTATTTACAGTATACTCAGGCACTTGTTCTAATGCTATGTTGTTTTTATTTTTTATTTTTAGGGTCACATTTGTTTTTTCCCCTTTCTGAGATTCATAAAAAACATTATTTTGGATTTATTAGTATTAAGTATCAGGTTTGATTTCTCAAACCAGTTCTGAGTTCTGGGGAAGTCTTCTTGTAAATCCATCTGTATTTTTATAGGATGTGTTCCCTTAGTTAACAGCACAGTATTGTCCATGTATAGACGTATATCTGAATTTTTATCCATTTTTACTACTGGGTTAGTGTATATAAGAAGCAAGAGGGGGCCCAGAATTGGTCCCTGGGGAACCCCTCTTTTCACACCAGCCTTAGTGGACAGATCCTTTCCCACTACAGTCTGCTGAGTTCTATCCATTAGATATGACCAAAACCATGTTCTTACCTCACCCAATACCCCTATCTGCTGTAACCTGCTCAGCAGGATTTGATGATGCACCATGTCAAATGCTTTAGACAAGTCCATGAACGCTGCACCCACTGACACCCTCTTATCCAGAGAAGGGATGTTGTTGCAACACCCCTTTAATGTTCAGAGTCAGTTGGGTGGTAGGATAGTATTGAGTGTCCCTATAGATACAGATGACCCTAGTACCTGGTTGTTTTGCACAGTCTTTTCTCAGAACTTCAACACACACCAGGGTCTTCCATTTTCCCAAATCTATATGTCCTTGCACAGTCCTGTTCCTCACCTTAACATCTGTTAAATAGGTGCCCTAATTTGCCAAGGCCAAATTTGTTCCAGTGTTACCCTCCTTATTTTTATGGCAGTTTCTTGCAATATGGCCTGGTTTATTACAGATATAGCAAATAAAAGTCTTTTGGTGCAGATGTGTTACCCCCATCAGAGTTCTTATCTGACCTGGAGTTAAATCAGGAAAAAGAGGGTCTTACAAGTCCCTGGCTGTTACTTTGCTGATGCAGTGATGGTCTGGCCATCTGATAGTCCTCAGCCAAAGAAATGGCCTTTTCCTCACTTTCTGGTAGGTGTTCTTTTACCCAAAGCTGCACATCTAGTTGGCCCTCTGGTGCAGCAGCAGGGCTTCTGCTTGTGACACTGACAACCCAGGTTTGGGAATGAACCCGGGAGTCAGAGGGCTGGCCAGGGTGGAGAAGGATTGAGTACTGTCTGGTAACTCTCCTATTCTGGGAGGGGGGGCATTTGGTACATTAGCAGCCCCTGGCAGAGGCTGGGGAGCCACAGGTACTGAGACCACACATCATGGGAGGTGGGACAGATGTCGGGTGTGCCTGTTGATGTCATTGCACCTTCTGCCTCCATGGAACATATGCATCCACAAAATCTTGCCCCATGGGTGACACTCACACCTCTGCTTCCACTCCTGCTGCATTAAAAGGGTCCGCCGTGGGGGGGAGCCTGCTCCCATGGCAACGTCCTGGGAGGTAGGCCAGGGCTTGAGACAAAAATGTCCTGGGGAGAGGGCGGCCCTGCCCGGGGGGTAAGCCTGGGCTGGGTGTGGAGAGAGGATTTGAGGGCTGAGGAGCCTCTGCCTGATTGGGCAGAAGTAGGGTACCAGGCCAAAACAAAAAAAGCTGCACATCTATGGGAAGGATATTGATGAATTGTTCCACTGCAAATATGTCAGTGATCTGTGGGACCTTGTCCTCTGGTTGGAGCCATTTAATGGGGCATTCTCTGAGTTGGATGAAGGCTTCTCAACGATTGTCGACTGAGTTGTACTTCATGGACTGGAATCTGCCTGTAGGTCTCTCCTGAGATGTCTTACCTTTTAAGGATTTCTCTTTTCACAATGTCACAGTTTTCTGACTGTGCAATGCAATGTCTGATGTCGACTCCGCCCTCTGCCTCTTCTCCAACACCTTGACTTGGATCTGGAAAATCTATGCTCCCCTAAAAAAAACTAGAGTCAAGCGTCAGCACCACCCATGTATTATGACAGACCTCCTAACCCTTTGCAGAACCCAAGACCAAACCTGGGAGTGATATAAAGCATCCTTGTCCCCAGCAGACCTGCAACTATACAAATCCCACAGAAATGCCTGCACCAAGGCTATCTGACAAGCCACAGCTGTTTATCTCAAATCCCAACTGAAGGCTAACTTTGATGTTCCATCTACCTTTTGGAAAGTTATCCACACTCTCACTTACCCACATGCAATTCACTCACCCCCAGTCCTTAAAGTTGAAGGCTCGACTGTCTCCGACCCATTCTCTATTGCCAAGACCTTCAACAAATTCTTCACAACCTGCACACTCCCTGACCATCCCATTCCTACCCCCATGGGACCCCGTCCCCCTGGTACTGGCTTTAGCTTCCCAGTTTCTCCTATAGAAGTCCTCCAGGCTCTAATATCTCTTAATCCTGCTAAATCCAGCCCAGATGGACTCCACTCTAAGTTCCTCCACATCTCTACCCCCGTTATTGCCACTCCCTTTGCCCACCTCCTTAACCTTTCTCTCTCAACTGGCACCATCCCTCAGCCCTGAAAAATAATCAAGATGCTACACTCCACAAAGGAGGAGACCCTACTTATCCCGGCAACTACATGCCTATTTCTCTACTTCCCTCACTTGCCAAACTCCAAGAGTCCTTGATCTACTCTAGGCTTTTGGAACATTTAACCCCCTCTGCCATTCTCTCCCCTTTCAAGTCAGGCTTCAAGAAACAGTACTCAACTATTTCCTCCCTGCTGCAAGTCACCGACTCAATTCTTACAGCAATGACTCAAGGTCTAATTACCGCTGCCATCTTTGTAGACCTGGCAAAGGCCTTTGATTCCATTTCCCACCATCTCCTGCTTCACAAATTTCATTCATCTAGGCTGGCAGCTACAGCAGTCAATTGGTTTAGCTCCTACCTACACAACAGACAGTAATCAATCCTAGTTGGTAACGTCATGCCCTCCCCCCCATCCATGCTGGGGTTCCCCAAGAATCTATACTTGGTCCCATTCTTGTTTCTGTCTTTATAAATGACCTTTCCTCCATCTACTCTACCTCCCAAATTCACATATATGCGAACAATACCGTGATCTACTCCTCAGGCACCTCCACCATTGATATACATACCCCCAACAGCATGATTTCAACAAAGTTCAACACTGGTTTCAGGCCAGCCAGCTAAGATTAAACACAAAGAAAACCGTTACAATGACCTTTGGCTCCAGGCAGGTGCTGTCCAGACTTTAGTCCTCCTCAGCGTTCATCACCCTGCACGGCTCCCCCCCCCCCAAACGAGGGCCACACCTTCAAATACCTAGGGGTCTGGCTGGACAGCAATCTCAATTTCTCCTGGATTATAGATGCCATCTGCTCCAAACTCTACCAAAAACTTGGCATCTACAAAGACAGCCTCCTTCTCCCTACCCGTAATGATCTGGTCATGAAAAGGATTCTACCTGTTATTGATTATGCGGACGCTGTCTATGACACTGCCCTGCAACTTCCCTGTCAAGATTTGACACTCTCCTTAACTTGTTCTGTTGCTTTACTACCTCCTTCCTTCCCCTCACACAACACTATCTCCTGTACTCCCTCTCTCTCTCTCCTTGTCACCACTACCCCACAGGCAAGAGCTCCATTGCCTCTCTCTCATAGCCAAATACTGGTTTGGGACTCTGCGTCCCTCTCTCCCTACCTCTCCTCCCGCATATCATGTGCTAACCCTTCAACATACTCCCTTCACTACAGAGACTCCCATTCTTTCTCCCTCCCCCACCCTCATAATAGAGCAAGTCAGTCTGCTTTTCCCTACTGCCTCCCCTTTCTCTGGAATCAACTTCCCTCAAACATTCATCATTCCCCTCTTTTACTTCCTTCAAATCTCTTCTCCATCTCTTCCCAGGCACCAAATGCTCATGACACATGTCCTCCTCCTCTGCTCCACTTCCACTCCCCCCTAGCCCCTGCCTCCCAAGCTCTAACCCCTGACTCAATCCAGTTATGAAATGCTGCCATTGATTGGTCTCCACTGCACATTCTGCCTCTAATTTGAAACTCAGGATACCCTATACTGCTACACTTTGACATTTATTGTTGTATTCTTATTTTTGTTGTACTGCTCTGACTTGTACTTGCTTTGTTTGTATTGTCACCCTGTTTAACCCCGGGTCACACCTGAAAACTCACTGTGCCTTTCCCAGTTATCAGATTTTAATTAACTAAATAAATAAATAAATGTGACCACCCCCTTTGCTCATTTACCTGGGCTGCCTCAGAGCCCTCGGGGTTCTCAGTGTACTGCCCCAAGGGGCCGGGCCTGAGCTCTGGCCAGGTTTTCATTGGTGATGTGGTGCCTCACCTGGGGCAGTGGTATAGACTCCTGTGGACAAAACAGGTTACCACCCCCTAGGAACAATGATGTATCCCCATAACAGCTGACCCCTTCTGCACAGTTATATCAATACCACCACCCTACAATAACGATAATAACAAAACACAAACATTTAGATGACATGGCAAACAGAAATCCCTTTTATTTAAAATGCTCTCAGAAGGGGAAGGAGAAGGCTACTCCCTCGTGCCTCCATACACACATGTACACAACCTTATATGAGCTCCCCCCCCCCGTACCTGGGAGCACCCAGAATAGTCCGTGATGGTGGGTACCTCACCGTGCTCAGTTGCAGGTCTGCGGTCTTTTGGTGGGGCCCATGTAGAACATGCACAACCAGGTGCTGGGAATTCAAGTTAGTACGTAGAGGTGGAGCTCCTGTCCGACCCTTTTAACTTTGTTTATAAATCCCCAGAACTACAGCTCAGGGTACTTATGGTTTCCCCAGAGCATGATGATTTCTCTGATTCGAGGATCTGCACAGAAGGTGAGTGAGGCACTGTTCTTAGCCTGCCTGGTCTTTCCAGTGTCGCCTGAGGGCCTTTGCATACAGTGTTCATAAGGCAGGCCTGTTCATCCTTCTCTCTCTCTCTCTCTCTGGTCTCTGCTGCAGCAGTGATTTCACACTGGATAAACAGGGTGGCTTGGTTCCCCTCACCCAGAACTGGGCTAATTGCAGCCCAGCTTCCAGGGCTCTTCCCTGGCTGGAAACCACAGACCCCTGCATGGAGCAGCCCACGAGGCCCAAGACTCACTTTAACTGTCCCTTCTGGTCCAGCTAGTCAGCCCCAGTGCCTTTAGTGGACCCTCCTGCCTTTGTCCCACTGCAAAAGCTGTAGCCGTCCTCCTGCTCTTACTTTAGGGAGAGAAGGGGGGAAGTAACCAGACAGCTTACAACCAATCAGTTCTTTTCCATGCTTTCAGCTCTCTGGTCTCCTACTCTCAGCCCTCTCCTTTGTTCTCCTCAATTTTGACACTTCTTCCCCTTTTAAACCCCTGGCTCAGCCCTCCTGTGATTGGCTGTCGGCCCCCATGTGATCTCCAGGCTGCCTCTGGGTAATTTCACAGCAGCCTGAGGTTGTCACTGTTACTTGGGGGCTGCCATCTTGCTTTCTCCCCAGCCTACTGTGGTTGCGGGGCCCCCGTTACTTATTTAGCCCACTGACAGGGCTACTTTGGAAAGTATTTGCGACCAGAGCTTGTCCGGTCACTGTGCATCCCTTTCCTGGCCCCTCTGCTCATCTGGAGGCCGGGGAAACACTGATGGTCCAGTTGGCTGCATGGCCAAAAGGTAATAGGAGCTCTGCTCCTCTAAAACTCCCCCTGGTGTAGTGTATATGCGTTATGCGCATGGCCACCATGGCAGTGCCTGTTTCCTTTTTTTTTCTTTTTCCAACTCTCTCTCTGAGCAGCCCTCGTGTTGTTTTGCAGTAATGTGTGGCTGCTCGTGACACCATGGTGAGGTGCCACTTCTCCGTCAGATCCCGGTACCACACGTGGCTCTCTCAGTGCCAACCGGAGTCGGGCACAAGTCCCACCATAGCCCAGGATCAAGGAGGGGCTGAAAAAAAGTATGCCTGCATCTGGGAGGCTCACACACCCCCCTAGCTGGAAACTCGGTGTCCTGACAAGCCCTTTTAAGGAACCCCCAACATGTAGCATGCACTTTCCTAGTTAGACACCTGGTTCCTACCTAGCACCAGTAATAATTATGTTTACATACAGGTTTGTTTCAGGCCAAGCCACAACAATAGATTATATACATGTAACAGGAGGTGTACACTTACGCTTCCCCACTTCTTCCCTAGGGCAACATGATGGGGGATAGAGGACAGACACCACTGACCTGTGGATGGCATAAATGGGCAGGTTTGTAGACTCACCTAGGGTATCATAAGTGAGCTTTACAGTTGGCCGTGGAGGTCGGCCCAACCTTCTAGGCAGGGCATTGTCAGGTACTGGGACCACTTCACTGGCAGTGGTTTCCCTCCTTTGGCTATAGTCTACCGTCCCCCACTGGGGCTTACCCTGTACCACTATGCTACCTGGGGTTACATCAGGAACAGGGGTGGGGGTGCAGCTGCCACTACCTCACTATCTGGTGGGTGGGGGCTTGTCATGTGGACCTCTTGACTACCCAAAGCACTACCAAGATCAGGTTCTGGGACAGGGACAGTGGGACGGGCCTCCGGAATGAAAGGCCAGGCCTCAGCGTTCAAGGAAAATGCAGGATCTGTGTGGCTAGTACTTGTGGAGGGGACTGAGTTTCGGCAGTACCACTCCCACTGGGGGGGGAGGGAATGTCCGAATCCATCCCCCATGGATGGCAGGCAGAGTCCTGCTCCTAGCTCTCATCACTGGAACGGCTATCAGGCCCTTCCTGGGGTGCCGCGGGGTTTGCATCGATGCCCCCCAGTGGTGTGGTCAAGAGGGGAGAAAGAGGCAGGCCCTCTCTGCCTTTCAGCTTGTTCTGCCCCTGTGTTATGGGCCGTCTTGCAGCCGGAAGGTCGGAACCTGGGGCAGGGTTGGGCACAATCTCTCCTATGGGGAGCAAATTATTTCAGTGCACTGTTTTTTCGTGCCCACAGCCATGTTCCTGCTTTATACGATACACAGTCAAGCTAGGCAGTTTTTCCACCATGAGGTAACTGTCTGGGACCCACCAGTTCTGGATCTTGTGTTTCCCCATTGAGTCCCAGGTTACGCAGCAGAACCCTGTCCCCCACTCCCAGCTCTTGACTACGGACTCTGGCATCATACCTCCTTTTGTTTCCCTGACTACTACGAGCCGCAGTTTCAGAGGCGAGCTAGTAAGCTGCCCAAAGCTGCTCCCTCAGCCAGCCTGTTTACTTGAGGTACGACATGTGAGGTCCCATCAGTGGATGTCCCGAAGCAAAGGTCCACTGGTAACCGGACCTTGCGACCAAACATGAGGTAAAAGGGTGAGTGCTGGGTAGCATCATTTTTCGTACAGTTGTACATGTGTACCAAATGACTGCCCCTTTGACTCCAGTTCACCTTGTCAGTGGGATCCAGGGTGCCCAACATGTTCAGCAAGGTCCTGTTGAAACATTCAGGCTGTGAAACCCCTTGGGGGTGGTAAGGGGTGGTGTGAGATTTCTGTATGCCATAGGACAACAGAAACTCCTTCACCAAACGGCTCTCAAAATTCCGGCCCTGGTCAGAGTGGATTATTTTGGGGAGGCCGTAATGCTGGATATACTGCTGCAAGACCTTAACCACGGTGCTCGCCTTCTGATCCTTTGTGGGGAAAGCCTGAGCGTGCCGGGTGTAGTGATCTGTGATGACCAGGATATTAGCGGTGTTTTTTTTATTGGGTTCCAAGGACAGGAAATCCATGCATACCAACTCCAGGGGCCCACTGGTACTGATATTGACCAGTGGGGCAGCCTGTCTGGGCAAAGTCTTCCGCTGGATGCACCACAGGCAGCACTTGCAGTGGCTCTCCATGTCAGCTTTCATCCTGGGCCAATAGAATCTAGCCCTACATGCACCTAGGGTGCAGTCATAGCCCAGGTGCCCCATATCATCATGCAGGGACTTGAGGACAACCCCACGGTATACTCCTGACAATAACAACTGCAGCTTAGAGCTGTCCGGATGGTTCTTGTCCTGCACAGCATGCAGTAGCAGTCCATACCACAGGACCAGCTTGTCCCCTTCCTTCAGCATGCGGTGGGCATCAGGGTGACTGCTCTGCACCTGTCTGGGGGATTGCCCCTTCTCGATAGCCTGAAGAACATCTTGCATGCTAGGGTCAGACACCTGCTCCTGCTGCAGGTCAGCCTTACTAGGCTGAGGCAGAGATGAGAGATCCAGGCCTGCGAAATTTAGATAGGCAGGTGGGATACCTTTGGGGGGGCTCGCAGTACCTCTGTGCTCCTGGTGGCATGCATAATGGCATCAGGAGCGGGTCTTACCTGTGAATAGAGCACTTGGACCAGGGCAGGCCCGACCTGGACTGGGGGGTTGTGGGTGTCACCACGTGAGCGTCGGGACAAGGCATCCGCATCCACATTGGCTCATCCAGTCTGATACTCCAGACTGAAATTATAGGTGGAGAGGGCTGAAAGCCATGGGTGTCCCACTGCATCCAACTTCACCACGGTAGTGACACACTGAGGGTTGTTGTTGGTGTGTACGGTGAAAGGGACCCCATACAGATACTCACGGAAATTCTCCATCACTGCTCACTTTAACACCAGGAATTCCAGCTTATGAACTGGGTAATTCCTTTCGAAGGAGGTCAGGCCATGGCTAACAAAAGCTACAGGGCGGAACCCCTCAGGAAGCTCCTGATACAGGATGGCACCCAACTCATTTAAACTGGCATTGGTATGAAGGACATAGGGCTTTAGGGGGTCAGCGAAAGCAGGGACAGGGGGCCTCTCCCAGTCTCTGGATCATCTCCCTGAAGGCAGCCTCACACTCCTGAGTCCATCAGTCCCCAAAGGGTTCCCCAATGCGCAAGTGCCCCTTGGGGGTGTCCCCTTCTTTTTATTCGCTGGAGGATAACCTTGCATTAGGTCGTTCAGAGGACATACCGCCAAGGAGTAATCCTTCACAAACCTATGATAGTAGCCGCAAAACCCCAAGAAGGACTGCAAGGCTCACAAGTGGGTGGACCTGAGCCATGAGTGGAGGACTTCCACTTTAGCCAGGTCAGTCTGCACACCTTTGGCTGAGACGATGTGCCTGGCATTCTTAACAGCAGGCTGACAAAACTGACATTTGTCAATGGAGACCTTAAGGCCAAACTCTTCCAGCCAATCCAGGACATTCATTAACCGGGCCTCGTGTTCTTCCAAGGTTCACCCAAAGATAATGAGATCATCCAGGTAGACTATGACCTTGAGACGGTTCATATCTCCCACAGCCCTCTCCATCAAATGCTGGAATGTGCCTGGGGACTCCAGACATGCCCTGGGGCATATGCTCAAATTGGTAAAACCACGGCAGGCAGATAAAAGCAGTTTTCTCTTTGTCCTCCTTGGCCATGGGTATTTGATAGTACCCACTCCGGAGATTCAACGCTGAGAACCAGTTGCTCCCCGACAGGCTGTCCAGCACATCCTCCACTTGGGGCACCATGTACTGATCCAGGATAGTCCTCTTATTTAGCTAGTGGTAGTCAATGCACATCCTTACCGCTCCACTCTTCTTCCAGGTCACGACCATGGGGGAAGCATACGGACTCCGAGACTCAGTGATAACACCGGGCATTCAGTAACTCCAGCAGGTGTATCTCGATATCTTCCACGCTGCCAGCGGCTAACCTTCATAACTGTTCTCTGAATGGGCAGTTGTTTTTCAGCCGAATCAGGTGCTCCTCCCCTGTGACACAACCCATGTCCCACTCGTGTAAGAAGAAAACCCACCAGCGCTTTGCCAATTTGTGGCTTAAGCTCTACCTATAACTGTTGGACATAGGGGAGCTCCCGAAATCGAACAGGGATGGGTCTATCTCATCCCCTAGGGGGGCCTCCTTAGGGATGATGGACATGGCTCCATCACACCAAAAAATAGTGGCCAACACACAAAACACTTTTTGATAGCCACAGGCCTTTTTGTCTCATTCTGAACCCTCATGGTAACTTGCCTGGCACTGTAACTGTCTGGGGAGGGCAGCACTCTGCTCTGGACCAGTAGGCCAAACAGCAGGCTACCGGGAGGTGGGGCATCGAGTATGAAAGTGGCCCCTTGGGGGGATTGGTCAAACCGAGCAATGCCCATCACACTGCATTCTGCACCAGGGGAAGGGTTAACTCTCTCCCATCCACCCAATGGACTAACCCGACCCAGTCTCCCTTGGCCCCACTAGGGTCACTCATCACCTACAGTCCAACCCGTTTTACAGTGACTTTCAAAGAGGGGCTTGCTAGCTCTTTTATTCCACCCCTGTCAGAGCACATCTGTGCCAACCACCTGACATATTGGCATTGGTCCCAGTAAACACAGGGGTGTTCAACATGCTCTTCGGCTCGGGGCAGACTAAAGTGAGGGCCTCTATAGCGGGAGGTGTTACCTTCCCCCTTATCTGGAAAGATATGCTGACCATATAATACCCATCATAGGGGTAATCCATGCTACCTATTCCCCACAGGGACAACCCAGACAGGGGTAGGCGAGGAAAGTGTTTAAAGTGTTGGTCATAAAAGGGCCGGTGGATGATGGTGACCTGGGACCCTCTATCCAGCAAAGTGAAACAGAATACTCCTTCCACCATGATTTCAGTGTCTGCCTGGGGACTGATCAGGCCAAGTGGCACACCATGATTGGGCAGAACTTGGAGGTCTGTCCAAAGGGTGGAGCAATGCCATTTAGGGGGCGCAGGTCGCTCCCTTACCGGACCCCATTAAAGTTTCACTGCCCTCTCCATTTCTCAGCCACCAGCTGAGGATTCTCTTCCCTGCAGCAGATCCTCCACGTATGGCTGTCCTGCCCACACCTGAAGCAGAACCATCCATCTTGGGGTCACAGGGACTGTCGGGGCCTGGGCCTGGGGGCAGAATAGGCTGGGGGCAGTTGCCAGGCATCAGGCGCAGCCTCGCTTGGGAAAGGGCAGGATTTTATGGCCAGCTGCAAGGCCCTTACCATGTCCTTCACCCCCTGGAACTCCTGCAATACCGCATCCAAATCCAGAAAACCCATTGTCACTGCGGGGTCGGATCTTGGGGTCGCATGGCAGCACTGGTGGCTGTGAGTGCCAGCAGTGGGGCTCCCACCTTCTGTTCAGCTTCCTCCTCCTTTACCTCATCTAGCAGCTGTTTGAACGAGGGGGGATCACCCTTCCGGTCCCGCAGCCTGAGGGTTACCACAGTCAATCTGGAGTGCACCCCCCCACAGGATCTGTTGAAGCCGCATCTGCACCACCCCTGCCAGGGGGTTGTGCCCAGCCTCGGCGAGCTTACTCACCATGGTCTCTACCCGGGTAATATACTGGGACAGCTTCTCGCCCATACATTGCGTGGTGCCCCACAACTGGCACAGCACAGTCTCCCTCTTTTCAACCATTCTAAAAGTGCTCCGGAGGATGTCCAGGTAGTTGCGTGGAGTACAGTTTGACTGGCCGGCCCATAAGGACCGGATCACGTCCAGCACCATGCTCCAGAGGCTTTTCATGACTGAACAGCCCCAGATCAGTATAATCTGGGTGGCCTGGCTGATCCAGGAGTGGAAGTCATCCTCCCCCTGCGGGCGTGGGGACAGCCCTGGAAAAAGTGTGAAGCTGCTTATACTGCTCATAGGCCATTGTCATATCGGGGGCCAGCCCTCCTGGCAGTGTCATCGGGAACACCCCACCCCCCCTGGAGCAGGGCCCTGAGATCCTGCAGTGACTTCCCTTCTTCCTTAACCCTGGACCCCAACCGGGTTTCAAAACTCTTCCTCTCTTTGCTCAGGGGGGCCAGAAGGGTGCAGCTCTCCCAAGGGCAGGTCACTGGCCATACCCTTTTTCACTAAGACCCAGATCTCTTGGGACTTATCCAGGGTCACTTTGGGGGGGTACTTCCATGGTGCCTAAGTCCTTTCCGGTTTCCACTGTTATGTCCCTGCACCCTTTAACCCAGACCATCACCCTCTGAATCTTTAATGGCTCACAGTTGGGCAGGGCCCTCTCTAAGATATCTAGAATATCCTCCCTCTTTCGTCTCACTGCCACATTGCACACTAGCAACATCCTATGAGAGATAAAACCCTTGAAGTCACACCAGTCCTCTATATTCTGGAAAGCCATTTTGCTGGTCTCCACCTGGGGAGAACAAAAAACAAACCACCAAACAAAACAACCACAAACCCCAAATAAAATTGTAACCCCCCTGCAAATGGGGGTTCCCAAAAGACTTCCAGGAGCTTGCTTGAATGCTCGAAGCCTGAATGGTGTTTGGCGTTTAAGCCATTTATCAGTGAGTGTTTTTAGAGCCTCTGGTACTGTCTCTTTAAGAGCTGTCTGCTTGCAGACATAATTAGTTTGTATGGGGGAGACTGTGTGCTTCTCTGCTTGAGTACCACTCGAGCTGCTGCCAATTCATTCCATTTTTGCAGTCACTGGGAGTGCAAAGGGAACCCATCTGAAAGATGTAACTGTTTGCCAGAAATCATTTAGAGTAATAATGAAAATACAGTTAGTCTAACCTGCTTTCCTTGCAGCCAGAACTGTGTTTGCCTAGTTCCCCATTCTAGATTTGAACTGCTGAACTGGACCAATCAGTGTGGGTTAAGGTAGCTCTAAAATGGTGCCTTGGACGAATCAGAACTTGGACTCGTAATCTGAGCCAGCCACAAGAGGATTGTATGGGCAGTGACTCTGGGAGATGTAGTTTGGACTTCGGCGCCTTTTTGGACCAACAGGGGCAGTCTATTGTGAGTGACAGCCAATCCAGCCAAGAACTGGGAGGAACTCAAAGGAAGTGCCCGGTTTTGTCTGCTGGAGTTTCAGTTGAGCTCTGGCAGTGAAGAAGGAAGGAGCCCTGTGCTTTTGTGTGCAGTTTTAGTGGAAGCGTCGTGAAGGCCCTGAGTTCGGTCTGCAGCTTGTGTAACTGCTTGTTAGGACTGAATCCATCCTGTGAAGAGAATCAAAGGATATCTGAAGAGTAGAAACCAGGCTTACCCTGTAGAAGACTGGAGAAATTGCTGAATTGCGCTGTGTCTGTCAGGAACTGAATCTGCTGTGTGTTCTCCCGGTATTGTGCAGTAATTGCGATCGGATAGAGAAGCAGCCTGCCTGGTATAGTACTTTCTGTTTACCATATAAATGTGTGAAGAGGCTTGTGTACCTCAAGTGAATCCTGCAGCCATTAAAGGACTTTTGCCTGTTACTGTTTACCATATAAATGTGTGAAGAGGCTTGTGAGCTCAAGTGAATCCTGCTGCCATTAAAGGACTTTTGCCTGTTGCAGTTTGTCATATAAATTGTGAGGAGTCTCGTGGAGCTCAAGAGTAGCCCTGCTGACGTTGAAGGATCCTATCTTGTTTGGAGGTCGTGAGTATTAATTCAGGGTCGCTCCCTGTTGAATTGCCACATTAAATCCAAATGGAATTACTGTACTGCTGACTGTTTAACTAATTTTTCTTTTCTCTGTGTGAAAGGGCCCCTACCAGCTGCCACGGTTTGGACTAGCCACTGGGGCTTGGGTACCCAGGGACAGTAACTGGTAGGGATAGGCCTGCACAGAGCCATAGGTAGATGAGTAAAGTGATAAGCTAATTAACCTGATTTCCCTGTCCTTGTTATATTCCCCTAAATAAACAGAGCTGCTTGTTTCAGCAAAGTTATACTGCCTGAGGTATTTGTCTATGTTAAAGTATTGTACTGTGATTGTTGCACTGTATCTTATTTTACAGGAGGTCCCAGTGCCTGAACCAGTCCTGGGGGTAAGTGTATACTGTGAAGGTAATTCTGATATATTGTGTGGGCCACTAGTGGGAAGAAAGGGGGGTTGCAGTGTCCCAAAGGGCTGTGACCAAGTTAGTTTAACTATTGCAAACCCTGACCTCTGGGTGGAGGCACCCGCCATCGGATCCAGGCCCCTCAACCTGTTAGTGGCAAATCAGGCAGGGGTAGTAGCCCCTGGGATAGCGCCATCTAGGGGTTACAAAAGGAAACAGAAAAAATGTTTTTTGAATGGATTTTTCTCCGTTTGATTAGCAGGGTACTTTCTCTGTCAAATTGTTGTGTAGTGTATCTTGCTGACAGGAAGGCACTCATCGCAGTGGTGGGTGACAGCTTTTAGCTGATTGTTTTGTGAGGACACAGTTTAGGCCCAACCCTTCCCACCCCTCACCCACCCATCCTGGAAATAGTTCCTTTATACCTGAGGTTCTGACATCATTTCCTCAAGAGTGCAAGGTGCATATCACTGTCATATCCTCTCTAGCACACTGCACTGACAATATAAGCATACACATTGTATAATATATATATTTCTATATAACCAATCACACACGCGCACACACACACACACACACACACACACACACAAATACAAACAAACAAAAAAAAAGTAGATAAACATGTGGGGAGTAGTGCAATGTAATGGCTGTGGGGCAGTAGTCTTCCGGGAGTCTTTCTGGAGGCTGAGATGCTGCCCTATTTTCAGACAACTATCTGCCCTGAGGGAGGAAGTTGCCCGTCTTCAGGCTGCACTGGACAGTAGTAAGGAAACCTTCCCCCAGGCCACACTGGACAGTAGGAAGGGAACCTCCCCCATCCAGGGAGCACTAGCACCACCACCACTATCTCAGAGGTTGTGAAGAAAGCACAGCAGTTGGACCACAGTGGGCTCAGGGAGGGTGAGGATGGTGGAACAGAGGCACACCCAGTCAATTGTTCCACTCCACAATCCATACACCATTCTGGGGGAGCATAGCTTCCCTATGGATGCACCCGCAGAGAAGACTGATGACAACTGTCACAAGGGAGGCCCACAGGAAGGAGGCAGAGGACACCACAGGGAAAGGAAGCAGCTCCTGGTGGGGGACTCAATTATTAGGGGTATAGAACTGGGGGGAGCTGGGAAAACTGAAGTAAGGTGCCTGCCTGGTGCCATGGCTTGGAGGGACAGGAAGCACATCCTCAGGATCACAACAACAGCTGCAAGGGAGTCTGAGATGGACGTAATTGTCCATCTAGGGACAAATGTCTTGACTCATCATGAGATTAGAGCAGTGCAGGAGGACACTGCAGAGTTGGGGAGGGGCCTAAGACAAGTAGCACACACAGTATCCTTCTCAGAGGTGCTGCCTGTCAAAGGCATGGGGGAGGCAAGGGTAATTAGCACCATGCAGTTTAATGATTGGTTGAAAAAATGGTGTGGAGCACAGGGGTTTGGCTTCATTGGGGACTGGGGTTCCACCTGGAGGGACACCAGCCTATACTGGCAGGATGGTCTGCATCTGTCCAGGAAGGGAACAAGTCTTTTGAGCAATCGGTTTAAATGCTTCATTGGCAAGCTTTTAAACTAGCCAAAGGGGGAGGCACTGACAAGCAGCAGGAAAATCCCAGCCTCTCCCTACAAAACAGGGTACTAAATGAGGAAAAAGACCGAGGTAGAACGGTCAGTGGGGGGATGCCACAACAGAAGGTAATGCCATCAAAAAATGGAGAGCAATGAGTACCAATGCCCATAGTCTGGGTAACAAGCTTCCTGAATTAGTGGCCTTGATGGAGGAGGAACATCTGGATATTGTGGCAGTCACAGAAACATGATACACACAAAACCATGACTGGGACGTAAACATACCAGGATACACTATCTATAGGAGGGACAGGGAGGGTAAAAGAGGAGGAGGAGGAGTAGCTCTTTACATAAGGGAAGGAAGAAAAGCAACAGAACAAAAGGGTAAACAGGGAGGAGAAGAAGCACTGTGGGTAAATTTGGAGACAGGCAATGGCACCACAATCCGCACAGGGGTTGTATACAGACACCCTTCTCAGGGGGAGGAAATGGACAAGGAAATGATAGAAAGTATACTTAGAATGGCAGAAAAAGGGGAGATATTGCTGATGGGTGATCTGAATATGCCAGATGTTAACTGGAGTGCAGTTGCAGCTGCCACTTCGAAGAGTGGAGTTATTCTAGATGCCCTACAGGGGGCATGCCTTAGACAACTAGTACTGGAGCCCACTCGAGAGTGAGCAATATTAGACTTGATTCTCTCAAATGGAGATGGAGAGAGGATCACAGATGTAGAAGTGGGTAGCCATCTGGGAACTAGTGACCATCGAACAGTATGGTTCACAATAAACAGACCAATAGAGTCAAGCCATACAAAGACAAAAGTACTGGACTTTAGGAGGGCTGACTTTGCCAAAATGGGTGAGTGCCTAAGGAATGCACTAGCAAATGGGCAGGAAGGAGGGGTGGAAGAACAATGGGGAATAATAATAACTGCCATCACAGAGGTATCGAGCCTTTGTGTGAAGCAAATAAACAAAACAAAACGATGTAAGAAACCACTATGGTTCTCAAAGGAAGTGGCAGTGAAGGTTCAAGAGAAAAAGAAAGCATTCAAGAAGTACAAGGAATCGCAGAAGGAGCAGGACAGAGAACTGTATCAGTTAAAGCAAAAGGAGGCTGGGAAGGCAGTCAGAACAGCAAAGGCCCAAACCGAGGAAAGATAGCCAACTCAGTTAGAAGGGGATAAAACCTTTATAGGTACATCAGGGAGTGAAGGAAGACCAAGGGAGGATAGTGAGGCTTAATAAAGGGAGGAAGGGTGGGCAGAGGAGTCTGTGAAAGGCAGAGATACTAAACAAATATTTTGCTCAGTATTTACAAATGAAGAGGGAGGTACATAAAACAAACAGTAAAACACTCTGGATACAGAAGTTGATACCAGCCCATTTACAGAAGAAAGGGTTCTGAAAGAACTCTTAAAACTGAAGGTGGACAAAGCAATGGGGCCTGATGGGATTCATCCCAGAATTCTAAAAGAACTAAGGGTAGAACTAGTGACACCACTGACTACCCTTTTAACAAATCATGGGAGTATGGGGGTACCCGAGGACTGGAGGAGGGCAGATGTGATTCCCTTCACAAAAGTGGGAGCAAGGCAGAAGCAGGAAACTACAGACCTGTTAGTTTAACCTCAGTGATAGGGAAAATGATGGAATCACTTCTGAAGGAAAGAATTGTCGAGTATCTAGAGGCCAGAGAGGCACAGGACCCTAGGCGGCATGGATTCACAGTGGGAAGGTCATGCCAGACGAATCTGATAGATTTCTTTGACTGGGTGACCAAAGTAGTAGATCAGGGAGGGATGTGGACATGGCCTACCTAGACTTTAGCAAGGCATTTGACACAGTCCCACACAAAGATTAATATACAAGTTAGCCAGCCTGGGTGGGTCCCAAGATGACAGCCTGGGTAAGAATTGGCTGGAGAATAGGACACAGAGGTAATAGTAAATGGAGTCCACTCAAGAAAGGAGGGTTACTAGTGAGGTGCCGCGGGGTTCAGTATTAGGACAGGTCCTCTTCAATGTCTTTATAAGTGACATTGCAGAAGGACTGGAAGGAAAATATGTCTCTTTGCAGATGACACAAAGATCTGCAACAGAGTTGATGCACAGGGTGGGGTGGAAAGGATGAGAAGGGACTTGGCAAGGTTAGAGGAATGGTCAAATGTATGGCAGCTTAGATTCAATGCTAAGAAGTGCAAGGTAATGCACCTGGGAAACAAAAACCCAGGGAAGAGTACACAATGGGGGTGAGATACC
This sequence comes from Neoceratodus forsteri, assembly GCA_016271365.2. Taxonomy (NCBI): domain Eukaryota; kingdom Metazoa; phylum Chordata; order Ceratodontiformes; family Ceratodontidae; genus Neoceratodus; species Neoceratodus forsteri. Next base: position 873,592,407 of record CM057453.1, on the reverse strand, counting down.
AACAACAACAAAATGGAAAGGGTCCTGGGGGTAGTCATATCAGATGACCTAAAGGTGGGCAAGCAATGTGAGAGGGCAGCAAGGAGGGTTGGGGATACTGGGATGCATAGGGAGGCATCACCAGTGAAAACAGGAAGTTATTATCCTCTGTACAGACAGCTGGTAAGACCCCATCTGGAGTACTGTGTGCAGTTCTGGAGACCCAATCTCCACAAAGACATAGACAGGATGGAAGCTGTTCAGAGGAGAGCAACTAAAATGGTGCAGGGTCTGCACGGAAGACATAGAAGAGAGCCGAAAGGAGCTTAATATGTATAGCCTCGAGGAAAGGAGGAGAGGGGACATGATAGAAACGTTCAAGCACCTCAAGGAATCAACAAAGTCCAAGAGGTAGCATCTTTCAAAAAGAGGTGTGCAAGAACAAGAGGCACAATTTGAAGATAGAGGGGGCAGCTCAGAGGTAATTTAAGGAAGTATTTTTTCACAGAGAGGGTTGTGGATGCATGGAACGGCCTTCCGGAGGAGGTTGTGGAGTCAAAATCAGTGGTGGAATTCAAGCATGCATGGGACAGTCATAAGGCAATTCTAGGGAGTGGGGGTAGGAAGAAGTAGGCTGCTGGTTAACTAGGATCTGCAGCTTATCCAGTAGGTAGGGAAATGGGCAGACTGGGTGGGCCAAGCGGTCCTTATCTGCCGTCAAATTCTATGTTTCTATGTTTCTATATGTGGGGAAGAAACTATCCACCCTGGGGGGAGAGGTACCAAAATGTTCAACTGTAAGTTTTGGGGAAGGGCAGTCTCTGGGCCAACAGAAATCTCAGCAGTGCCTCCACTTGTAGCCACCCCTCTTTGCTCACTCACCTGGGCTGCCCCGGAGCCCTTGGAGGGCTCAGCATACTTCCCCAAGGGACCTGGCCCAAGCTCTGGCCAGGTTTTCATTGGTGACGTGGTGCCTCCACATGAAGCAGTGGTACAGACTCCTGTGGACAAAACAGGTTACCACCCCCCAGGAACAATGATGTATCCCCAAAATGGCTGACCCCTTCTGCACAATTATATCAATACCCCCACCCTGCAATAACGATAATAGCAAAACACAAACACTTCGATGACATGTAAAACAGTAATTCCTTTTATTTAAAATGCTCTCAGATAGGGAAGGAGAGGACTACTCCCCCGTGCTTCCATACACGCATGCACACAACCTCGTATGAGCTTCCCCCATTCCTGGGTGCACTCAGAACAGTCCCTGATGGTGGGTATCTCACCGTGTTCAGTTTCAGGCCTGCAGTCTTTTGGTGGGGCCCATGTAGAACATGCACAACCAGGTGCTGGGAGTTTCAATCAGTACATAGGGGTGGAGCTCCTGTGTGACCCTTTTAACTTTGTCTATAAATCCCCAGAGCTGCAGCTCGGTTTACTCACGGTTTCCCCAGAGGATGATGATCTCCCTGATTCAAGGATCTGCACAGAAGGTGAGTGAGGCACTGTTCTTAGCCTGCCTGGTCTTTCCAGCTTCACCCGAGGGCCTTTGTATACAGTGTTCACCAGGCAGACCTGTTTGTCCGTCTCTCTCTCTCTCTCTCTCTTTCTCTCTCTCTCTCTCTCTGGTCTCTTCTGCAGCAGCGATTTCACACTGGATACACAGGGTGGTTCGGTTCCCCTCAGCCAGAACTGGGTTAGTTGCAGCCCCGCTTCTGGGGCTCTCCCCTGGCTGGAAACCATGAGTCCCTGTGTGGAGCAGCCCATGAGGCCAAAGGCTCACTTTAACTGTCCCTTCTGGTCCAGCCAGTCAGCCTCAGTATCTTTAGTGGACCCTCCTACCTTTGTCCCATTGCAAAAGCTGCAGCTGTCCTCCTGCTCTTACTTTAGGGAGAAAGGGGGGAAAAGTAGCCAGAGAGCTCACAACCAAGCAGGCAGCCTTTGTTGCGACCTTCTCCCTTGGTCCCAATCAGTTCTTTTCCATGCTGTCAGCTCTCTGGTCTCCTCCTCCTCCTCTCAGCCCTCTCCTTTATTCTCCCTTGATTTTTGCACTTTTTCCCCCTTAAAATGCCTGGTTCAGCCCTCCTGTGATTGGTTGCCAGACCCCATGTGACCTCCGGGCTGCCTCTGGGTAATTTCACAGGTTGTCATTGTTACATGGGAGCTGCCATCTTGCTTTCTCCCCAGTCTACTGTGGCTGTGGAGCCCCCATTACTTATTTAGCCTGCTGACAGGGCTACTTTGGAAAGTATTTGCGACCGAAGCTCGTCTGGTCACTGTGTGTCCCTTCCCTGGCCCCTCTGCTCATTTGGGGGCTGGGAAAACACTGATGGTCCAGTCGGCTGCATGGCCGAAAGGTAATAGGAGCTCTGCTCGTTTAACCCCCCCCCCCGGTGTAGCGCATGCACGCTATGCACATGGCCGCCATGGCCGTGCCTGTTTTCTTCTTTTTTCTTTCCTGACACTCTTCTGAACTGCCCCCATCATTTTGCAATGTCTGGGGCCACTGGTTACCCTGGGTGAGGTGCCACTTCCCCATCGGACCCTCAGCCCCTGGTACCGCATGGGTCTCTCTCAGCGCCAAACAGAGTTAGTAGCAAGTCCCACCACAGCCTCGGGATCAAGGAGGGGCTGAAAAAAGAGGTAAGCCTGCATTTTGGGGGCTTACATAAATTAAAATAAAAATAGCTGTAGACAAGTTGGACTTTATTTGTCAGATAAGCTACCTGCCTGAGTGCTCTTCGCTGTTTTGGCCATTGGCAGGCTCCAGCTTCCATTTCAAAAGTTGTCAGGTATGCTTTGATATGATCTGAGGGACACATCTTTGTAAGTTTAATATATTTTAAGTTGTTTGTGTTTTTCTGATCTGCTGGACCTGTACCAGCTCCTCCAAATTTAATAGCTTGCAAGGCATTCAGCCATCACTGCTCCATTACTGCATCTCTTCCCTTCTCTGTTGCTCCTGTTGCTGCCTCTCTTCTCTTCTCTTATCTGCTGCTTCTCTTCTTTGCTTCCCAGTCTCTCTGTTGTATAGCCCACCAACTGAAGAAGGCAGACATGCTTTCAGGTTTTGTCCCTGCCTGTTCTTCTTCTTCTTTATCCATCACATGTGCTGGCTGCACAGGCTCAGTTTGAACCTTTGTTTCTGCTTCTAGTTTGGCTGCCAAGAGACAGACAAGTGGTAGAATAGGAGAGGAGAAAAACAGATCCTTGCTTTTAACTCTCTCTGCATAGCAAATGGGACAAGATCTTAACCCAATCCTGTCACATCAAGCCTGTGGTTTTATAGGTGAGAGCAACCAGTCGAACCCCCTTCTTGGGTTATAGAAATCAGTTTCAGCCAGCCTCATTCAGAAGCTCCATTATAAAATGGCAAGAAGATTTCTAGCTCTCTCATTTGTCAGTAACATAGAATTTGACGGCAGATAAGGACCGCTTGGCCCACCCAGTCTGCCCATTTCCCTACCTACTGGATAAGCTGCAGATCCTAGTTAACCAGCAGCCTACTTCTTCCTACCCCACCCCCTAGAATGGCCTTATGACTGTCCCATGCATGCTTGAATTCCACCACTGATTTTGACTCCACAACCTCCTCTGGAATGCCGTTCCATGCATCCACAACCCTCTCTGTGAAAAAATACTTCCTTAAATTACCTCTGAGCCACCCCCCCTCTATCTTCAAATTGTGCCCTCTTGTTCTTGCACACCTCTTTTTTTGAAAGATGCTACCCTCTTGGACTTCGTTGATTCCCTTGAGGTACTTGAACATTTCTATCATGTCCTCCCTCTCCCTCCTTTCCTGTTGCCCCTAGAACAATGATGTTATCTGACAATAAAATCACTGCATCAACTCCAGGCACACACACATGACCGCATGACCACAAAAACAATGACTCCATCCTCAAGCCATCCCAATGCCATCACAACTTCACATTTTCCTGCTTAGTCCACAGCTGCTCCAACAGCCACAAACATCTGCAAATCCTAAAACCGCCACTGCTTCACATTCCCCCACTCAGTTTGCTGCTCCTCCACTCGCCGCAACAATGTAATATATTTAAGCCTTCGGGATTTCACATTTCCCATCTCTTCATACCAGCTTGAACATCCCTCGATCTTTACCCACCCTGAACTTGGTATGTGCACATGCACAGTGCTCTACTTACTGATCAGCGTTCAGGGACTTGGTTGCCACAAAATTGTTCTCCTGATACAAACAGCCACATCTCACTGTTCCAGGAGAACAGAGCCAGGCAGTATTAATGGGGTGGATGAGACAGTAACAGGAAGACAAAGTGAACCATGACATGGAAAATGATTGGGGAGGTGAGAGAGAGCTGCATACTGAAATACTTATATTAGCACCACCCACTTGACAAACTTAAAACAGGAACTTTTTTCCTAATATGATTTCACACTAAACAAATCAAAAAACTATGTTAAATGGTTGTGTTTTTTCTGTTTGATTTTCAGCATTTTCACTATGGCATGGTTGTACAACTTCTGCATTTCTGCTCATGACTTAGTGTTTTCCATGGCAATGGTTTTTGATATACATTCATATTTTCAGTACCTCATACCAGTCCTTCTTCAGCAGTCCTCATTCAGTCTAATCTCGGCCAGGATTCACAAAATTTGGCCAGGGTGCAAACCCAGGTTTGCACAAGCAAACTAGGTTTTGCGCTGAGTTGCCATTCACAGAGGCCCGGTTTGTACACTCAAACTGGGTTTGCACTCAGGCAAAGTGTGGAGGGGGCCGCAATGCAAATGAGGGGGAGGGACCTGAATATTGGCACAGTCCAATTCACAGAGCATTTGCTCCACGCAAGGGCCTTTTGCATGGCCCCCTTGCAAGGAGAAAATACCGCTGACTGAGCCTTGCCTTATCTCTCTCAAACCTAGTGGTTGGCGGTGGTACTGCGGTGCTCCCCACCCCATGATTGCTGGCCCAATTGTAAATACACATGCTTCCCTGGTGCTAGTGGTCCACCCCCCCCCCCATGATCCCCAGCCCGATTGTAAATACATAACAACACTGACTACATTGCCTATTGCCAGAGACTGTAAAATAAATTATAGCAAAGACCCTCTGGGCTTCGTACTCATACCCACACACCTATGCATTGACAGTGGAAAGCAATTATGCAATGAACTTTTACCAAGAAATACATTCCTTTAACAGATTTAGTCATTTAGACATTCAAATATAGCTGCAGCAGCTAGGACTGTTGTCCATTTAAGTGCGGAAAAACTGCATTTCAGACATGACAGGGTACCACAGACTCATACAAACGACAGAGCTGATATAGTATGAAAGGGAGTTACTAGTCGCTATAGGAGTAACTTAAAGGTCAAACAATAGACCTATATGGGATTGCTGCAACAAATCAAAAACAAATACTATTCAAAGATTTGCACACTTGCACATATTAAACAGTGCACAGAAGAAATTCAATTTTCAATTCAATTAAATTTTATTTTACCAGGATAACACCATTGAGACAGCTCATTTGCAAGGAGGTCCTGCGGGACACAAATACATTTACAGATAAAACTAAAAACAAACCCAAATGCAAGTACAGTGAACTCATATACATATACAGGTAAAACAAAAAGCATGTACAAAATGCAATTTCATATACAAATACAGGTAAAACAAAACGCATGTGCACAATGCAATTCCAGCAAGTACAGCAAATTCAGCAAAATTCAGCAAACTCAACAGAAAGCAAACTGAATAGCTGGGGACTGTTAGGGCCAGGGCAAAGGGAGAATGCTAGGAGGACAAGATTAGAGGAGGGAGAAAAGGAGGAATGAAGGTTAAAGTGCTAGAGAACAGCCAGGGGGTGGGATTCAGAGGTCCAGCATGCAGATTCATACATAGCACTTACATTCTTCCTTCAGTGCAAGTCTGAGCAAGGAATTAAAAGTGCATAGACCAATGGTATGCTTCAGTTTGAGTAAATTTTGTGAAGTGCTCCATAGTGTGGGCAAAGCATGGCTTATAGATGAGGAACCAAAATGGTCCTAATACTGGGAATATCAAATGTAATGTAAGAGTGTTTTCTATGTGTATACACACAAGGAGCGCATTTAAACAGGGAGAAGATGTAAGGAGGGAGTTGCATAGTTAAGGCTCTGTACATCCAAAGGGATGCATTTGCCACCTCCTAGTGCTAAGAGAAGGCCAGCCAATTTGCATGTAGAGGGAACAGTGATGAATGTTAAAAGTGGCGTTTGTGATGAATCTTAAGGCCCTGTGGTAGAAGGTATCCAGAGTCAATAAAGCTGATTTAGGACTGTGACTATAAAGAAAGTCTGCATAGTTGAGTAGCGGGAAAAAGGTTGTTTGAACCAGTCTAAGTTTGGCGTTGTAAGTAAGCAAATGCTTTATTCGGTAAAAGAGACCAAGCCTTTGGCACAATTTTTTTTTATATAATATGTTTATTGTAGGACAATATTCACATTATGATACAGCATATCATGTTGCAGGGCTTATACACACTTAATAATTATCCATACAGTACACTGCTTAGAAATGGCTTCATAGTATTATCTCTGTATATTGTTGATACACTATGCAGTTCTGTTTATTCTCTTATTTAGAGTTCACTAGTTATGCATGTGTTACTGCCGGTCCACCATTAAATTCTGCCTGTTAAATATTGTCCTTTTTGAAGGTTACAATAAAAAGACTATTTAGCTAAGAATAAAAGTTAATAAAAACATCAACAAAACCATGTGGTATGTGTCTGTATTACCTGCTTATATTTGTTGTTCCAATATAGTCCCCTTAATTAGCTTCTAACCCGAATTGTACTTATTCAGAGTAAACTATTATAGCCTTTACCAGGCTTCAGATAATTTATTACTTATATATTCAGCCTGTTCTATATCAGTCTCATGTCTTCGAACAGGGCTCTCTCCCCTGGGTTCAGAGTATGCAAAAAAACATTCCAGTCCCACAAATATTTCTCCTCCATTCCCTTTAACACATATGTCAGTCTATCCACCGCTAGAGCCCTGGTAACAAGACTTTTCCATTGACCTACAGTAGGCCCAACATTAGTGGTCCACAGATTCTGGATCCCTTGCCTGGCGGTCACTAGGAATAACCCTGACCCATCTGGGATGCATTGCCCACTCCCCATTTTCCTCTCCCTCTATCCCAAATAGCAAAGATCTTTCGGAGTGCTCTATTGAATGCCCCAACATTTGTGAGATTTCCTGTGCTACTCCCTTCCAGTATCTGCTTATCAGAGGGCTTCCCCAGTAGTAGTAGATATACATTCCCTGTGCTACCTTACATTTATTACAAAACGCCATCACCCCCGGGCAAAACCTATGGGCCATACTAGGTGGGTAATATAGTCAGTGGATACATTTATATTGAGCTTCTTTATATCTGTTGCACATTAAAAAGCCTACATGTGATTCCCTAAATCTCTTTCCCACCACTTCTTAGCCGTATGTGTCTGATCCTGGAATGACTTCCTAGCTAACCTCGCTACTCTGCCCATCAAACCCTTCTCATTTCTGCCAGCGCCCAATATTTATTTTTCTATCCTTAAAATTGGGGTGGGGTCCTCCTGATGTTGGGTAAGTTTTTTGTGATAAATCCCTAGCCTGGAAGTATCTATAAAGGTGTGTAGCAGGTGTATTCAGGCTCATCTGTAAGTCTTGAAAGGAGTACATCCCTGTCTTTGTAATTAGGTCAGCCACACACCTTGTACCTCTCTCCTGCCAGAGTCTAAAGCTCTCATCCTCTAGGCCCGGTCGGAAATCTGGATTATCTGACACTAGAACAGGAAGCATAGTAACATACTTCACGCCCTGTCATTTCTTAATATTACCCCGTGCCTCCAGGCTGGCTACCACCATAGGGTTAGGTGTCTTTAATCTTATAGGCCTTCAGCCCATATTGCCCTAAATACGTTGATATTCTACCTGGTGTCCCTTCCTCCTCCAGTTCCACCCATCCAGCTACCTCATTTCTATTAACCCAGTTTTGAATGTATCTAGATTGGGTTGCTAGGTAGTATCCTCAAATATCCGGAAAATTCAAACCACCGTGTTCCCCTGAAGCCTTCAGTCTTTTGAGGCCTATTCTGGGTTTTTTGCCCTGCCAGATGAATTCACTAAATCCCGGCTCTAATTTTGTAATGCCCCTTGCAGTTGGGTAGAATGGTAGCATCTGCATAACATAAAGTATTCTGGGGAGCACATTCATTTTTATAAGTTTGATCCTACCCATCCAAGAGATCGGCAGTGCCTTCTGCCTGCTTAAGTCTTTTATAATAGTTTTAAATAAAGGTATACAATTTGCATCATATAGGACTCCTAGGTCTTTTCCTATTTCTATACCCAAATACTTGAATGTCTTGTTCACCACTTTCAGTCTCCAAGCTTCCATTCCCATCATTGTGCCTCTCCTAGGAACATTATTTCCGATGTATTCAAGTTTATTTTATACCCCGAGAATTGAGCAAATTGTTCTACTATGTGTAACATTCCTGGGACAGACTGTTCTAGTTTAGTGAGAAATAATAAAATGTCATCTGCATATCAAGTTATAACTCATTTACCCCCTTTTGTCCCCTTTATTCCCTCAATCCTAGGGTCACTATGTATTTTAATTGCTAGTGGCTCGATTGCTAAGGCAAACAGCAGGGGGCTACAGTGGGCAACCCTGTCTGGTTCCATGTATTAGCCTAAACTCTGGTGAGGGGACCCCATTTATTAGGATTCTAGCCAGAGGGGTTTTATAAAATGCACTCACTAGTTGTACGAATTCCCTCCCCAGCCCAAACCTCCCCAGCGTATTCATTAAATATCCCCATTCTATCCTATCAAAGGCTTTCTTGGCATCCATGGACAAGACACAAGTGCGCCCCGGATGCCAAGAGCCCCACTACACCACATTTAATAGTCTACACACATTGTGATATCATTGTCTGCCCAGTACAAAACCTGTTTGGTCAGCCTGAACTAGGAGAAGGGGCATCCCCTCCAACCTCATAGCCAGAACCTTTGTCATGATTTTGCAGTCCTGGTTCAGGGAGAGAGATGGGTCTATAGGATGTGCATTCCTCCATAATTTTCCCAGGTTTGGGGATTACTGTAATAAGTGCCTCACAGCATGTTCTGGGTAATCCCACTTCCCCTCTGGCTTCCTCCATGACATTTCTCAGGGGATCAGCTACCTCCTCTTTTAGAGCCTTATAATATTCAGCTCCAAAGCCATCTGGGCCATCCGCTTTACCCTTTTTTAGTTGACTTATTGCTGCTTTTATTTCCTTATTTGTTATTTTAGAGCCCAGCATTTTCCTTTGCTCCGTATTCATCTTTGGGATATGCAGTCCCTCAAAAAACTAATTTATTATGTGCCCTGACATTCCGATTTGTAGAGAGTTTCATAAAATTCTATAAACGTTGCATAATAGCCTTCTCATCTCTTGTTATGCACCCTCTCTTATGTTTGATCTGAACTATACGCTTATTAGTTCTCCTTCCCTTCATGAGATGCACCAAGAGGGGTCCAGGCTTATTTCCCCACTCATTCATTTTTTGTTTGGCAAAGAAAAGCTTGTTGTTAACTTCCTCTGTTAGGTTTGAGTTTAGTGCTTCCCTAGCAATCTGCAGTTCCCGGTCTTCTCTCACCCCCCAGTATCTCTTTCCAGGTCCCAAATCTGGTTCTCTAATTCTTTTTGTTTTGCATTTTCTCCCTTTTCAATTTAGCCATATAGCCAATAATAACTCCATGCATATATGCTTTGCTCGCTTCCCAGTAGACTCCCTCAGATGTCACTGTGCCCTTGTTTGTTTCCTCAAACACTTTCCATTGTTCCTTAAGAAATTCTCTAAATTCCTTCTTACCTAATAGGTATGTGGGAAACCTCCAACTAGTGTGCTCTTTTTGCCTCGGGACCAAATTCAGTTCCATTTCCACCATAGCATGATCTGACAAAAATAGAGGACTATGTCCGATCTTACCATGTGGGCGTATAGCTCCCTATGTATGTACAAATAGTCTAACCTGGACCAGGATCCATGGGGGGGTCGAGAAAAAAGTATATTCTTGAACCCCAGGGTTGGCTGTCCTCCAAGCATCCACCATTGCCAGGTCTGTAAGGCCCAGTTGCCATTGCTGAACTGCTTTAACTGCATGGTCCTGGGTCCCAGAATAATCCAGTTTAGGGTCTGCTACACAGTTAAAGTCTCCCCCTAATATTAGGTTTGGGAACTGTTCTACTATCAGAATGTCAAGGATCTTTTGATAAAACTTTGCATCCATTACAGACAGGGCATATATATTGCCAAATGTGATTTGTCTACCATATACTTCCCCCTACAAAAATATAGCGGCCTTCCAAGGGGTGTTTTACCACTTGCTGAGCCACAAACACGAAGTTTTTATGAAATAGGATGGCTACCCTACATTTATGGGAGCTATACGATGCTGCATGGCAGACCCCAGCCCATCCCCCATCAGTTTTTTATGTTCCCGCTGTGACAAATGAGTTTCTTGTAGTAGATCTACAGTTGTGCCCTTCCGGCGTAATGCTACCAAAACCTTGGCCCTTTTAGCTGGGGTTGTAAAGCCCTTTACATTCCATGACACTGTCTTATTTAGTTGAGGGAGTCCCATATTCACGTTAGACATTTTTCTTTTTTGTAGTTCCTATGCTGCCCAATAAGGCTATTGTAACCCATTTGAAAAGTATACAGACCAGACCAATAAACAGTAAACAGTAAAATAGAACTATAAACAGTTAACAATTTTCCCCCTTCCCCATCCTTTAGCATCAGATTCCTCACTTCATCTTTTCCCTTTTCTACAACCATGTTTGAAAATGTACTACAATGTACTGAATTAGTGCTCAGATTGTACAGTAATCTCTTACCCCTCCATACAACCCCCTGCTCCGCACCCATATTGTTATCCTTTATATGTGTGCTTTAATATTTGTCTTCCTCGTAGTTGATTCCTTACTTTAATCCCAAATCCCTTTGTTCTTTTCTTCCCCCCATGTTTTGTTTTCTTACAAGTCTTAGAAGTTCAGGTATGCCCCCAGCAGACCTTTGGTGTAACATGCCCCATATACCCACTTCATGAGCTTTATAGCCCTCTCATAACCAAAATTTCCCCATGTGAGCTACAGTAAGGCCACGCACATCTGGTACACCCCATATTTCGAATGGTGAATAGGCCTGCGTCCTGTGCCCCCTTCCTCAGATTCATTTCTGAAGACCTCCCTTTCCCTCACACCATCTTATTATTTAACCCTAAGACACTCAAAGTTCGTTACTTGTGTATGGGGAAGTCCATTTTTCAGTTCTCCAGCTGAAGAACTGGAGCAATTGGTACAACACAGATGTAATTATTCGGCAGTCCCTGATTCCTGCCTCTTCACCATTACTTTTCTAATTGTTGCATCCCCACATTAACATGTGCGTCATCAATTTATACTGCCTTAACAAAAATCAGACCCAATGATTCCTTTTAAGAATGGATCAACAGTTCTGTCTCTAGTCTATTAATTGGGTCTAATAAAGAAAGTAGGGAGTTGAAAAATAGCACTCACATCCAAATTACAACTTTTTTTGTGTTTTTCCCCAGGGTATTTCATTCTAATTGAACATGCCCCAACTGTAGGTTGAAATCAGCAGTAATCTGCCGTCGTTCCCTTGGCATTGCAAAAGGTTTCAAGTCATCTGATTCTTGCGATCCCACTTCTCGATGAATGTTTGCAGCTTGTCGGACTCCCAAAATGAGTAAGTGGCCCCTTCTACATGTACTTTTACTGTCGTTGGATAGGCCATAAAGAATTCTAGGCCTGGGTTTCTTAAACAGTCCATCTGTGCATTAAATTGTTGCCATTTATGTTGAATTCTGGTAGACATATCTTGATGTATGGTCAGCTTGTGGCCCTCGTAGTTTACTTCTTTTTTGTTCCAGTGTGCTGTGAGAATGGTCTGCCTGTCTTGGTAGTGACTGAGCCTAAAAATCATCTGTCGAGGTGGCTGGTCATTTGGCGGGCACGGAGCCAGGGCCCTGTGTGCACGTTCAGTTTTCAGCTTTCCTTTCTTAACGTCTAATCCCAGCATTTTAGGAAGAGTTGCATCACAAAAATCAATCAGGTTACCACGTTCTGCTCCCTCCAGCAACCCCCTTATGTGGAGGTTATTTCTTCTACTAAAATTTTCTTGGTAGTCTAGTGCTTCTTTAAGCTCCTCTACCTCCTTTTCTAATTTGGAGATCTTGTCCGGAATTGATTTTGTGGCATCTTCAAGGTCCAATACCCTTTGCTCCACCTCGCTAATTCATCCTTTTTGTTGTGTAAGGTCCTGTGTAATCCCTAGGAGAGTTTGCTGTAGGGTATTCCATTGAGGTTTCAAATCAGCCAGAATCTAGTCGGAGACCGTCCTGCTGAACACTGCTATCTCTGCCGCGGATAGTGATATCGGGCCCGGGCTTCCCGCCATCCCTTCATCCTGCGCAGCTATTTTTTGGCATTTTTGCTAGTCTGCCAGGCTGATTTGCCTGTAGTAATGAATTCATCCACACTTGGCTGGTTTGAGACTCCAGAAATCGCTCAGAATTTGGAATTAAGTCGAAAAAAGCACTTTTTATTGACTTATGGTATGGAACTCTGGAGTAATGCGACTGTTTCCTTCAGCTGTTCATTATCACCCACCAGCACAATTTTTTGGTGATTTCCTCAATATGTGTAACAAAAGCTAGCTTACAGTCTAACCAGAAGTCGAGATATTTAAATTTCTCAACTGGTTCAAGAGTCTCACCAAGGAGGGTCTTAATATGGTAGCTAGCATCCAAAGAATTAATGGATACTTCTTTGTTGTTAGGGGAAAGGAACATAATTTTTGTTTTTCTAGCATTGAGAAGTAACTTTAGGCGGAGCAGGTTTTGTTGAAGGAGGTCAAATTCACGTTGTAAATCATGGCAAACAAGTTGCAGGGAAGGCCTATCGACATATAGCACAGTATCATCTGTGAATAGATGGACACTTACTGTGCTAATATTGTTGTCGATATTGTTAATGTAGACAGCGAATAACAAGAGCCTCAGTATTAACCCCTGCAGGACTCCTCTCAGAAGTAGTTTTAACTCATTCTCTCCCGGTGGCCATTTTGGGTCGGGCTCAGCAATGGATGTTTCTAACACCATATGGCGGCTATGGGACCGAAGAGAGTGCCATTGGCTTTTACCTGTTGCTGCCTATCAGTGAGGTAGGAATTAAACCATTTTAGTGAGATGGCATCTAGTCCAAGGTTGTTTAACATGTCAAGTCATGGCTGATGATCAACAGTGTTGAAGGTTTGCTTAAATCTAAAAAAAGTGCACAGACATTGTTTTTGGCATCTAGGGAGGTTATCCAATCATCTGTGATTTTTGCAAAGGCCGATACAATGCTGTGTTTAGGCCTGAACCCAGATTGAAGAGGGTTCAGTAAATTTTCAGCTTCTAGATAGTCTCTAAGTTGAGAGTTAACTAATTTTTCGAGTAACTTGGATATAACAGGCAATAGCGAGATTGGATGATAGTTATTAAGATAGCTTTGATCACAAGATCTGAATGATAGGCAGGGACAAACAGTAGTAGAAAAAGTGCATTATGTTGTTGTGAACCAGCACTCCTTGATCAGACATGCACAACTGAAAATAAAATCCCAAATATATTTCTTTCTAATAGGTATATCACAAACAAAAGATAGTTAGCATATCGAAAAGCACTGTGCACTAATATGCAAAATAATATATGTATTGTTAAAAATGTGATTGCTGGTTTAAAATAAGTATTTGATTTCATAATCTAAAGAACTAGCATGCAATTTGAACTTAAATTCTGTCAAAACATTTAACAACTACAAGAATGCTTGCTTTGAATGTGATATTTTGCATGTATATTAAATAAATAAAATAATCTGAAATAAAGCCAATAAAGACTTCAACAAAATATAATCTAAAGAAATCCCATCTGCCAATATCTTGCCTTTTTCCTACATCAAAATGTGATATTATATATAGCAAAATGTGCTGTTGGAGATCACAGATTATTTGAAATACTGTCACCCAAACCATGAACTATTCATCAAATACACTGCACCCCCCAGTCATTTAATAATATAATTAACAAAAATAGTTTGAAAGAGAACATTTGTCCGATGTTATCATATATCTTTCCCTGGTGTCCAGTGGTCCTTACCCCCCCACACACCTATCCCTGATGTGATAATCATATTCCCTGGTGTCCAGCGGTCCCCCCAGTCCAATCCCCTGTATACAAAAATGACACCATTCCCTGGTGTCCAGCGGTCCCCCCAGTCCAATCCCCTGTATACAAAAATGACACCATTCCCTGGTGTCCACTGTGTCCTCTCTCCCAGCCCTATCCCCAATCAGTCAAATCAATCAAATCTTTATTTATCCAGGCGAACACCATTGAGCAAGCTCATTTACAAGGTGGACCTGCATTACACAAGTCAAGTACAATACATTTATATACAGACAGATAGACAGTAAAAGCAACAGTACAACAGTGCAGGTAGGCCTGCAATAGACAGGATAAGTAAAAATACATTTGGGTTCAGGTAGAAGGAAGTCTGTAAGGGTATAAAGAACAATAGGGTGGCAAGTCAGTAAAAATTTATACCAGATACAATAATATACATGGTTTGATATTCCTGCAAAGTGAGGGCATTATAGTCCAGCGTAGAGATTAGTCGTAGCTGATGCTACAAAAAAAGAGACATACACAGTCATTTTAAAGACCTCAGCGTATCAAGGGCGAGACATATGTTGGGAGAAGTAGGCAGCCAGTGTGGGGGGGGGGTCTGATGATGGGAAATACTAGGAGCGAAGGGATGAGATGCTGAGGGTATACAAGGAATAGGAGCGTGAGGGAGGGTGAGATTTAGGGCAGTAGATAAGTAGGAGGCTCAAGGACAAGTTATGCATGGATACAAAAGGATGGGGGGATGGGAATGGCAGGTAGGGTGTGGAGAAAGTAAGCTAGGATCACTGGGAACAGATGCAGGCTTCTGAAAGATATTTTGAATGTGGGGTCTTAAACACAGAAGACTAACAGGAGTCCTTTGTTTCAGTGATTTCTGAAGCACATTCCAGAGCTAGGATCATTGGAAGCAGTTGCAGGCTTCTGTAATGTGTTTTGAATATAAGGTCTTAACTACAGTAAGACTAGCAGAAGTCCTCAGTTTCAGTGATTTCTGTAATACATTCCAGGTGACGGTAGTACGAATCCTATGGCAGCTCTCCCAAAGCGCGTTAGGGCTTTGAGCACTTTCAGAGAGATCAGTGAACAGCTTCTTAGGGCATAGGTTCCAGGCATATTGAGAGTCAGGCAATCAACAATGTACTGCAGAAGTTTGCCAGTGATAGCTCTGTATGTCCAGAGAGACGCATTTTTATTTCGTCTGTAGTGTAGGGAGGTCCAACCTACGGCCGCATATAAAGAGCAGTGATGGGTGGAGAAGGGGAGACCAGTGATAAAGCGCAGGGCTCTGTGGTAAAGTATGTCCAATTTACCAAGGTATGAAGTAGCACATTGGCTGTATATAAAGTCAGCGTAATCAATTAGTGAAAGGAACGTAGACTGAACTAGCTGTCTCTTGGCCTCTGCGGTTAGTAGGCGGTTTAACCTGAAGAAGACACCTGGTTTCTACCACAGTTTTTTTATCATATCCTCCAGGTGGTCTGCAAAAGAGAGTTTAGAGTCTAGCCAGACCCCCAGGTATCTGAATTTCGGCACAAATTCCAAGGTTTCTCCTAGGAGGGTGGTGATGGGAGGCAGAGCAGGATAGGCTGTATGGTTAATAGGTGAAAATAGCATCGCCTTTGTCTTTTTGGCATTAAGTAGCAATTTTTTACTGAGGAGCTGGGATTGAACTATGTTAAAGTCAGCTTGCAGGTTGCTACAGGCAGTTTCAGGTGTTGAACGGCTTAGGTAAATCACTGTATTATCTGCAAACAGACAAATTTTTGCCTCACTGATGCCAGAGTCTATGTGGTTGATATAGATGGCAAATAGGAGTGGCCCCAGGATGAATCCCTGCGGGACACCTCTTTTTAATAGATTTGAGGGGGAAAGTTCACTTTCGGCCTTGACCTGTTGGTGCCTATCAAAGAGGTAGCTGTGGAACCAATGCAAGGAGGTAGAGTCTAGACCAATAGCTTTTAATGAAGAAAGAAGGAGGCTGTGGTCAACAGTGTCGAAGGCCTTACTTAGGTCTAGAAAAATGGCGCAGACAAATTTTTTGTTCTCTAGTTCTCGCTGCCAGTCATTTGTCACATTGGCTAGAGCTGTGATTGTACTGTGTTCAGTTCTGAATCCAGATTGCATTGGGTTTAGCAGGTTGGTATCATCTATGAACGATTTCAGCTGTGAATTCACAGTTTTTTCCAGGAGTTTTGATAGTACTTGGAGAAGGGAGATAGGCCTGTAATTGTTTAGATCACAAGGGTCTCCAGATTTGAACAATGGAATGACATGTGCGGTCTTCCCCAGTTTGGGGAGGGTCCCTTGAGAAAGGGACAAAGTAAATAGATGCCTAATCGGTAAGGCCTAGACATGGTAGGCAATCTTTAGATAGTATGGATCGAAGGTGTCAGCGCCAGCACTTTTCCTGGTGTCCAACTGGAGGAGGAGGAGATCTTCGACCTCTTTTATTGAGGCAGGAGAGAATGAAAAGACTGTATCTGTAGGACTAGGTTCTGAAGGTTGCGTGGTAAGCTGGGAACGTAGGTTACATGCAGGTGCGTTATCAAAAGCTAGCCCTGCAGTAGCAAAGTGATTGTTGAAGGCTTGTAGTATCTCTTTGTTGTTGTTGATGGTTACATTGTCAGAAATAATTTTTGAGGGGAGGGTGTTTCCTGTGGTATTATCAGAAAGTTCTTTTATTGGGGACCAGAACTTGGTAGGACACTTAGAGGCAGCGTTGCGTTCAGAGCGATAGAAGTTGGACTTGGTTTCCTGAATTAGCTTTGTACAGTGGTTTCTGGCTGTTCTAAAAAGATGCCAGTCTTTTGCTTTGTGAGATTTGCGTGCTAGCTTCCAGAGCTTGTCTCTTTTTAATAGTGCTGCTTTGATGTCTGCTGTAAACCAACGGCACTTTCTAGCCTTAATGAGGGTTTTGACTAAGGGTGCGTGGGTGTTAAGAGCACTAGAAACAATTTTGTGGAAGGTGGCCTATGCTGCTTCTACTGATCTGGCTAAATAAAAAGTCTGCCAAAGCAGGGAGGCTTTCAGGTCATTGATATATGTAAGCGGGTCAAAATTCCGTTTTGATCTTTTGGTAGAGAACTTTGCTGGTGCTGTTAGTTTAGGGACTGCTCTTATGCCAGCTATAAAACAATGATCACTAACATCTGCAGAAAAGATCCCAGCATGGGAGAAGAAATGGGGTTTGCTTACTAGAAGAACATCTAGTAGTGTACTTTTCGTCGGGTTTTTCTTGTTGATACGAGTAGGTTCATTAATAAGTAGAGTGAGCCCATGCGAGTCACAGAAGGATTTAAGTGGAAGAGATGTGTTGGACAGCCAGTCATAGTTAAGGTCCCCTAGTATAATTGTTTCCATTGTGTCGGTACTCATAATAGATGATAGGTGGGAAAGGAGCTGAGACCCTGAGGATGGGGGTCTATAACATCCTATGACATGGAGGGCCACTGAAGTAGATGTTTCAATTTTTAAGGACAAGCATTCAAAGGCATTGGCAATTGACGTTGTGTCGAGGGTAGCGATGGTAAACTTGTCCTTAACATAAATGGCTACACCACCACCTCTGGTTAGTCTATCGGCACTGAATAACAGATAGTTGGGGATGTTGATCTCTTTGTCTGGCATGGATGGACGAAGCCAGGATTCAGATATGACAAGTACATCTGGCTCTGTGTAGATAGCCCAAGCCTGTACTGAGGTGAGTTTTTTTAGGAGGCTACACACATTAACATGCATAAAGCTGATACCTTTGTACTTCGGGACTTCGGCCGGTGAAGAAATTGCTTGTATAGGACCAGAGTTAAGTTTAACATTACCTGAGCACAATTTTCCTCAGGGTAGCAAGTGGTAATTGGCATAGGAATGGAAGGACCTATTCTTTGTAATGTTTAGTCCTAGAGATACGCATGCTAAGACCCTGGCCGTACGACACCAGTAGATGTAGGTACTGGGTCGAGTAGGTAACATTCCTTGGTTAGGTAACAAGATGCCGATGGCTGTCCGAGGGGGAGACTTAGCTGAAAGTGGATACGACAACTTGGGGGCATAGCATGAGTTGTATAGGGACTCCATGAGTAGACATTCTTGTGGTAGGGGATACGAGTCCTCCTTAGGGTATATGCCATCTGACATGTACCCTAATAAAGGTAGGGTGCATAAGGCGGTAATTATGTAGAGCCAGATTGCAAGTTCCATGGTTAAAGTCTGGGGGTCAGAGAGAGAAGCCGTTGTAAAGGCTAATCTGGGCAAGGTATCACCAGGAAGGAGTACACACCACAGGGTCTGGAAAGGGATATAGGTGCTAATACCACTTGGAGGGAGAAGAGGGGGTGTTTCTATGGCACAGTGACTACAGACAGTTACGAGAAGACGTGAACCTGATCTAAGAAGTATCACCAGGTAAGGCCACACATCACAGTGTCAGCAGAGGTATGTAGGCACTGAAACCACTAGTAGGGAGCAAGGAGAAGTTACTAAGAGACATCGACTAGGGACAGTATCGAGAAGTCGCAAATCAGATCTGGGGCAGGTGGTAGGGGAGACTGCGGTAGGTTAGTTAGGATGAGACACTTGAACCTGAAGTGACAACTCAAAATTGGTATTTCTGTGGGTGGCCTAGGAAGGTGGAGAGGATAGATTTGTAGGAAAGCCAATGGTGGGGGAGGGCGGGGCAAGGAGGTCTATATAATAATGATCAGGGAGGGAGATGGGCAGGTGGACATAAAGTTTGCAGCTTTGCCGTACCTCTCTGGGTCTGGAGTCTGAGCAAGTGGTCTCAGGCGGCGGCTTCGGAAGTGCCAACCACCCGGTGGCTGTGGTCCTTGAGTCGGTTGAGCTGGGAGCCCTGGAGGGTTCTCAGCTGAAGGGGAAGAGAAAGCAAAGCCAATTAATACTGGTCCCAGACAATGGCTGAGCTACCCAGTGACAAAAAATAATTTGCAAGTGAAAGGGGTCAATTTCCTTGGAGCCCTGAAGTCTGGGCGGCAGTTACAGAGTCAAAGGAAAGGGCTGTTTCACTTAATCAATCTAACAAGAGCAGTTTGCAAGTATAACAGCTTTTTTTAGGCAGATTTTAGACAGATTCTAACAACATAGGCATACATTAACAAGCTTTAAGTAAAAAAACAGCACCTTTTTAGCTCAGGAGACAGAGAAAAGATAAGGAGGGGTGAAGAACCAATCAGAGTGAGCCTGGAGAAGGCGCTTGGGAAGCGCCGACCACCTGGTAGCCACGGTCCTTGCGGCGGTTGAGCTGGGAGCCTTGGAGGGTTCTCGGCTCTCTGGGTCTGGAGTCCAGGCAAGTGATCTCAGACGGCGGCTTGAGAAGCGCCAACCGCCTGGTGGCCGCATTCCTTGCAGCAGTTGAGCTGGGAGCCCTGGAGGGTTCTCAGTTCTCTGGGTCTGAAGTCCAGGCAAGTGGTCTCAGGCGGTGGCTTCGGAAGCACCGACCACCCGGTGGCCACGGTCCTTGCGGCAGTTGAGCTGGGAGCCCTGGAGGGTTCTCGGTTCTCTGGGTCTGGAGCCCTGGCAAGTGGTCTTGGGCGGCGGCTTCGGAAGCGCTGACCGCTTGGTGGCCGCAGTCCTTGCAGCAGTTGAGCTAGGAGCCCTGGAGGGTTCTCAGCTCTCTGGGTCTGGAGTCCGGGCAAGTGGTCTCGGGCGGCGGCTTCAGAAGCATCGACCACCCGGTGGCCGTGGTCCTTGTGGCGGTTGAGCTGGGAGCCCTGGAGGGTTCTCAGCTGTCTGGGTCTGGAGTCCAGGCGAGTGGTCTCAGGTAGCGGCTTTGGAAGCACTGACCGCCTGGTGGCTGCGGTCGTTGTGGCGGTTGAGCTGGAAGCCCTGGAGGGTATCCCCTGTATACTAATGAGACACCATTCCCTGGTGTCTAGTGGACACCCACTCAGAAGGTAGTGCCCCCAAACCCCCCATCCAGACCCCAAGCCAACCACCAGCACAGACCTTTGCTCTCCACCATGACTGTTTGTTTGACTGAGCTGTCAATGAGCGCATACTGCTAAGTACATGCTCATTGAGAGCTCAGTCAGTGGATGGCCATGGTGAAGAGTGGAGGGCTGTGCCAGTCATCGGCTCAGGGTCGGGATGTGGGGGCACTACCTCCCCCCCTTCCTCCCCCTACCCTCACAGAGCCCACCAAGGTCCAGCTGCTGTACCTTCTTGCTGACATCCTTTGTGGGAGCAACACCAAATTAGGTGGCCCCTGCATGAGGCAGATGGTGCCCTGTACTTGTTCCAGTTTGGCCCGGTGTCCAGCGACCTCTGCTCTCAACCCAGAGAGGTGCCTGCATATGGGGCAACAACTCAGTCTCCAGAACATGCATCTGAAGTTTGCGGCCCTGCACCCATAACACTGCACCACTCCCAAGTCTGATGATTTGTTTATCCTCCTGACTTTCTGTTTCCCTGCCTTTCCCTTGCTTGTAGGCTTCCCTTATCACTAAACCCTCTCTTTGTTTCCCTTTCCCTTTCCCTTTCTAAGTTTGTGTTCAACCCCTTACCCTAAATAGGGTTTTCCTTCTATTGCTTTTTTTTTGTCCCTTGGAATTTAGGATAGTTGGCTTCCTATATTTACTTTCTCCCCCTCCCCTAGATAGCGCATTGACTTTATTCCCACGCTACTGTGTGTTTCAGTTGCCCTTAGCTTATCCTCCCTACCCTACATTGTTGTTTACCCACCTCCCACTGACAGTATACCCTTTTAAACAGACAGCAACCAGTACACAGGTAGTCTACCTTACTGGATTGTCAGAGTTCCCTGTATTCCTGCTGTCACTTGTTGACACCTACCAAAGCCTACAATGAAAATCTTACTCCTGTTCCACTCGTTCACTGTTCCACTCGCTCACTGCACGTGAACATGGATTAGGACCTATTTCACATATGCCCATAAAAGGTACTTAGTAAGGCCTTCTGTGTGTTTCAGCCTCAGAGTCCCATCACCCTTGTAGGGGTGCCAGGAGGCTAGTGTCACCATATTGGTTTTCCCATGCTGGGGACCACAAAGTTTTGGGAGAGGATAAAGTAACCAGCTTCTCTTCCCCCACCTCAAAGCAGGTTATCAGAGAGCACTTGAAGGGTTAACAGTCCCTGAGAGTTGTTTCCTGATGGGTTTCTGCAAGCAAACAGGTTGTCTGAGCATTTGTGCTTTCAGACCTTCTGACTTAGCCAGGGAGCCAAGACATGAATATTCATGGCCCTACCCTTCCACCTTTGCTCTATAAAAGGAAGAGATTAGCTGAGTCTATCATTTCCCAACCCATGGTGGAAAAATCCATTAGGTTCCAGAGGAATACCATCAGCTGAAACGAGGAGAGTGAGCCACCACAGAGTGACGTCTGTTCCTCCTCACCCCTCCAGGTGTGGGGATAGTCCCCCCGAATGTGGGATGCCCCAAAAGAAGATTTGTGTAAACTTGCCCTGATGGAAGCACTACATCCAGCAACCTGAGAGGCACCCAGGAGTAGTAGTGGACCGCCACTAGAAGGTCCATGCAGAGCCACACAAAGTAAGAATGCAAGGGATAACACATCCATAAGCAGCTATAGATGTCATGCATAGTGCCATAGTAAATAGAACGCTTCTGTAGAACACCTCTGGAAGTACTTGTGTATATGATTTTTGCACAGGGTGAGGTGCCTGGCAAGAGTCAGGGTTGTCTTAAAGTTCTACTGAGGTTGGGCAGGGATACAGAGCCTGCTGAGAAAAAAATTCACTTGGACTTAGAAGTGTGATGTAGGAAAGCACATGTGTGCTTAACTGACTAGTGCAAGAGATGAGGAAAACCATAAGATGGTTTCAGTATTTATTGTAGTGCCACTATCTTGCATAAATGTTATGCAACAGCATACGTAGCCCTTCTCCAGGATATTGTCTTTCCCTGCCTGGGAGAGTGCCACCACAAATCTGTTTTGTGGGCAGTAGCACCCATAAGACTCCATAATGAAAGACAGGCTTTAACTAACTGTGCAGCAACGGTGCCCATCCTATGCGGAGGGCCTGTAAGTGCAGAGCCCTCCCAAATGAACTTAAGGGAATGTGCTGGTAAGAGGGTAATCCCTGAAAGAATGTGTACCATGTCAACCATCTGCGACAAATAAACACCGACCTGCTTGATCCCAGTTCCTGGTCTGTGAGTGGCCTCCATTTAAAGGTCCTTTTAATGGTGCCCCTTTGCTAGATGATGTCCCCCTTTCCTGCTTCCCAAACCCATGCTGGTATGCTTTCAGGTGCACATTTCTGGTGTAAGAGTGCCCTGCCTGGACAGAGAAGTACCATTTTATGCCCCTATACATGGGGGGGGGGGGAGAAGACCCAGCCCTTACATCTGAGTTAAAACTGTTAAAAACAATTTGCTCATCTGGATATTTTTAACCAGAAACTGGACAACTCACAGTTTACCTAAAATGGCAAAGAGAAAGAGTGAGAGAGAGAGAGAGAGAGAGAGAGAGAGAGAGTGTGACCAGTTGCTCCCATTTAACAGCACAGAGAGACTGCTCTGAAACTGTCCTGCTGTTTTCATCCTGCAGAAGAGACTGTTGCCGATAGCCCTGAGCTCTGTTTCAGCTAGTTCTCATCCTGCAGATGTAATCCAGTGCCCAGAAAGTCTGAGGGGAGCTACCAGGACTGGTACATGAAGTGGTGACATTAGGGGGCAGGGCTACCATCTCTTCAAAAGCAGAGCCACGTAAGCAGTTTGATGCAAAGTGGCTCCACGTGAGTAGCTCAGCCTGAGTCCATCAGCAGGGGGCCACCTGGGAGGCTAATTTTTTTGTTTGTTTGTTTGTTTGTTTCCTTCTGCATTGTTTAAACAGAGTGAGCCTGGAGTACTGTAGTTTTTAAATAGCTGCAGCCTCAAACAACTTTATATGAGTACTGCTGGGAGATATCTAACATACTAGAATTTTTAAAAAAGGGGGGACTAATTTATGTAAAGGGAAGGGAGGTCAATATATGTGAAGGCAAGTATTGCTTTTGTCTCCTTGATTGTGAAAGAAATTACACCTGCTCTTATGAATGAAATTGGCACTGTAAATTTCAAGCAGTTGCAATCTTGTAACAGTTCTTATTGTGTGAGTATTTATGGGGAACATGTATTCTATCCACTTGTTAGGCAAAGGGGTTTAAATTTTTCAGGGGAAGTACTTTTATTCTATTATTATGTTGCTTGGATGCATGTGCAAGAAACATAGTGCCATCATCCGAGTTTTCGGAGGTGTGTCAGCCCGTCTTCCAATGCAGTCAGTGTGTTTGCAGGCACGGCCCCAGTTCCCCAATCACTGCTGCAGCTGTTTATGACAAGCTGAAAATGCAGTGGCATACAGTTGAAATGGAGAGCTCCGCTTGAGTGAGCAGAGCTCTCCCCCACCACACACACACGCACGCACGCGCACTGCATGTTCATGCGCCTTCCCCCTCACTGTACGGCCGACGGGGGTGCCCAATCCCCCGTCGGCTCCACGCCTCCAGCATCTCAGGTGCCAAACTGGGGAGCCCACCTCAGCGTGGCAACAGATGCCATGGCCGACGGGGTGCCCAATCCCCTGTCAGCTCCACGTCCCTCAGCCATCCTTCTGCCATGCTGGAAGCCCACCCCAGCGTGACAAACGTCCTGCGTCATCATTTAAAAAAAAAACCTGTAAAAAGCGGTCCTCACGCAGTCTCCCTGCCCCCCAAAACCGCACCCACCCACTGCGCACCCCGCTTCCCACCCCCCACCCCATACTTACCTCCGAGTCCGGCGCGACGATCTTCGTGGACTGGGAACACATCTGCACTCTTCAAAGCCGACTGCGAACTGAGGAAATGCCGGTAAGCTGTATAATGGGATAGATAGGGTTTTTTCAACTTTGTTGCATATCTCAGGCATTTTTTGGAATTTTTGCACCAAATTTTCAACATGGGGTTTTTGGGACCCCTCCTCATGAATTCTTGCACTGTCATGGCATTGCTCGGGCCCAAAGGGTGATTTCACAGCCACTGCGCGAAATCACCTTTCCAGAATGATTAACGACACTGCCGGTGTTCATAAGATGGGCTCTCAAAAAGCCTATTTTGAAAATTTGGTGAAAAAATTCCTAAAAGTGGCTGTTTTACGAGCATGCGTTGCGCAGTTCCTACGCACGCTCGTAAGTTCGCGAATTTTCAATATTTGCACTCCAATGACTTCCAAATTCCTAAACAGCACATAGAAGCAAGCAACATTCGGCATTGACAAATGCTTGTTTTTAAATGTGGTTGTGCCTGTTTTTTTTGTTCTTTTTTGCCAGCTTTTTTTTATCATTATACTTTTTTTTTGAGAGGGGTCTGCTTATAAAGAGTTGCCCTACAATATATACAACATGTTTGCCTTATACTTTGGGTTGGTCCTAATTTGTAGGGAGTTATCAGAACCCATCTACAGGCAAACTAGCTTTGAAGTTAATTATTTGCCTGAAAACTTCTGGAATGGATTGAATTTTAGGGGGACCTTTACTCTGACATATTTAAGTTTAGAAACATGGCATGAGCTCATTTCTTCTCTCATATTTGTTTTGGTTTTTTTTTATTTTTCAGTGTGGAAAATGAGTTCACTAAAATAATATTATTCATTGCTCTCTCCACAGATAAGCAAGAAGGCTGGCAGACGTTTATGAATAGTTTAACTAAGATTGTATTTCAAGTGGCTAAGAAAATTTATCATCACTTTAAGAGTATAAATTGTTCAAAACTGCTCTGTGGAGACATTCAACTGCATCTAGGTCCTAGGATGATGCAAACGCATTGTACTACGGCAGACCTAAGGGGGGGTAGCATAGTACATTGTAATGCAAGGAGCGTGTTGAATAAATTGGACATGAGAGAATGGATTACCTGTTTTAAACATAATCTTGTAGGAATATCTCAGTCCTGGTTGAACCCTAAAATTACAGACTCCCTAACTGGTATGGATGGATATTATTCTTGGAAGATGGTAGAATTAAGTTATGAGAAACTAGATATGCAAATTAGGGAAGTACATACGAGAAAGGACGGGTTGGGTTCTGAGGTATTACTCTTGGAAGGGCAGTTACCCTTACTAAGCCTATTATGTTAGTTGAAATGTATTGTCCCCCAAAAGCAAGTTTAACTCTTTTCGATTTATTACAGGACCCACTTCTAGATCTTGTAAAAAGCCACAAGTTGTTTGTTTTAGGGGACCTAAATGTTGATTAGCAAAAGGTAGAAAATAAATACAGTTCAAAGGACTTAACGAAAAACTTAGGAATGACACAAGTTATAAAATAAGTTACAAGAATAAATACTAGGGAGACCAAAGCCTCTAGAATATGAGATCTAATTCTGACTTCACACCCTAATAATTACAGCCTAAGTGGAGTTCTACCAAATTCTTTTTCTGACCACCAGGTGACTTTTTGTATAAAAAATTGTAATAGGAGGGTGGGTTCCAGTAAAACAATTAGTTACAGGTATATAAAAAATGTGATTATGTTAATTTTATACTGAAATTCAAAAATAAAAACTGGAATAGAATAGGATTAATCACCACAGCAAGTGAAGCCTGGTTCATGCTCCATCAAGAGTACATGAAAACCTGTAACAAATATGCCCCTGTGAAAACAAGAATGATAAAGTATAATGCCCCATGGTTTAATCCCTATCTCCATAAATTAAGAACAAGCATTTGTCAATGCCGAATGTTTGCTTGCTGGCACTGGCATTGGTAGTGTAGAAGTTACAGGGCTGCATAATAGGAATGGCAGTGAAGTATTGAACTGAAGCCAATCCCACCACCACCCTGCAGAGAGTGGCAGGCATTGGGGTGTGCCTTTGGGTCGTCAGGTATAACGGCCACGCCATTTCACCACACCGTACCCTACAGACACTGACAAGTGTCACGGTGTGCCTTGGGGTCTTTGGCCCTTGCGCGCACTCCCATTCCATCAGGAAATATGGTGAGATGGGTGCGGTATAGAAGAATGGGATGAACTTTGGGGCCGAAGAGTCCAAGGCATACCTCGATGCCTCTCACTGGCTGCAGGGTGTGGAATGGCATGAGCATTACAGGCAAGAATCCCAAGTCACACCCCTGATGCCTGTCATTCTCTACAGGGTGGGGCGTTATGGTTGGAAACCCTAACACCTCAGGCATTCACTGGTATTTTCACTCCAAATTTTCAACATGTTTTTTGAGACCCCCACCTCATGAACAGTGGCAATATCAGTTTGTTAGCCGAAAGCTGCTTATGCACAGCGACTACGGCATTTAGCACCACAGGTGCAAAAACACATTCCGAACGGGATGTGAAAAATGACAGCTGTACTCTTCATGGGGAGGTGGAAAAAATGACAATGTTGCAAATCTGCAGTAAAAATATTTAAAAAAATGGTGAAGTCATGAGCGTGCATAGAAACTGTGCAATGCACACCCGTAATGTAATTAGTTTGGGGATTTTTTACAGCAGATTGGCAACTCAGGCATTTTGGGACCTCCGATCATGAACAGTGTCACTGTGATTTTCTTTATCTGTCCCGAACAATGATTTCCCACAGCGACCATGCATCTCTGCGCTGAAAGTGTGAAAACACATTTCGGCCATGTTGTGAAAAATGACAGCTGTACTGTTCATAAGGAAGTGTGGAAAAATGCCACTGGTGAAAATCTGGACTGAAAATATTACAGAGTCATGAACTTACGAGGGTGCATGGAAACTGCGCAATGCTGACTCGTAACACAGTCATTTTATGGACTTTTGTCACCAAATTTTCTACATAGCCATTTTAAGACCTCTGCTCATGAACAGTGTAACTGTGATTTTCTTAATCTGTCCCAAACATTGCTTTCGCACACCGACTGCACCATTGTGCGCTACATGTGTGGAAACACATTTTGGGCGACATGTGAAAAATGGCAGCTGTACTGTTCATAAGGAAGTATAATAAAATGGCAATGTGGAAAATCTGGAGTGAAAATATAGAAAATTCACAAACTTACGAGCGTGCATAGAACTGCGCGAAGCACGCTCAGAAACAGTCATTTTTAGAATTTTTTTCACTAAATTTTCAACATAACCATTTTAAGACCTCTGCTCATGAACAGTGTTACTGTGATTTTTTTTAATGTGTCCTATACATTGATTTCAAGACACCCACTGCGCCATTGTGTACTACATGGGCAGAAACACGTTTTGGCAAGATGTGAAAATGACAGCTGTACTGCTCATAAGGAAGTGTAATAAAATGGCAATGTTGAAAATCTGGAGTGAAAATATTGAAAATTCAAAACTTCGAGTGTGCGTAGGTACTGCGCAACGCACACTCGTAAAACAGTCATTTTAAGGAATTTTTTCACCAAATGTTCAACATAGCCATTTTAAGACCTCTGCTCATTACAAGTGTCACTGTGATTTTCTTAATGTGTCCCATACATTGATTTCACACACCGACTGCGCCATTGTGCGCTACATGGGCGGAAACATGTTTTGGGCAAGATGTGAAAAATGACAGCTGTACTACTCATAAGGAGGTGTGGTAAAATGGCAATGTTGAAAATCTGGAGTGAAAATGAAAATTCGCAAACTTCTACGGCGTGCGTGAACTATGTAACACATGCTTATAAAACAGTCATTTTTAATTTTTCACCAAAATTTCAACATAGGCTTTTTGAGAGCCCACCTTATGAACAGTGGCAGTGTTGTTTTGTTACTCAGTCCCGAAAGGTGATTTCGCACAGTGACCACGAAATCACCCTTCGGGCCCGATTAACGCCATGACAGTGCAATAATTCATGAGGAGGGGTCCCAAAAACCCCATGTTGGAAATTTGGGCCCAAAATTCCCAAAAATGCCTAAGATATGCAACAAAGTTGAAAAACCCTATCTATCCCATGATACAGCTTACTGGCATTTCATCAGTTCGCAGTCAGCTTTGAAGAGTGCAGATGTGTTCTCGGTTCACCGAAGATCGTCGCGCCGGAGTTCGGAGGTAAGTATAGGGTGAGGGAGGGTGTGGGGAGGCAGGGTGTGCAGTGGGTGGCGCGGTGGGGACAGAGACAGCGAGGGACCGTTTTTGATTTTCAGTTGTTTTTTTTTAATGACGCTGACGCTTGCCACGCTGGGTGGGCTTCCAGTGTGGCAGAAGGACGCTGGTTGAGGGGCATGGAGCCGGCGGGGGATTGGCACCCCTGTAAGCTATATGACGTGTAGCCACACTGGGGTGGGCACTTAGCGTGGCATATGGAACTGTGTTTTTGAGGCTGTAGCACAGCGGGATTGTGCACCCCGTCGGGCTGTACAGTGTGTGGAGGGGCAGCACGCAGCATGGCGCGTGTGTGTGTGTGTGTGTGTAGGGGAGCGCCGCATGAGCAGGCGATATCTATCGCTGCTCACTGAAGCATAGCTCCCCCTTTCAATGTACTCCACTGCATTTTGGACTGCTGTCATAGACAGCTCCAGCAGGCATTGGAGAACTGCAGCCGCGCCTGCAAACACACTGACTGAATTGCAAGAGGGCTGCCACACCTCCGAAAACTCGAATGATGGCACTACGTTTCTTGCACATGTGTGCAAGCAAACATAAAAATTAGGGACATTATGTGGAAAAAGGCAAAAAAAAAAAAACAGGTGTGGATTAGTTATAGACAAGCAAAAGATTAATTTATGTTGGAGATAAAGAAGAAAATTTGATTTTTATTTAAAAATAAGAGATAAATACAAATGTAAAACACAATCCTAAAGAGTTTTGGGAAATCAATGTGCAATTACAAGGACAGAAAAATTTAGAACGTCCTAATACTTTTGAAATAGATGGACAGACCATCCCCCTAAACTGAATGGCAGCAGAAAAATGTAATTGCTATTTTATCAAAATGGGTACAAAGGTCACAGAAGAAGATCTTTTGCAGTTTGCAGTGGAGAAGAATATTGAATTTTCACCTTTACTTGAGATATTCATTTCTGAGAACATGACAGCTGAGGAAGTTAAGAGATGAAATTTTAAAACTCAGTCACAGGAAGGCAAGGGGCCTAGATGGAGTTACAATAAAACTCTTACAATTCATTGCTTTGGCAACCGCTCCTTTTCTTGCAGAAATTTTTCTCTTTACAATCAGGAGTATACTCACAAGATTGGTAACATGCCCAGGTTACTCCCATTATTTTATTTATTTATTTTATTTATTGGAAGATTTGGACAATACCTTTGTGCACAAGTGCTCTTTTATAAAGGTTCCATGTCAGTTTACATTGTTCCAATCAAGACAAAACATAACAATCAAGGCAAATTCCAGCGGAAATGTCTGTCTAGGATTCAATAAGCATGCATAAAACTGAACACAGTACATTTTCAATAAGGCTAAGTTGCAGGCAGCGAGCTGCATACGGAGACAGTGGGAAGAAATGTAGAGTGACGGTGCAAATTCATTGATTGGTGCAGCTGCACTGAGTTGCTAAAGCAGCCTGAAGAGATCTTCTGAACTGGCCAGTCCTAGGAAGGTTTAGCATAGTTTCAGGCAATTAATTAGCCAGGTAAATAGAAAAATGGTGCCATTTCCCAGCGTTCTCAGAGTTTGTCTGAGGCTCTTCTGAGAAGCAAAAAAAAAATTATTTATTAGATGTCACAGCATAAAACCAGTAGGAATGGCGAGTGGGCATGCGGTCTTAATATTTCACAATCATGCACGTGCTTTTTCAAAAGACTAACTGCATTGGCCTTGGATCCTTTTTAAATTAGACATTTAAAGATACAGTCACCAAAAGGCAGTGATTGGAAAAGTGCAATGTGCAACACAAAGTGCAGAAGATTCATAAGTAACAGTGCCAGTGCAAAAAATGTTAAGTGTGCAAAACCACAACACATAGTAAAAGCAGGGCTCCATGACATTTCGGCCACGGAACAACAGCGACAACAATATTGCAATATCGGTGATGATAGTACGGCGACTACAAATACAGCGCCTGTAAGATATGGGCAAACACCATTACGGGGGCACCATTGAAAATGCTAGTTTCATGGGGGGCTCCCCCCCCCACATATTCCCCTTACTAAAGTAATCAACCCCAAGGTCGTAGCACCTTGGGGAGGAGGGAATACAGGTGTCGTCATAACGGTGTTCACTCAATATTATGGGATCCATAATTGCAGTCGTTATAATTGCCTTTGCTGAAATCGCCATCACTGTTGTGTATTCACCTAACTTGACATGCTACCTAAAAGCAGCAATTATAGACAGCTGTGCAAAATTGCCATGGGTCCAAAAGAGGCCTTGTTGCTATCAAGCCGGTAAACTTTTGCACTGGGATATCTTAGAAAGATCAGTGACGCCCATGGAATCCAAACTTTTCATGGAATGATACTCTCAGTGCTGGGGACCAACTGATTGTCTTACCAAATGAGAAATCCGTGTTGAGTCCAAGCAACATCCTGCACACAGGGGTGTGCTAGATTGCAGAATTCAATCCATTTCCCTCATTTTTTAAAAAGATAAAGAACATGATAAAAACTGCCAAGAAAAATCTTGAACTAAATTTAGTTACCAAGGTTAAAGATAATAAAAAAATGTTTTATAATGATATATGTACCTTAAAGGGTAAACAACAAACCATAGGACCCCTTACGACAGACAAAGGAGTAATAACTAGTGAAGAGGAGACAGCAACAACGTTAAACAACTACTTTCTGAGTGTTTATGAGCCAAATGTCCTTCAGAATAACCAAATGGACTTGACTAATGACTGTCAAATAAATATTAGTAGTACTGAAGTAGAGCATATTGTTCACTCACTTAAAGCCAATAGCTCACCATGGCCAGATGGTATATCCCCCAGGCTTCTTCAGGAACTATGCACAGAGATTGTTGGACCACTCACAGACCTCTATAATAAGTCCATCCAGGAAGGTAAAACATTAGAAGACTGGCTGGTAGCAACGGTCCAGCCATTCATAAAGGAGGCAATAAAGATGAGCTTAAGAATTATAGGCCTATCAGCCTAACTTCCATAATCGGAAAGATTATGGAAAGACTCCTGCAGGGGCTAGTGAATGAGCACATTAATGGAATGGGTTTAATGGATAACAGCCAGCATGGATTTATTTCTGGTAGATCATGTTTGACTAACCAAATACATTTCTTTGAGCCTTGAAGTCAGGCACTAGATAAAGGCATTTCCTGTGATGTAATATTTCTGGATTTTGCTAAAGCCTTTGATAAGGTGTCACACTATACACTAATAAAAGAACTACAGAAGCTAGGTATGTTCACTGATATTACAAACTGGATCAGTTCCTGGTTAAGAGACAGATAGCAACGGGTAGCAGTTAAGGGATACCAATCTAAACGGGGTAGAGTGACCAGTGGTGTCCCGTAGGGATCAGTACTGGGACCACACTTTTTAATAACCTGGTCTCTACAATGACAGTCTCAGATAATGTATGGCTATCAAAATATGCAGATGACTGCAAGACTGGGGCGCTTGTTGCATCTAAAAGTGACAATGAAAATATACAAAAACAGCTGGATACTTTAATGGACTGGGGAAAGGCAAAGCATATGCAGTTTAATAGAGACAAATGTAAAGTTATGCACCTTGGAAAGAACAACCCAACCTTTAAATATAAATTAGGAACTACCATACTGCAGACAATTAAAGAAGAAAAAGACCTTGGCACAGTAATAACAAATTATCTCAATTTCGAGAAGAATACCATTCTGAAAGTTAAGAAGTATCACAAAATTATAGGCTCAATCCTGGCTAACATAAAAAGCAGAAAAAAGGAAGTTTTGATGCCATTGTTTTCCAGCTTGGTTCATCCGCATCTTGAATATTGCTCCCAGTTTAACAAACCACACACTAGAAGAGGATGTAGACTCATAGAAGGTGTCCAGAGGAAATACACTAAAAAAATAAAACAACTAAAAACTACAGATTACAATGACAGACTTAGGACCCTAAATCTATATTCAGCAGGATATAGACAAATTCGTGGAGATCTTTGCTTAACATATAAAGCTGTAAATAATGACTACCTGGGGGCTACTATAGGGCTGGCACTGAGCAAAGACAGAGCTAACACTAGAAATAATGGTTATAAAATCAAAGGGGAGTTAATAAGAACATCTAGAACATACTAACATACTAAAATGCCAGCAGAATAGGCCTAATGGTCTTTCGTGTCTGCCCGTTTGGTCAGCCTCCACCCAGGGTGCTGACCTTGCTGCCCCCCTCGCCTTCTCTGGCTTCTCCCTTCCCAGTTCCAGATATTCTTGCTGCATTGTATTTTGCTCCCAGAACCCTTCCCCTGTACCTGTCCCACCCCCTCTTGAACCCCTCCACTGTCTCTGCCTCCACCAGACCCCTAGGCAGCTCATTCCATGGCTCCACCACCCTCTCAGTGAAGTGGCACCTCCTCCTTTCTCCCCTGAATCTTCCCCCCTCCAGCTTCCACCCATGCCCTCTAGTGACCCCCTCCTCTTCCTTCGAAGCACCCTGACTGTTCCTCCCTATTTACCCTCTTCATGTACCTGAAGACCTCTATCATGTCCCCTGGTCCCTCTCTCTTCCAATGTGTATATATTTAGCTCTTCGAGCCTCTCCTCATAGGTCCTGTCCCCAAGCCACAAATCATTTTGGTTGCTCTCCTCTGGACCCTTCCAGGAGGTTAATGTCCCTCTTAAGTGTGGCCTCCAAAACTGCACGCAGTACTCAAGGTGCGGCCTCACCAAGCAGTTATACAGAGGGAGTATCACTTCCTCCTTCTGGAGGTGATCCCCTAGCGATGCATCCCAGCATCCTGTTGGCCTTGCTGCTGCCCTCCCACAAGTCTCAGAGTTGTTCATCTTGACATCCACCACCACCCCAGGTCCCTCTCAGCCATCGAGACTTAGCATCCCCCGGGTGTACACTTGGCGCTGGTTTCTGGCCCCCAGGTGGAGTACCTTGCATTTCCCTGCATTGAACCTCAGCTTCCACTTTCTAGACCATCTTTCCAGAGCCTCCAGGTCCCCCTGTAGGGCCACCCTCCCCTCCTCCACATCCACCACCACCCCCAGTTTTGAGCCATCTGCAAAGAGACTCATCTCACTCCTGATTCCTGTCCTTATGTCAGAGACGTAGGCATTGAACAGAAGGGGCCCAAGGACTGATCCCTGTGGGACCCCACTAATGACCCTCCTTGGGAATGAGACTATCCTGCCAACTACAACCCTCTGGGTCTGGTCCTGGAGCCAATTGCCTATCCATCTGATCATCTGGTTCCCCACCCCCATTTCTCCCAGCTTATCCAACAGGCCCACGTGAGGAACAGAGTCAAATGCCTTGCTGAAGTCTAGAAAGAGGACGCCCACTGGTCTACCCAGGTCCAAGGCACTCGCTACCCAGTCATAGAACTCACAAGGTTTGTCTGACACTATTTCCCGGATGAATCCATGCTGTCTCATCGTCCAGGCACCTGACTTATCCAGGTCCCCATTGCCTCTCCTGACAATGCCCTCCATCACCTTGCCCACCACCCGATGTCAGGCTGACAGGCCTGTAGTTCCCTGCCACCTCCTTGATCCCCTTGTGGATAGGCACTATATGCGCCACCTTCAGTCCTGGGGCACCCACCCTGTCCTCAGAGAGATGGTGAAAAGCTCCGCCAGGGTTTCGCCAGGACATCCGCAAGTTCCTTCAGCACTCTGGGATGTAATTTATCCGGCCCCGGTGCTTTCTCCATCTTAAGGGAGCTGAGGGCTTCCCTCACTCTCTCTGCTGTGATTTCCACTTCTGGTACCTCTTCTCCCTGCTTAGCCCTCCCCCCTCCTGCCAGTGAGAAGAAGCAGTTTCTTCACACAAAGGGTTGTGGGTGTATGGAACAGCCTGCCAGCACAGGTAGTCTCAAGCCCGAATATTGATACCTTTAAGAATAGACTAGATGTATACATGGGAGATAACAAATATGAATACCACCCATGATAGGGTGGCATGTTTTTCAAAGGGCTCCCAGCGTACTGAACTCGTACGTTACCTATGAATCTATTTGTAACCCATCAGACAGTTAGGCCCCAGTTACACACGCTGTAAAAGAAATTCACAAAAAAAATATCCTATAGAGCCCAGGATTAACCATGCCCACCAGTTTTTAAACTCTGTAAGAGAAAAATACAGTTAAATTTAAAGAAAGACCACAGTTTCTAATCTATCATTCAGACCAGGCTAAACAGATGCTTGCAATTACCTACTGGTTTTATGCTGTGACATCTAATACTGAAGTTCTTTTTGCATCTCAAAAAAAGCCTCAGACTAACTGTGAATGCTTGTGAATGGCACCATTTTTCTGTTGGCCTGGATTATTTGTTGACTGGCTGCCCAACCGCCACTTTAGAGTGGCCATTCATTTAGCCAGCCTGCAGCTCTTACATCAAAGGAGCATTTACACAGCTGAGTTCTGCAGAAAGGTAGTTCAAGGGCATTCCTGGCCATACTCCTCATATTATATTGATTTACAATAGGGTGGAAGCAATCTTTTAGAGCAGGGAGTGTTAGATCTTGCAAAGCAGAGTAGGGAGTGTTAGGCCTAGCAAAGCAGAGCAGGGACTGTTAGGCCTAGCAAAGGTTTCTTGGCTAGTATACAGATTTGTAACGTAATTCTGCTAGCTAAGAGTAGCCAGCTCATTTGTGCACAGAGGGTACATCTGTGGGTGCACTTGTCATCCCCTAACACAAAGTGATAAGCATTACTGCAAGACACCCTGACCCTTTCTAGGACCGAGTTGCAGGCCACCACATAAACAGGTAGACCATAATCAGCTAAGGACAGGATGGAGCAGGACATTATCAGTTGCCTGGTGTCAGCCATAGGGTTACACTAATTTCTGCAAAGGGCACCCATCCTTCTGTTGTCTGCCAAAACCAGACTATCAGCATGGCGGGCAAAGAAAAAAGTATCATCCAGCACAACTCCAAGATATTTAAACATCTGTACCTGTTCAAGCTTCTGACCTTTATTATTTAAGCTGTCAAGTTCAGGGGCCTTTCTCTTCATCTGTGGGATAGTGAGAAGCATGTTGTTGTTTTTTTTTTTTTTTTGTAGTTGAGGACTACAGTTTACTAGTGCAGAACCAGTTTTCTAAGGCATCAAACTTGCCTTGTAGGCTAGAGGTGAGGTTACCAGGGTGGTTATTTTTGGTGTAGATGACAGCATCATTTGCACATGGTGGAACATTGGCTGATCAGCAGGCACTGGGCAACTGGTTGATGAAGAGGCCAAAAAGGAGACGACCCAGAATGGAGCCCTGTGACACATCTATGGATACATTCTAGGCATTGGACAAGGAGCCATCAATTTTCACACACTATGTGCTTTCTAATAGGTAGTGTTGGAACCAGGCTACTGAGTCCTGACATAGGCAGAGACCAAAGAGCTTACCGAGCAGAAGCCTATGGTTAACCAGGTCAGAGGCCTTCATTAGATCAATATAAATGGCTCAACCATGCTGCCTTTGTCAAGGGCCTCGTGCAAGTAGCTGGTGTACTCTATCAGTGCTGCATTAGTGCTGTGGGGTTTCCTAAGGCCATGTTGCTGGTCGCTTTGTAATTTGTACTGTTCAAGGTAAGCAACTAGCTGATCCAACCCAATTCTCTACAGTGCCTTAGACAGTGGGGAGAGAACTGAGATTGCTCTGTAGTTGGCTAGATTAGAATAGTCACCACTTTTTAAAGACTGGTGTGCCCAGCACAGATTTCCATTTCTCTGGGAAGTAGGAGCACTGTCAAGAGAAATGGAACATTTTAGAGATGGGTTAGGAGAGTTCCTCCAGAGTCAAGGCTAGTAGCTGCATGTCAAAAGAGTCCCCCACCTCCACCCTGGTTTTACCAGATACCTGACATATGTATGTGTGTCTTTGACTGTGACAGGTCTGAAGTAGAGATTTGGGGTGCCTTATGTCGGGGTCCTCAAAGAGGCTGGCTCCTTGATCAGTTCTACCGCAGAGGGGCTTGTCTGATATATTGGGGATGATGGTACTGAGGTCATTGAAAGCTTGAATGAATTTACTGGCTATCTCTAAGGGTTCTAGAACCTCTTTTCCATCAACCTTGAGCATTCTTGGAGATGGGTTTTCCTCGTTTGCCAAGAATCTCCGAAACTGTCTCCCAAAATCATTTCCCGTTTCCTCAATTAAGGGATTGTTGGGCCTTGCAGTACTTAGATTTGGCCAGCCTAATCCCTCTGGTGCATTTGTTTCTTACTTCTTTATATTTTTGGAGGTGAGCTGGGGATCCAGTCTCCCTAGCCACAGCCCACAACCTGTCCCTCTCTTACATGGAAGAAGAAGCTCAGGGATGATCCAGGCAGATGGTGTGCTCCGGCCTTTTATTTTTTGAAGGGAGCAAATCTGTTACAGATTTTGGTGAATGCACTAAAGCATTTGAGGGCCAAGTCAATGTCTGGTATGGCATCCAGGAAAGTCCAGTCAGTCAGGGCCACTTGAGACTTGAAGTCAGGCAGCTTGCTTTTGTTAAGGACCCAGCTGACAATGAGTCGAGGGGGGGCTTGGGCTGTTTAACTGCCCATACACATTGCACCAGCGAGTGGTCACTAAGGATGTCTGGCAGAACCTTGACTGATTTAACCTTGTTGGGATGAGTTACCAGAAACCAGTCAATAAGGGTCATTGCGCCAGTTCTATAATTGGTTCTGGTATGTTCTGTGACCATTTGGGATAGGTAAAGGTTGGTTATGGTATCCCATGATAAGGGCATCCACTATTAAGCGTTTACAAAAAGGGTGACTCAATAGTGCCGCCTGTTCACAGGCCTACTGGACAGGGGGGCGAATATGGGTATAGCGACATCTTGTCGCTATATGTATATCTTGTGAGGGGGTGGAGCAAGCACTCATGCGATGGATAGAAGGGAAGGAGGGTTTGGAGGTAGTATGGTGGTGGGTTGTCGAGCTGGCCATATGGCATGGTGGGTTCATGGCAGACTAGGGTTGGGAGGGTGCTGGGTTCGATGCTGGGCGCATTGGTATTTTGCACCTGTCCGTGATATTTTTAATTTTTTGTTTTCACCCCCCCAACATGCACCCCCCCTGGAGTTGAGAATCCTTTAGAAGGGGGTGTGGGGGGCACAGCCCTCCTCAAAAACAAAAAAAAACTACAGTTTTGGTGCCCTTTCAGTTTGCACCATGAGTGTACATCTGCAAAATTGATTTTCACTGATGTACATGCACCCTAATGGCAATCGCCTTTCTGCAGTCGCCACTATCACATAGAACCGTTGGTTATTTTCTCTCTATAGGGAGAGCTAGACTTAGCAACCCAGTAAATATTAAAATCACCAATGACTGCCTATGCACTCCCAGTTTTGGATAAGCAGTCTAGGCCAGATTGTTGCTAACCAAGGGGGATATAGACTGACAGGAGGACGAGAGATTTGTGACCTTGCTGCATTAAATATTTTAACTGCCAGGGATTCACAGTCTTAATCAAGATTTTTGAATTCTAGTTTGAAGGTTTGAAGGTCTGACCTAAGATAGATAAGGCATCCCTCACCTCGCTTTCCTACTGTGTCCTCTCTAAAGATGTTAAACCCTTGTAGAGAGATGGCTGAGTCAGGTATTTGGGGTTTAAGCTAGATTTCAGTGAGAGATAGCATATCTGGTCATACTGCTACAGTCCAGGCTTCAAGCTACATTTTGGTAGGAGTCTACCTATGTTTAGTGAAACTATCTTCAGATGTCCTTGGTTTCCTGGCCCAGGGCTAGGGTTAGCCACTGGGTCTGGGTTGAGGCATATGTTTCCCGATAACAGGATTAA
Source organism: Neoceratodus forsteri (assembly GCA_016271365.2). Lineage (NCBI taxonomy): Eukaryota > Metazoa > Chordata > Ceratodontiformes > Ceratodontidae > Neoceratodus > Neoceratodus forsteri. The sequence goes on along the minus strand of CM057453.1, from coordinate 873,554,380 downwards.
TGTTAGTGTCAGACCACCTGAGGTTCTAAGGGGAATGCCTCAGTCTACAGGGATTTAACCAGGGGGAATAGGTCATGCACATTTCCCTATTAGTGCTGAAGCTCCAGTAAATGCTGTAGCATTCACCAGACAACACCAGATGTAGGTGCTCTTTGGGTATGGTGATGTGAAGGAGGGTTTCAGCACTGAATGATGGATCAGAAGAGTCGAGGAGCCAAGGGAGCAGCCTGCATCCAGGGGAGGGTGTTGCTCTTGGCTCAGCCTGTGCAGTCACTGGACACATTAAAATAGGTATGTGGGCCAACAGAATTAATATAGTTATTCCTGTTGGTCTTGGAGGGGGTAAGCCATGCAGCAGAGGCAATGAACCTATTGTTGGGGCAGTTCACTATGGGCCAAGATCCAATGTAGTTGCAGGGCCTAGCACAAGTTAGTTTTAAATGTATTTAAATTAGGACACACTGCAGGGTGGATGTAGAAATAGGACATACAACTGAGAGTCAGGGTCCATCCAGTTAGGAAGTGAGCAATAGGCTAGGGATGTGAAGGAACCCAGTAACTCCTAGATGAACAGTTAACCAAGCTATACTTACCAGTTCAAGAGTTAAGGACCACCAGACAGGGTGTATGCAGTATTCTCAGGGTGTACAGAATACACAAAAATGCACCAGAACAAACAGTATACCAATAATTCTCCTAGAAAATTGAGAGGTGAAGCAACGCAAATAGATATACCACACTTACATCTAACAAACAGAAAAGTCAGACCCACTCAGATAGGAAGTATGCAGTGGGCACAAGGTGAGCAGGTTAAATCTGAATACACCAAGATAATCAAGAAAGCGAATTTTAGTAGAATGAAAGAAATTTTCAAGGAGGAGTTAAAAGGGAATGAGAACAGAGGACGTTGATGAACTATGGGGAATTATAAAGAGGGGAATTCTGCAGGCAACTGAACAATTCATCAACAGAGTGAGCAAGTGCAAGAGGGGAAGGAAACCATTATGATTTACTAAGGAGGTGAAGACAGCAGTCAGGAAAAGCAGAAGGCATTTAGGATTTACAAAGCCTCACAGGGGATGGAGGATAAGGGAGTCTACAGGGAGAAGCTGAGGGAAGTGGGGAAAATAGTCAGGAGATCTAAGGCGAATACAGAAGAGAAAATAGTGAGGGAGGCGAAAAGGGGAGACAAGAAATTTTTTTGGTATGTAAATGAATGAAAAAAAAACAAGCAGGGGATTATGAGGCTAAGGGGGGAGCTCTGATAGAGGGAGATGAGGAGGAAGCTAATCTTCTAAATAAATACTTTACTTCAGTCTTCACGATTTAGGAAGAAGGGACTGGCCCAAAACTAAGAAACAGTGGTAGGGTGGGCAGGGAGATGGATACGAGTCCCTTTTCAGAGGTTAGGGTGTTGGAGGAGTTAGGAAAACTGCGGACAGACAAGGCAATGGGTCCTGGTGAAATTCACCCCAGGGTGCTCAAGGAGTTAAAGGTGGAGCTAACTGCACCTCTTGCAAAGTCATTTTATCTTTCTCTCAACAAAGGGAGAGTCTCAGGGGGATTGGAAAAGGGTTAATGTGGTGCCATTGCACAAAGGGGGAGGGAAGGAAGAGACGGACAACTATTGACCGGTTAGCCTAACCTCTGTGGTGGGTAAGATGATGGAGACACTGATAAAGGAAAGGCTGGCACAATACCTGGGACAGGAGGGGTTCATAGACGAAAACCAGCACGGATTCACAAGGGGTAGGTCTTGTCAGACCAACCTGATTGAATTCTTTGATGGTGTAACGGAGATATGTGACCAAGGAGGGGGTGGTGGACGTGGCCTATCTGGACTTCAGAAAGGCCTTCAACGCCATCCCTCACAGGAGACTTATAAGCAAGTTGGGTAGCTTAGGGATAGGGAACAAGCTAGTAAACTGGGTGGAAGATTGGCTGGAGTGGAGAACACAGAGGGTGGTGGTAAACAGGGTGCACTCCACGGAGATATGGGTGATGAATGGGGTACCTCAGGGGTCAGTGTTGGCTCCCATACTATTCAATATTTACATTGGGAACATTTCAGAAGGACTATATTGGAAAGTGGGACTGTTTGCAGACAACACAAAGATTTGTAACAGGGTAGACTCAATGGGAGGGGTGGAAAAGTGAGGAAGGACCTGATCAGGTTGGAGGAGTGGTCATTGAAGTGGCAATTACAATTCAATGAAAGAAATTGCAAAATTATGCACATGGGGAGTAGGAACCCATGGGCAAAATACTGACTGGGGGGTGGAATTAGAGGTAATGGGGCAAGAAAGGGATCTGAGGATCATCATTTTGGATAACCTGAAGGTGGGGGACCAATGCAATAAGGTGATGGGGAAGGCTAGAAGAATGTTGGCATGCATAGGGAGGGGCTTCACAAGCAGGAGGAAGAAGGTGATCATGCCATTATACAAAACTATGGTCAGACCACATCTGGAATACGGGGTCCAGTTCTGGAGGCCACACTTGCAGGGGAACAGAGGCATGTTGGAAAGGATCTAGAGAAGAGCAACCAAGATGGTTCAAGAGCTGCACTGGAGTTCATACAAGGAGCAATTATAGGAACTAAATTTATACACACTGGAGATGAGGAGGGAAAGGGCGGAATATGGTAAAAATCTTTGAATATCTAAAGGGAACAAACAAGGTGAGGGAGGGGGGGCATATTCAGATTGAGTGAAAACAAATCAACAAGAGGGCATGCATTCAAGCTGGAAGGGGAAAGATTTGGAGGAAATGCGAGAGGAAGTTCTTCACTGAGAGAATGGTGGGTCCCTGGAATAGGCTGCCAGAATAGGTGGTGGGGGCAGATTCAGTAAACAAATTCAAGAGGGCTTGGGACAACTACATGGGGCTAAATAGAAGCAAAATGGCTTGGAAGTGAGGGGATAGGTTAAAAGGACAAGGGGGGTGTTTTTGGCAGACTGGATGAGCCAATGGGTCCTTTTCTGCCGGCAAATTTCTATGTTTCTATGATTCTATGATTAATCTACTAGGATTCACTTAGCAAACTGAGAAGTTAATACCACTCAGATAGGATGCATGCATAGGGCCAGAGTGAGCCAGCTGGGCACCACCAATAACTATAATTACAGAGCCAATGTCTGTTCCGGCATGGACTTGTTTCATAGCAGCTTTTAGCACATATATACAGCAGAATGGTATATAGCATACCTCATAGAAGATAACTAATTAACACTAGTTAGATAAACATCAGCAGAGTGAGAACTGAGTGTCTACTAACTCATAGCACCAATCCTTCAGTGCCACAGTTATCTTGCTCAAGAGTTGTACTCACATGCAACAACTGAAGTATATTAGAACAGTGAGGAGCAGCATAGCTGGCTGTCGGCTGTCCTCTTGGCTAACTGCTAGCAGACTCCTTTGATGCCCTTATTCCCGAGGCCCTTAGAACTCTGGACCACTATGTGGAGGCCTGCTTGACTAGATGGCTTGCAGATAAGAAGAATCAGCCCTGCCCACACCGTCCCTGACTGACTAGAGGACAAAGGGAGCTGTAAGGCACTGTCATTGGAACAGGGAAGCTCCAAAAGTGGTCATTGGGGGGAAGGTGGATGAATGGAAGTGAAGATCTGACCTCATGGCCCCAAGCAGCTCCTCATCAGTGGCAGATGAAAAGAAACACCATTTTCACTTGGGCCAGCAGTTTGAAATTGGCACCAAAGGTAAGCCTCACCTTCTGCTTCCCTGATTGGCTGGAGGACAAAGAGAGCTGTAAGGCACTGTCCGTGGAGCAGGGAGGCTCCAATGGTGGTGGCCGCTGGGGGAAGGGGGTGAATGGAAGTGAAAACCCAACCTCATGGCCCTGAACACCTCCTCAGCAGTGGCAGGCAAACATAATTTTTTAAATCAGGTCAGAAAACAAACATTAGAAATTATTGTTTGATATCATTGTTACCCATCATTTCTAAAGTTTTTGAAAACTTGTTATGTGCACAGCTGAGAAAATACTTAAAGAAAACAGTATAAATAAGTTCCAGTCATGTTTCAAATCATTTCACAGCATTACTTCAGCATTGGCACTAACAGCTTCAACCCTACTCCTAATATCCTCCTTCATACTCTGCATCTCCCCCCTAACACCTCCAAGTTGTTACTCCTCTCCCCCCCATGACTGAATTAACTCATCCTACCCATGCCCCTCCACTGCCACTTTATCTCTACCAGGCACCACCTGGTCTTTCTATCCTATGAGCCCCACCTCCTCACTTTACTCCTATACCCACCTTTGGTCATCCCTCCACCTAGTTACCTCCCGCGCTTCCCAAGCTGTCCGCCCTAAAGCATCTCTTAAGCAGCACACTCACACATTAAGGTGCTATTACATACTCCCTCACTATTTAACACTGGCCTTGCTACTCCTTGCAGCAGGGGACATTCACACAAACCCCGCCCCGGCACCAGCCCTCTTTCCTTCTAACTCAACAATCAACCCCCATGCTAAGGCCACCACTGCTACTCAGGGTGGCTCCTTCCCCCAGGGTCTACGTATACTCCACCTAAACATTCAAAGTCTAGCTCCCAATCTCAATTTGCTCCAGGTTCTAGCCGCCCAACATGCCCCCGACATAATCTTCGTATCGGAGACCTGGCTAAACCCTAACATCAATGACCTAACCATCGCCATCCCAGGTTTCAATCTCACTCAGCTAGACCGACCCGCCCGAGGTGGAGGAGTTATCTACAGCAACTCTGACTTACATTTTTCTGTCACACTCGCTAAATCAGAGCCCAAAGCCTTTGAACTGCTCATGCTCAAACTCTCCCCTCCCTTCTCACTCCCTGTCTATGTTGCTGGCATATACTGCTGCCCTGGCACCCGACCACAGCAGTCACTGACCTTCTAAGCCACCTAGCCTCCCTAGCCCCGTCGGGAAAACTATTTATTATGGGAGACTTTAATCACAACTGGCCATCTCCCTCTTTCAACAAAGCTCGTTCCGAGATAACAGCCCTCAATCTTACCCAGGTCATCTCGGAACCGACATGTTCAAACCCCAAGACTGGCAATCACTCCCTACTTGACTGGGCTTTCACCTCCCACCCCCACCGGGTCATCAATTCCGGCCTACTTCCAGACTCCATAAGTGACCATCATATCACTTCCTTAGTCTGCAGAATCCATCTGCTTAAATCCCCTCCCAAATTTTTACTGCAACGGTCATACAAAACACTAAACCTCACCCCCCCAGAAGAACTAGCTCACTCAAACTGGATCTTCTTCCTTAGAAGTCATAACATAGATGATGTGCTTACTCATTTACGAAACACCTTCCTCAGCGTCTGGGATAATTATGCCTCCTTGCGTCCCATTAGGGTCCGGGGGACACACCTTCCCTGGATTTCCCCCAAACTAATAGCATGCCAAAATGCCTGGGACAAGGCGTGGAGAACTTACAAAACTATGCTCCTCTCAGGCTACAACCTCACCTACCACATCAACTCCCTCTTCCCCCCATCAACAAATCCCTCCCCTCTTCTGTTCCCAAATGGGACTCTCCTCTCAGACCCTCTCTTGGTTGCCTCCAAATTCAACTCCTATTTCACTACATATGCTACTACCCTCCTTGCCTCCCTTCCAGCTGTAACCCAGCCCACTCACCAAGCTGAAACTCCTATACCACCCGGTCCGAACACCTTCTCCTTCAGGAAAATCTCTCCCATGGAAGCCCTAGATGCCCTACTCACTCTGAACCTCTCCAAGGGTAAGTCCCCTGACGACTTGGACACCAAACTTCTCTGCCTTTCAGCCACAGCCATCGCAGCTCCCCTCGCCGCCCTTCTAAACCTTTCATTCACTACTGAATCAATTCCTATGGAGTGGAAGCATGCCACAGTCCTACCACTACCAAATGAAGGGGACCCCACCACCACAGCAAATTATCACCCCATCTCCCCCCTCCCTGCCCTCATGAAACTTCAGGAGCACCTCGTGCTTTTGCAACTCTCCTGCTACCTCACTGAATCCAACTTCTTCACACCTTTCCAGTCTGGATTCAGAAAAAAATACTCTACTACCACCTTCCTACTAAGACTCATGGATTCCGTCCTCTCAGGGATGAACAAAGGTCTAATTACATAAGCCATCTTCGTCGACTTAGCCAAACCTTTCGACACTGTATCCCACCCCCTGTTCTTATCCTGCTTATCTGAAGCTGGTTTATCCGTGTCTGCCACCAACTGGTTCAGAGCCTACCTGCAAGGCAGAACCTAGTCTGTAAAAATAGCTGATTCCACCTCTCCTCCACTCCCGATTGTCACTGGTGTTCCCCAGGGCTCAGTTCTCGGCCCAATTCTATTTTCCATCCTACTAAATGACCTGCCACTAACCTGCTCTTCTACCTGAATACATATGTATGCAGATGACACAGTCCTCTTCTCCTCAGGCCGGATCCATGAGGAGGTCGCATCCAGCTTACAGGCTGATTTCAACAAGGTACAGCTCTGGTTTAACTCCCACCAACTTTCCCTCAATGCCAAGAAGACAGTCTCCTTGACCTTCGGCGCTAGGCAGAGACTATTCAGACTTACCTCACCCCGATCTTCCACACCCTCGATGGGAGAGTCCTTGAGGATGTGTCCTCCTTTAGGTACCTAGGGGTCTGGCTTGACCAACACCTTTCCTTCTCCATCCACATGGACGCTATTCTGAAAAAACTGTGCCCTAAGCTTGGCGCTTTCTATAGAAATCACAGCAATCCCCCGCTACCCATGAGACGTGAAATTGTGCAGAAAATTATTTTACCTACCTTCAACTACTGCGATATAGTCTACTGTTCTGCCCCCAAGTCCACCCTATCCAGACTGGACCCTCTCTTCAATGCTTTCTGCCATTTTGCCCTTGATGCAACCCCCCCCCGCATCCACCACTGTGAGCTTTTCCATTCACTGGCCCTCCCACCCCTTAGCAACCAGAGACTACTTCACAGTGCTAAATTTGCTTCTAACTTCTGGCTCGGTTCCCTTCCACCCTACATCGCCTCCTCCCTATCTTCTCCTCCAACCCCCTGTCATGTCTTCAGGTCTTCTGACTCCCGACTATTGGTAATCCCTCACTGTCGGACCTCTGCAGGCCAATCAGCCTTCTCCTACCATCTCCCAAAACTTTGGAATGACCTGCCGGTCCAAATCCGTCATTCCTTCTCTAGGCATTCTCTATCCTCTGCCCTCTTAAACCATTATGCAGTAAACTGCTCATGCTCCTGACCTCCTCTCCCCCAACCCTTTAGCCAACCCCCTCCCCCCTCTTCCTACCACTACCCCCATCAGTCCCTGTCATCCTGCATGGCCTGACCAGCAGCTTTAGCTACCGGCTGTAAATGCTGGCATATATTTCTACCAACCTCCACACTTACCCCATACTGCATTTCTGCCTTGTCTCCCTATCAAACATTTCCCTTAGCCAATAACTGTCAAACGTATTCCCTTAGCCAGTGACTGTCACCTATGTATAGTGTAACATTATCCAGGTCTAAACCTTACTCCATGTTCTCCCTTCACTTATAAACCTTCCCTATACTGTTTTCCGTACTTCATGTGCCCCCCACCTTAAACACAAGGCAGGTCAAAGCCCTGTAAGCAATGTGTAACTCTAATTCAATGTAACTATGTAAGTAATGCATGTATGTAAGCAATGTATGTAATGTTACTCTCAGTTCATGACTCCAATGTGTAACTCAGTGTTATGTATCATGTACTCACTGCTGTCCTCTGTACCCCCGGACACACCGTGAGAAGAGCATTTTGTTGCTCAGTGTGCCTTTTCTGGTGAAACATTTCAATAAATAAATAAATAAATGTATAAAAGTATTGGATAACATCCAGCTGGCTCTGTAACGGGAGGATGTCTGTTCGTGCCATATTTGTGGATGTGTTGAAGACTTTTGACACCTTAGACCATGACATCCTCCCATCCAGATTAAAAAAAAATGTTAGAATGGCCGAGAGTGTGGTAGCATGGTTTGAATCATTCCTGATGGGCGACAACAGTTGGTTGTTGTGAAAAATTTGAAGAATTTCAAATCTCGCTTGACTCCTCTAGTATCTGGAGTGCCCCAGAGTTCAATCTTGGGTCCACTTCTTTTTAAAATTTTTAAAATTTACATGAATAATTTCTTTGATAGGAAATCTGCAGGTCACTTACCACCTATACATATTAAACACCATAATTTATGTATCTGGGACTCATGTAGTTCAAGTAGAGAAAATACTGCAAACAGCATTTCATTGTTTGCAAAATGTTTTCTTAAAGCATAGATTAGCTTTAAATACAAAGAAAAAACAAGTACTATTTTTACTAGAGATAGAACCTCAGATTCTAGAGCAGAAACAGTGAAGATTAGTACATATGAATTCCAGTAGGTTCGGTGTTACAGATATTTGGGACTGTTGTTAGATGATAAACTTAAGTGGGATACACATATCGATAATTTAGTGGAAAAGTAGGGAAACATTTGGGAATTTTCTGTAGAACTAAATACTATATGAAAAAGGAAAAAGACATAGTTAATACTATGTTGCCTGTTTTTAATTACAGGGATATTTTGTTTGCTGCATCATCAGAGATGGAGATTGCAAAACTGGAGGTAATGTACAATAGGTTTTTTTGCTTCATCCTTGATGACCCCCACAAGACTCATCATTGCAAAATGTAAAGGGACCTAGGATGGCTAAATCTTGGAGAGTGTAGGCATTCTCATATTTTGTCGTTCATGTATAGGTGTTAAAGGAGCTTATACCTACTTATATACTAGAGAACCTAAACAGAAGAGGTATAAACAATGCCTTAGATCATCAGAGGGCATTGAATTTCAACCTCCAAAACTTAAGGCAGAGGCAGTCAGGTCCCATTTTTATTACCAGGGTCCAGTGACAGAAACATAGAAATATAGACTTTGATGGCAGATAAGGACCGCTTGGCCCACTTAGTCTGCCCATTTCCCTATCTACAGGATAAGCTGCAGATCCTAGTTAACCAACAGCCTATTTCTTCCTACCCCCCCACAAGAATTGCCTTATGTCTGTCCCATGCATTCTTGAATTCTCCCACAGTTTTAGACCCCACAACCTCCTCAGAAAGGCTGTTCCATGCGTCCACCTGAAAAAATACTTCCTCACATTGCCCCTGAGCCGTCCCCCACTCTATCTTCAAATTGTGTCCCCTTGTTCTTGCGCATCCCATTTTCTGAAAGATGCTACCCTCTTGGACTTTGTTGATTCCACTGAGGTACTTAAAAGTTTCTATCATGTCCCCCCCTCTCCCTCCTTTCCTCAAGGGTATACATATTAAGCTCCTTTAGTCTCTCCTCATATGGCTTCTTTTGCAGACTCTGCACCATTTTAGTTGCCCTCCTCTGGACTGCCTCCATCCTGTCTATGTCCTTGCGGAGATGGGGTCTCCAGAACTGGACGCAGTACTCCAGTGATATGGAACTCTGTCCTTCTTACACCAAGACCGATAAAGCGTAATGTAAGGATAGGTCAACTTAAAAGCTACATTTAAGATCAGGTAAAAGGATGTCAGCATGTTGCTTAAATCTGGATATGGGATGACTTTTTAGCTGAAGAGTAAATGTCTTGGTTCTTCATGTAGATCAGTAACAGTGTAACAAGTTATATGTGACATTACCTCCTGTACCTCCTAGTAAAATAAAAATGGAATTGAACTGAATTACTATAATATGTATGTAGTTAAGAGGTTTGTTCTCATTGTATGTGCATTGATTACATGTATGTATATTTTCGCTTAGAGAATCTGATGCTATATAGTGTTACATGTAATGTAATGTATGAAGGCACTCTAAGGATCTAATTGGAAATAAACTTGCCTCAATTGAGTTTCCTGCCTATATATATGAATAAGAAGTTTTACTACTACATACTGGCTAAGAGACATGTACGAATCACTTCTGATTATCAGATTCACGCTGGTACAGTAGTTAACCTCAGGATTTACAGGAAATGGTTATGTGATGGTACAAAAATAAAAGTGGTGCGTCCAAATAATTGCATGGTATGCATTGTGGTGTATGTCTTATTAATGCCATGGAGAAAAAGATCAACATCTATTGAATCTTTTTTCAGAAATAAACAGTAGTCTATCTAGCCTCATCCCAACATAAATGTATGCACCCTTTACCAAAAAACTGTCGATTTCTATTTACCCTGGCTACCTCTATACTGAGCTCTTTAAGAATTTCCATCTTCTGCAACAATTATCTTATGCCTCTTTTCTTCCTTTGGGAAAGAATTTATGCTCTGAATTAAGGATCCGTATATTGGTAGCAGAGTTCACCTTGAGACAAAAAAGATGCAGAACACGGGCTCAAAGAAAATCTCTGCATTAGCTGAGAAACAAATGTACGACATAAGTTTTGGTTGGGCTTTCTCAGTGCACCATAAAAAGGTAGGAGCCCCATGCAAATTAGAAAAATGCATAAAGTACAGGGTCCTGATTCTCAAAGATCAGCACAAGCTGCGCAAACGGCAGCTTGCACCAATCTCCATTGCACCTGGGACCCTGCATCCAATTTCCATGTGGGAGGGGTCCTGGCGCCAAACAACCACAGGTCATGGCAGTCACTCCCATGTGCCACACATGTGGTGCATGGAAGGTTTTTGATGGAGGATGCAGCATGGTGGCATGGACCACCAACCTGCCGCACAGCACAGGGACAAACAGAAGTCCCGGTGAGTCAACACAGTCCACAGTGCCAGAAGGGAGACAGGTGGCAGATGGGGGGGTATGAGGCCATGCCCAAGACTTCCACAGGGCTGTCAACAGGCATGCTTGCTGCAGGTCCAGTAGGCAGGCAGGGCACACAGCAGGGAACCAGGTGGCAATGTCCCTGATGCGGTCTGTATCCAGTCACATGGTTGCAGTCCATTGATGTGCATGTTGGATACCTGTCCTCTTGTCCAGATACCAGGCCAGCCTTTGCTCCTGCCCAGCACTATCTGCAGGGGTGGTGCAATAGTTGTTAAACCACCTGTTGGGTGGTCTAAGTCCTGACGAGTCCTGCTGGCTGTGTGAATCCCATTTAAGGGGATGCTGCAGCCTGCATCTGTCGTAAGCCCCCTATTGCCTCGGCACACCTTCGACCTTGGCACAAGTCTGGGGCATTGATTGGTCTGATACACGAGGTCTCCAGTGTGTTGCAGCCAGCCTTCCAGGATCAGACACTCTGCAGGTTTTGATGTAAGGTGCCCCTAGTCTCAAGTCTTTTTGATGCAGACACCTTGTGTCAGATCCAGAGTTTTGAAAATTGAGCCCCAGATGTCTAAAAGTTGTATTTTGCAGAACAGAGGGCTCATTCTATGGCTTTGAATTTACATTTTCTTCCTAACAAGGGGTAATATGATGATAAAAATGCTAAAGCTGGAAACCCTAATTAGAAAAAAAGGCTCCAGAAATGCTGCAATCTCATTGACTGTCTGGATTCTGAGACCCTTACATGAAGTAAGCAATAAGACACAACAGGGTGTGGGATGTGAAAATCCCATTTAAGAGGATGCTGCAGGTGTAATGAGGCACAAAGTTGCAGGTCAAGTGCCTTATTACCCCTGGAAGTGCGATGATCACACTACAACCCACATCCTAAAGTGTCTTATTGCACTTATCGTATGGCATTTTATAATAAAATTACATTTTCACATATAAAATATGCATTTTGAAAGTCCAGTTAGTTTGTTTTTGTCTACATATCATTACGCTAAAGAAAGTAGTCACAAAATGTTGGTGGGGAGTGGATTGACAGCAAAATAAAGTATTATTATGTGGCACATTTTCATTTCTTAGAAATAGCTAGGGAGCTTTATTTCCTAAAAGAAACAAAATAACAATGGCGGTTTCTGCAACTGCTTTGGAATGTGGGCACAAGGATCTAGTGCTTCAGTGATTGGGCTGCTATACTGGTACTAGTAACTGCCTGTTGGTAGCAGTGCCATCTGCCATAGGGCAGTAGCCAATCAGAGTAAAGTTTTATTCCCTGCCATATGATAATCTCTGTTGAACTGTGATGTACAGCCTGATTACCATGGCAAATAAATTCTTTTGAAAGAGTAGCAGCATTCCATGCACTGGCACTGCTGAATTCACTGTATTCCAACATTCTGAACCAACATTGTTTGGCAGATGATGGATGGACTACTTTATTGATAATTTCTCTCTCAATGAGGAAAACATTCAAAAGGTACACTTTTAACAATATTTTTTACATTAGCAACAAGGCAAGCCCAAGAATTCTAATGTTCTTGAGAAGCTGGTCTCCAATCAGCTTAGGGCTTATCTAGAGAGAGCAACAAAATGTTGAATGAGTACTAATCAAGATTTAGGCTAAAATTTCGTACTCAAATGGCCTTGATGAAGGTTGTCGGAGATCTGCAGCAGAGTCTGGACAGGAGAATGTCTGTGGGGGCCTTATTTAAAGACTTATCTAAGGCTTTTGACACCTTGAACCATGACATTCTCCTGGACAGACTCGGTGGTATGGGGGTTCAGGGTATGGAACTCTGTTGGTTCAGATCCTACTTGACTGGAAGCTGCCAGTTGGTGGAGTTGGGGACTTTCAAATCTAGGATAGCTCCAGTAGGGCTGGGGGTGCCACAGGAGTCAATACTGGGACCCCTCTTATTTTACATTTATATTAACAATTTGCAGTTTAAAGATAAAGAAATCAGTTACCACATTTATGCTGATGATACCATAATCTATGTGGAGGGCAATTCGGTAAGAGATATATCAATTAAGTTGCAGGGAGCTTTCTCAGATCTTCAAATTTTCCTTAAAAATCAAATGTTATGTTTGTAATCCCCTACAAATGGGGGTTCCTAAAATGTCTTCCTGGGCTTGCCCAATGCCTACTGCCCAGTTGGTGTTCTGTGTCTCAAACAGTTGAATATGCCTGCATGAGAGTGCACTGTTAGCCTCTATGCCTATCTCTTTAAGAGCTGTCTATTTTCATAGGATGTAATTAATCTGGGTTGGGACCAAGTGGCTTCAGGCTGGAGACCCACCCGGGCTGTGATTTTGCTGCTTCATTCTGCTGTCGCTATGTGCGCAGAGGAAGCCCTTTTAGGATCTTAATTATTTGCTGATTATCTGCTTTAATAATTATAATGTAGTAGTTTGCCTAACCTGCCTTCCTTTGCAGCATGGTCTTTCTGCTTAGAGTCACCATTTTGGTTCTGGACTGCCAGTTTGGACCAATCGGAACCTCGGAGGATCTAAAATGGAGACTGTCCCCAGAGGTCTTGTGGAATTTAATTTCTGTAGGAATTGTAGTGTTTACTGTTTGGTGCCTAAATGGACCTGGAGGGGGAGCCCTTTCTGTGACAGACAGATTCGTCAACCAACCGAACCTTTTGGATCACTGGGAAATCCCAGAGCTGCATACAGCAGTGTGTCAGCTGAGAGTTGGAGTTTGGAGAGTGAACAACTCAAGCCATTCGAGCAGCTGCTCCTGCGTGGTAGCGTGGGGATTCAGCAGAAAGGCTATGTCTGGCCTTTCTGCTACCATCTTTCTTTGTGAAGAAGCCTGCAAATCAAATCAGACTGCATCCGAATACCTTGTTGAGACCTGAATTCTGAATCAAGAGAGACAGAGAGGGAGAGAGAGCGAGAGAGAGAGAATTTCAACAGAGTGTGGACTGAAGACTTGCTCCAGAAGCAATCGGCCAGTCTGGAATCTGTAGAGAATGCAGAGCATACGGTTTGTGCAGAAACCCTGCCAATTTGCAACCAGACTTCATCCGAACTGTGGTATCTTGCTGTTTTGATTATATGTGTGCTGAATGTGCTGTGTGAGTTGTGATTTGGTTCCCCATCATCGAATGTGTTACACTAGATGGAAGCTGCTCCAGCACTTAAACAGACTCAATCCAAACTGTCTGCTTCTGTCTGAGCCTTTCCATCTCGGCCTAGACTGCCGCTCCTGCCGCAGAGACTTTTCCGACGAAAGATCCACTCGGTGATTCAGCTCCTTGCTCAACACCATTGAACAGGATTAACCACCATGGTGCGTCATGTGGGCCCTGCTTCCCCTGGCAAACCAGAATACCATTCTGAGGTCTTCATTTCATTAGTTCTGCTCCTGGTCTGGGTAGCATGAGTAATCAAAAGGATAGCTCCTTGCAACAAAGCAAAATCATTGTGTGTCATCTGATTTTACTGTTTGGGTTGATCATCACAAACTGAGCCCTCTGGCTCCAGAATACAAATTTGGGTTAAAATACGTGTTAATTGTTTTTTTTCCTAAGGGCCCCAACACAGCTGCGCACCGGCCTACCCCGGGCAATGCTTCAGGCTAGTTTGAGTAACAACTGGGACCCAGAGTGTGTGACGGTGGCAGAGGGACTCTTAGTGCATGCATGCTAAACCTGAATAAATTAGATCTAAGTAATCAACTGCTAGATTTGCTGCCCCACCCCTGTGCAATTCCCCCGAATAAATCAGATTTTGTTCTTTCTGCATTTAACCTGGCTATTGAGTACCTTTGTGGAGGGGAAGCGGTATTGTCATTGCACTGTTGTATTACAGGTCTTATTTTACAGGGGGTCTCTAGGGCTTTGCATGCTGATCCAGCCCTGGTGATAAGTGTACCAAGTGTGGGTTCAATATTGTGTTCATATGTCATATGTGATTGGTTACCTGCTCTATTGTTTAGGCCACTAGAAGGGTTGGTGGGGGGTGATAGTGTCCTGGAGGACTATAATCACAGCAGTTACGCTAGCCCAAAACCATTCCTCCAGGTGGAGGCACCCGTTTACAGAGCTCAGGGCCCTCACCCTGTGCCTAGCCATGCAGGCAGGGGTAGTATCCCTTGGGATAGTGCCACCTAGGGGTTACATGTTTAAATACGAAAAAGATACACTCCTTGCTGTTTGCCAGAGGCGATAAAACCAGTACTCCCTTTAATATCCAGTCCTTGAATGGTGATTCCATCTAACAAGTATAAAAATATAAATAGTTTGGGGTCTGGTTGGACCATAAATTATAATGGGATGTGTATGTTGAGTCGATAATAAAAAATGTGGGTAAGAAGCCGGGCATGCTATACAGGGTAAAAAGACTATATGTCCCTAGAGGTTCGCCTAAAAGTTACTAATGTTATGGTGCTCACGGTGCTGGACTATGGGGACTTGGTATATGCTGAGGCAGCGAGGACAGAACTGGCCAAGCTTGATGTCACGTATAACAGGTTGGCACATTTGGCCCTCGATGCCCCGAGGAGAATGCATCATTTTGCTCTGTACAGAGCTTTAAACTGGACACACCTTGCTGCTAGAAGGGATTGGCACCTCTTGTCCTTGGTGTTTGTGGTGTACAGGGAGGACCTGCCTGGTTACTCCCTAGGCACCTTTAGCATCAGGGGAGAATAGAGTCTCACTTATAACTGTCAAATGACTGGAATTTGTAGGTCAAAGATGTAACCTGGATATTGGTAGGATATCAGTACAGTACAGAGGCCTGATAGCATTAAACTCATTACCTATTAGCCTAAGAGATGGAACTTTGTCGATTCGCTTGGGCCAGATAAAAAAAATGATGCATGGATAGGGCTATGGTTCCCAACACTGTTGCTTAGATTAAATAATATGATCTGATAGATATATGTGATATGTGATAGAGATTTTTCCTCTATCTTGTATGTACCATGGTTACTGTTTTTGTAAATAGAATGCAGTAATATGATGTTTCTAACATAATTTTCAATGTCCCTATGCATTGAACTGCTATGTATAATTATGGTTATTTATGTAATTCTTAATACTTATGTAAGACTGACTACGCTTTAAGGACCTCCTTGGAAATGAGCTGTACTCAATGGAGCTGTAACAGCTATCCTTGTTCATAAATGTTTTTTATGAGTAAAATGTATTACTGCTACTACTACTGCTAGGAGTTAGATTAACAGTCACTCACTTGCCAGGAGTAATATGGTACTCTGCTGCACCTTGTGCCACATTACACCCTTAGTGGTGATTAGCAGACTGCTACTCTAACCCCTAGTCATGCCTTACTGCTTAAGTGTACATTTAAATTATTGTTCAATGCGTCTCTTATGGATATAAGAGTGTCTCCTCATGTGTTCGTAGGCAAAAGAACTGTGATCTAAAGGTGAGTAATTCTGCTACCCATTAAATGCAGGAGGAGACACTCATATCCGTAACAGACACTAGCAGCATTCATACAAATGTATACTTATTGCCAATCACTTTTCACTGTAAGAGTACACAAAACAAATAAAAGTGTTTCTGTTTACATGTTTTTCCAGGGAAACATGGTGAGCCTAAATCCTTTTATAATTCCATCTGAAAACAGGAAAAAATGGAATATTTTTATTAGGCAGAGCAGGAAGCCTCCGACCCATATAGTACAGATTTAACGACTTTGAATAGGGCCTGGAAACACTCGAAACAAATTCTTGAGGAACAAAGCAGAGTTTGGCCCTGTCTACACTACACCTGAAAACATCCTCTGTAATGTTACAGAGTGCCTATAACGTTACCGTAACAGGTAGCGTTTGCACTGGTAACGTTACAGAAGGCGTTTGCGAAACCGTTGTTGAAACCTGTTAGTAGGTGGTTTCAACAACGGTGTCTGTAACATTTTATAGTACTGTAACGTTACAGAGCTCCATGTAAATGCACAACCATGTCTGCCAGCATACCGTCATGCTGTGCAGTGGCTCCATGATGCCAGCACCCAGCTCCCATCATGGGAGGTAAATACAGAAGGGAGCATGGCAACCCGCACCCGACAATGCATGCCCACGTCGGTACACCCCTCAGACAACATGCTCCTCGTCAACCCGCCTCAATGATGTGGTTCTGTAACATCTACTGCTGCAACACCAATGACAAATATATATAGAACAAATACCAACCTTGCCACATAAGACACAACCATCAGCTGCTCCCTACCACCTCTCACCCCCCCCCCAGGCTGTTATGCCCTTCGTTGGTCTCTGTAAGCCAGTCTGGTAGTGTCTCCTGGAACATATGTAGAAATATGACAGAATGACGCTCTCCAAATACCCCACAGATGATGGGCCGTGACCATCCGCACCCTGACAACCCACCACCATGAACATGTCCCATACAGCCTCGGTTCAATACTGTGACACAGCCACCGAGTGTAGGTGACTGGTCCTACAGGGGATATGTTGGGGACTGTAACAAATGAACTACATAACTACAATCCCCACCTCTGTGTTGCAGCTCTCACTCTGGTAGGCAACTGTACTCGGCTGCACACAGAAAGCCATACGGAGCATACATGCTCATGTCCAGCAACCATGGCCTAGTAAGGATGTCACAGTTGGAAGGAAGATGGCAAGCAGAGTGTGCATCAGCCATGACCATGGACAGGGTGGGTTGTAGGCTAAGTAAGGGTAGGCAGGGGCCAGTAGGGGAGGAACGGGAACTGGACATATGGTTCACACTGTGACCATCTGGACACCCAGCACATGACGTCCTGTATCTCCCTGCGCTACAACTGCTGCAGGAGCATACTGACCGGTGCCTACTGTACTGGAGTGAGTTAGCACCAGAGTGAAATGTAGGGAGTGGGTTGTCAGGGAGCGCATGGACCTAGTTGACTTTTAATGGACCCAATGCTGTCATGGGATGACTTGCAGATATGTCTGTACTTGTACATGCAGGTACTACACAGTCTGGTGCCCTTCTGTGGTGTGGGGCAATTGTACGCTTCTTTGCCTCTGCTCCTCTGCCACATACTCATGGAAGTGTGGAGCAGTGTGGATCGCGACTATATCCTGGGATAGTGGCAGAGTGCCCCACACCACATATGGGCACAAGACTGCTCCTTACCTGCACCTACAGACACTACCTTATCTGCAATCGTCCCATGGCAGCATTTAGTAGTGCCTGAAGCAGGGGGTAGTGACCATGGCAGCCCACTGAACTGCCATGCTGGAAGTTCTGCCTCCAAGGCGTTTCACTGCAGCAGCTGCACCCAACACCTCAACATGGCACTATGACATGCGCATGCTTGGGACTCGATAGTGCAATTGTTCTGGGGTGGATACACCAGGGACGGATCTGGTGCTCTGCACAGTACTGCATCATGAGATGTGCACAGCTCTACACAGGTTGGAAACCAGTTCAGATCCATTAGCAGCGTGGAAAGACTGTAACAGTTTGACACCGTTATCACATATAGTGTGGATACACTGTACTGTTTTCAGTCTGTAACAGTTTTAAACCGTTATGGCATTTTCTGGTGTCATGTGGGCAGGGCCTTAATCTGTATGAAAACTGGAAGAAAATGCTGACTGCCATTAACAACAATAGTATTTCCTTCTGGAATCTTTTAGCTAAGTGGACTAATACTTATGCTCAAGACCCACTAACTTATATAACTCCAGAGGTTTGGTCAGCTCATTAAACAGCTGTCTTTCTTGATTCCGAAGAACAAGATACTTTCACAGGGTCCCTAAGCCTCATGTATGGATAAGGAATAGTTAGGCATTCCTGAATTAACATTAAGAGAATTAAGCAAAGCTATAAATTCACTTAAGTTAAAGAAAGCTCCTCGTCCTGAGCAAGTCCCTGCTGAAGCTTACAACTTAAAAGAAAAGTGGTAGGCAGTCCTTTTGGTAAATTTATATACCACATGCATCTTAAAAAGATTTAATTCTACGTCAATTGAGGGGGAACTTTATTGTCCTTATATTTAAACAAGCATTTGTCAGTGCTGAACATGTTTGCTTGCATGCTGTTACAAGTTATAACAACAGTATCTTGAGTCTATGAACCGATCTTTCTTACCCTCAGTGGCCATTTTTTCATGTGCTTTGTGTTCCATGGGGCTAAGGGAATTGGACTGCCATATTCAGAGCTGGCCGTGTGCACTGTGATAACAGAAGTGCTGCACCGCAAATAGCACACAGCTGGTTTGGGGGCAGTATATTCAGACAAATAGTGTGCCCCAGCGAGAGGATACTAAGTATCTGAATAGGGAGCTGTGTTGGCACAGCACATAGTGACTCTGTGCTGCAATGACACAACTTCCACACTGAATAGGGCCCACAGGGGCCCAGTGAAGACAGTGCAGCCCAAAGAGGATAGTGCCAGGGATCCTGTGGCCCATATTTTGCCCCAACATGCTAGTGAGACCATTGGGCATACAAGGCACTATGGGCCATTTCAATGCCATTTATGGGCTCATTATCATGTGTGCACATCCCCCCCCCCCAAGCACCTCTCCTGTTGCTGTCTTTAACATTCTGGGTGATCTAGCAGTTCCTTCACCCCCTGATTGCCTTTCCAGTAGCTGTCTGAATATTCCTGGTGGTCCATTGGTACCCCCAGTCACTTGTCTTGTAGCTGTCTTTAATATTCCTAGTGGTATAGTGTCTACCTCCTCAGTAAGGGCATCTGACCCCCACCAAACTGCCTACTCAGGACCCTCCTTCCAGCACCCTCCCCTCACCCTGGTCACCTAAGCCAAACTAAAGCAATAGGGCTGGTGACTGGCCCAGCCCTCTGCTCACCATTTTGGCCAGCCGCTGTCTGACCATCAGTGAGCCATTGCCAGTACTGCAGAAAAACTGTTTCCACAGTACTCACAATCATTCAGTGACAGTCAGATGGCATCCAGCCAAGCTGATGAGTGGAGGTCTAAGACAGCTGACATCATTATTGCCATAGTTTGGCTTAGGCAAAAAGATTGAGGAGGTGTGGAGAGGAGGGTTCTGAGAGGGTGAGTCAGGAGGGGATTGGATGTCGTTATTGGAGGGAGGTGACTAGTCCACTGAGAATACTCCAGACAGCTACAGGATGGATGATCGGGGGTGGGGGAACCAGACCACCAGAAGTATTCAAGACAGCTACAGATTGCATGATCAAGGGATGGGGACCACTTGACCACCAGGAATATTCAACAGGGCAGACGATCATGGGGTGGGGGACCACGTGACCACCAGGAATATGCAAGATTAACACAGCATGGGCGATCAGTGGGGTGACTGTGCATGGGATATGGGCAGGGTTTTAGCTGCATTAACACTGCATCAGGGGCAGTTTAGCACTGCCAAAACCACTGAATAAACTGCTATGCCCAATGTCCATGCAGGATCACTCATTTGCATGGGTGCAGTGGTGTATTCTGTGCATTTATGCAGCTGGGTCAATGCAGCACACCGGAGGCTTTTGAATGTAGCCCCTGCCCCATCGACCAGCATTATTCATGGTTAAAGCAGCACTAACCCAGTTAGTGCCATACTAACCATTTGAAGATGGGGGCCATAGAGCTGAAACAAGGGTGAACAGAATAGAGAACTTCATTTCAAGTTCACTGTTCCTTCATAACTTCATTGATTTTTGACATTTTGAACCCACATTTTCAACATAACCTTTCTATGACCCCACATTATGATCAAGATAGGTGGATTTTTTAAAATCCTGCCCAAAAAGTGATTTTGCAGAGCAGCTGCAAAAACATGTTTCAGAGGGGATTTGAAAAATGTCACTAGTCATGTTGATGAGGTGGGGGTAACACAAGGGTTATGTTAAAAATCTGTGGCCAAAATCTTCATTTCAATGTTTCTTCATAATACCACTGTATTTTGACATTTTAGCCTCAAATGTTCAAAGTAATATTTTTGTGACCCCCTCTTACAGTATGATCAAGACCAGTGGATTATGTTTTAAATCCCATCTGAAAGGTGATTTTGCAGAGCAAATTGAAAACATGTTTTGGAGGGGATTCAACAAATTATACCCCTCTTGTTCATGAAGTGGGGGTAAAAAACAGCTATGTTGAAAATTTGGGGCAAAGATGTAAAAAAATTATAAACTTATGAGTAAAAGCTCTAAACATATTAAAAAGTCATTAACCAGACTCTCCTTGTTTTCAGTTAGCATGCGGTCAGGCTCCAGGGCAGCAGGATGTTCAGCACTGGAGAGAGGATTGCAGCACTGGATCAAATAGGTAAGTGAGGGGTGCTGGGGTGTGTGGGGTGGGGGGTACTAAGAGGGGGTTCAGGGTATGGGGATCGGAGGGTCTGTGGGGGCAGAACACGTTGATGGACCACTCTCTGTTTTTCATGCTTAAGGATAATAAAATACAGAGGACAGCATGGGATGGTTTTCTTTGTTGCAGGAACAGACACTGGGTATTGGGCACCCCAATGTCAGTGTGTTGGTTGGCCACACCTTGGGTGGGAACCCTTGTGTTGCTTCCTGTTTTGGGGGGCTAGCTGGCACCAGAGGTGAGCACCCCGGTGTCAGACTGTGTGTATGGGGGTGGGGTTGAAAGCTGAGTTTGGGTGGGAGAAGGAAATGCAGTGGGGGGGTGAGCACTCACTGCTGGTGATATTTATGAAATTGGGTCGAGCAGGATGGGGGATACCAGTTGCAAGATTGAGCACCAGCTGCTAATGTAATTAGGAAGCTGGGTCAGGTTGAGCTAAGGGAGAGGCAACTGCAGAATAAGGGGTGCTAGCTGCACATTCAAGCAGACTTGATAGACCTCTAGGCCTTTATCTGCTGGCAAATTGTGTATGTTCGTATGTTTGTACTGAAAAGCTGGGTAAGGAGGAAAGGGAGATGCTGCTTTGTTGCCTGATGGGATGAAAGGATACAGCTACATTGTGATAGGTGCAGCTACATCCTGTCATATGTGAGAAGTTTCCAACCAACAGCCGGTGAAGCAACATCAGCAGCAGCCTTGCCAGCACTGGGTGTTGACTCACACACCTCCTGCATTCTCAGCTACATTAACTACTACAGCACACTCTTCCCCAGCCCCATACACTGCCAGAGCTTCGCCAATATGTTTGCTTACACTTGTGCGCAAGCAAACATAAAAAGGCAATAAAACCAATACAACTTCATAGCATTCTAGTAGAATGATAGATATGCAGTAGCTGGAAAAAGCTTAGTAAAGTCATTCTTATGAGATTATAAAAATGGACTGTTGAAAATAACATAATACTGTATCTTAGTTACAAGCAGGCTTTAGATCCAGACATTCTACCCAGGATCATTTTTTTTTTAACATATTCATCATAAATATAATGATATTCACAAGCAGAGTGTATATGTTATGTCATTTGTATTTAAATGACTTCTTGATATCCTTATTACCTTTTTGACTAATTCTCCAGAAATTGGTAAGGTACCCATTGCTGCCCAGGCATACGCAAATGATCAAGTCTGGTCTTCAGTGTTTATTGAATCATTTTAGCCAATTCTGTATGTCTTCTTATCTAGAAGTAGATCTGAGTAAAACAAAAGTGATACCGTTTGGCCCCCAATCATCTTTGCCATTTATATGTCAATTTGATGGGAAAATGAAAGAGGGTGTAAAAAAATGATACATATTTAGGCCTGGTTATCTCTTCAAACCTCGACAGGTCGGATCACTTTCGTTGTATAGTAAAAATAGTTGATGTGGTCCTAATGAGTCTGGGAAAACTTAATGGGAAATATGACTGAAATGTGCAGGAGGCTGTTGTCACAGCACCTAATGCAAAGTTAACTTCAAAAACCATCTATGGTGCAGAACTGTAGGGCACTGGAAATCATGACTTGTATATTAGAAATGTGGTGAAGTTTTGGAAGCAAGTTTTAGGGCTCCCAGTAAGAATTCCCGGGTGTGCTGTCACAGCTGGATTGGGCCAGATGGAACTAGAAACTTCTACCCGGATTAGAATTTTTGCATATTGGCTGAGATTATTAAATATGTCTTTTTCTTGTTTTACCAAAAATTTCTTATGCTGAAATGATAGACTTAATACAACACAGGGATTCATGCTGGGTGGTTATTTGACCTTCAGTCTATACTAAATCAAACTGGTAATGCCTCCAGGTTTCCTGTGGCATGAATGGGCATCATGATAACTACAGTTAAACAAGAAAGTAGTTTTTTTTTTTGTTTGTATTTTGCTAATTGAGTGATCTACTGAAAGAAAAATATCTTAGAGAATTTGCCTCCTCAAAGTTCAGTTCCTGGTTTGCTGGTATAAAGAAAAAGCATGACTCAGTCTTTATTTAACTATGTTGACTAAGCCACACATAAGAGTTGTGCATACCACATTCAGGTTTCAAAGCTTTGAATGAAATCTTTTGAAAGTAAGATATGCAGGAAAGTCCCAGATATATTAGTCAACATTATATGGTTGTAAGATAGGAATCCCAGCTGACACAATCCCAGCTAACACAATTGATGTAGTACTGTTTTGCCCATGATATTTTAATCTCAGGAAAAAATGGCTAGGTTCCTTTTTTCAAAATCTCTTGATTCTCCTGCTAAACAACCTAATCAGCTTCTCTCAGGACATGATTATATGTTAACATTGAAATGTGTAAACATTTTAAACGTGGTCATAATTCTGTAGAAAAACTAGAAATGATTGTATGGGTATCATTTTAAAAGATTGAAACTCTAAATACCGAGAGTCAGAATCCTGAGATTGATTGCCCGAGACTTGGAATCCCGACACTCAGTAATTGCCCACGGCAGAATTTTTTATCACAAGTAGTGGGGGTGTGGAGGGCAAAGCCCCCCGAAACATGGAAAAAAACTCTGCCACGGCAATTACCAAGTGTCTGGATTCAGTATCAGGTACTTAGTCTAGGGATTCGGACACTCAGTATTTAGAGTTTCAGTCTTTCATCATATATCTGTTGTATGTTGCAGTAGTAGTAGTAGTATTTTATTCGTGAGACATGAACAGGTACATATCCCTTAAGCTAGCATTTATTTTCAAGAGATACCTTGACAACAGAAGATATTACATAGTTTCTTAGTTACAGGGTTACATAGCTACATATTTACATGAATTACATAGTTTATATGGTTGCATAGATTACATAGTTTTCATGTATGTATGCATTAACCTTGCTATTGTGCCTAGTTGGCATTTGTTGTACAGATGCATTTTATCAATGTATTGGTGTTTTCATGCATTTTGTATGGCTTTTGAAACCGATTGAATAAACTGATTACTGAGTACTATGTTCTCAGTGTTCCCCTGTTAAATCACAAATAGTTCCTGCTGCCTGAGAGCTGGTCATGTTGGGTTAGATATCTGAATTGTGAAGAAAGTTGCTGACGTCTCATGCTGGGTGTGTGAGGGGTGCCATCAAGACCATTATAACAGTGCTGTTGCCCTAGCAACCATACTACGGAGCATGGAGGGCAGTAACAAGATTGCGACTGAATTTCCATTGCAACAGGAACTGTGTTCTAGAACACGCAGTGTGTTTGAGAAACTGATGGGAGCATGGTGCCTTTTGCTTGTGTTGCTTTTGTGAACATGCCTGAATTCCCCAATTCAAGTGTGATTGGATCACCATGGGAGTCAGTCAGTACCCCTGCCTTATGGGCTCAAATAAGGTTGAGGGGTTCTAGTTGCCAGGTACCTCCACCATGAGAAAGATTAAAGTGGGCCTGATGTCAAGTATAGTACCACCCCTTGGGATGTAGTACTTCCCACAGGATCAACACACCCAATAACCAACACAAAGCCGGAACAGTTTGACAAAAAATGTAGTTATCGCCACTCTACTAACTGTAACCCCCCTTGGGTTAGAGTGTTAGATTAGTGTAATGAGTTTTACACTGGTTTTAATCTAGGGGCTTCATGCCTGTGACCCTCTAAAGGGTTTCCTGGGAGGGGCAGTTGCTTGCAGCTAAGAGGTTGCAAGAAGTTGCTTTCAGTTTTGCAGAGCTGAGCAGGAGATTAATAGGCAAGCACTGCCTGGCTCCTGCTTTCTAAACTACTTTTCTCTCTGGAGGGCCTGAGATATCCCACAGCTGAAATGGTGGACGCCTGAGTTACGAGACCCCCAGGTGTGCGGAATATGAAGCCATGTGGAGAAAAAGCTTGGTGTGCCTTGCAAGTAGCCACTATGGGATTTGAACCAGCACCTAGCATGGGTGATTGAGTGAGCCCTGACATGGAGGCAAGGCCAGAGGCAGAGCCAAAGGAAAGAGATAGCTATGGACCTCAGCTGTGAGAACTGAGTACGAGTTCAAGGCCCAATGTAGCACAGAGGGTAAAGAGAGAAAGAAAGAAAGTATGGACTTCACAGTTGCAGAGGGGGGGAAATGTGCAGCTACAGTAGATACTCCTGTGAATTTGAATGGAGCAAGGATTGGAGGGGACACCAGGCCTGAGGGGAATACATAAGGCTAGGGATCTGAGACCTGATTAAGGGAAAATAGTATCTGAGGCACTGAAGGAGATGTGCTGCCTGTAGTTCAGTGGGACAGTCACCCAAGAGTGTGCCAAGGGAGGAGGATGCTGTTGAGAGGATCAGTGGCTCCAAAGTTAGAGGTCAGTTGGCCCATGGGAGAAGAAGGATAGAAGACTGCTTGAAATGTGAAATGTATGCTGCCTGGTTAATCGGGGACATTAGTACCATGCCCCGCAATAAGGATACTGCTTCCAGGACTATGGACTTTGCTTGGACTTTGATCTAAAGGTCCCCTGGCCAAGTGGACATTTCCCCAATGGGATACTCTTTGCCAAGTTGTTGCTCCATGGAAAAATCAATATTCATTAAGGGATACAGGTTATTTATAATTGCTATTTGGACTTTATTTCAATGTCTTCCTGATTTCAAATTGTTGCTAATCAAGTTTGCCTCCTAGCCCAGTGCCCTGTGGATGGAGTCTGCACCCCAGGCCCAAGGAATCAAAATGTAAGTCATCTTTTGCAGTTTCTGGTTGTGGTCGCCCCTCCCCATGGACAGTTGCCATCAGCATACCCCTAGACATTAGAGAGGGGGTGGGCTACATAATAATATGTTCAAAGACAGCAGATACGAAAATATATTTGGGGTCATGAGAACAAGGTTTTGGCAAAGGGAAAAAGGCTTAAATGCAAGATAACACAAATTATAAATTGCAGCTTCCTTGCTGTATTACAGGTTTTCCACCCCCACAGCAAGTACTTGAATCATAAGTGTTCAAGTTCAAAGTTTTACTGTTTGACTTGCAGTAAGCCATGACAGCATATAAAATCACTATGCCCCTTACATGTGATATGGGGTGAACAGTCAGGTTCATACCTCAGTACACTCATATTAACTTATACAGAAGAACTACAGTATAGTAAATAAATATAAATATAATAGTGCCTATAACATCACTGTAGTAAGAACATATGTACTCGGAAATCACGTGATGAGGCGACCCGTATAGCTGATCCGAGCTGGAGCTCCTGCTACCTAAATCCCTTATTTACGAATCAAGACCGTCTTACTTACCTCTACAAGTCAGTAAAAGTGACGGTAATGGACTCTTAGAGCTGGGAGAGAGTTTGATCCTGCAGAATGGAGACAGAAATGAAGACTCCATTACCCCGCCACACTCCGCCTGTCTCACCGGAGAAGTCAGGAAAAAGGCCCAAAGCCCAGCCGCCTAGTAGTGGAAAAATACCCAACACAAGTCTCCAGAGGGCATCAGAGTCAGAAGTGACTCCACTGACTCTAGAGCTTCTGCGGCGCGAATTGCTGCCTTTAAGGGAGGAGCTGAAGATGGTAGCCACCGAGATGAAACACTTTGCAGGGGCCATGGAAGACCTAAGCACGAAGGTCTCCGATCTGGATGTGCGAATTGTATCCCTAGAGAAAGCATCTACCCGGGCAGAAGAGATGGCGGTGAATGATTGCCTGTGGCTCAAGAAACTAGAGAACAAAGTAGAAGACCTCGAGGGTCGTTCCCGGAGGAACAACCTAGTTATTCTGGGGGTACCTGAAAGAGAAGAAGGGCAGAACACGATCCTCTTCATTCAGAAAATGCTCGAGAAAATTGCTGGTCCCTCACTCTATGGCCACTCTTATACACTCGAGAGGGCCCACCAATCGCTCCGCCCAATGGCACCTCCAGATCAACAGCCCAGACCCCTGATCATCAAGTTCCTGAACTTTCAGGAGAAACAATTTGTTCTTGATAAAGCAAGAGAGTTGGAAAAGGTTTTATGGGAAGGCAAACCCATAAGAGTAGCAAACGACTTACCAGCCTGCGGCAGAGAAGGGCCCTCTTCACCCCACAGTCAAGAAGCTGATAGCTGCGGCATAAAATACTGAATGGGGTACCCGCCCATTTGCAAGTCCTGGTATCTGGGGCCTGGCTCTTTTGAGGACGCAGAATCAGCCAGCCGATCTCTGCAGAAGGAACTCCCGGAACTTTTTAGACCCAAATGAAGAGTGTTGAAGGGGAAGCCTGCCCGAGATGAGTTCAGCAGGAGCATCGGTTTCCTGTTGCCTTATAGGCTCCAATGACAGTTTTTTTTGATGCAGACTCAGCACGAAAAGAAGTACCCTTTTTTTTTTTAACCAGCTCTTATTGCTTGGACAATAGTTACCAGAAATTATATGTTCTTAACTGTAGAGGACTGGTGTTTATGTTAGTTCACAACGGTTTTGATGTTCAAAGGTCAGGGGGGGGCATAAGAACTGATGTTGGATCCTTCCCATATGCAAAATAAAGATAGCCCACATCTAGATCTGTCCTGAAATCCTCCGGGGTGAGAATAATTCTGCCAAAGGGATTACCCGGTGGACTAGACCCTGGACAAAGATCTGGTGGGCCCCCACTTAAACCTAGAGGCACCTGTGAGATACTCCCCGCGGGAATTCAAGGCGGGGACCACCCTGGGGCTGCTTTTTTCTAGAGTTTACTTTCTCTGCCCAGGTCTCGAGGCACAGGTGCCAACTCAAGATGCCGCCCTGGGGACGTCGCCCCCCCCCCACCAGTGTGATCTACCTGTACCAAGGGAGGGAGATGGCGGGAGGAGCTAGGCAGATTTCTACAGCGGCGTTCGCTACATTGCGTAACTGCAAGAAGTGGGTGGGAGAGTATTAGATATAAGAGGTTAGTTATGGACTTTGGATATAGGTTTCTTAGTAATACTAATAGTGGGGGGGTAACTGTTTGAACAGGGGTGTTAGACTGGGGAATTATAACGATTTGATGTTTATCTGGATTGTTTGGGGATGCTTATGGAGGGGGTTTAAAAGGGGAAGGGAGGAGGGATCCTCAGCACAGCTCAAGGGGTCACATGTTACTATGATGTCTAGTGGCCTGGGTCCAGTCAGGATGTCTTTTTTCTTAATTATTGTACATGGCCACTAGCATAAAGTTTGCTACCTGGAATGTCAAGGGCCTGAGGAAGCGTGGCAAGCTTTATCAAGTTCTTAAGCATTTTAGCTTGCTAGCAGTGGATATCGGCTTTATACAGGAGTCCCATTTATTAGATGTTGAGGCGAGGTGGATGAGGAAAATGCAAATCGGTCATGTTTTTTCGGCAGAAGGTTCCACAAATGCGGCAGGAGTTTTCATAATTATCCATAGAAGGGTTTCATTCACACCGAAACAAGTAATCAAAGATCCACAAGGCCGATTTCTTTTTATTCATGGCTTGTGGTGGACCGCCGAGCTTCTGTTGGGGATGGTCTACGGACCTAACTCCGATTCTCCCGATTTTTTTATGAAACTAATTGATACCCTGCAACCGTTTTCCACATTCCCAATGGTGGTTGGCAGGGACATAAACGTGGCATTGGATCCAGTTATGGATCGCTCCGTCGTCAGGAGTGGACCATGATCCCCAGCTCAAAGAGCGCTATCTGAGCTCTTAGAACTGTATGCTCTTTGTGATATCTGGCGTGTACTTCACCCGAAGCACAAAGAATTTACATATACATCCCCGGTTCACAATACTTCATCCCGCATCGACTATATATTTATCTCGCATAACCTCATCCCTAATGTGGCAGAAGCCTCAATACAACCCGGTCCCCTATCAGACCACGCTTTAGTAGCATGCCATTTACTGTCCCTAGACTCGCTTAAGAGATCTTTCAGATGGAAAATAAATAATTATATGATAAAGGAGGAGAAGTCGGCCAGGAAAATCGGGGAGCATATCCAGCAGTTCATAGAGTCTAATGCCGGCTCGGTAGAGAGGCCGGACAAAATGTGGGGAGCCTTCAAATCATATATAAGGGGTGTCTTAATCAGTTTAGCCACTTCCCGGAAGAAAGAAAAGGAGGGTAAGTTGAAGGGGCTTTTACGGGAAATATAGGATAAAGAAGGCAGTGGCAGGACAACTTTGAACGAAACCGAGAAACAAGAACGAGTCAAACTTAAGGAGGAGTACTTGGAGTTGCAGAGGGATAGGGCTGAGTATGCAATCCTTAGGGCCAAGGCAGCATACGCAGACACTGGGGAAAAGGCCGGGAAGTTGTTGGCACTGAGAATTAGGCAAATGGAAGCGGACCGGCATGTTCTGGCGATCCGTTCCCCGACTACCAATTCCCTCCTAACCTCTACTGAGGAGATTGTCTCGGTCTTTCGAGGTTATTATGCCGAGTTGTATAGTCGCAAAGAACAGGGCCCCAGATGTGAATATCGATAATTACTTAGGAACTACCGGGCTACCTCTCTTGAATAATCAGTACCACAATGGGTTAACGGCCACTATAACTAGGGAGGAGGTCCTACAAGTTATCAGGGCTTTGCCCTCTGACAAATCTCCTGGGCCTGATGGATTCTCAGCGAATTTTTACAAAAAATTTACAAATTTCTTACTTCCCATGTTATTGTCCCTTTTTCAATACATCCTATTGGGAGCGGAGACCGATCTGACCCTGTGGGAGGCCTTAATTATCCTGATCCTGAAACCCGGGAAGGATCCAGAATTACCTGCTAGCTACCGACCGATATCCCTGATGAATCAGGATATCAAAATTCTGGCCAAGATTTTAGCAAACCATCTTTTGCTGGTTCTCAACGATCTGATCGGGCCAGAACAAGTGGGATTCATGCGAGGACGGTCAGCGACAGACCATCTAAGGACCCTGTCGCATGTCCTCTCCGCGTTCAGGGACGCCCTTTATCCGGCAGTTCTTATCTCCCTGGACGCGGAGAAGGCCTTCGACAGGGTAGACTGGAATTTTCTTATCAGAACCCTGAATGCATTTAACTTTCCCCAACTCTTTCAAAAATGGATCAGAATTTTTTATAGTTCTCCATCCGCTAGGGTGATGGTAAACGGAATGATCTCCAATAGGTTCTCATTACATTCTGGCACCAGACAGGGCTGTCCCCTCTCACCGTTACTCTTTATCCTATACTTAGAACCTCTGATCAGAAGGATCAAGCAGAGTCCCACCATAAAGGGGGTGGTAATTCAAGGGGTAGAGGTTAAAATATCGGCCTACGCGGATGATTTATTGTTGTACCTGACAGACCCAAGCAACTCCATACCGGAGCTCCTTGGGGCAATACAAGAATTCGCCAACCTCTCTAACTATAAACTGAATATAGGTAAACCTCAAATATTTCCGCTCAATTATAGAGTGAACAGAGCCCTAGCCACTCAGTGTGGAATGTCCTGGACGTCGAAATCCCTGAAATATCTGGGGGTCCAGGTGGTAAGAGATCCAACCCTGCTCTTCAAGCTCAATCTGGACGAACTAGCCAAAATATTGGAGTGGGGACTTGAAGAGATGGGTGAAATTATCCATTACTCTCTGGGGACGTATAATGCTTATTAAGATGAATTTCTTTCCTAGGATTTTTTATCCAATACACATGCTCAACACATGGATCCTGTACGCATGGTTCCGCAGACTTAACGCAATAATAGCCTCCTTCATATAGACCGATAAGCGACCCAGACTAGCATTCCACAAATTAGCAGCCCCGAAAGACAGAGGGGGTCTCCGCCAACCGTTTCTCCTTTTTTATTACTGGGTGAGCCATATGACTAAGTACTTAAGGTGGCTGGAAGGGGAAGAGGGCTTGGTTGCTGCAGAATCCCAGCCGGTATGGCTACGGATAGAATTGACCTACATTAAGCAAGAAGGTCTGTTACCACTAGCCTTACTGCACATTAAACTGAAAGACCTTCCTCCAAACCTGAGGCTCACCCCAATTGCAACCTCAGTTAAGGTGCACACGCAGGTATGCGCGAATTTGGATTATAGACAAGAGAGAGACCTGGCCCAACCACTATGTGGTAACCCTAATCTAAAGCTCGATGGTAGATCAATCAACAGGTCCTGGCTCCCCCAGCTCGGTGACGTTACCCCCGCCCAACTGGTGGCTCAGGATGGCACCTGGCTTCAGGCCTCTACCATATTGACTGATTTTGGCATCCCCGTCAAATCTATTTTCAAGGTTTACCAGCTACTACACTTGCTAACAAAGGTTCTAGGGCCGGCTCCTTCCCCTGTCCACAAGAATAGATTTCAAGAGACTCTGAGTACACTTGTGGGCCACAGGCACTCTGTGTCCAAGATCACTAAAGGTTTATATGATTGCAAATATCCAGAAGAGTTCATCCCCAGAAATTACTGGGCCAACTATTTCCCATGGTTAGAAATAGATGGAGCAGCCCTTTGGAAAAATGTTCACAAATACATTAAACAGGATAGGCTAAAACTGATAGTTCTATATACTACATAATTTGTATTATACTCCCCAGAAGCTTTATAAGCTTGGTCTCAAAGACATCTCTCTCTGTTCTAGGTGTGGACAGGAGGAGGGTACATTATACCATATATTTTGGACATGCTCGAAAGTGACTCCTCTCTGGAAGGAAATACGGGACAGACTTGATCCTTTGTTAGGTCTCTTCGATCTTTTCCGTCCTGAGGTATGTTTGCTAGGTGACTATGCTTCCATACCGGTGGTACGCAGAAGGTACCACATGGCCTTAATCTCACTCTCGGTTAAAAAAACTATTCTCGGCATTGGAAGGATAATACAAACATATCTTACTCAGAATATCTCAAAGAAATTTTACATAACCTCAGGATGGAAAAAATGATGGCCAGCCTAAATAACAAACTGACCAAATACAATGCTATTTGGGAACCCTTATATACGCTGCTAAGTACATAAGATATATCTTGCATGCCCGCTTAGGACTCTATATAAAGGATAAGCTGTGCTGGGGAAGGGGGTAGTGGGGGGGCAGTCTCTCTTTTCTACAGCTATAAAGAAGGTTTGAAGGAGAAACGTTATTATGTCATTGTGTCATTATGTATATTATGGGACTGCTCCATATTGCATCTGTAAAATGAATAAACTTTGAATCTTAAAAAAAAAAAAAAAAAGAACATATGTACTCTAGCTAACAGAATACCATGCCTTTAACCATCTCCTAAGTGTAGTTTTAAATGCAATTTATTGCTTTCAGTTATTTTTAGGAAGGAGGCCACAGGGACCAATATCCTTTTTGTACTAGCTTTTAGTAAGTGTGTGATTAAATGCTGTGGCTCACATTCCAAGGAGCCTAATAATTCTCCCAGATATTTTTTCCTATAATTATTATTTAGCGGACAAAGAATAACTAAAGGAACCAGATCATCTTGATCTAATCTGCATTTGCATAAAACCCCCTTCGCTTTTTTATTTTTACTGTATTGATTTGTTTTCCAATGCCTTGTGAAACATTCGAATCTGAATCGAGTGAGTAACTGTCTGTGGCCAGGAGTACTAATTAGTTTTAAGTAATCTTCCATTTTATGATCTCTTTAATTTTTCTGAGCCAGTTACAGACCCTATATTGTTTGCATTTCCAGGTCTCTCTGAACAAAGATATCCCTTACCCTGTTCCTTATTTCTATTTGTATGTGACTTTGGGGGCATCGAAGCTGTCAGCTATGTATGACAGTAATCCATGGGATTTAATGACTTTTTCTGGTGTATATATACTTGGGGGAAAATGCATTTTGTTCCATATAAGTTATGGCCTCCTCTACGCATAACCTTGGAAGTCTGTTTTAACCCATTCCTTATACCTTAAGCCAGTAAATTATTACTCTTTAGGTAATTTTACACTCTATAGGCACCTGACCTAGTTCAGCCCAAACTAGAGCAAATGGTGCACTATTTGAAAGACTTAATACCTTCTTCAAAAATTTATTTAGGCATGACTCAATATTTGTCTTTTCCTGGACCTCCTCCCATATTTCAGCCCCATATTATAGCTGACTCCTGATTTTTGCATTTATTACATCCATGTTTCCTTTTGCTGATTTGCCCCCTTATTTATGTAAAAACACATTCATTATTGGTATGAACTTTTAGGCTTTATTTTCCCATTCTTTTATATGTTTTCTACAAGTTCCTTCCTGAGTAAAAGTTATACCTAAATAATGGAATTCCCTTACCACCTCCAATTTATGTTTATTTATTATATATTGCTATTTTTGTCATTCCCGGCAAATACCAGCACTTTTGTTTTGTTATAATTTACCTGTAAATCTGTACTATTACATTCTTGTTAGAATTTCTCCAGCATTCTTTTCATAGCTAAGAAGCTTGTTGACAGTAGGGCAACATCATCGGCATAATCCAAATACAGACGTGCTCTCTTTCCTATTCTTGGCATGTGAAAGTATGAGCTGTATAAGGTTTGAAGTACAGTGTCAAAATAAAGATTGAATAGTATGGGTGAAAGAGTGCATCCTTGTTTAACACCAATATTGGACTCAAACCAGTTACTAGTCTCCCCTCTGCCATTGAATTTGACACTTGTATAATTGTCTTGATACAGTACCTGATTTCTAATAATGTTTTCTCCATCCCCTTCATTTTTATGTTGGCTCGCTTGCATGGGCACATATTGTAGTAATGTGTAGATTTGGAGCACGGTAACTGTTGGGGAATGCAGGGCATGCATCAGTAGGCACATCCCTCATTCCCCAATCAGCCAGCATTCAGGCACCACACCAGCAATTTGGAATGTGTCCACGAGATCTAAGAAAAGGTCCACTGCAATGAGAGGCAAGCTTCTCATTGCAGCGGCACAATAACACGCCTCCCACGTAAACATTGCAGCACTGACTGCCATCGCCCAAAGCATGCCTTGCCCCACTTCATTTGCCGATGGGGGAGCCCACTCCCCAGTGTGTGCCAAGGGGGTGGCCAATCCCCCTCAGCATCATGTGCTCCCCCCCAACAGTCTTTCTTTGCTGATGAGGGGCCCAATCACCATCAGCTTTAGTCCCCCCACTTCCCTGTTTATTTTGCCGACAGGGGAGCCCTCTCCCCATTTGTATAAAGTCTCTTCCCCCATCTGTTGTGTGCTGAGAGGGCTGCCCAATCCCCTTGGCTCTTGCCCCCTCCTTTGTTATGTGCTGACGGAGGCACCCAATCCCCCGTCGGCTACAGCCCCCCCCAAAAAAACATTCAGGTGACATGCTGGGAGCCCACCCCAGCATGCCAAATGTCCTGGCAATTAAAAAACCCATGATGTTCCCTTTTTGTTTACCCTGTAAAAAGGAAAATGGCCCCTCATGGTCTCATTGCCCCCTCCCACAACCAGTGCTCACCTACTGCGCACCCTACCTCCCCACACCACCTTCACCCCATACTTACCTCCAGAGCCCAGCGCAACGATCTTCGGTGGACCGGGAACACATCTGCACTCTTCAAAGCCGACCGTGAACTGAAGAAACACCGGTAAGCTGTATAATGGCATAAATAGGGTTTTTTTCAACTTTGGTGATTATTTCGGGTATTTTGGGGAATTTTGACACCAAATATTCAACATGGGGTTATTGGGACCCTTCCTCATGAATTCTGTCACTGTCATGGCGTTATTCAGTCCCAAAAGGTGATTTCACAGTCACTGCATGGAATTACCTTTCGGGACAAATTTGGTGGAAAAAATAAAAAAATGGCTATTTTACGAGCGTGCATTGTGCAGTTTCCATGCACGCTCATAACTTTATCAGTTTGTAACTTTTTCACTCCAGATTTTCAATATTGGCATTTTTCCACACCTCCTTATAAGCAGTACAGCTGTCATTTCACATATCCTGGCCAAAATGTGTTTTTCCATGTCCAGCGCAGAATAGCACGGTCGCTGCATTAATTCAGTTTTCAGGACAGTTTGAGGACATGACAGTGCCACTGTTCATGAGCAAAGGTCCTAAAATGGCTATGTTAAAAATTTGGTGATGAAAGTCTATAAAATGACTGTGTTGCAAGCATGCGTTGAGCAGTTCCCACACACCCTTGTAACTTCGCAAATTTGCAATATTTTCATGCCACATTTTCAGCACTGGCATTTTTTTCACACCTCTTTATGAACAGTACAGCTGTCATTTTTCTCATCCTGCCCAAAATGTGTTTTCGCACCTGTGGCGCAAAATGGCATGGTCACTGTAGGAAATAACTTTTGGGACAAATTAAAACATTACAGTGCCACTGTTCATGAGTGGAGGTTCCAAAATGCTTATGTTGAAAATGTGGTTAAAAAAATTCCAAAAATAATTGGGCTACAGACATGTGTTGCACAGTTTCTATGCATGCTCATGACTTTGCTAATTTTCCATATTTTCATTCCAGCTTTTCAACATTGCCATTTGTTAAAACCTCCTCATGAACAATACAGTTCTTATTTTTTACATGCTGCCCAAAATGTGTTTTCAGACCTGTGTCGCCAAATGGCATAGCCGCTGTGCAAAACTACCTATCACCTAACAAACTGATAGTGACACGCTTCGTGACGTGGGGTCACAAAAAGCCCATGTTGAAAATTTGGAGTGAAAATACTAACACACGCCTGTGGCGTTAGGGTTTCCAACTGTAACACCCCACCCTGTGCAAACTGACAGGCATCAGGGGTGTGACTTGGGATCATCGGCTGTAATGCTTCCTATTCCACCCCCACCCTGCAGCCAGTGACACACATTGTGGTGTGCCTTACAGTGTTCGGCCACAAAGTTCACCCCGTTCTCCTATACTGCACCCCCCTCAGCATATTTTCTTATGGAATGGGGTACGTATAATACCCAAAGACCCCAAAGCACACCATGACACGTGTCACTGTCTACAGGGTAGGGTGAGGCAAAATGGCTTAAACGTTATAGCTGATGACCCAAAAACACACCCCAATGCCGGTCTGTCTCTACTAGGTGGGGATGGGGTTGGTGTCACTTCAATATTTCACTGCTATTCCTATTATGCATCTCTAACTCTGGCACTACCAATGACAAAGCCAGCGAGACAACATTCGGCATTGACAAATGCGTGTTAACCTTTCCCAAAGCATTCCTCTGTTAACTCTATCAAATGCTGATTTTAGGTCAACAAAGGTGCAATACAGTTTTTTTTTTTTTTTTTTACTATCTTATACTTATAAACTAAATGTGCTAAAGTGAAACACTTATCGGTTGTTGCATAACCCTCCTTAAATCCTGCCTGAGTCTCACCCAATATTCCATTGTTCTTTACCCAATCCTTTATTCTGTTGTTCAAGATTCTTGAGAATATTTTCACTATACTATCAGTTAAACTAATGGGCCAATAAAATACAGGGTAATTTTTCTCTCCCTTTTTGAATAATGGTATTATAATATTGAGTTTCTAGCTGTTTAGGGCTTTACCACTTTTCCAAATATAATTAAAGAGTTTTTGCAGAAAAGGTACCCAATGGGACCTAGCTTTCCATATTATGTCTATTGGCACTCCGTCAGTCCCAGGGGCTTTATGACTATGGAAGGTATCTAATGCTTGTTCTTTCTCATCATTTGTTATTTGTTTTTCTGGCTTTAACCATGATCCTGATGTTTTATGTCCTTCTAATATTTCCAAATAACTGGGGTCATCTTTATAGAATAAATTTTATAATATTTTATCCAGACTTCTGCTTCAATGTGTACCTCTGGTTCATTCTTATTGTACCTCATGCTTTTGTTTACTATACTCCAAAAATTTTTAGAATTTTTCGACAGTACAGTTTTTTCTAGTTCTGACCAAAGTTGTTGTATATATCTGTTTTTGTTCTCTTTCACCACTATTCTGTATTCTTTATGTAATTTATTCATTGTTCTAGTATTATTTATATCTGGATTCCATTTTAAACTCTTAGTTGTTTATTTAATGCTTTCTTTGCCTTCTGGCATTCATAATTATACCAGATATATCCATCCCTTCTACTGATGTTTATTTCTTTCGTAATTAAGTTTGAAATCGTTCCCATAATTGTGCTGTAATCTATTAATATTGTATCATCTTCTGTTCTGTTGTTAATTGCTTGCAGGTCTACTAGAATACCCTTATTGTCTAAGACTCGAAGGAAATTGCACCTTTCTATAATCTTCCAACCCAAACAATTATTTTTCTTTATCTCAAGAGGGGAAATGGGCATGTTGTTATTAGTATATTTTCCAATTGTTCTAATCTTTAATTCCAAGGCTGAATACTGGCTTTCTGGCCTTAAACTTATTTCCATACTTAGGTATTGGGGTATTATATTCATGTTTATCCAAATATAGTCAATAACTGAAGAGCCATTACCCCCGATAAAGGTGTAATCTCCCTGTGTGTCCCCTGCTACTCGGCCATTTAGTAGTGTAAAGTTTTTGTCCATTGGTGCTCTATGAATTTCTATACCTTTTTTATTTACCAATTGATCTCTTGATTTCCTGAGAGGATAAATCTTGTCCCCTCCTGGAACATAGAACTGGTGACAATCTCAGGTATCCCCTGCAAATTCCCTACCCTCACATTCATATCCCCTGCTAGAATGATGTTACTTGTAGGATGGTCCTGTTGTAGTATGTCCAGCAACAGTTCTAAATGGTTTACCCAAATCTTATCAGCATATTCACTTTTTTCCAGGTGTGCATATATATTTATTAAAAAAATATTGTCCCTGTTCCCATTTGTGATTTTTGAGTTCGTCATGGTGCCCAAGCACAGACAAACTCATTGCTATAAGAAATGCTATGCAGGGGTGTGCCCAATGGAGAGCTTCATTTCTAGGGGCAGGTCAGCGGCAGGCAAATCAATCAGCAGGCTGGCGATGACTCCCTTTCAGCTATTGGGGTGGAGTTGGACAACTTTTCAAAGGACAGAGCCACAACAATAGTGGCGCGGCTCAGTCCTTTAATGTTGCATTCCTGCATTGCAATCCTGGTTGCGCATTCACACTGCTGTAGCTTACAGCAGTGTGAATGCACTGAACCCAGGTTGTCGGCATGCCCCCTCTCCCACTGTTAAAAAACAAACAAATGGATTGGGGTGCCCAATCCCTCTGTCGGCATGCCCCTCCCAGTTCATTTGCCGATGGGGAAGACTACTCCCCATCAGCATAATGTCCCTCCACCTCAATTTGTTGTGTGCTGAGGGGGGTGCCCAACCCCCCTCAGCTCTTGTCCTCCCCCCAACACTCGGTATGTGCTGACGGGGTTGCCCAGTCCCCGTTAGCTACAGCCCCCCCAAACAAACACTCAGGTGATACGCTGGAAGCCCAACCCAGCACACCAAATGTCCCTGTAAGAAAGGAAATCTTCCCACAATGTTTTAAATTTTTTTTAAATCCTGTAAACAAGAAAATGGTCCTTCATTGATTGAGGTGACCCCTCCCCCAACCTGCACCCACTCTCTGTGTATCCCACCTCCCCACACACACCCCTCACCCCACCCTCACCCCATAACTTACAGCAGTGTGAATGCACTGAGCCCAGGTTGTCGGCATGCCCCCTCTCCCTCCATTAAAAAACAAACAAACCGATGGGGGTGCCCAATCCCCTGTCGGCATGCCCCTTCCAGTCCATTTGCCAATAGGGAAGACCACTCCCCATCAGCATAATGTCCCTCCACCTCAAATTGTTGTGTGCTGAGGGGGGGGTGCCAAATCCCCCTCGGCTCTTGTTCTCCCCCCAACACTCGGTATGTGCTGATGGGGGTGCCTAGTCCCCATCGGCTACAGTCCCCCCAAACAAACACTCAGGTGGTACGCTGGGAGCCCACCCCAGCATGCCAAATGTCCCTGTAAGAAAGAAAACCTTCCCACAATGTTTTCAATTTTTTTTAAATCCTGTAAACAAGAAAACTGTCCCTCGTTGATTGAGGTGGCCCTTCCCCCAATCTGCACCCACCCTCTGTGTATCCCACCTCCCCACACACACCCCATACCTCATATTTACCTCCAGAGCCTAGCACCATGATATTTGGTGGACTGGGAACACGTCTGCACTCTTCAAATGCTGACTGCGAACTGAAGAAATGCCGGTAAGCTGTATAATGGCATAAATTTTTTTTTCAACTTTGGCACATATCTCAGCCATTTGTGTGACCTTTGGCACCAAATTCTTAACATGGAGTTCTTGGGACCCCACCTCATGAATTCAGTCACTGTCATGTGGTTATTCGGTCCTGAAAGGTGATTTTGTGGTCACTGTGTAGAATCACCTTTTGGGACTGATTAACAAAATGACAGTGTCACTGTTCTTGAGATGGGCTCCCAAAAAGCCTATGTTGAAGATCTGGTAAATAATTCCAAAAAATTACTGTGTTATGAGTGTGCGTTGCACAGTTTCAATGCACAGTTG
This sequence comes from Neoceratodus forsteri, assembly GCA_016271365.2. Classification (NCBI taxonomy): domain Eukaryota; kingdom Metazoa; phylum Chordata; order Ceratodontiformes; family Ceratodontidae; genus Neoceratodus; species Neoceratodus forsteri. Next base: position 873,514,984 of record CM057453.1, on the reverse strand, counting down.
TAATGTCACGAATATGTAATATTTTCACTCCAGATTTTCAACATTGGTATTCTTTTACACCTCCTCATGAACAGTATAGCTATCATTTTTCACATCCTGGCCAAAATTTGTTTTCGCACTTTGGTGCAGAATAGCACGGTTGCTGTAGGAAATCAGTGCTCAGGACAGATTAAGAAAATCACAGTGACACTGTTCATGAGAGGAGGTCCCAAAATGCCTATGTTGAAAAGTTGGTGATGAAAGTCCATAAAATGATTCTTTTATGAGTGTGCATTGAGCAGTTTCCACGCACACTCATAACGTCGAGGATTTGTAATATTTTCACTCAAGAATTTCAACATTGCACACCTCCTTATCAACAGTACAGCTGTCATTGTTTACATCCTGCCCAAAATTTGTTTTCACACATCTGGTGCACAATGGTGCGGTCACTGTGGGAAATCAATGTTCGGGACAGAGTGAGAAAATCATAGTGACAGTGCTCATGAGTAGAGGTCACAAAATGGCTATGTTGAAATTTTTGTGAAATTATTCTACTAAATGACTGTTACGAGCATGCGTTATGCAGTTTTCACGTACACTTTTGAGCATTTTTAATATTTTCACTCCAGATGTTCAACACTGTCATCTCTTCACACCTCCCTATGAATGGTACAGCTGTAATTGTTCACATCCTGCCCGAACTGTGTTTTTGCACATCTGGTGCAGAATGGCACGGTCGCTGTGAGAACTCAATGTTCAGGGCAGATTAACAAAATCACAGTGCCACTGTTCATGAGCAGAGGTCCCAAATGCTTTCATGAGGTGGGGGTCACAAAAGGCCATGTTGAAAATTTGTTGTGCAAATACCAATAAACATCTGGGGTGTTAGGCTTTCTAACCATAACGTCCCCCCCAACCCATGGTGGGGCTCCAGTGCCCTCATCTTCTCTGAACCGCAGACACATTATCACTCTTCAAAGCCAGATCACGAATTGAGGAAACAGGTATGCACTTCATTGTATTTCAATGAGAATGTGAACTTGGTAGCATAACTTGTTCTTCCTGCTGGGAACTGTAGTCCTGCCAGACAGTGCATATGAACAGCAATCCCAATGAAGAATTCTAGCATTGACAAATGCTTGTTAATACTAATATACTTTCAATGCCAATATTGTATTCTTCTGTTGTTGAGTTATTGTTTAATCTGCACAGAGTGGCTAGGCCCCCTATGCTTCTACCATATTGTTTTCTGTTTCCTAGCACTCTTCAAGTATGTTTTACATCCATTCAGGAAAGTGGTTCCTGTTGCCCATGTTTCCTGTATGCATATATAATCAAATTTTTGGGTTCGGGTCAGGAACATCGCGGGACAAAACATCATGACACCAAACACCGTAGGCATATCATCACCGACTGCAATGTCGGCTAACCATTACAATGCTGGCCAGCACTTCACAGGCATATGGAATACAACCCTGGTGACAGAAGGGTCCCCCATCCCACTAGCTAACTATTGACCCTAGTAACCATAATGGTAGCCCTCCACGGTGTGATGCCAGTTCCCCACCGCTGGCTGACATAGATGTCCAATGTACATTAAATTGCAAACTATCCCTGGCATCTAGTGGACCCCCACCCATGAAGGCAGATACACCACCACCCTCATACTGATGAGGAACAGATGATCTAGCACAGCCTTCCACTACTGCCACGAGCTGTTTGACTAAGCAGAATGAATGGGCATGTAGATGTGTGTGTGCTCATTCATTCTGCTTAGTCAGGTGGCCAGCCATGGTGGTGAGTGGAGGGCTGTGCTGGTCATCTGCTCCTCATTGGGGGGTTCAGGGTGGTGGGGATCTGCCTCAAGGGGTGGAGGGGTGGGGGGTCCATGAGACACCAGGGATAGTTTGCAATTTAATGTACATTGGGACATCCATGTCGATGATCGGTGATGGTGGGGGGGAGACCAGACATCACACGAGGGAGGGCTACCGTTATGGTTGCTGGGGCCGATGGTTGGCCAGTGGGATGGGTGACCCTCCTGTCAACATGGCTGTATTCCAACCTACCGGGTCAGTATCTCATACACTTAATAGCGTATATTAAAACCGCGTGACAGGAACAGTGTGGTAGGGTAGAGCGGGAGGGTGCAAAACTGCGAAAGGGTGAATACGCAGTAGTGCACCCTCTCACTCTTCACAGGAAGGGGATGAGACCTGTGCTGGGAGGTGTGGATGACTAGCAGCTGCTGTGGCTTGATGGGATGAGCCACAGGCAGAAAGGGAGGGAGGCGGTGCATTTAGGACCGGGTTTCGATTCCCGTCCCAGATGCAAGGAATTTTTAATTTTTCACACTTTGTGCAAAGTTAAGTGTTACCCCCCCCCAGAGTTGGTTATTTTAGTTGGGGAGGTTCATGAGTGCAGCCCCCCCATAACAGGGGGTGCAGGGGGTAGAGCCCCCCCAAGAAAAGAAAGACATATGCCGCTTGCAATATATCACGCTGTACTGGCAGCATGGTATATTGCTGCAGCATAATGTCTTGCAACATTATGACCCCGTGCCATACTCCAATTGCCTGTGCAGTACTGGCCAGTGTTGTAATGGTTAGCTGACATTGCAGTCGGTGATGATATGCCTACAGTGTTTGGTGTCATGATGTTTTGTCCCATGATGTTCCTGACCCGAACCAATTTTTATAAGTACTGTCCTACTTCTGGGTCTCCTAATTTATCTCCTACATCTGATGAATTCCATGAAAGTAGCCGAGCTGTTCTGTTAACTGTCTTAGATGAGCTATGATTACTAACTTCATCTATTTTTGTTAAAGTTTGTTTTTTATGAAATCCTTGTGGCCTCCTTCCTAATGTGTCTGATGTTGATTGTCACTGCATACTGTTTGCTAACAATTGATACTTGTTCGATGTCTCAATCATTATTTCCCATTTTGAGCCTTTTTCCATCCTTGGGCTATAGACACTGTTCTTTTCTTTCACTAAATCATCTTCTATATGAATAAAAATACCCAGCTCATCTAAAACTCTTTGTTTATCTTCCAATAACTCCAGCATCACCCCCCCCCTTCACCCACATAGTTATTTGACCATTACACTCCCATCTGTTCACTTTTTTTTAATTCTTGGTTGCATATGTTTATGTTCAAAAGTGAATTCATGGTCTCTGTCATTATTTATTTTATGTTCTTTTAATTTTCTCTGTGTGTTTGTTTTAAGCCGAATATAGACACCATTATACCACTGTCAATTGTTACGTTTTGTTTTGTTCTGTAAAATTCTGGAAATAGGTCATTTAGAGTGACTACATCACCTATTTCCATACCCAATTCCTCTATCTCTTTTTTTCTATTAGAAATTGCTTTTATTATATAGAATTGGTCTGAAACAATCAAGACCAATTCAGAATCTGTCATAAGTCTGATAATGGTGACTTGGTCAGTCACACGTCTGCAACCAGTAACAGCAGATGATAGCAATTTCTTAATCATTGCTGACAGATTAGCAGAGCTCTCCTTGGGCATGCATGTAACTCTATACAGTGGAAGGGTGAAATCTGTTTTCATTGTTTTCTGCAAGAAATCCCCAAATTCCCCGCAATACTCCCTGTTATTCCTAACCTCTCCTTCTCTCCTTCTTTTTTAAATGTTTCCCTTTTTCTTATCAATACTCTTTTTTGTCATTGTTTTAATTTTTCCTTTCTTTCCTCCCTTCTTCTTACCAATTACAGTGCCTTCAGAAAGTATCCCCCCCCCCCCTTGGATTTTGTCACATCTTGTGATGTTGCAAACTCAAATTAAAATACATTTATATGGGATTTTTTTGTCACGTATCTACACAAATTACTCTATAATGTCAAAGTGGAATGAGACTTCTGGAATTTTTTGTACATGTAATTTAAAATAAAAACCTGAAATGTCTTGATTTGATAAGTATTCACCCCCTTTGCTATGACACTCCAAATTGAGCTCAGGTGCATCCAATTTCCTTGTGAGATCACTCTAAAACTTGAATGGAGTCCACCTGTGGTTAGTTCAAATGGTTGACATGATTTCAGAGGAAAGACACCTGTCTATATAAGGTCCCACTGTTGACAGTGCATGTCAGAGCAGAAACTCTACCATGAAGACCAAGGAGCTGTCCTTAGAACTCCGTGATAGAATTATGAGGATGCATAGATCTGGGGAGGGGTATAAAAACATTTCTAGGGTGTTGAAAGTTCCCAGGAGCACAGTCAAGTCCATCATTAGGAAATGGAAAGATTACGGAGCCTAGAGCAGGCCGTCCTCCCAAACTGAGCAACCAGGCAAGAAGGACCTTGGTCAGGGAAGTGACCAAGAACCCAATGACCACCCTGACAGAACTACAGAGTTCCATGGCTGAGATGGGAGAACCTGTCCAGAGGACAACAATCTCTGCAGCACTTCACAGATGTAGCCTCTATGGGAGAGTGGCTAGACGGAAGCCATTCCTGAGAAAAGGCCACATAATAGCATGCCTGGAGTTTGCAAGAAGGCATGTGGCAGACTTGAGACCATGTGGCACAAGATTCTCTGGTCTGATGAAACAAAATTGAACTCTTTGGCCTGGAATGAAGCGCCATGCCGCAGAACCGAACACAGCTCATCACCCATGTAACACCATCCCTACCATGAAGCATGGTGGTGGCAGCATCATGTTATGGAGATGCTTTTCAGTGGCAGGGACTGGGGCATTTGTCAGGATAGAGGGAACAATGAATGGAGCCAAATACAGGCACATCCTTGAGGAGAACCTGCATCAGTCTGCAATAGACCTTGGACTGGGGCGAAGATTTACATTCCAACAGGACAACGACCCCAAGCATACAGCCAAAGCAACACTGGAGTGGCTTCAGAACAAGAAGGTGAATGTTCTTGAGTGGCCCAGCCAAAGTCCAGACTTGAATCCCGTTGAGAATCTGTGGAAAGACTTAAAGATTGTGATTCAACAACGCTCCCCATCCAACTTGACAGAGCTTGAGCAAATCTGCAAGGAAGAATGGGCGAAAATCCCTAAATCCAGATGTGCAAAGCTGATACAGACATACCCAAGAAGTCTCAAAGCTGTAATTGCTGCCAAAGGTGCTTCTACAAAGTATTGACTCAGGAGGATGAATACTTAAGTAAACAAGATATTTCAGTTTTTAATGTTTCATAAATTTTTGTTACACAATATAAATATTTTTGCCCCTTTAAATTGTTGAGTATGCTGTGTGAATCAAGGGGGAAAAAATAATTTCAATGCATTAAAAATTCTGGTAGTAACACAACAAAATGTGACAAAATCTAAGTGGGGTGAATACTTTCTGAAGGCATTTGTACTTTATTCTCACTCTGTGTTTGTTTCTTTTGTGCTCCTACAGTTTCCTTTATGTTAATGCTCACTATCTCTGATGGTTGTGTCCTATTTCTTCCTGTATTTGATCGACTGGTTGAAGTGTCAGTCTCCTCCCTTTCTTGTTGTAGCCTCATTATTTGTTGTTGTTGTTGTTGCTGATTCTGTTTTTGTTTCTGTTTCAATTCTTGTGTGCTGCTACCTATACTTGTTCTACTTGATAACTCCAAATTAACATGCCTCGTCCTGCTCTTCTGCTTCCCTTCCCTTTTTCTTCTGCTATCTTGTAGTTCTTGTTATTCATTATTTCCTGCCTTTCCCCTTCCCGTAATTCCACAAATTTACCTTTCCATTCTACACCGATACTATCATCCCTAACTTCTTTGTCAGGCATCATTATACATTCTGACATTTCACTGCTTGTGCTATTTGAGGTATTCATAATACAGCTGGTACTTATAATGTTGTCTATGTTCCTATCTGGTGTCTCTGTCTCTATCACTTGCATTTCTTTTAACTTTGATGGTGTCTGCAGTTTCCTTCCTGTACCTTATAGATCATTTATACTGACCAATCTGTCAGATGTAGTGATATGATTTTCAACTTTTCCTAACTTTATTTTATTATCTATACTGACCCCTTTTAAAAATGCCAGATCCTATTTTATTTCCACCAACTGTTGGTATAGCAGCACAGTAGCATTAATAGGGTCTTCGAGTGTAAGTACCACATCCCCTGTAAGACCTTCTATGTCTGGGATTTTGAAGCTTTCTAGGCTCATACAGTAGTTCATGAGCTACCCTCATATGGTTTATCCTGATGTAAATCATGTACTTTTTCACTATTATATAAGTTGTGTCTGGCTGTACCTTCTTGTTCCAGAACTAGATCACCCTCTCTTCTGGATTCCCTTAGGCTTCTTACTTCCTTATCCAAAATGAATAAGTTATGAAATATTGATGTGAAGTCTATCTTTATTTCATCTCTGACTTCTTGCGATTCTGTATGAATGTCCATAGTTATATTGTTTTCTGTTTTAATATTGGACAATGTTGCTTCCTGGTGTGGGCTAAATTCAGGAAATGTTGTTATTAAACAAGGGAGTTTTTACTAGGTATTTTAAAATATCACCATTTGGTGTAGATGTGTTTCCGAGACCTGCTTTACTTCTACTAATTGTTCTAATGATCATTCTTTGTTTTGGGTTCCCCTTTAAAATTTTACTTTGATTTTTGTTCAGTGCTTTGGTGGCCAATTGTTTTAGTGACATATTATATTACCTTTTCTCCTTTCTTTTCCTTCAATATTTTTGTTATCAGAGCCCCAATTTTTATTACTTCTAGTAACTGCAGTCATTATTCATAATCCAAGTGGTGATATCTTCTTAGCATATCAGTAATGTTACAATCTAAATGGCAGGCTAAATAAATGAATCCAGTTATTTATATAAATAGCAAGCTTATAATAAGCTTATGATATGTTGAAGAGCCTACACATATATATATATATATATATATATATATACAATATCCTTCCTAAAACAGTCTTATTCATTTATAGCAACAAGGGAGCTAGATCACAGTGCTTCAATCTCAAAAAGTAAAAAAAGTATCAAAACATATAAAATGTGAAGTATAAAAAGTACAAGCAATAAATTATGCACAGTTTAAGGCTCACAGTGCTAATGCCTCTAAACCTATAGAAGGAAAAGAAAATTATTAATGATAATGATAAAGCTGATTGCTGTAAGTTTTTATATTAATGCAGATTCATTGACTTGCAGACTTGAGACATCGTAAAGTTTATCTCCTATGATTTATGTCCATTAATGTCCAACAATGTCAGTTTCCCCTGTGTTCAAAATGTGTGTAGAAGTTCTTTCTGGTTCTTTTTAGTTCATTCAAAACTCTGATAAATTCATTTATTTCAGCCCAGAGGATGTCCATTCCATTCTATGCGTCTGTGTAAACCTCTGGTGAGTAGCTACTTTTTCCTGGACTATTCTGTTTCCAAGATCCTGCTGCAGATCAAAGTGCACTGTTCAGGGCTGTATCAATGTGCTTTCACATAGGCTGCAATTCTCTGGCCATGTCTGTAACACTACAAGTGAATGACAGAAGTACTAGATACCATCAAGAAGTAATAAACTGTATATACAGAGAAGAAAACCAACATACTAATAAGGAAAAAACTTCAAGTTATGCTCAGGAGAATTGACGTACACTCCTATCATTTAACATATAGTTACAAAATATTGAAAGTAAATGCACTTTTTAAGTTTAATGTTCACTTACTGTTTTGTTTTTCAGTTGTGTCTAATTGTATCTAGTATACAATTCTGATTCTGGCTCTCCGCTTTTGGATTCTGGCTTTCAGCCGATGGCAATAGCAAGCCATGCAGGGAGGAAGGCCAATCTGAACCACAGAAGCTGCTGCTGTCTGCTTCCAACCTTCCCAGAAACCTCGTAATGCCCCATCTTACAGAGCTACACTAGTATTTAACAGCAGCTCAAACATAAAGTTTCTCAGATGGATGCGTGCAAGTGAGCCACAGGCAAACCAACATGGAGCTTCCTCAACAGGACCAAAAAAATAGAAACTGTCAGCAGACAAGGACCGCTAGGCCCATCCAGTCTGCCCATAGGCCCTATACATGTATGCATCCACTTACTCTAAGTGTCAATGGCTTTTCATCACTCCCTTCCTGCCCAAGGTTTCCCTGTGCTTGTCCCAGGCACATTTAAGCCCCATCCACTGTGCTTGCCCTTACCACCTCTCGTGGCAGACTATTCCAAGTGATCACCCCCTCTCCGTGTAGAAAAACGTCCTCACATTACCTCTTAATCCCCCACCCCTTCAATTTTATATCATGCCCCCTTGTTCTGGTATCTTTTCTACACTGGAAAAGATCTTCTGACTGCACCTTGTTTATGCCTTTGAGGTACTTAAAAGTTTCTATCATGTCGCCCCTTTCTCTCCTCTCCTCCAGTGACTACATATTGAGGTCGCTTAGTCTCTCCTCATATGTTTTGTGGTGCAAACCATGCATCATTTTTGCCGCCCTTCTCTGGACAGCCTCCACCGTGTTTATGTCCTTACACATGTGTGGTCTCCAGTACTGCACACAGTACTCCAGGTGAGGCCTTACTAGTGTTTTATACAATGGCATCACTACTTCCTGCCTCCTACTAGTAACACCTCTACCTATGCACCCCAGCATGCCACTTGCCCTCCCTGCAGCCTTTGCACACTGCTTTGATACCTTCAGGCCATCAGATATGATAACCTCTAGGTCCCTCTCCTCTTTGGTGATGGTCAGCACCTCCCCCCCATCCTGTATGTCTCCCCAGGGTTCCCCCTACCCAGGTGCATTATCTTGCACTTTTGCATTGAACCTTAGTTGCCACACCTCTGACCATCTTTCAAGCTTCTCCAGGTCCCTCTTCATTACCTGCACCCTTTCTGGAGTATCCACCCTGTTGCAGATCTTGGTGTCATCTGCAAATAGGCAGACCTTTCCTTCCAGCCCCTCTGCAATGTCACTAATGAAGACCTTGAACAGAACTAGAATCAAAAGCACTACAGTGCTCAAAAGTGCTCAGCTAAGATGTAGATGTGGAGCAGTCAATCATATACAACTGCTCCCTTGCTGATTCTGCTATAAAATGATGACCGGTTCTGGGTACACCTCAATTCTTAACAGTCCTAACAGGAACCGTTCATGGGCTAAACAAGCAGAACAAGCCAAGCAGGTGTTTCTCCTTAATAACTGGTGCAATTTAGGCAGGGTGAGCGGGTGATCCTCAATTGCCTGTTAATTAATTATCAGCACTAACTCGCTCCTCCTGGCACCTGGCGCCTATTGTAGTCTATGGAGTTACATTAAATAATGCAACAGGAAATATTATACTTGAAAACAGCAGGGTGCCCTTTTAAATAATAATGAAATTAGAGCAATTAAGGGGTAAATCAAATAAGGGAAGCAATATACTGCTGTGTATACCAAAGTATATCCAAAGTAAGTATTTAAAACACAACAGCATCCAAAATAGCCTCTATTGACTTTAACCATTCATAAACTAAAAAAGATTTTAGAAAGTTTACCTGTAAAGAACACACAAATAATGAATACTTGTATTGGCAGTGCTGGATGTCACTGTCACTAGAAATCACTAGTACTCAAATAATCTCTAATAATCTAAAACTGTATTTAAGTACTTATCATGAGTGAGATAACATTTTAAATGTATTTCAACAAAATAAAACATGGCGTAACAACAAAATCACTCTTTCTACCAAGAGTGGGCTTGTAATCACAGCCGTGGCTTTATGTGATCATCCTTTGCAGGGTCACCTCGAATGGCCTGGCTCTGATGCGGGCTCTCCCACTGCCCAGCAGACTAGCAGTACAAAAGGTCCCGACTGTGTAAAGACAGCAGCACAAGTCATACTGGACAGTTCAGCGTCTTTAAGTTGCTACCACCAACTCTCTCACATTTCTCTATCTCTCTGGGATTCACAGCTGTTCAGGCAGCAATGGCATACCAGTTCAAAGCAAGAGATAAGTGAGACAATGATCCTGCTCCCTCAGTTCCTCCACAACTGAGTAGCATGCAGCTGCGCAGTTCCAAGTAGAATCCCAAGTGGTCAAACTGTACTGTCCAGGCCGCACAACCCTCACTGGTACAAGTTATATGCAACCCCTTGTTACTGGGGACCTCCCTTAACAATAGAGGTACTGAGTACCCAGTCATGGAATCAGTGCATGCTCATAGTCTGTTATCACCTGGGAGCTGGTGATGGCAGACGTAAGGATTTAAACACTGTCAGCAACAAATCCAAATTTAAACCTCATCAGGGTATTTGTATTCCTGATCAGATGGCCTGGTCCATTAAATGATCTCCCAAATTAGCTAAAACAACAAAGGGGGGTGCTATAGGGACAAGGCCCTGAATTACTCATGGTTTCCCCAGTCCTGCAGGTTCTCTCTCTCAGAGTGCTTTGTGTAAAAGCAGCCACAGTGAGTTCCTTTTGTGACTGGTTCAGCTCCTCTCGCAGTTACAGGCCTCTGAGGTGTAAACAACTGTCCCACAAGTTCAGTTATGCGCCTTCTTCTTCTCCTCTCTGCATGTAGCAGACAATCTCTCCCTCTAAAACCACAGCTGCATTTTCAGCCCATGGATCCCAACCATGTCAGAGCAGTACCCCAGGATCTGGCATCTAGTTCCTATGTGTACTGTAACAACCCGACTGGCAATGGTGCTGGCTGGGCAGCACCCAGACATAGAACTGCTTTCTGTTACAGGATTAGTGCTACTATAGAGCAAAGTCTCTCTAAGCACATGAAGAACAATTGCTGGGTGGCTTACCCTTGCGAACACCTCTCCTGGCTCCTTGCTTCAAGTCTCTCAAGTCTGCACTGTGCAAGCATGTGATTTCCTCCACATTTCTTGTACAGGAATTCTACTTGACTCTACCAGAGGCATGGTCTGTTCCTTTCAGCTATAAGCTGCAGTTTACTCCAGACTGACACAGAAAGCAGCCACACACAGACCGACAATGTTCTGGAACAGCTCCTGAATTTCTCTGGGAAAAAATGGTTGGTCCATGGAGCTGTCACTCACACTCAGCAGTGCTGGAGGTCCATCACTTAATAAACAATTGGCCACAAACGTCTCAACTGTATTAATGAAATCCTCCTCAGGTCCATTAGCCCTTTACAACACCCTCTTCAGGCTCTGGAGTCTGACTGGCAGTGTTGCAGACCCTTGACCCCATTGTTATAATAATGCAGGATAGAGGCAACAAAGATGACTGCTGCATTGGTAGTTCAGGGGTACTGACCCAAAGGCTTTGGTCACACTTTATTTTAATTTTCAGTTTCAATGTAGCTACGGGGTAGGAAGTCATTAATCACATGTAACAAGGGTCATTACACTGTAGTTATGTGGGTTTTTTTGCATATAACTACATTAAAGTGTTAACAAGGCCTTCATTCTTCATAAGGATCCTGTCCATAAAAAATGATATGCCCCCCCCCTTAATGGTTATGTACAGCAGTGCTGGGATCCGGTTTTGATTGGGACAGTCAGCGGGTAATCCCCACTTTCAGAGTGAGTACCAACTGCGCTTGGTCAACGGTGGCAGCAGATGTACAACATGAAGCTGCTTGCTACTGTAAGCCCCCCTTCCAGGTGTCTAGGGGTATGCCACATAGTAACTTGGGGTAAGGGGAAACTTGCAGCCAGAACCACAGTCCCAGAAAATGAAACTCATTACCTGGGTTCCTATGAGAAACATAGAATGTGACGGCAGATAAGGACCACTTGGCCCACCTAGTCTGCCCATTTTCCTACCTAACAGATAAGCTGCAGATCCTAGTTAACCAACAGCTTACTTCCTCCTACCCCCAACTAGGACTGCCTTATGTCTGTCCCATGCATTCTTGAATTCCCCCACTGTTCTTGACTCCACAACCTCCTCAGGAAGGCTGTTCCATGCATCCACAACCCTCTCTGTGAAAAAATACTTCCTCACATTACCTCTGAGCCGTGCCCCCTCTATCTTCAAATCGTGCCCCCTTGTTCTTGCACATCTCTTTTTGTGAAAGATGCTACCCTCTTGGACTTTGTTGATTCCCTTGAGGTACTTGAAAGTTTCTATCATGTCCCCTCTCTCCCTACTTTCATCAATGGTATATATATTAAGCTCCTTTAGTCTTTCTTCATATGTCTTCTGGTATAGAAACATGAGATGCCTTCAGAGGGGGATGCAGGCTATACTCAGCAGCGAGGGAGGACAGCAGCAGTGGGAGCAAACTTAGTTAATTTGATCACATGATGCCATAAATAAAGTCCATTGTCCACTCAAGGTTAAAAGAAGAAAAGGAAAATGACTTAATTACATAAATTTGATTAAGTCACTCCATGGAGCATGGGGTGCAAATCAACAATGGGTATCATTCAGGGCTCAGGGCCTGATACAGTCTGCAGCAAACTTTCATTTCCCAAAAGCTCCTACACTGCAGTGCTTCCTCAGGGTCAAATAGGCTCCTCAAGTCCTGGCAGCAGTAATGATGATGAGCTGAAAACCAGGCCTCACAGTACCTTATCTCCCAGCTTCTCTCCTGCACAAGCTTACTTTCCTTTTCATCTCATGATGCAATGAACACACTGACGCAACACTGCACTAGCAGCTACATGATATAGAGTAGCTGTGAACTGAGCGGTACCTTCCAGTGCCACCAGTTTGAATATGGAGCTCCCACTTAGATTGTCTATACAAACAGCAAACGAAGACCCCACAAGAAATGCCAAGTCCCCTCTATCTGAAGCCAGTGCAGCTCCAAGCATCCTAGGGCAACATCTGCAGGGCTCTGGTGATCCCGAGGATCTGTGCACTTTCCAATCTTAGGCTGTATAGGCTTCCAGACATCTTCTGATCAGGCCAAAGTGCCACTAGAAAGGGAGACAGGCTGCCACCACTGTACTCCCTGCAGTATGGACTGCCACCACTGTACTCCCTGCAGTATGGACTGCCACCACTGTACTGCCTGCAGCATGGACTGCCACCACTGTACTCCCCGCAGTATGGACTGCCACCACTCTACTCCCTGCAGTATGGACTGCCACCACTGTACTCCCTGCAGTATGGACTGCCACCACTGTACTGCCTGCAGTGTGGACTGCCACCACTGTACTCCCTGCAGTATGGACTGCCACCACTGTACTGCTCCAGTGACCTGGCACAAGGCTTTACTCACCCTCGCCCATGGACAAGGCTAAAAGGAACCCACCTGTACCACCCCACCATGGTGCCAGAGATCATGAGGTAGGTCACTGAACTTTCTTCCCAGGCTCTGCTTCTCCAAAAGACACAGGTACACTTAAACAAAACTCCATACCTCACCATGGGCTCCCAACTCCTACATTTCTCTGCTAGTCTTCAAGGGCGGTAGGCCTGGGGGGCAAGCGGCCCACCCCAACCTTGACCCTCTGAACCTTATGGCCAAATACTCACACTGGCTACCTCCTGTCTCTCCTCTCTTCTTCCTGAACCTCCTTCCCTTTTCACCAAAAACCTCCCTTTTATACCCGCTGGGCTGAGGCCCTCCCCCAACCAGCAGGCAGGGCCCCAGCTCCAGACACTGCGACTACAATATATTAACTAGCACACTCCCAAAGGGGGCTTACATTACTATGATGCAGTGTGCTAAAGATCTCTGAGCTCCTCCTCTCCTCTCACTCTGGTCCCCACAACAGTCAAGAGTCCATCGGGCCCAAAGGGATCTCAATAGCTATAGTGATAAAGGGTGCTGGGTGGCTCCTTGGAGCCATAAAGTGCGCATAACATGGGGCATTTACACAGGTAAGTCAGCATTAGTTGTCAGAACAGATGGAGAAGCAATTATTATGTTCCATCGCTTTCACACGCAAAGTCTGCTGAAGCAAAGTAGAATTGATACTGCTAGAGGGAAGACTGAAATGTTCTCAACATGATTGAGGCCATAAGATGAATAAAAATTAATAGTGTACTGCCTAAAACTAATATTAGTTTTTAAAAGCATTTAACCATTACCTTTTATATCTGAGGTACTTTTTCTTTTCCCTTTGTTTAATTGGAAGTTTGTTATCTGATGTTAGTAGGACAGCACTCTGCCTAAAGTTGACATATCTAGCTCTACCCCCCCCCCACATCATCATCAGCATTGTGATCTTACTGACTGTGACATCACTGCTGCTTAGAAACAACCTCTCAGTGGATACCAGATCAGTCACATGTGATGTCACAGCCATTGAGGTCACAAGGCTGATAACGCAGTGGAGGGGATAGAGACAGACGTGAGCTGCCAGGCTAAGGGCTGTTCCACACATCCAGCATGATATTATCACATAGAATGCTTTCTAATGAGCAAAAGGAAAAGGAAAAATACTTCAGAAATAAAAAGCTACAACTGCTTCTTGAAATTTGTATTATTTTTCTGTCTGCCTATTTTGGCTCCACTAGCTCTTTAAGTTGAAAACCACACAATTACTAATTAAAACTGTGTAGTAATATCAAAATTCAGAAAAAGTTGAAAAAGATATTCTTTTTTTTAAACCATTGCATAATTTTATGTAGCAATAGAAAAATAATAGTACTGATACAGTCTATCAATACTGTATAAACAATAACACTGTATTTACCATGTTTTAGCTGTCACAACCAAAAAACGTATATAGTATACTAAAAAAGTAGGTTCACATAGTATTGATACATGCAGAACTGCATTGACACATAAAAGCAGCATCGACAAAACTCCTTCTTAAAGGCTGACTCCAACCTTTAATTTAAAAACAATCAAGTTTCTAGCCCCAAGTGTTCCAAAGTTAAACCTTTCAAAAGGTAATTTCTTTAAAATGGGATAACTTTGGCACCATTAGGACTAGAAACTTCATTTTTTTAATGAAAGCTTGGAGTCAGGTAAGTTGATATACAAACATATAAACATCCGAATATTGCCAGCAGAAGAAGGCCTATTGGTCTATCAAGTCTGCTTGTGTTGCAGAGTTCCTAATAGAAACTAAATGCTCTGCTCCCCCCCCACACTAATATCTTCCCCTTCTTTCATACCCTCCTGACCCTGAACTTACTTTTAACCCAGTTCCACCCTCTTTTGAATCTGTCCACCATCTGCAGAGAGACCACTCCCTCAGGGAGTTCATTCCACCCTGTAACTGCTGTCTCCATGAAGAAGTGCCTTCTGATCTCTCTTTTTTAACATTCCCCCTGTCAGGTTGAGGCAGTGTCTCCTCATGGCTTTCCTTCCATTGTGACTGCAGAGTCCCTCAGTATTCATGTTATTGATGTCCTTCAGATACTTAAAGGTCTCAATCATATCTCCCCTTCCCATCTTCTCATCCATGGAGTACATGCTGAGGTCCTCCAGCCTCTCCTCGTCTGTCCTGCCCTGTTGACTTTGAACCATTTTTGTTGTCTGTCTCTGGACCACCTCTAGCAAGTTACTGTCCTTTTTCAGATAGGGCTGCCATTACTGTATTTTATATTTTAGGTGTTACCATTCCAGTGTTCTGTATAGCAACAATATGACCTCCTCCCACCTGCTAGTGATTCCCCTGGCAGTGCAGCTCAGCACTTTATTGGCTTTCACTATTGCCTTCTTGCAGTGTGAGGAGTGCTTCAAATCACTAGTGATAGTCACCCCCAACTCTTTTCCTTCCTTGGATTTTGTTACCAGGACCCCCCACCCCCACCCCTGTGCTGTACTCAGTCCTCAGGTTTCTTCCTCCTTTGTGCATGACCTTGTCTTTCTTGGCATTGAACCCAAGTTGCCATATTCCCGACAACCTCTCCAGCTTGGCCAGATCTTAATTAAGGTCCTATATTGAAATACCACTAGGATACAGCTACAGCAACCATATATCAATATTAAAAAAAACATAAAATGGTTCACTAAATTTCTAGGGCCCAATTCTGAAAGTGACTGACACAAGTCATGCCAAAGGTGACTAGCGCCAAATGCCAATGTGCCGTGGACCCTGCGCCCAATTCCCTACTGGGCATGGTCCTAGTGGCTATGTCCCATGACTTGCGGCAACCCAATTGGTGCACCACAGGGAGGGCACACCTAAACAGGGTGCCCCAAGCTGCAGTAATGCCCACTGACAGGACGCAAGCCCCCCCCAGCCCCAATCCCACATGGCAGCACTAAGTACCATTGGGCTGTCACCACCCACCCCAAGCCCTAATATCCAGTTCCTGCCAGGTGATTCCCAGTCTTATATCCAATACTGTAACTTACTGTATGGTAGTGCTGTCCAGTAGCCCTGGTGGTCTATTGGCCCCCCACCTGGCAGTGCCAGACCACACTTCTCCCCCCATCTGTACCATGCTGGCGACTGGCATGGCCCACCTCTCAACACTGTGGCAAGCCACCAACTGAGCTCCCCTAGGAGCACATACTGTAATTATTATATGCTCAGGGAATGACAGCACTGCCATTCCCTGAGCGCATAATATTTACAGTACATGCTCCTAGGGGAGCTCAGTTGGTGGCTGGCCATGGTGGTGAGAGCTGAGCTGTGCCAGTCACTGGCATGATATGGGTGAGGGGTGGGTGGTCTGGCACTGCCAGGTGGGGGCCACTAGACTACCAGGGATTACCGGGATCTTAATTACATTTTTAAACTAAGCATTACCACACAGACTTGGGGTACAGGGATTGGGGCACAGGGGGTGTTCCTCACACACATTTGTGGGGGATTGGGGCATGGGGGGTTCAGAGAGCCCTGTGGGGCACTTCATTGATTTTATGGGGATCAGAACAAGGGAGGGCTGGATAGTCCTGCAGGAGTAATTACTTGATTTCACGGGGATCGGGGAATGGGGGGATGCATGTACTGGGGTGGGCTGGCAAGCACATTGGCACAACCTCCAGTGGACTCAAGGTACACTTACACCAGCTAATAGCTGGTATAATTGTACTTTGACAGATGTCTTCAGGGGGCTGTTCCAGAATAACAAACTTGGGGATCTGCCAGCCGCCCTTCCAGAATAGGGTGCAACTGCTGCCATAAACACCCTTGTACCATGTTGCAGGAGGTTTTTGGCATAACCAGTGGCCTGTGTCCACTTTGGTGCAAGCAGCCTGTGACATGTCACAGGCTGCTATTCAAAATTCTAAATGTCGCAATACATGGCGTTAAGTGCTACATGCACCATTTTGTTTTGGCGCAAGTCATTTTATGCCAGGCATACCCCTTCTAGAATTGAGCCCCTGAAGTCCTGTTATGTTAAACAACATATTATATCGACATGTAACAACACAGGAGAACTGTATAATTAGGACCTATACATGTTGATCAGCTGCCAAGCTTTCATTTAAAAAACACTTATGTTTCTACAAATAAACAGTTCAAATGTTACTGCTTTCAAAAATATAATTTCAAGCATTACAAAATATCACATAACAGATTATTTCTGGAAATGTTCAGAAGATTCTAGTGGTTGTTCTGTCTAAGAACAAATACATTCTTTTCTAGTTTTCCATGAGGCACAGCTGTGAGACAGTGCAAGAAGCACTCTTAGGGATGGAACAGTGCTTCTCATACCTGTGAATCCTGGATCACGATTGGCTAATCACACTCAAATGATTTATAATTGGAAGTAAATGTTGAACTAAACCAAGTCAGCACAGGACAGACAGCTTAGACTTTGGAATTAGAAAGTTTTGATTCTGCCATTTGCAGCTTGACATCACCAGAGAATATACAGTCAAATGCAAAGTAAAAAGTTACTGTTGGGGGGGAAATTGCTCTACTTCTTAGAGCAGCAATATAGCTCAGGTAGGCTAGTTAGTTACTTACTTCCTTAGTTTTTGTTGACCAAGAAATAGGACTATGCCTTTCTGCTTATTTTCTGCTTTATCCAAGTCTGAAGAGACGGAGATACAAATTGAAAACGACTAAATTTGAACCAGATTTAGCTGCTGGTGGTATTTTTAGTGAATGGGGGAATCTGCCCAGGACACCCAGGAAATTCCTTTACTCTGCAAGAAGTGCCATGGGATCTTTAACTTCTACCTAAACAATATACCAGAGCAGGCAGACAGAATCTTGGTTTAACATTTCATCTGAAAGATGAATTAGCAGTTGGTTGCACAAATTAGTCAACACCACTTATCGTGCATGCCTGTATCTGTGTATTTTGTACTTGTTCTAAAAACTGTTGTCCCCTTTTATTTTAATTATGCATAATGGAACTTCTTACGTGTGTACTGTCTGTCATGCATTTGATGGATGCCATTAAACATGAACCTCACCTGAACTGGCCTCTTCAATAGGCTGATTACTACTACTACTACTACTTCTACTAGATGGACCTCAAAGCAAAAGACTGGGCAGAAATAGACAAATGAGCTGTAAGTGCCCAGATGTTTTAACTTGAGAACCACTTTATAGACATTTGTAGGTGCCAACAAGCATTACTTGTAGACCGTCTTGTAGTCTTGTGTACTCTTTTTCGCATTTACTAGAGATAAGAATTACATTCCCTCAGAATGATTCAGTTTTTTCTGATGCCAGTGATAGAATTGGTGTAGAGTTGCAGACAGTCAATCCAAATTAGTTCCATCTGGGGCTTGTGTATAGGCTTTTTTTAAAAGGTTTCAGAATCCTAAAAACTTCATTGGGCTGCATAGCCATTGATTAATGCCCCTATTTAATCAACAGTTGGATTACTGTAAGTACTGTACATTCCCAAGCTACAGTAGTAGTGACTTAATGATCAAACATATCTAGCAGCTTAGTTTGTTCCTTAATTGTTAAGCTGTATGCAACCTGTACAGGAAGAATTTGGACTGCAGTGACTCCCTGAGAAAGATTTGCTAGTTACTGAGCTCCATACAATTTGCACAGGTATGCTAATAATAAGGCATTCTAACAACACAGGGGTAGTGGGAGGGAGTCTGCACTGAGTTTGAGAACTCACACACGGGACTGCAGCTCTGAAATGACAGAAGGAGGCTGTGAATACTGCAGGCTGATAAACAGCACAGATATCTACCTAGGAGAGAACAGTCCTCCTGGCAACAAATGGAGAACAAAAGCCTGAGGAATTAAGGATAGAGCTAGTGTAAGCCACCATTCATTTTCCTTAAACTAAATGTCTTTCTGTTTCATTAGTTTAAATATTCAAAGACTAGTAAAACAGCAGGCATTACTTTAACAAATGGATGTGCTTGAGTCAATTTTCTTAGGTTTTCACCAGTTAAAAAATGTCTGTCTTTATTTCTTTATCAACGTACAGTATTTCCAATTTTATAAGTGCCGTAAACTATGCCAGGGCATAGATGAATGCTGAATTAATGAACACTCCCGCTGCTAAGGCATTTGGCTGCTGGCCTCGTACCTTATTATGCAGCCAAGGTGTGCATTCATTCAGCATGCACCCATGCCCTTCCATGGCTTGTTGCCAGCATAAGCATGTTGTATCCCCCTCTGACCTGATCCCTGTTGTGAAATGAAAGTACCCCAGTAGTCCAGTGGGACCTCCCTCCCACCCCAATCCCCATTACAAAATGGCATCCCCTCCCTGGCCCACCTACTCAGCAGCCACTACCATCCCCTCTTTGCCATATGACTCTCTCTAAAAAGCCTATGGACATGGTGCACAAAGTTGTGGATGTTGAGCAGCACAGACTCTCCTCTCACCTCTTCCACTGGCCGCCATCTTATTGGCTGGGATCGAATGCACCCATACTGCAGAAACACACTACGCATGCACTCATTCCCTGTCATTCAGACGACAGGTAGCCAAAGAGGTGGGAGGAGGATCCGTGCCAGTCGACACTCACTGCCATATCCACAGGAGTTCAAGGGTGAGTGGGATGCCAGGCAGGGATGGAGGGTGGGTGGACCAGGGTGGGACGGGGACGTACATCATTTTACAGCAGGGATCAGTGTGGGGGGGGGCACCACTGGGCTACCAGGGTAATTTCTTTTCACATCAGGGACTGTGGGGGGGGGCACCAAGGGACTACCAGGGTAATTTCTTTTCACATCAGGGACTGTGGGAGGGGGCACACTGGGCTACCAGGGTAATTTCTTTTCACTTCAGGGACTGTGGGGGGGGCACCAAGGGACTACTAGGGTAATTTATTTTATATTTAGTGCTTGTGCTTACTGCTGCATATTTCTGAGTAACGTCAGTCTCTACTTGCTTTGTCTGCTTCAATCCTCATGCAGACTGCTTTTTATATCACTTAAATGGATTCAAATGTCTATAAACCCTGAAACTGCACATGATCAAACACACAAATGTTTAAGGGGTAAAACCAGCTGAGGTTTATTCATCTTTTCTCCAGCATGCTGACAATGTGTTTCAAACCTGTTTAGAAAAGAGGTTGTCAGATTTTTCCTTTAGCACTCGGGCTCACAGCCACATATTTTTGAATAGCTCTGGTTCTGACTTTTCATCCTCTACTGGTGCATTTAGCTGGGTCACCATTAACACGATTCTGATGCCATATTCTTGCGGTCGTCAGATCCTCTCCATTGTGAGTGAGGACTAGGGTAAGTGCAGTCCTGCCATGTCAGAAGTAAGATGCCTGAAACTTAAATAACAATGTGGAACAGACATGCCAGAACCAGCTGCTAATTGTTTCCTTTGTGATTGCAAGCTACCGTGATCAGCTGACAATGAAGTGAAAACAGCTGCTGTAACTTAGAATAGGAACTCGGTGGGGGAGGGGCAAGAAGCTGGTTCGTTAGATAGAGTTGGATTATGGGGGACTGAATAAACCAGGTTGACCTGCTTGTAGTTTAACAGTTCAGTACTCTGAAATGGCTTTAAGAAGTACTCATCCTTGTTTTCTTCCCCTAGTTGTTGCAGAGTGGCCACGGAATAAAACCAAGTTGACTGAAGTGGAAACCGAGGGTACACAGTTGACAGACTGAATAAGATAGTACTACTAGCCAGCAGCTTAACGGCTGCTGCAGTTTTGGCTAACACGTAGCACTGGTTGTTTACAGATGTGAGAACTTTAAAGGAAGTAGGCTTTGTTAGACTATAATGGGAGATAAACAGTAAGTCCTAGGGCTGTATTTTTTTGTTGTTTTGGTAGTAGAGCTGTCACTTTAAGATGACCATTCTGAAACTCTCTTAGAGAGTCTTCATCTGTGCTGATTTTGAACTCATACTCCACTTTTCAGGCACATCAAATAACTTTCCATACATTAACAGGCAAGGTCAGCTTCCAAAGACCACCAGCATTGAAAAATGTCATAATTCTTTCAAATGTTATTGCCAAACGTACTGTAAGGACAAAAGAACTATCTTTTTTATTTATTTATTAATTTTTAGTAGTTTCACAATTGCAATGCAGTACAATTGATCACAATCTGTATGATACACAATCTAAATCAAAAACACTTCTAGAAGTCGGCCCAGTGGGACAGAAGGATGAGGTGACTTGAGTGCTTTACCTTATCCCACACCAGCAACCCGGATTCAAGAACGGACTCGGGTCACTCGGGGGTCGACTGCAGGAGGAAGGATTGAGCATCCACAGGACTGCTCTCCTCCCTTGGGGGGGATTCTGTGCCTCACTGATTGACTGCCATCTGGAGGAATCCAGATGGTAGCACATGGGAGGCACACTAAGTGGAAAGGGCGCATGTTTGGAGCACCAGGGGTGTCTCCGCCGAGGTGGAGCTCACACACCATGCTCATTGCACATCTGCACAGCCCAGGGAGAGAAAACCAAGGAGGAAAATGGAGAATAGGCTTCATGAAGCCCTACTGCTCATGCCGATGGCCTGCTCAGTCTCTGTGGCTCTGAGGATGATCTGGATTTGTGTTCCGGGTAGGGGAGGACAGCCCTACCTTCCCAGCCCCACTACAGGGGTCAATCTGCTAGGGATAAAGGTTCCCTGAGACCAGAGGAGACACAAGACGGATGCAGATGACAGGGGCAGGGCTGAGCCAGCTGCCCATACCTGCCAAGAGGATAAAAACCTATATAGAGGAAAGAAAATAAAAAACACTTCTGGATCTCACCAGTTCTGTAATCAAAGGCTGTATATGCATTTATTATACTGTGCTATATCATAAAGAGGGGATGAGTGAAATACATTTTTACTCTAAGTTAGTAAACCGTGTCACAATTCTGTCCATGAGTTGCTTGGAAAGAACTGTCTTAAAGGAAAACTACACCCAAAACTTGGAACAAATATATGTTGTGCAGAGTGTTTTAATTTGTATGTGAAGTTCTAGTGTTTCCTTCCCTCTGACTGGTATTAGGAGTTTTTCCCAAATTAGCTTGCTAGCTTTATGCTAGTTTTCGACCCCTGGGGATCTTCATACCTGATAGTGTAATTGTATTTCTTGTTCCCACAGTGCATCTTGTCTCACGTGACTGTGATGTAAGAGAGAACCAACATTCAGCACACACATGCCAAACAAACTAAATATCTTGGAAGCTTTACAAGCTGCACAAAAATTACCAGCAGCAAAGTTTTTCAGGACAGTAAAACATTTAGGATGCGGGTGGTCATCAAGCTGAATTCTACAGATTTTAAAATATAGCCATCTTATTCTTGTGAACTGATTGTAATGCAGTGCTTTCTGCTGGATTTATGGGCTCTGCTATATCACCATTACATGAAACAAGGTGCATTGTAGGACAAAGAAATGCAATAAACCTATTTGATATGGAGATCTCCAGGGGTCGTAAAACTACCCTAAAGCTAGCAGGCTAATTTAGGAAAAACTCCTAATACCAGTCAGAGGGAAGGAAACACTAGAACTTCACATACAAATTAAAACACTCTTCACAACATATATTTTTTCAAGTTTTGGATGTAATTTTCCTTTAAAGAGGTGCTTTTCAGTTACTTTTCATTTAATATTTTACATAGGAAAAGCAACATTTTTCTTCAGCTCTGGGCATTAACCTTATATACACAAGGGGACAAGCATTTTCCAAACAATGCATGCTCAGTTTATAAATAGTGTACACCCAATTAAACTGTTGCAATTGTTTTGTTCCTTCAGATGTGGTCAAGGATCTTCATTGTCCTGAAGTCCATAGCTGTGTGCTGCATGTAGTAATTTTATTTAATTACCTATGAGATCCCAAATGAAATGCATTTATGAGGCAGTATTTATTTTATTTATTTATTTCAATCTAGGATTGCAACAATACCTTTGAGCTGAGACTCTTTTACAAAGGTTCCACATCAGTGAGTACAGAGTACAGATTTTGTAACCAGTAACCAAACAATAACATTTGATTAACAAGACATGCAGTTACAGGGCACAATGGAGAGCAGGGGATAGGGACAGAGGTAGGAGTACGGTATAAGTGAGGGTGGATAGGAGATTGCAGAGTGAAAGGGGGTAGGAAGGAGAAAAAAGAGAGGGTAGGAGGTGCTGGAAGAGAAGGGGAGTAAGAGGGGGAGGTGGGGGGAAGGAGGGGGCAAGAAGAGAGAAGAAAGGGGTGGTGAGGCAGGGGTGGGTGGCAGGGCAGCCCATGGGACTTGTCATGGACAGACCAGTGTAAGTGCCAGGAAAGGGGCAGTGCTTTGGTAGTAAGTGCTTGCAGAGGAGCCGAGGGCTGCAAGATGTCGGTACTACTTGGATGAGCAGCCTAGTATAGCCTAGAGCAATAGTTCTCAAACATTGTCACAGTGAGCCTCCCCAAATCCATGGAAAATATTTTGAGCCTCCCCCAAAAACTGAAATAATCTTGGGCCTCCTCAAAGAAATATGACATACTGTACTTTGCGCAGTACACCATAAATACACTGCATCCCCTTTGAGTACTTGGCTCACATTCAGTTCTTTGTCTTATACTGATGTGGAACCTTTGAAAAAGAGCTTCTGTGTTCAAAGGTGTTATCTGAATAACAAAACAAATAAAATAAACACATATTATTATTCAGCTTATTGTAACCCCCGGCCAGCCTACCTGCTCCGCTTATTTTCATTCTTGAACCATTGTTACCCCTTGTTGCAGTACCTTCACGGGTCAGACTACTTTCTCTGTTTCCTCTCTCTATATATGAAATAACCTTCCCACATACTTTTCCTCTCCCCCTCCGTCCCTGCTCCTAAGCAACATCTTGGGGATTGCTTTACTCTTTCCTGCTATTGCTCTTAGCACTTCTATGCTCAACCCTTGTATTTGGGTTGTGCTGCCATCAGTCTACAAATTGATTAACCACTCATTATTAGTTTATTTTTCATATTTGATTGCATTGTTGTTCACTGTGTATTTATTGATTGTTTTGCAGTTACCTTTTGAAATATATTCACTCCCTACCCTTCCCCTACCTCCTTAGCTCATCCACCTTCCCTTGTCACCTATTAGTACATAAATACATAAAATTCACTTACTATTATGCTCTTTCAGTTTGCTTCATCTCTTCATACAAAATATATAAAACTCAAAATTTAAATACAGTAATTTTTCAGACTTGCTTGAGCCTCCCCTGGAACAGTTTGGGGCCTCCCCAGAGAGGCTGGCCTCACCATTTGAGAACCCCTGGCCTAGAGGTAAGAGCTGCAAACTGTAAACCTGGAGACAGCTGACCTAGACCTGAATCCCACAACTGCCACCTGCATACTGTGTGACCCTGAGCAAATCACTTAACCTCCCTGTGTTTCTGGGTCACATCTGGAAACAAGCTTTGGCTCAGTTTGCCTTTCCCCCCAAAAAAGTAAACTATCATTTTTGGTGAGGATCTCTTGGCAGATGATTGAGGGAGCTTTAACTGCCCCGTGTCCCCCTCCCCAAAGAAGCCTAGCTCTACCACAGCAAGATATAGTGCTCCTTTGCTATAAAGAACCCCTGTATAACAAACTCCCTCTTACAGTGAACACCTTTAATGGTCCCCATTGTTCACTAAGTAGGTATATTATCACCTCACTATAGTGAACACCTAATAAGTAAGTATGTAAGTAATTCTTTATTTGACTGGTGCCCAGGCCCGGAGGCTCTGAACATCATACAGTAGAAAAGTTTGACAGAGTGGTAAAAACAATTCACATTATAAACAATCAATAAATAATTAAAATTCATTGTATAGATTTAAAAAACATCAGCAGGAAAGGCTAAGCTGAAAAGGTGAATCTTCAGGCCCCTGCTGAATGCCTCTACCACAGAGGCCTCCCTCATAAGGTTACCACCTACTCAGTTTTTGACCGAATGATTCGGTTTTCTAGGTCCAGATTCGGTCCTCCTGTTTTCACCATTGCAAATTCGGTTTTTATGGTGGGTCAAGCAGCACCTGTTAGATTCCCCACTAACTGTTTCATTTTCTTCTCATCTGACTGTAAGCAAGTGTCTGACATTTCAGTGTGCTTGCTTGCTTGCAGTGCATGCTAATCAAGAAGTGCCTTCAAGTGCAGGGCGCTTAAAGAGCCAAATGTGTCCCTGTCTGCTCAGTTGTCACCTCTAACTTCACACCAGCAAACTGGAAGATTATTCACGGGAAGGGTAAACAATACCACCTTAATTTTTCTGAAACGAGACAGGCACCACATTAGGGTAGCTTCCTGTCCCAGTATGGACTGTACAATGTGTTTCAGAAACTTTACCTGCTAATCCAGTTTTATTCAGAGGTAGTACTTTTTCAGTCATTTTGAATGCTCACATGCTTGTAAAACAGATTCTGTTAAATTCTTCACCATTTTACTTGCATGGTCAGATTACAAACAAATTTTGATGTCATGCAGACCTTTGTTTGTATACCAGTCAGTCTGAGAGGTGTAAAGTAGAGCTAATAAGACCATTAGCAGCAAATCAAACTAATCCTTTCCAGGCGGCATTGTGAGTATGGTCTTTGACTGCTGTGATAAGGAATACTTTTATACCTTTAAATGTTCACCACTTTTATGTTGCTTGCACGCATGTGCAAGAAACATAGTGCCATCATCCGAGTTTTCGGAGGTGTGTCAGCCCGTCTTCCAATGCAGTCAGTGTGTTTTCAGGTGCAGTCCCAGTTCCCCAATCACTGCTGCAGCTGTCTATGACAAGCTGAAAATGCAATGGCATACAGTTGAAAGGGAGAGCTCCATTTGAGTGAACAGAGCTCTCCCCACCCACCACACACACACACACACACGCATGCACACACGCGCACTGCATGCTCATGCGCCTTCCCCCTCCCCCACACTGTACGGCCGATGGAGGTGCCCAATCCCCGTCGGCTCCGCTTCAGAGCATCCAGGTGCCACGCTGGGAGCCCATCCCAGCGTGGCAAAATGTTATGCGGCCAGGAGTGCCCAATCCCCCATCGGCTCCACTGTCTTTCCCCGTGCTGTCACCAACAGGGGTGCCCAATCCCCGTCGGCTTCACTGTCTCTCCCCAAGCATCCAGGTTCCACGCTGGAGCCCACCCCAGCGTGGCAAAATGTGTCATAGCCGACGGGGTTGCCCAATCCCCCGTCGGCTCCAGCTCCCCCTGACAGCCTTTAAGCTGCCATGCTGGGAGCCCACCCCAGTGTGGCAAATGTCCATTGTCGTCTCTAGATAAAAAAAAAAAAAAAACACCTGTAAATAGAAAAACTGTCCCTCGGCGCTTCTCCCTGCCCCCCTCCCACAACCCGCACCCACCCACTGCGCACCCTGCCTCCCCACACCCCCTCACCCCATACTTACCTCCGGACCTCGGCGTGACGATCTTCAGTGGACCGGGAACACGTCTGCACTCTTCAAAGCCGACCGCGAACTGAGGAAATGCCGGTAAGCTGTATAATAGAATAGATAGTTTTTTTTTAACTTTATTGCATATCTCAGGCATTTTTTGGAATTTTTGCACCAAATTTTCAGCATGGGGTTTTTGGGACTCCTTCTCATGAATGCTGTCACTGTCACAGCGTTACTCGGGCCCGAAGGGTGATTTCGCAGCCACTGTGCGAAATCACCTTTCCGGAATGATTAATGAAACAACACTGCAATGTTCATAAGGTGGGCTCTCAAAAAGCCTATTTTGAAAATTTGGTGGAAAAATTCCTAAAATTACTGTTTTCTGGCGTCGTTGTCAGTTCCTTTTACCTACGATAGGAGTTCGCAAATTTTAAATATTTTCACTCCAGGTTTTCAACATTACCATTTTACCACACCTCCTTATGAGCAGTACAGCTGTCATTTTTCACATCCTGCCCAAAACGTGTTTCCTCCCATGTAGCGCACAATGGTGCAGTCAGTGTGCGAAATCAATGTATGGGACACATTAAGAAAATCACAGTGACACTGTTCATGAGCAGAGGTCTTAAAATGGCTGTGTTGAAAATTTGGTGAAAAAATTCCTAAAAATGACTGTTTTACGAGCGTGCATTGCGCAGTTCCTACGCGCATTTCAAGTAAGTGCAATTTTCAATATTTACTCAATGACTTCACAAAATTCTAAACAGCACATAGAAGCAAGCAACATTCGGCATTGACAAATGCTTGTTTCTTTTAGGGTCTGTCCTATATTTTAATATTTGTTACCCCTTTTGTTGTTAAATTAATAATCTAATATTTTATTTTATTTCTAGCAATACTGTGCCTCTTTCTCCTCAGTAGTTATTGTTGTCAATTTTCATACTACTTGGATATTCCAGGAAGACCAATCCAGGCCTTTCAGATGAACAGCACAGAATAATGTGGCTAATGTCATGCTAAGCTACAGAAATGAGAAAAGGAAGCGAGAGAGAGCAGTAGCTGATAGGAACACAATCTAGCTTTGATGGCACTGCAAATTTAGGCAATTTATCAAACATTTTTCAAAACATTATTATTGTTTTTACCAGAAGAGGCACACTAAGCTAAAGCTCGTTTACAGGTGCAACCTGAGAGCACAAGGAAATTAAGTGATTTGTGTAGGGTTACAAAGTATGCAAGTTTGGGCTGTAGGATTCAAACCCTGGTCTCCAGAATTGCAGCTGAGAGCTTTAAACCACTGCACTATACTGCCTCCACACTACATATCATGCTATCTGCTATGTATGACTGACATGGAAACAAAATAGGGTATTTAACAGCATAGAATAGTTCCTACCACTTTTAAAAACTTCTCTGACATTACAAATAACTTTGAAGTAGGAGCAATGGGAGGGACAGTAGCACATCTTAAAATGGCAGATGATATTTGTAATGACATCTCGTCCACCATTACTAGTGCAGTTTATCTATTTATTGAAAGAGTTTTACCAGAAAAGGCCACCTGATCCAAACTAGCCAGTTGTCAGAGATGTCCTTGTAGTCATTCGATTTGTCAGCTAAGCTGTGTACACAAGATGGAAAGTCCCCTGAACCCCCCTCTCTAACCCCACCAAATGTTAACACACACTGAAATTTAAAATATTTAAATCTAAATCAAATAAACCAAAAATAATAATCATGATGTAATTTAAAGAAGTTGTACACAATGTTATATCAGCAGCAATTCTGAATAAATCAAGTGAATCAGAGTCCAAGCGATGCCCTCATTAGTCATAAGAGGGGCGGGGTTGGGGGTGGAGTTTGGGGGTATGGTTTAGTATTCGGTTTTCATCTCATCCAAAGGTGGCAACCCTACTCCCTCAAAAGTCTTGGCAGCGAGTTCCAGAGGACCGGGCTGGCCACCCCCAATGAGCAATCACCCAAGGTTTTCAGCCTGGTCCTTGGAACCAGCAGGAGGCCCTCAGTGGAGGAATGAAGGGAGCAGGCCAGGATTGATGGAATGAGGAGGTCTGACAGGTAGCCAGGGCCGGATCCATATAGGACCTTAATAGGTGAGCTGTAATGAACACTTCAGCTGGCTCCAGAAGTGTTCACTATAGAGAGGGAGCACTGTAGTTGTCTCCAGCAGAAGTGAGTGTGCTGTATTAGAAATTAACAATGGGCTGTTATGTATCCACTGTCTAAACCTTGGGTAGTAATGGTGAGGGCATTTATTTAGAGTGAGTGTGTGTGCGTGTGTGTGTGTTTTCAAAAGGCCTCACTCAATCTTTGGAACAAAGTTGCTTTAGAAAGAGATTTGCATGCTAACATTATTTGCCTGTTCCTGTTCCTGTTTTAAGAGTCCAGTAAATTCGGGTTTTTGGAGTTTAAGGTAGAAAAGTACATCTTAAAATAATAGAGTCCATGGTTAGTCCAAACTGTGGGAGTGCTACACACATATTTGTGAGAATATGATAGCCCCATTTAATCTCATTTTGTTACAAAGGAATCAAATATTTGTTCACACATCCAAACTAGCAGATATGCAAGTACACACACATTTTTGGAAAGTGTCCCAAAATTAAGCAAATATTCTTTTCAAAAAGTTGCATGAAAGCTATGTAAATGGTGCCTACTAGGAGTAGCTGTATACTCAGGAGCTTTTTTCATCACTGTTGCATGTAACATGCTTCAAAATCCAAGTAAAATACTGCACCAAACTCAGTATTGTGGTGATAGATGGGTTTTTTCTGCTCCCCTGCCACACAGCATTTTCAATACCCAAACTGAGCAGGTAAACACATCCAAGCTTATCAGCTGGAAATACTATCCATACTCATACTGTGTATGTAACCCTCAGTGACATTCTCCCTCAGGACCCTGTCTAGGCCTTCTTTGAAAGATTTACACTGCTAACTTCTACAACTTTGCCTGGAAGACACTATTCTGCATATTATCAACCATCCTTACTTTTAAGTATTGTTTCCAACATTCCCCTTACCCTACCCCCCCTCCAAATTAGTCTGAGTGCATACCCTATAGTTCTGCTTGCAATGGCCACTTCAAACATGTCCATACTCTACCCTGTCTATACCTTTTAGTATTCCGAACACTGTGATCATGTCCTCTTTTGGACTTCTCTTCTCTAGGGCAAAAATTTGATCATGTTTATCTTCTTCTTGTGGCTCTTGCCCCCTAAATTGCTAATCATCTCGGATGCACCCTGCTGAGCCTGCTGGATCTCTTCAGTATCATTTCTGCACTGCAGTGTGCAGCACAAGATACAGTACTCTAGGTGCAGTCTAACCAAGGCCATGTGAAGGTGGAGGATCACCTCCCTTAACCAGTTCCTTAACACCCCCCCCCCATGCATCCCAACATCGGGTTCGCTGTCCTAACTGTAGCAGCATATTACCTGCCTGGCTTCAACTTAGTACTCACTATTACTCCTAGATTCTTTTCCTCAGATGAGCTTCCTACTGTTGCACCACACTATGTATCTGTGACTATATATTCATCCCTAGTTGTAGTACCCTCGACTTCCCTATTGTAAATTTACTGCAAGTCCCCATTTCTCAGTCCACACCCATAATGTGTGCGGGTCCGGTTGCAGTGCATCCCCCCATCAGCTGTATTTAGTCTTCTTGCACAAGAGGAAAACTAGATCTCACTTACCACAAAAGTAGATTGCTGGGTCATTTCAAGTGGCTTTTGTTTTTTGGATTCAGTCTGAATGAAATATGTCTCTAGACATCTCCTATAGCTGGACACAGGTTCAAAATGAATTCAGCGTCTAAGTTCTGCACCCTGTCAATGCACTACCTTAGAGCTGAGCCCTAGCTTTCCCTGTCTAATAGTGCTGTTCAAATAGATGCCATTTTGAAAAAAAAATGAACATAGGCTGCAGGCAGTGAATACAGGAACGTTCGGTTCTAAGCTCCTCCTGGGAGCTCAAAATGACATGTGGTTTCACAGAGTAAGTAACAGACACAGACAGAAAACTCAGCCAATTAAGGAATGCCTTTGCACAGTCCGTAGAACTCTCCCAGTTAGTCTCTTCCTAGAGTTATAACTACATTTAACAATCTCATTCAGTTTACATCCAGGGAATGAAAGCCACATGAAATGACTCGGCTATCTGCATGTGGGTGTGAGAGATACAGTGTGTCTCTCGTGTGTGCGTCTTGTTTGTATCCATACTTACTGGTTTGGAAAAGGGCTGAATCAGCTTGATGTTGAACCCTTTTCCCAAAAATGCCCTGTAACCAGGGTCCGGAATATCTTACTTTAATATTTTTCATCTCATATTTAAAAGGATACCCCCCCTTGTCATTTTAGTGTATTTTATCATCCATCTCGTAGTCTGTTGGGATAAAAGGGTTTACTAAAGACTAGATAAGACTACATCAACTGCATGATCCCTAGCCAGCTCCCTTGTTACCTCTTCACAAAAGGCAGTCAGGCCAGTTTGCCAGATCTAACTTTTGGGAAACCACGTCATGTTCTATAGAACAGCCTGTTCTTTTCCATGTACCTAACCACCACCACCACCACCACCATTTATGATTGAAAAATGCTTTGTCAAGAACTATGGTAAGACTCACATGTCTGCAGTTGCTTTCCAACCTCGCCCCCTTCTTGAATAGTGGGATGAACATTGACTGATTTCCAGTCCTCTGGTACAATCCCTGCCTGTAATGAGTACTGAAGGACATCAGCAAGGGATCAATATACAGGGTATGAACATAGTGGCATTTTCCTGTGTAACCCCCTTCCCCCACAAATGGGGGTTCTCAAAAGTCTTCCAGGAGCTGGCTGAGTGCTCCCAGCCTGAATGGTGTCCGGCGTTTAAGCCGTGTATCTGTGAGTGCTTTTAGAGCCTCTGGTACTGTCTCTTTAAGAGCTGTCTGCTTGCAGACATGATTAGTTCGCATGGGGGACTGTGTGATTCCCTGCTCGAGTCCTGCTCGAGCTGCTGGCAAGTCGCTCTGTTTCTGCCATCGCTAAGTGGGCAGCGTGAGCACTTTTCAAAGATATAACTGTTTGCCATATAACTGTTTGCCACATATCATTTAGGGTATTAATGGAAATGTAATTTGTCTAACCTGCCTTTCTTGCAGCTGAGACTCTGTGTGTTTGCCCCTCCATTTTGGATCTGGACTACTGAATAGATCCAATCAGTGCAAGGGGGGGGAGCCTCTAAAATGGAGTTTATGTGGACCAACCAGAATCAGGACTCTCTTGGGAGCTGGCTTGCCATAAGACAATATAGCTAGTAATTCTGGGAAGTGAAGTTCTGGACCTTGGCACCTATTTGCACCAACAGGGGGAGTTCTGAGTGATTGACAACTGAGTCCACCAATTGGACCAGGAGGCACCCAAATGGAATGCCCTGCCTTGTGTCTGGAGAAGCAGATCCGTTGTGACCGTGAGAAGAGAAGGAACTCCAAGCTTCTGCGCTACACAGTTTCACGCAGGAAGAGCGTGGGAGGCCTGAACTCGTGTGGTGTGTTGCCGTTTTGACTCAGACTAAATCCGCGGTGACCGAGAGGTAGAGAAACTGAATGATTGGGAACAAATCTCACCCCATAGTGGACGGCGAAACTGCTTAATCGCGCTTGGTCTGTCAGGAAAGTGAAGCTGCAGTGTGAACTCCCGGGTTAGCAGTAAGTGCGATCGGGATCTGAGAGCAGCTGCCTGGTATAGTAATTTCCTTTACATATAAATGTGTGGTGTGTTTGTGAAGGACAGCTAAACGGGTCCTCTTGCCCCGTGTGGTGTAGACTGAAAGCCAAATGCACGCATGCGGACTGAATCCATTGCTGATCGATGCTGTGTGCCTGGCTTATAGAATTTCATCTCCCTGCTGTGTGAGGGAATTTGGCAATCCATGACCCCCTCTGTGCCAGTTTTCGGCATCGAGTTTGTGAGTGCAAATCAGGGTAGCGCTCTGCCATCTGTCTATATAATTGCAAGTGTTTCATCTGATTTCTTTTCTTTCTTCATGAACTGAGCCAACCGGCTCTGGATTACAACTGGGTATTGTGCAAGTGTTTTTCCATCACAGGGCTCCAACCAGCTGCACTGATCCTGGCTAGCCCCCACCATCCTGGGTACCCAGTAGAGTGACATTTGGAACTCTGAATATGTGCACAGTACTGTGATTATTAATGTGTCTAACCTAATTAACCTGATTTCCTCCTGTCCTTGTTATAGCCCCTTAAATAAATGAGATCTGTTTGTTTCAGCAAAGTTACACTGACTGAGGTATTTGTTTATGTTAAAATATTGTACTGTGGCTATCATATTGCATTATCCTGTTTTACAGGGGGTCCCCAGAGTCAAGCTGACTGAACCAGTCCTGGGGGTAAGTGTAAATAGTGAAGATACTCATGGTGTATTGTGTGGGTCACTAGCAGAAAAAAAGGGTGTCTCAGTGTCCCAGAGGGCTGTGACCAAGTTAGTCTAACTACTATAAACCCTGACCTCTGGGTGGATACACCCGCCATAGAATCTAGGCCCCTCAACCTGTTAGTAGTCAAGCAGGCAAGGGTAGTAGCCCTTAGGATAACACCACCTGGGGGTTATACCTGTTAAGAATAATAAAATAATAATATGTTCATTTGCATCAGGACTTGTAAATAGCCACTGAGCAAAGGTTAATTTCTACTTGTGTTAGTCTAGGCACCCTAATGTGTGCTTTCATGGAGTGAAAAATAACAGGATAAAAAAAAATGAATCAGGCAGTATGAAAAAAAAAGGAGCCAATGCTCAAAAACTTTGCATTTATCTCCATCACCCCCAGACAAGCTACAAAGCTGAGCCCATCTCTCCCATGCTTGCCCTGGTGGAGTTCACGTTCAGGTCTGGTACCCTATGCCGGCTATCCATGCCCACAGTCCTTCAGTAGTATGTGACTATGCACACATGCCCATTGCAAAAAATGTATGGACCCAAGAAACATATAGAGCTCTTGGATTTAAAGGAGGTTCTGGAGGTTGTGGCTGCAGAAGCCTAATGGAGGTTCTGGGGGTTGTGGCTGCAGAAGCCTAATGGAGGTTCTGGGGGTTGTGGCTGCAGAAACCTAATGGAGGTTCTGGGGGTTGTGGCTGCAGAAGCCTAATGGAGGTTCTGGGGGTTGTGGCTGCAGAAGCCTAATGGAGGTTCTGGGGGTTGTGGCTGCAGAAACCTAATGGAGGTTCTGGGGGTTGTGGCTGCAGAAGCCTAATGGAGGTTCTGGGGGTTGTGGCTGCAGAAGCCTAAAGGAGGTTCTGGAGGTTGTGGCTGCAGAAGCCTAATGGAGGTTCTACGGGTTGTGGCTGCAGAAGCCTAATGGAGGTTCTGGGGGTTGTGGCTGCAGAAACCTAATGGAGGTTCTGGGGGTTGTGGCTGCAGAAACCTAATGGAGGTTCTGGGGGTTGTGGCTGCAGAAACCTAATGGAGGTTCTGGGGGTTGTGGCTGCAGAAACCTAATGGAGGTTCTGGAGGTTGTGGCTGCCGAAGCCTAAAGGGTAAACAAAAGGAGTGACATGTACATGTAGCACCTCAGGCTGTTTAAGGTTCCTGCGGAAGAGGTTAATTAGGCTGGCTAAAGCCAAAGCCAGTTGTAATTTGATTATTCATTGCTCTACTGTTCAGTTTCTATTAATTGGTTCATAGGGTCCTCGGGCTCTCGAGAAGGCTAGGACTGATTAAAACTGAGTAGTATGGGGTGCTTGTGCAACTATGAACTTTTGCTTAGATCTCTGCTATGGGGACTGCCACTGCACTAGGATATCACAAGGATGTGGGACCCTGACGAAGGGTTCCAACCCCCTTGAGGTGTGACAGGGATGAAGTCCCAGGACCAATGACACCAAAGGGAAGAAGGCCCAAACCCAAATGAGAGAAAGGTGCTGCAGGAGGAGGAGGAGATGATGGTGGCAGCAAAATATCCCAAGCATCCAAGGAAAGTTTGGACATGTGTGGTTTTAACCACATGGAGGAGGGCATGGCATGTGTCACCCACTACCCCTCTGAACCTCAGGCAAAGCCTTCTGATTCATAGGGTCATCAAGCTCTTGAGCAGATTAGGATGGATTGAGATTGACTTACGCTCTTTCTTTCTCTGCTACAGGGACTGCCACCCCGTGGAGGGGAGTACAGTGTTGTGGAACCCTGCTGAAGCGTTCCAACCCCTGAGGTATCACAGGGACAAAGTTCCAGAACCAAAGCACCTCAGGGAAAAAGGCCTAAAAGCACAACAGAAACATAGAAGTTGACAGCAGAAGGAGACCACTAGGTCCAACTAGTCTACCCATTTGTTTTAGACCTGTTATAACAAAAACAGACAAGCACATTCTTCCCAAAGAAGAGAAGAGACCTAGCCAAACTAAGACCCAGACCCAAAGTGCCACCAACCAACTCCTGTGGAAACTATCTAACTTTTTATAACCTTCAGCATGGAGGAGAGGAAAAAACACTACAAAGGAGGAAACCTAGGCTAAAGATAGATTTAGTGACAGCTCAGCTACTCTGCTCCTGCTAAAAATAGTTAGAGTTGCAAACCTATTTGTTATGTGTCTTTCGCTGTCCTAAATTGTTTTTGCAGTCAATACCTGTATTGTGTTTATTTTTCCTGTATTATGATTTTACTTTACTGCAATTGGATTTGTATACTGTGACCCTTTCATTGTTCTGTATTACTGTTTATTCATATGATACCCTTACCCTGGGTCACATCTAGAAAGGAGCCGAAGCTCAGTGTGCTTTTCCCAGTTACCAAATTTTAAATACATAAACTACAATTTAGAAAGCCAATTCAGGGGAAGTATTTTAGAGGAAGGATCTCATTCTATCCCTCTAATGGGAATGCTGTGAAGTTGCCATGAGCCAGTCTCTGTAGCTAAAAGGAGGTTCCCCACAAAGGAGGCCCACCCTCAAGGTGGGAACGAGGAGAGCAACTGCTAAAAGGCACTTACCTGGCCTCAACCCCAGAGGAGGCCTAGGGAGGATGCCAAACCCTTGAGGTGAAAAGCATAGAGTTGAGCCCTTGAGAGACAGAGAATTTTAAGTAGCTGCATGATCTTCACACTTGAAGGGCAAAGGAAGGGCAGTTGGTGGAGACCAGGTGAACCTTATGCAGACATAGGGAGGAACAGCTTTTGAAGGTGCTGCCAGCATGGTCTGTACAACCAAATGAGCCCCTTAGGACTTAGAAGCCCTACCCTCCAGTAGCTGAAGTCATAAATGCTACATCAAGAGGTGCTACTTAGTCAATCTGCACAGCTATAGTTTCTCCTGGAGCCTAAGACATTCTTACCTGAATGATAGAAACAGAAGGACCCCACCTGAGTCAAGGGACTTCACCCTTAAGATGCAGACTTCATAGGAGCAGAGCGAGACTGTCAGTTTAGAGAGCATGGGAGCCCT
The DNA here is from genome assembly GCA_016271365.2 of Neoceratodus forsteri. NCBI lineage: Eukaryota > Metazoa > Chordata > Ceratodontiformes > Ceratodontidae > Neoceratodus > Neoceratodus forsteri. Next base: position 873,479,033 of record CM057453.1, on the reverse strand, counting down.
GGAAGCCAGTGATATGGTCATGGCTGTCATATGTCCAGAACTGGTATGGGTACAAGAACATAGTGGGAGACTGATGGTGAAGCCTGGTGGCCACAGGAGTACAAACAGGCTGAAATGAACAAAGGAAAGGCGGAATGACTGAAGGAAGGCAAGGTATGCTGACTGAAACATGATCCTGAGAATGAATGATATGGAACAAACAAGTATAATGGATGCATGCCAAGCAATCCCATGATAGAGGCAAAATGGTAGCTTATGAGCTGTTGAGGCTAAACTACTGAAAATTGAACAGCAGAGTGGATGTAGTGGCAGAGTCATGCTGAACAAGCAAAGAGGGATGGTCAGAGGTAGTTGCAGAGTGCTATATAGACAGTGTTGTTAACTGGCAGGCTATAGGATCAAGCAGGGTTCATTGTCCTACTATTGTAGCTTGAGTCAGAATTGCTGCAGGAAGGTAGTACAGCACTGTACTGAAGTTGGATTCCTAAGCTGGCAGCAGCAGTGGCCTGTTCAAGCTGTTTTCAGCATACTGAACAGCAACCAGTAGTGAGAAACCAAAATGCTAGGAGACTGAAACAATGCTCTGCAGATCACTGAGGCCAGATAGAACTTGGTACAGGGAGGACCAGACACCAGCTGGATTGGAGAGGGAGCACTCATGGAAAAGGGCTGGGGAGCCCAATTAACCACCCAAAGTGCTCAAAGGACAGCGAGAGGCAGACAGCAGCAGCCAAAGGGCTATGCAACAAGGTCGAGAAGGAGCCAGCAGTGTCACCCAAAGGCAGCTGCATGGCTGCGAGGCACAAAGACGGGTGGGAGGACAAGGAGAAGTCATTAACTATGGGGTTGGGGGCATGGCGTGTGTCACCCACTGCCCCTCTGCACCTCAGGCAAAGCCTTCTGAGACCGTTTTAATATTAATAGGCCAGAAGGCACATTTCTGCATGCAGGCCTGCAGAAATGAAAATATTAAGTAATTGGGTTCTAGGACTTTATAAGATAGCCTCCACAGAAGCTGGGGAGATAGTAGGAGGGCTGACAGCCACACAGTCTGGCAGACAGACAGACTGAAGCTTGTTTTTGGAACCTAAAAGAGAATGATAAGCTGACACTATGGTAAATAAAAATGGCCAAAGCTTTAAGTCCATTTATTTTTACACTGCATCCAGCACTCCTCCCTTGCACACATACCATAAAGAAATATATTACAAATTAAAGCAGCAGTGCAATGAAAAATGTTTTTCCGAAAAGCTAATTTCAGCTATAGTTAAAAAATATCAGTCATACCTGTCAAATTAACTTTTCTAGTTACCTCATATGCTGCGCCCCTTAAGTTTTTTTTTTATCGATCCAAAACCTTGCTACGTCTGCTATGCTATTTCAGAGTCAAATGTGGTGCTCATCTTTTTTTTTTCTTGAGAGAAAACTCCATTAAAACATTTATAAATTACTCAGATTCTGGTGGGATTAGAAAATGTTACCAGCAAATAAAACTGCAGATGCCTGGAATCTTTTATAGTGAAAAGGTAGCATCAGATTTTTGCCCAATTTCAATGCACTGCTGCTTTAAATAGTTAACTTATCTGGAATTGACTTTTATTGGGTCTCTCAAATACCTAATTTATTATTTACAGCCTCATTGTCATACAGAACTAATCAAATCACTTGCAGAGTGTGACTAGTTAAATCCAAAAAATTGATTCAGAAACCAAAGATGTAAGAGATAACAGCTGTCATCTCAAAGAATTTAAGACCTAGTGTTTCTCATTCATTTTTATGTTGTCTTGCACACACAGCGCAGACAACATATTGTGGTTGCTTCAGTGGGAGAAGTGGGTTTCGGAGGTGCAGTCCTGTTGCAGCCAATGGCACCACTGCTTTTTGTGGCCAGGCTCTGTGGCGCCAATGGTATAGCATGCTGTCTATGACAGCAGTTCAGAAAACATGCTACCACCTTGAAAGAAATTGGCCGCTGCAATCAGGGAGCATCACGGGGTGATCCCTGATTGCAGTAGCCAATTACTGCATGCCTCGTCTGGTGTCCCCGTCAAGCAACATGGCGGTGGCTTCCCCGTCAGCTTCTCATAGTCTCCACAGAAGCCGAGGGACAGCGGCCGCCTTTCACAGTCCTGTTGAAAGCCAATGGTGGTGTCCAATCCCCTGTCAGCATGCCCCTTCCTAATTTAACTTGCCGATGGGGGTGCCCAATCCCCGTCAGCATAACATCCCCCCAATTTCTTGTATGCCGAGGGGGTGCCCAATCCCCCTCAGCTCATGCGACCCCCCAACTGTATATTTGCTGACAGGGGTGCCCAGTCCCCATCGACTACAGACCCTCTTCCCATCAAACATACAGGTGGCACACTAGGAGCCCACCCAAGTGTGCCAAATGCCCCTGAAAAAAACAACTGCCCCTCAATGTCTTTTTTGTTTGTTTGTTTTAATCCTCTAAAACAGAAAACGGTTCCTCGTTGAGTCCATGGCCCCTCCCCCGATCCATACCCACCCTCTACGCACCCTGCCTCCCCACCGCCCCACCCCATACTTACCTACAGAGCCCAGCGTGATGATCTTCGGTGGACCAGGAACATGTTTGCACTCTTCAAAGCCGACCGTGAACTGAAGAAATGCCGGTAAGCTGTATAATAGCATTAAAAGGGATTTTTTTACTTTGGTGCATAACTCGGGCATTTTGGGGAATTTTGGCACCAAATTTTCAACATGTGGTTATTGGGACCCCTCCTCATGAATTCAGTCACTGTCATGGCATTATGTGGTCTGGAAAAGTGATTTTGCGGTCACTGCGCAGAATCACCCTTTGGAACTGAATAACAAAATGACAGTGTCGCTGTTCATGGGGTGGCCTCCCAAGAAGCCTATGTTGCAAATCTGGTGAAAAAATTCCAAAAAATTACTGTGTTATGAGTGTGCATTGCACAGTTTCCATGCGCACTCATAACTTTGCTAATTTGTAATATTTTCACTTCAGATTTTCAACATTGGCATTTTTTCACACCTCCTTATGGACAATGAAGCTGTCAGTTTTCACATCCTGGCCAAAATGTGTTTTCGCATTACTGGTGCAGAATAGTGTGGTCACTGTGGGAAATCAGTGTTTGGGGTGGATTACGAAAATCACAGCAACACTGTTCATGAGCAGAGGTCCTAAAATGCCTATGTTGAAAATTTGGTGACAAAATTCCATAAAATGACTATGTTACTAGTGTGCATTGCGCGGTTTCCACACGCACTCATAACTTCGACAATTTGTAATATTTTCACTCAACGTTTTCAACATTGTCAATTTTGCACATGTCCTTATGAACAGTACAGCTGTAATTTTTCAGATTCTGCCCGAAATGTGTTTTTGCAAAAGTGGCGCACTATGGCATGGTCACTGTGGGAAATCAACGAACAGCACAGATGAAGAAAATCATAGTGACAGTGTTCATGAGCAGAGGTCCCAAAATGCCTATGTTGAAAATCTGGTGTAATAATTCCACTAAATGACTGTGTTACGAGTGTGCATTGCGCAGTTTCTACGAGCATTTTTAATATTTTCTCTCAAGATTTTCAACACTGCCATCTCTTCACACCTACCTACCTATGAATGGTACAGCTGTCATTTTTCACATCCTGCCCAAATAGTGTTTTCTTACATCTGGCGCACAATGGCGCAGTTGCTGTGAGAAATCAACGTTCGGGACAGATTAACAAAACAAAATCAGTGTCACTATTCATGAGCAGAGGTCCCAAACACTTTCATGAGGTGGGGGTCATAAAAATACCGTGTTGCAGATTTGCAGTGTGTATACCAACAAACGGCCGGGGCATTAGGGTTTCTAACCAGAACGTCCCACCCTGTACAGACTGACAGGCATCAGGGCTGTGTCTTTCCATTGCCAGCTGTCATGCTCATGCCATCCCATCCCCCCCAAGCCACTGACAGGCATCGAGGTGTGCCTTGGACTCTTCTGCCCCATAGTTCAGCCCATTCTCCTATGCTGCACCCATTTCAGCATATGTCCTTATGAATTGGGGTGATTATAAAGCTGAACACCCAAAGGCACCTCAGCACTTGGTGTCTGCAGCATAGGGTGAGGTAAAATGCCATGAGTGTTATGGCCGAATAGGGTGATCATAAGGCCTGAGGACCCCAAGGCACAACACAATATTTGCCGCACTGCAGGGTAGGGTGAGCTGAAATGCCATGAACATCATGGCTGATGCCCAAAGGCACACCTCAGTGCCTGTCAGTCTCTATAGAGTGATGTGGGGTTTGATGTCACTTTCATACTTAACTGCCATTCCTATTATGCATCTGTTCAACTCCTACGCTACCAATGCCAATGTCAGTAAGACAACATTTGGCATTCACAAATGCTTATTTTTCATGCCACTCTTTCTACTTTATCATTGTTACTTTTTTTAAGTATGTGGGGTAAATGTTAAGAATAAGATGGGCCCCTATCTCAGCTCATATACTATGCCCTTGAGTTTTTCCCGTAGCACTCATGGAGAAGAACTACAACTGTGTGCCTCAATATTAGGTCATAAATTTCATGGGGGGTAGGGGGGTTGGCAACCTTGCAAGAAAATTTACTGAAAATAACTTTGAACCTTTAAAAAAAAAAGCCTAAATTCTGGCCATAAATTAAGCTGGCGATTACCCCCCAAACAATAAGCATCGGCCTAAATATAGATTGAGCTGTGCTAGCTCTTCAAACAAGCAGATTTCATTTTCCCCTTGGCACTGATAATATCAGCCCACAAAGATAACCTTTGCAGCTGACATCAGAAAATGCTGAACAGTTTGCTTTTCCTGCTGTTTTATTTTATTTATTTTTTTACCATACTTGTGATGTGAAATCAGTTATGACGTGCCTTATCTTGGAGCAAAAACAACTGATCTCATCCAAAGACAGGGCCCCGGGGAAAGCCTCTTTAATCATATTCAGACCAATTACTATGGCTCCAGCTGCTCTCTGCAGTATGATAACTTCAACAACTTATGGATTTGGAAAAATCAGAGTCCATGTCTAAGCAAGCTACACACGATTAAGTCCTCGGAATGATTAACCATCTCGACATCAGTACTGTGTTGGTCTTGTTTCTGTGGCATTTGGTGCCTTTCTTTGTAGTGCTTCTTAAAAAGGGTGGCACTGGCAGTGGGTTCCAAAGGAAGCCACGGCAGCTTCTAGAATGTGTTTCCTTATTTTACCAATGAAGCTACATAGCGTTGCCTATGGGGTGATGGAGGAGGCTAAGTCTATCACACTCTAATGCTTAGCATCAACGCTCCACTAAAAAAAATCAGAAGGAAACTTGTATAAAGCTTCGGTAGAATTATTTACTAAACATTGTTCTAGAGAAGACCAAAGGCATAAGATTACACACAAATAAATCCTACAAGAAAAATACACATTAAACTTTAGGAAACACAAGATTATTGTGTACTTTTTCTTGTTTTTAAAGCTTTATACTTTAATACAAACAGATTCAGGAAGTACAGGAGCTGCACACTACCTCTCTCCTCAAGTAAGGTCTGCAGTGACGCTGTAGGTAGGGAAAATAGGCAGACTAGGTGTGCAAAGCAGTCCTTATCTATGACAAATTCTGTGTTTCTGTACATGGATTATAATCCCATGCTTCAAAGGGTGAAAATAATTCAGTGCACACTATGGCCGGCAGCCTTCAGCACACCTCTGTTTTGACTACAGTGGAAGAATCTCAGTGAGTTGAGACTTTTCAGGGTTTGTGTAATCCACCTGTTTCACATTCTCCATGACAGCAATGGCAGGAAGAGCAAGCAAAAGGCCAGCCAACTGAATGCATTCATGCATTGTGGTGCATGTGCAGCTTCCTTGGAGCTGATTCACATGAAGCTATTCTTTGTTGAAGTTAGAATAGAGGTGTGTTCAGGATTGTTATCTAGGATACAGTATGCGCTTGAAGTTGCGTTGCATGTCACGGGGAACACTTTGTACCTAATGTACCTGTGTTTATTCCATTTTAGATAGCTCTGTTCTCCAGTCTTGCAGGGTGACCATTTTTTCCTCAGTTTGAGTCAGTTTTTGCATTTTTTTTAATTTTAAATTGCTCAGTGTCCCCTTCCGAAGAACAGCCCTGGGACAAAGGTCCTTCTCATACAGAGCCCCGCTCTGGCTCAATGACTTACCTGTGATGATGCACAAGGCCGCAAGCCTTAGGATCTTCAAAACAGAGTTGAAACAGGTCCTTGTTACCAGGAATAACTGCCACTGCCAGCCTAGAAACTGTGGCCTCGTTAAGATCAACCTGAGCCTCCGACCCTGGGTCTTCGCCACCCACTGGGCTCGGCATGGGTAACCCAACATGCACTTCAGCTACCAAACTCTCCCCTAGCTCCTAGCAAAGTAACCCCCCGTCTCAACACTTAACCTCTACTCCTTCCCTCCCTCACCCTCTCTCACACCCTCCTCCCTCTCCCTCCTTCCCTCTATCTTCTCCCTCACTCTCTCTCCTCTTCCCTTCCCCTCTCCCATCTCTCTCTCTCTCTCTCCCTCTCCCTTACTATCCTCCCTCCTCCTCTCCCTCCCTCTCTTCCAATCCCCCTTCCCTTGCCTCTCAGAAATAACTCCACCCCCTCGTATCGCCACTTTGCCCTTCCCTTCCGACCCTCAGCATCTCTGAAGTCAGTGACAAGGCCAAATCTGGCTACTCTAGAAACCTCTGCTTGTATTTTTTTTTTTTTTAATTTAGTTGTTTAACGAGGTACAGCACACTAAGCTGGAAGCTTTTTTACCGGAGCAACCTGGGAGCACAAGGAGGTTAAGTGACTTGCTCAGGGTCACACAGTATGCAAGTGGAAGCTATGGGATTCAAACCCAGGTCTGGTATAACTGAAGCTTGTGCCGAAAAGGCTTGCCTGATTCTATTTCTGTAAGTCCCAACAGTCTCCTCTAGTTCTGCCTCTGTTAATACGTTGTAAGTCATGTTCTTTGTTACAATTGTATTTATGTAACCTTGAATTTAGATTGATGTGGAACCTTTGTAAAAGAGTTCATACTCAAAGGTTGTTTCCGAAGAACCAAATAAATAAAGAAAAGAAAAATGAGCACTCCTTTTAATCTGGTTATCCCACAGTGTTTTTTCTTGGTATTTTCAGCTGTTTCGTTTTTTAAACTCAAGTTTATTCAAAATATAAAGAACCCAAGTACAGTTGAAAAAGACAGACACAACAACTATATCAATACATCCAGTCCTGATAGGTAGGTTACAGAAGGACAAATAGAAAGCATTTCAAGATAAAAGAAAGACCAATATGAGACAGTCTAAATACAGCAATATTCTGTGCTGTGAATTCTGTCCCACTACTGAATGCCACATAAGGTACCAAGGGTTCAGCAAACATTACAACAAAATTCATGTATTCGGACCTGGCCTCCCAACCCTAGCCAAGTTATACTAATACAGTAAAAGAAGGAAAAAAAAAAAAGATTGTACAACTGTCAACCCAGCAGTCATAAATAAGTGCACTGCTCAGAGTTCCCAGTGGGTGTTTGATTGGTGGTATAGTGGCAAATTTGCAAAAACCAAGAAATTAGCAAAGATTATCATTTAGGACAGGAAAAGGGAAGTACACATAAGGTCTAATATGTGCTGGGATAAGGGCGGGGTGGGGGCAGGAGGGGCATTAAAGAAGGCTAAATCATGATCTACCATCCAGGTCACTAGCCTTACCACCAAACGTGACAAGACCAGCCTGGACAAACGATATAGCTGGACCCAGCCCCTTACAGGTGCACCACCACATGAGATCCATGGAGCGCACGGTCTACTCAGTGTCAGGTGCCTCCCAGCTAGCTTCCCATGCTATCTATGGGTTCCATGTGGTTCTGAAGGATTCCTCATGAAGGTGCAGTTTATGATTTCCAGATCTAGAATATTCCTAACTCTATGCACCCATTCCCACAGGACTGGGAGTTCCTTCTTCAGCCAGTGGGCTGTGATACATTTCAGAGCAGCTGCAGAAAGGATCAGTGCTAATCTTCTTTTAGAAGGGGCGGAGAGACTCACCATAATCGGGAAGCCCAATACCCAGTCTGGGAAATTAATAGGTATGTTTTTGGACAAAATCTGTTAAACTGCTGAGTGTACGCTAGACCAGAATTGGGTGAGTTCCGGGCAGCCCCACAAAAAATGCCAGTGTGTTCCCATGGCTCCACATGCCCTCCAGCAAACATCTGTGTTGGTTGTGCTATAATGCTTGGTAACTGTAGGGGTCTGAAAAAAAATGTACTAAAATCCTCCAATAAAATTCTCTCCAGGTTGGAGAGGAGGTGACCCTCCAACCCATCTTCAGCCTGTGAAGCTAGTCACACCATAATATCTGGCCCAGACTCTCCCTTTCTCAAGCTAGTTTTATTTTTTCCAGGGGCCTAGCTTCTAGTGTTCTTAAAAGATTGTAAAGATGAGAAATGCATCTGATTTTTCCTTTTGAGATGGACACATTTTGGATGAAATCTTCCCAGGGAGTGACTGGGCATGTACTGAGAACTGTGTGATCAGCCTCTTTGATGAAATGCCACACCTGGAGGTACCTGTAGAAATCCACCTCCTGGAGATTATATTTGACCTTTAATTGGTGAAAGGGCATGCAGGCACCTTTTTCAGTGAATTGTGCAAAACGCAGTAAGCCTTTGTGTTCCCACATTGCATACTCCGGATCTAGCCCAGGTGGAAGTAAGGAAGAGTGATGTCAGATGAGGGACATCGGGCCCATGGGCGTCATGGAGGCCAGTGCTCTTCTGACCCCCTTGCAGCATCCTCAAAGTGTGCTGGGTCCAGGGGTTATGGGGCAAAGCTGAGATAGCACCCCTAGCTTCTGTCAATGCCAGCGAGAACAGGGGAGTGCCCTAACAGTCCCCTTCCTCCGTGGGATACCATCCCGAAGCCTCACGTCTGGTGACCCACGTGCACACCACCTCCATTTGACATGCGCGATAATAACCTCGCAAATCCGGCATAGCCAATTGGCCCAGATCCCTGGGTATTTTAAAGATCCCCTGATATATGTGTGGGCGTCGCCCATCCCAAATAAACATAAATGCCTGTAGTGATCATGCGCCAGTATGTAGGGGGGATGGGGATGGGTATAGGGAAATTGCTGAAAAGAAAAAGAAAACAGGCAGCGGGCTCGTCTTGATTGAGTCAGTCCTGCCAGCCATGGATAATGGCAACAGAGACCATCTGGCCAAATCGTGTTGCATTATTCCCTAGATTCTTTTGTAATTAGCTTCAAAAAGTGTTGTGGTGTCCACATTGATTTGAACTCCCAGATAACTAATTTGGTTGCTCTTTGCCCACACAAATGGAAATGTAGAGTTAAAATTTGGAGGTCAGATCCCACTTAACTGGAGAGCCTCCAATTTATCATAGTTCAGTTTATAGCCTGATAGAATACCAAACGCTCAAGGAGTGTCAGCAGGCGAGAGACTGAGGTCTCTAGGGAGCTCAAAAAAAAGATCTAATCATCTGCATATAAGGCTGTTTTATGTTCCCTGCCACCTGTCATGACCCCCATTATCTGAATGTCCTAGCAGACTGTCTGATAGGGGCATCACATCTAAGCAGGATGGCAGTACCCCGCCTGTGCAGATGCTCCGGCAAGTGGGCCATGAAAACTTCTCCCACCCAGGACCTTTTAAGCTTCCTGTGCTCATCCACTAAGAGGTGAGTCTCTTTTAGGAAAGCTACTAAAACCCTCATCTTGCCCAATTAATGTAATATGCAGGCCCATTTAATTGGTCTGCTCAGGCCTTTAACATTGTATGTAACCATTGACAACTCTGTCATGATGTCCCCTTATTATAGGAAAATGAGAGATATATAAACTCCTCTCCTGTCCTCCAAGGTGTATGAACACCAACTCGCCCCCATCCCCAAACCCAATCAGTGCATAATATGTCATGATAAACCAAAAACCAGAACCATGAACTTGTAACTTTCAAAAACCAAAGGGTTACCCCATCATGAAGGTTGACATTACATTGAGAAATGGACTTCCAATAGTTCCACCTATGTCCATCCCCTATTGTTAGAAATGGAGGATAGAGGGCATGGCAATCAAAGATCACACCTATCTGAGGGCCCTAGTTCGGGAGCCCTCATAAAAAAGTGGCACGTCTATCCCTGAGAATGTAGGCTCATACCTCCGTCTCTCTTCCAGAAATCCCCGCACCCTTGTATTATAACCTTCACCTATTACCACTAGAAAAAATGGATTAAGATTTGTTAAGAAATAAGAAAAAATAAAAATAACACCCCAACCGCGCTCTTTTTACAGTCAGACTTAAGAACACAGTGGCTGACCAATGCCCAGATCAGCACTCACTGCCTAAATATGAAGGATTGTTGGATTTAGTAGAAATTAAACCCCTCTTGCCATTACACCAATTGCCATGAGGTTCTAGTTACATAGATACATAGACAGTGTCGGCAGATAAGGGCCTATGGCCAACCCAGTCTGCCCATTTGAGCTTGTAAGTTCAGTTTGTTTTCCTAGAAGTCTGTTGCCCCTTACCCCTGACCTCCAGAATTCCTTGATGTCTATCCCATGCATTCTTAAATCCCGTGATTGTTTCAGCCCCCACCACTTCCTCTGGCAGGGTGTTCCACTTGTCCACCACCCGTTCTGTGATGAAATTCTTTCTTATGTTTCCTCTGAATCGTCCTCCTCCAACTTCATCCCATGCCCTCTAGTCCTGGAACATCTTTTTCACTTAAAAATAGTGTTTTCCTGCACCCTGTTCCTCCCTGTAAGATACTTGTATGTCTCTATCATATCCCCTCTCTCCCGTCTCTCCTCCAGGGAGTACATGTTCAGTTCCTTCAACCTGTCTTCATAGGACTTGTGATGCAATCCATGCACCATCTTTGTTGCCCTCCTCTGAACCTTCTCTACCCTGTCTATGTCCTTAGTTGTTTAATATCAGTCCAAAACTAGAGAAATGTCCTTTAACTCTCTAGGAGACAGTGTCTCTGATCCAGTTCATCAGGAGATTCTTGTATAAAATTCCCCAAACCTCCCCCAAGGTTCAAAGCTCCTGGGGACATATGAATCGATGGTACTTCTCAAGGCCACAAATGAAAGTCCCCCATCAATCTCCTTGTGCCAGTCTGGTGACCCCTGTTCGGTAGGACCTTAACTGGAAAATAATCAGCTAAACGGCTCAGCCTGAATCCCAGACCGGTAAACTTAGATAAAGACTGGGATCCAAAGAATGGAGTCTAGTAACCAGAAGGGGCTGCTACAAAAGCCATGTCAGGAGGGTAAAGCAGTCACTTTAGCAGTCAGTACCCCAACTATGATTCACTCACCCTCCATATACAGCTACCTGGTGTGTTTTTTAGTCAGTACATAGTTGCAAAATGCAGACCAAGCTTTTCTTAGGTATTGGACACTCCTGTAGCAGTAGAAGAGGTCACCTTGTTGCTGGAGTTCTTTGCTCTGTGCCTACATTTGTTGCTGCCTTTTCTTTGTGGCATTGGTGCTTTCTCTTCAGCCGAGGCTTCTGCTGCACTTTCCAGCTGTTCTAGCGGCTAGGGTGAGGGTTGAGAATTTTTAACACCTGGTCTCCTTGCACTCTTGATCCCCTGGCAGAGTACCAGCAACAGTGATCTAATTCTTTGATCACCTCTGGGTCGAGGAGCTCATCTGCTTGGATATTCCACTGCTGTAAAAACTTCTTGGCCTCCAGGATGGTGGAAAAGAGGTGAGTACCATAATCTGTGGTCACCCTGAGGGTCACTGGATAGTCAAGCCAGGCTTTCACTCCCTTCTCCCATAGCTGTTTCAGGGTTGGTAATAACTTTCTCCAGCAGTCCATAGTAATGGGGGCAAAATCATGCTCAAAGAATAAGCAAGTGTCCCCAAAGAGAATTTCCTTCTTCTGCCAGGCTTTTTGCAATACTTCCATTTTCATTCTGTAGTCCAGAAAAGCAATTGTTACAGAGCGAGGATGTGCCTTGGGGTTAGAGGGACGTGGGCCGAGTGATCTGTGAGCACAAATTATGTTTAAGGCATACTCAAGGTCCAGGCCCAGGAACTCTCGTATAAAGCTTTCTATTAATTTAACCACGTCCCAAGATTCGGTACCCTCGGGCATCCCATGAATACGAATACTGATCCTCCGAGACCGATTTTCAAGATCTTCTAATTTCTGTTGTAGCCAAATCTCCCAGTTGTGGAGCTACAAAATTGCTCCGTTGTGAAGATCCACCATTCTGGAAATGTCAGTGGTGTGCTGCTCCAGGTCAGTGAGCTGTTGCTGCTGCATTAGCTGATCTTACTTCATCATAAGCAAATCTTTCTGGAAATGGGAAATCGTGCCACCTAGCCTTCGCAGTTCTTCGACATAGCTGCCTCAAGGTGATGGTAACTTCTTCCTCATCCTCAGAGCTTGAGTCTGCTGAAGAGTTTCTGGCAGAGGAAGTGGATCAACTAATGGCCTCGCGGACCATGCTATCGGGGGCCGTTGGCTTGCTTATGCTTTCTTGTTCACCAGAAGATGCAGTGAATTCTTTGAGCCAGTTGCAAGTGTTGCCCATTATTTTATCTAATCGCAACTTTTTTGCAGTATTAGCCAGTTTTTAATAGAAGATGGTGCTGGGTTAGGGTCGGGCCCGGGGAGAGCGCACAAGAGACTAGACCGCCATGGAGGATGACGTCACCGGAAGTCAGGTATTTTCAGCTGTTTCTGAACCCCCATTGTTTAAAGTCCCTCGACCTGTGAATAAGGTGAGCTAACATTTAAGAGTCAGTGTTTCTTCACCTTATGAGACTATGGGTTTTCAGAAGCAGCTGAGAATACTGATGAAAACCTGGGTCATTCTGGGGTTGGCCAGGGGACAGCCGATCGAGCATCGACAGGGTTAATCTACTTTCTCAGGGAGGGGTGGGTCAGTCTTGCAGCTTGGTGGCTGCCTCCTGCTGGAGACCAGGTGATAAGCGCAGCAGAGAATGCCTCAGTATGGTAGAGCCACCCTTAATGCAGATACGTGTGTGTGTGTGTAGAGGCAAGCACACACAGGGTGTCATTGCATGCTAGAGGCTCAGGAAAGCAGAATGGAGGGAAAAACTCTGACCTGCTAAGCAACTCCTGGCCCACTGCAAGCACTGCACCACTGAATAGTCAGACTGCACATCTTGATTTAGGCACAAGAGGGGAGGGTGGCCTTCACCCCTCTGCCTCCACCATGAGGGGTGGACAATCTGTGGGGGATTCAAGGCGCTATTAAGTCCCAGAGAAGGTGGGTGATGGAGTTGGGTGGGACAGGGATAATGTGGGATGGTCAGGTGCTGGAGCATAGGCACCTGGATTTAAAGGAAAAAACAGATTCAGAAAGGGGAAAGGGCATCCTACAAGCATGATAAAATAGAATAAACAGGTATAGGTCAAAATTTTCATCGCTAACATGTAGGGGGCGTTGCTAGACCCTGGCTGCAGGAGCTTGAACCCCAGATGTTTTCATATGACTCTCTCCTCAGTAGAACTTCAGAAATGAAACCGTTTATAAAAATATCCATGACCTACCCCCAGCATTTGAGGGCTGGGGCCCAGGATCCTTTGTTAGACTAACACCTCTGCTAACATACAGCATGCTTTTAAAATCAGTAGCTACTCTTATCTATCACAATAAAATACAATCCAGTCTACACTTTGTGTTATCCCCTTTCACTCATGTTACAGTACACCTCCAAAGACTTTCAGTGTGATGCTTTTCACAACAGTAACATACAAACATAGAATTTGTTGGCAGGAAAAGGTCAGCAGTCCATTAAGTCTAACCTGACCCTACGTTATGCCAGCCTGATGATTGCCAGTAATAGGCTATATACATGTAACCCCCCCTGCAAATGGGGGTTCCCAAAAGACTTCCAGGAGCTTGCTTGAATGCTCCAAGCCTGAATGGTGTTTGGCATTTAAGCCATTTATCAGTGAGTGTTTTTAGAGCCTCTGGTACTGTCTCTTTAAGAGCTGTCTGCTTGCAGACATAATAGTTTGTATGGGGGGACTGTGTGCTTCTCTGAGTACCACTCGAGCTGCTGCCAATTCACTTCATTTTTGCAGTCACTAGGAGTGCAAAGGGAACCTATCTGAAAGATGTAACTGTTTGCCAGAAATTATTTAGAGTAATAATGAAATTACAGTTTGTCTAACCTGCTTTCTTTGCAGTCAGAACTGTGTCTGCTAGTTCCCCATTCTAGTTTTGAACTGCTGAACTGGACCAATCAGTGTGGGTAGCTAGCTCTAAAATGGTGCCTTGGACGAATCAGAACTTGGACTCATAATCTGAGCCAGCCACAAGAGGATTGTATGGGCAGTGACTCTGGGAGATGTAGTTTAGACTTTAGTGCCTTTTGGACCAACAGCAGCAGTCTATTGTAGTGACAGCCAATCCAGTCAAGAACTGGGAGGAACTCAAAGGAAGTGCCCGGTTTTGTCGGTTGGAGTTTCAGTTGAGCTTTGGCAGTGAAGAAGGAAGGAGCCCTGTGCTTTTTCAGTGTGCAGTTTTAGTCAAAAAGCGTGTGTAAGGCCCAGAGTTCCAGTCTGCAGCTTGTGTAACAGCTTGTTAGGACTGAATCCGTCCCTGTGAAAAGAATCAAAGGATCTCTGAAGAGTAGAAACCAGGCTCACCCTGTAGAAGACTGGAGGAATTGCTGAAAATTGCACTCGGTCTGTCAGGAACTGAATCTGCTGTGTGTTCTCCGGTATTGTGCAGTAATTGCGATCGGGATACAGATGCAGCCTGCCTGGTATAGTGCTTTCTTTTATATGGATGTGTGAAGAGGTTTGTGTACCTCAAGTGAGCCCTGCTGACATTGAAGGACCCTATCTTATTTGGAGGTCGTGAGTACTAATTCAGGGTCGCTCCTGTTGAATTGCCATTAAATCCAAATGGAATTACTGTACTGCTGACTGTTTAATTCTCCTTTTCTCTGTGTGAAAGGGCCCCTACCAGCTGCCATGGTTTGGACTAGCCACTAGGGCTTGGGTACCCAGGGACAGTAACTGATAGGGATAGGCCTGTGCACAGAGCCATAAGTAGATTATTAGAGTGATAAGCTAATTAACCTGATTTCCCCTGTCCTTGTTATATCCCTAAATAAATCAGAGCTGCTTGTTTCAGCAAAGTTATACTGCCTGAGGTATTTGTCTATGTTAAAGTACTGTACTGTGATTATTGCACTGTATCTCATTTCACAGGAGGTCCCAGTGCCGGAACCAGACCTGGGGGTAAGTGTATACTGTGAAGGTAATTCTGATATATTGTGTGGGCCACTAGTGGGAAGAAAGGGGGGTTGCAGTGTCCCAGAGGGCTGTGACCAAGTTAGTTTAACTATTGCAAACCCTGACCTCTGGGTGGAGGCACCCGCCATTGGATCCAGGCCCCTCAACCTGTTAGTGGCAAATCAGGCAGGGTAGTAGCCCTGGGATAGCGCCATCTAGGGGTTACATCTTGGAGGCTCACCGCTGGGATTGTGTGTCCTCTAGTGGCCATATTCGAACCACTGTTAAGAAAAAATGGGTACCCCGACAGAAGTGGCTGTGCACCGGCTGGTGGAGTGGTGTACTGGGAGGAGATCGACCCCAAAATGCTATGCTTATCCTGGACATCCCCTGGATCATCAATACGGACACTGTGCAGGGAGTACTTTCCAAGGTGGAAGGTTTACAAAACCCTGTGGTGGTGGGTCGGCATGCTAATCTGCTCACCCACACTTTCCTGGCCCTAGTAGAGTTTAAGGATCCCATAGATAGCTCCAAAGTGCCACAGACCATTACCCCAGAGGGAGCCCTCACTGCTTGGAGAGTGATAACTAGGACAGTAAAGACCGGGGAATCAGCCCCCACCACTATCTGAAACTTTGAGGAGAAATTTGCTGAATGGTTGCTGGGAGAGGGAAAACTGTGGAGGACTTGAAGAAACTATTCTTGCCACCTGGGGTGTTCCTCCCCAACACCCTCTCCTGCTCCAGTGCCTGTAATGGTGGCTGAACCAATGCAGACTCCTATTTCTGCACCTGCCATTAGTCACGACTCTTACGAGGGTTGAGGATCTTCTCTGGCACCTCCCACCCCCAAGGGGAGGATGACTGGGAGACCTGGATAGACTATGTTGCCCCAAGTGCTAGAATGGCAATGCTCGGAAGGCGAGCGAAAGAGGGTTAGTGAGCCTCCGAGGTCCTGCCCTGACTACCATCCGTGCTAAGCAGACGGCCAGTAACCCTGAAGCGACTGCACAGGCCTATCTTGAGGCCTTGGAGAATGTGTATGGAGCCCAGATTCTGATGAGGACCTATGGTGGAGAGTAAGAAATGCACAACAGTACCAAGGGGAGTTGTTGTCTGTGTATGTCTCTCGGCTGGAAAAATTGTTGCAAGAATGCCTCAGAAAGGGTAGTTTGCCAGCGATTGAACTGGACCGAACCAGACTGGACAGAATCCTTAAGTCTACCCTTCTCCAGAACTGCTGTTGCTTCAGTTACGCCTGGCCAATCGACTGGAATCCCCACCCTCCTATGATGAGTTAATGAGAGAAATTCGAGGAGTTGAGAAAAAGGCGACCTTGGGAGGTACCTGCACCAACAGCTGTGGCTACGACCGAGTGACTGAGGGTGACCCATCAAGTGAAGTTCAGGGCAGAGGTTGACAGTCAATGAGTGCTCTGACAAGGAAAAAGATATGCCACAATGGGGCTGAACTGTTGAGAGAGATCCGGGAATTCAAAAACAGTCCTTTATGAAGGCCACGCCTGCAAGTACGGCCTGACCTATATCCGACTGCATTGCTATGGGGTGGGGTACCCACCCATGTATCTCCTGCTGATAACAGCTCAAACTCAATTCCTTGACCATGAAGTGGAGAAACTGACGAGATGTCTCAAATGCTTATCACGCCGCGAGACAGAGATGGCACCCAGGTTTCCAGTTAGTAATACCCGCCCTGGCTCCCAGTGTGGCGTCTCGGCCAGCTCAAACTCCAGAAAGTATGTTTTGCTATAATTGTGGGAAAGATGGGCACATGAAAGGGAATGCCAGTCCCCAAAAGACACTGACAAAGTTGCATATAGGCTACAAAGGAGAGCTCGGAGAAGAAATCAGTGGTTAAGAAGGTGCACAACATGATCCCAGTGAGGGCACCAAAAATGCTAATTACGTCCTTTGTGGCAAGGTCAGTTGCCCAGGCCCCCTACTCACCGCCTTCCAGACTGGTCCAGAATAGTGGGTCCCTCCATGGAGACCACTGTAAAGGTGAATGGAGTGTCTACAAGAGCTGTATTAGACAGTGGCTCCCAAGTGACAATTATGTTCCAGGATTGGTATCAGAAGCATTTGTCAGACGTACACTACAACCATTAGAAGGACTGCATGTATGGGGTTAAGTGAGAAGGCCTACCCTATTCCGGTATATCCGAATTTGGCTGTCTTTCCCCACCTCCGTGGCTGGAGTGGCTGAACAAGTAGAGACCCTAGCCTTAGTGTGTCCCCCCACTGGACTGTATGATGGTGTCCCTTTGTTGATTGGAACAAATGCTCATATGTTCGGAAGGCTGGCACAGTTGTGTTATGAAAACAGGGTCAAAGACTAGTAGAGCTTTAAGAGTTCCAGCTTTAATTAAGAAGGCCTATGAGGCACAGAGATGCTGAAAAACAGAACCAGAGGAACCGGTCGGAATTGTATGGAAGAAGGATCCTGAGTCTCTGATCCTGGCGCCAAATGCCCAGTGTACCTTACAGGGAGAGGTCCGTATCAGAAAGGATGTTAAGAATAAAATATTAATGTTGGATGCACCAGGCGATGGAAAATTGCCAGAGGGACTGCTGGTCAAGCCTAGTATTTTGCCCGCTAGAGCCCATGCTTATGCCAGAAGGGTAATGGTCCAAGTTCATAATGTGTCTGAAAGAGACATTCGAGTAAACAGAGGTTGCATCCTGGCTAATGTGCATTGTGCAGACACTGTAGTGCTACCCAGCAGCAAGAGTTCAAGGAAGAATGACAGAGTAACGCCTGACTTGTTTGATTTCGGCGACTCCCCGCTGCCAGCTGAATGGAAAGTGAGGATCAGTGAGAAGCTTGCCCAGAGAGACCAGGTGTTTTCTTTAAAGGAATGGGATGTAGGATGCGTGCAAGGAGCTGAGCACAATATCCGGCTGCATGACGAAAGACCATTTCATGAGAGGTCTCGACGCCTGGCACCTGCTGACATAGATGATGTGAGACGGCATCTGCAAGAGATGTTAGCTGCTGGTGTAATACAAGAATCCAGAAGCCTTTATGCTTCCCCATTGTGGTAGTGAGGAAAAGAATGGAACAGTAAGGATGTGTGTGGATTATCGCACCTTAAACCGGCGGACTATCCCTGATCAGTACACAATGCCCCGCATTCAGGATGCTTTGGACTGCCTAAACGGGAGCAAGTGGTTCTCTGTGCTGGATCTCCGCAGTGGGTACTACCAGATCCCGATGGCCCCAGAGGGACCGTGAGAAGACGGCCTTTATCTGTCCGCTTGGCTTCTATGAATTCATGAGGATGCCTCAAGGATTTCAGGTGCCCCAGCCACTTTTCAACGATTGATGGAGCGTGCAGTGGGGACATGAACTACTAGAGTGCCTGGTATACCTAGATGATGTTATTGTGTTTGGCAGCTCACTGGAGGAACATGAGAGCAGATTATTTAAGGTATTGGACCGACTGGAGGACTTTGGCCTTAAACTGTCCATTGATAAGTGTCAATTCTTTCAAACATCAGTAAAGTATGTGGGACACATAGTATCCACCGAGGAATAGAGACCGACCAAGTAAAGTTGAGGCCTTGACCACCTGGCCACAGCCCAAAAATCTAAAAGAACTGCAAAGATTCCTGGGATTCTGTGGTTACTATCGGCGCTTCATCAAGGACTATTCAAGAGTGATCCGCCCTTTACTTAACCTTACTCAAGGGTATCCCCCAACCCACAAAAAATACCAAAAGTCAGCGTCCCTCAAGACTGAAAGAGTGTATTTTCATCCGAGTGAAGTATTTGGGGCCCGCTGGACTCCTGATTGTGAGACTGCTTTTCATGAGATCATATATCAACTTACCCATGCTCCAGTGCTGGCCTATGCCGATCCAAGAAAACCTTACGTCCTGCACACTGATGCTAGCTTGCAAGGGTTGGGGGCTGTGTTGCACCAAGAGCACGAGAATGGCCTGAGACCAGTGGCCTTTGCCAGTAGAAGCCTGACCCCATCCGAAAAGAACTATCCTGTACATAAGTTAGAGTTCCTAGCTTTGAAGTGGGCTATTGTTGACCAATTCCATGAGTACTTGTATGGGGCTAAAATACTAGTAAAAACTGACAATAATCCTTTGACCTATGTGCAGACCTCAGCTAAGTTGGATGCCACTGGCCATAGGTGGCTTTCTGCATTATCTACATATGACTATGCTCTCGAATACCGAGCAGGTCTGAACCACATAGATGCTGATGCTCTCTCCTGGGCCTGTTCCCCAGAATGATTGGGTCCGATTGGCAGAACCTGACATTCGGGCACTCTGCCGAAGTTTGACAGGGAGGAACAAATGTCCCACGGACGCAGTGGACTGCATGGTGGATGCTTGGGACCCTCTGAGAATTGCATACCTGCTGCTTATTGCCACTTTTCTGCAATAGACATTGGTGCACTGCCTCAGCTGGACAATGACAGTATTTGGCGGGCTCAATCCCGTGATCCCATGATCAAAGCAGCTTTAGAAGCCTCTATGCAGGAAAAGATGTGTCCAAATTACGCTCCACTGATTTGAGAACTGCACTGTTATACAAAGAAGGTCCTAAGTTGAAACTGATCAATAAACTGTTATACAGAGAAACAGTAGACAGAGGGGACAAGTAGACAAACAACAACTAGTGCTGCCACTGCCTTCGAGACTCAGTACTGAGGTCCTTGCACAACCACATGGGGCACCTTGGTATAGACAGAACACTTGACTTGGTGAGATCCAGATTCTATTGGCCTAAGATGGGGGCTGATGTGGAGCAACACATTCGAACTTGTAGTCGCTAACTACAGAGGAAAGCTTTGCCCAGAGGGCTGCCCTTGTTAACATCACCACCAGTGCACCCATGGAGCTGGTCTGTATTGATTTTCTGAGTTTGGAGTCAGATCAAAGAAATATCAGTAATGTGCTGGTGGTCACTGACCCATTTCATGAGATATGCCCAAGCTTTCCCACCAAAGACCAGAAAGCATCCACTGTGGCCAAAGTACTTGTAGAAAACTTTTGTTCACTATGGGCTCCACAAAGAATCCATTCTGATCAAGGGAGAGACTTTGAGAGTCATCTGATCAAAGAGTGCTTTCTGTGGGAGTGCGAAAGTCCAGAACCACTCCTTACCACCCCAGGGGACCCACAGCCTGAACGTTTCAACCGCACTTTGCTAGATATGCTAGGCACCCTGCACCCAAAGGACAAGCCTAGATGGAGCCAACAAATTAGCACCCTGGTACATGCTTATAACTGCACCAAAAGTGATGCCACTGGATTCTCCCCCTACTGCCTGATGTTTGGAAGAGAAGCTCGACTACCAGTAGATGTGTTTTGGGGTCTCTCCTGAGGGGTTCAAGCTGACAACTATTTACAGTATGTGCAAAAGTTAAAGGCCCAGCTAACTCATGCGTACCAACTGGCTCAAACCATGGCTGCCAAAAGAAATCTGGCCAACAAAGAAAGGTATGATAAAAGGTGAAGCACAGGAACTCCAGGAGGGAGATCGGTATTGCTAAGAAATCTGGGACTGCATGGCAAGCACAAGATTGCTGACAGATGGCACCATCTCCTCACATTGTAGTGGGCAAACTAGATGATCTGCCAGTGTACAAAGTAAGGCCTGAGAATAATTCAAAAGATGTAAAAACAATGCATAGAAATCATTTACTGCCCATTGGACAAACCTTAATTGAGTCTGAGCCCTAGAAGATGCCCCTCTGGACCAGTGACTAGAGCTGCTGCTAAGAAAAGATCAAGAAAGTCTGCACCTACAGAAGCAAAGTTAAAGTGTTCCCTCCACGAGTCCCAGTTGAGCATGACTGTCAGTCCATATCGGAAGAAAGTGAGAGTGACTTTGACTACTATCCTTCTTACGAACTGAGTCAATTGTTTCGGGCAATCCCTAGTCAATACTGGAGATGAAGCTGGGCCTTCTGGACTGTCTAAGCCCCAGCTTCATCCCTGAGCCAATGCTCCCAGAAAGTGAAGTGCAAAGCATCAGATCAGATGAAATGGAATCATTGTGCATGGTTGAACTGTTTGAGCTTTCAGGAGGAAAATGATAGATTGGGCAGACTGGTGATACACCGAACAAGAAGAGTATTTTGAGTGCCCTGACAGTCCACTGCCAGTGTCCAAAGCTCTCCATGCGAGCCAAATGTTGTGGACTCAGAAACTGTAACTCCTGGAGCTGAAAGTGCCCCAAGTTCTAGCCTCTCTACCCCCATGGAGACTCTCTGACAAGTGAGGACAATGCTGAAAATGAGGCTCAGAGTGCAGAGACTATAACAGTTCCCCTAGAAAGACTGGTCGAGCTGTAAAGCCTGTGGTGCACCTCAGTTATGATTCACTTGGGAGGCCTGTGGACTTGCCTCTCAATGTTGTCCATAAAGGAGTGTATGTGTCCCGAGCTCATTGCCCAAACTGAGCATCAGTGCTAACTCCAAGTTACTTGTGTTGCCCTCTAATATGGTGCCCTTGCCCCATCCAGCCCCAAGGTAACTGATAGGAAGGCCCCCTCTCTTCAGATTTCATGTACAAGAGGTAATAACTTGAGTTATGGTACAATGTGTATGTAATACTGTGTAAAGAGTGACGTACTGCAATGTTTCAGAAATGTGTTCTTGGTAAAATGATATATTGACTGATGATTACATGATGAGAGCCTAATGCAAATGTATATGGTTGCAGTTGAAACTTATGGGGGTACTTGCTTGACGCGGACGTCAAGCTTTCCCAGGCCAGGAAGGGTGTAACCCCCCTGCAAATGGGGGTTCCCAAAAGACTTCCAGGAGCTTGCTTGAATGCTCCAAGCCTGAATGGTGTTTGGCATTTAAGCCATTTATCAGTGAGTGTTTTTAGAGCCTCTGGTACTGTCTCTTTAAGAGCTGTCTGCTTGCAGACATAATTAGTTTGTATGGGGACTGTGTGCTTCTCTGAGTACCACTCGAGCTGCTGCCAATTCACTTCATTTTGCAGTCACTAGAGTGCAAAGGGAACCTATCTGAAAGATGTAACTGTTTGCCAGAAATTATTTAGAGTAATAATGAAATTACAGTTTGTCTAACCTGCTTTCTTTGCAGTCAGAACTGTGTCTGCTAGTTCCCCATTCTAGTTTTGAACTGCTGAACTGGACCAATCAGTGTGGGGTAAGCTAGCTCTAAAATGGTGCCTTGGACGAATCAGAACTTGGACTCATAATCTGAGCCAGCCACAAGAGGATTGTATGGGCAGTGACTCTGGGAGATGTAGTTTAGACTTTAGTGCCTTTTGGACCAACAGCAGCAGTCTATTGTGGTGACAGCCAATCCAGTCAAGAACTGGGAGGAACTCAAAGGAAGTGCCGGTTTTGTCGGTTGGAGTTTCAGTTGAGCTTTGGCAGTGAAGAAGGAAGGAGCCCTGTGCTTTTCAGTGTGCAGTTTTAGTCAAAAAAGCGTGTGTGGCCCAGAGTTCCAGTCTGCAGCTTGTGTAACAGCTTGTTAGGACTGAATCCGTCCTGTGAAAAGAATCAAAGGATCTCTGAAGAGTAGAAACCAGGCTCACCCTGTAGAAGACTGGAGGAATTGCTGAAAATTGCACTCGGTCTGTCAGGAACTGAATCTGCTGTGTGTTCTTCGGGTATTGTGCAGTAATTGCGATCGGGATACAGATGCAGCCTGCCTGGTATAGTGCTTTCTTTTATATGGATGTGTGAAGAGGTTTGTGTACCTCAAGTGAGCCCTGCTGACATTGAAGGACCCTATCTTATTTGGAGGGTCGGAGTACTAATTCAGGATTAGCTCCTGTTGAATTGCCACATTAAATCCAAATGGAATTACTGTACTGCTGACTGTTTAATTCTCCTTTTCTCTGTGTGAAAGGCCCCTACCAGCTGCCACAGTTTGGACTAGCCACTAGGGCTTGGTACCCAGGGACAGTAACTGATAGGGATAGGCCTGTGCACAGAGCCATAAGTAGATTATTAGAGTGATAAGCTAATTAACCTGATTTCCCCTGTCCTTGTTATATCCCCTAAATAAATCAGAGCTGCTTGTTTCAGCAAAGTTATACTGCCTGAGGTATTTGTCTATGTTAAAGTACTGTACTGTGATTATTGCACTGTATCTAATTTCACAGGAGGTCCCAGTGCGGAACCAGACCTGGGGTAAGTGTATACTGTGAAGGTAATTCTGATATATTGTGTGGGCCACTAGTGGGAAGAAAGGGGGGTTGCAGTGTCCCAGAGGGCTGTGACCAAGTTAGTTTAACTATTGCAAACCCTGACCTCTGGGTGGAGGCACCCGCCATTGGATCCAGGCCCCTCAACCTGTTAGTGGCAAATCAGGCAGGGGTAGTAGCCCCTGGGATAGCGCCATCTAGGGGTTACATACATATCTGTGGTCCTTCCTCATTACTTACCTCACCCTCCCTCTTCCATTGTGTGCCCTCCCGGTGGCGCAGTGACCAGGTTCACACCCCTGCCTGGTGGCTGTAGCATGGCACACCTGGTTGAGGGGGTTGGGTTCTTTGTTCTCCTGTAGTGGGGAGGTCATCCCAAATTAGTATATAGCAGCAGGGAGCCTCTGCCCAGAGAGGATAAGTGGGCCAGATGTTGTGTGCAGTGCTGCCCTTTGGGATACAGTACCTACCCACCTCCCTACGCTGGACAATACCACCCCTGGGGACCCCCAACAGCCATTACCTTTACCCAACAATAATTCAGTCAAGATGCACAAACTGAGCACCCACACAGTGATGAAATTCAACAAATGAAACTGTGATTTATTTTGGCACACAGGCCCAGAGACTGTGGATAGAGCAGGGGTTAGACAATAACAAGTTGCTGCATGCTCAACCACCTTCAGACAATTCCCCTCAAATCCCACTGCATATTCACACCCACCCAAGCAAGGGGCACATAAAATGATTATTTTACGCATGGTATGATAACTTTTATCTGGTACCAATAATAAAGCTATAAGCATAAACTATGAAACATCAGACATGGGGTACCCCAGAATTATAACACAATCCTAGTGCAGGCCTGATTGTAGAGTTACCCAGGATCTTGCGGTGGAGCACTTGATGGGAAATTCAGCAACCTTAACAAACTTGCTTGGATTTTCAAACAAACTCGAAACCCCAGTTGTAATCCCCACAGAAAGGAGAGAAATTTCAGCCAGCAATACCAGCAACTCAAGTGACCCTTGGCTGCAGCAGACCAGTAGCAGAACGGCGATTCAGAATAAGCACGGAGCAGTATGCAGGAGCAGGAAAGCAACCCCAAAACCTTGGATTCTTTCACACAGGCAACAGCAGTTCAGCCCTTCATGTCTCACACCTCTGTTAACACAGCTCTTCTATATCAGATCTCAAGCCACAGCCCTTCTGGCTCAATGTTTCAAATACAGCTCTTCTAGCTCACACCTCTCTGGATGCAGAACCCTTCTGGTGCCACTTCTCTGGTCATCACTTTTCAGAATCACACCTAGGATACAGGAGCAATGTGCAGCAGGTTCCCAGTTCTCAAGGAGCCCAGACCCCAGGAACGACCCCACAGTCTGACTCCCCAATGGATCGTGAGTACACCCATACTCAGGCTTGCACCTCTGACTCCCTGTTTCCTGATCCTGATCCACCCCACTGAGTAAAGGTTAGCTGGCCCTTTACCTGGCTTTGAAGCAGGTTAAGAAGGAGTGCAGGGATCTCTGTCCACTAAGAGCACCTTAGAATCTTTGGGTGCAATGGTGCCCCTCTAGCTCACACTTTCTGCAATTTCTCCCCCACGAGGCTCTTTGGAAACAGTCTCTCACTCTGGTAAACCCAGAGAAATGTTCACAGACAACCACAGGAACAAACCCTGAAGAAGGCTTGCACAAATTATGGGCCTGGCTAGGCCTCTGGTTCTCTCTCTCATTATCAGTAGGTCTGCACCATTCTCAATCTCTCCCAGACTCCCCCCTGGTTCTCCAAAAACCAGGCAAACTCTTTCCCTCCATTTTATTGTGCAGACAGGGCTGTCTGTCAATCCTTTGCCCTGTCCTGCCCTCTGATTGGCTTAAAAAGCCTGCCAGTCCAAAGGGGAGGAACCTGTTGCATCCTCCTCTCAGGGTCCAGTGCTTACCTTGCTACCTTCTGATTGGCTTATTCCAGGATGAGGGGTCACAAAGATGGCGGCCCCTTTCCTCAATGGAGCCCTGTGCTCCACAACTCTTTATTTTATTTTGTTTCTTCTGCCCCTTTCAAGTGTGCTACCCCCGAAGATTAGTTGCAGCCCCCCGGTCCACCATCCAGTGGTGGCATGGTGTGGTAACAGCTCTTGTGCTGCCCATCAGGAGCTCAGTTCTCTGCTACCCCTTCCCAAAGTGCTGGCAGACTCCATATGGCGGGGCAATGCTCTCTTAAAGGCACATCATGCCAACATGCTTCAGTCCTTCTTCTCCTCCCTCCAGTGCTTCCATGCCCTCCAATGCCCACTAAAGTCCCTTGGGCCACAGCACACTAGGGGAAGTGTTGTGGTGGCTGCTGATGCAGCTCTTAGGACTCCTGGCTGGCAGGCACTTCCAGTAATGAATAACACTCAAGCCACCATGATGGCTTGCATATCCAAGCAGGCTGCTGCCCAAACACATACACACTGTGGTGCACAACTATGTCAATCCTTTTCTGACTGCTCCTCTGGTCCTCTTTCCAGCAGCAGTCCAAGAGCCAGAGCAAGCAAGAAGATGGGTAGCAACACTGTAAGGGAGTTTGACGGCAGCACCAACAGCATCCAGGTAAGCCCCCAGTGAAAACCCACACTCTACCATCTAATGATCTCACCCAGGGGCAGCATGTACACTGCAAACAACATGGAAGACAAGATCAACCCCCGTGGAACTCCACAGGGTAGGGGCTTAAGGGTGGAGAAAAAATTACACTATCCTGAGGAGGCCCCACAGTACCCTACAGAGAACTGAAAGTGCTGATTTAAGTAAAGAACTCAGACATTTAAAACATTGACCACTTGGATAGAACACTACTATCAAGATACCAGAATCCAGGTCCTACTAGAAGAAAACAAGGGTGACATTTTTTGATAAACACCTAAAAGAACTTCTATTGATGTGATGAAATAAGTTATACCCTTAACAGCTCTAGCTGATTTATATAACTAAATAATACATAAGGTCATGACTTTTCGGCTCTGACCTTAAAAAACACAACGGTTGGACATCATATTGACTATTCTGGACATATTTGTCATTTCTTTCCTTTTGTATCTGAGACTTGTTAAACAAAAAATACATATTCCTTCAACTATGGATGTCTTTGAATCCCTTAAAGGCATAACAGACAAAAAATCCATACCCAGAACCTTAACCAAAACCGATGAAGAAAGAATACTTCAAGGTATAACAAGTAAGAAAAAGTTATCTGGTGAACTAACTACTAACAGCCTTATTCATAAGTATGAAAATCTTAAGCAAAGAGAGCTTAGATTAGAATGGCATAGTGTTACATTAAATGAGTACTATAAACAAAAACAGATCCTAAGGGGCTTAAGAGCCCCAACAGAACCAAATATAGGATTTACTACTAATGATCTAGAGAAAAAATGGGATGGCGTTCACAACAAATGCTCTTTATACTTTCTACTGTTGCTAGTAGAAGCTCTAAATATTGAACTGACAAAGGTGAGTGGATAAATAAAGAACATATACGACCAATATAACTTAAAACCAGACATCAAGGAATTCTCAGACTCTTTAGACAAAATAAATAAAGCATTAGATGATTATGAGAACAACTTGATAGATCAAAAGTTGAGAAAATTCAAACATGATTTAAATGACTACAAAGAGGGAAAAGTGTACACATATAATCGATTTTCACCATACAAAATGCAGTATGCATATAATCCAAATTCAGACAGCAACCTGTACAGTTCCGATAGCAGCCTGGAGGGTAATACACAACAAGGATACAAGCCATTTTTGGGGAGAGGTCAGTGCAGAGGAAGGGGGCGATGGAACAGAGGAAAATGGAAAGGCAGGGGCCAGAGAGGGTGAAATTACCAGAAAGACCCAAGAGACCAACCAGAAAGAGGAGATTTAGACGCAGGCACTGGATCTGCACACAGACAAAGATATGGACAAGAACCAGAGACAATAGGAGACAGAGTAGTCTAGAAATGCCAGACAAGAGGACAAATATAGTCTTTAATTTGTCTAAACGTACACTGAATGCCACAGAAGTAAAAGTCCTAAATCTAGGACTAACATTCTGCCCCCACGAAAGACTAAATTTCTTTTACTTAAAAATGGACATGCAAACATTTTATAGAAAAATTAGGCTAAAATATATTTTTGCAACAATAGTAGACACAACTGATCAAACAGAATGGAATAAGAGAAAAACATTATCTTTAAACTTACACCATAGATAGAAATTTCTCCCACCAGGACCAGTGCCTCCAAACTTTATTACATATACAGAAATGGTAGACAGAGATTTAGAAAGATTGAAAAGAAACATAACAGACAGATGACAGACATATAATTTAAAAGTGAATGAATTCAGAGCACTGAGAAATTTAGAAAATGACACAACAATAGTCATTAAAAAAGCAGATAAGGGTGGAGGCATAGTGATCATGGATAAGGAGAAACATAAGACAGAATGTCTTAGACAACTCAGAAATAGAGAATTCTATGAGAAAACTGAACCAGAACCCAACTGAAAATGTTAAAAGATTAATCAAAAGCCTCCTGGATAGTGGAAATGAAGAAGGCTACATTACAGATTGGGAATGGAAAGCGCCATACAGACAATATCCTATTATGCCAGTATTCTACATCTTACCTAAAATTCATAAGAACTTAACAGACCCACCGGGCTGACCAATCATAGCAGAGATTGGTTCTTCTCTT
Source organism: Neoceratodus forsteri (assembly GCA_016271365.2). NCBI lineage: Eukaryota > Metazoa > Chordata > Ceratodontiformes > Ceratodontidae > Neoceratodus > Neoceratodus forsteri. The sequence continues at coordinate 873,450,846 of CM057453.1, read as the reverse complement.
GTAGCCCTGTCAGTTTACATTGACTATTTCCTACAGCCCTTAGTAACTACAACCCAATCATATTTTTGTTATCATGTATCTTTTTATTCAGTTTTTTAAATATGTTTTCATTTGTCCAAAAAAATCAAAAAAGGTTACAAAAAATCAAACTTAACCTAACACATTCAGCATAATACTAGACCATTACAGGAGAGAAAAGGGGGGGGGGGTTAAAAAAGGAATACTTTATGCTATTCAGCTCTATACTGCTTATTTAAATTATAACAGTTCATTTTTACTTTTTAAATGATAATCTCCCCCACCCCAGTACACCAGAGAACTCTTATGTTATATTATATTACATTATGAATTTAAAAAAAAAAGAAAAAAAAGAAGAGAAGAGTAAGCCCATTACCACTTAATCACTTAATCAAAAGAAAATAGGAGAAAATTATCAGGCAGTATAGTGCAGTGGTTTAAGGCTCTGAGCTGAAAATCTGGTGACATCCAACAGACCAGACCTGCGTTTGAATCATACAGCTTCCACTTGCATATTGTGTGACCCTGAGCAAGTCACTTAACTTCCCTGAGCTCCTAGGTCACTCCTGTAAAAAAAAAACTTTCAGCTTAGTGTGCTACACCTGGTTAAACAACTAAATTAAAGAAAAAAAAACAAAGCTACATGTCTATCATTTCTTTTTCTGACATGGTAGGTGAAGTTGAAAAGTCCTGCTCTGAGCTTGAAGAATATTGAGACTACAAAAAAATTAACTAATTGGTCTATCTCAAAGAATATATAAACCTTATTATCCTTGACAATTTTTATTTTTGCTGGTGGAAGGAGAGAAAACTGAGCCCCCAGTTCAAGCTCTCATTAAGAATTTCCTGCATCGCTGCTGGGTTTAAAAACTAAAGTATGGAAAAATATAATAATCAGAACCTTTATACATTAAGGTCCCCTTTAGTCTAGCCAACTTGAAAATAAAATCCCGATCAGAATCAATTGCCAAAGTTGCCATGATGGTAGATTTCAATGTTACTTTAGGGTCATCTCTTTTCTTCGTAACTCTAAATGCTCTAGCCAGCAATGGGATGTTGTCTATCGAGAGGTCAAAAGTAGTAAACAAAATATCTTTTACTAAATCTCGGGTGTTTTCAAATTCGACATCCATGGCATCAGGTATACCCAACAAACAAAAGTTTCTATAACTTAATTGGTTTTCATTTTGCTCCAATTTTCTCGAAATATTGTAGTTCTCTTTCATCACCCCATTTAAAGTGGAAGTGGTTGCTTGTAGATTAGCTTCCATCTGTAAGATTTTTGCATCACATTCCATAATAACTTTTTCTGTGAAAACAGCCTCTTCCTGGACCTTTTTTACTTCTGTTTGCAGGTAATCAGTCTTCTTCATGAGTGCTTTAAAGTGATGGTCATATCTCTCTGTCCACTCCAGCAGTTTGTCTAATGCCACCCCAAGAGATTCGATGGCGTACTGTTTGCTATGAAAAGCTGGTAAGGACTCGGAGGTAGGTTTACTATCCCCTGCACCTGCAAAGTGTATCTCAGTTGAAATTGCTACCGGGCCCCTCTGATTGCCTGGTGGTGGGGTTGCTCTAGCCTGTGGGGCAGTCGAGGTATACATCCCCACTCCACTCTCTGGGCTGGTTCCAGAACAGATCCATTGGTCAAGTGGCACCGACCTGGCTGAAATGAACTCAGCTACTGGACTACCCTTTCTTATGTCCGACATCATTAACTCTTCTTGATGTGCATCCGAGCAATATCATCTTTAACAAAGAAGTGAGAACACAGGTCGGTGTTAAACTATGAACGTCCCACAGTTACGGAGCTGCCATCTTGCCCCAATCATATTTAAAAGATAGCAACGACACTATTTTATTATTGGAAGACCTAAATAAAGAAAAATAATTACAGATGACAGTGTGCTAGTAGCACTAGATGTAAAAGATTTATATACTAGCATTCCCCACCAGGTGGGTCCAAACACATTAAGAGAGAGACTGAAAGACAGAGAACTTGATAGCACACCACCAAATAAATGTCTCTTAGACCTAGCAGAACTTGTACTTACAAAGAATTATTTCAGATTTGACAACCAATACTACTGGCAGCGCAAGGGCACAGCGATGGGGTCCGTTATGGCTCCTAGCTATGGCAATATAGTTATGGATCCTTTCAAGGAAAAAATTAATCTACAATACTGACAACATATACAAATTAAACATTAAATGCTGGAAATGCTACATTGATGATTGTATGTGCATCTGGCAAGACACAAAAATGGAATTACAGGAATTCCATACATATATTAATAACTGTATTGAATATTTAAAATTTGTGATAACTTATGATAAATCTACAGTATACTTCTTAGACCTAACAATAAGAAAAGACAACATGACACTGGCAACAAATGTGTACAGAAAACCATCTGACAGAAATGTTTTGCAACATGCAAAAAGTTATCACAAAAAGTCTGTGAAAGATAACATACCCTACGGCAAGTTTTTTAGGGTGAAAAGAAGTTGTACTGATGAGGATGACTACAATAAGGCAGCAAGTGAACTGACAGACCAATTTAGACATAGAGGATAGGAAGAAAATATTTTGACAAATGCAAAGCAAAAGAGTGATACCAGAAATGGGATGGAGTTGTTCCAGCCCAAAATAAGAACAGACGATACACAAGACAGAATTACAGTATCATTCCACTACTCAGACCATTTTAACATGGTTAAAACATCTATCCTGAAACACTGGGACATACTAAAAGCAAACCAGTTAGGTGAACAGACATTTAGAGAAAAACCATTAGTAACAGCAAAGAGAACCAAATCACTAGGTGATAGACAGTGTCATGCCATGTTTAAAAGTGCAGAACCAAGACATGACATTTTTGAAGGAAGAACCAAAATGATTGGCAACTACCCAGGTGGGAAGTGCCAAAATAGCACTAGAAAGACTAAAACAGTTTACAATCCCTACAGAGACAAACAGGTAGAGATCAAACAATTTATTACATGTCAGACAGACCAGGTGATATATGTCTTGAAATGTCCTTGCGACCTTCGTCATATTGGCCAGACTGCAAGGTCTCTTAAATTAAGGTTAAATTAACACCATAGTGATATTAGAAGAGGTGATTTAGACTCAGTAGTGGCTAAGCACTTTTTAGAGAGTAAACATAGTCTCTCAATATTTTATTTCATTTCATTGGATTGGAAAAAGTGGAAACTCCACCGGGGGGGGGGGCAACTTCCAAAATAGCCTACTTAAATGAGAGGTATTTTGGATTGACAGATTTGGAACCCTTGACAAATGATATGGCATTAATGAGGAAATCGTGTGGTCAGAATTTGTGGACTGAATTGTTCTTAGAACTAAATGCATAGTATTAAACTTCTGATTTGCATCTTCATCACTTTGTTTAAATCCTAACAGTCCCCCTGGAGTGGGCTGACCATGTAGAGCACACAGTTACCTCTGGAGTGCTCTGCGATGGCCACCTCTATGTGTTGTTTGCACAGGTGGGGTGGGACATGGGGCCACATTTGCCGAGTGGTGCCATTATCCTGACTCAGCCCTCTGCTGTATCTTTAAAAACATTTAAAAGCATAGAAACTACTAAAGAAAAAGTATGATATTACAATTCACGAGTAAAAATGATATACTTAGTTCAAAAATGAAGTTTGGGAATATTTAGGGCAATCAATGGAGATACCAAGATCATAAGGTTAGAAATAAGCCTATGTCTAAAAAGTTAAAGAGTCATTTTGACCCTGCTGGGCATATCACAAGAAAAATGATGTCTTACATGGATTTATAAATAAATTCTTGAAAATCGATCTAACCAATCAGAGCGATCCTTGCACACAAAGGGGCAGAGCCCCAGCCTTTATAAAGAGCTGCGACACAGCAATGGCACCCTTTACTTTGCAAAGATGCCAGAGGAGCATGTGCTCATAAAAGAAGCCGGCAAGCTGTGAAATTTATAAATACAAGAGAAGAAAATCTTGTTAGACATGCCTGTAGCTTTATTTAGTAAACAACTTAAACAATTTACAGAAATGAGTGACAATTGTGTGATGCAGACTATTAAAACAAACATAATGTTATCTGGTAAATAACAGCTACAAACAGATGCAGTGAATGCAGGAAATTGGTTTAAGTATATGAATTTTTATGTTTAAAAAGTTAGAGTCATTTTGACCCTACTGGGCATGTCGCAAGAAAAATGGTGTCTTACATGGATTTCTAAGCACCAAATTCTTGAAAATCAATTTAGCCAATCAGAGCGATCATTGTACCCAAAGGGGCAGTGCCCCAGCCTTTATAAAGAACTGTGACACAACAATGGTGTCCATTACTTTGCAAAGATGCCAGTGGAGTGAGTGTCCTGATAAAATAAACTGGTACGCTGTGAAATTTATAAATATAAGAGGAGATCTTGTTAGACATGCCTGTAGCTTTATTTAGTGAACAACCTAAACTCATTACAGAAACGAGTGAAGACTGTGTGATGTAGTCTGTAAAAACAAATATAATGTTATCCAGTAAAAAACTGAGCTACAAACAAACAAAGTGAATGCAGGAAATTGGTTTAAAATATGAATTCAGCAGTACTGAAAATGTGTACCCTGATGAATATAAGCACAGAGCAATGAAACAAGTATGTGAATAAGAAATTCAGACTGTTGAAAATGTGTTTTGTTTACACTAGGGATACAAAATATAGAGGCCTGAAGCCTCAGAAACAAAAATAGACAACAGTTGTTGTTGTTACACACACAGACTTCCCTCAGGTATAACACACTTTAAACCTGTACTATCAGTACTCAGTTTTATAAGTAAATAAAAGACTAAAATGAGTTTTGTTGTTCCTATACCTAGTAATAGAAGACAAAAAGGGATATCTGTATGAGATAAAACTTATAGCATTCAAATATACAAATGCTACACAAGGTAACTGAACAGAAAGCCAGAAAAAAAGTTTTTTCTTTAATTTCTTTAGAGTATAAATACAAAAATCATACAAACAATGTTTTTGTCCTGTCATTAGCACATGAGCCTGTTTTGAGTAGAAGATAATTCCAAGTACTGGAGCGTTTTTTCTTTATGAAGGCATGAATACTGTAAATAAACTACAAATTCATATTTATTTTATTTACTACCGTAAAAGTATCTATATATATATATATATATATATATGTATATATGTGTATCTCACTGAAACATAAATGAACATTAATTTAATAGATGTGACACATAATACTAAGTGAAAATTGTCCACTGCACCTAACATTATAAAATTAATTTAGTGTACTTTTGAGTGAGTTTTTTTGACGTTTAAATTAAGTCTTTTATCATAAGGATTCAAATACAATTGAAGAATTTTTATTTATTTATAATAGATCCTGATGAAGCAGTATGTTTAACTGTGAAACTTTAAAGTCATTTAGAAAATAAAATTACTTTTTCAACAAAAACCTTTGCAAATTGTCAGATCGTGCTTGAAAATAGGCAGGGTTGTTGCCTAATGTGCTTACCCAGTTACCAAAAGCTAATAAATTATTAAAATACATATCCGGTGAGTGGGCCTCATTTGCTTTGATCTGGTTGCGTGGAGAAAAAAGTACCCATGACCACCCATTGCTTTCTGCCTGAGAGAAAGGACTCAAACCAATGGATTACAGTGCCAGCGAGTCCACAAAACTCTCTAAGGCGATCAAGGAGCACCATGTGGTCTACAGTGTCAAAAGTCGATGAAAAATCAAGGAGAATGAGAATTGACCATTTGCCTCTATCCCTTGCCCTGAAGAGATCATTATGCACCCTGACTAGCATTGTTTCAGTGCTATGCTTGGATCTGAAAACAGACTAGAAAGGCTCATAGACGTCATGAGTCATGAGGTGCTCCTCGAGCTGTAGCAACATAATTTTCTCAACAACCTTACCCGAGTAAAGAAGGTTGGAGATAGGACAGTAGTTTGCTAAAACGTCAGGGTCAAGGTATGGCTTTTTCAGAAGGAGCCTCACCATGGCCTCTTTCAAGGCATAGGGGAATACCCCTTCTGACAATGACCACCTGACAATTTCAGTGAACACCGGGCCAATGGCATCAATACACCTCATCAAGAAACGTGTCAGTAAGCCAGACTGCCGACACAACGGTTGGATTTCTGCCTGCAATGCTGGCGACCTGGGTTCAGAAATGGACCTGGGTCATTGGAGGGCCAGCTGGGGAAGAAGGATTGAGTGTCCCCAGGACTGTACTCCTTCTCTGGGGGGAGGGTGTGGGGTGTCACTGGCACTTGGCGACCCCTGGCGGAGATTGGGGGTCACTACAACAGTCGGCAACAGCAAGGAACCTGGGGGGTGGGATGGATGCTGGCATCATTGCATGTTCCTGCCCCCACTAATGGTGGAAAAAACTAGTCCACCCACTGCCTCCATGATTCCCGCCCCTTGGCTGCAATCAGCTCCCCAGGCCAACTCCTGTCCTATCCCATTGACCATGGCACTCTTCAAAGGGAGGTCAGGTGCCACGGCCCTACCGTGGGGGGTAAGTCCCAGGAGGGTGGCCAATATGGGGCAGCTGCAGCAAGAAGGGGTCCATGACTGGGTGGATAACTGGCAGCGAGGAGAGGCTCAAAAAAGAATAAATCAAAAAACACGTCGGTGCCAGCTCCAGTTCATGATATGTTTGCCTTAGCCCGGAGATAACCTCAATGACCACAGCTACATCCACTGGTTTAAACTCCTCCTAGATAGGTGGAGCACCATGGCGACCTGCAGGAGGACCACTGCAGATCATAGTGTGGTTGGTTGGTGGAATTCCCTGCTGGATAGATAGTGCAACAGAAAAAGCTTTCCATGACTGGAGACAGACTGGATGTAAAAGTCTGTCAACAGTTTGGAAAAGCTGAGTAGGTCAATTCTTCCATGTGGCAATCTCCCTTGACATGAACTCTGCCTTCTTATGGGTGATTGCCCCCTGGTACTCCAAATAATGAGCACACAGGGCTAGTTTGTCCTCATCTGACTGGGGTCTCCACCAGCGCCGCTCTAACCTCTGACCCCTGGTCTTTATTGCCTTGAGATCCCCATCAAACAAGGGGGTCTCAAGTGAGAGGACCTGGGTCATACACGGACTGGTGCTATGGCATTGAGTGCCCTGGAAAATCACCTCATTATACAAGGTGACTGCCTTACACATGCCAGTAGCACATGTAGCGGCCACCTTAGATAGGTCAGCTGCCACCAATAGTCCATTTGGGGACAATCCCCTTAAAGGGCAGTAGCTGATCATCTGCATTGGAGAAGGACTATCGGGGGGCCCCCAAAAGAGAACTCCACCATGTAATATTCAGACCAAATGACCTGATCAATCCTGAGGTTGGACACCAGATCCAACATGTGCCTGCAGCATTCCTTTGGCCTTCTGATACGCTTTCTTGCAGTGGGCTGCAAAATTGAGGCTATCACTTACAATTACCCCAAAATCCCTCTCCTCTGAGGCTTGACCCACCCTAACACCATTCATCTAGTACTCTACTTTAGGGTTCCTTTTGCCTTCATGCATAACCTTGCAAATTTTGATGTTGAACTTGAGCTGCCAGATGTCAGGCAAACTTTATAATCTCTAAGTCCATCTTCATGTTCCCAATTCCCGCCTCACTGTTCACCTTACCCCAGATTTCAGTATCATCCACAAAGAGATAAACTGTACCCCGGATCTCTACCCTAATGTGACATATTAACGTGTTAGAGAATAAACTGTAATGAACAGAACATTGAAAAGGAAAAATACCTGAGGAAAAAGCAATAATCAACAACAGCAACATTTTATCAACAAACAGCAAATTAAGAACATTAAAACATTTATAGAATGTAAAAAATGAATCAGATATTTTATTGGCAATAGGATGAGAGAGTGCAGACTCAGTATAGAGTCATGGGAAGATGAGACAGCATACTGTAGGAAACAGAAATCTTATGCAGTAAATAAAGGATACATTTAAAGATGGGGTTTGAAGAGAGCGGGACTGTTGAGACAGAGACAGAGAGAAAGGGAGGGAGGGAGGGAGAGAGGAAACAGAAATCATAGACTTCCAGTGACATCATGAAATCAGCAACAACCAAAAGCTTAGCTCCATCCTGATCAATACTTAATACCTCCCAAAATCATTAACTTCAACAAAAAACTATACCTAACCAACAGGAGAGCTATTATGCCATCAGAGAGAGCAACCTGAGCCCAAACATCAGCAGAATCCCTTGATGGTGAGGGGTTCCAGGATGGCAGGACTGACAGCAAAGGGTCGCAGGCTTCTTTCTACACCAGACTGGGATGTTCAGAAGCAGACACCAGGGGCTCAAAACCCTGCGATGACAAATGGCTATCATGCTAAAGGTACTCCGGGAGTTCCATAAGGAGATGAAACTTACCACCACAGCCCTCCGCACAGACATCTCAAAACCGGAAACAAGATAAGACAGTGTATAGGAACAACTCTTCACAATGGACCAGCACCTCAACACTGCTGAGCAAGCCATTGTGCAGTTACAGCAGGAAATGCAGGTTTTGCAGGATGTGGCAGTGTACCCAGAGAGCCACAATAGCCACGACAACCTCAGCATTCATGGCCCACCAGAGGGCTCTGAGGTTTCTGATTTAATTCCTTTTCTCCAAAGTCTCCTCCTCCACACAGACCTAACTCTCTCAGACTCCTGCACCCTAGAGGATGAGCGGGCCTACTGTGATCTATGCCCCAAGCCCACTACATCAGGGACCAGACCACAATTGGTGATCCTGAAATTCTTATGCTTCCCAGAGAAAGAGTACATCCTTCATACTGCCTGGAAACAAAAAAACTGTCAAGTACAAGGGCACTAGACTATATTTTGAGAACGATTACCCCGACCCTCATGACATGTCATAAGGCCTCCCTGGCATGAAGGTCCTCCACCAACACGAAGTTCAATCTTGAACACTTTACCCCTCTAAGATGGTCATTTATTTTCTTGAGGGAACATTAACCTTTGAAACTTCAGACGCTGTCAACAAAGAACATAGGTGAAAGATAGAAGTGTTACTACCTCACAGATCAACCCTCTCCCGTCTCTCACTACAAAGCTAGCTCAAAGACTCTGGATCCAGACAAGAGTTCTGCACAAACAACATGGAGCAGCTGTACTGAGAAGAATCATAGTTGACTTAAAACAAAAACAGGAACATCCTGGACAGTCACTAAACACTGATGTCACTGACCCCTGATTACCATGACTCTTGATTAAACACAGGTATGGCTTATGACTTCATGTTTCTTTCCCCCTCCCCCTTGTCACTGACTGGCCCCACCATCCAGTTCCCACTGGGTACCCATAGTCCCCTTGGTTCCCTGGCCCCTGATACTGAGCCATTGATGAGGGATGGGTACCTGGCTGGCTGACTTAATCCTGTTCCCCCACTGTAGTCCCTGCTGCTGATTACCTACCAGAGCTAAGCTCCCTCTGGTGTGACTTGTTTAGGGCTGTGGACACCGCTGGTCCTGCACTTCTGCTTTGATCCTCCATTCCCTCCTGAACAGTCTAGGCCATATACTGGGGGCCTGGGATGTGTAGAGCCATGTATGGCTTTTCCTGTCCCATGCCCACTTATTTGCTGCATTCCCACTGCCCTATCAGGCCTGAAACACTTCTGAGCACCTCATTTTGGCAGCCTACATGTGGAGCAGCCATGTGCACCATGATCTTGTGTGTGCCTATATAGCAGGAGATACTTTACATAGAATATTGAAGCAGAAACAGGCTACTGATGAAGCTAAAAGGGAAATAGCCACTCAAGTCAGTGGAAGGAGATGGACCAGCACTCTGGAATGGGGGACTGTACTGGGGAGGCAGTCCACTTGAGAGATGATAAATGCAGGCTAGCATGTACCCCCCCACCCCTTTACTTAATTTTAATTAATATTAAACTAGCCGGCTTGGCTCGGAGTGGGGATTGGTGGGACTCGGAGGGGGGTGCTGGAGGGGGCTGGATGTGAGGGGGTTGGGGATGCTGAGCCATACCCCCCTCTGCATCTGTGTTCTACTGGGCATTTTACCCTGCTTGTTTTACCATGGAGCATATTGATAGACTGCTCATCATTCCGCATGGTGGCAACAACGTTCTGGGGTGCCCTTGATTTCATCCCTGAGTCTGCTGCATAGCACTGGGAAAAGTTCTCAGATACAGGACACCAGATTTGCTGCAGAGTGCACACTCACAAGAAAGGCTTCCTGTGCACCCATGGGCTTGGAACTTCTGATGATCTGAGACTAAACAGCAGGGCTGCGCAAGCCAGCCATTATAGCTCGACAGATCAAATTCGAGTTGGTTCAGGAGCCCAATTTACCCCAAAATTAAATAAAGAGTTAAGGGGTTTATTTTTCATGGTGTTTTCCCAGCAGGACATCCTGCTGCCACCATCAACAACCATCCTGGCTAGGCTATTAGAAGGGGCTATTAGTCATCCGAAACCCCACCCCTAACCAGTATGTTTACAATGTAAAACAAGTGCTTTTAAGCCCATATCAATGTAACACACTCAGCTCAGAGCCAAAATGGCTGCTATGTATTAACCTGGTTTGAGGGGGAAAAAAGCTGGATTGGGTCTATGACATTTTTTGTTATGTTCAGCGTTCTCTGGTTTTCTAATAAATCATTTTTTTTTCTGCACCACATTCAGTTCCATGACTTCTACCCCTAGAGTGCAGCTACCTGGTGCTGTTTCTATATGTTCACTGGTCTGAAGCATCCCTGCAGGCTATTAGCTTTCTTGGGGACAGCAGTGTGAACATTTCTGTAGGAGAACTAAGAGCTGGACTGTTTATTTGCATGGCAACAACTGGCAAAACAGTTCAGAGACTGTCGCCAGGATGACCTGGGAGTTGATGGCACTCTGTAAAGGGCCTTGGATTGCTGGAGTTAACGGGTTAGAACCTGATGATGGAGGCTGCACATCAACCATAGTAGATGCGGCAGTGCCAGGGCCAGGCCCTGACCTTGCTGCCTAAGCAACAATGGGGGGTGAGGGGGCTGTAGTTATCACCACCAGAGTTGACAATGACAAGGACTTATCCTCTGTCAATGGAGACCTCGACATCACTGACGAAGCAGAAACCTTGTCCTTATGCTTGTAGTGATGGTTGGAAGAGGAGAACTACAACTTATCTTTGTACTTTGAGCTTGATAACCTCAGCAGCGAAAGCCTCCCCAAACACCTGGGAGTGTGTTTCCCAAAGGCAGCCATCGAGTAAGAGGGAGAAGCCGACATGGAACTTGCGGCCTTGACAGCAGCTTCAATGGTCTTAATGGCGATAAAGGTTTCAAGAACCTTTTTGACATCTCCTTGTGGCTTTATTGAATCCCTGGCAGATCTTGCAGGCCCTTGGGACAGGCCCAAACAGCACACACAAACAGTGTGAGCATTATCTTTGTAGATCATGTAACTGCAGGTACAAAACCTAAATAAAAGTTATTTCTTTTTTTTTTTTTTGTTAATCTGTTTCTTCCTTTACCCAGATGGCCCCCATCTGCTGGACACCTCAACCCCAACTCCCCGACCTCCACCGGGACTTACCTGCCAGCCTGTCTTGCCCCTCCCCCCCAATGGTTAACCACGTTCCCCAATTCCCGTCGGGAACAAGATCTGGTTCTCGGCTGGCACACCCAACTGGTTGGATGTGGGGTCTGTGGGCATCCATCACCATCCTGCCACTGGTATTTTCCATTTTTTCTCTTCTCTGAGAGACATGGCATGCAGCGACACCATGACATGTATCATGAATTCCCACACACCGCACATCAGCATCCTCCATGTCTCCGACTGTCCTTCTTGGCAGTCCTGGGTGTCTTTCCCCAAGCTTCTGCATGGTACCATGCAATCACCAGGCTGTGCAAACCCTCCGCTTTGGATGCTCAATCCTCCTCCCCATGGCAAGCCCTCCAGTGCCCCAAGTTCATTTCTAAACCTGGGTCATCAGCACCACAAGCAGTAGTGTTACTGCTATGCCAGCAGGCTGTCCCTAAACAAGGGTTATTTCAATGGTGGCATAAAAGGACATCATGACAAGTAAGTAAAATTAAGTTAGAAAATAACAATCAGTAAATGACAGCATTTCTTTGCAGATTGTTGCATGTCATTGTGAGCAGCCCCCAGTTAACAAAAGTTTCCGAGTCATCTTGACGCCAACAGGTTACAGTTCCAAAGGTGTAGATCAATAGAGGAGACGTCCTTGATGAAGATAACATTTTTATAAAGTATTTTTCCCAGGACAGACCAGTTGAGATTCAACATCTTCTTTTTTTTTTTTCAATTCAACTTTTATTAAAGTTTATATAACAGAGAACGAACCACAATGGGCCGTACCATAGTAATACAATAATGAGTAGGATATACAGTGGTCCATTCTCCCCCATATCCCCCTCCCTCCAACCCCCCATAGACCCAGCACAGCAATATACCAACCAGGGTGCGAGAAAATTAAGAAAAGAAAAAACTTGGCAAAGGGCGCATAACGCCATTTTATAAAGCATATAAAGTTTGAAAGGGGCCCCAGGTCTTGTTAAACTTGTCCATTTTATGTGAAAGACTTGCGATTGTCCTCTCCATTCTAAGATTAGCCAAAAGCTCTTGTAACCATTCCACATAACTTAAACTCTCAGAATCTTTCCAATGCTTGAGCACTACTTTTTTAACAGACGAGGAGATGAGCGCCATATAATACCTTCTACACACCACATTGATGGGTGAGAAATCTCCCAAAACACAAATTTCAGGCATGAAACAATCCAAGATCCCTAATAGCGGGTTCACTTTCTGCTTAATCATGGACCAAAGTGATGCCGCTCTAGGGCATTCCCAGAAAATATGGAGGAGGTCACCCACCTGCATCCTACAGCTTGTACAGAGCGGAGAGGGCAGGAGGCCTAGTTTAGCAAGTTTCTGAGGGGAATAATAGATAATGTGTAAAATTTTAAATTGCATCAGCCTGAGTCGATCTTGTAACAGGTATTTATGGCAATCCCGCCAAATAAGGGACCAGTCAGGTTCCATCCCAGGTAACAGAGCTTGCCAGTAATGGACTGGCACACTGTTGTCAGGGTATGCCCAGGCAAAGAACAAAGTATATAGTTTGGATACAGCTTGAGGCAGGTTTGCCGCTTGGGTCACAGTAGGCAGAAATTGGGAAAGAGTTTCGGAGGGTGGAGTGGCCCCAAACACTTGCAACAGAAGGTGCCATAACTGATAGACCTTAAATATGTGTTTACTGGGTATCTTAAATTTATGCATAATATCCTCTGAGGAGGCCCATCGCCCCTCAGCTAGGATAAAGCTCTCTAACTGACATTGACCCAACTGAGGTAGCCAGGAGAGTGGCAACGGCTTTTTATTTATTTGTATATTTGGGGTTACCCTTAATGGGCTGAGAGATTCAACATCTTCTTTTAGCAGGGTTCTGCTGTAGTGATGTCCTGATTATGCTGATCTTTACAATGTTTCTGCTCAGGATATTTCAGCTAAAATACAATATCTCATATTCAGTGGGGTCCTTCTTTTACATATTTGTGCAACATATTTACCCAGGATAGCCTACCTGAGATGCAATATCTCATTTCAGTAGGGTCCTGCCTTTGCACATTTGTACAATGTACTTACCCAAGGCAGACCAGCTGAGATGCAATATCTCCTTTTCATTGGGGTTCTGCTGTATTGGGGTCCTGCTTTTACCCATTTTTACAATGTATTAACCCAGAATATTGCAGCAGAGAGGCAATAACTCATTTTCAGTGGGGACCTGTTTTCACCATGTATTTTTCCCATGATAGACTAGTTGAGATGAAACATCCCCTGTTCCAGTAGGGTTCTACTGCAGTGGTGTCCTGCTTTCACCAGTTTTTACTTTGTATTTACTCAGCATGGCCCAGCTGAAAATCAGTATCTCATTTTCAGTGGGTCTGTGCTTTTACAATGTATTTTTCCCAGGATAGAGCAGCTTAGATGCAACATTTCCTTTTCAGCGGAGTCCTGCATCTACACATTTGGACAACATATTTACATAGGAAAGCCCAGCTGAAAGCCAGTATCTAATTTTTAAGGAGGTCTTTCTTATACACATTTTTACACTTCATTTACCCAGGACAGCACAGATGAGATGCAATATCTTCATTTTCAGTGAGTGGTCTTACTTTTACACATTTTTACAATGTATGTACCCAGGACAGCACACCTTAGATGCAATATTGTGTGTCACCATTGCTCAGTTAGTAGCACATTTGCATTTGGGCCAGAAGGTCATGGGTTCTTTGCATACCATAAACCGTGACACCCAAGTGCAATACTAAGGGGAAGTTGTACTCTTCAGATGAGATGTTAAACCATGCTTCTGTGTGTATGTTCTGTAAGGTTCAGATGTAACCCCCCCGGGGGCTTACCTGAATCACCCCCGTTCTCCCATTATTCTCCCATTGCCCGCTGGCGTCCCGATTGTTCCCTGAGTTTTCTCTGGTGCCCCAGTGTTCCCCGATCAGTCCAATACTTTATTTCAGCCCATTTCGGACTTGTAGCATGAACCACGAGTCACCAGCATCTTTTTGGAGAGCCAGCAACCGCTCATGCACAGGGGTGTGCTTGATCTTGCTGACTGCTTGTTTTGCGGTCAGCGTGGAAGGAGTACGGCGGTCTCGGTGCCCCTACTGAGCTAAATGGGGACCGTTGACCAGAACAATGCACTTAGGAGCTGCTGGGGAGCAGAATTAAAAAGTTTGAAAACAGGGCTAAGAGCAAGGCTCATACATATTAATGAGCCCTGTATTAACATTCATGAGTGCTGCCAGCCACCTGGGGGAACAATATTACAGTGGCAGCGACTGGAAATTTACTGGGAGCATATGCATAAATTTGGGCTCATATGAAAGGGTACAAAAAGGGCTACATTACTGTGGGGGTTTGAAATTGATAGTTTATTGCCTGTCTGCATCAGAACTTTAAAGTTATGGGACTGCATAAACTGTACAGAAACTTTATCAGCAGCCACCATCTTAGCAGCCAGCCAGCCAATCAGAAGTCTGGATTTAAACCAGAGACTTATGGAACATATCAGAGACTGTTAGGCGATAAAACAGGTGTTATTTCTGGCACTAAAATGCAACCAGTTAAGGGATTGAGACTGTGTTTGACAGTTTAGGTAGCCAACCAGATTCCTTGAATACTGCCCTATATAAAAGAGGGATTGTTCGAACTTGGGAGACTCAGACAGTTTTAGAGAGACTCCAGCTCGAGACATCGAGGAGAGAGGAGCCTGTGGGCTCTGTGTCCTGCTGCACAGGGTAGGCCTGTATTGCCTCCTGTGAGCCATCTTTCGGTCCAAAAGTGATCGAGTGTTAGGAATTTTGCTTGCTTGCAGACCAAGAAGGGTTGCTCAGCAAGTCAGCTGAGACTGCAACCAGCCAGAAACCAAAGGAGAAAATCAAATTTAATGTTTCTTCAGCTGGGTGTGCTGAAGCCTGCCGTGTGTGAGGAGACAGTGATCCAGGGACTCCTTTTTGCAAAAAGGGAGCCATCCTCTTGAGGTAATGAACTATTTTACCAGCTGGAGGTTTTCACCAGCAACAAACTTAGTTATCCAAAAGACACTTTTCTGCCTCTGGGCCCATGTCATACTCAGCCCAGGCCATCTGTTCCTGTACCAACATCAGCATCTCGGCAGGAGACCAGATCCGGGGATTCCGCCCCTGTGCAGCTATTCGATGCAGGTTGTGGCCACATACAGGGGAAAGGCCATGAAGCGGAGGTGAATCATGTTGGTCCAGGTCCCCATGAGCAGCAGCTACAAGCAGCAGGTCTTCATTTAGCCAGTGTCATCATCCATCCTGTGGGTACAGTGAGTAAAACCAGGGTAGCGCCCTGCAACAAAAGTGTTTAATTCTCTATGGTACCATCTGATTGGTTTCAGCTAGTGTTTGAGTGTTTCAATAGACTAGGCCAACAGGCCACAGATACAAATAACTTAATCTGCTTTGCATTGCCAATGTTTAATTTTTTTCCTTCTATCAAGGGCCCCAACAACAGTTGCAATGCCAGCCACCCCAGGCACCATTCTGGCATGCCAGCATCACCTTCTGGGTACCCAGTAGTTGTTTGGACTGTTCAATACAGGGACCTAATTGATTGCATGCAAAGTAACCTGTCAGAATACAGTAAAGTAATCATTCATCTAAATTCCCCCCCCCCCATTCACGTCCCCTTAATGAATCTGATATACTGTTTTTACTGTTAAGCTGGCTTGTGAGCATATCATTGCCTGGTCTAAGGTTACTGAGCCTGCATAAAGTACTTAAAAGTGCATGCTTGCATTTGAAACTGTCTTTGTACAGGGGGGTTCCCAGGGTGTTTGACAGAAGACCCAGCCCTGATGGTAAGTGCAAAGTGGGTCCGCATATTATTAATTCTTGTTGCTGTCTATTGAATGCTGAGACTGGTCATTAACAATTAATGGTACAAGGTCACTAGGCAGGATTGTGGGTGGTATTAGCTTCCAAGAGGGCTGTACCTACTGTGATAGTTACTCACGTGAGAATTACTCTGGGTAGAAGAACCATAATCTTAGTACTACTACTGGTAGGGGCTCACCCATACTAGGGTAGTTACAAACTCAGGTCCCTCAACCTGTTGTTAGAAAGGCAGGCAGGGGTAGTAGCCCTTAGTATAATGGTGCTAGGGTTACACTGAGATGGATATTAAAGATAATATGGCACTTCCAGAAAAGAGTAGGGCATTTCCATGGTGTACTGGGCAAAACATTTCTGCCATGCACTACAAATACCAGCAACAGCTTAATATAGCTTAGTTTCAATAGGTTTGCATCTTTACACACACACACACACACACACACACAGATTGAGGTTGAAAATAAGCAGTATTGACTAGACCTCCTTTCCTAGTCAACAAAAAACAACTAAATTAATTAAATAAACATCTTGTTTTCGGTGGACTCTGGCTTTTACTCATTTTTACAATGTAGTTTCCCAGGACAGACCATCTGAGTAGCAAAAAAGCATTTTCAGTGGGGTTCTTCTGTAATGGGGTCCTGCTTTTACCCATTTTACAGTGTATTTGCTCAGCATGATCTAGGTAAGAGACAATATTTCGTTTTCAGTGGGGTCCTTCTTTTACAATGTATTTTTTCCAGGACAGGCTGGCTGAGATGCAGTATCTCCTTTTTAGTGGGGTCTGCTGTAGCATGGCCTGCTTTTACCAATTTTATAATGTATTTACCCAGGATAGCTCAGCTCAGAGCCAATATCTCATTTTCAGTGGGGTTCTGTATTTACAAATTGCTCACAATATACCACTGCACCCATGCGAATGAGGGATTCCCCTTGCATGCAGGGCCCAGCAGTGTATTCAAAGGTTTTGTCAGCACTAAACAGTTTCCATGGCAGTGCTGTTTATCACTGCAAAAACACCATCCTTATCCCTGCGCACAGTGATGCACACATCCCCCCACCAGCACAGTGCCTAGTTAGTAGACAGCAGCAGCTGTAAGTCCCAGCTAGGGCCCCTCCGCACACCACTAGTGGTGACTTGTCAACTGAGTGAACACCCAGTGGTGCTTAGTGTCTCCCACTCGATCACTGCTCCAGATGAACTGTTAAACAGCTGTTGGTGGTTAGTGTATCTCCCATCACCCCTGTGAGTAACATACGTCCCTATATTCCTCAGTGGTGCTGAATGTACCCCTCCCAAGTATAAGAACATAAGAAAGTGGTGGCAGAAGAGGACTGCATGATCCATCTAGTCTGCCCATGTGGGCTACCCCCCCAGTCTTTTTTGCTTCCTAAGTTTCCACAGTGCCTATCCCATGCTAGCTTGAACTCTCTTGCTGTCTTTGCTGCCACGACTTCTGGGGGAAGACTGTTCCAAGGCTCCACCACCCCTTCAGTGAAGGAAAACTTACTGATGCTGGTTTTGAATCTACCTCCCTGTATGCACATGCTGGGCCCCCTTGTTTGTGTAGACAAGCTTTCTCTGAAAAGGTCCTGATTTTGTACTGAGTTAATTCCTTTAAAGTATTTGAATGTCTCAATCATATCCCCCCTGCCCCATCTCCTTTCCAGTGAGTATATCTTGAGATGGTTGAGTCTTGACTCATAGGGTTCTTGATGAAGTCCATGAATCATCTTCATAGCTCTACTCTGAATGGTCTCCAGATGATCTCTGTCTTTCTTGAGGTGTGGTCTCAAGAACTGAATACAATGCTGTAGGTGCGGCCTCACCAAGAACCTGTACAATGGCATCATCATCTCACTTTCTTTACTCGTGATACCCCTACCTATGCATCCAAGGATTCCATTAGCTTTCTGTGCTGCCTTTTCATATTGCCTGGTTGTCTTTAAATCATCAGATATGAGTACTCCTAGATCCCTCTCAATCTTAGTTTCTGTCAGTTGTTCCCCTTGTAGGGTATATTTCCTGCCCAGGATTTTTCTCCCCAGGTGCATAACTTTACACTTCTTGGCACTGAATTTCAACTGCCATTGTTTTGACCATTCTTTCAGCTTTCTTAGATCACAATCCATTCCTGTGGCCCCCCTCTTGCATGTCTACTCCATTGCAGAGCTTGGTGTCATATGCAAACAGGCATACCTTTCCCTCCAATCCATCAGCACTGTTGCTGATGAATATGTTAAATAGAATTGGTCCCAGAACTGATCCCAGGGAGACTCCGCTAGTTATCCCACCTTGCTCTGACAGAGTGCCATTTACCATGACCCTCTGGGTTCTCCCTTGGAGCCAGTTCCTAACCAAGCTGACTATTTTATGCCCCACTCCAGTGTGTTCAAACTTGTTTATTAGTCTCATATGTGGGACAGAGTCAAATGCCTTACTGAAGTCCAGATACACTATGTCTACTGCTCCACCCTGGTCACCCAATCAAAGAAATCAATCATGTGTGACCCATAGGGCCACAGCTCCTCAGAATGCAGCATTGTGTGGCATGCTAATGAGCCCATAATGGGCATGCAAATGGTCCTTATCACTTTGTATGCCCTATGGGTCATTAAATTACACTACAAAATGTCCAACACATCTCCCTCCTGCCCAGACAGTTCAGGACCCTGAAACCCACACCCCACTCCTTGCCCCAACTCACCAAAGCCACTATTCAGTATAGAAGACAGTGACTTTCACAGCACCTCTGCTCACCACCTGGGCCAGCCACCATCTGAATGACAGAGAGTCTGCATGCAACAACTGTACAAATAACAGTAGTCACATACACACTCCCTGTTATTCAAATAGGGGACAGCTGAAGTGGTGGGTGGAGAGGCTGTGCCAGTTGCCATCCCTGATGCTGAATAGTGGCTTTGGTGAGTGAGGACAAAAGGGGTGTACAAGGTGGAGAGTACTAAGCGGGTGGGAGGGTGCTATGCTGGACATTGGGGAGTGGACATCAAAGGGATGGGGATAAAGTGTCTACCAGTGGGGTATATAGTGATGTACAGGTCACCAGAAGCAGCAGTGGGGGGGTACACTAGTCAGCAAGAAGTGTTTGATCAATTAAGAGGTTGCCAGCAGTGAGGATGAGGAAGTGTGAGTGATGCGCAAGATGGTGAATGGGCTGATCAGCTGAGTGTCACTCAACAGGGAGCAGAGAGAATGCTCAATCGATGCCTTGAGTACGGAGATCGTTGGTAGATACAATAAGGTGGTAAGCCTGTATTACACTATAGGTGAAACCTATCACTGCTGAAAAGAAAAACGCTCTGGGCAAGCTTCTTTTTCTACTTTGTCATATCCTGAAGTGGAATGCTAAGTTACTATCTAAAAGTGAAATGTTGTGGCAGGTATGTTAAAAAGTTTTCATTCTGCCACTGAGGTAAAGGAAGCTATTTAACGTGACAAAAAGGCACACAAGAGTCGTAAACTGTTGTCTCCTATGAAAGACTCATCTATCTTGTTGGAAATGGCGGACCTTCCCATGGAGATGAAAGAGGGAGAAAAAGTTGCTGACTACAAGCTAATGTTAGCTGGAGATGATAAGTTTCATAAAGAGAAAATATCTAAAAACACTGAGGAATTTACCACTCGAACACAAGCACAAGCCATGCACTATAAGCCGGAGGATTAAGGGTCGGGTACTATTAATCTGAAACAAACTAAGCTAATTGAACTAGACCCCATAAAGGAGCTAACAGCAAGCTTTCAGGAAAGGGGGGTTCTACGCTATCATTGGCAGCAGCTGCTACTCCAGCTTCACTGGTTAAAAAAATCTAAGAGAGAGGCTAATGCAATAAATCCTGTCCCTTCCTTCGGAAGGCTAGATGGTGAGCATTTAAACCAGGATGCTATCGATGATAATTCAAATTTTCCTCTTCCAAATGCTGCACCTGAAAGGGTGAATTCCTGTAATAATGATTTAGCTTCAGCATTGAATGGGTCAGCAATGGAGCAGAGCCAGCAACAACTACCCCAGGAAGAGGATAGGGGAGAAAGAGATGCATTAAAAAAAAAAAATAGAAAACCCTACACAGAAACAGCCTGATGCAGATGTAAAGGGAATAAATGAGACCCTTTTACAAGAAATGAGACAGGGTTTTGCTAGCCTTAATCGGTCAGTTGCAACCCTTACTAATACAGTATCCAGTCTGGCTGAGAAAATAAATGCATTAACTTTGAGAATAGGGTTAGTATGGCTGAAGACAAAACTGAATTTCTGCAGAAGCGATTTAAATCCTCTATGGATGAATTAAATATGCTGAAGCAAAGGGTAGAGGAGTCTGAGACACGGGCCAAAAGAGTTTGGTGGCATACCTGAGGGAGTAGAGGGCCACAATCTTCATGAGTTCATTGAGAAATTGGTTGCAGAGGCCTTAGGCAGGACTTACCCAAGATAATAAAGTGGAGCTCAACAGAGCTCATCAAGGTGGCGATAACCCTAATTATAAGGGTAAGCAACTCCAATTTGTTTACATTAAGTCTCATCATTTTTTGAATAGGGAAGCACTGTTCAGAAAGGCAAGCTTAGAGAAGGGCTTAAATGCTTCTGGAATTTTGTTTCAAGTCTACCCTGACTTTCCGTCTGAAGTACTGCGTAAAAGAAAAGCTGATGCACCAGTTAAAGGAATTACTGAACTCTCGTGGTATTAAATTCATGATGACACCTCCAGCAAAAATGAAAGTGTACTTGCAGGGAAGACTGAGGATCTTTAACTCCCCAAGCGAAGCAGAAAAAGCTGTTAAGCAGGCACTATTTAGTGACTCTGGAGGCGAAACATCTACATAAGTGTGAAAGGATATTCACAGAAGAAAGAAAAATAAATTAATGCTTTGCAAATCATACTAAAAAAGTGGGGGGAAAGGCCATGCATTTGGTATATTGATCTATTAAAAAAGTCTCTTCTCTGCTCCTGGAAAGGGGCTACTCAACATAGAAACATAGAAACATAGAAACATAGAAACATAGAAGTTGACGGCAGATAAGGACCACAAGGCCCATCCAGTCTGCCCATTTCTTTTTCTACCTTATAAATGTGCCATCTGCCTTTGCTCTGTCAGTGACCTATCTATTCGTAGTCATTTGTATTGCTCCCTTATGCCTATCCCATGCCTGTTTGAAGCCCTGCACTGTATTCACTAGCCACCACTTCTTGTGGTAAGCCATTCCATCCATCTCACCCTTTCTGTAAAAGAATTTCCTCATTTCCCCATAATGGCCTCCCTCTAATCTCATGCTGTGTCCTCTTGTCCCTGCTATTTTCTTACATTTAAACATGTTAGACTCTTTCACCTTGTTTATGCCCTTAAGGTGTTTAAATGTCTCGATCATATCACCTCTCTCCCTCCTTTGCTCAAGGGTATACATATTGAGCTCCGTTAATCTGTCCTCATATGTCTTTTGATGCAGTCCCTGCACCATTTTGGTTGCCCTTCTCTGGACTGCCTCAATTTGGTTAATGTCCTTGTGAAGGTGTGGCCTCCAATACTGCACGCAGTACTCCAGATGGGGCCTAACCAATGTCTTGTACAGAGGGATTATTACCTCCTCTTACGACTTGTGATACCTACTAATACACCCTAACACCCCCTAGCCTTACCTACTGCTTTAGAGGTCTGCTTGGATGATTTTAGGTCATCAGTGATGATGATGCCCAAGTCTCTTTCTTCCTTTGTGACTGCTAGAAACTCCCTCCCAGCCTATAAGTGGCTTCAGGGTTTCTCTTCCCTATGTGCATGATTTTGCACTTCTTTGCATTAAATCCAGTTGCCACTCTTCTGACCATTCTGCTAGTTTATCAGATCTCTTCTCATTCTGCCCACCCCATCTGGATTATCTACTCTGTTTGCAGATCTTGGTGTCATCTGCAAACAGACAGACCTTACCTCAGTCCATCTAATGAGGTCACTAATGAAGATGTTGAATAGGACTGGCCCAGGACTGATCCTAGGTACCACTTGTGACTTGCATCTCTTCTGACTGTATACCATTTACCACTCTCTGTTTTCTGCCAGTCAACCAGTTTGCCACCAGTTGACCAACTTCACAGCCCACCCGAGCCTACCTAGCTTATTTATCAATCTTCTATGTGGAACAGTGTCAAAAGCTTTGCTGAAGTCAAGGTAGGCGACATCAACTGCTCCCTTGGTCCACCACTCTGGTTACCCAGTCAAAGAAATCTATGAGATTAGTTTGACAGGACCTTCCTTTGTAAACCCATGCTGTCTTGGATCCTGTGCCCCTATGGATTCCAGGTGTTGCACTATCCTTTCCTTAAGGAGTGCCTCCATAATCTTGCCCACTACTGAGGTAAGACTGACCGGTCTGTAGTTCCCTCGCCTCCTGCTACCACTCTTGTGGAGTGGGATCACATGAGCCCTTCTCCAGTCTTCTGGGACCTCTCCTGTGCTCAGAGACTCACTAAACAATTCTGCTAATGGCTCTGCTAGTTCCTCCTTTAGCTCCTTAAGTACCCTGGGATGTATGCCATCAGGTCCCATTGCCTTATCCACCCTGAGCTTAGCAAGCTCTTGTAGGACCCTTTCTTTTGTGAAGGAGTAGTGCTCACCTCCCTCCCCCTGTGTCCATGATGCTGAGCTGTGGCCCTGCCCTACCTTCTCTTCAGTAAATACTGAGCAAAAGTATCTATTTAGGATAGATGCCTTTACAGGTCCTCCTCCTCACATACTCCCTTTTCTCCATTAAACTTAGCAATACCCCTCTGGACTTTCTCCTTTCACTAATGTATCTATAGAAAGTCTTGTCACCTTCTTTTACTGTTAGTGGCTAGTGTTTCCTCAGTTTGGGACTTTGCCTGCCTTACTGCCTTACCTGCTTCCCTTAGGGCAGTTTGGTATGCCTCCCTATCTTCATCCCGCTGTGTTCCCTTATATTTTCTGAAGGTCAGCCTTTTGGCTCTGACCTTTTCTGCTACTATATTTGAGAACCAAAGTGGTTTCCTTCTTCTTTTACACTTCCTTTTCTGTCTAACACAATGGGATGTTGCTTCAAGTATTGTATCCTTAATGCTTGCCCACTTTGCTGTACCTCCTCACCTGTGTTTCTTTTTGCCAGGGCTAGCTTAACTCTGTTGGCCATCTTATCAAAGTCAGCTCCTCTGAAGTCCCATATTTTTGCCTTGGAATGGGATGATTTAGATGTAGTAGCCAAATTGAACCATACCATGTGATGGTCACTGCCCCAGGTGACCTTCTACCTGGAGATCTGTGATCCCTTCTTTGTTAGTCAGTACTAGATCTAGGATAGCCCTGTCTCTTGTGGGTTGCTGTACCAGTTGTTTGAGGCCCTCCCCTGCAGGAATCCACTATGTGTCTAGTTCTGGCCGATGTTCCTGCTGGTATTGACCAATCTGTATCTGGCATGTTGAAGTCTCCCATTATCAGAACCTCCCCTTTAGCTGTCATGTTTTGTATATCTTCTAACAGTAATGTGTCTATGTCCTCCCTCTGGTCTGGGGGCCTGTA
Organism: Neoceratodus forsteri; assembly: GCA_016271365.2. Lineage (NCBI taxonomy): Eukaryota > Metazoa > Chordata > Ceratodontiformes > Ceratodontidae > Neoceratodus > Neoceratodus forsteri. The sequence continues at coordinate 873,426,816 of CM057453.1, read as the reverse complement.
GACAACCCCAGTTCTTATGGCTGTCCCATTTCCTGTTTCCAGGGTGACCCACAGTTCTTCTGGCTCCTTATGTGTATTCTGAATTTCTGTAGCTTTGATATTTTCATTAACATACAGGGCCACTCCTCCCCCCCTTTTTGCACCTCGGTCTCTTCTGAACAATACATAGCCAGGTACTGAAGTCTCCCAAGTGTGGTTACTGGTAAACCACGTCTCACTAATTGCTACTATGTCCAGTTTAGCCTCTGACATTGTATGCCTGCAGGTCTGGGATCTTATTTCCCAGGCTGTGAGCATTTGTGTACATGATTTTCCATTGGCCAGATTTTGGTGTGTTAGTTGTTGGGTGAAGTTTGGCATTACCCTGTGCATCGTATGGGAGACAAACCTTTTTCTTACCTGGTGATGCAAATGAACAGCAAACACTCTGAATTCCTGTTTGACCATTAGCTGAGGGGAGGGTGTTCTTCCCATTTGACGTGTAGGGTGCTACCCCTCTCCCATTGCTAGTTTAAATATTCTGCAAAGGACGTCAAACTTCTGCCCCAATGCTGACTCCCTCTTTAGTCAGATGCAGTCCATCAAATTTAAAGAACTTTCGCTCCCAGAACTGTTGCCAGTTCCCTACAAATCTGTGTCCTTTTTCTGGCACCAGTCCTTGAGCCACGTGTTTGGCTCCCCTATCTCCCTTCTCTGACCTTCCGTCCATCTGCTCCCTTCTCCCAGACTGGCAGGATCTCAGAGAAGGAGATGCTGACAAAATAGATGATAGTTTGTCACCCAGCCTAGTCAGGTGTTCCTTGGTCTCCACAACTGACCGGCTGGTGAGATCGTGATTCCTATGTGTACTAGGACATCAATGTTTTCTCCTGCTTTGTGAACAATTTTAGCAATGCGGTCAGTGTCTCTCTCCATGCTGATGTACCTGGGAGACATCGACCATCACCCCTAGCTGGAGATGGGTATCAACTCCCTGAATCATGGAGTCTCCTATGATCAAGTTTTTGGATTTCCTTTGCGCTTGTTTAGTTTTGGTTCCTGATTTGGGTGAGTATTGTTGTGCCAGCTCCTGTGCCGCAGTGTCCTGCTCTGCAGTGTCTTCTGCCTCTTTATTTGATTTCAGAGATAGAGGCAGATACCTGTTTAGTAGTGTTTATATGGTTTTTGAGGTAATGTGTTTGGAGAGCAGAGGTGATGGGGCACCTGATTTGTTCCTCCTAACCACCTGCCAACCTCCTGGACCAACTACCCTCTGCGGTCGGGGGTTTTCTGTTGGATGCTGGGGAAATGGCGGGTGGTTTTATAATGTATTCCTCTTCAATATGAAATTTGAGGCGTGCAATCTCTGCCCATGCTGCCGGAGCTGAGACCTAAGATCTCAAAGGCCCAGCATGTAGGACAGTGTCCTAAATCCTGTAAGACTGTCCTTCTGAAAATTGTTCCACAGTACCTGCAGTTAATGAATCCATTACAAATAAGTTGCTGGGTTTGTAACCTAGTCAGAGTAATTAGAAGGAAAAAAATGCAAGTAATGGTTTAATTGTGCTTTGTTTAACTTGTTATAACAAGTTAAATTACTAGTGCCCTGTAAATGAGATCACCTTGTGGAGGCCCCACTGATCCGCCTTCCTGCTCTGCCACAGGAAATGTCACAACTGTGGTACCCTATAAAAAGGAGTGTAGCGTGGGGTGGTTGGGGATAGGGGTGGGTGGCTGGGCCCTTCCTGCCTAAAAAGAAGAACCACGGACGAAAGAACAAGGAGGTAAGAGCAGAAACAATCAGTCAACAACAAATGCAGTAACCCTGAAAGCTTATCCTAATGTTAGATAAAACTGTAAAACCTGTAAAGCACCACCTGTAATAATTTCAGAGAGATATACCTGTAAGAAACACTTTGCTCCAGAGAAAAATAAAGCAGTAACAGAAGATATACCTTGCAAAAGACAATTTGAATCAGAAGATTACAGCAGTAATCTGTTAGCACACACCTGTAGGCACACCTTGTAATAATGCAGAAGAAGGTATACCAGCAACAACAATTTGAATCAGAGAAAAATAAAGCAATGAAATGTTAACAACAAACAGTAGCAATCCTGTGAGTAAAAATAAAAACACCACCACACAGTAAATCTGCTTAGCCAAACTAAGTCTTAATCCTTCTCCCTTGCTCTGGTAAGTTTCTCTACTCTGCCTTTCAAGCAGTCTTAGAAGGAAAGAGCTCAGGTGAAGCTAGGTGCCTTAGCCAGCAAACCAAGTCTTCTACCTCCAAGATATCAACTAACCTGACTTTTTAACCCTTCTTTCTGTTGGAAATTACTGACAGTTTGCCAGCTCCACCTCACATACACACCTAATCCTTTGGAAGAGCTGTGGGAGGAAAAGCAATTAGCTCCTTCAATGTGAGAAGGAGACTGAAACACCTCTGAGACAACAAACCTTTTCAACAAACAAGAAAAAATAAAACACAGTGTCAAACAGTAATTTTGCTAGCCCAATGATAAAAAGTCACAAAATGTAAGCTCCACCTGTAATACAGTAATTTCAGAGAAGATATACCCTGTAAGAAACACTTTGCTCCAGAGAAAAATAAAGCAGTAACAGAAGATATACCTTGCAAAAGACAATTTGAATCAGAAGATTACAGCAGTAATCTGTTAGCACACACCTGTAGGCACACTTTGTAATAATGCAGAAGAAGGTATACCAGCAACAACAATTTGAATCAGAGAAAAATAAAGCAATGAAATGTTAGCAACAAACAGTAGCAATCCCTGTGAGTAAAAAATAAAAACACCACCACACAGTAAATCTGCTTAGCCAAACTAAGTCTTAATCCTTCTCCCTTGCTCTGGTAAGTTTCTCTACTCTGCCTTTCAAGCAGTCTTAGAAGAAAGAGCTCAGGTGAAGCTAGGTGCCTTTAGCCAGCAAACCAAGTCTTCTACCTCCAAGATATCAACTAACCTGACTTTTAACCCTTCTTTCTGTTGGAAATTACTGACAGTTGCCAGCTCCACCCCACATACACACCTAATCCTTTGGAAGAGCTGTGGAGGAAAAGCAATTAGCTCCTTCAATGTGAGAGAGACTGAAACACCTCTGAGACAACAAACCTTTTCAACAAACAAGAATAAAATAAAACACAGTGTCAAACAGTAATTTTGCTTAGCTCAATGATAAAAAAGTCACAAAAATGTAAGCTCCACCTGTAATACAGTAATTTCAGAGAAGATATACCCTGTAAGAAACACTTTGCTCCAGAGAAAAATAAAGCAGTAACAGAAGATATACCTTGCAAAAGACAATTTGAATCAGAAGATTACAGCAGTAATCTGTTAGCACACACCTGTAGGCACACCTTGTAATAATGCAGAAGAAGGTATACCAGCAACAACAATTTGAATCAGAGAAAAAATAAAGCAATGAAATGTTAACAACAAACAGTAGCAATCCCTGTGAGTAAAAAATAAAAACACCACCACACAGTAAATCTGCTTAGCCAAACTAAGTCTTAATCCTTCTCCCTTGCTCTGGTAAGTTTCTCTACTCTGCCTTTCAAGCAGTCTTAGAAGGAAAGAGCTCAGGTGAAGCTAGGTGCCTTGGCCAGCAAACCAAGTCTTCTACCTCTACAACCCCTCAGCTCTTAATCTGGACATAAATTCTGGTGACCAGAGTCAAACGTTCATCTTGCTTACTTAAATGGGGGGTCAGGGTGAGCCACAGTATGCAAGGATTAGGGCCAAGTCTAGGTTTTGGTTTCTTTTTTTCTGCTTTGTTAATCGAGGCTCTAATAAGAGTATTTTCACAACTGTAAGTATGAAATCCCTGTAGGCTTACAACAAGGGAAGATGGGGAGAGGGTGGAGGGGGGAAGGGTTCTCTTGTTCATATCTTAGCTATAGAATTGAAAAATGGAATCAGAAAATAAAAAAAATACTGATAACCAAAATGAAGCAAGGACAAAAAAGGACAGAGAATGTATTAGGGGGTGGCTCTCTGGCTGGGTATAAATTAATTTTAGAAACCTTAGTTTTGAGGAATTAATAATATTACTGTAATGTCATTAAATATTAATGGAGCTAGGGATAGGATAAAAATGTAGAAATTAAGAAATTACAGTAGAAGGAAGCAAGTAGATATCCTAATCTTACAAGAAACTAATTTTACAGTAGAGGATTATAACTATTTTAGGAGTCTGGTCTGTGCATATGGGACATATTCAATTTTTTTCCTCTAAAGCAAGGGGTACTGTAATATTTATTAATAAGATATTAAAAGTAAATATCTCTAAAGTGTATACTGATCCAGAAGGGAGATACAGCATTATGAATATTAACATTGCTTCCTCAGACTTTACTGTGGCAAGCATGTATGGTTCTAATTCAGAAGAATCTAAATTCTTTACAGATTTTTTTCTAGAGTTAGTACAATTTCCAGCACCTTATTTTAACGCAGGTCACTTTAATTTGACCTTAAAGTCAATAGATAGAAGACTGGGAGCAGTAGAACAGAAACAAAGGACAGTTACTACAGTCTCTAGCTTTGTAGAGGAACTGAATTTGATTGATCCATCTGATACTTTTTTTCCAGAAAAAGAAACCTACTCCTTCTACTCATACCCACACAATTCTTATTCATGTATAGATTTTTGTTTAGTGTCAAATAATTTTTTTATATAGAATCAATAAAATAAAATATGGACCTAGAATGCTCTGCAATCAGTCCCCTATAATTGTAACATTAAATCCTGAAGCACAGCAGAAGAAGAAGAAGAAGAATAAACAGTGGAGACTGGATATTAAATTTCTTGAAGAGCAAAAGTGTATTACTCTACTTAAAAAGAAAATTAAAGAATATTTTGAATTTAATTTAAATCAAGGGGTAACACTGGGATATGTGTGGGACTCCTTCAAAGCACATGTGAGGGGATTATATATCTCATACACAACATGGAGGAATAAAGTATAAAATCATTTGGAACAAGAACTAGCAAATGCAGAAACACAGTTTATAACTACCACTGCTCAGGAGGGTGTGGCTAAGGTTTTGATGTTGAAAGACAAGATTGATAAGATCACAGAAAACTGGGCCACACATGTAAACTTTAAAGCCAGATCATCATATTATTTTCAAGGGGAAAAAAAACAGGTAAATTACTATCATATCAAATCCAGTCAGAAAAAGCATTGAACACAATAAATGAAATCATAGACAAGCAGGGGGTCAAGATACAAGAACCTGAGGCCATAAATGAGACATTTCAGAAGTGTTATTAACAATTATATTCTAGAGATATAGAACCCATGGAATGGGAGATCATAGAGTATTTCTCCAGTGTAGAATTAACATCAATTTCTGAACAGGATAAAAAAAACTCTAGATCTAGAATTTAGCCAACAAGAAATTCTGGACACTGTTTCAGAGTTGAAAAATGCCAAGGCACCTGGACCAGATAGTCTCGGAGCTGAATTTTATAAGCTTTTTAAAGAAGAGTTATCTTGGTTCCTGCTGAATCTTTTCAATAGTTTGTGGGTGCAGTAACAGTTATCTTCTACCTTCGATGAAGCCATCATTCGTTTAATATTAAAGCCAGGAAAATCAGCTACAAATTGTGCTTCTTATAAGCCGATATCTTTATTAAACACTGATCACATGGTATTTACTAAACTATTAGCATAAAGACTCTCAAAAATTACTAAGAAAAATATCCATTCAGATCAAACTGTCTTCATCGAGGGTAGAAGGATGATGGATAATATTCATAGAGCGTTAAATTTAATAGATTACACCACTTTAGAAAATGCAGCCATGATAGTGTTAAATGCTGAACAGGCGTTTGATAGAGTTAATTGGTTATTCTTAGTGAATGTACTGAGATAGCGTGGCTTTGGTGAAAGATTTATAAAATTGGTTAACATGATATACTGTACTCCAAAAGTTAAAATTACAACCAAATGTCAGTGTCTATACAGCTGCAAAAAGGAATGAGGCAAGGTTGCCTGCTCTCACCACTACTCAAAGCCATATTCATAGAACCACTGGCAGAACTGATTCACCAAAACAATTGAAGGTATTACAGTACAGGATAATATGCATACAATTTCTCTTTATATGGATATTTTGGTATGTCTGAATGATGGATTTGCATCATTAGAACCATTAATGAAAATAATTTCAGATTTTGCTAAAGTTTCTGGTTATAAAATTAATCAAAGTAAAACAGATCTGCTTTTTATGAAAACGGACTTTAATATTGATGAGCCTTTGGCCATTGGGAAGTTATTAGCAAAACCAAAATTCAAATATCTGGTCATTTATATTGCTTATATTAGAAATCATTTGTTTAAACTGAACTATGAACTAGTGATACAAAAAAATCTATAATAATCTAGACAGATGATGGAGAATAAATCTAACAAAAATGAATATATTACCCAAACTATTATTTTTATTTCAAGCTCTCCCTATCTGGGTACCCCCAAAAGTTTTTCAAAACATAGAAAAAAAGACATTCATATGGCAAAACAAAAGGCCAAGAGTCTTGATACAAAAACTATATAATTCTAAGACCAATTTAGGCCTACTATTGCCTAACTTCCACTGGTACTATCTGGTGGCACTGTTAGAACAAATTACTAAATGGTTTGTACCAGGGGATTTCTCTAGTTGGAAGCAGATAGAGGAAGCCTACACTCCTCTTAAAGATATTACAGGTACGCTTTATATCTCAGGCATGAAAAAGCAAAGGGGTTATGCCTAGCAGCAACCGAATTTTCTGTGAGGGTCTGGCAAAAGATCATTAAGCAGAATATCACCCTTCATATATATATATATATATATATATATATATATATATATATAAAATATATGACTATCCCTAATATAAAAAATAATGTATTCTTTATTTACTTATTTATTTGAATTTTGGTAACTGGTAAGTCCGCTGAGACAATGCAGTCCCATTTTCAGGGATGACCTGGGAGAACAACCAATGGAATACAGTACAGCAACAATTTCAACAATTTCACAGGGAGAGAATTCCAAATACAGTACAATTTCATAGGATGATAATTATAGCAGAAACACAAAATTAGAGCAGAAGAATAAATAACATCAGCACAGCAAAAAATGCAGCAATGGCAACCATATGAAATAACTAACAGTCTAGGCACATAAAATGTAACAGATTATTATACAGAACCATGTAAAGACAAGTCATAGTTACAGATACAAAATGATAAAAAAGGTGAGTCGAGGTAGAGGGCAGAGGAGTGGAGCAAAGGTAGAGAGACAAGCAGAAGGGGTGAAGGGAAAACAAACAAGAAAGGAGTAGGACAGGCATAATAATTTGGAAGCTAAAGGGATATATCCATTGAAACATCTCCACACTCCACTTGCGCTTCAGGCCACATGCTGCATGTCCCAATCTTGCCAATCCAATTCATCTTGCTCAGCTGAGTAAGTCCTCCCCTCACTGGCTGGCGCCATGACCAGCAAGAGGAACAGAGTCATGGGGGGGGGACGGAAGAAATATTTTTTCTTTTTTCCAGGAACAGATGGTGGGGATTGGAGATCATGTAGGGAATATCGGAGGATCTGCACCTGCAAGACTATAGCCAAAAATATGGAACTGCAGCTTCTGATCCTTGTCCTATTGCTGAGCTTTTGGCAATTCATACTTTTATCAGTGCTCTAATGAAGGCTTTGAATTGCCAGCTTGTATTCCTTGCTTCAGGACAGAAGCATTTTTAAACACTATATTGTTGTGAAAAATATTTTATCCTAGCCTACTTGGAGACTTAACCTCTGGGAGTTTTTTCATCTATAAGGTTATAAAGCAGAGTACTTCGCTGCCTCCTCCCTTTGTCCCTGATTTTACTAATGATTTCAGACTGTCTGACTGAAGAAAAATTGAATTTAAGGTAGGAAGGGTTATTTAAAAATATGGCACTCTTCAATGTGACATTTTTTGTCTGCAGCCTTATAACAATGCAGCCCTGCACTATAATGGGGAAAAATGTGGGTGGGAAAGTAAGCAGAGGGAAGGAGCTATTTTTTTCCTTTTTTACAGACCGCTGCATACAAGGCAGGATGAGTAGGCAATGATTGGCTCGAGGGACAGGGGCTGCTATATGACAGACCATGATGCGGGGATGCTAGATGCTCAATAAAGGAGGCCGATGATCATGAGAACCAAAGCATAAAATGGTAGGAACAGCAGCATGTAGTAGTGTTCTCATCCTCTTTCACAATTTCTTGTGGAGAGGTTTCTCAGAGCGATTTTTGCCTTCCCAGATTCTTAACATGACCAGAGAATGGGGAAGGGGGTCAGAGGTTGGTGTTGGAAAGCATGCAGAAGGAGGAAGCAGGAGTGGGTTTGTTTTTTTTACCCTGGGGCTGGGGAAAAACAGCACTGGGAGGCAGTTGGGATCTGGGATGAGCAGCAGACTGAGGGGCAGACCTGCTATGATTGGGGCTGGGGGCCACCACACACTACGAATGGTGTAAGGAAGGTGAGCCACTAGACAGGTGGGAGAATAATTGACTAGGATAAAAATCAGGAGGAGAAATTGTGCAGCAGTTTCTCCACCAAAACAGGGTAGGTGGCAGGGTTGAGCAAGGTCACCAGTAAAACTCCCATAGCATTGGGAAAGGATTGGTTCACAGTAGAGAAACAAAATAAAAGAGAGAGGGAGCGGGAAGCACCGCAGACTGCTATAACTTTCCAGTTTATTGGGAAGGGGTGAGCAGGAGATGCTGAACACTGTGATTAAAGAAGAAAAGAAGTGTGTGAGGTGGGGAACAGACTGAAACTGAGTGAGACAGAAGAAGAACCTGATCTGAGAGCTGCAGAGGGGAAAGAAGTGCGGGGAGGCAGTGAACAGATACACAGATTTACACTGATGTGCTTCAACTCCTCTCACTGGGTGGCGCATGCAAACTACTATGCATTCACTATCTTGTCACACCCCCAGACCCCCTTTTCTCTATCCTCCTCCTTTCGCTACACATTAGTATAGCTTTCACTGGACCATGCAGCCATAAAAAGGAAATATTTCCCCATACAAGACCCTGGTGAGGCATCATCTGGAATATTGTTCCCAGCTCCCAGTTTTAAAATCTGTAAGTGAGTAACGACAGGCTGGAGATGGTGTAACAGAGACCCAGCAAGATGATCCAGGGCAACAAGGGCAGACATACAATGCAAGGCTGAAAGACCTCAACATGTCTTTGTTGGAGGCCATAGGAGGGGGATAGCATAAGGACATACTGTATAAATTACACCACCTAGAGAGGACAGTTCCACCTCTAATCAAGTAAGCATTAACCACTATTTATGCCCCACATGAACTTTCCTGTCTCAGACTCCCAGGTTTCCATCAGAACCCTCATACCCAAGTAACATCCCAGGCCCTTCTTCCAGCTGCCTAATACCACCCCACTTTCAAATCCCTCCACATTCCATCCTAGTTCTCTGCCAATGACCACACACACACGCACACACACACACACACACACACACACACAGTCATTAAGATCCAGATGCTTACCAATTCTTCCTTTTCGGGAGGGTGAGAATCCTTCATTCATCGCACAGCAAATGGCAAGGTTATGCTAGTTTCTTTCCCCTCCCGGAAACCAAGAGTTTTCCATTCATTTCAGTAAAGAGTGACCAGCTCTCACAACTGAAGTTCTCTTTCACTCTTTCTCAATGCCCCATGTTGGCAAGTATGAAGTGACCCCAACCCACAATTAGGAAAAGCGTGCTATCACATATGCCACTGAACTAGAGAAAGAAAGTGTTCCCTTCTACTTCTGTGGCATCCACACTCCACGACTCCACTACTGCCTGCTGCATACATGCAATGCAAACACAATATGACTGTCATGTTGTTGTGCCACAAAAGGGGGCACTGTTACTGTATTTGTCATTCTCACTATCAGAGGTGGACTGGCTGGGTCACAACCCAGGGTGCTAATTGAGAAGGACAGGCCATGTCCACCTGAGTAGCCCAGCACCCGCCTACATGACACATAATTATTGTTGCTATACTGACCGTTGGTATGCTACTTGTCCTAAAATTACAGTCCAAATGCGTTTGATTCACCGCACTGACCTGATAGCACAACACACAGTATATCGCTCTGCCCATGCAAATGAGGGATCTCCCGTACATAGTGGATGCAGTGATATATTGAGCAGTTTTGGCAGTGCAAAACAACATCCATTGCAGTGCTGTTTAAGACTGCTGAAACCCTATCCTTATACCCATGCATGGTTGCACCCCCATCCCCTGTCCCATTGCTGACAATACTGTTACGTGTAGTGCAGCTTTAAGAAATCTACTTCCTGTGAGTCTTCCTGTGTGCGTGTTGAGAACAGTTTTCCCCTTGAGTCTGTGCTGTATGGAAGTAAACAGAGAAGGCCTAGATTTCAGTGTGGTGTGGTTTTCTTACTACCAAGACCCTTATGTGTTTAAGGTACTTATTTGTGGCCATCAAATACAACAAACTGGTGACAAGGATGGTGAAAATGTTCATAGCTCCTGCTTACCAAATTGCACCATTTTGTGACTTTCTGCATTGGATGCAAGTAAGCAATTTGGAACTGTGAAATATCATGGCAACTTCAAACAGCTTTGAGATTTTTACAGGAACGGACTGGGATACATGATCCAGACTGTTTGATCAGTGGTTACTACTTAATCCTGCCATACAAGTTGCTAAAAATGAACAGCTACAGGGTGATCTTATTAGAGCTGCTTTTTGTACTTTCTTGGTAAGAGAAACCTTCAAACTTTTATGCAGTCTGTGTGCACCGGACCGGCCGGAGGATTTGTCATATCAAGAGCTAAAGGCTAAATTGAATGCACAACACCATTTAACAACTTTTCCAAGGGCTGAACATTATAAATTCTACAGTTGCCGTCAGAAACCAGGTCAGTCATTACAATCTTATTTGGCTGAGATCAAATGCTTAGCTCTCACGTGTGAGTGGAGTAGAGAGCATCTTTAATCTAATTTATCTGATAGGTTTGTTATGGGGTTGAATAATGAACATCGTATTCAGCAATTACTTTCTGTAAGTGTCAAGAAGTCTACAGAGGAACTTTTACAGTTGGCACAAATGCATGCAGCTGCAGAAAATGAAGCACATGCTAAGATAGACACTAACAATGAGATACAAGTAGCTGCAGTAAACCCCAAATCGAAACAGCTGAAACCTAAGTCTAAACTACTGTTTTCAAAGAAAAATTCAACCACTCCACTCAAACTGCATGGTCAATAAAAATGTGCATCATGTGGGTCTTCTCAGCATAGCAGGGACCAGTGCAAATTCAGAGAAGTTCAGTGTCATGCATGTAAATGTCAGGGGCATATTGTTAAGGTTTGCAGGAGCAGGAGAACTGCAGTGGTCAGTTCAGAGGGCCCAAACAGTGCAGTGGTTCCTATTGCACCACAAATGCAGACTAAAGATGTTCCTCCTTTCTATGTGTTACTTCAATTGCCACAACAGAGGTGTCAGTTATGTTTAATGGTAGACTCTGCTTCCCCAGATACTTTTATTAGCCATCAAACATAGTCTGATCTGGATAAGTCACCATTGTCTCCTTGTAATAAGTTGCTGCATGCATTTGAAAGGCAACCAATTCAGCCATTGGGCTCATTTACCACTTTAGTATGCAGGACTGATTCTCCTAGTACACCTTTAACTTTTCTGGTTTCAAAAAAGGGTGTTAACATTTTGGGCAGAGATGCTCAGGTTCTTCTAAACATTCATATGGATCCAGCAGATTTTGGCCTACTTGCTGCTGTCCAGGTACCGCAAAGTAGTAACCTGCCCAAGCTTGGGGAGTTTTTAGACTTGTGTCCAGAGTTGAGGAAAGGCCTGGGATGTTGTACAACAGCTAAAGCCAAGCTAGTCACAAAGCCTAATGTAGTCCCTAAGTTTTGTAAACCATGGAAACTTCCTTTTACCTTAAAACAGGTGTTTGGGGTAGAATTGGACAGACTGGAAAAAGAGAGTGTGCTGGAAAAGGTTTCAAGTTCAGATTGAGCTACTCCAATTGTGGTGGTGTCTAAACTAGTTGGTAAGGTTCGAATATGTGGAGATTTTAAGGTGACACTTAATCCAGTACTTAGCACAGATGTATTTCCTTTACTCTTACCAGAGGAACTTTTTCATAGACTGAATGGTGGTGTGGGGTTCTTTAAACTGGACCTCGCTGATGCATACCTTCAAGTGGAGCTGGATACAGACTCTCAGAAATTGGTAGTGATTAATACACACCAAGGACTGTACAAGCACCAACGGTTATGTTTTGGCCTTAGTTCTGCACCTGCTATTTTTCAAAAAAGTGATTGAGCAAATGGTAGGTGATATACCAGGTGTTGCTTGTTATTTGGATGACATCATTGTCACGGGCAAGACAGAAGCAGAACATTCACTTAACTTACAAAAGACTTTAGAGGGATTGCAACAGAGTGGATTCAGATTTAGGAGAGAAAAATGGCACTTTTGTCAACCAGGTGCCATGTACTTAGGTCACACTATTGACAAAGACGGAATTTATCTAAATGATGAAAAGGTGGAAGCCATTGTGCACATGCCTGAACCACAGAATGTTTCAGAACTGTGCTCATTCTTGGGTATGGTGCACTACTATGACCGTTTCATACCTGGCTTAGCCACTAAATGTGCTATCCTAAATGAACTGTTACATAAGGGTACTCCGTGAAAGTGGACCAAGTGCCACAGTGTGGCAATTCAAGCCATCAAGCTCTCTCTAACCGATGTGAATAATTTAACTCATTATGACCCTAACTTACCTATCACATTGGCCTGTGATGCTAGTCCTGTGGGTATAGAAGCTGTCCTTTTCCATACAGATCCAGAAGGCATGGAAAAGCCGATAGCGCATGCTTCATGCAAACTCACTGCAGCTAAAATTAATTATGCCCAGATTCAGAGAGATACATTTGCAATTGTGTTCGGAGTCCAGAAATTACACCAATACTTGCTAGGTCGCAAAGTTTCACCTGAAGACGGATCACAAGCCACTAGTGACAAGTTTCAGTCCAGAAAAAGGAATTCCAGAGACAGCTGCTAGCCGACTTCAATGATGGGCATTAATTTTGTCTGCCTGTAATTTCAAGGTCACATATCAACCAACGGACCAGCATGGAAGTGCAGATGCCTTGTCGAGGTTACCAATATCCAGAGAAATGGAGTTTGATATGGGACTTAAGGAGGAGCCATTAGTATGCCAGGTGGGGCCAGATAGTTTTCCAGTGCAATTCAAAGATATGGAGGACTCTACTGTTGTGTGTGCAATGGAGCTACAACAGTTAGATCAGCTTCCAGTACTAGCCAAGGACATTGCAAAAGTGACTAGTCAAGATGTAATTTTGAAACAAGTGTATCAGTATACACCTGAGGACTGGCCACAAGGCACTACTTGTTTGACTGCACTACAACCCTACTATACAAAGAGAGAGCAGTTGTCCATTGCTGAGGGGTGTCTTCTGTGGGGATTGGGTGTCATAGTACCCCAATGTTATCACTCAAATGTGTTGACTCTTTTGCATGCGGGCCAGCCAGGCATTGCTAAAATGAAATCCCTAGCGACACTTCACGTATGGTGCCCTTCTGTTGACAGAGACATATACCAGGTTGTGCAAAGATGTGAAGGTTGTGCTGTATCAATGGGAAATCTGGCAAGAGCTCCAGTCACCTTTGGAAATTACCTGAAAAACACTGGCAAAGGTTGCATATTGATTTCCCAGGACCTTATTTAAATTCCATGTGGTTACTCCTAACTGATGCTTGTGGTAAATGGCCAGAAATTCACCAAATGTCTTCGACAACTACTGAGAGTACCATTAAAGTGCTGAAATCTATCTTGCTACTCATGGTTTTCCGCAAGTGATTTTCTTGGATAATGTACCACAGTTCACATCTGTTGGATTCTAAACATTTTGCCAGTAACGTGGTATCCGCCATATTTTCTCACCTCCCTACCATCCAAGTTCAAATGGCGAAGTAGAACGCCTGGTTCAGACTTTTAAAAAGAGCATGGACAAAGCTCATCCTACTACACCAACAACAATACAAATAGCCCTTTTGGACTTTCTTGCAATGTATCGAACAACACCACATTGTGTCATGGGAATATCCCCTGCAGAATTGTTGTTTGGACATCAGATTCAAACTCAGTTGGACCTTCTTCACCCTCTAGGCTATAAGTCAGTAACTGAAATGCTTCCTAAGACCAGAGCCTTCAAACCCAATGATCTTGTGTGGGTCAGGATGCATGCAGGCCCAAAGAGATGGATAGAAGGTGTGGTTGAAAAAAAGTTTGGAAATGTTGTCTATAGTGTTCAACTGACTAACCAGAGGAGAGTGAAAAAACATGTGGCCCAATTATGTACTAGAATTGAGACAGAACAAAAAAGGGATACCCAGAGTCGGGGTAGTTATCCAACATTAATTGTTCCAGAACAAGAACAGGAAGAGACAGTGGAACCACAGCAACTGATACAAGATATGGCTGATACTAATCAGATTCCAGAGCAACAGCCTCCAGTCCTACTACATCAGTCAGGACATATAAGACATCCACCAAAGAGAATGGACTTGTAGAGATTTAGCCTAAAGACATGACTAAAGGGACACTGCAGTAATAACTTTGATAGTTTCTTACTATTTTCTGAATTATTGACTTATGTACTTTCTAGCTAAGTCAGGAGGGATTGTTATGTGTAGTGCAGCTTTAAGAAATGTTAGACAGTACAGCTTTAAGAAATCTACTTCCTGTGAGTCTTCCTGTGTGTGTGTATGAGTGTGAGTGTGTATGAGTGTGAGTGTGTGTGTGTTGAGAACAGTTTTCCCCTTGTGTCTGTGCTGTATCGAAGCAAACAGAGAAGGCCTAGATTTCAGTGTGGTGTGGTTTTCTTACTACCAAGACCCTGATGTGTTTAAGGTACTTATTTGCAGCCACCAAATACAACACATACTAGTTCTGATGGGTCCAGAGGTGCCCCCACCCCCATAAGGGCATCTGACCTCCCCCTGGCCTGCTGCCTCAGGACCATCCCCCCACCCTCTTGGTCACTTATGCTAACCTACAACAATAGTGAAGGTGACTGGCACAGCCCTCTGCTTACCATGTTGACTGGTCACCATCTAACTGTCAGTAAGAGGTCACAAGATGTACTCAGCAGGAATCTCTTACTCATGGTCAAACACCCATTGGCCGAGGTGGTGAGTTGATGGCCATGCCAATCACTGTCACTATTGCCATAGGTCAGCTTAGGTTACCAGGGTGAAGAAGAGGTACAGATAGGAGGGTCCTGAGAGGGTTGGTCAGGAGGGATTTGGACACCCTACCAGGTGGGGAATGACACTAGACCTCCAGGACTACTATTGTCAGCGATGGGATGGGTGATTGTGGTGGGGAGACCACTAGACCACCTAATATTCTCAGCAATGAGATGGGTGATTAGGGGTTGGGGGGAACCACTGGACTACCAGGACTATTATTGTCCACTACAGGACATATGCAGATGAGCCCAGACTGGGCATGCAAATAATGACTTATCACCTTTTTCTTGCAAAAGGCTATGATGAATAAGCTCCAACGTGGCATCGGACATTACATCAGCTGTTACTCACTCCGACTCCTAGCAAACCAAACTATCAACACCACATGGGACACCACCAGCCTTAAAAGTGTGAGAATAAACTAAATTAAGACACACATACTAAAATTAAATCCTTTAATATATTCTCACTTGCAGAGATTAGATATTCAGCACCATAGCAATCAATATAACAGCATAGCAAACTACAGTGCACATTGTGAATAAAGGTGCTGCCTTTGATGAAATATTAACTATTCGACCTGCAGTTTCTAAACAACCTAGTCATCAGCCTCTACTAAGTTATTACTTTGAACTTCTTGTAAGTTCTGTTCTGCTTTGAAATGTTATTGTACAGTACAGTCATCATACATGCAATCATTCAGCAATACAAGTGTGAATCAGTTTCCAGACCAGAAAGAATCAGAAAACATCCAGAATCCATTCACTGGCACTAGATGAGATGACTGAAATTAAAATCAATCTTAATTCACAGAGACACACGTACAGTATAATACACATGATGAATGGTCATGAAAGTATAGTTTATAGGATTGCAGACTTACTTTTTTAAAATTTTACTTACATTTTTAGTAGGCAGATTGTGCTGTGTGCCTGTGTCCTTCCCCCCAGCCTGATTTGTCAAGTTGCTAGCATGATTGACTTGGTCTAGTTAGTCCTGCTGAGTCAGCCAGTCTTCTTCTTCTTCTTCTTCTCTCTCTCTCTCTCTCTGCTGCTGCTACAACTGACAACGCTGCCAAGGTCGACAAAACAGTTGTGTCTTACATGGACCGAAGGCAGCAACCTTTGCCCCTCAAGTCCCCTGTTTTGGCCAAACTTTTCCACAAGTGCTCCTGGCCCTGTGCCAATGCTTGCTCCCACCAGGCTGAAGACACCCACATGACAATCCCACCTAACTCACTGTGACAGTGTCCACTGTACAGACTCAGAGATTCACTCTCTGACTTAGTTTTAGACAATCTTTCTAGTTTGTTTTTTTTGAGAGGGGGTTGTTAATAATGGGTGGTGGTGGTGTCAGTGGTAGGCAGCCCTAGCCTAGCCTGTCCTCTCCAGTCCTTACAGCCACCAACTTCTACACTCCACATCTCCAGACTGGGCCAAGAAACCTGCTGTGGACAGCCCTGTCCTGCTACTCCAATCCGTGCTTCTCTTTCCCTGACTGAACCCTTCACCCTTCCTTCCTCAATATGTCTCAGATGCTGAGCTCGCTTGCCTGCCAAACCTACCCTGTGGCCTGGATCCTAGAGTGGTCTGAACCTGTTGGCATTGCTGAAGTGCTGACTACCAGCCACCTTGCAGGAATAAAACTGCGGCTGCTGGCAGGGTGAGCCTGGTCAGATGACCATCCAGGTTTGGCTTTGGTTGTCAGACTTAGTGCAGCCGCACACTGTAAGTAGGCTGATGGGGGTTATGTGAGTGACTGCAACCACCAGACCAACACCATACTGTACTGAGAGCAATAATAACGCAGCCCATGCACTGCTCTTCCCCTTTGCTAGCAAAAATGGAGACTGGCACCAACAACCGCAGGCACCAGGTAGTGAGTGCCAGGCAGTAGCCTTGTGACTCATGACATCACGGCATAATCTGGACTTCATCACTGGTTGGGTTGGGGCATGGGGGAGGAGGAAAGTTGTCAGACTTGGCACTAGACTGGTAAAACAGACAGTTGCCAGTCACATAAGTTAGTCGTGGCCACAGTATGCATAGCTCTTCAGCTGCAGGCAAATTGTTGAACTGATCAGTGTGTGGAATATGGTGGTGGTTTGATCCCAGAACCTTTCCCAATGACAAGAGACACAGACCCCCAGAAAATACTGACTGATCATGGCACATGATCAGGGAAGCAGGCTAAAAAAGAAGTGTTGTTATCCAGGCTGAGCCAGGGCAGGCCGAATGTCCCTTTATTACTGACACATCAGGATGTAATTAGCATCCCTAGCTCCTGGTGTCGTCTGTGCTAGGTGGTGCAATGTGGGTAATCTGATTTTGTATTGGATGGTGTGGGCCCAGTCTGTCTGCATCCTCTCCCAATCTGTTGCAAGATGTAAAAGTGCTGCTGGTGCTGCCAGCCAGTGAGTGCAGTGGGATCCCCCACCACTGTCCGAGACCTGTCATCTTGGGAGATGTTGCTGCCAAAGAACCCAAAACTCCAGCAACTGTCCCCATTGTAATGCATTAATTCTACTATGGGTGACTTCTTTTTCACAATTTAATGGGCTTAGAAATATAAATGTGACCATACTGTCCCCGTGGGACTAATGTCTTTTCAGACAAAAGGAAGGGGTTTCTTACAGTTTATTAGGGTGAGCCAAGTGGGAGATGCTGAACATCGACTAAAGAGCCATGTCGGGAACAGAGCAAGAGAGACAGAGGCAGAGAGACAGAGGATGCACCTGATCAGAAAGTTGCAGAGGGGCAAGGAACAGACACACCGATATCACACTGATATGCTTCAACTCCTCTCACTGGACTGGGTGCGGAGCACACAAACTGCTATGCGTGCAGTATCCGGTCACTCCCCCAGACCTCCTTTTCTCTCTCTCCTCTTCCTTTAGCTATATGTTGTTAGCATAGCTCGCTATGCAGCCATAAAAATAATTAAGGGCCACTTTTCCAGGTTTTTTTTAAGAGAAACCCAATTCAGCCCATTTCACTCAACCTCCCCTAAACCCTAATGGTCCAAACCTGTGGGCAGACCCAGTTCCCAGCCCTACTAAACAAACAATGTCAGCATTAATCTTCATACGTGTCTGAAATCAATGCATGGTACCAGGACGGAGTTCATGTGCTGCTGCGCTGATTGCTGTACATACTACCTACCGGCCAGCAAAGCTTGTTCTGAACTTGAAAAGTATAATTAAAAACATAACCTAGCCTCCCACTGCACACTATCATTGTTGCCTTTATGTTTTGTATGTTGTTAAAAATGTTCCAGTTTCTCAAAATTATGCTTTTGGACTACCAGCACAATTGTTTTCATGACTGTTGGGGAAGTGGCATTTTCATTCAATTGCCAGTGCCCTGTGCAGCGGTACTTAGAGTGACCTGACCACCCCCTGCTGTATTATTTTTTTATTTAGCTTTTATTGACAAGGAAAGCACACCAGACAAATATATGCCTATTTTCAGGTACAACCCAGGAGGTTACAGAGAATATACAGACAATGCAAAACCTTAACAATGAATCAGCAACGAAATAGAAAAAGGTAACAATGGATGAGGAACACAGCAGGTTTAAATAGCATAAACATTGGTTATAATTTTACCCAAGCATATTAGCACCATGCTAACAAACTACTCCTCTCATGCCATACACCAGGGCAAGACTGTCCAACTCCCCTCCCTGTTTCCCCCCCATCCTCCCTCTCTCTCCTGGTCTCTGGGACCAGAGATTGGGTATTCATTACCTGGCTATGAACTGCGACCCCGCCCTCCCAGATTATTTAAGGGTCCCCGTTACCCAATCAGGTGCACTACAACCTGTAAACAGCCACAGTACAAGCCACTGGGGTACCTCAAATGCAAACCACAAACTGTCCAGTACACTTCACTCACTACCGTGGTGGGCAGCCAGGGGATGGTGCAGATGACCTTCCCTCTCTTTTTGTAGAACTATGATGTGAAATGTCATACACCACTGCACCCCCCCCCCGACTTGCCAAATACATCCTCTCCCTAGTTCCCCCATCACTGTGATAGTACTAATCCACTGGCCTAGCTATATCATGGCATCTTTCATATCCCCCCCAACAGATGCCCTTCATGTGTGGAGGCCCCTCTTTGAGACATGCCCTCTTGGCAGGTTCCACCATCCTGCCATCCAAGACCCAAGTATCAAGAGTCTGTACCTTGTAAGTTCATGGTGCAGACAGTTTTGACTGAAAGTACTCAGCTGGTGCTCTCAGCCCTGGGTGTAATGAAACCCTGCCCCGTAAGATGAGCTGGAAAGGTTAATCAGCCAATAGTTCTTGTTTCTGTGCTCATTCATAATCTCTGTGCAGTTACAGTTTCTTGAAAATATGGGAACCTGGGGGGGGGTCAACAGGAATGGGCAAGCTGTCACTGCTCTTTAGCCATTTAAAATGAGTTCCCCTAACTTATATCTCCACTCTCTCAACATCAGTGGACTTACGAACCCAGTTAAACAGTCCAAAATAATATCCCATATTACAAAAACTAGGCCAGACCTCATATACATGCAGAAGAAAACCTCTCCACACCACAGCATCAAAGGCTGCATACATTTGGTTTCACCTCTGTATTCTCTTCCTTCTAGAAGGGTGGCAGGCAAAGAGGTGTAGCAGTCATCGTTCCCAGATCTACTGCTTTTCAAGCCTAACAGGTCTGGTCAGACCCAGAGGGCCAGTTAGTTATAGTGCAAGGACTGTTACATAATACAGAAGTCACACTAGTTAACGTTTACCTCCCAGCTGGGCCCAACCCTCAGAAAACTGCTACACCAAATTCTCACCCAAACCAAAGGCATTTTAATGTTTGCAGGTGAATTCACTATTGCACCAGACCTGAACTGCACACTACCAATCCGGCCCCTCAAAGCCAAACAGCATTTCATACATTTTTCAAACAATCTACATGGAAGATGCACTGGACTAATACCTGGCGTTTCCGACACCTACTTTCCCTGGGCTACACTCCTTTCTCAGGCGACCATGGCACATACACATGGATAGATCACTGTTACATGCAAGCTGAACATCTAAGTAGCTTAGCAGATTGTAAAATAGGGGACATAGCCCACTCAGACTACACCCCAGTTATGAGCTACCAGAATCTGGGGCTCGAACATCGGGATACCTGTTGCTGCCTCAACCCTTACTACTTAAAGGCAGTGGCATTCCAGGAATTCCTACAGGATAAATCATGGAGATCCTTTATGACAATGCCACTCTATTCAATGGGACACTTTAAAAGCAGTTCTGTGTGGGCTTATAATACAGTACATTGCAGCCCAGAAAAAGAAACACCAGGAACACCAGCAAGTGCTGGAAGAAACACTTTTCTTGCAAATGGTGCATTAGAAGGGGGATGACACTGTTGCTCCTCAACTAAAGCAAGGCAGATCTCAATGTCATTTGCCTCCAACAAATTAAACTGGCATTGATTTTTTTTAAGGCAACACAATTACAAGGTGGGCAGCAGAGCATCCTAGCTGCTTGTATAGTTGGCAAACAACAAAAAGCTACCACCATTCCAACCCTTCTTCAGCCATCCTTGGGGGCTACATAGACAAAGCTACATGATATTGCACAGGTGTTGTACACTTATTACTAATCGCTCCATAACCTGGAGCATGAGGCTACTCCCAGAGAGAGTTCCACATTCCTCACTTCTCTCAGCTCCTGCAAGAGGGACAGCTTCTGTCCCCCATTTCTTTGGAGGAGTTCAAGGTGGTCAAATGGGAATCCAAGACCATGAAGATCCCTTGCTGAGATGGCTATGGGGCAGAATATTATAAAGCTAGAAAGGTACAATTCCTCTAGGTAGTATTCCAAGATATGAACAAGGTCATCATGATGGGGGGGGCACTCCACCCACACACACAAATATGGTCTTATGCAGAAAATCTCTTTAATTTTAAAACCAGATAAGAACCCCCTGCACTGCTATCCTACTGGCCGATATCGGTTCATAATTCTGGTAATACAAATTCTTCATGTTTAGCCTTGGGCATTGGCTAGATAAAATGCTTCCTCTACTTACTGCACAAGAACAGGCAGGATCTGTCCAATTTCAGACAACAGCCGATGATATTAGGTGAACCCTACACACAGTATATAAAATGCAACACTCAGAAGCGGCATCTGCCCTACTGAGCCTTGATATGGAGAAGGCCTTTGACTGGGTCTCTTGGCTGTTCCTGTACTCTGTGCTGGTGAGGTTGATATTCTCGTTCCCCTTCATCTACTTGCTGCAACACATCTACAACTAACCTGGTGCATGCATTAAGGTCAGTGGACATGACTCAGAGGACTTTCCCCTCTGACAGGGCACTCAGCATGGATACCCATTGTCACCTCTCTTGTTTTCCATATGTATTGAGCCTCAGGCCCAGGTCATTACAGCCACAACTACCTTTCGGGGGATCTCACTGGGAGGTGAGGAGCACTGCATGGCTTTATATATGGACGATGTTTTGCTTTACCTGAGCTTCCCAGAAACTGCACTCCCAGTCATGTATGAGATACTGCAGGCTTTTGGTCGTGTATCAGGCTACAAGTTGAACACCATGAAAACTGAACATCTTGTGTTCAGTTACTGTCCCTCCCAACAAATTAGGCAAGCCTTGCCCTCCCGTTGGGAATCGGACAAACTGAAATACTTAGGAATATTCATCACCAGGAACTAACAGCGTCCATATGCAAACAACTATGTGCCCTTCACAGCATAACTGATTCAAGATCTCTCAAGGTGGAATGTACTCCTTCTCAGCCTCTTCCGATCCATTGAGGCAATCCGAATAATAACTTTCCCCAGGACCCTACACTTGTTCCAGAATGTCCCAATTTCTCTATCTCTATGAATTTTAAACAATGGAACTGGGAAATTTCCTGACTCATCTGGGCAGCACAGAGACCTCACGTTAAAATGCAGACCTTATTCCTCCCTATGGATTCAGAAGGTCTGGCCTTGCCACACCTAAATCTATATTTTTGGGCAGCACACCTTTATTACATACTGTATTGACATCTTGGCAGCAATCCCACAGTCTGGTTTAAAATTAAGAGAGAACTGTTCCCTAACTATTTATCAAGGGCGTTACACCATACAGAGGAAAACTCTTACACCATGGCCCTTCTTGGTCCCTAGCACATGAGCCAGTTTAAGACATGGCACTCCATTAAGGAGACTCTACTACTCCTTCCTTCCCTTTTCTTCCCAATTGCTTGCCTAAAGCACTTTCACCCACCCTGGATCGATCCTGCATTCTGCAGTTAGGAGCACTACTCCCGGCAATACATATATTAGAGGCAAAAAACTCAGTTTAATGAATTAGGGTTGTTCCACAGTGACAAAAGTGAGGAAATTCGCTGTTAGGGTTGAAAACCCTAACTCCGAATTCACCCCTCCCAGCACCACACACACACAGACACACACACACACACATGCAAGTATGGGGGGAGGACCAAGTCAACACAACCAATGACAGACATCCAGCTGCAGGTGACAGAAATAACAAACAATTGTCTAAATGTACTACGAGACATCCCCACCCACCTGACCAGGTACTGCATGCTCAGTGGAGATCAACAGCAAAACTGAGGCCATGTACACCAAACGTACACATCCCTGATTGCAGCTGCACACAATGTACCACACTTAGTAGTTGCATGACCTGACCTACCGATGCCCCACACCAGACCACACCACATGTGGTGGGCCACCTGAGCAATAGAGTTGAGCAAAACCAAGGAGTTGTACAGGTATAATATCTCTGATTATAACAAGGGTTTGAGAAATGCAGCTTTCTAATTGACTGTAAACATTGTAACAGCCTTATGTTTAGTTTTTATTAACATACATGTAGAGCCTAACCATATGATGAACATGGTTTAATGTTGTTTAAAAAACAGTTTTATTATGATAACAATAAGACACTCCCAGGTATTATGTTAATGATCAGTTTATCACTGTCTAGCGACATGTGGCACTCGGCTATGCCTCATTCAACATTAAACCCCTACAGCGTGATTAACAGACCATTTAACATAACTGTTGGTCATGCCTTATTGCTTAATTGTCTTTATGAGTAGATACTCTCCCTCTGCTAGGCACTGCAGCAGCTTTGCAACACAGTGTCCCACCCAGTTACACCATACACTGTCTAGTTACTGGAGAATGGCTGTGAATATGAACTCATGAAGATGAACAGCGAACTTGATCATTACAGTCACTTCGAAACCTTAGTGTGATTATAACTGACAGAGTCAGTGATAGAGAATAACCCCTGCTGTCCTAGTACACTTACCCCATTGTGAGTTAAATCAGTACTAAAAGACATTCTGTTTATACCTTCACCATACCTACTTGATTCCTGTTGTACCACAATTAACATAGTTATCACTTTGATAGCATCAGTGACAGAAGTGTGGCAAACCCAAACACTAGGCATACAGCCTGAGTATGAAACAACTGTTAAAAAAAAGTACACTGTGTCCATAAGTGGCATAGATCACTCATTGCAACAATAGTAAATGTATTACTATTTGAATAAGTTAGTCATCACAGATGCAATGAGATTGTCTTTATCAGGTACAACATACTCAGTAAGTGCCTACAGGAAAATCTATCCTATATACATCTCCTATACAGGTACATCATTGTTGGCTCAGTAGTGCTATGATATTTAGAAGTTGCTTGGCCTGATCCATGCAATTACATTGTTTCTTACAAAGAATACTTACTGCATCTTTAGTATTGAAACACACTGAAGGTCTATGTATGTACATCAGCAGTACATCTTCATCAGTAAGAATGCATCTGATACTGGCAGTAAGAATTTCACAGCGTTGAATAGGCAATGCTTTTCCATACGTTTACATCAGCCTCTCTATCTTGAGTAAACCATTGCAGTAAATGTACTACTATGTAAATCACATACTAAATGTAACACTACTTTTATCTTGAGCATGCTAGTGTCTTCTAGTTAATTTATGTACTTCTCTTAATTAATGTATACTCACTAGTGTTAAAACCTTTCTACAACTGTCATCATGCACCTTCAGCATTTATATTGACTAACGACACAGTACCAGTTGTGGTGTGGTGGGCATCGTAGGTAAGGCCATGCAACTACTAAGTGTGGTGCTGTGTGCAGCTGCAATCAGGGATGTGTACGCTTGGTGTACATGGCCTCAGTTTTGCTGTTGATCTCCACTGAGCATGCAGTACCTGGTCAGGTGGGTGGGGATGTCTCGTAGTACATTTAGACAATTGTTTGTTATTTCTGTCACCTGCTGCTGGATGTCTGTCATTGGTTGTGTTGACTTGGTCCTCCCCCATACTTGCATGTGTGTGTGTGTGTGTGTGTTGTGTGTGTGTGGTGCTGGGGGTGAATTTGGAGTTAGGGTTTTCAACCCTAACAGCGAATTTCCTCACTTTTGTCACTGTGGAACAACCCTAACTAATGCATTAAACGGAGTTTTGCCTCTAATTTCCCTTCTTTTGAGAATGATAACGAGAAATAGTGAATTAAGGGCCCAGCGCTCCGCCACATGATGTCTTGTGGCATAGTAACAGGAAGAGCAACACAAACAGAAGCGCTAATAGGCATACATGGTAACGCAAGCAAAATGACAACAGAAAGGGCAATGCACACGGTGGCATAGGACGGAACAGTCTGCCACGTGATGTGTTGTCACATAGTAACATGGTGCCTGCAAACGGAAATGTCAATGGGCATGGTGACGCAAAGTGAAACAGAAAGAGAAACAGTACTGTAGACACAAATGGCAAAAAATAACAGAAACGCAAGCGCAAATGAAAATGCAAAGGATGACGCATGTGGTGGCGTAGACGTCAACGGTAAGTGAAACGGGCATGGAACCACAAGCGGAAAGGGAAATGGTAACAGTAATGTAAGCACACAGGCTGGTTTTCCCCAAAAGCTGAATAGAGAAAGACAGTGAGTACAAAAATGTATGCATAATAATGGGTATCGGAGCAGAAAATGAGGACTTGGAATACTAAATAGGTTATATCTCAGGAACCGTACAACGTAGAAAAAAAATTTTAAAGTCGTATGATTTATGACTGTCCTGGCTAGTTTTGTACTTAGCCCCTGTTGTGGGGCTAAGAGTTTTTCCGATGAAAAGTCCGTATCTCGCACCGTTTCCAAGATACGGGCCCTGAAATGCGCAGCGAACGCCATAATGTTATCCAAAGGGAAAAAAAGAGAAGTTCGGAGTGCCATAACTTTGCCTCCCTGTAATATATTTTCACCAAACCACTGAAAGGCACATCTGTGGGCTGTTGGCTGTCTTCCTTCCAAATTTCAGGAAAAAAGACCAAACCGTTATTTTGCAGCAGGGTACCAAAGGATTCCTGTAATGCATCGGGCGCCGTAATGTTATCCTATGGGAAAAACTGTCAACTTTGGAGTGCCGTAACTTTGCTGCCATGTAATATTTTTTCAATACCACACTGAAAGGCACATCTGTGAGATGTTGGCTGCGTTCCTTCCAAATTTCAGCCCAAAACTCCCAACCGTTCTTTTGCAGTGCAGTGCCAAAGAATTGCTGTCATTTTCCCACAGACTAGAAAATTACTGTCACAATTTTGAAAGCTTTCGCAAACATTTGCGACACTTTCGTGAGCACGAAAGTACTTTGTGAAAGTACTTTTTCCAGAAATCTGAAAAACATATTTCTGGGGTGTTTTACCCCAAAATAAAGACATGGCTAGCATTCTCAGGGTCTGACTAGGTGAATACAAAAAGAATTAGGTTGCTAGAGGGTCCCACATTTAAATGCCAAGCATTTTTCTAATCACCAACTGAAAACAAAATGGCCGATTTGCGAAAGTAACAGGCCCATTCGTGAAAGTAAAAATGCATTTGCGAAAGTGTTGAACTTTTTGTTAACTTTTCCCATTGACTTATAATGGGAAATTGTTTTTTGAATAACTTTTGAACCGTTTAATATTTTTTCACCAAATCTTCAAAAGGCACATTGGGGACCCTGGCCACATATTCCCTGAAGATTTAGGGCGATTGGGTTAAACCGTGCGACCTGTACACGCGACCGTAGAATTCCAGAAAAGCGAACGCTGCCAAGAAATCACACTTAATAAGTCCGCAGCCGTGTATCCAACTGGAACAAAACTTGGCAGATGCCAAGGCTTATGGTTCTTGATTATGTATTCCAAATTTCAGCCAACTCTGTCAAACGGTTGCAAAGTTATTAAGGTGCAAAGTTTTGGGGTTTAACATAGAAATGGCTCCTCAACCCTAACTATGGTAGCACTACCGTGCTACCATAATATATATATATATATACCAACTAAAGGCTGGATCAACTCTCCAGCCCTTTACTAAGTTACAGGTAACATATGGCCTCTGATCTGCAGATTTCAACCAATGCTTATAGCTCAGGCACTATATTCTCATTACCATTCGGAACCCGCATACCCGATACCTACCCAGCTATAGTTTAAATGTTCATTTCTTTCTACAGAACAGTGGTGACCACCCACCTGCTCTCTCCCCTCTACCAAGTCTTGTCTAATTCCTCTGGGGACCATTCTTTGGATATTGCCATGAAGTGGGAGGAGGAACTGACCATCCCACTACCAGCTATAACTTGAAGAAAAACATGGCAACTTTCTTCAAGAGTAACAACTTCACTTCACTTGAGGAAGTACTCATGGAAGCATTTAATATGGTTCTTTCAGATCCCTGCTAGTATGGCACATTACCTAGCATTGGGAGACTCCAAATGTTGGTGAAACTGCTGTGAACCTCACGCTTATCATACCCATATCATGTGGGCTTTTCCCACCTCTGCTTTTTTTCTTCAAAGACTTGGAAAGTGAAGTAGAAGAAGTCTTCCACAGACCTGTCCATATTACTGCAGTGTTCTTTCTATTACTCCAACTCCAGGGGGTCTCTGAGACCTTAACTCCTGGTACCTCATTGGTATTTTGCTCACAGCAGCAAAAGAAACCATGACCAGACTTTGACTCACCTCAAGGGTTCCAGATGTTACCACTTGGCGAGACATGGTCAACCAGAAATATTGCATGGAGAAATTCACGCTCTCTCTGAATGATGAGATGGAGCTGTGCTCCTCCAGATGGACCAGTTGGCTCCTGTGTGAGATGAGTAAGAACAGTGATTTCTTCCCATAGCAACAGACACCTGAATATACCCTCTTGGTCCCCCAGCTCAAACATGGTCCCACCCTTCACTCCAACAGGGTACACTCTATATCTTCCCATACAATGTACTATTGAGCTAGCCCCTCCCACCTTGTGGGCCCCCCACCTCAAGTCCCCTTCTCTGGCTAAGGGTTTCATCTGAATTAAGTATCCTCATTATACACAAAATGTCAGGTGAATGTATAGTCTAATTAAAGAGTCAGTGTCTCTCCCCTCATGCTGTAACTAAGAGAGGAGAGCCTACCGACCATCTTATAGCACTGCATTGTAGCTGACTACCACTGCTGTAATGAAGACGGAACTCCACAAATGTATAACATGTATGTTTTCATTGATGAACACCATATGCATGGACCAGTTCAATAAGATTATATTTACAAAAGAAACAGAAATCATGTGCAGCAAATAAAGGATACATAATAAAGGATACTGTACATCTAAAGACGGGGTTTGAAAAGAGAGAGAGAGAGAGAGAGAGAGAGAAAGACAAGTGAAGCAGAGGGAGAGAGACAATGAGAGGTAGGGAGAAAGGGTGAGTAAGGCTATTCCATGAAGTGGGTACTTACAAGGTGACCACTCTGCCACTGCCAGGGGACCAGTTATGGGACAGGAAAGAGAGAAGGCACAAGGCTGAAATTACAGAAGCAAGTAAAGCATTGGGATGGTATTCTATGGGTCTGGTTTCATTCCCAAATCATTGTATTATTTCCTTCTCACCACAATTTGTGTTTCAAAGTGGTTACTACTCTACAGCTTCCATCTGTAACATTCCTACAGTATATGTAGGGTTTGCAGTATGAGAAAGAAACAAGCATTTGTCAATGCCGAATGTTTGCTTGCTGGCATTGGCATTGGTAGTGTAGAAGTTACAGAGCTGCATAATAAAAATGGCAGTGAAGTATTGAACTGAAGCCAACCCCACCACCACCCTGCAGAGAGTGACAGGCATTGGGGTGTGCCTTTGGGTCGTCAGGCATAACGGCCACACCATTTCACCACACCCTACCCTACAGACACTGACAAGTGTCACGGTGTGCCTTGGGGTCTTTGGCCCTTATGTGCACCCCATTCCATCAGGAAATACGGTGAGATGGGTGCGGTATAGAAGAATGGGGTGAACTTTGGGGCCAAAGAGTCCAAGGCATACCTCAATGCCTCTCACTGGCTGCAGGATGTGGAATGGTATGAACATTTCAGGCAAGAATCCCAAGTTACACCCCTGATGCCTGTCATTCTCTACAGGGTGGGGCGTTATGGTTGGAAACCCTAACACCTCAGGCATTCATTGGTATTTTCACTCCAAATTTTCAACATGGTTTTTTTGTGACCCCACCTCATTAACAGTGGCAATATCATTTTGTTAGCCGAAAGCTACTTATGCACAGCGACTACTGCATTTAGCACCACAGGCGCAAAAACATATTCCGAACAGGATGTGAAAAATGACAGCTGTACTGTTCATGGGGAGGTGTAAAAAATGGCAATGTTGCAAATCTGGAGTCAAAATATTAAAATAAATGGTGAAGTCATGAGCCTGCATAGAAACTGTGCAACGCACACCCGTAATGTAATTAGGTTGGGGATTTTTTACAGCAGATTGTCAACACAGGCATTTTGGGACCTCCGATCATGAACAGTGTCACTGTGATTTTCTTTATCTGTCCCGAACAATGATTTCCCACAGCGACCACGCATCTCTGTGCTGAAAGTGTGAAAACACATTTCGGCCATGTTGTGAAAAATGTCAGCTGTATTGTTCATAAGGAAGTGTGGAAAAATGCCACTGGTGAAAATCTGGACTGAAAATATTACAAAGTCATGAACTTACAAGGGTGCGTGGAAACTGCACAATGCTCACTCGTAACACAGTCATTTTATGGACTTTTGTCACCAAATTTTCAACATAGCCATTTTAAGACCTCTGTTTATGAACAGTGTAACTGTGATTTCCTTAATCTGTCCCAAACATTGCTTTTGCACACCGACTGCACCATTGTGCGCTACGTGTGCGGAAACACGTTTTGGGCAGGATGTGAAAAATGACAGCTGTACTGCTCATAAGGAAGTGTAATAAAATGGCAATGTTGAAAATCTGGAGTGAAAATACTGAAAATTCGCAAACTTATGAGCGTGCATAGGAACTGCTCAACGCGCGCTCGTAAAACAGTCATTTTTAGGAATTTTTTCATCAAATTTTCAACATAGCCATTTTAAGACCTCTGCTCATTAACAGTGTCACTGTGATTTTCTTAATGTGTCCCATACATTGATTTCGCACATGGACTGCGCCATTGTGCGCTACATGGGCGGAAACACATTTTGGGTAAGATGTGAAAAATGACAGCTGTACTGCTCATAAGGATGTGGTAAAATGGCAATGTTGAAAATCTGGAGTGAAAATATTGAAAATTCGAGAACTTACGAGCGTGCGTAGGAACTGCGCAACGCACGCTCGTAAAACAGTCATTTTTAGGAATTTTTGCACCAAATTTTCAACATAGGCTTTTTGAGAGCCCACCTTATGAACAGTCACAGTGTTGTTTTGTTACTTGGTCCCAAAAGGTGATTTTGCGCAGTGACTGCGAAATCACCTTTCAGGCCCGATGAATGCCATGACAGTGAGTGTATTCATGAGAAGGGGTCCCAAAAACTCCATGTTGAAAATTTGATGCAAAAATTCCAAAAAATGGCTGAGATATGCAGCAAAGTTGAAAAAACCCTATTCATTACATTATACAGCTTACCAGCATTTCCTCAGTTCGCAGTCGGATTTGAAGAGTGCAGACATGTTCCCGGTCCACCGAAGATCGTCGTGCCGGAGTCCAGAGGTAAGTATGGGGTGAGGTTGGGTGTGTGGGGAGGCAGGATGTGCAGTGGGTGGGTGCGGGGGCAGAGACTGCGAGGGACCATTTTAAGTTTCAGGTTTTTTTTTACATGATGATGCGGGCGTTTGCCACACTGGGGTGGGCTCCCAGCATGGCACAAGGATGGGAGGGCATGGAGCCGGCCGAGTTGGGCACCCGTCGGCAATAACATCTGTTGCCACACTGGGGTGGGCTCCCAGCGTGGCACCCTGTACTGGGGACAGTGGAGCCGACGGGGATTGGGCACCCCCGTTGGCTATACAATGTGTGGCCACGCTGGGGTGGGCACCCAGTGTGGCATAGTGGAACTCTCGCTTGGGGATGTGAGCACAGCCGATGGGGGATTGGGCACCCGCCGGCTACACAGTGTGTGTCGGAGGGTGAGCACGCAGTGCGCGTGCTCATGTGTGTGTGTGTGTGTGTGTGTGTGTGTGTGTGTAGGGGAGGCTGCCGCATGAGCAGGCGATATCTTATCGCTGCTCACTGAAGCATAACTCCCCCTTTCAACTGTACTCCACTGCATTTTGGAGCTGTCATAGACAGCTCCAGCAGGCATTGGAGAACCGCAGCCGCGCCTGCAAACACACTGACTGAATTGGAAGAGGGCTGCCACACTTCCGAAAACTCGGATGATGGCACTATGTTTCTTGCACATGCGTGCAAGCAAACATAAAAAAGGTGAGGCTGCACTATTGGCCTGGTAGGGCACTGGAACAGCACTTCAGAACAGAGTCTCATTTCCCAGTTAGGACTCCATTTCTGTCTCACTAGAATTTCAATATGCATATTCTGCTCTATTACTTATTGTGGAGGCAGTGTGGCCTAGCAGTTACAGCACAGATGTGGGAAAAACAGGGAAGCAGGAGACCCAGGTTAATTTCTTACCATAACCACAAACTTGCTGTGTGAAACAGAGCAACTCACAACCTCCCTGTGCTGATATCCTACCAGCTACAAATTAGGCAGATGCTGAACACCACTGAAAATGAAATATAGTACAGCGTCTCTACTGGGCTATCCTAGGTAAATAAATTGTAAAACATACAAATAAATCTCTGTGTGCCTGCAGGGACATCATGCCAAGAATGTCACTAGAGGGGCATATAATTTAAAATGAATCAAGAGAGGGCACTAAATTACACTTTTCAGACCTTCCACGGCCTAAAAAGCAATACCCAGATGGGGGATTGGGGTGGTTGGGAGGACACATGCCCCCCCGACTCTATGGGTATAACAGCACTGCCTGCCTGTCTGCTTACTGCATTTCCCATTCCCACTAAGGCTACACCACGTTATTGACCATGAAGATTACAAATCAAGGTGAAAATCCTAATGGCTGTACAAACAAAGTGTATGTGATGAATTGTACATTGAATGTTTTTCAGTCACGTGACTTCTCCCAACCTTTTTTCAGCAGGAGTAAATCTTGTCCCTGATCTTGTTTGCAGTGCACAGTTTGTGCTCCCACTGGGCGAGAGGATCCACAAATATAAGTTGAGTATATTACTGTGCTGATGACGTTCAGCCATACCTTTCATTCAGCTCTTATCTGCACAGCATGGTAGATAAGCTGATGCATTGAGTGACTGAAATTCACAACTGGATAGCCTAAATCTGGCTGTATATAAATCAGACAAGATGAAAGTGCTATTGACTAGTGTAGGTGCCAGACAGAAGGTGTTAGCTGGGCATTTGAGCACCCTGTCTGTTATGGATCAGCACTTAGAACAGTGAAGGTGTAAAACTCTGGAGTCAGCTTAGATGATGTGTTTTTACTCAACTCCCAGGTGTCTGAGGCCATAGCAGTGGCTTTCACAATCTACAGAACAATTCAATGCTGATGCCCTTCTTTAACAATGATGGCCTGACCACTTTGATCCATGCATTCACCACATTGACTCTTGCAGTGCCTCTTACAGTATGTGGTCTTGTCAAAATGTCAGACCCACTACCTGCAGGTGCTGTAATGCAGAGAGCAGCAGCCAGGATTTGGGCATCCAGGTGCCAGTGGGAGTTGAAGAGACTAGAAAGGGAACAAGTTATGGCACTGACTGATGCTGCAGAGTGGTTCTTATCAATAGTTTGTTCTCTGGAAATAGTCTGGGTTCATTAGGATATTGATACGCTTTCAGAAGCCAGGTGAAGTACTGCATTATAGCGTGATTTCTAAACAGAGGAACTGCCTAGTGAGTTACAAGTTACAACTAGATTTTAACATGTGGAGTTTGCTTCAGTCTGCCGTGAGTTGGTGTTGGCACCTGCTTGTTTTGTCATTACTGCATTAATTACACATGAAGGTATATATTACTATAACCAGATATGCACTGGATTGGTGTCTGTATTTCATAAATTGATGGCCACTGTTCTTAAATGTGCCTGAAGGAGTACAGTGGATGATGTAATAATATGCAGTAGGGACATGATGAAAATTTATGTGGTGTTCTATTTTTTCTTCCAAGAACAAGGCTTGAAACAAAATGATACATGTGAATTTAACATTTCTTTAATGAAGTCCATAGGTCACTTGATGAAATAAAGGGGGATTAAACCAGAACTGTGCAATGTAAAAGCCAGTGCTGATGCTCTGATTCCCTTTGATCATGCTGCACTACGTACATTTCTTATTAGCAGCTTATTATTCATGGTTTGTATTGAACTGTGCTGTAGTGGTGGAACCAATGAGACCACTAAGAAAAAGCTGCATACTTAAAGGAGCTTTACTGCTGTTAAAAAAATATAATAGAAGAAAGTTCAACTTGAAAGTACAGTTTTAATGCTGTAACAGAAAAGGGATGTGTGAGTGATTGCATTTGCTCCCGGATATGGACTGTGATCCAAGAATGGGTGAACCAGCTCTTTCACAGCTCATATCACCCCTCAGTAAGGCCAACTTGGCTTGATCCAGAGGGGCAGAGGCTTTTGCAGTTTTGCTTGGATCTCCATTTGTTGTCCAGCTTAAATCTCCACAAAGGTCCAGGAGGATCTGGCACTGACCAAGCTCAACTCCGTTACTGGCTTAGCTCTGCAGTATATCATGTGGTTGAACACAATGTGCATCATGTGGTACAGAGTCTCAAACATGTAGACAGAGATAGATAGATAGATAGATAGATAGACAGACAGACAGACAGACAGGTAGGTAGGTAGGCAGACAGACAGACAGACAGACGGACAGACAGATTGATTGATAGCTATTAAACTCTTGGATGGTAACTTGCAATTTGACTGGCTAAAACAGTCACATGACCAAACGTAGTTTGTGTTTGCTATAACAGTGGCCAATAATCTCTGAACTGTTGCCCTCAGGCCAATCAATAGTATTCTGAGCATGAACAGTGCATTCCTTAACCTGGCTGCTAAGCTTTAAAAAGCTGTTACTAACCATACAGTAACAGTTGCTGCTGCTCCTATGAATTTATTTGTTT
This sequence comes from Neoceratodus forsteri, assembly GCA_016271365.2. Taxonomy (NCBI): domain Eukaryota; kingdom Metazoa; phylum Chordata; order Ceratodontiformes; family Ceratodontidae; genus Neoceratodus; species Neoceratodus forsteri. Next base: position 873,392,969 of record CM057453.1, on the reverse strand, counting down.
ATTATTAGGAAAATACCTTTGAGCACAAGTGCTCTTTTTCAAAGGTTCCACATCAAGAATTTGATTACAGTGGAACAATTAAGCAATAAGGCACGACAGAGTGTGGTATATCATGGGATATTGTCACTCCTTTTGCCGAGTGCGTCCAACCACCCGAGAAGTGACGATATCCCATGATATACCACACCCTGGAGTGACTTATTGGTATTATAAACTGAGTTTCAAGTTTTTTAAATAAAAAAATAAAAGAAGCAGGTTTTAAAACGTTTTATGAATGAGTTTTTGGGTGGTGTAGGAGTACATTTTGAAAAATAATTCTCAGACAGTAGAGAGCAAGGAGGCTGGTGGCACCGGAACTTTTCTGAAGTCGTGATGATGTAGCCCGATATCATCACGGCTTCCAAGAACTATCAGCCAATCAGATTCCTCTATTTACGATCCTCAGTTCATAATATAGGTTAGACAATACAGGAATAAACAAGTTGCAGATCAAATGATTTAAAATTATAGCAGGCTTGTTGAAGAAGTAATGCATGAAATGATATTTTGAACTGAACCATATTAGACATATCAAAAGGTGTATCAGGTAGTTCATTCAGCTAGTAATCCTTAGAGAAAAGGAGGGCTGACCCTGTTTCATTCTGCAGAAGGGTTTCATTAGTCTATCCCAGTGTGGTACTGGTTGTTAACAAAGCCTAGCTAATTTTTAATATGGGGGGTGAGGGGAGTTCCAGCAAGTCTTTTTTTCCTAGTATGCAGATGATCAAATCTGAAACTTGATTCTTCTGGTTAGAGGTAACCAGCTGATTTGTGTGACTGACTCACAACTGCAAATAACTTGCAAGAGGGAGTTAATGCAGTGCAGCTGTGTGTTAAAAGTCTCTGCTGATGCTAGTTGAGCATTGTTGCTGCTTATTAAAAGTAGTTCTAACTCGATAAAGCAGCAGTATTGAATAATCAGGAAGTGATTTTCAAAATTCTACTTTTTGGCTGTACCTGCGCAGCCATAATTCGGGTTTCCATATCTGCAAAAGTTAATTTCTAGTGATCTGTATTTTGAGAGAGATTAAATAATGTTTACCATTGTTGTGGATCCAGAGTAAATATGGCTGATACTGTATTTACAGCCACACTCCCTCTTCACGTCTCAGCATGTCATCTGTTTACTTCCATGTAACCCTGTGCTGCATGTTCCCACTCTCCCATTGTGGTACAATGTAGCCACTTACCATGGCCGTGCATCAAAACCAGAAGTGGCGATACATTTACAGCGGGCACGGCAGCAAGTGAACAAACAAAGCAGGATCTTCAGAAGTAGAATTTTACATGAAAATTACAGTTTCTGCAAAAAGCAAACACAGATCACTGCTAACCGGGAGGTGGGCAAGTACACTAAACAAATATAAAAGGATGCATTTAACTAGTACTGCTGCTTTACGGGCAGCCACTGGTTAACAGAAACAAATAAGCTGCATTCAAACAGAAATTGAAAGTTACACTCAATCTGCACAAAAAGCTGCACAGATCTATCATTAACAATAATTAAATAAAACAAATATGGTCTACAGTTATCAGCTGATAGCGGAAAACTACTGTCCCTCAGTTTGATAAAGTGATTTCTTGTGGCAATAATGCCCTCAGTCTGCTGCGTCGGCTTTTGGCTTTTCAGCTTCAGTTAAGGACAGCACCCACTCGTGGGTCACAGTCAGAGCCTTTTTCCAGCTTGGGTTCACATCCCTCTGATGAACTCCTCTCTTCCAGCCAGCCTATAACCCAGAGCCATTTTTGCAGTTGCCTAGAGCAGCCACCAATCAGGTAGGTTTGAAGGTGGGACCACTACTGGAAGCCTGATTTTCAACAACTTCACTGCTGAGAATCAGGTCTCCAGCTTCTGTTGAGTACAGCAGCTGCTCAGTGATCTTGGTCAGAGCCTTTTATCAGCTTAAGCTAACCTCTCCCCTGTAGAGCTCCACCCTTCCAGTGTACTTGCACCCCAGAACTGTTTTTGCCATTGCTTAGTGTGATCACCAGTCAAGTGAGGTTTTAGCCAGGACCACCATCTGAAGCACAATTATGAACACGCTCCTCAACTCCACTGCTGAGATTTGGCTCTCCAGATTCAGGTAAGGACAGCAACCCCTCAGGGGTAATGGTCAGAGCCTTTTACCAGCATGGGCTCATGATGTCCACTCCAACGATCTCCACCCTTCCAGCCTGCCTCCACCCCAGAAGTATTTTTACAGTTGCTCAGAGTGACCACCAATTGGATGGGTTTGGAGGTGGGACCACTACCTAATAAGTGATTTTCAACATGCTCAACTCCACTTCTTAGATTCGACTCTCCAGTTTCAGTTGAGGATAGCAGATGCTCAGGGGTCATGGTCAAAGCCTTTTTCAAGTTTGGGCTAACCTCCTCCATGAAAATCTCCACCCTTCCAGCCTAACTGTACCCCAGAGCTATTTTTGTAGTCACCTGGAGCCACCACCAATCGGGTGGGTTTGGAGGTGGAACACTGTCTCTCTAGTTCAGCTGCAATCTCTTAGTGGCCCTACACGCTGTGGCCTCCACTTGAAGGACCAAGCACAAATGACATCAAGGAGGCTCCTGGAGTTGACCATTCAGCCAGGCATGTTGCAGCCCAGACCAGCCTCTTCCCAACCTAGCTGCTTCTCTGCTTTGCTGTGAGTACCTATTTTAATTGACTGTAGAACTCCTGCCTACAATAGTTACTGCTTTGTTAATCTCTTCCATTCTGCTGCATTGTTAACCTCATTCCATCTGAGTGTACAGTACCCGTCTTGTATCAACCTGATATGCTCCTTAGTCAGCTAGTTTTGTGTAAATGTACTTTCAGTGCTCCCTGCCTAGTGTCATTGTTTGGTCATTGTTGCCAGCTGCTCAGTCCCCTTTATGTAGTTTGCTGCCTCTAGTTCAATTAGCCATTGTTTTACTGACTGCTAGAAAAATCCTTTCTGGATGCACCCATATTCTGCATTTTGTTTCTGATTAACTTTCAATTTAAAGGTAATGCACCAGAATTTACTTGTGCTAAGTTTATCTGTTAGTATTCTCCCTCCCACTTGCAGTTGTTTTGCTTCTCAGTAATCTATGGAGTACATAAGTGTTGCAGCTCTCCCCTTCTTGTTACTTTCCTATTTCTTTAGATACAGCCCAGGTCTGTTACCAGGTGTTAGCAATTCCTAATGATCACATGTCTAGTACAGCTAACTACTAATCTGCCTAGCTGTATTTGCTTGCTACTGTACACTCTTTAACTACTGTGGATACTGCTTTCCATTATGCGCTTGCCTTCCTCCTCCTGGCCACAATGTTTCTTGCATGTCTCTGTCTGCTGTTTCCTCCTCCTCCTCCTCCTCTTAACCCCTCCAACTTCCCTCCCCATCCAACTCTCCTAACCTCCCTTCCCTCCTTTATCCATGCCCCATCCAGCTCTACTACCCTCCCCTCCCTACCCCTCCACCCATCCCCCTCTGTCCCTCCCTTCCCCTCCTCCCTTTCCACCCTGGTCTTTTATCATCCTCTTCCCTCAGACTGGAATTTCTCCACCGTGCCCTCCTCTCCCCTCACCACCCCTCTTCTCCATGCTCTCCTATGCACTCTAAGGGTAGGAAGCACCACTCCATCCTTCTCCTCATTCTCCTGATCCTTCTCCTGTCTGGTGACATGGATCCCAACCCTGGTCCTTCCCCTTCTTCCATCCCTTCTTCTGCTACTGCCAAGGGTCTTAGTATCTTCCATCTGAACGCTAGGAGCCTTCTACTTAAGCTTGACCTGCTTTCCACCTGGGTTCAGTTACACCCTCGTGATGTCCTCTGTATCTGAGTCCTGTCTCTCCTCCAGGACTCTGGACTCTAGCCTGTCCCCTCCTGATTACCATCTTTTCAGGGAGGACAAGGGAAAATGTGGAGGAGGGGTTGCTATCTATATACACCAAAGCCTCTCATGTACAGTGGCCATCAGGGAGACCATACCCTCCTCCCATGAATTTCTCCTAGTCAGGCTCTCATTCCTGTCCTCTGTACTTAAATTCATTGGGGTTGTCTATGTCTCTCCTAAGATATCACATTCATTCCTGATTGGCCCTCTTTCCTCCATCACCTCTTATTCCTCTTCAGGTGAATTCACCCTCCTCAGGGATTTCAGTATAAATGGGCTCTCCCCATCATCCAGCTCTACCATTCACAGGATTGAGACTCTTAATTTGTCCTAGGTTATTTCAGAATCCACCTGGCTCTATTTCAGAACCCACCAAGCTAAATCCCCTCTCTACCAACCATAACCTTTTGGACTGGGTTCTAACCTCCCACCCCCACCACATTGTCGCAGCAGGTATTTTGCTGGATTTATTTAGTGACCACTGCATGACGTTCTGTGTCAGAAAAATCTGGTGTCCCCCCTCTTCACCTAAATACATCTGGTCCAGGTCTCTCTGGTTGCTAAACATCAATGCACTACTGAGTGACCTCACTGCAAGAGACTGGTCAGCCATCCACTCTGCCTCTGATATTGATGTGGCCCTTGCATGGTTCACACCCAATTATCCTCTGTCTGGGACATGCATGCCCCTATAAGGAACTCCAGAGTAAAAACTTCCCACTCCCCTGGATTACCACAGAAATTATTGATCTGTGCAAGTCCCAAGACCTCGCATGGGCCCACTACAAATTATCCTACTCTTCTCCTGACCTCATCTGTTACAGGGTTCTGAGGACACAACTCTACAAAGGCTGAGGGGCTGCAAAATCACACTATTTCAAGCTAACCTCCAGAAAAACCTTAGCTCCCCTTCTAAATTCTGGAAAGTTATCCACTCCCTTTTCAACCTCCCTGCTCAGTCCGCTCTCCCAATCCTCATGATTAATGGTTAACCTCTGTCTGACCCTATCTCTGTTGCTGCTCACTTCAAGGCAGTGGCACGCCAGCTACCACCCCCATCCCTCACCATGTTTCCACTTCCTCCATCACCATCCAGGAAACCCTGCTTGCCCTTTCCTCCCTCAGCCTGTCAAAGTCTAGCACTGATGACCTGGTCCCCAAGCTCCTCCACTTCTCAGCTTCTGCCACTGCAGCTCCCCTTACTCACCTACTCAACCTTTCCTTTCCTTTCCTTTCCCCTCAGTGCTGTTCCTTGCTCCTGGAAGTTGGCAAAAGTTACTCTACTTCATAAAAGGCATGACCCTTCCTCCCCTGGCAACTTCTGTCCATCTCTATCTTCTCCTTCTATCTAAGCTGCAAGAGAAACTGGTCCATTCTACGCTCATTGACTTCCTTTCATCCTCCAGCTTCCTGTCACTTGTCCAGTCTGTTTTCCAGAAGCACCATTCCACCATCCCCTCCCTGCTGCATGTCACTGATTCTATATTTTCGAGGATGGATCAGGGCCACGTTATGGCCACTATAGCCTAGAGGTTAGAGTCATGAGCTGTGAACAAGCTTGGTACATCCAGCAGAACAGATCTGAGTTTGATTCTCACAACCTCCACTTACATACTGTGTGACTCTGAGCAAGTCACTTAACCGCCCAGTGCTCCAGTGCTCCCAGGTCGCCCCTGAAAACAGGCACTTGTGCCTAGTGGGCCTTACCTGGTTACCAAAGACTAAAATAAACAATAAATTAAAAAAATATTCATTGATCTGTCCAAAGCCTTCAGTTTGGTGTCCCATCCACTCCTGCTGGACAAACTGAGCTCTGCTGACATCTCAGCTCCTGCTGTTGCTTGGTTCTATTCCTAGCTAATGGGCTGACAACACTTGGTACAGGTCAGAGGTGCCCTGTCACCTCCCCTTCCTATGCAGGTTGGGGTCCCACAGGGTTCCATCCTGGGTCCTATCCTTCTCTCTATCTTCCTGAACGACCTCCCCTCTTCCTGTGCCAACTCACATAGCTACATGTATGCAGATGACATAGTCATATTCATCTCCAGTCCTTCCACCGCAGCTGTGGAAGACCTGCTCCAGCAGGACTTCAGCAACATTGTGCACTGGTTCCAATCCAACCAACTCAGAGTCAATGGCAAAAAATGGCATCCATGACCTTTGGTACTAGTCAAAACTGGCCAGATTGACTGCGCCCCCCCCTTCACCACTCTGGATGACACATCTCTTGAAGCAGATCAGTCCTACAAGTACCTTGGGGTGTGGCTTGATGGTAAGTTTCACGTCTCAGCCCACATTGAGGCCATCCACACAAAACTCCATCCCAAGCTTGGTACCCTTTCTACTTACCTCTCCAGACTGGACACCCTCTGCAACTCCTTCTGCCGCTTTACTAAAACTCCCTCCCTCGCACACACCATTGTTCATTGTATTCATCCCTATCCATCCTCCCTTTGCCCTCATGTCACCAGGCTCACTGTACCTTCTTCATATCCAAATACTGGTTTGGTTTGCTTTCCTTTCTGTTCCCTCCATTCCAAGGACCATCGCACTTTTGCTACTACTCATCCCCGCTCCTCTGCTGAGCAATCTGCCTTCTCCTATCAATTTTCCTCATTTTGAAATCCAACTTCCTTCCTCCCACTGACTCTCCCCATCACCTGGCTCCCTCATGCACCAGTTGAAACTCCAACCTTCCCCACCTGTCCCTATTACCCTTCCTCCAGGCACCTCCCAGGTCTAGCCTTGGTCATCCTGGTATGCAGACAGCTGGGTCCCTGTTCCTCCCTTGGTTTCACTATCACACCACTACAGTTTTCTCCTTCCATTAAGAGGTCAGGCAATAACTCACCCTACAGCTCAATCGCCTGTTGTCAGCATTGTTCTTGCTCACCGTGTAGTGCTGCCACCTCTGAATATACGCTTGTTTGGTGTTCTTATTGAGCTGTACCACAGTTTAGACAATACACATACAATTGTTTTGTATTTATTCTTATCTTGTACAACTTTTTACCCAATGTTTTCATCTGTTTTGCATTTATTGTATTGTGCTGCTGTTGTTCCATTCTTCCCCTCGCCCATGTTGCACCTGGAAACAAGCCTTGTCTTAGTGTGCCTCTCCTGGTTACCAATTTTCAAATAAATAAATAGATTTTATTTATTTAAAATTTGATAACTGGTAAAGGCACCACTGGACTGAAGCCCGTTTCCAGCGACCTGGGGAAAGGGTTACATAAGGATAAAACAGTAGATACACAAAAAATGAAGGACACAGTAAAACAAATCAATTTTGGTAAGATGCAATCAGCAAAAACAGTATAGATAAGCACAGTACAGGTACGATATCAAGACCATCTGGGAAATAATCTAAATAAAGGTTGGCATAAATACTCTGACTAAACTTTTAGTAGGGGTTGGGCACTCAATCCTGCACCTAGGAGAGAGGGAACTCATGGGAAGTGACTGCAAAACCTCAGACTGCTAAGAAGGGGAGTCACTCAGGAAGTGGTGGGGAGTTTAGAACACTGTAAGCAGAAAGGTGAGGGGAGTCTTTTGACTGAAGAGAAAGATGAGGATAGGCAAAGATTTGGAGGAAGTTTATTCCAGGGAACCAGGAAATGACAGAAGAAGGCAGATAGGCCAGCGGCAGAGTGAGGGTGAGGAATAGAGAAGGAACGAGGGTCTCGGTGGCGAAGAGAGTACATTGAGGTGGTTGCCTTAGAGAGATGGGAGGAGAGGTAGGAGGCAGAGTACCGAACCAGTACTTGACTACAAAGGATGCACGATGCACCATCCTTCTATGGGATAGTCGAACAAGGAGGAGAGCAGAGCACAGGTATCAGTGGTAAATGAGTGGTGGGGGAAGCAGTAGCAAAGCGGCAAAAGGAATTTAGGTTGGTGTCCAATCTGGAGAGAGAGATGAGGCTGGTGTGGTGCCATAGACCACATCGGCATAATCAATGATGGATAGAATCATTTTAGATACTAGCTCCTGATGGGTGGGGAGAGGAAGACAATCTTTGTGGTGATAGAGGACTGCGAGCTTGGGATGGAGTTTTTTACAAATGGAGTCTATCTGGGTGGTGAAGTCTAAGTGGTTATCCAGCCAGACTCCTAGGTACTTGAAGGTGGGGACTGTCTCTAAAGGGGAATTGTCCAAAGTGGAGAAAACTGTGGTAGACTGGAAGGAAGCCAGCTTTTGCCTAGAGCTGAAAGTCACAACAACTGTTGTTTTTTTTTGTATTGAGTTTCAGTTAGTTTGACTGGAACCAAGTCTGCACTCTGTTAAAGTCTAGCTGAAGGGGGGACTGCACTCTGGCAGATGAGGGACCAGAGGTAAAGATGATATTGTCCGCATACATGAGCATGTTGGAGGTACTACAGATGGAGGGGAGGTCATTTATAAAGAGAGAGAGAAAAGGATGGGGTCAATGGACTCCTTTTAGGACGGGGAGGGAGGTGGAAAGTGAATCACCAGTTTGGACTGATTGCTCCCTATTGTAAAAATAGGAGTAGAACCAGTTAACTGTATGGTCTGCGAAGCCAGCAGATTTTAATTTGAGTAGCAGGAGGGTGTGGGAGACTGAATCAAATGCCTTAGCTAGATCTATGAAAATGACAGATGTGATATGACTCTTCTCCATAACAAAGTAAATTGAGTCAGTGACCCGCAGCAAGGAGGAGATGGTAGAGTGTTGTTTTCTAAATCCAGATTGCATGGAAGATAGAGAGTTGTTTGAGGTAAGGAACTCGAAGAGCCTAGAGTGAATGAGAAACTCCTGGAGTTTTGCTAGGGCTGGGAGTAGGGGGATGGCCTGGTAGTTCCCAGGGGTACTAGGGTCACCACCCTTATGCAACCTTAGCAACCATCCATGCTTTAGGGACAGTGGCAGTTGGGAGGGAGAGATTAAGGATGTGGGCTAGAGGGACAGCTATGGCCAGGGCAGAGATATGGAGAAGCCTAGGGATATAAATAATATCCCCAGGAATATAAGATAAAATAATTATGACACACTGTTGGTCACTCTTCACCCTTGAGCAATAGTTTTCCACTATAAGTCTCAACTCCAGTCCATATTTGAATAATATATTTTTGGCCCCCGGTAATTGAGCGTGTGCATGGTGTCACTGGGGTGCCCTGCTGCGATTCTTCTTCACCACACTGTATGTCTTAAGTGCACAGTGTTAAACATGGCATGATCCATGTAAGCCTTTCAAGTGGGTGTGTATGCCATCCTGATGTGAGTTTCTCTTGTCACTGTGTAAGTAGTCATAAGTGAGTATGTAGCCATGTGCTTGCCCTGACCCAAGTAAAGTTTTGCAGATAGGTGTGTATACACCCCCTGAAATGCTTTCTTCTTTCTACCTCACCACTGTGTAAACAGTACCTCAACACGTGTCCCGGCTCCCTCCCTAACCTTTGTAAAGCCTTGTTAAGTGGTAGTGTGCCCTGACGTGCTTTCTTCTTCTGTACTGTATCAGCCTTGTAAGTGGATATAGCATACTTTGAGCATCTTTTGCCAGTGGTTCTGAAAAGTTGTTCTAAATGTTAGAACATTTATAGTAACTCTTCACAGGTGTTGCTGATCAGTTTTTAAAGACTTTGTTAATCAGCAGCAACTGAAATTGAAACTAGGCCAGCAACATACCATCTAGATGAAACACTGATTTTGTCTAGATGAAATATCGACTGACCAACTCTGTTTCAAGGAAACTGGCAAATCTCAGCTTTATTAATTTTAAAAAAGAGGCTCACATGGTATTATAAACAATAATGCCCCTTTCACCTCTCCCCCCCCTCCCCCGACATGCAGAATAAGCTGTTTCTCACACCTCGGAGGTTCAATGCTATCACAGAGCACTTGAGCTTTGCTCTTCTGCTTTATGATGTCATCGACCCTCCTTGGTGCAAGAAACAGGTTGTTCTGCACTCTTGGGGGAGGGCATTATTCTCTATATATTTCCATTCTTTACAAAATGGAATCAGATAGCATGCCACAAAATAGTGCAGCACAGTTAACATTAAACTTATTGTGCTGGCAGTTAGCAACATTTCCCTTTACGTGACTGTCATGAGTTGCCAGCTAGCTGGTTTATTTTTACCCTTAGCTACAAAATGTGGCTTTCACCTTAAAGTGTACGTAGGCAGCTCATGAGAAACCAGATAACCGGAATCAACTTTTGCCACTGATATATGGGACACTGTCCCTCAAAATGTGGGACTCATCTTCAAATGTGGAGACACTAACTCAGAACATGGGAAACTAGTGACTGATTGATCTAATGATTTTTCTGCTGTAGTAAAGTCTGAATTTGCAATGTGAGATGGCACCTTCTCTGTTGGAAAATATCTTTTTTATGTGGGATAGAATAATAATGGTAAAATGAACAATGCATCCCTTGAATGTTGGGCAATTGAAAGGTATGGTCAGAATGATTCAGAACCATAAAACTATCAGAAACAAATTACCGAAATCAATTACACCAACCCAAAGAATGGGAATACTAGCCTGGGAAACAGATGTTAGAATATGTGACTCCATGTAAAAAATATATGTTTTCTGAAGTGAGACATTTACCTTATGGTAGCAGTGCGAGCAGTGCACAAAAGCTGCCCTGTTGCTGAACCCTGAACGTGGATATGCTTGCAACCAATCTGATTTGGCTCCCATGAGATGTTGTGGTGGTGGAGAACTGAAATGCTGCAGGCATTTTCTGTTCCTGTGTGGACAATAACCAACACCAGCAGAATTTTTGGGTTGAATTTAAAAGCCAGCAGAGGGAAGGAGTAGGTGTTTTTTAAAAACAAATCTAACCAGAAGTTGGATGTGGGTGGCGAGAGGGAGCCAGCAGAGGGAGGAAGCTGGTGTTATTTTTTTTGTTTTAACAAATCTTACTGGGATCAGGAGTGGAGGGAGAGAGTGGGGTTTGGGCTGGAGGGAGAGAGCCAGCAGAAGAGGAAAGTGGTTGGAGCTGAAAGAAAAAAAGAGAAACTCAATGCTGTAGGCTGGTAGTATGTCACACTTCTCTGCTGAAGACCTGAGTTTGTTTAAGTCCCATTCTTCACTCTCGTTTTCTGGGCTGATGGGGACTGGGATGCAATGTAGAGGTAACATGCACTGACACTGGGGAGGGAGCAAGTCTGTCCCTGCCACGGTGTGATTAGTGATCAGTGATGGCTTTGATGTTGTGAGTGATCACACAAGGTAAATCACACCCTGCTTAGGAGATGGTGCTACAGACTGGTCCTACATTGGGCTGAGTGATGGTAGGGTCACGTATGGGGAGGGGGTACATTAACTTTCAATAGGTGCACACCAAATAAAAAGTTCCAGCCCAAACCTGCCTCATGCCCAGCCAAGTATCCTTGTGCCCAGCCTGATTTGTCATTGGCCTAAACAGTGGGCACACAGTTTTCAAACTGACGCCATTTTCCCCCTGCTTGCTTAGCCACAAAAAAAGCACAGCAATAATCACTTCCCCTGCTCTATACAGACCAAGACTGTATTTTAAAAATGTTCAGCAAAGCACACACTTTTTTTTCTGTTAACCACCACTTACAGCACCATGTCAAACATTTTTGTATTTAAACTGCCACCGGCCCAGCAATATTTGCTCCACTGTACAGCTACCCAGTTACTGTACAGCTATTCAGTTGACAGCCGGCCACAAACCCTCCCCCTCCCCCGTGTCAGCAAACAACCCAAGTGTTTCAATGTGAAGCAAAGCATCACAACGAAACACAAAAAGGAACAATCCTGATTTTTTTTTTTTACTAAAATATCGCAAATGAAACCAGTCCTGAGTACCTGCATTGCCGCTGTTGGCAGCAACAGTACTGTCCAGTCTCATAGATGATCACTGTTGCTGCTTCTAATTTCCCGCTCTAGTGCTCCTCTTCACACTCCCGATCCTCGGTCTCAGAGCAGGCAGCAAGAACCAGAGTCCCGGTCTTCAGGGCAGATAGGAAGACCAGAAAGTTGGAGAGACTTAAACAAAGCTTTTAGTTTAAATCCCCAGGGCAGGCAGCAGGAATGGCAAATTCCCAGAGGAATGACGCATGATTCCAATCCCCAGAGCAGGCAGCGGGGACCGGAAAAAAACACGTAACATAGTCTGATTCATTACCAGTCTTCAGGGTAGGCAGCAAGGACCGGGAAACTGTGAACAAACAAAATTAAAAAAAAAACAGCAGCCACAGTACTGTCCAGTCTCATAGATGATCACCAATGCCGCTTCTAATTTTCTGCTCTGGTGCTCCTCTTCACACTCCTAATCCTGAGTCTCCTAACAGGCAGCAAGAACCCGAGTCCCGGTCCTTAGGGCAGATAGGGACAGTAGAAAATTGGAGAGAGTTAAACAAAGCTTTTAGTTTAAAACCCCAGGGCAGGCAGCGAAGACGGTAAGTTCCCAAAGGAATGACATATGATTCCAGTCCCCAGAGCAGGCAGTGCAGACCAGAAAAAAACATGAAACATACTGTGATTCATTCCCAGTCCTCAGGGTAGGCAGCAAGGACTGGGAAACTGTAAACAAACAAAAATTAAAAAAACAGTAAAATAAACACAAATTAAAACAATTAAAAGAAGCAAACCAGGGCAGGAAAATTAGCTTTAAATCATCACTGTAATGACATGTGACAGCTCCCCTTATTGATGACTACCAGATTAAGTATTCCAGCATTAGAGTGACTATTTTATCAAAAAAGAACCACAAATAAATTGTAGTATTTTTTTATAGGATCACTTTGATTTTTGTTTGCAATCCTATAACAAGCATTTGTCAATGCCGAATGTTGTCGCGCTGGCATATGCAGTGGCGGAGCTAGAGACGCATAGTGCTGTGATTTTGTTAATGTGTCCCAAAAGGTGATTTTGCACAGCGAGCACGCCATTGTGCGCCACACCTGTGGAATCGTGTTTTGGGCAGGCTGTGAAAAATGGCAGTTGGACTGTTGATAAGGAGGGGTGCACAAATGCCAGTGGTGAAAATATGGCATGAAAATATTGCAGATTGACGAAGTTAAAAGGGTCCGTGGAAACTGCGTAATGTACGCTTGCAACACAGTCATTGTATGGACTTTTGGCACAAAATTTTCAACATAGGCATTTTAGGAACTCTGCTCATGAATAGTGTCACCATTTTTTCCTCAAACCGTTTCGAAAACTGATTTTGCACAGCGACCGTGCAATTCTGCGCTGGACATGCGAAAACACATTTCAGCCAGCTGTACTGTTCATAAGGAGGTATGGAAAAATGCCAATGATGAACAGCTGGAGTGAAACTATTACAAATTCACAAAGTCACGAGCGTGCGTACAAGCTGCGCAACGCACGCTCGTAAAACACTCATTTTATTGACTTTCGTCCCCAAATTTTCAACATAGGCATTTTAGGACATCTGCTAATGAACAGTGTCACTGCCATTTTCATAATGTGTCTCGAACATGGGCTTTCCACAGCGACCGCGCTATTCTGCACCGAACTGCGAAAACAGATTTGGGACAGAATGTGAAAAATTACAGCTGTACTGTTCATTAGGAGGTGCAGAACAATGGCACTGTTGGAAATCTGGAGTGAAAACATTGTAAGTTTGCGAACTTACGAGCGTGCGTGCAACCTGTGCAATGCACGCTCGTAACACAGTCATTTTATGGAGTATTGTCACCAAATTTTCAACACGGGCATTTTTGGACCTCTGCTCATGAACAGTGTTACTGACATTTTTGTAATGTGTCCCGAACACTGATTTCGCACAGCAACCACGCTATTCTGCTCGGGAAGTGCAAAAACACATTTCGACCAGGATGTGAAAAATGACAGCTGTATGGTTCACAAGAAGGTATGGTAAAATGCCAATGTTGAGAATCTGGTGTAAAAATATTGCAAAATTCACTAACTTACAAGCGTGCGTAGCAACTGCGCAATGCATGCTCATAAAACAGTCATTTTTTTGATTTTTCCCACCAAATTTGCAACATCGGCCTTTGGAGAGCCCCCCTCATGAACAGTGGCACTGTCATTTTGTTACTCAGTCCTGAAAGGTGATTCCACGCAGTGACTGCGAAATCACCTTTTGGGAAGAAATAACGCCATGACAGTGCAAGAATTCATGAGGAGGGGTCCCAAAAACCCCATGTTGAAAATTTGGGGCCAAAATTCTCAAAAATGCCTGAGATATGCAAAAAGTTGAAAAAACCCTATTCATTCCATTATACAGTTTACCGGCATTTCCTCAGTTCGCGGTCGGCTTTGAAGAGTGCAGACGTGTTCCTGGTCCACCGCAGATCGCCGCGCTGGACTCCGGAGGTAAGCATGGGGTGAAGGGGGGTATGGGGAGGCAGAGTGCGCAGAGGGTGGGTGCAGGTGGGGGGGCAGGGAGACTATGAGGGATCGTTTTCATTTTACAGGTGACAAAAAAAAAAAACAAAGACATCGCGGGATAGTTTTTTTGTTTCAGGGAATTTGGCATGCTGGGGTGGGCTCCCAGCATGCCACCTAAATGTTTGGGGGGTCTGTAGCCGATGGGGGATTGGGCACCCTCATCGGCACACAACACGGTGGGGGAGGCTGTTATGCCAACGGGATTGGGCACCCCCATCGGCACACAAAGAAAGCGGAGGCTGAGCTAAGGGGGATTGGACACTCCTCGCATTTAACAATTGGGTGATTTATGCCGACGGGGAGTGGGCTCCTCGCTGGCACATAGGAGAGGGGCAGGGGAACCGACAGGGGATTGGGCACTCAAGTCGGCAGTTTGGCGTTACTGTGCCGCCATGCTCATACCGCCGGTGAGCACATCCAGGGAAGGTCCGCTGCATCTGATGCGCTTTGCTCAGATTGCAGCAAACCTTTTCTTAGATGTGCTTATCACATTATGTATGCATGGTGTGGCACCGGCATGCAGGCTGATTAGAGAATGAGGGATGCACCTACTGGTGCATGCCCTGCATTCGCCCAACAGCGACTGCACCTCCAAAGCTGCACTGCCACAAGATGTTGGCTGTGCAAGTGTGCCAACATAAAAATAACACATGTAACCCATTTTCTAAGCACAGTAATACCCTCCAGGGTGATTGGTATGGGCAATACCGGACCTTCCAGGGGCTATAAGGTCCTCCACCTGTGGCATCAGGCCTCATTACACCCCTGGGCAGTCCGGTATTGCCCAGTATGCCCACCCTATCAGGTATTATTGCTTGCATAAACTACATTTTATATACATAAAGTCACCTCTGAATAGAGAGGGAGTGGGTGTACATTATTACAGATATGTTCTCTCAAATGTCCCCAAACAGACCCCTCTGCCTCCCTACATTTTCTGAGCTGGCTATGTGCCTGCAGCCAACAATCAGGTATCAGTGATGAAGATATTTCCTACACAGAGCCTTAACAGCTCAAATGTTAACAGGTTGTTAATTGGTTGCACAATGAGTTTAATATGGTCTGCACTGTACTGCTGCTGTAAACAGTAAAAGTACCAATACAGTATATATACCAGTATTCCCATCACAGAAAAGAAACCCAGAAAAAGAAAAGAGGTACATTTTCTGCTGCTGGTGTTGCTGTGGCAGTTGCTTCCTTGTGTATACCACCACCTACACAAGTGGTGAAAGTTAATGCCACAATGAATCCCGTTATCCAACTCAACACCTGCAGTGCGGTGTCTATAATGGTAATGGCACAGGTTTTTCCTCCAGGTCTGTGCATCAGAAAATAGCAAGAGAAGAACCAAAACAAACAAATTCTGGTCAGAGCCGATACCACGGCTCAGTACAGTGAAAGTGCAGCAAGAGCAAGTAAAAGACTCTTCATAGCTCTCACCGCACTGGAGTCTGCCGTACCCAAGATGGCGGTGCCAACAGAACTGCGCATGTATAATACTCGTGCATGTGCAGTTTGAGTTGGTAGCCATCTTGGGTATAGCACCCATCACTTTCACAGCTGTGGAAGAAAAAGTAGTGCCCCACAAAGGGGATGTGTTTATGCGGCCCACGGAGGGGAAGGGCCACATAAATAGAATGACTGGACATTTGCCAGCGTACTGTGGAAGAACACAAGACAGCGGTCCGGTCACGTGCTTCAACAGTGCTCTTTTACAGATGATGGCATAATGTCTGCAGAGCTCTGCCCATGCAGCCATAAAAATGGAGACACTCCCCTGAAAACAATTGTAAAACCAAAGAAATGATTATGGAAAATGTGCTGTTTTGGCACTCCACAATATGCCAGTGGTGCATATCTAGCTTCCCTCTCATATAAGTCTCGTGTGGCTGAGTTGATGGAAACCATTTTTTATAATTGTCCAAAAACAAATGTTTAGCTTTACAAATCTTTGCACTGTGCCTTGTGATTACCCAGGAGCCTGAGGATGCTATATTCAGTCGAATAGTGCACTGGCATTGTTTGACTGAATATAGGGCCATGTCAGAGCAGCACTAAGTCATGTAGCGCTGCCCCAGCATGGATCCCAAAGTACTACACCAGAATGGATAGCGCTGGAGTGCTCGCTGCAATATTCAAAGGGACCCATTCAAATGGGCCCATTGGCCATGCAAGGCACTAAGGGGCCATTTGCATGTCCATTATGGGCTCATTTGCATGGGCAGTGAGGTAGGTTAGCGCAGCGCCGCCCCCCCCCCACTGGCCAGTTCCAGACGTGTAGATATCCCTGGTGCTAGGGGTCCCCCTTCCTCTGATCGCAAGCCTGCACTGTAAAAACAAAACATCCCTGATGTTAATGCCCCTACCCGATCACCAGCCTATACTGTACTAAAATGACATCCCTGGTGGTAGTGGTCCCCCCTTCCTCCGATCGCCAGCCTATACTCAAGGCCCTAGAATTCTGCAGCCACAGAATTTTGCGCAGAACTTGCAATCTACTGCAGAACTTCTGCGGTGCCGCAGAATTCACTCTTCGTGGTGATTTTTTATTAATATTTCTGTTTATACATAGAATCTGGTTCCCTTCCCCTCTTTTTATATCCAGAACCCCCCTATCTGTTCAGAATGTGATGTTATCATTGCTATAACATCATACATTAGCTAATGAAATCGACTGCATTCTGTCACAGAAATGAACAGCCACTTATCTACCACAGCTCCCACTGCCAGAGACGGTGGTACAACACATCATGCATGGTGATATTTGCTCAACCTGCACTACAGCCCAATACAATTTTCAGTCTTACATTGTTGCACTAGGGCCAACTTAAACAAAACCTTGTCAATAGCACAGACCTGTTAAGTCCATACCTCACTTTGTACAAACCTATTTGTGCCTTTAAGGTATAGAGGTGCTATCTGAAATGAATAACTGGTAAAATGAATTTAACTGTCTAAATTTTTAAGAAAAATAAAGTAATTATGCCCAGAAAAGTGAAACATAATAATGTGTTGACCTGTTGAAAGAATAGACCTGTTAAATAAATAATTGCATTGTACGCATTTTTGCCAGGGTTATTGATTACATATTGTCATTGTTTGATAGAATCACCTAAAGGTTATTGAGAAATGTTGTGTGCAGGGACAGCTGTTGGGCCACAAGGTAGCATGCTGTGTTCACGTGCTGGCAACTCAGGTTCAGAGATTAGCTCTGGGAGCTGGCTGGGCAGCACAAGGATTGGTGGAACACATAGAAACATAGAAACATAGAACATAGAATTTGACGGCAGATAAGGATCGCTTGGCCCACCCAGTCTGCCCCTTTCCCTACCTGATGGATAAGCTGCAGGTCCTAGTTAACCAGCAGCCTACTTTTTCCTACCCCCACCCCCTAGAATTGCCTTATGACTGTCCCATGCATGCTTGAATTCCACCACTGTTTTTGACTCCACAACCTCCTCTGGAAGGCCGTTCCATGCATCCACAACCCTCTCTGTGAAAAATACTTCCTTACGTTACCTCTGAGCCAGCCCCTTCTATCTTCAAATTGTGTCCCTTGTTCTTGCACACCTCTTTTTGAAAGATGCTACCCTCTTGGACTTTGTTGATTCCCTTGAGGTACTTGAAAGTTTCTATCATGTCTCCTCTCCCTCCTTTCCTCGAGGCTATATATTAAGCTCTTAAGTCTCTCTTCATATGTCTTCCGTGCAGACCCTGCACCATTTAGTTGCCCTCCTCTGGACAGCTTCCATCCTGTCTATGTCTTTGTGGAGATTGGGTCTCCAGAACTGCACGCAGTACTCCAGATGGGTCTCACTAGCTGTCTGTACAGAGGATAATAACTTCGTTTTCTACTGGTGATGCCTCTTCCTATGCATCCCAGTATCCCCCGCCTCCTTGCTGCCCTCTCACATTGCTTGCCCACCTTTAGGTCATCTGATATGACTACCCCCAGGTCCCTTTCCATTTTTGTTGTTGTTAGTAGCTCACCCCCCATTGTGTACTCTTCCCCTGGGTTTTTGTTTCCCAGGTGCATTACCTTGCACTTCTTAGCATTGAATCTAAGCTGCCATATATTTGACCATTCCTCTAACCTTGCCAAGTCCCTTCTCATCCTTTCCACTCCACCTTGTGCATCAACTCTGTTGCAGATCTTTGTGTCATCTGCAAAGAGACATACTTTTCCTTCCAGTCCTCTGCAATGTCGCTTATAAAGACACTGAAGAGGACCGGTCCCTAATACTGAACCTCTGGTTCCCACTACTAACCCCCTTTTTCAGAGTGGACTCCATTTACTATTACTCTCTGTGTCCTATTCTCCAGCCAATTCTTTACCCAGGCTGTCATCTTGGGATCCACTCCCAGGCTGGCTAACTTGTATATTAATCTTTTGTGTGGGACTGTGTCAAAGGCCTTGCTAAAGTCTAGGTAGGCCATGTCCACAGCCCCTCCCTGATCAACTACTTTGGTCACCCAGTCAAAGAAATCTATCAGATTTGTCTGGCATGACCTTCCCGCTGTGAATCCATGCTGCCTTGGGTCCTGTGCCCCTCTGGCCTCTAGATACTCAACAATTCTTTCCTTCAGAAGTGATTCCATCATTTTCCCTACCACTGAGGTTAAACTAACAGGTCTGTAGTTTCCTGCTTCTGCCTTGCTCCCACTTTTGTGAAGGGGAATCACATCTGCCCTCCTCCAGTCCTCGGGTACCACCCCATCCTCCCATGATTTGTTAAAGAGGATAGTCAGTGGTGTCACTAGTTCTACCCTTAGTTCTTTTAGAATTCTGGGATGAATTCCATCAGGCCCCATTGCTTTGTCCACCTTCAGTTTTAAGAGTTCTTTCAGAACCCTTTCTTCTGTAAATGGGCTGGTATCAACTTCTGTATCCAGAGTGTTTCTACTGTTTGTTTTAGGTACCTCCCCCTCTTCATTTGTAAATACTGAGCAAAAATATTTGTTTAGTATCTCTGCCTTTTCACAGTCACCCTCTGCCCACCCTCCCTCCCCTTTATTAAGCCTCACTATCCCTCCCTTGGTCTTCCTTCGCTCCCTGATGTACCTATAAAAGGTTTTGTCCCCCTTCTTAACTGAGTTGGCTATCTTTTCCTCAGTTTGGGCCTTTGCTGTTCTGACTGCCTTCCCAGCTACCTTTTGCTTTAACTGATACAGTTCTCTGTCCTGTTCCTTCTGTGATTCCTTGTACTTCCTGAATGCTTTCTTTTTCTCTTGAACCTTCACTGCCACTTCCTTTGAGAACCATAGTGGTTTCTTACCTCGTTTCATTTTGTTTATTTGCTTTACACCAAGGCTTGTTACCTCTGTGATGGCAGTTTTTATTATTCCCCATTGTTCTTCCACCCCTCCTTCCTGCCCATTTGCTAGTGCATTCCTTAGGCACTCACCCATTTTGACAAAGTCAGCCCTCCTAAAATCCAGTACCTTTGTCTTTGTATGGCTTGACTCTATTGCTGTGTTTATTGTGAACCATAATGTTCGATGGTCGCTAGTTCCCAGATGGCTACCCACTCTACATCTGTGATCCTCTTCATCTCCATTTGAGAGAACCAGGTCTAAGATTGTTCCTCTCGAGTGGGCTCCAATACTAGTTGTCTAAGGCATGCCCCCTGTAGGGCATCTAGAATAACCCCACTCTTAGAAGTGGCTGCTGCAACTGCACTCCAGTTAACATCTGGCATATTCAGATCACCCGTCAGCAATATCTCCCATTTTCTGCCATACTAAGTATACTTTCTATCATTTCCTTGTCCATTTCCTCCCCTGAGAAGGGGGTCTGTACACAACCCCTGTGCGGATTGTGGTGCCATTGCCGGTCTCCAAATTTACCCACAGTGCTTCTTCTCCTCCCTGTTTACCCTTTTGTTCTGTTGCTTTGATTCCTTCCCTTATGTAAAGAGCTACTCCTCCTCCTCTTTTACCCTCCCTGTCCCTCCTGTAGATAGTGTATCCTGGTATGTTTACATCCCAGTCATGGTTTTGTGTGTACCATGTTTCTGTGACTGCCACGATATCCAGATGTTCCTCCTCTATCAAGGCCACTAATTCTGGAAGCTTGTTACTCAGACTACAAGCATTGGTACTCATTGCTCTCCATTTTTTGATGGCTTTACTTTCTGTTGCAGCATCCCCCACTGACCTTTCTACCTCGGTCTTTTTCCATTTAGTACCCTGTTTTGTAGGGAGAGGCTGGGATTTTTCTGCTGCTTATCAGTGCCTCCCCCCTTGACTAGTTTAAAAGCTTGCCAATGAAGCATTTAAACCGATTGCTCAAAAGACTTGTTCCCTTCCTGGACAGATGCAGACCATCCTGCCAGTATAGGCTGGTGTCCCTCCAGGTGGAACCCCAGTCCCCAATGAAGCCAAACCCCTGTGCTCCACACCATTTTTTCAACCACTCATTAAACTGCATGGTGTAAAGTACCCTTGCCTCACTCATGCCATTTACAGGCAGCACCTCTGAGAAGGAAACTGTGTGTGCTGCTTGTCTTAGGCCCCTCCCCAGTTCTACAAAGTCCTTCTGCACTGCTCTAAGCTCATGTTAAACCAAGTCATTTGTCCCATCACTGCTCGGAGCCTGGGAAGGTATGGTGCAGTGTTCTGTCACATGGTGAACACATTGTGATGGGCCGGAGAGCTGTATCTCACAATTGGTTCACATGCATGTCATGGCCTGATGGTGTTACGCAGTGTGTCAGGGAAAGCAGGTTGACATGAAAAATGAGTTTTGCAATAACTCCTCTATTCCATTTCCTATGGGACCTGTATGAATGAGGATGCAAGTTCATGGAAAAAAAATATATATATATATCTATATACACATACACACACACACATATACAGTATCTCTGTCTCTCTCTCACCACACACACATGCATATTTGTATGTATGTTACAGATTGCATATAAATATATAAGTGATACACAGTGGGAACCTCATGAGTGGTGTAGAAAGCACATACAAATATATAAGTAATAGACAGTGGAAACCTCATTAGTGGGATAGATAGCATGCATATAGAAATACCTTATTTATCACATAAGATCCCCTCTGCATATGTCATTTATGCAACAGGCTAGGACCTTAAGGGAGAGACATCTGTTTTGCTTTTTTAGGCATAAAATTATTTTTATAACTCTTGTTATTTTTTGAACTAGTGTTACTGTGCTTTCCACCATCCTGACTGCTATAACCACTGCCATGAAAGTGAAGTCAGGATGATAAGCTGACACTGTTATGTGGTAGCTTGTTAGTACCGCAGAACTTCCGCAGAAATTACAAACCACCACCGCAGAAGTTCTGTGGCAAATGGTAGTCTTGCTGCAGAACTTGGTCCCACTGTGCTGCAGAAAAGTAGGGGCCCTGCCTATACTGTACTAAAATAACATCCCTGGTGGTAGTGGTCCCCCCTCCCTCTGATCGCCAGCCTGTACTGTAATAACATGACATCCTTAGTGCTAGTGGCTCCCCCCACCAATCACCAGCCCATACTGTAAAACAAAATCTCTGGTGTAATGGTCCCCCCATCACTCCGATCGTCGGTCTGATAGCTCATAGGACAACAGAAAACCTTTCCTAGTGTCCAGTGGTTCCTCCCACCTGGCACTGATCCACAGTACCACCGCTCATGATGCTATAATCCCTGACATCTAACAGCCCCCCAGCATGGCACTAAATGCCCCCATCACCTTCTAAGTCCCCTCGGTGCCACGTGTGCATACGGCGACCAGCACAGCCCTATTCACACTTCTTTGGTCAGCCACCATATGTCCAGGCAAGGACCATGTCTTTTGTTTATAGGACAGGACACATCAACCTGTCCTAAAAGTAAGAGGCATGCTCCCTGCCTGGACAATGGTGGCCAGCCGAAGAAGTGTGAGAAGGGCTGTGCTGGTTACCGTATGCACCCATGGCACTAAGGGGACAGGGAAGGTGACTGGGGGAAGTGTTCAGTGCCACTGTGGGGGGGGTCACAAACAGCAGGGATCATGGCATTGCGAGTGGCGGTACCATGGATCGGCACTTGAAGGGGGAAACCACTGGACACCAGGGAAGGTTTCCCATTGTTCTATGGGCTGGTGATCAGATGGAGGGGGGGACCACTAGCACTAGAGATGTCATGTTATTACAGTACAGGATGGCAGTCAGGGGGGAGGTACCACCACCACCAGGGTTTTTTGTTTTACAGTATGGGCCAGCAATCGGTGGGGAGGACCACTACCACCAGGGATTTTCTTTTCTACAGTATGTACCAGCAATCGGGGAGGAAGGACCATTACCACTAAGGATTTTTTGTTTTACAATATGGGCCAGCGATCAGTGCGGGGGGGGGACTACTACCACCAAGTATTTTTTCTACAGTACGGGCCAGTGATCAGTAGTGGGGACCACTAGCACCAGGTAGTTTTATTTGTACATTAGGGGCTTGCGATAGGTGGGAGGAGGGTGCCAGTGACCACAGGGGGCGATTGTGCTCCCCCAGCGGCCAACCAGCTAGGTGGCTGCCTTACCTCAGGCAGCCACTAGGATTGCCCAGAGTAAATTGGGGTTTTGTTCACTGGTATTTGTGCTGCGCAAAAAGCCTGTGCTAAACCCTTATGCACAGCGCAAAACCACTGAATATGGGGTAGTGCAGCAATTCATGGCTACACCCCTCCCATTGCCCTCACCCTTACATTATGTTTTGCGTGGGTGCTAACCCTCTTTGCCTGCTCAACAGCCTTTTTTGAATATGGGGATCCAGCGCAAACCCCAGTTTGTGCAGGCAAAGACGCATTTGCACCGCACAAACCTTTGAATATTGGGCCCCAGGAATGTAGTAGAGTGTGATAGAACTATTGAAAAGGTCTCGATAAGGGAGTCAGAAGAGGAGCCATACTCCTAAATTTGAAATAAATGTGTAATGCTCCTTCCCAAAGTGTGGGACTTACCTTTGACTCTGCAGAGCCCATCCACCATTCTGCTGTTAGTTTTGCTCCCTCCATCCTCTGAGGACTTGTATGGTGCTAGGGTACTGGAATGGGAGCAGGTGAGGAGAAGATCTTCAGCATCTCCTGCTCCATTCTTTAGAGCAGCTCCAGCCACTCATCAAAGGCAGCTCCAGTGCTGCAGATGGAGCATGATTGGCACTCTTAATGAAGCCAGGACTTCCCCGCTTGTTGCCCTAACCAAACCAGATACTAGCTCAATCACGTGTGAACATCAACAGGTGCACCAAATAAATGTTTCCGGGCATGGGCCCTATTTCAATATAGACTCTGGGGTCAGAATCCCTGGGACTTCAGCACAGGTGACCATTTCTATGACCATCTGCATGAGGTACCAGAGAGATTAACTGGCAGTAGAGAGCTAAGGAAGCTGGCAGAGGCAACATCAGACTGCAGAATGGGGCGGGTACATCCAGTCAGAACAGCAGCAGGAGACAGAGGCCTAACAGCCTCAAGGTAACTGTGAGTAATTAAACAGGGACCACAGATCTAATAATACTTATTGTTCATTTGTTACATAGAGCCACTGATTGGGACTAGCGTTTAACGGGCTATACCATCTGTCCAGGATTATAGATTTGGGTCTGAAACCCCTGAGACCTCTGCACAGGCAGTCATCTTTGTCCCCTCTGACCCCTCTCGCCACAACAATGGGGTCAGAGGGCATTAGTACTGCCAATCAAGCTGTCAAGGAGGGTTTTTTGGGCTATAGAACTAAATAATTCATTCACCTGAGAGGCAGTCCGTTAATTAGCATGTGGCATCCAGACAGACCCCCCCAGGAAGTTAATAGAGGGATTTATTTATTTTTTCTTTCTTTTATTTATTCATTTTTTTAAGAATTTTTGACAGTGAAAGGAACAACAAGCTGAAGGTGTGACTTGGGAGTCCAGGGAAGTTAAGTGACTTACTCAGATCTTACAGTAAGCGAGTGGCAGTTGAAGGTTTCAAACCCAAGTCAGCTCGTCCTCGGGATTCACAGCTTATTGCTGTAACCTCTGTTCTATACTGCCTGCTCGGTTGGATTTATCCAATCTGGAGACTGCGACTGTGTTCACTGTGGAATGTTCCAGCATATCCTCAGTTAGCAGTAGACAGTGAAAGAGAGCACACTGTGCCTCTTGTTTCCTAGAGTGAGAAGGGATATGTAAAGAGACTTTAGAGGGAGAAGCGTGCTTAGTTATTTATCTGTTTATTTATTTAGTTTAATATTTGGTGACCAGGTCAGAACCCAAGAGCAATGCTGTTTAGGTAGAGACTGCTGGTCACAGCACAAGAGAGAGAGAGATAGAGAGGAACACTGAAGTTGCAGCTGAGGGCTTCAGTCTGCAAGGGTAAGCTGCCCTGCAGCTGAGTCTTGGTGTACAGTCGGAGACTTTGTCTTACCAGACCTGTGAGGTCTTCATTTTTTGATGGAACCAGATAGGGCCTAAGACCACTGTGCTGATCTCCCCAGCCCGGTGAGCTGCAGAGGTATCAATGGGGACTGGGGTCCTGGACCAACAGTACAGCTGGACCTAGCATTGTGACTAGCTGGGGGTGGGCTGCATAATGTTTCCCAGACTGCACCTAGAAGGGTACCAGAAGTACTATCAAGAACTGTGGTGTATTTCATTTGTTCTAACCTTTCCCTTCACCTAGGACCTGGTTCCTGATCCCCGAATAAAACCCTTTGTGATAGAAACATAGAATTTGATGGCAGATGAGGACCACTTGGCCCACCCAGTCTGCTCATTTCCCTACCTAATGGATAAGCTGCAGATCCTAGTTAACCAACAGCCTACTTCCTCCTACCCCGCACTAGAATTGCCTTAAGTCTGTCCCATGCATTCTTGAATTCTCCCGCTGTTTTTGGCTCCACTACCTCCTCAGGAAGGCTGTTCCATGTATCCACAACCCCCTCTGTGAAAAAAAACTTTCTCACATTACCTCTGAACCATCCCCCCTCCATACCTCTCAACCTCCTGCCTCTTAAATCAGGGGCAAGGCTTAAAAAAATCAGGGACAAAGGATCAAAATCAGGAACACATCTTCAATATTGGTGATATCCACTTGGGAAGCTAGTAGAATAAGGGACTTAGTATAAAATGCATTTTCCAAGGAAGAACAAGTCTGTACCTTTAATGTTTGATATTATTTTGTGCTTACAATCCCCATTGTTTGGTCATGAAACTACAATTTTTACAAGGGATGGAGTAAAATTTTGAGGCAAAATTAGGGACGTCCCTGAAAATCAGGGACAGTTGAGAGGTATGCCCCCCTCTATCTTCATATTGTGCCCCCTTGTTCTTGTACATCTCTTTTTCTGAAAGATGCTACCCTCTTGGACTTTGTCTATTTCCCTGAGGTACTTGGAAGTTTCTATCATGTCCCTCCTCACCCTCCTCTCCTCGAGGGTATACATATTAAGCTTCTTTAATCTCTCTTCGTATGTCTTCTGGTGCAGACCCTGCACTATTTTAGTTGCCCTCCTCTGGACAGCCGCCATTCTATCTATGTCCTTGCGGAGATGGAGTCTCCAGAACTGCATGCAGTACCCAGATGGGGTCTCATCAACTGTCTGTACAGAGGGATAACAACTTCCTGTTTTCTACTGGTGATGCCTCTCCCTATGCATCCCAGTATCCCGCCAGCCCTCCTTTCTGCCTTCTCACATTGCTTGCGCACCTTAAGGTAATCTGATATGACTACCTCCAGGTCCCTTTCCATTTTTGTTGTTAGTATCCCCCCCCCACCCATTGTGTACTCTTCCCCTGGATGTTTGTTTCCCAGGTGCATTACTTTGCACTTTTTTTGCATTGAATCTAAGCTGCCATACATTTGACAATTCCTCCAACCTTGCCAAGTTCCTTTGCATCCTTTCCTCCCCACCTTCTGTTATCGATCCTGTTGCAGATTTTTGTTTCATCTGCAAAGAGACATACTTTTCCTTCCAGTCCCTCTGCAATGTCACTTATAAAGACATTAAAGAGGACTGGTCCCAGTACTGAACCCTGCGGTACCCTGCTAGTAACCCTCCTTTCTTCAGAGTGAACTCCATTTACAATTACCCTCTGCGTCCTGCTGTCCAGCCAATTTTTTACCCAGGCTACCACTTTGGGACCTACTCTAAGGCTAGATAACTTGTATATTAATCTTTTGTGTGGGACTGTGTCAAATACCTTGCTAAAGTCTAGGTAAGCCATGTCCACAGCCCCTCCCTGATCTACTACCTTGGTCACCCAGTCTAAGAAATCTATTAGATTCATCTGACATGACCTTCCTGCTGTGAATCCATGCTGCCTTGGGTCCTGTGCCCCACTGGCCTCTAGGAATTCAACAATTCTTTCTTTCAGAAGTGATTCCATCATTTTCCCTACCACTGAAGTCAAACTAAAAGGTCTGTAGTTTCCTGCCTCTGTCTTGCTCCCACTTTTGTGAAGGGGAATCACATCTGCTCTCCTCCAGCTCTCAGGTACCACACCATCCTCCCATGATTTGCTAAAAAGGGTAGTCAGTGGTGTCACTAGTTTTACCCTTAGTTCTTTTAGAATTCTTGGGTGAATCCCATCAGGCCCCATTGCTTTGTCCACTTTCAGTTTTAAGAGTTCTTTCAGAACCCTTTCTTCTGTGAATGGACTGGTATCGACCTCCCTATCCAGAGTGTTTCTATTCTTTGATTTAGGTACGTCCCCCTCCTCTTCTTTTGTGAATACTGAGCAGAAGTATTCTTTCAGTATCCCTGCTTTTTACTGTCCCCTCTGCCCACCCTCCCTTCCCTTTATTAAGCCTCACTATCCTCCCTTAGTCTTTTCTTTGCTCCTAATGTACCTATAAAAGGTTTTATCCCCCTTCTTAACTGAGTTGGCTATCTTTTCCTGAGTTTGGGCCTTTGCTATTCTGACTGCCTTCCCCACTTCCTTCTGCTTTAACTGGAACAGTTCTCTGTCCTGCTCCTTCTGTGTTTCCTTATACTTCCTGAATGCTACCTTTTTCTCCTTAACCTTCCCCGCCACCTCTTTTGAGAACCATAGTGTTTTTTTTCCTTCATTTTGCTCTGTTGATTTGCTTCACCCAAAGGCTTGTTGCCTCTGTGATGGTTGCTTTGATTTTTCCCCATTGTTCCTCCACCCCTCCTTCTTGCCTATTTGCTAGTGCTTTTCTAAGGCATTCTCCCATTTTCCCAAAGTCATCCCTCCTAAAGTACAATACTCTTGCTTTTGTATGGCTTGACTCTATGGCTGTGTTTATCATGAACCACACTGTTTGGTGGTCACTTGCTCCCAGATGGCTACCCACTTCTACATCCGAGAGCCTTTCTTCATCCCCATTTGACAGTACCAGGTCTAAGATTGCTCTATCCCGAGTGGGTTCCACTACTAGCTGTCTGAGGCATGCCCCTTGTAGGGCATCGAGAATAACCCTGTTCTTGGATGTGGCTGCAGCAAAGGTGCTCCAGTCAACATCTGGCGTATTCAGGTCCCCCATCAACAATATCTCCCCTTTTTCTGGCATTCTAAGGATGCCTTCTATCATTTCCTTGCCTATTGCCTCCCCCTGAGATGGGGGTCTGTATACAACCCCCGTGTGGATTGTGGTACCATATCCTGTCTCCAGGGTGACCCACAGTGCCTCCTCTACTCCCTGTTTATCCTTTAGTTGCATTGCTTTGATCTCTTCCCTTACATAGAGAGCTACTCCTCCTCCTCTTTTACCCTCCCTGTCCCTCCTGTAGCTTGTATACCCCTGGTATGTTGACATCCCAGTCACGGTTCTCAATGTACCAAGTTTCTGTGACTGCCACAATATCCAAGTGTCCCTCTTCCATCAAGGCCACTAGTTCAGGGAGCTTGTTACACAGACTACGGGCATTGGTACTCATCACCCTCCATTTTTTGATGGCCTTACCCCTTTTAGCCCCATCCCTCTCCTTACTGCCTTTTTCTGCATTTACCCCTGTCCTGCTCCCTGTTGACTTCTCTACCTTGGTGTTTACCTCTCTAACTATTGTGTTTTGTGGGGGGAGGCTAGGTTTTCTCTGCTCCTTTTCAGTGCCTCCCCCCTTGGCTAGTTTAAATGCTTGCCAATGAAGCATTTAAACCTATCAACTAGGATCCTGGTTCCCCTCCCAGACATATGCAGACCATTACACCAGTATAGGCCTGCATCCCTCCAGGTGGACCCCCAGTCCTCAATGAAGCCAAAACCCTGAGCTCTGCACCAGTTTTTCAACCATTCATTGAATCCCATGGTGTGGAGTACCCTAGCATCACACTTGCCATAGACAGGCAGCACCTCCAAGAAGGTTACCATACATGCTACTTGTCTAAGGCCCCTCCCCAACTCTTCAGACTCCTCTTGCACTGCTCTGACCCCATTCCCAGCAAGATCATTTGTCCCTAGGTGGACAATGACATCCAGCTCCCTCCCTCACTTGTGCAGCTGCTCCCACGATCCTGAGGATTCATTCCCTATCCCTCCAAGCTGTGGCGCCAGGTAGGCACCTTACCTCCCTCTCCCCTTCCTCCCCCAGTTCTACCCCCCTAACGATTGACTCCCCCACCAGAAATTGTTTCCTTCCCCTGTGGGGTCCCATGCCACCCTCCTGTGGGTCTCTTTTGTGGAGGTTCCCAGCATCCTCCTTGGTCTCCACTGCAGGTGCCTCAATAGAGGAACCACTCTCTGTCAGAACAGTGCATGAATTGTGGAGAGGTACAACTGGAGGAATGCACTTCTATTCCACCACCCTCTCCCTCCCTGAGCCCACCTTGGTCCAACCACTCCTCTTTCTTGGCAACCTCTGAGGTAGCAGTGGTGGCCGTGGTGGTCCCTGGGTGGGGGAGGAGGTTTCATGAATCCTAGCCAAGTCATCCTGAAGACAAGCAAACTCCTCTCTCAGACCAGAGGGGTGCCTACCAATAGGGCAGCATTGCAGCCTCCAGAATGTCTCTCAGAAGACTGCAGCCCCACAGCCATTGCACTGCACCACTCCCATCATGTCTTATTTTGTGGCCCCTCTCCTGTTGCTTTGTATGTTTACTCTCTCTTCCCTGTTTTTTTTTTCCCCTCTTACTGCCTATGTGCCTTTACAGCTCTCACTGGTTCTGTTCTGGGACAGGAACTTCTTATATTCTTCTATAGTCTCCTTCTTCCTTGTTCAGAGTCAGACCTCCAGCAGCTAGGACGATAGGGAGAGCTACTCTTTTCCTTCAAGGATGATGAACCCTATGTGTCTCAGTGATCTTTCCCTTCCTATTGCCAAACAGGAAGTTCCTGTTGTTAATCAAATCCAGTGCCCATAAAAGTAGAACTGGCTAAGGGTGGCAGGGTAGAGGGGAGGGAAGGAGGGCAATTAGTAAAAAAAAGTTCTAGTTTTGTAGTCAGCTGCTCCTTGCTCTAAAAGCAAGATTTCTGTCTGCCAAAGCTAACACTAAGGAACTGTAATTGGAGACACCTGCTTTTGTACTCCTAAGCCACACCCCCAATTAACTTCTTCCCTCCTATCTGTTTGCAGTCTTGTGTGGCATGCATATGAGCAAAGCATTACTTTGGGTAAACTGTTGATTACATTGTGTGGAAGTTGGATGGGCAGTGCCAATGGGGACCACAGAGGGTTGGTACTGTTTCCCAGAATCCAGGGGGCAGTACTAGCATATAACATTTTATTTTTCCTAGGGTGGAGGCACCGCACAACTTATATCTGAAATTCAAATCAACACCTTTGTTTAGTGAATCCCCACAAGAGTTCAATGTTTGTGGAATCGCAATTGGGTATATAGTACTTATAATGTATGGTAGAACGTTGTTATCTACCAAAATCTATCTTTTCCCATGGTTGTTATGCCATCGATGTGATGTCACTTTGTTGTTAACCCATCGAAGGTACGTCACATCGCTGGTACAACAACCAGGATTGATCTGTGCATGCTTGGTAGAGGAAGTGAGTGGCTCCCCGAAATGGCCATGGCAGTGAGAACTTGACCTGCAGTGGCATAAATTCAGTTAAGGTACCGGCTTCTTTTCTTCGTTTTTTATGGCAGCCATACACTATAAAATATAAAGTATGGGGTCCCGATCAGTGACCAACTTGTTAATGGTCTCGAGGTTGCCATGGCAACATAAACCTCTCGAGCTTCACTCTCGAGGTTTACACAATCGCCATGGCAACCTCTCGACAGTTAACAAGTAGGTTACCGATCGGGACCCAACATTATCCTCTATGTGTAACTTGTAGTACTTTTATGGCTTAACTCTATTCCCACCCTTGAGTAGCAGGTATGTAGGTAGGTTTGCAGAGAATAGAAGGCCCGTGAACCAGGGTGAAAAGTGCACCGGAGAAGGAGGAGGGGACGGTGGTGGTGGACAAAAACACTCCCTAGGCAAGGGAGGTGCATTAGTGGAGGGCTTAAAGGATACCTAAACCATCTTTTTTGCACATTTTGTTTTTTAAAAAATGACTCCATAGGCTTGTAAAGGAGAGGCTGTTGTTTGCATTTATATTGAAACTGCATTTATTAAAGTAGGATAAATGCAGTTTCATGGCATTTGAAGATTGTATACACAGCCTCTCCTGATTCAAAAATCCTGCTCTAAGAATCCTAAAATGGCTGCCGTGATGATGTTATTGAAGAGAGAGATGCCCAGCTATGTAGATGTTTTCTAGCTGTGCTAACTGTATTCAAAGGCGAATAACTTTAAAATGAAAAATGATATCATGGTACCATGAGCACAAAAGTTGTTCAGCACAAAAATATCTACAAAATGATTGGTGTTTCATTTATAGATACTGTTTAGTTTTTTAAAAAAATTAGTTAAAAAAACAGCAGAAAATTCAAATATTTTTCACTTTTTCAACTAACAAATGCAAATAATATTAAAACAAAAAAGATAGCATAGCATTGTGAGCATGACATTTGTTCAGCACAAAAATATCTATAAAATGAGTAGTGTTTCATTTATATGTGCCTTTTAATTTTTTTATAATTGGCAAAAAACAGCAGAAAGTTCAATTGTTTTTCACTTTTTGCAACAAATGAATGCAAATAGCTTTAAACTGAAAAATAATAGTATGGTACTTTGAGCACAAAAGTTATTCAGTACAAAAATATCTATCAAATGAGTGGTGTTTCATTTATAGACACCTTTTAGATTTTTTATAATCAGCAAAAAATGGCAGGAAATGAAATTTTTTTGTTCACTTTTTATGTTGGCGCGCTTGCGCAGCCAACATATTGCAGTAGTGCAGATTTGGAGGTGCAGTCACTGTTGGGCGAATGCAGGGCATGCACCAGTAGGTGCATCCCTCATTCCCCAATCAGCCTGCATGCCAGCACCACACCATGCATACATAATGCAGCAAGCACATCTAAGAAAAGATCCGCTGCAATCCAAGCTCGTCAGATGCAGTGGACCTTCCCTGGACATACGCGCTGACATTATGAACATGGCAGCACACTGGCTGCCTATCTGCCGACTTTGGGGGTACCCAATCACAATCAGCTTACCTCCCTGTGTATGTGCTGACGGGGAGCCCTCCCGTCAGCATAAGCACCCTGCCCATTTGTTATATGCTGAGGGGGTGCCCAATCCCCTCAACTCTGCCCCCACTTTCTTTGTGTGCCGCAGGGTGCCCAATCCCGTTGGCATAAATTCCTCCCCTTGTGTTTGTGTGCGATGAGGGGTGCCCAATCCCCGTTGGCTACAGAACCCCCAAACAGTTAGGTGGCATGCTGGGAACCCACCCCAGTGTGCCAAATCCCCTAAAAAACTGTCCAGCAATGCTAATTTTTTTACCTGTAAAACAAAAACTGTCCCCGTAGTCTCCCTGCCCCACCCACACCCACCCTCTGCACATCCTGCCTCCCCACACCCCTCACCCCATACTTACCTCCAGCATCTGGCACGACGATCTTCGGTGGACCAGGAACACGTCTGCACTCTTCAAAACCGACCGCGAACTGAAGAAATGCCGGTAAGCTGTATAATGGAATTAAATAGGTTTTTTTTTCAACTTTGATGCATATCTCAGGCATTTTGGGGAACTTTGGCCCCAAATTTTCAACATGGGGTTTCTGGGACCTCTCCTCATGAATTCTGTCACAGTCATGGCGTTATTCGGTCCTGAAAGGTGATTTTGCAGTCACTGTGTGGAATCACCTTTCAGGACTGAGTAATGAAATGACAGTGCCACTGTTCATGAGGAGGGCTCTCAAAAAGCCTATGTTGCAAATTTGGTGGGAAAAATCCAAAAAATGACTGTTTTACAAGCGTGCGTTGCGCAGTTGCTATGCATGCTCATAAGTTAGCGAATTCCCAATATTTTCATGCCAGATTCTCAAAATTGGCATTTTACCACACCTTCTTGTGAACTGTACAGCTGTCATTTTTCATATCCTGGCGGAAATGTATTTTCGCACTTCCAGTGCAGGATAGCGCAGTCGCTGTGGGAAATCAGTGTTCAGGACATATTACAAAAATGACAGTGACACTGTTCATGAGCAGAGGTTCTAAAATGCCTATTTTTGAAAATTTGGGGACAATACTCCATAAAATGACTGTGTTATGAGCGTGCATTGTGCAGCTTGCACACATGCTCATAAGTTCGCGAACTTACAATATTTTCACTCCAGATTTTCAGCAATGCCATTGTTCTGCACCTCCTAATGAGCAGTACAGCTGTCATTTTTCACATCCTGACCAAAATCTGTTTTTGCAATTCCGACGCAGAATAGCGTGGTCACTGTGGAAAGTCCATGTTCGAGACACATTATTAAAATGCAGTGACACCGTTCATTAGCAGATGTCCTAAAATGCCTATGTTGAAAATTTGGGGGCGAAAGTCAATAAAATGAGTGTTTTACGAGCGTGCGTTGCGCAGTTTGCACGCACGCTCGTGACTTTGTGAATTTGTAATAGTTTCATTCCAGCTGTTCATCATTGGCATTTTCTACACCTCCTTATGAACAGTACAGCTGGCTGAAATGTGTTTTCGCACGTCCGGTGCAGAATTGCACAGTCGCTGTGCGAAATCAGTTTTCGGGACAGTTTGAGGAAATGACGGTGACACTGTTTATGAGCAGAGGTCCTAAAATGCCTATGTTGAAAATTTGGTGCCGAAAGTCCATAAAATGACTGTGTTGCAAGTGTGCATTGCACAGTTTTCATGCACCCTTGTAACTTCGTAAATCTGCAATATTTTCATGCCACATTTTCACCACTGGCATTTGTGCACACCTTCTTATCAACAGTCCAGCTGCCATTTTTCACAGCCTGCCCAAAACGCATTTCCACAGCTGTGGTGCACAATGGCATGCCTGCTGTGGAAAATCACCTTTTGCGACACATTAAAAAATCACAGCGCTATGCATCTCTAGCTCCTCCACTGCCACTGTCAATGCCAGCGCGACAACATTCGGCATTGACGAATGCTTGTTTATTGAAGGTATGGCATAAATGGAATAAGCTACTTCCCTACTGGAAATGTTGTTAAAGATTTTGTTCTTGTACCCTCTTCCAATTAACCAAACTGCAATTTGATTTTCAAATAGCTCCCACTTCCTGCCTTCCTAACAGGGAGTGGGGGTGCAAAACTGTTGTACTCCTAATGTTTCCATTTCTATTTTCCCCTCCTCTGTCAGTCTCACTGTGACAGGCTGAGCTATTGATTCTCATATTTCCACTTTATGTTATCAGGCAAAGTGATCTAGGGCAAGCTGCATTTCTCATGCAGCCACCCATCGACACTTCCTTGTCTTCCTTGCATTTAATCAGTGCACATGAAAACTGCCTTTGCCATACTACCCAGAGCTACTGTACATCCCACTCTGATACCATTTCCCATTCTTTGGTTTCATTTTGTGTCATTTAGTTGTGTGCCATTTAAGTTGGAATGTTACCTCTTTTTCCAGTTAAAGTCAGGGGCCTGGTCCTCCTCAAAGCAGCCACCTACTTACTCTCCCATATACTTAGCATGCGCTTCAATGGCAGCATAGGTGCCTTTTGCACCTGAGTGAAGACATTCACACTTCTCAGGCAGTTGATGGCACTCAGCTGCACCTCATGCCTCAGAACCCACCTCACAACCCATCTGGGGCGTGCAGTAATTTAGCATTACTACACACCCTGTTGTATGTTATTGCTTACTTACAGTTTATAATGTGATCCTATGGGAATTTTATATTGTACTTCCCAGGTGGTTGAAGACATTCAGTTGTGCCTTGTGTCTCACAACCCACCTGAGGTATGCAGCAATTTAGCCTTGTTGCACACCCTAACATGTGGTACTGATCTCTTAAAATTTATAATGTAGCCAGCCTGGGGGTGTTGAGGGGTGGTGCTGGATGCCACACCATGCTCTACACTGGTGGGAATGAGATGGGGTCATCGGGGGTCGATTGGGGGAGGGAGGATGGGAGTTGGATTGAGCAGCAACAAGGCAACTCTCCTCTCCTGGGGATGGGTCTTGCTGCTTCTGCCATGCAGCTGCCCCTAGGTGGAGGCCAGAGGGTAGCACAGGTTGGAAGTGACACAAGAATGGGTGGGTGCTGTGGCATGGCATCTGCATGTCTCTACACACACGCGTCCAGCCATAACAAGGAGCAGGGACAAAAAACAGACCTGGCAGGCTCTATGACAATCCCGGTGGAAGGCCTGGACCAGATGTGACCCCCCGAGGAAGGGGGTGGAGCCACCTGCCAGTTCCCCAGAAAAAAAACAGGAAAAAATCTAAAATTAAAAAAATATATATATAATGTAATCTTATTCAGATTACATACTGCACTTCCCAGGTGGTTGAAGGTACCCAGCTGTGCCTCATGCCTTTTAACCCACCTGGGGCATGCAGCAATTTAGGCTTGCCGCACACCCTCCTGTGTGTTATTGCTTACTTACAATTTACAATGTAATCCTACGGGAATCATACACCACACTTCCCAGGAAGCTGAAGGTACTCAACTGCACCTCATGACTCACAACCCACATAGGCCATACAGCAATTTAACATAGTCACACACCCTGCCATGTGTTATTGCTTACTTACAATGTACAATGTGATCTTATGGGAATCATTTACCGCACTTTCCAGATGGTAGAAGGTATTTGGCTGTGCCTCATACCTCACAACACACCTTGGGGGTGCAGTAATTTAGCACTGCCACTCACCCTGCCATGTGTCATTACTTACAACCCGTATCTCCAAAAAAGTGACAACAAATTAATTTCCAGCCATATTTTGCTGATTATAAAAAATCTAAAAGGTATCTATAAATGAAACACCACTCATTTGGTAGATAAATTTGTGCTGAACAACTTTTATGTTCAAAGTACTATGCTGTCATTTTTTCAATTCAAAGCTATTTGCATTTGCTTGTTGCAAAAAGAGAAAAATAATTGAACTGTCTGCTGTTTTTTGCTAATTATAAAAAAACTAAAAGGCACATATAAATGAAACACTACTCATTTTGTAGATATTTTTGTGCTGAACAAATGTCGTGTTCACAGTGCCATGCTATCGTTTTTTATTTTAACATTCTTTGCATTTGTTAGTTGAAAAAGTAAAAATAATTGAATTTTCTGCTGCTTTTTTTTTTTACTAATTTTTAAAAACTAAACGGTATCTATAAATGAAACACCAATCGTTTTGTAGATATTTTTGTGCTGAACAACTTTTGTGCTCACAGTAGCATGCTATCATATTTCATTTTAAAGTTATTCGCATTTGAATACGGTTAGCACAGTTAGAATACATCTGAATAGCTGGGCATCTCTCTCTTCAATGACATCATTAAGGCAGCCATTTTAGGATTCTTAGAGCAGGATTTTTGATTCAGGAGAGGCTCTGTTTACAATTTTCAAATACTATGAAACTGCATTTATCCTGCTTTAATACATGCAGTTTCAGTATAAATGTAAACAACAGCCTCTCCTTTACAAGACTATGGAGTCATTTAAAAAAATGTGTAAAAAAGATGGTTTAGGTATCCTTTAAGTAAAGATTGTGGGAGGAGCTGTTCCCCACATTGAACCTTGGGCCAAGCTCTCCCATTCAATGTTTGTGGAATAGCAATGGAATATATAGAGCTTGTGTAACGTGTAGTACTTTTTGTGGCTTAACTCTCATCCCACCATTGAGTAGTAGGTATGTAGGAAGGCTTGTAGGGAATAGAAGGCCCAAAAATATACCTCCCCCAACTCACATACAGTATGACCCCCTGGCACTCAGGAGAAAAAAAAAACCCAGGTGGAGGAAACCTCTGAGTACTCATGGCAGGTGGTCTGCCCGTCCTCTGGGCATACTAAGAGGAGAAGGACCTAGGTTCTAGTAACCATGACTACTATGAGGAAGGTGAGCTTCTTGGAGAACTGATGGTCCATTCTTGATCCATAGATGATGCAGATTGAATGATGATCCTGAGGCTGAAGAGTAGGTAATTTCTAAAGGAGCAGTAGAATCCTAAGTGTTAAGCAGATCCAGTTGAAGAAAGGCAATGAAGTCTGGGTTTCCAAGGTGATGAATGATGCTTGCCTCAAGGAAATATATGGGCATAATGAGCAGAGAAATCATGAATTAATTGATAAGTTACTGGAAAGGGAACGGGGGACATGCTATGATACTAGAAGGCATGGGTGAATGATATGATTTGTGTAAGGTTTGACTTTTGAGGTAAAGTCTGGAGGCCAGGAATTCAGTGGTGAGTGATGAGCTGCTAGGAAAGCATCCATGAAGTAGAGGATTAGTAGAAGAGAGTCTTTGAGAGCCTTAGAGAGGATGATCCATCCTTGATCTATGGACGATACGGATTGAATGATGATTCTGAAGATGAATAGTAGGTCTCTTCTGACAGAGCGGTAGAATCCTAAGTGTGGAGCAGATCCAGCTGAAGAAAGGTGAATGGAGTCCAGATTTCTGAATTGATAAAGGATGCTTGTCCAAAGGTACTGTAGGGGCATAGTGAGCAGGGAGAGCATGATTTGATCGATATGCTACCAGACAGTGAATGATGGGAATGTGATGGTTTGTGATCTCATAGGTGAATTGACCAACTTGTGGGAAGTTTAGCATTCACGGTGAAGTCTGGAGGTAAGGAATTCAGTGGGGAGCTATAAGTTACAAAATAGCATTAATGAAGTGGAAGGAGTCAAGTAGAGTCTTTGAGTGCCTGATAAGAGAAATGCCATAAGTGATTTGTAGACTAGTACAGGAAGATTGGCATATGCAGTCCAGCTGATGATTGAATATATATAAAGAATGATTGGAAGTTCGGTACAAGGAATTGGGTGGCGTATTTGGGCATTGATGTCATAGCCATACATGTACATGTTCTGCTGGTCCACTGATTAAAGTATATATAGGTATTTCTGTGGTGTAATTGCTCATGAAACACACTGCAGTGGCAATGTCTGGTTAGGTTTACAGGTAATCCAATGCCTAAATACTAAGGAGAAGCTTGGAAGCAGATATCCGGAAGCGTCTATAGGCTGGGTTGGTAGTACAGTCAAGTAGTGTGAAACGCCAGTGGATCCTAGTGCAATGGTTGATTAAGACTTGTTGGGAGGCAAGACTGGGATAGTGAATTTGCCATAACAGTTGCAGATTTCTGGATTGAAAATCGGAGGAGCCTGTTTGTGGTGGAAGTCTTCACTAGAGGGAGTAATGGAGATAATTCATGAAGGATGGACCAAAAGGACCACTGGATGGGCAGCTAACTTGGCTGATGGTAATAGGATGCATAAATGCAGATGAGTATATGAGGTATGACCGATGTTCAGGGGCTAGAAAACGGTGGTTTGGATGGCATAACATTAGTAAAACAGCTATGTATGAGAGATCCAGCGATGAAAGTTCTGAGAAGGCAGTTGTGAAAGTCTTAGGATGAGCAATAGCTGTTGAGAAAGTAGGAGTCGAGTAACATGGTCAGCAGAGTCTGTGTTGGTAGGAGAGGCTGCAGATGGTAAAATGGATGATGTTCGTAGTAGTATGGTTATCTTGCGATTCCCGGTATCCATAGAAACGATAATGGTTATGAAGACAGAGCATAACAGAAGGATTTAAGTCCTTTCCGTGTAAGAGGATAGCCATTGAGACATGGTAGACAGGGGAAGTCACGGTGATTGAATAGGCAGGATTTGGAGGGTGTATCCAATAGAGACTGATGGGATCTTTCTATTGTCCAGGCGAATGAAATTCCAGGAATGATGGTGAGGAGCTGATTGAGCAGTTTATAAAACTCTATGATGACGTAAGTGTCTAAGAGGCATGTTATCCAAGGGATATTGCCAGCAGTAGTTTTCTCAAGAGTAATGAAAAAACGATCCATTGAGTAGTGGAAGGGTATTGTTAGAATGGCCAGAGTAGGAGTATGAGATGGACAACTAGAGGAATAGTTGGCTGGGTAGGATTACTGATCAAAGATAGGGTACTAGACCTAAAGAGCCACAGTAAACAGTACGAAGCCCCGAGCAGGCATGGCGGAAATGAAAAGGCAGCCATCCAAATGGGAAGGAAGTCCACACTGAATCCTGATGAACTGAATGAATGCTCCAGGGAAGGCAAAGGGCTAGGAGAGGCCGGATGACATACAGTGCAGGAAGGAACAGGACCAGGTCAGTTCTTCAGCGAACAGCAGCGGAATGGGAGGAGGCTGAAGCATGGTATCAGAGGATGATCCACGGAAGGCCTGGAAGCAAAGCCAAGCACCAAAACAACTGAGTTGAGATACATGAGTCCCACATCTAATGAAGGCTTCTAATGGTGAGAGAAAAGAATGGAAGGTGCTGGAGCGATGAAGGATGAGGTTTCCACATGTGAAAAATTAAACTAGCTCACATAGCATCCATAAGAGGGATCTGCAGCAAGGAAGTCCATGAGGCAGGTGACCAGGATTGAGAGAGAGACTGAATGAGTTGGGAGTATCTACATCGAGAGAGACATGAGGCCAAAGGGGTCAGAGAATGATGGTCCATGGAAGAGCAGGATGGAGACTGGTGAGGGAGGAAGGAAGGACATGCAGAGCAGAGGGGTCCTGCAGCTGGAGGGAAGCTGTAACTGGGCAGAAGATAAAAGTGCAAAGGGATGAACATTCAAATGCAGATGCAGGCTCCTAAGCAAGGGAGTTGAGATGAGAAGACCTGGACATGGCACACCAGAGAATGTATGACGGTGGAGGCCAATTAGGTAAATGGTTCAGGTCCAGGAGGGAGGACAAGGTGGTGGTCCAGTAGAGAGCATCCAAAGTCAAAATGGACTATTGCAAAAATGAGCATCCAGTCCAGGTAATTGAGGAGAAATTATCAATATCTGATACTGTGAGGCAGAGGTAGGATGCTGGAGGCAACTGAGGATGAGATCTCGCTCCAGATGGGAGTGGCATCAGGGTGTGAGCTAGCAAAGGTATGGAACCAGTGGAGTCACAAAATCAGGCAACTAAACCAGACAGTCAGAGCGTGAAGACCAACATATGAAGCTTGGAGGAAAAGGTGGCAGGCAAATGAGATATGAAGGCCCCGTTCCCAAAGGAAAGCGGCAACCCGCACTGAGTATGGGAAGCAGAGGGTGGAAACAGTCTAAGCAGATGCAGGCACCCACCCATGTAAGTTTGCGAGGTAGGACCGTGTATCAAGGATACAGACCAGGAAAGATGGAGAAGGCAAGTTTGGCAAAGTCAGGTTCCTGCAGGGAAGCGGTATGTGGGTAGCAGGCTGAGAATGCATACCACTGAAGCAGTAGAATGTAGAGTCAGGCATCTATTGCGACAGTTGAGATGGAATGCTCTTGAGTTGAGGCAGCTAGGCATGGGTAAGATGATGAGGGCACATGAGGCAAAGAAGTTCCATTCCCGAAAGGAAGCAGCAACTGGTATAAGGTAGAGAAGGCATGGTATGACTCAGTAGATTGTAGACATGGCTCCCATCCTTGGTAGTCAGAGTGAGCTAACCTTCACTCGATGCTTTCCAGCAGAGTTAGGGATGGAGGATGTCAGGCTGGTAGGTACTAGGAGGTAGTGAATGTAACAGAATCCCATCCCTGGTAAACAGGGGAAGCCTACCTTCTCTCAGCACCTCAGAAAGTGTGAGTTAGGGACGGAGTCCGAAAATACTGCTGGTATAGGCGGGCCAAGGCATGACGTTGCTGCAAATGATGCAGGTATAGGACATGAACAGAGGATTATATTCAAATGTAGGTATAGTAACACCAAGTAGTAGGAGTGAGAGACACATATCGTGATGGGTATGGTAGACACAGATAGCAGTGGTGTTGGAAGAAGTGCTCTGGAGCGTCCATAGATTAGAAAACTGGAGACTAGTGAAGGACTGATGTAGTGAGGTAAAGAAGAAAGCTCTGACCCATAAGATAGTGGTGATATGATATTTGGAGACCTGCTATGGAAAGCACAGCCATGGTGAGTTGCCTTATACCTGGAAGTAGGGTGAAACTGGAAAAAGCGAGAGTAATAAAGATGCTTACTTCGATTA
Organism: Neoceratodus forsteri; assembly: GCA_016271365.2. Taxonomy (NCBI): domain Eukaryota; kingdom Metazoa; phylum Chordata; order Ceratodontiformes; family Ceratodontidae; genus Neoceratodus; species Neoceratodus forsteri. The sequence continues at coordinate 873,352,236 of CM057453.1, read as the reverse complement.
TTGGAGCTGAAGCCCTGAATTGGCCTTTTTCTGGGATCTGAGGGTAGAGCAGTATAGGTATAATAGAGTACTGCAAGGGCTATGGATATAGCTCCACTTCTCTTTGCTGGCAGCGTAGGACTGATGTTACAGCTGATCTGAGTTCATGCATCGGGGAACATCCAAGGAGCGTAGTACCTTCCTGCAATGGAATACGTGAGACCGAACGCCCCCATCCCCTGTTATGACCCTGAACAACTTCTATGAATGTGTACTTTGGGGAAAAACAAGTAGTGAAGTGGAGCAGTAGTAGGCGAGGCTGTTAGATAATTCTGAAAATTATCTACTAATGAGGCAGCCCTTTGGTGAGAATTGTCAGCCAGAAACCAAGCTGTAGCGGGGAGAGAGTCAGAAGTAAAAATGAGGTAGGGATCCAACTAATGTTGAGAGCGGAGAGGAAACTGAATAGTACTGTACTTACTGGTGGGCATTGATGAGTGCAGCAGTATAGAGTCCAGCATCTCCGTGGAGAGACAGGGAAGGAGTGGATGCTAGGCCTGAGTACCCAGAGGTTCACAGCAGAAGAAGGAGCTACAGGTATGGTGGAGCCATCAAGGGCAGTTCAAATTAAATGGTGAAACTACATTGTAGTAAGGTAGTAATATCCAGGGTTTTCCAGAAATGTACTCATACAGGTCTGTAAGACAGTAGGTGAGCCTGGTAGCAATGGTCCTGCACTGCCGGCGACAGCCATGAAATACATACTAGAAACAGGAAGGGGAAGCTAACATCGGATGAAAGCAGACAGGATAGGGGAGGAGAGCAGGGATGCTCATAAGCAGCATCAGGGAGCTGAAAAACACCAAAAAGGAAACCCGGGGGGGGGAATGGGGAAACCCCAAAACAACACGAGAGGAGGTAGAAAGGAGTGGAGAGGTGGCCAGGGCAACCGGGGAGACAGACCAGAACACAGGACAAGGGGAAGCACAGGATAGAGGGATGGGAGGGGAGGGGAGGGAGATGAGAGGGGAGCAAGGAAAAGACAAACGAGGCAGCAGGAAGCACAGAGAAGCACAGCCGCACAAGCCACACGGGGAGTTCAGGCAAAAAACACTCCCTAAGCAAAGGAGGTGCATTAGTGGAGGGCTTAAGTAGAGGTTGTGGGAGGAGCTATTCCCCACATTGAACCTCGGGGCAAGCCCTCCCATTATCAACCCAGCCTTCTTAGCCTTGTTTGAGCCCATAAGGCAGGGGTAGTAAGGTATTAGAAACAACATGGACAATGAAGTCGCCAACATCATCCTGTGTTTTTTTGTCCACCTTTGTGCACCAAACAGCAGGTCATGACTCACATGCTTCAAAGCAAGACTACAATCCTGACATGCAACATATCTCATTCTGTCAGGCCATGAGGTTTGTGGTCCCATGGAATGCCGTGGCCACAACTACTGCTTTCCAAAACCCTTGCCACAGTGTGCCATGGTGCTAAACCTGTTTCTGTATAAACCAGTAGATGGCACTACCCTCTTTTCTTTAATCTGTGTTTATAGTACGCATGTGTTGGGATGGTAGAGAGTGGCAGAGGACACAAGAAGTATACAGTAACACAGGCATACTGAAAAAATTCTGCAATCTGACTGATCAGTTGTGGTCAGTTTGTGCCTTTACCTATATGTAAATTCCACAGTGAGGAGGGGTTGATTCCATTAGCATACAGTAAATATACAATATATAAGACTGGGAATGACATCACAGTGGTGTCATAGAAACACAAAACATAGTTGTCTAATAAAATGGTTATTTCTGCAATGTGAAAAAAATGAATGTAACTGGGTCTCTGTGCAGAGGCTGGATGTCATTCACTGTTACTATCCCTGCCTTGAGCCAGTGGGGCCACAAACAAGGTTGAGGGGCCTGGTTTGTTAAATTCCTTAGTTGGGGGTTTGGTTTGGAAGGGGATTGGGGAATATTGCAGTGCCTCCACACTCAGAAAGATAAGTGGGCCAGGTCCAAAGTTCAATACTGTCCCCTAGGCTGCAGTACCAACCCACCTCCCCACAGACTATGGGACACTACCCTGAGACCAACTAGTACCCACACTTTTAGCAGTTTATACTTTGGCACCAATTACTGTGGATTGCTAATAATACGCCCACACACCAACAATGCAAAAATAACAACAGGACTATTTATCTGGATACTGAACCTGTAAAGGAAAAAAGAGGTTGTGAATTTAACAATAGAACTATTGTTGGGCAGTCTATCAGCAAAGTAACTTACGTAAGCAATATCTCGATGTTACAGGCCACAAAATTATGTCACAGGCCCTTCCAGGATGCACACACACACACAAAACCCCATTAGTCAACTGTACTTTTGGGCCCCCAGCTACCCACAGTAAATATAATTCTTAACCAGGACTGTTACTTTCAATATATTCACTTTATTGCAGTCTGTAACTACTGAGTACCCAGGTTAACTAATGGTTGTAGGCCTGATGTCGTGGTGCCCAAGATCTTGTGGTGATGCACTTAAACAAATTGAGCAAGATTTACAAAACAATACCCACACAACTGATTTTTAGATACCACTTTTTGAATAAAAAAACTTTTATTCCAGCAGGGAAACTTGAAATCCAAGGAAAAATACAACTGCAATCCAACAGGGATGGATTGGTGGTAATTCTGGCTGGCTAGGCCAGTACTCACACATCTGATGGCTTTTGCATTTGGCCTGGAGCTGGATCACAGGAGTGGTCCTCTGCAGCAGGCATCAGGTACAGGCTACCCCTGATGCTCTTTCAGTGCAGGTGTATGGTAGCAGGTCTTGGCTCGGGCTTGGTCACTTTTACTCTCTGTGGTGACCTCTGGTTCAGCTCATGCAGTGACACAGCAGTGAACAAGTTCCAAACAAGACCTAGACTTAAGTGCTCCCACCTCACCCTTGGACTCGCATACAATCAAATGTACTGGAAAGCCTAGACTAGGCTCCTGACCTCACCTTTCCCTCCGACACACCAAATAGAGGTGGCAGGGACTATCTCCTACCTCTGATTCCAGCAGCAATCTGGATTGTCCTTTGCAACTCTCTCCTTCCCTACAGTACTTCTCAGCACCTTTCAGTAGGCAGATACATAGCAATTCAGTTCAGACTGAGCTTCTACAGCTATCTACAGCACAAATACCAAGTCAGGCTCTGAGCACACCTAGGGCCTCAGTTCTCTCCTCATCAGCACGTCTGACTCTTCTGAATGCCGGAACGGAACTTCCTAAAGCCCCTACTTGCTGATTGGGAAGGTTCCAGTTTAGGACCCAGACATTTTGACTTCTGATTGGTTGACTGGGCTTTCAGTCACACTTTTGTTTTCTCATTGCTGCAAAAAGGGCACTAAGCATTCTGCCCCCTGACTCCCAGAATGCTGCAGGATTTTCTGCTGTGACCCTCAGACTCTAGTTGGCTGGTCCTGGTGTCCGGGGACATAACGACAGTGACGTCCAGACACTTAAAGCTGAGCTCCAGTTGCAAACATTTTTTTAGCCCAAATGCTGCAGTACTTTACTTTTGGGAGTTTGCCTCGTTGACACTGTAATACAGTTGCACTGGCAATGATGGTGGTTGTGATCCGGTCAATCCTCTACAATGGTAAGGGCACCCTTTTGTCAGTGATGAAGAGCACTGGATTATGTAAACAGCTCCACTTTCCTCTTCACCCCCCTGACCTCCAACACCAGTTCCAGTCAAAGGACACAAGCAGTGTTGGTGGACCCAACTTGAGCCTCCAGTGGTTCAGAAGGTATGCCCCACCATAGGAGAAGTTACATCAATTTGTAAACTAAAAAAACTAATAATGCAGCATAAAACCAAAAACACGAACTAAAGTATAAAACACTAAAACAATAATATAAAGCTACAATATAATAATCTACTATAATATTAAACAATTTAAAAATAATTAAAATGTGTAAAAATGCACAGAAAATAAAATATACAATATACAAGAATATGAAACTCTAAAAGTATAATGCAAAACAATATAATTACTGGATAGCCTAGTCATGTCACTTCTGTGAACACAATATGCCCCAAATAAGTTGGTTATTTTTGCTATTGGGTACCCAGGTGAAAAATAAATATTTATTCTCCACTTAGATACGTCACTTCCATTTATTTTCACTTTGGAGATGTCATCACTACATTTGGCTACAAATCAACTTGATTGACAGAATACCTTTAGCTGTCAGTCAACTTGATTGACAGCAAACCAGACCAGTCAACCATGACATGACTTTGCCAGACCAATTTGAGTGAATGTCCCATTTCAAAAATTCACAAGGCGGGGCGGTAGCAGCCCAACCCAGTGGCAGTACTCCTGCTAAGCTCTCTACTGCAGAGCCTAATTAGCATGCAGAAATCTTCTTTTTGGTAGTCTTTTTTTATTTTCTATCCAAAGTGTGTGTAAAAACAGCTCAATCTTGTTCAATGTCAATTAGTTTCTATCTGTATCCCCACAACCCCATGATGAGGCTAAAAATAGGCAGAATTGTCTAGTCCTCCTTTCCCGGTCAAAATAAATAAATAAATAGTAAGGGAGTAAGGTACTTGGCACCAAAGCTTCACCAGTTGAGGTAGCACCTTGAGCTATGCTGGTGTGTGCTTTGGTGCCAGCTACCTTACTTGTCTAGTTCAGTTTCACCGGTTGAGGTAGCACCTTGAGCTATGCTGGTGTGTGCTTTGGTGCCCTCTACCTTACTTGTCTAGTTCAGTTTCACCGGTTGAGGTGGCACCTTGAGCTATGCTGGTGTGTGCTTTGGTGCCAGCTACCTTACATGTTTAGTTCAGTTTCACCGGTTGAGGTAATATCATGAGCTATGCTGGTGTGTGCTTTGGTGCCAGCTACATTACTTGTCCAGTTCAGTTTCACTGGTTGAGTTGGCACCTTGAGCTATGCTGGTGTGTGCTTTGGTGCCCGCTACCTTACTTCTGTGGTTCAGTGTCATTGGTTGAGGTAGCACCTTGAACTATGCTGGTGTGTGCTTTGGTGACCGCTATCTTACTTGTCTAGTTCAGTTTCACCGGTTGAGGTGGCACCTTGAGTTATGCTGGTGTGTGCTTTGGTGCCAGCTATCTTACTTGTCTAGTTCAGTTTCACCGGCTGAGGTAGCACCTTGAGCTATGCTGGTGTATGCTTTGGTGCCAGCTACCTTACTTGTCTAGTTCAGTTTCATTGGTTGAGGTAGCACCTTGAGCTATGCTGGTGTGTGCTTTGGTGCCAGCTACCTTACTTGTCTAGTTCAGTTTCACCGGTTGAGGTAGCACCTTGAGCTATGCTGGTGTGTGCTTTGGTGCCAGCTACCTTACTTGTCTAGTTCGGTTTCACTGGTTAAGGTAGCACCTTGAGCTATGCTGGTGTGCGCGGTCCGGTGAAACTGAACTAGGCAAAAAATTAAAAAAAATCAGAAGGGTGCACACATCACGCAGGAGTAAAAGAGCAAACTATTTTACTGTGACAAGCACTGTAAGGCTTCATTGGAGATGGTGCTAAGGTCATGACTAGGGCTCTTTTAAATATCAGGTTCATAAATATTCATAGGGCAGTGAAACAGATGCACCAATCACAAAGTGACCAAAGAGAAGCTAACACAGTGTTAAGAATACCACTGGCACTATCTTCTCCAGAGTAGAGAGAAGTCATTACTGGCAGGACATTCTAAGGGGTGTATCAGAAGGCACAACAGACTAGCAGTGAGTTAAGTAAAAAGCTACTTGATCATGAAAAATTAATAAAAAAATGTGATTATTGTTATGACAGGGTAACCTTAGAAGAATATAAAAAAAAGAGAGACAGTACCCTGTGGGCTAAGGGTGTACAAAATGCCATCAGCAGAGTAGTTCGATGAAGATTTACAAGAAAGATGGCTTGAAGCACTCAGTAGCAGCTCCGTGACATTAGTGGAAATCCTGATGGAACAGGACAAACGTTTACGTAATAAAACAAAGAAAGTAACTAGTGAAACAGAACAGGACCACAAGACCAAGACCCTTGTGTTCAGGAATTTTTACAGACTCTTAAAGAAAAGACAACAAAGCATGAAAGGAGATGAAGGAAGAGATCAAAATCTGAAAGGGATTACAGAGAATAGGAACTAGGCAATGTGTTTTCATGGATAGATAGGCCAATGCGATTCAAGAGTAGAAGCAAATCAAATACTATAATAAGAATAATAACCTTTATTTATAAAGTGCCTTTCAGGTATCAAGGCACTGAATAATAAATAAGCAGATAAAACAATAAAATACACAGTAATCAGATAACAAAATAAATAAGAATAATAGTCAGTTTGGGTATACTTTCAGCCATAGATGTGTCTTCAGGGCCTTCTTGAAGCCCTCCACAGTTGTGCACTCACGTATCTGACAGGGTAGAGAATTCCACAGGGCTGAGGCCAAATACATGAATGCACGAGCCCCAGATGACTTAAGACTCACCCTGGGAATCTCTAGCAACCCCTGGTCAGCTGAGCGGAGCGGTTGTCTGGGGCAGTAAGGAGACAGAAGCTCTTTCAGATAGTCCAGGCCCAGTCAGTGTAGGGCCTTGTAGGTCAGAAGCCCGACCCTGAAGGTGATCCACCACTGACTAGGCAGACAGTGCAGTTCGCGCGCCCAGCACTGGTGTGATGTGACTCGCACATGGGGTCCCCATCAACAGCCAGGCCACAGCGTTCTGCACTAGCAGCAAGCAACGGATATCAACCCTCAGAAGCTCTAGATAAAGGGAGTTGCAGTAGTCAAGGCGTGAGGTCACAAAGGCGTGGATCAACATTGAAAGGTTACCAAATGGAACAAGGTGATTAACCCTGGTGATGTTCCTCAGATGGTAAAAAGAGGACTTGATGACTGCCGACACCTGCAAATGCAGTGTCAGCCCATTATCGAGAATCACCCCCAGGTTTCACACCCATTCAGAGGAAGGAAGCTGGATACCCCCTAGACAAAGTCCAGAGGGTTGGCCAGCCCCCAACCCCTCTGTCCGGTAACCAGGATCCACTACCATCACATCAGTCTTTTCAGAGTTTAACTTCAACCAGCTGGAACTCATCCAATCCTGGATTTCAGCGAGGTAGTCATTAAGTACAAAACACGCACTATCCTGGTCAGGTGCAAAAGACAGGTAGAGCTGGGCATCATCAGCATAGCAGTGAAACCTCAGCCCATACCATCTTAAAATGTCTCCAAGGGGCAGCATATACACCATGAACAACATGGGGACACACCGAACCCTGAGGAACCCCACATGGCAGAGAGAATGGCTCAGACGAAAAAATTCCCGACACCACCCTCTGAGTTCTGCCAGTGAGGTAGGACTTAAACCATCTGAGAACTGCACCAGACAGGCCACAGATGAATCTCAGGTGCTCGAGAAGCACCCCATGGTCCACGGTGTCAAAAGCTGAAGAGCAATCAAGAAGTACCGAGACAGAACGGCACTTTTGATCTCTCACCATCAAGAGATCATTGCGCACCCAAACCAGAGGGGTTTCAGTACTATGCCTCTTACGAAAACTGGATTGGAGAGGTTCATAGATGCCATGGATGGTCAAGTGGTTCTCCAGTTGCAGCGCCACAACTTTCTCAATTACCTTCCCAACAAAAGGAAGGTTAGAGATCGGTCTGTAGTTTGCAAGGCAGCTTGGGTCATACTAGAGGGCACTTAAATAGAAAAAGAAATACTCGGTTTAATTCAAAGCCACCTCAAGAAAGGCAACCTAGGCAACTGGCTTTTTTAAGTCAGAGCCCAGAACAACCACTGGGAAAACAGTGAAAAGGAAAAAGAAAGACCAGAAGGGGAAAAAGGAAGTGCTGGTAATTATCAAATGGTCACCAGGAAGAGTCAGTAGAGGACGTAAATTTGCCATTTCTCAATATTTCCTCTAGAGACATAACAGAACCACATTTGCAAGTACTATTGAATGGTCTTTCTTATGTACCTACGCGAGAATTAAATGATTATCAGCTTCAGGTAGACATTTTTAGGTTATTACAAATATTAGATTTGAAATTCCATTTTCATAATAAAGAATGAAATAGCAATTATTTTCTGGACACCTGGAATCAAGGGAATAGCAATGTAATGGGCTACTCAACCAGTTTAGAGTTTACTGAAAATCTGGGCAGGCTGGATTCAGACTTGGAGTTTGCTGTTGAGCCCATTATGGCACATGAAGAAAGTTGTAATGGAAGATCATATGAGACTGAGTTGGTTTCAGTGTCTGGTGATATTAATTTGCTTTTGTCCTTACAGCAAGAATATTAGGGGGACATGGATGGTTCTGGGTTGCAGACTGAAAATGGGGGCAAGGAAGTAGAGTTAATAAAAGTGGCCTAAAACCAAAGCGCTCTTTTTGCCATAATCAACCTAGACACCATGCTATCAGAGTGTTTGAGAATGTGATCCAGTAAGACATCAAGTAGTTGACACAACATAGGACGTGCTATGGGTATTATAATATGACATTTAAGCTGTGTCCTCGCTACTTGGCTTGCTCGTTCCAAGCCTCGGCTCAGCTGCGTGCTGCTAAGGAGCTCCGTGCAGGACTGGACCCGCCGGCTTCGCCGGCTGCCCCACAACCCCCACCACCACCCGTGGTCGTACCTGCCTCTTATATCTAAGATCACGTGGTGCGCGAAAATCAATCAGTCCACTTCACCATTTGCAGACTATACATTCTAACCACTAGAGGTCTCTCAGCTTTAACCTGCCTACTTCATTAGCCCCAATGAAGGATATTCTGGGCCGGACTACGTCACATTTGATTTGAAATCAAGTACCCATGCCCCCTGGTCTCTGCTAATACTAATAACCTATTCTTCAGGCTATCCTCAGGCCAGACTGCCCTCAGACCTGTCTCCCAGGCAGAACCCCTATTTGCCCACTAAAACTTAAGCTTCCGGTTAGCCAGCACCTGGCTAAGACGACCACTCTCTGGCTGCAGCCAGCTACCCTTGCCTTGCCACTTGGGAACTACCCTGCTGTGGGCAGCTCGTGCACTCCAACTGCCCACCTGTGCAGTGACCATGGCACCTCTGGCACTGACAGGTAACGTTACCAGCAGTCAAGGTTCTCAGAACACCTTTTACCCTTTCAACCCCCCCACGGACTGGTTATCTGCTAAAGGCCTCAGAATTGCGCACCTCAATATCCGGAGCATCCTACAAAATCTAGCAGAATTCGCAGCCTGGACAGCCCACTACAAGCCAGACATACTGTGTATTATGGAAACTTGGCTGAAACCTAGCATACCCGACTCCGCATGTGTCATCCCGGGTTACAGCCTCATGCGGCGTGACAGGGCGGGCAGTAAACGCGGGGAGGGGCATGCTCTTTTACTTTCGAGTACACCTAAATGTTTCCACTGTACCTCACTCACCTCACGAACCTCCGGTATGTGAGTTCCTCCACTCACTCCTCCTCCTTGGTAACACGAAAAAGGTGCACATTGTTTGTGCCTACAACCCTCCGAAGGGTGGGGTCCAAGGGCTTTCCACCCTACTTGACCACCTTAAAGCAAAGGTGGGCTCAAGTGAGTTAATTATCCTGGGGGACCTAAACCTCAACTGGCTGGGGCCAAATACCAGTGTATTTGAACCTTTCCTGTCGGGCCTTGCGCTTAGCCAAATCATTACAGGTCCCACCAGGACCTCCTCCAGGGGGGACAAAGGCTCACTTATTGACTGGGTCCTTTGCAACCGATTGGACAGAATTGTCCACTTGGGAACTGTCCCCGATGCCATCTCGGACCACTCGCCTATCTACTGCATTTGGGGCACCTCCTCGCATAAAGTCCCCTGCAGGGTGATCCAGATGAGGGACTTCTCCAAGCTCAGTCTAAAGGATTTCCTCTATGACCTCCGCTGTGAAGACTGGTCTGGGGTCACGTCTACTAATGACCCTGTTGCAGCCCTAGATCAGTTCCTAGCCATTTTGGCCCCACTGCAAAACAGGCATGCACCCCTCACTAAGAGGAGGGTGAGGGGCACGGTCACTAAGTGGCTACATGGGGGACTCTTCTCCCTCATGAAGCTGAGAGACAAATGGTGGGTGAAATATAAAATCTCACGCAACATGAATGACCTCATCGAGTACTGGCAGCTCAGAAACTCCTGCAAGAGTGCCATACGCGCTGCTAAGAGTGAATTCTGCAAATCTGCCCTGCTTTCTACAGCCTATAACCCCCCGCACTTGTGGCAAAATGTCAAAAACCTGGTCCGTGGGTCTGCCAAGGTAACGACTCCTGACATCAATATTGGGGGGTCTAACTGCAATAATCCCCACACTATTGCCTCTGCTTTCAATGTCATGTTCACTAACCTGACCACCTAATCGCCATCCCGACCCGCTGCACCCACACAGACTGATGGGCTCCCCCCCTCCCGGCCTCCCTTCTACCTCAAAATAATCTCAGTTGGGGAGACCAAGGCACTCCTTGCTGGGCTCTCCCATCACATGGGCGCTGGTCATGACAGCCTCGAGCCAAAACTACTGAGCTTGGGGCCCCCTCTCCTCACCAGGCCAGTCGCCCACATATTCAATGCCTCACTTATCTCAGGGATCATACCTGACATTTGGAAAGTTGCCAAGATTCTCCCTGTGCACAAACAAGGTGACCCCAAGGATATGAAAAATTACCGCCCCATCGCCATACTCTCAGCAGTCAGTAAGCTCCTAGAAAAGGCTGTCGCCTCCCAACTCTCCCACTACCTTCAGGAGTATGCAGTCCTCTCCCCAGCCCAACATGGCTTTAGAAAGGGGTACTGCACATCAACAGTGCTTGCTGTAGTTACCTCGGAGATCCAGACTGCCACTGACCAAGGCAAACTGTCCAGTGCCATCTTCGTGGACCTCTCTAAGGCCTTCAGTCATGTTGACCACTCCATCCTCCATTCCACGCTACAGTCCATTGAATCCTTCAACCGAGCTCTTGCATGGTTCTCTGACTACCTTGGGGGTAGGCAGCAATATTCTGGCTTCAAACACACCCTCTCAGCCCTTTCCCCTGTCACCCTCGGGGTCCCCAAGGGATCCGTCCTCGGACCCATTCTGTTTTCCCTGTACATCAATGGGCTACCCACTGTTGCACTTAACCTTATACACGGATGACCTTGTCTTATTGTACAGTTCTCTGGACATGTCTAGCATAAACACACGCCTGAACTCTGACTTCTCTAGTATCCAGAGTTGGCTGGAGGAACACAAGCTCACCATCAACCTGGACAAGAACCTGGCCATGCTCTTCGGGTCTTCGACCAAAACCAAGGCCTGCCCCACACCCCTAATGATCTATGGGGCAAATGGCACCCCCCTGCTGGTCACTGTTGCCGTGAAGTACCTAGGCGTTACCCTCAATCCGCAGCTGGATCTTATGGTGCACCTTAGAAATGTCTGTATGGTGACTAACGGGAAGCTTGGACTTGCATACAGGGCTAAAGATTGCCTCACCCCAGCTGCTCGTCTCACCATAGCCAGTGGGATACTCCTACCCACACTCTGCTACGGGCTCATAGCCTTTGCTCCAGTCCTGAACTCTACCCTAGCTAAGTGGGATACGGCATACAACAACATCTGCCGTTTTGCCCTCTCTGCTCCTCGCCTCACGCATCGATGTGAGCTATACTTCAGGCTGGAATAGCTCCCCCCGGAAAAACACCATGCGTTTGTCCTTGGCAACTTTGTTGACAACATAGTCAGAACATCCACTCCTCCTGTGCTAGCTCTCCCCCTCAAGCATGACACCCCTGCCTACAACCTCCGATGTGACACCACTCAGGTCCGCCTGGTCCCCAAGACCTGCACTCTCACTGGCGACCGGGCCTTCTCAGCCTGCGCGCCTAGGCTGTGGAACTCCCTTCCTGCACTTGTACGGGCATCTCCCTCCCATCACTGCTTCAAAACCTCTTTCTGGAACTTCCTCAGATCCGCAGCTGCCTGTCTCTGTGCCTCATAGCCCCAGAAACGTCCCCTCATCCTCTGGATACTCTAGGGTGACTGTGGGTTGGTTCACTGCCTGTGGCTGATCTTTGTTGGTTACCTGCACTATCGCACTAAGCCATCCTGGGCCGGGGGGGGCAACCCTGGCTAGCTCTTCCCACCTCTAGCTGCTCATGGCGGGTAGGGTTTCCATCTAAAGATAGGCGCCCTCGAAAGGTCATGTATTTTGCTGTACTCCCTGTCATTGGTGTTTCCTGGTGCTCACCTTCCCTCCCTACTGATGATTCATTGCCTGTTTTGCTATATACCTTACCTTACTTTGTTACCCTGGTTACCCAATTTGTTATCCTGTCTGCTGTATACCTTGCTATGTTGTCCTGGTGCTTACCTACCTCACCACTGCTGATGTAATTCTTGCTTGCTGTATACTTACCTTACTATGTAATGACATGGTATCTTATTGCTGTTCCACCCACTTGCACGTGGGCTTGATTGTACCCTGTCCATGTATTGTGTATCCTATGTACCCTGTAACCTCCCGGGTCGCACCTGAAAATAGGCACATGCTGTCTAGTGTACTAACCTGGTTAATGAAAGCAAATAAATAAATAAAGAGCAGCCATCCAGGCACTTAGAAACATGCCGGAGATTACCATCAGAAATGCAGACATGGTGGTAATATAGAACACAGAGCTGCATAGAAATGAAATTCTTAGACAGCTCACAGATAATAGCTGTTACAAGGTGTTTACCTTTAACCCCACCTTCCCGTTTAAGGTTGAACTAGACAAGATTAGTGAAGGAGCTAAAGAAGAAGGCTGCATTTCAAATAAAGAAGCTGCATTTTTAAAGACAGAGTATCCCATTACACCTGCCCTTTACACTTTGCCTAAAGTCCAGAAGTCTGTGAGAGACCCTCCCTGGTGACCTGTTGTATCTGGGATCGGGACACTCAGTGAGGGTCCTTCCAGGTTTGTGGACTCTTACTTATAGCCAATAGTAACAATGGTCCCGAGTTACAGCAGAGATTCCATGGCTATCATCAACAAAATAGAGGGGTATCAGTGCCAAGATCTGCGCTTGGTTACTATTGCCCTCTGCTTCTTATACACTTGCACAGTTCATGAACATGGATTTAGGGTTTGTAAGGAGTTCATGGCAGTGGATAGACATCTAAAAGATGCACCCCAGTAAAGTGAACTCTAGAGCTGTTACACATTGTGCTTATGTACACTTATTTCATTACCCATACAACAAGAGGCCTAATGCTCAACAGACTCAAATCACTAATAATTAACACATTTTCAACTACTTATTAGTTTTGCTTTGGTTTGAAATTTTCACATGCAAATTAGTTAGTTGCTAACCCCTTGTAGAACAACCAGTTGCTAACTAATTCTTAATCCTTTTGACAGTCATTTATTAACCTGTCTCCCACTTAAGAATTAACTAATCCTTATTAGTTCAGAATTGGTTTGCCATTTATTTATTATTAGTTGAGATTATGTAATGGCTCAGTTATTTTCAGTCAGTGCTCAACTTGCTTAGCATTAGTTGATAATAAAGGAATAATGCATGTCAGGTTGTGTGTCATGCTGGGATAACGTCACGCCTCGGCCAACACCTGAGAAGTGATGTTATCCCAGCACAACACACACCCTAGATTGCATTATTCCTATTATATAATGGCTCCTTTATTTAAAAAAAAAAAAAAAAAGGAAAAAAATATGTTTAAAATACTTATTTTTTTTTTCTTAGTTTTTCTTAGGGGAGGTATACATCTGAAAAAAAAAAGAGTCCATGGTTTCTCTCTTGTCCAGCAGATGGCAGTGCAGTCTTATGGTTGCTCTGTATCCCAGGGCTACTGTTAGTCTGCCCTCTTTCTAGATAGCACTGTTTCTGTCTTGTTGTTACACTGAGTCGTGTCCTCTCCCCTCCCCCCAACGTTTCTTCATGTTATGCTGGCAAAGTGTGAGACACTGTTGGTGCCTACCAGAAAAATTGTAGTAAAATATAAATTATCTGCCAATTGCTCATCTGCAGTAGAGGACAGTCGCAAGCAAACCCAAGGTGCATAACAGTTTGGGGCAAGTGCTTTTATTAGTGAACAGTGCCGGTTCACAGTCCGGCTTTACTGAAATGACTTGGGTTTTGGGGTTTTGTTCCTTTCTTGGGGGGGTTTCTCTTTAGTGGACCAAGTGCTACCATTTATTAAGGAGCCGGGCAGTGGGAGGAGCGAGTGCGCCACTTTTAGTACTCTGCACCCGCTCGCATGATCGCACTGCAGAGCGGGGGAACCGTGAGGGCTTCGCTTTGTTTAACTTTTTTTTTTACTTACCATTCATTTGGAACTTGGTGGGTGCATGTGCCTTGAACACTCGGGGACCAAATAATGGTCTGCGGTAGAGTTGTACTGCTGTTTGAAACAGCTGGCTGGCAGCATTGAATGGGCAGTATGGGCAGTGATTTTTTTTTTTAATGTAATTTGGTCATTTGTGTGCTGGGACTAGATCCATGACGTTATGCTGGGATAACATCATGGGTGCAGCCCCAGACTGACCAATGAAAGCCCAACATTCTTTCTTCCTATTTTATAATTACAGATGTTCCACATGTATGTGTAGTTATTAATTAAGAATAACTAATTTCTAGCTGTTTTCCAAAACGCATTCTGTGTCAGAATGACGCAAAATTGCCCTAGTCCGTCTCTCTCACGGTTATGCACTCAGTTGCAGTAGAGGAGGCCCGCATTCCTGTGAATGATCTGGGGAGCTGGTAGTCACAATTTATTCCTTGGTGTGCACTGTATCTGGATTCACTGAAAGAATTCCCGATCTGCAGGGGGTTGAGTGCTGTGGATACCCAAAACTTCCAATCACTGATAAAAGGGTATTTTTGTAGTGAATATTATTATTATTATGTGAACCAGAATAATATAGCAGACCTGTGTCTAAAATTCAGTTAAAATCTGACAGCCACCAGTGCCACTTGCATACTGTCTGTGTGACCCTGAACACGTCAGCTCTCCTCCCTGTGCTCCGTGGGGCACACCTATAAGCTTCAGCTCAATGGGCCTTCTGTGGACTATAACCTGATAGTAGTGGTAGTAGCAGTGGTGATCTTCTCTCGCATTGCTTCCTAATAGGGGTGCATTGCGTTCCATACCAAGAGCCATTGCTAAACAAAGAGGTGCCTGTGACTGAGAAATAAAACTAGCTATACAAACAAACACATTATCCCCTTCTACAAAAATCTGACTCAGGATACTGGTTACAAACTAGAGATCTGGGACTTGCTTGTCATCACAGTCACTTTCTCATTCTTTTCTAAGCAGTCCTTTTTGGTAAACGTGCCTTAACCATGTTGATCTCAGTGCTGATACAGTAGCTATGTTTCTCCCCTGATTGTAGTAGGCAGGGTAGTAGCAGTTGTGAAGTGGTAGCTGGCTGACTGGCTGATGCTGTTTCTGATTCTCCATTATGGTGGTATGTTCCTCCCTTGTTCATTAATTTTAACCGAGAGACATTCACAGTGGTGCCTGTTGAGAAGTAGAAGTGGCTGCTGTTATTAACTATTATACACAGTATTACTTTCATAAATGCCAGAAATAGAAGAGTCGTTAGAGATTGTTCTGGGAGTTGCCTGCCTTTTGACAAAATCACACAGACAGTATGCATGTGGCGGGTGGCTGTCAGAGTTTAATACACACAGGTCTGCTAACTGCTATTATTCTGGTTCACACTGGTGCTGTAACTACTAACCTATAAGGGATGGTTAGAGTTCTGGAACTTATTTCGTTTTTTTTTTGTTTTTTTTTGACCGGGTAAGTACACTAGACAAATCCTGCCTATTTTCAGGCACGACCCGGGGGAGGGGATACAAATGAATGCCAACTGACCTTGAACCAGATTAAGCTGCTGGTGGTATTTTTACTGAATGAGGGAAATTTGGCCAGGACACCGGGGAACTTCCCCTGCTCTTTTCAATAAGTGCCATGGGATCTTTAACATCCGCCTGAACTACCACCAATCCAGGCAGATGGGACCTTGGTTTAACGTCTCATCCGAAAGACGGCACCTCAGAAGTGCAGCACCCCTCTCATGCTGCATTACAGTGTCAGTACTGGGATATTAACCCAAGTGCCAGATGTGGGAACTGAATCCACAACCCTCTGATCTCCCGGCCTCAGAGGCGAGTGTGCTACCTACTGAGCCACTGACACTTGCTTGTCTTTTGACAAAATCACACAGCATCATCTTGGAAGTGGGTGCCAGTCGTGAGGTTCAGCATGTACATGTTACAGCACTGGCACTTCCAGTAGACACATCCACAGTAGCATCATTCACTCCTTCTTATCTCATTTCAGTAATCATGCCGTTTATTACTACTAAACAGTGGTTTCATTGCTTTTTTTCTACAGATATGTTGATTAAAAGCTGTTTAAAATGATTTTTTAACATACAGTTACCATAAAACATAAAGGTTCTAAAAGGTTAGGATAAGGTTCAGATAACTATCTGAACATTCTTTTGCTTATCAGAACTTTTTAGAACCTTAGAACCTTTTGAGGTTCTCCCATCACTACTCTGGACCCACTTCTAGGCTACCCAGCTTGTGTACGAGTTTCCTATGTGGGATGGTGTCGAAGGCCCTGCTGACATCTAGGTAGGCCACATCCACCGCTCTGCCCTGATCTAATTCCCTGGTCACCCAGTCAAAGAAGTCTATCAGATTTGTTTGACATGACCTCCCCCCAGTGAATCCATGCTGCCTCGGATTTTGTAAGCCACTATATTCAAGATCTTCCACAGTTCTTTCCTTCAGTAGTGATCCCATTAATTTTCCCACAGTCAAAGTAGGCTGACTGGCCTGTAATTGCCAGCCTCCTCCCTGCTACCACTTTTGTGAAGTGGGACTACATCTGCCCTCCTCCAGTCCTCCGGGACCACACCTGTCTCTAGTGAGTGGTTGAACAGGACCATCAGAGGTGCAGCCAACACCTCTCTGAGCTCCATCAACATCCTTGGATGTATCCCATCTGGTCTGATTGCCTTGTCCACTTTCAGATTTGTAAGTGCCTTCAGGACTCTCTCCTCTGTAAATGGACTAGTGTCCACCTCCCTACCTTCGATAACCCTGACATTTATCTGTGGTCCCTCTCCTTCACTTTCCTCCATGAACATTGAACAAAAATATTTGTTCAGGATGTCCGCTTTTTCCTTGTCCCCTTCCACACACTTCCCCCTTCCCGTTT
The DNA here is from genome assembly GCA_016271365.2 of Neoceratodus forsteri. Classification (NCBI taxonomy): domain Eukaryota; kingdom Metazoa; phylum Chordata; order Ceratodontiformes; family Ceratodontidae; genus Neoceratodus; species Neoceratodus forsteri. The sequence goes on along the minus strand of CM057453.1, from coordinate 873,335,020 downwards.
TAGCCTTACAATCCATGCCACATTCTTTCTCCTTTCACTTACATACTTAAAAAATGTCGTCACCTTTCTTTACTGCCTGAACTATTTTTTCCCTCCATTTTCACCTTTGCGCTCCTGACTGCTTTCTCTGCTTCCCTCTGCTTCTCCTGATATACCTCCCTATCCTTCTTCATCTGGGTTTCCTTATACCTCCTGAATGCTAACTTTTGTGTCCTTAACTTCCTGGCCATCTCTTTTGAGAACCATAGTGGTCTCTTTTTCCTCTTGCTTTTGCTTACTTGCCTGATGCAGAGGTTTGTTGCTTCCACTGTCCCTGCTTTTAGTTTCACCCACTGTTCCACCACTCCACTCATGTCCTCTCCCCCTGCCAGAGCATCCCTAAGGCATTCTCCCAGCTTTGTAAACTCAGCTCTTTTGAAGTCCAGGACCTTTGCCTTTGTGTGGATCGCTTCTGTTATAGTTCTTATATTGAACACTATACGGTGATCACTTATTCCCAAGTGGCCATCCACCATGACGTCTTCAACACTGCCCCCATTGGTGAGTACAAGGTCCAATATTGCTCCTTCGTGAGTGGGCTCCCATACTAGTTGCCTGAGGAGCACCCGCTGCAGGGAATCCAGTATGTCCATGCTCCTAGCTGAAGCTGCAGCTGGGATGCTCCAGTCTACATCCAGCAGATTGAAGTCCCTACTAGTAGCACCTCTCCCTTATTTGTCATCTTTTGATGGCTTCCATCAGAACCTTATCCATCCCCCCTCCCCCCATGATGAAGGTCTGTAGATTACGCCAGTGCAAATAGCGGCTCCATTCCCTGTCTCTAGGGTGATCCACAGTACCACTTTCCCTCCTGTGCTCCTGTATCTCTGTTGCTTTTATACTATCCCTTAAATAAAGAGCCACTCCTCCCCCTTTCTTACCCACCCTTTCCTTCCTGAACACAGTATATCCTGATATGGCTATGTCACAGTCATGGTTCTCATTGCACCATGACTCGGTAATGGCAAAAATGTCCCAGTCAGCTTCAGTCATAATGGCCACTAGGTCTGGGATTAATGGTCACATCTCCTCTCCTCTCCCCCTTCACAGAGGAACCAGGCAAGGATGCCTTTTATCCCCACTCCTCTTTGCTATCTAGAGCCTCCCAACCATATCAGTTGTTACCTCCTCTGTGGCACCTTCTTCAGATTTTTGGAGAATCTGCCAGATATAAAATTAACACAGCAAAGACCGAGGTGCTTCACTTTTCATACCAACCCCACCTTCCTATTAGAGATGCGTTCCCTTCTAAATGGAATATGCAAACCTTTAATAATCTTGATCTTTTACAATCATACATGGCATACTATGCACCTCCCACCCAAATTTTTCAAATGGATTTTACCAGGTGGAACGCTATAAACTTGCCCTTAATCCACCACATTGAATTTGTTTGAATGAATATTCTTCCTCAGGTGTTATATTTTACCCAAACCCTCTCCCTCCCCCTACGGAACTCACAAGCTCGGATTTGGAACAAAATGATCTCTAATTTTATTTGGGCAGGTTCACACCTCAGAATAAAACTTACCACCCTCCAGCTTCCAAAATCAAAAGGAGGCTTAGCAGTTCCCCATCTAGCCTGCTACCACACTGCCACCCAACTAGGTACAGTCCTCTACTGTCTCTCTCCAAATTATTATGCTGCCTGGAAAGATTTAGAGATGCAAGAGGAAGAGCTATATCCAATAATGAGAGGAGTGTTGCAACCTCAAACCTCTTCTCAACTCTCCTTTTTAGAAAATCCTTATACAGTCACTTCTCTCACAGCTTGGAATGCTGTGATGGCATGTCCCGCTCCCTTGCCCTACCAATATTTAATAACGCCAAAGGCACGGGATGTTTTGTTTACCCCGGCCAAGATGGATTATTTCTTTTTTCGCATGGAACGTTTAGGTTTTTTTCTCGCTGTCCATACCATGCAAAGATCAGAAGTTATAGACTTTCCAACTCTTATTACTATCATAAGTATTTACTGTTCCACCCCACCCCATCGGTAACTCATCATAACAGCGACCCAAAATGAGCGACTAGAAATATAGTGACTAATTTTGGGTGTTTTTATGGTGGGTTACCCTGCAGAATAGTGAGGGTATGAGAAAGTGAATGTGGGGAAGGGTGAACAGAAGGGGGGAACAGCGAGGGGAAGGGAAGGAGCAGGGAAGAGGTTTTCAGGGACTGGAGTACCTGCTGCTGCTGAGCTAGCCATGTGGCGTGGAGGTGTGGGAGGCTACCTCTGGCACAGCAGGTACTGGGTTCGGGTGCAGGTTGCATTTTGCTGCAGCTGAGAGTTGTGGCACTTAATATTTTTCCTAATCCAGATTTTGCCCCCTTCCCTGACATGCACTGCCCTGAAGTTGAGAATCCTAATTCAGGGAGGGTGCAGGAGGAAAAGCCCCCCACAAGGGGGGTGTGGGGGGCACAGTTCCCCTGCATAAACACTTTTTGTAAATCTGGAAGTTGGGTCACCTTCAAGTGTATATCACTGATTTGCTTTTCATTGATATACCCTTGCCATAATAGCGATCGCTGTTTTGCCTTCACTATTATGACATGGAACCTCCTCATCCCTTTATATTAAACAGCTAAAGAAGAACAAGACAGAAATTATTTTTGTTAAAAGTAGGCAACTCATACCATTTATTAACACATATTATTTAATAGATGTTGCAAACAAGAATTTGGCAAGCAAGCAAAATGTTAGGGACATCAGTGGATCTGTGTCGGCTGGGGAGCTTGTGTTTAACAAATCTCTGTTGGAAATTCTGTCTCTCATATCTGATATAATTCTATAATACCCTGATCTCCTTTTCATTCCATGTCCTACCTCTGTCATAAATGCTGTATTGTGGGACTGTGTTGGGCTCCTGCCACTCTTTCCACCAAAACTCACATAGCAGACCATTTAAGGGCTTGTACTGTGTTTTAAAACATCTGAAGGGATTTTTAGACCTGTTCTGTCTATAATAGACATAATTTAGGTTTTAGAAAAGGCTCTAGTGTTCTCGATGAAACAGGAAGTAGTGTCGTGGTGCACTTCCAGTTTCAAGAATATAAGCCAGACTGTCTGTGTGCGCATCAGCGACCACCGGATAGAAGTGACACTGGCAAAGGCAGTGTCAACCAGTGTCAGCCAGGGAGGACAGGAACTCTGTGTGAGGTTGCTTAGGTTTGGGGGTGGGGGGTTCAAGCTTTAGTTACAAGCAACCACTACATATATATATATATATATATATATATATATTTTTTTTTTTTTCAATTATTTAACAAGGAGCACAGGGAAGTTAACTGACTTGCTCAGGGTCACACAGTACACAAGTGGGGCTATGGGATTCAAACCCATGTCTCCAGATTTGCAGCTCAGAGCCTTAAACCACTGCACTATACTGCCTCCCTATTTGTCAATGCAGAATGTTTGCTTGCATGTTGTGTTAGGTAGGTTTTGGCTGTATGGTAGAGAATGATGAAGGCAGATTAGTATTGTAGTACAAGACAATGCACAATGGAGTAAGTGAGTAGCAATGCTGGTTTTATTTATTTTCATTCCTGAAGCATGATACAGGATTTTGAAGGTTTTAAAAGTTCCCAGTCTCGTGCCATGGGCGCTATGTAAAAATTAAATATGGTGGTACAGTGCTGTGGTATTTGCCATTACAAATATGTGATAACATCATCCTACTATATCCAGAGTATGGATGTGGCATGCATATTGAACAGGTAAGCTCAAGGCAGAGACGTTTAGAAGTGCAAGTGGTGATCATGTTTAATTATATGAATTATTAATTACAAAAGTAGGCCATGACATGCACGGCAACTCCCTGTGAAGAAAGGCTCCACAGCTCATCACAAGGTGTTGCCTGTATGACAGAACCCTGTGCAATACCTCCCCAGGCTCAGAGCAGTGGCACATGACAGTGTTGGCCCTATCCTTGTGCTGCCCAGCTGGCTTCATGAGCTTGTTCTGAATTTGAGTTACTGGCAGGGCAACACGTCAACGTGCTACCCACTGACCCTACAGCTGGCCCTGCACACACCATTTCTTCAAAATTTTTGTTTTGACATTTTGACCCTAAATTTTAAACATAGTCTTTTTATGACCCCCCCCCCGCCGAACATGACAGGTTTCATTAATAAAATACTGACTGAAACATCATTTCACACCACAAGTGTGAAAATACATTTGAGGCAGGATTTAAAAAAGTCACTTGTCACATTCGTGAGGTGTTGTGAAAAAATGGCTATGCTGAAAATGTGGGGTCAAAATGTTGAAAATTGCCAAAGTGGTGAGTGAATGTTGAAAAATGTCAATGTAACTTCATAGCTTTAGTGTTTTTTTTGTTTGTTTTTTAAATTTTGACCACAAATTTTCAATCGTCTTTTTATGAACCACTTGATGAACCTGGTAGGTGAAATTGTTCAAATCCTGCTTGAAAGGTGATTTTGTGGAGTGACTGTGAAATTACCTTTTGGTACAGATTTGAAAAATAGAACCTACCTTGTTCATGAAGTTGGAACCCAAATAGGCCATGTTGAAAGTTTGGTGGAAAAATATTGAAAAATAGCGAAGTTATGAGTAAATATTTTAATGTCTACTAATATCTTGGTCATTGTGCCATATATTTTCACCAACTTTTCAACATAGTCTTCTTATGACCCCACCTCATGAATCCAGTAGGTGAACATTTTCAAAACCCACCCAAAAGGTGGTTTTGCAGAGCAACTGTGAAATTACCTTTCTGGCTGGATTTGAATAATTTCATCCACATTGTTCATGAGGTGGGGTCCAAAAAGGCTATGTTGAAAATTTGGTGTAAACAATATTAATAAATGGCAAAGTTACAAGTAAAAGTCAAAACTCAGTGAAAACACATTGACCACACTTAAGCTTGTTTCTTCTGTTCCCAGTTGGCATTGAAGGAGAAGGACATGTTATGTAGCAGAGCAGCAGTGTACCATTTTAAGGTGAGTGAGGGTGTGGGGGGGAGGTGTGAGGTGGTGGGTGCTGAGTGAGGGGGCAGAGTGGGGTGAGTAGCAGATCGAGGGGTCAGGGTCAGCATCAAAAAACATTGATGAATGACTTTCTGATTTTCAGGGTAAAATTAGAGCAACAAACAAAATGCACCATTTTTTTCTTTCTTAACAGCAAGGGTGATACTGGGGACAGGGCACCCCAGTGTTACAGATGTTTATGGGGGTTGGGGTGCACTACATTGGAGTGATATTACATGAAAGATGGTCTTGGTGGGAAATGCACTGCAAGAAGTCCAAGTAGGCTGATATTAATGCCACTCAGCTGACTGCTGGGTGGCATTTTGTAGATGAAAGGATGAAGCTGCTATAGGCATGGCTGCCTCCTTTAAACTACACAGAGTTTGTGCCCATCAACCAGCAGAACTGGACTGTCGCTGTCAAGCCTCCAGCAACCTGAGCAGCACTGGATCCAGCAGTGACACACCTCTGAAAGCCACTGCTCTGACAATATGTTTGCTTCGTGCATGCATGCAAGCAAACATAAATATGGATATGTTCAAGGTATGTAGGATCTACTCTACAGAGGAAGCGGTGGGGGGGGAACAGCTACACATGTTGCAAATATGTGTACATATGTGAGCTGAAGAAGGAAATTAAGGCATTGCAACTGAGAGCTGACAAATTGATTCAAATACAGGATCAGGAACACGTCACTAAAAGTGCCCAAAGCCTTTTATGGGAGGTTGAGGATGCACCATCAATGGAAAATGAGAGTTATGATGGCACAATACAAGACAGAGGGCAAGTAAATTCTGATGAGTGTAGTGGCCGCTCAAGGACAGACTCAGTGGCATATTAAAATGTAGGGGAAAATAAAATAAAAGTTGCAATCTTCAAAGGTGATGAGGGAGAATCCATTGAGCTAGGCATAGAATGGTCTGTAGTTCAGGATGTTAGAAAGGTAAAAAAAGGTAGAAATGCAGACAGTCACTTACTGCTTCTATCAAACGGGTTCAAAGCACTAGGCACCAAGGGGAGACATTATCAGAAAGAACTGAGGAGGCCATCGTGGATAAGACTCCATTAACCCCTGGAATATTGGAAGGTAAAAATAATTAGGAGGAAAAATTATAACTGTCCCTTACTTTTGAAACCAAAACAAAACATTATTGTACTGGGTGTCTCCATTTTTAGATACTCAGATTCAACAATATGTAGAGACAGGAAGGAGTTTGCTGCAGTGTGCAGCTTGCGAGGAGCCTGGGTTTGTGATATTGGGGAAAATTTAGAAGAAGTGCTTGAGAACTGAGGGGAAGAGCCAATTGTTGTACTACATGTAGGGACCAACAACATGGGGTACCATGTGGATAAGGACATACACAAACAATGAAGTAGTTGGTAAAAAGTTGAAAGATAAGCATTGTACAGTAATGATGCTGAAAAATGTACTGATACCCAGAACTGGAAGAGGCAGGCTATCTGCAATTAAAAAAAAATGAATGCCTCGCTGAGGCTATGGGCCAAAAAGAGAAAATGTCACTTTTATTAGAAATTGGGATTTATTTATTTGTTTATTTTGCTTTTGTTAACCAAGTAAACCCACTAGACAGTCAAGTGCCTATTTTCAGGTGCGACCCAGGAGAATTACAAGGTACAGGCAGTACAGTACAGAGTCAAGGCACAGCAACCAAACAAGGAACAGTCAGGTACAGATGATAAAACATGGTAACAATACAGAGTCAAAAAGCAAGGCAATCAACAAGGAACAGTCAATCACAGTAAATCAAGTGCATAGTCAGTAGATAGAGACTTTATGGCGCCAAGCAAAACATGGTACGGGAGTATGGAATTCACAGAGTAATTTATCCCTAGACACACCTGGCGGCCATACTTGGTCTGAGAGATGCTGGGCCCACCAAACAGGGTGGGACTCTAGGTACAGGGGCAGGAGGATGTTTGCTTCAAGTAGCCCCAGAGGGAGGACCTGGATCTGGAGTGAGAGGGGGCAGACCTCATGTGGACAGGGAGAAAGTGCCAGGTTCTGAAAGCGAGGGCAGCAAAGGCATGATCCCCTGCAAGTGAGCGAGTTTTGGGGACCTTGAGGACCTGGGAGTCACTGGACCTCAGCTGGTAGGGAGGGAGACAGGCTTGAGCAGTTTGGCAAGAGCCGGCAGGATGGACGTTCTGACAATGTAATTAATGGGTCTCCCCTTTTTGCTATACAGAGACCGTGGCATACTTTGCTGTTATAAAGGAGCATTTATAATGGCAAACATATGCTCAGTTCTTCTCCCTCTGCGCATGTGACCTCTGCAGTGTCTCCCTTCCTGACTCGCCGCTTCCTTCTCACCAGCAACCCACCCGCCACAGAAACACAGCGGTAAGTTAAATTAAAAAAACTTATTTTCTACATATAGCACATACACAAAGTGAAACCTCCAAAATGAAAAAAATGACCATGGAACGAAAACTGAAGTGGACCACGGGCACACAGGAACTGCTCCTATTTTATATAATTGCTGTGGCCAAAAAGGGGAGACCCAGCAATTATATAAAATAAAATATGGTGGTGTGAACTCAGTTTACACATTTTCTCAAGATGCCTGCACAAACCCTCAAGCTTTGCTCTTGGGGTTTGTGTAGCATCTAACCCCTCAGGTGTGTGTAAACTTTTCATTACACACACCACCCCATACTTTATTCTATATATTGGCAATGAGGTTTGCCATGACAAAGTTCGATGGTTCTCGGGGGGAGAGCCACCCAAGCCTTAAGTAGATAACATTGAAGGACAACCATCTCTCTCTAAGAATGATAGTTTACACCTAAACAAAAGAGAAGCAAACAGTACTGGGTCAGTGGATCAGCTGGCATATCAGCAAGGTGATAACCTAGTGATCCAGGGGAATGGGAGAAGGGGACAAAAAATAAAACTGGGAATCTCCCAGCTGGAGAGTTGCCATCTACTGTGCTGCCCATATATTGTACTTAATAGTGGATGTTGCCGAGTCTGCTTTTAGGGACCTAATGGCCACCACAATAAAACGAAGAACAAATAAATGGAACTGCTTGTTAATTAATGCAAGGAGCATTAACAGCAAAATGGGAGAGCTTGACACAATATTAGTAAATGAGAAATTGATACCTGTGCCATTACAGAAACCTGGTGGCCAATGAAGGATACTTGGTCAAAGGCCATAGAGGGCTATTATTTGTTCAGGAGAGATTGGGGTGAAAGCCAAGGTCTAGGGGTGACCCTGTATGTTAAGAATAACATTAGATTAGAAGTAAATAGTACCTTGGAGGTACCAGGACTTGAGATACTGTGGCTGAGAATTATGGAGGAATATAAAAAGACAACTCATCTAGGGGTTTGCTATAGCCCTCCAGATCAAGGGGAAAATTGTGGGTAAGAGTTTATTTTATTCCTTAAAAAAATTAAGTGGCAAGAAGAGAGTAATAGAGAATTTCAATTTCCCTGGAATAAATTGATATACTGGAGAAGGGGGTTCAGGGCTTGAGAGGTTATTCTTAGAGACACTGGAGAGCTGCAGTACAGAGCAACATGCACAGGAAGGAATCAGGTCAGGTTTAATCTTGGACCTGGTATTGAGCAAAATGTATGGAAATATATCAGACCGTAGGGTTATAGATCATTTAAGTAACAGTGATCACAACATGTTGTGATCCTTGCTGAACTGTTTTAACCAGTGAATTAAATAAAATAAATAAATAAAAGCATAACGACCATTATGTTTATTTTTTTATCCTTTGGTAGCAGGTTAAGGCCCACTGGACATGATGCCTGTTTACAGGGGTGACACAGGAGCACTGGGGCAGTTAAGTGACTGTTTCAGAGTCCCACGGTATGCAAGTGGAGGTTGTGGGAATCAAACCCAGGTCTGCTAGATGTACCAAGCTTGTTCACGGCTCATTACCAGAAGTGCTTCAGGCATGCTGATTTCAGTATGTATAAGAAAGAGATGGCACAGCTGGATTGGCAACATGTTTTGAGGGAAAAATTGCAGAGAGAAATGTGGGAATTATTTCAAAGGAAAGTTAAGGAGATGGGGGTCAAGCACATTCCATCAGTATGGAAGTATAACTGAAAAGGTAATATTTCACCAAGGCTTACAGGTAAAATCAGAAGACATTCTAACAGGAAAAAGGCATATTATCGGGTGGCCAAATTAAGTAACAAAGTTGAGGACTGGGAGAGGTACAGGAAACTTTTGAGGGTGCATAGCGTTGAAGTGAGAAGAACACAAAAAGGAGGTAGATACAGCTACAAAATCAGTAAATAACTATAAACAGTTTTATAGATACCTCAAGACAAGGAAGGAAGCTACTGATTCTGTTGGACAATTAGTTGCAAGATATGGCTAACACCTCCAGTAGGTATACCACAAATCAGAACTGGGCAGGAGAAAAAAAATAGTTATCAGGGAGGAGGTTGTTAGAAATTTACTAGAGGATATAAATCATACAAGGTCACCAGGGCTGGACAACATGCATCCTAGGGTTCTTAAAGAAAATCGGCAATGGACATAGCAACACCAGTAATGAGAATCTTCATCGAATCTCTTGAAACGAGTATGGTCCCTAGCATTTGTAGAGAGGCAAAAAGGGGGATAAGAGTCAAAATTATAGACCTGTCAACCTAGCCTCAGTGATGGTAAAAATCCAAGAGATTACCATTAGGGAGATGATTTCAGTATATCTGGATGTAAATAACTTTAGAGACAGGACCCAGCACGGATTTAGGAGGGGTAGGTCATGCCAAACCAATTTGTTTACCTTTTTTGAGCCTATAAGCAAAGCTTTGGATGGAGGGCAATAAGTGCATGTGGTCTACATAGCTTACAGTAAGGCACTTGACACCATGCCTCATTGGGAACTTGTGGAAATGATAGGTGAAACTGGATTACCCACTACCATTGTAAGAATGGAATTCATCATGGATAACCGAGCAAATTCAGAGTCAGATGTAATGGTTATGTTTCAGACTGTGACTGGGTGACAAGTAGAGTCCCACAGGGATCAGTATTTGGTCCTACCCTTCTTAATTTATACATAGCTAACATGCAGATAAAACATGGCTGGCTGGCAAAATCCACCTACACATGAAGTTGGCGTGATGATGAACACCGAAGAAGAAGTTATAGTACAACACAAGTCCTCCACTGCCTACAGAGGTATTGCTCCTAGACATGGACCATCAACCAAAGTGGCCTCTTACATGTATGTATGTATGTAAGTATGCATGCACTGGGGTGTTGCCCTCCATCATCCAACCTCTGATAACATTTTGTCCTTTATCTCCAGTAATGCATCTGCCCTTACAACCTACATAATTTACAACCATTGCTCCATCTTGACCTCTGTATTGCATTTCAATGTCTCAAATTTTATTTTTCCTTCAGCACTGAATGTATTATGGTGTACTTGGCCAGACTAGATGGCAGACTAATGAAGAGACAGCAATGAAGCACTCTATCAGCCAGTAAGTAAATAAATGAAAATGGACTCCGGGCTAGAAAATGGAGCCCGCAGCACTTTACCACAGCACTTCGTGTCTTCTCTGAGACACTTCATCATGGTCTCTATCATATCCCCTCTCTCCTGCCTCAGTTCCGGGGTGTATATATTGAGTTCCCGCAGTCTCTCCTCAGAGGGTTTGTGATGGAGACCCCTCGCCATTTTAGTTGCCCACCTCTGGACAATCTCCATTCTGTCTATTTCCTTTCGTAGGTGTGGTCTCCAGAACTGGACACAGTATTCCAGATGAGGTCTCACCTGTGACATATACAGAGGCAACACCACCTCTTTCCCTCTACTGGTGATCTTTCTCCCTATGCAGCACAGCATTCCACTCACCTTCCCAACTGCCTTGTCACACTGCCTGGCTACTTTAAAGTTGTTACAGGTGATTACACATAAATCTCGCTCTTATTTTATTTTATTTATTCATTACAAATCGGGTTTACAACCTTTGAGTCAGAGACTCATTTACAAAGGCACCTCGTCACGGGGGGACAGACATCAAGACTGTTATTACAGTGCAGATTAAAACAGAGGATAACATTATAGGTGCAGTAAAAGGAACATTTAACATAGATACACTTAGGTTACATAATGTAGTAGTTCATATGTTACATAATGTTACAAAATTGTGAGTTACACTCATGGATATAGTAGGTCCTCAGAGAAGACAGTGGGTTACATCCCTGTTTGGACCTAGTAGGGAAGGAGTGGGTCTGGGGAAGGGGGAGGCTGTCCAGTGGACATTGTCGAGCCAGGGGGCAAGACGGGCGGGTACCACAGGCTACAACAGGGGGTTAGTTGCACCTACAACAGTGGTTATTAAAGATATGGTTCCGAAGGGCTGTTTTGAAGAAGTAAATTTTTGGCAAGTTAGAGATGCAGCTAGGGAGGGAGTTGAACCACGTGGGGGCTCGGTAGAGGAAGGATCTCTGGGCAAGAGAGGTCTTGGTTCTGGGCACCTTGAAAGTGGCCTTAACAGAGCTACGGGTAGTGATGGATGATGGTGACTACTGTAAGGAGGTGGAGACCCCCAGGAGGGGGAGAGTCATAGCAGTGATTTCCTAGTGAGAAGGCAGGTCTGGTAGAGCAGTTGCTCCTCAAAGTTGAGCAGATTGGTGGTAGTATAGAGAAGGCAGGTGTGAGTTCAGCTGGGGGCACCGGTGAGGAGCCTACAGGCCTTATTGATGTAGAGTTGGATTTTGGAGAGGGCAGTGTTGTCAGCTGCGGCATAGATGGGCAAGCTATAGTCCACGAGGGACAAGATGGAGGAGGTGATGGCCAGCCTAAGGGCAACCTGAGTCAGGCAGTCCCTGTGCCAGTATAGCAGGCCAATCCGAGAGTTAATGGCAGCTGACAGGGCATTACTGTGGGTGTGGAAGGAGAGGGCAGTATAGAACATGATGCCTAGGTACTTGTATGTGGTCACTTGTTCTAGTGGGTGCAGAGTGCTGGGGATAATCAAGAGGGGGGGTATTTTTAGATTTATTTTGGTGGTGGGAGAAGAGCATTGATTTGGTTTTCTTTAGGTTAATGACTAGTCTGCAGTCACCGAACCACCTTTCAGCTTGGTCATAAGCTTGCTGGAGAGATAATTGGAGGGAGGTGGGATTGGGATGTGAGGCAATGAGAACTGTATCGTAGGCATAGAGGAGCATTTTACTGGTACATGAGCTGGGGAGGGTGTTGAGGTAGAAACTAAAAAGTATTGGACCCAGGATGGAGCCCTGAGGGACCCCAGAGTGAACAGGAAGAATGCTAGTTGTTGTCAATAACACCCCCCCATTTTGTATTGTACCCCTAGGTTTCTGTACCCCAAGTGCATTATTTTGCATTTTCGCATTAAAAGCCAGTTGTCATACTCTTGACCACTTCTCAAGTTTTCTCAGGTCTCTATTCATGCCCCCCCGAGTGTCTACCCTATTAGAGATTTTGGTATCATCTGCAAATAGGCAGACCTTCTCCTCCAGCTCCTCTGCAATGTCACTTGTAAATATATTAAAAGGACTGGACTCAGTACTGATCCCTGAGGTACCCAACTGGTCACCCTCCCCTCCTTGGAATGTACGCTGTTTACCACCACTCTCTGTCTCCTATCCCCTAACCAATTGCATACCCCATTTACCACCTTTGGATGCACTCCTAAGCTCCCCAGCTTGTTTAATAGTCTCCTATGTTTAATGCTGTCAAATGCCTTACTGAAATCTAGGTATGCCACATCTACCGCACCACCCTGATCTAATACCTTAGTCACCCAATCAAAGAAATCGAACAGATTCATTTGACGTGAACCCATGCTGTCTCTGGTCTTGTAACCCATTCAATTCTAGATATTCCACTATCCTCTCCTTCAACAGTGATTCCATTAATGTTCCCACCACTGAGGTAAGACTGATTGGCCTGTAATTTCCAGCCTCCTCCCTGCTACCATTTTTATGAAGAAGGACTATATCTGCCCTCCTCTAGTCTCTTGTAACTACTCCTGTTTCCAGTGACCTGCTGAAAAGGACTGTCAGAGGTGCAGCCAATATCTCCCTGAGTTCTTTCAATACACTAGAATGTATCTAATCTGGTCCTATTGCTTTTTCTACGCCCAAATCATACCGGGTCAAAATGTAGCAGGGAATACAGTGCAGGCAAAATTGCAAAGTGAAAACAGCTAAAGGCAAAATAGCTACAGGGATACTATAGTGAACAGTCAAAACAGCTATCCCTGTAGCTGTACTGCTTTCAGACAAACAGGTTAAGGTGTGTGCTTGGCAATGTGCCACTGAGAAGCTTATGTGGTTCACAGGGTAGAGCTGTAGGCAGGGAGAGCAGTGGAGCACTGACGTCCTGGGATTCGATTCCCCATCCTGGAACATTTAACATATTTTTTTTTTGTCTCCCCGGGACATCTTCTTTTTCCCATTCCCCTCCTCAACAATCCCCCCCCCCAAGATTTCTCTCCATCTGCAGTAGCCCCCCCCCCGAGTTAGTTATAATAAAGTGGGGGGGGGTACAGGAGGTGAGGGGGTGGAACCCCCACAAAAACAAAGTGTATTTGTTGAATTCAGCAAAGTAACACTCCGCTGTTTTGTTGAGCGCTATCTTTGCTGTCAACATTTTGACTTTGTGGTTTTTGGCTGTGCTGTTATTGCCTACGACATTATGACCCCATGCCCTTTTAAATAAGCGAGACCCTCTAGGACCCTCTCCTCTGAAAAAGGACTGGTGTCTATTTCCCTCCTTACAGAGCCCAGATTACTTTTTTTCTGGCCCCCTACCCTTCTTCCTCCACTGCAAATACTAACAATAGTATTTGTTTAGTATGCCTTTCTTGATCATTCTCTGCACAATCCCCCCCCCATCCCTTTTTAATCTTATGATTCCTCCCCTTGTCTTCCTCTTTTTACTTATATACCTAAAAATGCCTTGTCCCCTCTATGTACTTCTTGGACAATCCTAAAGTCACTTTGTGCTTTTGCACTCCTTACTGCTTTCCCTGCTTCCCTGTGTTTCTCTTGATACACCTCCCAACCCTTCTCCCTCTGTGTCCCCTTATGTCTTTTGAACGCTACCCTTTTAGACTTTATCTTTCCAGTCACCTCTCTTGAGAACCACAGTGGTCTCTTTTTCCTCTTATTTTTACTCACTTGCCTGACTCAGAGGTTTGTAGCCTTTAATATGACCCTCTTCGATTTTGCCCACTGTTCTTCCACCCCACCTAGGTTATCTACCCCTGCCAGATCACCCTTCAAGCATTTACCCATCATTACAAAATCAACTCCACTGAAGTCTAGGACCCTCACCTTAGCATGGCTGGAATCTGCAGTTGTCTTTATATTGAACCACACTGTATGGTAATCAAACAGCAGGTAACAGCAACCCAGGAGGAGCACTCAGCTTTCACAACCTCCCTGGAGTTGCCAAAACTGACCACAGAAATGAGGGAACAGTTGGACTACCCTTTCACTACCCAAGAACTAGCATACGTGCTCTGCACGATGCTAGCAGGGAAGACCTCAGGAGCAGATGGACTCCCAGCAGTGTTCCTATACTCCTTTAGGCATGTGCTACTTACCCTGATATTAGATACACTTACAGAGGTAAATAGGGTAGGGGAGCACCTCAAGTTGATGAGGACGGCGGTGATCTCCCTCATTCTGTAGGTAGGCAATGACCTGCTTTTGTGTGGCAGCTATCACCCGATATCACTGATCATGGCAGATTGCAAGGTATACTCCAAAATGATCACAATGAGCATCAAGGAGGTTATACTGGACATAATAAATAAGGATCAGGTAGGCTCCATCCTCCATAAGAAAGGTTCAGACAACACCCGCCAACTCCTTAACCTCATTTGGCAGGCAAACAGACTACATATCCCTGTGGCACTTGTCTCCCTGGATGCAGAGAAGTGTTCGACAGGGTAGAATAGACATATCTATTCCTTGCATTGCATATCTTCGGTTTTGTAGATGATTTCATCAATCAAATCCACACCCTGTACAATGGAGCATCAACGTAGGTGGTGACCAATGCAAAGGCCTTGTCCCCTTTCTTACTGAACAGAGGAACACCCCAAGGCTGTCCCCTCTTCCTCCTCCTTTTTGTGATCATGCTAGAGCTTCTGTTGCAGGCAATCTGACAAAATAAAACCATACTGGACATTCAGATGGGGGAGGAACATAAAGCAGTAGCACACGCAGATGATGGGATGCTCATTCTGACGCACACAGAAAGTCCGTGCCAGCCACCCTCCAACTGTTGCAACACTTTAGCTCACTGTCAGGCTACAAGGCCAGTGTATCCAAATCTCTAATACTACCAGCCTGTCGAGGTGTCGCAAACATACTTGTTTTTCCCAGGGGGCTACAGGTAACAGAGGGTAACCTGAAATATTTGGGGATTTAATTCTTGTGGAATGTGGTGGAACTGGGGATGCTAAACCTACTCACCCATTATCTATCCTGGATAAGGACTTGGACAGATGGAGTCAGCTTCTCCTTTCTCATTGGGGCAGAGCACTTGCCTTCAAATTAATGGCAGCATCGAAGATAATGTATGTGTTGGACAGCCTTCCCATTAAAATTATACCAGAGCTACTTACGCTGATTCACAAGAAAACGTGCTCCCTTCTGTGGGGTGCTTTCCTCAGCCACATTAGTTGCAAGAAGCTTATGTAACCCATTGACAAAGGAGGGCTAAATCTGCCTGACTCAATCCAAAACATTCAGTGCACTCACCGCAGGAGCTTACTGTCCCGGCCGCCCACTCCACTCAGCTGACGAGGGGTTGTTAGAGATTCCCAGGGTACGGTTGAAAACATCTGGTTCTCATGCTTTTATGTTCGTAGCCCCGACCCTGTAGAATTTTCTACCTCATCAGATTCAAGAGTGCCAGACCATGGGGAGCTTTAAGACAGCCCTGAAGACTTATTTGTTCTGCCAGGCCTTTGGCGATTCCGTATAATTTCCTGCCCTCATCTGTTTCATAGTTCAGTTTGGAATTGGCTGGTTATTATTTTATCTGTTTTAATGGATTTGAAGCATTGTACAGCACTTTGGTTTTAGATATTGCGCTTATAAATAAAGTTTATTATTATTATTATTACTTCTAGTCAACCACGTGCTGGAAACTCTATCACATTTTTTAAATGTTAGTGTTGGACTGCAAGCACAGGAGTCCGGATCAGCAATCATAGCGCTGAAAAAAGTGCAGCCGATAAAATCCCATAAAGCCAAATGAATGAATGAATGTAAGTTACAAGCCTGCACAGCAGCTATTATTGCTATATCTGTTTTTAATGAATCAATCACTGGCTGGTTATGTGTCTCAATGCAATTTTTGTGTGAGATTTTGATTAGGGTGACAAGCAATGAATTATAAATATTCATGACGTGATGCATTTAAATAGTGACATTTTCTCAACCTGACCACGCCCCTTGAGGAAGGGTTGTAGACCCAAAGTGCCGGGGCAAGTGTGGTTGGCACCAATAGCCTGTTCTCATGTGTATATGTGTTTGTTATGTATTTTTTGTCCTGTGTTTTGGAAAAATATGAATTAAAAAGTTTCCAGCACAACTGAAGTAACCTTCGGTTGTGAGTGCATGGAATGTTTTGGATTGAATGCAGTTTCATTAATGGTTGGCCACCCAGCTCCTGTGTGCCTACCTTGCACCATGGTTTTGCGGACTTGTGCTTTGGATTTTGGTTCTCTAAATCTGCTGACTTTGTCTTGAAACATGTATTACAGCTACTTAAGCAGTTAATCCAAACTTCAGTCACCATTGCACCAGCTATGCAGACCAAGTGGGTCAGCTGTGAGACGTACCTACTAGGAAGAAGTCTCCAGCATGTAGTAATGTTTGGGAAGGTCCCCATAGGCTAACCGCACATCCAGTGATTAATTACATGGCCAAAGTGTGTTCTCATCTAGTTAAGCAACTGAAGTGGCACCCACACAATGTCCCCACCTTCCCACCATGGAGCAGTAGTATTCTTAAAATAGGGGCCTACCCATCAACTGGACAGCGTGGTCTGCAACAGGATCCACATGTTATCCCACTTGATAGACAGACCCATCGGCCACCTGAAGTCATTCAGTCAACTCCAAAAGGACTTTAACCTGGAGAAACACCAAATCCAGCAGGATCTCCAACTCCAGCATACATGGAACAATTATTAGGCCTAAGATATACAGTACATTTGAAGGCCCAAATAAGCTAGATTACATTCTCTTTCCAGCAAGGGGCATGGCCCTTATAGCCAGTAATATATACCGAGTGTTAGTTACACATGGGGATAGTACCATGGAACTGCTGAGGCAGGCATAGGCTGCAGAACCAGGAGTGGAAATCTCACAGCAAGCATGGGACTTTTTCGAGGTGAACCTCTGGTGAGTGGCCTGGGATACACAGAACCGCTTTATGCAATTTAAGATATTGCACCGCTGGCAAAGAATCTCACAGAAGCTCCACAAATGGGGCCTGCTGGAAATACTCCATGGCTATGGGAGATACAATACACCCACATTATATCACGCTGTACATAGCTGTCTCAGTACTGGGAGGGAATAAGTACGGTGTGCAAAGATCTGGCATACTCAGAGCTCACCCTTAACCCACAATTAGTAATGCTAGACTTAATAGAAGGGTCTAAAGAGAATATAATGATCCTAGCTCCCACTAGGAAATGGCTGCTAGGAGCCCTTATCACAGCAAAATTAATCGTACTCCGGCACTGAAAGGAAAAGTTACCCCTCCCCCAGTCTCAGAGTGGTCTTGGAAATGAAGAAGGCAGAGAGCTTTGAAAGGGTGCATTACAGTAACTGTAACAAACTGGATGTTTTTGATCATATATGGAGTCCCTACCTAACCTCAAGATAATGTAAGATCCAATAGGACCACCACATCCCATACCACACGCACCCATCCAGCAAAAGGGAAAGTAGCACTCATTCTGGTACATGAGAGACAAGATGGCCCCTAGCTCACTGAAGGGACTTAGAGGTCCTTAGTCCAAGAGAAGCCACTTGACAGACCCTCTCTTCCCACATACAAGGATCAGATGCCTCACACAAATACAGACTGTCTGAAGGTTACTTAAAGTTTATAGTGTTAAGTCATGTAGATAGTTCAGCTATTCTAATATTTCATATGAACATATGAAATTTGCCAGCAGAAAAAGGCCATTTAGTCTATCGAGTCTGCTCGATTTTGCAGCTTGCAGCCCTATTCTGCAGCTGCCCATCCCTCCTCACCCCCCCCTTTATCCTCCCTCTTGCCCTGTCCCAGCCCCTTTTGGTAACGTGTTCCACCCTGCCATCACCCCCTCTCTAAAAAAATGTCTCTTCATTTCCCTCCAGAACATTCCCCCCTCCAATCTCATGTCATGGTCTTGAGTGTCCCTCCTCATCTTTACTCTGAATAGCCCCTCTGTACCAGTCTTGTTTATCCCTGTCATGTACTTGAATGTCTTGATCATATCCCCTCTGTCTCTCCTCTCCTCCAGCGAGTGTTATAAATTTGTTCTCTGCCATGTTCTTCATATGCTTGTTAAACACATATTTCATTGCCACAACTAGTGTTGTACATCCAAAGGGCTCGCCCCAGCTAGGTTCTATGTTATCACCAGTTGTCATTGCTTGTAATATGGATTGTTGAAAATTTAATAAATTGGTTTCTTTAAACTTTATTTTTCAAAGTTAAAATATGATAAGGATACATTGCATTGCATCAATTGTTCAAAAACATAACAATAATACAATCTAGTTCCAGCATGAAGTGATTAAAGTCACAAAAATAATAATGCAGTATTTATGACAGTAGATAATCTGCAATAGAAAAAAAATATTTTAAATTAGACCTTTACACCGGCTTGACTTTGCTGTACTTTGTCCTATGTAAGTCAATAATAAAAATGTATAACCTGCTACACATTACCTTCTTACAGGGGTTACGACACAAAAACATTATGCTTAGTCATCATATGTATGACCCATGCTGTCCATCTTTTATTACATAGATCAAGTTGATGTCTCAATTTATGAGTTAATTTTTCTAACTGATAGACCTTAATCATTAGGTCTCTCCACTGGTCAATAGCCAGAGATGTTGGTGATAACCAGCATGTGGTAATTGCCTTTTTAGCTGTGGTAAAAAATTATATTAAAAAGATATTGCTGATGTTTATTCAAATGCTTAGCTGCAAGGTAGTCTAATAATGGAACAATATTTGCTGTTAATGGGGAGAACATAGGGTTATGGGCATGTATCTCTTTGTCAATGTCTGACCAAAAGTGGAACAATTTGGGGCAAGCCCAAAATATATGCATGTGATTAGCTGACTGGCTACCACAAGCCCTCCAACAATTAGAATTTAGTGATCAACTGAATTTTGACATAACATCCAGAGTAAATAAATAATGTACCAGAGTTTTCCATGCAAAGTTCGTCCAACTGGAAGAGGAAAATACTTTGTGTTGTTGTTGATATATTTTACTCCAGTTTTCTGTGGAAAAGTTGGTATTTAGATCATGTTCTCATTTTGTTTCTATGGAGGTAAGTGTCAATTTTAAAAATGTAATAAACTTTTAATTACAAAAAAAAGCCTGGAAGCAGTACAGCTTTACGTTCAGTGGCTTGGGGACAACACTGAAAGTAAAATCTTCCCTGGCCTTTTCCAAGGTCCTTCTTGTGTGGGGTATGGGAAAAAAAAGGGTGAGGAAGGAGGAGATTGAGGCATTGAATGGGTGGTTAAAGAGATGGTGTCAGGAGGAAGGGTATCATTTTGTGGGAGACTGGGGGGACTTCTGGAACAGAAAGCTCTTCAAGGATGAGGCCTTTATGTGACAAGAGAGAGGAACAGTGCATTTGGACAAAACCTAGATATCTATATACTGTAAGTGAACATATAAACTGAAAGGGGAGACTGCTACAGGGGGAACCACAGAGGGAGAAAGGGGAACCTAGCTAGGAGTCCACCCGAAATGGGGGCTAGGAGAAGAGAGTAGAGGAAGCATAGCAGGGTTTGGACTAGTTTACAAAAAGGAGCCAATGAGGGGGAGTCTTAGAGCAATAAGCAGGGATCAGGAACACCAGGAATATAAGGCAGGAAGGGGGGACAAAGGAAGGGGCACTGACACAAGGAGGATGGGTAACTGCACACGATGGAAGGCAGTCTGCTTCCATGCCAGGAACCTAGAAAATTAAATTAGTTAACTCCATGTGATAGTGACGCATGCATAATTAAACCTTGTGGCCATTACTAAGATGTGAGCTACTCAAAATTATGATTGTGACCAGGCATTACCAGGGTATACAATGTATAGGTAGGATAAGAGCAAGAAACATATGTCAGGGAAGGTAAAGAGGCTGTAGAGGATGGGTCCATGAAGAAAGGGGATGGGGAGACAGTCACTCAGTACAGCTTACAATGACATAAGAGAAACGTTTATGCATGGGATGGTCTATAGACCACTGGGAAGGGAGATGAGGGGGCAGTGTAGGGAGAACCCCTCAAATATAATTTGCATGCTATTTGTGATATGAGGTTTGGGAAGTATATTGCAAATTCCCAATTATGTAGCATGTTAAAGGCTTTGTCATAATTACCAGGCCTTACTGATGCAAGTAGGAACTCTTATGGTTCTATGTCATAAGGGCGATTGCCAAACAGCGATCGTCCTTATGGCGAGTGTACATTGCCGAAATTCAATTCCAGCGATGTGCAACTCCAGCGCCTGTGAAAGCGGTGCAAAAACTCTGTATTGTTCTTTTATGCAGGGGGCTGTGCCCCAGCACCCCTCTACTATAGATTCTCAACTCCAGGGGGGTGAAAAAAAAATCCCTGTCTCGGGCCAGGTGCAACAAAATCTGCCGGCACCCAGTCCCAAACCCTGCATCCTCGCCACCCAGGCCAGCACCCACCCCACCACACCATGGCACCAGCTCAGAGGCAATCCACAGCACCACCCCTCACAAACCCTCCGCCCCTCCCTGGGCATGGCTTGCTCCCACCCATGTGGATATACACGCGCAACATCCTGTTGCCTTCGCGAACCCTCCCCATCCAGTTGCTCTCCCTACACCCTCACCGTCGGGGCAGTCACCACAAGTGGGTCAAAGTTTTGGTAGGCGCCAACTTGCAGATAGCCGAAGTCACAGGATACCAACTGTTATACCAAGTGAACCAAAGAGACATCCAGCCAACAAGGGTTAAAGGAGAACTACGCTCAACCTAAAAGGCATTGTTCCCAGTAGAAGCTATTTTTGAAATGCTGGTGTAACCCCCACTTTTTCCTTCACAGACTTGCTTGGAATCTGCTCCCCCGGGACTTCTGATGTGCAGCAGGAGGTTGGCAGTAAGAAGACGTGATTTAGCATAATGGTTATGGGGACCTGCAGCTTGAACTGTATGGGGCTGCCATCTTGTGACTTTTGACATTTATGGTCAGTCTATAACTTTTCCCAGGCCAGATCCATTTGGCACCAAATGGATTCCAGCCAGGTGTTATGAGGTGGAGAGACAAGTGACATGACAAATGGGGTCCCTGCAGCCAAGCCCTGTATAAAACAGGGCTAGCGTGGGAGAGACCTAATCTGTATGGGATACCAAGGGATCCCAGCATAACACCCACCCTGGAGGGCATTATTCCTATTATACAATGGCTTGTTGTTATATACAGAATAAAAAAAAAATTAAAGAATGATTTGTTAGTCTAGAAAAATATTTTTATTTCTTAAGAGAAGATGGATATGAAGAAGGATAATGCTGCAGCAACAACAAACAATCAGCAGGGATGTTATGCCAGGTTAGAAAATGGGTAAAGGAAAAGTGGCCTCCTGATTGGTTGAAACAGCCTGGCACCTGGGCTGTTATTTCTTTACAATGCTCGATATAAAATAAGTTCCAATTCGGGGTGCCCTATTACTAAAACTATCCTTGAGCACCCCGAATTTTGAAACTCGCCAGCTGCCATTTTTGCCCCACTCACTTAGCGAGACCAACTTCCGTGGACAGTACCCAGACAGTGTAAAAAAACCATAACTTGCAACACTCATTTTTTCTTTTCAGAAAGTTAAAACTTTCTGCACTGAGCACGGTTGTGCTCCGTGTCAACATTTATCCGACTGTTTCAGTGAGCTGCAAACTCCCATGGCATCACATATCACAGTACAGGGGGAAAAAACCTACCTGCCTTGCAGTATAGATAATTAAGCAACATTTCCCCTGTTCTGACGAATGAGCTTTCTTTCAAGTTCTGTGTGTGTCTGACTGACCGAAGAACGAGACAGAAACCCCATCAACCTGAAAAAGCAGCTCTCATGTCTGTGAGTCAGTGGATGAAGAAACAAAGCAAGTGCACAAGCCCAAGGGACACACACAAACATGGTAGCACCCTCCTGTAGTGATTCCAGCAGCACAGGGATTATTTTACTATAAAATGTACCTTTTATTATTTTCTATTTATTTTTTGTATGTAACTCTTTATTATTTTATTTTTTCAAACAATTACACCTGTAGCCTATTTTCTAAGTGTAATAATACTCTCCAGGGTCAGCATTATGGGATATAATGGACCTTCCAGGGGCTATAAGACCCTCCACCTCATTACACCCCTGTGCAGTCCACTATATCCCAATAACGCTCACCCTGTCAGGTATTATTACTTACATAACAACCCTGCTGTGATGGCCAACTGACCAATCAGAAGCCAGGATTCTTTCTTGCCATTGTATAATTCTGGTTTACGCTCTGGTGCTGAATGCCATTTTAGAACTGTGTGACATAGCTTATGTCCCTTTTAACATAGAGTTCTATAGTAGAACACGGACACATTGTGTCACCAATGGAGCAGCTGACCAAGGACATAAACTACATCTTACAGTTCTAAAATGTTACTTACTACCTGTGTGTAAATTAGAAATACACATTAGGATAATTAAAAAGCCTGTAGATGAGGCACCGTAAGAGAACTAAAAATCAGCTTCTACAGGAGTAAATGACTTACAGGTTCAGAGCAGTTCTTCTTGAAGATAACACAGTGATTAAAGCCAGTATAATGAACAGCTGAACATTAAAAGGACACTGTCAGCCCCCTTAGACCTTAAAATGTCCCTAGTTGAAATAACACATGGTATGATTGTTCACTTTCAGTATCCCATTAAAACAGCAAAGGAATTTAAGCAAAGCCATTACAGCAAGTGAAAAACGGCCACTGTGTTTTCAGCAACATGGGTATTATAGCATATGGTTTTGTCAGCGATGGAGTAAACCTGGCTGTCATATTCTAAGACGTGAAGTTGGCTGCTGTGTGTGGTGATGTGCTGCAGTGTAGTGTAGTGGTTAGAGTCAGTGGCTCTGTGCCCGCTTCCTACCTCCAGCAGACCTGGGTTCAATGCTCCAGTTTCCTAGTGTTTTTTTTTTTTATTTAATACTGTTGCATCTGGCTTCGTGGGCCCCCCCATCTGTCCCTGTTCTGTCCCCCTCCTGGAGTTGGTATATTAGATTGCCTCCAGCTCCCAACTTTCTCCCCTTCCCCAAATTGTGACCCCCTACAGAATGTCTCCCCTCCCAAGTTTCTCCCCATCCCCAAATTGCATCCCCCCCGGTGATCGTTATTTAATATGTGGGGGCGGGGCAAAGCCTCACACAAAGGGTGGTGCAGGGGACACAGCCCCCACAGAGTCAAGTTCAAGTTCAATTTTATTAATGTTCAGCCAAAGCCATTACAAAAAATATACTATAGACAAATATACATATATAAACATACATAGTCATTTATAATAAATAGTGTAAACATAAATCATCATGGTTCTTCCAGGTTCCAGATTTTAGTAAAACTGCACAGGGAAAAGGCAACAATCATACAGATTTTTGTAACATATGTGTAATCCCAAGGTGGCACTATCTCTAGGGTTACTACCTCTGACTGTATTTCTGACCGCAGGTTGAGAGGCCTGGGTTCAATATTTTGGTGCCTCCACCCAGAGCAGTAATAGTGGGGGTAACTACCTAACCTGTTGTAGCCCTCTGGGAAGCTATAACCACCCACAAACTTGCCTAGTGACCAAGTACCTTGTAACAGGAGATAACCCTCTGCAGTAGTTGACACACAGTTAGCAATGAACAAAAATATTATGCACACACCCCTTGCACTTACCAACAGGGTCTGGTCTTCGGTAAACACCCTGGAACCCCCTGTAAAGTCGGTGTTAATAAAGCAAGCATGCACATTCAATACTGTAACAGGTTTTGGTGATACCAGACCAATTAAGAATATGCTCATTAACCAGTTAAACGTGAAACAACAAATCAGATTTATTAAGGGAGCGTGAACAAGGGGTTGGGTGTAAATCTAGATGAATGATTACTTTACTGATTTGATTGAGGTTACCCTGCATGCATGCATGCACTCCAGTCCTCTAATGAACAGTCTGACAACACTGGGTACCTAGGATATTATGTTGGCTGGCCAGAATCATTGCCCGGGGGTGGCTGGCATTGCAGCTGTTGTTGGGGCCCTTGATGGAAGAAAAGAAAGTTAAACATGCAAAAACAAGGCTTGGTTATTTGTGTCCAGGGCCAGTTGGCCCAGTCATTTTTAACCCTGAAACACACTGAAGCAATCAGATGGTACCACAAAATGATTTGAAGAACGTTGCAGGGAGCTATCCTGAATTTACTCACCACACCAGTTGGTTGAAGAAGGTCTGGCGATATGAAGACCTGCTGCAGAACACTGAAGAGCATGGGGAAGTTGGGTCTACACAGCTCACCTCTGCTTCACAGCCTTTCCCTCCAGATGGCTGCAACCTTCTATTTCTTGCTGTTCAGGGGCTGAATCCCCAGTTTGGTCTTTTGCTGAGAAAACAGTCACTGGTGCAGAGACAGGCAGTTTGGGATGAGTTTGGCATAGGCCCAAGGCTGGATAAACACTTCTGGCAAAGTTCAGTTTGCTGGTGAAAACCTCCTGCTGGCAGCCAGTTTGGTCACTGGTGAAGATGGGACTACTTTCTGGCAAGCCGGGGTCCATGAGCAGTAAACCGTGACCCATGATAAACATTCAACACATTTAAGGAAAACAGCATTCACTTCTTTTACCTCTCAGATCGGTTTCAGGCCAGTTGCTATTGCAGTCGATTCACTGAGCAAATCTCTCGACTAGCAAAAAGACAGTCTCTCACACAACTCTTGGGCCGACCACTTCGCAGGAGCTCCTCTCGGTCCAGTATTTCAAACTGCACTCCTCAGAGTCGCAGGCTAACTGGACAGTTCAAAGATCAGCTTCGGAGTAGTCCGATTACTGCTATCAAGCAGTCCAATACTGGAAAACAATGGCAGGAAGGCAAGTCAGGCCTTCCCTACCGATTCTCCTCAGCTCCTTTCCTGGAGCTGTTTCACGATGGCTTGAGCTGCTCACTCTCTCAGTTCTAACAGCAACTGACTCCTGTTTTCTAAAAGTTCTTGAACTAGTCCAGTTTCTAAGTGTTCCGGTTGTCTAGGGGAGCTGTCACTCACAGTCCTGGTGCTCCCATTTGATCAGTTTAGGCGCCAACCTGTAAAACTACAAAAACTACAGTTTTCCCATGAGGCAATTAAACTAAGAGCCCCTCGAGGTCCCTTATGTCCTAATTGGTCCAAATACTTGGAAGTCCTGGACCAAACATGGTGGCTCCCATTTAGATGAACAAGCTGCAAGAAGGCAGGTTAAAGCAAACACTCTAATTTAATTATAACAGCAGGTTAGAAGTAAACATTTACAGTAACAGCTAGCGCTCCCTCTGCTTTACAATCAACCGCAGAGTGGAGCAAATTAAAGCAGTGCCTGGCCGGTCCCAAGCTTTGAAGCACTCAGACCCAGCCCAGACCATTGACTGTATACACATTGCTATGGCCTTAAAGGGACAGGCTCGTTGGCACATTATGGCACTCTCATGCAGATCAAAAGGATTGGTAACAGGGAGCATGAACAACTCTGCCCAGTGCAGGAAAGCAGCAGCTAAGATGAACAGGATGCTGGGCTGTATCGCAAGGAGTTTCTCATCCAGGCATAGGGAGGTGACAGGGTCGGACTGGGAAGCAAAGGGACCACCTGGAAATTGGCCCAGGGGGGCCTTGGTACTGGTAGGGGAGGCCCTGTTAGGGTCATGGGGGCCCCCCAACCACGGCATGCTGTAGACAAGTACAAGATGTCAGCATGTATTCTATTCAGAAGAAAGCTATTGTATACTATGAAGAAAGCTATTACATTACTGGAAAATGTATATTCATTATTTCGGAGGCTTCAGTCCCATTGATTTAAAGTGAACTCTGACACCTTGCAAAAATGCTGCTAGCCATGACCTGCTTAGTCCCACCCCTGCAGCAATACTGCAGGAAAGCAGGTTACCAATTTAGCAATACTTGTTTCATTAACTGATCCCAACATTACATTTATCCAGCTACATGGCTGCAGGTGAGCAGAGAATTCTTCAAACAAAATCAATGGTTAGCTTCAACGCCCGGCAAGGCACCTCCGGAGGTTGAGGCCCTACCTTCCTTACCCTTTCCCTTTCTGAGCAATTTGTGAGGCAACATGATGTGAACAGGAGAAAAGAGTGCAGTGCAATGTGTGTTATGCTAAGATTCTGCCAAAAGCAGCCTATGTGCCCCAACATGATTGTTACAGTACTATTGTTAGCCCCTAATAAAGGAATACCAGGCAGCAACTCACAATGCTCTGCCTTAAGACAGAAATGAGGTTGCGCTCATCTGAAGAGATTGGTGTCCGCTAATTATATACACAGTGAAAAGTTTCCACCAAGGCATTTTCACAAAGTTTTGAATTTAATTTTGCTTTGGGTCCCCCTCATATCTACTTGCATACAGTTTCACTCAGCTACTGAGTCATGTGTAAGTGTTCTATGGCCTTAATAACCCCACTCTATGCTATACATCTGAATGGTCTCGAATGGTGTTATTGATGTCACAGAATGTTCGGCAGTGAAAAGAGCAGCAGCTGCAGAGTAAAGGGGGTTCAGGGACTGGTTCCAAAGGCAATAAAATCAGATGCAACACAAAAACGCTAGACTCAAAGGACAATTGAATGCCATCTAGAGGTGTAAACAGTGTAACAGTGTTCTATTGTATATTGATGTTAGTGCTGCTGTATTAAACTGCACTGTATTGTGTGACATGAATTTAATCAATTGTTACTATGCACAACGAATCATGGCACATTTCCAGCCGGGTGCAACCAGAGTAAAAGGGAAGAGGAAAGGCACAGGTGGTATGGTAGTGAGGGTGACAATGTATATGTTTAATTGCAGCACATATAAAATGGTTGGTGATAGTTCTTATGAACTAGCATAGAAATTGATGAATTGGGCAAACTAAAAATGCATAGTGCCAGAGTGAAGGGAGGCCAATCTGGTGCTCAAGTTACCTAAAGCAGGGAAATAGCTGCCAGGATGTTGCAACTGAGGGTGGAGGGAGGTAAGGGGTGGTCAAAGGCCCAGCCATGGTAAGAAAGGGTTCAGAAAAAGGGTTTGCATGGAAAGACTTGAAAATGGGCCTTTGACTCAGCTTGTTACACAGAAGTAGATCTATCCTAATCTTTCCTACACTTTCCTAATTCTAAACATTAGCTGCACAGTACAATCTGTTGTAATGCTTCCCATCATCATTTGATCAGTTATACTTTAGTCTGTCCACAGTGTCATGTAATTTGATTTTAATAAAACAGAACTGTGTATCCATTGTGTGTTTCATTGTCATTTGATCACTTATACATTAAAGTCTGCCAACAGTGTCCTGAGTGTAATTTTATTTTCATAAACTAACTGTGCATCTGTTTTACCACATACAAAGTATAAAAGTACAAATTCAATGATAAGGTCTCCATACAAACAAAACCAATAACCAGAACAGTGCATACCATGGTTTTAGTCAGAAGAAATTAAAATGTATACTTCACGCAATTACGCTTGAGGATCTCTTCTGCATGCACTCAGCTACATTACAGCCAAGACCAGCATGGTAAATATCCCTTCTTCAGTTCAGACATGATCACTACTCCAGGTAGCAAATACAGTAGCCAGTTTTTTTTATTTTTTTATATACTTTTATTTTAGATTTTCAGTTGCTTTATATCAAAGCCACAAAAACATTGTATCCATGACAGTCTATACATAAATCAATTTTAGGGACGCAGCCCTTTAAACATAGGATTAGTGCATCAAGGATATGTTGATACCACATATGGGGAAAACTAATTAGCCAGACTTAAATATATCAAGACTTATGCTGCATAAGTTAAGCACATGAGCAGTAGGACTTTATTCAAACACAAAAAAACTAAAGTCCACAGAAAGGACAGCTTTGCCTGCCTGAACTCAGTGTATTAGGCCATACTAAAACCTAAAGATAGTTCCTAAAATAAAGTGAAATCTGGCAGCTAAATCAACGTTTAACTATATTTACTCAAAGCCCAGAATTTTACAAAATCTCCAACTGGATTTAACAAGATATTGAAAAATTGACATCACATTTTACACTAGGGCTCTAGAAAGCCTTCCAGCACTAAGCAATTATTTAATAATGGCTCGAAAAACCGAATAGTCTGGGCAAAGCTCAGCCGGAAAGGCTGAAATACATATAAAGCACTCACACCGTCTGAAAATATCCAGACAGACCTTCCTGTTATATACCACTGCAACCTGGCAGGAAGAGCACTGTGTGAGGGATAATGATCTCTCTAAGTCGCTTCTAATTCCATCAAACTTTTTCTATGCATGAGAGTCGAGGCTTAGATCAGGACATAAATAAACTGCCCTTTCATCTTGCATTAGAGAACCCACTCGACAGGCCAATCTCAGAATGTGGTCTCCAGTCCCAACACTGTCTGTCCACCAAAGTAGAGTCTCGCGTGGCGTGTCAAATCATGTACCTGTATCCTCAAGGTGCAATTTGTACACTGTTTGCAAGCCAAAATGTGCCAGGGTTCTTCCACAGACAGTTTCTCTTGAAGCTACTCTGGATAAACATCACTAGGTGATCTATCCTCGGCATTCCTAAAATCCGAATATGCATGGATTGAGCCTGGTTTGAGTGTCTGTAACCTAGCCCGAAGTGCGTGTTTTCCTTGATCAGGTTCATGGTAGTTACCATGGCTTCTCTGTTTTTGACTTCTCCATCTCACTTTAGTTTATTCCATGGATGTTTCAACTACAGTCAGTCGGGAATTGTATGCATCCACTTTTGAATTCAGGTCAGAGACCAGATATCTGCCTCTGCAGTTTTGTCCCAATCGACAATAAAGGTCTCTTCGGTTCCGTGGTGGATGAGGCCTGTACAGTCAGATTCGTCCTAGCAGAGTGAGAGGATCCTGTGGCTTTTCCTTCTGGACCGCCGCCTTTCTCTTTCTGAGGACTACCTATAGCGTACTTCTCAATGGTACTGTTCAGATTCTCAAATAGCCTCGAATTTCTGTCTACCAATGGTTAATTTGATTTTAGAGTAAGATTTGGAGCGGATAGATTTTGCTGCCAGTTAGCTCGGGCTCCACACGCCTCTACAGTAGCCAGTCTAATCCATTGAATCCTTCTGGACCTGGGTACCTCAACCCAGCATCCAGCTTTGGCCCTCTAGTGACAGTAGCAGTAGCCTTCCAGGGTCAGGGGTGACAGTACTTCAGCTTATGCTTCAGATCGGAATTAATTTCTGGATGACATCTTCATGCGCATCCATCAAGAAGGTCTCTCAATGGCCATAATCATGAATGCCTCCAGTTTCTCTTGTCCCAGCAATGAGCAGCTCGAGTCTTTATTATCTTTAGCTTGCTGAAAGCTCTCTCACAAGACACCTGGTAAACGATAGAGTCAACAAATACTGTAGACAATGAACAAGGTTGAAAATGCAGATGAGTGCATGTTGTACTGTGCCAAATTTTATAACAGCACATTAGGCATTCTTTTGCAGGACTTGCATTTGTCTGGCAAATCTCTTCTCTCTTGTTGCTCATTCTGGTCATTAGTTTCACTTTCACGATCACGAGTGTCGGAGTCTTCGGAGTCATGAAAGTCAACATCCTCTGTCAACACATCCGCAGTGTATTCTTCAGGCAGTGATCTTTGCAGTCATCTGAATATTTTAGCAAACGTTAACTCCAGTTTAAGTCTGCTACGGTCTACTTCTGCCAAGAATGCCACTTTCTGCAGACTTTCATCTGGTATGCCACCTTGAATTATACTTTTGAAGTGACGTGGGTCCATGCAGCTGGTATCCAGAATCAGTTGCTTGTTGTTATCAAAGCGATCATTTAAGCTCATCCAACTTGATCCATAATACGAGTGTACACTTCACATTCAAATCGTCATGGGATCTGCCACTCGCTCGTCATTGACATTTTCCCTGGCATTTCTCTTCTTCCTGGCTACCCTTTTTATTTGGCAGATGATCCTCAGGTCAATCTCATACCCAACTCATCAATTTTTCTTGTCTTCCAGCAACAAAGTTAGAAGCTTTTGCTGGATGTTTATAAATTCAGACTGTTGCAACTCCATCTTAGCATGATCCACCATCGCCATGCCGAAAGATAGTCTAGTCCCTTAGTCTGCAGATACTTTGATACTGGCCCAATTACTGTAAAGATCTTCATGAACACAAAGGCTATCAAAATTACGTCAAACTTCTTCCATTTGTCAAGCAGTGAATCTGCCTCACTGGCAGCTTTAGCATCAAACTTTCCAGAGGTACTAATAAAGCAAAGTCTGGAGGAGTGACACATACAGATTCTTCTCTTGGTTTTCATATGTTCAAGATGCATGCCAGTGCTCTGGGTTTTGCCTACCATCTGGTTTCACCAATCTTTTGAAGCCGTCTGAGTTTGTCCTGTCCTGTACCATCAATGCTAGATTTCATATAGTCATCCTTTTGTGCGATCACTAATGAAGACGGATGTCCTTTGTAGCAAACCAAATAATGTCTTTGCTTCCACAACTGCTTCACTACAATCTGAGACACACAAATTGAGAACATGTGCATAACACCAGGTATAGACACTGTTTGGTGAATCCTTTATCAAAGCTCGTAATCCCCACAAACTCGCTCCGTGATAGTTGGCTGCACCATCAAATGACTCCCCCACGATGTTCTTCATATCGAGTCCATGCATTTCAAAGTTCTCCTTTAAAACCTTGTTGCATTCTTTGTCCAGAAGTGTCCTGCACCTCAACCACAGCAAAGAGACGCTCATGAATTTTAAGGTCCTTCACATACCGTAGAATGATAGCCGCTGGTCAGTCACACCAATGTCCTGTGTGGTATCCATCTGAATACTGATCTTCTGGTCCATAGCATCCTTTACAATGCTGTCTCTGATTATCTGCATAATAATCTCGATAATTTGATTTATGGTGGTCTTTGACAGCAAGGTAATCAGCCCTCCACGGCCACGCGCTTCTGAAGTGTCCTTTTCTTTCTCCATTCTCTGCTTCCTTCTCTTGCTCTGCTCTACTGCTTTTTGATGTGTGTATTCAGAGGAACATCAAATTGGGACAACAGAAGAATCAGCTCCAAGAAATTTCCATGGTTAAGTGATGGGTCCTGCACACTGTATAACGCCGTCTTTTCCACGATACATGGCAGGCACTGGCCCAATAAACTTGACAACTTAATAATTCTCCGCATGACATCTATGTTCTGCTGGACTTGCTTCCTCTGACTTGCAACCATATCTTTGTTCACCAGCTGCTTCAACATCAGCATCCACTAACAGGCTAGATACGCATCCACAGCTGCATTGTGAGCTCTGGAATCCTCATGTTCTATCATGCCTTGGTAGATGTGCTTAAAGTCTTGGTATCCTGTAACAAACCGAGTTTCACATCTGAAATGCCATGCAGATACTGCAGTGGAGAGAATGCACCAAACAGTCAACCACCTGTACAGTGACCCAGTTCCTTGGTATAACTTTGTTGCTTCCAGGAAGAATCCGTGTGTAGATTTTTGACGGTTTGTACAGTAGGACTTTAACATCTGCGAATCCGGGCTGAACTGGATGCCTTTGTACAAAGGCAACCTTTTCATGTTGCGAGGCAGAGCTTTTGGGGCATTGAAATTAGGGATTTTGATTCTTCACAACATCAAGTGGCACAACTGTCCCCCTTGCAGAATCCACTGGCTATATTTGCTGAGTATTTAGATTCTGACTAGCAGTGCAGCTGCTCACACAGTGAGCCACAATTTGTCCACCTTGTATTTCAGCTGCATCCTCAAGACTAGTTTTGTTCAGCGGGGTAGTAGCTTTGTTTTGTATGCATGTAAACAGCGATAGCTTCCTTTGTTTTGGATCACTTGATGCTGCCACCAGTGCAGACAAGTTAGCCAGTTTACGTTTCTGTGCACCAGATTTGACTTTGCTCAGCTCAGACATCGTGAAGACTGATTTCTACCACGCAATAAGGGGATCCTCCAGACAACTGTTCTATCTGAAAGGCAATAACTGTACCAAAAGAACACGACAAACACGCAACAAACAGAACCAGAAAGGACAAATAACTGAACCCAAAATTCAACCAGATTTACCTTTGCTAGTTCTGCTCCTCTGGTCAAGCTTGCACCGCAGTGATGTGCTAGCGCACTCAGTCTGTCAGTCACATATACTGTCCACTCTGTTCCTGCTGCTTTACCTGCCCATTACAGTAATCTGAGTTGAATTATATGGCAGACAATTATGCAACAACATGAGTGGTTGACCAGTACCACTAAACAGATTTCTTTCTCTATACATAAGAGAACCCTAAGAATATCCCCCACATTACTCCATGATACGGCAGCATTAAGGGATCTTTGAACTCATTTCCATGAAAATGAACACTTTTGAAACTGGGTTTTAGATGCTGGTATAGCATAGCAAAAGTCTCTATGCAAAAACAGGAGGTAATGCCAACCATTTCAAAATGGCACATCAGCATACCACCAACCATTTTCTTAGTGGATTCATGGCGCACCCATACAATGGACAAAGATGGTACGGGACTTAAAAAGGCATATATGACTAGAGAGAGCACAGGACCTCAATAGAGAGAGAGAGAGAGAGAGAGACACACACACACACACACACACACACACACACACACACCCCAATACGAGAAAGCCTTCAAATATCTCAATGGAATAAATAGGGCACTGGAGGATAGCATCTTTCAGAAATGGAGAGGCAGAGGAATGAGAGGGCATGACATAAGGTTCGAATGGGTAGACTAAGTGGCAGCATAAAGCATCATTACTTCACCGGAAGGGTGGTGGATGCATGGAAAAGAGTTCCCAGTGGAGCTGATGGGGCTAACCGTGGAGAAGTTGAAAAAGATGCATAGGACAGGCACAGGATAATCCTAGAGATAGGAGTGAGAAGGTGAAGCCACAGACAGAAGTAGAAACTATTTTGCATGTAGCATGCTACATCCACAGTCAAACTGCACAAGCTTCCAAAAAGCAGCCCATGCTGCCAGCCTCAAGGTGAAAACAGTTTCCATGACATTCCATCTGGCCCTTGTGTTTTAAACATACAATGTTTCGTACTCTACAGAACTTTGAGAAATGAAGCACAACCTCTCAGCTGAACTGTCAACTAGTACTACAGGCCGAACACATGGCTAAAGAGCAAGAGCTGTGGTTCATTAAACTCTCTCCAAACCCGAACATACATGCAGCTTGACCAACTACAACTCACCGGGACCGCAGGTACTCTGAGAATTCCACCACATGTGGAGGTGGCCTGTATACCTTTACCAGTGTAACCTGGAGCTTTTGGAGCAAAAGCAAGCCATAATCATCATGCCACAAATGCTAATGCCTCAAATTGAACCGTAAGTGCTACACACAAAAGTATGAGTGGCAAAGCTGTTCAGCATAAAAATTACCTTTCCAATGGTGCTATGCAGTCAATTGCACCCACTCCGGTTTGTTAATATTTAAGTTAAGCAGTGACGTCCTCAGTGGGACAAGACCTCAGGAATATCTTTTCTGCTACCACCTACATGGGTCTTGGAGTCTCAATGAGTTAAGCCCGCTAGTAGAAGCTCCAAATTCCTTAGGAAACAAACACGACTCCTACAGGCACTTGTTTGCCTACAATGCAAGATGAGTGTGGGAGTGTGCTCCACTGACTAAGGGGCAGTTTTTTTATCTGTTGTGTGTAGATTTTGACAAAAGAATGCCTCTGCTTGACTGATAAGGTCCTTGTTAGTGAAGCAGCAGCATTCCTTTGTCAAAATTGGCATTGAATACAAAAAAATGAGTTCACAGCCAATAGGGCACACCCCCACGCTCACCTTGCTAGTGTCACATGCCAGTGTGTGTGGGGGTCTCCTAAGGAAACTGGAGCATGACGGCCTCATCTGAAGTTCTGTGTCCAGTTTTTGGAGGCCATATCTCAGAAAGGACATGGGACACACAAACCCACGGGAGGAATACAGGTTGTGGGGGGGGTGTTGGGGGGTCAGGTTCTGTCCACTACAAGTCAGGGAGAGAGACTTGGGGTTATAATATCCGATGACCTGAAGTCAGCCAAACAATGCAAAAAGCAGTGGGAAGCAAACCAAATACTGGGCATGGGTGCATAAGAGGACATAACCAGTAGGACTAAAGTGATGATGCCACTATTGATCACTGGTGAGGCCTCATCTGAAATTACTGTCTGGTTCTGGAGACCACATCTCAGGAAGGCATCAAGACAGAATGGAAGCAATCCAGAGAAGAGAAGAGCAACACAAATTGTGGACCGCACTCCACAAACTTTAGGAGGAAAGACTGAGGAATATGCAGAGTACAGGAGGAAGCATATTTTAAATAACGGGCAAGGACAAGGTACATGAGGCAGAAGGGAGGCCTAGGGAAATCCTAGAAGTATCTTTTCACAGAGAGGGTGGTGGATCCATGGAACAGCCTACCTGCAGAGGTAGTGGAAGTGAACAGTACAGGATTCAGTAAAGTGCATGGGATAAGCATAAAGTCACCCTGCTATACAGCAGAGTGGGGAAAGGTAGTCCAGACGAGAGTAGGGATTGCCAAATAAGGGAATGAAAAATCCAAGTAAAAGGTCCGATACACATCTAAACAGAAGCAGGACATGAACTGCACAGCCCTTTAAAGCCTTATCCTCTAAAACTTTAAAATTACTTAAAAAAAAAGTCATGCACAACATCATATTAGCAACTGTTTGTAATTATTTTATTTAACTTCCTGAGATGCTCCACCCCCACAGAAAGATGAAAATAAAATAAAGCTATTACTTTTGAGGAGAAGCTGTCAACCATACCCCCACCCACCCCCACCCACATCCACACCCCACCCACCCACACGGCAGTGACCGGGGGTCCACGGCCCATTTTCTTCCACCAG
The DNA here is from genome assembly GCA_016271365.2 of Neoceratodus forsteri. Taxonomy (NCBI): domain Eukaryota; kingdom Metazoa; phylum Chordata; order Ceratodontiformes; family Ceratodontidae; genus Neoceratodus; species Neoceratodus forsteri. The sequence goes on along the minus strand of CM057453.1, from coordinate 873,299,599 downwards.
CACCTGCACCAACACAAGTTAACATTACTACCCTACTTGATGGTCCAGAACTCCAGCCCATACAGCAGCCTCCACTCCATGTTCAGACAGGCCAGGAAAACCAGAACCCAATTTCCCTTCCCTTGTCCCATTCCCCCTGGCTGCTGCTGTGCACTTGGTTTTTCAAATAGGAGATTTACCAAGCAGGGCTGCTCGTCACCAGCCCAGATTCAATCTGCAAGGAACACTGCCTGACCTGACCTGACCATTACACCATTAACTGGTGGAGCAGCCTGGCCTGGACCCCCAATCCCTTTCCCACTGTCCAGCCCCCATGCACCAGCATTGTTTGCTTACAGAGAGCAGCATACGAGTCTCACCCCACACACACACACAGGCTCATAGTGACTACACCCCCTGTCCAGGCACTGAAACTGGTTTGTTCCCCGACAGCAGCATTGCCAGCATCGACTCATGCCCCCCCACAGGCCCGTAACTCGACTCGTCGCGATTAGCCGACTACAATACAACCCAACCCCCGTGCGATACTCCTCCTGGTCCCATCCACCACCACATTAACACAACCATATGATCCACTGCACAGTCTCCAGCTTAAATGTTAAAATGCATCTGAAAGTTAAATTCTTACCTTACCCTGGAGAAGCTAATTTTTGGGTCCAGAGATGCTGTCTGGATATGTAGTGGGGTGGCCACAGTCTGCTCAGGTTCAGTGTCTTGCAGGAAAAATCTGGTTCCAATCCTGGATTTCTGTCCTCCACGAAGTCACAAACTGACCACAATAAGCACTGGAACGGAACCCGTATCAAACTCTCGTCGACCCGAACCAGCCGAGGGTGGCGTGTTTCGGTAGTACTGTTAAGCGGTTCAGCTGAAACATAGGATCATAGAATTTGACGGAGATATTAAGGCCCACCTAGTCTGCCCATTTTCCTACCTAACAGATAAGATGCAGATCCTGTTAACCAACAGCTTACTTCCTCCTACCCCCACTAGGACTGCTTTACGCCTGTCCCATGCATCTCTTGAATTCTCACTAACCCCCACCCCCAGTTAGGTGAGTTACCCTCCCCACCCACGCCTCTCACCCGACGCAAGTGTAATTTTATCTATTATATAGCAGCACACCACCAACAGGTGTAGACTAACAGACTGGCTTTTGGTTACAATATTGCACTGTGACTAGCCTATGTACCTCATCAAGGTAGGCAGTCCCACAAAGGTCCATTCCCACCATACCAGACATGCCACCACACCAGATAGGTTTCAGACTAACAGACTGGCTTTCAGTTATGTACAAAAGAAGATGAGGTCGGGAAAGGCCGGGGGCTGAGAAACAGCTGGGCTGCAACATTTGGAGCTAAGTGACCGGAGGAGAGTTCCTTTTTAGGACTCAATGAATTCCATCTCATCAATAAACAGAATGGTCCTTCAACTGAGTTCTCATGCCTGCTGGAAAAAATTCCTTAAAGTTTCTTCAGGTTTAGACCTATGAATAGAAGGTCCACTGATGCCAAGCAATAATGTGCCCACTTCCTTGACAACCTCTTTTACTAAGGATCTTCCCTACTACTGGAGGGCCAATGAGTAACACTCCTCTGGGACGTTTTCCAGTCCACCCACAGGAATATATATTTTTTTTTTAGAGAAATTAAAGACTACTTGCTTGTGCCATTGTAAGGTTATTACTTCTTTAATATGAATAGTTGTTTTATCCATTACAATGCCAGCTTAATTTGTGACTGGGCCTACAACAAGTACTCCTACAAAGATTACAGGGGTGTAAATGGGTGCCACAGAAACCACACACAGTCAGAGTCAGCACAAACATACATTTCTAAGCAAATCCTTTTACTAATTCTTCCACTAGGGCTTGACTGAGAGCATTCTGGGGAATCTGTGCTTCCAGACTTTTCACAACTACTTTAACTGTCACACATGTGATGTGTTGCAATTTCACATATGGCATGCACTTCAACTGATCTAGATGTACCACCTGATTCCTACAAGTCATTTCAGGTCAGATTGCAGGAAGCCATCAGTAAAGCCTTTCCTCAGCCAGGCAGTGCAAAAACAAGTGCCACCAAGAACTGAAAGCTGCACTAACAATCCCAACTTCAAACCTAATGACTAATTTGAATATACTGGGTACTATCAGTCATAGGTGCTTGCACAAACACACACCAAAAAAAACACACACCACAAAAAACACAAAAATACAATTCTTAACACAGAGGTTCCAGACACAACTACTTTATGTCCACATACAGAGCCTTACCCCGGGACGAATAGTTATGATTGGGGCCATGTAATATGCATGCCTTTTACAATACTTTTTTTTTCCCCATCCCCATCCAGCGGGCTCGAAAAGCAAGGGAAGACATCAGGCAGCTGCCTTCCGAATGTAGGTGGGAGCACCTACATCATGGGCTGGGCAGCACTGCATGTCCAATGTCGGGGGATGTAACCAGAACAAGGCAAAAAACAGCGCCAAGGATCAGGCGACGGCACCTATCCCCCATGCCCCACGCCAGGCTTCCTCGACTGGCCTTCAATTTCCCCTATCCACCCCTCATCCACTGCAGGAGATATGCCTTACTAAGAGCACCCAAAGTAGGAGGGAGTGACCCACCCTGGATGGGTTAAACCGGGGGCTGGCAGCGGAGGGGGGGAGAGAGAGGAGGCACAGTTCGGGTATCCTCAGGCGGGCAGGATAAAGATAGGATGCCTGAGAGAGGACCTTGGGGCCGTGATGAGAGTGAAATAAAGTCGGGGAAAAAATAAATAAATAAAATAAAAACTCCTACTATAAGAAAAAAATGTAATTGTGTGCTAAGCACAGCAAAAGTTGAAGCTGAAGGTTGCCACAATTAAATAGACTTCTTGCTGCACTGCAGCCAGAGTATTCAACCAGTGACCTCAGCTAAGTCTGGGAAACCAACCTGCTAGTACCACAGCTGAGACTGGTTATTGTCAAACACTAGGAACTGGATACTCAGACTTATATTGCATGGATAGGACTGACTTTTTCATAGGTTAGGCTGCCTTGTCCGTGCACTTGAAAAATAAATGCTGAGATCAGAACAGGCCTGACCTGGACCAGAGAAACAGCCTTTGCCAGTCAACACTGGAGGCCTTCAGAAGGTGAGCCAGTGAAACCAGTCGGAGAGGGACTCACTGCAAACTGCGCATCACCCCTATCTACTGAGGGATCCCTTGGTCTGGGAAACTGAGTAATTTAGAGCTTGCATCTCATACTGTAGTCATGAGAATGCATTTAAAGGATTAGCTATTTGGCTGGACTTACAGATACCTCTTAATGGTTAAACAGCATTCAGGTTTGGGGTTTTAAGTTGCAAAGCATTGCTATTGTTTATGTACCACTGCTGGCCAGCAGTGTTCAATGTCATCAGACCTGTTCCATTTCCTTGGCTGGGCACCCCACTGAAACTCAGGGAGCTCCCCAATAAGATTAAAGGGTTATTAAGTCTGGTACTAGTGGAGAGAGGGTAGTGCCCTCCAGTAGAAGGATACAGGAGCAAGCAAGTATAGTGTGCAGTATGTGGTGTGGTGGCAGGCACTGTTATTTGCTGGAGCTCAGAAGGACGTTTCAAGTACCATATATGTTTTTTTGATGCCCCTTGAAGTGCAGTCCTGTGTTATTTGGCTGGGTCCGGAAGGGCTAACATACTACACTAGATCCTGCCAGGATGCAGTGCAGACTTCTGCACAGTTACTGCAGGGAACAAGGCAATTTCATAGGCAGTTAATCCTTTTCATCATGCAGGAATCTGTGACACAGTGTTGTATTCTGGTGGGCTCTGCATACCTCACATTGCCTAGCCTGCCCTCCAAGGAATTCTCTTATTGATGAGTCTGGCCATGGATGCTGCCCCTTTACTAGGAGCTATGACTCCTACCTTACTCCTCCCACTGTTACACTTCAGTCTCTGATATCACCTGCCAGCTTTCTAGTGCTTGACATCTCAGTAAAAGCTGGACTCCAGGGTTGCCCCTCCACCAACATGTCCCTTAATCATTTTCAGGGGAACCTGTCACAGGCCAATAAGTCATCAGAAAGTTTCTCTTGGGCACTTCTGGTGGTGTCACTAAATTTCCACACTATGGACAACAATCTACCCACAGATCTCAGCAGCTTGGGATTCATCCTGAGTGCCACTGTTCCTGCCTGGTGTTCTCTCAATGGCATCACAATACACTCATGACTGTGAGATGTCTCAGACTACATGCCACTCTTAAGGCAGTTAAAGTATCTGGCATCCTACTTTTTCTGCATTTCCAGACAGGAGCTTAGCTTGGGATATCTCCTGTGGCCCTGGCCCAAGTTCTGCAGCTAGTGGCATAGTGGGCACAGATGACCCCACTTCTACTGGTACGGAGGGGTATCCTTTGCACCACAGCATTCAGCTGAATGTGCCCATGATCCTTCATCCAGCACCCCTGCCCAGGGTGGCCCAACCAACCCTTTCCCCACACACCAGAGGGTACCTGCCCAGAGGTGGCCACCTAGAGCACTGATGTTCCATCCAACCACAATTGTCTTCTAAGGCACACTATCTGGCACTAAGAGGCCCCCCTATCATTATACTGCCTGTAGCTCCTCCCATAGTGCTACACCCAAAAAGAATGATGCCTGAGCACCACTCCATCTCTGAACTAAATACTAACCTTGCAGAAGGAGAGGCTAGGCGGCAGATGGACAGGGATCGCCCAGGTCATCGCCCCCTCCCTCCTCCTCCCCAAAACATCATTTTTCACAGGATGTATGTAAGACAAGACCACTAGGCCTAGGCCGATGATGGCAAAAGCAGCAAGAGGAAAATATCCACCATTGTGATGTTTCACTGTAGAAACGGGCCAACGGTGCGGGTAGGAGGCTGGGACGAGGAGGAAGTATTGGTGCGGCAGCGATGCTGACTTGGCAGCTGGCTGGCTGTTTTGCACGATGGAGGGATGCTGCAGTGTCAGGATAGAGGAGGGGAGGGATGGAGGGGGAGGACGCTGTACAAAATCCCTCCCAGGCCCCTGCCAGATGCTCAGACGACCGTGGATGTAAAAGCAGGCAGGCGGAGATGACCAGTCAGTTATCATAACCACACCAACCGCAACCTTACCTTCCTCGACCACAACTTCTAGGAAATGGAAATCCGGCTCCTCGCGCTGCAGCCCACCGGCTCTTAAAGGTACGGAGAATGGGACAAACTACTCCACATGTCCGACGATGCTACGCAGTTTGGTCTCCCCGAGTGGCATGCTGGAAAGGACTGAATGTTGTTGCAGGGGTCTTTTAAGTGCCCGCGCTGTCGTGTCACGCACAGTGATGTCATTAGAGTGACGGTGACGCCCTGAGCGCGTGACGATGCGACTCATGATGCTGCCATTAGGGCGGTCTGACTGAGCAATACACTGCCTCCTGTGCCTAGACGACCCTCCCCGCAACTCACATAGGCAGCTGGAGCTGAAGCGGATAATGGATTTAGCCTGGTGCTGCACGCATAACAAAGGGGCCCAACCCCGCCCGCACTGTTAACAGGTGAGCCACTACTACTAGCCAGTCACTTGTGTTTAATTATGAATTAGGTAAGGATTCCGATTCGCGACCGCCCACCCACAGACACTGTAATTATGAAGCGAGCCAGCCCAGCCTTCAGGCTCAGCTGTGACCCAGTGAATGTTAAATGTTTTCATGACCACGTTGTAACTGTTGGGCCCCCCCCATGCAAACGAGTGAAGTTTCGATGTTTTCATGACCGCGTTGTTGTGCCCCCCCATGCAAACGGCGTATTGGTGATTACAGTAATGAGGGGGGCCCACCCGGAAATTTCCGGGTATCCGGGCAGGCCAGTCCGACGCTGGGAGGTGATCCTGCCCCTCTACAGATCTTTGGTCAGGCCACACTTGGAGTACTGTGTGCAGTACTGGCAGCTGTATCTGAAGAGGAATATTAATTTACTGGAAGGTGTGCAACGGACGGCAACAAAAACGTTACAGGGGATGGAGGGCAAGGCCTACGAGGACAGGATGAATGAGCTGAATATGTACACGCTGGAGGAGAGGCGGGATAGAGGGATATGATTGAAACATTCAAGTATTTGAGGGGGATGAACAAAGCTAGCACTGAAGGGGTGTTTAAACTGAGGAAGGGTAGTGACACGAGGGGGCATGGACTAAGATTGGAGGGCGGAAGATTTAGGAGGGAGATGAGGAAACACTACTTCATGGAGAGGGTAGTGTCTCAGTGGAATGCTCTACCAGAGAGGGTGGTATCATGTAAGACAGTAGGAAGTTTTAAGAGGGTGTGGGACAGAGCATGAAGGAGGGTCTGGGTGGAGGGGGCTGAGGCCATCACGGGAATGGTAAATGGGGAGTGGTTTGGGGCAGCTGCAATCTAGAGGGCTAGCTGCACACTCGAGCAGACATTGATAGACCAGGTGATCTGTTTCTGCAGGCAGATTCGTATGTTTATATAAACAAATACCCATGGATTTACTATCTATGCAGGACATCTGCCTGGCAGTGGGCATGTCCAGAGCCCAGGAAGACACTTAAGATAAGCCCTCAAATTGGTGGGGGCGTTATATATGTAATATCCAGTGGACAGTATATCCTTATATGTGTAAACTGCATAGATTGACAAAAATTGACTAACAAATGGTTATTTAGCCCAGTCAACAAATAGTAAGTCAAATCATTTAAAATAATTTTATAAACCGCATTTTATTTATAATTGAAAAATACTCCACCACTTTGTTGATTATATAGGTATCCTCAGTGGCAAACAATAAGTTCAAAAGAAGGTTCTGATCCTGTGTTAGGGAGCTACTGACGACTCAAAGAAAACTTTAAAAAGCATAATAATTAGGTAGAATGCTGCCTGCATTCCATTTATATTTTGTACATTTCTCCTCTCCATTATTTATTACTAAGGAAATTTGCATGAATATATGATCTTATCCCTTAGAGTTCCTTTAAGAGTTCATCTGCCTCTGTAGCTTACTCCCTACTTCAAGTCATAATTCTCTGTTGTGACATCACAATTTGTTGCTATGGGAGTAACTGTGATACCACAAACAGTGCTCTATGACTTCAGATAGGGAGAAAGCAGCAGGATTAGACAAACTCTTCAGGAGCAAAGATCTTGTTTTCATACAGATGACCTCAGTAATAAATAATGGGAAGGAGGAATACAGAACTAATGGGAAATACAATCTGGACTGTGTCTAAATATTAATTTTTGTTAAAGTTCTCCTGAATGTGTCACCAGCTCTTTAAAAACTTGTCCTTATATGGAAATTAAATATTTTTGTCTGGGACTCTCATACCATGTGCAGTTAAAAATCACATGACTCAAGTTCTCTGGTTCTGGCCTGAAACATGAACAAAATGTTGCTACCGGATCTGGGCCCGGATTCATAGAAACAATGCAAAGTGCACACAGAAGTTTGCACAGCACCTCCCCATTGTGTTGAAGGGCAAACATGCTATTCACAGTCGGATAGCGCGGTGCACTATCCGACTGTTAATAGGGGCCGGTGGGGCAATGCTAACCCAGGAGTAGCAGTAGAATACTCAGTAGCACTGCCCCCACAGCCAGCCAGAAAAATGGCTCTGCAGCCAATAGTGCTCATGCACTAAATTGCCATTCCCAAAAGTAGCCACGCAAATGAGCCCGTTGGGCATGCAAGGTGCTAGTGCCCATTAGCATGCCCATTATGGGCTCATTATATGGCATTAATGTGGTGTTGCCTGGCCCCCCCCACCAGCCCAAGCCCCATGCAGCAGTATTCCCCAAGTGTAGTGCCCCCCCTCATCCTCTGATCGCTGGCCTCATAATGTATATAACCCTTTCCATAGTGTAGTGGTCCCACCCCCCCGATCACACACCCATAATGTTATAAAATAATTTCCATAGTGTAAGGTCCTTTTCCGTATTCCGATCTCCCACCCATAATGTTATAAAAGAATTTCCATAGTGTAGGGTCTCTCCCAGTACCCCGATCTATTTATTTATGACTTTGTTTACTGGGTAAGTGCACTGATCTAAGGGACTGTTTTCAGGCATGACCCGGGCCATGAGGCATGAGTAGAAAAGGTTACATTGAACAAATAATACAAACTTTAAACAGGCAATGGTAACAACAGGTTACAATTGCAAGTGGTACAGTACATTAAGCGGGCAGGGGTATCAACAGAAATTACAACTGAAGTAGCAAAGGAGAGATAACACAGTACAGAGAACAATGTGCAACACCAATCACATCCCCCCCCACCACTCCTCATTAACAGCATACCCAGCCAGCAGAGATACCAACGGCAACAGATAAGAAGAAAAGGGTCAAGCTATTGCATGTGGGGATGCAGCAAAAAAGGAAGGGGTACTACCTGGACTGACAGTTGTAGCTGTTGCGTCAGAGGAGCCAAGATTTGAGGTTAAGTTTAAAAGAGTAGTGCGTAGTAGAAGATCTGAGAGTTTGCTAGAAGCCCATTCCAGAGTGAGGTGGCTGCTGACATTGACATTGCTGTCCATCTTTGCTGACATCCTGGGAGTATCAAGGGGAGGGACAGCCGAGGTTTGGAGACACCTCAGCAAGGATCGGTGCTTGCAGAGGGCAGACAGGGGAGAAGTAGAGCCACGTCTAATGGTGGAGTCTATGAGACATCCGAGGATAAAGTCAAAGTGCCCTTGCAAGGAGAGCCAGCCTAGAGCGCAATAGAGGTCACAGTGATGGGTGTAATAAGGGACGGACAGGGCAAAGCGGCAGATGCTATTGTATACTGATGAAAGTCTGGTTCAGAGGGCAATGGAGACATGGGTGTAGATTGGAGAACAGTAGTCCAAGCTAGGGAGAAGGTTACCTCTGGCAATGGCCAAGCGGGCCTCAGCAGTTAGGTAGGGTTTGATGAAGTAAGCAGCACTGAGCTTCTGATTGATTCTGAGGACCACAAGGTTAATATGATCAGTGATGGGGAGGGTGGGGTACAGTGTAACTCCTAAGTATTTGAAATTAGGGATGATGTTGAGGGCAGGGCCATCAGGGGGGTAAATGAGGAGAAAGGAATTAGTTTTAAGAGTCCTGGCAAGGAATGGCTTAGAACCAAACAGCATTGCCTTTTCTTTTTGGCACTGACCAGCATCAAGTTGCTAGTAAACCAGCTGTGGGCAGCGCAGTAGTTCTGAGTAAGAACTGAAGATAAATGGGGAAGGGAATTGTCACTGTGAAAGATGACAAGGTCGTCCGCGTAAAGAAGGGATTCACAGGTGAGGCGGTCAGAGGAGAGGGTGTTTATGAATATTGTGAAGAACAGGGAGCCCAGAATGGAGCCTTGGGGTACCTCTGTAAAGATCAACAGCATAGGAGAAGTGGCAGGTCCTATACACACTGACTTGGAGCGGTCAAAAGGGTAGCTCTGAAACCAGTTTGTAGTCTCAGAGGAACATCCTATTGAGAGTAGTTTGGAGCAGAGGATGGAGTGGTTAACTAGATCAAAGGCTTTAGAAACAGCCACAAAATATGCACCAGTAGCACGCCCTTGATCCATGTTATAGAGGATGTGGTCGATGAAAAGTGCCAAGGCAGCGATAGTACTATGATGTTTACAAAAGCCAGGCTGCTGGCTGCATAAAATATTATGCTTAGTGAGATATTCTGAAAGCTGGCCATGCACCACATTTTCCAGGAGCTTGCTAAGATGGAGGAGGAGGAGACTAGATATAGGCTGATAGTTGTCAGAAGAGAGGGGTTCACTGGCTTTGAAGATAGGGACGACTTTAGCCAATTTCCAGGGTGTAGGCATAGTGGAGGTAGACAGGGCAAGATTAAAGATAGATGTAAGAGGCTTCACAATCACTGGGAAAATAAATTTGAGGAAAACAGGAGGCCAGCAGAGCCAGGGCGCTGCCCCAATTTAGCAAATTCCTTAATAATTTGTATGTATCGTTGGGTGATATGGCCTGAAATAGAAAGGGTGCCTGATTGAGGGGGATTGTGGGAAGTGTGGGATAGCTGCTGGAGGGTGGCAAGGAGGGAGTTTACTGAGGAGGGCAGACAAATCAGAGAATTTATTTTTCTTATATTTTCTTTATTTTTTCATTTTTCCTTTTTTTAAATAATGGTCTACAGGCAATCAGTTGTATCTTCATACTGTACATTTCATACTATAGGCTGTTATCCAGTTAACAGGAAAATTCTCTATATATTATTATATAGAAAATAAAGATTCAGTCCACTTTCAATAATCAGTTTACGATCAAACATTTTAACTAAATCCAGCTATCCACACTGTAAGAACTGTATACATCATTAGCCATTCTAGATTTAATGGACAAATCCCTCATAATGTTCTAATTGATACAAAACCCATTTTCTCAATTTAATTTCAAATGCTTCAGTCTTATCCAGACGTCTGGCAGACATTCTCTCCATAATGTATATATCTTACTGTCTCAAGCCATGCAGCTTTTATTGGGATATTTATGGTCCCCCAAAGCCTGGTGATTGTTTTGTGGGCTGCCAATACCATGATAGTGATTTGCTTATAGACCACCTTGTCTATCCTAAGCCCCGCTGGTAAAGTGAAGGTCAGGATGAATATGGGAGCAGTAAGTCCTTCTTGTCATAAATTGTATTTGTTTCAGTAATTATCTCCTGCCAATACTGGTCCAGTAGTGGGCATGCCCACATTATATGCGTATAACCAGCCTGCTGGGTACCACAGCCTCTCCAGCACATCTCTGTTGAGTCTCCCATAAACTTGGAGGTCTGTCTAGGGGTGCAAAAGAATCTAGCTCTAAACTTCCAAGCAAACTCCCTCCAATAGGGGGCTTGGATTACTTTACTTAGTAGTAGGGCAGCCCCATCCCATCTTTCCTTAGGAATCTGAATTTGCATCTCCATGGCCCACTGTAGCCGTATAGTTTTCATGGAGTCTCCTGGGCGTTCCCTCAGGGCTCCATATATTCTACTGACACAGTGCTCCATGGGAGTACCAAATAAACTGGCATAAACCGTCTTTCGGATGAGACTTTAAACCGAGGTCCCATCTGCCTGGACTGGTGGTAGTTCAGGTGGATGTTAAAGATCCCATGGCACCTATCGAAAAGAGTAGGGGAATGTCCCCGGTGTCCTGGCCAAATTTCCCTCATTCACTAAAAAAAAATACCACCAACAGCTTAATCTGGTTCAGTTTCAGTTGCTTACCATCTGTATCTCCCCCGGTCGCCTCTGAAAAAGGGACTTCTAGGCCCAGTGAGCTTACTGGGTCAACAAAATTCAACAAACAACAAACAAACAACCCAAACACAGCAGCGCAGGAGGTTCTTCTGCTAAATCTGCTAGTTTATTTTCCTGAGCTGCTAAGTACGACCTGAGCTGTAAATAACTATGAAAGTATTTTTGTTGAAGTGAAAACTTGGCCTGTAATCTAACAAATGGTATCACGCCCATAGGTCCTACCACCTGGTGGAAATATTTTAACCCTTGTTGTTGCCATGTTCTTGCTCTCCCATTAGTACGGTTTGGTGCAAAAGCTTGATCCCAGGCTATAGCCCTAAGATACAGCCTTTCATGCTGGATCGGGTAGCTCCTTAGTACCTTGAGCCAGACCCAAAAGGATTTTCTTGTATACTGAATAAATTTTAGGAGCTGGCTACAGTGCAGAGGTTACCAAATAAATAACTTGTTAAATCCTGTATCCTATTTAAAATTGTTTCTTTTTCTTTCCAGTAACTGTGACACTGTGGGTTCAGCCAGGCAAATAGGGAGCTGCTCTTGAGTAGTCTCTAAAATTAGGTAGGTTTAGGCCACCTCGATCTCTAGAAAGCTGAAATATACTACATCTGATTCTGGGTGGTTTCCCATTCCAAATAAATCTGGATATCATCCTATCCCAGTCCTGAAAATATGTGTTACTTGGTGTAATAAGCAGAGTCTGGAGATAAAAGGGGATTCTTGGCAGAACATTTTGCTTCACCGCTTCTACTTTATTAAAGAAGCTCAAAGGGGCCTGGGACCACCTGGTCATATCTGTCGTAAGCATTTGAGTTATTGACTCAAAGTTTAATATAGCTGTGGTTTCTAAACTGATTGACAGTTTGATCCCTAAACATCTCATGGTTACTTTGTTCCACTTGAAAGGTTAGGATTGTTTTAAATTCTGCAAGGGCTTAAAATTGTATAGCAGGGCTTCCATCTTTTGGTCATTAATTTTGTAACCCGCTAGGTGTCCAAACATTTCTAGCTGTTCCCATAATTCAGGGATAGTACTTTCTGGGTTGATAAGGGTCAACAGTATGTCATCTGCAAATAAAGACAATTTATATTCTCTGCCTCCTAGGGGTAGTCCCTCTATATGTGATTGTCTGATTGAAGCTGCCAGGGGCTCTAAGTAAAGGACAAATAATAGGGGTGGAAGGGGACACCCCTGCCTTGTGCCTCTAGTTAGGTCAAATGGTTCAGAAAGGGCTCCATCGAGCTTGACAAATGCCTTTGGGGATGAGTAAATGTTTCAAAGTTGTGTAATTAACTCCTTTGGAAATCCAAATTTTGACAGGGTTGCCACAAGAAGGACGACCCTGTGAAATGCCTTTTCAGCATCCAATCCCAGGGTGGCCAGAGGAATCCCCTGTATTCGTGCACAATCTATTAATAAAAAAGTACACCGAACTGCATCATGAGCCTGTCTACCACTCACAAAACCTACCTGGTCCTGATCTATCAGTATCGGGAGAAGAGTTTCCATTCAATGCGCAAGGATTTACATACAAATCTTGTAATCGCAGTTAAGCATTAAAATAGGTCTATAGGGCGCTGCATATTTCAAATCTTTCTGTGGCTTGGCTGCCACTGCTATTGTGGCATATTGCCAAGAGGGGGGTGGCATTCCCCCTCCTGTACAGCATGGAATGCTGGTAATACTACAAGTATGATCAAATCTTTATAAGCTTTATAAAATTCCAGAGGGTAGCCATCTGATCCAGGGGCTTTTTGAGTTTTGGCTTCGTGCAGTACCTGCTCTATTTCAAATCTATTTACTGAGCGTAGTAGAGCTTGTGCTTGATCTTCTGTAATTTTAGGGAGAGAAACTTTCTTGAGGTAATTACTTATCTGGTCAGAGGAAACAAGGTGTTCTTGAGTATATAATCCTCTGTAATAGCTGACTAGAGCATTTCTAATTTTATAGGGGTGTGTAAGAAGCTTTTTAGTGTCAGGATCTTACAGACAACTGACACAAGCTTTCGTTTTATGTTCTCTTAATCTTCTCGCCAGCTACGTGCCCCTGTAGGCCCTCCCTCATAATAATGCCTTAGATATACTAGTTGTTGTTCAATCTGTTGATCCATACATTTCTGCAATTTCTGTTTAACCTGTTGAATTTGGGGCTTAATTGAATGGTCTTCCTGGTCCCATATCATCTGGAGTGTCTCCAGTTCCTCCTATAGTGTTTTGTAGTTTTTTTTCTTAAAAGCTACATGTTTAATTATTATACCTCGTAAGACTACTTTTAAAGTATCCCACAGAATGGTGAGGCTCACTTCCTGACTCTGGTTCTCTGATACAATTCGGGGGATTGCTTCCTGAATTTCTTGCTTAACTCTGGATCTTTAAAATGGGACAGATTTAATCTCCAATGTGTTACTTTCAAGGACCTGAATAGCAGTAGTTTCATATAAACAGGAGCATGATCAGACAATATGGTAGTACAATGCCAAATACCACAGATTATGTCTGTGTGTTCTATGGTGGTGAATACGTAATCTAGTCTGGCAGCAACTCCATTGTTGGCGGAAAGGGGTGTAAACATTTGGGTTGTAGGAAAGGTATGCCTCCAGACATCTACAAGGCCCAAAGTTGTCAGGTTCTTGTTTAATATATTTCTGCAAGGGGTTTACTCTATGTGGCAGTGCCCTTGACACAGCCAACTGTGTGTCCAGGACAATATTTAAATCTCCCCCCATAATGAGTTGCCCCCTCAAAATTGGGAGTAGGTCTGCTAGGAACTTTTGTGCCACCTGTTTACCCAAGCCTGGTGGTATGTACAATGAAGCCAATGTAACTTCTCTGGAGTACAAACACCCAGAGGCTATGCCATACCATCCCTCTGGATCTTCAGTTTTTTTCTGTAAGTTTGTATTGGGCCCCCCCTTGACAACAAAATTGCCACCCCCCTCCTCCTTCCAGTTCTATGGGATGAGGCTGCAGCTAAGAGATATCTATTATTTTGGAGTTTTAGGTGCTCATCATAGGGCAAATGGGTTTCTTGTAACAGCACGAGTTCTGGTTTTTCCCTGCTGATTAAGTGCTGCAGTCTAGTTCTCTTGACTGGAGAATGAATACCATTAATAGAAATTCCCGGATATGCAGTTTTCAGGCAGGACAGACTTACCAAGAAAGGAGGAGGCTGTGACCTCTATCTTAAAGAGTCCCTCATGGGTCATGTCAAGCCCTTGCCCATCTCTGGAAATGACATCCAAATCCTTGCTGCCAAAGTACTCCTCGGAATTCATAACAAGATCCTGACTGTTGTCTCTGTCTATATACCACCCAAGTTGAGCAATCTGGGCTTTCAATCAATCAATCAATCAAAATCTTTATTTATCCAGGCGAACATCATTGAGCAGAGCTCTTTTACAAGATGGACCTGGTTAGAACAGGGTCGGGTAAAATCAACCATAAAAACATATAAATACATGTAAATAAGTATATAAACACAAACACAATGGTGCAGTAATAGGGGAGTCAAATGATAAAAGGAAGACAAGGCAAGCCATAACAGAGGAGGATTCAAATACAAGGGGGCAGGTCCACCACTGAACCATGCAACTGTATATAAACCATGTTCTCTGTATAGAAGTACCAGTTAGTTCATTTACCAGAGGCAGTCACTAGTACTAGCCATGAAAATGGCTTGGAGAACCATCAACTAATGGCAGATGGGGTACCAGGAGGGGTATGTAATATGTAAGCGAAGGATAAACATTGTGAGAAGTGAAGTCCCAAGGATAGGTTGGTAGAACTGATGCAGCGGTGGGGGCCTACGAGGAGAGGGAAAGGGGAGTTAGGACTTTTATAGTATGATTGCGTGTAGATTGTGGATGAGTGCAGTATAGGGTTGTGAAAAGAAGGCTGGAGAAAGCAGGAAGATAGACCAGTATCAAAGGGAGGACAGAGGCATCAAGGTGTTACATGAAAGCATGATGCAAAAAAATGTTGTAGGTGCCGTATTGGTCCTTTTAAAAAACAGATCCAGAAACAAATGATTTGATACCTTTTATTGGACCAACATGGATGTTACAGAAAAGAACAAAGTGCTTTAGCTTTCGAACCAACCAGGTCCTTCTTCAGAAGCTTTGTGGCAGTTTTTCAAATATCCATACTATTAACACCAGATTATATAGAAAAAGCAGAAATAATTCTCATTGGTTTAACATATACATTTAAAACATAATAGAAGATTACGTCAGAGAAGCTAATTAACACCAGTATGCTTAAACTGAGGAGCCTCAGAAGGGCAAAGGTTATCAAGAATTCTCTACAGCCAGAGAGTTCTTGTCACATAAATTTTAAATGTCTCAGTATGCCAAGAAAGCATTCTAGTGATAAAAAACCTTGGAGTGGCATTCTCTCTAATACATGTAAGATGAGCTTACAACTTACATTCCAATTGTCCTAGTATATTAAAGGACAGATAATGAGAGACAAAATCCTGAAATTAGGTATAACTGCAAGTTGAAATCAAGCCTCAAATTAACCTACACATATAAACATGATGCATGAAAGTATCACTTGTAAGTGCAAAAAAAAAAAAAAAAATTCTTGTCAAGGACCCCCAAGAAAACGAGACCATGAGCCTGATAAATGCACATTGAACATTGATGTTGGGTTACTTCTCAATATGGTGGCGGATGGATTGAACATTGATGTTGGGTTACTTCTCAATATGGTGGCGGATGGATTGAACATTGATGTTGGGTACTTCTCAATATGGTGGCGGATGGATTGAACATTGATGTTGGGTACATGACACATTATTCCACTTAAACTTACACAGACCTTTACTTTAAAAGATGGACATAAACAGTTTAGTTCTTCAGCGGCCCTTTGATTTTGTAAGTTTATGGTTATCTACATTGTTGACTTTTCACCTTAACACTGTGGTGAGTGCGTTTGAGTGTGTGTGTGTGTATACTGATGTATGTATGTATGTATGTGTGTGTTTTGTGTGTGTTTGGTGTGTGTTGTGTTTTTGTGTGTTGTGGGTATGGTGTGTATGTGTGTTTTGTTTGTTGTGCGTTGTGTGGCGTGGTGTGTGCAGAATGTGTTTGCTATATTTGTTGTGTGTTGTGGTTGTGTGGGGTGTGCAGGTGTGTGTGTATGTATGGGGGGTGTGGTATGGTGTATGTACACACATATGTGTGGGTGGAGCGTGGCATGGGGCAGTTGTTATGTGGCTAGAACACTTAGTTTTCACATATAGTGTGCATTTATTTCCTTCTATTAGTTGTCAGTGGGTGGATTTCACACTGTCACATTTTAACTGCTCATATTAAGATGCATATCTCATTTACTTGGGGTTCATTAAAGGTGTAATTCCTTTGGGTTTCATTTAGATTGCTTAGACTGATTCTGTGCATTGTTGTTATACACAGACTCTGTGCTGAAATCTGCATTTATCAGGCTCATGGTCTCGTTTTCTGGGTCCTTGACAAGAATTTTTTTTTTTTTTGCACTTACAAGTGATACTTTCATGCATCATGTTTATATGTGTAGGTTAATTTGAGGCTTGATTTCAACTTGCAGTTATACCTAATTTCAGGATTTTGTCTCTCATTATCTGTCCTTTAATATACCAGGACAATTGGAATGTAAGTTGTAGCTCATCTTACATGTATTAGAGAGAATGCCACTCCAAGGTTTTTTTATCACTAGAATGCTTTCTTGGCATACTGAGACATTTTAAAATTTATGTGACAAGAACTCTCTGGCTGTAGAGAATTCTTGATAACCTTTGCCCTTCTGAGGCTCCTCAGTTTAAGGCATACTGGTGTTAATTAGCTTCTCTGACGTAATCTTCTATTATGTTTTAAATGTATATGTTAAACCAATGAGAATTATTTCTGCTTTTTCTATATAATCTGGTGTTAATAGTATGGGATATTTGAAAAAACTGCCACTAAGCTTCTGAAGAAGGACCTGGTTGGTTCGAAAGCTAAAGCACTTTGTTCTTTTCTGTAACATCCATGTTGGTCCAATAAAAGGTATCAAATCATTTGTTTCTGGATCTATGAAAGCATGATGACAGACCAAGGCCAAGGAGGAGACAAGCACTAGAAGTAATTTGTTCATGGTTAAATGGTACAGGTTAGCATGATGACAATTCATGGTCACGGGAAACAATTGCACTGATCATTTCTGAGACGTGAATATAAGAGCTTGAAAGATGAGATGCCGATGGATAACCTCAGTTTCAGTTTATTTTGCATTTTATTGTACAAGGAGGACAGTGTAAAGCTTATAGCAGCCCTGCCAAAGTGAGAGTTAACTTTGGGAACCATCAGTAGGACAGATTTGCAACTTCTCAGGGCGTAATTGCCTATTGGTTTTATAGGAAGACAGTCTGTAATGTATTGGGGCAGTTTTTTGGAGATGGCTCTCAGGATCCTTAAGGCTGCATTTTTATCACGCCTGAATTGAAGAGAACTCCACCCCACTGATATAGGGAGCAGTGGTGAGTGGAATAAGGCAGGCCTGTGATGAACCTCAAAGCTCTATAATATAATGTGTCAAGTTTGGTGAGGTAGGAAATGGGACAGTGACTGTAGAGGATGTCAGCATAATCTATCAAGGATAGAAAGGTTGATTTTACCAGCTGTAGTTTGGCATCTCTAGTTAACAAGTGGGCTATCCTAAAGAACAGGCCAAGTCTCTGTCCTAATTTTTTGAGTAATTCTTCAACGTGCTCTATAAAGGAGAGCCTATGGTCCAGCCATACTCCCAGGTATTTGAATTTAGGGACAAATTCCAACTTCTCGCCAAGAACTGTAGTAATCTGTGGCACACGATCTGATAGGGCTGAATTTACCATTTGGGCAGAAGGAGAAAAGAGCATTGCTTTTGTTTTCTTGGCATTAAGTAATAGTTTTTTGTTTAGGAGTTGGTGTTGCAGCAGGTTGAACTCAGATTGAAGGTCTTTACATGCAGATTGTAATGACGGGCAGTTTACGTAAAGAACTGTGCCATCTGCAAACAGATGAATGTTGACCTTAGTTGTGCTTTCATCAATATTGTTGATGTATATTGCAAAAAAGATTGGTCCTAAGATAGAACCCTGGGGAACACCTATTAGGAAAGGTTTGAGAGTTGAGAGATCTCCCTCCGCTTTCACCTGCTGGAAACGATCAGAGAGGTAGTTGTTGAACCACTGTAAAGATAATGGGTCAGCACCTAGTGTGGTCAGGGAAGAGAGTAGCAGAGAATGGTCGACACTGTCGAAGGCCTTGCTCAGGTCCAAGAATATGGCGCAGGTGTAATTCTGTTATCTAGCTCTCTTTGCCAGTCATTAGTCACTTTGGCAAGTGCTGTGATGGTGCTATGTTTAGCTCTAAACCCTGATTGGACTGGATTAAGCAGGTTATTAGCTTCTAGATACTGCCTCAGCTGGTTACTTATGACTTTTTTCAGTAATTTTGACAAGACCGGGAGAATCGAAATTGGTCTGTAATTATTTAGATCACAGGGATTTCCGGACTTGAACAGGGGTATGATGTGCGCTGTTTTCCATATTGAAGGAATGGATCCTTGAGTTAATGATAGGTTAAATAAATGGGTTATGGGCACGGCTAACACATGGATGGCCACCTTCAAAAAATATGGGTCAATGGTATCTGCACCAGCACTTTTGTTTACATCCAGTTTTAGCAATAGGTCTTCAACTTCTTTCAGAGTAGTAGGACTCAAGGAGAAGACTGAATCGGTGATGCTAGGATCTGCACCTTGATTATCCACCTGAGAGCGTATCAGATTCACAGGGGAATTGTCGAAGGCTAAGCCTGCAGTCGCAAAGTGACTATTGAAGGCATCCAGAACTTCCAGTCTGTCACTAATGGCGTTATTGTTTAAGGAGATTTCATCAGGTAGTGAGCCACCGGACGAGTGACCAGACAAGTCCTTGACAGTTTTCCAAAATTTTGTAGGATTTTTGGAGGCAGAGAGAAATTCAGAATAATAGCATGCAGCTTTTTTATCTCTAACCATTCTAGTACATGAGTTTTGTGCCCTTTTGAACTTGCACCAGTCTGCAGCAGGTTTGTTGCTTGCTCTTATGCAAGCAATAAATGAGTAATCACTGATATCACTGAAGAAGGTGCCAGCAAAGGAGAAGAGATGTGGTTTATTCACTAGGATAACATCTAGCAGGGAGCTGTTATCCACATTCTTTTTATTTACGCGTGTTGGTTCAACAATGAGTTGTGATAATCCATGGGTGTCACAAAAAGCTATGAGAAGAGCGGCAGTTTTAGATAGCCAGTCTAAATTAAGATCCCCAAGAATAATTATTTCTGAGGATTGTTGTTCGATGATATTACTCAGATGAGGTAACAATTGTAGATCAGCAGAAGGAGGTCTATAGTACCCTATGATACATAATGTTGAAGTGTGCGAGATGGTGACTTGAAGAGACAAACATTCATAAGCATTTGCAACAGATAAAGCACTCAGACAGGATGCCGTATACCTATCCTTGACATAGATGGCAACCCCTCCACCCCTGGAGTGTCTGTCTGCTCTAAATAGTAAATAGTTAGGGATATTGACTTCCCTGTCTGAGGTGGCTGGTCTAAGCCAGGTTTCTGAAACCACTAGGATGTCTGGTCGAGTATGGAGGACCCAGGCCTGGATCATGGAGAACTTTTTTAACAGACTGCATACATTAATGTGGAGGAAATTCATGCCTTTCAGTGTGGCAAGGTCAGAGGGCAATGCGATTGCAGCTGGTGACCCCAGATTGAGCTCCACATTTCCTGAGCACAGGAGAAGAAGGAATAAAAGTTTTCTTAGAGTGGCTATAGTAAGCTTCGTACTGGTAACCCCTTTACATCATTGTGGGCCATCATCCTGTGGGGGTGCGCCCCAATATTTTTTGCCCTTCCCACTAAGAGTGGCAGAGACGAGTACTCTGACTGCTATCTGTACAGGTGACACCTCTATGATGTTGGCAGAAGTCATAAGCCAAGGTGGTAATTCATTTCGTGTACCAGCGTTAAAGTTAATATGAAAACAGTGTTGAAGAATTGGGGAGTTGAAAAGGCATATATCCACGTAGGGACAGAAACTAGTTACAGAGCAGATCATATTAGTATCCACAGTAATAAAGGCTTGATGTGGCATATATTGGGCATGCGATATGAGATAGCAGAAGGACCAGAACAGGATCCACGATTTGACACACATAGTGGAATAAGGATGGGGGGAGCTAGAGAGGAGTGAGCTAGAAAGCCGGGGTGGGGTTTATGTGTATTTAATCAGGACCGGGGGCGTGGGTGGGTGAAAAAATTGGCAGCTAGGGCTCTCTTCCTGGAGGTAATCAGTCCCCGAGGGCAAGTTCATATCTGCGTTTCTGTGAGGGGCTGGTGGCTTTAGACCTGGACTGCGGGTGGCAGTCTGGCAGGTCGGGTTCATCAGAGAACCATGGCTATGGCTCTCAGACTACTTGCATTTCTATGAGGGGTTGGTGGCCTCAGATCTGGACTGCAGGTGGCAGTTTGGCAGGTCAGGTTCATCAGAGAACCACGGCTGTGGCTCTCAGACTACCTGTGTTTCTGTGAGGGGCTGGTGGCGTCAGACCTGGACTGCGGGTGGTAGTCTGGCAGGTTGGGTTTGTCCGAGAACCATGGCTGTAGCTCTCAGACTACCTTTCACTCCCTCCTTGACTGTATCAACTCCCTGGATCAGAATACAGAAGTTATCCTGCTTGGCGATTTCAACGTCAACTGGCTGGCCTCCAGCTCGAATAGTTATAAGGCCCTAGCTGCTACTAACTTCTCACAAATGGTCAAATCACCTACTAGAGTAAACTACAGAACAGGGACCTGTACACTTCTGGACTGGGTGCTAACTAATCGTCCAGAGCATATCTCTGAAGCTACAGTCCTCCCAGACTCCTTAAGTGATCATTCCCCTATCTTGTGTATCTGGACCAACAAATACACCAAACTCCCCGCCAAAACTATTAACAGGATAATGCTGTGCCCCAGTCATCTTGAGTCACTTAAAACACTCCTTCATGAACATGACTAATTACCAATTTATATAGGCCCCCAACGTAGACACAGCACTTGAATACTTTATCATCTGTTTCAACTCAGCCTGTGATGTTCATGCTCCATTCAAGAAGCGTAAGATCAAGGGTGTCAATAACCCATGGATGACACTAGGCCTTCTTACACTAATGAAATCTCGAGACCAGCTCTGGTATCGTGCTAAGGCTACTGGCACCCAGGCTGACATCCAGGCCTACAAAACAGCAAGGAATGCATGCTCCAGAGCAATCCACCATGAGAAAGCTAACTTTTACAGGAACACCTTAGCCAGCACCTGGAATGACGGGAGTAAATTCTGGCATAGCCTTGCTGAAGTGACTGGAAATGATCCCAAAACAACACCCACAATGTTGAACATAGATGGTACCATCACTTTTGACCATGTAATCATTGCCAACGCATTTAACACCACTTTTGCTGACCTTAGTCATGTGCTACCCCCTAACTTTTTTGATCCCACCACAGTCAACTCAGCTCCTTTTAGTTCAGGTTTGCCACCAGGGCACCCTCCTTTCCATTTCAAAGCAATCCCAGAAAGCCTAGCTAAAAAACACATTCTTAAAGTGCTTGGAAAGTCTAGGGTCAGTGGCGATTAACTGGATATGAAACTTCTTGCCCTCACCATTGACAAAGTCCTGCTTCCACTAACCAAAATCCTCAACCATTCCCTCATGCTGTCCCACTTCCCCCAAAAGTGAAAACTGGCAGTGGTGACTCCAGTCCATAAAAGTGGTAACAAGACTCTCACGAATAACTACAGGCCTATATCTATCCTCCCCCCTCTATCCAAAGCATTGGAACAGATAGTGGTTGGTCAGCTCACAGAGTACCTTATAAAATATAGCCTGCAATGTTCCCAGCAGCATGGCTTCCACAAAGGGCACAGCACTACCACGGCACTCCTGGAATTCACCACACATATCCATCATGCATTTGATTAGGGCCAGTTGGTCGGCGCCTCTTTTATTGACCTGACTAAGGCATTTGACACTGTGTTACTCCATTCTCCTTGAACAATTATCCCTCCTTGGTCTTTCAAGTGAAAGTACCCTCTGGTTTCAAAGCTACCTCAGTAACCGGACCCAACAGGTCAGGATTGGCGAATTCCTCTCGTCATCCCTACCAATCCACTCTGGAGTACCCCAAGGTTCTATTCTGGGTCCCTTGTTATTCAGCATGTTCCTGAACAATCTCCCTGCCTCCTGCCATGACAGAATGTCACTGTATGCAGATGATGCAGTAATCTTCACTTGCCACACTGACCCCACCTCCCTTCAGTCTTAACTACAGAAAAGTTTCACAGAAGTGGAAGACTGGTTTTGCTCACATAAACTCATCCTTAACCACAAAAAAACTAAAACAATGTTGTTCCATGGAACCCACAAGTACAAGGACCATGAGCTCTTAATTAACAACCATGAAGGCATCACCCTTGAGCAGGTGGATATGTTTAAATATCTGAGCCTGACCCTTGACTGCTCCCTCTCGTATACCAAACACATTGACAATGTCGCTAAAACTGTGAACTCCCACATAGGGCTACTATACAAGCATAAACATTGCCTAATGGCTGAAGCCTTGAACCTCACTATCCAGAGCTCTGTTATCTCAACTATTGACTACGGGCTAATTATCTATGGATCCGCTACTGATACTGCACTTCAGCGCATAGCTGTAGCACTTAATAAGGCATGTAGACTCCTTATTTCAGCTGCCCGCCTTTCTCACACATGTGACATTTACGAGCAGGTTAACTGGCTCCAGCTAGCCAGCAGACTAAAGTACCAGACCTGCATCCTAGCTAAGAAGACATCACTGGGCCTTATGCCCCCTGGAGTCAAGTTTCAAGTTTCAGGTTTCAAGTTTCAAGTTTATTGTTCTTCCAAGAATTCAAATAACATTTTGGGACATTACAAACTTCTCGAGTTAAATACATAACAACATATAAATACATTTTAGTTTAAAAATACACATTATTACAATATACATTTCTCAACAGAGCTGTAACCCATTTGGTTAATTTGAGCATTTGCATTGCTCATTTCTGAGCCTTTTAATATAGTTTTTTTTTAAACTTATTATAGATGTTATGAATTTTGCAATCCTTACAGCCTCTTCTGCTTTCCTAGGGTCCATCAAGATAAAAACTGGGTCATATGTTGAATCTGCATATCTAATCAAGAAATCCCGAAGGATTTTAGTTTGATGGTAATTAAATAAAGGGCACTGTATTATAACATGTGACAGCATCTCAATAAAGCATTTGTTACATAAACATTTTGCCTCTTTTGAGTTTCCTTGAGTCAATAGACTATTAAAATAAGTAAATTTTGAGGTGATTAGCCCAAATCGTGCCCAAGTGATTGCTTTGCGGAAGTTAGGAGCTAATGAAAACTGCAAATAATCTTCAAAATTTAAATCAATTTTGTACTGGCTAAACCAGAGAGCTTGCCTTTGATTATGTACTTGAATCATCTGAATGTCTATTGTCTGTGCAAATATTTTCTTTTTTAATCTATCTTTATAAGAATCATGGATCATTATATTTGCTTGCCATTCTCGCCATACGTGCATAGAAGCAGTATTTCTCAGAATTTGAAAGAGTGCCATTAACCATGGCGCAGATAAACCCTCTTTATACCATGCTTCTTTTCCTTTTAAGCATGCTAAAGGTAGATCTTTTTTTTTTTTATTACTCTAAGCCAATATGAAGTTAGCCTTGAGTTGACTAGAGATGCAAGAGGAAGTCTGCTTAGTTCCACTCTTACAACAACACCAGCCATTGAAGGAGGCACTTGTAGAATGGCTTTATAATAGAACAATAAGGGTAATTCTACTTGAGAATAATACTTGACCCCCCCAGATTTCTGCACCATATAAAAGAAGTGGGGTGACTTATGCTTCCCCTGCTTTAATAGCTGGAATTACAGAAGAACATCCATATTTAAGGTTAAATCTTTACAATGCTTTAGCTACATGTTTTGCTTTAGTTATTTTTTCCTTTATATGTAAATTACAGGGGCCTTTTGCATGGAGCATAATGCCAAGGTATTTATATGATGTCACTACTTCAATATGTTTATCTTTATGGTAAATCCTTGATTTCAATGACTGATTCCCAAACACCATTACTTTAGTTTTGTCCAAGTTTATCCTCAGCTCTAAATTATTACATTTGTTTATCAACTGATCAAATTTAGTTTGTAGTCCTTTGGAAGACAGAGGCAGCAATATCAGGTCATCTGCATACACTAGGGTATGTACATATTGTTTTTTTATTTTTGGAGAATCCAAATGACTAGTCGGGTCAAAACCTAATAAAGAATCAATATAAATGTTATACAATAATGGCGTCAATAGGCAACCCTGCTTAACCCCTTTATATGTCAGAAAATAATCTGAAATGTTACCCTGTTGATCAAACCTCACTGCAGTGCATGTATTAGAGTAAAGAAGGAAAATAGGAACTAACAGACACAGGGGAAGACCTTGATTCTCAGGGATTTCCCAAAGAATCTTCCTGACTACCGAGTCAAAGACAACGTAAAAATTGATAAATAGTACATAAAGTTTCATTTTCCTGTAAAGACTGTACTTCTCCAAAAGGTGGGATAATACAAACACATTATCTATTTGTAGAAAATCCCTGACGAAACCCTGCTTGGGATTTAGAAAGGGGGCTAGTTGTATCTACCCATTGTTGTAGTTTAGGTAGAAGGATGCTGGAAAAAATGTTGCCTGCAATATCCAAAAGGCTTATAAGATGGTAATTACTGAGGGAATAAAATGAGCCTTTTTTATGGATGGTGACTATTATATTTTTTAACCATGAGCTGGGAATAAACCTTTCTTTTAAACAAGTATTAAAATGATTTACTAAAAAGGGAATCCAAAAGTTCTGATTCTCTTTATAAACCTCTCCTGGAACTTTATCCAGGCCTGGGGCTTTATTATTTGCAAGTTTTGAAGTGGCCAAGGCAATATCACCAATTGTAAAGACTAAAGGCTTATATGCATCAGAATAAAGCCAATTTGGCACATTCTTATCACTAGTAGTGGTAATATCACTATTAAACAAATTTGAAAAGTAAATAACCCAAGTTTCCTTAGTAATATATGCAGTTAATGTAGTTTGATATATTTGATATATTTTGGCACCCCTTGTTACCATGCTCTGGAATGCTTTTGAATAATTTGTTGCTATGATTTGGTGCATAATGGTGCATCGTTTTTGAGTGAATGCAATTTTTTTTAACTTTAAAAATATCTTGTATGCTTTCCGAGATTGATTTAAATTTACATTACTGAGTCCTAAGGGATTTTTAATATTCTCCCTAATTAGCTTCCCCAATTTCTGTTTTTCTTTAAGACACTGATGATCAAACCAGGTCAAAGGGAGAGTTATTTGATCCTTGTATATATAAATTTCAGTAGTGATTCTGGAAAGCAGCTCCTCAAAGTTTTCATTAATACACTGAGCTAAATTTTTACTTTGCATGGCATTAATTGGTGAAAACGACTGGAAGGAAGGAATAAATGGTATCTTCTACTTTCCTCATGTTCTTGTTATTTAAGTTAAGCCTAAATTTCCCTGCAGCAACTATTGGGGCTGAATGACATCCACTAGTTGTTAGTGTTTTTTTATCCTTCATAGTATCTACACTGATCATCAGAGCAGCGTGATCACTTTCAGGTCTCATCATTATTTTAAAATTCTGTAAGTATTCATAACTTTCTGGAGTAATTAATATATAGTCAATCACACTATTCCCTTTTGGGCAATAATATGTGAATGCACCCCCAGGATCTCCCATTCCTCTTCCATTTAAAATCAATAAGTTGTTACTGATAATAAAATCTTTTAACTTGCGTCCAGCCTTATTAATACAAGTGTCTACAGATTTCCTCAACTTTAAATCACCCATATATATCAGGGATTGTAACATTGGTAAATTATCAAAAGTGGCAATAGGATCATTGAAATCACCCCAAACCAATATAATATCAATATGATGTTTTGCATAAAGTAAATCTATGGCCAATGTTAACTCAGACCAAAGATCATACTGGGAGGTAGACGAGGAACCCTGGGGAACATACACATTTACAGTCAAAAAGGTAAGTAAATCCCATTTGATAACATTTAAAATTTATACATTTTTGTACACAGCTTGGTCAATTACTTGAATGCCATTTCTGATTTTAACAAAGGTAGTTAAACCTCCCTTAGGTCTGCCACAGTGTTTTTCCCTTGTTGCAGGCAAACTAAATGCTTCACAGCCATTGAAATACAATTCGGTAGTTGCCCACATCTCCTGACACAACATCAATTCAAATTGCAGAATAAATTCCTTTCATCGATGGTCAGCCAGTTTTGTCCCCAAACTTGCAATGTTCCAGGACAGAAGATTAGCAGGCTCTATTATTAATACATCATTATGCACAGAGATCTCTTCCATATTATGAGAAATTGGGGGGGGGATTTGAGGGGGAGTCAGTCACAGGCCATCACTCCTTTCCAAATTCATTTCACTTGATGTATCAAGACACTGAGAATTAATTAGGTATACATGTACTCAATCTAATTTATGCGCATTAAACAATAGGTTTTTATGTAATGCTGGTGATTTTATTTCAATGTTTACCTGAGTATCAAGAGCATCTATATGTGCTCTCTGAACCAACCCGATTTTGGTTGGAGAGATTTCTATATCTAAATTGTTTTCTCCCTCAAATCTCGCCACTCCAAACATAGAGAGGGATCTTGTGTAATTCATCTTTTCAAAGTTCCAATTAAGTAGGGTTAAAGATGAACTTATAATTTCTGATGAGAGTGGTGATGGTTTGCTATTCCCATACGCATGCTTCCAAACAGTTGCCCAATTTACTGGGGAAGATATTAATATACCCAGTTTATTTAAAAGACATTGTTTAGCCCAAATTTTCTTCACTTTTTCCATATTGGATAATAATATATAAACTGGAGTGTTGGGAGCTGCTTTGTCTCTGTAGACAAACATAATATTTTCTACTGCCTCTGGAAGTTCTAACTCGGCTCTAAACAGATGGGACATTAAAGTAAATAATGTATCATTTGTTTCATAAGATTTCAGAAATATATTTTACAATTTAAATACCACCTCATTCCCTGTATTAGTGATCAGATTAATACTGGATGGTAAAGTTGTAGGGAGTTCCGTTTTTAAGTCATGAAAGGTATCTGAGTGGATATCCTGTCTTAATGTTGGACTCTCTTGTGTATTGTCTGTCACATGACTAGTAGGATTACATAATTGTTTTTGTTCCAAAGCTGGGGCAATGACAGGAGGT
This sequence comes from Neoceratodus forsteri, assembly GCA_016271365.2. Lineage (NCBI taxonomy): Eukaryota > Metazoa > Chordata > Ceratodontiformes > Ceratodontidae > Neoceratodus > Neoceratodus forsteri. Next base: position 873,271,935 of record CM057453.1, on the reverse strand, counting down.
TGTCCAATGTCTTTCCCTGTCAATTATCCTAACAGAATCTTATCATATGATTTTACTTGATTCAAAGCAAAGTTGTTCAAAGTAGTTTTTTTCTTAAAGTTTTTCTTTTTGTTATTTTTAGATTGTTTCTTTTAAGTTTTTATATGGTTTCCATCCTTAATGCCTCTTTTGCTTCCTTTTTTTAGAGGAGACTTTGGGATGTGAATTGAAGAGAAAGAAGGTCTCCGAGCCTTCTCACTTGATTTCTTTTTTTTCCAAGCTGTCAAGCTTATCAGACAATTCTGAGAACTTATTAATTAAAAAATCAGACAACCTTTTTACATAAAGTTTTAGTTCATTGTAGGCCTCAGGCAAAACAATATTGGCCATTATAGGATGTGCCAATGCTTTAATAGTATATTTGGAAATCGTATCTGGACATTGCTTGAGAAATTCTGGATCTAATTTAATATGTTCAGCTTCCCTATCCAATCTGGTAAACACCTTTTCTGGAGATCCTACCAATACTAATGAATCTAGTGTTTGGTCTTGATATTTATCTATACTGTTAATAGATTTGGATAGACTAAAGAGATCTAAATGAGTTGGGTGCAAGGAGATTTCTGTCTCTTTAAGTGAATTAGTTGTCTGTGGGTTAAATGTTTGATCACTCAAATGATGTAAAAAATTCTGTCCATTCTGTAAAGAACCAATCTGGGAAACCATCGGGTTATGGGAGAAAAAATTATTTATTTTTCCCCTGGCGAAATGGCTTATTTGTGGAGGATATAAAGTTTATGATGTTCCCCTCATTGGTAAAGGTAACTCCACTGATAGATATATTTATTGAGATTATGTTTTCGTCACAAACAATACTATTAACATCATTAATATCATTACTCAATTGCTCAATCATTACTTCTTGTTCTAAATTATCCAAAGTTAGTGGCCTTAAACTGAAACCCTAATTTTCTCTTGTGCAGTCCATAAGGTGATTAGTTTCTAAATTGTGAGGAAGGGGGTCTGATCTAAAATCGTGGACCACCTCCTCTTTAATGTAATATGGTGAGATAGACAATGGAGTTACTCCCAATTGCTCATTTGGGGTAGAGGCAGTTATAGCTAGGTCTTAAGTATACATCATTTTTCCTTTTCCTTTGCTTACCATTAGAGGATTTAAACCTCTTTTCCTTCCCAGAAATTTTTTTATCCACCACCTTGCCACTTCACGTATACGTGGTAAATCAATCAAGCTACCTTAGAAACAATGTAGCCAATTTCCACTGATGTAAAATTTAAAGCTTAAGACAATTTCAGTTGCCAATCTAGGACAAATTAACCATAAACAAATTAAGCATAGACAAGTGTCAGCATAATGAGCAATTTGTTTTGTCTTGTTGGTAAGTAATCTGTATAAGTGCACTGTATTACCAACAATATTATAATCATAAAATAAGAGCCCCTATTGTATATCAATCACAGCGAGCTCAGTGGCTCAGTGGACCACAACTCTTCAATTGAAGCTGTCAAGCTCCCTAAAAGAAGAAATAACAAGAGAAAATTCACACCAATCAGAATGGCTGACTATTTCTTTAATTAATGTCTCTTAATTTCAAGTGCTAAGGAGTCTCCCGTATGATCAAACAGTTTGAGTTATTGAGTTTGATTGATACTGCCAGCTTCAGATCCAATTATCGTTAGGCCCACTGATTAAAGGAAAACTACACCCAAAACTTGAAAAAAAATATGTTGTGTAGAGTGTTTTAATTTGTATGTGAAGTTCTAGTGTTTCCTTCCCTCTGACTGGTATTAGGAGTTTTTCCTAAATTAGCCTGCTAGCTTTAGGGTAGTTTTACGACCCCTGGAGATCTCCATATCAAATAGCTTAATTGTGTTTCTTTGTCCTACAATGCACCTTGTTTCATGTGATGGTGACGTAGCAGAGCCCATAAATCCAGCAGAAAGCATTGCATTACAATCAGTTCACAGCAATAGAGATGGCTATATTTTAAAATCTGTAGAATTCAGCTTGGTGACCACCCTCATCCTAAAGGTTTAACTGTCCTGAAAAACTTTGCTGCTGGTAATTTTTGTGCAGCTTGTAAAGCTTCCAAGATATTTAGTTTGTTTGGCATGTGAGTGCTGAATGTTGGGTCTCTCTTACATCACAGTCATATGAGACAAGATGCACTGTGGGAACAAGAAATACAATTAAGCTATCAGGGATGAAGATCCCCAGGGGTCGTTAAACTAGCATAAAGCTAGCAGGCTAATTTGAGAAAAACTCCTAATACCAGTCAGAGGGAAGGAAACACTAGAACTTCACATACAAATTAAAACACTCTGCACAACATATATTTTTTCAAGTTTTGGGTGTAGTTTTCCTTTAATTCTTTTAACAATAATCCAGTATGAATCCAAATATGAATCCAATGCATATAAAGTACTCAGTAAAACACATTCTGTGCAAAGTTAAAATTTAGAACTCCTAGAAACAGATGGTTCTGACAGTTTCAAACAGTTTAAACAATGCAGTAACTGTAGAAAGATCCAGCAGAGGGTCGCAATGTTATCAGAGAAAATTCCTTCCCAAACATACGACGGAAGGGCCCACTACTTGTAACCTGGCTCGATCTGGAAAATCCCCGGGCTTTCTTGGCTTTCTCTGTGTCCTCTGTATATGCCACTAAAAACAAATCAAAGGAGCAGACTGAGCATTGTATTTTCTTAATAAAAGAACAAACAAACTGAGCATTATATTTACTTAATAAAAAAGAAAAGCATATACACCTTAAATAATTTGTTTAGTTGACAATCTAACTTTAACATGAATAGGTGAATAACACAATTAATACAGTAGTAATCTAACTTACTTACTGGTGGCAGTTGAAATCACAGGAAAAGGGATCTGCGACAAGATAGCAGTAACAAAACATCATTACACTGGCATTGCGTCACTAAGACCCGATAAACGCCGGAGAAATTAATTGGCTGAAGCTAAAAATGCTAAAATAAGAAGTGGGTAACCACTAGTACTGCTCGTGAACTCACACTCGCTCTGTTCGGAGGCAGACTCCAAATGATCTGTCTCTGATCAGGCACATGTGCCCTTTATAGTGCAATCACATAGTCATCTTCGTTTATGGCACGAAAATTAAACTGCATCTAATAAATTTAACTTTAATGCCAAAATAAAATAAAAAAAAGGTTAAAAGATAGAAAAAAGTTAAAAATTAAAAACAAAAGCAGTGTTTTTCTTTAGTTGTGATTGGGCAAAAACATTGATCAAATGCTAACAACAGTAATTAATTTACACAAGACCCTTTGGGGAACTTTAAAAACTTCCTAAAATTCTACTACTAATGCACTCCTCTTATTTATAACTGCACAGCAAAGAATTATAAGGAATCTGTGCAAAAAAAAATTTATAGCAAAACTACTGACAGGGTAATGAGGAAATGCGAACTAGGGAGAAGAGATGGCTGTTTGGGTGATTTCCTGCAACACACAAATGTAATGGCACTTTGTACCATTCACCTTGCCCAAAGTTTTCCCCGAAAAGTGCAACGGATATATTGCCTCCCTGTTACCCTCATATCAAGCCACCTTCTTTCTCTCTCTCTCTCTTTCTTCTCCTCTCCTCTCCCCTCCAAAGCACTGGAACACTGCAAAAATATCTGCCCAAGCAAGTTCCACCACGCACTATTACAGATAAGAAGTCAAATATGAGTCTTTAGCTCTTAAAGTGTTGCGCTCTCCTTGCTCGTCTGCACTAACCCCCCGCGGGGCTGTTGAAATGCAGCCTGCAGGAGAGGCTATTCCACCACAAAACTCCCAAGGCCTGGGAGCTAAAAGACAAACAAACAAGCAAGGAAGGCTAACAGGTGGCCACAGAAGTCAGTCCGGAAAGATTTAGCTCACTTCGTTTAGCTGAGGCAAAGGTGGCATACCTTTTAAAAATGAGAAAAATGTCTTGAGCAAATCCTGCTATAGCAGCTCCTCCACAGTGGCTCAACGTGCAGCAGCCCTCCTGCTCCCTCGCCCTCTACTAGTCATATGTTGCTCACCTGCCACTCGAGCAAGGATGTCAACACATGCCTAATGAGCTATGAATGAACTTGGTACATCCCTCTCCTGGAGTCCAATCAATATTGACCCCGCAGCATGTCCACCGCGTAACTAGAAGATTGGGCAGTCTAACCTTTACACTACATCGCTGCTGGACCTCTCAAGCTCAGTGTTCTTACCTTGTTAGAGCCTCCATCTGGTTCAACTTGTTACCTACAGAAATCTCCAACATTGCCACGGTTGGTGCTTTTAAGTGTAAACTATGTCAACACCTCATGGCTAGTGCCTTCTGTGATTGCTTCTTATAATCTCCTCCAGGCATACTACCCTCAAGCATCCCTCCTCACTGCCTCAGCTTCTCCCTCCTCTCCTACCCTCCATTACTGGGTATAGGATGAATCTGTTTCCTGTTCCTTTTCTTCCCCCCCATTGCTCCTCCCTTGCTATTTCCCATCTACCACATACCCAATGCAATACCCTCCCTATTTCTCCCCTCCCTCCTCTCTCTCTCTCTCTCTCTCTCTCTCTCTCTCTCCCCCATACCATCCCACTCCTAACAAAGCTTCACTGAGTCACCTATTGTACTGTACAATTAACTTGCAACACAATTCCTTGACAATGCCTTTGGCTGCTATTATTGTAACCTTACTTGTCTTTCTTTTTTTTTCTAAGTTCCATTGTAATGATCATGTTATGTTTTGTACCTTATTGTCCTTATTGTTTTGATGTGGAACCTTTGTAAAAGAGCCCTCAGCTCAAAGGTGTCATCTGAAATACAAATAAATAAAAATAAATAAATAAATGTTTAGTGACATAATTAAAGATTGTATCATCATTTTTGAAAAAATCCAGTTTCTGGACTTCTGATTTCCCCCCTACTCTGGAATTGTTCTCTGGGTTTCTGTAACCTAAAATACTCTGTGAATAGAATGTCTTCCATTTATAAATCCAAACAGTCCTTTCCCTTATACACTGGAAATCAATGTAATTTTGTAGTACCATATTATAACATATTATGTCCTGTATAACCACCAACTGTACCAAACCAAACATCTGAAACATAACATAGAAACATAGACATTGACAGCAGATAAGGACTGCTTGACCCACCTAGTCTGCCCATTTCCCTACCTAGAGGATAAGCTGCAGATCCTATTTAACCAACAGCCTATTTCTTCCTACCCCTCACAAAAATTGCCTTATGTCTGTCCCATGCATTCTTGAATTCTCCCACAGTTTTAGACCCCACAACCTCCTCAGGAAGGCTGTTCCATGCGTCCACCACCCTCTCTGTGAAAAAATACTTCCTCACATTGCCCCTGAGCCGTCCCCCCTCTATCTTCAAATTGTGTCCCCTTGTTCTTGCACATCTCTTTTTCTGAAAGATGCTACCCTCTTGGACTTTGTTGATTCCACTGAGGTACTTAAAAGTTTCTATCATGTCCTCCTCTCCCTCCTTTCCTCAAGGGTATACATATTAAGCTCCTTTAGTCTCTCTTCGTATGGCTTCTCTTGCAGACCCTGCACCATTTTAGTTGCCCTCCTCTGAACTGTCTCCATCCTGTCTATGTCCTTGTGGAGATGGGGTCTCCAGAATTGCACACTGTACTCCAGATGGGGTCTCACCAACTGTCTGTACAGCGGGATAACAACTTCCTGTTTTCTGCTGGTGATGCCTCTCCCTGTACATCCCAGTATCCCCCAGCCCTCCCTACCGCCTTTCTCATGTTGCTTGCCAACCTTAAGATCATCTGATATGATTACCCCAGGTCCCTTTCCATTTTTGTTGTTTTACCTCCCCCATTGTGTAATCTTCCCTGGTTTTTGTTTCCCAGGTGCATTACTTTGCACTTCTTTGCACTGAATCCAAGCTGCCATACTTCTGACCATTCCTCCAACCTTGCCAAGTCCCTTCTCATCCTTTCCACGCCTCCTTGTGTATCAACCCTGTTGCAGATCTTTGTGTCATCTGCAAAGAGGCATACTTTTCCTTCCAGTCCCTCTGCAATGTCACTTATAAAGACATTAAAAAGGACTGGACCCAGTACTGAACCCTGAGGTACCCCACTAGTAACCCCTCTTTCTTCAGAGTGGACTCCATTTACAATTACCTTCTGTGTCCTGTTGTTCAGCCAATGTTTTACCCAGGCTACCACCCTGGAACACACTCCCAGGCTGGTTAATTTGACTACTAATCTTTTGTGTGGGACTGTGTCAAATGCCTTGCTAAAGTCTAGGTAGACCATGTCCACAGCCCCTCCCTAGTCTACTACTTTGGTTGCCCAGTCAAAGAAATCAATTAGATTCATCTGACATGATCTTCCCACTGTGAACCCATGCTGCCTTGGATCCTGTGCTCTACTGGCCTCTAGGTACTCAACAATTCTTTCCATCAGAAGTGATTCCATCACTTTCCCTACAACAGAGGTCAAACTGACAGGTCTGTAGTTTCCTGCCTCTGTCTTGGTCTCACTTTTGTGAAGGGGAATCACAGCAGCTTCCTTCCAGTCCTCAGGTACCACACCATCCTCCCATGATTTGTTAAAAAGGGTAGTCAGTGGTGTCACTAGTTCTCTGCTTATTTCTTTTGGAATTCTGGGATGAATTCCATCTGGCCCCATTACTTTTTCCACCTTCAGTTTTAAGAGTTCTTTCAGAACCCTTTCTTCTGTGAAAGGACTGGAATTGACCCCCCTCTCCAGAGTGCTTCTGTTAATTGGATTAGGTACCTCCCCCACTTCCTCTTTTGTGAATACCGAACAGAAGAATTCATTCAGCATCCCTGCTTTTTCACTGTCACTCTCTGCCCACCCACCATCCATTCTATTTAGCCTCACTATCCCTCCCTTTGTCTTTCTAAGCTCCCTGATATACCTATAAAAGGTTTTATCCCTCTTCTTAACTGAGTTGGCTATCTTTTCCTCAGTTTGTGCCTTTGCTATTCTAACTACCTTCTCTGCTTCCTTCTGCCTTAACTGGTACAGTTCTCTTTCTTGCTCCTTCTGTGTTTCCTTATACTTCCTAAATGCTATCTTTTTCTCCCTAACCTTCACCGCCACCTCTTTTGAGAACCATAGTGGCTTTTTCTTTCATTTTGATTTGTTTATTTGCTTCACACAAAGGCTTGTTGCCTCTGTGATAGCAGTTTTGATATGACCCCATTGTTGCTCCACCCCTTCTTCTAGCCTGTTTGCTAGTGCTTTTCTAAGGCATCTCCCATTTTGCCAAAGTCAGCCCTCCTGAAGTCCAGAACCCTCACTTTTGTATGGCTTGACTCTGTAGCTGAGTTTATCGTGAACCACACTGTGGGTGGTCACTTGTTCTGAAATGGCTACCCACTTCTAGATCTGAGATCCTCTCACTATCCCCATTTGAGAGTATGAGGTCTAAGATTGCTCCCTCATGAGTAGGTTCCAAAACTAGCTGTCTGAGGCATGCCACCTGAAGGGCATCAAGAATGCTCCTGCTTTTGGATATGGCAGCAGCAAAGGTGCTCCAGTTAACATCTAGCATATTAAGGTCCCCCATCAACAGTATCTCCCCTTTCTCTGCCATCCTAAGTATGCCTTCTATCATATCCTTGTCCATTCCCTCCCCCTGACATGGGGTCTGTATACAACCCCTGTGTGGATTGTGGTGCCATTTCCAGTCTCTAAGGTGACCCACAGTGCCTCCTCTCCTCCCTGTTTACTCTTTTGTTCAGTTGCTTTTATCCCTTCCCTTACATAGAGAGCTACTCCCCCCTTCTGCCCTCCCTGTCTCTCCTATAGGTTGTGTAGCCTGGTATGTTAACATCCCAGTCATGATTCTCTGTGTACCATGTTTCTGTGACTGCTACGATATCCAGACCTCCCTCTTCCATCAAGACCACCAGTTCAGGGAGCTTGTTGCCCAGACTATGGGTGTTTGGTACTCATTACCCTCCATTTCTTGATGGCCTTACCCCTTTTTGCCCCATCCCTGTCCTTATTGTGTTTATCTCTTTCTTCATTTACCCCAGCGCTTCTCCCTGCTGACATCTCTATGCTGGTATCTACCTCACTTAGTACCCAGATTTTTGGGGGGAGGCTAGGATTTCCCTGCTCCTTTCCAGTGCCTCCCCCCTTGGCTAGTTTAAATGCTTGCAAATTAAGTATTTAAACCGATCACCTAGGATCCTGGTTCCCCTCCTGGACAGATGCAGACCATCATGCCAGTATAGGCCTGCATCTCTCCAGGTGGACCCCCAGTCCCCAATGAAGCCAAATCCCTGAGCTCTGCACCAGTTTTTCAACCACTGATTGAATCCCATGGTGTGGAGCACCCTAGCTTCACCTGTGCCATAGACAGGCAGCTTCTCCAAGAAGGTTTTGTCTAAGGCCCCTCCCCATCTCCACAAATGCTTCTTGCACTGCTCTGATCCCTTTCTTAGCCAGGTAATTTGTCCCTAGGTGGACAATAACATCCAGCTCCCTCCCCTGTACAGCTGCTCCTGTGATTCTGAGGATTCGCTCCCTGTCCCTCCAAGCCATGGCACCAGGCAGGCACCTTACCTCCCTCTCCTTTTCCTTCCCCAGTTCTACCTTCCTAACAATGGAGTCCCCCACTAGGAGTTGTTTCCTTCCCCTGTGGAGTCCCATGCCACCCTCCTGTGGGTCTCCTTTGTGGAGGTTAACAGCATCCTCCTTGGTCTCTACTGTGGGTGCCTCCATAGAGGAACCACACTTTTCTAGAATGGCATAGAAATTGTGGAGAGGTACAACTGGAGGGATGTGCCTCTGTTCCACCACCCTCACCCTCTCTGCGCCCACTGTGGTCCAACCATTCCTCTTTCTTGGCAACCTCTGAGGCAACGTCAGTGACCCTGGTGGTCCCTGGGTGGGTGAGGAGGTCCCACAAATCCTGGACAACTCAGCCTGGATATGAGCAACCTCCTCCCTCAGCCCAGAGAGGTGCCTACATATGGGACAACACTGCATCCTTCAGAACGTCTCCCAGAAGACTGCTGCTCCACAGGCACTGCACTGCACCACTCCCATCATGTCTTTTTTATGGCCCCCTAACTGTTGTTAGGAATACTTACTCTTTCCTCTGTTTGTTTATTTCTTTTTTTTCTCTCCCTACTTGCTTACTGCCTCTGTGCCTTTTAGCTCCTGATCTTCCTGTTCTGAGACAAGAAGTTCCAATATTTCTCAGTAGTCTCCTTACTTGCTGAGAGTCAGACCTCCAGCAGCTAGGGGGGATGGAGAGCTACTCTTGCCCTTCTAGGATGGTGAGTCTTTGGTGGCTCTGTGATCACTCACTTACTGCTCCCAAACAGGAAGTTCCTGTTGTCAGTTTAATCCTGTCCCTATAAAAGTAGAACTGGTTTAGGGTGGGGGGGTAGAGGAGAGGGAAGGAGGGCAATATAGTCCCAGTGGAGAAGTTTTAGTTATACCAATAGCTCCTTCCTCCTGGTGTTCTGTCTGTTCTCTGGCAGAAGCTATCTAGGGCAGTGTTTAACTCTGGTTTTAACATGGCTCCTTCTGGCTAAGCCACTTCCCCTACTTTGCAAATCTTTCTACACTTAGTTAATTTCACAGATAACAATTCCATTCTGACACCTGTGACAAGCACCAAGATAAGAACACAGATAACAGATAACAATTTATTTCAACTACCTCTGACAAACACACTAACTCTTTTTTTTTACCCTAAATTGAAGGTCCCAGTACAAGAATTCTAGTTCTTAGTCCCAGTAGAGAGGTTTTAGTTATACCAGTAGCTCCTTCCTCCTGGTGTTCTGTCTGTTCTCGAGCAGAAGCAGAAACATTTTTAAACTTTGTTAACTGGGCCCAATAGTTTGGGCTTGGGTGAAACTGTAGTGGGGTTACCAACAGGGCTGCCCCTCAAACCTTTATTTTATAGCCATTACACACTTTACTAAAAGTAGGTCGGATTTCCCAGGTAGGGAGGATATTTATCTTTCCTCCTTTTCCCTTGGTGATGCTCCCTTTTGCCTCTGGGGGGGGTAGTCCAGTTATTAGCTCTAAATGGGCCTCCTGGGGTTTCTCTCACCCTCAAAAATGGGAAAACTGAAAACAGTTACATCAAAACAGATCTGGGTAATAACATAATATAGTGACCAGGTAAGGATGTGAAAAAACGTTATCTGCTCCTACCTCTGCACCATGACCCTAATATTTTTTCTTGATGAAGTAGGAATAATCTTCTACCTCAGTATAATGTTCACTGGGATACTTATATTTAGGTTGGAACTCCATAGGAACGTAGCATGTTGGCTTTAAACAACGTTCTTGGAGGCCTCCTGTTTTCTCCCTCTCCCCCCAGATTTACCATGACAGATATCATTAGAGCTAATTTCTTAATTCTGAGGGGTCTATTTATACAACTTCGGCAACTCAGCATACAAAGCCCAATCCTGTACTATTCAGAAGACCTTCTGTGTATCTTGCTCGAGGTTGTAATTTAATGAAAAGCTGCCCTATGAATGAAAAGGAAAAAATACCAGTTTTTCATTTGGATAATAGATACTATACTGCAATTTGTTATTGTTGTTAGTACCTGATTCAAATAAGCTGGTTAGAGTCCCAGTCTGTCTCAAGAGCTGCTGCTAAACTAGAACATTCAGTTAGATTATATATTTCCCATGGCCGCACAAAGCACATAGATGTATTTTCTTGTCAGAAATTCCCTTGATTTTCTGCGAAGGGTGAGAGACCAACATGGAAAAACCAACAATATCTGAGTCAGCAAAGACACATCATTTCAAACAGATTAATCTCCCAGTTTTTAGCATCTTTATAACTGGTTGGGTCTCAGTCCCATACCTGGTGGAGTGGAAATAAATCAGGCGTTCGAGTCAGCCTCTCCACATCTGAAAGTTGCCAGTGTTTGGGCCACTTCTGTTGAAAGCGAATGCATGGCCTTTTTACCACTCGATTCTGCTGTGTTGAACGCCTTTGAGAAGGATACTCTCCGCCTTTTCCTCCGGTCGGTCTCTCTGGAATTTGTATGCCTCTTCTCAGTAGTTCCTGTTTGTCTGTTGCTGCCAACTCAAACTCCTTCCGACATCTCGAAAATGAATAACTATTCGAGCGGGGAAGGGTGTATTAAACTTTATACTTTTTTATTTCAATGAAGTGAATTATGGTTGATACTTCCTTCTGGCTTTGAGGGTACTATGAGCATAATCATTATCCAGGTAGATTCTTGATTGACCGTAGAAAACTTTCTGTTTTCTCCAGGCAGTTGCGAGTACTTGTTCTTTCACCGTGTATTTAAGAAATTGAGCTATAATCGAGCATGGGCAGGCATGCATTGCAGAAGGCTTGGGGTCTAGGGCCTTTGTACACATTCAAATTCCAGCTCCAGGTCTTCAGGCAGTTCAAAACTGTTTTCAGCACAGTAGCTAGAAAATCAGTTATGTTCCAGCCCTCCTCTTCTTCCTGAATGCCATATACAGTAATGTTTTTTCTCCTGGCACGATTTTCGGCACCTTCTTGCCAATGTTGTATGTGCATGTGTTGATCCTGTAAATTCTGCATTGCCACTTCCAGATTGTCTACCCTGTTTTCCACAGCTGTTAGCTGCCTCTCAGAGTCACCTACCCTTTGCTCCAGGACCTCTACATCTCTGTTAAGCTCGCCATAAAGGTGCTTCATTTCGGCTCTAAAGCTGAGGAGCTCCGTATATATAGTATCTAGCTTAATTCTCTTCTTGGGGAGTGTAGCTGAAGAATCTCGTCCCATTGGGCCATTTCTGTTGAGGCTTGGGACCATTCAGAATCGGAGGCGTCAGATCTCAATACTTTCCCTTCTGGCGCCATCTCAAGAGCTTTTTCAGTTAAGCTTGAATCCTTTATGCTTATTTCCCTTCTGCATTTTTAATTGTTGTTGTTTTGAGTGGCTTTAAGTCTTCTGTATGGGAATGTTTAGCGGGTCTGGTGCAGAGCTCTGTATTCAGGCTGCCATTAGGTGTGTTGATGCAACCAGAAGTCCCCAGATCAGAGAATTTATGATTGAAAGCCAAGGCTACCTCATCAGTGTAGGTAAGAAGGCCAGAGGGGAAACTTAGGTGGGTATTGGGCTGTTAGTGTGAGGAGAGAGAAGTTAGCTGATGGAGTCCCAAAATTTCTTGGGGTTCCCGAAGTTCTCTTTCTGCAGGTTAGTGAAGTATTTCTGCTTCTGCGTGCGTGTCAGATGCTTACATCTGTTGCAAAGGTACCAGTAGTCATTCCACAGAGTAGGGGTGGGGGTAAGTTTATGGACAATCCACTTACAGTCACTGTCCTTCATGAGGGAGAGGAGTTCCTTGGTAATCCACCATGCAGAACCACCACAAACTCGCCGGGCAGTAATAGGGAAGTAACAGTCCTGAATATCCCAGAAGATATTAGTGAAATGGGTGACAGCCAGAGTTATATCAGAGAGAGCATGACATCCTGTAGGAGTCCCGTGCCAGGGAGGTTGAAATTGTGAAATGACAGATATTTGGGGAGGGGAGTGGGTGGCCTTGTAGGACCAGATAACATAGGTAAGGGAGTGATCACTCGAATCGGATAGTATGCCAGCTTGAATGACCGGGTCCCCACAATTGGTGATTATCCAGCCGATTAGGGAGTGGGTCAAGGTGCGAGGATTTGTCCCAGTAGGGATGGTGATGATTTGCAGCAGGTTGTGCTGCTTCAGCAGATTAGCGTAGTCAGTTTTATGGGCACCCTGCCAATTGAGATTGAAGTCCCCAAGGAGGATAGTTTCCCTAGGAGGGGAGAAAGATACTAACCCAGTGAGCAGGCTTTGCAGGCCAGAACCCTCCCCCCCAATCAGAGGGTTGTAGCAGCCCAGGTAGAGCTTTTTGGAAGCACCTTAGGTAACTTCAGCAATAAGTCGTTCACTAGGAGATTCGTTATCAGCATCATAGAGGATGGGTAAGGCAGAAAGAGGTTCCCTGACAAGGATAGTTACACCACCACCCTTTTCTTTTGCCAGGCCTGTCTTTATGCAATAAGGTGAAACCAGCAGGTTAGAACAAGGCATCAGCAAGCTGTGGCTTCAGCCGGGTTTCCGAGAGGCAGAGTATATGGGGATTGTGCAGGGAAATCCAAGCTTTGAGGTCAGGGAATTTTGCTGGGAGACTGCATATGTTCATGTGCGCTATTTTCAAACCTGAAACATTGACCCAGGAGCTACAGGTGGAAATGATGGAGATGTTTACAGGGCCAGGGTTAGTTTCGATATCCCCACCTAAGCATAGCAGGGAAAAGAGGAGGAGATAGGAGCACAGTGATTTCCTGAGTGAAGAGGAGTGAGAAATGAAGTGCAGGAAGCAGCCTAGTAGGCGCTGCTCAAAACTGGGGAGAAAGGCTAAAGAGGGGGGACTGAACAGGGTACCCACCCAATTCGGGCAAGAAGGGGGGCTGGAGGGGGTTTGATAGTTCAGCGGAGTGAAGGAGGGTGGCCTGGACCACGGATAAATTAGAGGCACAGAAATCAGCAGATAGTAGGGTGCCTAGGAGAGTGACAGCCACAATGGGCAAAATTAGAGCTTTCATAGTGAGGAGATATGAGATGCTTAAAGTACACAATAGCACCGAGTACAGCAGGATGGGAGGAGAGAGGAACAGACCACAGCCAGGTTGTGTAACGGAGTGAAAAAAAGGGGGAAATGTGCCCTTAAGAGGGAAGGCACAGAGAGGAAAGGGAGAGGGAGGAGACTTTGGAAAAAGTCTATTTAGTAGAGTGTCGGAGCGGGGAGGGTGGGCAGGAGAAAATTTGACTGTAGCACGGCTGAGCCACGAACAAGACTGAGGAAAAGCAGGGAGAGGTGTCCAAGCTTCAGACTGCAGCACCATCAGAAGCACAGCCAATAGGGAGCTCAGGCTGAGGAAAACCAGCCAATGGAGAGCAAGCTCCAGGCAGAACTGTCCAATCAGGCAGCAGCTGCAGCAGGCAGCCAAGAGCATCACCAGAAATAGCCAGAGCCGAGCGCTTCTAGTGCGGCGTACCTGAGCTGGTGGTACAGAGAGGCAAAGAGGGTGGCCGTGGAAAACCACAGCCCTCAGTGGTGGCGGTCTTGATCGGAGTAGCAGGCAGCCAGAGGAAGCCACGGTTCCTGATGGAGCAGTCCAGGGTGGGAGGTCATCAGTCTGAGAGAGGGAGACAATAAAGGGGAAGGTTAAAATAGAGAGGAGATGAAGGTAGAAGACACAAATGGTGGGTGGGGATCAGACAGGGGTTGGAAACAGGGACGGCAGCAGTGGAGGGAAACAGCAAGAGAAGGCTGAATCAGTGGGAGGGACCCGTGAATGGCTGGGGGGGGTGGGCGCCACTGACAGGAATTAATTGTGAAAAGAGAGAGAGAGAGAGAGAGATAGGTGGATGGCAGGGGGGAATTGGGTGGGAGTAGAGAGTTACAAGGCATCAAGATGGGGATGAGTGCTGGGGGGGAGGGAAGCAGAAAATGGAAATAGTTGCCCCAAACAATAGAAGATTTCAAATCCTAGTAGAGCTAACTATACGTAAAATATAGTAAATTCAATCCCCCATTAACTAGATAGTACTCAGAGAACTAGCTTGTTTATTAACACAGGAGTAGAACTGGGCCAGCTTACAACTGCAGTTTAGCAAGGTAAAACAGGCTATTAGGCTAGTAGAATTAAGCTAGCTTACAATTGCAATTTAGCAAGGTAAAACAGGCAGTTAAGCAGAGAATAAAAATACATGCTAGGCACAATTTGACTGTAGTATGGCTGGGCTGCTAGCAGTGCCAAGGAAAAGCAGTGAGAGGTGTCTGAACGTCAGATTTCAGCACCATCAGGAGCACAGCCATTAGGGAGCACAGGCTGAGGAAAACCAGCCAATGGAGAGCAAGCTCCAGGTGGAATTGTCCAATCGGGCAGCAGCCGCAGTCCAATGCAGGCATCCAAGAGCTTCAACAAAAATAACCAGAGCCAAGAGCTTATAGTGTGGCATACCTGAGCTGGCGGTCCTGAGAGGCAAAGGGGGGGGGCCTTGGAAAACCACGGCCCTCAATGGTGGCAGTCTTGATCAGAGCAGCGGGTGGCTGGAGGAAGCCATGGCTCCTGAAGTAGCAATCCAGGGCACCCAGTCAGAGGTGGGAGGTCGTCAGTCTGAGCTGGCAGTCCTGAGATGCAAAGAGGGTGGCCGTGGAAAACCACAGCTCTCAATGGTGGCAGTCTTGATTGGAGCAGCGGGCAGCTGGAGGAAGCCATGGCTCCTAAATTGAGCAGTCCGGGACACACTTTCAGGGATGGGAGGTCCCACCCATAATGTTATAAAATAATTTCCATAGTGTAGGGTCCCTCCTAGTACCCTAATCTCCCACCCGTAATGTACAATCCCATTTTCCAAAGTGCAGTGGTCCCTCCCCGTCACTGACAGTTATCCCCGGTCGAATATCACTTATTTCTGATAGCCCAGCCCTCCTTCACCCTCCCACCCAGTCACGCAGACCACCATTTCGCACCTTCTTCCCAATCGCTGAACACACTCAGCACAGCCCCTCTTCACTACTCTGCAGCTGGCCATTGACTGAACTCCTTCTTGGAGGCGAGTGTATACAGTAATGCTGCCTAAGAGGGCCCAGTTAGTGGCCAGCTGTGGTCATGAGAGGAGGGCTGTGCTGGTCACTGACTTGGCGCTTGGAATGGGGAGTGGGGCGTGACCACACTTGATGGGGTGGGGAGGTGAGAGGAGGGACTCTAGACTACCAGGGAATAGGTTATGTTCCATCTGGGACAATGATCAGTGACTGGGGGGAGGACTACACTATGAAAATTACATTGTACATTATGGGTGGGAGATCAGGATACTAGGAGGGGTCCTACACTATGGGAATTATTTTATAACATTATGGGTGGGAGATCGGGGTACTGGGAGGGACCCTACACTATGGAAATTATTTTATAAAATTACAGGTGGGAGATCGAGGGCTTGGGAGGGACCCTACAGTATGGACATATTTATTTTTATTCTCAGGTTGGTGATCAGGCACTGGGGAGAGGGGTGGGGGGCTGCAGTATTTCTGCCAACCACTAGGGTTGCACGGATTACTACCAGGTTTTTGATGGTGGTAATTTGCTCCATGCAAGGACCTTTGCAAAGGCCCTTGCATGGAGCAAAACCTTAGTGAATGGAATTCTGGGAATATGCAGGCCCCTCCCCTTCATTGTCACTGTGGTCCCTTCACTACTTTGCCTGAGTGCAAACCCAGTTTTCCAGCAAACTGGGCTTTGTGAATACCAACTATTCACAAAGCCCAGTTTGCCCCAGGTAAACTGGGTTTGTGCCCGGGCAACGTTTTTTGAATCTGGCCCCCTGATATTTTATCGTATCTTGCTAGAATAATATTACTCTTGAAGTACTCAATACGATATCTTGTGTACAAATGCCTTTTCCTTGGATCTGTTAATTCACCAAGATAAAATCTGAAAAAATGATTGTCATTACTGATCAGCCAAGGGGCAACTCTGAGCTTCCCTATCCTTTCCATATCTGATTCATAATGGAAATTTCCAATTTTGGTTTTAAAGGTATTCTAAGAGAAGTGAAGTTGGCTGCTGTGTGGGGTGATGTCATGCTGCAGTGTAGCATAGCAGTTAGAGTCAGTGGCTGTGTGTCTGCTTCCTACCTCCAACAGACCTGGGTTTGATGCTTCAGTTTCCTAGTGTTTTTTTTTATTTAATGCTGTTGTGAATGGCTTCACGGCTCCCCCCATCCCCCCAGTTCTGTCTCCCTCCCAGAGTTAGAATATTAGATTGCCCCACCTCCCAACTTTCTCCCCCTCCCCGAGTTGCAACCCCCTAGAGAATGTCTCCCCTCCCAAGTTTCTCCCCATCCCCTAGTTGCATCCCTCCTCCTCCCGGTGATGGTTATTTAATTTATGGTGGTGAAGGGGTGAAGCCCCCCCACAAAGGGTGTTGTGGGGGGGCAGAGCCCCCCACAGAAAGTCACTGCAGCACTGTTTTCACGGCTGAAAGCAATTGCTATTAGTTGCGGTCGCCATCTATACATGCGCTATTAGTGAGTTGCTGTTTTTGTAGTTGCTATTATATTTGCATTGTTTTGACATGGAACCTTTACATTCTGTAGATACTGCTGCTGTAGCTGATTTTGGGATTTTGGATCTTTCTTTCTTTCAAAAGGTGAAAAACAGACTGTCCACCATACAAGTGTTACCACTCAAAAACATATTTGTTTACATTCACTGATCAACTCTCTCTGTGTCTTTCTAGGACTAAGGAACATCCCCAACACAGTCAAGCCACTTACAGACAGCACATCTTCAGGCTTCAAGCTGCTTCTGTAGCCCTGGCTCTCTCCGAGCAGGCTGCAGCTAACAGACCACCCGACTGACCCCCGGACAGATTCAGACAGCCCATCTGCAGGCTTCCCAAGCTGCTCCTGTGGCCCTGGCTCTCTCTGAGCAGGCCACAGCTAACAGACCACCCGACTAACCCCCGGACAGATTCAGACAGCCCATCTGTGGGCTTCTCAAGCTGCTCCTGTGGCCCTGGCTCTCTCCAAGCAGGCTGCAGCTAACAGAACACCAGACTGACCCCTGGACAGATTCGGACAGACCATCTGCGGGCTTCCCAAGCTGCTCCTGTGGCCCTGGCTCTCTCCAAGCAGGCCGCAGCTAAAAGACCGCCAGACTGACCCCTGGACAGATTCAGACAGCTCATCTGCAGGCTTCCCAAGCTGCTCTTGTGGCCCTGGCTCTCTCTGAGCTGGCCGCTGCTAACAGACTGCCCGACTGACCCCCCCGGACAGATTCAGACAGCCCATCTGCGGGCTTCCCAAGCTGCTCCTGTGGCGCTGTCTCTCTCTGAGCAGGCCGCGGCTAACAGATGTCCGACTGACCCCTGGGCAGATTCGAGTACTCACCGGGCCTCCAAATCTTGTGGTTTTGAATGCCGCTGTTTTGACTAGATGCCCAGTGGAGGAGCCAGGCACTGATTGGCAGTTCTGCTCCTTGGCTGATTTTCCAATGCCTGGGGCTACCTGATCTCAGTGAAATCTCTTTCTATGCTGTGTTCTGGACTGAATTTTTGTTAATGTAATTTACTTATGTTATGTATCATTTGGTCTTACTCTACCTGCCAGTTCAGCTAGTCTATTACAAGCCACAAGCAACTAGTCTAGCCTCTCGGTGTTACTTGCTGCTGTGAGACTAGTGCTGGACAAACTGTATGGTTTAGTAGCTGATGTCTGACTGCTTAGACCTAGCTACTGAGCAAGATTGCTGCAGTTTTCCATTTCTGCCCTACTGACAAACCCTGTCCCCTTCCCCGCACTGGTTAATTATTAATTTCTCCACCCCACTTGTAATACTGTCTCTCTAAACAGCTTAATTTCTTCTCTGCCTTACCTACAAACCCTTCCCTTACACCCCCGCTACTGCTGCTGTCCTCCTCAGACGTCCCGGTGCCAAAGCACAGACCCCTCCCCCGTTAACTCCTCTTCTATCTCTAAATAATTGCCCTGCATTTGCCACCTCTTTACCTCATGCTTTGTCCTTCCCCATTGCCTGCCCCCCATTGAGCTTAATATTGTACTCTAGCTCTATTTAATCCTCTGTCTTTCCCTCCTTGTTCCACAGGCAGCCCACCTGCGGGCTTCCTAAGCTGCTCCTGTGGCCCTGGCTCTCTAGCAGGCCGCAGCTAGCAGATTGCCCGACTGACCCCCCTGGACAGATTCAGGTACGCACTGGACCTCTGAAACTTGTGGTTTTGAATGCTGCTGTTTTGACTGGACACCCTGTGGAGGAGCCAGGCACTGATTGGCAGTTCTGCTCCTTGGTTGATTTTCCAACACCTGGCGCTTCCTGATCTCAGGGAAATCTCTTTCAGTGCTGTGTTCTGGACTGAATTTTTTCATCCAACCCCCTTCCCCCACCTCCTCACAGTATTAAATATACCCTTACTCCGCCCCTTTCTTCAGCCTAGCAACTGATTGGTCACTCCACTGCTGCACATTCTTATGCTATTGGCCTCCCTCTCTTCGATACCTGACTTGACCCACTTTCTTACTGCCCCTTTTTAAAGCAGTCTCACCCACAGTGTTGCACACATGCTCTCAACTTTTTCTCCAGCCACTCCAGTTAACTCTTCCCAATTACTGCTCTAACCTGCCCTACTGATAGTGACCTCACCCTAATTTAACTATATACCCTTTCAACTATAAACCAGCTAGCAGTTAAAGCAGGCCAGCAACACCAAACAAACTACCATGGGGTGCAACCACTTACTACTACTCCTCCTCCTCACTACCTCTTTTGGCATTGCTGGTACCATATACAAATTCGGACCCCTACCTCCCCACTCTGAATCCTCACTGGGTGCAAGCTGGAAGAAAAGCATACACATGGCCACTACCACTTCCGGTAACGATAGGCTCTTTATCCTCCCACACCTCCCATACACAGTTATCACCAAGCCAACCTTCCAGACTGTAACCTTAACGGTTAGCTTTCCCCCTAATTTAACACAGGCATATAGACACCTCCCCCACCTGAAGCGCAGGCGAAGGAAGACATGAGGGAAGATAAACATAACCCTATCTGCCAGAAAGGTTATCTTTCTGCTACTGCTACTCTCCAGTAATGTTCACCTAAACCCTGGACCAACAACCCTGAGGAGCAGGGGGGTCCATACAGTGAACAGCCTAAAGATAGCATCGCTAAACATCTGCAGCCTAATTGCCAAATTCGACCAGCTCCAGGCTTGGATGACCATTCATGCCCCTGACATGCTCTGCCTAACTGAAACCTGGCTGTCGGGTAGGATCAAAGATGGTGAGGTGTCCATCAAAGGATTCCAAGCATTTCCACTTGATAGAATAGGCAGGAAAGGTGGTGTCTGCCTCTAATATGCCAGAAACTCACTGAGATGCTCCATCCTCCCCATCTCCAAAGTTGTGGAGGATTATGAGCGACTAGTGGTAAAAATGCAAGTCGGCCTAAAAGGCAAGACCCTTACCATCGCCACAATCTACCTGCTCCCCAAAAAAGCTAATGAAGGCCTTCGTCTTGTTATGAAAGAAATTAGCGCACTCAAAAAGGGCTCAGAACTCATCTTGACTTTAATATTAACTGGTTATGTAAGGAGACAACACCCTCCAGAGACCTAATCACCTCCCACAATCTCATTCAACTCGTAATTCACCCCACCAAGCAGAACTACAAGGCTAGTACCAGCACCTTCATTGACTGGGTCTTAGCTAGCTCACTGACTCGATTCTCTGAACTCAGGGTTCTCCCGGACGTGCTGAGTGACCACTCCCCGATCTCCTTTATATGGACCACAAAACTTGCCAAAAGCTCACCCCACCTCATCGAGAGCAGGGTTCTGCAGAAAGGCAAACTTGGATCTCTCAAATTGGCCATGTCTGCCTACAACTGGTCCCCCATCAACAAGGCACCTACACTGGACTAGGCCCTTAGTTTTTTCACTGAGGGCTTCAATTCAATCTGTGATATCTATGCACCATGCACAAAACAGAAAATTCTGGGGGAGGTAAATGGCTGGATTGATGGCAAGCTCCTCTCCCTCCTAAAGGAGAGGGACTGCTTCTGGGAAAAATCCTTAAACTCAGGTAGCAAGCATGTCCTACAGTGCTACAAAATGGTCAGAAATCAGTGCACCAAACTTATCAGGCTTGCAAAAGCAGATTTCCACAAGACCCAGCTTAACAACACATGGGAAGATGGAAAGAGGTTTTGGGACAACCTCAAGAACATCCTTGGTAAAGATCAAAAGCAGCACCCTAAGATACTCAACATTAATAACTCATCCTCCTCAGATCAGCTAGCCATTGCTGATGCCTTTAACCAGACCTTTGCAGACCTGTCCTCAGTGCTGCCTCCAGACTACCTTCTGCCTGTGGAGGACCAAGGTTGTGCCAACCTGCCCATAACTAACAACCCAGCCTTCTACTTTAAGAAGGTGACAGCGAAGGAGACCCTAACGATGGTCAGGAAAGTCTTAGGCAAAACCAGATTGGGGAGTGACGGGCTAGACATGAAGTTACTATCTGTCACCCCTGATGTTCTTATCATGCACATAACAATGCCATTTAATAAATCCTTGGCTCTAGCTCAATTTCAGGAGGTATGGAAGCAAGCCCTGGTAACTCCAATGCATAAGAATGGTGACAAGGCACTGGTGTCAAACTACAGGCCAATATCTATCCTCTCTCCACTATCCAAAGCTTTGGAAAAAATCGTGGCAAGTCAACTCACAGAAAACCTCAATAAGTACAATCTGCTTTACCAAAACCAACATGGTTTCAGACAAAAACACAGTACCACCATGGCACTGCTGGAATACACTGACTATGCGCACAAGGCGCTGGATGAAGGCAAATTGGTGGGGTCCATCTTCATTGACCTCACCAAAGCCTTTAACACTGTCAACCACCTTCTACTAGTACTCCAGCTCCAAAGATTGGGTGTGGTACCTAACGCCCTGAATTGGTTCAATGACTACCTAATACACAACAGCCAGTGAGTCAAAATCAGGCAGATGTTATCCAGCTCCAGAGATGTACTCCTAGGAGTCCCTCAAGGATCAATTCTAGGGCTCCTGCTTTTCAGCCTCTTTGTAAATGATCTACCCACAGCCTGTGACACCAAACTTATTCTGTATGCAGACAATGCTGTGCTGCTAAGCAGCAGCACCTCTCAGGTTGCCCTACAAACAGAACTACAGAACTCTTTCAATAAACTTGAGGACTGGTTCAGTAGGCAAAAGCTGCCACTAAATAACAAGAAAACCAAGGCCATGCTGCAATCCAGCCCCTACAACAAATGCAGGCATGCTCCCCCCGTAGTCACCAATAAGGCTGGTGAGCAGATTGAGCAGTTGCACTTGTTCAAGTACCTTGGAGTCACCATTGATGACTCTCTCACTTATATGCACCACGTAGACTCCCTTGTCAGAGTGGTAAACACAAAGATCGGGGTCCTGTATAGGCATAAGAAATCCCTCACCCCGGAAGCACTCCGAATTTCAGTCTCCGGCTCCATACTCTCCAAGATAGACTATGGGCTGGTGGTCTATGGAGCTGCTACTGATACAGTGCTCAAGAGGGTCCAAACTGCACTCAGTAAGGCATGCCGCCTCACCCTGTGCACAGATCACTACACTCATACTTGCACCCTGTATGAGCATACAAACTGGCTTAACCTAAAAGACAGGATCAAATACCAAACTTGCCTCCTGGGAAAGAAAGCACTCCTTGGAAAAACCCCACCCTGTATAGGAAACCTGCTTGAGGCTTCTCTGTAATCACACATCACCAGAGGGAGGAAGAATGGAGTACTGTCCTTACCATTCCGCTGAACCTCACAAGGGCAGCACGCTTTCTCCTATTGGGCCCCCTCTGGATAAATGAACTCCCGATGAAATTACAAATGAACAACAGCCTGTCTCAATTCAAAGCAGGTCTCAAACAGCACCTAATGTCTAGCTCAAAATGCACCTGCTTCTCAGGCCCCACTTGATAGACAGGCCTACACCCAAGGTAGCACCCAGAAGGGCTACCTAGAGAACCCTGCCTCCATTTCAGCCTAGCCAAGGGCTTAAGTAAGCTATCAGTCCTCTTTAAATGCTCTTGGCACTGACCCTCCATAACCCTCCCCACACACACACACCCTACTTGACAAAGCCCTCTGGAGCTGCTCCCCCATCACAGCCCCCGATTTCACTATCCCCACCTCTCGCTCTGCAGGTTCAAACCCAATCCCCCTTGTTTCACTGTCACCCAGCCTCTCACCATCTGGGATAGTGTTAAACCCTATGCAGTTACTCTGCCATAGTCTATCAATGGATTTGGAGGTTTCCAGGGGTGTACTACCTAGGGCAACCAATTAGAAATAGCTTAGTGTCCTATTACGACTGCTCTGTTTTTCTCCTATTTGTCTAATTCTCATGTAATCACTTTTTAAAGCCTAATGATCAGGCCTCTGTAACCCCTGAATATGTGTATTGTCTTATTGTCCACCCTGACGTGGAACCTTTGTAAAAGAGCTCATGCTCAAAGGTCTTTCCGAAATACTAATTAAATAAATAAAATAAATAAAATATAAAAAAAATATTATGTAGTGGAAATAGAGGAGACTATTGTGTCATGAGTGGCTGCACTGTTATGGGGGTGTTTCTAATGTTCAGGAAGTATGCAGTGAGAATAGGTCCAGGATTGGGAACAAAACAAGGTTGGTTATAACGATACATTACCATAAATTTCTGTTCTACTAAGCAAAGAGGCAGATTAAACAATCAACAACATCAATGAATTTTAGAGAAGGTAAGCAATCCCTAAAATGTAACTAGAAATAATATAATGCAAAAAAATATTGACAGTGTCCCTTAAAAGAGCTCTCTCTCAAGGCCATGAAAGATAAGCTTGAAGGTTCAAATGCTATTGAACGAAGGGAGGCTGGCTGGATGACGCAGCATGCAAAATTTAAAGAGATTTGGTTTTACTTATCTAATAAATAGATGAATAACTACAATGCAACTTTACTAATTAAAATGCCATAATTTACTGAGCTACTAATTAAAAACAGTCCTGATGCCATGCTCTTCCATTGCTAACTGCTCCTGGGTAGGGGAATGGATTGTCCAATGGCTTGGTTCCCTAGCCACTTCTGGAAGCAAGCCAGCCAGAAGGCTTAAAAAACATGCTGTTAGGATATGGAATTAAGACTAATGAGCCTTTGGAACTTAAACAACGGACCTGAGCTAGAAACCTCCTTGAAGTCCTCCGAGTTAAGGTAATCAGGGAGAACACAGACCCTGAACCCTGAGGCAAAGGCAGCCTCTGAACTAGTAACCATTTAAAAGGAAACACCGTTCACTGGAAGCACCCCACCAACCAGTATAGCGCAGTGGTTTAAGACTCTGAGCTGCAAATCTGGAGGCCTTGGTTTGAATCCCACAGCCCCCACTTACATACTGTGTGACCCTGAGCAAGTCACTTAACTTCCCTGTGCTCCCAGGTCGCACTTGTAAACAAGCATTCAGCTTAGTGTGCCACTCCCGGTTAAACAATTGGAAAAAAAAACAGATAAGCCCCTGATGAGTGGTTTAATTTGAAACAAAAATATTTAATTACCTTGCAGTTGGTTTATTTTAGCTCATACCCCCCCTCATTATATAAACAA
The DNA here is from genome assembly GCA_016271365.2 of Neoceratodus forsteri. Classification (NCBI taxonomy): domain Eukaryota; kingdom Metazoa; phylum Chordata; order Ceratodontiformes; family Ceratodontidae; genus Neoceratodus; species Neoceratodus forsteri. The sequence goes on along the minus strand of CM057453.1, from coordinate 873,247,722 downwards.
TGGCTGTGCTGTGAGGCTCCATTTCGAGTATCAGTACAGCTTGGCATGGCTCACTTGTAGTAAATGCATGCAAGTGAGACATACCGAGCCGTGCTGGTACACGAAATGGCGCTGTGCAGCACTGCCATGGTTTACATACTGGGGAGGGTTACGAGCTAAAATAAACCAGCTGCAAGGTAATTAAAATTGATTGATTTCAGTAACTAGCTTTTCTCTGTAAGCTGAGCACCTCCTCCTTGGGCAGGTGATGGACAAGAAACTTAAACATGGATCCATGCTTACCTCTAAAAAGGTTCACATGCAACACCAGTGTAAGGACCAGTAAACACCAAAACTTCTATGATGTGCCACCTGGACTGTGAGCATAACAGCCACAGCAAGTTGCTAACTGTGAGAAGAGCCATAGTGGAATCAGAACCTGTGCTGATCCACTTGAGTTGATGGGCAGAATTGACCTGAGACTGTGGAATTACTTTTCAATCTTTGTAACTGCTGGAGTAGTCCTGAGTCATCTCAGTGACCTACATGTGCTGAAGACCAGGAGCAAGGAAAATGTGAAGGATATCAGGCTCACCACCCCTGAGACAGTGGTTGCCAGAATCAAGCTTCTTGGACCCTTCTTGCCCCCCCCACACACATACACAGAAAGGGTATGATATCAGGTCTCTTGTGTGTTAAACTGCAATGTTGATGACTCTGACTCTTAGGCTTTTATTCTGTCAGTTTACTCTGACAAATTAGGTTTAATTTCATTTCATTTTCATTTTTTATTGGTCATACTGGAAAGGCGTGTAAGCATTGCTGCCCGTTTACACAAGTGTCCAGTTACATAAAACAATCATGAGACATGACATACTCTTAAACATTTAACTAACAACGAGGGTTAATAAAATGGTACATAAATTTAGGACAATATAGACTAAAGGGAAAACCATGAACTAGCCTTGGTGAATTAACAAATACAAGGTGATAGCAAGCATTCAGTGAGGGTTTAACAATAATATAATATAACAGTGGGAAACAAAAAAATTTAAGTGCAATCTAAAAACTAGCATAGGTGGATTAACAATACTACAAGTGCTAGAAAGAGAGAGTAAGTGCCTGAGATGGATAACCAGAGAACGAGGGGGAAAAAAGTGCAGAATGGGAGCCAGATTAGGGCTGCGAAAAGGTGCAGGTGGGAGAGAAATGTCTCCTGCTATTGTGTTTGAAGGCATTTGTGGAGCAACAGAGTTTAAGTTCCAGAGGGAGAGAGTTACAGAGCTTGGGTCCCATAAAGGAGAGTGCTTTCTGGCCTTGAGTGGTCCGGCAGAAAGGAACAATGAAAGAGAGAGTGGAGGACAGTCTAGTGGTCCTGGTGGTGGTGGCTGTCTGGAAGAGAGAAGTGAGGCAATCGGGGAGCAGTCCATGGGAGAGTTTGAAGAAGAAGATGGCCATCTTCTAGTTGAGGCGAGCCTCAAGGGAGGGCCGACTGGTGAGCTTATAAAGGTCACAGTGGTGTGTCTGAGTTTAGGGAGACCAGAGGCACAGTGGATAGTGTTGTGGTTGGAGCATCGAAGTCTGGAGAAATTTTTGATGGAGAGGTGGGTGGAGGAAGACAAGTGAACCATAGTCAAAGACAGAAAGGAGGAAGCTGAAGACTAAGAGGGATTTGGATTCCCTGTTAAGGTAATGCTTGGTTCTGTGGAGAATACTGAGTCGTTGGTGGGCTTTTTTGATTGTGAGGCTAGTGTGATCATCAAAATTGGGGTGGTTATCCAGGAGTAAGCCAAGGTATTTGAATTCACTGACTCTTTCAATGGCATTACCACGGTTGTCCTAGAGGGAGAGGTCAAAGCCAAGGGGTTTGTGGGGGCTGGAAAAAACCATGAACTTAGTTTTCTTGGAGTTGAGTACAAGACCTTTGGACGTGAACCAGGTGTGAAGTCTGCTGAAATCAAATTGGAGTTTGTTAATGAGAGCATTGGGGTTTTCGTCCTGGCAGAAAAGGGCTGCATCATCAGCATAGAGAATGAGTTCTCAGGTGGTGCAAATGTCAGGCAGGGAGTTAATGACCAGTGAGAAGAGAAGAGAAGAGAAGAGAAGAGAAGAGAAGAGAAGAGAAGAGAAGAGAAGAGAAGAGAAGAGAAGAGAAGTGAAGTGAAGAAGGCCCAGGAGGGACCCTTAGGGATGACGTATTTGATGGGGCAGGATTCAGAGAGGATACCACTAATAATTGTGCGATGGGATCTGCCTGTTAAGTAATCCTTGAACCAGAGGCAGACCTCAGGTGAGAAATGGAGGCCAGCCAGGGTACGGAGGAGGACTTCATGATCAACGAGGTCGAAGGCTTTGGTGAGGTCTACGAATGCAGCACCAGTGTAGAGGCCTTCATTGTTAGCTTTGTCTATAGAGTGGGGGAACTTGATGAGGGCAGTTTCAGTATTGTGTCGAGCACAGAACCCATGCTGGGCATCTGTGAGCTTTGCTTGAGAGGCGCATGTCTTAATTGCCATGCTTGTATCCATTATGCAAAATGAGTTTCTAGTTGTTCGCCACTAAACATCCATGCTGGTACAGCGTCCATGGATAGCTACAGTGGAGCCAGACTGATGCGATGTAATATCCTGCAATAAACAACACATCACAAAATACTGTATCACCAAATGCTTGATTACCATTGAATTACACTGTTTCGTGCAGTATACTGCAACACTCTTCAACAATACTGCAAGGTACTGCGGTGCATCCTGGCTGACTCCGCTGAATGCAGGGGGTTATTGTTACATCTCTGCCATGAACTGAACTAGCTAGTCACACAGTCAATCATAAGTACAGTTCATCAGCTACCCCTACAATGGAGAGCTACGGGAAGAACCTGAGAAGGGGCTACAAATGGGAGGTAGTGGTTGTGGGGGAATTGAATCTACAAGACATAGACTGGGACATCTCGGAAGCCAGGGGCACTAGAAACTGAACCTTGATAGATACACTGCAGGACTACCTAGTGGTGCAGCTGGTCAGGGAACACACAAGGCAGAATGCCATTCTTGACATTGGGCTCAACAACTTGCAAATGGTAGGCCAAATGTGGGTTGGGGAACCACTGGGGTCCAATGACCACAATACCTTATGGTTTGAACTAGCCCTGGGAAAGGGTATAACCTCATCAATGGTGATGGTTCTAGATTTCAGATAAGCAGATTAAGACCAGATGGGAAAATTAGTCAGTGGAAAGCTGGCAGGATCTGGCCAAGATCAGGGAGTGAAGAAGAAGTGTGGAGAAATTAAAGCAGCCATTCTTGAAGTAACTAAATCATGCTTGAAAGCGGTTATGAAGGGTAACAAACACAAGAGACTGATCTAGTTCTTGAAGAAGTTAAGGGAGGCAGTGAGGGCCAAAAAAGGCATTCATTATCAACAAGAGGATCTGGGTGGGGCCAAAAAGTGGAGTGAGTACCAAATTAAGATGAAGGAGGTCAATAAGACAGTCTGTGGTGAAGAGGCAGACACAGAGCTGCAAACTGGGGAGGGGATCAAGGGAGGGAAAAAAAGTTCTTCTAGTATATCAGAGAAAACAAGCATTTGTCAATGCCGAATGTTTGCTTGCTGGCATTGGCAGTGGTAGTGTAGAAGTTACAGAGCTGCATAATAGGAATGGCAGTGAAGTATTGAACTGAAGTCAACCCCACCACCACCCTGCAGAGAGTGACAGGCATTGGGGTGTGCCTTTGGGTCGTCAGGCATAAGGGCCACGCCATTTCACCACACCCCACCCTGCAGACACTGACAAGTGTCACGGTGTTCCTTGGGGTCTTTGGCCCTTATGCGCACCCCATTCCATTAGGAAATACGGTGAGATGGGTGCGATATAGGAGAATGGGGTGAACTTTGGGGCCAAAGAGTCCAAGGCATACCTCGATGCCTCTCACTGGCTGCAAGGTGTGGAATGGTATGAGCATTACAGACAAGAATCCCAAGTCACACCCTGATGCCTGTCATTCTCTACAGGGTTGGACGTTATGGTTGGAAACCCTAATACCTCAGGCATTCGTTGGTATTTTCACTCCAAATGTTCAACATGTTTTTGTGACCCCACCTCATGAACAGGGGGAATATCAGTTTGTTAGCGGAAAGCTGCTTATGCACAGCGACTACGGCATTTAGCACCACAGGTGCAAAAACATTCCGAACAGGATGTAAAAAATGACAGCTGTACTGTTCATGGGGAGGTGTAAAAAATGGCAATGTTGCAAATCTGCAGTAAAAATATTTTAAAAAATGGTGAAGTCACGCATGAGCATAGAAACTGTGCAACGACACTGTAATTATAATTAGGTTGGGGATTTTTACAGCAGATTGTCAACTCAGGCATTTTGGTGCTCCGATCATGAACAGTGTCACTGTGATTTTCTTTATCTGTCCCGAACAATGATTTCCCACAGCGATCACGCATCTCTGCGCTGAAAGTGTGAAAACACACTTCGGCCATGTTGTGAAAAATGACAGCTGTACTGTAAATAAGGAAGTGTGGAAAAATGCCACTGGTGAAAATCTGGACTTAAAATATTACAAAGTCATGAACTTACGAGGGTGCGTGGAAACTGCGCAATGCTCACTCGTAACACAGTCATTTTATGGACTTTTGTCATCAAATTTTCAACATAGCCATTTTAAGACCTCTGCTCATGAAAAGTGTAACTGTGATTTTCTTAATCTGTCCCAAACATTGCTATCGCACACAACAGCACCATTGTGCGCTACATATGCGAAAACACGTTTTGGGTGGTATATGAAAAATGGAAGCTGTACTGTTCATAAGGAAGTGTAATAAAATGGCAATGTTGAAAATCTAGAGTGAAAATATTGAATTCGCAAACTTATGAGCATGCACAGGAACTGCACAACGCACGCTCGTAAAACAGTCATTTTTAGGAATTTTTTCACCAAATTTTCAACATAGCCATTTTAAGACCTCTGCTCATGAACAGTGTCACTATGGTTTTCTTAATTTGTCCTATACATTGATTTCAAGATACCGACTGCCATTGTGCGCCATATGGGCGGAAAACATCGCCGGTGAGATGTGAAAATGACAGCTGTACTACTCTATAAGAAGGTGTGGTAAAATGGCAATGTTGAAAATCTGGAGTGAAAATATTGAAAATTCATGAACTTACGAGCGTGCGTAGGAACTGTGCAACGCACGCTCGTAAAACAGTCGTTTTTTGGAATTTTTCCACCAAATTTTCAAAATAGGCTTCTTGAGAGCCCACCTTATGAACACTGGCAGTGTCATTTCATTAATCGGTCCCAAAACATGATTTTGTGCGGTGATTGCGAAATCACCCTTCGGGCCCAAATAACGCCATGACAGTGACAGCATTCATGAGAAGGGGTCCCAAAAACCCCATGTTGAAAATTTGGTGCAAAAATTCCAAAAAATGCCTGAGATATGCAACAAAGTTGAAAAAACCCTATCTATCCCATTATACAGCTTACCGGCATTTCCTCAGTTCGCGGTCGGCTTTGAAGAGTGCAGACGTGTTCACGGTCCAATAAGATCGATGCGCTGAGCTCTGGAGGTAAGTATGGGGTGGGGGTGTGGGGAGGCAGGGTGCACAGTGTGGGTGCGGGTTGTGGGAGGGGGTAGGAAGACTGCATGGGACCGCTTTTCTTTACAGGTATTTTTTTTAAAAAGGCGGCCTTGAAACGTTGCCATGTGGGGAGGGCTCCCAGCTTGGCAGAAGGATGGCTGGGGGCGTGAAGCCAGCGAGTTGGGCACCCCCATCGGCCATGGCAGTATGTTGCCACACTGGGGTGGGCTCCCCATGTGGGCACCCCTGTACTGGGAGACAGTGAAGCCGACGGGGATTGGGCACCCTGTTGGCTATACCATTGAGTTGCCATGCTTGGGTGGGCACCCAGCGTGGCATTTGGAAAAACTTTGGGGGAAGCACAGCACAGCCGGCGAAGTTAGGCACCCCGTCGGCTATAGAATGTGCGTGAGGGGAGCACGCAGTATGCGTGCGTGTGTGTGTGTGTGTGTGTGTGTGTATGTAGGGGAGCTGCGCGCAAGCAGGCGATATCTGATTGCTGCTCACTGAAGCGTAGCTCCCCCTTTCAACTGTATGCCACTGCATTTTGGAGCTTGTCATAGACAACTCCAGCATGCATTGGCGGACAGGGGCCGCGCCTGCCAACACACTGGCTGAATTGGAAGAGGGGGTGACACACCTCCGAAAACTCGGATGATGGCACTATGTTTCTTGCACATGCATGCAAACAAACATAAAAATGAAGATGAGAGTGGAAATTGTAAAGCTGGTTGAGGGGGGGGGGAGAGGATAACAGAGGACGATGAACAGAAGGTAGTCGTAATTCTGCTCAATATTCATGGTGGAGAACAAAAGGCCTCTGCCAAAAAATTACATAAATATAGAGCAAGAGGGATTAAAGAAATGGTGAAGACTGAGATAACAGTAGAAAGAGTAAGAATAGGCTTGCTGCCCAGAATGCAGATAAGGCAATAGGACTAGATGGGATGCACCCAAGGGTTGCCTAGTAAATTGGCCATCAGAACTGGGTTAGTCCCTGGCAGGACTATTCAATAGCTTGTTGCAGTTGAGAGGGGGTTCCAAGATATTGGAGGCTAGCACACTTGTGTAACAGCCCATTGATTCACCTAGGCTGATCCAGGGCCCACAGGTTGACTCAGTACACACCTCTGAGGGGTGCAGCCTGAGTTCCACAGTGGTCAGAAAATATGGTATGGTGCCACCACCCGGGGTAAGTGGCAAGGGGTACCTATGGACAAAGAACAGGTTACCACCCCCAGGAAAACACGTGAGCTGCCCCCTGAACACTTTCCCCACACAATAACAATTTCCCGCACAATAGCAATCTCCCATCCCCAGCAACTCTACGGCAATAAATCACAGTGACAGTGGATAAAATGCAGACAATGAACTTATTTATTGAGGGAGGGGGAAACAAAGAGAAGGGCAAATACCTCAACACTGTACAGCAACAACACTTTCACTGCAGCAACCCCTCGTCCACCACTGAGTGCACCCAGAAATATCCCTGTTCAATGGGTACTGGTGATGCAGGCCTGGGGTCTTTCATCAGGGCCCAAATAACTGTAAACACTTTCAACCTTTAACTTTGTTTTGACAGAACTTGGGGGTTACACACAGTTCTTTTCAGAGTTAACCCCTGACACCTAACTAGTTGTCTAATAAATTCCCCAAGCTGCAGTTCTGGGTACTCACAGTTCTGCAGTTCACACAGGGGGCTTGCAGCTGGCTGAGTTGCATGGTATTGTGGAGGGTTCCTATTGGTGAAGCACCACAGGTTGCAGGTCTGGAAGCTGAATGAAAGTTGAGGCGCGATGATCTTCACCTGCCTGGCCTTGGCAACTTTACCATGGGGCCTTTATAGAAACACTTCACACAGGTGGGCCTGTCGACATCCTTCCTCCATGGGGCAGATTCGCCATCTTCAGCCAGGAACAACTGACAGCTGGGTCCCAGGGCCACTCAGATTCACTCCTAGACCACACAGGGACAGTTAGGCTTCTCACAATCCTTAAGCCACAGCCCTCTCATTTGGGATGCCTTTTCTCTTCAGTGGTGCTGGCTCCTTACAAAAGTTGGCCTCTCACAACACTCTCAGTTGTTCCTCTTTGCCAAATGTCACTCTCATATGAACACTCGCACCACTATTCTGAGGCACAACAGCTCCGTGGATTCTAGGGAGACTTTGTGCTATTTGGCAGTTGCAAACTTCAAACACTCTGAGGCTCCACTAGGCAACAAATACATTTCTTACAGTCCAGCTGGGCGTTCACTACTCCTTAATCACAACTTGGACTTCCCTACTCCTGCAGCACACTTAGTTACTTTTTCTGGCAAGTCGCTGGCCTAACTCATTTGGAGCACATGTGTGGGACATGGAGCACTAAGTTATTTCACACACACACACACACACACACACACACACACACACACACACACACACACACACACTCTCAGTCCTCTCGACGACTCTCTCTTTAGGCAGCAAAGCAGGGCTATTTATAGTTCCTGGACAGCCTTCTTCTCATTGGCTGTTGTTTTCCCAGACAAACTCAGTGCTGGAAACATTTGTTCCCAGCTGTCCCCATTCTGTAGTCTTTATAAGGGGCTGCCAGTTTGCTACTGGTAGGGCCCTTTACTGTCTGTACCTTTAATTTATCATGAAAGCCCCCTGTAAGGGCTAAACGCTCTCCCTTTAGCAACCAGAGGCTTTCCAGTCCATGTTCCACCATTTCCTCCGGCTCCTCTACAGCCCCTGGAGCTAGGGATATACATTTTAATGTGGGTCGCATGGCTGAACCTAGAAAGGAGCCATGGCTCATTTAAATTTTCCATCCCTGGTGGCCGCACATGCCCAGTTCAGCACGGGCCACAATCTTTATGTACATTTGCAGTCCCAATCCCCTTTCTGTAACTCAGGACCACAATTTCCTTTTCTTTAGCACCTGAAGGCACAGAAACAATGCTTTGGACCTCAGCCTCTCTGCACAGAGATCCCACGGGTCCGAGGACAGTAATTGCATCAGTAGCTGCAGCCATGAGATGACAGGAGACACCAGGGACCAGATCCCACCCGGGACCCCTCGGAGCAGCATCGGAGCAGTGTTGGGGCCAGAGCCCACAAGGTAAGCCCAATTTGGGGGGCTTACACTTGGTTCTATTCTACAAGGGAAGGGATTGGGGAAAACTCGGAAGTTACAGGCCCATTAGTTATACCTCCTTTGTGAGTAAACTGATGGAGACACTAGTCAAAGAGGATCTGGTGACCTACCTTGAAAGCAGTGGGATTCGGGATAGTAAGCAGCATCAGTTTGTAGCAGGGAGGCTTTATCAGACCAAGTATTCTTTGACTGGGTTATAAGGGCAGTGAAAAATAGATAAGTAGTAGATTTACTCTACTTTGACTTCAGTAAGGTATTTGACGTGGTGCAACACAGAAAGCTACTGAAGAAGTTGGAGAACCTGGGAGCAGTGAAGGACCTGGTAAAACGGGTGAGATGTTGGTTGGTGGGTGAGACAGCAGAGGGTGGTGTTTAATGGGGTCAAATCAGGAGAGTGGGAGGTCATGAGTAGGGGCAGTCCTGGACCTGTCCTTTTCAATATGTTCGTCAGTGATATACAGGGCAACAGTTATGTATGTATGTATTTACTTGTTTATTTGCATTTGATTACCGGGTAGGTGCGCTGATCCAAAGGACCATTTTCAGGCACGACCCGGGTCATAAATATGGCACAAAGATAAGGTACAGGGACATAACACATTGCAGTACTGTCATAAAATTGAAGATATGCAATTCAAATCAAGTACAAACAGACTGAATTGGATACAGTACAGTAGAATACAGTGGTGTACATACAAGCATGGTATGAAAACAACAATACATAGTGAAACATTGTGTGCAGAAAACAGGATAATATAAAGACAATACATAGGTAAACATTGGATGGAAGTGTACTGGGCATAAGTAGAGCAATGCCTGTCTACTTGGGAACTGCAGTACAAAGTTGCATTTGCTGAAGAATAGATAGGAAGAAGTAGTGCGATCTCGGGTGGAAATCATGGTTCATATGTCTCTTTGCAGGTGACACAGATTTGCGGCAGGGAAGATAGCAAAGGGGGGGTTTGGGAGTATGCAAAGGGAACTGCAAAGGTTAGAGATATGGTCTAAGATATGCATGTGATCAGCTGTTTTACTGTATGAACAAGGGCAGGAGCGCTTTCATTCACAAGACAGCAGCTGGTCGTAGAGGACAGCGGATTGTGTCTGTCACGTTTTCGTGCCAGTGAGTGGTTTCACAGTAAGAAAATGTGGGTGATGGGTAGGGAGGAGGTTGGGAGCTAGGTGCTACTGAATGTGGGAGGGTGGGGGGTTTATTCATTTATGTCCTATGATCTATTTTAAAAAAGTGCAAAAACGCTGCAAGTAAAGAGATGACAATGGCCAGCATGAAGGTGGGCAGGATGTGCCGGCCGCCAGTTGTGGGACTGTCTTTTAAACAATAAATTGTTGGTGCTGGTGGAGAGGAGGGGGGATGGGGTTGTAATATTTTGAAAGTTGGGCTGGGGAGGAAGGTGGAGGGCTGTTTTTTATTTTTTTCCCCACAGGAACATGAATAATGGACGAATAACAGATTCTGAATATTTCAGGATCCAAATATGAATATTCATCAGAATATTCAAAATTAGGTACTTCCCCATCCCTAGTAGTAGGCTTCTTGATCTTATGTTCCCATTTTTTTTAACATTTGTCCATAATTTTGGTCTTCTGTCCCTAATTTTTTTAAACCTTGTTCCTGATTTGCAAGACAGGAGGTTAAGAGGTATGTGTGGACTGGAGAGAGTGACTGAGTCATGGAACAGCCTACCTGCTGAGGTTTCAGGAGCAAAAAACATAAATGGGTTCAACTCTGGGACAGAGTAAACAGTCCGGTATTTATACAGGGAGCAGAGTACTGCAGGGAACGATAGTGGGTGAGGGAAGGGCAACCCCCCCCCCATCTGAACGATAGATTATGGCATATGATAGGGTAACAAAGCCGGGCAGATGGGATGGACCAGTCTTTTTCTGCCAACAATGTCTATGTTTCTATGACCCCAAACACACTGTATTAACAGTATTTTATTTCTGAGAGGAGAATTAACTGGATCACGATGCCTCCTTAGTAAGGCTGCAGAGCATTGCAAAGCTTGTGTACAGTACCTCTCATCTCAAGCCATTTGCAACTGTTACTGACTCATAGTGTAACTCTCCCTTGCACTCATGTAACTACTTCTGGCACACTCTGATTGTTTCAGTATAGTCTTCTGCTTTCTCAAATGTCACTATGTTCATTTGTAACCTGCTGACCGTTCATTTCACTGGGCACTTATGAAAAAGGGCTTTGCCCATTAAGGTTTCCCATTATAATAAATAAAAATGCAATGAAAAAACCTTATATGCATTGTGATGAATTGTGTCAGTACTCAGTTTCACTTCTTTCAACTTTCACTTGTTAGGTCCCCAGATGTGAATCCCATTAAGATGGTTTGGCATGTGCTGAAGACACACATGTGATGGAAGATGAAGCCAAGGAGCAAACAGGAACGGATAAGTGGAATTATACAGTTTTTGAGAATGCTGAAACAGGAATGATGCAGGGGATGTATTCAGTATTTAGAAAAGGTTTTGCCAATAGAAGTAGACAGAGTGACATGCAACTGGAATGTGATGTAAAGTACAGCATGTAACAGGCAATACATTGTACATGTTGTACAACGATTGTACATATATATATATATATATGTGGTGTATGTTGTATGGTATATAAGTTAGCAAAATAAAGTACACCCCACCCAGCCCAGTTGCCACAGTTATGCTAGCAGCACACAATGTAGACTTGTGGAAAACGGATATTATATAGTAAGTCCAAGACCTTGGTTTCCCAGAGGTTTTCACAAAGTGTGTTTTTTCCTTTTCTCAATGCTAGGATACGCTGTAAGCCCCTGAGTGAAAAAAAACTTCCAAAATAAAGTAAGAGAAAGTAAAAATCTAATCTGGCTTGAAATTACTGGGCGAGGCATTGTCCATTCATTACAATGTAATTCCAGGCCAGATTCAAGGGATGTGTTTTTAAGGCCACCTCCCTTCCCCTGTAAAGTGAAACACGTTCCAAAATAAAAAAAAAAGGTACAAGCCCAATTTGGCCTGGAGAGACATTGCCCATTCAGTACGGTGTGATTCCAGGCCAGGTTCAAGGGAAGTCCACATTAATTAAACCCACCTTTCCTGACCTCGTAAAGAGAAACCACTTTGAAAATAAAATAGTAAGAAAAAAGTAACAGTTAAATCTGGTCAGGAATCAATTCATTATGGTTTAATTCCAGGTCAGGTTCAAGAGAAGCTGACACTAGTCCACCCCCCACCACCCAGTAGAGTAAAACAACTTCCAAAATAACCCCCACCACATCCCCACAAAAATGAAACATCTTCCGGCAAGCACAAGGGACAGCTCTGCTACAATATGCCTCATCAGCCCCTATCTATAACACATTTCATACTTTTAAGGTGGCCCCAGGGAAAAGAGCCATCATGAATACATTAAAAGCATTATTTAATAATTATGGATAATATCTAGATTTCCATGCCACCAAGAACCACACCCAGGGTGTAGTGTTGTAAGCATGCCAAGAAGATAGGGCAATCCTAATTTAACCACACCAAAAGTGTGAAGCTTACCTGGGGTCCCTGAACCTGGACTCTGCATGCTGCTACCATCAGTTTAACTCCTCCCTCCCCAGAACCTGGACTCCATGGATGGGGAACTGTCAGGAGCTGGCAGGACTCAGCAGGAGCTGTGGTTCATTAGTCACCTCCTGTACCATGTAAAGTCCCCACTTTCTGCAAGCATCAAAGGGTAAGCAGCAGTCGCAACAGAAGGACTGCATGAAACTTCACCCTGTCGCTGACTGGAACCCATTACCCATCCCGCCACCTGAACCAGGGAAGTGAGAGTGGAGAACGAGGACAGGAGCCTCAGCAAAAACAACAGTGCCACACAGTCTATGGCCACTACCATCTTGATGACCTCTGACCAGTGCAGCATAACAAATCAGAGAGCTCGAAGCCCAGATAAAACTTCTAGAGGTCTTTGAGTAATGACTGGTCTTAGAAGTATGGTGCCCTTTTTGAATGTCCAATGGACATAAGTGTTATAGTGTTATATCCAACTGAGCCAATGGGAGCTGACCCATAGAGCTGTGCTAGAAGTGGGGGACTGAGCTGAAGGCTGGCAGATCTGCCAAAGATCATGGGTGAGGGCAACACCTACTGCTCAGGTAGGTTTTGAGCTGTGCCATACTTGAACTGAATGTTTGAGTGAAGACCTCTGAGCTGTTCTAATTCCTGTTGAGAAGAGAGAGGCAAACGTGTGCTAGCCAGCCTGAGATGACACTGAGATGGCACGGAGCAAGAAGAGGATTCCAGGGCTGCTGGTCCAGATCCCATAGTAGGCAATTTAGCCAGGTGTCAGACTACCATGACCCTGAGGGTCTGGAAGCCAATATACTATATGTGGGTTAGCATGGGGACTCAGCAGCTGAGGGAGTCACAGTGTGAGAGCAGCCAAACCTCTGGAAGGGAGTTGAGAGCCATCATCATGTGAGGAAGAGAGGTCTAAAGAGGGAGCCCAGCAAGATGGAGATACCCAGGTGGAGCTGTGATCCAGATGTAGCTGCTGCTCTACAGTAATAAATAATATGTAAAACCAAATAAATTGCTACTGTAGTTGCCCAATACCAATGTAATAATACAGAAAAGTTTGGTCAAGTGGGTTTCTTGTACTAATTAGAAATGAATTTATGTTTAAAATATTATGACTATTTGAAATGTAAGATATGTAATTTTTCATCATCTAAGATATTTTTATTATTTAATTTCTTCTTCACCAGATTTGAGAAGAAGAAAACAGAATATGTTTACAATTTTTAATGAAATGCAAAATCCTACAAATGGGCAACATTGCTTTGTTGAAATATAGGGGTGTGCAAATACATAAATTGTGCATTTGTTGAACATTTGACTAATGTACCACAGGTATTCAGGTATTCAACTATGCTGGTATTTGACCATGATGAAAATTACATTTATTAAAAATGCTATAGACATGAAGAAATACCCCAACAATAAACAAATAAGATGTGTTCTAATCAGGATGGGTAGACAGTATTACTAGGTTGTGAAAACATACCATATTGATACAAAGTCAGACATCATAAACGTAGTTCAAAGGAAAACTCCAGTTACCGTCATGCACTCTTATGCCCCTGATTAGTGTCTCTATGTAAAAAACAAGCATTTGTCAATGCCGAATGTTTGCTTGCTGGCATAAGTAGTGGAAGTGCAGGAGTTAGACAGATGCAGTATAGGAATGGCAATGAAGTATTGAACTGACGCCAACTCCACCCTCACTCTGCAGAGATGGACAGGCATTGGGGTGTGCCTTTGGGTTGTCACCCATGACGGTCACGACATTTCACCTCACCCTGCCCTTCAGACACTGGCAAGTGTCAAGGTGTGCATTGAGGTGTTTGGGCTTTACATTCACCTCATTCCATAAGAAAATACGTTGAAATGGGTGCAGTATAGGAGAGTGGGGTGAACTCTGGGGGCAAAGGGTCCAAGGTGCACCTCGGTGCCTGTCACTGGCTGGAGGGTGGGGGGCTGAAATGGCACGAGCATTACTGTTGACAGTCCCAAGTCACACCCCTGACACCTGTCTGTCCCTACAGAGTAGGGCGTTATGGTAGAAAACCCTAATGCCCTGGGCATTTCCTGGTATTTTTTTACTCCAAGTTTTCCACATGGGTGTTTTGTGACCCCACCGCATGAACAGTGACACTATCAGTGTGTTAGGTGAAAGGTGATTTTGCACAGAGACTGCGCCATCTGGTGCCACAGGTTCGAAAACACATTTCAAACAGGATGTGAAAAGTGACAGGTGTACTGTTCATGAGGATGTGTAAAAAAATGACATTGTTGAAAATCTGGAGTAAAGATATAAAACAACTGGTGAAGTCATGGGCTTGCGTAGAAACTGCACAATGTACACCCGTAATGTAATTAGTTTGAGGATTTTTTACAGCAGATTTTCAACATAGAGATTTTGGGACCTTCGCTCATGAACAGTGTCACCATAATTTTCTTAATCTATCCCAAACACTAATTTCCCACAGCAACCACGCTATTCTACGCTGGAAGTGCAAGAACACATTTTGGCCAGGGTGTGAAAAATGACAGCTGTACTGTTCATAAGGAGGTGTGGAAAAAATGTCAATGTTGAAAATCTGGACTGAAAATATTACAGAGTCATGAACTTACAAGGGTGCGTGGACATTGCGCAATGCACGCAAGTAACACAGTCATTTTATGGACTTTTGTCACCAAATTTTCAACATAGCCATTTTAACACCTCTGCTCATGAACAGTGTCACTGTAATTTTCTTAATATGTCTCAAACATTGATTTTGCAAACCGATCGTGCCAATGTGCGCTACATGTGCGAAAACACATTTTGAGCAAGATGTGAAAAATGGCAGCTGTGCTGCTCATAAGGAGGTGTGGTAAAATGACAATGTTAAAAATCTGGATGAAAATATTACAAATTCTCAAAGTTCTGCTGCGTGGGAACTGCACAATGTACCTTCTCATAAAACAGTCATTTTGGGAATTTTTCACCAAATTTTCAACATAGAGTTTTGGGGTTCACCTCATGAATTGTAACACTGTCATTTCGAGAAACGGTCCCGAAAGGTGGTCTCATGAGTGACCGTGGAAATCACCTTTCGGGACCAAATAACAAAATGACAGTGACTGAGTTCATGAGGTGGGGTCCCAAGAACCCTATACTGAAAATCTGGTGAAAAATTCCTCAAATGCCCAAGATATGCAACAAAGTTAAAAAAAAAACATTAAAAAATGCAGCTTACCAGCATTTCTTTTAGTTCATGGTCGACTTTGAAGAGTGCAGACGTGTTCCCGGTTCACCAAAGATCGTCGCACCAGCCTCCGGAGATAAGTATGGGGTCAGGTGGGGGTGTGGGGAAGTGGGGCACTCAGAGGGTGGGCGTGGGTTGGGGAGGTGGGCAAGACAGTCAGCGAGGGACCTTTTTTTCTTACAGATGATTTTTTTTTTTGGAAAGATGACGTGGGACTTTTGCCACGCTGGGGTGGGCTCCCAGCATGGCAGCTGGAAGGTTGTTTGGGGGCCCAGTGGAGCCGATGGGGGATTGGGCACCCCCTTAGGCCACACGGACTGTTGCCATGCTGGAGTGGGCTCCCAGCGTGGCACCTGGAAGTATGTTGGGGGGCAGTTGAGCCAATGGGGATTGGGCACCCCCATCAGCCATACGGAATTTTGCCATGCTGGGGTGAGCTTCCAGCATGGCACCTGGAAGTCTGTTGGGGAGGCAGTGGAGCCGACGGGGGATTGGGCACCCCCATCAGCCATACAGTGTGTTTGGGGG
The DNA here is from genome assembly GCA_016271365.2 of Neoceratodus forsteri. Classification (NCBI taxonomy): domain Eukaryota; kingdom Metazoa; phylum Chordata; order Ceratodontiformes; family Ceratodontidae; genus Neoceratodus; species Neoceratodus forsteri. The sequence continues at coordinate 873,231,663 of CM057453.1, read as the reverse complement.
GGAGCACATAAGCACACTGGGATGGGCTCCCAGCGTGCTACTTGTGGTGTTTGTTGGGAGGGAGCTGTCTATGACAGCTGTTCCAATGCAGTGCCGACGTGTAGGCACTTGGCATACTGCCGACGGCAGTATGCAAATTGCCTGCACGTTACCACCGCTGATTGTAGCGGTGTTTTGTTTGGAACTGTATGCCTCTGCATCTGAACTGCTGTCATAGACAGTTTGGACAGCTATTGGAGCAGTCAGGCTGTGCCTGCGACAAGGAGAAGAGCATTGGAACCGAGGTGCCACACCTACGAAACTTCGCATGGTGGCACTATGTTTTGCACATACGCAAGCAAACATAAAAATGTTCTGACTACATTTTGGAATTAAAACTTCAGTTAACAAAAGTGCTCAAAACTTCCATTTAGCTGGGCTGCTGACTGCAACCATCTCGTCTGGAGGCGCCACTTCCTCACCTGGGATATGTTAATGAGCCCCCCACCCAGCCAATGCACAGAGTCAGCAGAGACACATAAGCATTTTCTAGCATGGGAACCAGTGGTTCCCACAAGGTGGCTGCCAGCAGCCTTGCTAAATGGAAGTTTTCAAGCACTTTTTTACATGTAAGTTTTAATGTCAAAATGGTGAAAATGCAGTTAGAAAAATCACTGTGTTACACAGAAACACTAATCGGGACATATACACTGACAGGAGAGTGCACAAAGGTAACCAGTGTTTTTCTTAAACAGATTATGCATTTTCTTTACATGTTCCATTCTATCTGATAGATGTACTGAAAGAAAATGAAGAGAATATCTATTTTGGAGACCACCAAAACAAAGAGTTGCACAGCACATAGATGAAGAATTAAAAATGAAAGACTATGTTTTGGGGAGAGGAAAGCAAAGCCGAGTTGCACAGTGGAGCAAATGTTCCGATTTTCATACTTCTTTTTAATTTTTAAATTTTTGTATTTGTGTATTTTTTTATTATTATTTTTTATACCATTATCTTGACTGCTGTTTGACCTGAAAGTTAATGGCACAATAGGAGGTAACATTTGTAACCCAGTGCTTGGACACACCAGGATAGGTCACATTGTAAAAACAAATAAATAAGTAAGAGAAAAAAGATTTTCAGTAATTTTCCAAGATCTTCATCATTTTAACAGCAGCAGTGGTCATAAAGCCATAAGGTCAGTCAAAGCACTAAGCGGCAAGTGCAACCACATTCAACATCATCATTCCAGAATCTTTGTCAGTAACATCAAAGAGCAGAGATTAGAAAGCCATAAGTATAGTAGTCAATTCAGTATTCAGAGCTGGTAGGCAGGAACAGCACATTGTCAGGCCAATTAGTACGCCCTATTTACTTAACAGAATCAAGCAGATGCATACTGAGCTAAGTAAGAAGAAGCTGTTGCAAATGTTCCGGCTGCAAAAGGGAGTGATGTGGCTGTGCAATATGTCCTGCAGTGCTGAAGAGGTACTCCGAGCTATGCTTGTTGGGGGGGGGGGCACACAAGATAATTACATACCTAGGACAAAGCAGGACATGATTTCTTTTTAGTGTTCCAGTACGCAATAGGATCAACATTAAAGTTCACATTGACTCATCGAAAAAATGAGTGAGCATCTGCTCTGCATAATGTGGCAACAAACATGTCATCGGCTGCTGCTTGCTAGCAGAGAGCTCGTGAGTGGTGACCAATCATAATGATGTAGTTCTGTAACCTGAGGCAGTGTCATGGGCCTGTATTGCTGACTCACCCTGTCTTTTTGCATCGGCAGGCAACCTCATCGTCAGTGGCACGCCACCACCCACAACACTGTCACTTGGGCTGCCAGTGCCACTCACTTCAGTTGTGTTATAATTGTGTGACCCCCCCCAGCATCTGTTGAATGGAACAGGCCCAGCTCCCTCATGACTCCCTCAGGTTCACTACACAGTTGCTGCGGGCACTCACTCACTCTGTGACTATGTACAGAAAGGCACAGTGCCTCACGTTTGAATTGCAGGTCCAACATGATTGTGAACACGTAATTAGTATGTCATGAATGGTTGCAAACCATGATCTTAACTACCCAGTAAGCCCTTCAATAACTTCTTTGATGGGTTCTGGAAACAAGTTTATAGTGCTGCACTCCTGGAAACTCTCCATGGTTGACATGAGAAGATGGACAGCTGGAATGACCTGACTCAGTGAAGCTGTATTGGAGCTTAGGTCATAAGTGCATTTCTCTAAGGGAGACAGGCATGGACCATGCCCTCAATGATGCTCCAGTCCTGGTGTAACAGTACCCCACTAATATCCTGCCCGATGGATAACTCATGTACAACACACTTCGGTTCCAGCAAGCATTGCAACATATAAAATGTTCTGTTCCATTGTGTACTGACATCTTGGATTATCTGATAGTGTGGTTAGCTGGTTCTGAACAGTTTGCAGCTCTCTGATTGCCTTAGCAGAATAATGGAAATGACTACAGACGTCTCTTTTAAGCATCAGCATGCAAACCTGTTGTACTAATCCTGGAGTCAAACATTTCTTGCAAAGGTGTAGCAATGTCAACACTGGTGTGTTCACGTGGAAAGACTGTAACACTAAGGAGAGCAGACATCCAGTGGGATGGGGTACTTCCAGGCCAGAGGAGGAGGAGAAATTAACAGCACTTATGCCACCATGTGCTACTGGTGTGGATGAACACCAGTGTGCTGTGAGTGAGAGGTATGCATGTAGTGAGTTTGTACAGGCCCATACAACAAATGTACATTGGTAAATCCTGCCCACAGCCTGATTGAGCAATTTCTCCACTTGACTATGGCATGCCTTATACATATTTGTATGAGAAAAAAGAGTTTGTGGTGGGATGTGGTATCAGACTTGCAAAAAGTAGAAGTCTACAGAATCCAGCGTCTTGAAAAACAGAATAAGGTTGTAAATGCAGTGCAGTCATCTCACTTATATGCTGTGTGATCTGAACAGCTGTGGTGTGAGTTGGCAAGAGCTTTGTGCGGGCCTGAAATGCTTCCTTTATAGTAAGAACAGGCTTTTGAAATGGCATAGCCTTGCTTCTGGCTCTGGCTCCAGAGTGGGCAAATGCCAGTTATTTAGGCTATAGAAGGCACCATGAACTGCACATCTGCTGTCTCACCATCTGAACTGGTTTGTGAGGTACTTGGTGTTGTGCCTGTTAGAGTACTTGAGCAAGGACTGGAAACAATATTTTGCTGGTGTTCAGTCACTTGCTGACTGAATCTGCCACCAGCACCACCAGCAGAAGAGTCATGAATTGGTTTTGCTTTTTTGAAATGCAGCATGCGGTGGCATGAAGAGACAACCCAGCTTGGGCTTTATACAAGCTAGCCACCTCAGGATGCTTTTTCAGAAGATGGTTCCAAAGGCATGTTGTGCTCAATTTATCAACATTTTACCATTACTCAGCCTCTCACCACAGTGTTGTGCCTAATTTATCAGCATTTTTACCATGACTCAGCCTCTTGCCACAATGTGAACACAAAGCTCTCGTTTTATCATCTTCCTGCTCAGCAAAATATGTCCAGATATCACTGGAACTTGAACTTGTACCTGACATCAACCCTCTTGTATGCTGCTTTGCCCCCAACCACCAGATTCAGTTTGGAGTGGTGTAGAAGACTTATGAACTGACACCAGATACAGTATCAGGACCACTAGGATGAGCAAAAGTTAGGAAGGACTGCTTGTTTATTTTAGCGGAAAGTTCACGTGAAGGATGAGGAGGAACAGTGGAGATGTTTTGTGCCTGCCTTTAGCAGCTGATTTTTTGGGGATCTCTTTTGACCTGAGTGCTTCTTTGTGGAATTAGGTGAGGAATCAGTTTCAGCATCCTCAGACTCACTCAAGTAATTGTTCTCAGAGGATGTGTCATGGAACACATCTTCAAGCTTCATTAAATCTTCTAGGGTAAGAACATATTCTGACCCAGAAGACACTGCCTCACTGTTCTCATCCTGCTCAAAAGAACTGCTTGGAGCTTGGATTTAACTGCCAAGGCCATGGCTGCGTATTTCTATCATGAACTGTGGCCATTGTGGTACTAGTAGATTTGGTGGTGGTGGTAATGGTGTCAGCAGCAGCAGTAGTAGTGGAGGTGGTGGTGATGGTAGCAGCAGCAGTACTTGAGGTAGTACAGATGGTGGCACTGGCAGCAGCAGTGGAGGTGGTGGTGATGGTAGCAGTACTGGAGGTAGTGCTGATGGTGGCACTGGCAGCAGCAGTGGAGGTGGTGATGGTGGCAGTATCTGTATTGGAGGTGGTGCTGATGATAGCACTGGCAGCAGCAGTGGAGGTGGTGATGGTAGCAGTAGCAGTACTGGAGGTAGTGATGATGATAGCACTGGCAGCAACAGTGGAGGTGGTGGTGATGGTGGCAGTAACAGTATTGGAGGTAGTGCTAATGATAACACTGGCAGCAGCAGTGGAGGGGTGGTGATGGTGGCAGTAGCAGTATTGGAGGAAGTGCTGATGATAACACTGGCAGCAGCAGTAGAGGTGGTGGTGATGGTGGCAGTAGCAGTATTGGAGGTAGTGCTAATGATAACACTGGCAGCAGCAGTGGAGGGGTGGTGATGGTGGCAGTAGCAGTATTGGAGGAAGTGCTGATGATAACACTGGCAGCAGCAGTAGAGGTGGTGGTGATGGTGGCAGTAGCAGTAATGGAGGTAGTGCTGATGATAGCACTGGCAGCAGCAGTAGAGGTGGTGGTGATGGTGGCAGTAGCAGTATTGGAGGTAGTGCTAATGATAACACTGGCAGCAGCAGTGGAGGGGTGGTGATGGTGGCAGTAGCAGTATTGGAGGAAGTGCTGATGATAGCACTGGCAGCAGCAGTGGAGGTGGTGGTGGTGGTGGCAGTAGCAGTATTGGAGGTAGTGCTGATGATAGCACTGGCAGCAGTAGTGGAGGTGGTGGGGCTGGTGGCAGTAGCAGTATTGGAGGTAGTGCTGATGATAACACTGGCAGCAGCAGTGGAGGGGTGGTGATGGTGGCAGTAGCAGTATTGGAGGTAGTGCTGATGGTGGCACTGACAGCAGCAGTGGAGGTGGCGATGGGGGCAGTAGCAGTATTGGAGGTAGTGCTGATGATAGCACTGGCAGCAGCAGTAGAGGTGGTGATGATGGTGGCGGCAGCAGATTTGGAGGTAGTGCTGATGATGGCACTGGCAGCAGCAGTGCAGGTGGTAATGGTAGCAGTAGCAGTACTGGAGGTAGTGCTGATGATAGCACTGACAGCAGCAGTGGAGGTGGTGGTGATGGTGGCAGTAGCAGTATTAGAGGTAGTGCTGATGATAGCATTGGCAGCAGCAGTGGAGGTGGTGGTGGTGGCAGTAGCAGTATTGGAGGTAGTGCTGATGATAGCACTGGGCAGCAGTGGAGGTGGTGGTGATTGTGGTAGTAGCAGTATTGGAGGTAGTGCTGATGATAACACTGGCAGCAGCAGTGGAGGTGGTGGTGATGGTGGCAGTAGCAGTATTGGAGGTAGTGCTGATGATAGCACTGGCTGCTGCAGTGGATGTGGGGGTGATAGTGGCAGTAGCAGTATTGGAGGTAGTGCTGATCATAGCACTGGCAACAGCAGTGGAGGGGTGGTGATGGTGGCAGTAGCAGTATTGGAGGTAGTGCTGATGATAGCACTGGCAACAGCATTGGAGGTGGTGGTGATGGTGGCAGTATCTATATTGGAGGTGGTGCTGATGATAGCACTGGCAGCCGCAGTGGAGGTGGTGATGGTAGCAGTAGCAGTACTGGAGTTAGTGCTGATGACAGCACTGGCAGCAGCAGTGAAGGTGGTGGTGGCGGTAGCAGTACTGGAGGTAGTGCTGATGATAGCACTGGCAGCAGCAGTAGAGGTGGTGGTGATGGTAGCAGCAGCAGTACTTGAGGTAGTACTGATGGTGGCACTGGCAGCAGCAGTGGAGGTGGTGGTGATGGTAGCAGTAGCAGTACTGGAGGTAGTGCTGATGGTGGCACTGGCAGCAACAGTGGAGGTGGTGGTGATGGTGGCAGTAGCAGTATTGGACGTAGTGCTGATGATAACTCTGGCAGCAGCAGTGGAGGTGGTAATGGTAGCAGTAGCAGTATTGGAGGCAGTGCTGATGATAACACTGGCAGCAGCAGTAGAGGTGGTGGTAATTGTGGCAGAAGCAGTATTGGAGGTAGTGCTGACGGTGGCACTGACAGCAGCAATGAAGGTGGTGATGGTGGCAGTAGCAGTACTGGAGGTGGTGCTGATGATAGCACAGGCAGCAGCAGTGGAGGTGGTGGTGATGGTGGCAGTAGCAGTATTGGAGGTAGTGCTGATGATAGCACTGGCAGCAGCAGTGGGGGTGGTGGTGGTGGTGGCAGTAGCAGTACTGGAGGTAGTGCTGATGATAGCACTGGCAGCAGCAGTGGAGGTGGTGGTGATGGTGGCAGTAGCAGTACTGGAGGTAGTGCTGATGATAGCACTGGCAGCAGCGGTTGAGGTGGTGGTGATGGTGGCATAGATACATAGATACATAGACAGTGTCGGCAGATAAGGGCATATGGCCCACCCATTCTGCCCATTTGAGCTTGTAAGTTCAGTTTATGTTTTCCTAGAAGTCTGTTGCCCCTTTCCCCTGACCTCCAGAATTCCTTTATGTCTATTCCATGCATTCTTAAATCCCATGATTGTTTCAGCCCCCACCACTTCCTCTGGCAGGGTGTTCCACTTGTCCACCACCCGTTCTGTGAAAAAATTCTTCCTCATGTTTCCTTTGAATCGTCCTCCCTCAACTTCATCCCATGCCCTCTAGTCCTGGTACATCTTTTTGTTTAAAAATAGTGTATTCCTGCACCCTGTTCCTCCCTGTGAGATACTTGTATGTCTCTATCATATCCCCTCTCCTCCTCTCCTCCAGGGAGTACATGTTCAGTTCCTTCAACCTGTCTTCATAGGACTTGTGATGCAATCCATGCACCATCTTTGTTGCCCTCCTCTGAACCTTCTCTACCCTGTCTATGTCCTACGTAGGTATGGTCTCCAGAACTGTACACTGTACTCCAGGTGGGGCCTCACTAGTGTCTTGTATAGCAGAATTATGACCTCCCTTTTCCTGCTGGTGATGCCCCTGCCTATACATCCCATCATCCTATTTGCTTTACCCGCTGCCTTGTCACACTGTTTTCCTACCTTGAGGTCATCAGAGATGATAACCCCCAGATCCCTTTCCTGTTTGGTGCATGCAATATCCTCACCCCCCAACTGATATATTGTGCCAGGGTTTTAGTGCCCCATATGCATTATCTTGCACTTCTTTGCATTGAATTTCAACTGCCAAACCCCTGACCATTCTTCAAGTTTCTGCAGGTCCCTTCTCATTCTGTCTACACCCTCTGGTGTGTCTACTTTGTTACAGAGCTTTGTGTCATCAGCGAACAGTGAAATTCTGCCTTCTAGGTCCTGCGCAATGTCACTGATGAAGATGTTGAATAGGATCGGTCCCAGCACTGATCCTTGTGGTACCACTGGTCACTCTTCCCTCTGTGGAGTGACAGCCATTTACCACCACCCTCTGTGTCCTGCCATCCAGCCAGTTACCTACCCACCACACTACTGTCCTGCCCACACCCATATTCCCAATTTGTGTAGTAGTCTTCTATGTGGCACAGTGTCAGGCCTTGCTGAAGTCCAGATAGGCCATGTCCACTGCCCTCCCCTGATCCACCTCCCTAGTCACCCAGTCAAAAATTCAACAAGGTTGGTCTGACATGACCTCCCCTGGTGAAACCATGCTGCCTTGGGTCCTGTAGTCCATTGACAACCAGATGTTCCACCAATCTCTCCTTCAGTAGTGCTTCCATGATCTTCCCCACTACCAAGGTGAGGCTGACTGGTCTGTAGTTCCCTGCTTCCTCTTTGTTCCCACTTTTGTATAAAGGGACTACATCTGCTGTCCTCCAGTCTTTGGGTACCTCTCCTGTTTCCAGTGATCGGCTAAACAGGATAGCCAGAGGTTCAGCCACCACCTCTCTTAGTTCTTTAAGGACCCTGGGTGCACCCATCTGGCCCCATTGCTTTATCAACTCTTATTACTTCCAGTTCTTTCAGGACCCTTTCTCATGTAAAGGGACTTGTGTCCATTTCTGCACCATTCTCAACCCTTGTACTCCCTTCAGACCCATTACCCTCCTCTTCCTCAGTAAAGACTGAGCAGGAATACCTGTTCAATATGTCAGCTTTACTGTTGTCATCCTCCACTCAGCCCCCATCCTCCCCCTTCAGTCTCACTATCCCTCCCTTTGTCTTTCTTTTTTCACTTATGTACCTGTAAAAGGTTTTGTCCCCTCTACCCACTGATTTTGCAATGTGTTCTTCTGTCTGAGCTTTGGCTTCCCTTACTGACCTCCTGCCTCCCTTGCTTCTCCTGGTGCTTCTCCTATCCCCTTCTGCCTGTGTCTTTTGTATTGCCTGAATGCAATCTTTTGGCTTTCACTTTCTTTGCTACCTCTTTGAAAACCATAATGGTCTCCTTCTTTTCCTTTTGCTAACCTGCTAATGCATAATTCTGTTGTTCTTGTAATCCCATTTTAAATACTGCCCACTGTTCCTCAACCCCTGATTCCTGTCCCATTCCCTAATGCCTCTTTCAAGTATCTCCCATTTTCCCAAAGTCTGCCCCCTAAAATCCAGGATCGTGTTTTGTGTGGTTTGGTTCTGCTCTTTCTGTGTTTTCAAACCACAATGACTGGTGGTCACTGTTCCCCAGGTGCTCCCCCACTGTTACCCCATCACACTGTCCCTGTTTGTGAGCACAAGGTCCAGTATTGCCTTCTGCCGAGTTGGTTCCATGACCAGTTGCTTGAGGAAGGCACCATGAAGGAGTCCAGGATAAATCTGCTCTAGTTGATGCTGCTGTTGGGATGCTCCAGTCCACGTCTGGAATATTGAAGTCTCCAACCAGTACTACCTCACCTTATCTGCCATCCTTTGGATGGCTAGCATCAACTCCTATCTGTTTCTTCCTCCTGGGCTGGTGGTCTATAGACCACACCTGTGCGGATGGCTGTCCCCATTTTCCTTTCCAGCTTAACCCACAGTATCTCTCCCCATTTTGTTCCTCCTGGATCTCTGTGGCCCTTATGTCATTTTTCACATACAGTGCCATCCTCCTCCCTTTCTGCCTGCTCTGTCTCTTCTGAATATGTTGTAGCCAGGTATGGCCATCTCCCAGTCGTGGTTATCATTACACCAGGTTTCAGTGATGGCCACAATGTCCAGGTCTGACTGCACCATGACAGCCTCTAGATCTTCCATCTTGTTGCTAAGGCCCCTGGCATTTGCACACATGGCTTTCCATGATTTGACCTCCCTAGACTGTTTCGCTGTTCTACTCCAGCCCCTTCCTTGGTTATCCTTTACCCTTGGTTCTTCTTGCTGTCTGCCCTTCTGCTGAATTTTGCCCCTTTTCTGCCTATCCACCTCTTGGGCACTAATCTCCATCTTTTGCACACTGCTTTGAAGAGATAGCCACTCCTCTGGTTCACTGGTTCCACTGCTAGCTGTGGGGGGTGAGCAAGTAGGTACCCTCCTTGCTGGCCTGCCACCCCCCTTTGCTAGTTTAAATGCTTTTCAATGTAGCATTTCAACTTATCATTGAGTGCTTGGATTCCCCTCCAGGATGGATGCAGGCAATCAGGCTTGAACAAACCTCCATCCCTCCAGGTGGGTCCCCAGTCACCAATGAATCCAGACCCTTCCTCACAGCACCAGTTCTTCAACCATGAGTTAAAGTCCCTGGTGCATGCACTCCTATGCTCTCCCTAGCCTCTCGCAGGTAGTACCTCTGAAAAAGTGACAGAATTAGCTACTTGCTTGAGACCCCTCCGCAATTTCCAATTGGCAGTATCAGTATTGGAGGTAGTGCTGATGATAGCACTGGCAGCAGCAGTGGAGGTGGTGGTGATGGTGGCAGTAGCAGTACTGGAGTTAGTGCTGATGATAACACTGGCAGCAGTGGATGAGGTGGTGGTGATGGTGGCAGGTGATATGGCAACAACACTGGTCACTACAGAGGCTGAAACTTGCATTGGAACAATGGTGGCGGCAGTGGTTTTAGCAGTGCTAGCACTGGTTAAAGCAGCAATTGGTCTGGTTGGAGTGAAGGGGCAGAAGGATGGTGACAATGTGTTAATCATCGACCCCTGATGAATCACTTTTGGAGGGGCTGGTCCACAGACATTTTCTGACTGTACTTGATTGCTTGTGTGACATTTTCACTTTTCAGATAAATTGCAAATGAAAGTGGAGTAAAGTTTTCAAATAATATTTTTCTGACACTATATATACTTTTTTTAATCCAATTGTGTCGGCAAAAAAAAATTTAATTTCCAGGAACCAGACACAGGAAGAATTATTGGGCCTGATTTTCAAACAAATTAGAATGATGAAAGGGACTTGCGCCTAAAAAGTTTGAAGCAAGTGGTGACTTGTGTCACAACTTGCATCAAACTCGATTTTAGAATGCAGCCTGTGTCTGCTCCAGACACTGCTGTGCCAAAGTCAGATAACACTGTGCCAGGTCGCAAGGTGGCTTGAGCCATGGCGGGGCTGCAACATCCCCATTTTGGGGATTTTGCAAGCCCTGCCTTGAACGCAGCAAGGGGTACCACTTTGACCAGCCAGGAGGTGGGCTAAGTGATTAGTGCCAATGGGCTAGGGTCCTACAGTGTGAAGAAGGGGTGCACTAAGAGCATGGCAGTTGGCATAGGAGTCGGGGGACAGCAGGACAACAGTGTTAGACTGCTGTGGCACCCACAGGGTGCATGTGCAATGTAGTGTAATGTATAGGAAATTGTGCAATATAGCATAATATATAGGAACCTGTACATCATATGGAGCAACCCTGGTGGTCCAGCAGACTCCCGCCGATCCCTAATGTCACACATAAAACTAGACATATCCCCTGATGGTGTAGTGGACCCCGTCTCCAATCCCTGATGTCTCTGAAAGAAATGGACAGATCTTCCATGGTAGTCTAGCAGACCCCCCCATCCCCGATCTCCTCCAAATCTATATAGCTAACAGTTCCTGGTGATCTATTGGACCCCACCCTCCCCACCCGGCAGCAGGTCCCACCACCTCACTCTCCCCATCCTGAATCAGAGCTGGCATCCTGCACAGCCCCTCTCACCACTACGTTGTCCACCAACTGAGCTCGCAATGACAGCAGCTGTCATTCAGTGAGCACATACGGTAAACAGTAAGCACTCATTGTGAGCTCACTGCTATGCTGGTCACTAGCTCTGATTCAGGATGGGAGGGGCAGAGTGGTGGGACACAAGCTGCTGGGGTGGGGAGGGTGGGGTCCACTAGACCACCAGGGACTGTTAGCTACATAGTTTTGGGTTTTGAAAGATCTGTCAATTTCTTTCTGAGACATTGGGGATTGGAGGAGGGGGGTCTGCTACACCACCAGGGGATATGCCTAGTTTTATGTGTGACATCAGGGATCGGGGGGTCCTCTGGACCACCAGGGTTGCTCCATATGATGTACAGGTTGGTTCCTATGTATTACACTACATTGCACACACAGCCCCCTGGTGCCACAGCACTCTAATGCTGTTACCCTGCTGTCCCCTGAACCCCCCATGCCAGTTCTCATGCCCCTACACCACCTAGCCCCCTCTTATCCAGCAGCTTCAATACCCCCCCATTCTGGCCCCTCTAGTGTTGCTCCAGGCAAGGGGGATCAGATCCCTACAGCAATCTCCGCAGATGCACCAAATGTTTGGTGCACTTTGACACTTGCGACAAACCCAGGGAGTTTGGAGCAGGGACCCTGCTTTTTGTAAAACTGGATGCAGGGTCCGGTGGGCATTCCAGAGTTTGCCACAACCCTTAGAGTGGCACAACTTGCGTTGCTCTAAGGCCCCCTTTCAAAATCAGTCCCACTGTCCTTTGCTTGTCCAACAGTGACAGTCAGCCAATGTAACTGCTGACTCAGACAACTTCTGTAGCTTCCAGACTATGGAGACAAAATACAATTTTTAATACTGTAGCTTTTTTGTAACATTTTTACTGTTTTAACAATGGTCAGTAACTCAGACAGCTAATGCTGGGCCAAAAAAGGTACCTCCTGGCCCCTGCCAACCCTAGGGCACAGATAACTTCTGTGGCATTCAGAGACAAAAAGGCTTCAACAATTTATTTAATATTGTTGCTTGTAACTTTTTGCTGTTTCAACAAGTCAGAAAGTCAGACAGCTAATATTGGACAGCAATGGTGCCCCTCCCTGCCCCTGCCTACCCTAAGGCACACATAAAGACTGTGTCATGTGGAGATAAAATTACTTAGAAAATTTATTTTAGATTGTTATTTGCAACTTTTTACTGTTTTAACAACAGTCAGAAACTCAGACAACTATTACTGGGCCGCAAGGGTGTCCCTTGGCCCCTACCTATCCTAGGGCACAGGCAAACTCTGTGGTGAGACAAAAGGACTTAAACTATTTTTTATATATATTTTTTTCCTTTCTTTTTGCAGAGCTGGCAGGTGGCTCTGGCCCCTTCCATGGAGGGGCTTGTCTCTCCGGTCCTGGTGTGGAGGCAGCCGGGCCATCATGGGGGCCTGCCAGCTCAATTTTTCCAATGTCGTCCCCCAGGCCCACAATCATGCAATAGGTGGAGTGGCTGGGCTCCGCCTCCATGGAGGCAGCCTTACGCCCTGAACATGGATCCTTCCCATTCTGTCAACATGCCTGTGCTGACACCGAGCCACCACTGGGTGTCAGGCAACAGCGCATTGTGCTAACCCCTTCCCCTGGGGAAGGAGAGCTGTCTGTGGATGCTTGATCCTTCCCCACCCGTGCTGACCCCCGAACAACCCGAGTCTGTTCCTGAACTCAGGTCGCTGGCATGGCGCGAGGTGTGGCATTCAGCACCTCAACCCTCAGCGCCACTTATATAGGTGTTTTAAGGAGTAACAGCTCAGCTGAGTACAGGTACAGGAACAAGCATAAGCCCGGAGCTGTAATGCAAAGCAAAGAAAGCAGTGCTCCTCCCCCTTGCTTTTAGTTCACTGACTGCAGTGGTGGTTGTTCGTGCTGTATGTAGAATACTCTGTAGATAACATGTGTCTACACTGCAGCGACATAAATTGCACCTGCTTCATCATTTGCACCTTGTATGTATTTGAGATGTAACTCATTGTCTTTACTGCTATGACACGAATTGCACCTGCCTCATTCCATTGCACCTTGTTTGTAATTGGCGTTGTAATTTTACTATGTACTATTGTTGTTTATGGAACCATTGTAGGGAATATTTTCTAGCACTTTTTGTATATTGTGCTTCTGCTGTTTTACAACCTGCTATTCTTTATTAAGCCATTGTAGCGAATGTAATCTTGTGTTTTGTACTTCTGCTGTTTTACAACCTGCTATTCTTTATTAAGCCATTGTAGCGAATGTATTCTTGTGTTTTGTACTTCTGCTGTTTTAAGAACCCTGCAGGTGAATGCATTTCTTCCCTGCAGCCTTCCTTCCCCTTCTCCTCCCCCCAAGGTCACAGCTGGAAATGAGTCCTCCGGGCTCTGTTTATTTACCTGGTAAAATATGTTTCAGTAAATCAATATTTAGTTTTTGTTGACTGGGAAGGGACTGCTAGGCAATTCAGTCTATTTTCAGCCTCGTTCACGGGAAAGCTGGGGAGATACAGAGGGTAACGAACTGAAATTGAACTACTGTATTGAACCAATAGCTGTAGGTGCTATTTTCGCCAGGCAAATGTCCTTACTCTTTTCAAGACATGCCATGGAATCTTTAATATCCACCTGAACAACCACCAGAATAGGCAGGCGTAAATGCACATACAGGGGTAAATGCACACATATATGGTGGTGTGGGCTAAAGTACTAATTTTGAGAGAGCAGTGCAAAAAATGGGGTTCATATTTGGCTGGGTGCAGAAGTAAAAGTGCAGATCTTGAGACAGGTGGGTTAAAGGTAAAAATATTGTGAGGCTGCAGTAAAAGAGGTGTATATTGTGGGAAAGATAAATAAACGTCTAACATTGGCAGAGGACAGGGTACAATTACAAATCTGGAAGAGATGTACGACTTAAGTAAATATTTTGAAAGGGTTGCAAGGGCAGATAAACCTTCAGATACACCTGTACATTCTCCCCCCGCCCCCCGGCATTTTACTAGGCTCCAATGCTCACTTTTATACCCCTATGGGTCTTACCAATACTCCATGTCAATTACTGAGGGATCCCTTTGGCATGCACCACCAACCCCACATATGGGAATTACATAAGGATAATACCAGTCTAGCCAAGTCATTCCTATCATAACTACATTCAACAAAGAATATGGACGATTGCATAGAGCTTTGAACTAGAATGACGGCAGACCTGTTGTACCCCTTCTGACAGACTGATGCACCAACTCCAGATTGCCAGAGACTCAACAATAAACAGGTCAGAATTGTCTGCCACTGCATTCTGCATGAAACAGTCCACCCATACACACAAGATATTATTGACAATAACGTCCAGCTTACAGGGGTCAGTTCCAGCACATGCAGGATGCTTCAAAATAAAACACTGTTCTTTTAGATGCTTTTCAGCCAGGGTCTACATGATAAGTCTGTCTGATTCAGAGAGGCAGGGTGAGTTCTGCCGAGTCTGTTTTCTTTTCCAAGTCCAAACCTATCTTCTTTTTTAAGCACTATCTGTCTTCTTGTTCTGCAGCTGGCCAGTGAAGGGGTGAAACCCTTTTCTGTAAAATTCCTGTCTAGTAAACATCCTCTCTTTGACGGTATACAGACTTTTGCTCCTACATAGCCACTGGACCTTCCAGCAGATTTCAGAGGGCTCCCTTTCAGTCGGTCTGTCCTGCTGTTTAGTTTTCCTAGCCATAGCCATGGGTGGTAAAGAAAATTACATCTCTTTGGGAACTTAACTGTTAGCTGGCTCTCACATACCAATCTACATACTTCACAGCCTTCTGCTTCACAAATCAGGGACAAGGCTTAAAATAATCAGGGACAAATAGAAACATACAAGATGAAGGCAGATAAGGACCTTCTGGCCCACCTAGTATGCCCTGTAGTCCCTGTCTTAAGTATCACTTCCACCCTGTTTAGTCCTCTGAGTTGCCCCATGTTTGTTTCATTACTGATTCCTTTATGCCTATCCCATGTGTTCTTGAAGCCTGTGATCATCTTAGCTTCCACCCCTTCTGCTGGAAGTCTGTTTGAAGCTTCTACCACTCTTTCCATGAAGAAAAACATCCTCATGTAACCCCCCCAAGGGTGGGGCTTACCTCTTAGCCCCTCAGGAGCTCCTTTCTTTCTCCCGCTCCTCCTGCTGTGCACCACTGCAAGCCCGGGTCCAGTAGTGCCTCTGAGGTCTCCATTCAGCCCCACAATCTGTTTCCCTTGTAGAAAGGAGCTAGAGGAGCAAAGTCGCTGGACCACCATGCTGTCTGCACCACAAATGTGTGAGCGGCGGTCCGCACATGCACAGTAGTGCATGTTTGTTTTCTCACCATGATTGTGACAAACCAGAAGCCTCTCCAATGCTCCTGACCCCCAGAATCAGTTAGTCAGGGGTCAGAGACACAGAGGAGGCACTTCAAACACCACAAAAATGTTTATTTTAAGAGTACCAAAAAGCACTATGGGAATGGGTCATACATATTAATGAGACATACATGAATATTAATGAATCAGTTCGCTGCCAGGTGGGATAGTGCATTACAAAGGTAGCAACAGGCACAGGAAAGTATTTGAAAGTATTACTCTGCAGCCAGATGTTAAAGTGGAAAGGCAGTTACAGAACTGTGGGGCCAGTAGTTATAAAAACTTTGTTTTGGTTGCAGTCAGACTTTAAAGTTGGGACTCCCTGTAAAGATTGCATTGAACTGTGTGTTAAGCAGCCATACTTGTTGCTCTTGACCCCAGAACTGGCCAATCCGAGTCTTAGGCACCCAAAATTAAAAGAAATGGTGGCTGGGATGAGGTGTGAACTGTATTTTAAGCACCCAAACTAATTTCCAATCAATAATCAAAGAGGCATGATGTTTAATAATTTTACTGATAGATAGCTGTTTTCAGCCAGTCAAAAGTTGCCATTTGCCAGTGAAACCCCAGGGACAGTTATAGCTTGGGGCAGTCTGGTTTATGCTCTCCATGAGACAGGAGGGCTCAGAATGTGTTGGGAGACAAGTTTGAAAGTTGGCCCAAGGCTTCCACAGCCAAAGACTGGAAGATTTGCCTCTGTTCCCACACCTGGAAGCCCCAGGGTAAGAGCGTTCTTTAGTTGGATCCTGCAGCATCTTGAGAAAGCCCTCAGTTTGTAAAAAGTGTTTGAACTGTCTGCCAGAGATTGTAGTTTGCCTAGGTTGGCTTGAAGCTGAAGCCTGAAGTAGAAAGAAGCCTGTGGATGCTCCTGTGCCTGGGAGCCAGAGTTGTGAGTTACTGCTATTTGCAACCTGGGTTTCTTCGATAAGAAATGGTGTACTATTCAGCCTGGAGTCACCTCAAGTTGTCTGCAGAAGTGTTTGTGCTCAGGTCACTCTGGAGCCAGGTAGGGAACATGCCAGCCCTGGGTTGGATTGGGACACAGGGAGCCACAGGAGTGTGCCTGAGTGCTAGGGCACTCTTGACCCTTCTGGGGAAGTCGGACCATGGGGTCGCTCCTTGGGTCTGGGACCTTTGTGGACCAGGAAACCTTGCACAGTGCTCCCATACTCCAGCAAAGAATAAGGTGACAAGCAGCTACACTCTAAATGCAAAGCAGATGGAGACAAGCTGCCAAATTTGTTCTACCTCATCCATTGAGCCTGCTGTTGCTGCTCAAGGACCCTGCCCTCCGGCCTACCTTCAGAAGCTGCTTCAGACCCTGAGAGCTGGGACTCCAGAACCATGAGTGACACAGGGCCTGCCCTGACCTGGGGAGTTAGTTTAAATTTGGTTACAAGTTTAAAGTTTGCAAGGAGCTACCGTTTTCAAAGTTTATTCGAAGGGCCCCAATGCTTGCCAACCCATGGCAGTGATCAGGCATGCACCTTAATCTGGGTACCCAGTTAGACTGTAGGACACTAGTACCAGTGGGGAGGTGGGTAAGTTAAATGTGTTACTGTTGTTGTGGGTGGGCTCTGTTATTGTTGTTGTTGTTGTTGCATGGTTTTGCCAGTGTGTTCAGTGTTGTCATTGCTTATTTATCTGCTTTCCCATTCCCCTATAAAAAAAGTATTATTGTTATTATTTTTAAAATTGCCCGCGAGCTTATTATTATCTACAGTCATTAATTGCATATGTTTTACAGTGCTATGGTTTACAGTGGTGTTCTGTGTGGGGGCTGACTGGAAGGAGAGGTGGGTAGGTACAGCATCCCATGGTTTTGTACTACACAAATATCTGGCCCACTGTAATTTACTCTGGGCGGAGGCACTGCACTATTTATTTATATCTTTGGGAAAGAACCACAGGTTGTCACCAAAACAGAATCCAGGCCCCTTAACCTGTATTGTAGTCATCAGGCAGGGGTAGTAGCCCACTGGTATATGGCACCTGGGTTACATTAAGATTCCCCCTCAGCCTCACACCCTCCAGCTTCATTGTGTGACCCCTGTTTCTCAAGCAACTTTTTGTCCGAAAAATACTCCCTTCTTGGACCTTGTTCGCACCCGTGAGATATTTATACATCTTTATCGTGTCTCCTTCCTCCCTCCCTCCTCTCTTTGAGAAAGTACATGTTTAATTCCCAGAGTCTTTCCTCTTAGGGCTTCTGATGCAGTCCCTGCACCATCCTAGTTGCCCTCCTTTGAACCACCTCGACCTTGTCGATGTTCTTTCAGAGGTGGGGCCTCCAGAACTGTACACAGTACTCGAGGTGTGGCCTGACTAGTGACCTATACAGGGATATTATTACCTCTCTTCTTCTGCTGGTGATCCCCCTGCCTATGGACCTAAGAATCCTGCTCACCTTCCCCCCCCTTGCCTTGTCACACTGTCTAGCCACCTTCAGGTTGTCAGAAATAATTACTCCCAGGTCCCTTTCTTGCTTCATTACTGTCAGTTCTTCCTCTCCCATTTGGTACTGAGTGGCAGGGTTTCTGTGCCCCAGGTGCATGATTTTACACTTTTTTGCATAAAAGCGCAGTTGCCAGACCCATGACCATTCTTCCAGCTTGCCAAGATCCCCTTGTTTGTTCCTCCCCACCCACCCCGGCTGTCTACCCTGTTGCTGATTTTGGTATCATCTGCAGACAAGCAAACCTTTCTGACCAGTCACTCAGTGATATCTCTGATAAATATATCGAAAATTACCAGGCCTAACACTGACCATTGAGGCACCCCCACTAGTCACTATGCCCTCCCTGAGTGGACACCATTTACCACAACTCTCTGGCTCCTATTATTTAGCCAGCTTTCCACCCATCTAACTACCTTTGGGCTCACCCTGAGGCAACTTAGTTTGCTCACTAACTTTCTGTGGAGGATGGTGTTGAAGGCTTTGTTGAAATCCAGGTAGGTCACGTCTACAGCCTCCCCACCATCCACAACCCTGGTTACCCAATCAAAGAACCCAATCAGATTGGTCTGGCAGGATCTCCCCCCTGTCACCCCATGCTACCTCAGGTCCTGTAGTCCATTGGCCTCCAGGTATTCCACCAACCTTTCCTTCAGTAGCGGCTCCATAACTTTCACCACCACAGAAGTCAGGCTGACTGGTCTGTAATTCCCTGCCTCCTCCCTGCTTCCACTTTTGTGTAGTGGGACTACATCAGCCCTCTTCCAGTCTGTTGGAACCACTCTTGTTTCCAGTGACAGGTTGAAGAGGGCCATCAGAGGTGCAGCCAGCTCCTCCCTGAGTTTCCTCAGCACCCTGGGGTGCACCCCATCAGGTCCTATTGCCTTATCCACTTCTAAGCAAGATAATTCCCTTGGGACTTTACCCACTGTGAAAGGGCTTGTGTCCATCTCAATTCCCAATGTGCCCCTTACTCCTAATGCTGGTCCCCTTCCTGCCCCCTCCACTGTGAAAACCGAGCAGAAATAACTGTTTAGTAAGTCTGCTTTTTGGTGATCCTCCTCCACATAAACCCCGGTATGCTGTGATGTGGGCTAGCTGCAAGTGGACACCTACCAAAATGGCGACTCACTTGCAGTGCAGGAAGGACAGGGTAAGGGTGTGAGGAAGGTGACAGGATGGGGGAGGCTCATGCATATAGAGACAGGACATCGCTATATGTATACGTGCATGGAGGGAGTGAGCATGACGGAAGTGAGGAAGGGTTGGCTTGGCATGCTTGGAGTTGGGCTGCTGAGCTGGCCCCATAGCGTGGTGGGT
This sequence comes from Neoceratodus forsteri, assembly GCA_016271365.2. Taxonomy (NCBI): domain Eukaryota; kingdom Metazoa; phylum Chordata; order Ceratodontiformes; family Ceratodontidae; genus Neoceratodus; species Neoceratodus forsteri. Next base: position 873,212,318 of record CM057453.1, on the reverse strand, counting down.
TGGTGGGTGGGTGGCAGCCTAAAGCTGTGAAGGTTATGGGTTTGTGTCCGGGCGCACCTACATTTTTGTGTGCCCGGCCCAAAATTTTTTTTCCCCTCAGAATTTTCACCTCTCGACATGCACCCCTACAGTTAAGAATTCTTTAGTAGGGTGGTGCGGGAGGGCCATAGCCCACCACATTAACATTGAAATTCTAAGTCTCCGGCACCATTTTCCTGTGCGCCGGGGATGTACATCGGCGAAATTGATTTTTGGCAATGTACCCTTGCCATAATGATGGTCACCTTTTGGCAGTAGCTATTATGGCATAGAACCATAAACCCCTACTTCCCCCTTCAGTCTGACTATCCCTCAACTGGCCTTTCTCTTGTCACATAAGTACCCGAAGAATGTCTTGTCCGCCTTCTTCAATGATCTAGCAATATTTTCCTCTGTTGCAGCTTTAGCCTTCCTAACTGCCCTCTCTGCCTCTTTTTGTTTTTCCAGATAGATTTCTCTGTTCTCCCCCTTCTGAGTCTTTTGTATTTCATGAAGACCTGTTTTTTTGCCCACAAAAGAGCAAAATCAGGGTCACCTCTGACAAAATAGTAACATCAGCTCCAGAAGCTGTGTATGAAATGCTGCTTAGTGTAAAAAACATTTTCTTCTTAGTAGGCAGTAAGACTAATAGCTGGAATTTTTTTTCTAAATTCAAATGCATACTCACATGACAAACACCAAATTAAGGAGAGATGGAGGAAATGTCTGAAGCAAAATCTGGGACATTTCAGGTATACCAGTCTATCAACTGAAAAACTAAAAGAAAATGATGCTACCTTTTGCAGGCAAAATGGATGCTGCTAGCAGTCATGCTTGTGCAAATGACATTGAGTGTCACATATCCCCCCCCCAAAAAAATAAAAAAGGCTTGGATCTTATAACTCAAGTACTTTTTATTCTGATCTAAGTGTGTATCAAGGGTCAGATCGGGCTCCTAATCTATTTTGTGTGACAGTTTTTTAGTATTTTCATTTTCTTTTCCTGATCAATGCCTGGCAGAAATGTCATAGGTAGGCAGTGCCGATCTCCAACTTAATAGTTTGCCATTCCTACCAGTCATTTGATTAAACCATTTCAAAGGATTGTGATCTTTCAAGTCCTGGAAGTCATATACAGGTAAGGTTTAATTCTGATGAACCCACAGAATGCCAAGGCACTCTGCACTGCTGTGGCATATCCCATCTCCCATGCATTCAGTTTCCAGCTGAAATATGCAATAGGATTCTCCTTCCCAACACTTGCAAACTGGCTAAGTACCACAACTAAACCTCTAGCTGATGCATCGGTGTGGAGTGTACAGTCTTTCTCATAGTCCAGGCTAGCAAGAACAAAAGCTTAACCTAAGGCCCTTTTTAGCTGCTCAAATAATTTGTCACAGTTGCAGTCCAATGATTACTTTATAAGTCCTCTTTATAAGGTACTTACTTGACTATGAAGTCCGTTAGAGGTGCAGTATCACAGATCTTGACTGGAACCTTCAATAAAAATATTTTTTTTTTAATTGGAAGTAAATTACATACTGTAGATATATATTCATTGCAAAACACTTCATTAATGCACCATTAGGGTTGAACCATTAAAGGTAGGAAAATGCAAACTTAGGCTTCCCAAGCATATGACCCCACTCCCACTGCGCATGCAGGAACAGGCATGAGGGGAACTTAAACTTCCCAACCCCCCCATCCCTACCCTTGGCTTCCATTTGTAGCATCCTACCATACACCCTGCATGCAGGAACAAGTGTAATGAGTGTACCTTGCATTTTGAACCCTAATGCTCACCCCATTCTCTTGTTCTCTAACCATGTTACCTTACTTAGTCTTGGAATGGGGTGAGCATTAGGGTTTACAGTAGGGGTAGAATCTTAGGCTTGGGAACCCTAAGGTTGTATGTCCCTACTTTTGATGTTTTAACCCTAATGGTGTATCAACAAAGTTGTTTGCAATGAATTTCCTTACTTTTTGAGAAAGTATAATTGTAGCCTTATTTGATTATGGCAGCACAGGGCCCACTGGGCCCTGCACTCCCTTCAGTCCATAGTGAGCGGTAGGAGCACAGGGCCTCCATCCATGCCTCTTGTAATTGTCCCTCATTTCTATGTGTGAACACAGGGACCTCTGGGCCCTGCACTTCCATCAGTCCATAGTGAGAGGTAGGGCCCTTTACTCTCATACATGCCTTTTGTACTTGTCCATCATTTACATGTGGAAGCATAGGGCCCTCCAGGCTCTGCGCTCCCATCAGTCTATAGTGAGCGGTGGGAGCACAGGGCCCTCCAGGCCCTGTGCTCCCATCCATGCCTATTGTAATTGTCCCTCATGTGCATGTGGGCCCTCTGGGCCCTGCACTCCCATCAGTGCATAATGTGTTGTAGTACCACTACACCATGCAAAGCAGTAGTACTACCATGTTGATAATGCATGCCACAGTGTAGATCACATGTGCCCCATTCATTACAATTCACCAACAGTTTGAAACAGGGCCTGGTAACATGCAAAACATAGTGCCAAAGCTGTATCTCGAAGCATTTTCAAGATATAGCATCTGAAGAGTACCCCAATCATCACAATGTTACCCTAAGGGAAATTCCAAAATTTCAAATTGTTATAACTCTGCCATGCAGTAAAATTTTTCCACCAAATCAGCTAAAGACACATCTTTGGGGCAAGCCCTTTATTTATTTATTTTGGTTTTGTTGACCGGGTAAGTGCACTAGACAAATCTTGCCTATTTTCAGACACGACCCGGGGAGGGGGATACAGATGAATGCCAACTGACCTTGAACCAGATTAAGCTGTTGGTGGTATTTTTAGTGAAAGAGGGAAATTTGGCCAGGACACCGGGGAAATTCCCCTACTGCATTGCTGGCAGTAGGGGGACTTGCTGCCTATGAGTAGGATCACTTGTGGTCAGACTTGGTGGAGGATGGACGTCATGGAGAATGGAGAGCAGTCTGGCTCTGCTATCGTGACTAAGGAATCTACTGAGCTAGCTGAGTGTCTGTATCCAGATAAAGACTTAGAGGATGGTGATGTTTTTATCTCAGCTGAGGATTTAACAATATCTGCTGCACTAGTAAAGAATGGAAACCTTTCTACAATGATTGTTACTGAGGACCGGCCGGAGCAGCTCAAGCTGTGACTTGCAGAACTAGCACGGGAGCAAGAACGCGTTAAGAATCAGCTGTTTTTGTTACATGCTGAGGATTCATCTGTCACTGCTTTACTTGTGGCTGTCACCGATATGAACTCTGAGTCTGTGCCTCCAGTTCCCGACAAGGATCAGTCAGGTGAGTTGCTGCAAACATTTTCTACTACAATTCAGCCTAAATATCCTTTTTGTACTACAGTGTTGGCTGGCAGTCGAGAATCTGAAGGGATTCAGTGCCAAAAGCCATTAGCAGAATCAGGATCACTTGCGGTCTCTCCCGGCTTACCACCGGTTGCTATGTTGACTTCTAAAGCCCCAGATGTGTCTACCTCAGAGCATGGAGGCTCTGTTTGCACTGGGCATACTAACACACTAACTAAAGAAGCAGGATTTGTTTTCCGTGCTCCTATTCAAACATCCTCTTCAGTACTACAACCTATGGAGGTAAACTGTGTTTTTCAGACAGAACCACTTAATCAGGAGGGAGTTTCTGAATTCTCTTTCATGAAACGGTCTCAGTCACATCATGAGAAGTTTGTGGAGGAAGGAAAAGAGAAGAGAGCAGCAGTAATTTTTCCAAAAGGAACTTTGGGGTACTTGAAGGGGTGCAGGCAGACTCTTCTCCCAATTGTGCAGAGACTGGTTCTGTATCTTCAGGGGTTGTTCCTCCCCTTTAGCCCCTGACAGATGCAACATGGTCCCCTCAGCAAGCTTTAAGTGATGCCGGATGGACTTTGGACAAAGGGTCTTGGTGACCCACGCCTGATTGGGACCCCAAATTGAATTTTTATCAAAATGAACCAACATGGAAGCCACAGTTACCAATTTCACATATAACTCCTGGAATTACTGAAGGGGTACAGGGGGGAGATGGGCCTTCTGTTTTAGCCTCACAGTCCACTGCTCCAGTAGTCAGTAATATTTTGCGATCTGAGCAACTTGCTGATACAGTACAGGGTACTCCTGAAACTGAGAAACCTCTGATGTCAGAATTATTTTCTAAAATTAAAAAAGAAGCAGCACCATGTAGAAATGCTGTATGACTGTGATATAAGGGGGGTTTGGAGGTCAGGCCAGATAGATAATATCTAGGTAAATGTTTATTAAAAGATTATTTGCATTTCTCACCCATGAAGGTGTTTGCATTTATAAATATATCTGGAGATGACAACTTTGATATGAGCTTTCGCTCAGCCTATGCCTTGGATTTATTTTGGGAATGGTACAACCAGGTGAAATTTTCCCCCACATGGACTCCCTTTTTGGTGATTCCTTTAACAAAGCCCTTGATTAAATATGTTACAATAATGTTTAGGAATGAGGGAGTTCATGTGGATGATATTTCATACTGGTTGTCTCAAAAATGTGAGATCTTGAGTTCGCCTGAAGCTATATTAGATTTGGAACAGTTTTGGACAGGGGGATGACGGTTCAAAGTTAAGCTCAGGCAAACAGATACTGGGATAGAGCATATTCCAAACTCCTTTTTGTTTGGCTGGGATATGGGGGTTTGCTTTTATGCTGGACAGCCCTGGGCCTGTTACAAATGTGGTTGCAGAACACACTTGTCCAGCTCATGCTATAAGCCTCGATTTGATAATTGTGGTGAAATTGGTCATATTGCTTTCCAATGTGCTAATTTAACCAAATGTGACCTCTGTGAGGAGACTGGTCATGTTTTCTCTAAATGTGTCTGGGCCACAAAAAACAAAGCATCTAGTGATAGTCCAGATCTTTTAATTCAAAAAGCTCAAGACCTGGCTACTGGTGTTACCCAGATGGTCCCTGTGTATACAGGAGAAGTAGTTATCCCTTCCTCACATCCTTCTCAGGATACATCTGAGGTAACTCCTCCTGATATTCCAGTGAAGATTTCTCCCATCCTTTCTCCTGTTTGTTATTCTGCACAAAAGGGAGGGCCATCTCAGGATTCTTCTATTAATCCACCAGTTATTCAAGTAAGACAGTCCTCCAGGAACCTTAAACCTTCTCTTGCCCCCCCCCAGTAGAAATGGAAACCAGTAATCCCTTTGCTGTATTGTCTGCACAGTGGGGTGATTCAGAAATGGATTGTCAGGAACCTGACTCTCAACCTGTACAGGATAGCCCCTCATCTCCTTTTCAGGTTCAGGAAGGTTATAAGGATAAGAAGAAAAAGAGAAGGAAAAAAATGGTGGATCCTCAGGTTTCATAACTGGCTTGTTTTAAACTAGGTTCATTGAATGTTCACAGTTTATTGAACTTTAGAAGAAAGCAGGTGATTTATGATTATATCCACACTAATTTTCTGGATGTCTGCCTACTACAAGAAACTTGGATGTATACTTTAGATCAGACCAGGCTTTTCCAAAGAGAATGGTGTTGGGGTCCATCTTATTGGTCCAAATGTGATTCCCCCTTCACAAAAGTGGGAGCAGGGCAGAAGCAGGAAACTACAGACCAGTTAGTTTAACCACAGTGATAGGAAAAATGATGGAATCACTTCTGAAGGAAAGAATTGTCGAGTACCTAGAGGCCAGAGGGGCATAGGACCCAAGGCAGCATGGATTCACAGCAGGAAGGTCATGCCAGATGAATCTAATAGATTTCTTTGACTGGGTGACCAAAGTAGTAGATCAGGGGAGGGGCTGTGGACATGGCCTACCTAGACTTTAGCAAGGCATTTGACTCAATCCCACACAAAAGATTAATATACAAGTTAGCCAGCCTGGGAGTGGGTCCCAAGATGATAGCCTGGGTAAAGAATTGGCTGGAGAATAGGACACAGAGGGTAATAGTAAATGGAGGCCACTCTGAAGAAAGAGGGGGTTACTAGCGGGGTGCCACAGGGTTCAGTATTAGGACCAGTCCTCTTCAATGTCTTTGTAAGTGACATTGCAGAGGGACTGGAAGGAAAGCATGCCTCTTTGCAGATGACACAAAGATCTTCAACAGAGTTATTGCACAAGGTGTGGTGGAAAGGATGAGAAGGGACTTGGCAAGGTTAGAGGAATGGTCAAATGTATGGCAGCTTAGATTTAATGCTAAGAAGTGCAAGGTAATGCACCTGGGAAACAAAAACCCAGGGGAAGAGTACACAATGGGGGGTGAGATACTAACAACAACAAAAATGGAAAGGGACCTGGGGGTAGTCATATCAGATGACTTAAAGGTGGGCAAGCAATGTGAGAGGGCAGTAAGGAGGGCTGGGGGATACTGGGATGCATAGGGAGAGGCATCAACTGTAGAAAACAGGAAGTTGTTATCCCTCTGTACAGACAGCTGGTGAGACCCCATCTGGAGTACTGTGTGCAGTTCTGGAGACCCAATCTCTGCAAGGACATAGACAAGATGGAAGCTGTCCAGAGGAGGGAACTAAAATGGTGCAGCATCTGCACGGAAGGCATATGAAGAGAGACTAAAGGAGCTTAATATGTATAGCCTTGAGGAAAGGAGGAGATGGGGACATGATAGAAATGTTCAAGTACCTCAAGGGAATCAACAAAGTCCAAGAGGGTAGTATCTTTCAAAAAAAGAGGTGTGCAAGAACAAGGGGGCACAATTTGAAGATAGAGGGGCAGCTCAGAGGTAATGTAAAGAAGTATTTTTTTCACAGAGAGGGTTTTGGATGCATGGAATGGCCTTCTGGAGGAGGTTGTGGAGTCAAAAACAGTGGTTGAATTCAAGCATGCATGAGACAGCCATAAGGCAATTCTAGGGGTTGGGGGAGTAGAAAGAAGTAGGCTGCTGGTTAACTAGGATCTGCAGCTTATCCATTAGGTAGGGAAATGGGCAGACTGGGTGGGCCAAGCAGTCCTTATCTGCCATCAAATTTTATGTTTCTATGTTTCTTTGGACAACAAACAGTGGATGGTTTAGGATTTCTTTTTAATTGTTATGGTTTTTCGTTAATAAAATTAATGGATTTAATCCCGGGACAGTTAATGATCCTAGATGGGGTTTGGCGATCCATGACATGCAGATTTATTAATGTGTACTGTTCACAGTTAAAAGCTGAGAGGATTGCACTTTTTCAGATGAAAAAACCCTTCTTACTAACTTCTTTTGAAATCTTTCTTTGAGGAGATTTTAATTGTGAGCTAAAATCATTGGGAAGTAAACCCATGGGGGGAAGATTTATTGTGATTCTAATGCATTATGTCACCTGATAAGATTGTCTGGGCTGGTCAATAGTAGCTGCCATCAGCAAGGTGGTCCAAGATTCACTTATAAAAGACACCTACTGTATATACATCCACTATAGATTACATTTTTCTTTCAGATAATCTCCCTTTATTTTTTACACCTTCCCAGTTTCCTTTTCAGATCACATGCTCCTCCAGTGTAATTTTTCCCCTTATTCTTTACCAATCATTCAGAAAGCAGGATCAAAAATGAGTGCACTTTTGTTAAAATCCCCTGTAGTAATATTTAATATCCAAGCATTACTTTTTGCTAGACTTACAGTCTCTTTTTTATATGATGACTTGGGGCAATGGTGGAGAGACTCTAAAGAAGATTTGCGTAGTTTGCTAAAAAATCAAGGGAGATCCAGGGAAAATTTGAAATTTCTTCATTATTTAAAATTGTGTCAGCAGTTATATTATTTAATTTCTGTTGCAAATATCTCAGGAGGTGATTTTTATTACCAAATACTAGCTTTAAAGCAACAACTTCAGGAGGTGCAATATAGTACAGCTAACACATTACAGGTGCTTTTTCAATATGGCATGAAAAAGCATCCTTATGGTGATCTTTATGAAGCCTTTAAAAAATATAAAAATAGCACACATTTAGTAGGGCTTTTGAATCCGGAAGGACAACTTGTGCAGGATCCAAAGGGCCTTCAAGCTGTTAGAAAGACATTTTTACTTTCTCATACACCGGTGGTGCCTCCTACTGTGGAAGATATGAGGAAGTTTTTAAATAAGATAAAACTTCCAGATACTAAATGTAATAAATCTCTGTTAATTTGTCCCATCACAAGTGCAGAAATTGTAACGGCTATTAAATCTCAAAAATTAGGCACTTCACCTGAGATTGACGGACTAACTTCTGAACTATATAAAGCTTTCCCTTCTGAATTTTCTGAATGTTTAGAACTTGTATTTAATTTTTTTTTACCTCTGTGGAATTTCCAGTTTGGTTCTCTGAGGGGTTATTAATTTTTCTCTATAAATCTGGGGATACCGAACTCCTAGAGAATTGGAGACCAATTACGATCCTGAATTCTGATTACAAACATTTGGCAGGAATTCTGAATACTCGGCTTAAACAATTTGCTGCCACTGTATTTTCCCCTTCACAATATTGTGGGCTTCTGGAGAAAAAAATTCAACATGCTCATATAATTATCCCAGATTTGATAAAACATTCTAGTTGGTATAAACATTCTGGATGTATTATTTCAGTAGACCAAATAAAGGCCTTTGATCGGGTTTATCACCCGTTCCTATTTATGACTTTAAAACAGTATGGGGTTCCGGAAGTGTTTTTAATGTGGGTAAAATCACTGTATAATAATGTTATTATCCACCCAATCATACAGAAAGAAATTGGGAAGGGGTTCCATGTTCCCACTGAGGTGCGCCAAGGCTGTCCCTTAAGCCCTTTATTATATGCTTTCATAATAGATACATTAATTCAATCACTTTTACAATATCCAATATGGAAAGAGGTCTTAGGACCTCCCACATTGGAAGAATTACACGTGCAGGCTTATGCTGATGATCTGTGTGTGTTTTTTTCCAACTATAAACAGGTGGCATTATTTTTGGATTTTATGAATTCTTATTCTTTTGTTTCCAATTCAAAAATTAATAAAACAAAAAGTCAGGGTTTGTTTACTGGGGTCATCTATCCATCAGAAATTATTATCCAGGGACTCCGCATCTCATCAGATCCTATAAAAATTTTAGGACTATTATATGGGCCTCAGAATCTTCCAGAGTTGAACTGGGAAAATGCACTAGTTTCTATAGATAGGAAAATTCAAATTTGGAAACACTGGAAATTGTCAAAATTTAACCATGTACAAGTAATTAAACAATTTTTAATTACAGGTTTATTGTACACTGCAATGATATTTCCATTACCAATAAGGTTAGAAACAAGGCTTTACAGTTTATTTTTCCAGATGGTATGGGCTAACAGACTCAACCTTATAAAAAGGCAATACACGTATCTTGCAAAATAAAAAGGGGGATTAGGGATGGTTGATCCAGTTATTTTTTTTCATACATTATTTATAGCACAAAATATTAGGGTTGGGTTGTCACCAGTTACATCTAGATATGGGTTATTAATGAAACATGTATTGGCTCATTATTATTCTGTTTGGCTTACGAGTCCTCCTCAGCCTCTTCAGAAATTATTAATACCACAATATTTGCTGCCAATTGCAAAAAAAAAACTCTTTAAATGGGGTTTACTGGCCCAGGTAGTAAAGGACAGTAAAGGACCACAGTTATATAATACAGTAAGGTTGTTATTATTATCCGGTTGAACCAGCTTTTAAAAACTGTCCTTCAATCAGAACTGTGGAAGTGCTCCAGAGATTAAATAATCCTAGACTGCCAGAATACATGTGGGAGTTTTTATGGCTCACAGTTTATGGAAGGATTGGGGTTAGGGGTAATGCTAAGCATAAAGCTTTAAATGAAAGAACTTGCCCCCTTGTAGAGTCTGTGGCTCAGGAAGAAACAGTGGAGCATTTTTTTAATTTTTTTGTGCATATGCCAGTTCTCTTTGGAAATTCCTAGCTTTCAAATGGAATATGAGATGGTTATTGTATTTGGATTATGACACACTGGTTTTGGGTCACTTTCCTCAGTTAGGGAAGACTTATAATATAGAGACTTTGCAAATTTGTTGCTGTTGTTTAATATATTATTTATGACAGCATAGGTGCCAATGGGTTTTGTATCAAATACTGATGTCCTTTGGTACAGTAGGATTATTGATTCTAGGGGCCATGGAAAGAATTTTCCTTAAAGATTTAGGGTTTTCAACCACTAGGAAGGTGACAAATTGGTGGAGAGGATTCACAAGGTTTATAAAATATAAATAGTAAAAGATTGTATTAATTATATTGTATTCGGGGGAGAGGTGGGTTTATAAGGGTATGATTATGCTCTCATTTGTTATGTATGCTTATAATACTTATTTTGATCATATTAATCTTTTCTGTATGACTCTAATACTTAATTTTTTTCCCTTTCCCTTTAATTCAGGTCTGAGTGTGTGCGAGGTAACCTTATTGTAATCATTTGCTTTTGATGTCATATTAATACAAAATTCCCCTACTCTTTTTGATAAGTGCCATGGGATCTTTAACATCCACCTGAACTACCACCAATCCAGGCAGATGGGACCTTGGTTTAACTTCTCATCTGAAAGACAACACCTCAGAAGTGCAGCACTCCTCTCATGCTGCACTACAGTGTCAGTACTGAGATAGTAACCCAAGTGCCAGATGTGGGAACTGAACACACAGCCCTCTGATCTCCCAGCCTCAGAGGTGAGTGTGCTACCTACTGATCCACTGACACTGTATACCTTGAAAATGTCAGCCCAAAAACCCAAACCATTTTTTAGTTATGAAGTGACAAAGAAATAGACATATCTGGAAAAGCAGTGTTGCAAACTGCAGCAGTACCCTAGTTCTTTTGGCAAACAATGTCACAATTAAGCAGTCCAAACTAAGTTAGCCACATCAACAGAACTACCCCACAAGATTATGCATGCAAAATTACATGCACATCTGTTGAAGGGTTGCAAAGTTATTAAGATGCAAAGTATGTAAAAATGGAAGACTGCAAAAATGGAAAAAACATGTAAATGTAAAGATGTTTAAGACACAATATCTCAAACACCGCACAAGCAATTTACATGCCATTAGCAATGTCAACAGAAAAACATGTAAATTTAGGAATATTTGAGACAGTATCTTCGAAACCACACAAGTGATTTAAATGGAATTAAACACATCAACAGACCACCCCCACGAAATTATGCATGCAAAATTTTATGCACATATGTTGTAGGGCTCCAGAATTATTAAAGTACAAATTGTGCAAAACTGGAAGACTGTTAGTAAAATGGAAACAATATGTCAGTTTAATGATTCTTGAGACACATCTCACACAAGAGGCTTAAATGAAATTTATCAGATCAACAGACATACTCTCTGAGATTATGCATGCGAACTTTCATGCACATCTGTTAAATGATTCTAAAGTTATTAAGGTGCAAATATGTGAAACTGGAAGACTGCGAAAATGGGAATTAAATATGTAAGTTTAAGGATGTTTGAGACACAGTATCACAGATAAAGCACAGTGTATTCACACAAAATTTGCCACATCATAAGACCTACCTCCAGAGTTTATGCTTGCCAAATTTCATTCAAGGTTTGCAAAGTTATTAAGGTGCAAAGTATGCAAAACTGGATGTCAGTGTGCAAAAAGTACTTTCACTTTTACATAAATTTTTCCCATAGGAAGTAATGTGAAGTTAAAAATGTAATAACTTTTGAATGTATTGATATTTTTCACCAAACATTCAAAAGGCACATCTGTGAGGCAAAGGCTTTCTACCCTGAAAATTTCAGCCCAGAGGCTAAAGCCGTTTCTGAGATACAGGTAGACAAAAAAAGTGCCAAAAAGTCACAAACCTTTATTTCCAACACTCTGTATCTCGGAAATGGCTAAAGCTATTGAGATGCAATTTGCCACATACAAACATCTGCCTAGGGCAATTATGAAAGCCAAATTTCATAGTAATTTCTTCAGCCATTATAAAGTTATTAAGGTCCAAAAATTGCCCTTTAACATTAAACACCCTCATCAACCCAAATATACTGGTGCTATTGCGCCAGTATATATATGTGTGTGTGTGTGTGTGTGTGTGTGTGTGTATATATATATATATATATATATATATATATACGTAATATACAGTGAAAACCTCTTAAGTGAATACCCAATTTGCTACAAACAAATATTCACTTAAGCGGGTTATTCACTAAACAGGATTTACACCGTTTTAATTAGCAGAGGCTGAAAGGGACACATGCAATCATTTTGTTTAGATTTTATGAGTCAAGTTTACTTATTCAATGCATAAAAAGCATTACAATGTTTTTTTTAAAAATGTATGCACTTTATTTAAGACATTAATTTGTATCTTGGAGTTTTTGAGAATCATGTGAAATTGTTAGCAGTAAGTGGCATCATCAAGAAAAAAAGGCAGGAAACTGGATTTGACACTTCACACTGAACTTCAATTAACACCAGTTGTGCTTAATTGAAATGTTAATTGCAAGCTATTGCCCAGAAGTAGCAAAAGGAGTGGGCAGAGCAGGGTTACCTGAGGAGGTGTAATAATGGGCTATCAGCAGGGTCCAAAAACTGAAAAAAAATATTCACTTACATGGGCTGCTCAATTCACTTAACAGAGCATTTTAACATTAAAAAGGAATTGGTACTTCAGACTTTTATTCACTTTATTTATTTATTGAAAACTTTCACCAGGTAAGGTTCACTGAACAACAAGTTGCTCATCTCCCAATACGAACTGCAGGAGAGGGTAATGGGAGTTACATAGTATAATTGAGTACAAACAATTTACACAATAGTGTAAAAAGCGTCGATTACAAACAATTACACAATAGCATAAAAAGCAAATATTACAGGGTAGAATAGTTTAAACCTACAAGGTGACCTTATGGGTGAGACAGAGATTGGCTAAAGTAATTACAAGTGTGCCCAATGGCCTACAGTATGAGGACTGGGTAGTAAAAAGCAGCATGAGAGAAAAAATAACAATGTGACAGAGATTGAGCTGGAGGCCAGGGCGAGTCCCACAGGGTGAGGAGATTGACAATTTGAGAGAGAGATTGCAACAAACACTCACAACTAGGAGCAAAACGAAGCTCTCAATCTATAAGTGCATTGATTAGGTTGTGCTTAGACAAATGGGGCATCAGTCAGGATGTAGGACTGGGGGAAGCTAGGGGCAAGTGCAATTAGCAGACAGGAAATTATGTAGTGCTTTATTTAATGAGCCAGGAGAGGAGGAGGATCAGATTTTGGTTGGAAGAGCATTCCACAGTTTAGGGATACGATAAGAGAAAGAGAACTGGCCAATTGAGGTGGATCTCCAGGGAACTGACAGAGTTCTGTGGTCATGGGATCTTAGAAGGTGAAAGGGAGTGGGTGGGGGGGAGAATAAGGAAGTAAGATGAGGAGGGAGTGTGCCAAGCCAGTACTTAGAGATGAAATTTGCGCAGTGATGCAGTCACCTGTTTGTTAGAGATGGGAAGGCTAAAGCTTGATACAGGTGACGGTGATGGGTAAGGGGAGGTGCATCCAGGGCAAATTGACAGAAGGAGTTAAAAAGTGTATCCAAGTTAGCTAAGGAGGTGGCCGGAGCAGAGCACTAGACGATATCGCAGTAATTGAAAATCGGGAGGATCATTTTTTGGATCAGTTCACACCTTGCCTAGGGTGGGAGGCAGGAGCAGTTTCTATATAAGGCACCGAGTTTAGGGTGAAGATTTTTCATTATGGCATCTATATGGTCCGAGAAAGTGAGATTTTGATCCAGCCAAATGCCCAGATACCTGAAAGACGCCTTGGCATCTATAGTTGTCCCATCGATGGTAGTGAAGGCGGGGACAGATGGGAGCCTTGACAGTTTCTGTCACATGCCAAATGTCATGGTCACCATTTTCTTGGCATTTAGGAAGAGTTGGTGAGATTGAAACCAACTCTGGACATTATTGAAATTTTATTGAAGCCTGGAGGCGACATCCAAGGGTGATGGCCCTGAGGAGAAAAGAACTGTATCATCAGCATACATATGTATAGAAGATTAAGTACAGATGGATGGAAGATTGTTCAGGAAAATGGAGAAGAGAACCAGGTCTAGTATGGACTCCTGGGGGACTCCAGAGCATATAGGTAGGAGAGGGGAGATGTAGTCAGATATTTTTACCGATTGTGAGCGGTCGTTTAGGTATGCACTGAACCATTTTATGGCCTGTTCAGATAGCCTGGCTGATGAGAGGGAGCAGAGTAGGGGGGAAGTGGGAAACGGTATCAAAAGCTTTAGCAAGATCAATAAAAATGGCAGAGGTGATGTGTCCGCAATCCATGCCTGACAGGATCGCATCAGTGATCTGAAGTAGCGAGGTAGTAGTAGAGTGATGTTTTTGCAAACCAGATTGATATTGGGTGCAGAAATTAATGTCAGAGAGGTACGAGGACAGTTGAGCTAGGACTAGGTGTTCTTGCAGTTTGGCTAATGTCGGGAGGAGTGATATACGGTGGTAGTTCCCAGGGGAGGAGGTGTCACCACACTTTGGGAGTGGGAGGACAATTGCATGTTTCCACCCTAGGGGAATTTCGGCCAATTGAAATGAGAGATTGAGAAGAGCAGTCAGTGGGGGAGCAATGGCTGAGGCAGACAGGTTTAGTAACTTCAGGTCCAGCCCATCAGGGGAGCTACCTTTGCTCGGGTTAGGGCTTCCAAGGCCACCAGCATATCAGTTATCAGGATTTTTGAGAAGGAAAACCTGTGAGGTGGGGCTGGTGGACTTCTAGTAGAAGTGGAAGTCGACTGATTTGTGGTTGGAAGGGAGCCTAATAGTGCAGAAGCGCATGAGGTAAAGCACGAGTTGAAAGCTGCAGCAACACTTGCATGGTCAGAGATGACAGTATTGTTTATTTGGAGGAGGGGGAGGGAGGGGGAGTCTGCAGGGAGAAAAGTGAGTGAATTACTTTCCAGAATTTAGATGGGTTATTTATACTAGAATTAAAGGTAGAGCTGAAGTACTCGGCCTTAGCCAAACAAGTGGCTTTCATGCATTTGTTTCTGAGGACCCAGTAGGCGTCGTAATCTTTAAGAAGCTTTGTACTTTTATGGAACTTCCAGGCTGCATTAAGCACTCTTTGGCAAGCAATGAGTTCTGGAGAGATCCAGAAGAGGTGGTTACTTCGGACTCGAGCACGGCGTAACAGTGTATGTTGATTCCAGACTTCAAGTAATCGGACTCTGAAGTAGTTTGCTGCAACATCTAGGTTGCTGGCATCAGATATGAGTGTCCAGTTAATGTTGGTCAAAACATAAAGAAGCGGGGCAATGTTCAGGGATCTGTACAATCAGATTTGTAGTGTTTTATAGAGGGCTTTGACTTTGTGAATTCTATGCACCAGGAAAGTCATGCAATGCTCACTGAAGGCATCTGCTAGAGTACCGGATTTAATGACCCTATGGGTGTGTGAGGTAAGAGCCCAGTCAATCAGGGAATGGTTTCTCGTCTTGTGGTTTAGCCTAGTCGGGTCTTGGATAAGTTGGGTTAGGTTAAGCACATGTATAGCATTTTCCACTTTGTTGGGAATGGTAGTCCAATTTATGTTGAAATCACCCAAAATATATAATTCACCAGCAGAAGAGTGGCTAGCTAGGGTGGCTATGAGGTCAGTGGCAATTTTGGGTTGCAAGCCAGGATGGCAGTAGGCACCTGCTACAAAGATAGGTTTGGAGAAGGGGGGAAATTTTGCAACATCAGGGCCTCATATGCTTTTGGTGTAGCACTAGAAAAGATGGAGGTGAATTGGATGGAAGAGGTGACATAGATTGCTACCCCTCCACCTCTCCCTAGCCGGTCCTGATGCGATATTGTGAAGCCAGGAAGAGTAAGAGATGAGCTGCAGATTTTTTATTTAGCCAGGATTCAGAAATTGTAATTAGAGCAGGGTTGAGCGTAGCCACCAGGGGCTGTAGCAAGTCCACTTTAGGGAAGAGACTACGTATATTGATATGTAGTATTTTTAGGTCATTTGGGAGAGCTGTGAGTCATGACTCAGGGCTATCTGCTGGAGGTGGTTGAGCTGGGCCAGGGTTGGGGTTTATGTCTCCAGCCGATAAGAGTAGGAGGGCAATGATAATATAATGTAGCTTTGCACTCTTGAACCAAGAGTGGTTTCATAACAGTCGGGAGCTGTGGCTTTTACTAATAGCTGAGGGGGGGTCCAGAAGCTAAGCAGGCATATTAGAGTAATGTACATAGGCATCTGGACAAGACAGGCGCAGGTGCAAATGGGTGAGTGAGACCAGGATATAGGAATGGGAGAGGGGGAGTTAACCTGATTGAAAACAGGGATGGCATTTCATCTCTGTGGAAGAAATGTGGGATTGGGGACAGAGGGGGTAGAGCAAGTGCTATGAACACCAGAAGGATGAGCTTTAGAGTGGAGGGCAACATCTTGGTTTATTTAATTGTTAATTCATTTTTTTTTTAGTATCCAGATTATTTCAAGCCCCAAAAGTAAACCAGAGTATCAGGTTTGTGTGAGATAGGGCCAAACAGAATAATCCTGAGAGCACAGGAATGCTGTGGGGCAGAAAGGGCTAGTTTGTGGGAGGACTGTAGTGGACAGTGACGAAGAGGCTAATCAGAATTACTTAGCTGTACTGTCACACTAAGTCAGTTTAAGCAGCAGGGTTCTGAGAGACCCAATGAAATAGGGACAGTAAGAGGAAGGAGGGGCACATGTGTATTTAAAGGAGGCCTGGGAGGGGGGAGGGAGAAAAACCAACAGAAGATTGCTAGCATTTCAGGCTATGGCAAAAGCTGGTAGAACAGATTAGAAAAGGCGCACCAATCAGGTGAGCTGTGCTGACCGGCCGTCCAATCAGGTGCCAGTTGCAAGGAGTTGCAACCAATCGGAGCACTGATGGAGTGAGCTTAAAGCAGCAGTGGTACCTGGAGAGCTGGTCCAGGGGCGGGTTCCACAAGAGTGGCAGGAGCTGTGGTATCCAGTCGGCGGTGACCAAGAAGGCACCGCCTTTCTGATTTAAAAGCGCTGCTCGGAGCACATGGCAAATCTAGGGAAGGAAGGAGAGGGTAGAGTAAATAAAGGTTGCCAGAAGTGTATATTAAAAATGGGAAGGGCTGGAGACTGGCGGCAGACTGACCGTAGGGGGGTAGAGGCGAAGGCGAGAGACAAAGGAATTGCAAATGGACTAGGCAGGGGTTGGGCTGCATAGAAACAAAAGAGGGGGAAGGTAGTGGCAGAGAGAAAGTTAAAGATTTAAGCAGCAGGGGTGGGGTGGGGTCAAGTATGAGCCGGCTTTATGGCTTGCTAGCAGGAGAGGGGAAGAGATATTTCAAAAAGGTGAAGGAATAGAATAAAAAATATAAAAAAGCAGGAAGAGATTTGTGAGGTTAGATAGACAAGAAGGAGGGTGGGCAAGCTGAGGGACACAGTGCTATGACTACATTAGCTAAGCTAGACAGTAAGCAGGCATGCTCAATTGACTACGGTTAAAACATTTGTAGGCACTAAAATTATAGCTAATCTTCAGCTAGTAATCCAAGTAAGCAATACTGAAGCAATAGCAGGCAGGCAGGCATAAACACAAAATACAAAAACCAAGATTACTAGCATTTCAGGCTATGGCAAAAGCTGGTAGAACAGACTGGAAAAGGCGCACCAATCGGGTGAGCCGTGCTGACCGGCCATCCAATCAGGTGCCAGTTGCAAGGAGCTGCAGCCAATCAGAGCACCGCCGGAGTGAGCTTGAAGCAGCAGTATAACCTGGAGAGCTGGTCCGGGGGAGGGTTCCACGAGGGAGGCAGGAGCTGTAGTATCCGGTCATCAGTGGCTGAGAAGGCACTGCCTTTCCAATTTAAAAGCACCGCCCGGGGCGCACGGCAGATCTGGAGAGCTGGTCTGGGGGCTGGTTCCACAAGGGCGGTAGGAGTTGTAGTATCCAGTTGGTGGCAGCCGAGAAGGCACCACTTTCCAATTTAAAAGCACCGTTCGGGGCGCACGGCAGATCTGATTTATTCACTTATCAGGTATTCACTTAAGTGGGTTTGACACTATGTATATATATATATATATATATATATATATATATATATATATATAAACTTTGTTAATGCATCACTTAGGGTTAAAGTGTCAAAAGTAGGGAAATGTGGCATTAGGGTTTCCAACCTTACACCCCACCCTGCACAGACGAAGAGGGATTGGGGGGGCTGGCATTGGCATCTCATGCCCTCATGCTCACCACATTCCATTACAAAATAAGCTGGGTGGCCAAAGCATAGGAGAATGGGGTGAGTGTTAGGGCTGGAGATGCCAATGCCAACCTCCCAATCCCTCTTCATCTGTGCAGGGTGGGGGTGGGGTGCTAGGGTTGGAAACCCTAATGCCATATTTCCCTACTTTTGATGCTTTTTCCCTAGCTGATGCATTAATGAAGTTTTTTGCAATTTATTTCCTTACTTTTTTGTGATAGTATAATAGTATTTTTCTTTTACTGTGGGAGCACAGGGTCCTTCAGACTCTGCACTCCCATCCCTCCACAGATGTAAATATGTATCTAGTTGTGGAAACATAGGGGCCTCTGGCTCCTGTGTTTCCGTGCATCAAATTATGAGCAGTCATAGTGAAATTGCAACAGATAGTCATAGCTGTGCCATCTTAAATAATTTTCACCCCAAATGTTCAACATAACCTTATCACCTCACCGCATGTACCCAGTACCGAAAACTTTCAAATCCCCGTTGAAATGTAATTCTGTGCAACTGTAATGCCATTCTACACCAGAGGTGTGGAAAAACATTTTTGGCAGGATTTGAAAAATTACAGCTGTACTATCCATGAGGTGGTGTGAAAAAAATGGCAATTTTCAAAATCTGGAGTGAAAATCTAAAGAATTGGCAAAGTAATGAGCGTACTTAGAAACTGTGCAATGCACTCTTGTAACACAGTCATTATCAGGAATTTTTTCACCAAATTTTCAACATGGGCTTTTTGTGACCTCCCCTCATGAACTCTGGCACTGTCATTTTGTTAATCCATTCTGAAAGTTGATTTCGCACAGCAATCACGCCGTTCTGTGCCACAGGTGCGAAAACACATTTTGGGCAGGATGTGAAAAATGACAGCTGTACTTTTCAAGAGGAGGTGTAAAAAAATGGCAATGTTGAAAATCTGGAGTGAAAATATTAAAATGTGGTGAAGTTACGAGCATGTTTAAAAACTATGCAATGCATGCTAATAACACAGTCATTTTTTTTTTCCACCAAATTTGCAACATGGACTTTTTGGGACCCCACCTCATGAACACTGGCACTGTTATTTTGTTAATTGGTCCTGAAAGAGACTTGGGCATCATCATCACCGATGACCTGAAATCATCCAAGCAGACCACTAAAGCAGTAGGTAAGGCTAGAGGGATGTTGGGGTGTATTAGTAGGGGTATCACAAGTCATAAGAGGAAGGTAATAATCCGTCTTTACAAGACACAGGTTAGGCCCCCTCTGTAGTACTGTGTGCAGTACTTGAGGCTGCACTGGCACAAGGACATTAACAAAATGGAGGCAGTCCAGAGAAGGCAAACAAAATGGCACAGGGACTGCATCAGAAAACATATGAGGACAGATTAATGGAGCTCAGTATGTATACCCTAGAGCAAAGGAAGAAGAGAGGGAGAGAGGTGGTATGAATGAAACATTCAAACATCTTAAGGGCATTAACAAGGTGAAAGAGTCTAACATGTTTCAATGTAAGAAAAATAGCAGGACAAGAGGACACAGCATGAGATTAGAGGGAGGCCGATTAAGGGGCAATGTGAGGAAGTTCTTTTTCACAGAAAGGGTGGTGGATGCATGAAACGGCCTACCTCAGGAAGTGGTGGATATGAATACAGTGCAGGGCTTCAAACAGGCATGGGATAGGCATAAGGGAGCAACACAGATGAGTATGACTAGATAAGCCATTGTCAGAATAAAGGCCTATGGCACATTCATAAGGTAGAAAAAATGGGCAGACTGGATGGGCCTTGTGGTCCTTATCTGCCATCAGCTTCTATGTTTCTATGGAAGGCGATTCTGCCCAGTGACCATGAAATACCTTTTGGGTCTGAGTAATGAAATGACAGTGCCACTGTTCATGAGGTGGGGTCCCAAGAACCCCATGTTGAAAATTTGGTGCAAAAATGTAAAAAATGGCTGAGATATCAATATAAGTTGAAAACGCTATTGACAGTCATTATACAGCACTTACCTTGATTCTTCAGTTCAGGGTTCAGCTTTGAAGAGTGCAGATGTGTCCCGGTCCACAGAAGATCGCAGCCGCTGACCTCAGGAGGTAAGTATGGGGTAAGGGGTGCAGCTAGGAGGTGACAGAGGGATGGCTGGGATGGGAAGGAGCATGGGAGATGAAAGGATCATTTTCTTTTTACAGGGTTAAAAAGACGCTGGAATAGTTTTCTTTTTCGCAGGTAGATACACGCTTTGGGGACACTGGGGGTGGGCTTCCCAGTGTTCCACACTACTGGGGAAGCATACATGTTGGGACACTGGGAGTGGGCTCCTCAGTGTCCAACAACAAGGGACCATTTTCTTTTTTTCAGATTTTAAAACTAAATTAAAAAACATCAGGGACTGATTTCAGGACACTGGGAGTGGCCTCTCCAGTGTTCCACAGTGCTTTGGGCATGTGTGTGTTTGGTGACACTGGGGGTGGGCTCCCCAGTGTCTCACACAACTGGGGAGGCATACAAGTTGTGACTCTGGGAGTGGGCTTCCCAGTGTTCCACGACAAGGGAACCGTTTTCTTTTTTTTCAGGTTTTAAAAATAAATAAAAAACATCGAGGGACTGATTTTGGGACACTGGGAGTGAGCTCCCCAGTGTCCCACAGTGTTTGGGGGGGCTTCATAATGCCAACACAGGGATTGGGCACCCTGATGTCAGCAAAGAGTTCGATGCAGAATTCTGCATCCAAAATTGGCAATCGATTCAGAATTCTGTGTCTTTAAAATCCCTTTTCGCCAGCCGATCTTGTGAAAGGGATCAGCTCATTAACAAGGATTTTGACTGTTCGCGTACAGTAATCGGCTCACGAACAGGGATTTTAACATTTTTTAAAATGCTTTTTTTTGAGATAACTAAAAGAAACTAAAGGCATGGATGGGTACAGGAGGTTCCCTAACAAAAACCCATGTTTTGGTTTCTCCATGAAACATCCCCAGGGCAAGTTTTACATTTTGGTTGTCTACCCTCACTAAGCAAGAAAATAAGATGGTGGCTCACAAACAGGGATTTATTTCTCATGAAGAGGGATTCCCCTTTGCCAAAAACACCTCTATCCAAGAAACGGAACATTGAGGAAAGTCCCATAGGCTATAATGGGGCCTAAAACACTTAATAATTTTGCAACAGATTAATATTTTTTGCCCAAATTTTTCAGTCTGTTCTGCTACCAAAGTTCTTTATACCCTACAAAAATCATGCAGAAATTCCACTCCATCTGGCCACCAGGTGATGATGAAAATCTGGACAAAAAATGTTTTTTTTTTACTTTTTTTCATTATCCAGATCTCATAATCTGCACATCTGACTGGAATGAAATTTTGCACATCAAGAGATCTACCCCACAGGATAGTGCATGCCAAATTTTGTTCACATTCGTTGATCAGTTGCAAAGTTATTAAAGTGCAAAATTTCAGGTTTAACACAGAAACTGCTGCTCAACTCTAACTATTGAGGTGCTATCATGCCTCTATAATATATATTATACAATGGCAAGAAATGATCTACAAACCTGACTGGCCAATGAGCCCCAAACACAGTGATGTTATTTCACAATAACATCACTGTATCTAGGACAGGCAGCAAAATGACCGCATAACAATAAAGAAAATTACTGCCCACTTCATGCTACACATGCAAATCTGATACTGCGTTAACCCTCACAACTTCACCCCCAGGATCTCAGCACCCCAAAACACAAATTCATCAAACAACAGAGACATTTACAGGAAACACGAGAGTGGACTCTACAAAAGTAATCACATTTTCATGACCCTTTCTTTTTTTCTTTCCCCGAAGCAACCGGTTTCACTGCACCATGGAGTCCATAACTGCTGGTCGTGCACTTCATTGAAGCCGCTCCCTTCAGACAGCAGAACCCAATTAGTACCGAAACAATTGCAAATGTAAAGAAAAACAAGAAATTCAACATTCTGTCCTACAACGAAGAAAAGGACACTCTATGACACAGCCATCATTCTTTTTACTGGTGTTCACTTTCGTACCTGAGTAAGCGCACTCGCTCTTCAGTCCTCACACTAGCTTATTCATTCATTCAAAAGTGACTAAAAGTATGCTGCAAAACCGTGGCCAAAACCAGCTGAAATAAAGCACATGGCCATCAAGAATTCTGTATATCTCCGTGTCTGAGATGGGGGGATGGGGAGACAGAACACAAGCTTACACAGAAAGACTGGTGAGGAGAGAAGCATGAAACAGCACAGCAGCACCACCTACTGGACTACTGTTTCTCCATACTTGCAATACATGCCTTCAGCACAAAATAATAAAAATCTCATAAAAAAATGACATTCTATTATTATTTTAAAATGAACCAATGTATAATAGCAATAAGGCACTCCAGGGAGAGTGTTATTGTGTAATAACGTCATTCCTGGGGTGGTGGAAGCCCTCAGCTTTGCCTCATGCTTTGACCCACCCCAGGAGTGATGTTATTACACAATAACACACACCCTGTCGTGCCTTATTGCTTAATTATAGTGCCGCAGTAGTGGCACTATAGTTAGGGTTGAGTAGGCACATTAATGTTAAATCTCAATTTTTGCACTTTACTAACTTTGTAACCCTTTGACCGATTTACCTGATATTTTGTATGCACAGTCTGGTACCATAGATCTCTTGATCTGGAAAGTTTTGCTCCAGTCATATGCACAGTTGCGGAGCTGTGGAGTGTCAGACAGTGTGAAAAATCCTCACTTTTTGGCAAATTCTTTGCTCATCTCTACAGCCCAAACAGTTTGTCCCACTGGTCTGAAATTTTCAGGGTATATGGGGACTGGGTCACTGAAGTGCCTTTTGAAGGTTTGACAAAAGTACCACGGACTTTCATGAAAGTACCATTGGTTTACATGTGGCACTTTCACGAAAGTCCTGCGTGTAAAGCAATGGTACTGTCACAAAGCCTGCAGTTCTTTCATGAAAGTCCACAGAAGTTTTGCGAAAGTTCCGTGGGTAAACAGCCCCAAAAAAACAGTTTCTATGCCACTTAATAGCAAAAAATGGTTAGGACTTTGGGTTGCAATTTCCAGGGTGGCAAGCTTGTGCCCCACAGTTGGGCCTTTTGTTGGTTTCCTGAAAAAAATTACACCAGCTCCATACTTACAGCACTCCAAAGTTTTGGAATTTCCCATAGGATAACACTGTGGCACCACGCAACCTTTTGGCACCTGTATCTCGAAAACGGTTCAAGATACGGATTTTTCACTAAGCACAGTGTAGTACACCTTAGGTGTAACAAGAATGCATGGAGGTGGCCAAGTCATGAATACAACTGCGAATGAATTTTTTCCAAAGTTGCTTTGGTTACTGAGATATTGCCACATTTGCAGTACAACGGTTACTTGGAATATCTCCCGGCATGCGCTATGTGTCTGTACTGATAGGGCCCAGGGGGCACATGCTCCCACCTATGCATACCATTTTGCTAAGCTGGGAGCACAGTGCCCTCCTGCACTATGCCTCTACACTTATGGGTGGGTGGGAGTGCAGAGCACAGAGGGTCTGTGCTCCCACATACAGTATGCATATGAGCAACATTACACTTTCTCAAAAAGAAGGGAACTTCATTGCAAAAACTCCATTTTAATGCAGCAGTTAGGATTGATTCCACACCGACAAAAGTCTGGAAATTCTATGTTAGGGTTACCAACCCTACCACCCCACTCTCCACACACCAGCAGGTGTCAGGGTGTGTGTTGGGGTCATCAGACCTAACTCTCACCCTATTCTCCTGTACTGTAACATGTCAGCTTGTTTGCACATGAAATAGGGTGAGAGTTAGACCTGATGACCCCAATGCACACCTCAATGCCTGTTGGTGTGGAAGGGGGTGGGAGGGTCAGTAACCCTAACATAGAATTTCCAGACTTTTGTCAGTGTGGAATCAACTCTAACTGCTGCATTAAAGCAGAGTTTTTTTGCAATGAATATATCTATAATGTATATAGCTAGATGTAGATATTATAAGGGTGCAATAGCTCCCTTATATGTAGATTTGGTACAGCCTTTCAATGTTAAATCTCAGTTTTTGCACCTTAATAACTTTGTCATTTAACAACCAAATAAGCCAAACATTGGTATGTGCTGTCGTGCTGTCATGTTGTCAGTGTCATAAGATGTGGAAAGTTTCATGATGGCAGCTCTTACGGTTTCGGAGATATAAAGTGGTCACAAACGCAAAAAAAGAACATTGTTTTCCCATAGGATAACATGGAATTTTTTTTGCTGTCATGTACAGCACACACAGAATTAAGTTTGCCTCTGATATTTTCAGAGATAATGGGGTGTGCCAAGGGTGTGCCTTTGAATAGTTTGATGAAAAAAATGATTACCATTTTTGAATTATAATGATTTTTGTGATAGATGCAGGACAGACAGTGCAAACTGTATTTTGTAAATACCGTGTGAACAATAATTGGAAAAACCATTCACACTGTATTTTGAAAATACAGTGTGAATGGTAATTAGAAAAAACATTCTCACTGTATTTTCAAAATACAGTGCTAACGGTAATTAGAAAAAACATGCGAACTGTATTTTGCAAATACAGCTCGAACGGTATTTTTAATTACCTTTCAGTTGAAAATGTTCTCCTGCTGTACATAAGGCTTGTAATTAGTAGTGTAGACATGTGATAACAGTGGGAAGTTTTGTGATAGATGCATGACAGGCAGTGTGAACTGTATTTTGTAAATACAGTGTGAACAGTAATTAGAAAAAACATTTGCACTGTATTTTGAAAATACAGTGTGAACGATAATTAGAAAAACCATTTGAGGACTTTCGGTGATGGCACTGCTAGGATAAGACATGTGGTATGCAGCTCTGTCAACCAACCTACTAAAAGCATAGTTTTTTCCACTAAAGCACTTGGCTATAACCCCAAAAAACAAACAAACAAACAAAAAAGTTTGGGATCTTTTCTTACTACTACTGCGATTCTGCTACAAGAAAGTTATTAAATAAATGGATACAGAAATGAGATCACCAATTAGGCACACCCCACCGCTGACACCGGATAGGATGGGAAGCTTAAAAGATCCAAACAAGGAGTAAGTAGAAATACATTGGATACCGGCAACAAAAACTTGCTGTCTAAAGAACATTTTTTGACAGATATTAGTGAACTTAAGGCAATATCTCATCTTGTTCAAGAGTCTAAAGCTACGAGAGAGGTTTTAAACAAAATTAACACAAGACTTACCAATGTGGAGGTGATGATCTCCTCCGTAGAGGGCTGGAGGGCCAAAACTGAACTGGAGTTTCCAGCAATAAGACACAAAATTAAAAAACTTGAGCAAAAACTTGAAGATCTGGAATGTAGATCTAGATGCAATAACATTGTGATCTACGGTATTCCAGAAACTTCTGAAGGTTCTGACCCAATACACTTTGCACAAGTGTTGTGCAAAAATATTGCAGGCAAATCCCCTAACGGTATTTCTTTATGTAACTGAAAGAGCCCATAGGGCTCTGAGACCTTTACCAGCCAAGGGTGAGCTTCCAAGGCCATATATTATTCGATTTTTAAACTATCTGGATACAGTCCATGTCCTAAATAAAGTGAAAGAGCACAAGGATTTGTCCTGGAATGGCAAAAAAATCGAGTAAAACAAGATCTCCCACAAGAAGTTCATCAAAGGAGAAGGGACTTCACCGCAATAATTAATAGACTTATCTCAGCAGGGATAAAATTCCACATGGCTTATCTGGCAAAACTATCCATTGTTAAAGACAGTAAATCTTATGCCTTTGAAACGCCAGACCAAGCCCACCCCAGTTTTCGGTGCTGTTCCCTGATCTGTTTAAAAAAGGCTGAGATCCTGAATATAACTTTCAAAGAGGGTAAATTCAAGTTAATGATAAAGGTTTGTACATGGTCATTTTGCTGACTGTGATCTTCTGATGCACAAACACAGCCTTCCTTATCTCCCAAACTTGTTGTGTGCTTATTTCAACCCTAAGTTGGGTCTTGGACAAAAAAAGGGCTGAACTGTTTCAGTATGGAAACTTTCAGATTTATTTAGATTAGAGTTCTTTATACTTCTTGTTATTCTGTTAATAGGTTTCTTTAGCATAATATCACTCAAATATATCACAGAAGTTTCTAGAAGCAGATTCTGGACAAACCATTCTAAGATATTTGAAACTTTGCTTTATAAAGCTTGGGGGAACGCTAAGTGGTTAAGCATTAATATTACATTTAAATATACCATGGCAGTAGTAATGTATTTTTTTTAAACTTGCTATTAGAGTCGATCCTTGTTAACTTGCAAAGGTTAATGCTCCCTTTAATTTCAACTGATCATGCCACAGCATGGTTTTACCCACTGAGGACTTTAGATACGCCAGATTGGTAGGTACATTTTTATTTTGGTCCCAACACAAAGTCTGAAAATAATCCCTGTCTACCTTCTTATATATTTTGATTGGTTTTGGGGTTCATCGGTTGATCAAACAGTTTGCAGTACATCCCTACATTTTTACTTAGCTTGGGAGATTGCAAACATGTGGGACCTTCGTAGTTCAAATGAGAAGGTATTTATTTGGTGCATATTTTGGGAAACAAAGCGGTTTCACTGTGATCATTTTGCTTAAGTTTTATAAAGGGCTGTAATTCTGTGGGGGGCTCCCTGAGGATTATTGTTATTGCATACCCAGACATCTTAATATAAATTTGACTATCTAACATTTTCCAGATTGGCTCGAGGATTTAAGGAGGACCATGTAAAATGATAATTGGAAGGAAAGTGTATCAGGGTCTCGACTTGAGCTTATGGAGAGAGCAATAATTATTTGAGTATTCCCTCTTGCCCAATAAATAGGGTTATATATTATGGGCTTATAGCTTCCACCCCAGGGGCTAGTTTAGCTGGTTGATGCATAGTGGAGGTGGTCATACTATCTAACTAGATATAAGTAGTTGGAACCTGTTAAACAGGGAATTTGCCTACCTTACAACAATCGCTTAAATTTATGTATCCTGTTAAATAAGGTTTAAGTTTGCACTGGTTGCAAGCATTACAGCATGAACAGTTTTGATTTGGTAAGTCACTCTTCAACTTGTTGTATTTTAGCAGATGTCTCTCTGGCTCATTATTCCTTCATTTGTTTTGTTTGTTTGGACCTTTGCTGAAATGATGTGAAAGTTCAGACAGATAATTATGATGATTTATTTTAAACAGCAATCCTTATTAAAATAAATTTCCCAGATTGTTGGGTTCCCCCTTGCATCCTCAAAGCTAATTGCATTATATTCTTGAAAGATATCAGGAAAATTATGGATCCTCTGGGCTTTCCCCTCACAGAATTTCATAACCCCAAAATTTTCATACTACTACGAGGGAAAGTATATGGCTTTATTAAATTATGTTATGGCAAATGTTTTTCTTCTGTTTTATCTTACATAATTAAGGGGGTCAATTCCTAATGGTGTATTTTACAGGTTAGTTGAGCTCCGGCTTAAGTTCAGGTTGCAGTTACATATTAGAAGGAATTTAAAAAAGAAATATTTTCAGAACTGTGTAAATGGATTGTACTGGGCTGGATAGTTAAACAATAGTTTGTAATGCAGCACTATGATATGGTCTGTTCCTATTCCAGAGGGGCAAAGATCTTCACTTAAATCTCTTTCAATGTATTTTACTATTTTGGTATCAATCAGAGCATTGTATTACTTTAGTGGTTAAGTAATTGTATTTGCACTGTAGGTTGGGAACACAGGGTTATGGCAGGGTGTTTCACCATGTCAAGAAAGTGTAGGAGGGCAGTCTTGGGGACTGGGGAGGTGGAGTGCAGCATATAAAACCTACTTTTCTATCTCCAAAGATGACACTTATTGTTACATATTTACTGTGGGTTTTCCTTTTACTATTCTGGAGGATGGAAGTGGGAAGGGAGTAAGTGTATAGGGGAGCTTTATATAAATCCACGATTAGACTATGTATACTATGCTACCTTTATATTAAATGTTTACAACTTGAACAATTTTATTGATGAACTCAATACATCTTAACATGGCTTCATGGAATGTAAAGGGCTTGAGATCAAAAACTAAAAGATTGTCAATTTTGAATTATATTAGATCTTGGAGTTTTAATATAATTTTTTCTGCAAGAAACTCATTTATTAAACTCTGAGACAGAAAGTCTCAAGAAATTTAATTTTAAAAGATTATATGGAGAGGATAAATATACTAATAAATCAGGTGTAGCCATTTTAATAGATTCTTTTGTGGATTTTCACCTTTCAAAATTGATTACTGACCAAGAGGGTAGTTATGTGTTGGCTGTTAGGGAAATAGGCCAAGTTAAATATGTCTTGGGCTCCATTTATCCCCATAAAGAGGGGGAGGAGTAGCTCTATATGTAAAGGAAGGGATAAAAGTAACTGAACAAAAGAGTAAACAGGGAGGAGAGGAGACACTGTGGGTCACCTTGGAGACTGGAAAGGGCACCACAATCCACAAAGGGGTTGTGTACAGACCTCCATGTCAGGGGGAGGGAATGGACAAGGATATAATAGAAGGCATTCTTAGGATGGTAGAGAAAGGCGAGATACTGTTGATGGGAGACCTGAATATGCCAGATGCTAACTGGAGCACATTTGCTGCAGCCACATCCAAGAGCAGGGCCATTCTCAATGCCCTACTGGTGGAAGGCCTCAGACAGCTAGTTTTGGAACCCACTCATGAGGGAGCAATCTTTGACCTCATACTCTCAAATGGGGGCAGTGAGAGGATCTCAGATCTAGAAGTGGGTTGCCATCTGGGAACAAGTGACCATCAAACAGTGTGGTTCATGTTAAACTCAGCTACAGAGTCAAGCCATACCAAAGTGAGGTTACTGGACTTCAAGAGGGTTGACTTTGGCAAGATGGGAGAGTGCCTCAGAAAAGCACTAGCAAACAGGCTAGAAGGAGGGGTGGAGCAAAAATGGGGAATCATCAAAACTGCCATCACAGAGGCAACAAGCCTTTGTGTAAAGCAAATAAACAAATCAAAATGAAAGAAAAAGCCACTATGGTTCTCAAAAGAGGTGGCTGGGAAGGTCAGGGAGAAAAATATAGCATTCAGGAAGTATAAGGAAGCACAGAAGGAGCAGGACATAGAGCTGTACCAGTTAAGGCAGAAGGAAGCAGGGAGGGAAGTCAGAATAGCAAAGGCCCAAACTGAGGAAAAGATAGCCAACTCGGTTAAGAAGGGGGGTAAAACCTTTTATAGGTACATCAGAGAGCATAGAAAGACAAAGGGAGGTATAATGAGGCTGAATAGAATGAACGGTGGGTGAGCAGAGGGGGACAGTGAAAAAGCAGGGATGCTGAATGAATATTTCTGCTCAGTATTCACAAAAGAGAAGGGGGAAGTGCCTAATCTAATTAGAAGCACTCTTGATAGGGGGGTCTATCCCAGTACTTTCACAGAAGAGAGGGTTCTGCAAGAACTCCTAAAACTGAAGGTGTACAAAGCAATGAGGCCTGATGGAATTCACCCCAGAATTCTAAAAGAATTAAGGGGGGAACTAGTGAAACCACTGACTACTCTTTTTAACAAATCATGGGAGGATGGTGTGGTACCTGAGGACTGGAGGAAGGCGGATGTGATTCCCCTTCACAAAAGTGGGAGCAAGACAGTGACAGAAAACTACAGACCTGTCAGTTTGACGTCTGTGGTAGGGAAAGTGATGGAGTCACTTCTGAAGGAAAGAATTGTTGAGTACCTAGAGGCCAGTGGGACACAGGACCCAAGGCAGCATGGCTTCACAGTGGGAAGGTCATGTCAGATGACGCTAATAGATTTCTTTGACTGGGTGAACAAAGTGGTAGACCAGGGAGGGGCTGTGAACATTGCCTACCTAGACTTTAGCAAGGCATTTGACACAGTCCCACATGAAAGATTAAATAGTCAAATTAACTAGCCTGTGAGTGGGTTCCAGGGTGGTAGCCTTGGTAAAACATTGGCTGGACAACAGGACACAGAAGGTAATTGTAAATGGAGTCCACTCTGAAGAAAGAGGGATTACTAGTGGGGTACCGCAGGGTTCAGTACTGGGTCCAGTCCTTTTTAATGTCTTTATAAGTGACATTGCAGAGGGACTGGAAGGAACAGTATGCCTCTTTGCAGATGATACAAAGATCTGCAACAGGGTTGATACTCAAGGAGGTGTGGAAAGGATGAGAAGAGACTTGGCAAGGTTGGAGGAATGGTCAGAAGTATGTCAGCTAGGATTCAATGCAAAGAAGTGCAAAATAATGCACCTGGGAAATAAGAACCCGGGGAAGATTACACAATGGGTGAGAGGTAATAACAACAACAGTAAAGGAAAGGGACCTGGGGGTAATCATATCAGATGACCTTAAGTTTAGCAAGCAATGTGAGAAGGCAGTGGGGAGGACTGGGGGTATACTGGGATGCATAGGGAAAGACATCACCAGCAGAAAACAGGAAGTTGTTATCCCTCTGTACAGACAGTTGGTGATACCCCATCTGGAGTACTGCATCCAGTTCTGGAGACCCCATCTCTGCAAGGACATAGACAGGATAGAGGCAGTCCAGAGGAGGGTAACTAAAATGGTGCAGGGTCTGCAAGAGAAGCCATATGAGGAGAGACTAGAGGAGCTTAATATGTATACCCTTGATGAAAGAAGGGAGAGGGGGGACATGATCGAAACTTTTAAGTACCTAAGTGGAATCAACAAAGTCCAAGAGGGCAGCATCTTTCAGAAAAAGAGATGTGCAAGAACAAGGGGACACAATTTAAAGATGGGGGGGCAGTTCAGGGGCAATGTGAGGAAGTATTTTTTCACAGAGAGGGTAGTGGATACATGGAACAGCCTTCCTGAGGAGGTTATGCAGTCTAAAACTGTGGGACAATTCAAGAATGCATGGGACAGACATAAGGCAATTCTTGTGGGGGGTAGGAAGAAGTAGGCTGTTGGTTAACTGGGATCTGTGGCCTATCCTGTAGGTAGGGAAATGGGCAGACTAGGTGGGCCAAGTGGTCCTTATCTGCTGTCAAAGTCTCTGTTTCTATGTTTCTATGTTTCAATACTAACTCAACTTCCTTTTACATGACTCTAATTTCAGGACTCGCACCTTATTTTAACTATCACATTATTTTAGGAGGGGATTGGAATGTACCCCTTGACCTACTTATTGATAAATCAAATCCACCAAATCATATTATCTCAGTAGACAACAAAGCTCTTCTGGAAATAATTAAAATGTATGATCTTTCTGACCCTTGGAGAACTTTCTTCCCCACTCAAACATCTTTTACTTTTTTCTCCCAGGCCCATAATTCTTTCTCTAGAATTGACTATTTTCTTGTGTCTAAATATCTTCTCCCTCAGCGTATGACCCTCAGATTGTCCCATATATTTTATCTGACCACTCATTAGTTCATGTTACCTCAAAACTGGATGTACCTTATCCAATATATTTTCCATAGAAACGTAATCCTAATTTATTGAAACAAGAGTATATAATTAAATATATTAAAGAATCTATTAGGGCTTTTGGGAGCAAAATTCACATTCAGTGAATAAAATAGATATGATTTGGGCATCATGTAAACATTTTATAAGGGGAGAATTCATTAGATTTGGCGCAAAAAATAAAAAAAACCTAAAAAATTAAAAGAAATTGCTAAAAAAACTAAGGGAACTGGAAGTTAAAGACCAAGATTCTCTTACCCCAGAAGAAAAACAGGATATCCTTATTCTAAAGGCTGAAATACACTTTATTACCAAAGAACAAGCTGAATTCCTTATTATTAGATCAAAAGCATCTTATGAGGATCTGGGGGAGAAATCTAGTAAGCTTTTGGCTCACAGAATCAAAAAGATGGTTCAATCCAGGTATATTTAATCTATAATTTCAGAAAATGATAATAGAGTACTAACAGACTACAATGACATTTTAAACATATTCTTCAACTGTTATTCAAATTTACATGGCCCCAAACCCCAATCCCATATCTGCTGAAATGGTAAATAATTACCTTGTTAATTTTATATGTCTTTGTATTAAAGAGACAGAAGGCTCTAATTAAATACTACAGATTTCTATTAAAGAAATTGATGACGCTATAGATAACTTTACCATAAATAAGGCCCCTGGACAGGATGGCTTTACTGCAATTTTTTATAAAACATTCAAAGGTTTTTTAATTCCTATTTCAAAAGAATTATTTGACTTTATTCTATCAGAGGGTTTTTCGCATAGAACCTTATTGGAAGCATGAATAATTATTCTCCCAAAACCTAACAAATCAAAACAAAAAGTCTCAAAGTACCATCCTATATCATTAATTAATAATTATATAAAATTCTACTGTATATTCTAGCTCATAGAATTAAAAAGATATGGCAACGTTGATCTGCTTTGATAAAGCTGGTTTTATGACATTCAGACAAGCTTCAGATCACTTTAGAAGGATCTCACATATTCTCTCTGTATCCAGGGAGACTAAACAATCTTTAGCTTTGGTTTCCATGGATGCAGAAAAAGCTGTTGATAGAGTCCATCACAATTTTCTGTATGCCACTTTATTTAAATATGGTTTCCCTACTTTCATTGACTAGCTAAAAATTCTATACTCACATGCATCTGCTAGTATCATCTGTGATCATTTGCTCTCCCCACCCTTCAAACTATTTCAGGGTACTAGACAGGGATGTCCCCTTTCTCCTATTTTGTTCAACTTCTACTTAGAACCCCTTCTTTATTTTTAAGCACTGATATGGCATTTAAGGAAATAATTATCTCTGGATTTCATCTGAAACTTTTGGCCTTTGCAGACGATGTGTTACTGCATGTTTCAGACTCTCTTAACTCTATTAAAGCTGCTTTGAAGGTTATTGATAACTATAGTAAAGTTTCCAACTACAAACTTAATAAAGAAAAAAACAGAGATAATACCATTATCTAATTGCTTTTATAAAGAGGACATCACTAACTTAGGTCTATTGTGGAATCCTTTCAGAATTAAATATCTAGAAATGTTCATATCGAAAGATGATTCTCAACTAATAAGACAGAATCTTGATGAACCTCTCCTGAAAATTTCTCAGATTCTAAAAAGGTGGTCTACTATGCCTATTTCCCTTTTTGGTAGAATTAAGTGATAACATTCAGTTTTGTGAAGTATCATTGAATCGGCTTCTGTGGATGATTAAACGCCGAAGGGGTTTTAGGTGTTCAATCTCACAGAAGCCGGTTATTGCGAAAGTATACTTTACAAAACTGAATGTTATTACATATTATACCACTAGAATGTGTATAAATGTATTTTTTAATGAGAGATTAGATTTAAGTTGCACCAAAGGTAATGTGCGCCTGTGTGTCTGTGAAGTAGGAAGCTGAGCATGTAAGAAACTGTTTATGACTAAATTTGCTTTTTGTATCATACCTCTAAAAATAGCAATATCTGAAACTTACTATTAGAAGCAGTAGTTGAATGTTGCTCCTGTTGCGAGTGGTAAAAGCCTTTTTATTTTGTGTTCTGAAAGTGAATCCATGAGTTTCGACATGCGCATTAGACAAACTTTAATGTGCATGTCCAAAATCACTGATTGGATTTGGCAACACAAAATAAAAAGGGTTGTAGCACTCAGTTTTCAATGGGAGCAACTTTTAACTACTGTATCTGGTAGTAAGTGTCACATATTGATGTTTTTAGAGGTATAATATGAAAAGCAGAATTTAGTCATAAGCGAGTTTCTTATATGCTCTGGCCGCAGTACAGTTCAGAGAGACGCGGAGCACATATTACGTGTGATGCCAGTTAAATTTGATGTCTAGTGAAAAAAATACATTTTAAGCAGTGAATACAAATTAGGATGTCTATAAATTTTGTAGAACTGGGTGCTGTAGTAGCAACCTTTACTGTTAGCATTTTAAAATTAGAGAGGGTAACAGTGCTCATGAATAAGATGCAGCGTGTGTAGGACTGTGAGTGGATAGGTATGAAAGGCAATGCAGATAAATGACCATGGGCATGGTTAGAGGTCAATAAACTACTCTGGAAAGGTGAATAAACTACTGTGGATGTGGTCATAGGTGAATAAACTACTGTGGGCATGTTGGTGGTAGTTCGTTGGAGAATAACTTACAGTTTTCCTGTGTTCTGATTGGCTGACAGTAGATACCTGTGGTATAATTAATATTATAAAAATGAATATTTTCCCTGAAATACTCTTTCCTATCAACATGTTAAATGTTTTCTTACCCCGCAGCTGGTTTATTAAACTACATTCAATTATTAATCATTTTTTGGGGTTAAATAGTATGCCTAGAATAGCTTTCCACAAATTTACTCTTCCTAAAAACCTAGAAGGTCAGAAACCTTCTATTTTATTATATGACCTCACACATCAATAAATATCTCAAATGGCTATCCAATAAAGATCCATCCTCTGCATATTGCATACACTTGGGTTTTAATGGAAAAAAAGATGCTCCAACTATACATCTGTCCCAGTTATTTCATATACCACTCCCAA
This sequence comes from Neoceratodus forsteri, assembly GCA_016271365.2. Classification (NCBI taxonomy): domain Eukaryota; kingdom Metazoa; phylum Chordata; order Ceratodontiformes; family Ceratodontidae; genus Neoceratodus; species Neoceratodus forsteri. Next base: position 873,177,512 of record CM057453.1, on the reverse strand, counting down.
ACATGTCCTTAAAGAACTCGAGAATACTGTAATTGCTACATCCCTAAAAATCCACAACCAGTTTTGCCACTTTTTAAATATTAATATAGTTCAAAGTAAGTACCAACCTATATTATACAATCCAAAATTCTTACCTGAAAATTTTTACCCTAATCCACAAATATGTGTGAACTCTCTGGTAACTAGGTGAAGGTCCGCTCTTTTTCTGACTGCTCTAAGGACTTTCACTGGTCTAGGAAATATATATTAAACTTCAATATTTTAAAACTTATAGTCTCACTTTGGCCACTCGATAACCTATACTAGTGAGGTACATTTTATCTCAGATCTGGCAATAGCAGTTATCAAGCCACATCCTATTTCAACTTTGTATAATTTTCTTTTGAATCTCACATTTTCAGATAAATCATTTTGGGACAGCTATTCTCCACCACATACCTTAATTTGGGCAAACACGTGGAACAATATTTATAAACTAATTTCTCTGGATAATCTCAGGCTAAATTGTTATAAAATATTGCATAATGCATATTTAACTCCTTTAAAATTATGTAAAATGGGCCTTAATCCAATATATGCCATAAATGTAATAATAATAATAATATAGGCTCTCTGGACCATATGCTTTGGTCATGTCCATCTATAAACAAAAAAAAATCAAAGTTACAATCTTAGATAAAATAATACAGATTTATGATTTAAATTTATTCACTTGTATTTTAGGTAATCTACCCATTGATGTGCCTCTTAAGGACAAATCCATACTAAACCTAATAGGAGTTACAACCTCACAGTTGATACTTAAACATTGGGCTGAACGATACACTGTTTCCTTTAAGGAGTGGATTGCTCAGATTAGACAAAACTTAACACTGATCCGTATAATCTTATATTTTCATGATAAGCATTCCTTCTTTCTGAAGTGTTGGGGAAAACTAGCTGAATTAATCAATACCTTCTGATTACATTTGAAATTCTGGTATGTTTTTTGACCTCATCCCCATAGGTTCTTTTGTCCTTTTTCCTTTTTTCTAGAGCCAGTTAATGCAAATCTTTGCACGTAATGAGAATGTTATACACATTATACATAATTTTATTTTCCACTTATATAAACTGAAAGGTAGCATTTCCTTTCTTTCCCTTTTTAAGTATAACTACATACTCATACTAATCTTTATTTGTTATGTATATGTTAAAGTCTGTGATATTGCTCCTCAGGAGGGGGTGGATTGTTATATGGGTATATAAGTAGTGTTTTAGGATAAATTGGTTCTTAGCCTCCTTCTTTGTAACTTAGCATGCAAAACTATTATTGTAAGTGCCATTGTTTTTATCTGTTCATTGTGTTATCACTGACAATTTTAATAAAGAAGAAAAAAAAAGAAAAAACATTTGAACTGTATTTTGAATGGTATTTTTAATTATCTTTTAGTTTAAAATGTTCTCTTGCCGTACATAAGGCTTGTGATTAGTACTGTAGACATGTGGTAACTGTGGGAAGTTTTGTGATAGATGCAGGACAGGTAGTACAAACTGTATTTTGTAAATACAGTGCAAACAGTAATTAGAAAAAACATTTGCACGGTATTATGAAAATACAGTGTGAACAGTAATTTCCTGTCCTGCATCTCTCACAAAACTTTCTTTGCCATCTCACTGCCACTACACGGTTTGGACTTTTGGGCTGAAATTTGAAGGGTGGCAAGCCCTTACACCACAAATGTGCATTTTGCTGGCTTCCTGAAAAAAATTAGGCCGGTTCCAGAGTTACAGCACTCCAAAGTTGCAGATTTTCCCATAGGATAACATTCTGGCAGCCATGGCACCTTTCGGAGCCTATATCTCAAATGGTTTACGGTATGGATTTTTCATAAATGCAACAGGTGTACTAAGTATGAATGGAGGTGGCTAGGTCATAAATACAACTGCAAAATAATTTTTTCCACACTTGCTGTGGTCACTGAGATATTGGTAAATAAGCGTTACAAGGGTTGCTTGGAATGCTTCTAGGCCTCTGCTATGTGTCTGCCTCTGGGCACTGTGCTCCCACCTATGCATACAATTTATGCTAAACTAGGAGTACTACACTCATGGTGAGTGGGATCACAGGGCCTGGAGGGCTTGTGCTCCCATCTATGGAGACTATTTTGCAAACCTGAGGACATACTTATGGGTGGGTGGGAGGGCAGGGCCCAGAAGGCCAATGCTCCCACCTATGGATTCCATTTTGAAAACCTGAGGAGACAGTTATGGATGGGTGGGAGCACAGGGCCTAGAGGGCCCACGATCCCACCTATGCAATCCATATGACTAACATTTCACTTTCTCAAAAAAAAAGAGCAAGTCATTGCAAAAAAATCCATTAATGCATCAGTTAGGGTTGACTTCTACATCAACAAAAGTGTGGAAATTTGATGTTAAGGTTTCCAACCCTACTACCCTCCCCCACTCTCCACACACCAACAGGGGTCAGGGGTGTGTTGGGGTCACCAGGTCTAACTCTCACCCCATTCTGCTATACTGTGCCAGCTCAGCTTGTTTACAGATGGAATGAGATGAGAGGCCTGACAACCTCAACATACACTCCTGGACACCTGTTGTGTGTGGAGGGTGGGGGGTGGGGGGTAGTAGGGTTGGAAACCCTTACGCAAATTTCCATATTTTGTTGGTGTGGGAATCAACCCTAACTGATGCATGAACTGAGTTTGTGCAATGAATATGAATATATATATATATATATATATATATATATATATATATATAATAGTGTCACGATAGCAGCACTATATTTAGGGTTGAGTAAACAGTTTAATGCTAAATCCCATTTTATGCACTTTACTAACATCACAGCCGTTCAATGGATTTTCATTACATTTTGCATGTGCAGTCTTATGTGGTAGAGCTGTGGATGTGCCAAGTTTCATTCCAGTCAGATGTGTGGATTCTAAGTTGTAAAAAGTAACTTTTCGGGTGTGTTTTCCTATGGTTTTTGCTGTATTACTTTGAACTTGACTAGCGCCCAGACGATTTGGAATTTTTGTCTGAAAGTTTCAGGGTAGAAAGGCAATGGTCCACATATGAGCCTTTTGCTTGTTTGGTGAAAAAAAATTTAATTTGTTCCAAAGTTATTTAATTTTGAAATTTTGAAAAATTGTTTCTGAACATGCTCAGTAAGCACTTGAAGACAGCTGTATGAAATAAAAAAAGGAATTATTTTTCATATGGGGCCAATAATTTTTCATTAGGAAAAAAATCCTTTTTTGTTTGGCACCATCTTGTTTTCTTTTTTTCTAAAAGAAAAAAATTCAAAAGTCACAAAAATGACATCCTGCAGAGAGACCAACACATCTATCTGGCTCATCGGGACCCCATTTGGTGGATCCTGCACTTAAGTGTTGGAAAAATGACCCCCAAATGAGTTTTTGTTACATTTTAAATCCTTTTTCGTGACTCAGTTCCCAGCTGTATGAAATGAAGATTAAATATTTTTTTCATTTGGGGTAAATCTTTTTTTCTTGAGGGGAACATCCTATATCTTGTCCCTGGTACCTAGTGGTGTCCCTCATCTACTGATCGCCGTCCCCATATTGTTTCTTATTTCCCTGGTGTCTAGTGGCACACTCACCTTCCAATCACTGTCCCTGTTATTATTTATTTTTTCTCTGGTGTCTAGTGGTGCCCCCACCCAAGGATCGCTGTCCTCATATTGTTTATTTCCCTGATGTCTTGTGGCACCCTTCCCCTCCAATCACCATCCCCATAATTGTTCATTTTTCCCTGGTGTTTACAGGCAACCCACACCCTCCAATGGCCACCCCGTTTACATTTTTTCTTTCCCTCATGTCTAGTGGCACCCTCTCACCTTCCGGTCACTGTACTGCCTGTAATAAAGAAAATGGTCCCTCAATGTTTTTTTTTCACCTGTAAAAAGGAAAACAGTCCCTCACCAATCCAACCCTCCTACCACAACCTCCCACTTAGCACCCACCACCCTGCACCTCCCCCCACACACACACACACCTCTCACACCCTCACTCACCTGAACAGGTCCCAGGGTGAAGATCCAGTCTTTGATTAAAGACATGTCTTGCTACTGGAAATGCAGACTTCTATATGAGAAAGTAAAGTAAAGTAGTGTGGAGCAATGTATTTCAATTAGATTTTCAACTTTATGGAATAACTTTGCCATTTTTGCATATTTTGAGCCCAAATTTTCAACATGGCATTTTTGGGACTCCACCTCATGAACAATATCAATGGATTACACAAATCAGGCCTGAAAGGTGATTTCTTAGTGAAATTACTGTACGTTTCGAGTGGGATTTGAAAATTGTCACTGCCCTTGTTCATGAGGTGGGACATAAGAAGGCTATCTTGAAAATTTTGGGCCAAAATATATAAAAATGACAAAGGTATACACATGTGTTTACATGTTGCTACTCTCACTGGTAATATTGGTAATTTTAAATATTTGTACCTCAAACTTTCAATATAGCCATTTTTTTTAAATTACCTCATGAATGTGACAGCTGTCATTTTTCAGATTCTGCCAAAACTGTGTTTTCTCACCTGTGGTGCATAATGATGTTTTGGTGGTGCGGAATAATGTTTCAGCAGGGATTTGAAAGTTTTCAGTTCTGGGTTCATGAAGAGGGGTAATAAGAAGGCTGTGCTGCCAATTTTGTTGCTGTTTTGCTACCAATTCAAGCACTACATACATGTCCACATTGATGGAGGGATGAGTGTGCAGGGCCCTTCCACAGGCAAATGAGAATACAATTATACTATCTCAAAAAGGGCTGGCCCGGTGGCGCTGAGGGTTGAGGCACTGGATGCCACACCTCGCGCCATGCCGGTGACCCAGGTTTGGGAATGGGCTTGGGTTGCCGGGGGTCAGAGGGGAGGAGGAGGATCGAGCATCCCAATGGATGCTCTCCTCCTCAAGGGGTGGGTTCCTGGGGTGCTGTACACACCCGGCTCCTGGGCCAGTGGAGCACAGGGCACTGGGGGCACAGTGTACAAGAGCCAGGAGGGAGGACGTCTGGCACTTGACAATGGCGTGCATCAGCACGCCATCTGTCTGGACATCAGTCCTGCATGCCGACATCCTCAGTGGGTAGAGGGAGAAAACAGAAAAACCCCTTGGTGATCCTAGATGAAGACGGCTCCACCCAAGACCACCGAACTCAGGACAGACCCCAATGTGCTGAGAAGGAGGGAGGAGAGAGGCACTCTAGGGGCAGATCCTGGGGGAGTGGCGTAAAGGGCATGAGCAGTCGGAAGGAGTGGACATCAAGGTAGGAAAGGGGGATAAATAGGATGGTTAAAAAAAAAGTAAGGACATTCTTTGCAAAAAACTCCATTAATGCACCTTTTGGGGTTAAGACTACAGTGGCAAAAGTAGGAAAGTGTGATTTTAGGGTTTCCAACCTTAAACTCCTCCCCACACCTGAAGCAAATTAGGGGTGGAGTGTTCCTTGGGGTTGTCAACCCTAAAGCTCACCCTACTGTGGCAGCAAGACAGCGCAGATGTGATGGACACAGGTGTGTATGCTTCAGGAATGTAAACAATGAGGTGAGCTTTAGGGTTGACAATCCCAAGGAAGACGCCATCCCTGATTTGTTTCAGGTATGGGGGGTTAGGATTGGAAACCCCAAAATCACATTTCCCTACTTTTGTCACTGTTGTCGTAACCCTAAATGCTGCATTGAGTTTTTTTTACAAAAAATGTATACATATATCTATATATTATAGGGGCGCGGTCGTGCCACTATAGTTAGGGTTGAGTAGGCCCTTCAATGTTAAATCCCAAATTTTGCACTTTAATAACTTCACAACCATTCAATGGATTTGCATAACAATTTGCATGCACTGTCACCTACGGCAGATATTTGGATGTGCTTAGTTACGTTCCGGTCAGATTTGTGGTTTCCGAGTTCTGGAAAGGTGAAAAACTGACTTTTCGCTCATTGACTTTGCTGTTTTTTCCTTTGAACTTGCCTACAGCCCAGTCAGTTTGAAATCTTGGTCTGAAATTTTCAGGGCAGAAGGAGACTATCCATAGATATGCCTTTTGCTAGTCTGGTGAAAAAATAATCCGTTTCAAAATTATTTAATTTTTTAATTAAAAAATTTTTATATGCATACTCAGTAAGCACTTCAGGATAGCTGTATGAAATGAAAAAGGAAACCAGTTTCATATTCGAATATACCTTTTTCATTTGCCGCTATCTCATTTTTATTTTTGGAAAAAAATAAAAATTCAAACGCTACAAAACTGACATCACTGAGAGACACCAACACATCTATCTGGGTGATCAGGACCCAATTTAGGTGTAATCTGCACTTCACAGTTGCAGATATGTCCTAGAAATGTATTTTTTTAAAATTATATGCATCTTTTTTCATGACCGCGTAATATGAAAAAAAAATCCTTTTTCATATCATGAGTGACGAAAAAGGATCCTTTTTCATGAAGGGAGAATCTTTGCCTTTCATTCTCTTGCTGTCCCCAGTACTGTCATGTATTTCCCTGGTGTCTAGTGACACCCCCACCCCCACCTTCCGCTCTATATTTCCTGTCTGTTTTTATTTCCCTGGTGTCTAGTGGCACCCCCCACCCTCCATTCCCCATCCCCTGTCTCCTTTTGTTTCCCTGGTGTCTAGTGGCACCCCCCACCCACTGATCTCCATCCCCTGTCTCCTTTTGTTTCCCCTGGTGTCTAGTGGCACCCATCGATCGTCGTCCCCCTTACAAAAAAATATACTGTACTTCCCTGATGTCTAGTGGTAACCCCCACCTGCCATTGCTGTCCCAGTACCTGAAATAAAGAAAACCATCCTCGATGTTTCCTTTTTTCTTTTAAACATAAAATAGTCCCTTGCAGCTCTGACCCCCACATCACACTCAGTACCCACCACCCCACACTCCCAGTACACCATATACCCTCACTCGCCTGAACAGGTCCCAGGTTTGAGATCCACTCTCTGATTGAAGACATGTTTTGCTGCTGGAATATGAGAAACTAAGGTAAATGTGATTCAATGTATTTCAATGGGGTTTTCAACTTTGATGCATAACTTGGCCATTTTTGCATATTTTGACACCAAATTTTCAACATGGCCTTTTGGGGACCCCTACCGCATGGACATTATCACTGGTATTTCACAAATCTGTCTTGAAAGGTGATTTTATGGTCACTTGGACCTGATTTATAAATGTACACTGCCTTTGTTCAAGAGGTGGGGTCACAAAAAGGCTATGTTGCAAATCATATAGAATCATAGAAGCTTGACAGCAGAAAAGGACCATACCAGCCCATCAAGTCTTCCCTTTTTCCCTACATGTCCCCCCCTGCCAGCCCCTTCCCCCAATACTCAGCCCCATATGCTTGTCCCATGCCCTCTTGAGTTCTTCCACCAATTTAGCCTCCACCACTCTGTCTGGTAGTCTGTTTCAGGGCTCCACCACCGTCTCCATGAAGAAACGCCCTCTCACATTGCCTCTGTATCTTTTCCTTGGAGTCTGAGGCTGTGCTCTCTAGTTTTGATCCCCCTCCTTCCTCTTAAGTAAACCCTCTTCTCCCACTTTATTGAGCCCCTTTACATACTTAAAAGTAAATGTAAAAAAATATATAAAAGTAAATTTGGTGTCAAAATATATAAAAATGGCAAAGTTATGTGCATGCATTTAAATTTAATTACACTCACTTGTATCATCGGGAATTTTAAATAGTTTCACACCAAATTTTCAAAATAGCCATTTTTTTACATCACCTCATGAACATGACAGCTGTCATTTCTCAAATCCTGGCCAAAATATGTTTTTTCACCTGTGGCACGAAATGATGTTGCGGTGGCGTGAAATGATGTTTCGGCAAGGATTTGAACATTTTCAGCATAGCGTTCATGAGGTGGGGTAATAACAAGGATATGCTGACAGTTTGGTTGCTGTTTTGGCTGAAATGCTTCCACGCTAACATACTGTACATCTACACACCTATGGAAGGATGTCCCACAGGCAAATGGGGATGTGATTTTACTATTAAAAAAGTAAGGAAATTCTTGCAAAATACTCCATTAATGCATCAGTTTGGGTTGAAGTGACAAAAGTTGGGAAATGTGATGTAAGGGTTCCCAACCCTAACACCTTACCCCCACCCTGCAGTCCACAAGCCAGGCATGGAGTCTGAATTGGGGTTCTCTGGCCTAATGCTCAGCACCTTCCATCAGTAAATAAGCTGAGATGTGTACGGTGTATGAGAATGGGGTGGACATTAGGCCAGAGAACCCCAAGGCACACCCCATGCCTGGCTTACTGCCTGTCTGTAACCACCTTATGATTGAACAACCTATGTAATCAAAAGCTTTTCTTCACTGTATCATATCTTGTATTGTTATCCAGGGTCGCCCCTGAAAAAGGGACCTTCGGGGTTCAGTGGGCCTACCCGGTCACCAAAATTTAATAAATAAATAAATAAATAAAATAAATAAAGAATGGGGGTGGATGTTAGGGTTTGGAACCCTAACACCACATTTCCCTACTTTTGTCACTTTAACCCTAACTGATGCATTAACTGAATTTTTTGCAAAGTGTGTGTGTGTGTGTGTGTGTGTGTGTATATATATATATATATATATAATCTATTATAGGGGCACAGTCGTGACCCTACAGTTAGGATTGAGTAGCCTGTTCAATGTCAAACCTCAAATTTGCACTTTAATAACTTCGCAACCGATCAATGGATTTGCACAACATTTGGTATGTGCTGTCCCATGGGGTAGCGCTCTTGATGTGGCAAGTTTCATTCCAGTCGGATGTACAAATTCTGAGATCCAGATAGTGGAAAAACCTTAAAAGTCATAAGTTTTTGCAGTGTTTTCCTCATCGCCTTGCATCCAGATGTTTTGGCATTGCGGTGTGATTTTTCTGTGATAGATATAGTTTGGGTAACACAACTGCCATGCTTTGTTTGGTGAAAAAATGTTAATCTGTTGCAAAGTTATTACATTTTTAAGTTCCCATTGTTTTCAATGGGAAGTGCACTGTCCAGAATAGAGGAATAAAGTTCGACAAAGGATTGACCTCGTGAAAAAGGATTCTTTCTCACAAGACCTATTCCTTTTTCATGTGAGAAAACTCCATTTTTGTAAGCCACCATCTTTTTTTTCTTATACCAACTAAAAAACATGGAAAATACATAAAAATGTTGTCATTTTAAAAAACAAACATCAGAGCCTAGGTAAATGGGACCCATTTAGCTAGATTCTAGTGTGTGTTTTTTTTGCAGTTAGGGCCAGAAATACTTTTTCTGAAGACACGAAATCCTGGGTGCCCAGCTTAGCAAGAAGAGCCTTCCGCCACATTCTCTGTATGAGAACAGCAGATTTTATTTAGTTCTGCATCCACAACTGAACTCCTGCTGCCAGCTGCAGTGTGAGTTGTGATCCCTCAATTTCCCTGGTGTCTAGTGACACCTCTCGCTCCCCGATCACAGTCCCCAGGCAATATTGTAGCACTCTGGACCCCTCTGTGCACGTTTCTGTTTAGCAAATATACAGCATTAATGGCACACATTTCCACGCTACTGCCTCCGCCACTGTCTGATCCTCCCACTACTGATTTTACAACTTTTTACAAATGATACAAACTGGACTGCAACCTCTTTCTAAACAGAATAGTTTATTGCACACAATAGATCAAACTGGAAGAAGATACAGTCAAGCATTTTTTTTTTAACTTCCATCATCTTAAAAAAAGTATTTAAATGGTAGGGGTAGTTTAGTAGTAATATTGTTTTAAAATTTGAGTAGGGACCTCTGCCCCCACATCCCCATTTTTGCTCTGCTGAAATGTTTTTAATACATGAGTACTGCATTTTTATGAAGTTTTTTGCTCTGCCAAGATGTTTTGTGAAGTTTTTTAATGTTGACTATTCATTTGTGATTTGGGTTTGCTTTTGACTGTTTTATATTGTTATTCATTGGGGGGTTCTGCCCCTCCATTTCTGCTCTGCTACAATATAATTAATACTTTTTTATATTTCTAATTTCAGTTGCATACAGCATGCAGTAGTGATGCAGGTCAGTTGATAAATCAATGCAGTCAAGTGTGCAGCACGCAGAACCGCCTTTGCATCGGAGCGTAGATAATTACTTGAAACTACTGTATATCTCCTAAGTGGAAAAGTTATGCAACAGGGATCCAGAGCATTACAGTATTCCCTGTCCCCATATATTCTCCGGTGTCTAGTGGCACCCCCCATCCTCCAATCACCATCCCCATGTCCCCTGTTTATGTATTTATAAAATCTGGCACCAGGATGCCCACCCCTAGTGTCAGATTCCCCCCAGCCCATTATTTTTATAATTATCCAACATTGGGGGGCCCAATTCCTGTGTCAGCATTTGGTGCCCCCCTCCAGTAGTGTGGGACACTGGGAAGGCCACCCCAAGTGTCCCAAAATATTTCTTTACCAAATCTGGAAAAAGAAAACAGTCCCCTGATGTCTTTTTTTGTTGTTTCAAACCTGACAAAAAGTCCCTTGTCATCCCCGCCCTCTCCCTCCCCCATCCCAACCCTCCCACTGAGCACCTACCAACCCACACAAATCCTTATCCTATACTTACCACCAGAGGTCATAGGCTGTCATCTTCAGTGGACCAGGACACCTCTGCACTCTTCAATGCTGAACCATGAATTGAGGAATCAAGGTAAGTGCTGTATAATGTATTTCAATGGCATTTAAAACTTATGCTGATAACTTTGCCATTTTTAGGAATTTTTTCAACAAATTTTCAACATGGCCTTTTTGGAACACCATCTCAAGAATAATGGCACTGTCATTTAAATTATCAGGCCCAGAAGGTGATTTCACGGTCGCTGCACAAAATCCCCTTTCAGACATTGGTTCATAGGTTCAAGTATCAGGTCCAGTAGTTACTAGAGCTATTTATGGTTCTGCCACTGACCAGTGGATAAATTCCCATTTCTGTTCTCCCATATATCTATCCAGTGCAGTCTTAAAGGTCTACAAGCTGTCCACACCCACATGATTAACAAAATGACAGTGCCAGTATTCATGAGATGGGGTCCAAAAAAGGCCACGTTGAAAATTTGGTGAAACAAAATTCTAAAAATTGTTCAGTTATGAGCCTTAATTTAAAATGTTCTATGCACTCACATAACTTTGGTAATTTTCAATATTTTGAGTCTAAATTTTCCACATAGCCAATTTTGCACACCACCTCATGAACAGTACAGCTGTCATTTTTCATATCCTTCTGACATGTGTTTTCACACCTGTGGCATGAAATCGCATTTTGGCATGAATTTGAAAATTTTCACCAGTGAGGTTTATGAGGTGGGGTCATAAGAAGATTATGTTGACAATTTGGGGTCAAAATATGAAAAATTCCTAAAGTTGTGACCATTCATTGCAATTTCTCTATGCCCGCTCGTAACTTTAGAAATGCTAAATATTTTTACCCCAGATGTTCAAAATAGCCTTCTTATTACACCACCTCATGTATGTCACAGCTGTCATTTTTCAAATCCTGGCCAAAATGTGTTTTTGCACCTTTGGTGTGGAGTGGTTTGCAGTTGCACAGAATGACAGTTTGGTGAGGATTAGAAAATTTTCAGTACTGAGTACATGAGTTTGGGTAATAAGGTGGCTATGCTAACAATTTGGTCACTGTTGTCCTGTAAATAGAAGTGCAGGGCCCAGCTATGTACATATATGCATCTACATAGGGATGGGAGCATGGGGCCTCCGGCAAATAAGGATTCAATTAAACTATCTCAAAAAGTAAAGAAATAAGTTGAAAAAAATTTAATTAATGCTTCAGTTAGGGTCAAAGCAGCAAAAGTCAGGAAATGAGGCATTAGGATTTTCCTAACACCCCACCCTTCCAAACCAGGCAGGAGAGCAGGTTTGGGGTGTGCCTTGGACTTCTCATTTCCAGATTCACCCGATTCTATAAAGTCTATACAGAAGACCTTATTATAGATGGAATGGAGTGAGTGTTAGGCTTGAGAAAACCAAGGCACACCCCACACCTGCTCTCCTGCCTGGTTTGGGAGGGTGGGGTGTTAGGGAAACCCTAACACCTCATTTCCCAACTTTTGTCACTTTGACCCTATCTGGAGCATTAACAAAGTTTTTTGCAACATATATTATAGTGGTGCCGTAGTTAGGGTTCAATGATCACTTCTATGTTAAACCCAAAATATTGCACTTTAATAACTTTGCAACCATTCAACTAATTCACATGACATTTTGCATGCTCCATCAGGGACCAAAGATGTCTTAATGTGGCAAGTTTCATTCCAGTTGGTTGTACGGTTGTGGAGATATGGATTGTCAAAAAATGTGAAAATTACCATTTTTATGCAAATCCTTTGTCACACTGTTTCTCAGAAATGGCTTGGGCATTTGGTCTGACATTTTTAGGCTATGTCAGGCTTGGGTCACAGATGTGTCTTTGGAAGGTTTCGTGAAAAAATATTAATCCGTTCAAAAGTTATTAAGTTTCAAAGTTTCCTATTGTTTCCTATGGAAAAAGTTAGCTAGCAGCCTCAATGAAACTTTTTTTTTGCAGTGAATGTGTTTTTTTTGCCGCAAATGCAAAAGTTTTGCTGAGCTTCCACCATCTTGTTTTCAGTTAGTGAGGCAAACACATTTAAATATTTCAAAAAATACTTGCACTTGGTAAATACCAACAGTTGGGTTTACCTAATTGGGGCCCAAGGAATCAGATTCTGGGATCAGTTTGCCACAAAAATGGCCAGAAATATGTTAATTTTGTCTGTGGATGTATTTGTGCCACAAATTGTGGCAGTTGTTTCATGAAACAAGGGGAGTCTGTGCCACAAATTCTGCACAATCCCATTGTTTTGTGAAACAATGAACGTGTCTCACAAAACAGCTGCCGCAATTTGTGGTCCAAATTTGTCATGGAAAAAAACACTTCTGGCCATTTTTGGATCAGACTGACCCCAGAATATGATTCCTCAGCCCCCATTTATGTAAATGCCTGTTGGTGTTTACCTAATTCAAGTATTTCTTAGCATTTAAACACCTCCAAAGGGAAGGGGGCCAAGGCATTTATTTATTTATTTGTTTGTTTTTGGTTTTTTTTAAACATGTGGTGACTGGGAAAGGCACACTGAGCCAAAGCTCATCTCCAGGTGTGACCAGGGGGACAGAGAGCATGGGAATCATAGTATATAGTACAAGGCATACAAATACAAAAGTACACAATAGTAAGTATAATAAAATATTTCAATGAATACAATACAGCAAAACAGGCCATGCAGAGGGACAACTGTACAATGGAATAAAATATCAAAGATCGGAGTAGTTACAACAAGGGACAGACATTTCAAGTGTAATGAGACAACTGTACATGGTATGGAGACTATGGAGTAACTCAAAATCAGTGTTGCTACAACAGGGGATAAACATTACAAGTGCTAAGAGGTGTTATGGGAGCAAGTAGGGAAAGGTAGGAGATGGAGCAGCGAATTGACAGAGGAGTGAGAGGAAGAGTTGTGTAAGAGAGGAGACTGAGTGTTCTACAGAAAGGGGAGACAATAGTGGAAAGCAGATTTGCCCATGTTTAAGGATGAGTAGGGAGTGAGAAAGAGCATGAGTCCCTAGAACGTAGGGAGTATGTTGAGGCTGGGGCAGGGGAGAGGATGGAAGCAATGTGAGTGGGGAGCAGATTGAACCAGAATTTGGAAATGAAGGGTATAGAGTGGATGAGGCACCTGTGTGGGCATGGAGGGAGGTTCAGAGAGTATAGTAGAGAACAGTGGTGGGATCTGTATGGAGAGTTGGAGGTGAAATGGCAGAAGGCATAGTAAAGGGAATCAAGTCAAGAGAGTGATGTAGAGGGTGCAGTGCAGTAAACAACGTCAGCATAATCAAAGACTGGCATAATCATTTTTGCTCGGAATCTCCAGCAACCCCTCACTGGCTGAGTGGAGCGCTCGCATTGGACGGTAAGGCACCAGAAGATCTTTCAGGTAATCAGGGCCCAAACCGTGTAGGGCTTTATAAGTCAGTAAACTGACTTTAAAGGTGATCTGCCACTGAACTGGCAGCCAGTGCAGATCCCGCAGCACTGGTGTAATATGGGAAAGACGAGAAGTCCCCATTAACACCCTGGCCACTGAGTTCTGCACTAGCTGCAAGCGGCGGGTATCAACCCCAGGAAGCCCAAAGTAAAGTATGAGGGATAAGGAACATGCAGATGGGAGAATGTTTATAAATATAGAAAATAGGATGGGGATGAGTACTGAGCCTTGAGGGACTCCAGCTAGGATAGGGAGGGAGAGGAGTTTGTGATTTTTACTGATTGGTGTCTGTCAGTGAGACAAGATTTGAACCACTTTATGGCAGGATGGGCTAGCCCTGCGCCCTCTAGAGTGTCTGTTTCTTTCTTTCTTTCTTTCTTTCTTTCTTTCTTTCTTTCTTTCTTTCTTTCTTTCATTTCATCAGGATGGGGTACCAGGCATGCCTATTTTCAGTACTGTCCTGTTTCAAAGTTTCAACATATAACCTGAAGAAGACAGATAAACATACAACAACACACATAATAACAAACACAGGAGAAGAGGGTGGGATACCGAGTCGAATGTTTTTGCCAGGTCAATGAAGACCGCAGCAGTGAGGTGGCCTTTATGTGCAGCAGATTGGATGTGACCTGTGACATGGAGAAGGGAGGATGTGGTGGAATGTTTTTTTCTGAAACCTGACTGACAGGGGGATAGGAAGTTGGTGGCTGAGAGGAATTCAGTCAGCCTGGATTGCACAAGACGTTCTTGGAGTTTTACCAGAGCAAGGAGGAGGTAGATAGGGCAATGGTTCCCGGGTAAGGTGGGGTCACGTCCTTTATGGAGAGGGATGACACATGCAGATTTCCAGGCTTTTAGAACAACACCCAAGGAGAATGATTTGTTTCTAATGAAGGTAAGGGGGAGTGCGATGGCAGGAGCAGAAAGGCGTAGGAGACTAGGATGTAGACCATCTGGACTGGATTTTGACGTGTTGAGGGATAGAAGGGCAAGCAATACTTTGCTGGTGGATGCAGGACTAGAAGGAAGTTTGTGCCTAAGCATGTGATGTGGGGGTGGGGAAGGTTTGGAGGCAGGCAGTGTAGTAGATGTGGTTGAGTCAAGGGAGGCACAGGTGGTGAAGAAAGAGTTGAGGGTGTCTGCAACCTGGATGGGGTCTGTAACTTTAATGCCACTGTATTTAAAGGTAGGGGTGGTAGACTGAGGAGGTGGATTGATGATGGAATGTACAATATTACAAAAGGAGGATGTGTGTGCAGTGTTAAGATAATGTTTAAAGTAATCCACCTTAGCTTTACGAATGGCATTAGTGCAAGCATTTCTGGCTGTGTTGTACAATTGTCTTGAACTTGGGGATAGGGAGGACTTAAAGGCAGACCAGGCTCTGTCTCGGGCTTTTCACATGGCAATTATAGGGGCGGTAATCCACGGGTGGTGGCGCTTCCTCACCCTAGCTCTTTTGGGGGAGGGGTAGTCCCAGATACAGTTGAAAATATTAATGAACTGGGCTAGAGCAGTGTCGACTGTGGTTGCAGAATAAACTGGTGCCCAGTTGGCATTGTGTAAGTCCAATAGGAGGGAGTTAGTGTCAAGTGAGGTTACTGGGAGCGTTTCAATGTACTTTGGAGCAGATTTGGGAAGGTGTGTTTTTCTAATGCAGTAAGTGATGCAGTGGTCACTTAAGGAGGGATCGAGGACACCCACTGAGGATATATGGTGAGATGGGGAAGAGAGGACCCAATCAATGAGGGAGTGATTAGAGGATCGAGAGTTGTAGTGGGTAGGCTCCATGATCAGCTGAATGAGGTTTAGGGATTCTAATATGGAGGGTGTGATCTTAGATGAAGGGGACAGCCAGTCAAGGTTGTAATTCCCTAGGAGAATTAGTTCACCAGATTGAGCCAGTGGTGGGAGAGCAGAAATGCATGCTGTGAGAGCCTCTTGACCGAGCTGAGGGGAAGCATAGACTACCCTGACAAAAGTGGGGAGAGTATGGGGAAGGGAGAAATTAGCCAGTATTAGTTCATAGGATCCTAGGCAGGATTCCTTTTTCATTAGCGAATAAGAGAGTTGCTGTCTTATAATCATGGCTACTCCACCTCCTTTTTTGCCACAGTCCTGCCTTAGGATTTGTAGCCCAGGATGGAGATGGACAAGTCCAGCGTTTTGGCAGAAACCAGGTTTCGGAGATGCATAGGATGTCACGGGGCATTTTGGGCTATCCAGCAGTTTGAAGTGTCCAATTTTGGGAGGAGATGCCTAATGTTTATGTGCATGATCTTTAGGTCTTTGTGGGTGGGTTATTGTTGTGGAGGCATAGGGGGGGCCAGGGTTCCTTTCAATGTCTCCTGCTACTGATAATTGGAAAAAGAGCACAGAGAAATTAGTAGGCAGTTTACGACCATTGGTGGTATTGAGGGCAAAGGGTGTACGAGCAATGAATTAGACTACCATTAATAAAAAAAAATGTTGTTCTCAAAGCAGAATATTGGCTGCTCCACAGATATAATCCCCACCGCAGTCCAGTGCTTTCTTTACTAGCCGACATCGGGGGGCCCAATCCCTGCATCAGCTTTTAGACACCCCCAGTAGTGTGGGACACTGGGGAGCTCACTTCCAGTGTCCCAAAATATTTTGTTTTGTTCACTACTGTAAAACAAAAAGCAGTCCTCCAATTACTTTATTGTTTTGAAACCTGAAAAAAAGAAAATGGTTCCTCATTGTCCCCACCGTCCCCCTCCTCCATCCCAACCCTCCCACTGAGCACCCACCACCCCACACCCCCCTTACCCTATACTTACCTCCAGAGGTCATCCGCTGTCATCTTCTGTGGATTGGGACACATCTGTACTCTTCAAAGCCAAACCACAAACTGAGGACTCAAGCTAAGTGCTGTATAATGTATTTCGATGCCATTTTCAACTTATGTTCATAACTTTGGCATTTTTAGGTAATTTTTCACCAAATTTTCAACATGGGCTTTTTGGACCCAACCTCATGAACACTGTCACTGCCATTTCATTAATTGGGCCTGGAAGGTGATTTCACAGTCACTGTGCAAAATCACCTTTCAGGACTGATTAACAAAATGACAGTGCCACTGTTCATGAGGTGGGGTCCTGAAAAGCCCATGTCAAAAATTTGGTGAAAAAATTCCTAAAAATGGCTGAGTTATGAGCATTTGTTGAAATGTTTCTACGCACGCACATAACTTTGGGGATTTTCAATATTTTTGCTCCAAATTTTCAACAAAGCCATTTTTTTCATATCACCTCATTAACAGTACAGCTGTCATTTTTCACATCCTGTCTGAAATGTGTTTCCACACCTGTAACATGGAATGGCATTTCAGCATGGAGTTCACAAATTTTACATGCAGGGTTTATGAGATGGCATCATAAGAACATTATGTTGAAAATTTGAGGTCAAAATATGAAAAAATACTAAAATTATGATGATTCATAGCAATTTTGGTACACTCACTTGTAACTTCGAAAATTCTATTTTGATCCTAGATTTTCAACATAACCTTCTTATTACCTGACCTCATGTACATCACAACTGTCATTTTTCAAATCCTACCCAAAATGTGTTTTCGCACCTGTGGCTCAGAATGGCGTTGCAGTTGCACAGAATTACATTTTGTCATGGATTCAAAAACTTTCTGTACCGAGTACATGAGGTGGAGTAATAAGATGGCTATGATGACAGTTTGGTCACTGTTGTCCTATAAATGGAAGTGCAGGGCCTCCATGGCTACATACATATACACATGTATGGAAGGATGGGAGTGCAGAGCCCAGAAGGCCCTGTGCTCCCACAGACAAATAAGGATATGATTATACTATCTGAAAAAATAAGGAGATTCATTGCAAAAAATGTTGTTAATGCATCAGTTAGGTTTCTTACTAAAGCGACAAAAGCAGGGAAATGTGGTGTTAGGGTTTCCAACCCTAACACCATACCTCCATCCTGCAGACACTGACAGGCATCAGGGGTGTGCCTTGTGGTTGTCAGCCCTAATGCTCACCCCATTCCCTACACTGTACCCATCTCAACTTGTTTACTTATGGGATGGGGAGACGACCGCAAGGCACACCCCCAACTTCTGTCAGTGTCTGCAGGGTGGAGGTGATGTGTTAGGGTTGGAAACCCTAACACTACATTTCCCTGCTTTAGTCACTTTAGTAAGAACTCTAACTGATGCATTGATGAAGTTTTTTGCAATGAATATATATATGTATGTATATATATTTATACAACGGGGTTGAGAGCAATATCAGTGTGATAAACTTGGTTATTTCCACTGGAGTGTGATATCTGATGATGACATCACCAGAGTTAAAATATCTGACAAATATATACACTCTGCTGATGTCACCACTCGCTCACTCACTCACTCACTCCAGCCTGCATACTAAATTGAACTACTTTACAAATCTGTTTCTCACTACTGCTTGCAAGTAACTCAGGTAACATTCAAAGCACATCCAGCTGTTTTCTACAGTGTTGTAAAACTCTCAACCCATTACTACATTTTCAAAAAAATCCTGCATTCTAAATAACAGTGCCTCACACTTTCTGTTTCTCACTGCTACTGGCAAGTAACTCACTTAACATTGCAAAGAACATTTAGCTGTTTCCCACAGGGTTTGTAAAACTCCCAGCCCATTACTATGTTATTTTAAGTTCAAGAAAACCTGCAATCTAAATCACAGTGCCTCACAGTTGCTGTTCCTCACTGGTTGCTGAAACTAACTAATTAGCATTGCCAAACACATTCACCTATTTCCCACACTGTGTGTAACAATTCCAGCCCATTCAGGAACACTTAAACACACTCAGAACACAATCAAGCACTACTCTCAGTATAGCCTAGAGATTAGAGTAATGAGCTTTGAACAAGCTTGGTACATTTAGCACACCAGACCTGGCTTTGATTCTCACAGCCTCCACATCCACACTGTGTGACTCTGAACAAGTCACCTCTAAAAACTTATCCAGTTACCAAACAATAAAAGAACACACAGCAAACAGGAAAACTTAACTATACTTTGGAAGCTTTCACCCCATTGTATAAATAGCACACATAATGGGCAGATTGTGTGCTATGTATAATATTGTCACTCCTGCATCATGAGCTCTGAATATTCTCACTCATGTCATCGGCACTCATGAGTATCCAGAGATCACTCTACGGGAGTGACAATATTAGCCATATCACACTCCTGCCCATTACATATCATATATGTATATATATATATATATATAAAATACAAAATCACACATGCCCCCACAATGCAAAGCATCATGGGCTGCATATGCAAATCCCCACAGAATGTTATGCTGGTCCAACTTTAAGCAGAACTGCATGGTGCCGAAAGGCCTCTCACACAGTTTGCAAAGGGTGCTAACAGAAGACATAGACACGTGTTTCGTCCTACCAGGACTCATCAGTATGCCTCGTCTGTTTGACACCCCGTGGAATGGACCAGCTACCCTTAAGGCAGAGTGCCTTGGATATATTGTGGTGAACCCATTAAAATAAAAAACTATTTAAAAGACAAAGAACCTCTGTGTGCAAACACAGAGGCAAGGGTTACCCCAAAGGGCATTTGGCTGGGAAGCCAAGTTTCAAGAAAATACAAAATCACACATGCCCCCACAATGCAAAGCATCATGGGCTACATATGCAAATCACCACAGAATGTTATGCTGGTCCAACTTTAAGCAGAACTGCATGGTGCCGAAAGGCCTCTCACACAGTTTGCAAAGGGTGCTAACAGAAGACATAGACACGTGTTTCATCCTACCAGGACTCATCAGTATGCCTCGTCTGTTTGACACCCTCGTGGAATGGACCAGCTACCTTAAGGCAGTGTGCCTTGATATATTGTGTGAACCCATTAAAATAAAATTATTTAAAGATAAAGAATTTTCAGGTAAACAGAAGAGGAATAGTTGATATATTGAAAGTCACACATGCCCCCACAATGCAAAGCATCATGGGCTGCTTAAAGTTGGACCAGCATAACATTCTGTGGTGATTTGCATATGCAGCCCATGATGCTTTGCATTGTGGGGGCATGTGTGATTTTGTATTTTCTTGAAACTTGGCTTCCCAGCCAAATGCCCTTTGGTAATTTCTTGCCTCTGTGTTTGCACACAGAGGTTCTTTGTCTTTTATATATATATATATATATATGTGTATATCTTACCGTGCCACTATAGTAAGGGTTCAACAGTCACTGCTATGTTAAACCCAAAATCTTGCACTTTAATAACTTTACAACTGCTTGACTGATTCACATGAAATTGTGCATCTGCCATTGGGGACCAAAGATTTCTTGATGTGGCAAGCTTCGTTCTGATTGGATGTGTGGGTGTGGAGATATGTATTGTCAAGAAATGTGAAAATTAACATTTTTATGCAAATTCTATGTCACGCAGTTTCCCAAAAATGGCCTTTGGCATTTGGATTGAAACTTTTAGGATATGTCAGGCTTGGGTCACAGATGTGCCTTTTGAGGGTTTGGTGAAAAAAGATTAATCCATTCAAAAGTTATTAAGTTTCAAAGTTTCCCATTAGTTCTTATGGGAAAAGTTAACTGGCAGCCTCGACACCACTTTTTTTGCCTCAAATGCAGTTTTTTTGCCACAAATGTGGAAAGTTTTGCTGAGATTCTGCCATCTTGTTTTCAGTTAGTGAGGCAAACAAATTTAAATATTTCAAAAAATACTTAGAAATGATAAACACCAACAGTTGTGTTTACCTAATCGAGGCCCGTGGAATCAGATTCTGGGATCAGTTTGCCCCATAAATTCCCTGAATAATGTTAATTTTGTCCACGGACATATTTGTGCTGTAAATTGTGGCAGTTATTTCATGAAACAAGGGGAGTTTGTGCCTCAAATTGTTGCAAAATCCCATTGTTTCACAAAACAATGAAGTGTCTCTCAAAACAGCTGCTGCAATTTGTGATACAAATACGTCAGCGGACAACATTAACCTATGGTATTTCAGGGCATTTTAGGGGAAAACTGACCTCAGAATCTGATTCCTTGGCTCCCGATTAGGTAAACACCTTTTGGGGTGTTTATCTAATTCAAGTATTTCCAAAGATAAATACAGCTGCACCCACGCTTCAACAGAGAGACCAGAGACTAAGCTTGCTTGTAGTCAGATTATTTAATGCAGCATTATACACACCTTCACCATAGTGAGAATATGAGAGGAACAAAGTGGTGGAATACCAGCAATCCTTATGTTTCACCCCCCCCCACACGGGGTTTCATCAGAGGATGAATCATGGTATCAAAGGCAATCAATTTAAACACAAATTAGCCAATGACATGCTTGCAGTGTCCCACGTCATTTTGTAATAAATTAAGCCTTCACTTATACCCAGTATAGCATATTACCAGTGTCCCAAAAACAACATTAACTCTTTAATAGCCAGAGTCATGGTTTGAAAACACTTAGTTCTTAGTAGTCCAATTACTCAGGAGTTTGATGTCCTGTGAAGAGAACAAAAAGCTTTAATTTAAAAAAATCTAACTGGATAGTTCAAATCAGTTAATTATCATAAAGGAGTTTTAAAAATCGAAACAACTCATAACTGAATAACAAATCATTATATTCTAAGCCTAAAAAAGCACTCAGATGGGGGGGCGGCGGCAAGGAGAAGAGGATTTATGCAATCAGCTTCGGTTTTCAGAAAAGACGAGTAATCTCATGAAACACAAATGCAGATACTCAGCAACACACTATACAATCACTTAAAACAAGGGGAAGAAAAAGAAACAGACTATAAGCACACTTCCTTAATACCTCATTTCAAAAAAGGCTTTACCTCAAATTTATAATTGAGCCCAGGTTTCTTCATGGCTCCTAGAATATAAATCCATTATAGTTTTTTTTTTTTGATTTAGCTCAGTTTCTAGATCATCAAGCCACAGATGGCAGCTGCTCACGTGTAGGAGAGTATTCCTGTCGGATTATAGAACAGCACCTCTTACAACATACTGACTTGACACAATAACAGATTAATATGTTAATTAATTTAACAGAAATGGTATTAAAGAATAAAATTTTTTTGTTTGAAAATAAAATCTACAAAAAACCGAAGGGTACTGCAATGGGGGCAACATTAGCCCCCAGTTTGGCTTATATCTATCTAAGCATGTGAGAAGATACATTCGTGTTTGATAGCTCAGTGAACAAATTCTTTGGACAGATTGATCTATGCAAATGTTATATAGACAATCTGCCTTTGATTTGGAAGGGGCCAGAAAGTGAGCTGCTCAAATTTTTCAATGCTTGGAGGGTACTAACCCACTTTTAAAGTTTAAAGTGAATGCTCACAAATGGGCTATACACTTTCTGGACCTCACTATTTTCAAACAAGAAGATGGTTCACTGGGCACTGATTTATACAAAAAAAGAATACAACAGGAATACTCTCCTACACACAAGCAGCTGCCACCCACGGCATGTTATACAGAACTTGGCGAAGGGGCAGTATATTTATGTATGAAGGAATTGTGGTAATCTAGATTTGTACAAATGCAGAGCACAGGAACTTATTACTAATCTAATAGGAAGGGGCTGTGATGGGGCTCAGGTGACTGAAATTGAACAGGAGGTACACCTCATGGATAGAAAACAAATGTTCCATTCCAAAAGTAGAAGAATTAAAGCGGATCCATCTACGAAGTTCATTGCCATCTATGGTGGTGGTTCAAGACAGGTCACTGATATTGTTAGGAGAAACCTGAGTGTTTTACGAGGCATGCAGGAACTGTCACCCTTCTTGTCTAATCCTTTACAGGTTATTTATAGAAGAGGCAAGAATCTGAAAGATAGCTTGACAAGCAGCTACCAGGAAAGCAGTAAAGTTCTTTCTGTACCAAAAAAATCAGGCACTAAAAGATGTGGGAGGTGCAAGGTGTGCTCAACATTATGTCCCTGTACTAAATTTTTGAACACATGGACTGGCAAGATGGTAAAAATACAGGCTGTTATAGATTGCAACACAGAAGCCATAATTTATTTTTTAACTTGTTCATGCGGGGCTTATGTTGGGCATACTAAATGCAAATTGAGGTTCCGAATTCAGAAACATTTGATTGTGATTAAAAAAGATAATTTGGATTATGCAATGGCAGCACACATTTTAAAATCACCCTAAATATTACCCACAAAATAAGTGCCATTGGTATAGAAACAGCTTCAGTTAACATTAGGGGAGGTGATCTAGAAACTGTGTTAAATCATTGAGAACAAAAATGGATTTATGTTCTAGGAGCCCTGATGAAACCAGGGCCCAATTATAAATTTGAGGTAAAGCCTTTTTCTGAAATGAGGTATTAACGAAATGTGCTTATAGCCCGTTTTTCTTTCATCTTGCTAGAAATTAATATTTAATGTGCATTGCTAAGTCACTGCATTTGTGTTTCAAGAGATTACTCCTCATCATTTCTGAAACCGAGCTGATTGCATAAATCCTCTTCTCCTTGCCCCATCTGAGTGTTTTTAGGCTTAGAATATAAGATTTGTTATAGTTATGAGTTGTTTCGATTTTTAAAACTCCTTTATGATGATTAACTGATTTGAACAGTCCAGTTAAATTTTTTTAAATTAAAGCTTTTTGTTCTCTCCACAGGACAGCAATCTCCAGAGTAATTGGACTACTAAGAACAAAGTGTTTTCAAACTATGACTCTGGCTATTAAAGAGTTAATGTTGTTTTTGGGACACTGGTGATATGTTATACTGGGTATAAGTGGAGGCTTAATTTATTACAAAATGACGTGGAACAGTGCAAGCATGTATTGGCTAATTTGTGTTTAAATTGATTGCCTTTGATACCATGATTCATCTTCTGATGAAACCCCTGTGTGGGGGAGGGGAGTGAAACATAAGAAGTGGTGGTATTCCACCACTTTGTTCCTCTCATATTCTCACTATGGTGAAGGTGTGTATAATGCTGCATTAAATAATTTGACTACAAGCAAGCTTCGTTTCTGATCTCTCTGTTGAAGCGTGGGTGCAGCTGTGTTTATCTTTGAAAATTTATTAAGCTACCTAGCAGCACCACTCTTCCTGGTGCTCACTTTGTACTGTTTTGGTTAT
Organism: Neoceratodus forsteri; assembly: GCA_016271365.2. Taxonomy (NCBI): domain Eukaryota; kingdom Metazoa; phylum Chordata; order Ceratodontiformes; family Ceratodontidae; genus Neoceratodus; species Neoceratodus forsteri. Next base: position 873,153,294 of record CM057453.1, on the reverse strand, counting down.
ACCTCATTCAAGTATTGTTTTAGGTTTTAAAACATTCAAGGGGATGGGGCCAAGGCATACAAACATACGAACATACAAAGAAGCCAGCAGAAGAAGGCCATTTGGTCTATCAAGTCTGCTCATTCTGCAGGGTCGATAGCTTGAGCAAACTTCCCTACCTTTTGCCACTCAGCTTAAAGAGACTCTTCTTATCAACCTTATTCACACCTTTCAAGTACTTGAAGGTCCCACTCATGTCCCCTCTCTCTCTTCTGTCTTTCAGGGAGTACATGTTCAGTGCCCTCAGCCTCTTCTCATATGCCTTACCCTGCTGACTGGCTATCATCTTTGTAGCCCTCCTATGGACCTTCTCCAACAGGTTAATGTCCTTTTTGAGGTGTGGGCACCATTACTGAACTCCATATTCTAGATGAGGCATTACCAGTGACCTATACAAGGGCAGTATAACCTCTTCTCTCCTACTACTGATCCCCCTAGATATGCATCCAGCATCTTGTTTGCCTTTGCTGTTGCTTTCTTGCACTGTGTGGAGTGCTTCAGGTCACTAGTGATCATCACTCCCAGGTCCTTCTCCTCATCTGATGCAGATACTCAGACTCCACCCAGGTAGTACTCTGTTTTAGGATTCTTGGCTCCTATATGCATAACTTTGCATTTTTTGGCATTGAAGCCAAGCTGCCATATCCTGGGCCACCTCCCTAGCTTTTACATATCTTCCTGTAGGTCCTGTATCCCTTCAGATGTGTCCACTCTCCCACAGAGTTTGGTGTCATCCACGAATAGGCACATTTTGCCCTTAATGCCATCTCCAATGTCATTGATGAAGACATTGAACAACACCAGCCCCAGCACTGAGCCCTGCACATACCAGGTCATAATGTCGTACACATAATAGCACACAACATTATGCCGAATCCTGGACCTGTGCACTCTGTGTGTTGGACCCCCCCCCCAGAGTTAGAATCCTTAGTGGGGGGGGATCCAGGGGGTGTAGCCCCACATTACAGGGGGTGTGGGGGCAGAGCTCCCCACAGAAAAAAAGATACCAGAGAAGCACTCAACCCGCTTCTGCCGCACGACATTCTGTCATAAGCGGTTTTAACCCCATGCCGCCCTGCAGGATCCCACTGGTTACCTGTCTGGTGCCAGATAACTCTCCCCCCACAACCACCCTTTCAGTTCTGTCCTTCAGCCAGTTTTCCACCCATCTGGCCATCTTTCTCCCAACCCTGAGATCCACCAACATCCTGATCAACCTTTTGTGAGGCACAGAGTCAAAGGCCTTGCTGAAATCAAGATAGAGGACATTTACTGCTTGGCCCCTGTTTACTTTCTTAGTAACACAGTCAAAGAAGTCAATCAGATTTATTTGACACTATCTCCCCCATGAACCCATGTTGTCTCGCATCCTGGAGACCATGCTCCTCTAGATCATAGAATCATGGAATCATAGAATGTTATGAGTTAAGGGGACATTTAGTCTATTAGAAACTTGCCACCTATACTGGTGGAATACCTAACTCAGGAAAGAAATCTTATTTTGACCCATATAGTAGTCAAGATTTGTTTTAAACTGGACTATACTATCATTTTGAACAACATAACTGGGTAATGAATTCCATGAGGAAGTCATTCTCTGAGTGAACCAATTGTTACGTTTATTGATATGGTTTGTATACCCTTTAAGTTTTTGGTTATGGGATCTCGTGGTTAAATTACCATTATATTTAAATAGTCCCAATGTTTCAAGAGATATTTATCTTTGACTGCCCTGTAGGTGAAGCATAAATCACCTCTTAACTGTCTGTACTTTAAAGAATACAGTCCCAGGTTTTTAAGTCTATGACCATATTTCAGATCTTTAATATTATTGATCTACTTAGTAATTCTCCTTTGCACTCCCTCGACCAATTTTTTACCTCTAACTGTAGTAGGTGTACACAGTGGAACACAGTATTCAAGATGTGGGTGCACTAATGCTGAATAAAGTGGTATTATGACTTTGGAGTCCCTACTCTTGACGTTTTTCAAAATGCAACTTATGATACTGTGACATTCTTTAACTGATATCCTATTGTGTGGCTCAAAGGATAATTTATTATCTGTTAATACACCCAAATCAATTTCAGAATTGACCTCTTGCAGTTGTATATTATTAATGCTATAAATATTTTTATTGTCATTATGCCCGAGATGCATTACTTTGCATTTTTTAATATTGAAACTCATTTTGTTATTGTTAGCCCATAATACTAACTAATTTAAATTATTCTGCATATCCTGAGCTGATTGCAAATTGTTTACTATATAGCCCTATTTACAATCATCTGCATACTTTACAGCCCAGGTTCCACCAGTGATTTGCATGGATGAAATAAAAAGTTTAAATAATGTAGGGCCCAGTACCGAGCCCTGGGGAACACCGCTAGTGACCAATCCCCATTCTGAATAGTGTCCCCTAATGGCTACTCATTGTATTCTATTAGAAAGCCATGAGTTTATCCAGTTTATTATATTATTATGCAAGTTAATACTGATGAGTTGTTCTATCAAGATCTTGTGTGAAACTATCTAATGCCTTTGAATAATCATGATAAATGACATCAACTGGTAAACCACAATCTAGAGCTGCACTTCCTGGTTCAAAAAATGAATTGAGTTAGTTAGGCAAGATCTTCCTGACTGAAAACCATGTCGATTAAGATCTGTTAAATTATTTTGAGAGATATGTTTATCTACCCTCATTTGGATTAGCCTCTCTAACATTTTGCAAATGACCGAAGTCAAACTTATTGGCCTATACAGTAGTTGTTAACTTCCTTTTTATCTCCAGATTTAAATATCGGAGTTATATTGGCCTCATTCCAAGTTGGAATAGTAGCGCCTTCCTTCAGTGAGGTGTTAAATAACAGAGTTGGGGCCAGATATTCACAACTGTGCCCCGGGGCTAAATTAGCACTGCCCGGCAGGCAAATTTAGCCTGGAGCACAAAGCAAGCCATATTTAAAAGGAATAGCCCAAGGCAAACAGCTTCTGCATATAGCATGGGAATGAGGCCAGGCAAACTGGGCTGGGAGTGCAGGACAAACTTAGCCCTGGAATAAGACAGCTCTGAATATGGCAACCAGGAAGTGCAAACCACAACAGCAACACAGTGCACAGCGATGTGAAGATAGGTAGAGGTGAACTATATTGTCAATGTGTGTGCCAGCAAATGCATGGACCCAGTACAGCTGCAGGCAGCTGTGTATCTGAAAGTACAGTGTGCAAAACTATAAAATATTCCCTGAACAGTTTGCACAGCGCTAACACATTTGCGTGGGTTTAGCGTAGGGCTAAACCATTAGCCTGATGCAAACACGTTTGCCAGGCGCTAAATTTTGCCATATTCAAATGTGACATGCAAATGAGCCTACTTAGGTAATCTCTGGGCAAACATCCAAATTAGCATCCCATTATGCCCTGATTTGCATGTAGTTTGCACCAAGCTAACGGTTTAGCCCTGCGCTAAACCCGTGCAAACATGTTAGCGCTGCGCAGACAGTTTGGGGAATATTATACAGTTTTGAACACTGTACTTTCACATGCTCTGCTGCCTGCAGATGTACTAGGACAACATGGCACAGGCACAGATGGTGGTGGTGGTGCTACATGCAACTGTCACACTGTAGGTCATGCTACAGTGCACAGAAGACACTACAGTAGCAAGGGTGCTAGTAGTGTGTGGACACAGCAATGCCTATGGTGTGTAGGGCAGTGATGATGACTGCACTATACACAGTGAGAGGCCCAACCTGCAGGTGTTCACTGACAGTGGAAATTACTGTTACGCTGTTGTATGACCCACAGATGCTGCACCTTTGGCATGGGATGCTCACAGTGACATATACATGTCCAGCTTTGTGTGCTGTGGCAGTTGTACAGCTGTACGGTATGTGGCTGGGGGGGACATATATTGTCAGAATGGCACACTGGTGTTGGGGTATTCCCAATACTGGCCCATGTGCACTGCATGATGTGTCCCAGTCGTGTGGCCACACCTGGTCTGTGGCACAGCCTGGCCACCCATACACTCTCCTCTCAACATCCTCCATGCCCACAGTGCTGCATGTGTGTGCTGGCATCTATTGGTGTCCACAGAAGAGTGGTCCACAGGTGTGTGCTGTATGGCCATACTGCCATGCTGTCCTCTGGTGGCAGGGTCACCACTTACTGCCTGGCATGGCTGGGACTGGTGGCAGATGATGGTGTAGTTGTGATGCCATCAGTTAGCAGCATGTTTCCTCTATGTTTAGCTTTGTCTATGTGTCATATTTATTTCTTAGGGTCACGCAAAGCTGCTCAAAAGCCACACAAACACCGTGAAAAGCTGATTGCCCAGGGTTAAGACAAGCTTTTCCTGGGCAGTAATGTACACCGCGCTAAGTGTTGCGCTAAGTCGTGCAAAACCACTTAGCACAGCGCTAGTCGCTGAATATAGCATTGCACCTGTATTCATATCAGTTTGCCCCTTGCATACATTATGATTTTGCCCCTGGCGCTAATGCAGTTTGCCCGCGCTGTTTGGCTTTTTTTTTTTTATCGTACTATTGTTTATTCTCTTTGGCAGAGCAGCCCCACATGATTTCCAGCTGCCAGCCCTGCACCCCAGAACCGGGTCGTGCATGTGTACACACGAACCCACTCCCCCAGTGGGCCGGCCATTATCGCTCTCACACCCACTGGGTACGCACCCCTCTCGGGTCTCTCTGGAGGCACAAGGCACAGCCATCAGCCAGGAAGATCGCCCTCCTCATTTTCCACATTTTCTCCCCAGTGGAGAGCCGGACATGCAATGGCATCCGAGCATGTAGTGCTGATGCCTACCGCGCTTTCCCCCCTTGCTATTACATGCTGCTTGTAGTGCAGCTGGCCTCCGCCACTCACCACTACAGGGTGATGTAAGCCCAACTACCTATCCCAGAGAGAGGAGAGCAGTCATCGGATGCTTAATCCTCCCTCTCCTCTGCCAGTCCCTGGCGGCCCGAGTCCGTTCCCGAACCCGGGTCACCAGTGTGGTACGAGGTGTGGCATCCAGCGCCTCAACCCTCAGCGCCACTGGGACAGCTCTATTTGGCCTTTGAATATAGCAGACCCGCATTAATCCTGTGCTAAACCTGCTCAAACGTTTTTTGCCCGGAGCAAAGTTTTGAATATCTGGCCCTTAGCGGTCCCATTAGTTCTTGTCTTAGTTCTTTCATAAATTTGGGATGCAATCCATCCAGACCAGGAGAACCTGTACTTTTTAGGTGATTGACAGTTTCTGCCACCTCAGTCTCAGTAAAGGGATTCCAATCACTGTTATTATTATTATTTGGAGTACTGGGAATTTGATCTTTTGGATTAAATCTACTTAGAAAAAATATATTTAGATGATTAACCATATCTTTTTCATCAATAACTGTTATACCTTCAATTACAAGTGGTCCCAAGCTAGATCTCTTACCATGCAATGAACCTATATAATTATAAAAGCTCTTTTTATTGTCTTTTATGTTTGTAGCCAAATGGGATTCTATATTCAATTCTGATTTCTTTATTAAACTTTTAACTTGTTTGGAGCTTTTTTGTAATGCTTCCAATTTATATCTGTTGAGTGAGTTTTATATCTCCTGTAATTTTTTTTCTTATTATTGATGGCTTTTTTAATGTTCCTGTTCAACCAAACTGGAACTCTGTTTTTGTTTATATATTTGGTTCTATTAGGGACCCAGTAATGAAATTTTTCTGATATTGATTTCCATTGTGAGTTCAGACTCGTCCCTTTTAGTTCATTTTCCCAATCCCAGTTAATAAGGTAATCCTTAATGCTTAAGTAGTTGCCTTTATTAAAGTCCCTCGTAATTGTGGAGCCTCTGGAGTATTGTTTCAAGACAGTAATGCTAAATGTGATCTTACTATGGTCACTAGAGCCTAAGGGCTCAGAAACACATGGGGTAGAGATGTCTTCTTTGCAGTTGGTTAAAATCAAGTCCAATAAGTTATTTCCTCTGGTGTTATTCAGTACTACTTGCAGTAAATCATAGTTAATTGTATAATCAATGACTTTATTTTCTATTGCCCCATTAGCTTTTATAGTTGACCAATTAATATTAGGGAAATTAAAGTCCCCCATCAAGATATAATTAGAATTTCTTCCCATATTTTCTAAGACAGATAAAAATAGATAATTCTCACTGCGATCTAGATTCGGTGCACAATATGCTAAACCAATTATAATTTGTTTTCTTTGGAGAATGATTTGAGCCCATAAAGTTTCTGTATCATAACAGTTAGCTACAGTTGAGTCAGTTATATTGGATTTATATTTCTCTGAGACATATAATGCTATCTCTCCTCCTTTCCTATTTTGCCTATTTTTGGAATATCTGTTATATCCTGGAATATCCATACCCCAATCATCATCCTTAAACCAAGTTTCCGTAATACCACAAATGGATATATCATGCTCTTTTAAAATAATTTGAAGTTCACCCATTTTATTTGTTAAACTTCTAGCATTAGCTAGAAGTATATTAATGTTCTCAACTGTTCTAACTGATTTTATTAAGCTTGTAAAGTTTTGTGGTACTTTGTTAAGAGATGCAGAAATGGCCTGCTTCACCCCCAATTTACTTAGTTTAAAATAGTAGTTAAACAAGTGTTACATTGTTTCCCAAGTAAATGATTACCTTTTCTACTTAAATGCAAACCATCACTACTAAAAAGTTCAAGATGGCCTGCAAATTCTTCCCAGTGTGATATATATTCTACCCCTTGTTTATGTCACCAGATACATAACCATAGGTTAATATCTTTAACCTTGTTGTTAACATTGTACTTTGCTTTTGGTATTGGAAGAATTTCAGAAATTGCTATCGTGCAGACCAAATCAGTTAGTTGGTTATAAAGAGCAACCAAGTCCTGCTTTATTTCTAGGGCCGAATTGTAGAATACATTATTAGCACCAAGGTGCACTAATACCACAGGAGATGATTTATTCTTATCATTTATATCATTAATCATAAGTGTAACATCATTAATATTTGCTTCATGGAAACTGGAAAGATTCCGATTTACTTTATCAAGGTTACAGATTACCCTGTCTAGGTGTTTTATTATTGAGTCTCCAAGTACATATACTGGTGATGGTGCTTGTGCACTTGTCCCTGAGTTTTCATGGTATGTAATAAGGGATAATGAATCAGTCATAGGAGTATCAACTAAATTTAAATCTGTCCCTCCTTGGCCATGATCTAATGTCAGCAAGTCCAGATTTGTGTTCAATTCCTGGGATAGATTACTAATCTCAGGTAATATACCATAATTATCAACTGAATCATTAATAAGACTTGTCAATTGGTAATCCTCAGTTAACTCAGAGTTTAAGTTAAAGTCATTAACTTGTGAAGGTGGGTCAACATGATTAAGTAGTTGAATATTCAATATAGTTTCCCTTCTACTCTTTTTTGAAACTTTTAAGTTCTGTACCTCGTACCATTCGTCATCTATACTACCAGTTGTTTCAGGTTCCCTAGACCATTTCCTATTTAACTCTACTTGAGGTGTTAACTTAATAGGAAGTTTAAGCACTAATGGAGCCTGTTCATTCGCATTATGTGTCTGATCTGAACTTAATTTATCATTAATGTTTGTTTGGTAACAGGCTTTTTAAATTCAATCTTGATGCCATTTCTTTTTGACTCTTTTCAAGCTCAGTCATTCTAAAACCAAATATGTTTATTTCACTAGTCAGACAATCAATCTGAACACAGTTACTGCATTTTTCTGGTATGTTATTTTATTTATTTATTTATTGAATTTTGTTGGCCTGGTAAGCCCATTGGGCCTAGAAGTCCCTTTTTCAGGGGCGACCAGGGGAAGGGGGGATACAGATAGTAAGCAACTGAAATTGAACCAGATTAAGCTGTTGGTGGTATTTTTAGTGAATGGGAGAAATTTGGCCAAGACACCAGGGAAATTCCCCTACTCTTTTCGATAAGTGCCATGGGATCTTTAGCATCCACCTGAACTACCACCACTCCAGGCACATGGGATCTCAGTTTAATGTCTCATATGAAAGACGGCACCTCAGAAGTGCAGCACCCCCCTCATGCTGCACTACAGTGTCAGTACTGGGATATTAACCCAAGTGCCAGATGTGGGAACTGAACCCACAGCCCTCTGATCTCCTGGCCTCAGAGGCGAGTGTGCTACCTACTGAGCCACTGACACTACTATCTGCAATGATTTTGTACATGTCACAGAAAGCACATTTATGAGCAAATCTACCATTTATTAGTTGTAATACTTCAGCCATTTCTGATTTTCAGTATATATATATTAACAAATTATCTTAATTCACACAGCAAATACCAACAAGCAGCAGAGTTACTATACGTCTAATAGAATCATTTTAGTAATACAGTATTTTAGTTCTGCTTAGGTCCTTAATTAACTGATATCTACATATGTTAAAAACCGCATTCCTAGACACTTATTCCACACTTAAACACAGTAAAACATGCGCTACAACATGCGTGTCTTAGCACGCAGCAGACGCGTGCTCACCCCACTCGGGCTCGCTCTGCTCACTGCAGGACATGATTTAAATAGCCCCCACATGACTCAGAAGTCAGTCCAGGATCACTCGTAGCAAAATGACACTTTCAGAGGGAAATCTTCTTAAAAAGAAATATTAAATTCCACTCATGCACGGCCTAGGACATAACATGCAGAGTTTACATTAAAAACAATACATCAAATACAAGTTATAGTCCACTCTGCTTGATATACAGACTACAACCCCTCCTCCTGTAAAGTTACAGGGCTCACAGTGCCAAATTACTTTTTAGTGCAAAATGAACAGAAAAGACTCAGTTAAGCTGTGCAAAGCACCCCAAAGACAGCAAGAATGCTGCCTCAGGAATCAGTGCTTCTATCAGAAAAGCACTTGCCTCTCCTTTAGTATGGCCTCCATGAGCGTGCCCACAATGGAGGTCAGACTGACTGATCTGTAATTCCTTAGGTCATCCTTGGGACCACTTTTCTGGAGCAGCGCTACATGTGCTGTTCTCCAGTCCTGCTTTACTATGCCTGTCTCTAGTGAACTATTAAACAGGTCTGACAGTGGTCCTGCCAGCTCCTCAGCCAGTTCCTTTATTACCCTTGGATGTACTCCATCTGGGCCACCTTCAATGCCAGCAGCCCCTCCCTCACTCTATCCTCCTCTATCACTACATCTGTGTTCCCCTCCTCCCCGCTCCTCTTTTCCCTCCTGAAGGCACTGGGTCCATCCTTCTCCCTGGTGAAGATGGAACAGAAGTATTCATTTAGTATCTCTGCTTTTCCCCCTATTATCCTCCATCTACTCCATCCCTTTCCTAAGCCTAATAATCCCTGACTTCTTGTCCCTTTTCTCACTTATATAGCGAAAGAAAGCCTTTCCCCCTTCTTAATTCCTTCAGCTATCTGCAGCTCCTTCTGTGCCTTTGCTCACCTGACTTTCTTACTTGCCTCACTAGCCAACCTTTGGTAATTTTCCCTATCCACCTCTTTCTTGGCCTTCCTGAATTTTCTATAGGTCAACCTCTTTTCCCTTACTGCCTGGGCAACCCCAGAACTGAACCAGGTGGGTACTTTGGCCCTTGTGTTCTTCCTCCTGAACTTAACACACTCATCTGTGGCAACCAGTATTCCTTCCTTAATGATGGACCACCTTTGTTCCATCCCCATATCTGCTCTGATGCCCACCAGATGGCTCCTTAGGACTTCACACATTTTTCTGAAGTCCATCCTCCTGAAATCCAAGATTTTGGTCTTAGTTGGGATGCTTTCCCTGCCCATATTCAACTGGAACCACACTGTGCAATGGTCACTTCCACCCAGTGGCTTCCTGACCATTATTTCCTGTACATGCTCCCCATTTGTGAGCGCCAGATCAAGAATTTCCTCAGCTCTTGTTGGTTCTGTGATGCCCTGAGTCAGGAACCCACTCTGCAGTCCTTCCAGGATCACCCGACTCCCATGAAATGGCATGAGAAGAGCATAAATATAAAATGGCGGTTCAAATTTAGTTGAGTAAAAAATTGACTTTGGTAGTTGTCACTGTTACTTTTTTGAAATTTCAGTTCTTTTGAGAAGGATGAGTAGCTCTTGGGTTAAAAAGACAAAAATTCCCTGTTAGCAGCTAGAAGGGAACAGTAATTTTGATTTCCCAGATCAGTTGTAGCCCCATGGGAAGAGCTGTGTGAACATCCCAGAGTTCACATTTGTGAACACCAAACATCAAATTAGGCAAAATTCATCATCATCAAAATGGATTCAAAATAGTTTTCCCTGTTTCAACTGTAACATAGCAATTTAACTCACTTTTAATAATCATTATTTTCCTGGTGATCTAGTGGCCCTCCCTCCCCATCCCCAATCTTAACATTTGTGTTTAGCATTCAAATGTCCTGGTGGTCTAGTGGCCCTCCCTCCCCAATTCCTGATGCCCATTTTGCCATTTCATTGGTGGCTAGTGGCAACCCCCCACACTCCTATGTTATGTTTATGCTGAAAATAAGAAAACCATCCCTTGATGTCTATTTTTATTTTCTTAAACCTGTAAAAAAGAGAAGTTCATCACCGATCACACCTGCACTCCCCACCTGACCTCCCACTGTGCACCCACCACCCCACACCCCCTTTGACACCCCTACACACCCTCACTCACCTGAAGAGGTTCCAGGTTTGAGATATGCTCTCCCAATTGAAGGCATGTCTTGCTGCCGGAACCAATGACTTCAATATAAGAAACTAAGATAAATGAGGTTCAATGTATTTCAATTGGGGTTTGAACTTCTATGCATAACTCAGTAATTTCTTGAGATTTTGACCTCAAATTTTCAACATGGCCTTTTGTGGGCTCTGCCTCATGAACAATGTAATGCAACTCCCACCAGAAAGGTGAATTTGCAGTCCATTGGTGAAATAACCTTTCAGGTGGGATTTCAATAACAACAGTTATATTGTTCATGAGGTGGGGTCATAAGAAGGCAATGTTGAAAATTTGGTAAAAAAATTCCTAAAATTGGCCAAGTTGACTGGCCCAGTGGTGTTGAGGGCTGAGGCACTGAACACCACACCTCGTGCCACGCTGGAGACCCAGGTTCTGGAACGGACTTGGGTCCTCTGGAGGCTGGCGGGGAGGCAAGGATTGAGCGTCATAGCTCTCCTTCCTCATGGGGGGTCTGTGCTGCAAATGGCACAGCTAGGAGGGCTCTCCCATGCCCAGGGTGCTTGGTTGCCTCCATGGAGGTGGAGACAGCTGCTGCACCTATTGCAGGGTGTGTGGGTGCAAAAGGGTTGAAAAGAGGAGGAAAAATCCCCAGCGGCAGGATGACTCCTGATTCCCCACAGGCATGGCTCCTGGGTCAGGCATAAGGTACATAGATACATAGATACATAGACAGTGTCAGCAGATAAGGCCCTATGGCCCACCCAGTCTGCCCATTTGAGCTTGTAAGTTCAGTTTATGTTTTCCTAGAAGTCTGTTGCCCCTTACCCCTGACCTCCAGAATTCCTTTATGTCTATCCCATGCATTCTTAAATCCCGTGATTGTTTCAGCCCCCACCACTTCCTCTGGCAGGGTGTTCCACTTGTCCACCACCCGTTCTGTGAAGAAATTCTTCCTCATGTTTCCTTTGAATCGTCCTCCCTCCAACTTCATCCCATGCCCTCTAGTCCTGGAACATCTTTTTCGCCTAAAAATAGTGTATTCCTGCACCCTGTTCCTCCCTGTGAGATACTTGTATGTCTCTATCATATCCTCCTCTCCCTTCTCTCCTCCAGGGAGTACATGTTCAGTTCCTTCAACCTGTCTTCATAGGACTTGTGATGCAATCCATGCACCATCTTTGTTGCCCTCCTCTGAACCTTCTCTACCTTGTCTATGTCCCACGTAGGTATGGTCTCCAGAACTGTACACTGTACTCCAGGTGGGGCCTCACTAGTGTCTTGTATAGCGGAATTATGACCTCCCTTTTCCTGCTGGTGATGCCCTGCCTATACATCCTAGCATCCTATTTGCTTTACCTGCTGCCTTGTCACACTGTTTCCTTACCTGAGGTGATCAGAGATGATAACCCCAAGATCCCTTTCCTGCTCGGTGCATGCTATATCCTCACCCCCAACTGATATATTGTGCCAGGGTTTTAGTGCCCCATATGCATTATCTTGCACTTTTGCATTGAATTTCAACTGCCAAACCCCTGACCATTCTTCAAGTTTCTTCAGGTCCCTTCTCATTCTGTCTACACCCTCTGGTGTGTCTACTCTGTTACAGAGCTGTGGTCATCAGCTAACAGTGAAATTCTGCCTCTAGGTCCTGTGCAATGTCACTGATGAAGATGTTGAATAGGACTGGTCCCAGCACTGATCCCTGTGGTCCCCACTGGTCACTTTTCCTCTGTGGAGTGACAGCCATTTACCACCACCTCTGTGTCCTGCCACCCAGCCAGTTACCTACCCACCACACTACTGTCCTGCCCACACCCACATTCCCCAGTTTGTGTAATAGTCTTCTATGTGGCACAGTGTCAAAGGCCTTGCTAAGTCCAGATAGGCATGTCCATTGCTCTCCCGATCCACTCTCTAGTCACCCAGTCAAAAATTCAATGAGGTTGGTCTGACATGACTCCCCTGGTGAAACCATGCTGCCTTGGGTCCTGTAGTCCATTGACAACCAGATGTTCCACCAATCTCTCCTTCAGTAGTGCTTCCATGATCTTCCACTACCGAGGTGAGGCTGACTGGTCTGTAGTTCCCTGCTTCCTCTTTGTTCCCGCTTTTGTATAAGGGGACTACATCTGCTGTCCTCCAGTCTTTGGGTACCTCCCTGTTTCTAGTGATCGGCTAAACAGGATAGCCAGAGGTTCAGCCACCACCTCTTAGTTCTTAAGGACCCCTGGGTGCACCCATCTGGCCCCATTGCTTTATCAACTCATTACTTCCAGTTCCTTCAGGACTCTTCTCATGTAAGGGACTTGTGTCCATTTCTGCACCATTCTCAACCTTGTACTCCCTTCAGACCCATTACTCTCTCTTCCTCAGTAAAGACTGAGCAGAAATACCTGTTCAATATGTCAGCTTTACTGTTGTCATCCTCCACCGCCCCCATCCTCCTCTTCAGTCTCACTATCCCTCCCTTTGACTTTCTTTTTTCACTTATGTACCTGTAAAAGGTTTTGTCCTCTACCCATTGATTTTGCAATGTGTTCTTCTGTCTGAGCTTTGGCTTCATTACTGATCTCCTGTCTCCCTTTGCTTCTCCTGGTACTTCTCCTATCCCTTCTGCCTGTGTCTTTTGTATTGCCTGAATGCAGTCTTTTGGCTTTCACTTTTTTGCTACCTCTTTGGAAACCATAATGGTCTCCTCTTCCTTTCCTTTTGCTAACTTGCTTATGCATAATTCTGTTGTTCTTGTAATCCCATTTTAAATACTGCCCACTGTTCCTCAACCCCTGATTCCTGTCCCATTCCTCGTAATGCCTCTTTCAAGTATCTCCCATTTTCCCAAAGTCTGCCCCACTAAAATCCAGGATACGTGTTTTTGTGTGGTTTGGTTCTGCTCTTTCTGTGATTTCAAACCACAATGACTGGTGGTCACTGTTCCCAGGTGCTCCCCACTGTTACCCCCATCACATTGTCCCTGTTTGTGAGCACAAGGTCCAGTATTGTCTTCTGTAGTTGGTTCCATGACCAGTTGCTTGAGGAAGCACCTTGAAGGAGTCCAGGATAAATCTGCTCTCAGTTGATGCTGCTGCTGGAAGCTCCAGTCCACGCCTGAATATTGAAGTCTCCAACCAGTACTACCCTCACTTTGTCCATCCTTGGATGGCTAGCATCAGCTCCTATCTGTTTCTTCCTCCTGGGCTGGTGGTCTATAGACCACACCTGTGCGGATGGCTGTTCCCATTTTCCTTTCCAGCTTAACCCACAGTATCTCTCCCCATTTTGTTCCTCCTGGATCTCTGTGGCCCTTATGTCATTTTTCACATACAGTGCCACTCCTCCTCCTTCCTGCCTGCTCTGTCTCTTCTGAATATGCAGCCAGGTATGGCCATCTCCCAGTCATGGTTATCATTACACCAGGTTTCAGTGATGGCCACAATGTCCAGGTCTCGACTGCACCATGACAGCCTCTAGATCTTCCATCTTGTTGCTAAGGCTCCTGGCATTTGCACACATGGCTTTCCATGATTTGACCTCCCTAGACTGTTTCCTGTTCTACTCCAGCCCCTTCCTTGGTTGTCCTTTATCCTGGTTCTCCTTGCTGGCTGTCCTTCTGCTGAATTTTGACCCTTTTACTTATCCACCTCTGGGCACTAATCTCCATCTTTTGCACACTGCTTTGCAGAGATAGCCACTCTCTGGTTCACTGGTTCCCTGCTAGCTGTGGGGTGAGCAAGTAGGTACCCTCCCTTGCTGGCCTGCACCCCTTTGCTAGTTTAAATGCTTGTCAATGTAGCATTTCAACTTATCATTGAGTGCTTGGATTCCCCTCCAGGATGGATGCAGGCTGTCAGGCTTGAACAAACCTCCATCCCTCCAGGTGGGTCCCCAGTCACCAATGAATCCAAACCTTTCTCACAGCACCAGTTCTTCAACCATGAGTTAAAGTTCCTGGTGCATGCACTATACTCTCCTTGCCCTCTCGTCAGGTAGTACTTCTGAGAAAGTGACAGAAGTAGCTACTTGCTTGAGACCCCTCCCCAATTTCCTAAACTCTTCCTGAACTTCCTTTGGCTCCCATTTGCCAGGTCATTAGTACCTAGGTGGATAATGACATCCAGCTCACCCTCCGCCTTGTCTTCCCGTGATCCCAGGATCTTCCTTCCATCCTCCATGCCATGGCACCTGGTAGGCACCTCACCTCCCTATCCTCCCTCCTGTGTTCCTAGCTGGATCCCTTTTATGATGGAGTCCCCACCAGGATTCACTTCCTCCTCCTCTGGGGTCCACTGCTTTCCCGCTGAGGTCACCTCCTTGGCTAACCTCCACATCCTTTCCTTCCACTTCTCTGGGTACTTATTTGGTTGTCCTCATTTGCCAGTGTGGCATATGAGTTCTTGAGTGAATAGGATCTGGGATGCCTCTGCCTGACTGCTCTAACCTCCCTGAGCCCACTGTCATCCAAGTGCTCCTCGCTCGGCATCCTTTGAGGCAGCTGCATTGGACTGGGTGGTCTCTGGATAGAGTGATGGTACTCCTGACCTAGTTTACTCCGCTCTGAGTCTGATACCTCATCCCACAGTCCAGAGATGCATGCATATAGGCAGCACTGTGTGTCCAGAAGGTCTGCCTGAATATGGCTGCCCAACAGCCACTGCATTGCACCACTCCCCACATTATACAGCAATTTCACTACTTGTCTGCTACTGAAGCTCTCCTAGTTCCCTTTTTATTAATTTACTGTCCTAAAAATCCTGCCACTGATCCTCAGATAATTTTCTTAAAAAAAATAATAAATAAATAAATAAATAAATAAGTCAAAACACTTGTGCTGAGGGTGGGCTTCTTCCCCCCTTATGCCCCTCCTACTTCACACCCCTTATTATACCCTGTGTTTAGCTCCTGTCAATCAGATTTAACAGGGCATATAATTAAGAGTTGGGAGGGGGGGGGTGAAAATTTGCAGCAATTAAAGACAGCACAGAATTACACCACCACTATGTTTTAAATTTTCAACAGCCCAAAAACAATTATAAGTAAAGACAACAAAGAAAGTACAGTGTCACTAAAAGCCCACAATCTAAGTTTAAAAGAAAATAGCAATTCCAGTTACTCTAAAGCACTGAATTGAATATGTTTCCTTCCTTCCCCTTCTGGCTTCTTCACGGTAATTCCAGGGGATGGAGCCGGGGGGGTAGGGCATATGGGGGCTGTTGGGGGGTAAGGCGTAGAAACAGCAGCTGTGATAAAAATTAAAAATGGCCAAGTTATGAGCATTCATTGAAATCTTTCTACTAACATGCATAACTTTGGTAATTTTCAGTATTTTGAGTACAAATTTTCAACGTAGCCATTTTCTCACACCACCTCATGAACAATACAGATGTCATTTTTCACATCCTGCACAAAATGTGTTTTCACACCTGTGGTGTGGAATGGCATTTTGGGATGGATTTGAATATTTTCACCTATTGTGTTTATGAGGTGGGGTCATAAGAATACTATGTTCAAAATGTGGGGTCAAAATACGAAACAATGCCAAAGTTATGACCATTTGTTGCAGTTTCAGTTTGCCTGCTCGTAACTTCAGAAATGTTAAATATTTTGACCCTTGATTTTCAACATAGCCTTCTTATTACCCAGCCTCATGTATGTCACAGTTATCATTTTTCAAATCCTGCCCAAAATGTGTTTTTGCACCTGTGGTGTGGAATGGCATTGCAGTTGCACAGAATTATGTTTTGGCATGGATTTAAAAATTTTCTGAACCATGGTACATGAGGTAGGGTAACAAGAAGGCTATGCTGACAATTTGGTCACTGTGGTCCTATAAATGGAAATGCAGGGCCCAGACAGCCATCTGCTTCCATGGCAACATACATATACACATCTATGAAGGGATGGGAGCATGGTATCCAGTGAATAGGGTGACCATAATTGAATGCTTACAAAAACAGTGACTCAGTTACAGCACCTGTGTTCAGGGATACCTGGCCGGGTAGCGACCCAATACCCCAGTGGGAAAAGTAGGGCAACGGCATATACACACATATATGAGCGTGTGGGGAGAGAGGAAGGGGAGAAGGTATGTGGGAGGGGGTGTGATGGGCAGCTGCCGAGCTGGCCCGCTAAGCTGGTGGGGAGGGTGGTCAGTTGTGAGATCCAGGGTCCGGGGTTCGGGTCCAGCGTGGTGCGGTATGTTTTTTGCTGGCAGGCTGCTTTTTATTTTTTTAAGTATTTCACCCCCCCGACATGCAACCCCCCCTTGGAGATGAGAATCTTTTAATAGGAGTGTGCAGGGGGCACAGCCCAAACTTTAAACTCCAGTTAAGCTTTTGGCAGAGAAGTGCCTTTTTTTATAAGGCGCAAAGTAATTTAATTTCATTTCTAAAAGTCTGCTACCTGGAAGTATAGCTGCTCCAGCCACACCATGCACTTCTATGCAAATGCATTGAAGCGCACGGTGCCTCGCCACATCATTACACTTAATGGAGCCGCTCCAGTATCCGCTATACTTCCAGGTAGTGGACTTTTAGAAATTAAATTAAATTACTTTGCTGCTCACGAAAAAAGGTGCTTTTCTGCCAAAAGCTTAACTAGAGGGTAAAGTTTGTAGGGGCAGGAGCCCCTGCAAATGACAGTGTCCCTTTAATGCATCAGTTAGGTTCTTACTAAAGCAAAAAAAGCAGGAAATGTTGTGTTAGGGTTTCCAACCCTAACACCCCACACACCCCCACCCTGCAGACACTTGCAGGCATTGGGGGGTGCCTTGGGCACATCAACTCTAATGCTTACTCCATTCTCCTATACTGTACCCATCTCAGCTTATTTACTTATGGAATCGGGTGAGCATTAGGTTTGATGACCCCAAGGCACCCCACATGCCTGTCAGTCTCTGCAAGATGTGGGCGTGGTGTTAGGGTTGGAAACCCTAACACAACATTTCCCTGCTTTTGTTGAATTAGTAAGAACCCAAACTGATGAATTAATGAAAATTTTTGCACTGAATAGATAGACAGATAGATAGATAGATAGATAGATAGATAGATAGATAGATAGATAGATAGACAGACAGACAGATAGATAAATACATATGTATTACAGGGTTGTACTGACACTTCTATGTTAAACTGCAATTTTTGCACCTCAGTAACTTTGGTGTTCTTTGACAAAATGGCCCATTTTTTGGCATGTGCAGTCAGTCTGCCAGATTCTCATAATGTGGAAGGTTTTGTGACAGCATCTTGAATGGTTTTGTAGATATGGAGTGGTACAAAACAGAAAAAAATACTTCTTTCTCCATACTTAACATGTTTTTTTTTGCCTTCATCTACAGTCCAGATGGTATGAAATTTTACCCTGAAATTTTCTGGGATGATGGCATCTGTGCCAAGGGTGTGGCTTTGGATGGTTTGGTAAAAAAATATCACACAGTTTTGAATTATAACATTTTTTGTGATAGCCACTAGACAGGCAGGAAAAAAAACTTTTGAACTGTAAATAGTTAAGTAAACTTGGTTCTCAGAGAAATACTGCTCATGATGTTAGCGATTTTGGGGTTTTTTGACCATTCTGAAAATGCATTTCTACATAAGTACTGCTTGGTAACTAATGAACAAGACCTGTATTTAGGTCTCCTTCACATACTTTGTTAGGTTGTTGTCTTACAGTTTTAAAATGTACAGGGCAAATATCTGTTTGTGTGGTGAGAATCATTTCACCTGTCACTCACTTAAGTAAGGATAGTTCAATCAGAAAATAACTGTTTGAACATTTTTACAGTTGGACCTTTACTGTTTGATCAGAACATACTGCAGACAGTAAAGGTCTATAACAGTTAAAATTGTAATTCATCCCTGGTGTCTAGTGGCACCCCTCCATCCACCAGTTGTGTCCCAGAATAAAGTAACATATCCCTGGTGTCTAGTGGCACCTCCCACCCCCCAATTGCTGTCCCTGAAAATTTTGTAATGTTGCCCTGGTGTCTACTGGCACCCCCCCATCCGTCTGATTGTTATCCACCTAAATAAATAATATTCCCTGGTGTCTAGTGGCACCCCCACCCACCAAATGCCATCCCTGTTATAAGATTATATATCCCAGGTGTCTAGTGGCACCCCTCACCCCCCACCCTGATCACTGTCCATGCCTGAAATAAAGAAAACAGTCCCTCAATTTTTTTTTCAAACCTGCAAAAAAGAAAACGCTCCCTAACTTATCAGATCCCCCACCCTCAGCTCCCACTCAGAACCACCTCCATACACCCCCCAGTACACCCCCACACATCCTCAGTCACCTGAACAGCTCACTGGCTGAAGATCCACTCTTGATCGAAGACACAGCTTGCTGCTGGAACTGGTGACTGCAATATGAGAAACTAAGGTAAGTTCTGTTCAATGTAGTTGTTATTATGAGGGTTTATGGGGTCTGGACCTGGCAGAACTTCATTCACAATTGACTAGCTTTCTGCAATATTAGAGTGGAAACTCTGTAGATATTTAATTTAAAAAAACAGTATCATCGAGTGTGGTATATAAATGGTGAAATGGGTAGAAGTTATTAGGTTATCAAATTATTGCTGAAAAAAATATGCAAGTGACCTTTGAAGAGCTATCTTATGAAGCAGTTAATTTAAAAAATGTGTTTATTTGATGTATTCTGTTTAACTGTGAGGCTGAATCCCATAAAATAAATAATAAAATAAAAAGGAATGAGGGAGTAGTATGCTATGCTGAGTTAAACAGTCCCAACAACTTTTTCTATAATATATATATTTGCGTAGTTAAGATGGTTTAAATGAGAGATTTCATCAATAACGAGAAGACAAAATATCTACATATTTCTGTTTCATGTTCTTCACATTTGAAACAGTAACAAGAGACCTCGCAATTACCCTTTCAAAAAAAAGAGCTGATACACTTATTGTATACATAAAAATGAATACAAAATGTATTTACCTCACTCAAAAATGAATGTATATATCTATATAGATAGATAGATAGATAGATAGATAGATAGATAGATAGATAGATAGATATATAGTATAGTAGGAATACAACCTCCTAAATAACATGGTAAGTATTCCCAGCCATTTTGCAAGGTTTTTCAAGGTTAAAGTTCTCAAACTATGCTACGAGCTTTTATATGGTAAAGACATAATATAATGAATTAAGGTCTTGCTTCTTTTCACTAAACAAGTTAAAAATCATCTGATCCCAATTCTAATTGGACCCTCCCCCTTCTTAATATATAAAAATCTAATCTTCATGAGTCTATATTAACACTACATACATAGAACATAACAGGTCCGATTAAATAGCATAGAATACTTTAAACAATGCATATAACAGCTCTAATTTAACATAATTCATTTTCTGTGCTTATTTATTACACAGTTTCATTGTTTAATAGATCAATATGCTATCCATTAGTTGCACAATAATCAAATTACCTCTGAACTGTCTTCACGAGGTTCATAATAAAGATTTCAATTTTCTAAGCCTCCCTTCCTAATACTAATACATATTAAAATCTAGACTTTCTGGGATAGGAAGAGTAACAACTCCTATTAAACAGCATGAAAAACTAAAAGCAGAATATATAACAGCTCTAATTTAACAATGTTTATTTTCAATGCTTATTTACTATTGGATTTCATTGTGCTAATAAAATGGTAAACAGTCCATAAGCGACTCAGCCAGTGATCGGTATGCTTCACAGCTGTCTGCAGCATGGAACACCATAAACAGTACATATAAACAGCTCTAATCTAAGAGAGTTCATTTTTTGTAGTTGTTTACTATCCGATTACATTATTGTAATGAACCAGTGGACTGTCCATTAACAGCACAGTAATCGAGAAAGCTTCGAAGTTTGTGATGGGAGGTCTCAATTTATAAAATCTTCACCTTCCTCCATCTGAGATGACATCACTGAATATATATATATATATATATATATATATATATATATATTATGGTAGCACGGTAGTGCTACCATAGTTAGGCTGAGGAGCCATTTCTATGTTAAACCCTAAAACTTTGCACCTTAATAACTTTGCAACTGTTTGATGGATTTTGCCTGAAATTTGTAATTTATGATCAAAAATCATAGGCCTTGGGATCTACCAAGTTTTGTACTGGTCGGATATACAGCTGCGGAGTTATTAAGTGTGATCCCTATCTTGTGTTCGCTTTCTTGAATTCTGCAAATTACCTACAGGTCGTATAGTTTGTCGGCCGGCCTGAAATCTTCAGGAACGTGCAGCCAGGGTCCCTGATGTGCCTTCAAGATTTCATGAAAAATATTAAACGGTTCAAAAGTTATTCAAAAACAGTTTCCCATTATAAGTCAATGGGAAAAGTTAAAATTCAACACTTTCAGAATGCATTTTTACTTTCTAAATGGGCCTGTTACTTTTCAAATTGGCCATTTTGTTTTCAGTTGGTGATCAGAAAATGGTTGGTATTTAAATTTGGGACCCTCTAGCAACCTAATATTTTTGTATTCACCTAGTCGGGCCCTGAGGATGCTTGTCATGTCTTTATTTTGTGGTAAAACACCCCAGAAATATGTTTTCAAATTTCTGGAAAAGTATTTTCATAAATTACTTTGTGCTCACGTTAAAGTGTCACAAATTTTAGCAAGCTTCCAAATTGCGACAGTAGTTTTCAGTCTGTGGGAAAATTACAGCAATTTTGGCACTGCGCTGCAGAAGAACCGCTAGGAGTTTTGAGCTGAAATTTGAGGAACGGATTCGACATCTCACAGATGTGCCTTTCAGTGTTGTATTGAAAAATATTACATGGTGGCAAGTTACAGCACTCCAAAGTTGATGGTTTTTCCCATAGGATAACATTACGGCGCCTCGACGATTACAGAAATCTTTGATCCCTGCTGCAAAATACGGTTTGGTCTTTTGCTGAAATTTGGAGGAAAGACAGCCAACAGCTCACAGATGTGCCTTTCAGTAGTTTGGTGAAAAATATTACAGGGAGGCAAGTTGTGGTGCTCGAACTTCTCTTTTTCCCATAGGATAGCGTTACGGCGTATTGCCGCCTTTCAAGGCCCGTAATCTCGAAAACGGTACGAGATACGGAGTTTCGGTGAAAACTCTTAGCTCTACTGGGGCTAAGTACAAAACTAGCCAGGACAGTCATAAATCATATCGAATTTTAAATTTTTCTACTCATACGGTTCCTGAGATATAACTTAGTATTCCAAGTCCTCATTTTCTGCTCGATACCATTATTATGCATACATTCTTTGTACTCACTGTCTTTCTCTATTCAGCTTTTGGGAAAACCAGCCTGTGCGCTTACATTACTGTTACCATTGCCCTTCTCGCTTGGCGGTTCCATGCCCGCTTTACTTACTGCTGACGCCTGGCGCCACCACGCATCATCCTTTATGCTTTCATTTGCGCTATGCTTTGTTACTTTTTTTGCCATTTGTGTGTACTGCATTGTTTCTCTTCTGTTTCACTTTACGCCACCATGCCCATTGCCATTTCGATTTACAGGCACCATGTTACTATGTGACAAGACATCACAGGCACACTCGCTTCGGCTTCACGCCACCTTTGTGCGCTATCCTTTCTGTTCTCATTCGTGTTTATGCTACTCAGCGCCCACTGTTAGCTCTGTTTGCATTGCTGTTCCTGTTACTATGCCACAAGACATCATGTGGTGGAGTGGTTTTAGGGCCCAGCGCCCAGCTGCCGTGACATGCGTCGGGAGTGCAGGGCCTTATGTGTTATCCTCTATGCTTTCATTTGCGCTGGCTTTTCTGTTATTTTTGCCATTTGTGTCTACAGTACTGTTTCTCTTTCTGTTTCACTTTGCATCACCATGCCCATTGACATTTCCATTTGAGGCACCATGTTACTATGTGATAACACATCACGCGGCAGACCGTCCGTGCTCACGCCACTGTGTGCGCTACCTTTCTGTTCTCATTCGCGCTTGTGTTACCATGTGCACTGTTAGCATTTCTGCTTCATGCTGTTGCCCTGTTACTATGCCATAAGACATCATGTGGTGGGGAACGCTGGGTCCAAAGGGCCCTGCTCCCACCCCGCTGCATTACATTCACTATTTCTCGCTACCATTCTCAAAAAGAAGGGAAATTAGAGGCAAAACTCCTGCTTAATGCATTAGTTAGGGTTGTTCCACATGACAAAAGTGAGAATTGCTGAGGCTGGAAACCCAACCCTAATTCACCCCCCAGCACCAGACACACACACACACACACACAGACACACACACACATTCAAGTATGGGGAGGACCAAGTCAACACAACCAATGACAGACATCCAGCAGCAGGTGACAGAAATAACAAACAATTGTCTAAATGTACTCACGAGACATCCCCACCCACCTGACCAGGTACTGCATGCTCAGTGGAGATCAACAGCAAAACTGAGGCCATGTACACCAAACGTAACATCCCTGATTGCAGCTGCACACAACGTCATCACACTTAGTAGTTGCATGGCTTACTCTACCGATGTCCACACCAGACCAGACCACATGGTGGGCCATCTGAGCAATAGAGTTCAGCAAAACCAAGGAGTTGTACAGGTATAATATCTCTGATTATAACAAGGGTTTGAGAAATGCAGTTTCTAATTGACTGTAAACATTGTAACAGCCTTATGTTTACTTTTATTAACATACATGTAGAGCCTAACCATATGATGAACATAGTTTAATGTTGTTTAAAAACAGTTTTATTATGATAGCAGTAAGCCACTCCCAGGTATTATGTTAATGGTCAGTTTATCACTGTCTAGCGACATGTGGCACCATTATGCCTCATTCAACATTAAACTCCACAGGGTGATTAACAGACCATTTAACATAACTGTTGGTCATGCCTTATTGCTTAATGTTCTTATGAGTAGATAGTCTCCTCTGCTAGGCACTGTAGCAGCTTTGAACACAGTGTCCCACCCAGTTACACCATACACTGTCTAGTTACTGGAGAATGGCTGTGAATATGAACTCATGAAGATGAACAGTGTAACTTGATCATTACAGTCATCGAAACCTTAGTGTGATTATAACTGACAGAGTCAGTGATAGAGAATAACCTCTGCTGTCCTAGTACACTTACCCATTGTGAGTTAAATCAATACTAAAAGACATTCTGTTTATATCTACACCATACCTACTTGATTCCTGTTGTACCACATTAACATAGTTATCACTTTGATAGCATCAGTGACAGAAGTGTGGCAAACCCAAACACTAGGCATACAGCCTGAGTATGAAACAACAACTGTTAAAAAATTACACTGTGTCCATAAGTGGTAGATCACTCCATTGCAACAATAGTAAATGTATTACTATTTGAATAAGTTAGTCATCACCGATGCAATGAGATTGTCTTTATCAGGTACAACATACTCAGTAAGTGCCTACAGGAAAATCTATCCATTATACATCTCAAACAGGTACATCATTGTTGGCTCAGTAGTGCTATGATATTTAGAGGTTCTTGTGCCTGATCCATGCAATTACAATGTTTCTTACAAAGAATACTTACTGCAACTTTAGTATTGAAACACACTGAAGGTCTATGTATGTACATGAGCAGTACACCTTCATCAGTAAGAATGCATCTGATACTGGCAGTATAATTTCAGAGCATTGAACAGGCAATGCTTTTCCATACGCTACATCAGCCTCTATCTTGGAGTAAACCATTGCAGTAATGTACTATTATGTAAATCACCTACTAAATGTAACACTACTTTTATCTTGAGCATGCTAGTGTCTTGTAGTTAATTTATGTACTTCTCTTAATTAATGTGTACTCACTAGTGTTAAAACCTTTCTACAACTGTCATCATGCACCTTCAGCATTTATATTGACTAATGGCACAGTACCAGTTGTGGTGTGGTGTGGGGCATCGGTAGGTAAGGCCATGCAACTACTAAGTGTGGTACATTGTGTGCAGCTGCAATCAGGGATGTGTACGTTTGGTGTACATGGCCTCAGTTTTGCTGTTGATCTCCACTGAGCATGCAGTACCTGGTCAGGTGGGTGGGGATGTCTCGTAGTACATTTAGACAATTGTTTGTTATTTCTGTCACCTGCTGCTGGATGCCTGTCATTGGTTGTGTTGACTTGGTCCTCCCCATACTTGAATATGTGTGTGTGTGTGTGTGTCTGTGTGGTGCTGGGTGGAATCGAGTTAGGTTTTCAAACCAACAGCGTAATTTCTCACTTTTGTCGCTGTGAACAACTCCTAACTAATGCATTAAACAGAGTTTTTGCCTCTAATATATATATATATATATATATATATATATATATATATATATATAAGCTAATTTGAAACAGGTTTTCTTTTACTGCTGAAAACATCTAGTGCGTATGTGTGTGTGTTGATAATTATAATTTGTCAGACTGACACTGAATTAGTGCTTTATGCTAATGATGACAGACTTATTGACTCAGGGTAAGGCAGTGACCGGTCATTTCTGCACCAAGGCAAGTCAGATGTCAGAAGGTCAGGGGTGAGCCAAAGAGTAACATTATATGATTTTGTGTTGTTTTTTTTTGGTATGAACTACTGCACTTTTCTCATCAACCCTATATACACACATATATATATATATATATATATATATATATATATAAAGCATTACAGGAATAAAGCTAGATCTGGTACCTATGGCTGAATTCATTTCTTCTTCTTCTTGGCTCACCCCCTTTATACCTGCTCAAACAAAATTTAGATAAAAAATGTAATTACCTCCATCCTACATTCTGCTGTCTGTTAGATTTATTAAATTAATGTTTGCTTTATCCTGAGTTTGAGAGAGCTAATATGAAACACTGACCTTCCTAACACTGGAATTCTGCTTAGGGAGTTTAAAAAACAGAGAAGATTAAAAACAATGGTACCGCAATTGCATACTGTATGCATTGTCTACTTTGTCTGTACCCACAAGTGCACAAACTTATTTTTTGCAGTTTATTTATAGCAACAACATGTAATTAGGATTCCATCATGGCAAAAGCATCAGGCAAACAACAGTGAAGCTAAAATAATACAGATTATTTTCTATATTATGATATATTATTTCTATATTCTTCTCATTAGGGTTTTGGGTCTCCGGAGTACTGCTGAATGGTTGGGTCTTCCTTGGGTTGTCAACCCTAATGCTCACCCCTCTGCCCAGCTCAAAGCCTTTTGTCCAAAGCACAAGGTACAGCTCCAAGCTAGTACCTCATAGTAATACAGTATGGCCAACATAATCTGTCATAGCTTTCTTCATGTAGGGCCCTACAGGCCTTGTGTGAAGACATCACATCTGAGCTCATTTGCTCAGGGAAGGGGGTGGACATTAGGTTTGACAACCCCAAGGAAGACCCCACCACTGATTCGGCATACTCCAGAGACCCAAAGCCCTAATGGTTTTTAATTTCCCTACTTTGTGCACTTTGCTTTCTTCAGCCATAATGTCTCTATTAACACAGTTCTTTGCAATTAATTTCCCTTCTTTTTCTGATAGTGGAATTGTATCCTCATTTAAATGAGATAAATACAATATTGGAGACAGTCCTAACCCAGTGCATGGGCCCTGCAAGCCTCAGCACACATATCAATACCTTTTGAGGAAGGCTCCCTGACCCACCACAGGGTGTCGCGTCAGTGCAAAAATATTGCTCTGTCCCTACCCAGGCCAGGGCTGGTGCTCCATGCTGCAGCACCTTCTCCATCAGCCTTGTTCCATTAAACCGGCTCACTGAGTTCACTTCTGAACTCAGGTCACTGGCACGGTAAGGCATCGTCTTCCCCAGTGGTGCAACGGACATCCCTGCAAACAATGTTACTTCATAAATTCTTTATTTTTTAATAATTTGAATCAAACTTTCAACATAGTCTTCATGTCTTCACCTCATGAACCTGGTAGGTGACAATTTTCAAATCTCCACCAAAATGCCATTCCATGCCACAGGTGCGAGAACACGTTTTGGCCAGGATGTGAAAGATGACAGCTGTAATGTTCATTAGGTGGTGTGAAAAATGGCTATGCTGAAAATGTGGGTTAAAAATATTGAAAATGACCAAAGTTATGCTCGTGCATAGAAAATTTTGATGTACACTCGTAACTTTGTCATTTTTAGGAATTTTTTCAACAAACATTCAAAATGGCCTGTTTGGGACCCCATCTCATGAACACTGGTGGTGAAATTACATTAATCAGGCTCAAAAGGTGATTACATGCAGCAACCGTGAAATCACCATCAAGGCCCAATTAACAAAATGTCACCACCAGTGTTCATGCGGTAGCATCCCAAAAAAGTCATGTTGAATATTTGGTGAAAAAATTCCTAAAAATGGCCAAGTAATGAAGAGAAGTTTAAAATGCCATTGAAATACATTATACAGCACTTACCTGTATTCCTCAGTTCACGGTTCGGCACTGAAGAGTGCATACATATCTCTGGTCCACAGAGGATTACAGTGTTCAACATCAGCTGGTAAGTGTATGGTAAGGGGTGTGTGTGGTGGTGGGTGTTCAATGGAAGGGTCATGATGGAGGAGGGAACGTGAGCATAATTAGCGACTGTTTTTTTCCAGGTACAAAAGAAGACGCTTAGGATGGTTTTCCTTGCAGGAGCCAATAATAGATCTACTTCAGTACACTGGGGGTGAGCTCCCCAGTGTCCCACACTAATGGCGGGGTCTTGAACACACTGACACAGTGGATTGGGCCCTCCTGATGCTAACAACTATACAAAACAACGGGCTTGTGTGTGTGTGTGTGTGGAAGGGGGAACGATGAGGGGAAGAAGGACAAACTGACACTGGAGGTGGGCATCCCAGTGTCAGATTATAAGAAAAAAGTAATGTAAAACAATGGTGCAGCGATCGGATGGTGGGGGTGCCACTAGACACCAGGGGAAGGCAATTTAATTATGGGGATGGTGACTGGAGGGTGGGGGTGCCACTAGACACCAGGGAAAGATGAATTAAGTATAAGAAGGTGACTGAGGGTGGGGAGGTGCCACTAGACATCAGAGAAACACAAACAACTAACAGGGATGGCAGCAGAGGGTGTAGGTGCCACTAGACACCAAGGAAAGATGTGCTGTTGTGTATTTCGTTATGTGTATTGTATCCTATACTGTGGAGTGTTCATATAACATTATGATTTTTCATATATTGTATGACTTTCTGATTGGCAAGTGATAGAGTATATGAAACACCATAACACTATATGAACACAGGACAGTATATGATACGACACACAACATGAAATACAACAGTACATCATGCTTTCATAAAGATTCAGCTATCCATAGAACATTTATTTTTTAAACTGCGCATGCCCAAGGATGAAAAGTCTTTTGTAAATTATTTAAAAACTACCTGACTACAGTACATCAAAACCACAAAGATAAATACCTTGAGCCAAACTCTATCCAACCTGAGTAAAAAAGTAATGTAAAACAACAGTGCAGCAATCGGATGGTGGGGAGAACCACTAGACACCCGGAAAAGACAATTTAATTATGGGGATGGTGACAGGAGGGTGGGATGTGCCACTAGACACCAGGGAAAGATGAATTAAGCATGAGAAGGTGATTGAGGGTGGGGAGGTGCCACTAGACATCAGGGAAACACAAACAACTAACAAGGATGGCAGCGGAGGATGTAGGTGCCACTAGACACCAGGGAAAGATGTCCTGTTGTGTATTTCGTTATGTGTATTGTATCATACACATATACTGTGGTGTGTTCATATAGCATTATGGTGTTTCATATATTGTATGACTTGCTGATTAGCAAGTGATACAGTATATGAAATACCATAACACTATACGAACTACATGATACAACACACAACATGAAATACAACAGTACATCATGCTTTCATAAAGATTCAGATAGCCATAGAACAATTATTTTTTACACTGCACAGGCTAAAAGATGAAAAATGTTTTATAAATTATTTAAAAACTACCTGACTACGATACATCAAAACCACAAAAGCACGAACCTTGAGCCAAACTCTATCAAACCTGAAAGTTTCAGATTTCAAATCTTCATATTTTTTCAGTTTTGTGGAGACAAGAAAAGTCTTAAAAATGGACTTTTTTGCACCTCTGTATCTTTTCCTCCACTGAACCAATGTACATGAAATGTTCAGGATCAAAAATCCTGGTATAAACGCTGTGCTTTCCAAATATCATGAAAACTGGTTGAATGGTGGCAAAGTTATTAAGGTGCAAAAATTGGGGTTTAACATTAAAGTGCTTACTCAACCCTAATATACAGGTGCAACCACACTTGTATAATATGTTCACAGCCAAAATTTAAATAGGGTTTTTGATATGTATGACTTCATGTATTCGTCACCCAGAAAAGATGAAAACAAGTGTTGTTATAAATATAATTATTAACTAAACTGCACACCACAAAAGATCTAATAATTCACTAGGGATTATACATATATACATTGCATATTGACCACTTGATACTTCAGGAAGAGTCATTAGGTTCAGTCTGTAAACAAAACATTTCTTACAATGTAACACCATGGTTTATCTCTTGGCAGACATAATTACATATTTATTTATTTATTTATTGAATGGTATCAAAATTACAATCCTTTGAATCAATGACTCCTTTTCAAAGACTCCACGTCAAGAAAGACAACACTTTAACATACATAAAAGTAGGGAAATACAATAATGGTTAAAATAAGTATATAGCACTTTAACATACATATAAGGTGGGGAATACAATAATGGTTAAAATAAGTATATAAACATGATAAAGTGACTGGAATTATAAAAAAATAGTTGATGTAGCACTGACAGGATTAAAGGGAGACCTAGGACTGCTAAGATTAAGCAAGTCGAGGTTAGGCAGGACAAGGTCCGTTGTCAGAATTGAGTAGAATGCATAGGTGGTAATTTGTATATGACAAAGAATGAGTAAGTAACTGGAGACTAGGCAGGACAGAGTCCGTTGTCGGGGGGGCAGGGACAGATACAGTAGTGAGAGGAGAGGAGGTGGTCACGAAACAGGGATTTGAACCTACCGAGTTTAGGTTCCTGGGTTATGGTGAGGGGAAGGGAATTGAATCGGGATGGGGCTCTGTAATAGAAAGAGTACTGACCAAGGGAAACTTTGAGTCAAGGGACTAGCAGGGTTGGTTTGAGTGAGCTCCAGGTGGTCTTAGTGGTGGGAACAGGTTGTAGGAGGGGGAAGAGGCTGGGGGCAGTTAGGCCAGTGGATATCTTTCTGGCTAGGAGGCAGGCATGATATTTTGGTCTGTTGTCAAAATCTAGCCAGTTCGATTGCCTGTAAAGCATGCAGGTGTGGGTGGATTTTGAGTAGCCTAGGGCAAGGTGACAGGCCTTGTTCAATGCAATTTTTACTCATAGAAGGGCAGTATTATCAGCAGCCCTGTAGATCAGAATGCCACAGTCAATTATAGACAATACTGAGGACGAGAAGGCAAGCTGGAGGACTTCGGGGTGGAAACAGATCTGGTGTCGATAAAGTAGGCCAAGAAGGGAGTTAACAGAGGTACAAAGGAGGTGAATGTGGTCATGGAAGGTAAGGACAGGGTTGAAGGTGATTCTGCCTGTTCAAGAGGAAGCAAGAGGGAAGTTTTGATATGAAGAGGGGAGTGTTTGAGTCTATTTTGATGATGAGCAAAAAGCATGACTTTGGACTTTTTTTGGTTCAGAATAAGCTTGTACTAGATGAATCAGGGCTCAGCCTCAGTAAAGGCATTCTGAAGGGAGAGTTCTAAGGAGGCAGGGTTAGTGTGGAAAGTAAAGAGTACAGCATCATTCGAGTAGAGGAGGATATTCCCGGAGCATGCCTTAGGTAAGGAGTTGAGGTGAAGGCTGAAGAGAAGTGGTCCAAGGATGGACCCCTGTGGGACACCCGAGAGGACCAGGAGGGGTTTTGAGAGGGTGTTGCAGATTTTGACCTTCTGTGAGCAGCCTGATAAACAGTCAGAGAACCAGGCCATGGCTTCCTGGGCAAAAGCAAGGTGAGAGAGAGAGAGTAAAAAGAAGGAGGGTGTGATTGACTGTGTTGAACACCTTTGATAAATCTAGGAAGACCTCACCAGCAAGCCTGCCATTGTCCAGGGCAGAGTGAATGTAATTGGAGAATTCCAAGAGGGCAGTAGAGGTGCTGTGGCCTTGTCTAAAACCATGTTGTTCAGTGAATAGGAGGTCATATTTAGAGAAGTATTCAGTGAGTTGGTCCAAGACAATACATTCCAGGGCCTTAGAGAGAGGGGGAAGGATGGAAATTGGATGGTAGTTACAGGGGGGAAGAGTCAGTCACCACTTTTGTGTACTGGGGTGATGATGGTCATCTTCCAGATGGAGGGGACATTACCAAGGTGGAGAGAGAGATTTAGAAGGCATGAGAGGGGGGAGAGAACTTTAGCAGGTGTAGGATCTGAAGGTCGAGTGAGTCACTGCTGATGGGTGCTACTCAGAACTTTGATGAGGTAGGGTTTGATCTCCAGAGGGGTAAGAACATGAAAGTGAAATGGGGGGGTGAGTAGCTGTGATTGGGGTGGAGGGGCAGAATAGCAGTCAGGGGAAGATAGAGCTAAGGTCGGGAAGGCTATATTATGGGTGTTAGCGACCAGCTGTATGTCACTAGTGATGGACCTGTTCACATTCAGTTGGGTTGGGGGGGAGGTGCCTTTGCCATTAAGGGATTTCAGGTTTTCCCAGAATTTGCGACCCGAGCTCCAGGATGAGGTGAGAGTGGATTTGAAGTATTCAGCTTTGGCTTTTCAGATGGCCCACGTGCACTTGTTACGCACAGCCTGATAGAGTTGTCTGTCAGCAGGGCTACCAGAATCAATTGCTTTTTTATATAGGTCATCACTACACTGCATTAGGTCAAGGAGGGACAAGGAGATCCAGGGGGTGTCATGCCATTTAATCACCCTCTTAGTGAGGGGGCAAATCTATTACAGGCTTCATTAAAGGAACAAATGGAATAGTTAAGGGTGGCATTAAGGTCCTGGGAGTGGTACAGAGGGGACCAGTTCCATTGGGCAAGATGGGATTTCAAGTGGCCAAGCTTACCCAGCCTGAGCAATCTAGTAAGGACAGTTTTAGGGGGGCTTCTTTACCAGGCAGGACCAGATGCAGAGAAATGGGGAGTGATTGCTGAGGGTGTTGGGGAGGACATTGATGTCAGTGATTTTGTGGGGCTGGTTGGACATGACTAAATCAAGTAAGGTGGCGACACCACTATTGTGATTGAGGAGTGTGGGGCAAGTCACTAGCTGGGTGATGTCAAGAGCTGATAATGCATCTTTGGTACGGAGAGGCTGAGAGGGAGAGCCAGTTAATGTTGAGGTCTCCCAGTGTTATTAGCTCATTTTTTGGGGGGGAGCTGGGAGAGATATTCAGTGAGTGACTGAAAGGCAGGTTTCTGGCCTCGTGGAGGAATGTAGACAGCTGTGATTATCAGAGGGGCCCTCAAGGGGCCAAGGGAGTCATTGAAAGATAGAGCATGGGCACCACTAGCTAGCTGGGGGGGCGAGAACTTGAAAGGAATCTTGCAGGTAGATTGCGCAGCCACCCCCACGCTTGCCAATTCTGTCATTGCAGTAAAGAGAGTATCCAGGAACTGAGATGGAGGAGTTGGGGTGTATTTGGATAGCCAGGTTTCCACTAGGGCGAGGACATTGGGTTGGTGTTGAGCTATACAGACCTGGAGGTCATTGAATTTTCTTGGAAGACTGCAGATATTAATGGAAGCGATTAGTACCCCTAGCACAGGGGCATGTGATTGGGAGGGCACAGAGGGTGGGCCAGGGTTGGGGTGGATGTTCCCTGATATAAGGAGGAGCAGGGAGAGAGTTCTGAAAAGCAGCTGGCATAGTGCTTTCTTGCAACTGGTCAGGGTAGTCCAAATGTTGGTGGGCCAAAAGAGACAGGTAGGAATAGGAAGGGAATGAAGACTAGGGGTGGCAAGGATGACAGACAGCCAAGTGGAGTCAAATGGAGTGGGGATGTGGGGGTAGAGTGGAGATGTGTGTGCATGTGGTGGGGAGGGTGTTAGGGTGTGGGTTGGGGCAAGGGGATAGAAATGTAATGAGGAGGAGGGAGGTGGCCAGGTGCAATTAGGGTGAGAAGGGGCACCCATATTGTCGTGAGGGGTGGGATAGGGACAAGGCTCTACAATACAAGTTAGCAGGAGCCTGGATAGGCGTGAAGTAGGGTGCCAGACTACCATGCAGAGGGTACAAGGTTCAAAACTTGGGTGGGAGAGAAAAGAAAATCGTAGCTGAAGGGGAGAAAGATCCTAGGAAATCAGAGGGAGAGGTGGGTAAGGAACTACAAGGGGGGGAGAGCAAGGGGCGTAAAGGAGAGGTGAACTACTGCCTCCTAGTGGCCAGGAGGTGAAATGACAGTTAAGAGAGAGTGAGGAGGAGAGACAGCTAGGAAAGAAGAGAGGAGTTTGTAAGAGGGAGGAGAAGGGGTGCAGAGAAGGCGTGAGAGCCTTCTAGTGGTAGGAAAGGATAACTTGCTAAGGGGAGTTTAGACACTTAGTCACATGTTGAGGAGGTGACTATAAATTAAGGGATGCCCTTGGATGGGTGGGGCAGTTGATGCACAGCGTCAATGGGCTAACACCCCTATACAAAAGAGCTGATTAGCTGTAAGGGCTCCCGCGGTACTGCTCTGTCAGCTGAGTGCTGGCCGGTGTGAAGCTACAGCGTATTCCCATCAGGTTGCATTAAAATCAGATTTCACCCCGACCTCAATTATGCTGCTCCCCAGAACATGTGCTTTAGCAAAGTTATTATTAATTAAATATTTAAATTACTTAGCTGGCATGAAACCTCTTTATCTGCAGTCTTCGCAGGGAAGCAGGAGTCACTGGTGCAGTTCTGGTTCTTTTATTATAGAGCATCATCTTTCAAGTTGGGCTGGCAGTATAGCCTAGAGGTTAGAGGAACGAGGTGTGAATAAGCTTGATACATCCAGCAGACCAGACCTGAGTTTGATTCTCACAACCTCCACTTGCATACTGTGTGACTCTGAGCAAGTCACTTAACCTCCCAGTGCTCCCAGGTCACCCCTGAAAACAGGCACTTGTGCCTAGTGGGCCTTACCCGGTTACCAAAGACTGAAATAAAAAAAATTAAAAAATAAGTAGCATTGTCTTGTCAGAGTGGATCAGGTATCAGTCCAAGTTCATACAGGATCTAAGCAAAAGTTCAAAATTCCAGAGCTACAAGCTGTTGCTGGTGCATGGCAATTTCTAAAAGTCCTTTCCTGTCTCTCTCTGCACTCTCCTGCTATCCAAGGGTGAGATTTCAAAGACCTTTGTGAGTCCATGTTTACATGCAAAAGTAAAGAGGTGTGTCTTTCTCTGTTTTAAAGACAACAGAAGAGTAACATGTGTCTAGGGCAAGAAGCAGAAGACAAATATTCCAGGCTCCATTGTCTTATAGAAACATAGAAACATAGAATTTGACGGCAGATTAGGACCGCTTGGCCCACCCAGTCTGCCCATTTCCCTACCTGATGGATAAGCTGCAGATCCTAGTTAACCAGCAGCCTACTTCTTCCTACCCCCACCCCCTAGAATTGCCTTATGACTGTCCCATGCATGCTTGAATTCCACCACTGTTTTTGACTCCACAGCCTCCTCCGGAAGGCTGTTCCATACATCCACAACCCTCTCTGTGAAAAAATACTTCCTTAAATTACCTCTGAGCCACCCCTCTATCTTCAAATTGTGCCCCCTTGTTCCTGCATACCTCTTTTTTTGAAAGATGCTACCATCTTGGACTTTGTTGA
The DNA here is from genome assembly GCA_016271365.2 of Neoceratodus forsteri. Classification (NCBI taxonomy): domain Eukaryota; kingdom Metazoa; phylum Chordata; order Ceratodontiformes; family Ceratodontidae; genus Neoceratodus; species Neoceratodus forsteri. The sequence continues at coordinate 873,118,726 of CM057453.1, read as the reverse complement.
TTCCCTTGAGGTACTTGAAAGTTTCTATCATGTCCCCCCTCTCCCTCCTTTCCTCGAGGCTATACATATTAGCTCCCTAAGTCTCTTCATATGTCTCTGGTGCAGACCCTGAACCATTTTAGTTGCCTCCTCTGGACAGCTTCCATCCTGTCTATGTCTTTCATGGAGATTGGGTCTCCAGAACTGCACGAGTACTCCAGATGGGGTCTCACCAGCTGTCTGTACAGAGGGATAATAACTTCATGTTTTCTACTGGTGATGCCTCTCCCTATGCATCCCAGTATCCCCCCAGCCCTCCTTGCTGCCCTCTCACATTGCTTGCCCACCTTTAGGTCATCTGATATGACTACCCCCGGTCCCTTTCCATTTTTGTTGTTGTTAGTATCTCACCCCCCATTGTGTACTCTTCCCCTGGGTTTTTGTTTCCCAGGTGCATTACCTTGCACTTCTTAGCATTGAATCTAAGCTGCCATACATTTGACCATTCCTCTAACCTTGCCAAGTCCCTTCTCATCTTTTTCACACCACCTTGTGCATCAACTCTGTTGCAGATCTTTGTGTCATCTGCAAAGAGACATACTTTTCCTTCCAGTCCCTCTGCAATGTCGCTTATAAAGACATTGAAGAGGACCGGTCCTAATACTGAACCCCATGTACCCCACTAGTAACCCCCTTTTTCAGAGTGGACTCATTTACTATTACCTCTGTGTCCTATTCTCCAGCCAATTCTTACCCAGGCTGTCATCTTGGGACCCACCCCAGGCTGGCTAACTTGTATATTAATCTTTTGTGTGGACTGTGTCAAATGCCTTGTTGAAGTCAGGTGGGCCATGTCCACAGCCCTCCCTGATCAACTACTTTGGTCACCCAGTCAAAGAAATCTATCAGATTTGTATGGCATGACCTTCCCACTGTGAATCCATGCTGCCTTGGGTCCTGTGCCCCTCTGGCCTCTAGATACTCAACAATTCTTTCCTTCAGAAGTAATTCCATCATTTTTCCTATCACTGAGGTTAAACTAACAGGTCTGTAGTTTCCTGCTTCTGCCTTGCTCTCACTTTTGTGAAGGGAATCACAGCTGCCTCCTCCTGTCCTCGAGTACCACCCATCTTCCCATGATTTGTTAAAGAGGGTAGGGTGTCACTAGTTCTACCCTTAGTTCTTTTTAGAATTCTGGGCTGAATCCCATCAGGCCCCATTGCTTTGTCCACCTTCAGTTTTAAGAGTTCTTCAGAACCCTTCTTCTTCTGTAAATGGGCTGGTATCAACTTCTGTATCCAGATTGTTTTTACTGTTTGTTTTAGGTACCTCCCCTCTTCCTTTGTAAATACTGAGCAAAAATATTTGTTTAGTATCTCTGCCTTTTCACAGTCACCCTCTGCCCACCCTCCCTCCCTTTATTAAGCCTCACTATCCCTCCCTTGGTCCTCCTTCACTCCCTGATGTACCCATAAAAGGTTTTATCCCCCTTCTTAACTGAGTTGGCTATCTTTTCCTCGGTTTGGGCCTTTGCTGTTCTGACTCACCTTCCAGCTTCCTTTTGCTTTAACTGATACAGTTCTCTGTCCTGCTCCTTCTGTGATTCCTTGTACTTCCTGAATGCTTTCTTTTTCTCTTGAACCTTCACTGCCACTTCCTTTGAGAACCATAGTGGTTTCTTACCTTGTTTTGTTTTGTTTATTTGCTTCACACAAAGGCTTGTTACCTCTGTGATGGCAGTTTTTATTATTCCCCATTGTTCTTCCACCCCTCCTTCCTGCCCATTTGCTAGTGCATTCCTTAGGCACTCACCCATCTTGGCAAAGTCAGCCCTCCTAAAGTCCAATACTTTTGCCTTTGTATGGCTTGACTCTATTGCTGTGTTTATTGTGAACCATACTCTTCGATGGTCGCTAGTTCCCAGATGGCTATCAACTTCTACATCTGTGATCCTCTCTTCATCTCCATTTGAGAGAACCAGGTCTAAGATTGCTCCCTCTTGAGTGGGCTCCAATACTAGTTGTCTAGGGCATGCCCCCTGTAAGGCATCTAGAATAACCCTACTATTCAAAGTGCCTGCTGCAACTGCACTCCATTTAACATCTGGCATATTCAGATCACCCATCAGCAATATCTCCCCATTTTCTGCCATTCTAAGTATACTTTCTATCATTTCCTTGTCCATTTCCTCCCCCTGAGAAGGGGGTCTGTATACAACCCCTGTGCGGATTGTGGTGCCATTGCCGGTCTCCAAATTTACCCACAGCGCTTCTTCTCCTCCCTGTTTACCCTTTTGTTCTGTTGCTTTGATTCCTTCCCTTATGTAAAGAGCTACTCCTCCTCCTCTTTTACCCTCCCTGTCCCTCCTGTAGATAGTGTATCCTGGTATGTTTATGTCCCAGTCATGGTTTTGTGTGTACCATGTTTCTGTGACTGCCACGATATCCAGATGTTCTTCCTCCATCAAGGCCACTAATTCAGGAAGCTTGTTACTCAGACTACGGGCATTGGTACTCATTGCTCTCCATTTTTTGATGGCTTTACCTTCTGTTGCAGCATCCCCCACTGACCTTTCTACCTCGGTCTTTTTCTCATTTAGTAACCTGTTCTGTAGGGAGAGGCTGGGATTTTCTTGGTGCTTATCAGTGCCTCCCCCTTGACTAGTTTAAAAGCTTGCCAATGAAGGATTTAAACCGATTGCTCAAAAGACTTGTTCCCTTCCTGGACAGATGCAGACCATCCTGCCAGTATAGGCTGGTGTCCCTCCAGGTGGAACCCCAGACCCCAATGAAGCCAAACCCCTGTGCTCCACACCATTTTTTCAACCATTCATTAAACTGCATGGTGAAAAGTACCCTCGCCTCACTAATGCCATTGACAGGCAGCACCTCTGAGAAGGATACTGTGTGTGCTGCTTGTCTTAGGCCCCTCCCCAATTCTACAAAGTCCTTCTGCACTGCTCTAATCTCATGATGAGCCAAGTCATTTGTCCCTAGGTGGACAATGACATCCAGCTCAGACTTCTGTGCAGCTGTTCTCGTGATCCTGAGGATGTGCTTCCTGTCCTCCAAGCCATGGCACAAGGCAGGCACCTTACTCAGTTTTCCTGCTCCCCCAGTTCTATCCTCTATCATTGAGTCCCCACCAGGAGCTGCTTCTCTTCCTTGTGGTGTCCTCTGCCTCCTTCCTGTGGGCCTCCCTTATGACAGTTGTCCTCAGCCTCCTTAGTCTCCTCTGTGGGTGCATCCATAGGGGAGCTATGCTCCCCCAGAATGGTGTATGGATTGTGGAGTGGAACAACTGACTGGGTGTGCCTCTGTTCCACCATCCTCACCCTCCCTGAGCCCACTGTGGTCCAACTGCTGTGCTTTCTTCACAACCTCTGAGGTAGTGCTGGTGGCTCTGGTGCTCCCTGGATGGGGGAGGTTCCCTTCCTACCATCCAGTGTGGCCTGGGGGAAGGTTCCCTTACTACTGTCCAGCATGGCCTGAAGACGGGCAACTTCCTCCCTCAGGGCAGAGAGTTGTCTGCAAATAGGGCAGCATCTCAGCCTCCAGAAAGACTCCCAGAAGATTGCTGCCCCACAGCCATTACATTGTACTACTCCCCACATGTTTATCTACTTTTTTTTTGTGTGTGTGATTGGTTTGTTATATAGAAATATATATATTATACAGTTGGTATGCTTATATTGTCAGTGCAGTGTGCTAGATAGGATATGACAGTGCTATGCACCGTGCACTCTTGAGGAATGATGTCAGAACCCCAGGTATAAAGGAACTATTTCCAGGGGTGGGTGGGGTGAGGTGTGGGAAGGGGTTGGGCCTAAACTGTGCCCTCACAAAACAATCATCTAAAAGCTCTGACCCACCGCTGCGATGAGTGCCTTCCTGTCAGCAAGATGTCCTACACAACAATTTGACAGAGAAAATACCCTGCTAATCAGAGAAAATTCCAGACATCCAAGTCAGACACAGGTAAACCTCCCCAACCCCAAAACAGCCTGGTGGTTTGTGCTCTGAAAGCAGTCAGCCCCAAAATAAGTCAGCTGTGCTTTAAACTCTTCCTGCACTGAAAATCTTAAGAATTGTAACAAAAGTAAAGCTAGTTCCACCTCCCTCTGTTGCTTTAAAGACTGTCTTTTCCTGATAATTCTAAGTTCCTTATTTCACCTTTCAGTTAGAAGTAGCCTCCACCTGCAGAATATCTGCTACAAACCAAAGACAATTGTAAGGTTCACCTCCCTCTGTTGTGAGCACAACTCGCTTTTCTTGCAAATCCTGTGTTCAGTATTGCAGCTTCCAGCCAGAGGTAGTTTCACTTGAAGAATATTAGCAATTTCCTGCACCTGAGGCTGTCTGTGTTTCAATTCACACTGCAGGTTTTGCTATGACAACTCCTTAACCACAGTAACTTATTTAAAATAGTTTAACTATCACAAACTCCTACGCACCAGTAAATTATTTAAAATAGTTTCTGTCCCAAAATCCTAGTAGTCAATCCAGCTACCCCAAGGGACAAACAAAATGCAGTATTCAAACACTTGTGAAGTTACTTCCAAGATAAGCAGAGTTTGCAAGCTCCTTTTCAACTCCTCAGCCACCTGTAATTTATTTAAAACAGTTTAACTGTCAGAAAATCCTAGTAGACAATCTAGCTACCTCCAAGGGTCTACCCAAATGCAGTATTTAAATCCTTCTGAAGTTTCTCACAAGATAAACAGAGTTTGCAAGCCCCTTCTTGGTTAAACACTAAATAAATATGTGACTAAAAAGCAATTACCAAGGATAGTTAGTTTCACCTCCCACAGAATTGAGCAAAAGTGCACGTTGTTGCAGATATCAAGTGCAATATAGAATTTCTCACACAGCTCACAGCTGAATAAAGAAGTAGTGTCCTTCCAGGTCAAGAAGATGTGCTTATCTACTGTATCTCTCCAGCAAAAAGTCCATGAAAGTAGGGGGTTGATCTTTTTAAGTACAGAGCCAGGACCTTCTTTATGCATTATTCATTAGGCTCTTTGATCAAAATTTCAACACCTCTTTATGGGTATGCTGGTGACATGGGTTCACACCCCGAGCACAAACATCAGGAGCAGAGACCAGCAGGGAGGGAATTAGAATGTTCTTTCGACACTTCCCTCCCAAGGGGGGAAGGGCCATGCTGGACTGATTGGTGGCAGCTCCTGGAGGTGGCTCAGCTGAGCTGGTCTAGGTGGCATGGGCCGCCACATGCTGGAACACATCACTGTCCCCAGGACACTGCTGCAGCCACATGATTGTGGGAAGTGGGAGGGGGCCCAGAAAATGGGAAACATTCACCCAGCTAACCGGATGATGACCACGATTTCTCCCATGCCACAGAGTCCCTCACAGTGCACCAATTCAGTCCCCTCAGCCCCCTGTGTTCCTGGGTCAAAGCAGCAGGAAAGTTTCTCCCCTCCTTTGCTCCCCTGGGGGAGGGCCCCCCCAGCAGGGATATGCCAGGTGTACCTGGGGCACAAGTAAATGGGGACAGAAGAAGAAGATGGCAGCAGGGAACACGGCTGGCAGGCCAAGGGGGTTAACAATGTGTGACCTGAAGGAGAGACCAGTCGGAAGGCCAGGATAGGAGCAAAAAACAAAAAAGTGCATCACCTCTTTATTAAAGCCCCCTTTATGCCTTATTTATCAGTCCTTTGATCAAAAGTTCAACATCTCTTTATCAGAATGTTACCTATTTCCATATATTTTCATAGCAATCCCACATTCCAATGTCATTGTGGCCTCTTTAAGTTATGCAAGTAATCTAATCTTTCAGGTACACCCCTCCGTGGAATATGTGGAATGTCCTTTGATCTAACATCTGGTATTTGTCATGCTTTTTGTGAGAATATCACCTTTTTATATTAATGCCTTCCTTCTTCACACTAGCATGCTTCTGCAAGTCAAATTGTTTCTTTTTTCCAGGCTTCAATGTACAATAGCCAGCCTGCATGTAGTCTCAAGGAAGAGATCTCTTGGTATGTTTGCACAGGATTCCCTTAACCAGAATACTTTTGCTAAGTCTTGATAAGTAACAGTAATATAAAATAATAAACTCAGAATGTTAGCTCTGATTAAATTATTAATAAACATTGGTATCTAAGCCCAATGTTTCCTACAGCAGCCATATCATTCAAGTTTAGCAAAAACTTCCATTTGTAGCATGTGAACCCCAGGAAAGCTCTTGCCTTTCTCTTGGTGGTAGGTCTCTGCCAGTCATTAATGGTCTTCAACTTTGCTGGTTCAGGTTTGGTGTGTCCACCCCAACACGGTGTCCAAGGTATGTCACTTCTGACAGACCTATATTGCACTGTTCTATATTGATACAAAAGTTAGGTAAATTTGCCCTGTCACTTCCTTGCAGTGCTCACCATTGCATAGTCCTAGATAAAATGGGATGGTTGTCAACTAAACAGAACTTTGAATATGCAATGGCTAAATTTATTTGCAGAATAATTCAAACTGGTACACCTATCAGCTTATGGGAATATTTACAGCGTTTTGGTTTGAGCATATCTTCTAGGGCTAGAGGGGATGAGGCGATTTTGAGGCTTTCTTTAAGAAGAACTATGTGTGGATAGAGGGCTTTTTCCTTTGTCAGTCCAAATATTTGGAATGGTATACCCTTTGCTATTAGGAATTTGTCTTCCTATGGAGCCTTCTCAAACTCACTGTACTTGTACTTTAAGTCTTTTTTAGAATGTAAATGTTTTAATTGAATGTTATATTATATTATATGTTATCTGACGCGGACATTTTTTTCCGAAAATGTCTTATTGTATTTGTTATGTTTGACCTTGTGGGTCACACCCATAAAAGGATTATATTCCCAGTCGTACTAACCCATTAAACAAATAAAACTGTTCAGCACTGACTGCCAGGCCCGCTTTCTGCAGCCTGGTCAGTACTTGCTTGACATGCCCCTCATATTCCGACCAGGTCTGGATATAGATGGTGATATTCATGTGCATGACTGTCAATTCCACAGCATCATTCAGGATTTTGTCCACCAATCTTTGGAAAGTTGCTGGAGCATGTTTCATCCCAAAGGGCATGACTAGGAATTCATAGAGTCCAAAAGATGCGACAAATACAGATCACTCAGGGGGTTCTTTTACCAGTGACTCCTGCCAGTGTAGTTTAGTCAGAGCAATGGTGGTGAGGTACTTGGCACCCCTGGGTGTTCCAAAGTGTCCTTGGTTCTAGACATAAGGTATGCATTGGTCACCATGATAGAAGTAAACATGTGGTAACCACAGGATGACCCATTTTTTTTTTAGAGATCGGGACTACTGGGGAAGCCCCATGTCTTTCAGACTCCTGTGTCACCTCCAGTTGCCTCATCTCTGTGATCTCATTGTGAATTTGGTCTCTGACACTAGCATAGATCTATTAAGCACATTTTCTGACAGGTTCATCTAATACTGTCTTAACCTCGTGCTGTGCCAGTTTTGTGTATCCGAGTTTAGAAAACAACAGTGTCTAAATGGTAAGCAGTACCCCTGCAGTGCCTGCCTCCTGATCCAGGTTCAACTGACTGGAAAGCTTGAATGTATCCACTAAAGTCTCACCCCTTGTCTCTTTGAACAGTTCAGTTATAGAATCCTCCACATCCTCTGCTGGAGAACATATTACTGACAAAATCAGCTCCTCTCGAGCATGGTAAGGCTTTAGTATATTAGCATGACAGACCTTGTGCTTTTGGCTTCAGTCTGGTAGTTTGAGTGTGTAATTCACATCATTTAAGCCATATTTACACAGCTGCAGTGCTCTTGATTCTCCTTCTCTCTCCTTTCCCGCTGCACTGTGTGCTCCTCCAACAATAAAGTTTGCACAGCCCACCCTTGCTGCGCTGCATGTCACACCATGGAGGGTCTGTATATTACGTGGGCCATGTTTCCACTAACTGACATCGGCAGTGATGCAGCGCTGATGTGCTCACTGCCTTCATCACTTCAGCTGCTTGCCATGCCTTCCAATATACAGGACGCGCTGGCACAAAAGTACCCATTATTGAGGACATGTGCATAAAACAGGACAATGTGTTGAATTGAAAAGCAAAAACCTTGCAGTGGTGGTGCTAAATGCAGAGCACTCAGCAAAATGTATAAACAACTCGGCTTGCAACAGGAATGGCAGCTTGCATCAGTGAAGTGCGGAGTATAAGTACTACTCCTGAAAAAGATGTCCATCAGTGATGCAAAAGTCATTGTACAATCTCAAGGTCAAACAGTCTACAACAAAAGAGTTGTTTTATGCATGTGCTTTGCAGTTGGGAGTACTACTGTGTTGCACTGCATGTCTTGTGTGAATTTTTGTTTCTATCTGTTCTACACTTTCCTGATGTGAGCTGCCATTCTTGCTGAATATATGATGCTGTTATGGATGCAGTAAACATTTGACTTGTTTACATTTTGCCGGGGCACTGTGCAGTTTGGATTGCTGCTGTGTGGTTCTGTTTTTGAATAAATTGCATTTCCTCTGCCTGATCACCACCCCACCCCCCCATTCCGGAGCTATTGGTATCATGTTTATTTCTTGTTTTTTTAGGATCTTTTTGTGTCTCAGACTTCACCCCACCCCCACCCCCGAGCCATACACCCTGTTCAGAATAATAAAAGACATTGACCTCAGTTGTATGATACAAAAACATTTATTTAAGGCACAGTTCACGAATATAGTCCCACTACTAATTGCTTGCTTGTCGCACGCTGGCCGATGTGCCAATATTTCCTTGTTCCGGTACAAAGGCTCATGAGACTACTGGGGGAGTCTGGAAGAAAAGGCTTCACAGTGAATTGAGTGCAGAAGAGAGTTTACAACACAGTTTAAAGCGCTCGATCTGCTAGAAAGACCCACTCTTGATTTGGAGCAAAAAAGAGCTCAAAAAAGGACTTTTAATGTGCTCTGGTAAGTGTCCACAAAGCAGACTTTGCAGCGGATCAAGCTGTGTGCATGTGTTGATAGGCTGCAAAGACATGTACAGTGTACACATGGCTTTAGTCTCTCAGTCACAGCAAATGGACCAGGCATCCTAAAACTTGTTGTATCTCACTGAGATGAGTGCCATTACCCTCTGCCTAACCTGATATGCTTGAGCCTTCGCATCCCAGTCATACCATGTTTAATGCATGTTCTGGGCTTGCAGGAGATTACACATGTCAGTAACTGCTTACCAAATTAAACTGAAAGACAGCTTATCTTAAGCTTGTCATACTTTATTGTAGCAGTTTAAAAGTGCTGGGCAACTAAAATACCTCAAGCCGACCCAGCCGGTACACACGCTGTCTGCAGGCTGCTTAGTCCAATTCGGGAACACCAGTGGGTGTCGGCGGTAAATTGGTTTTCTTATTCTAAGCCATATGTTGTAATTGCACCTGCACTTTGACTTCATGTATTTTATTTGCCCAGCACTTTTAAACTGCTACAATAAAGTATGACAAACTTAAGATAAGCTGTCTTTCAGTTTAATTTGGTAAGCAGTTACTGTGTGGTTTTGCTACAGTGTGCCACATACCTCAGGACAGCACTGGTCAACCCCAGCAGTCCAACCTCACATATCTGACTCTCTGAATGTGAGCACCTGAAGCTCTGAGCCCTATCTTGCTTCTTTCTTGCAGGAGATTACCCTCTGCAAATTCTATGAACTCAGTTAACATTTCGTAGAAGTTCAGTACATACTCCACAATACTCTCCTCACTTGTAAAGGACTTCATGCCCATTCTTCCCAAAGCAAATCCAGTGGACCTCTTACCCTACATGCATAGAGTGGCTCAAAGAGTAAGAATGCTCTGGATTCCTGTGACACCTCCCTGTAGGTGAATAATAAATGGGGCATATAAAGATTTTTTACAATCTCTGTGGTGTTTGCAAAAGTGCATAGCATGGATTTTAATGGTCTATTACAGCATTCCAATAAGTCATTCACCTGTGGATGGTATGGCAAAGTTTTGAGCTGTCTCAGCTTGCACTTCTCCCGCCAGGTAGATATTAGTGTGGACACAAAGTGTGTACCCCAGTCTGATCAACAATTCCTTGGGGAACCCCACTCAGTAGAAAATCCCCAGAAGCTCATCTGCCACATTGTCTGACTTCGCAGAAGATGAGGAGGCAATTGTCTCGGGGTATCCTGTTGCAACATTTACAGCCATCAAAATCTTTTCCCTTTCCGGATGGAGTTACTTAACTTAAGGACCCCACAATATTAATACTCACCTCTGAGGCCAGAAGAGCAGATGGCTGTGGGTTCTATCCCCACACCAGGTTAAATCCCAATACTAACACTGTAGTGCAACATGAGGGGGGTGCTGTACTCCTGAGGTGCCGTCTTTTGGATGAGATGTTAAACCAAGGTCCCGTCTGCCTGTTCTGGTGGTTGTTCAGGTGGACTTGAAAGATCTCAATTGCACTTCTCGAAAAGAGTAGTACTAGTGTGGTACTTGCTTAATGTTCTCCCATAGTCTGCTAAAATTAAACTTTCATATTTTATACATTTGCCAGGAGCCCATTGCCACCTAGTGGCCAAAAAATGCCCAAAACTGGACTGCAAAAGAGCAATTAATATAGAAGTGTTCTTGGGTTTCTTCTAACCCATTACATTCCTGCCTAATACATTGTCTTTCATCCAGTGGCCTGTGTTTTAGATTACCCTTAACTCTGAGTTTTCCATAGCAACTCAACCATGTCACATCCCAAGTTTTCTCAGATATTCTTTTGTCTTTAAGTAACTTTAGAGTAAGGTGCCTTTTTGTTGGAGAGCTCCTAGGAAAAGTTGCATTTGTATTTGTGATCTCCCCATATAACTATTTTCTGTGAAGGTTAACCACTGTTTCTCCATTTTCCAAGCCCTAATCTTTTAACTGTGAGAATGGCGAACTTAGATATCTGAAGTGCGACTGTGATCTTTGGTATTTCCTGTACCCATTTCTCCAGGAAGGGCCTAAATAATGCAATAGTCCAGAAATCCCAGGAATGTGCCCTGCCTACCTGAAATGAGGACTGTATAAAGAAAGAACAATTAAACAATAGAGTGTTCAGCATCCCCAATCCCCCTTGTTTAATGGGAAAATACGTGAAATCCCTTTTTACTGGGTTCAAATGGCTCCCCCACACCGTTTGAAAAAAAAACAGCTAAATAACCTTGTCTCTAAATGTATGGGTAGAGGAAATATGTGGCTGACATATAAGAAAATGGGTATTAAGAGCTTCTTTTTATTGTCACCCTTTTTTTCTTAGCAAAGGACCATGATTTCCACATTTGTACTTTCTTTTCTCATAGCACCAGTTTTTCCTCCCAGTTTAGTTGAGCAAGGTTCTCTGTGCCAAAACTGAGACCTAGAATTTTTATAGGGTTATCAGAAATTGTTATGCCAGCAATTCGGGTATTGCTAGAGTCATTTGTCCCCAGATGAATACCTGTACTTTTTTTGTAATTTATTTCTGCCCCTGATATCTTTGAGAATTTTTCTAAAGCCTGAAGAGCCTCAGTTCCTGATTCTTCATCTTAACCATCAAGCAGACATCGTCTGCATATGCAGCAATTTTCTGGGGGGGGGCTATATCACAAGAAGTTGATAGGCCTATGATGCTTACCTCACTAATAATGTATCTAATTACTCTGTCCAGTACAAAAGTATATAATAATGGACTGACTGGGCAGCCCTGCCGAACTCCTCTTTTTAATGGAATGGGATTCCCTAACAATCCATTTACTGCTGGAGATAATGAACCCTCCTCGTATAATAGTTTAATCCATGAAATAAAGTTCTTTGGTAACCCATACTTCTCTAAAACTAAAAAAAAGACAATTATGTGACACTTTATCAAATGCCCTTGCCTGGTCCAGGGCTAATAAGTACTCTTTTATTTTGCTTTGTCTGCTAAATTCACACATATTCCAGAGTAATGATAAATTTTGTTTTATATTTCAATTTAGGATCAAGCATGTTTGAACTGGATGAATAACTTCCTCAGCAATTTTTTGTAGTCTTTTACATAAAATGGAAGATAAAATCTTGTAATCAGTATTAGAGGGTTGATTGTCCTCCAGTTATTTATTTCTCCTCTGTTACCCTTTTTATGGCTAAAAATGGCTATAGCTTCTGCAAACCCTGTATGCACGGAGTTGCTGCTAAACATTTCATTAAATAGGTTTTCTAGAACTGCACTTAATTCCGTGTTAAAGGATCTATAAAATTCATTTGTGAGACCATCTTTCCCAGGGGATACTCCATTTTGAAGTCCTAAAATTGTCTCCCCCACTTCTTCCTGGGAAATAGAGACCACCATGATGTACAATGAGTCATTAGAAGGTTTTGGAACTGGGAATTTAGCCAATTCGTCCCATGTTTGTTGAGGAAAAAACTTGTGGCCAAAATTGTCTTTCAGATTATTTTGGACTGTCTCTAACATGCCTGCATCTGAAGTAATAAAAAATTCATCCTGATCGAATAAACCATCCATTAACTTATGATCTAATTTTTGTTTGCATGCAGCAAAGGTATCTGCATGTGACTGTTATTCAGTTTCAAATTTCATTTCTTGATTTAATGTTTCAGCTCTGTCATATTGGTATTGGAACATTTTAGCCTTAATTATGTCTATTTGTGCCTTAATATTAGCTTCAGCACAGTTTGGAAGAGACTTAAGTTTGTAAAGTTGATTTCTATATTCTAGGTATTTAACATAGTCTGAATTTTGTTTTCCCATATTTTACAAAAAAAATGGTTTTAAATCCTCTTTAGTGTCTACCCACTATGACTACCAATTGTCATATAAGCAAAAAATGATTTTCTGGCTAGAAATAGGCCTCTCATGCCTTGTTTAACTTCCTCTGTTTCTAGCAGTGATGTGTTTAATTTCCACCGTTTATCTAAAGAAAGAAATTTAGAAGGTATATTTTGAAGGCCCAGGCAACATTTTAAAAGTAAATGGTCTGGAAATTCAGAATAAGACAAACTGAATGTATGTGGAACTAGGAATTTTGAAATAAACATGAAATCTAGTCTAGTTGCCAACTTATTTCTTTTATATCTACTCCCTGGATCCTTATGTAGGATTTTATAGGCATCCCTGAGACCTGCTGTAGAAATAAAGTTAGAAAGGGCATGAGAATCACAATAGACTTTTTGTTGCACATTGTCTTTTGTTTTTACATCCAGACTGCAATTCATATCCTCTCCCCAAACCACATGTCTAGGTATATATAGAAACGGTCTTATTTATTTAAAAAGGTCAATTCTTGTGGTTTTACTTTGTGGAGTGTATGTATTTATTAATCTTAGGGAATACCCCTTATATATGCAATCTATCAGTAGGGCCCTCCCTGGTAAAATATCTACCAGCTGTTGCACCTGAACATTTGTTTTCTTGAACAATATTCCCTGCCCATCTGCAGAATCCAGCCTAAAGGACCAGTATGATAGTCCCCACACCCAACCCTTTTTTGCTTGAGCTACATCAAAAAGAGAATTAAATCAGGTTTCTTGTAAAAAGATAATGTTACCAGCAAGATGATGAAAAAAAGATAGTATAACCATACTCTTTTTAAAGTTTTTCATGCTACAAACATTTAAAAAAGTTAGGTGTAGAGATGCCATAAGTCAATGTTTAGTGTGTTTGTACCTCCTTAATTTCCTTTTCTTCCCTTTCTTTTTCTTTGTTTCTAGGGTGCTACCGCTGGTTTCATCCTCCAGCTCATCCTCTGAAATAGTTTCTTATCTGGAAGAGATATCAAATTCCAGATCAGACTCTCCTCTCTCTTCTTCCTGAAAAACCTGGAAGGAGTTCTGGGTTGGAATGGTGGGGGGGGGTACTTTTTTGTTTATTAACTGATCTTGTAAGCCGTCTATTCCTTGGGCACTGGAAGTCTCCAGTGGAGCATATTATCAACTGGTAGGTCTTCCCTGAGAGTGTCTGGGGAGGGGTTGGGATTCATGGTTTTGACGAGGGGATCATCCACAGAAGTGGATGTCTTTCCTGTTTCTGTGTGTTCCTGCTCTGATTCCTGTTGATTAGATCTTGGGAAACAACTCTAATCACCTGTAGTGTTTGGGCCCTGAGGCCTGCACCTTTCTTGGGCTTTGTTAATAATGTGTTCTTGTGATGGACCTCCTGGCCTGTTCTGACCAACCCAAGGACATTGATGATATGCATGTCCTTTCTCATCATATAGGCTGCATCTGAAAATGTTATTATACACTGAACTTACATCATCAAAATTCCCACATAGAGCACTCCTTAACCTGTCACAGGTGCTGCTTAAGTGAGTGGAATTGCTACACTTGTAGCAGGCTTTCGGCTGTCCTGGATAAAAACATACCCCCTGTCCCTCCCTAATAAAAAGCTATTCAGAACATGCACCACCTCATTCCCCACCATGTTCAATTTTACCTTGAACCTCCAACTCCCAGTCCAGATTCTTTCTGAATCTATTATAGGTTCTGGGGGGTCCCTGTACAGAGCACTTTTTTCTATCTAAATTTGTATGTCTCCAAAATTGACCCCTTCATTTCTAAACATAATTGTAATAGTTTTGAACAGGGGTTTAGTAAGAGGGATGGCCCAAAAGGGAGACCATAAGGGAGTGGTTTTAAGTGTTTCATATTTCCTCCAAAATTTATCCAAATGTGCAAAGGTTTAAAAGCTGATATTAAATGTATCTCCCCCCTCACATTGATTAAAGTATACACATCTGAAGCAGTAAAAGTCATGCATTCTTTTAGCAGTCATTTTGCTATAATCACCACGTCAGGATGGTTCTACAAACCCCCTCTGTACCGTAGGCAAACTGCATTTCACCTGGGAGCCTGCTCCAATCTATGTGTCCTGAATAAATCTGAGAACGTGGTTCCTATTCTTCAAGTGTTCTGGTAGGGGAGATGAAGGGGCTGAAGAAGAAGGACCATCCAACTCTTGGGCCCTGTTATGCTCTCCAGTTGTTGAGCCTGCTGTATCAGTGTCCTCCTCACCCATAAGGGGTGTTTGTTCCTGTGCCAGAGTCTTCTGTAAGTTCACATCTTTATTCAGTGTACTAGTATCTGCTTTGTTCAGGTGGAGGGGGCCCCCTGAGTTTGTGAAAATTCCTCCCAAAGTGGGTCTGGTATCCATTTCCCACTTTCAGTTTGTACCCAGCCTGCGCTCCTTAATGAATCTTCTGCTGACCAGTCAGTGGTTGGGAATTTAGTATTGCAATCATGTATTGAAAAACTGTTCTTAATTTGCTCACTTGTTGTTACCTTGTGTGGGCTATCTTCCTTCATAGCCCATTGCTCAATAGTATCTATTGGAGCTGCCAACTGTTGCTGTACTGCTCTTTGGACTCCCGACTGGCCATGCAACCTCCCAGCTATGCCGCTTTGTGTTTCTTTGATGTTGCCACCCTGTTCAGTAGCGGCAGTAGCGCTAGGTCCAGAAATGCTCGGTTGTGATTCTTCTGGCAAAATTGAACTTGCATGCTCCTCAGAACCGCCGGTAAACACTTTTTCAACTGTAGGGAGTAAATCAACTGCATCTACTGCATCCATAAATTCTTCATCTTCTTCTGAGGTTACTCCTGCGTCGGAGGCTTTCCCAGCCTCGCTATCTCTGGTTACCATCCTTTCCATGTTCCCTTCAGGTACATTAGCAGCGGTTGGGGACCAAGCCTCAGCCAGCAACACAACCTCCTCCTGCTCCTTTCTAGCACCAAATACTGACCTGGAAACCAGGACAGCAGCTCCTCCTACCAAGAGTAGGGGAATTTTTATTACAATAAAAAACAAAATACACGCAAACAATGCGAAGGCATAGAAAACATATACAAATCATAAGTCAAACAAAATGAAATAATGATTGCAAGCAGACATGAGCAAAATAGTGTAAAAGGAAACATAAATCAACATCACCCCCTCTCCCACTAAAAGAGTAGAGGAATTACAATTGCATAGCAAGAAAGAACTAAGTATCAAAGCAATAATTGCAGAAAAAATGAAAAACAGAAAAATCAAAAAAAGAGTAAGACAGCAGTCAGAAAAACCAAAAACCTTAACTATTCATAGAGTAAAAAAAGGAAAAAAATGAAATAGTGAATCAAAAACAGACGAATCTGGGTGGCCAACACAAAATTAAAAGTCATGTCAATAATGCTCCCAAATTCCCCATTTTAAAGAGAGAAATTCTGATTCCCTTTTCCGAGATATATAATAAAAAATCAATTGAAATAAGGCCTCAGGAGTTGTCTGTTTTTGTTGAAAAAGAAAGACACAGTGAACCTGCCAAACAAAAAATAGAATCACTGCTGCAAACACATTCAAGGTACTAGGATTATACCTGAGCCAAGTTATTGGGTAAAGACCCTGAAACAATTGTGAAGCAGACCAAACAGAAAAAGCATGCCCCTTCTAACCCTTAGACTACAAATCCCAAAACACCTGAACAAAGGGATATTCAAAATATAAATGTTCTTGAGTTTTGACTTTCTGGATACAGGAGTCCCTGAGACAAACTCTATCCACTAAAGCTTTATGCTTATGATTTCCCCTAGTACCGATCCTTCCATGCACCCCTAACCATACCAAATCGCACATGGAGGGAGGAATACGGCGATCAATCAGTCTAAGACCAATTGCTCGCTATTCCTGATCAGGAAAAGAGGAAAACAGATCAGCCAGAAAAAATTCCAAAAGCAATGAGGCATAAAATGCCTTTTGGGGCAATCGAACAACATCGAAAATTTGAAAATTCCATTTATGGACATAATCAAAAATAAGTACCCAATCCGGAGACAATAAATATTGCCTTTTATTCTTGTGAAGAAAGGAAGAGAGGAGCCATTCCGATAAAATCTCTCGCAATCCCTGCTCTACCCAAGGCGACTAAATTTTGTCATGACCCAAAAAAAGAGGCCATAAATTAGTAAAAAGAAAAATAGTAAAAAAGAACAGAACAGGGTTTAACATCCAAAGACCCCTGAATTTAAAATCTAAATATAAAATATTACGTTTTATCAGGTTCAATCTACTGCCCCAGATACCTGCAAAAAAACAAGCCATCACTGCAGTTTCATATTTTTTAGGAAGTGGAAAAACATGACTTAAAAAAAGAAATATAGGTAACAAAAAAGATTTTACAAAGTAGACACGTTTCCTCTTTCGCATCTTCCAGGCTGCCCATTTACTGACAACAGCCCTTCCAGAATTTAAACATAATTCCCAATTATAGTCAGCCATAGCAGGACCACCAAAATAAATACCTACAACTCTACGCAGGGAATCAGCAACAACAATACCCCCAATATGAACGTCCAAAATGGGAAAAACCAGAGAGATTTAAACAAAAACTCTTATCTCGATTTATACTAGAACCCACAATAGAGAGAAGGGACACCAGTACAGAAAGAAACAAAAACCCTACAAGCAACGTAGGAAATACAAAACAGAGATCATTAGCATAACAAGTCGCACAGACTTCCACATAAGCAGGACAAGAAATACTGGTCAAAGAAGGAGATCTATTCATAATTCTCAAAATGGGATCCAAAGCTAAGACAAACAAAAGGGGACTGAGGGGACAACCCTGTCTAACACCTTGCCGAATGAAACATCTCAAACCAACCTTACCATTCACATAGGGCAAAACATATGCTAAGGAATAACACATTTGAATCTAATTATGGAATTCAATAGGAAAATCATAAACCAATAAAAGCTGCCTAAGAAAATCCTTGGAAAGTCGATCAAATGCCTTAGTCTGATCAACATTAAGTAAATATCCACTATATAAACCCTGAGCTCCTGCCGAAAAAGTTCCCTCAACAAGATCGATGCATCCTGAACAGAACGTTCGGGCACGGAACAAAATTATGAACCATGAAGTAAATCAGGAAGAACACTTGAAAGCCGATTACACAAAAGCTTAGCAAACAACTTAAAATCCATATTTAAAAGAGTAATAGACCTCCAGTTATCAAACACTGTCCTATCCCCTTTTTTAAACAAAAACATCATCAATCCCTTATTCATAGTAGTAGTAAGTCTGTCCTCCAAAATAAAGGCATTAAACACCCTCAAAAGAGTTTCAGGAAAAGAAGTCCACAGGACCTTATATAACTCAGCAGGAAGACCATCAGATCCAGGAGCAGTACCACCCCATAGGCCTCGAACAACAGCATCCAACTCCGCACGGGTAAAATTAGCAGTAAGAGTAGTCTTCTGGACACAAGACAAGGACAGAGGGGATGCCGCCTGTAAAATAGGCAACAAATGGTCCGGAAAGGGAAAAGAGGTGCCAAACTGAGCCTCAAGATGATGGTCCAAAACACCTAAAACATCAGACCCCTTCACCAACAAACCATCCACATCTCGCATAGCACCAATGTATTTAAGCTGAGTAAGTGCTTTACGAGCCTCACACAGATTAGTCCTAGCCTTCTTACCCTGAGTCCCAAAACATTGTTCCCGTTCCAAAGAAAGCTGACGATTATACTGCAGCTTTGTCAATTTCTGTTTCAAAACAGCAATCTTACCATAATCAAAATTGGTATCAGACTAAGCCAAAGCATATAAAGAAAAAAGTTCTTTGCGAACCTGAAAACATTCTTGATATTTAGAAACAGCTAAAGCTCTGGAATATTGTTTAAAAAAATCACACAAACAGCGTTTTGTATCATCCCACCAATCAATGGGGGAATCATACAAAATTAATACCCACTTCTGATCTTCCAAAATGGCAGAAAGCAAAGAAATAATGTCAGAATTATCTAATAAACCAGCATTTAAATGCCAAATCCCAGGTCCAGACAAAAAGGAAGGGTGAGGAGAAATTTGCAGATGTAATAAACAATGATCAGAAGTCTCAAACGGTAATACTTCAGCAATTGAAATTGGCAAAGCAGGAGACACAAAAAATAATCAGTCCTGGAATGCAGAGACCCTTTGTAAAAAGTAAACACTGGGTTTTGTGCAAAAGCATCTTGTAAGGCGGATAACTGTAAAACATCACACACCGCATGCATATCACAATATATTTTCCTTGCTCCAACCCCATGCAAGTTTGTATTAAAGTCACCCCCCCAAATCAGAGGACAGTTAGTAAACAAAAAAGGGTGCAGTTTATGAAAAAGGGCCACACAAAGTGCTTTCTGTTGGGGGCATAGATATTGATTAAACGATAAAAAAAAAACATGAAAAACAATATCCAATAACAACGCCCTCCCTGGTTCAATATCCACCGATTTTTGAATTTGAAAATCAGACCCCAGAAAACAAAAACCCAAACCTGAACAAACATCTTGCCCAACAGACCAAAGAGAAGTCCCCAAATACCACTCTGCCGAAGCCTTATTCAACTCCGAGGCAGAAAAAAGTCTAGTATCTTGTAAAAAGTAAATGTCACAAGGTAATGACTGCAAAGCAGCATAAGTAGCTTTACGCCTGTAATCCAATTTGATACTGTTCACATTTAAGCTAGCAACAGTAATTGGTAAACAGGACATCGAAAACCAAAAAAGGAAGCACCAAAGAACTGCGGAGGACATTAACTAAGTTTCTTCTTAATTGTCCTGGAGGACCGCTTCTTAACGGTGAAAGGAACCTTATCAGCAACAGGAGGTAAATCTTCCAAGGGGGTAGCCAAAGGACTAGGACAGACTGAAATTTTGGAATCCTCACTAGCCATAATATCACCGCAGGTTTGCAAAGGTTCAAGACGATTAGTCATAGGCATAGGGCCAGAGGGCTGAGCCTTCAACTGCAGACGTTTTGAAGATCTCTTAACAGGAACTGGATGAAAAACCTCAGCTTCAGCTGGGAGACAGGCCTCCTACTCAACCTTGGCCAGTGTAGAAGGAACAGGAGGGGGGGGGAGAACAACATCTACAACCATAGGTAAAGATGTAGGGGTGCTAAGTACAATAATAGATGGAGTTGTCGAAGGCGGAGGGGGCTTAAGCGAGGAATCTGGTCGGCGTAGAAACATAGAAATCATGCTCCATAAAATCAGCAGAATTATGTGCTGCCCAAGGGTAGGAAGAAAAAATATGATCTTCCAAACCACAGAGATTACAAGAGGGAGGAACCTCACATGTAGTGACAGAATGACCAAGAGTACCACAATTGGAGCACTTCAACTGATCACAATCAGAACTGAGATAGGAGGGGGAACCACACTGATAGCAGGATTTAGGTTGGCTGGGATAAAACAAAATACCCCGATCCCTACCCAAATAAAAACAGTTTGGCAAATGTTGAATCCCATCCTCCGTAAGTGCAAGCTGAACAGTACACTTCCAGCCCCCAGTTCAGAACCCATTATCATCAATTAAGGCACGCAGGGGACCATTAACAGTACAACATTTTTCCAACTAATATACTATATCCAAAACATTAATCCCTTCGTTTCTAAAGAGGATAGTAATCACTTTGGCAGTGGGCTTAGTAATAAGAATTGCTGTAAAAGGCTTCCAAAGGGGAGCATTTTTGACTTCATAATAGGCAGCCCAGAATTTGTCCAACAGGCTTGCAGATCGAAAAATGAATGTCAAAATTATGATCACCGAACGCATGAATGAAGGCATAAACCTCAGCGGGAATAAAATGGACAGAGTAAATAATTAAATTTTTCCCCACATAGTTCCGGTCAGGGGGAAGATCCAAACCCCCACAATAGTATAATCGTACCACAAAACGGCGTTTAGCTGCCTCTACCGGTTTTCGAAATAAACCAGCAAAGCTAGAGGGTTTGGTCTGACGTCTAGACAGACCAGGAACTGAAGTAGGGACAGGCGGCAAAGAAACAGTGATATTAGGAGCAGTCATACCTGGGTGCTGGCAGCAAGAATCCAAAGACTTAGTAGGTAAAGGAGAGAGATGTTCAGGATGTATAGGAGAAACTGCAGGAGGAGTCTGAGACTCCTCTCTTCTGACAAGCACACTCACTGCATCTGATGTAGCAGAAACTGCTGGGCGTGCCTCACCTTGGAGAACTTCCAGCACAGGGGAATCAGAAGAATTCTGTCCATCCACACTCGCGAGGGAAACCGCAGATTGCCTATGTGGAGATAAGGACTTGGCAGCATCGCCAGCTACACCAAGCAGAGGAATATTCGGATCAGGAATCCAGATGCCATCGTGAAACAACCAGCCAGCTTTGGATAACGCCTGTTCAGGACACCGCTCCAATGTCGTTCCAGAAAATGGCAATAAGACTGAATCCTGTGACAAACCAAGTGAATCAGTAAGCAAGGAAGGTGCATACATAGATACATAGATACATAGACAGTGTCGGCAGATAAGGGCCTATGGCCCACCCAGTCTGCCCATTTGAGCTTGTAAGTTCAGTTTATGTTTTCCTAGAAGTCTGTTGCCCCTTACCCCTGACCTCCAGAATTCCTTTATGTCTATCCCATGCATTCTTAAATCCCGTGATTGTTTCAGTCCCCACCACTTCCTCTGGCAGGGTGTTCCACTTGTCCACCACCCATTCTGTGAAGAAATTCTTCCTCATGTTTCCTCTGAATCGCCTCCTCCAACTTCATCCCATGCCTCTAGTCCTGGAACATCTTTTCATTTAAAATAGTGTATTCCTGCACCCTGTTCCTCACTGTAAGATACTTGTATGTCTCTATCATATCCCCTCTCTCCCTCCTCTCCTCCAGGGAGTACATGTTCAGTTCCTTCAACCTGTCTTCATAGGACTTGTAATGCAATCCATGCACCATCTTTGTTGCCCTCCTCTGAACCTTCTCTACCCTGTCTATGTCCTTACGTAGGTATGGTCTCCAGAACTGTACACTGTACTCCAGGTACAGGTAAGTCTGAAACTGCAAAGTCCTGGTTCTGAAATAAACTTTTTTTCAAAGGTAGCACAACAGGGCTATGTTGCATACGCTTACGTTTTTTTTCCTCATCCCGCGGCACAGGGTGTATGCAATCTGAATCTGTAGCCAATAAATCTTGCAAGTGTAATTCTTGTTGCACCATTTCATGATGTAAAGGGTCATTAGAAGGAATTGATTAAGGAACTGCAGACAAACTAGGGTCCAAAACGATAGGTACTATTCCAGTAGTAGAGCTCTGAGAGACACAACCTTCAAGCTATCCAACCTCCGAGGGACTGGAGAGATCCATGGCAGACACAGACAGAGGTTCCCCCTACTGCTTGAGCAGGGGAATGTCCCCGGTGTCCTGGCCAAATTTCCCCCCTTCACTAAAAATACCACCAACAGCTTAATCTCTTTCAATTTCAGTTGGTTACCATCTGTATCCTTCCCACCGGGTTGCTCCTGAAAAAGGGACTTCTAGTTTCAGTGGGCCTGCCCGGTCAACAAAAATGCAATAAATAAATAAACAAATGGCTCATATTTGACTGGCAATGGCACAAGTGGAGTTTTGGTCTTATTTCCTGCCTCCCCTATCTTCTGAGCATGCTGTACATGTTTGGCAGGACCAGGATACATCTGGGAATATGGTGGGCCAGTAAAAGTTTTGCCAAAGCCTGTTATGTGTCCTGTGTACCCCAGAGTACTCAGAAATTGAAAATCATATGCCAGCTGTAGCATTTAATCCCTGTATTTTCAGGGAATGACTACTGTTGGAATTTCATGAGCCAGCTCTAGCACCTGTCTCCTGCATTCTTATGCCACAACTGTCCACCGTAATATTTCCCCCTTTCTTATTCCCGTTTTTGTATGCCACTGCCTCACTAAAAACAGCTCATTCTGCTCCTTCTGGTATTCTGCTTGTGGTAATTCTTCACTGCTATTAAGGTCCTTGGCTGACTCCCTTATTTCACTCAGGTTTGAATCTTTTTGCTGAGCTTGTATTTACCCAGACACACTGCCTAAGCCATCAGGTCCCTCTGTGCACTGCTGCTGCTCCTCCTTTTCTGAGATGTCAGTCTGCAGAGGTGTGAGAGTCTCTGGCAGTTCTGGCTCCCTGTCTGCTATGTTGTGAACCTTCCCAGATGGCTGCTATGAGGAAGCTTCATGAGCCAACAGCCCTTCTTCCGATGCAGAGGATGTGCCTACAGCTTGCCTTTGTGGGGAAACTTTGAGTGCCCCGATTGTGTCCCTAACACACCAGCTGCCCACTCATTTACTAGCTGATGGGACCCTTCAGCATTTTTTCCTTGTTCCTTGTTCCTCATCCCCACTCTGACTATGCCTCCTATTCACAGCATGCAGTCTCAATTTGCAGCTGTGGTGTAGCTTTTTACTACCCTGACTGTACTTTCTATTCATATTGTGCAGACTCATTCTGCAGCTGTGAGGTAGCATTGTGCTGCCTGGCCACGCCTCCTCCTCCCCTAACAGTTTGCATGCTTGTTTTTCAGTTTGATGGAGAAAGGGTGCACATGTGTCTGCCCCTCTTTCTTACACTCCCGGTTGGTGCAGGACAGAATAAAACCACATGTGGGTCAGAAGTCTCCGCTCCCATCATTCTCTTTGTTTGGCTTCCTGTGGCAACACAAGCAATTTTTCCAAAATGGTAAATATTGTTGCACAGATTGACACTGAAGAACAGGTCTGCAACCACTTCTATTTCTAGAACTCCCTTCCTATATTAGAAGAAACCTAGCTATAGGTATCACCACAGTGGCCCTGCAACAGACCTTATTCTAGCAGTCTCTCCCCTATCAAACTTTGTCCCTTTAACGTCAGCAATTGCTTAACCAATGACAGGCTTGCTCCAGTATCCCAATAGCCTATAGTCAAGGTAAAATTTACAAACAGCATATGCATATATGGCACATGATTGGGTGGAGGCCATCTGATTGAGCAGTTAGCTATATGCTCTTGCCCCTGGGTGAGGGCTTTCTCCCAGATTTACACTGAGTATTTTCATTTTTTCAGCACTACTTGGCCAAAAGCCCAGTTTTGTTACAAAGGACACTTCATCTCTTCCCCTTTTCTGACATCTTGGATCAGAGTGGTTTGGACCAGTGGTGTGGCTGCATTGTCACGTCCCTTTGAGATTATCAGTTTGTGCACCAGTAGGTTTGCTGGATAGAATAGATCTCCCTGCTACATACAGCACTAGTTAGCCCACTCTGCAGCCTAATTAATGGTTTGTAATGCCCTGTCATGCAGCAAATATCTGAGCTCTATAGGGTTCATTTTAAAAAATTGCTGCAGTAGCATAAGTTGCCCTAAATCCTTCCACCCAGTGATCAAAACAGTACATAAACATTTCTGTCTCTCTCCCATCTGCTTAAGAACTTATAGTCCTAAAACTTTATCTCCTTTTCTTCTTCCCATCTTCATTGCTGGAGTCTACTGCTGCCCTGACCTCTCATCCTCCTCTATCTCTGATCTCCTCACCACCATCTCCACCC
Organism: Neoceratodus forsteri; assembly: GCA_016271365.2. NCBI lineage: Eukaryota > Metazoa > Chordata > Ceratodontiformes > Ceratodontidae > Neoceratodus > Neoceratodus forsteri. Next base: position 873,094,415 of record CM057453.1, on the reverse strand, counting down.
ACTCTTCTCCTGGTGAAATACTCATCCTTGGCAACTTTAACATGAATTGGCTTTCCCCTCCCCACTCCAAAATCCATCTTGATACCATGTCACTAAATCCCACTCAGCTAATCACTGACCCCACGGATCTCAACGACAAGTCTCTCATGCACACCCTACTGGACTGGGCCCTCATCTCCCATCCACACTGCATTATTGGAGCTGGCACTCTCCCAGTCACCCTCTATGACCACCACATGGTCTACTGCATTTGCAAAATCCACTGTCCCAAAGCCCTTCCTAATCTCCTTCTGATCCAGTCCTTTAGGTCCTTGGATCTGTCTGCCCTCCATGAGGAAATGGCCACAATCGACTGGTCACCCATCTTAAACTCCAGTACTTTCAATTCTTCCCTAGACTACTTCAAATCCAAATTCCTATCCATTTGGTATCAACATGTCCCTTAACGAAAACCAGGGTCAGAGGCTTCCACCTCCCCTGTATCTCCACTGAACTTCTAGCCTGCCTGCATGCAAGAGACCTAGCTTAGAAGGTGCACAAGTTGACAGGCTCCTCCCAAGACTTACACAAATATCGTGCCCTTTGTAATGCCTGCACCAGAGCCACCAGGCTAGCCAAAGCAGAATACTTTTCCTCTGCCTTTCAGAACAATATCAACCACCCCTCAAAGTTCTGGAAGGTTGTCCATGCCTTATTCTCCCCCAAGGCTCAGCCCACTCTCCAGTCTTCAAGGTGAGTGATACTTCCATTACAGACCCTCTCTCAGTGGCCAATGAATTCAATACTTTCTCCACCTCCTGTGTTTCCTCCCTTCTCTCTTCCTTTCCCCAAAGGTGGTGACCCCTCAAATCCAGGCAACTATCACCCTATTTCTCTTCTCCCCACCCTAGCCAAACTCCAAGAACACTTGGTGTCATCTCAATTTTCCCTTTTCCTTGACTCTTCCTTCTTCTTCACCCTTACCAGTCTGGGTTCCATAAGACCCACTCCACCTCTTCCCTTCTCCAGCTAACTGATTCCATTCTCACAGGTATGGATCAGGGCCAAATCACCTCAGCCATCTTTGCTGACCTGGCTGAAGCCTTCGGCACTATCTTCACCACTTTCTCCTCAGTAAGCTCACAGCTGCAGTGCTCTCCACCTCAGCCACTAATTAGTTCCGATCCTACCTTTAAGGTAGGTCCCAATCAGTTAGAATTGGTGACTCTTTCCTCCCCACTCCTAATCTGTACTGGTGTCCCCCAAGGATCCATCCTTAGCCCTATTTTATTCTTGGTCTTCCTAAATTACCTTCCTTCTGCTGCACCTCAAGGTACATTCACATGAACGCTGATGACACAGTCCTATTTGCCTCTGACCACTCCCCTACTGATCTGATGATCAGACACCAGCTGGAGTTTGACAACATTCAGCTCTGGTTCTGGTCTAAGCAGCTGGCTCTTAACACCAAGAAAACAGTCTCTATGACCTTTGGCAAAAGGCAAAAGCTCTCTAGGATTGCTAGTCCCCTTCTTTCTGCACCTTGGATGGGTCCACCATTGAGCATGTACTATCCTTCAAGTACCTCGAGGTCTGGCTTGATGGACACCTCAACTTTTCTGAACACATGCATGCCATTCACAAAATATTGCACCCTAAATAAGGAGCATTGTACCACCACCATGGCTGCATCTATCTGCCAACCCACAGAGCCGTTGTTCAGAAAATGATTCTCCCTATATTTGACTATGGTGATACAGTCTACAGCGCTGCTCCAAAATCCACCCTATCCAGACTGGACACACTGTTTCATTCCTTCTGTTGTTTTGCACGGGACTGCCCACCCCGCACTCACCACTAAACTCTTTACATACTTCCTTTATTTAAATTTTAGCATGTTTTAACACATTTTGAGATACAAATAGTACATTATTTGTAAAGTATATTATGACCAGTCAAAGCCTTTCAAATTGAAACTGTTCAAGTAGATCTTTTACAGAAATATAGGCTAGTTAAAGCCCTTCAGCATTCATAACTTGTTCCTCCTATGATAACAATAACATACATAGTACAGAAATCACAAACTGAGAACTAAAATTGGGTACAGAGTTACAGATATCCTACTGAGTTATTTTCTTGGGACACCTTAAGTATGTGACATGCTTAGTTAATCCCTTCCTCCCCTGTGTCCAGGGATTCTTCATATAGGAGCCACCTTGTCCACCTGTTTTGATATAAGTGGGACTGTTGTCTGAGGTTAAATGTTAGCCTTTCAATTTGATGAATATTTCCTGTCACCATCTGCCTATCTTTAATTGTGAGTGGCTCCTCTTGCCACCACCATCTCGTGATAGCCTTTAATGCAGCTATGGTAAGGACCAGCCACAGATATTTCATCTCTTTGCCCTTCATTTCCCTTGGGGTGACTCCTGAGTGTTCTGGGCCCAGTGGACTTTGCACTGCAAAAAATTGGATGAGGTGATGCTGAGTTTCAGCCCAATATTGTGCTATGGCAGGGCAGGACCAAATAATGTGGGCCTCAGAGGTGTGTCCCTCCCCACAATGTCTCCAACAAGTTGGCTGAACCCCTGTGTTTTGGTGAGCCACCTGAACCAGAACCATGAAAAATCTGGTCCTCAGCTTCCATTTGAATTCCTGCCATGTTAGGAAGGCCGAGGTGGTCCACGTGTTTCTCCAAATAATGGACCATTGCTGGTCTGTGAGTGTGATGGTGAGGCCCCATTACCATCTAGTTTTTAAATATTGGGAAGAAAGCTCTAGATCTGAGATATAACCCAGGTAGAGCATGGTTATGGTGTGCTCAGCTTGATCTGAGCTCCATATTCACTGGAAAGGTAATTCTTCCCCCTCAGCCTGCAGCTCAGGACCCCTCTTATGGATTTGTTCATTTAAATAATCTCTCAACTGACAATATCTCAGTTTATCTGACAAACCAAGTCTGAATTTTTGTTGCATTGCTTCAAATGGTAAAATGGCATGTCTGGTCATTATCTAGTAGGGGGAATGTAACCACTGAACTCTTTACACCTCCCTCTCCTTTCCTTCCCTTAAAGCCAGATGCCTGGCCCATTACTCCTCTTTTATTACCAAATTCTGGCTTAGCTCCCTCACTTCCTACCTCTCTTCTGTCCTCTCCCTGCCCCCCAAACTCCTATGCACTTTATAGCTCCCGCTTCCATTCCCTTGCTCTCTCCTAAGACCACCTCAGCAAGTCAGGCTGCTTTTTCATACAGACCGACTCCCTAAGCTCTGGAACTCCTTCCCCCTACCCATCTGCTCTATTTTTCCCCTTACTCTGTGTCCTCCCTACTGCATAATTTTACTTCCCCCACCTGTAACTGCAACTGATCTATACTACTTGTATCCACTGCCTTCCCCAACCCCTTCCTACCCCCTCCTACCCCCCTTTCTGTCTGCTTTTCTTTCTCCTTGCCCTTCCTCACTTCTACCCTTCTGCAACTTGTGGACCAGGAAACCAGCCACAAGCTCGGTATGCACCCAGTCATGTCTGGCACTTGTAAGGTTTGCATCCCAGAGGGATGATGGTCTGCCTCTCCATCGTCACCTTACTCCCTTTCCTCCTTTTGCTCCTACTCCTCCTTTTTCCTACTACATTACACACTAGTTCTCCTCTCCCCCTCTCTCAACTCCTTCCTCACTTCTACCCCTTCTTCAGTGTGGGCCAGGAAACCAGACATGGACTGGGCATGCATCCAGCCATGTCCAGCCCCTGTGGGGTCTGCATCCCAGAGGGATGATGGTTTGCCTCTCGGCCTCTACTATACTCCCCCTCCTCCTTTTTCCTCCTCTCCCCCCTTTTCCTATTACAATCCACAATATTACTCCCCCTATTGTCCTTCCCTCTTAAATCTTTTCAATCCTCTGTTACTAAGGGGCATACCTCCCATACCTTGCCTTGTAACTTAATTTATTTCCTTTATGTTTGTCTAGTCCACATACCCTCCTGTTGTACATAGCTGTCTTACTTTTATTTAATTGCTCTATGAAGTTTTATTTTGTGATGTTTTGTTCTGTTGCAAAAAAAATCAATTGTACTTACCCCTTGCCCCCCAGGACGCATCTGGAAATGAGCTAATCTAGCTCAGTATGCCTTTCCTGGTGAAACTTTTCAAACAAACAAATAAATACATTTCAGTAGAAAATTCAGCATAGCTAGCATGATGTTGCTTTCTAGTATTTCACAATTTATGCCAGCAATTGATTGGTGTCGGTTCATATCTTTTCAGAACTGCATTCCTTAACATTTTTTTATGGAACCAGAATATATATCACAACCTGGTGTGTGCTTCTAATTCTTTACCTGTGAGCAAGGTCACAAGCTGAATAACCCAGGTGTCTTCTTGAAGTTAATCTCTCAAGTCATCTTAGAAATGAATCTACATTGTCATTCTCTTTTAGCAGTGCTTATAAACTATATTGAATTTAGTGACAAAAAAACTGAAGCTGACTTACCGGTGCCACTATTCACCATGTCTGCAGTGTTCTACTTCACAAGTTCCAATGTGGTGCATCAGCTCCAGCTGCTTCATTTTCAATCTCTCTTATCATTCTTCTTGCTCTCTATCTCATTCTTTTCACTCCCTCTCTTATCCCATCATCATTTTCTGCAGCTGAAAATGCTGCAATCTCAGCCTTTTCAGTACCTCAATTCTGAGGCCCCATGATGCATTTTCACTCATGATGTCTGCCCTTGCCTTTCCAGTATCAATGGTGCAATCTCTCCTGATCGCCTGGTCTCCTCTCTCGACCTGATGATTCACCATTCACCATCCCTGCTCCACCACAGTATGCTTCAGTCAAAGGCTGCACCAAGTTTCCTGTTAGTGGCCCTTTAGGCATCATTCCTCTTAAATCATACAAATCCTACAATGAAGACAGTCAGCTTCTTATATTTTGTGCTATGCTGGCACTTTCCAAACAGGCCCTCATATAACTGACATAAGTCCTCTTTTTCCTTTTTTAATGCAGTAACAATTCCTAATCACTGTGCAACTAATATATGATGGTTGTACTCACTAAAAATATGAGATATACAATGGTCAGACTCAGTATATGCCATTTGCAATCATGTGTGACGGGGCAGGACTATAACTCATGAGTGGCAGAGCCACTAGTGAGTTATCAAAGTCCTGCCACCTCACAAGTGATCATAAATATTATATTCTGAGTGAGGCTATTGTGTGCCCAATTTATACAATGTATGAAACTCAGTCTACACACACAATTAAACACACACAATTAAATTGTAAAGCTTTCAGATTTATTCTTCTAATAAAGAATAAACTGATTCTGTTTGACTTCACTGCTCTGTTTTGAGTGCAGCAAAAGTCATTGTTATGTCTTATAAAATGGTAAGAGAAAATCATGAAATCTGATTGGCTGTTGTTCATGTAGCAATTATGTTCCATGCATGGAAAATAAAAAGTGCTGCCAAATGTGGACTGATCACTACTGGAATCATTAAGCTAATAGAATGTTAAAAACTCAACTGGCAGCCATTGTTTTTTGCCCTGTAACTGGAAGCATCACATTCACTTGCACTGGGCCCTAAAAAAAAAAGTACCTTAAATACAAAATAAAACAGATTAATTAATGTTGCTTTCCTCATCAACACATTCTCCTTACACACATAAAAAATAGAAACATTAAGTATTGTTTATAGTTTTCATTACAACTGTTTCTTTGCTGACATGAAAATCCCCTACTATCTTTACCTGCTCATCAGGAAATCTCTTCTCCTTGCCCTCACAGTGAGATAATTGAGTCTCTGCTGTAACAGAGGCCTTTGTTGTGTGTGTGTGTGTATAGTATGTTAGAAAGGAACATTCTAGCAGTGGAACTGAGCAGAATTTTGAATCCATGTATTCCATGGTAAATATTCCGTGATAAACATTCCATATCTTGAATGTGGGGAAAAACAGAGAAAAAACAGGAAGAAGAAGGTAGGCAACAATACAATGACATCATCAGTGACATCATTTGTTGTGAGTGGAAGGACTATTTGATCATAAATGCACACAAGTAAATCTATTGTTTCTACATATAAACATGCTTTTCCCAAATGTAAAAAGTTTTTAAAACAGGAGCCCATTTTATAAGCGCGATAAGAAACTCCAGGTGAGTGCATGGAACAGATTTTACTGCACGCCAGGGGCTAAAGGCACTCGGCCAAGGCCTCGTGCCTCATTACGCCCCTAGCCGTGAAGTAAAATCTGTTCCATGCACACCCTGTCGTGTCTTATTGCTTACATCAGGTGCTGTTCAAGCTTCTTTCCCATTGGTTAAGAGCTGCATTGTGACTAACCTCGAGTGATAATAAATGGTGATGGCCCACCTTTAATGATGAGAAATGGTTTATCATCACCCTAGGTCCTGCTGTCATGTAAATATTTCATTTTTGTTTCACCTCCATTGTATAAAGTGTTTTACACACTGTGAAGTAACAACCTATGGGACCTTTACCACAGAACTGGCTTAACAGGCTTTTCTCTCTAGCCCAAATCATGCTACTTTCTTGCACACCAGTCTAGGTATGGCTCACCTTTACTGAGGTTGACCAACATTGTCCAATAAATTATTTCCTCTGGTTACACCAGACTGCTTTTGGCATACATGTCTTCAGAAGACAGCTGGTACTGCATTCTGTATGAAACTCAGTCTACACACACAAGCTATAATAGGAAAATAATACTTTTCTTTTCTTTTGACTATTTAAAGAGGGTAAGATTTTATTGTTCGGCTAAAAAGCCATTACAATATATTAACAAATACAAGTGCAACAATTCATATGAGGCATAACATATAAATTCTATCTCAATTAACGTACTATAAAATACATCATAGTGCATATAGAATCTTATAAGTTATATACCAAAATAGTATCAAAACATCAAATAAATAAATCCATTCTGTGATCAGACTAATAATATGGCCAGTTCAGCATTCCTATAAGCCACAGGATAACCTTTATGCCAAATGGCAGCATGGCAGACTGATCTGTCCCAATAGAGTTTATCCCCTCCACACACATTCTGTCCTATCAAAGCCAACCCTGTGACCAAATAGATACACTGCAGTAAAAAGGCAACCATTAAAGGTATCATGCAGTGCAGCTGCTCCATACCTTGCAGACCACTTCCTTTCCGACCACTCCTATTGGCCACACTTGAGGTACTTAATGAAAACAGTGTTTCAAGAGGGTCCCAGTTGGTCATGTTGAGACCACATCATTCCTACCTAGAAGTCAATTGGGCCTGCTTGAATTGAGGGCATGTCCATTTAGGCACCATGCAGTGCATACTGCTCCATGCCCATGGCTCGCCCTACTATCAGCTACACCTGTCGGCCTCTATCGTGCATACAGCAAGACTCCATGACACCATCCATCCCATCCATCCACAGGTTATCATATTTGCACCTCCCTAGTGGCCCAATAGACACATCGGCTTTGAAGCATGTCCACTGAGGCACCATGCAACTCATGCTGCTCCGGGCCCCACTAATTACTCCAATTCCAGTTACACCCATAAACCGTCTCCTGTGGCATATAATGGGGCTCCATGGCACTGGTAGGACCACTCATAGTGGGTAATTTTGTCCCACCTGATACCAGATGGCCATGGAAAATCCCAGAGCCTCAATAGCAAACACTGCCAGCCAGATTAAAATGCACAATTGAAATAAAGTTTCATTTTGGTTTGTTATTATTCAAATTCATTTCAAGTTATAAACTCCCTCTTAATTCTGCTTACCACGTTCATTATACCCCCATTTTCTGCTTTACATAAATGCAGAACTTAGAAGAGCTTGTGGCCTAAGCCAGAAGCAAACTCTCCAAAAGAATACTCAATTTAAGCATCACTAAACCAAAATTAGTCTGCATACTCAACTTGCTGCTTTCTGTATAGGCCAGAAGCCAATTAACATACTAATGTATCAAATTTCTGCAAATTATATCTGGCACCTAGTAGTTCTCTGTTCTTATGCTTGACAAACCTCACGTGGTCAAAATTTAGTCTACATACTTAACACGTCGGTACTTTCTATATCAGCAAAGGGCCAGTAGACATACAGGTACTTATACAGCATTTTTATGTCTTGACTGATCTGACACCTGGATGCTTTTTAGTCATCATTTTAACAAAGTACTTTTAGTCAGAATTAAGTCTGTGTGCATTTTCTGAGTCAACTAAAGACCCATTATCATACTAGCAGCAGTTTTCTACTTTAACCAGTTTCGGTAGCTAGACATTTTAGAGAACTCTTATTTAAAGTTTTTAACTTCAGATGCCAGCCCTCAAGATGGTTCTATTTCCCACCAATGCATGTAGGCACAAAGGACCTAGGCAAATAAACAAGTACTATGCAGCACTTTTATAGAGAATACCCCAATAACCAAATTGAGGGAGTATTTGAACATACTATTGGACAATAATTATTTATCCTAGTTACCTAGGAACATATCTACCTTATATTATTCTATTAAACTATTCTATTTAAGCTATCCAGTAATGTATTAAAACAGCAAGGCAGTTCACTAAAACTTTTTAAACAGCTTATTAGGAGCAACAGCTTATACAACAAGTAATTAGAATAAACCTATATACATCGTAGTACTTTATTTGATGCTATGTGGAATAATAAAATTACACGGGTCATCAAGCATGGCTCCGGGAGGGAGGCATTTAGCTGAGCGCACAACCCTATCTTCAGCTAAAATCTGTGATAATTAGTAACTAAATTCAGATTCCTCAGGAAGAATCCCTGTCATTCATAGCAACAAAATTATATCACAAGATGCTGGAATCCCCTAATAATAAAAGCTAAGCATTTTTAATAAAAAACACATAGTAGGTCTGCTGTACTGCAGTCCCTAAAAAGACCCACAAGTTCCTTGCAGTCTTCAGACAGACTCTTTAGATATTCAAGAATTCTATGTCTGTGTGTTTTAGTACTCAGAATACTACATAGTTAAGAGTCAGAAGGCGCTTTTACACACAGGTTTATGTAACGGAATAACTGTTACGGAAACAGTATTCCGTTACATCTCTTGTGTGTAAAGTGCATCTGTTTTGTTCCATAGGCAAACGTTCGTCCAAACGCAATCTCAGCTTTTCGCGGTTTGCACCGTTGTGTTACATTTCGTCAGGCTGTGTAAAACAGCCATTCTGAAGCGGTGCACAAACAGCAATACAGCAGCAAGCTCTGTGGGGGTGCTGAAACACAAATGGAGGTGGGAGCTGCCAGAAAACTCGCAGAGTGTAAAGGGATCCTAAAAACGCAGCAGAGCACAATGGCGCCACAGATAATGCTCATTTCATTTTAAAAACCTGTGTGTAAAAGGGCCTAGAACGTTTCATTCCCCTCGGTGCTTAAATTGCCATGCCTATTACCACAGGCCTGAAATGTACAAGTGCAAATTGTAAAGGCTCCACATAATCCTGAGAGTCCACAGATTCAGAAAAAGCACTTGAAAACACCTAAAAAAGACACGATAATCCTCATATTTAACGATGAGAGATAAGGGGCAAACCACTAGCATATTTACTTAAAATCAGAAATATTCACTTTCCAGGGTACAAATTTTCAGTGACTCAAATAAAATTAAAGAGTATCACACCTAGTAGAAGAGTCTGAACAAAACAGTACCTTAACAGGTTGTTTTCCCTGGTTGGCTTCCAGCTTCGCCTCTTTGTTCACAGTGACTTAAAAAAGAGACCATCGTGCCCATCCAGATATCAGACTTCATTAGAATAAGCCTGACAATGAAATAGGAAAACACCTTTTCTCTCCAGTTTCTAAATGGATGCTGAGTCTCACCCTTGGTGCCTCTCCCGTAAGTCAGCATTTTCAGGATCCAGGACCACTGCAAGCCCTCTGGGTTCATCCTTTCAATAATTACATACACCTAGAAAGGAAAAAAGGAAAGCGTTCCACTGAGCATAATAAAACTTTAAAAATGGACTTATCGATTGAGAGTGTAACCCCCCCAGGCAAGGGTATCATACCTCTTTTAAATTTTTCCCAAGAATTTTCGGCACATTCATGCCCCTCAGAACTCAACTGACTTCAGCTATATCTCGAGCGTACCAGACACCTCCGAAATAAGACAAGCTGTAAAATAAAGGCCTTCTCACTACTTTCATGCATGAAATAAGACACATTTTCATGTTTATGGTCAAGATAGCATTCCTCAACACTCCCTGCTATTCTTCAAGCCACACCAGTCGCATTGGGAGGCGACATACTCCGACAGTGCTCACACGACCGGGGAGACTTGTTACCGCCGAACTTTAGGTAGCTTGTCCCTTACAATAATGGCAACCGCATGCCACATAAACTCAACACCTATTTAAAGAGGGCAGTTACATTACATGCAGGATGCTTCAGAATAAAACTTGTGCTTTTAGATGCCGTCTAAATGCTTATGTAGTCTGTCTGTCTCAAGCTGAGTGTGTTCTGCTGAGTCTGTGCATTCTCATCCAATCCAAATCTATGTTTCTTTTGAGATCTATCTGCCTTCTCACTCTGCAGCCGGCCGGAGAAGATGTAAAACTCTTTACCTTGAAATTCCTCACTAATAAATATCTTCTCTCTGAGTGTCGAAATTCCTCACTAGTAAATATCTTCTCTCTGAGTGTCTGCTTTTGCTCCTAAATGGCCACCAGAGCCCCTAGCAGATTTCAGAGGGTCTCTACAGCTGTTCAGTCTTCCTAGCCAGAATTCTGTGTATTAAAAGAAAATGACACCAGTTTATGAATGTAAGGGTAGCTGTAATCCAGCATACCAGTCTGTCAGATTAAAGGGACACTGTTAACTTTTGACATATCTTATTGGTCTTTATTCACAAAGGTGCCTACACTCCCTGCAGTCTTCATACCATCAATGGATGCCACAAATTAACATTTTGTTTTCTTTAATGATATCGGTTGCTCATGCGTGATATCATTGTTTGACTTTCAGACATGGATTTACATTGGATACAAATCTTGTTTCGGAAAAAACAAATGCGTAACTGAGCTCAGCTTGCTTTCTAGTATTAGACACTGGTCCAGATATTCAAAAGAGTTGCGCCATGTGCAATAGGGTTGTGCGCTGTGCCAACGCAAGTCCTAAAATGCGCCATTCTGTGATATTCAGTGGGAGGCAGTTGCCCCCCCCAAATCACACTGAGCAACAGCGCAATGATAATGAATGTATGCACAACTGAAGGGGGAGGAACCATGCATAAATGGCGCAGTGCGATATCCAACAACATGCACCATGCACAATAGGGGAGACAGCGGAAGTTGCACCATAGCAGAAATGAGCCAAAATAAAAAGGAGCAAGTGGGAGGTGCAAAAACGCTACAGGGAAGCCTCAAGTTGTCGAACTGTAGCCAGCCACACAGGCAACACACATACACACAGGGCAGGACAGTGAAAAGGCACCTGGAACCCACAGGCTCAGGGGAAGGTGTGGGGAGCCACAGTGCAGAAGGGGGAAGTACTTGCCACACAGCAGTGAGGCCAGCACAGTCAGGTGTTCCCAGTGCAGGGGAAGTAGCAGCCAGGACAGCAGGGGAACACAGAAACAGCTGCCAGGGGGGTGAACACAAGCAAGAGATATGGCCAGTGCCACCATCCAGATGGAGGCAGTAATGAGGGGGTTGAGAAGGGGGGCAGCAGGGGGGGCGCAGCCATGGAAGGGCCCATCGGCAGTCTGCCCTCAACAGGCAGTACCGAGCCTGCACCAGCTTCGAGCTGTATAGTGATACGGAGATCGTAGGCCAGTACCACCTGAACTGGGCAATTCTTAGGTGGCTCAGTGAGCTGTGCAGTGATGTGATGCAGGCACCCACATGATGGAGCCATGCTCTGTCAGTGGAGACAAAAGTGACAGCTTGCATGTGCTTGCTCACCATGGGTACCTTCCAGAGACCATCTGGGGACACCACAGGCATAACCCAGTCGGCTGTGTCATGCCACCTCACCCAATTCCTCAGCGCACTGCTGCCACATGCTGTGGAGTATATCCATTTCCCCAGCACACTGGTGGAGTGCACAGCAAACATACAGGAGTTCCACAGGGTAGCATGTATGCCTGGCATGCTAGGGGCAATAGACTGCACCCATGTGGCCATCCGCACACCACCTGACCCCGAGGGAGCCACATATATAAATCGGAAGGGCTATGCTAGCATCAACTGCCAGGTGGTGTGTGATGCCAGGGGGTGCATAATCAATGTCTGTGCCATGCACCCTGGGGGAGCACATGATGCCTTCATCTGGCACCAGTCAGCACTGTGCCACAGATTCGAGAGTGGGGATATCCCCACTGGCCACCTAGTGGGTGAGTATGCAAACCACACAGACAATCATAGGGCCTGGGGGGGACATGGTCAGAGGTGACATGGGTAGTGGTCTACATGGCCCGGGGCAGGGCGATGCTGACCACCAAACTAACCTCCACCTCTACACAACACAGGTGACAGTGGATACCCACTCCGTTCCTGGCTGCTCACACCCTACCGGTGGCCTGTGACCCCATTGCAGCAACGCTACAATGAGGCACACACCACCACATGTAATGTCATCGAGTGGGTGTTCGGGATGCTGAAGGCACGTTTCCATTGCCTGGACACCTCCGGCGGTGCCCTACAGTATAGTCCCTCAAAGGCCTGTGGGCTATTCCTGGCCTGTTGTATCCTGACAACATGGCCAATGAATGTGGGATAGCCATACAGGTCAAAGAGGGGACAGCGATGGGGACGATGAGGACACCAGTGACAATGGTGATGGGCAGCCCCCTCTTGGGCAATGGGACCCCCGACTGCTCTGGCTGGCACAGCTGCACTGGGACACCATCACAGAGGAGCACTTCAGCCAACCCAGGTAAGTCATGGGGCCATGTGCAACCACCAGTGGCTAAGGCACAACCCACAAACACGCATGGACACACACCAGGGTGCATGCCATCAAGGAACTGGCCAGGCATGGAACCACACACCACCCAGGGATGGGTGAGGTCTAACATGGCACGCAGACAGACACACACACACACACACACACACACACACACAACGCACCAGACATGCACAAAGGGTAGGAGGCACACCGACCCAGAACGCCACCCCTAGCCACACACATGTCCACAGACCACCATGCCCACTGCCTGTCATTGTGCGTGTGTCAGATGCTGAGCACCATTGCACATTGGTGTACAGCGCAATGCAGGCATCATCATGCACACGCAACTGCGGACAGCAGCCGGGAGGGTGTGCAGATGGACTGTGTGTCTGTGTGCAGGGCCGTGTACCCACCTGTGCATTGCCCACTGAATGAAACAATGCACACAGGGCAGCATCAGACAGTAGCCGCATTGGAAGACAGGTCAGTCATGCGCCACAGTGCCCCGGCCACCATGGATGCATGGGTGGCTACGCCGAGACCTACCAGCACTGACAGGCTGACCACTGGCCTCATGGGGTGGCACCGATGGTCCCCCAGGGGTTCCACTGCGTGAACATGACCGTGCTCACACAGGGGTCTGCAGCACACCGAACATGCCTGCGCCAGGCATGCTCGGGATGCCCACAGCTGAACCCGGTGTTGACAAGGATGGTGTCGCACGGCACCGAAAATGGGGAGTGGACAGTGCACTGCATGGTGTCTGCGATGCATGGGCAAATAACTGTGTGCCCATTGTGGCCATGATAGCAGTGAATGCCTGTGTCTGCCTGTCAATGGCAGCGGTCACATCTTCCAGCAACTGGTCCATCCCTGCCAGGAGCAGAGCGGTGTCTCTGCTGTGACGCTCCTCTGCCCGCTCCAGAGCCGCATGCAGTGCATCCACCGACATCACAAGCCACATCTGCTGGTTGACTGATGCTTGCAGTATGCGGGTGTGCTCATCCAAGAGGTCATCTGCCTGCTCAGCATCCTGTCCCTCAGGGTGTGCGCAGCCCTGATGCTCAGCACCCCTTGAAGGTGGGCGCTGCACACCAGAACCAGGCCTGGGCATGTCCACAGGTGGTGCACTGATGCTGCCCCCTGACACTGTACCCCCCAAGCCCATTGGCCGACTACTGGTGCTGCCCCTCTGGCTGCCGCTCCCCAGGGCTCACTGGTGCCACTGCAGTGGCTGCAACAGTCCCACTGTCCTGTACACACACCAGTGCTGCCCCACCAGTGCTGACAGGCATGGCTGGGACTGTGATGACATGCAGGCCTTCACGGCGGCACCACCCACAGCCATGACCGCGATGTTACCTGCTGTGTGGCCATCCTGTGGCACACACATGTCACTGCCCATGACGTTAGCGACATCATCATCAGTGACGGACCTGGCACCAGTCCAAGTCACAGCATGCCGGCATCTGTGGATGCTGGCATGCTGGGACATGGGCAGGGCCTCCTCCACACCTGTTCCAACAACATCAGTCTGGACATCCAAGCGGGCCCACTGTCGCACTGAGCTGCGTATTCCTGTGGAGGTGGATGGGCCCTCCTTCATCTCCATCTGACTGGCCTCAGTGGAGAGACCCACCACCGCTGACCCATGCAGATGCTCAGGATCTGTAAGGGAAAACAAAGTCGTGTTACTGCATGTGACCTTCCCTGCCCCCCCCAGTAGACAGACCATGACCTACCATGCAGTGACGGGCTACCACCCATCTGGAAGCCACCACCCGGAACACCCTCAATGGCACAACGCTGCATGCTGCCAGCAGCCCTCTCCTCCTGTGGGGTCAGACGTAACACCTCTGGCTGTCCCCCACCTGTCACAGATCGTGCTGCCCTGATGGCAGCCACCTTCTCCTTAATCCTCCTCCTGTCTGTGTCCATCTTCTTCTTGCACTCCTGCACGGAGCACTGGTGGCTGACATGCAGGTTCACAGCACACGCCACCTCCTCCCATGCAGCATCACGGGTCTGTGGTGTTCCCTGGCGTCCGCTGAGAAGCAGTTCCTGGTCCAGGTAGGCCTCAAACAGGGCATCTGTCTCAGCCTTGGTGAAATTTGGCCTCCTCCTCCTCCCACAACTCTGTTCCTCTTCTCCCACAACTCGCTCGGTCATGATTCAGCCTGTGAGAATGAAAGTTGTTAGCTGTGACTGTGCAGTCCCATGCATGTCCCAAAATCCACACTCCCAAACAGTATGCAACTCACCAATAGACTGCAGTACCGACTATGGCCAGTGCAGCCCAATGTCGCACTTTTATAGCGCAACCCATGCAAATGAGGCGAGGCACAACTTTAAGTGGATGTAAATTGCAGTGCTTCACCATTGAATGGCTGATTAGCTGATTTGCATATGACAGCTGAATATCGTGCTTTTGCACTTTGTGCAATTGTGCTGAATGTGCTGAGCCAAGGGCGCAGTTCTGTGACATGCACAGTACACACCTAACTGCGCATGCCCAGGTTGATGACGCAGGCGCCTGCCATGCTGCTGACGTGCTGTGTGTGGGAGGCAATGCAGGGCATGGCCACCATTGTGCCAGTGGAGCTACAGCAATGTTCACCTATATGACGCTGTGGCACTGGGGCATCGTAGATGCACTGGGGCAACAGTGCAGTAGGCCACTACTGGAAGTAGCACACAGGCACCCAATTGCGCTACATGCATTGGGTTCCAATCGCGCTGTGGCTGTCCATGCGCCAGAGACCCTTGACCCTGTGCCCGACCTTTGCCCCCTAGGCACCATGCATTAGGCATGGGTGCACCACTATCGCACTGTTTGGTGACAGCGCGATAGGGAATGGCAGCGCTGTACCGCGCAGCATCTGCAGGTGGTGGAACCACATTGCAGAGCACCATTTAGACCCTACCGAGCAAGAGAGATGGCATGGAGGAGAGCTGCCCAGTGGAGCTAGATTGAAATGGCAAACCTGGTTTCCATAGTGGAGCCACTTGTTGGCCCACTGTTTGGTGAGGCACCCCTGGACAGGTCCAGGAGTCAGGTATGGCAGAAGGTGGCCAACGCCCTGGAGGAGGCCACAGAAATGGGGCGGATGGTGGAGCAGTGCTGCCACAGATATGGGGACCTGAGGCGGAGGGACCCAAACCTGCTTGCCCACCTGTGGGCACGTGCCAGGAGGGGCACGGTGCCACGGCCAGGTAGGTTTAACATCCATACACTTTTATCTTCCATATGGGTATCACGGTTGCATGTGTCCGGAACATGGGGGGGGCCGTCCAGTGTTGGCTGTGGTGGTGTTATCAGGGTGTGGGGTGGGTGGGTCTGGCTGTGTGGTATTGCACACACATGGGGCAGGGGACTTTGTTACAGGATTGTACTGATGTTCCTCTCTCCATGTTTGCACCTTAGGCCCAGAAGAGAGACGGCTGGCGAGGGAGAGGAGGTGCCAGCTGGAAGACCGGCACACCAGGAGGGGCGAAGGTCCACAGAGGCAGAGGGACCAGCCTGATGATGGTGAGTGCATTACATTCATGATTACTATTGCATGCGGTGTAACAGGGTGGGCAGCAGGGCATGGTCACCATCCATTGACACCACTGCCATGCACGCAACTTGTTATAGTCAGCACTGTCCAGTGGCACTGCATGTCTGGGAGTGCATCAATGGTGGTCCATGCGTGCACCGGGTACATGGCTGTGCCACTGCCTTCGCGCCACATAGCCATGTCACTAAACAGCCACGGTGGTGCTGTGCAGGACTTGGCCGGTGGGTGTGTGCAGCGGTCCACATGGCTGTGTGCACCTGGGTGGGCAGGTCTTGTGGACATAATCACTGTGGGTGGTCACACACCATCACAGAGGCATGTCCCACAGCCGTATGCCATGCACAGTGGGTGGGCTGTATGGGGCTGTACATTCACACCTATTGACTCTGCTCCCTTGTTCTAGGTGGATGGCAGCTGCACATGATCCAGGAGGCGCTGCAGGAAATCCTGACTGTTGCCAGGGCGTCACTGGACATCCTGCAGAGGATCGAGAGGCTGGGGGTCAGGCGGCGGCATGGCAGGAGGAGCAGCTGGAGCGGGGAGCGGGGCTCCCACTGAGCATAACAATGCCCCTGATTTCCCCTACCCCCCTGGACCCACCCTCACACCCCTCCTTCCCTGTACCATTTTTTCACCCCTGCCCCTTACCCACCTCCACCTTGTTTGTGGCCCTCCCCCCACAGACTTGTAAATAATTGTACATAGTTTTGTTTGATGTTTTTAAATACATTTCTTTTGATATGAATACTGTGGTGGTCTCTGATTTGCAGTGGGCTATAGGTGCTCAGCTGCAGTGGTGTGCATGGCGTCAGGGGTGGTGCAGTCATGGGTATGTGTGTGTGTGTCTGTGGGGAAGTGACTATAGTGTGGGAGTAGCTATCAGTCAGTGTCTGTGGTGTGTGTTTTGTTCCCTATGCACTGGATGACTGTGTGCAGTGGTCCATGGTGCATGCTCTGTGTCCATGGCGCACCTGTCAGCCCATCCATGGCCTGTGCAGCTGATACCCTTGCATGTCTGTGACCTGCACGGTCTGCTGGCATGTCAGTGGTGGCTGTCCATGCAGGACAGCCACTGTACCCGTCACAATGCTGGGTTGTCTCCTGTCACTGGTGTGGTGCATGTCTGCCTCGGGTGACACTGTGGCCTCCACTGTTGTTGTCCCACCATGCTGTGGCTTGTGTGTGTTGCAGGAGATGTGCACCACTGTCTGTGACTTGTGCTCCAGGCAAATGCTGGTGGCGTACAGCTCCACAGTGCCTGCACAGGGTGGCTGGCACTCCTGTGCCATGGAGGACTGCTGGCCATGTGTACACGGTTTCCATGCCCCCACGCTGGGGGCTTTGTTGCCCCGCTACTGCGTCCCTGTGTTGGTGTGCCCTTGGGTATGGGTTGGTGTTTGTCCATGCACTGTGTTTGCATCGGTGTGGTGCATGCTTGCACCACTGTGGGTATCGCTGGCTGTTGTAGCCAGTGCTGGGTCAGGGTGTGTCCTTGGGAGGGTGTGCAGGGTGCTGTACCACTGGTGGTGGGGTCCGGGGCATGCCCTGACACATGTGGGGTACCTCATGTGCCAACACATGGTCGGTCTCTCAGCTGTACCTTGAGGGGGGGACTGTGTATGCCGTTGTTGCATCGCTGTGTGCTGCCACCCGCTGATGGGTGCTCGTGGTGGGGCTGCCTTGCATGGTTCTGTGGTGCACAGGGTTGCATTGTCACAGTGGGGGTGGTGGCATGCATTGGGTATCCTGCACTGGTGGACGCTGCTCCTGGGCAGGGTGTCTGGGGGTCATGGTGCAGGGTGTGCTCTACATTGGTGGGATGGTGTGGCACGGGGTGGTCGGCCCTCCTTGTGTACCGGTCACAGCTTGCCAAGGGGTGTGATGGGGCACAATGGCCCAGCTGTGGGTTGTTTGCTTGTCTCCATGGGCCAGTGGTTATTCCAGCCTTCCCCCAGTTGTGCAGTGCATGGGGTGTGGGGGGACGATGTCTGTTCTGCTGTGTGTTCCTCTGCCCATCTGTGGCATGGGTGGTGGGCCCCTGCAACCCTGGTTGTGCTGTTGCATTGCTGTCCTGCTGCTGGGAGGCATCCCTGGTTGCACTATGGCGCATCTGGACTGTTCAACTGACCATCCCTTGTTGCGCTATGGTGCATCAGATATGCTCAGCCCCCCCCAGTTGCGCTATGGCTCAGGTGGTGCGATATTCAGTCATCAGCTGTAGGCGCACCTTGGCCAGTTTTTGAATATCGCACCTCTTGTGCATGGGCGCAATGGACTTGCGCTTGCTCCTGCTGTTGCACACTTTTTGGGTGCAGTTTGAATATCTGGGCCACTGTGTTTATCTGAACTAGGTTGAAACTGACCAAACTCGGCCATGGACAAGCTACTGATGCTTTGGCACCATTTGCAAATGTGAGTGCACTTCACCATCAGGGAGCCGCTGATAAGAGCAGGTCTCCAGGGTTGCTCTTTTTATTAAAATTAAAAAAAAAATTTATAATTTGTGGCATCCATTGATGGTATAACATTGAATGGCAATGTAGGTGGCTGCATTGACTACAGGCACCTTTGTGAATAAGAGAAGATAAAGTATGTCAAAAGCTGACAGTGTCCCTTTAAATCGAAAAAGAAAAATACACTACCTTTCAGAGGCAACAAGATAACTCCTAAAACTGTCAAAAGTGACTAAGTGTGTTAAGGTCTTTAATTCTTAGTTTTAATTAAACATTGAGCAAAAGTTTATATGCAGCACGCAAGAGTAGACCAAGTGTTTGCGGTGGTATATTTAATTTTAATTATATTTAATTTTCTATATGCATTAATGCCTATACAACTGAAGATTATATACTTGCTATCAAGTCAACCAGTTTAAGACATCTTCTGCTCTGAACATTGTGCACTGGTCAGATATTGTCCTGCCTGATCTTCATATGGTGATGTTATGCTCAAATAACATCAGTTGTGAAGGTGGGCACTGATCAATCAGAGAGCACGATATTTTTTTGCCATTGTACAATGTCTATTTAAGCCTTCACCATTCCAGTCTCACAAGGCACACAGCTTTATTTTCCAGTGTATCAATTAGGTTGTGGCTTCTTAGCCTTTGAGCTGAGGTGCCTAGATTTTGGGGTTACAGCTGGACAAGGCAGTAAATGACAGAGTACCTCCTCTCTTGTACTCGGGACATTATCTACCCCCCCCACACACACACACACACACACCAGGAAATAGTAAAGTTTACCAGTCTAATACAGCCCCACTCCACAAGATAAATAATAACAATATAAGCAATAAAGCAAGGATACACAAATGATAAAATGCAAAACAGGGTGCAGGTTTATTAGAAGGCATGGGAGGAAGATACTTGGGAAAGGACTGGTAAAAGTTACGCAAGCAAGGCAATAAACATAATATGCAATCCTACACATGCCCCCCACCTTCAATCTGTCAACATTCTCCTATCTGGTTGTAGCAGTCATGGAACGTCTGTTCCATGAGAAATTAAATGCTACCTCAGAATTGTGGGTCACCTGGAGGGAGATCCAGCAAAGATAGGTGGTCTCATGCCACATAGGAGGTCAAACACTATAATAAATGAAAACATTCCCATGAGCATATCATTAGTAGACATGGAGTAAGCTAAGAGAGGGAAGTGATTGCCTACACCCCATACATACTGTTAATAGACTGCATAGAATGACTGGGTGCCTGGCATCAATATTAAGCTATTAGCCTCTTTGTCTAGTTTGGTGGCCATGGACTAGTAAGTTAGTTGTAGAAGCAGCAAGGGTCACAAGGCACAGATAGGCTAAACGCAGCACCAAGAAAATAATACCAACTAGTAATCAAAATTAGCTGTGCAAGATAAGCCAAAAGAACAAATAAATCAATGCTCAGTGTTTTAAGGTGCTAAAATGTCATATAGGACAATCAGACAAAGCCCCAGCACTTTGAACTCCTGCGGGTTCTTCCTCAAGGGGAGTGGCAAATGGGTTATAATAATGGTTTATGCTGTCTTTTGAAGGCAGAATTTGAAGCAGTCTGAATTTGACCTTTGGATCCTAAAGAGTGTTTTGCACTTTACATTCAAGAGTCACTTTGACTGTATTTAAATGATAGCAATGAAAACGTTTACATTATTTATGAATTCATTAATCAAATCATGTCTTATAATGCTTGGTCTACTAGCCTGTATACTGATCATATTTATTATCTTTTAATTTAATATGCATTCTCTTTCTGTATGTTAAATTCACTAATTGCACTTTTTGTAAAAAGATGTCTCATTAAGGATTCATTTTAAAAAGAGATGTGTGGATACCCCTTGCCACTCCCCCTTAAGAAGAACCTGTAGGAGTTCAAAGCGCTGGGGCTTTGTCTAATTGTCCTATATGTCATTATGGCACATTAAAGCACGGAGCATTGCATTGTTTGTTTTTTTGACTTATTTTGTGCACCTGTTTTTGATTACTAGTTGGTATTGTTTTCTTGGTGCTGCATTTAGCCCATCTGTGCCTTGCGACCCTTGCTGCTTCTATGGTTTATTGTTTTTCCCTTGGCTGCATAGACGCCACTATTTTGTTGGTGCAGAGCTGTTAACATTGATTAATTTACACCAGCGTCACTAACTACTTTGTTTACTGACAGTGTAAGCTCAGTTGTTTGTATTCTTACTTTTTAGGGCTTTTTTACATTAATGTCCTTTTTTGTGCCATTATTTTGACATTCACTTTTATTGCTTTTTAGCAGACTGTAAGCACCTCAGGGGTTTTGTGCCCTACTATTTCTTTACATTGTTACACTTGCAACTTAATTGGAGGTGTTTTGAACCAGCGGTATAAATAGTGAAGAGTTGGAGTCTGAAGTGATGCCAGAAATTCTAGTGGGAGCATGACAGAATACCACTGAGACTTCCAGAGGTGGCTTTTCTGAGACATCAGAACAATTATGACAGTGGGAGACAGGTTGGTGATATTTTTTTGGATGAGTATCAAGTTTTACCTGAATTTAATGACAACTGTAATGACTTATTTGATAAATCAGAAAGACTGAAGTTCATGAATTGAATCTTTATTATACTGTTTCAAGCCTTATGAAGAATAATAAGACCAATCTAATACAGAGAGGTCTCAGAATTAATAAAGGTCCATCAGGTGGCTTCTACAGGGATTGTTATTGGCAGAAGTGGGAGTCTGCACTTAGCACTTGATCGGCTACACTGATTAAAATTTTAATTGACCAAGACACAGAACAAAATCAGGACACTTTCTAAAAGAAATTGAAGGAGTAGATGGTGAACTTGCACAGTTAGAGAACATACAGTATATGATTTTGAAGATCTTAATACCAGACTTACTGAAAAAATTACTAGTCATGGGAAAGAAATTATCGCATGCAAACAACATAAGTATACCCATGACTCCAACGATTTCAAGGTTCAACAAATATATCAGTGGAACAAAACCAGACAACAGTCAGGAGGTAGTTCGTGGTCAAGAAGTAAATCACAGAACTGTTCCAGGTCAAAAAGTGAAACTAAAAAGCAGAATAACAACCAAACTAATGGAAATCTAAATAAAGCTGCTCAAAATAAAGTATATTTTTTTACCAAGAAAAGACAGAACAGTTGGGTACAAAATCCAAAACCAGAGGGAAAACCAGATGGGGTGCAGAGGGGGCAAACACAAGAGCAGGACAACAAAACCAAGTACAGCAGAAGCATCACAGTCTGTGAGGGAAAGAGAAGTAATTCATTTATCAAATATTGCTTTGACATTAACATAGATTTCTGTCCTGTCACGAAGCTTGAGTTTTGTCACAGACCCTGCTACTGACAGATTTAATATCCAAGTGGATCTGGAGAAAACATGTAATACAATAAGGCTTAAAAAGTTATTTTTGCATGGAGAAAGAATGGTTAGAGAAACTACTTCATTATTTTCAACATCAGATCTGTTGAGCCTAACTAATGCTGTTAAAGTAGCCTCCATGGATTCTGCTTCTGACCCCCACCCCCAGTCCTTCATTAGTGTCACAGTCTAATCAGATGCAAATGGGATTGGGTATACCCTGTCTCTCTACTACTTCTGAAAGTAATGAAACTTCACAGTTTATTAACAGCTATGACCTTCTGCCTGACAGCTGGGAACTGGAGTGGGTACTGGAAAATGTTGACAATTTTGATATCACTAACATTAGATAGAATTGTGACAAGTTTAAACCCACCTCAACATTTTGTCCCTCAACATTTTTATCATCTGCAATGTCTATGTTTGAAAATCTTGTTTATCAAGAAGTGGACAGACCTTTTACACAGGTATTTTGTGACACCATAATATTAGTCAAGCAGAGACTAAGGCACTACAAGAACTTCTGAAATGAACTGTATCATTATAAAGCACTGACAAAGGTGGCCAAGTGGTGGTCCAAAATACTTCTGATTATTTGGAGGAGGCTGTGGATCAGTTGCAAAATACCAGCAATTACAGATGGTTTTATGACAACCCCACTGTTATATACCAGAATACATTTAAAAGAGTTTTTGTTTCATTGTACGGCAGAAGGAGTCATAGCTGAGCAAGAATACAGGTACCTGTTTTGAGAATTCCCGGTAGTCCCTACATTTTACCTTTTAAAGTACACAAGGACCCCCAGAAGCTGCCAGGATGTCCCATTATTTCAGGTGCTGGATCACTTATTGAAAACCCATCAACATTTCTTGATAGATTTCTTTACACACTCGTAGTTCATTTACTTTCCCACCCGAAGGACACAATGGTGGTTCTGGAGGCCCTGCAACACCAACAATTTGATGCTGGTCACTTGTGGTTAACGACTGATGTTGAATCACTATACCCCAGCATTAAACATCATTTGGGACTGCATGCAGTTAATCTTTTCATGGATTGATTTCAAGCTAATGATGTTATTGACCCAGACTTTCTAGAGACTGCTGACATTACTACATGCTGACCTTGAGCTGTGGAGGAACTCGGAGGTGCCGTTTCAGCTACAGATTCTGAAGGCACGTTAACATTTTTTAAAGGTATGCCACTGTTGCCTTAACCAATTCAGAATCCGTTTTTATATACGGTGTGTGAGAACTTTGTCCCTAGTCCTCTTTCTCCTTTTATCTTTCCCAAGTTGTATGCTGCTAGAGAACATTTCTGTCCCAAGACAGTTGGAATGGATGTTGGAGCAGATGGATAGTCCGTGCGAGATAAACAGAGTTGCAGGAGTGAAGAGAGGAATGGAGCTCATGGAGCAAGCAACCGGAGTGGAAAGGAGCTGAGCGGAGCTGAACCTCCTCCCATCCCCCATGTGCTAGGGGGAACTTGTACATCACAAAGGAGCAAAGCAGCCAAAGACAATGTAACCAGAACAGTGAAGCAAGAAGGGAGAGAAGACGGTTTCACCAGGCCATTAGGTCGCTGAACGCTGAATCTTTCCAGGAATGCCAGGCTACTGGTATCTTTTGGAAACTTTTATTATATACTGATAACTACCTATTTTATCTGAGAACTGCTGGTTTTTCGCTGATGATAACTCTTCCCAGTAACTGCTGGGCATTTCGAACATTGTGTTTCACCTTTTGCACCATAGTTGATTTATTATAACCCAGGCTGGAGGACACAGATATTTCAGTACGCTAAAAATGTACAGTGTTTAAGCTAAAAGGACCTGCAGTTGCAAACAGGCAATTTAACTTTCGAGGTGCTTTTATTACTTGTGTGCTGTCTGCTCGGAAGGTCTTTCAGCATTCTCAGTCGAGAACTGGGCCTTGGGTTATTACTGAAAGTGCCCCATTTTATTGTATGCTTCAGAGTGTGCTAGTATTTTAGATTAAGTTGTTTGGGGCCTTTTGGTTCTGTTTTTACCTTTAGGGATTCAATTTTAATATAGTTCATAAAGACAGACCCTGCCAAAGTTGATTACTGCTGATTATAGGTGTTAATAGGAGCTCTGTTAACTAAACAGGAGCTCTGCTAATTAAAACTTATATAAACGTCTGCTGGCTCCCACCTGGGCCCCCTTTTAACCTGTTTCTTGGCTTCTGTAGCTGCCATCCCTTTGGGAAGAGGGTTCATAAGCCACGCATAAGGGGTATCAATCTATATCAACTGTACCAGGGTGACATTTCTTCCTTTTTTCCTTTTTTCTTCTTTCATTTTACCACTAATCAAGTTCAAACTTAGATTCAGAGTTTGACATTTAATGTGACATATTACAACCAAGGCCCTGACCCTGATCTAGTCTTCGGCAATGATTCCAGCTGTCATATTGATATTGTAGACAATTGTTCCCTTTTAATGAACTATTTATCAAATTACTATTCACCCCTTATGGTGAACTTTCACTTGCGCCTTTAGTGTAATGCATCATTTACTTTGTGTTGCCCCTGTGTTGACTGTAATGTTTTAGCCTATATTTCGTATGTCTTTTTATAAATGTAAAATAGCGCAATAACCATAGCATAGCAGCACAACAGTATTAATCTGAGTCTTATTGCATTTTATAGAGTCGAAGATCTCTGCTCTTTGGCTTCTTCAAACAGGGACAAACTGATTCTTTTGCAGGTTATTCCTGGGACTCCTAAGATTTCTGGACTAAATATTTTTTACTAAACAGCTAACATATGGGTCTCAAAACTGGCGCTGGCGGTCAGCACTGAGTACACGTTCAAAGTGTGCACAGTTTGCACAATTTGCACAGTTTGAAGCTACGTTTTTACAGCTTTTATAGTTCCTTAATCTAGAGTCTAAGTGTATGTATTTTAGCTGCAGCTTTTGTAGAGCATAAGTATAAATATTTATAAGCACTCTTGAGTACTGCTACTCTGGTTAGCCCCAGCTATTAGGGACTGAAGTCATTCTGTACTTTCTGATTTCAGAAGTTTATCTCAGTGTTTGTGGCCCCTTGCTGATGTGTTCTTTCCTTTTGTGCATCAAATTTTAGTGTACCTAGTTTATATTAAGGTCTCCTGGCAATATAATTATACTCAGCATTATTTAGATATAACAACAGTCAGAAGCCTCAAGGGAAATTTCCTTCTGGGTTTTTAAGTCTGACATGGTGCTAACGAGAAGTGGAAAAAGTATCTCCTTTTTTAGGGGAAAGTCCCACAAGGACCTTATTATAGGCCAGGATAAGCAGGATATTCAGGACACACAGACTCCATATAAAAAAGGCAAAATGAAAAAGTGTAATAGACACAAGTCCTATGAGATGCTCCCTAATAAAGGACCAAACATAGATGAAAATAAAGAAATTAAACAACTAAAAATAACTGAAATTTGGAAAGGAACTATTAAAGAACCATGATACTTGTCTACATCTTATCATTTTAAGGGGGACATTAAGACCAAGAAAGTTAAGGGAGGGAGCGTGGTGGATTTAACCACACCCAATGGTAATAATAGCTTGCTACCAGATGATTATGAATTCCAAGATTTAATTTTATATGAAGCCTCTGGCTGGGAAACCATGGCTCATGGGGAGAGTTATGAGGATGAGACTGACTATTCTCAGACAGTTATCTCCCCATACTACTTTTTCAATCAAGAAGGTACCCCAGGAGCTGACAGTATTACTATAGAGGGACTGAAAAAACTAGAAACAACCTATAGAGAGGGGACTGCAGAGAGATACTCAAAAACAGGAGCAGCTACCAAGGGAACCATAGCTCTTGGTAACCATTCAACTGAAACCAAAATCAACTATAATAAAGAATACTTTATGAATGAGGGTAATTTTACATTTCCAAGCAAATGCCTGAAATTATTAAAAATAGATACTATGCAGACATTGTGATTCTAGAAAATCTTGCTGTACTCAAAGATGAAATATGAAATCTGAGAACAGATGTTTTTCAAAATTGTATTCTGTTGAATAAATTAAATAAAGGCATTTTGAAATCTACTTCTGAATTGGAACAATTCACCCCAGTACAAACAGTAACACCACTTTCTCCTTTAATTAAGGAAAACAAAGCGGTCCAGCTTAACCTCCTACCTCCTTTTGATAAAGCCAAAATATGTGATTGTTATGTTAAACCTTCTTTTGAAGAAGGTCTCAAAAACAAAAATTCAAATAATAACAAAAACAAATACAAAATTAAAAATATAAACAAACAGATAAGTACAGGAAATGAGGTTCATCTTCAGAAAACTCAGAGGGAGCTACTAATTACAGCAAATGCACCTGAGGAGGTGGAAGACGGATTGGAGACTGAAAGCATGTAAGATGATTTATATTTTGCAAAGGTTACTGATGTTATTGATAAGACTAGATCCAGGAATGGAGAGATGAATTGCATGGGGAGGAAGACCGAGACCACTACCACCACCCCTCTTCTAGCCCCTAAAGATGCCCCAAACCCTAATAAGAAGGTAGGGGTGCAGGTTAATAATAATGAGGCTTTATCAAGTGCTTTTCTTTCTTTTGGTAAATATATAAATCCAGACGTTAAAGAGATGGAATACTTGATTGAAATACAGGGTGTATTGAGACTGGAAAAAGAAACACAAGAGAAATTAACTGAGTGGATGGTATATCTGCTCCAACTTCATCTGACTAGAGACGAGTTATACACTATAAGACCTCCAAACCCATATTATCAATACACTGTATTACTCTACTGCCTGTTAGAGGAAATGGCTAAAACTATCTGGAGCAAAGGACCCATATTAAAGCTAAGCAGTATTGAAATTAAAACCCCGCAAATGGTACCAGTATTAAGATCTTTAGAAAGTACTAGAACGCCTACCCAGACAATGGTACATAAAGAGGAACAAGTCCAAAACAGGGAGAAAGAGAGTGAAGGAGAGGACATTGTTAATCTATTAGAAACCATAAAAACCATTGAGAAGAAACACAGAGGGAATGGGAGTGTAGAACCATCTCAATCTTTGGATGGGAGGTGGCAAAGTAGGACACAGTAGATAATATAAGAAAATAACTGTTGTCTTTCTTGTCTCAATCATTGCATTTTAATGTAACCAGAAACTCTATAGACTCTATTAAAGTCTATGGGGCTATTCCTACCTGACCTCAGATAGATATTACATTCAAAAACCCAGCTATGGCCAATGCTTTGTTACAATCAGCACATAAGCTTGATATACTGGGGATACATATAGTACCACAAACTCTAGGGAATAGAGACTCTAGAAAGGGAAACATGGATATTGTGGATGAGAAATTAAACTCTGTTTGTAGTGATGATTTGATTAACATAGAAGACTTAATCAGCCCCAATAGCTTCACAGTATTAAAATGTCCAGAAACTGACTTACTCAAAGGAGACAGGGGAATCCAGGAAAAGGTGAGACTGGGAAGTTCAGATAACTCACTCAGGATTGTCTCATGGAATATTGAGGGTGTTTACCTTAAATTGGCTGACTTGGAAGTTGTGGACTTCCTGTAGACTTCTGAAGTTATATGCCTCCAGGAAACATGATGTACAGATTCTATGACTCCCAGATTGTCAGGATGCACTAGTTATATGTACCCTGCTACCAAGGAAAAAAGATACAGGAGATACAAAGGTGGTCTATTGGTGTATATTAGAACCTCACTTAATTTACTGACCTCCAAAATTGAATTAGATGCAGAGAACATATTGATGATAGTGATGGTAAGTGAACATTTTCCTCATAGGCTTATATTTCTCAATGTATATTATCTGCCAAAAACAAAAAACTGCGGAACAACAGACCCTTTTATCAACCAATTAAAATCTGTGTTAGATAGAATAGTAGAAACAGAAGGAAATACACCCATAATCATCTTGGGAGATTTTAGTGCTAGATTGCCATCATTTCAGTCTGTACTTAGAAATCAGGCTAGTTTCATACCTTAGCTTCCCCACATTAATCAACATATGACTTCTACAAGAGAAAGGAGAGATCAGAAATGCAACAGTAGAGGCAAAGAATTATTTAAATATCTTTCAGAAAGAAACTTCTGTGTCCTGAATGGGAGACTACCCAGGGATAGGCCAGGTAAATTAACATATATGGGGTCTACTGGTTCCTCAACTATAAACCTGGTGTGGACCAATCTGGAAGCTACCAGACTGGCCTTAGACCTGTATATAGTGGAGCGCTCAAAATCAGCTCATCTCCCTGCAACTTTAACCATTGAATTTCAAATTCCAAACCAAGCAAATATGGTAACACACATCGATAAAGGCATCGAGACAGTAAATGGAAAGAGAATTAAATGGGGAGTGAGTTCATTGTGCAATTTAATGAGATGCTAAATATAGGGGAAATTTAAAATCTGTGCCTTCAGATAGTAGGGAAGATAGACTAACAAGACATGATCAAAAACTGGCAGAATATCTGTACTCTACTGAGACCGCACTGTACAATTTATAACATCAAACCTTAATAGAAGAGGTAAAACTTTGTTTAATAGTACATGAAGGAAGGCTATACAAAATTTAAATAGAGTTCTTACACTACACAAAAAGGAAGTTTCTAACAATAAAAAACAACACATAATATTAAAAAAGGAAAGAGAGATACAAAAAGATATTGGAAAGCAAACGACAGAAACATTCTGCTATGTTATGGGAAAAGCTGAGGAAATTTGTTTTAAATAGGGATGGGAAAAAATTTTGACATATTGTTACACAGGAATATAACAAATATTCAACTAAGGTAGATACTTCCATTACTCCTGATTTATGGGTGGTCTTCTTCTCGGGATTATATTATTCCAGAGATGAAGAAGAACTTGAGTTAAATCTTGACAACATAACCCCAGGAAGTTTTCCTCTCCCAATACTTATATCAGCAGAAGAAATTAGATTAGCCCTATGATGTCTGGCATCCAACAAAGTCCCTGTCCCTGACAAAATCATTGGGGACATACAGTATATAAATCATTTCCAGAATGGTGGTTGCCTGTATTGTATAGAGTATTTAATACATTCATTCAAAGACAAGAATGTCCTTCTAGTTGGTAGGGCTGTGTCATATTTCCCATATTTAAGTAAGAAAACCCTAACGACCCTAAGATGTATAGGCCAATAAGCCTGATTGATGTAACTCAGAAATTGTTTCCTGAAGTAATCCTAGATGGACTCCTGGATTGGTTAGACGAATATTCACTGATAAGTGAATTTCAGAATAGTTTTAGGAAGGACAGATCAACCATATAGCATTGCTATATTTTGCATCACTTAATTTGGAAATATACTAAAATTAGGAGAGGGAAGTTGCACTGCTGTTTTGTCGACTTTTCCACTGGTTTTGACAGCATCAGCCAGAAAATACTCTGGCAGATGCTGGAAAACCTAGGACTTGACATAGTCCTGCTTGACATTTTGATCAGACTGCATGACAATCTATGGGCCAAAGTTCAGTATGACCAATATGGACATACCACTCTTCCATTCCAAACTAAGTTAGACATTCAGCAAGGATGCCTTTTGGCACCTACTCTATTTAATATTTATGGTCACAGCATTTTGGAAAGTCTTTCCAACCCAGATCACCATGCCCCAAAAATCCTAGAGCAAAGAATTGACTGTCTCACATACGCATATGATATAGTGCTCATATCAACTTCAGCCCTAGGATTAAAAAGGAAGATGGAACATTTTGCAGATTTATACAAAGATAAAATGCTAAAAATAAATCTGAGTTAACTAAAATTGTCATCTTTGGGAATGAATCTAAAATATCACCTGAATTCTGGGTAGAGGAGGATAAAATAGAAGTGGTAGATCACTACAACTATCTAGGAGTTAGATTTTCACAAAATGTGACATGGAGTAAACATAATAAACTAATCCAATCTAAAATGAATACTCCTGCAATGCTCTCAGAATATTTAATGCAAAGATGGGCAAAACCACGGTCAAGGGCGTACTGAGGGTAAAAAATGCAAAAGTAAAGGCACGCATATTATATGCTTCAGAGATTTGGGGCTTTATAAATTTATTGGCCATAGAAACTATTCTTAATAAACTATACAGATATATTCTTATGGTTCCACCCAGGACACCATCCTGCATCCTTAAACTGGAATTGGGGCAATATTCCATACTCTCTTTAGTTAGAGACATATTATGCTTCTTTTAAAAACTTTTCTTCTCCCGGACACTCAATTATCTAGAATTTGTTTAGAGGAGGAAATAACATTTTCAACAGTGGGTTATGCCCATCCATCCATTCAGTTAATTAAAAAAAGCTATCTTTCCTTCAGGTCTGAGTTATCTACTGTACAATATGTACACAAGCCCATGGAAGGAAGTAGTCACCTCCATCAAGACTAAATTAAGGGACCTGGATTTAAGTAAACTACACAACTTTATGCACTAAAATTAATTAACTGGTATAGACAGATTAAGACCTCATGGGGCTTTGAATGTTATTTGTCTAAAATAACTACTCCCAAGATGCATAGAATATTCACCAGATTTAGAATAGAGGTATATAATGCCCAATACATCCATTACAGACAAAATAGGCCCAATGCTACACTCGAGTGTGATTTGTTCCCATAATACTGTTCTTGAGGCAGTGCTGCGTCCTGGGCAGCACCCTTTACTCCTCCTCCTCCAGCTTATTCCTATTGGAGGATGTCATCCCCTGCCCCCAGGGCAGCAATCTGTAGCTGTTACTTCCCACAAATCTGATTGGTACAAGTCTGAGAAATTGAGGGTTTCAAGTGTAGATGAGAATGTTATGGAAATGCTCCCCCCAGCAATGTGCACTGCTTGTCCTTGAATATATTGCCCCACCACCACCATATTTCCAAGGGCAGATGAAGATTTACAGTTATAGAACCATTTTTTTGTTTGTGTTTTTTTTTGGGGGGGGGGGTGATTTTATGGCATATAAACCTGACAAAAAGTTGAACATTTCAGAGGACAGCGTTTTTGTTCTGATGTTAGTGTGACCAACTTTATTAATTTGCTTTTTCTGAAGGAGAGATATGGAGCAGTATGACCACACTTGAAAATCCTATAACTCTTCAGTGTGCTTCAGTGGCTCAATAGGCATGTCAGCATATTACAGATCCATGGGTCAAGGGTTCAAACCTTAACCAGTGAAAAATGTTCCTTTTCTGAAGGATAGATATGGAGTAGTGACTACATTTTGAAATCCTGTTTAAATTCTCTGTGCTTCTGTGGCTCAATATGTATGTCAGCATGCAAAAGATCCAGAAATCAAAAGTTCAAGCCTTGAGCAGAAATTTTTTTTATGTGTCACTTTATTCTGAGAAAACTAATAAAAACAATGTATTTTGGTGGCTCAAGGAGTATGTCTGTCTGCATCCAAAACAGCCAGACTTCAAGGGTTCAGACCTTAACCAGGGCCACTTTTTTGTGCTTTGTGTCAAACTCAGTTGTGAGCATTTAATCATACAAGTGTCACAGATCATTACCTTTTTTTTAATATTGCTAAATTAAGACACAAGCAAGTGAGAGAATATATTTTATTTATAAATTGTGATAAATGGGGCAGTGCTGTGATGATTGGTTACTGGCACTGCCCCTGGGGCAGTGTCCTTACTACCCTTGGGGCAATGCCTATGTAATTGGTTCCCATGGGCTACTCCTGGGGCAGTTCTTGGGTAGTTGGTTTCTACTGGCTGCCCCTGGGGCAGTGCCATGATGATTGGTTACTGGCACTGCTCCAGAGGTAGTGTCATGATGGTTGGTTTCTGTTGGCTGCCCCTGGGAGGTGCTCTTGCTGCTCCTGGGGCAGTGCCTGTGTAATTGGTTCCTGTGGGCTGCACCCCGGGGCAGTGCCTGTGTAATTGGTTCCCATGGGCTGCCACTGGGGAAGTACCTGGTAGTTGGTCCCCAGATCTGCCCCTGGGGCAGTGCCTGTGTAATTGGTTACCATGGGCTGCCCCTGGGGCAGTGTCCTCATCGTCCCTGGGGCAGTGTCCTCGTTGCCCCTAGGGAACTGCCTGTGTAATTGATTCCTGTGGGTGGCCCCTGGGAATGTACCTTGGTAGTTGGTCCCCGGGTCTTCCCCTGGGGCAGTGCCTGTGTAATTGGTAGTCATGGGCTGCTCCTGGGGCAATGTCTGTGTAATTGGTTCCTGCCTCTGGGGAACTGCCTGTTTAATTGGTTCCCATGGGCTGCCCCTAAGGCAGTGTCCTCGCTGCCCCTGGGGCAGTACCTGTGTAATTGGTTCCCATGGGCTGCCCCTGGGGAAGTGCCTGGCTAGTTGGTCCCCAGGTCTGCCCCTGGGGCACAGCCTGTGTAACTGGTTCCCATGGTGCTGCCCCTGGGGTAGTGTCATGATAGTTGGTTTCTGTTGGCTGCCCCTGGGGTGGTGTTCTTGCTGCCCCTGGGGATATGCCTGTGTAATTGGCTCCAGTGGGCTACCCCTGGGGCTGGGGCTGTGTAGTAGGTTCCTACTGGCTGCCCCAGGGCCAGTGTTTAGGTATTTGTTCCTGTGCACTGCTCCAGGGGCAGGCAGCAGTCACTAACTACACAGACACTGCCCCAGGGTTACCCTATGGGAACCAATTACACATGCACTGCCCCAGGGGCAGTGAGGACACTGCCCTAGGGGCAGCCCATGAGCACCAATTACACAGGCACTGACCCAAGGGCATGCCCAGGGACCAACTACCCAAGCACTTCCCCAGAGGCAGCCCACGGGAACCAATTACACAGGCACTGCCCCAGGGCAGCAAGGACACTGCCCAGGGGTAGTGAGGACACTGCCCTGGGGCAGCCCACATGAACCAATCACACAGTCACTGCCCCAGGGCCAGAAAGGACACTGCCACAGGGGCAGCCCATGGGAACCAATTACACAGGCACTGCCCCAGGGGCAGCCAACAGAAACCAACCATCCTAGAAACATAGAAACATAGACTTTGACAGCAGATAAGGACTGCTTGGCCCACCTAGTCTGCCCATTTCCCTATCTTCAGGATTAGCTGCAGATCCTAGTTAACCAACAGCCTATTTCTTCCTACCCCCCCCCACAAGAATTGCCTTATGTCTGTTCCATGCATTCTTGAATTCTCCAACAGTTTTAGACCCCACAACCTCCCCAGGAAGGCTGTTCCATGCATCCACTCTGTGAAAAAATACTTGCTCACATTGCCCCTGAGTCGTCCCCCCTCTATCTTCAAATTGCGTCTCCTTGTTCTTGCACATCTCTTTTTCTGAAAGATGCTACCCTCTTGGACTTTGTTGATTCCACTGAGGTACTTAAAAGTTTCTATCATGTCCTCCCTCTCCCTCCTTTCCTCAAGGATATACATATTAAGCTTCTTTAGTCTCTCTTCATATGGTTTCTTTTGCAGACCCTGCACCATTTTAGTTGCCCTCTTCTGGACTGCCTCCATCCTGTCTATGTCCTTGTGGAAATGGGGTCTCCAGAACTGGATGCAGTACTCCAGATGGGTTCTCACCAACTGTCCATACAGAGGGATAACAACTTCCTGTTTTCTGCTGCTGATGCCTCTCCCTATACATCCCAGTATTCTCCAGCCCTACCTACTGCCTTCTCACATTGCTTGCCAACCTTAAGGTCATCTGATATGATTACCCCCAAGTCCCTTTCCATTTTTGTTGTTGTTACTGCCCCCCATTGTGTACTCTTCCCCTGGGTTTTTGTTTCCCAGGTGCATTATTTTGCACTTCTTTGCATTGAGTCCAAGCTGCCATACTTCTGACCATTCCTCCAACCTTGCCAAGTCCTTCTCATCCTTTCCATGCCTCCTTGTGTATCAACCCTGTTGCAGATCTTTGTGTCATCTGCAAAGAGGCATACTTTTCCTTCCAGTCCTCTGCAATGTCACTTATAAAGACATTAAAAGGACTGGACTCAGTACTGAACCCTGCAGTACCCCACTAGTAACCCCCCCTTTCTTCAGAGTGGACTCCGTTTACAATTACCTTCTGTGTCCTGTTGTCCAGCCAATGTTTTACCCAGGCTATCACCCTGGGACCCACTCTCAGGCTGGTTAATTTGTTTATTAATCTTTTGTGTGGGACTGTGTCAAATGCTTTGCTAAAGTCTAGGTAGGCCATGTCCACAGGCCCTTCCTGGTCTACTACTTTGGTCACCCAGTCAAAGAAATCAACTAGATTCATCTAACATGAGCTTCCTGCTGTGAACCCATGCTTTCTTGGGTTCTGTGCCCCACTGGCCTCTAGGTACTCAACAATTCTTTCCTTCAGAAGCAATTCCATCACTTTCCCTACCACAGAGGTCAAACTGACAGGTCTGTAGTTTCATGTCGCTGTCTTGCTCCCACTTTTGTGAAGGGGAATCACATCCGCCTTCCTCCAGTCCTCAGGTACCACACCATCCTCCCATGATTTGTTAAAAAGAGTAGTCAGTGGTGTCACTAGTTCTCCCCTTAATTCTTTTAGAATTCTGGGGTGAATCCCTTCAGGCCCCATTGCTTTGTCCACCTTCAGTTTTAGGAGTTCTTTCAGAACCCTTTCTTCTGTGAAATGACTGGGATCGACCCCCCACCCATCCAGAGTGCTTCTGTTAATTGGATTAAGTACCTCCCCTCCTCCTCTTTTGTGAATATTGAGCAGAAGTATTCATTCAGTATCCCTACTTTTTCACTGTCATCCACTGCCCACATTCCTTCCCCTTTATTAAGTCTCAGTATCCCTCCCGTGGTCTTTCTTCGCTCCCTAATGTACCTATAAAAGGTTTTATCCCCCTTCTTAACCAAGTTGGCTATCTTTTCCTCAGTTTGGGCCTTTGTTATTCTGACTTTCCTCCCTGCTTCCTTCTGCCTTAACTGGTTCAGTTCTCTGTCCTGCTCCTTCTGTTTTTCCTTATACTTCCTAAATGCTATCTTTTGCTCCCTAACCTTCCCCGCCAACTCTTTTAAGAACCATAGTGGCTTTTACTTTCATTTTGATTTGTTTATTTGCTTCACACAAAGGCTTGTTGCCTCTATGATGGCAGTTTTTATGTTTCCCCATTGTTGTTCCACCCCTCCTTCTTGCCTGTTTGCCAGTGCTTTTCTAAGGCACTCTCCCATCTTGCCAAAGTTAGCCCTCCTGAAGTCCAGTACCCTCACTTTTGTATGGCTTGACTCTGTAGCTGAGTTTATCATGAACCACACTGTTTGGTGGTTACTTGTTCCCAGATGGCTACCCACTTCTAGATCTGAGATTCTCTCACTGTCCCCATTTGAGAGTATGAGGTCTAAGATTGCTCCCTCACAAATGGGTTCCAAAACTAGCTGTCTGAGGCATGCCTCCTGTAGGGCATCGAGAATGGCCCTGCTTGTGGATGTGGCTGCAGCAAAGGTGATCCAGTTAACATCTGGCATATTCAGGTCCCCCATCAGCAGTATCTGCCCTTTCTCTACCATCCTAATGATGCCTTCTTCCATATCCTTATCCATTCCCTCCCCCTGAGATGGGGGTCTATATACAACCCCTGTCCAGAATGTGGTGCCATTTCCAGTCTCTAAGGTGACCCATAGTGCCTCCTCTCTTCCCTGTTTACTCTTTGATTTTATCTGTTCCCTTACATAGAGGGCTACTCCTTCCCCTCTTCCCTCCACCCTGTCTCTCCTGTAGGTTGTGTACCCTGGTATGTCAACATCCCAGTCATGGTTCTCTGTGTACCATGTTTCTGTGACTGCCATGATATCCAGGCATCCCTTTTCCAACAAGGCCACCAGTTCAGGGAGCTTGTTGCCCAGACTATGGGCATTGATACGCATTACCTCCATTTCTTGATGGCCTTACCCCTTTTTGCCCCATTCCTGTCCTTACTGCCCATGGGGCAGTACCAGTAACCAACCATCATGGCACTGTCCTGGGGCAGCCACTAGAAACCAACTACCCAGGCACTGACCCAGGGCAGCCCATAGGAACCAATTACACAGGCACTGCCCCAGGGACAGTGAGAACTCTGCCCCAGGGGCAGCCCACAGGAACCTATTACACAGGCACTGCCATAAGGGCAGCAAGAGCACTGCTCCAGGGGTAGCCAACAGAAACCAACCATCATGGCACTGCCCCGGGGCAGTGCCAGTAACCAATCATCACGGCACTGCCCCATTTATTAAAATTCATAAATAAAATAAATTCTCTCACTTACTTCTGTCTTCATTTAGCAATATTTAAAAAAAGGTAATAATTTGTGACACATTTGATTAAATGCTCATAACTGAGTTTGACACAAAGCACAAAAAAATGTCCCCGGCTAAGGTTTGAACTCTTGAAGTGTAGCTCTTTAGGATGCAGACAAACATACTCCTTGAGCCACCAAAATACACTGTTTTTATTAGTTTTCCCAAGTTTTGTCTGTACTCAGAATAAAGTGACATAAAAAAAATATCCCTTATCAAGGCTTGAACCCTTAACATCTGGATCTTTTGTATGTTGACATACATATTGAGCCATAGAAGCACAGTGAATTTATATAGGATTTCAAAATATAGTCATTACTCCATATCTATCCTTCAGAAAAAGGAAATATTTTTCTTGTCAAGGTCTGAACCCCCAACCCATGGAGCTATAGCATGCTGAGATACCTATTGAGCCATTAAAACACACTGAAATATTTGTAGGATTTTCAAGTCTGGTCATACTACTGCATATCTCTCTGTCAGAAAAGCAAATTAATAAAGTTAGTCACACTAGCATCAGAACAATAACACTGTCCTCTGAAATGTTCAACTTTTTGTCAGATTTATATGCCATGAAATCCCCCCCCACCACCACCACCAAAAAAAAAAACTGGTTCTATAACTGTAAATCTCTATCTACCCTTGGAAATATGGTGGTGAGGGGCAATATATTCAAAGACAAGCAGCACACATTGCTGGGGGGAGCATTTCCATAACATTCACATTTGCACTTAAAACCCTCAATTCCTCAGACTTGCACCAATCAGATTTGGGGGAAGTAACAGCTACATGTTGCTGCCCTGAGAGCAGGGGATGAAATCCACCAATAGGGATAGGTGGGAAGTGGAGCACAAGGTTGCTGCCCCAGAGACAGCACTGCCAGTGGGTGAAATCCACCAATAGGAGTAAGCTGGAGGAGAAGTTAAAGGTTGCTGCCCTGGATGCAACGCTGCCCCGAGAACAGCATTATGGTAACAAATCACACTCAAGTCAATGCTACAGACCTCCATTGCATATGTGGTTGCAAGACATATGGTGACCTCAAACATGTGGTCTTGATTTGCCATCTTTATGAACAAAATAGGAAGCAATGGCTGGGAGACATAATAGGTGGTCTCGATCTCCCACCTGATAATATGGTGCTGCATCTCTTCACTTCCTAGGATCCTAACATTTTAAAGAAACTTGCCAGATTTCTGATTACAACCCATCTGTAACTAATTTTCCTGGTAGGAACAGCTATCAACTGCCTCCCAGTGATGCTGGTTTTATTTTATTGTTGTTAATGAAATTGAAAATTGCAGTGTACTGAGCAATCCTGTGGTTTTTATTATATTATTTTTATCATATTTTGTGTGATTTTCTATGTTTAGAATATTGTAATGGCTATTGCTGATTAATAAAATTTGTTGTACCTTGTGCTAGACTTTGTAATGGATGCACTTGAACTAATACTGAACAGTAACTTTTTACTTTTAATTAAAAATTTTGTTCACAGGTTTGTGGTACTGTGATGGGGTCAGTGATGGCACCCTCCTACACCAACTTTTTTTTTTTAGGTTAATGGGAGGAGGTCACCATCTTCGACCCGCGTGTCAATAAATATTGCAGCAAAATACTTTACTGAGGTCATTATATAGATGACATATTGTGCATCTGGGTCGGCACATAGTCTGAGGCTGATGATTGTGTGGTAACGTTGAACAAAAATGATCTCAACCTTCAGTTTACTTCCACTTTGGATCCAAATACAGTCACCTTTTTGAACCTCGGACTGCGTGCTTTCCCAGATGGCAATATAGTTACTGAAAACTTTTGAAAACCTTCTTCTGGCAACACCATTCTAAAACCAGACAGTTGTTATCCCCCCACATAATCAAAGGGATCCCTACAGAACAATACTTAAGAATTTGCAGAAATTGTTTGACCACCACTGATTTTGTTAGTCATGCTCAAGATCTAACAAATTGACTTTTAGAGAGAGGCTATGATTCCACACTTTTACAGTCTGCATATGAACATGCATCTGCTCAGAATAGAGTTGATTTATCAAAACCTAGAGATAGAAGTTTTAATGATTCTACCACTATCAACTTCATTACAGAATATAATTCTATCTCCCCTAAAATCGCAGGCATTTTAAAGCGGTTTTGGCATGTACTAGATGCAGACTTGGGCCTCAAAGAACAGATCAGTGATTGTCCCAGGATGGTTTATAGAAGGGGTAAGAGTATCAAGGATAATGTGGTAAAAAGTAATTTTACATCTAACAGTACCCCCCTCAGGCCTCTATTATAGATGGCACCCAGTGGATCAAGAAAATGTGGAGCTTGCAATATTTGCAAGTATATGAAACCAGGCAATTTGTTCACAAGCCCCACAAACAGGTCTCAATTTAAGCTTGAATATTTTATTACATGCAGAACTCCTTAAGTGATCTCTGCATTGGGAGCTCTCTAGCCCCATGACCTGAATGATGCATGGGATAATATCCCCTTTTTGTCAACCAGTATCTAAACTCTAGAATGGTTATAACAGCTATATTGCCTATACCTTTCATACCTGTGACCTTTGACCTCCCATTTTCTGACTGTTTTGTGGAGTACTTTTTTCTAAAATATATTGATTCTTGCCTTTGTGATAATTCTTGTGGAACTTAATGATGTCAGTACTTTGCCATAATTCATTTGGATCTTGCTTTTCCGATTTTACATCTATATTTTTTCCTAGTTGATTCACTTTTATTATTTTTTACTTTTTATTTTATTATAATTTTTCTTATATCATGTAAAGAATATGCTTGAAGTTAAATATTTCAGTCTCTCCTTAAGAAATTTATTTTGAATGGGTTATAATAATGATTTATGTTGTCATCTGTATGTAGAAGCAGCCCGAATTTGACCTTTGGATCCTAAAATGTTTTTTGCACTTCACCTTCAAGAGTCACTTTGACTGTATTTAAATGATAGCAATGAAAACTTTATACATTATTTATGAATTTATTAATCAAAACATGTGTTATAATGCTTGATCTACTAGCCTGTATACTGATCATATTTATTATAATTTAATTTAATATATATTCACTCTCTCTATGCTAAATTCACTAATTGCACTTTTTGTAAAAATATGGTATCTCTTTAAGGATGAACTTTAAAAAGAGATGTGTGCACACCCCTCATCACTCCCCCTTAGGAAGAACCAGCAGGGGTCAGAATCACTGGGGCTTTGTCTGTTTGTTCTGTATATCATTTTGGCACATTAAAGCACTGAGCATTAAATTATTTGTTCTTCTGGCTTATTTTGTGCACCTACTTTTGATTACTAGTAAGTTAGTTGCCCTGGCTAGCATGTCTGGTGGTCTAGTGGTAAATATATGGATCAGTCTGGATTGTGTATGGCCATATGTCATAAGTAATTTGCAACCCCACACATGTAAAACATTTTAATGGCAGCACAAGTATTTATAAATAGAGCAGTTGCATTAATGTATTGCAGAGTGGCATCTGAGCGGTGCTAAGCACCAGAAAAATAAGGAGCAAATGAGCTGAGTGACTCTGAGAGAGAGAGCGCTACTGTTCTGCTGTGGAGGGTGGATCCAGTGCAAACCGTTGACTTGAGGAGTTACTGCTTCTACCACAGTCACTATGCAAGCTCAGGCCTGTCAGGCAGGATCAGAAAGTGAGTGCTCTAAGCGGTACACAGACTGTTCATCACACTCAAAAGCAAGTACACATTTTAGCTGGCAGATGACAAGTGCCAGGGAAATGAATATGCAAATGAAGGGTCCCTTCATGTATACTGGCACAGTGGCATTTTCAGAGGTTTGCAGCAGTGGTACACAGACACCTGTGCAGCACTCTTTACTGCTGCTGAAAACCACCTCTTATTCCGGCACTAAGCCTCCCACCCTCTCTCGAAGGTAGGGTGGCTGCACTGCAGCTGCCCACCCCTGATCTCCCATTTGGAGTCATTACTTTATCCCTGGTGGCATAGTGTTGCCCCTCCCAATCTCTCCTCCCCAATGACATAGTGTTGCCCTCGATCTCCTGTTTCCAACTGTGTCCATCTCTGGTGTCATAGCAGTGCCCCCAACCTGCTGTTGCCATTCATTAGTCCAGCCCTGGAGGTTCAGTGGTTCACTTCACCACCCTAAAGTATACCGATCCCCCACACATGCCCACCCTCCAAAGCCCTCCACTCTGCAACCCTACCTCAATGGTGGCTGACCCAACTCTCCTCTCACCTCATCAGCCAGCTGTCTTCTGACAGTCACAGAACATGGGGTTGGGGGGAACCACTGGACAAAGGAGAAAATGTAATTTGGATAGTACTTTTGAGACAGAGGCTAGACTGCTGTCAACCAAGATCAGGGAGAGGGGGTATGTTGCTAAAGTGATCATGAAAGCACAGTGAAAAGTTGATAAAATAAACAAGGGACAGTTCCTTCAACCAAAAAAAATAAGGAAATCTGAGAAGGACCCACCAGACACATTCATTAATGATTAGCATACTGAGTCATTTAAAGTTAGAAAAAAATCATTTGTGACAAATGGGAGATCCTGAGCTCTGACCAGAAACAGCACCCCTAGTGGGCCACAGACTGAGAATCAGCTTCAGGAAGGCCAAAAGCTTCTCTGATATGCTCTCCCATAGCAATTCTGTAAACAGAGTGGACATGGGAACACAGCCAAGAAAGCAGTTGTACATTTTTCAGAACAGCAATGTTTGTAGGTGTGCTGAGATAGGGTCAAAATATATGCGTCCAAAAACAAAAGAAGAGTTTGAAATTAAGTGTTTCACTAGTTGTAGAACCCCTTTTGTAATTTATGCCAGATAGTGTAACTGCGGGGAAGTTTACATAGGGAGAATGAAACGGCTCTTAAAATTCCAAATATAAGAGCGTGCTATGGCAATGCAAAAAGGTGACTGTAAAAATGCACATGACAAGCATTTTAGGGAACAACCTCCTTCTCAGGGGGAGGAAATGGACAAGGAAATGATAGAATACTTAGAATGGCAGAAAAAGGGGAGATATTGCTGATGGGTGATCTGAATATGCCAGATGTTAACTGGAGTGCAGTTGCAGCAGCCACTTCTAAGAGTGGAGTTATTCTAGATGCCCTACAGAGGGCATGCCTTAGACAACTAGTATTGGAACCCACTCGAGAGGGAACAATCTTAGACCTGGTTCTCTCAAATGGAGATGAAGAGAGGATCACAGATGTAGAAGTGGTAGCCATCTGGGAACTAGCCACTATTGAACAGTATGGTTCACAATAAACACAGCAATAGAGTCAAGCCACAAAGGCAAAAGTACTGGACTTCAGGAGGGCTGACTTTGAAAATGGGTAGTGCCTAAGGAATGCACTAGCAAATGGGCAGGAAGGAGGGGTGGAAGAATAATGGGGAATAATAAAACTGCCATCACAGAGGTAACAAGCTTTGTGTGAAGCAAATAAACAAAATGAAACGATGAAGAAACCACTATGGTTCTCAAAGGAAGTGGCAGTGAAGGTTCAAGAGAAAAGAAAGCATTCAGGAAGTACAAGGAATCACAGAAGGAGCAGGACAGAGAACTGTATCAGTTAAAGCAAAAGGAAGCTGGGAAGGCAGTCAGAACAGCAAAAGGCCCAAACCGAGGAAAAGATAGCCAACTCAGTTAAGAAGGAGGATAAAACCTTTATAGGTACATCAGGAGCTAAGGAAGACCAAGGGAGGGTTAGTGAGGCTTAATAAAGGGAGGGAGGGTGGAAGAGGGTGACTGTGAAAAGGCAGAGATACTAAACAAATATTTTGCTCAGTATTTACAAAGGAAGAGGGAGGTACCTAAAATAAACAGTAGAAACACTCTGGATACAGAAGTTGATACCAGCCAATTTACAGAAGAAAGGGTTCTGAAAGAACTCTTAAAACTGAAGATGGACAAAGCAATGGGGCCTGATGGGATTTATCCCAGAATTCTAAAAGAACTAGGGTAGAACTAGTGAACCACTGACTACCCTCTTTAACAAATCATGGGAGGATGGGGTGGTACCTGAGGACTGGAGGAGGGCAGATGTGATTCCCCTTCACAAAAGTGGGAGCAAGGCAGAAGCAGGAAACTACAGACCTGTTAGTTTAACCTTAGTGGTAGGGAAAATGATGGAATCACTTCTGAAGGAAAGAATTGTTGAGTATCTAGAGGCCAGAGGGGCACAGGACCCAAGGCAGCATGGATTCACAGCGGAAGGTCATGCCAGACAAATCTGATAGATTTCTTTGACTGGGTGACCAAAGTAGTAGATCAGGGAGGGGCTGTGGACATGACCTACCTAGACTTTAAGCATTTGACACAGTCCCACACAAAGATTAATATACAAGTTAGTCAGCCTGGGAGTGGGTCCCAAGATGACAGCCTGGGTAAAGAATTGCTGGAGAATAGGACACAGAGAGTAATAGTAAATGGAGTCCACTCTGAAGAAAGGGGGTTAATAGTCGGGTACCGCAGGGTTCAGACAGATCGGGGTCTCTTCAATGTCTTTATAAGCGACATTGCAGAGGGACTGGAAGGAAAAGTATGTCTCTTTGCAGATGACTCAAAGATCTGCAACAGAGTTGATGCACAAGGGGTGGAAAGGATGAGAAGGACTTGGCAAGTTGAGAAATGGTCAAATGTATGGCAGCTTAGATTCAATGCTAAGAAGTGCAAGGTAATGCACCTGGGAAACAAAACCCAGAGGAAGAGTACACAATGGGGGTGAGATACTAACAACAACAAAAATGGAAAGGGACCTGGGGTAGTCATATCAGATGACCTAAAGGTGGGCAAGCAATGTGAGAGGGCAGTGAGGAGGGTTGGGAGGATACTGGGATGCACAGGAGAGGCATCACCAGTAGAAAACAGGAAGTTATTATCCCTCTGTACAGACAGTTGGTGAGACCCCATCTGAGTACTGTGTGCAGTTCTGAGACCCAATCTCTGCAAAGACATAGACAGGATGGAAGCTGTCCAGAGGAGGGCAACTAAAATGGTGCAGCGCCTGCACCGGAAGACATATGAGAGAGACTTAAGGAGCTTAATATGTATACCTCGAGGGAAGGAGGGAGAGGGGGACATGATAGAAAACTTTCAAGTACCTCAAGGGAATCAGCAAAGTCCAAGAGGGTAGCATCTTTCAAAAAAAGAGGTGTGCAAGAACAAGGGAGCACAATTTGAAGATAGAGGGGCGGCTCAGAGGTAATTTAAGGAAGTATTTTTTCACAGAGAGGGTTGTGGATGCATGGAACAGCCTTCCGGAGGAGGTTGTGGAGTCAAAAACAGCGGTGGAATTCAAGCATGCATGGGACAGTCATAAGGCAATTCTAGGGGGTGGGGGTAGGAAGAAGTAGGCTGCTGGTTAAGTAGGATCTGCAGCTTATCCATTAGGTAGGGAAATGGGCAGACTGGGTGGGCCAAGCGGTCCTTATCTGCAGTCAAAATCTATGTTTCTATGTTTCTAAGTGCAATCCTCATACCTTTAAATTCAGAGCTCTGGAGGATACTGAAATGCCATATAGGGAGGTGACAGACTGAAGGTGTTGGATCAAAGAAAATGCTTTGGATACACAAGTTGAAACTATAACTCCTTCTGGATTAAATGCACTATATGATCTGAGACCTTTCTTATAGCTATTTATCACATAACTACAGTGAAGCTAGATGAAATTTATCTTCTGCTGGTGAAATTATAGCAAAATTTTGATTTTGCTTCCATGAAATTTCATGCAATTTCCATGAAAATTTCATGACATTTTGCCAAAATTGTGAGTCCAGTTATTTACAACTACTTTAAAAGGTATTTGTTCAAATCGAACCACATATGCTGTGATGATTTTACAACTGTCCATACAAAAGTGTATCAACTTTGAAATCTCATTCATTAACGGTGACTGAGTTATAA
Source organism: Neoceratodus forsteri (assembly GCA_016271365.2). Classification (NCBI taxonomy): domain Eukaryota; kingdom Metazoa; phylum Chordata; order Ceratodontiformes; family Ceratodontidae; genus Neoceratodus; species Neoceratodus forsteri. The sequence continues at coordinate 873,049,921 of CM057453.1, read as the reverse complement.
ATAATACTCCAAAGATTTGGACATTTTAAAATTGCATTTCTGAGTTATGTAAACTACAGAATTTTAAGCCCCTATAACTTTAAAACTAGAGAACTGAATATCACCAATTTTGTTAGGTTCATTGACCCTAAGTATTAGGTTTTGAGACCACCACCATGGTCCAGCAGCAGAGTATCATTCTGCCATGCTGATGACCTGGATTCAGAAGCAAGCCCGGAAGTAACTTCAGAAGGCAGGCCATGGCTGATACAGCCACCGCTCAGCAATGCATCTTAGTCGGGGTGGGTTGGCAGCAGATTCCACCAGCACAGTTACCCCTGTGGCTGGGACGGGGAACTTGCTCCTGCCACAGGGGAAGCTCTGGCAGTGCAAGGCTGACAGAGGAACTGCCCCCACCAGAGGACGTGGGAGGGAAAAAAAATGTGGCAGAAAACCCAGTAGCCATCTGTCAGGTAGGTAGGTAACGTTTACTTATATGGCACCCAATCCCAGGAGCTCTGGGTGCCTTATAATATTAAAACAGGCAGGATAACAATAAATAAAAAACAAAACTCTAAAAATATTCCAAAAATTTAAAATACGGCCATAGATAAACAAGCCCTAAATTATTATAAATAAATGCCAGCTTAAAACACTTAAAACATCGTGGTTAGACTGGGATTTTCTGACACTTTTGTTGAAGCAATGTCCATACATTTTGCCCGGTCACACACTTGAGATGCCATTGTAGTGGAAGGTAAAGGCTGGGCAAAGTGGCAATAACATAGCATTCATAGGAGGCCCCATAGTAAAAGTATAGTGGTGTGAAGTCTCAGGTCATTATCTTGAGTGACGAACCATGAAGAATAGTCATGGACATCACTGTGCACTAGTCTGTCTTCTTGCAATATGCCAGCTATCCACTAGAGTTCACTGACTTCATGACTTGTGGAAGCACATGCACGTACAGCCTTGTTTCTGTACAGTGCCACCTGATGGTTCTTTAACAACCCTGCAGATAAGAATCTATATTTTTACCATTTGGAAACAGTGGCACTAAGTGATAGTAAGCATTACAACTAGATGTAACTTAGGCCATTTTTTTTATCATTAAATATACTTTATTTAAAGAAGTTTGGAAAATAAACATACAGTTTGTCAAAAATATTTACATCAACAAACAATAATAAACTGTACAGTGTTATGAATAAACAGTTAGCAGATTACGTGATACCAAAACAGGAAACAAAAACAATATTTTGTGTAATGGACAGCAGCAAGTGAGGCAAAAAAAAAAAACAAATATAAATACCTTCTACCCCCACTCCCCAAAATATCCCTGCAGCCCAGCAGCCCCACTCTGTCCACTCAATCATGAGAAGTGTCACTCAGATCAGTGCGAAGGATAGGGAACATAAAAAACAGAATGAGAAAAGAAGCGTGAACACTAGCAACAAAGAGGGCTCTAATTTGGGAGCCTCTTATGTACCAGATCTTAGCGATAATAGGGTAAGGAGTGATTCCCACCTGTCACGAAAATGATGAAGACACTTTGTGCAGCTAGCAATATGCTTCTCCATTAAAGTCGCCAGCATCTCGGCATGCCATTCCCTGAAAGGTGGGACTAAGTCATCTAGCCAATGCCTAAGAATCACTAATTTGGCCACAGCTGAAATGAGGGCCATGTGAGCCTTCTGGACAAGAAAAAGACCCTGTAGAAAATGACCAACTTGGCAAATGCTAGGAAGGAAGAGCTCTTGCAGTCCCAATAATGAATCTAAGGAGTCCCTAATAGAGGCCAAAAGGGTGCTACTTTTATGCAATCCCACAAAATATGCTTTAAAGTGCCTTCCACCAAACGGCATCTACAGCATACAGGAGAGGCAAGTTTACCTATTCTGAAAAACTTGGAAGGAGAATAATAAAGATTATATAAAAATTTGAAATTGTACTAGCCTTAGTCTGTCTTGCTTTACAAAGTGCTATTCCGACTGTCAAATTTTCTGCCAGAAAACCAGGTCCATGGGAAGCTATAGTGCTTGTATTCAATAGAAGTAGACACCTGGCGGCACCAAGGTGCCCAGCTCTTGCAATGTTTTATATAGGGTAGAAACTGGATGGGGAACTTAGGTCATTATGACAGAAGTATCTGGATATCTTTAGTCATGCTATAGCGTGATGCTGGCCATCATTGTCACAGGGGTGTTGGAGGAGCATTGCAGGGCCATGATGCTAGTACAGGTAAGGTGATTCAGTGGTGGTGCTTAGTAGTTTATGAAAGTTAAATTCCGCAAGTAGAATTGTAGTGGCAGTACTTATTATGTGTCCATGAATTTTTGAGCAAATTTTGACAATTAGAATTTTCTAAAGTTTTCATTCAAACTTTTAACCTACTAAACCACATTTTTCTAGCTTAATTATATTCCAGGTCATATTTAGTTTGGCATGCATGCCACATTTTGAGTGTTTACCTGCAATAGTCATGGAGCTATAAACAACTAAATATTTTGAACATTTTCACAAAATTTAACAAATAATTAAGCTGTAAAATTTTAAACTCCTGTAACTTACAATTTACATAACCATCCACCTCCCCATTTCACAGTTCCTAAGACTCTTCTAAGAAAGTATGCATACAAATTTTCAATTATCTAGCTCTAAAGGTGGTTAAGTTATAAGCACAGGAAGACTTTCAGAAATGTGCTTTCCTTGGTTGAGTGCAATAAAAGTTTGGTTTCTCCTGATTATATCTGAAAAATAAATATAATATGGAATGTTCTTATATTCTAAAATTAATTATAATAGACTGCCATATGACAATTATCTTGTCTATATAATTTCCACTTTTATTTTGGGATGTATGTTTTAGACAACCTCTTCGAGTTTTATGACTCATTGTTTCAGACAGTTTTCTGTTGCCTGCAGGGCCCGCCCACCAAAACGCCCCTTCCCCACTTTGGGACTAATGATTAGTATAAAGTGTTTGTTGTTGGGGTAATTGGGTCCTCCATACAGGTCCACTTTTTTGCCATTTGGCATAACGACCTAAAGTAAAAGGGGAACTGTATCAGTTCATTTGACTCCTTTTTCCTAAATGTTTTTTTTTATATTTTCCCTAAAAGATTCATTAGTTATAAATTATTCTGATTGCACTGCAGTTGTATTATACAGCACTTTATTTAGGGTACTTTTTGCTTGCACATATTGTTACACTGTTTACAAGCATCAGTGTAATATGTTAATGGCCACATGAATGTGCATGAGTTGTAATATAATACCAGTATGTAACAAGGAAACACCACCCCATGAAGAACCTTGTTAGAGGTGATATGTCAGGTTATTTTCCATGCTGCCTAAATATTGATTTACTCCAAGCTTACTTAAAGTTTTTAAGCCACCAACTTTGGTGCATGCCTCTACTTGTTGTTTTTTTGGGGGGGTTGTCAGAGCTATAGTCTTAGTAGAGGGCACCTTTAGGGGACTCTGGTGTGCACCTTTCTGTTGTTCTGCCAAATGAATATGCAGTATCTGGCTACTATATAAATGAATAACCATGTGGGGTTAGAAAGAGAGAGAGACTGCCAGAAATGGGGGTGTACTCATGGAAAATGGGTGCCATCTTAGGCAGCAGCAGACTGCTCTCAAGAAAGGGATTATACACAGCAACACTCGAGTAGTACTATTCTAAGAAACAGAGCCATACAATCAGTTTACCACAAAAATGTTCAATTATAAAAATAGAGCAAGTTAAGGCTGCAGTGCCTGAGTGAAAGAATGAGTCAGATTTTAAACTGCAAGAAATGTGCAGTCTTTTGCTAAACACTATAACTTTGCATTTAAGCCAGAAGCTCATTAAATGTGTATTTTTATAGTTTAAAGGGTGGACTTTCAAATAAATTGAGTCCCACTTGTCTATGGGGTCAGGAAAGGGAAGTCATTGACCTGAGAAGATGATGTGTCCATAAAATACTCTTTGTAGTCCTGAAGCAATGCTAGCAGGCAAGGGAGGATGAAGGAAGAGTCAGTAGGATGTGTACTCTTGGGCAGGAGTTTCTTAAATGGAAAGTTCCATCAGCCTATTTTCTGCATTCCTGTGTAGTTTGTAGATATGAACAATGATTCCCCTTTTGTATCTAGTGATGTGGTGAAGTTTTAATTTGCTTGTGAATTTTTGGCGGAACCTGCAAGGATTTACCATTACCTTCAACTTTTGCCGTTAACTTCGTCAGGTAACTTTACTGTTAACTTAACTTTTGGGGTGTCAAAGGGGACGTTTTTGAAAATGAGGCTTCTGGTAAACAACTTGTCACATGTTTCATCTTCTGCAATCACATGGTACATATCTATATAGTGATTCTGCCTTACTTTCACTTTTGCATTGTTAGTCAGTCAGAGGGAGAAGGAGCCTGTCTGAAACAAAGCAATTTATAGAGATCTAGAGATTCAGGATTGCATTTTTTGTCTGTTTTTTTTTTTCTTACTTGTTTTCTTAATTGAGTTCTTCTACATAGTGTTTTGCTAGTTAAGCTTTTATATATATATATATATATATATATATATATATATATAGATATCTATATATTACTTTTTAGGTGGTTTCATTTTGCCTTTTTTTCTATAATGTTCCTATCTTTCTCTTTCAATCCCTTTTTTCCCTTTGGTGATAGTAGTGATGGAGAGAGGATTGGTTCACACCTGTGGCAGTGTGATATGGTTGTGTCGCCCCCCCTAGCACCTCCTCAACATTCCCTCCAGCATCAATAGTACTGTTCTCAGGAGAATTCTGTTCAGCATTCTCCTGACCAGCAACAGGAACAGCAGCCCCAAGTTCCTACAGTTCCCTGTGGGAGTCATCAGCCAGAACCTGCTATGCCTCCCATGTAACCATTACTGCCACCAGTTCCACCTCCCCATGAAGGAACCCTGCCCATCATCATCTGCTCCACCACCAACAACTTGTCACCACCACCACCCAGTCAGATCTTCTCTTGTGTGGGTTCTTAAACAGTGCTTAAAGTGATGACAGCACTGTCAGTTGCAAGATCTGCAAGGCCAGGGTGCTGGGGAGAAGAAAGGGACATATCTGAGGACAGGTGGCCAGAGAATCCACCTTAAAATTCATTATCATGAGCAGTGGTAGGTTCATCAGAAAGAGATGGTGTGTGGTGGTGGGGGAGGTGGCGGTCCCTTGTCTGTGCCTGCAGAGGTGCTGCATAGCTGGGTTGGCAGCATGCAAGAGAGGTGCAGCAGGCAAACCCCATTGAAGGGGCTGTACCACATGTTCTGTCCCCAGCAACTGAACCAGCAAAGCACCCTCAAGTGCACCACCCAGCATCAGGGAGGAGCTGGTTGCTTTATAGAAGAAATGGGTGGCCTCCATCATAGAGTGACTGCTATGGAGGGCATGATGACAAGAATCCTGGCCAACCAAGAACAGCTGTTAGAAGGGATGGTGGAGTTGTACCAGGGCACTGTGGGTGGTGCTGCTAGCACATCTGGGGCCACGGCCAGTGATGTTTAAAAAAACACATGCCTTTCCTTTTTTGATATAACTTCTTGTATCCTCTTTTGCTAGTGTGTGCTACACTGTACTGCCCTTTTTTCTTACAAAAAATATTTAAAAAGTTACAAAAATTGAATGTACACTTCTTTACTGTTTTTCTTGTCTGTATTTCTATACTATCTGCTTTGGTTCTATCCTAAAAAAAAAGAAATGTTATTTCCTCTCTATATTTTCTTTCATGATGCTCTGTCTCCAATTTCCATATATCTCACCTTTCCTTTCTTTCTGTTTCTCATTATCTTTTCTGAAATTTTTCTCAACTACCAGAATAAGAAACATAGAATTTGACGGCAGATAAGGACCGCTTGGCCCACCCAGTCTGCCCATTTCCCTACCTAATGGATAAGCTGCAGATCCTAGTTAACCAGCAGCCTACTTCTTTCTACCCCAACCCCCCTAGAATTGCCTTATGGCTGTCCCATGCATGCTTGAATTCAACCACTGTTTTTGACTCCACAACCTCCTCCGGAAGGCCATTCCATGCATCCACAACCCTCTCTGTGAAAAAATACTTCCTTATATTACCTCTGAGTCTCCCCCCTCTATCTTCAAATTGTGCCCCCTTGTTCTTGCACACCTCTTTTTTTGAAAGATGCTACTCTTTTGGACTTTGTTGATTCCCTTGAGGTACTTGAAAGTTTCTATCATGTCCCCCCTCTCCCTCCTTTCCTCGAGGCTATACATATTAAGTTCCATTAGTCTCTCTTCATGTGTCTTCTGGTGCAGACCCTGCACCATTTTAGTTGCCCCCCTCTGGACAGCTTCCATCTTGTCTATGTCCTTGCAGAGATTGAGTCTCCAGAACTGCACACAGTACTCCAGATGGGGTCTCACCAACTGTCTGTACAGAGGGATAACAACTTCCTGTTTTCTACAGTTGATGCCTCTCCCCATGCATCCCAGTATCTCCCCAGCCCTCCTTACTGCCTCTCACATTGCTTGCCTACCTTTAAGTCATCTGATATGACTACCCCAGGTCTCTTTCCATTTTGTTGTTGTTAGTATCTCACCCCCATTGTGTACTCTTCCCTGGGTTTTGTTTCCCAGGTGCATTACCTTGCACTTCTTAGCATTAAATCTAAGCTGCCATACATTTGACCATTCCTCTAACCTTGCCAAATCCTTCTCATCCTTTCCACCCCACCTTGTGCATCAACTCTGTTGCAGATCTTTGTGTTATCTGCAAAGAGACATACTTTCCTTCCAGTCCCTCTGCAATGTCGCTTATAAAGACATTGAAGAGGACCGTCTTAATACTGAACCCTGCGACTTCCCACTAGTAACCCCCCTTTCTTCAGAGTGACTCCATTTACTATTACTCTCTGTGTCCTACTCTCCAGCCAATTTTTACCCAGGCTATCATCTTGGGACCCACTCCCAGGCTGGCTAACTTGTATATTAATCTTTTGTGTGGGACTGAGTCAAATGCCTTGCTAAAGTCTAGGTAGGCCATGTCCACAGCCCCTCCCTGATCTACTACTTTGGTCACCCAGTCAAAGAAATCTATTAGATTTGTAAGGCATGACCTTCCCACTGTGAATCCATGCTGCCTTGGGTCCTGTGCCCCTCTAGCCTCTAGGTACTCGACAGTTCTTTCCTTCAGAAGTGATTCCTTCATTTTCCCTATCACTGAGGTTAAACTAACAGGTCTGTAGTTTCCTGCTTTTGCCCTGCTCCCACTTTTGTGAAGGGGAATCACATCCGCCCTTCTCCAGTCCTCAGGTACCACCCCATCCTCCCATGATTTGTTAAAGAGGGTAGTCAGTGGTGTCACTAGTTCTACCCTTAGTTCTTTTAGAATTCTGGGATGAATCCCATCAGGCCCCATTGCTTTGTCCACCTTCAGTTTTAAGAGTTCTTTCAGAACCCTTTCTTCTGTAAATGGGTTGGTATCAACTTCTGTATCCAGAGTGTGTCTATTGTTTGTTTTAGGTACCTCCCCCTCTTCATTTGTAAATGCTGAGCAAAAAATATTTGTTTAGTATCTCTGTCTTTTCACAGTCATCCTCTGCCCACCCCCTCCCCTTTATTAAGCCTCACTATCCCTCCCTTAGTCTTCCTTCACTCCCTGATGTACCTAAAAAAGGTTTTATCCCCCTTCTTAACTGATCTGGCTATCTTTTCCTCAGTTCAGGCCTTTGCTGTTCTGACTGCCTTCCCAGCTTCCTTTTGCTTTAACTGATACAATTCTCTGTCCTGCTCCTTCTGTGATTCCTTATACTTTCTGAATGCTTTATTTTTCTCTTGAACCTTCACTGCCACCTCCTTTGAGAACCATAGTGGTTTCTTACATTGTTTTGTTTTGTTTATTTGCTTCACACAAAGCCTTGTTACCTCTGTGATGGCAGCTTTTATTATTCCACATTGTTCTCCCACCCCTCCTTCCTGCCCATTTGCTAGCACATTCCTTAGGCACTCACCCATTTTGGCAAAGTCAGCCCTCCTGAAGTCCAGTACTTTTGCCTTTGTATGGCTTGACTCTATTGCTGTGTTTATTGTGAACCATACTGTTCAATGGTCGCTAGTTCTCAGATGGCTACCCACTTCTACATCTGTGATCCTCTCCATCTCCATTTGAGAGGACCAGGTCTAAGATTGCTCCCTCTCGAGTGGGTTCCAATACTAGTTGTCTAACATGCCCCTGTAGGGCATCTAGAATAACCCCACTCTTAGAAGTGGCTGCTGCAACTGCACTCCAGTTAACACCTGGCATATTCAGATCACCCATCAGCAATATCTCCCCTTTATCTGCCATTCTAAGTATACTTTCTATCATTTCCTTGTCCATTTCCTCCCCCTGAGGGGGGTCTGTATACAATCCCTGTTCGGATTGTGGTGCCATTGCCTGCCTCCAAATTGACCCACAGTACTTCTTCTCCTCCTCCCTGTTTACTCTTTTGTTCTGTTGCTTTGATTCCATCTCTTATGTAGAAAGCTATTCCTCCTCCTCCTCTTTTACCCTCCCTGTCCCTCCTGTAGATAGTGTATCCTGGTATGTTTACGTCCCAGTCATGGTTCTGTGTGTACCATGTTTCTGAGACTGCAACGATATCCAGATGTTCTTCCTCCATCAAGACCACTAATTCAGGAAGCTTGTTACCCAGACTATGGGCACTGGTACTCATTGCTCTCCATTTTTTGATGGCTTTACCTTCTGTAGCAGCATCCCCCACTGACCTTTCTACCTTGGTCTTTTTCTCATTTAGTACCCTGTTTTGTAGGGGGAGGCTGGGATTTTCCTGCTGCTTATCAAATAAATATGTTAGGCAGCTACAGGTTAGTAGTACTGCCACTGCCACATGGTACTGCACTGTGTGCCACTGCCCCAGCACTGTTTTTTATGCATTTTGTGTTAGTTGTGCATTAATCACAATACACATTACTTCTGTTCTCCCATGATTTGCCTCAAGAGTCCAAATCTCAAGCACTGTAGCACACACAACTGCCAAGCACAAGATATAAGTTTGTCACTTCTGGAAATTGTTCTCCCAAACCTGAAATCAGTAATGCTGGAAATAAACTGCTGCTGGTGCCTGTGTTACTATGCTGTTTAATTCACCCTCTCGGACTGTCTGTGTTGTCAAGCACTTTAGCAAACACAACTGTCAAGCACAAGATATAAGTTTTAGTTAACACAACACAGTGATTAATAAACTAATATGACACTACAAATAAGTACCAGGAGCACACACTTCCCCCTTGAGAATCAAAGATCAGAAGTGTGATCTGAAAAACTACTACTAAAAATCAACCAAAAAAGTTCTTTTTTTTCTTTTTTTTTAACAGAATGGGGATTAAATAGACAGAGGTAATTTAATACTAAGTATAAGAAAAAGTGACAGAACACCATCACTTTAAGAAAACTATGACTAAAAAAATTAGTAAACTACTACAAAAAGACACTGACAAAATACTTCACTGAAATACCCCACAGTAAACCACAGAAATAAACATGAGAAATTACTCACTATAGATCAAAAATGATGAACAAGAAAGAGTGAGAAAACCAAAATATAACTCAAATCTCCTGCTTAGACAAAAAAGCTCCAGATCATTCTGGCCTGCCTTGCTAGCATGTTGTACACAGCGTACACCTACCCTCATACACAGAGCACTGCTTCACAGACTGACGAAACAGAAACCACTACTTAAAGTAAAAAAATCACACAAAAAACCCACAAATCTAGCAGCACAAGGCCTTCTACATAATTTGTGAGCAATCTGGATTCAAAAAGCTCAGTTTTTAGATGTATTTTACATGTTTTTTCTCAGATGAGCACACACAAACTTTTCTCCTACTCTGTCTTCAGAACACTGCATTGACGACAGTCTCTGCATGGCTTACAGGTTGTTTCAACAACCTATGACCTCCCATCCCATAGTACATTGCAAACTTTGCCTGAGTACCAGACTTCACCGGTGAAGTCATAACTTTGCATTCTTGTTAGACTTCATCTCTGTGCCAAACTCTGCCAGTGAAGTTGCATCTTCACATTTTGTGGAGTTATCAGTTTTCCATGAATTTGGACTTTGTGCAGCAGATTAACTTTGTGAAATGGGGTGAATTTGTGAATTAATCCATAGAGCTAAGTTTTCCAGTTTCACACATAATTACTTGCACCCCCCGATTTAATCCTAATTTAAATATAAATGAGGTTGCTCCACTCTGTTCTGCCCTGGTGTGAAAACCTGTTTTACATCATTGTTAAGGTTGTGACCCCATTCATGCAATGCATCATGGGAGTTGATGACATATACCTGCACAAGCCAGCAGACGTTATACTCTCAGTCAGTTCTGTTACATGTCTTGTGAAGTCCCTGTATTCTCTAAAACCATTTTTTTATATAACTCAGATACACTTTAAACTATAGAAAACAGCAGGGCATTTACTATACCTTGAAAAGTTTCATGGCCAGCATAAGACAAGAACAGAGGGACTGCAGAGGACAGCAGCAGCACTGACTGATACAGTATACCTACTGCAGGGTTAGCAATAAAACATAAAATTCCAGGATGCCTTACTTGAGTTGGGTCATGACCTTTGCAATGGAGTCAAGCAAGTTTTCACACTAGACTGAAATTAGGAGGGTACAATTGAGGCAATCACTGTTAACGCCCACAAACTACACAGGTAAACTGAATAAAATGCTGAGGGAACCTTCCCTTTAAGTCACTGGAGCCCCTGGGACAGCCCCCGGGAAGAGTTTGGATCACAGACTGTGAATAAATTATTTTCAGCGGTAGGAGGGAACATGTGATTTAAGGATAAAGGGGTCATCTATGAGCAGTTTTTCCTCTGAAGTAAAGGCTAAAGTACACAGCACACTACAGATTTTTACACTGGGGAAACTTCAGTAAATATCAACTTGGGGTTCCCCAGAAAGAAATTAATTACAAAAAAATGCTCCAGAGAGCTGATGAAGTCAGCTATTCAGCTGGGGTACTGAAAAGGTGATGACTTTTATTTGTACATGTCTTCATAGTGATTTATGTAACATGCCATAGTAAAACATCAATGTGAACATAGCAAAGCAGATTCAGAATTTTCAGGCAGTTGGTCAGTAATTTCAAAGTGAGGATTCCATTGTGGCCCATGCTGATGCATGATTCCAGGGAGAACTCAGATGTGATTGGTGGTTAGAAGTGAAATCAGCTTGCTGTCCACTCAGAGGTTAGATTTTGGGAAAAACAGAATGTTACTTGAGTATAAAAGGAGTTGCACAGCTCATTTTAGGAGATATTCAGCAACGAGACCAACATGATGGGACCAGTTCCTGACCAGAGGGAGTTCAGCCTATAGAGGCCTACAGCCAGACAGAGCCTGGGAGACTAGCTCACACATAGTAAGCCTATGCTATAGTGGGTCACCTGTATCCTTGTGCCAGGGTAAGTACAGCAGAAAGTGAGAACAGGGAGAGAATAGTTATTGTCTGCTGCAAGTGGTTGTTTCTGCCTATATCTAGCAAGTTCAGCACAGCATTTTCCAGTTACCTCATCATCTTCAAGAACCATTGATATCAGGGTTCCCTGCAGTCTCTGGAGGGTCCAAACATTTGTCATCAAAATTCCACAGTTCATAAGAAAAGTGGTACAGTACTTTTAATTGTATGTGTTGGATTAGTTCAAGAGGGACACTCATCTGCCATACAGGGATTTGTTATTCCCATTTTCTATAAAATGAATACTGATCAGCAATTGAAGATACTTTGCTCAAAGACTGAGGGGAATTCGAATGTGATTTGCCTAAAAGTATTTATCCAAATGTGATCACATGCTACAGGGATTACAATGATTTTGCCATACAGCAATGCTACAGAGTATAGTGACTATAGAGTATAAGTGAATTTACAGTATAAGTGAATGCTAATTGGTTAAATACCAGGGAAGAGTATCTAGGTAAAAGAGTAAGTGGGCCAGCTGAGGTGGGTATAGGCCTAGTAGCCACAGCATACCCTTAAGGTATCTGCAAGAGAAAGTGCAATGACTAAGGTCTGAGGGTGTCCTAATGCTGATGGTATTGGTAATATTGGAGGGGTGGTGGGTCAGGTATAGCCTAAAGTCTCCAGGGTTAGCAGGTGCAGGCCTGTGGGATGAAAGCAACAGAGTATACGTATATGTGCAAAGAGTTTAAGCTGCAAAAGTGTTGTTGTTGCAGTTTTTATTTTTGCAGACTATGTCTGTCATGTTTGCAGAACTGTCCATTAAATTTACCTTTATTTCACTAGAAAACTGTGTCTGAGTCATACATCAAAAGTACCTAAGTCACACAGTTCCTGTTGTCTCCAGTGTCACTCTGGTACAGTGCCTTCTCTCCCACACAGGTTCCCACAACTACCTGGTTAGTAAGTCAGCTGTGCATACCATCTCAGAATTTGTGTGGTCATTGTGTGTGCATGCATTGGGTTGGCATCTCAACATGGTCTGCATATCTTATATGGTACACCAGTAAATCCTCAAAGTTCTTAGGGGGCATCTTTATATTTAAATGAGTTAACATGTTGCAGGGCAAATGCACAGTTGATGAGGACTGCGCAGGCACACTCAGAAAATATGGAGAAGTAAAGTAATAAACAAACATTAACTGCAATTCAAAGGCCCAATGAATCATAGAATCATAGAAACTTGACAGCAGAAATGGACCACACTGGTTCATCTGGTTTACCCCTTCCCCCCACACTCATCCCTCCTTCTGCTGGATCCCACCCTTCCCCTGCTATTCAGCCCCATATGTCTGTCCCATACCCTCTTGAATCTCTCCACCATTTCAGCCCCCCCACCTCTTCTGGTAGTCTGTTCCAGGTCTCCACCACCCTCTCTGTGAAGAATCGCCCCCTCACATTGCCACTGTATCTTCCTCTGTGCATTCTGAGGCTATGCCCTCTAGTTCTAGCCCCTTCTTTTTTTTAAGTAAACACCCTTCCCTTACTTTGTTGATCCCCTTCACGTACTTAAATGTGTCAATCATGTCCCCTCTTTCCCTTCTAGTCTACAATGTGTACAGATCTAGTTACTTACAGCCTGAGGAACAAATTGGCTGGACAACAGGATGCAGAGGGTACTAGCAAATGGAACACACTCGGGAGAAAGGGGAGTTACTAGTAGGGTACCACAGGGTTCAGTACTGAGACCGGTACTCTTTAATGTCTTTATAAGTGACATTGCAGAGGGGCTGGAAAGAAAAGTATGCCTCTTTGCAGATGACACAAAGATCTGCAACAGGGTTGATACATGGGGGGGTGTGGAAAGGATGAGAAGGGACTTGGCAAGGTTGGAGCAATGGTCAAGAGTATGGCAGATTAGTTTCAGTGCAAAGAAGTACAAAGTAATGCACCTGGGAAACAAACACCTAGTGGAGAGTACACAATGGGGGGGCACTAACAACAACAAAAATGGAAAGAGACCTGAGGGTACTCATATCAGATGACCTTAAGGTAGGCAAGCAACATGATAAGGCAGTTAGGAGGGCTGGGGGGATTCTGGGATGCATAGGGAGAGGCATCACCAGTAGAAAGCAAAAAGTTATCTCTCTGTACAGACAGTTGGTGAGACCCCATCTGGAGTACTGTGTACAGTTCTGGAGACCCCATCTCTGAAAGGACATAGACAGGATAGAGGCAGTACAGAGGAGGGCAACCAAAATAATGGAGGGTCTTCACCAAAGCCATTTGAATAGAGACTAAAAGAGCTTAATATGTATACCTTTGAGGAAAGGAGGGAGGGGGGACATGATAGAAACTTTCAAGTACCTCAAGGGAATCAACAAAGTCCACGAGGGTAGCATATTTCAGAAAAAGAGATGCACAAGAACAAGGGGGCACAATTTTAAAATTGAGGGGGGACAGCTCAGGGGCAACTTGAGAAAGTATTTTTCAGGGAGAGGGTGGTGGATGCATGGAACAGCCTTCCTGAGGAGGTTGTGGGGTCAAAAACAGTGGGGAAATTCAAGAATGCATGGGACCGACATAAGGCAATTATAGTGGGGGGTAGGAGGAAGTAGGATCTGCAGCTTATCCAATAGGCATGGAAATTGGCAGACTAGGTGGGTCAAGCAGTCCTTATCTGCTGACAAAGTCTATGTTTCTATGTACACCTCTACTTGTATGTCATCCCTTGCATACCCTGCACCATCTTGGTTGCCCTTCTCTGAATCCTCTGTATTCCATTCATATCCTTGTGTAGGTGCGGTCTCCAGAACTGAACCCCATACTCCAGATGTGGCCTCACTATGGCTTTGTAGAGGGGCATCAGTATCTCCCTCTTTCTACTAGTAATGCCCCTGCCGATGCATGCCAGCATTCCATTGGCTTTCCCCACCGCCCAGCTACGTTGGTTACCTACCTTAAGGTTGGATGAAACTATAATCCCCAGATACCTCTCCTGTTTTGTTACTTTGATCTCCTCTCCTCCTAGGGTGTATCCTGCTCATGGATTCCTATGCCCCACATGCATCACAGCACACTTTTTGGCATGAAATTTCAGTTGCCACATCTCTGACCACTCCTTAAGTATCTTCAGGTCTTGCTTCATGTCATGCACCCCCGGGTGTCCACCCTACTGCAGATCTTCATATCATCAGCAAATAGGCACACCCTCCCCCTCAGTGAGATTCTATGATTCTTTGATTCAAAGGCCCAATGGCCTGAAAACTGGTCTTCTGCCTAGGATTTCCCTAAATGCACAGTCCCAGTTTGGGGCTTCTGACTGCTCTGATTTCCTGCCTAACTAAACTAAACAAGTGTTGCAGGACCAAAACCCTGATCTATGCATACAGTTTCATGTGACCCTTAAGCACTCACATGTTGGTTACTTTGGAGCCACTCCATTGTCACCTCCCTTCTGAAGGGGTTCCCCAGGGACCAGAGACAATGGGAGCTCCCCACTCCCCATTCCTGGGCTTCCCCAGGCCCAAGGAACCCCGCTAGGCCACACATCCTGCTATCTCCTTTATTCTACATTCCCTTGGGTTAGGAAGTCTCTAAGGACTGAAGATTTGAGAAGTTGTCACCTTTTGTCCCTAGCCTTGCCCAGGCCCAAGGCGGTTGCCCCCTTGAGAGCAGCACCACAACAGCTGAAACCCGAAAACAGACCATTACAGCCACAGTTGCTGTAATGGTCTGTTTTCACTGACACGGCTTCTCCCAGTGTTCTGCCCCCTCCTTGGAACAACTGTAACCTGGAGTTGATCATAATTAAATGTGGGGGTTGTGGGGGGCACAGCCCTGTACAAAAAGCACTTTCTTTTGTGATGGCACTATACCAGTGTAGGAATAGTGCCATCGCTGTGCAGGACATCGGGGATTTGTCTGTCAAGCACAAGTAGTGCTTCTGGCCCAAGGGACCCCACTAAGTCACAGAGACACCCAGAACCCTTAGCTCACTCTCTTCACTCTACTCCTTTGTGGCAGGAACAAGTCACCATGATGGCTGCTCAGCAGCACAGGATTTTACCCCACATGAGGACTTCTCAATCTCTCTCTCTCTCTCTCTCCTCTTCCTCCCTCTCTCTTTCTCTCTCTCTCCTTTTCCTTGACCTCAGTGCTATGTTTGACACAACTGACCACATCATCCTGTTTGACTGACTAGAATACTATGTTAAGGTCATAGGTATTTCTTTGTCCTGGTTCTCTTACCTCTCCAATCATTCCATCTTTACTTTTGGTGGTGTATCATCCTCTGCCTATAGGCCTCTACTGTATCATTTATTCCAAGGATCCTCCTCTTCTTTTCCATTTATCTCCTCCCAATTGCCCACTATCTTATCTTTCAACCTTACACATGCACATCTATGCAAATGATACTCAGTTTTATACCGCCTTTAACTCTGTCTCCAATAAAAATGTATTGCTTTTAATCTCCTCCAATTCAGTCTCTCTAAGATTGAAATTCTTCTCTGGCAAAAAGTGCTCTTATTCACAACTCCTCTACTTTTGTTACCCTTCTTGACTCCAACTTGCCTTTTGTATCAGAAACCTTAGGGTCCACCTGGATCCGGACATATTTTGTTCCCTATATCTCTTTGACTTGTAAATCTTCTACTTCTGCAACATGGACCATTTTTAACACTATTTCAGCTGTCAATCAGAAGAAACCCTCAATCACACCTTCATCTCCTCCAAACCAAACTACTGCAACTCCCTTCTGTATGTCCGTCCTCATGTTACCCTCACTACCATTAAGTAGAGGTCCTTCATGTCTGCCCTTCTGTCTGGAACAGACTTCCTGCCTTGCCATGCCTTCTAGACTCCCCAACCATCTTCATATCCTGACTGAAATCCCACCTCATTTCCCTAGCCTTAGATTCCTGGCCCTCCTGTGCCAATATAGCCTGAGTATAATCTGTGGATTACAAATTTTGCCCCAGCTTGTTTTTTAGCCCTGCTGCATACTTTTCTTTTCACCTTATAAAGTGTTTTGTGATACAATGTATGGAAGATGCTAT
Organism: Neoceratodus forsteri; assembly: GCA_016271365.2. Lineage (NCBI taxonomy): Eukaryota > Metazoa > Chordata > Ceratodontiformes > Ceratodontidae > Neoceratodus > Neoceratodus forsteri. Next base: position 873,033,439 of record CM057453.1, on the reverse strand, counting down.
GTGAAATAAAACTGTATTTATTGTATTGTATCATGTTTTGAATCATATACAAAATCAGATACCCATGTGTATCATGGCTGTTGGGTAAGGATAGTGGATATGTCAGAGAATGATTTAACCGGTCCAACTTGAGGTTAAATCTGACTTTACTGGATCCAATTAATCTGAATCAATAATATTATCCAGCAATGCTGCATTAAAAAATGGTTAAAAAGTTAGGATGCCTTCCCCAACCCACTATTGAAAAAAGGCCCCCTATCCTGGCACTCCCACCACTCATGGTATGCACCGTTGGCAGAGGCCTAGGTCCCCATAGAGTTCACACATCACTTCCCTCAACCACTTGTAACTCCAGAACCTCCTCCCACCCCTACCCAGTCTCTAAGACTCGGCATTAGATTTGTCCAAGCACCTTGATCCATTTCAGTAAGTATGGGAGGGCTCCTTGGTGCCATTCAGGTAGGTGAGGGTGTCAGTCAGAAAAGGAGTAGCTGCCAGTAGGGTAGGTATTGGTCCTACATAGGCTGCCTCTCTCTGTAGCTGCACAGACAATGTCCTTCACAATCCCCTCTAGGCCAGCACCTAACATCATTCACCTCAGTGATGTCAGAAGCCATACTGGCAGTGATATAAGGGAACAATATGTGTGCTGTTGCAGTGAGCGAAGTAGTGTAGGTGGTATCAAGACAACAACCAATAATGATTACTTACTACCCTACCAACACTCCACCCATCTGACTGGTACCAATGACCAACCATCACACACATACACATACATACACCCTTGCAAAAATTGGATGTGGGGATCTTCAGATTCTAGATGTAGGTGTTAGAGAGTGTGTGAGGGTGAGGGTGAGGGCAGAGCTGGGGTTGCAAATGGGTTTGAGGAAGGGAAGTATGAACTCACTGAGGTCCCAGACTTTTGCTGACACAATACACTGTGGATGGTGAGAGGGCGAGGTTGGGAAACCTTTTCCCATGGCGGATGGGAGGAGGCACCTAACTTTAAAATGGCTTTTATGCTTGATTGCAAGATAATTTGTTTGACTGGATGAATTTGATCTAATAAAATGTTACAAAACATAATCCAGTTACAATAGTTCTGGAGAATCCGGCTATCCAGCAGATGCAGATAAGATAAGATTTTGCACAATCCAAGCCTCTCTAATGGGAAGATAATTTTTAGTGAGAAAAAGCATTGCCATCTGGGCAACAGCTCCCTCTACCCCCCTAAAGAAGCATTTTGGGTTGGGGGCAAAATATCCCAGAAGAAAAATATTTTAAAATGTGGATTATATTACTTAATGTGGAAGTGGAAGGAAAGATAACAGTCCAGACATTTTTCCCAAATTCCTGTAGGCTAATACAGCTCTAAAATTCATTAGTGTAAATCCAAGTAAGTCAAAGCCATTTTATAAAAGGTCCAAGTCAGGATACAAAGTGGGTCAGAGATGGCTTGCCATCCCTACTAGGCTGACTCTTTTTAAAGATGGCCATTAATTTACAATGGCATTTGCATACAGCACACTTCTGAGGAGTGAAATGAGATAATACATTGAATGTGAAGCCATGACTGTCGGCAGATTTATGAAACAAGGCATAGACACCTCTAGGGGAGAAACTGCACTCTTATGACACATTATTACGCACAAAACTATATTACTCTTTACTCAAAGAACTGCCTGACAATCTCTGCATGTTGCTGGCTGGGGAATGAGTCTCCTTTTTTTTATTTTTATGTTGAACTTACCTGTGCATTTTAATTACGCTTGTGTGTAGGCATGATCTTTAACTCCCTTTTACCTTTATTTGTACCTATATGACTGCAACATGTGCCCATCGAACAACACTGAAAATCAACTTCTGCTCAATGTTTTCCTATCCATTTCTCTGAATAAATGTAATTAACTGACTAATGAATGAAGTTAGTTTCTTAGCAAAATATTAACCAGGTAGTTCAAAATAGCCACTACTTCATCAAGATTTTGTTTGTCAGATACATCTTAGAAAGCTATGGAAGATGAACAGATTTGTCGAGTGTAGATGATTTCCCATGATCAACCAGCAGGGGGTACTGTCCTACACCAATGTACTCAGTTCCCAGGTGGCCTTAGTGTAGGATTCTTGGGCTCACTCATGAACCTCAGGCTCCAAGCTAACAGGACAATGGGCAGACCCATACATGTATTTTATGATACATATCATTTACGTTAATTGATTAGCACTGCATCTTTCCTGATAGCGTTTTTCAACTGCATACCACTGACTTTCTATATGTTGAAAATATTTAGTAAAATGTATTATTAAAAAGATAAACCAGGCCAAAGAATGTTCTGAAAAGTTTAGAATTGTAAGGCATGTGTATGAAAATCTATGCTTCGGTGAATTCTAAAGTATATATTTATCATGGTTTAAACCACTTGAACTGACACTGATAAAGCTCACGTGGGAGTAATTGCAGCTCACTAAGAGGAACAGCAGTGCCCCTTTAATGGGTCTTGTTGAAATTATACTCATACCAGGGAAAGCAAAACAGAGTACAGTCCATTACGCAGGACATTAGTCCAAATGGTAGTGAACCTCTATGTGTTTACAGTTTAGAAAGATGCACAGCACAGGGCGTTTTTGTCTGATTTCAACTGGTCGGATGGAACACTTAACAAAGAAGCATTAATAACCGCATAGAAGTGGTCACAGTGTAGTCTCTGCACATAGGTATGCTCCTTCAGCAGAGTTACAGCTGGAGCCTTGATTCTTGACTGGGAGATTCTCATGGGTAACTGTATTTATAGCTGTTGCCTTCAGCAGTAAATTAAAAGCAGGGTTGCACTTGCATCGGCAGTATGTTCATGTTGTATGCAGTATTGGTTATTTTATACAGTACTTTGATGATCAGAGAAAGGAGACAGTAATCCCTGCTCATCCACTCTAGAGACTTGACTCATAGCATACCAGTCCTGCAGGTGCTGTGTCCCCCCCCCCCCCACTGGGGAATGAATATATGTAGGAGATGGACTTTCAAAATGTCTGTTTTGAAGCATTTCTACATACCATTCTACTCTTCCTGTGTCTCCCAAAACATTTCTCTAATTACCCTTTGTGTCTTGTTTTCACAGACACAGAGATTTCACAGCTGTTAAAGCTGAACATTTTGTAATTGACTGGGTTGGGGGGAGCTAGCCTACACTTTCAAATACAAAAAGGAGTTGGAGGAACTGGATGTCCTATGGAAATTTTAAGATGGAGAATGTCACATAAATCTTTTGGTCATCTTTAAAACTGTACAGACAATTACTAATTCAGTATGCACTGGTGCCTATGGCACTGGAGGACACCTGCTGATTGGCATCCTTTAACCTCTAGGTCACTGGTCAAACCTCACCAGTGGGTCAGTAGTGGCCAAAAGCCATTATCACCTATTGCCATTCAGTGATCTACTGTATGTGAAATGAGTTGCGGCGGTCTCAATCCAGTTCCTAGTGAGTAGGTGTCCACATCATAACACCACCAACACAACTGCCACCAATTAAAATCCTTGTTGGCAGCCTCCCAGGAGAGGCCAAAGACTAAATAAGCAAGGGGTCTGAACCACCCTCTCACATATCGCAGGTGTGATCCATCCATGACAGCACTGAGGCACATTGGCAAGGCAGTGGTGGGGAGGCATGCACTGTGCCAGGCCATGCTGTATTGTATTTCTAATGTAGATAAATAAGACACTTCAGTCTGTAGTACTGCTGAACTGACACCTTTGAAAAAATAAATATCAAGACTGCACAGAATCCCATTTCAGTGGATTACTATGTGCAGGTTACTTCATAACTATACAAAGTTGGTTAGTATTTATTATGAATATACGCAGTGGCTATCTCTAAAGGACTGCAACCGGTCCCCAAGTGGTTGGATACTATGGGCCCTTCACCTGGAAGGAAACCCTGGCTAGGGCTGCATTAAAGTGTTTGAGCACTTGGAAGCAGACTATATGGTCCCCTCTGGCATAATAGTGACTTCAAATGTTTATCTCTTCATATAACAAATCAATTTTTAACACCAGTCTTCAGAGTCAAGCAGATTCCCTAAGGAGACACCACACATGTATTTAACCGTCCTCTGGTTGCCAGATACTACAGGCCCTCCACATGGAAGGGGAACTGACGACTGCTGTAGAAAGTGTCTGGGCACTTGGGTGTAGGCAGGAAGGTCACATCGGGTACTAGAACTGTACATAATATTCTTTTAACCTTTATAAAGTGATTGTCCACACCAATTTTTAGAGTCAAGTAACAAAATTAATTTATTAACTCTCCTCTCCCATCCTCAGGGTGACCATACATACAGACATACAGACATACAGACATACAGACATACAGACATACAGACATACAGACATACAAACACAGGAAAGTCAGCTTTATTCTGTGGCTCTCCAGGTTCCTGAACTAGGGAAATTTATGTTACACAATACCTGTTTCCTTCATCCAGGGTATAACATAGTTTGAGACACATACATCAACCATAAACTTTGTGAGTTGTGTGCCATAGTATTACAGCTACACACTCTCCTTACTTGTGTTGCAGTGGTTTTCCTCTTTCCTTTAGGAATGATGTTATTTCCTACCCTGTTCAAACCAGATACCCTATACATCCTACCTGCTGTCAGCTCACAGATGGACAGACATTCTTGGACTTCCCTGGGCAACAGAAACATACTGATTGGCAGATCTCTGCACACATGTGTGACACCCCACACACACACACACACACACACACACACACACACACACACACACACACACACACACACACACACACACAACTGGAGAAACCTGATGGCTGCAGCTGGAGAATTTCTCCTTCACCCCCTCTTCACTCAGTTGGTTGCTCTTATAGGACATCTCCATCTTCCATGGAACCTCTAGAAGATTTGCAAGGTCCTCAAGCAGCTCCCTTGAGAAGAACCCCTCTCCTATCCAGCATCTACTTTCCTTGATTAGCGGGACCTTCCATATCCTAGCCTACTCTCAGTGAGGGTGTAGCACCCCTCTGGTCAAAAAAAGTAGCATCCAGTGCCTCCTCTGAACTCTTACTCTATACAGACTCTTCCAGAACTAACTGAATACTTCCTGTTTTGCCCCTTTATAGGCAAGGGGACAGCAACACCTATACTAATTAGCTCTCATTAGTATATACACAGACACATGGCCTGTCTATTGACTCCTAGTCTGGTTGCAGACTTCCTGGAGCCTGTAACCTTCCAGACACAGATTCACTGATGAGCTCCCTTTAACTGCTTAGTAATTGGACTCAAACCTGGGCAAGAGGTGGCAGTCTGGTTACAGATACAAGCGCCGAGGGTCTTCTTTGCTTCAGGTGCACATAGGATCCTTCACTATGGCATACGCGTTACACAGTATCTGTTCTCTTAACCCAAAGGCATAACATAAACACTGGAAAATATAAGTTAGGTATGAACACTTGTACTATAAGCTCTAGCATTACAGCTACCCACCCTCCTTATTGATGGTGCAGACTCTTCCCTTGCTCTCTTTCCTGAAGATCCTGATGTTAGTTTTACAGTATCTAAACCAGGCCCACTTTTGCATCCTGCCTTCAGTCCAAGCTCGCAGTAGGGAAAACTTTTCTCGGATCTCAATTGGCAGCAGAAACATACCTGACTGGCAAAGCTCAGCATGCATGGGTGACTTGCACAGCTAGAGAAGTCCAAAAGCAGGCTGCTGGGGGCTTTCTTCTAGATTGCTGCTCAGCCCCATCCTATACCAACCTTTTCCTGGCCTGGTGGGGGCAGCAAACTGTGTTTGATAAATGTAATCCACATCTGGGGAGGAGTGTCAGATGGCACCACTTTATTGATGACATATGTCATATTCCTGATGGTTCTGAAGCAGAATCAATAGATTTTTTGATTTGGTTAAACAATAACCATTACAACCTCATTTTCACACACAGCTCAAGCACTATGTAAACTGATTTTCTGCATATTACTTTTTGTGTTGATAGGTCTGGTGCAGTGCAATTAGATACTTTTAGGAAATTCGGAAAGTACGTCCATAGGGAAACGGTCATTTCCATGGCCTATGCAGTCAGTATAGTGTTATGCTTGTGCAACTGTGTTGTCAGTTTGCTTTTGGCCATTCGCAATCTCTACTCCAGAGGAATTACCACCCTGTAGGGATACCAAAGGCAAGGAACCCTCAAAGAGGGTTCCACCCCTAGAGGTGCCACGGGATGATTCCTGTGGCTAAAGGTACCTTAGGAAGGATCCCAAGGAGAGAAGTGCTGCCACTGGAGGAGGAGGGGAGTATGGTGGGGCAAAGAAAAAGTGCTTCAGAAGAAGGCTGAGAGGAACTGCTTATATAGCTCAGGAAGTGGGAGTGGCTGGCTGCTTGTCCACTGAAATACAGGCTAAGCCTTCCAATTCAATGGTCTATGCAGCCAGTATAGTGTTATGCATGTGCAACTGTGTTAGTTTGGTTTTGGCCATTCACACTGCCTATTCCAGAGGAATTACCAACCTGTAGGGGTACCAAAGGCAAGGAACCCTCAAAGAGGGTTCCACCCCTAGAGCTGCCACGGGACGATTCCCATGGCTAAAGGTACCTTAGGAAGGATCCCCAAAAAAGAAATGTAGTACAAAGCATATAAGCAAGCAGGAGCTGTGATGTAGTAGTAGAATAATGCATCAGACAGCTTGATAACATAATGAGATGCTCAGGCTTGCGTGGCATGATTCCATGTTGCGTTGAGAGTGAGGGGACCTTCTAAGGAGAGAGGGAATGGCAGGGACACCATCCACCTCTGTCCAGCAGTGGAACCTACCTAAAGAAACTAGGAAACACTACTATGCTAACTAACAGTTATGACCTGAGGCACGGAGGACAGAAAAAAAAACCCTATGAGGAGGAAATCTCTGGGGATCCAAGGCTAGGTCGCCTTCCCTCCAGGCTTGGGATATTTTATTCAGTGACAGCTCTGCTGCTGCAGTTTGGAAACCCAATTAAGGGTGGTGGAAAACATTCCAATTTGGAGGAAAGCTCTCACTCAATCCCTGTAGCGGGAACGCAGTGGAAGGTTGCGAGAGTGCTCTGCAACACTGGGGAAAATCAAGGTGGAAGGAGGAGAGCAATGACTGCTTAGGCACTCACCTGGCCTACTCACCCTAAACACAAACCAGGTGAACCAGAGGCAGTCATAGGGAGAATGCAGTGAAGGTGTCTTGCTAGGGAAACCACTAAAGCCAATGGATAACCATTATAGTGGAACCAGTAGAGCCAAAGGAGATCGGAGTAACCACCCTTGACAGCTAGTCTTAAATTCTACACCAGGAGCTGCTGTCGCGTAGCGAACAGCTAAAGCCAAGCCCGGGATGAGGACATTCCCAGCTATGGGCCACGTGAGAAGAACCCCACCCCAAGTCGAGCATGCTCAAGATGCGGACTTAGAATGCAGAGCAAGACCGTCGGCTGTGGGGAGCTCTGTGCCAGAATGGTATGGCTGGCATGCCCCAAAAACTGAGAGGGATCTGAAAAACTGGTGAGCAGCTGAATGAGCACTGGTGTGCTGAGACCTTAATGAGCATTGAGTGCTGAGACCTTGCAAAGGTTGGATGCAGTATGAGTGCAGCAGACATCCCAGAGGCTGAAGCAGAGGGGATCAAGGTAGGCATGAAGCAATGATTGCATGCAGCACTGCAAATAGTGGGACAAGCCAGCCAGACTTGGAAAGCCAATGAAGGTGGCAAATACTCTCAGGATTTTTCGGTGGCGGTGACAGGATTTAGAACAAAATAATTAGCCACACGGGGCTGACTCCCCAAACACCTCCAAGTCCTCGTCGTAGGAAAAACAAGAAAGTGATGGAAGGGCCAAAACACACATGCAGATATTGTGAAACTAATTTACAGCATCAGCAGTAGCTTTAGCTGACCTCAGCGTATAACAGGGTGTACAAACATTGAGACAGCATCTGTATTGAGTACACTGAGTTATAAACTGCAATAAACATAAAATAAATGGAGGCACAATGCTCTAAAAGCACCTGTCACTAGACAGTGCAATGAAACTGCAGCAATGAGGTAAGAGAACGCATTGAGAGCGCATGATTGAGCTGCATAGCTAGGGTTCAGAGTGAATCTGAATCAGGTGAAAACAATTAAGTATGCAACATGGAAAGCAGCTTTAATTGAGCTGAAACACACAGAGTATGTTTGCAGTTGTATTGCAAGTAATTTGAGAGTTGTGAGTAAACTGAAAGCGAGTATGAGATCTGGAGTAGCAGTATGCTAGGAGCTTAGGAAACAAAGCCCCAAATGACAAAACCAAAACATATAAACACAGAAAACAGGGAACAAGGCCCAAAACAAAAACAAAGACACACAAAAAAAGACACAGAAAGGACAGAAAGAAGCACACAGCCAGAGGTAAGATACAAACCAGAAGCAGGAAAACAAACACCGAAGTACAGCAGAGACAAACAGAAACAGCAGGTGGGGGGAGTAGGCCCCAGCCAGTTCAGAGTGCAGACCAACAGAACCTCCAGCTGGCAAAGAAAAAGTGCTTCAGAAGGAGGCTGAGAGGAACTGCTTATATAGCTCAGGAAGAAGGAGTGGCTGGCTGCTTGTCCATCGAAATACAGGCCGAGCCTTCCAAATACATCTGTAGAGCATCTCCAAGGCGCAATGCTATATTCAGAAGTTCAAACTTGTGGGGTAACTTGCAATCTTCAAAAAATGCACACTCCTTGAAAAAAGATTTTTCAAATCTATTTATTTGTTCACCCTGATGCTCCATCAAAAAGAGCTTTTTTAAAGGGCTTTTTTTGTTCTGTAAATTAATTTCAAAAACATTGTTTTAATAATCTGTTTAGAAATACATACTTAAAAACATATAGCCTATTTACTTTATACAGGGGATTAAATACGTTAAGCCCAATTTTCAAACAGGGATGCATGGCGTGCGACCAAGCCCTGCATCCCTGCAACATTTGCCGCCGCTGTGTCCCGGTGTTTGCCTCAACTTGCACCCCATTTTATAAAAGGGATAAAAGTTACAACAATTTCCACAATTTACGGCAGCTTGCACCAAAGCTTTGGTTCACTGCTCCTATGGACGCACAGCCAGCATAGGGGAGTGGATGCAAGGAACTGGCATCGGGGATTTATGGGAGCCGCACTTCTAAAATTGCAACCTGCCCCCGATGTGACAGAAGTTGGCAATTGGGGCAAAATCTCTGCTATAAGTCCCCTGTGTCCTTCCAAGTCTGTTTGAAAATCAGGCCCATTGAGTTACCTAAGTGCTGTGCACAGTACATATACTTTGTTGCTGTAATAGTTTTTTAATTTCAGCATTTCAGCATGGGCTCCTATAAATTCAAATATTACATTCAGTATGTAGTCATACATGCTTGTTTGTGCAGCCACCACCAGCAAGTGTTAAAACATTTAGTTTCTGCTCCAAGAGCCTGACTAACCCCATAGCTGAGTAGAGGCATTTTTTGAAGATTGCAAGTGACCCAACAAGTCTGAACTTTTGAATATGACTTTTAGAAAATTGACAAGTGGCAAGTCTTTGCTATGTGCAGAGAGTGTACATCCCTTTGGTATAATCAGAAGTACTCCACTAGGACAGTTTTGCTCCTCAGGCAACAGTGATGGTTCTTATGAAAATTAAGCAAATCTGCTTTGTACTAGATTTAGAGCAGGGGGGTATTCATCAGAAATCATTAAAAAAGGTATACAGAAAGCAAAATTTACCCCAAAAGATGTCTTGGTCACACCAAAATTAGAAATCAAACAGCAGCCCAACCAGTAACTGCAGTTATACTGTACAATGCATTTTAGCAATGGGAGTAAAGAGCACTGTACAAAAACACTGTACCATTTTGACAGCAGATGATTCAGCACGTAGGACCTAGCCCCAGAGTCACTTTTTCTAGGGCACCCAGTCTGCAAGATAGGCTCGTAAATAGCCACTGTGCGGAGCAAAGAAAATCTTGGTTGGGCACCCAACCTAAGGGTTTTCCCTACTGTAAGTGCTGTTGAATCTTTAAATATGCTATGAAAATTACCCAGGGTGACATACCTAGGACCACTGGAGAGGTGCAAGATAGACAGTTTGCTAGCTGCTATATTGACCATGTTGTTTATGCTGTCTGGTGTTCATGCCCAAAGTTATATGTGGGCATGAACACCAAGCAGCTCAAGATAAAAATACAAGAGCATGTCTGTGCCATTAAGCATGACGTGGAGACAAGTGCCATTGGGAAACATTTTTTGAGGGCACATAATAAAAATCCAGAAACTTTCCTCTACCTGGCCCTTGAACATCTCCCAACAAGTTCAAGAGGAGGGGACAGGCTTGCTAAATTACTGTCAAGAGAGTCCTGGTGGATTTCCCGTATTAACAACCTGTGCCCAAATGGTCTAAACAATAGTTTGGACTTTACGCCTTTCCTTTGATCTGAAAGAACTTTTGAATCATGTTAGATAATTTTCCTTTGTCATCATTTTTGGTTTATTTTGATTTAATAAGCATAAGTACTGTTTTATTAAAAAGAAAATTGCGTACCAACATCCACCGTCGCCTCCCCCTTCTTGTGTGGTCTCAGACCGGTGCTCTCCCAACCTTCAGTGGGAATCATCATATTGCTGGTCACCACAGTCCACCTGCCACCACCGGAGAAGGAGAGAAATCCCTCAGGCACTCATCCTACCTCCTCAGGGCTGGTCCTCTGACACTCCGAGTCTGTTCATGAACCCAGATCATCGGCATCACAGGCACTAACGCTACCACTGCACTAGTGTGCCAGCCACCAGATGCTGTGTTGAGGCACATTCCACAGCCTGCAGTGCTACCGGGCCTTCACCTGGTGGCAGTCCACTGTGGAGCAGTGAGCCTCATTTCCCCATGAGAGGAGAGCAGTCCCTTGGATGCTCAATCATCTACCCCCCCCCAGCCAAACCCCAACAACCTGGGTTTGTTCCCAAGCATGAGTCACAGTCATTGCAGGTAGTAGCATTACTGTCTTCATATACATTATCTATACTGGCAGGCTGTTTCATAGGTTCATCACCCTCTGGGAGAAGAAGTGCCTGCTAAAATTGTCCCTGAGTTTTGCCTTTGAGCTTCAGGGTATGTCCCAATGTCCAGCTGAAGGACATAAGATCAAATATCTGTCATTTCAGTCTTGTTCATACCCTTGAGTATGCGAAAGGCTGACATCATGTCAACTCTCAGCCTACTTTTCTCAAAGCAGAACATGTCAAGGGCCATCTACCTCTCCTCTTTGCTCCTGCCCTCTAACCCCTGATAGTTTTGTGGACCTGGGCTGTTCTCTCTTGACCACCTCAATGTCCTTTTTGTAATAAAGGGTCCAGAACTGCACACAGTACTCCAAGTGATGTCTGAATGGAGTCATATAAACAGGCAGTATTACTTCCCCTGCCCATCTGGTCACCCCCTTTTATTGCACCACAGCCTTCTGCTGCCCCTCTTGACAATGGCTGCACATTACTTGTCCTGCATTTAAATTAGAATTTTTGCCTCAACATACCTTCCAGTGTTTGCAAACTTTTAAATAAATAATAAATGCTTTAGCCCCTTATCTATTATGACCTCCAGGTTCCTTTCTCCTCCACTATAGCAAGAGGAGCCTCATACAATATGTCAGTCTTACCTCTGCTTAGACGACATTGAATCTGAGGCTACAGGATTCCAACCAGTTGATCAGCTTCTCCAAGTCCTCCTGAAGTTTTTCTCCATCTTAAGAGGGGTCCACCACCGTGGCCAGTTTAGTATCGTCAATGAACTTAAGCAGCATTAAGAGGACTCCAGCTTACAGATTGTTGATGCAAATGTTGAACAGTGTGTTCTGAGCACAGTCCCTGAGGGAATGCCACTTAGTACCCCTCTCCATCCAAAGTAGCACCCATCCAAAACAACCCACAGCTTTCTACCCCAAGCCACTTATCAATACGCCTTCTGCATGCCCTGTGCATACCTCACTGGTATACTGTACTTTGGAAAGAAGCTGGTCATCCACTACAGTGTCAAAGGTCTTGCTGAAGTCCACAGATAAGACTATTCCCTTACAAACACTGTTTATCTGGAGGAAATAAGCATAGCAAATTTCATGTATATGCAGTTTTTCACCCTTTTCTCCCGATACTCTGGACAGGCTGAGGTGGCAGGTGACAAGCTTTAGATAGCTTTTGCTATCTGAGCAAAGAGGCAGCTAGGCTGACTGAGACAGCTGGAACATTTCTATTTAGGAGGTAAGTAAACAGATAATATTAGAAGTGTAGGGTCTGCAAGGTAAATCTGGACCTTCAGTGAGTATATTAAAGACACAGTACTCAGCAACATGCTGGTCTGAGTTGCAGGAAGGCAACTGAAAATTGTCCACAGTTAGCTGAGGAGATAACTGTTAACTTGGGGGGGGGGCTTATGTAGAAGTGAATCAGCTGTCTGAATTTTGACCTTACTTTAGTTAGCACTTGCTGTCAGCGTATCCCATCATGCTCACATCCCATCTCTTGAGTGGCGCGCAACAGGAATGGGGCATCTATCTTCATGATATCTGTAGAGTGTCTGCAGATAGTCTGCCGTCTACAGGAGACTTTGCCTCTGAGGGAATCAAGTAAGCTTCAGGAGCTGTAGCCAGCAGTCCTGAAGAAAATAGGGAACCCAACAACTCCCTATCTGGGATAAAGTATCAACTGATCCAGAGTAACTAGGTAAGTGACATCTAATATATGATAATGTAGTGTAATAAATGCTGTAATATTGTGATGCTGTACTGTATCTGCTGAAACAAATTAGAATCCCTGGCCAAATACCTATATATGGTAGGAGTACAGAGGTTGTTCAAGGGACATAGTATTAAGCGATAGTATGCTTGTGGTAAGTAGCTTCCTTACCCAAACTATCTACTGGTTATAATAAGCCTGACTTCAGTGGTGGGGAAGCTGATGGAGTCCCTGCTTAAGGAGAGGACAGTGAAGCTCCTGGAGTCAAGCGGTGCAAAAGATGCAAGGCAGGATAGATTCACTGAGGGTAGTTCCTGTCAGACTAATCTTATCGATTTCTTTGACTGGGTGACCAGGGTGGTGGATCAGAGAGGGGCAGTGGATCTGGCCTACCTGGATTTCAGTAAGGCCTTCAACACCGTTCCTCATAGAAGGTTGCTTAACAAATTGGAGAATCTGGGTGTGGGTTCTAAAGTGGTAAAATGGGTTGGTAACTGGCTAAAAGGCAGGACCCAGAAGGTGGTAGTAATTGGCATAAAATCAGAAGAGGGGGAGGTGACCAGGAGGGTTCCACAGGGATCGATGCTGGGTCCAGTTCTATTCAGTGTCTTCATAAGCAACATTACAGAGGGACTGGAGGGGAAAGTATGCCTGTTCGCAGATGACACCAAGATCTGTAACAGAGTTGACACACAGGAGGGGCTAGATAAAATAAGAAATGACCTAAGACTACTTGAGGAATGGTCAAGAGTTTGGCAGTTGGGTTTCAATGCTAAGTACTGCAAGATAATATGGTATTCGAAAGGTGCATTATAAATAAAGTATTATTATTATATTATTATTATTATAATGCACCTGGGACACAGAAACCCAAGAGAGGAATACAGGAAGGGGGGGGCAGGTTCTAGCCACCACAAGTCAAGAGAGAGACCTGGGGATTATCATATCTGATAACCTGAAGTCAGCCAAACAATGCGAAAAAGCAGTGGGGAAGGTAAACAGAATGCTGGGGTGCATAGGAAGGGACATAACCAGTAGGAGGAGTGAAGTGGTGATGCCACTGTATAGATCACTGGTGAGGCCTCATCTGGAATACTGTGTCTACTTCTGGAGACTGCATCTCAGGAAGGACATAGGCAGAATGGAAGCAGTCCAGAGAAGAGCAACAAAAATGATACATGGACTGTACCACAAGCATTATGAGGAAAGACTCAAGGAACTAAACATCTATTTACTGGAAGAGAGAAGGGAGAGAGGGGATATGATAGAGACTTTCAAATAACTTAGAGGAATAAACAGGGTACAGGAGTGAAAGGAGAAAGTCCAGAGGGGCTATTGCTAAGATCAAAGGGGAAACGTGGGGGGGCATGTGAGGAGGAGGACCATGTAAAAGCATCTATCCTAAATAGATACTTCTGCTCAGTATTTACTGAAGAGAAGGTAGGGCAGGGCCCACAGCTCTGCACCATGGTCACAGGGGGGATGGAGGTGTGCACTAGTCCCTTCACAAAAGAAAGGGTCCTATAAGAGCTCGATAATCTCAGGGTGGACAAGGCAATGGGACCTGATGGCATACATCCCAGGGTACTAAAGGAGCTAAGGGTGGAACTAGCAGAGCCATTATCAGAACTGTTTAGTGAGTCTCTGAGCACAGAAGAGGTCCCAGAAGACTGGAGAAGGGCTCATGTGATCCCCGCTCCACAAGAGTGGTAGCAGGGAGGAGGCAGGGAACTACAGACCAGTCAGTCTTACCTCAGTAGTGGGCAAGATTATGGAGACACTCTTAAGGAAAGGATATGCAACACCTGGAATCCATAGGAGCACAGGATCCAAAACACCATGGGTCTACAAAAGGAAGGTCCTGTCAAACTAATCTCATAGATTTCTTTGACTGGGTAACCAGAGTAGTGGACCAAGGGGGAGCAGTTGATGTTGCCTACCTTGACTTCAGCAAAGCTTTCGATACTGTTCCACACAGAAGATTGATTAATAAGCTGGGTAGGCTTGGGGTGGGTCAGACGTTGGTCAGCTGGGTGGCAAACTGGTTGATGGGTAGAAAACAGAGAGTGGTGGTAAACGGTATACAGTCAGAAAAGATGCAAGTCACAAGTGGGGTACCTCAAGGATCAGTGATGAGGCCAGTCCTCTTCAATATCTTCATAAGTGACATTGCAGATGGACTGGAGGGTAAGGTTTGTCTGTTTGCAGATGACACCAAGATCTGCATCAGAGTAGATGATCCCGATGGCTTGGGCAGAATGAGAAGAGATCTGGAAAAACTAGCAAAATGGTCGGAGGAGTGGCAACTGGGGATTAACGCAAAGAAGTGCAAGATCATGCACATAGGGAAGAGAAACCCTGAAGCCACCTATAGGCTGGGAGGGGAGTTGCTGGCAGTCACAAGGGAAGAAAGAGACTTGGGTGTCATCACACCATGACCCTGAAATCATACAAGCAGACCCTCAAAGGCAGGTAAGGCTAGAGGATGTTGGGGTGTATTAGTAGGGGTATCACAAGTTGGAAGAGGGAGGTAATAATCCCTCTTTACAAGACACTGGTTAGGTCCCATCTGGAGTACTGCGTGCAGTACTGGAGGCCACACCTTCACAAGGACATTAACCAAAGTGAGGCAGTCCAGAGAAGGGAAACCAAAATGGTGCAGGGACTGCATCAGAAAACATATGAGGACAGATTAACTGAACTGAATATGTATACCCTAGAGCAAAGGAAGGAGACAGGTGATATGACTGAAACATTCAAACACCTTAAGGGCATTAACAAGGTGAGTCTAACATGTTTCAATATAAGAAAAATAGCAGGACAAGAGTACACAGCATGAGATTAGAGGGAGGCAGATTAAGGGGTAATGTGAGGAAGTTCTTTTTCACAGAGAGGGTGGTGGATGCATGGAACAGCCTACCTCAGGAAGTGGTGGATATGAATACAGTAGGCTTCAAACAGGCATGGGATAGGCATAAGGGAGCAATACAGGTGAGTATGAATAGATAGGACATTGACAGAGCAAAGTCCTATGGCACATTCATAAGGTAGAAAAAGAAATGGGCAGACTGGATGGGCCTTGCGGTCCTTATCTGCCGTCAACTTCTATGTTTCTATGTTTCTATGGAGCATATTTCAGAGACAAAAGTGCACCTGGACAAGGGGACATAATATGAGGCTGGAGGGAGGGAGGCTTAGGGGAAATGCTAGGAAGTATTTTTTCACAGAGAGGGTGGTGGATCCATGGAACAGCCTACCAGCGGAGGTGGTGGAAGTGAAAACAGTACAGGGATTCAAAAGTGTATGGGATAAGCATAAAGGTACCCTGCTGTACAGCAGAGTGGGGGAAAGGCAGTCCAGATAACAGTAGGGATTGCCAAAACAAGTAGGAAAATGGGCAGACTGCCAACAGATTCTATATTTCTATGTATGTTTCTACATGGGATGGGATAAGGGTATAAGGTAGTAACCTAGGAAGGACAACTAGGTATGGTAACAAAGTAAAAGATAGGAAGCAACAAGTCTGGTTCTAATTGAAAGGCACTAGGCAGTTAAGAGAATACAGGTTGTTATCAGTGGTCCAGAGGTATCATAGGTTCAGTATGGAGATGAGCAACAGTGGGGAGCTAGTCAGCTGTGGTGCCTGTGGGTTGCCCTTCTCCAGGGTTGCACTCTGGAGGAGAGGGCACTGCCTTATCTACAGGACCTTTGTAGAGCTCCACGCTCAGTTGGTAGCAGCAAGAGAAGAGATATCTCTGCTGCATAACCGGTTCCGCTGGATCCCACTCCCCACCCCCCACTCCCCCAGAGAGGCACTGATCCAAAGGGAGAGTGGTGGGCAGGTGGAGGGGGAAGGGAGGCAGGGGGTAGCCACAAGGAGGCTGACCAGCCCCACACCATCCAGAGAACAAATTGCCTTGCACCCCTGGAGGAGACTTGGGTACATGATTCTCCTGGGGACTCTGACTCAGTCAAGAGTAATGGACAGGATGAATTAGTGTCATCCAGGGGCACAAGAAGGAGGAGGAGGAAGTCAGCATACAGAGCCTAAGTAGTCGTGGACTCGATGATCGGGGGAGAGAGGGTAGTGGGAGAGGGGTTAAATGGGAGGGGTGTTATCAGGTGCCTTTCTGGTGCATCAGCCATGTGGTATATAGACAGGATAGGGTGAACAGCAGAGGGGGAAGTATTGGGCACTAATGATCCCAGCCTATGAAGATGGTGAATTGGAACTTTCCCAGACTGGGGCACAGATTAAAAGCACACTCAGCCTCCCTGGGCTTTTTTGAGGTCCTGCTTGTGTGGAGTTGGGGGAAGATAGAATATGGAGGGATGAGGTCGAAGAGTTTAATGGGTGGTAAAGGGGATGGTGTGAGGAGATATGGTGCTACTTTTTGGGGGACTGGGGAGACTTCTGGGACAGGAGGCTTTTCAAAGGTGATGGCCTTCACCTGATGAGAGAGGGGCCCACTGTGCTGGCAGAAGTTTGATGTCTTCCTGGGGGAGCTTCCTCCGTAGGGAACAAGAACTCAAAGACAGAATACTGGATGGGAGGGGTAAAGCTGAGCTCTACAGCTGAGGAAAGGGACCTAGGAGTCATCACTAATGACTCCCTTAAACAATCAAGCCAGTGCAACAAGGCCTATAGTAAGGCAAATAGGATGCTAGGGGTGTTTCGGAAGAGGTATTGACAGCACAAGAAAAGAGACATTAGTACCTCTTTATAGATCATTGGTGAGGCCACACCTGGAGTATTTTGCCCAGTTCTGAAATTCTCACCTCAAGAACTATAAAGACAGATTAGAGTCAGTACAACGAAGGATGACCAGGGTGATTCAAGACCAGCAGGACAGATCTTATGAGGATCAGCTCAAGGTACTGAAAATGAACTCACTGAAGACCAGACATAAGGGGTGATATGACAGAAACTTTCAGGTTCCTGAAAGGAATAAACAAGAGAAACTGTGAAGAACTATTTAGCATGAGTAACAGCACAAGGACACAGGGCATAAGTGATATGAGGAAGTTTTATTTTACAAAAAGGGTGTTGGAACCAAAGAACAGTCTGCCAGCCAAGGTGGTGTGCGGGAAAACCTTAAATGGTTTCAAGCATCGCTGGGACAGAGTGAATGGTATAGTGCTTATTCAGAGTGGTAGTAGTAGGGAGGGGGACAGGGAGCTGGATATTGAGGGTTGGTACCATGTATGGATCCCAGGATTTGATAGGGAACTATAGGCAGACGGGATTGGTCATTGTTTTTTTTCTGTCATTGTTGTCTGTGTTTCTATATTTCCTTGTTTCAGTATAATTGCTCAAATTCTGGGTGATGGTTTGTGCTAATTGGTGGTGCAGTTTAAAAGGTATGAGGAGTCCTGTACACTCTGCATGCTGCTTGCCAAATAGTGGAAAAAAAATCAAGAAAACTGTGTTCTCTAATGAGCCTGCAGTTACAGCTGCTTGACAACCATTCCTTGCCTGAAACATGTAAAACCCCTTTCAAAATGTGTTTTTCATATTCTGATCTATGTTATTTCCAAAGTATGCACAAATACTGAAGTCCCCAACAGAAGGCATGCCAGAGAAATTGCCTGCACAGACATATTAAAAAAAGAAAGAAAGGCACCTTATGGCTCATCGTGTTCTTTCTCACAACATCTCATTGGACAGAACCATTATTCCTTTTTATGTTGTCTTGAAGATCCGCAAGCAACATTTTGTGGTAGTAGGAGAAATGCAGAGATGTGTCAGTGTTGGCGAATGCAGGGCACCCTTTAGAAGGTGTGTCCCTTATTCTCCAATGAGCCAGCATGCTAGTACTGACACAAGTTTATGAAAAGTGCCACCAACTTGAAAGAAATGTGCCACTGCAGTCTGAGACAAGCTCGTCATGCAGTGGCACAGATGACACGCCTCCCATACATGCCTTTCATGGTGAAACATTTCAATAAACATGGCAATGGCTCCTGACGTCCTCCACACAACACCAAAAGAAAGCCGACTTCGGGGTGCCCAATCTCCCTGTCAGCATGTCCACCCCCCCACACACAGATTGTGTGGCACACTGGGAGCCCACCCCAGTGTGCCTCCATTTAACAAAAAGCAGACAGAGTCAGCATGTTCCTGCCCCCCCACCCCCATTGTGTGGCACACTGGGAGCCCACTCAGTGTTGCCAACATCACCCCCCTGAAAGTCATGGGGCACACTGAGAGCCCACCTCGGTGTGCCCAACATTTGTTTTATTTAACCTGTAAAGAAGGAAACCATCCTGTGGTGCAGTGTCCTTTTGGGGGGGAGGTTGTACCTGACAAAAAGAAAATGGTCTGTTGTCCATGACACTCCTTCCTCCAACTCGCACCCATCCTCTGCACACCCCACCTCCCTACCCCCCTCACCCCATATTTACCTCCGGAGGTTGGCGCTCCGATCTTTGGTGGAGTGGGAACACCTCTGCACTCTTCAAAGCCAACCACGAACTGAAGAAATGCCAGTAAGCTGTATAATGGCATAAATGGGGTTCAACATAGGTGTATATCTCAGCCATTTTTTTCAGTTTTGGCTCCAAATTTTCAACACGGGGTTCTTGTGACCCCCACCTCATGAACACATGCACTGTCATCTCATTATTCAGTCCTGAAAGGTCATTTAGTGGTCACTGCACGGATTCACCTTTCGGGACCGATTAATGAAATTACAGTGCCACGGTTCATGAGGTGGGGTCCCAAAAAGCCTACGTTGCAAATTTGGTTAAAAAATTCCCAAAAATTACTGTGTTACAGGCATGTGTTGTGCAGTTTCCATGCACTCTTGTAAACTTCAACAATTTTTAATATTTTCAACATTGCCATTTTCTCACACCTCCTTATGAACAGTACAGCTGTCATTTTTTACATCCTGCCCGAAATGTGTTTTCACACATGTGGCACACAATGGCGTAGTCGCGTGGGAAATCAATGTTTGGACAGATTAACAAAATCACAGTGTCACTGTTCATGAGCGAAGGCCCCAAAATGCCTATGCTGAAAATTTGGTTAAAAAATTCCCAAAATAATTGCATTTATCGGCACCTAGCCGAACTTGGGAAACACAAGGCCGAGAGGAACAGCGAGGGAGCAGTCGGGGAAGGCACAGCCAATCGCCTGCATCCTTCATCCCATAGTACCCAGCTGAGCGCTGGGGCTTCGCTCTGCCAGCTGGGCGGTCAGGCGGCACCTAGTCAACTTGGGAAACCACAAGGCCGGAGGAACAGCAAGGAGCAATCAGGAAAGGCGAGCCAATTCCGCTTTTGCATCCTTCATCCCACAGCACCCAGCTGAGCCACCGGGCTTCGCCATCCAGTGGGAGGTCGCATGGCACCTAGCCGAACTTGGGAACCACAAGGCCGGGAGGAACAGCGAGAGAGCAGTCAGGAAAGTCGCAGCCAATCGCCTGCATCCTTCATCCCACAGCACCCAGCTGAGTGCCAGGGCTTCGCTCCACCAGTGGGCAGTCAGCGGCACCTAGCCGAACTTGGGAACCACAAGGCTGGGAGGAACAGCGAGGGAGCAGTCGGGAAAGGTGCAGCCAATCACCTGCATCCTTCATCCCACAGCACCCAGCTGAGTGCCGGGGCTTCATTCTGCCAGCGGGCGGTCAGCGGCACCTAGCCGAACTTGGGAACCACAAGGCCGGGAGGAACAGCGAGGGAGCAGTCGGGAAAGGCGCAGTCAATCGCCTGCATCCTTCATCCCACACAGCACTCCAGCTGAGCGCCGGGCTTCATTCCGCCAGCGGGCAGTCAGCGCAATTCTTAGCCGAACTTGGGAACCACAAGGCCGGGAGGAACAGCGAGGGAGCAGTCAAGAAAGGCACAGCCAATCACCTGCATCCTTCATCCCACAGCACCCAGCTGAGCGCCGGGCTTCATTCCGCCAGCGGGCGGTCAGCGTACTCTAGCCGAATCCTAGAGAAACCACAAGGCCGGGAGGAACAGCGAGGAGCAGTCGAAAGGTGCAGCCAATCACCTGCATCCTTCATCCCACAGCACCCAGCTGAGCGCCAGGGCTTCACTCCACCAGCAGGCGGTCAGCAGCACCC
Source organism: Neoceratodus forsteri (assembly GCA_016271365.2). NCBI lineage: Eukaryota > Metazoa > Chordata > Ceratodontiformes > Ceratodontidae > Neoceratodus > Neoceratodus forsteri. The sequence continues at coordinate 873,012,601 of CM057453.1, read as the reverse complement.
TAGCGAACTTGGGAACCACAAGGCGGGAGAACAGCGAGGAGCAGTCGGGAAAGGTGCAGCCAATCACCTGCATCCTTCATCCCACAGCACCCAGCTGAGCGCCGGGGCTTCGCTCCACCAGTGGGTGGTCGGCGGCACCTAGCTGAACTTGGGAACCACAAGGCCAGGAGGAACAGCGAGGGAGCAGTCAGGAAAGGCGCAGCCAGTCGCCTGCATCCTTCATCCCACAGCATCCAGCTGAGCGCCGGGGCTTCGCCCGCAGCGTGTGGTCAGTGGCACCTAGCTGAACTTGGGAACCACAAGGCCGGGAGGAACAGTGAGGGAGCAGTCGGGAAAGGCGCAGCCAATCGGTAAGCGAGCGCTCCACCAGGCACAGCAGCCGATTGGCTCTCCTGCCCCATTGACTTACATTGGCTCAGTTTGCATTGCTGAAATCTGTGTGGGACTTGATTTTTTTTTGTCTTTTACTCTTCCCCTGGTGTTCTACTGCAAGTTTCCCAGAAGAGCTGCTTCCATTCCAGTGAGACATCTGTAGAGGGAAACTGTTGTTGATTCTGTTGAATTCTGCTGGATCCTGTTAGCAGCAGCGGGCCAGACGCTGAGGCTCCACTCTCCTTCTATTTTTTATCTGTGTAAACCATCAAAAAAGTGCTGTTATCCACTATTGTATTGCAAGGGGAAACTGCCATTTTACTGCTCTTTAATGTAATTACAGCTCCTTGTCTGTATATGTAAGGTGGGCTGACGCTGAGGCGCCACAGACCCCACAGTCCTTTTGTAGTGCAGATTTGGTCAGTGACGCTCAGAAAACGCTTATACTGCCCTTTATTAATTGCTGCACCTCCTCTGTCTCCCTCCAGCCTGCATCCTTCATCCCACAGCACCCAGCTGAGCGCCAGGGCTTACTCCACCAGCAGGCGGTCGGGCGGCATCTAGTACGAACTTGGGAATCTCACAAGGCCGGGAGGAACAGTGAGGGAGTAGTCGGGAAAGGCAAAATTTTGCCCACCCGCCCTTCCCTTCTTGTGTGTTAATTTATAGGCATCTTCCTGCCAAAATCTCTTCCGCCCTCAGCATTATTCTCTAAACCAACAGAGAGTCACACCAGCCTGTTGATCCAACCAATCAGCAACTTCACTGCTCCCCACTGCCAACTATCAATATCCCTTCAGAATGGGTAGCGCATTCTGATACTCCTGTCACTATCAGCCATAGGGTTCCACAAAGAAGATGACCCTATTATACAATTTAGAGTGATCAATCCACCCAGTTTCTCTGGAACATCCCCTTCGGCTGACACTCAAACCCTCATATATGCCTTGCCATTGCTGCATCGACTACAGTGGTACAATCACCATAAAGATACACATATCACCACATATGTGTTTCAGTCAAGGCCCCACTGCTGGATATATATATATATAGATATAGCACTATGACTGCACTTGCAAAATTCACTACTGATATTGCTCACAATATGGATCAAGGAAAGTTCACAGGGGCGGTTTTCATTGACTTAACTAAGGCTTTCGATCTGGTTAACCATTCTCTGCTACTAGCCGCTCTCAATTCCTTGGGTTTCTCTCCCCCAGTCACTAGCTGGTTCAAAAGTTACCTCTCCAACAGAACACAAGCCGCTAAGTTCAATCCATCTGTGTCTGACAGTGCTGTTATTAACATTGGGGTCCCTCAAGGGTCTATACTTGCCTCTTCTATTTTCATTATTTGTCAACAAACTTCCTGAGCTGGTCACCACAGGTCACTCACTTCTCTATGCGGAAAACCTGGTAATTTATTATCACTCTGACAATGTCCTGGAATTAAATACTGCGCTCACCACAGATTTTCATGCTGTACAACACTGGCTGAACTCTCAACGTCTTGTTTTAAACACAAGTAAAACAAAAGTTATGATGTTTGGCTCCAACCACAGACTTAGATCCTGTCCCCTATCCATCTCAGTCTCAGATACAGAAGGGAACCCTATAGAAGCTGTCACTGCCTTTTGCTACCTTGGCATCCACCTGGATCAAATCCTGGACCTAAAAACTCATATTCAAGAAACTTGCAAAACAATAAACTGCAAACTGGGGGCTGCCTATAGAACCAAATACCTTCTCACCCCTGCTGCTAAACTGGCGATAGCCTGAGGCATTCTATTGCCAACCCTTACATATGGGTGTCCCATCCTGTCCTTAGCCACAAAATCCTCACTGCAACTTTGGTATACTACCTTCAATAATGTGTGCAGATACTCAACCAAGGCACCTCGACTGCATCATCATTGTCTTTTATATCAGGACCTTGGTTGGCTCTCTCCTTCCACGACCAGGCAGTACTACTTGCACAACCTAGTGGATTCCACCCAAGGATGTCCAAGCCTGCTGTCCTGTCTGATCTACTTCACGCGCCATTCCCACAAGGAATCTCAGATCTGCTGATCAGACATTACTTTCCATCCCCTTCTGTCGGACTAAAAGGCATGAGCTCTTTCACTATGCTGCCCCACCTCTGGAACCTGCTACACAGGACCTGAGAGATATCTCCACTCATGAGACATTCAGAGAAAACTAAGAACCTTCCTCACTACTATGGACAAATGTGTCTGCTTTGACCCCACCTGATGCACTGCACTCGTACTGTTATTTCATTGATAGCACTGTTGTTTATACAAGTAGTGGGTTTTATACTATTCTCGTAATTAATGTTTTACCTTAGCCTTGTAATTAATGCTGTCTCAATTTGCTTGTCATTCAAGTCTAATGTTAGATGTCGATAATTGTTAGTTGCTATTTTCTCTCCATGATTTTCTTTCACTGCTCTGTCTCTCCCTTTGTTTCTCTCTCCCCTTCTGTTCTATCTTCTTCCCCTGTTTCCTCCCACCAAACTCACCCTACCTGCTCCTACCCTATCCATGCCCTCTCAAGTCCCCATCCTTCTGCTGCACTTTGTCACCTTTCACCTTATACCACCACTTTATTCCCACCGTCTACCTACCCCTCCTTCCCGACCTGCCGTCTCTCGGTTCCACCGGTTCGGCTTGACTTTGACACTTTTGCCGCTATTTGCCGTAACTCCTCCGCTTCTTCCCCCCTCTTACCTACATTCTCACCCATGCCTGGCCATCTGTCGGCTCCACCGGCCTGGCTGTACTTTCCCACCTCTCACCGCTGTTGCCGTCTATCGACCCCCTCCTTCCCTGCCTTGCCGTCTCTCGGTTCCACCATCTCGGCTTGACTTTGGCGCTTTCGCCCCTATTGCCGTAATTCTCCCGGCTTCTATCCCTCTCTCACCGACTTACTCACCCTTGCCCCGTCTTTCGGTTCCACCGGCCCGGCCTCACACTCTTCCCTCCTACCGCTGATGCACTTCTGCCACCCCGCCATCCTTTCTTCACCTGCCGTCTTGTGGCTCCATAAGCCCGGCTGCAGGTTGAGTACCTCTCCCGCTGTTGCCGTATTCTCTGGCGCCTCTTATTCTCTCTCTCCCATCCCTCTGACCTGTCTTGTGTCTTCTCATATGTTCTCCTCTCCTGCCTACCATCTTCCACTATTCACATTATGAGTATGTTTCTTGGATACAGTGATAAAATGTATTTTTCTTTATTATTGTTCCTATATGTTGCAGTGCCATATGTATCTCTCTCTGTTTTCAATTGTTTTTGGTGTTTCAATTAATTCTGGTTGTACTCTGTCTGTATTGTAATTGTACCTCCCGGGTCGTGCCTGAAAACAGTCACTTGCTGGCTAGTGCACTTACCCGGTTAACAAAAACTAAATAAATAAATAAATATAGATCCCCCCCAAGCCTAGTCGTCAAACTGCTAATTGGTTTCCCAATACTCTACCTTAAATCCACAGGGAGCACCCAAAAAAAAGAGTGGCAACAGAATAAAAGAAGGAGGACCAAAGACAGACCCCTCTCCCTATCACTGGCAGCCTTCATGAAACTACTGATCTTTCTATTGCTCTGTATTGGTAATGTGGAAATCAACCCTGGACCTCTTGAAAGTATCACCTCTCCATCAGACCTAACCTCAACTAAAGGCCTCAGTTTCCTGCATATTAATGTATGCAGTCTGTTGAAAAATTTTACATTGTTACAAGCCTGGGCTGCCCATACCTTGCCAGACTTTCTTGTGATAACTGAGACATGGCTCAAGCCACCACAATGGACAGGAAGTTAACCTACCTAACTATCAGCTATTCAGAGCTGATGCCAAACAAGGGAGGTGGAGGCCATATATGCAAAAGCTGGTATAGTTGTATCCTGTACTGCTGCAACATCTATGCCCAAGGAATTTGAATGCCTATCCCTAAAAGTCTCTCTCCCCAATACAGCAGCTTTCCAATTAATTGGATGCTACAGACCCCCGCTGAACACAAGCTCTTATCCCACCTGGGAAACCTGGTCAAGTCCAGTACTGAAGAAGTCATTATCCTAGGGACCTGAATTTCAACTGGCTCACCCAGGCAGCTACACCTCTGGTATCATTCTGTGACACCTATGGGCTCACACAGTTAATTAATGAACCAACAATATTAAATACAAAGAATAGTAGTAACAGTACACTACTTGATATCATGCTAGTGAGTAAACCACATCTATTCACAGATGCTGGAGTGCTCTATGTGACATAAGTGACCACTGCCCCATCGCAGGGGTAAGATCCAACAGCATTAAAACAAATCCTGCAAAATTCCTCATGAGGAGATCCAAGAAAAACATCAATATTGAAGGATATCTGCATGATCCAGCCTACTCTCCACACTGGCAAAAGTTCTACCTTGCACATTCCGTAGAAAAAGCTCAGCAGGTGCTAAATAGCATTATAATAAATGATCTTAATACCCATGCCCCAATCTCTAGTATCCGAATAAAAAACAAGTCCTGTCGCTGGTTTTCAGCTGACCTCAAAGCTGCACTGCTGGAGAGAGACAAACTCTGGAAAGTAGCAAGAAAAACTAAGAATGCAAGTGACTGGATGATTTTTAGGAAAGCCAGGAATAAATGCACCAGGAAAGTCAGGGATGCAAAGGCTGCCTGCTACCTGGCCGAGCTCAACTCCTCCTACCATAATCCTGCTAGATTTTGGGGCACCATCAAGGGTATAATGGGCCAGGATGCTAACAACCCCCTTCCAACTCAATTACACAATAACCATGGCCCCATTACTGGCAAAATGGAAATCCTGGATGCATTCAACAACCACTTCACAACAGCTGGCCTTGCCTTTGACACCTCCCCAGCTAACCTATTAAGGGACCAATTAAGCTCCCACTACATTGGTGATCCAAGAGTTGACTCTTCCTTTAGCTTCAAACCTATACTGTTGAAACAAGTTGAGGATCTATCATGGCATCTAGATACCAAAAAAAGTGCAGAGCAGACCTTCTGGACCCCTTCTTTCTAAAGTTTGCATGCCATATGCTTGCAGTCCCCCTAACACACCTCTTTAACCTTTCCCTAAACTCTGGCTCTATTCCCACACTGTGAAGACAGCCCAAGTAGTCCCCTTCTAAAATCAGGGACCTATGGATCTTAATAACTACAGGCCCATTTCCATTCTACCTGTGTTATCCAAGATGCTGGAGAAATTAGTGAGTATTCAGTTAAGGGAATATCTGGACAATAATAACCTATTAATCCAGCTCAATCTGGATTCAGGGCCAAACATAGCACTATCACTGCATTAGCCAAGGTCACAAATGATTGGCAAACCGAATTGGATATAAAGAACAATGTCTGTGCAGTATTCCTGGACCTGAGCAAAGCATTCGACACTGTGGACCATGAACTGCTACTCTCATCCCTACACTCCATTGGCCTAGATCCATCCTTCCTTAAGTGGTTCAGATGCTACCTCCGTAGATCACAGCAGGTAAAAGCTGAAGGTGACCTATCCCCATTAAGACCACTGTCAAGAGGAGTCCCCAAGGCTCTATTCTGGGTCCTATCTCTTTGCCATTTATATAAATAAAATTGATTCAACCCTTACCAAGTCCTCAGTACACCTCTTGCTGATGACACTGTTCTGTATGTCAGCAACCCTTCGCCTACAGTTGCTCATGAAATCCTACAAACAGAATTCTCCCTGTTACAACATCAGCTACTCGAGAAAAAGCTTCTGCTAAATGCAAAGAAAACCAAAGCAATGATGTTCACAACTCAAAACTCCACCAACACATCCTCTTCAATCAATCTCCCCAGCTATGCACTATACTTGAGAAAATCTGGAGTATGTTGAAAATTTCAAATACCTAGGTGTGTGGATTGACAACAGACTTGACTTCACTCAGCATCTAGAACAACTGTTAAAAAAGCTTCGCCTAAGGCTTGGCCTCCTCTATAGATTAAAACCCTTCCTTAACAGAGACTCAAAGATGAGATTAGTCCAGGCCATCTTTCTATCAGTCATTGACTATGCAGACTTCCTCTATAGTCACTGTCCCATTTCCTACCTTCAAAGGTTGGATACCTTATATCATAGAGCAATAAGGTTCATTACAGACCTGCCATATAATACCCACCATTGTTCTCTCTATGACGCAATTGGATGGGTTTCCCTTCATGTCAGGAGGAGCAGAAATGCAGCTCTATGGATCTACAGAGCTTTATCAAAAAAACTCCCAAGCTATATCCTGGACTGCTTCAACCAGAACACTCCTAGCTCCTATGCCCTAAGAAGCAACAATATCATCCTGCTCAAATTGCCCAAAGTCAACACCAAAATAGGGAGGGTAGCAATCAGCTATTCTCTAGCTATAGCATGGAACACCCTACAAAAATCCCTAAAACTGTCCATTATCATTCCATTTACATCCTTTAGCAGCACTGTACAGCCTTCTTCACAGAGAAATGCAGTTGCTACCACTAGAGATAGAATAGTCATCCCACAAAACTATATTCCAATCACATATGGCATATTCCTTCCAGTCAGACACCCCAGTATATGGCATTCAATATTCCCTTCACCATCCTTGTACTCATTATGCGTGTGACTGTCATGACCCTCATTGGGATATATATGTACTGTACATATTGTAGATATTAGTTTAACCTTCTCTAACCGAGTTTCAACATGTGAATTCACTGTATATTATTGTGTTATAAACATCATTTTTTCTGTATGTATAACTGTCTTATAAGTATGTGATGTAATTGCTGTGTATCAACTCAACCTTGACCTTATCAGGTCCATCTTGTAAATGAGCCTTGCTCAATGATGATCGCCTGAATAAATAAAGATTTGATTGATTGATTGATTGATTGATTACTGGGGTACGTTGTGCAGTTTCTATGCACGCTCGTGACGTCACCAATTTTTCATATTTTCACTCCAGATTTTCAGCGTTGCCTTTATTTTACACCTCCTCATGAAGAGTACAGCTATCATTTTTCACGTCCTGCCTGAAATGTGTTTTCGCACCTGTGGCGCAAAATGGCGCAGTTGCTGTGCAAAATCATCTTCCGGCTAACAAACTGATAGTGGCACTGTTCAAGAGGTGGGGTCACAAAAAGCCCATTTTGAAAATCTGGAGTGAATATACCAACAAACACCCTGGGCATTAGGTTTCCAACCACAACGCATAACGCCCCACCCTGTAGAGACTGACAGGAATCAGGGGTGTGACTTGAGACTGTCGGCTGTAATGCTCACGCCATTCCACCCCCACCCTGCAGCCAGTGACAGGCACTGAGGTGTGCTTTGGAGTCTTCAGCCCCAAAACTCACCCCATTCTCCTATACTGCACCCATCTCAGTGTATTCCTTATGAAATGAGGTGAGTGTAAGGCCCGATGACCCCAAGGCACACCGCAACACTTGTCAGTGTCTGCAGGGTACAGTGAGGTGAAATGGCTTGAGTGCTATGGCCGAAGACCCAAAGGCACACCCCAATGCCTGTCAGTCTCTGCAGGTTGGGGGTGGGGTTGGCGTCAGTTCACTACTTCACCTCCGTTCCTATTATGCATATCTCTAACTCCTGCACTACCAATGCCAATGCCTGCAAGACAACATTTGGCATTGACAAATGCTTGTTCTTTTAGGTACTCCACATTCTTCAATTTGAAGACTTGGACTGCTTTAACTGATTACTACTTCAGAAGGAATTCAGTTCTGTAACTGCACCACTCCTTCTGTGTATAGTGTTTCAGAAAATTATTTCTAAATGTACCTCTCTTTTATTACCACTTTATTATATCAACTAGTTCTTGCATCTTCCTTTTTTTTTTAAATTTGTCCCTTTTTGCCATTCCCGCCCACCGGAGCATCCACCTGGTCATGGACCCCTGCGCGTCCACTTCCAAATTGGCTTCCACTCCCCAGCACCCCTGGCTTTCCCCAGGGGTGGGGTTGCTGCCCCAGCCCATAGCACACAATCCATGTAACTAGTCCAGGGAGCCGGCCTGAAGTTAATCAAAGCCGGGGCAGGCTTCATTGATGGCAGACAGTTATGCTTATTTTGTTTTAACACTTCAGGGTGGGAATGCAATGACGCGCTGCATCTTCCCGCCCTCCTATATCTAAGCCCAGTCCCCTGAGGTTCTTCCAGCCTCCAACAGGAGCCTCTTGCACATCGGGCTCTTGCCCCACCCTCCCCCCAGAGAAGGACAGCAGCCCATAGGATGCTCAATGTTCTCGCTCATCTTCTGAAAGATACAGCACAGCCTGTCTATTAGGAATGCCACTGGGACCAATTAACCTATCCGTAATATCACCATACAGTAGTAACATGGTAATTTCAGGTAGAAGAGACTCTTGCGTACATCAGAGCAGGGATTAATAAATACAGTATGCTCTGCAAACATACAGAATTAATTTAATTGTTGGATTTAGTGCTTGTAAGAACAGATCCAGAAGCTATCGGTTTGGTACCTTTTATTGGACCAACATTGATGTTTCAAGATAGATGAGGCACTGTTTTCTTTTTGTAACATCTATGTTGGTCCAATAAAAAGTATAAAGCCATTTGCTTCTGGATCTGTGCAGACATATACTAATTAATAGGAATTCCTCACCCAATCTACTACCCAGAGTACCCTGTGATTCCCTTGGTAAGCAGAAACTTGTGTAGGTTCATCTTGAAGGCCTACACTGTCTTTATGTCCACTGTCTTGGTCCACAGACTGTACCATAGGTTCACTTCCTTCTAGAAAAGAAGTGCCACCTAACATTACCACCTTGAAGCATAATCTAAACTTCCTTCTAGCCCTGACTAATCTAAACTTCCTTCTAGGCCTGACATGGGGGCACAGTCTACAGCTCTAAAAGCTACATGAACCATCAGGGACAACCCCCCCTTCCCCTTTCCATCAACTCTTTATGGTTCATACATACAATAGTTTGTAAATATTATTTTAGTAAAAAGAAAAATGAGGGCTATTTTTTAAATGTAATTACCCATATAACCACTGCCACCAGGGTATTGCAGTTTGCAGCAGTGTAGGGATAATGCCTCTCTTTTCTGCTGAGGTTGCATGCAGGTGTTGGCACTGGCTTGAGTGTTAATCCAGGTTATCAAGGAGTATGGCTCAGTTGCTTGTTTCTTTGATACGGTGTGTCAGGACTCGGAAACTGGTAAGCAGGGTGTTTTTCAGTTACAGCAGATAAGCTGGATACTTTTCCCTTCACTACAATATATAAGTAATAACATACAAGAGGGCAGGCATTAAACTAATCAACATAAGCCCCAGGTGCAGAAGGCAAGAGGCAAACAGTAGCAGAGGATTGGAAAGAGAAAGATAAAGGAAAGGAACACATCCTGAATATTCTGAACAAATATTTCTGCTTGGTGTTCATAGTGGAGGACAAGGGGCTGATGCATGACTGTGCCATTAGGGTGGGGGGACATCAGTGTGGATCCCATTCCAGTTAAAAGAGCCAATATGGGCTACATCCCCATGTGCTTAAGGAGATGGAGCAGGTCCTAGGTGAACCACTAACTGGGCTATTCAATATCTCACTGGAGAACAGGATATTACTCAGGGACTGGAGGGTGGCAAACGTAGTTCTGCACAAGATCGGGAGCGCGGATGAACCTGGGAACTGCAGACCTGTCAGCCTAACGTCTACTGTGAGTAAGCTGCTAGAAATCATACTAAGGGAACTGGTAGTAAATTTTCTGGAGACAAATGGACTGCAGGACAAAAGACAGCATGGGTTCACTGGGGGAGGTCATGCCAGATAAACCTGATCAGTTTCTTATATTGTGTAACAAAGGCAGTGGTGGACATTTATTTGTCTATTTATTTATTTATTTGATTTTGATCACAAGGTGGTCATACTGGGTCATGTGATCCTTTTACAGGAACGACCCAGATATACTGTACCTTGACTTCAGTAAAGCCTTCAATTCCATCCGGCATAGGCAGTTGATTAAGAAGATGCAGCACCTCAGGGTAGGGGACAAAATTATTAGGTGGGTGGAAAATTGGTTAAGTGGCAGGACACAGAGGGTGATAATAAATGGATAATTCTTCAGGATCAGGGGGATCACAAGTGGGGTACCACAGGGATCAGTTTTGGGACTGGTTGTCTTCATCTTTATCTGCAACATCAGGGTAGTGATTCAGGGCAATCTGTGTCTTTTTGCACTGATTATACTAATATCTGTGGCAGGGAGGATAGAGAAGAGAGTGTCACAATTATAACAGAGGATCTGGGTAAATCTGAGAGGTGGACAAAAGCATGGCAGTTAAAATATAATGCCAAAAAGTGCAAGGTGATGCCCATGGGGCAAGAAAGCCTAACACTGAATATTGCATGGAGGAGGTAGCAGCGGAAAGGACTACTGTAGGTCTTGGAAGAAATAGTTCTGGACAGTTTGAAGACAGCAGCACAATGAAATACAGCAGTAGTTAGGGCAGCTTTGATGTTGCGGTGCATATGGAGGGGGAGCTGCAGCAGGAGAAAGGGTGTTGCTACTACCAGTGTAGAGGTCACTGGTTCACTCTCACCTGGAATACTGTGTGCAGTTTTGGAGTAGGTATCTAAAGAGGGACTGGGAGGGTTGGAGGCAGTGCAGAGAAGGGTAATCAGGATTATTCAGGGATAGCAGGAAAGGATGTCAGGGCAAGGTGGAGGCAGTGCAGAGGAGGATAACTAGGATTATTCAGCAACAGCAGGAAAGGACATACGCGGCAGGGTGGAGGCAGTGCAGAGGAGGGTAACCAGGATTATTCAGGTACAGCAGGAAAGGATGTCAGGGCAAGGTGGAAGCATTGCAAAGGAGGGTAACCAGGATTATTCAGGGACAGCAGGAAAGAATTTACAGCAACAGTTTGAAGGCAGAGCAGAGGAAGGTAACCAGGATGGACAGGGACAGCAGGAAAGGATGTACAGGACAGAGTGGAGGCAGTGCAGAGGAGGGTAACCAGGATTATTCAGGGACAACAGAAAAGGATGTACAGTGACAGTGTGGAGGCAGTGCAGAGGAGGGTAACCAGAATTATTCAGGGACAACAGGAAAGGACATACAGGCAGGGTGGAGGCAATGCACAACAGAGTAACCAGGATTATTCAGAGACAGCAGGAAAGGATGTATATCGATAGTGTGGAGGCAGTGCAGAGGAGGGCAACCAGGATTATTCAGGGACAGCAGGAAAGGATGTACAGGGCTGGGTGGAGGCAGTGCAGAGGACGGTAACCTGGATTAATCAGGGACATCAGGAAAGTATTTACATCGACAGTGTGGAGGCAGTGTAGTAGAGGGTAACCAGGATGGACAGGGACAGCTGGAAAGGATGTACAGGACAGGGTGGAGACAGTGCAGAGAAGAGTAACCAGGATGGATAAGAACAGCAGGAAAGATTGTACAGTACAGGGTGGAGGCAGTGCACAGCAAGGTAACCAGGATTATTCAGGGACAGCAGGAAAGAATGTACGGTGACAATTTGGAGGCAGTGCAGAGGAGGGCAAGCAGTATTATTCAGGGACAGCAGGAAACGACGTACAGGGCAGGGTGGATGCATTGCAGTGGAGGACAACCTGGATTATTCAGGGACAGCCAGAAAGAATGTACAGCGACAGTGTAGAGGTGGTGCAGAGGAGGGTAACCAGGTTGGACAGGGACAGCAGGAAAGGATGTACAGGACAGGGTGAAGACTGTGCAGAGAAGGGTAACCATGATGGACAAGAACAGCAGGAAAGGATGTACAGAATAGGGTGGATACAATGCAGAGAAGGGTAACCAGGATGGACAGTGACAGCAGGAAAGGATTTACAGGACAGGGTGGAGGCAGTGTAGAGGAGGGTAACTGGGATTATTCAGGGACAGCAGGAAAGAACATCCAGAGTAGAGTGGAGGCAATGCAGAGAAGGGTAACTGGGATTATTCAGTGAGAGCAGGAAACAATGTACAGTAACAGTGTGGAGGCAATTCAGAGAAGATACCCAGGATGCTCCGGGGACAGCAGGAAAAGATGTACTAGGAGAGATTAGCAGATCTAAACATGTACATGCTTGAGGCAAGAATGGAGAGAGGGGGCATGTTTAAAACTTAAAAAATACCTGCACAGGGTAAATAAAGTGGCTATCCAGGGAACTGTTCAAACTGAGTGTGAACACAAACACCAGGGGAAACTTCATGAAGCTGGTGGGGGGTAAATCCAACAGAGATGCCAGGAAATTATTTTTCACAGAGAGGGTGGGGGAGGGGTAGAATAAGCTGGCAAAGAGGTAATCTACGCAAAATCAGTGGGGATATTCAGACAAGGGTGAGACAGATACCAGGGCTTGGTAAAGACTGCACCAGAAAGGGAGGGGGAAGGGGTGTGAAGACCCACTAGGGCTCTATCATTCTCCATTAGGTAGGAATGGGCAGATACGATGGGCCAAGGGGCCCGTTTCTGCCAAAAGAGTCTGTGTTTCTATGTTTACATCTCCCATGAATCCACTAGTGGTTGTAACCCCAATCCATCATCTGGGCTGAACCAGTCAGATATGTTCGAATAGTTCCATCCAATCCTTCCTATGTCCTGGTGTCTCACATAGTGAGCTACCAGTGCAACTAGTTACTGCAATACAGAAAAGACACTGAAGAGACCACTGATCCAGCACAGGGCCAGCAAGCTGTCTAGCGGTTAGGGGGCTAGAGCTATGAATAGAAATTAGACAATTATATTTCGTACCTTTTTTATAGTACTCCGCAGTCAGAAACTATTAGGTATTCCCCATCCATCCTATAGGTTGATGCATGATCAAATCAAAATTGGGCTGGGTGAAGCCTGCCCTCTTGTCCCATCAGAGAATCTCCGGTTTACTTTGTGCATCAAGAAAGGTTGGTTGATCCAGAACTGCTCCCAACTACTCTCAATTCATTCACAATGTACATATCTTTTCATACTATTTTTTCATATCACACCCTGGTAGCCAGAGTTCTAAATCCACTTATTTCAAGCTGTTTAGCTAAACCTGTAGATTGTTACATCTATTAAATATTTTGTTGTAAAGGATTATTAGAACAAACTAGCATATAAACTTTAAGACAAATGCAAGTGTTCCTTTTGTGTTAAGCTAGAACAGATCCCCCTCCTGTAGCGTGACTTGTGTTCCACAGGCATGCCCGCATGGCCTGACTATCTAAAAACTGCTCCAGGGCACAAGAAGAGCTGATAATGCCCCAAGGAGCAGCCCAGCCTTTGAGGTCCCTCCTGGAGCGTCCTCTTGCTGGCAGGCACACGGCTGACAATCACCGGAGCCCCAAAAGGGAGAGGTCCCTCCAGTAGCGTCCTCTCCCAAAAAGGGCAACACACCAAAGTATTCAAATAAACACAACTCACCACCCTGGATGGGCTCCCCAGGGCACAACAATCCCAGCGCTACACTCATGGGCCGAGGGCCTCCTGGAGCCTCCTCGGACCCAAGAAATGCACAGAAAATGGAATAAAATGGAACTCTGTACCTGCTGTAAAAATCCTCCTTCTCATGAGCTCCGTGAGGTCAGCAGACAGACTTTTGTGTGAAGGGCCACCGGATAGCATTCCTGCAGCATCCCTCACTTGGAGTACCTCTTCTCCAGCCAGTTCTGTCCTCCCTGGTCTCACTGGGGTAATAAAACAACAGCTTCTCCACCTACTGAGACCTGTAGCAGCCATCCCGCGAGACTACAAAACATTGCATGCACATAGAGCACTTGCAAGTCTCGTGGGGAACTCGTGCAAGATTCAGGCAGCCATATTGGATGGGACCCTGCCTCCTAGTCTCTGTATAGGCAGGTCCCAAATCTCGTGGATTTGTGAGAGACCCGCCGCGGCCATCTTAACTGGGACTGCAGCAAGCACTACATAGCCAGCAATGATCTCTTAAAGGCGCAACGTACAACATAATCATGTGAACCGTAAAGGCTTACACTTCACTGAATTTGATTAGGAGGAAATCAAATAGTGTGCTACAGGGTGGGATAAAGCCTGGAACCCATACCTGATACAATTCTTTTTATGTCCAACCAACAGATCAGCCACAAAAGTGCACAACATGAGAAAGTGCAGAGAATGCGGGATTCTTTTCTCAGAGGTCGATGAAGAGGATACAACTTGCACAGTGTGCCCCTTCACAGACAATGGGGGTTCTAGCGAACTGGAGGAGGGACTATCTGAATCCGACCGCCTACACCCCTCAACAGCCCCAATTGTGCTGGACACTAGCTAGACACAATTGTTATTTCAACTGCTGGAATCCTTTAAGGCTGACGGGGCCACACCAGCACCGAACCATCCCACCAAGGGAGAGGACACCACGTGGAAAAGGCTATGACATGAAACAGAAAGCATCACATCCAAAACCCCAGGAGACCCAGAGGAGGACTCCACAGATAAATCTACCAGAATGTGTCACAGGGACAACATCAACGACCTTACAAAAATAGTCAGGGCCACCCTCAAAATTAAAGAACAGGAGGAGCAACCTACCACTTCAGAGGATCCCCTACTGTCAATTGGGGAACCTGAGGAAAAGATATACTTCCCCACTTGCAAAACCATCGAAACAATCCTGAACAAGGAATATGATGCCCTCAAACCAACCTGGCTCCCAGAAAGAAACATGATACACAACTTGTACCCCCTATCAAAGGCAAGAAGCAATCACTGGGGGAAGGCACCGAAGGCAGACCAGCCAGTATTCATGCTTTCCAAACAAACCACCATTCCAATAGAAAGTACAGTGCCACTCAAGGACCCCATGGACAAAAAAACTGAAGAACATCTATGAAAGGATCATGAAGTATCAGGCATGTTACGAGCAGCCAGCACAGCTCTGTGGTTCACAAGTAGGACCCTCCACAAATGGGTGGACATTCTGACAGAGGACATACAAGAAGACACCCCGAAGGCCAATGCAGTGGAATGCGCCATCCAAGCTGTAAAAATCCATTATGGATGCTTCGTCAGACATCCTGAGGTTTTGTTCCAGAACATCGGTCTTGGAAAATAGGGCCAGGAGGGCACTGTGGCTGAAACTATGGCAAGCAGACAGTGAGTCAAAGAGCACATTAATGAAGTCATTCAAAGAGGAAACCTTATTCAGGGAAGGTTTAACCCCTGACATCAAAAACCGAGGTGGCAAATAAACACAAGGGGACAAGGACAAATACTTGCCCTCGGACAGACTTTTTCATCCAAAAGGGAAAAACTTTAAACCCAGAAACCAGAGTTGCAACTCGCAAACCAGCAGGCAATGGAACCAAGGGCCAACATTCCAGCATAGAGCCTACAGCAATAAAACCATATACAATACTGGCAGACAGTCTGGCAACGGAGGCCACAAACCGAACTTCAAATGCCAGTGTAAAAAGCAGTGAAGACATGCAGGCCCAACCAGCCCACCGATAGTAGGGAGACTTCAAGGGTTTGCAAATCAGTGGGCCCACAAAACATCAGACAAATGGATGAACCATGTAGTGACATTGGTATACGCAATAGAGTTCACCTCCAAGCCGGTACATCACAGAACACTGGTTTCCCCAATACCAACATGTCTTGTGAAGGCACAGGCGATAAACATGGCAATACTCCACCTATTACGAAATGGGGCCATTACACAAGTCCCTGTAGAGGAGAGAGAGAGACACAAGAGTTTACTCCTTATTCTTTGTCGTCCCGAAGAAAATGGGGGGAATGTGACTAGTATTCGACCTAAAATACCTGAACAAGTTTGTGAAGTACAAAAAGTTCAAGATGGAAACACTTAGATCAACACTACTGGCGGTCCAGCCAGGGGACTATCTGACATCGATAGAACTGAAAGATGCCTACCTTCACATCCCGATTAGGAGAGCACACCACAAGTACCTTCGGTTCATCATATGGGGGAACACTACCAATATACCCGCCTTCCCTTTAGACTGGCCTCTACACCACGTGTGTTCACCAAAACGCTAGTAGTACTAGCAGCATACCTAAGAAAAAAGGGGTCTATGTAATACCATATCTGGATGACTGGCTCCTGAGGGCCAAAACAGTGACACAGGCCCAACACAACACCAACTTCTCACTCAAGTGCCTTCAGGATCACGGGTGTGTGATCAACACAGCAAAGAACCAATTGACTCCCTTACAGTCACTCACCCACCTAGGAGCCATAATAAATGCACAGAACAACAAAGTGATCCTGACAGAGGACAAGGTCAACAATATCCACCAGCTCATGAATGGTATAATTTGCAAACCAGACAGGGCAGTATGGGACTACATCCAGCTACTCAGAATAATGGCGGCCCTAATAGACATGGTCCCATGGGCCCATCTCCATATGAGAGTTCTCCAGAGACACCTAATTGAGAACTGAGACCAGACCACACAAAACTTCAGCTTCTGAATATCACGACCACCATGAATACTCAACACGCTCTAATGGTGGACAATTCAAAAGAACATACTAAGGGGCCGCCCACTGTCTAACACCCCACCACAATAGTCACCACAGATGCAAGCCTGAAGGGGTGGGGAGTGACTTACCTAAACTAGGTCACTCAAGGTTGTTGGTCACAGAGAGAAGCTACCCTACCAATAAACGTCCTGGAGATGAAGGCAGTATATCTAGCCTTGAAGTTCTTTGAGCCCCTCATTGCAAACATGGCAATCCTAGTAAGATGCAACAACCAGGTGACTGCTGCTTACATAAACAAACAAGGGGGCACAAGGAGCAAGACAATGATAGTGGAGTCACTGAAAGTGCTACATTGGGCAGAGAAGAACGTGAGGTCAATCATGGCAATCTATCTGGCGAGTTCAGCCAACGCAGAGGCAAATTGGCTGAGTGGAGTAACTATGAACCATGGGGAATGGAAACAGAATGTAAGGGCATTTTGGCGCATCCAGCGGAAATGGGGGCCACTGCAAATAGATCTCATGGCTTCCCAACAGAATACCCAGCTGCTGAATTACCACTCCAGATTCATGGAGTACAGAGCACTGGAGGTGGACACGCTCTCAGCTCCATGGGACTTTACAAGAGCATATGCCTTCCCACCAATGACCATGATACACAAGATCCTTCCTAAGATCCAGACCATGGGAGCATCAGTGGTACTAGTGGCAATGGACTGGCCCAGGAGGCTGTGGTACTCACTGATAAAAGCAATGTCAGTGGATCGACCAATGCCCCTGCCTCACTGGCCAGATCTACTGAGTCAGGGCCCAATACTGCACCCGGATCCAGCACTGCTGAAACGGACGGCCTGACTGCTGAAAGGAGTAGACTGCTGACCCTGGGCTACCATGCCAGGGTGGTGGATCATTTACTTCAGTCCAGAAGGCACTCAACTAATACAACTTATCAAAGACAATGGCACATTTTCCACAAACGGTGTCCCAAAAAAGGGACACCTCCATCAGTAGTGGGACTGCCGCAGGTTCTGGACTTTCTCAATGATGGGGCAAACAAAGGACTCAGCCCAGCTTCCTTGAGAGTTCAAATGTCAGCAATATCTGCATTAAGGGGCCCTCTACCAGGATGGGACCTATAGGTTCACACAAAGACGTGGTAAGACTGCTCGGAGCAGTGACACTAGCTTCCCAAAGAGTAAGACCAATTTTTGCATCCTGGCAGCTAAACTCAATGCAAGGCCACACATTCCAACAAGGATGGTGGATACACTTGTGTACTCTAAAAACAGTGTTTTTGATGGACATATGCTCAGACAGATGAATAGGAGAGCTACAAGCTCTTTCATGTAGAGAACCTTTCCTGGTATTCTACAATGACAGGGCCACCCTAAGAACAGTCCCCTCCTTCCTACCCAAGGTAGCCACCACATATCATATAGAAACATAGAATTTGATGGTAGATAAGGACCACTTGGCCCACCCAGTCTGCCCATTTCCCTACCTGATGGATAAGCTGCAGATTCTAGTTAATCAACAGCTTACTTCCTCCTGCCCCCCACTAGAATTGCCTTATGCCTGTCCCATGCATTCCTGAATTCTCCCACATTTCCTGACTTCACAACCTCCTCAGGAAAGCTGTCCCATGCATCCACAACTCTCTCTATGAAAAAATACTTTCTAACATTACCTCTGAGCCATTCCCCCTCTATCTTCAAATTGTGCCCCCTTGTTTTTGCACATCTCTTCTTCTGAAAGACACTACCCTCTTGTGCCTTGTTAATTCCCTTGAGATACTTGAAAGTTTCTATCATGTCCCCCCCCTTTCCTCAAAGGTATACATATTAAGCTGCTTTAGTCTGTCCTCGTATGTCTTCTGGTGCAGACCTTGCACTATTTTGGTTGCCCTCCTCTGAACAGCCTCCACTCTGTCTATGTCTTTGCAGAGATGGGGTCTCCAGAATTGCATGCAGTACTCCAGATGGGGTCTCACTAAGTGTCTGTAGAGAGGGATAACAACTTCCTGTTTTCTACTGTTGATGCCTCTCTCTATGCATCCCAGTATCCCCCCAGCCCTTCTTACTGCCTTCTCACATTGCTTGCCCACCTTTAGGTCATCTGATATAATTACTCCTAGGTCTCTTTCAATTTTGTTGTTGTTATTAACTCCCCATTTGTGTACTCTTCCCTGGGTTTTGTTTCCCAGTTGCATTACTTCTTCTTTGCATTGAATTTGAGCTGCCACATATTGACCATTCCTCCAACCTTGCCAAGTCCTTTTCATTCTTTCCACCCCACCTTGTGTATCAACCCTGTTGCAGATCTTTGTGCCATCTGCAAAGAGGCATACCTTTCCTTCCAGGTGCTCTCCAATGTCACTAATAACGATATTAAAGAGGACCGGTCCCAGTACCGAACCCTGCGGTACCCCGCTAGTTACCCTCCTTTCTTCACTGTGGACTCTGTTTACTATTACCCATTGCTTCCTGTTGTCCAGCCAGTTTTTTATCCAGGCTACCACCTTGGGACCTACTCCAAGGCTGGCTAACTTGTATATTAATCTTTTGCATGAGACTGTGTCGAATGCCTTGCTAAAATCTAGGTAGGCCATATCCACAGCCCCTCCCTGGTCTACTACTTTGGTCACCCAGTCAAATAAATCTATTAGGTTCATCTGACATGACCTTCCTGCTGTGAAACCATGCTGTCTTGGGTCCTGTGCCCCACTGGCCTCTAGGTACTCAACAATTCTTTCCTTCAGAAGTGATTCCATCATTTTCCTTACCACTGAAGTCAAACTAACTGGTCTGTAGTTTCCTGCCTCTGCCCTCCTCCCACTTTTGTGAAGTGGAATCACATTTGCCCTCCTCCAGTCCTCGGGTACCACTCCATCCTAACCATGATTTGTTAAAGAGAGTAGTCAATGGTGTTACTAGTTCTACCCTTAGTTCTTTTAATATTCTTGGGTGAATCCCATCAGGCCCCATTGCTTTGTCCACCTTCAGTTTCAAGAGTTCTTTCAAAACCCTTTCTTCTGTGAATGGACTGGTATCGACCCCCTATTCAGAGTTTCTCCCTTGTTTGGTTTAGGCACCTCCTCTTCCTCATCATCTGTTGTGAATACTGAACAGAAATATTCATTCAGTATCCCTGCTTTTTCACTGTCACCCTCTGCCCACATTCCTTCCCCTTTATTAAGTCTCTGTATCCCTTCCTTGGTCTTTCTTCGCTCCCTAATGTACCTATAAAAGGTTTTATCCCCCTTCTTAACAGAGTTGGCTATCTTTTCCTCAGTTTGTACCTTTGCTATTCTGACCGCCTTCCCTGCCTTCTTCTGCTTTAACTGATAAAGTTCTCTGTCCTGCTCCTTCTGTGTTTCCTTATATTTCCTGAATGCTATCCTTTTCTCCTTAACTGTCCCTGCCACCTCTTTTGAGAACCATAGTGGTTTTTTCTTTCATTTTGTTTTATTGATTTGCTTCACACAAAGGCTTGTTGCCTCTGCGATGGCTGTTTTGATTATTCCCCATTGTTCCTCCACCCTTCCTTCTTGCCCATTTGCTAGTGCTTTTCTAAGGCACTCTCACATTTTCCCAAAGTCAGCCTTCCTAAAGTCCGATACTCTTGTTTTTGTATGGCTTGACTATATGGTTGTCTTTATTGTGAACCACACTGTTTGGTGGTTCCCAGATGGCTAGCCACTTCTAAATCTGAGATCCTTTCTCCTTCCCCATTTGAGATACCAAGTATAAGGTTGCTCCCTCCCGAGTGGGTTCCAACACTAGCTGTCTGAGGAATGCCCCCAGTAGGGCATCAAGAATGACCCTGCTCTTGAATGTGCCTGCAGCAAAGGTATTCCAGTTAACATCTGGCATATTCAGGTCCCCCATCAACAATATCTCCCCTTTTTCTGCCATTTTAAGGATGTCTTCTATCATTTTCTTGTCCATTTCCTCCCCCTGAGATGGGGGTCTATACACAACCCCCATGCAGATTGTGGTGCCATTTCCTGTCTCCAGGATGACACATAGTGACTCATCAACTTCCTGTTTACTCTTTAGTTCTGTTGCTTTAATCCCTTCCCTTATATAGAGAGCTACTCTTCCTCCTCTTTTACCCACCCTGTCCCTCCTGTAGATAGTGTATCCTGGTATGTTGACTTCCCACTCATGGTTCTCTGTGTACCATGTTTCAATGACTGCCACAATATCCAGGCATCCCTCTTCCATCAAGGCCACTAGTTCAGGGAGCTTGTTGCACAGACTGCGGGCACTGGTACTCATCTCATTCCATTATTTTTTATGGCCTTACCCCTTTTAGCCCCATCCCTGTCCTTAACACCTTTTTCTGCATTTATCCTGTCCTGCTCCCTTCTGACTTCTCTGTCTTGGTGTTTACCTCTCTAACTACTGCGCTTTGTGGGGGTAGGCTGGGATTTCCCTGCTCCTATTCAGTGCATCTCCTCTTGGGTAGTTTAAATGCTTGCCATAAAGCATTTAAACCTGTCACCTAGGATCCCGGATCTCCCCCTGGATAGATGCAGACCATCGCACCAGTATAAGCCTGCATCCCTCCAGGTGGCTCCCCAGTCCGCAATGAAGCCAAAAACCCTGAGCTCCACACCAGTTTTTCAACCATTCATTGAATCCCATGGTGCGGAATACCCTAGCATCATCCTTGCCATAGACAGGAAGCACCTCCGAGAAGGTTACCGTACGTGCTACTTATCTAAGACCCTTCCCCAACTCCACAAACTCCTCTTGCACTGCTCTGATAGCATTTACAGCCAGGTCATTTGTCCCTAGGTGGACAATGACATCCAGCTCCCTCCCTCGTGCAGCTGCTCCCCGATCCTGAGGATTCGCTTCCTGTCCCTCCAAGCTGTGGCACCAGGCAGGCACCTTACCTCCTTATCCCCCAATTAGATTCACTCTCTGCTGTCAGTAAATTAAGCTGATACTGCCCCTTCCTCAGAAAAACACTTTTTTTTACTTAAATGAGACCCCTATTTTCTAATAAAGTATACGTTTGCTTAATCCAAACAGGTACTACTTCTGCTGAGACAGAAGTGATTAATTATTAAAAGATCTGTAGTTCTGAACTTCTGTTTCTTGCTCTGCAACCGGTTCTCTTCTGCCAGAAACAGCCGGAAGCTGTAATTGGAGACAGCTGCTTTTGTACACCTAAGCTGCTAAGCCACACCCCAATTAGATTCACTCTCTGCTCTCAGTAAATTAAGCTGATATTGCCCCCTTCCTCAGAAAAAAAACACTTTTTTTTTTTTCTAAATGAGACCCCCTTCTTCTAATAAAGTATCTGTTTGCTTAATCCAAACAGGTACTACTCCTGCTGAGACAGAAGTGATTAATTAGTATAAAATCTGTAGTTCTGGACTTCTGTTTCTTGCTCTGCAATCAGTTCTCTCCTGCAAGAAACAGCCGGAAGCTGTAATTGGAGACAGTTACTTTTGTACACCTAAGCTGCTAAGCCACACCCCCAATTAGATTCACTCTCTACTCTCAGTAAATTAAGCTGATACTGCCCCCTTCCTCAGAAAAAAAACACTTTTTTTGCTTCTTAAATGAGACTCCCTTCTCCTAATAAAGTATCTGTTTGCTTAATCTAAACAAGTACTACTTCTGCTGAGACAGAAGTGATTACTTATTAAAAAATCTGTAGTTCTGGACTTTTGTTTCTTGCTCTGCAACCAGTTCTCTTCTGCCATTCTTGGAAAAGGATCGGGAAACCAAGGCAGGGAATCCTCACCCCTTGGACATAGGGCAACAGCTAAAAAGTATTTTAACATGACCAGCATCTCCTGTAAAACAGACAGACTGTTTATACTGACCACTGGAAAGAGGGCAGGCAGGCAGCTTCCAAGGCCTCTGTAGCTAGGTGGATTAACCAGACCATAGCCACGGCTTATAGAGAGGCAGGCAAGGAATCACCAGAGGGGATCAAAGCGCATTCCACCAGAGCAGTAGCTATTTTCTGGGCAGAAAGGGGTGAAGTCTCAGTGCCAGACATCTGCGCAGCTGCAACCTGGTCATCCATCCAAACATTCACCAGGCACTATCAACTAGATGCAGCATCAGCCGAGAGGGCCTCTTTCACCAGAGCAGTTATAAGAGCAGGGATAAAAAAAAAGTAGAAACCTCATCCGCTGCAGGTTATCTCATCCAAGATATAGTTGTACCGACTCACACACTGCTATTAAGGTCCCAATGGCATCTGACTGCGGAGTGCTATAAAGGGTAGAAAATATAATGGGATTTACTCACCTGGTAAAGGTGATTATCTGAGTACCCTTTACAGTACTCTGCAGCCCCACCCGGGACAGCAGATGTGGTCACCCCCCCAGACAGATACCAATGGGCTAATCATGGGGACGGATTCTAAGAGAACATTACAGTGTGTATTTATTTATATAAGCTACCTATCTCATTAAAGTTAAATGCAATTTTTACTTTTGGTATTTGCATGTCTTTCTGTCTTATATTAAATAAATGAGATCCTAGTACATAGTCAAGACTACCAGGCATCACACAAGAGAGGATAACATATATAGGGAATACTGTCATTTTTCCCCGTTTGCTCATATTTTCTTGTTGTCGTGGTCTTCTCTGTGTCATTGTCACTATCTCTAATTTCTAAGGAAGACTCACACTGGAGAGTCTCAGATGGGAAAAGGGGGCTGGCTTCACCCAGCCAATTTCTGATTGGATCCTGCATCAACTTATAGGATGGACAGGAATACCCAATGGTTTCTGACTGTGGAGTATTATAAAGGGTACTCAAATAATCACCTTTACCAGGGGAGTAAGTCCCATTATTCAACCTGGACAAAAGAAGGCTGAGAGGAGATCTAATCATTGTGTTCTGAAAGCTAAAGAGGAATGACAGGATGGAACATACACAGATGTATGAGCTGTAAATGCAAGCAGAACTAGAGGGCAGGCCCTCAGACTGGGGAAGGGGGTAAAGGAAAACATTCAAAAGCATTTCTTCACATAGATAGATAGATAGACAGACAGACAGACAGACAGATAGATATTGTATTTATAACACACCCAATTCCATAGACACTGAGCACTGTACAGTACAAAATCAACAACAATAAGACATATAAGCAGCAATTCATCATTACAAAATTTAAAATCCTATCCATCCCTTATAACCAGCATATCAATCAGTGAAAGCCTGCTGGAACAGATATGTCTTTAACCCCTTTTTAAAGGCTTCTACCAAGGGGGCCTCCCTTACCTAACCAGGAAGGGATTTCCACAGAGTAGGTGCTGCCACTGAGAATGCCCTGTCCCCAGAATGCTGCAGCCTAACTCTGGGAACTCCAAGGAGGCCCTTCCCCCAGCAGAACGGAGTGCCCGGGACAGACGGTAGGGTGCAAGGAGATCTTGCATAGACAGATCCCCTTTTGTATAGGGTCTTGTGGGTCAGGAGCCCTACCTTGAAGACAGTCCTCCACCTGACTGGCAGCCAGTGCAGTCTGCACAGAACTAGGGTGATATGCTCACCTCGTCTCACCCTGGTCAACAATCTTGCCACCGTGTTTGGCACCAGCTGCAGCCTGTGGAGGTTGCCTCCAGATAACCCCAGGTACAGGGCATTACAGTAGTCCAGCCTGGAAGTAATGAATGCATGTACCAGCGTGGTCAGATCCTCAGGTGGGATCAGGGCTCAGAGTCATGCGATGTTCCTGAGATGGTAGAATCCACTCCTGATGATGGCCAACACCTGCGTAACAAGTATCAAACCATGATCCAGGATCACACCCAAATCCTTCACATGTCTAGATGGGGTAAGGGGAACACCCCTTAATGCTAGGAGGGTAACTCCTCACCCCCCCCCACCCTGATGAACTGGATCCACAACCAGTACCGCTGTCTTGTCTGGGTTAAGTTTAAGCCAGTTTTGAGTCATCCACGTCTGAATCTCATCAAGGCAGCTGTTAAATACAGAGGCCAACACCTGGTTATCGGGCACACAGGACAAGTACAGCTGGGTATCATCTGCATAGCAGTGAAAACCCAGCCCTGTACACTTGATAATGTCCCCCAGTGGCAGCATGTACACCGTGAACAGCAAGGGTGACATGACCGAACCCTGCAGGACCCCACAGCACAGAGTCTTCAGGTTAGATGAGGCTAACCCCATCATCACCCTTTGCACTCTGCCAGATGTCAGATGGTGGTTAACACATGCAATTGCTTATAACTGTAGCGATTGTTGAAGCTAGTACATTTCAGGCTTTTAAAACAGGAATAATAAACACACCTGAGGAAGGATGGCATTGAGGGTTACACAGCATGAGTAGGAGTAGCATTCTGACTGATAAGGATCTCTGTCCATACTCAAAATGGAGTCACAGCAGCAGGAGGGCAGACAAGATAGATCCCAAGTCCCTTCCATCATCACAATACTATATATTACTATACATGTTACTGTGCAACCCTAGCCAGAACAGGGCAGGGCCAAACAGGTGATACAGGGGAAAAGATGACAATAATCAGGATAATAATTTTAAGAAATAGGAACTGGATTCAGAGTCTGAGTGTCAGTTAACATTTTACTTTATCCAAACTGCTGCAGTGTGTCCTGGTTGTACAGTTGTACTATGTACAAAGCAAAACTGCTTTAAAAAGTGTTTAAAATATAACAAAAAAAGCAAATGGGCAAAACAGATGTGAAAAACTAAAGCCAACAAGTATAATGGGAATGAAAAAAAAAGCAAACTAAAACTCAGATTGTTAATAGAATTTAGCAAGTATGAACTGTAGGCATTCTATGGGCAAACACAAAGCGTTGGTATTAAGGAAAGAAGTAGGAACTTACTGGCTGATGACTCAGCATCAACATGGGAACAAACGATGACATGCAGAAAGGGAGTGGACGGCATGGGACTGTACCTCAGGCTTAGCATTAGTCAGTCAAGGTGTGGAACACCTACTGCTGGAGGTATTAGTTCTATTCAGGATACACCCATTATCTGAACTCTGGGCATCATTTTTGGAATTTTTGCTGCTGGTGTGGTATTGCTGCCTGTAGATCCAGTTATCCAGTTAGTAAATCAGATTAATCTTTTTTTTTTTTGAGATGAGGGGACTTTAAATGAGCAGAAAGTACAGCAATAGTGACTTTTTGTCTTTAGTGGGATAATGTACACATCAGTGGCCCTGCTGTAGACTCAGACAGCAGCACTGTGCAGACATTAAAACATTGCCCAGTATGCTTCTTGCATGTTTTATTTCACATTTTATTGATTTTTTGGCCTTTTTAAAATCTATCACATAACTGGGAGTTCAACTGAGATTCTAACAGAGCCAATGTTAATAGCATGTTGAATGTTCCACATAGACAGGACCCACTACCAAAATTCTTTCCCCAAACAAACTTTTCATTCAATCACAGTTGCAATCCCCCTCTTCACACAGTTTGCCAACCAACATGACTTTGCCCAAGATGGAGGCAGGCATCTCTGTGTCTAGGGGTATTTTCATTTTTCAGCTTACCAGAAGCCCCTTGCAAACAATCCCACTATTTGACCAGGTCTTCCTTCTCCTACAGCCTAGGAGATACTAAGACAGGGCACATTGACTTGTTGGAATAATCACTTGGGCACAGAGCTATCTAGTCCTTGACTCTCTTTTACTGCGGCTGTTGTTATGTGAGGCACAACTACAAGCATTGGGCCTTTTCTCCCTAGAATATAGACAAATACTAGGGGATTTATGCTTTATATATGAAGCTACCAGAGACTTGCTTCTCTTTGAAACTCTGGGTCTGATAAAGAATAATTCCCAGACCCATACACAAACACATAGCTTCAAACTTAGAGGGGTGAATTGTAATACTCATAAAAGGAGCAAATGGTTCACTCAAAGGGTAGTGACTCAATGGAATGCTCTGCCAAGGGAGATTGTAGGGAGCGACAATATGAAATCATTCAAAAAACAATTAGACAATTGTATGGGAAGTAAACACATATTGTATCTCCAATAGTAATTATTCCACCATGCTGGTGGTGAGCTCTTCAAGGGCATTTTGCCTCCCAAGCCTGTATCACTCTATGAATCTAAGAATGAATAAACAGTTAATTCATCTGCTCACTTGAATCAGAATCAGTGCAACTTATACACAATTAAATATGGCACTCCTCTGAGTGTTCCTTGGTCCCAACACAGCAGCTACAGTCTGACCAGTACCATGTGTCCTGGACTCTCCCAGTCTTTATTCTCCTGGCATTGCCAATCCTTTTAGAACCCCTCATGGGACAAGGAATGAGATAACTAAGGGTTGGTCCCACCTCAGCTATCTCTCACTGGGAAATTTGCTTCCTCAAAATGATACTTCTGTCACCCTTAGCGAGCCCTCTGATGTAATGGAAATCTGTACCCACATGAGGAATAAGGCACCCAGCAATGATCAGGGTAATTAAATGCCCTGGGCCCATTGGACCACTATATCTAACTGTGTTCCAGCACACTAGAAGTTCCCAATGCCCCTGCATACACAGCAGTGCCCACATAAGCTGACACTGCACTTTTGTTGTAGCACCTTGTAGCCTCCCAGACTACCCACTTATGTGGCCACAAGTGCCCAGCAATACTTATTAGAGAACCCTCCTAAATTTTTGGAGATGCTTCCCTACCTGTATCTTTGAGACACTCTTCTTATATGACCCAGTCGTGCAACTCCAGTCCTAGTACATTTCCATGCTTCACCATCTTCAAGTGGCTTAGCTGCAGTCTTACTGATGTTACTCCTCATACCTCACATGCCATTAGGTGGCACTCTTTGAAAGTATACTACCTCCCACATTCCAACTGTAGGAAAATAGGTTTGACTCAGACTTCTGAACCTTAGGTCATGGAACATCTGTTTGCTTGACCAGAAGTACTACACAACATTACTTACCTAGGTGGGAGCCTGCATTGGGAACTGTACTTCTCTGGCTCCTTTCCTGATATAGCCACACCAATGAACCTTATCCAGGACCCATCTCACCAAGATCATATCTGTAGCCTAGCTGCATATAGCTGTGACACTGGGATGCAATACGAGTATCCCACAGTCAGTACTCTGTTGTAGGGCACTGCATTGGTCCCCTACCATCACCAGAAGGCAACTAACAGTGAAAGCTCCTGGATGATGCCCTCTCCCATACCTCCTAAGCTGATTATCCCTACTCCAGCTGGCTTTTACCAAAACTCCTACTGGCCCCCTCTACTTTCTGAACTGTACCTCTTTTTTCTTAATTAGTTTTTTTTTTCCCTTCTAGCCCTGACCTACATCTATGCCCTTGTCTCTGGCCTCCGCTCAGTCCTGTCAGCTATCCCAAACCCCAGAGACCAGCTTGCCTGCTGCCACCATGACTAATCCCTCAAAGCAAGGATCTTTGGAGCATCACTCCCCTCCAGTGTCTGAATCTGGTGCAGACACCGATCTTTTATACTGGGTGGATAGTTACTGTGGACCCAAGCATCACAGAGGAGAGGACTCTTCATCCAGTCAGGATTGGCTGTTTTCTGTGTTCTCCCTCCCACTGAGACACCAGCATCAGCTTAATGTATAGCCATGCAACATGCATGCATGGAGCTATAGCCGGCATGCTTTCATCCCTTGAACTCCCCAAGAGGTGCTTAGAAGCAAAAGGTAGGCAACCCGATCCTCTCAGAGGAGGTGAGCATCCTGTGAGATGCTCATATCTCCTCCCCCACTGGGTCCCCTGATGATCTGGGCTTGTTACCAAACCCGGGTCTCCAGCATTGCAAGCAGTAGCCTATCACTGCACCATCAGGCTGGCTGATGTGGGCTCCTTTTAAATCACTATGCTCCTCTCATTCCCTCTGTCCCACAGAGGCTGATGGACAGGCACCAACTTCCTGTTCAGGCATGGCTAGTAATAACCCTACACTTATCAGAGCTTGCAGGTGGGATGGAGATATGTCCCTCCTGCATCCTTGCCCCCTCGTAATGTACTGGAGTCAGCTCACACCAACTTATCCGGGTTCACAGTTAAAGATCATAAGCACTTTAACCAGCTGGATCAAGCTAGTAGTTTACAAGTTCTGGAGGAGGGAGAAATGTAGTACTGCTGGTAGGAACAGGAAAAGAACTTGGACTATGCCTAGGGACACTATTCATAGCAGGAGAATGCTAGCCAAAGCACTGTGTGCTTTTATTGTATTTCCTTTAAGTTCTTACTGGGCTCTTCAGGTGGATGAGATGCAAGTGAGCACTCCTGGCTCTAATTGACTGCACCATCATGTCTTATATTCAGAGTATTGGAGGGAGTCCCAGAGCTGAATAGTCAATAATCATGCCGTGAGCTAGCCGTGTCATTGAGCCACAAGAGCCACCATTCACTGCAGCGTGTACACACCATTACAGGGACTCACAGACTGGAACTGCTGCTGCTACCAGAGTCAGCAATGACTGTGATGTCTGACTTTGAGGGACAGGCTGGGAGCACTCTTGACCTCACCTGAAGGGTGAAACTAGCTATGACACTAAAGGAACTGTGAGTAGGGAAGGCCGACACACAGTCTCACTCAGTCAGAGACTCTGTGGTCCCCCTCCCTCATTACCACTACACCCCCAGTGCCATTTCAAAGACTGCAGTGTCTGCATAGCACTGATGAGACCACCAAACAAATGAGCTCATGAGAGTGTGGTCAAACTTAATGCAGCCATGTTTTGGGGGGTGATGGCAATGGTGAATGAAAATAAATTTATAAGTTAATTGACAGTATTGAAGGTCTGCATCCCTGAGATGAAATCTGTAGGGATAAGAAATGGGATAATAGAGTTT
Organism: Neoceratodus forsteri; assembly: GCA_016271365.2. Taxonomy (NCBI): domain Eukaryota; kingdom Metazoa; phylum Chordata; order Ceratodontiformes; family Ceratodontidae; genus Neoceratodus; species Neoceratodus forsteri. The sequence continues at coordinate 872,982,949 of CM057453.1, read as the reverse complement.
TGGTCAGAAAACTGAAATAACACAGAAACGGAATCAAATTTTGGGAGGGGGGAGGAGGGGAGGGAGCTGTAACTGGGCATCTCCCCAAAAAAATGACTGATGGGAGAGGAGAAAAGCCTGATAGAATGTGCCCACACAAGATCTGCACTGATATCAGGTTACGAGAGCAAAGAGATATTCTTCCTTGCACTTAACTCTCATTAGTGTAGATTTATTGTAACCACCCCACCTGCAATGTGAATAACTAAACCTCTACAATGATCTGTGAGCAAACTCTTTTAGGTTTAGGGAATTAGGAGGAACTTACAAAGTAGTGCAGTGCCTCCACCTATGGGGATCCTTTCAACAAAGTGCTGTCAGGGTGCTTCCCCACAAGAAAACTATATCAGCCACACCCTTGGTGACAGAGACCACAATAACACACCCCCCCACCTCTTATCACTCTAAGAATGCAAATAAAAAACAGTAATAGCAATGTACATAATATGCAGATGAATAATACAGGGACTTTCTTTGGGGACAGGAACAGGATTTAGAGTGGGGAAGGATGAATGGGTTAAATACAAACACAAAATCACAGTCCATGGAGAAATCCCCATGAGCAGACTCAGTCCCTAACCCCCCACAGTCACACACATACACCAGTGCACAAGTTTATCTGTTTCATTTATTCTAGGCGTTCAGGTGAGTACACTGGAATAAAGTTTTGTGTACAGGCACGACCTGAGGTCAGATTCAAAGGATATACAACGAAGCAGTAGTAAATAGGGGCTATAAGGTTCCATATCAGTTAAACAATATAACAATTTGGTACAACTAACCCCACAGTCACTCAGGAAGTTCCCACACTGTTCATGCGTGCCTACAGTCTGGTGGTTGCAGGCCTGCTAAGCTGGACTTCTATGTAGTACTACTAAGTTGGGTGGCTGGGGGTTTCACTGAAGCTTTAAAACAAAAACAGCAGAACTTATTTGCAAGTAAGCACCCACTTTTTGGGTACTTACTATATAACCTCCTCCTCCTATTTTTGTTGTTAGTTATTTAACCAGGACTAGCACACTAAGCTGAAAGCTTTTTTACAGGTGCGACCTGGGAGCACAGGGAAGCTAACTGACTTGCTGAGGGTCACACAGTATGCAAGTGGAAGCTGTGGGGTTCAAACCCAGGTCTGGTCTACTGGATGTTACCAGATTTGCAGCTCAGAGCCTTAAACCACTGTGCTATATTACCTTTTTTGTCTTTGGGCTGTAGCCTGACAACTGGTCGAGCAGGGACTCAGGTCCCGGGAGGGATTTAAGGGAGGAATTTTGGCACCTGGAGAAGACCAGTGGGAAAAGGAGGCAGAAGTCAGGGCCTGGGCGGGTTATCTTCTCCCGGCCCGGTCCAGGGTTTAGCAGGCATCGAAGACCTGTTTGCCTGGGATAATCGAGGTGTAAGGTACTGCTGTATTATGCACTGTGTTTCAATGCTTGATGGCCAAAGTGAGTGTATGAAAGGTTCTTGAAAGATTCAAAGTAAGGTTCATAAAAAGTACAAACCTTGTGGTCAGGAGCTAGTTGAAACTGACATTATTCTGACCTGATGTTGAGTATGTGATGGAAAGAATGTACTAAACTTGCAAGTCTTATCTGTTCAATAAGCTATTCAATTGCTATTTGTCTGTTCATTAGCTCTATTCATTCACTCTCATTTGAATATTTGCATACTTTCTCTGGAAGCAGCTATCAAGCAGAGTGTAAAATGTATATAAACTGGCTGAATTAGCCAGAGTCGAGCTGCAAATTCTGTCATCTTAAGAACCTGCCGTCAGCTTCCAAGAGAACAGATAATATTTTCTCTATCATCTTGTAAACTATTGCCAGCCATATTTTCATTATAGTGCCTGTAATGCTAATGCCTATATGCTGAAATAAACCTCCTCCAGGTGAGGAAACAACATCCCACTGTGTGGTGCTGCATTTGTAATTCTCTCAGTACTAGGATCCCAGGGTCATAAGTCCAAATCCTGCAAGAATCTTACAGTGGTGACCATGTGGCAGGACTTCTGGCTAACCCTGAAGGCTGAGAGTAAGTTAGGCAAGTATTACAGGCTGTGTCCTCGATAAGGACTGCAACCTAATGAGGCATAGGGGAGAAGGACTGGAAACGGTCCGCGTGCTTGTGTAGTACACAAACCAATAGTACAATGGCAGGGAAGGGTGTTCCCTCATTGGAACGTCCTATTGAGGAGAAGGTTACCAAAGTAAGATTGTATACATCCTTACAGGATGACCTCCAGACGACTGTTCCTTGGAGGGCAGTATTAGTTTTCGTGGTTAGGGAATGGAGAGACAAAAATGTGTGTCAAAAACAAGCAATTAAACTGTGTTTAAGAGCTGCTGTTGCAATTGCTAAGAGCAATGATGCCCTGAATAGGGAAAGTTTTGATAGACATGTAGATGACCAGGAAAAAATCTGAGACCTCATGGAGAAATTGCAACAGTCTAATTAGTTTGCACAGGGAAATGTTATGAAGCAACGAAATGTTGCTGGATTGCAGGAAGAAAATGAAAAACTAAAAACTAAAGTATCAGAATTTACTCAGAAATTAAAGGACGCTCAGTCCACTATTACGTACCATTTAGATTCTGTGGGGGAAGACAGGGACCTCTATGGAATGGAACACCATAGATGTACCCAAAAGATCAAACAAGTGCAAAAATATTTGAAAAGGCAGGGAGCCATAGCAGCAGCAAATAGTGGCAGGAAAATGCCCTCATATCATACTCTTGAAGATTATAGTGACCCAGATGGCTTTGTCACCTATGAGAAGATGGAGAGTCGTCATGGTGATAGGGATGATGATTGGGACCTGGACAGTGAAAGCTACTGGGACCATTGTAAAAAATACCCCAATGACTGCAAGCTGACCCATCCGTCAGCTCCCCCTTCCCACAAGCCCCTGTCCAGACCACTACCACTACTATGGGGGAAGGGGATGACCAGCACACTACCACTGTTAAGGAAACAAAGCCACTCAGTTATGGAGCTAGACAGGTGCTGGTACGAGAGATAGGAGAAATCCGCCCTGGGGATGGAGGGGCAGATATAGCCAATCGAGTATATACTTTTAAGAAACTTCATGTAGAGCTAGAGGAGACCGATGTACTGGACTTGGTCTAGGTGGCTCTACACCTGGATCATTGTTCTAGTATGCCGGCACACAAGCCAGATGAGAAAATAAGTGATGTCCTGGGAACAGTCATCCTGGCAGCCACCCGGGGAGCGTATGACTTCCTGGCTAAGTTTGTTAATGTAAAGCAATGAAAAAGGGAGTGTTGTAATGTATGGTCCAATCGATTACTTCAAAATTACATCTCGCCTATCCAGAGGTGATGGTAAGCTGGTCAATGGCAACCCTCTACCAGTCCCGACCGATGACACCACTCTAAAAAGAGGCTCTTAACCGGGTTAAGGCAAGCAGTTAAGCACATGGTGGAGGTTGTAGTTAATGAAGAAGACCCCTATGAGGACATTCTCATGGCAGGGCAACAAGCCAATGCCATGATTGCCTCAGCGGAGACCCTGAAAAAGGGCAAAGTCACAGTGGTTGAAGGACCTCCCAATGGAGGCTGTCCTAAACAAAACAAAATTAAAAAAGATACAGACCAGGTTATTTGCCACAATTGTGACCAGCCTGGACATATTCGACCGTATTGTCCTAAATTCAAGAAGGACTCTACCATGTGGAATAAAACACTGCATACTGGTAAGAAACGGGACGGACCCCCTTATACAGAGGTAGTAAGACAACTAGAAGAGCTCCATTGAAAGTACAGGGAGACTTCCCCAGCTGTGGAGTTACATAATAAACAGGAATTCCAGGTCTCCTCCATCACTCCATTTGTGAGGTTACGGAGAGATGCGTGGAACTGCCCAGTGGTACAGGCAGCTGTGAAGGGAGGTCCACAGCAAAATATGTTGGTGGATACTTGGGCGTCCATGACAATTGTGCATACCTCACAGCCAACATCACACCCACTAGCTACAAATCAATGTAAATCTATGATGGCATTTGAAGAAACTGAGACTAAAGCAGTAGTTGCAAAGGAAACAAACTCTGTTTTGATGACAATGTTGAATGTACCTGTACACCTTTTCTTATGTGTTTACCTGATGGTAGAGGTATCATAGGTTCAGACTTTTTAACAAAACACAATGTCATGCTAGATATGACAATTAATTGCATGTGGTTTGGTGGATCTGAAGCACAGTCTGGATTGATTGATGACGCATTTGTTGTTGCTGCTATTAAGGGTGTAGGACGTTTAGAATTGCCTACATTATCAGATGAGTTAGTCACTACTATAATCCATAAACATGCAGGTGTATTTGCTAGTCACAAACATGATTGTGGTAGAATGGAGAGAGAGGAGCATATTGCAGGCAAAGCACATTTACCGCAAAAGCAGTATAAAATTCCAAAAGAATGTGAACAGGCAATCGATCAGACGATCCAATCACTTTTGGATCAAGGGGTTCTGAGGGAATGTGAGTCCATGACTAACTCTCCCACTTAGCTGGTGAAAAAGCCGAACTCCTCGTGGAGATTAACAGTGGACTATAGAGCTTTAAATGCTGCTACACCATTGACGGCACCCATGGTCCGTGAGGCTCCCACCCTCCTGAGCATGGTGCCACACACAGCAAAATGGTTCTCCATGTTGGACATTGCTAATGGATTTTGGAGTGTGCCTCTGGCTAAAGACTGTCAGCATAAATTTGCTTTTACCTGGGTAGACAGGCAGTATACTTGGGCTGCCCTTCCCCAGGGATTTCACTGCAGCCCCACTATTTTTCACAAGCGTATGGCAGCCATTTTGACACACTTCTCTAAGCCAGATTGCTTGTTGCAGTATGTGGATAATTTGCTGTTGGCAACTGAGACCAGGGAGGAGCATGTAGCACTGTTAGATGAGTTACTTACCTTGTTAAAAGCAGCTGGATTGAAGGTAAACCCAAAGAAATGTCAATTGGCTGTTCTGGAAGTTTCCTTTTTGGGTGTGGTATTCTCCGGGGACAGTAAGTCACCAGATCCTGCCAACATGACCCTAATTAAAGGGATATAGCCCCCAATAACAATTACCACTCTGTGCTCCTTCCTAGGCTTGGTTAATTATCAGAGAGATTTTATTCCCCACTTTGCTGAAACAGCCCGCCCTTTGTCTGATTTTTTGAAGGGAGTTATGGACCTGCCAAGTGACTCAATTGCCGAGCGCTGGACTATGCAACATGCTGAGGCTTTCAGGGCACTACAGGTTGTGGTGGTGGAGGCCTCCTTACTTGTCCCTGACCCACAGCAGCCATTTCATGTAGAGGTGACAGCATCTCCAAATGCCATTTTGGCTGTACTGTGTCAAGAGCATCATGGCAGGCTCTGCCCCTTGCATATGCTGTGTGTGTTCTTATGGAAGTGGAGAAAAACTTTACAGCCTGTGAATATCATCTTTTGGATACATTTTGGGCTGTTCAGCATTTTACATACATTACGGGGCTACAACATCTAGTAATCCACATGCCACATACGCCCTTAAATTACCTCCTAAAGCCAGGGGATACCCACATCTCCTCCCAGCGCTTGTCCAAGTGGACCCTCATGCTCATGCAAAGGGACATTGATGTCACTTCCAAACAGCTGGTGATGCTGCCTGCCCTGGCTCTTACAACCAGAGAATCCCATCAGTGCCTGGATGGCACAACAGCATATGATATCCCTTTTCCCCCACCCCTGATCCAACATGTGCCAACTGCAAATGCCCAACACTGGTATATGGATGGCTCCTGTTACTACAAGGATGGTCACCCCTATACAGGCTTTGCAGTGGTCACTGACACCATTACGCAGTTATCGATGCCTGCCCCATTCTGCCCAGGTGACTGAGTTATCTGCCATTATTTGTGCAGTTCATTTAGCTGACTCACTCACAACTAACATCTGTTCAGACAGCTCGTATGTATGTAATGCCTGTTCTATGCTTCCCTTGTACCACCGCAATGACTATGTGGCTACTGATATGAAACCTGTCAAACATAAAGACTTGTTGCAGTTATTATATGCTCCGCTATCTACCTCCACTCATCCGATTGCTATTGTTAAAGTTAAGGGCCACTCCAAAGGCAATATGCATGCCAAGAGCAACCAAAAAGCCCATAATGCAGCGCAGCTTGCAGCTGTCACAGGTGAGTTGTGGACACCCCTCCCACTTGTCCTCTCACTGTGATAGCAGCATCTACCCCCATCACTCTGGATTTGCTCTCAATCCAAAATTCTTATCCACCCTTCATGGAAGTTCAAGACTATTTGCAGGGCTCTATGTCCACACCACCCCCCTTATGGCTGGGCTAAGCATGTCACCTTGTCTCCCAGTGGGGTTGAATCTGCACCACAACTCTTAATGTATTCTAAGGATGCCTCACTCCCTCCAGTGGTGTGTGTGCCACTGGCCCTTTTTTCAGAGATCTGGCAGTTATATCACTTTCACCCCACCGGTGGACATTTTTCCTTAGATAAAACTCTTTCTAAAATCACACAACATTTGTGGTGCCCAGACCTCCAGCAACTTTGTCAAGAGGCTTATGCCTCTTTCCTGCCATGTCTTCAGACTAACCCTCCCTCATCCACCAACCAAGCCCTCCTATGCTCAGCTGCACCCCCCTTCAGGTCCCTGGTGTCACATACAAGTAGACTTTATTGAAGGTCTCCCTAAAACAAAGGGTAACTATGTGCATGCTTTGGTCATAGTTGACTTATTCACTAGCTGAATTGAGGCATTCCCCACCAGAGACAGCAAGGCTGCTACTGCTGCATGTCTGCTGGTTACAGAATTATTTCCACATTGGGGCTTACCTCACATTATTTCCTCAGACCAAGACCCAGCATTTAATGACAAAGTTTTCTAGCAACTGCAGCAACTATTACAAATCCATCAGCAACTCCACATTCCTTACCATCCTCAATCCTCTGGAGTTGTGGAGAGGGGTAATCGCACTTTAAAAACCACGCTTACTAAATTCTGTTACCAACATCCTATGCAGTGGGCTACTATGTTGCCCCTTTGTCTTATGGCCATTCGCTCCACTCTGTCTGCCTCCACAGGAATCTCACCTTACCAGGCTATGACTGGATGCCTGATGTGTACTCCAGCACAACTACTCCTGCCATCTCAGACCCCATATCTCAATGCTCCTATTACTAATGTCTGGCTTGAGACATATCTACAGCACATTTTAGAGGTTAACAAATTTACTGCCTCTGAATTGGGTAAATCTAAAAAACAAATCAAAAAGTACTTCGATAACAAAGTTAATCCATTTCAGTATGACGTAGGGGACTCAGTCATGATAAAGAACTATGCTCCAAAAGAACACACATTTGATGTAAAATGGAAAGGGCCCTTCCCCATTATGGAGAAGGCCAGCCCCTCTGTATAGCTGATCAAGATGACAGAAAAGAAGAATTTTGAATGCTGAAAACTAATAAACTTAAATTTCAAAAAAAAAAGATGACAGAAAAGAAGAATGCTGTCATACTGAAATGGTTTCACATTAATCAACTGAAATCAGTAAACTAAGGAACAGACAGTAACCTTGATATTTTTATTTTAGGTGTAAAAAGCTGTAAAATGATGTGGGTGTGGCTACTCCTATATGCGTCTGTATGTAGTGGTCTACGCGTCCAAACCTCAGTTTCAAATTATACATGAGAACCACAGCAATCAGTGACTTTAGTGACTTCCTGGAACTGGGACCCTGGTGATATTGATAATGCTATGGAATGGGAATGGACCATCCACTGGACCAAGGGTAACAGAACTATAACATGTACCAGGTGGTGAAAACAATGGCCCAATCTGAAGGAACCTACATGCCCTTAGCCTATAGTATGTCACAATGTGGTTACATACACCGGGACAGTGGGTCTTCGACTATTAAGAAAGCTCAAGTGACTGACACAGGAACCTACACCTTAAAGATGTACTATTGCATTTAGCTGAGTGAGGAGAACAAAAATGAAACATGATTATGTAGCACCACCACAGCAAACAGTACTACAGGGACAGTATATCTGTGTCTCCGGCCACCCCAGTGTCCCAATGTAACCCAAGGGCCAGAAAGTGGACTACCATTATCACCAGTGGAAAAGACTTAGATGAATAATGTACAGTATATTAGAGTACCGGTGGTACTTGATTTCTCTGCATGGGACTTAAATACCACTGGACAATGTGCTCACAAAAATGTGTCAAACTTTTATCCTATTGTGTTGATAGATATGGTAAGTGCTTTCCATGCAAAACAAAAGGAATGGGATACAGAAGGTCCTGTACATAAGAAGAAAGTTAGTGAAAGTAAAAGGGGAAAACCAAGGAGGAAAAGGGGCCTGTTAGGAGAGATCATGGGCCTATTTGGCTCTAGTATGAATCTATGGAACAGGGCCAGTTTGGATGCCCTGGAGAACCATACCTACCAGACAGAACAGGATTTAGAGGATAGAGCAATATTGCCCTTGGCAATAAATCATTAGGGCTTGTCCAAGGAAGAACGCTTGACTGTATACAATATGCATGATATTACCAATCTTTTTAAGGAAGTGTAAAATAAAGCTAATGAAATTATTCAAAATAATAATGCAGAAGTTGAAAATAAGACAATAGGGCAGTCTATTACTTGTACAGCTTATGGATCAAATGTACTCACAACTATTACTAAGCTGTTTGAACAATTGGAGCTGGGAAAACTCCCGGATATGGTATCAGATGCCCAAATTAAGTTGTGGTACTATCCTATGTGCAATGGGACCAATTACACCAACTGTTTAAAGCAGTGTGCTGCACATGAGATGCCCCCCATCTCGCTAGTAAGGAGGGCTGCCACCACTAGGTTGCACCAACCCAAATTTAGTTGCTGGCCCAATTGCACCCTTAGTCAAACAATGGTGGTCTCCTTTACTGTAAACCTCCCACAGATGGATATGCAGACCCAGATAGTCAAAAGAGTGGTTAAAATACATTCAGTGGGATGCTTATTAGAAGGCTATTATGTCAAGTGGGTTAACCCCTCTGAATTTTCGGTATGGAATAATAATGACACCTGGATGCAAATTAATCTCCAGTGCTGGTGGAACCTTGAGGACATTGAGCTATGTAACTGTGACATATTGTCATTAGCCAGTCCTGTCTATGGGCTGGAACCACTGGAGGGGCAACTTGATGGGTCGATCCTGTGTCTAGTGCAGTTGTTCAAATGGACTACTGAGCAGATACAAATCACTTATAACCAATATTGTGTGGTCACTAATCTTCCCTTTATGACTCATCAAGGACTTCAGTGTCTGATTCCCTAGTGTTGTGCCCCTTGGGGACACTTGGATAGGAAACCAAGTCATACATCCTATAGTCCAACACTCCTCCACTTATTACATCAACAGCTCCTCCCCCAGACAAAGCATGAAGATTAAAAAATATGCCCCAGCATTTTGAGTACCCATACCACCCTTAACATTAAATGTGAAAAAGTTACTTGATAGAAAAGATACCCATCTCATCCAAACTGAGAATTCGGCCAAAAAGATTCAGGGCATTGCCAGAGAATTAATGTATGATGGAGATCTGGTGGCCATGTTCTCCAGCTCATGGTTGACACTTACATTTAAGGGCTTACTATTATTACAAGTTGTAATGGTGTTCATTTTATTAATTTCCCCCTGCAAAATGTATGATGATGAGACACATGAGAAATGAAATGAAATGCTTATGATCAGAGCTGCAGGTATCACTCGCTCTATGCTGTAGCTTATGCCATGTGAAGGATCGAGTTCTCTCTCTCTCTCTCTCTCTCTCTCCTTCAAGTGGGAGACTGTAAGGTACTGCTGTATTATGCACTGTGTTTCAATGCTGGATGGCCAAAGTGAGTGTATGAAAGGTTCATGAAAGGTTCAAAGTAAGGTTCATAAAAAGTACAAGCCTTGTGGTTAGGAACTACTTGAAACTGACATTATTCTGACCTGACATTATTCTGACCTGATGTTGAGTACATGATGGAAAGAATGTACTAAACTTGTAAGTCTTATCTGTTCAATAAGCTATTCAGTAGCTATTTGTCTGTTCAATAGGCTATTAATTAGCTCTATTCATTAGCTATTTGCATACCTTCCAATAGGCCATTCATCAGTTCTTAGCTCTATTCATTCGGTCTCATTTGAATATTTGCATACCTTCTCTGGAAGCAGCTATTGGGCAGAGTGTAAAATGTATATGAACTGGCTGAAGTAGCCAGAGTTGAGCTGCAAATTCTGACATCCTAAGAACCTGCCGTCAGCTTCCAAGAGAATGGGTAATATTTTCTCTATCTTGTAAACAATTGCCAGCCATATTTTCATTATAGTGCCTATAATGCTAATGCCTATATGCTGAAATAAACCTCCTCCAGGTGAGGAAACAACATACCACTGTGTGGTGCTGCATTTATACTTCTCTCAATACTGGGATCCCAGGGTCATAAGTCCAAATCCTGCAGGAATCTTACAGAGGGGTCAAAAAATGTGATGACCATGGCAGCCTGTGTGCTGTGTATTGGACCCTGTTGCACATTTTTGGGAACCACAGCCCAGGTCGTAAAGAAGGGGGGTTGCCTTGTGCACTGTGGCACCAGGGTGGACCGGCTGTAGCGTCTGTATATTGGTGGCTGGTGGTGGAGCAGCACGGTGATGGCAGCCCACATTGCCGTGTGTGTGATGGTGGCAGCCCGCAGCCCCTTTCCATTGTGGCACTCTACCAGTGACAGGGCATTGGGCCTGCTTTGTAGTTCGGGGAGACTGATGCATCTCCGGGATCACCTGGGTCAATTGGATGCCTTGTGGATGCTCAGAGCTCATTTGGGCCTGTGAAGCAGTCAGCCAGTAAATAGGCTGGAGCAGAGGACTTGTGGGAGCCACAGCAGGATGACAGTGAGATTGTGATCCCAGTATGGTTGGAGAGTGTTGGAGGACCAAATTGAAGTGTTGTTGCCAAATTATTTAGAAGAGATTTGCAGTGTGGGCAAAGATTTCCCTTATGAAGTTGTGCCCCCTTTTGCACTCCGGACCCAAAGAAGCTGTGACCCCCCCCCCACCAGAGTGACCATCTGGCAGTGAGCCATCAGCCAGGTAAACAGTTAGCTTAATTTAGTCTCCTGGATTGTGTTCAATGAGGGAATGGGCCCCTTCCCCTTGGACAGTTATGCTTATACCCCTAGACATTGGGGAGGGGGTCTTTACATGCAGTTACTCCTTGCTTTCACAGTCTGTCTTTTTGGCATGAGGTCTGTGATTGTGCAGAAGTCAGGAATCTACCCAGCTATCTCTGACTATTAAAACAAGCATTTGTTAATCCTGAATGATTGCTTGCTTGTATTTGTTGCATATTTGGGCACAGGGTCATTATGTCGAAAACAAAAACAGCGCAGCAATATACGGTGCTGTCAATACTGCAGATACACTGCAAGCACTGGGACATAATGCTGAACAGACACAACAGCTAAAAAACACATATATCCTTTATTTTTGTGGGGGTGCCACCCTCCGCACCCCCAAACCACCCCCTATTAATATAATCAACTCCAGGGGGCAGGCAACACTGGGATGGGGAGCAACATGGGTGGGGGGGGCATAAGGAATTGCACAACACTTAAAAAAAACACAAAATACAAAAAAAAATCACACTAGTAGTCTGCGACCAGGATTTGAACCCCAGTCCACAGATGCACCACTCCCCTCCACTGCCAGAGACTCATCCCTCTGAGCCATGGCAGCTGCTTGGCAGGCCACTTCCCCAGCAGAAGACTTATCTTCTGCATCACTGCCTCCCAGCAGTTAGCTACAGGGTACAAAACCGTGACTGCACCATTTTGTTCTTGAGATATTTTGTTCCCTGTGGCTATATTCCCCTGCACTCTACCTGTTGCGCGATTTTGACCTTGCTGTAATTGAAACAGCATATTGACCTGGTACCCATATTTGTTGGGTATAGATAGCATAGAGGCAAATATTAACAAATAAACAACAAAAGTAAAATTGTCTTCATTGCTGTAGTTATTTTTTTTCTTTATGAAATATCCCTTTTTATGATCATGAAGTTGTATCTTCATTCATGTAGGTCCTTTTAGAAAAGCAATATGCAGAATATGGAGATATTTCAAACCCCATTTTTCATGCCAACTCACTTCTCCTGACACAGTATGTGGCCCCATCAGGACATGACATGCACATCAATTCCTTGTGAGGGAAGGCTCCCTAGGCCATCACAATCTGTCCCCTGTGCAATACAACATTTTGCAATACCTTCCCAAGCTCAGAGCGATCACTGTTTTTTTTAAGCAGGTACAGGGGGAGCAGGAATGGAGAGGGTTCCGGTTCTGTTAAGTGATGCGCTAAGCAGAAACAGAAACCATCAGTTCCAGTGTTTCAGGTGGGGAGGGGATAGCAAGTGAAGTCTCTGTCACTGCTTGTTTTGAGGCAGACAACCACTAGCTGATTAAAAGTAGAAATAGAGAGAAGAGAAATTGAGAGGCAGAGGGGGAGCAGCTGAGCTGGCTTGGTTGTGGGTGGGGGGGATGCTTTCTGGGTGGGGATAGGAGCAGCTCACTCTTTTGAACTACATGAAATATCTGCCAAGCAAGCAGAAAACACAGTCACAATCAGCTTGGTTGATTACTGATTTGTCACTGTCATGCCCACTGACCGTAGTTTGAGCTGTATTAGACATGACAGTGACACACCTGTGAAAGTGAGCAAGCACATATAAAAATGACAGTGATCTGGACCAGACACCAGTGTAGACCTGGCAAATGATATCGACAAGGTCTGACAAGAAACCTGAAAATATGTATGTGTGTGTGTGTGTGTGTGTGTGTGTGTGATATCCAAATCTCTCCAGTTCCCACAAAATCGTGATACAATTTTCTCCCTGCATTGTGCTCCCTTAAAATAATCTGCCCAGTTTTTGTATTTGTTCCCCGAAGAAATGATTCCATCTTCTTCCTCTTTCTCAGTAGCAGTGGCAGCAGGCACTGGCAGCAAGCCATGTGCAGAGAGAGACAGTGGCACCAGCATTGAGGATCAGTTCGGGGGTGTCACTGTACAACAGTAGCACAAATGCTCCATTGCCAATGCCAGCAGCAGCAGATGAGGATTTGGATTACTGGTCAGTGCCATTCATCAATTGAATATCCCCTCTTGCACAATCAGACAAGCCCCATCCTCAAACTTTCCAGCTCCAGCAATTATTTTGCTGGGTCTGGATTGAATGGGCCAGCAGCATTGATTGGGACTCCACATGCCCTCACAACAGATGCCCTGGGCTCCTTCTTGATGGGAAAGCAAGTCAGAAGTATATCAGGAGTGTACAGCACCAAAAAGGACCCCAGGCTATCTCATCAGCTGGCTTTCAGAATCTGTTACATCTCTTAGTCAATACCTCAGCCAGCCTGTTAACCCATTCGGCACCCTGCTTTACTTCTGTGACTAGGCAAACCATTGGTGTCGCGATATCTTTCAACCACTCGCTACAACAAAGCTGGGGCACGGTCCCCTCAAGGCGAGGGATGGGGACTGATACAATGTGGGATGCATCATCATATATTGGGGATGAGGTGCAGGATATGGTGAATGTTAGTGTCTGCATTTTACATGCTGTTCACTGAACGTCATAGATGAATTTCTGCTTTAAACTATGTATAGGTGGTTGCTTCCATGGAGTATGAAGGTTTACGCTAGATAGATATCTTTCCAAAAGACAGAAAATTTACATACATAATTAGCTTATTCTAACATGTTGTCTTCCAATTAGTATTTTTTTTTTATAGTTTGTTTTTTAACAAAAGCGTTTTCACAGTGTGCTCAGTAACAGCAGTGAACATGCCCGTGGTTTCATTTCCGAACTTGAACTGATTGCTGTGCGCTCTGCATTGCTGTGAAAAAACACCAGCTGCCTCGATGATTCCCAATCAACTGAAACCTTGTACCACAGAAGGGTACAACCATGTTCCATGACCTTTGAACTGTGGTGCAACAAGGTTTCAGCTGCCATCGAAATCAAAGCAGAGTAAACCCTCTCTTTGTCCAATAATGGGATTGCACATAAAAACTCCTACTGTCTATTTCATAATCAGCATTTAAAAATTCATTCTGTGTGTCTGTGATTACAAATGTTATATGCTGGTCAAATTTTGATATCAGAAATTTTTTGACTTTTTTTTAAGTACAAACCTCATAATAATCTCATATTCTCAATGGTGGAGGCTACATAGTGATTACCTCTTTCCACATGGATTTTAGATGATCAGTGGATACTGAGAAATGCAGTAATAGTTTTTCAATTGATAAGATTTCCAGACACTTTGCCATTCCTTTGTATTAAGTTCAGGGAGAGCAGGGTTGTTCCAGTTTTCTAGAATGAGTCTCTAGGCTAGTTATATTTGTAATGTAGGGCTAATCTATCATTCAGAAAAATCATTAGTTATTAAAATCTGAAATACCAGTGGTATTAAGCTGTTCAAAATTTGTTGAGTTTCTTAACATGTTGCCCACGATTTCAATATAAGAGGGCATTCCCAAATGAGGTGTATCAAGTTACCACCCTCTGTATGGGCAGACTGGAGGGGCCTTACAGTCCTTATCTGCCATCAACGTCTATGTTTCTATGTTTCTGTGTTTGTTTATTTATTTATTTATTTATTTTTATTTCATTTTTGTTGACCGGGTAAGTGCACTAGACAAATCCTGCCTATTTTCAGGCACGACCCGGGGGAGGGGGATACAGATGAATGCCAACTGACTTTGAACCAGATTAAGCTGTTGGTGGTATTTTTTTTTTAATGAATGAGGGAAATTTGTCCAGGACACTGGGGAAATTCCCCTACTCTGTTGGTAGGGGGCTTTGCTGTCTGCTGCAGAGTCAGTCTCTGCCTGTTCACTCATGGAGCAGGACATGGAGGAGTGTGGTGCACTGGCTGCGCTGCTTGTGCCTGACGTTGTTTCAATGGAGATGATTCCTGTCATGGATACTACTCTAAGGGCTGCTGTGGTGCTCTCTGAGCCTGTTTCAGATTGGGTTACTGTTACGACGCTGGAGGAGTTGGATTCGGGACCTCCTTTCTCTCCTGTACCTGACACTGCAAGTCCTGATGTCACTTCTATGTCTTCTCAGGCTGCTGTTTCTGCCGTACGACCCTTAAAGGGGGAATTGCCTTCTACAATGCTCCTGAGTGTACCAGGAGGTCTTTCGGAGTCTGGCGGGAGTTGTCAGGTTACACTGACAGACCAGAATACTCCCACGTCGGGTGTGGCAGTGGAACACTCAGGAGCTGCTTTCGTGCAAACGCCAGTGATCTTTCAAACTGAACACCTGAAACAGGATGGTGTTTCAGCATTTCTTTTGCTGCTCCTCAACGTACTCTTAAACTAGCAGTCCTGTGGAAGGGATGGGAGGACTCAGTTCCAGACGACATGGAGCAGTGATCGGTGGATCATTCTCTCTGGGCGGCGGGATGGGTGCGTTCACCTGTTTCCCAGCAGTGGACCTCAGGATTCACCCCAATATGTATTCCTGGAGTGAAAATTACTACAAAGTCCCTGCTACCTACTTCTGTGATCTCTCAGACTGTGCAGAGCTCCTCGGGTGATGTATCTGACCTGCATTTAGATACTGATTTGGAATTGACCCCTGATCCTAAAATTGTTTTTCCTTTACGGACTGTATTACCTTCTCAGGATCCTAAGTGTACTGCTTCTTTGTCCCCTGCTCTTACTGGTGGTTGTCCCCCGGGGTCCCCCCCTTTACTTCCTGCTACATCTTCCGCCCGTTCTTCGGGGGGTGATAACGCGACCTCTTCAGGGGGTG
This sequence comes from Neoceratodus forsteri, assembly GCA_016271365.2. Taxonomy (NCBI): domain Eukaryota; kingdom Metazoa; phylum Chordata; order Ceratodontiformes; family Ceratodontidae; genus Neoceratodus; species Neoceratodus forsteri. The sequence goes on along the minus strand of CM057453.1, from coordinate 872,967,035 downwards.
ACAATGCTAGCTCTTCTAAAACGTATGCCTCCTTTTTACGTTCACTTGCGCGCATGTGCAAGGAACATTTTGGGAGAGTAGCACACTTAGAGGTGTGCCTCTCCCACCCAATGCACTGCTCCCTTGAGCAGGCGTGGCGATCCTGCACCAATGGGTGCAGCAGCTCCGTGACAGCGGTATTCCTCTGCTTCAAAAACATCACTGCCATACTGGCGCGCTGCCCCATCAAATCATGCTACCTCCCCCAGCGCCGTCCGTCACTACGTCCCTCCCAAAGCTTTACATTGCATGCTGGAGCCACACTGCAGTGTGGCAAACATTGTTTGCCGACAGTGGCCAATCCCCACTCGGCTCCACGGCCCCAAAGCCATCCTGCTGCCATGCTGAGGCCCACCCCAGCGTGGCAGCGTTTGCTTTATTTTGCTGACGGGGTGCCCAATCCCCGTCGGCTCCTCAGCCCCCCAGCGTAGTTTGCCGATGGGGTGCCCAACCCCCATCGGCCTCGCCCCCAGCCATCTTCTGCCATGCTGGGAGCCCACCCCAGCGTGGCAAGCGTCCCTCGTCATCTTTTTTTTCAAACCTGTAAAACAAAAACTGTCCCATGCCGCGTCTCCAACCCCTCCACAACCCGCACACACCACTGTGCACCCAGCCTCCCACCCCCACCCCATGCCTCCGGACTCCTCTTGACGATCTTGGTGGACCGGGAACACGTCTGCACTCTTCAAAGGTGACCGCAGAACTGAGGAAATGCCGTAAGCTGTATAATGGGCTAGATGGGGGTTCAACTTATTGCATATCTCAGTCATTTTGGGAATTTTGTTCCAAATTTTCAACATGGGGTTTTTGGAACCCTTCTCATGAATGATATCACTGTCATGGTGTTATTCAGGCCCGAAGGTGATTTTGCAGGCACTGCGCGGTCACTGCGTGAAATCACCTTCAGCCTCAAGTAATACCATGACAGTGACTATCATCCATGTACTTAAAACCTCTTGAAATTGATGCAAGCTCAAATAACTGTTCAGTGTGGTTGCGCAGTTCTTATGCAGGCTTGGCAAGTTCGCCCGAATTTTTCAATATTTTCCTCCAGATTTTCAACATTTCCATTTTATCACACCTTCTTATGGGTTGTACAGCTGTCATTTTCACATCTCACCCAAAATGTGTTCCGCCTCATGTAGCGCAATGGTGCTAGATCGGTGTCAAGTAAATCAATGTATGGAACACATTAAGAAAATTCACAGTGACACTGTTCATGAGCAGAGGTCTTAAAATGGCTATGTTGAAAATTTGATGAAAAATTCCTAAAAATGACTGTTTCTGAGTCGTTGCACAGTTCCCTCACTGCCTTTCGTATGTTTGCGAATTTTCAATATTTGCACTCAGATTTTCAACATTGCCATTTTACCACACACCTCCTCATGAGCAGTACAGCTGTCATTTGTCACACCCTGCCCAAAATGTATTTCTGGCCATGTGGCGCACAATGGCGCGGTCGATGCGAACTCAATGTATGGGACACATTAAGAAAATCACAGTGACACTGATCATGAGCAGGGGTCTTAAAATGGCTGTGCTGAAAATTTGGTGAAAAATTCCTAAATATGACTGTTTTATGAGTCTACGCTATGCCAGTTCATACACGCGCCGTAAGTTTTGTGAATTTTCAGTATTTTCACTCCAGATTTTCAACATTGCCATTTTACCACACCTCCTCCTATGAGCAGTACAGCTGTCATTTGTCACACCCTGCCCAAAATGTATTTCTGGCCATGTAGCGCACAATGGCACAGTCGGTGTGCGAACTCAGTGTATGGGACACATTAAGAAAATCAAAGTGTCACTGTTCATTAGCAGAGGTTTTAAACTGCCAATGTTGACAATTTGGTGAAAAAAATTCTTAACAATCACTGTTTTAGCAGCGTGCATTGCACAGTTCCCACACGCTCCTAGGTTTGTGAATTTTCAATATTTCCACTCCAGATTTTCAACATTGTTATTTTACCACACTTCCTTATGAGCAGTACAGCTGTCATTTTCACATCCTGCCCAAACGTGTTTCCACCTATGTAGCACACAATGGGGGTAACAAAAAGGTCATGCTGACAATTTATTGTGCAAATACCAGCAATCGCACAGGGCATTAGGGTAAAGCACCATACATGCCAAACACCACTGCAAACACCTGCAAGCGAACGTTCGGCATTGACAAATGCTTGTTTAAGAAAAAGGTGCTTCCAGCTAAACGTCATAATGCTGTTCGTATTGTGTATAAGGGTGGCCTACATGTTTTTCCAGATAGGGAATATGTGGGGAAAATGCTGCTTAAGCATAGTTTGCAATTTTTAGCCACTGAATTATATGCTCTCATACATGTCTCTGAAGAGCGTTCCTTCAACATCAGCTTTAAATTACAGGCTGGTTTAGAGGCCTTTTGGAGCAGGTATGGGACGGTGAAGAATACTCCACTGTGGGCCTCATTTGAGGTCATCCCTCTTACTAGACCTGCTCAGAAGTCTGTCACAGTCCTCTTTCGCAATGAGGGTGTCAGTGTGACTGACTTACTTCTATGGCTTAAACAATGGTGTACTGTTTTGGGAGCCCCTGAGGCTATTTTTGATAGTGAAAACATTTGGACAAGGGGTTGGAAAATTAGGGTTATTCTTCAGAAATTGAATGGTTCTTTACAACATTTACCAAATTCCTTTTTCTTGGGGGGTGACCATGGTGTTTTGTTTTACCCAGGCCAACCCAAGTCTTGTTATAAATGTGGTTCTCCGGGACACCTTAGTAGTGTCTGTGACAAAATCTGTTGCTCCCTGTGTGGTAAACTGGGTCATATGTCTATGCATTGTTCAGAAACTGATAGTTGTAATTTATGTGGCCTTTCTGGTCATTCCTATGGTGAATGCGAACAAGCTGCTTCTTCCAAATCTGGTTCTGGGGATTTGGAGGAACAGAGATTGATGATAGGACTTACTCAGAGGGCGCATGCACAGTCTGGGGATCCCCCCTTGCCATCAGATCTTCTACCATCTTCTGATCTGTCAATGTTGCCCCCCTCCTGAATTCCATTCCGACCCCCCCTCCTGTAGTTCAGGTGCCTCAGGAGGCCCTTGTATCAGTGGAGACTGCTGAGCCCTCTCCTCTCTCTCTTTGGCCCTTCCATTGCAGGGACCAAGGACTTTGCTTGTCCCTTCTTCCACTGACATGCCGCCACCACCCCCTCCCAAAGACCCGGTTGTTGACCCTGAACAATGGGTAACACGCCGCCAGAGTTGGAGGCAGCCAGCCCCCAAGGTTCATAAAATCTCAGAAACCCAAACTTCCAATCGCTATCAACCACTGCTTTTGGAATTTGATTTCCTGGATAAAAGCTCTGAAGTCTCGTTGGAGGGTTTTCACTGTGCTGACCTCTGCTCTGATTCTGAATCCAGTGAATTAGGTGATGTTCATGAGAAGGTTGCAGGCCCCCTGAAAGGGAAGCCTACCCCTAAAGGAAGGAAGAAATGGGCCTCTGGTGCTGGCAAATCTAAGTCACTTGAACCCCCCTGACTTCTTTAAATGAGCCTTTCTGAACAGCTGACATTTTTGACAATTAATGTCAATAGTAATAAAAATCCACAGAAACGTGGTGGAGTCTTTTCCCATTTAATGTCCACTCATGCGGATGTTATTTTTCTGCAGGACATTAGATTGCACACAGCCCTTGAGGTTAGCCATGCTAAACGCAACTGGTACAGGGGTCCTTCTTACTGGTCTATTGGTTTGGGTGCATGTACTGGGGTGGGGATTCTATTTAGTTTACCTTTTCAGCTCCTAAAATTGATAGATTTGGTGTCATGGAGGGTTCTTTTGTTGGATGTTAAGATGCATAACACCTATCTTCGTTTCATTAATATTTATGCACCACAACTGAAAGCTGACAGAGTAGACATTTTTCTTCAGCTTTGGCCTTTTCTTTTCTCTGCACACGCTGTGCTTTGGGGCGGTGACTTTAATTGTGGGCTCACGCTTCAAGATCGTGGTAGTGGCACCTCTACCAAAAAGATTTTTTGTGACATGTCGGCTTTACAGTCTATGGTTCACTTAGCTCACTTAAAAGATGTCTATAAATCACTTCACTCTAGGGGGATACCTACATTCTAGAGGGGAACACATGCTACTCAAATAGACTTTTTTTTCTCAGTAAACGGATTCCTGTACTAGCCACCCAGGTGGACTCTGTGACTTATTCTGATCACAAGACTCTTTCCATGGTAGTGGGTGCATGGGACCCCCCCCCAGGGCCCAGGCCTTTGGAAATTGAATACATTATTACTCTCCAGGAGTTCGATACACCAGCAGATATTATATTTGATAGGTGGGAAAAAGACTTTATTTCAGTTATTTGATAATCCTTTTCCCTGGTGGGATAGTCTTAAATCTGATTTATGGACATTTTTATTATGTTAGAGCAAACATGTCTCGGATTCAGTGAAGTTGAGATATCAGACGCTCAGACAGCAGCTGCAGCAATTGATGAGTTTAGCATATACTACCAAACATGATTATGGGGATCAGATTCGGCTTATTAAGCAGCAAATGCAGAAATTTCATGAGAAGCAAATGGCATCCTTGACTATGCAACAGCATTTTGGTACACAGGGGTCTTTGGTGGAGGTTTGCCCTTTTCTTAGTTGCTCTTCCGGAATTCAGCATAAAACCATGTCAGCTATATGGGATTCTGATATGTCGACTGTTACAAAACAATCAGATATTTTTTTTTAACCAATTATTTTACCAGGTGAGACACACTAAGCTGAAAGCTTGTTTGCAGGTGCAACCTGGGAGCACGAGGAAGTTAAGTGACTTGCTTAGGGTCACACAGTATGCAAGTGGGGGCTGTGGGATTCAAACCCAGGTCTCCAGATTTGCAGCTCAGAGCCTTAAACCACTACGCCATACTGCCTCCTATTATATCGGTAGTGTCTAAGCATTTGGGGCAGCAGTTTGATATACAGTTTACTGATACTGCTGCCTTCTCCCACTGGTTTCCTTTCTTAGATGTTCCTGTCCTCTCTGGGTCTGCAGTCGCTGCCCTTACCTCAGCTATTTCTCCCACAAAGGTCTTAGAGGCAGTTGCTGCATTACCCAAACGGAAGGTGCCAGGCCTGGATGGGCTTCCATCAGAATTATATGCATTAATTATTCCTCATATTTCTCAGGAATTGGCCCAGGTTTATAATTTTATGTTACATGAGGGATATTTTCCCATTCACACAACTATGGGAGTGGTAACCTTATTATATAAGAAAGGTGCTAGGGAAGATTTAGATAATTGGAGGCCGATTTGCTTGTTAAATATTGATTTTAAAATTCTTATGAAGATATTGGCCCTTCGCTTATCTGTGGCTACATCTTGTGTTATTTCCTGTACCCAATCTTGTGCTATCCCGGGCAAGGTGATAACAGAGCAACTTATAGTACTGCGGGAGGTTTTTGAATCTGGCTCATTTGCTTCTACCACTGGATTGGTGGTATCTTTAGATCAGAGGAAGGCTTTTGTTTCTGTGGAATATGGGTTTTTATGGATGACTCTTAGCCGCTATGGTATTCCAGATTCCTTTATTGCTTGGTTGCAGGCTATTTATCGTTGCATCTTTATTAAACCACTGGTGAATGGGTTTTTGGGGCCTTTGGTTCCAGTAAAAAGGGGTGTCCGTCAGGGGTGTCCTTTAAGCCCTTTGTTATTTATTTTTTGTATTGACTCTTTACTTCGGTTGTTAAATGACATTCGGTTTTTTACTCCGGTTATGATTTCTGGTCATCATGCCCCATGGACTGCCGCTGCTTATGCAGATGACATTTGTCTACTTTTGAAATCGGCCACTGATTTGGATAGAACACTCAAGTTTTGTGCTGTTTATGGTACTGCTTCTGGTATAAGTCTGAATAAAGATAAATGTATCCTCAAGGATCTTGTTAATTGGGATTTGAAGCTTGCACAAGGGAAGGCGTTGGTAGAAGGTTGGAATAAGTGCACTATGGGGAAGCTTAAACGGGTACACTTGATCAGAACTTATTTGTTGCCTTTATTTTTATATGTGAGTATGATTTTCCCACCTCCTAAAGAGCGAGACGCTACTCTTTCTGGTTTATTTTTCCAAGCAATTTGGCGTAGTAGATTGAACCCTATTAAACATAACATATTGTATCTCAGGGTGGTGGATGGCGGTTTGAACATGATTAATCCGATCCTATTTTTGTTTATTCAATTATTGTTTACTAATCTTCATCCTATTTGTAGTGGGCAGATTACTGTTTGGTCACCTTTTTTTAAAAATCAGATTTGAGCCTGGTATGGTGGTGGGGTTTCAGATACCATGAAAGTTTTTAAATCAGTTCCCTTTTCTTCTGCTTATTATAGACTTATTTTTGTACACCTTAAAAGTTGGGGTATTACATCTCAACTTCTACTGCATTATTCAAAGAAATTGCTGTAACATTTTAGGGAGCCCATTACTCTGCCTTTATGCCCCCCGTCTTTGACACCTGATATTACGCGACTGTTTTGTAACAACTGAGTGCCTTGTAAATTTTGAGATGTTCAGTGGCTTTTTTGCCATGTAAAGTTAAATGTTAAAGCTAATCAGAAACATAAAGCTTTAGATGAAAGATTTTGTAGCAGGCTTCAGTGTTTGGCACAATCCGAAACCATGTTTCATTTATTTTTCACGTGTTCCTTTATTCACTCCTTTTGGTCTTATGTGGCTACTTGTTGGAATATGTTACCTTTTCAAACGGTCTCTTATGAGACATTGATTTAAGGTACCTATGGCAGGGAATGGTCTTCTTGGGACTCTGGTACCTTATCTGTGTTATTCTCCATTATCAAATGGTATATTTGGAATGCTCGTTGTTTGTTCACACTACAACAAAAATTACTGACATATGATGACATTGTGGGGAGTGTTTGTAAGGAAATGCACTGTTTGTATCATAAAGAAAAAGCTTACCAAACTGCTATGTATATTCAAACTGTATGGCACAATCTTCCTTGGATAACTGATTCAGATGTTGCTGTTACTTGAAGTTGTGATTTGTGTTCTCTTCTGGTTTTTGTATGTGTTTTTTGTTGTGATGCTGTGCAATACTTAATAAAAACAAAATTCCCCTACTCTTTTCGATAAGTGCCATGGGATCTTTAACATCCACCTGAACAACCACCAATCCAGACAGATGGGACCTCAGTTTAACATCTCATCCAAAAGACGGTATGTTACAGTGGTACGCTAGACTTAATAACAAATCTGGAAACAATTCCCTGCTTGACTGGGTAGTCATTACCAGTCCTGAAAGAATATGGACTGCAGGTGTCTTCTCAGACTCTATATTTGGAAGAATAACACCCCAAAGCACAGCCTAGAACCTTTCTTGCACATATTTTCTCCAGATTTGATGAGAGATTTTTCCAGGCTTCCCTATCTGAAATTGACTAGAACCTAATCAGAGAGCTCCCTACCATAGAAGATGCCCTAGACTTTTTTTATTCACAACTTTGTCTTGGCTGCTAACAGACATGCCCCTTTCAGAAGGCTCAGAGTTAAAGGTAAATGTTATAAATGGTTGATCCCTGAGCCAAAAAAAAATAATGATTCTGAGAGACAAAGCCTGGAGGCTCTCTAAAAGTATAGGCCTTAAAGCTGACTAGGACAAATACAGAGAGTTGAGAAATCTGTGCAAAAAGGATGTAAAAACAGCAACAAGAGATAATATCAGGAGGCTACAGGGTAAAGACTTGGCAGGCCCCAAGTGTTTCTGGTCACAGATTAACTCCATATTGAAAGGGCATACTGATTCCACAGAAGGAGATATTGGGCCTGATTTTCAAAGGGCTGAGAATGCTAAAGCCCTGGGTGTGCCACACATATGGTGCAGAGCGCTTGTAGCATTCTCCCAGTTGGTGATCGGGAATTTCAATCCCGTGCACTGACTCTCGTGAGTTAGACCAACTTTTTCTGGTCTAGCTTATGGCAATCCCTCATACTCTTTTTACAGAGCCTGCGTCAAATATTTGTATTGATGTACTGTAAATGTAGTGAAGCACCTTTACAGTTAATGGAGCTTCTCTGCATCCGCCATACTTCCAGGTTGCAGAGTTTTCAGAGTTAAAATAAAATACCTTGCGATATGATCAAAACTCCGCTTGTACTTTACAAAGCTAAACCAGAGGGTAAGCCTTGCTGGGGCAGGAGGCTGGGATTTGTACTGCTCTCTTTTAATGCCCCCATACACTCATGGCCTGGAGTGGGGTATTGCAGTTATAAAATGTTTTATTTTAATTGAAAAAATACTTGGAAATGTTTTAAATAACTTATTTTTTGTCTTATTGTAGCATTATATGTCTGCTTTGTAAAGTAGTCTAATGAAAAACATTGTTTCATTCATTTTCTTTACATGTATTTATTCTACGTTTTTTTTTTGTCAAAAGATGTATTTTTTTAACTATTAAATGAATATTTTAAAGGGAATTCGTATGTTTCCTTATGAAATTATTGTGAAGGTTACTATGAAGATCCAGGATGTAAATTGCTGGGTTATATTTAGAAAATATTTTCAGTAAGACAGAAAAATGCTTTTTAGAATAGGGATATGGAGGCATCCATTTTGTGGACAAAAAGGGTGTTGTGATGATGTCGCTGCCTCACCAGTGTTAACAGTATGCAGTGCAGCGGGTGAGAACAGTTCGACTGTGCTGTCAGGGATTCTATTATATCCTGAGGAACACCACCAATTTTATGTTTGGCCAATTGCAAGAAAAGACTCCAGTGCTTCTCTTTGTGACAGAACATAATTCCTGTCTGTAGGAGCAGTTTGTTTTAACCTGCTTAATTGCATACTGTTAGAACTGGTGAGGCAGTGACATCATCACAGAACCTTTCCTGTCCACAAAATGGATGCCTCCACATCACAATTTTAAATGTATTTTTCTGTCTTACTAAATATAACTCAGCATTTTACATACTGGATCCTCATAGTAACCTTCACAATAATATCATAGGGAATCATACATATTCCCTTTAACCACAAAACATGTCTTTATTTAGTGCAAGCATTTTTTTCTCAACTCTAGCAGCAGCTGCAACCACAAACCACAAAATGCTTTAAACAACAGTTTTAAAGAACGGTCTCCTGCATCACATTTCATACCTCAGTCTGACAGTTCCTCTCATGACAAGGACCTTGCAGCCACCAGTACCTTGGCTCTTTCTGCTCCTTATGTGCTGAGCCATTGGTACCTTGTCTCTCGCTAGCTCCTTCCCTCCTTCACTCTCTCTCACGTGAGCTGAACCAATGCTGCAGCTTCCACCTCTTCTCTTTTGGCTCCTTTGCAGCTACATCCCCTCACTGTCTCCCAGCTCCTGATCTGCTCGGAGAAGGGAGTGAGACTTGCTGCTGCAGCTACCTTCCTCGCTGTCTTCTGACTGGTGCTTGCTCTTTCCCGCCTGGTGCTCTCTCTCATCTGGTGCTAACTGGCGTACTGGAAAAATGTAGAGCTCCAGACCTATGGCCCTCAACGGGAAGCAAATACATGACACCAGTGAGTCGCAGTAAAAATAAAGGCTTTGATGCCAAAATGGCAATCAGTAGCTAGCACTAACAAACTGGCGATAACAATGAGATGTTATGAGTAACAGCTGTACAGTGCTGTGGTTGGGGTAGGCAACCCCCTCTACTGGCACAGGTCAACTGCTGGATTTGTGGTATCCCATACCTGCTTTTCTTGCCTGTACTGGAAAAAGGGAAAGGGTTCAACTGGGATTTATAAAATGGGTAGGAACATAGGCAGTAAATCAAAAACTTCTCTTTCCCCCGCTAAGCTGATTTTTAAATATGGCACCATTTTCAGTGCCTGAACATAACGGGTAATATAATAATATCAGCTTTTGGTATACTCAGCTGTACAGCGAAGAATACTTAGGTCGGCAGTGAGTCAGTGCATTTACTAGGCATTAACCAATGCTCACATGATTAGCATTAACCGATAACAGTTTTAGATTTACTGCCTGTTTCTCTGTTCATTTTATAACAATGCCTTCAACTGTTTCTTCACTAATTTAACCAGGTTCAAACCTGATCTCTTGGGCCACCCTTCATGCCAGGGTCAGGATGAAACAAGGGACCAACAATCCTGCTTTCATCTCCAGCTAGTCTGGAAACAAGAAGTGTTAGCCTTATTAAAATGAATTAAATCAGGTGGCTCTACCAGGGTTGACAAATTGGAACCAAGGCTCCTTAAAATAGCAGCCCCGGTGACTGCCCTTCCTGTTACCATGCTCCTCCATAGGTCCTTTCTGGAAGGCAAAATACTTGAAAAATGGAAAGTGGCTGTGGTGGTACCAATTCACAGAGGAGGCAAGGAGAAAATTTCTGTCCCATCTTTCTCCTTAGTCCTCCGGCAAAGGTACAGGAGAGGCTGGTTTACAATCAATTATAGGACTGTCTAGAGCAGCACCTCCTACCCTCAAGCAGGTAGCATGGTTTTAAAAAGCATCATGTACTGACACTGCCCTGATTAGACTAACCACTGATGCACTAAATGCCATGGACAAAGGGATGTTGACGGGGCTGTCTTCATTGACCTCACAAAGGCTCAGTTTGTTTGATGACAGTCTGCTCCTTGATAAGCTAAAATGTATGGGCCTTGATTGCATTTCACACCACTGGTTCACACACTATTTTACAAACCGGTATCAGGAGGTCAAATGGAAGAGGAACCACTCCAGTCAGAAGCCTATTACAGATGGCGTCCCCTAGAGGTCTATCCTGAGTCCCTTGCTGTTCTCTATATTTGCCAACAACATGTCAGAAGATTGTGGTGAAGGGAACCTATGGCTTTATGCAGATGATGTGGTTCTGTGTAGAAGCTCCACTGAAGTAAATATGATAAGTGCCTAGCTCACCATTGACTTTTGTACTCTAGAAAAATGATTCTCTGATAATAAGCTTATCATGTAGAAAAAAAGACCAGGGCTGTTCTCTTTGGCTCAAAATACCTTGGCAGGGATAAGAAGCCTTTGCTCTCCCTAACTGCCTCATCTGGCTCACAAATCAAAGTGGTGGGCAAACTAAAGTACCTTGGGGCCTGAATCGACCAGGAAATCACTTTCAGACCTCAGGTGGATCATATCACAAAATCTCTACACCAACAAATTGGACTGCTATACTGCCTGGGTGGTGTTCTAACCCTAGAGTCGAGGCTAGCCATTGGAAACAACATCCTGCTCCCCACATTGCTATTTGGTGCCACTATATGTCAGTCCCGAAGGAACTCTGAGACTAACAGACTCAAGGTTTTATATAACAAAATTAGTCACTTCACATCTGGGGCCCCTTCCAGGAAACATCATTGTGAGGTCCTCTCCTCCTTGAACTGGTCCTTCCTGGAGGGAGGTATACTGTATCCCCTGCTATACTTGATGTTTAAGCTTACCAAAATGTATACCCCACCGAGTCTAACTGGTGTATTAGTTCCTAAACCTGAGATGCATGTACTCCAGTCAACTAACTGTAACCTGCTTGAAGTGCCCAGGGTTAAAACAAATACAGATACGAGGTCCTATGCATAATCTGCCCCATCTTACTGGAACTCTCTACCAGCTAAGCTGCAAAATGTCTCATTTCTTGGGGTTTTAAAAAAAGGGCTGAAGACCTCTCTACTAGAAAGCTGTCACTGTTCTTGCTACTTTTGAATGATAGCCATACCAAGAGTGTTTCCCTCATATCATTCTTAGAGATTTTAGAAAATGGGTAAAGACAATTCTCTCTTCTGATTGGCTGAGACACTTATTTAGGTGGGCACCTATCAGATAATAGATGCCCACCAAATAAAAAGTCCCAGCCCAAACCTGCCTCATGCCCATCCAAGAGTATCATTGTGCCCAGGCTACTACTTCATTGGCTGAAGCAGTGGGCACAAAATTTCAAACTACTGCCATTTTGTTAACCACTTAGCGAGACAGAGTGAGCCCACCACAAACACACACAAACAGATAATTACAAATGACTGTCAGCTACACAGCACTGACAAAACTTGTATTTACTTTTCTCTAATCTACCAGCATTGCAGCTTTTGTGAGGATCGCTCCTTTACAAAGCCACCTGCTCAGTCACAGCTCTCCTCCATCTCCGCTCCCCTCCCCACCGCTGACCGCTACTTAAATTTACCCGAGATTCACTTTTTTCACAAAAAAAAATCAAAACTGCCATACAAATGTAGTTGGCATTGTCGGTATCTCTCCCACTGTATTCATAAAACAACCCCGTATTTCCATGAAATATGATGGCTGCTGCACAAGTCTTATGAGTCATTTGATGTCTCGCACCCAACCTCCACTATGTAGCCACCTGCTGTCAAGCCTGCAGTTTAAAAAATAAATTAAGAAGAAGTTCCTGAGAGTGTCTGTTCGTGGGCAGCGGGGATGATCACCACCACTCTTTCATGCCGCTTCGATGAGACTCAACAGACACGGGCGGGGGGGGGAGACCATGGACCGATGTCAGGGTACAAAAAAAATCACAACCTGTATCTCATTTGTCTGTGTGTTGGGGCATTCAGCTTTCTCCAAAGAAGCTGCAATCACTGCATGTGTGTGTGTGTGTGTGTGTGTGTGTGTGTGTGTGTGTGTGTGTGTGTGTGTGTGGTGGGAACCATGAGAACCAACTAAAAGAAATGGCACACCATTCTAATACAGGTAGAGGAACTATTTTATTACTCAACTAATTTTAAACTAATTTTTAAAACATTTTTTTTCATTATACAATTTTTTTTTCACAGTGCCCATTTTTTAAGCGCAATAATACCCTCCAGGGTGGGCGGTATTGTGCTATACCGGACCTTCCAGGGGCAATAAGATCCTCTGCCTGCGGTGTCAGGCCTCATTACGCCCCTGGGCGGTCTGGTATAGCACAATACCGCCCACCCTGTCAGGTATTATTGCTTACTTATACCACTGTGACATGCTCTAGTTGTATACCTATGTCATATAGTAATGTTGTCTGTAATGTATTCTGTGATGCATCTTGTACTGTATATATTATGTTTATCCTGTCTTTAGGAAATAATATATGCCTTGTATGTTTACTGCCTGTTTATTGTTGCCTGTAACTAAACTAATCCAATACTTTGTAATTGAATGGGCCCGATTCTCATAAAGACTAGGATCACCACAACAAGTGGCGATCTAGAGCTGTGGCAAATCTGGGAGTGTCAGGGACCCTGCACCCAATTCTTGATCTGGTAGGGTCCCGGCGGCAAAGTTCCCATGGCTTGCAGCAGCCTTAGCGGTGTGCTGAACAGAGGGTGCATCTGGATGGGGTGCCGCAAGCCTTGGGTGGCCATGCGGCAAAGTTCTCAGAAAATTCCTGACAGACTAGCAGTACCTCCTCCCCGATGTCCCCATGAAAATGGGTGTCCTATATTTCCCTGGTGGTCTAGTGGATCCCCAATCCCCGAGTACCCCCATATAAGCAAATAGTACCAGAGCCCCCTTCCTGGTGGACTAGCAGTCCCCTCCCCCATGTTCCCATGAAAATAGGTGTCCTATACTTTCCTGGTGGCCTAGTGGACCTCCAATCCCCAAGCACCCCCCATATAAATAAATAGTACCAGAGCCCCCTCCTTGGTGGACTAGCAGTCCCCCCGCCCCAATGTCCCCACAAAATGGGTGTCCTATACTTCCCTTGTGGTCTAGTGGACCCCAATCCCTGAGTACCCCAATATAAATAAATAGTACCAGAGTCCCTCCCCAGTGATTTAGTGGCCCCCCAAGCCATGATCCCCCATTATGCCATAGTAATTAATGGTTGGTGGTATAGTGGCCCCCCCGGTAAGAAGTGGCCCCCCACCTCGCTCCCCATCCCCAGAACTGGCCGGCGACTGGAACAGCCTACCACTCACCACCACGGCCAGCCACCAACTGAGCTCTGAAGGAGCACATACTGCATACAGTGCGCACTCAGTGACAGTTGTCAATCACTGAGCACAAACTGTATACAGTACGTGCTCCTTCAGAGCTCTATCGGCTGCTGGCCGTGGTGGTAAGCAGTGGGCTGTGCCAGTCATCGGCCAGTTCTGGGGATGAGGGGAGAGGGGTGTGGGGACACTGCCTACCGGGGTGGGGGTGGGGGGCCACTATACCACCAATCAGTCAATACTATGGCATAACAGGGGAGCGGGGCTTTGGGGGTGCTAGATCACCAGGGATTTTGTATAGGGTAATACATTATGGGGACATCATGGATCAGGAAGGGGGGTCCACTAGATCTCCAGGGAGGTATATGACATTTCTTGGGGACAGCGGGAAGGGGGGACCATGGCACATTGCAGCTAACTGGGTCAACTTTTCTGGTGGTGTAATTTCTAAGAAACTTTTCGACCAGTCCTGGTTGGTCTAATGGTACTTAGAAATTTAACCACATGGGGAGTTTTGTGAGTCTCAATTCAGGGTAATTGGCAGCCTGTATCTGCTGCAAGCCCCTGCCACCATGCCGCAGCCAAGTGTGTGGCACAAGGGTAGCGCAAGCCCCCTTAGGTGCAGCCTGCATGTGGTAGGCGTAGGCTGCCTTATTGAATTGCTCCTGGGGCATCACTTGGTGCAAGGGGCATACTATGCACCAGTCACTGGGATGCAAGCCCCTTGGCCACCCAGAAGCTTTGAGAATTAGGCCCAGTGTATACATTGTACCTATTTTTGTCTATATATCTGCCTGTAATTAATTCCAGGTCACCCCTGAAAAAGAAACCTCTAGTCTCAGTGGGCCTACACAGTTACCAAAATTCAACAAATATAATACATAAGTCATGGCAGCATTTTGAATCCAGTTTATATCTCATTTTATATAGTCTTAAAGGAATAATATATAATCTTGATAGTATCTTACATTGTATTGTGTTTCTGGCATATATCTATGAAGTTTATTTGCAGATACCCATATCTTTTCAGAAAAGGATGCTTGAATATTATTATATTATTGAATATTATTAATTTCTTGGTACCACTTTAACTTGTTACGTATTAAATTTGTTTTATTTGTTTTATTCTCTAGGTTATGCTGGTAGGCCTTTTAAAAAAAATTCTTTAAATCGCATTACTGATATTTTATATGAGTTTTATTAATAATAGGCCATTGTAATTGACTATATTTCTAAGGAACTTTCATCATTTTTGAATAAAGTATTTAAACTTTATAATCCCATCAATTTCAATGTCAATCTTTATATTTATTCTGTAACTCTTGGTGGTATATAAGTCATTTTGGCCAATGAGGTGGCACCATCTTCTAATGCCCTGTATATTATGTTTAGTACCTCATTTTTTGATATTATTTATTATTTGTCCTTTTATTTCCATTCCAATTTCCATCTATAAATATGAAAAGAGTTCTATTTTTTCCTGCATATGTATTTTTAACCACATTTATCATTTCTAAGATTATGGTGCTAGTTTTAATGAAAGACTATTGAGATAAACTAAAATCCTTGATAATGCTGGTAGATTTAGATGTTTGCTAAGCAAAGCAACTGGTGAGTCTGGTAAACATCTTCATTTATTGCCCATATCCATGCAACTGAGACTTTAGTAGCCAGACAGTATAAACTAGTGTCCAGAAAACCCCATACTTCTAGAATGGTGTGCAATAATTAAAATATCCTGTGGCATTTTGGGGGAACTGCCCTGCCACAAGATGTTTTTAAAAATGTTTCTGAAAATAATATTTTCTCATTAACAGTCCACAGTGTGGACTGAAAGCAATGTTGCATATGTGGTATGGCCATCATCTTTATGGTCTAGATTTGACCCAACAGAGATAATGAAAATGGTTCCTATGCTTACAGTAAGTTTTGTATTTTATCCTGTGTTATTCATAAATTAATTTCTGTGGTTTCCTGTATATTTAAGGTAAACTGAATACTTAAGTATTTTATTCTATTTTCAATTTGTATTTCCCATAATATTAATCTTGTTTCTGCTGCTAATTCTGTAAGAAAAAGAACAATCGATTTAGACTTGTTCAATTTGTATCCAGCCAATCTGGGGAATATTAAAATTTCTTCTAAAACAGCCAGGTATGATAAGCCCAGATCATTTAGAAAAATTAATAACTCATCAGTATAAGTATTTAATTTGACCATGGTATCTTGTAAAACTAACCCCTGTATGTTTTGATTTAATCTAATTTGTTGTAGCATAGTTTCCAGAGGAATTATGAGCAATAGTGGGGAAAGGGGACACCGATGTCGGACTCCATTAGCCATGTCTATGAGTGGTGTCTTACAATAATTGATTTTGAATAAAGTCTAAGGAGAATTATAAAACAAGTCAATGATATTTAATAAAGTGCTTACAGTTCCAAGATTTTCTAAACATTTGAACATGAAAGGTCACTGAAGAAGATCTGTCTAAAGCTATTACTATAGCTTTAGTGTCAATATTCATTTTTAGTTCCATGATCAATTGAGTATTTCTAGAGCCTTAAAATATATTGTGGCCTTTTACAAAGCCTGTTTGGCTGGAATTGATGACCTCTGGTAAATATTTCTCTATTTTTGCTATTAATTGTGTTATTATTTTATAGTCTACATTAAACAGTGCTATTAGTTTATAATTTTCTGGTTTAACTCTATTTTGCCTAGTATATGTATTAATATAATTAATGCTCCCATCATTGCAGGGGGATTCCTTTTTTAGAAGATATTTCCAGAGTCATAAATTCCAGCCAAGGCGTTAACAGGTCTACAGAAATGGAATAAAATTCAATGGTTAAGCCATCAAGGCCTGGAGACGTATCTTTAGGTAAAAATGTTATAACTTCATTAATATCTTGCACAGTTATTACAGAATCCACATATTTGAATATAGAAATTTAGCTGTTTGTAGTCTAGAACTTCCTGTTCTTCTACTTGAAGCTTGTTTTGGTACATTGAATT
This sequence comes from Neoceratodus forsteri, assembly GCA_016271365.2. Classification (NCBI taxonomy): domain Eukaryota; kingdom Metazoa; phylum Chordata; order Ceratodontiformes; family Ceratodontidae; genus Neoceratodus; species Neoceratodus forsteri. The sequence continues at coordinate 872,950,060 of CM057453.1, read as the reverse complement.
GTAATATTGCATAACGGTCTAGCCAATATTTCGGTCATGTTTTACTGAGTGTCTAGACTATTCTTGTATCTCTGTTATTAAGTTGTGCTCTCTATGCTTTTTTAAAGTATATGCTAATATTCTACTTTTTTTGTCACCATTGTTGCAACAATTGGATTGTAAAGTACATAAATCATTTTCTATTTGTAAATTACAGAGAAGTTCCAAGATTTAAAAAATTGGATTTTCGATGCAGTCATCCATTACCTTATGTTGTCAATAGTCTTCTGAGGTAAAAATTGAATGTTTTCCATATGTCCATTATGGGAGGGAAAGCAAATTGTGCTGAACAGATGGCCAGTCAATCCCTTCCACTTCCTGGTCTGCCAGTCCCACCCCTTGTGCTTGGACATTCTGTGACCTCTAACCAGGAAGAGCATGGGGGCATGCTACATACAAGTCAATGGAGGAATCTTTCAGAGCTGTTTTATATTAATTAAAGCAACCTTTTATATAAATGAAAGCCATCACTCAACTAATGGGGCCCTATTAGTTGAGTGATGGCTTTCATTTACGTAAAAAGTTGCTTTAATCAATGTAAAAATAGCTCTGAAAGATTCCTCCATTGACTTGTATGTGGCACACCCCAAGGCTCTCCCTGGTTACACATCACAAAACATCTGAGCATGAGGGGGACAGACCAGGAAGTGGAAGGGATCAGCTGGCCCTCTGTTTGACACAATTTTTGATCTCTTCCCTCCCATAGTGGATGTTTGGAAAACATTCTGTTTTTACCTCATAAGACTATTTCCAGTATAAGATAATGGGTTAAGATGTTGAAAAACCCATCGTCTAAAATACTGGAACTTCCCTTTAAGTATCTCACCACCTTATACTAAATGTTGCCAAGACCCAGGTCATGCTCTTCGGGTCCCTCAGGATGCTCAGTGCCCTAAACCCCTCATTTCTGGTCTCTTGTCTCAATGGCTCCCCAGTATAAGTTACTGACTCCTTCAGATACTTAGGGGTCAATCTGGATTTGTGTCTCAGTTTCTCTCTCTATGTCAATGTGGTATACAAGTCTGTTAATGACAAAATTTGGTTGGCTTATCGTGTCCACTATGCCCTGACCCCTGCTGCTAGGATCTCCGTTGCCCAAGGACTTGTGCTCCCTGATCTTTGCTATGCACTGCCGGTCTTTGCTCAAGTGCAGGCAAATGTCCTTCAAGTGTGGGATGTTGCCTACAACAATGTTTGCAGATTTGCCTCATATGACCATTGGCTTAAACACTGCTGCACACTTCACTCTGACCTCCGCTGGTTATCCCCCTCCTCCCAGTGTTTATACTCCATAGGCTGCCTGACCGACAATATAATTCATTCTTCTCTCCCCTCCTCCTCCCTTGCAGCCATGTTCACCCCAGTTGACTGCCCCGACTCCTCTGGTCCTCAACTTCAGCTCTGGTCACTGTCCCTAATTGCTTCACCAAAATGGGTGAACTTGCCTCCTCCATCTATGAGTCAAAATTCTGGAACTCCCTTCCATTTTCCCTTAGAAGCTTCAGTTCTCACTCTGCCTTTTAGCATGCACTCTTTAATTACCTCACCTCCCTAAATGCATGTAAATGTCTAGTTCATGTATTACACCTCTTTACTTGATCTAGTTCATGGAACATACCCCTTTACTTGCCGTTGCACTAATATCCCCTTCCCTGTCCCATACCTTCATCCTATGCCACCAGCACTGCTGTTATGCACTTGTGTTACTGATCCCTACAAGCTGTTTTTATCTTTTTTGTACCATAATGCTTATGCTATGTATTCCATCACTTTTGTGCTAAGTAATTCTACTGTCATGTAAGGTTGTTGATCTCTTTATGTACTGCATTATATCAACTCCTGCCTGTACTATTGTTTGTAACTTTCTTTTTAACCAAGAGACAGACTCTAAGCTGAAAACTTGTTTACATGTGTGACCTGGGAGCACAAGGAAGTTAAGTGACTTTTGCTCAGGGTCACACAGTATGCAAGTGGGGGCCTGTGGGATTCAAACCCAGGTCTCAGGTTTGCAGCTCAGAGCCTTAAACCACTGTGCTATACTGCCTCCAATCTGTTTGAACTGTAATCTCCTGGGTCGTGCTTGAAAATAGGCAATCCTGCCTAGTGCACTTACCTGGTTACCAAAAGCAAATAAATAAATAAATAAATATCTTGTAAATAATTTTACATTTTTGGTTTTTTGAGTAATAGTAGTGTGTTATTTGTTAGATTACTTTGAAGTTTAGTTTCTGTTCTTTAATTTGTTTTTTCCAGTGTTAGAATTTCTAGTCTCTTTATTCTTTTACACTTAATTTCATAACTTATAATGGCCATTCTAATTACTGCCTTAATGATGTCCCATAGACATGCAGTGCTGACTGAAAGCTCAGAAAGAAGGGATTAGAACGTACTGACTCAGAACTATTCTATTTCTCAGCACATAGTTGACTGCTACTATGAAGAAGAGGAGAAGATGACTGCCTGAAAGTCACTGTATGCTATGGAGTAGCAGACAGTGCTATATCTTTGGGCTTTGTGGTATTTTTTACAGGTATGCCATAGTTGCCTGCGAGTGAGAAGAAAGAGTGTTATTACAAAAATTCCTTGTTTGTGCTATATTGTGTCTGCCCACTTCTTTTGTTCTTTCATTCTTAGTATATGGCTCGCCAGCCCAAGCCATCTGTACGGGTAGCACAGAAAGACCAAGCCCAAAAGCCTCAGAGCCTTGGGAAGAGGTGAAGAGGAGAAATGGTGAAATGAGGTGGAGAAGAGAACGATCCAACAACCCACAGTGTATACAGCTAAGATGGGAAATTTGAAGAGCAGAAAGAGGAGTTTGAGGAATGGAGTTTTTTGTTTAATTCTCCTACCAGCTTGAAGTGACTGGAGGCACAGGGAGACATAGTATCTGCTGTAGCAAAAGTAAATGGAGAGACAGAATCCCACCTACACTGGATGTTATTGCTGAGAACAGAGAACTCTGAAAAAAGTCTGTGTATTAAAGTCAATAAGTCAGAAAATTGAAGACTAGGTCAAAAGAGCCTCCAATCTTTTGATACTAGTAGCAAAACTAGGTAAAAGAGATTATAGCTAAGTGGCAAGATACAGGCACATGGGGTAGACAGCATTGGTGAAATTCAGAAGTTAATGCTACAATCTATATCTAACCTCTAAATCTCATTAACTATAAACACTGATCTAACTGAAATATTGAAGGTGTAGGTTATTTTCCAGCGTTTATACAGTACTTCTTGCAATTTTTGATAAAGACTTTGAGATAGTTCAAACTCTGCTCATTTGTACACTGACGTTTATACCAAGCAGACAGATTATTGGAACTTCTTAACACTTTAATACTACATGGTTTAAAAGCAAGATTAATTAGGCTTTTAAACGGTGCATGTTTTCTAACATTTCATTTTAAAACTTTTAATTGTATTTTCTTTTTCTTGTCATTGCAGTTAGGTGATACATCTGGGACTTAACCCCTGTGAGTAGTTAAAAGCAAAGCTTCAGGTTTCTTTCAGTTAGAGCTGAAAGCTGTTGCTGTTCAGGCACTTTTCGTAGTGGTCTGCTGATTTAAGTGTAAAACATATGTAAACTCTGCAGGCAAGTAACATAGAAACTTAGGACTAGTCCACTGACTTTAGTACTCTGATTACTTAAAATATACATGTAGCAAACTTAAAGTTTAGTAAGCTTCATTTTATATTTCAATTCATACTGAGACTTGGATTCCAAAGAAAGTTTGCTTGCTTGCTATTTGATTTTCCACACAGTTTCAGTTGATAAATGCTCAGTGATGTTGAAGGAAATCCCTTTTAAGGACTTAGCATGCAATTTTAAAACTTTTTATATTGTGTATTTTATCCATCTGCTTTATGAGTTTTCTTTTAAGAGTATTAGGATTAGCCTTAAAACTGATTGTTTATTTAGCTTTTGTTGACCAGGTAAGTGCACTAGACAAATCCTGCCTATTTTCAGGCACAACCCGGGGGGAGGGGGATACAGATGAATGCCAACTGACTTTTGAAACCAGATTAAGCTGTTGGTGGTATTTATAGTGAATGAGGGAAATCTGGCCAGGACACCAGGGAAATTCCCCTGCTCTTTTCGATAAGTACCATGGGATCTTTAACATCCACCTGAACTACCACCAGTCCAGGCAGATGGGACCTCGGTTTAACATCTCATCCGAAAGACAGCACCTCAGAAGTGCAGCACCCCTCTCATGCTGCACTACAGTGTCAGTACTGGGATATTAACCCAAGTGCCAGATGTGGGCTGAACCCACAGCCCTCTGATCTCCCGGCCTCAGAGGCGAGTGTGCTACCTACTGAGCCACTGACACTGCTACATGCTACTGCTACATTGTTACAGACTAGCTGATATTGGCTTTTTTTGCCAAACTGCTTTGATATAAATCCAAAGACTCTGTGACGAATATTATTCCACAGACCACCTTTTTAGCTGCTGTGCCTGAAAAGTATACGTCGTGGGGCAACTCATCCTATACACAAAAGTCAAGCATCCAAAACAGCTGACCCCCATCCAGAAGATTCTGTTGAAAATGGAAGACCCACTTTGGTGGAACTGTGAGACTATTCTGTGATACTGCATTTGCTTGCTATAAATCACTGTGCTTTTTATTCCTCTCTATTCTTACTAGTAGTGTTTAAAACCAGTATGACACCAAGAAAAGCAACCCAGGCCCAGAAAATCTTGATGAAAGCTAACTCTCTTAAATCCAAAAGGATTATTTCTAAAAAGAAAAATGATGAATTACTGAGTGGAAAATGAAAATGAATCACTAATTGTTTTATATTACCACCTTTGCAGTTAGTCATTGAGAAAACAAGCTCAATGGTCACAGGTGGTAAAAATACTAATCACTTGCAGATTAAAGTTTTAGAGGAACATCCTCTGTTTAACTACAATTTAAAAAAATGGAAGGTTCAATTTCCAAGGCTAACAGTAGTAGAAGTAGAGAGAACCAAGAGGTTCTTAAAAAGAAAATTTCCTTTTTGACAAACAGATTTAGTTTAGTTGCCATATTGGTCCTTGCAAGAATAGACCCAGAAGCAAATGGTTTGATATTTTTTATTGGACTAACTTAGATGTTACAAAAAGATCAAAGTGCCTAAGCTTTCAGATCAACCAAGTCCTTCCTCTGAAGTTTATGACAGTTATTTTGAAAATCCAATACTATTAACAACAATAGGGATTTTCTAAATAACTGTCATAAGCTTCCAAGGAAGGACTTGGTTGGTCCAAAAGCTTAGGCACTTTGTTCTTTTTGTAACATCTAAGTTGGTCCATTAAAATGTATCTAACCATCTGCTGCCGGATTTCCTTTTTGATAACACACAAGAAAAGTCAAACATTGTTTCTGCTTCCTCAAATATAAAGCAACCTATATCAGCTGTAGTGCATATTAATGACTAAAAGGGAAAAAAACATACAGGCAGAGAAGTGTGAAAATGGCCTACATCAAGAGTGGAATTCCCTAGTGGAACCAGAGCAAAGGTTCTCCAAAATATTACTTGATGCTAAATCATTTTTATAGGATTTTGAAATTTTCATCTCCCCCTACTACAAAATATTAAGTTTTGATCCTCCTTCAGTTGCCCTGCCAGACATAACTCACCTATGACAAAAGACAGAACTCTGTACCTCAAAACAGAATAGCAATTCTAATCATAATAGTGATCCTGGTGGAGAAATGGGGAATACGCCAGCTGCAGCAGAGGCATTTACTACACAAGACCTGATCTTACTTGTATTAGCAGAGATAAAAGGTGAAAATAGCTAAGAGTAATATATGCTTACAGGTAATGAAAGAGCTGTTAAAAGCACAGGCAACAATGTTAAATCAGATACCCTTGGTGAAGTTCCCATGACAAGTAACACAGAGTCTCAAAAAGAGAGTTTCAGTGATAGGAAATGGAAAATAAAGGAAACCACACATGCGATACCAGATAAGGAAGTCAAAGAAATAGAAATACTGTATTATTAAATAATAAAGATAAGGACAAACAGACAGGGAACACCATAGAGCAGATTAAGACAGTGCAGGAATTAAAGACAATGGGATGGATTTTCCATGGGTGGTGCAGGGCTTCTGTCAAACCCTGCACCACCACACTTTGTTTCTGGTGGTGTGCCAAATGGGTTTGTCACAACTCTGTCTGATTTTAGTAGGTCGGATGCAGTTCGTAGGATTCATGGGATGGTTTCAAGTCAATTAGCGTTAACCATTGCGACTTGTTATTCAGTTTAAGCTATTCTCACTGTCTCTCCTTTCATCAAAACTGCATCAAGTGATTTCTTGAAAATGCTAATGCAGAAATTATTTACTACTTTACTACATAAACTATTCCACATGGAAACAGCTCTCTGGTTGAGCTATGCTCCTCTTTAATTCTTTTTGTAATTTTCAACTTTTAATAACAGATCCATGTCCCCTAGTATCTCTACAGATTTCCCTAGCTTCCAATCCAATACATTCCTAAAAATCTCTGTTACCATATGCTCTATATACTAAGCAAAGGTCCCCTCGTATCCTCCTATATTGTAAGGAGTACATCCCTAGTTCTCTCAATCTGTCATCATAGGGTAGATGTTTGATATTCAAAACCAGCTTATAAGGGGATGAGAAATGCAGTCAGATGATTGGCAGGCAGCATCAGCTGACCATACATTAATCTCTGTTAACCGCACAGTTTCTGGTGCTCTGACACCATTGGCAGATGAGGGGGCAGAGCCACACTCATTATTCATTGCTGACTGCATTCCTGAATGGCAGCCATTTAAATATTTCACTAAGCAAGCAGTACTGTTCCCCAGGGAGAGACAGTTGCAGCTCTGTGCCTGCTCTGTACTGTTCCCCAACCATATTCCCCTGCAGCTGTGTGCCTCCAGCCGCTACATGTCCAGAGCACCAGTGACTGTAAATGCCATGTTTCATGGCATTCAGCACTACAATTCTGCAGAGCGGCATTCTTTGTTCAGTATTTTGTGGTCGCTACTGTTTGCCCACCCACCGTCCCGCCCCGGGGACCTCCGCAGACCCAATGCACTGTACTCCCCAAGTGTGACTAGTTACCCACTCACCCACCCCATGGATCTCTGGGGACCCAGTGCACCGTGGTCTCTGCATTGTCTTTGTTTTCCCAGCCACCTGCCCGCCCGATGGATCTCCAGATACCCACTGCACAGTGGTACACAGTTCACCCAATACATCTCAGCCCACTGTCAGTCTGTGCACAACTGTCATTTTGCGCTGTCATTCATGCCACCATGCAGTAAGGGAGAGACACAGTTGGAGCAAGGAGAGAGTGAGCTACAGACAGAGCAGCTGACCGCAGGTGTGTCGCTGTCAAGCGGCAGTGTTCTAGGCTCAGTACCCGCATATCTTGCCCTCTATTGTACTGGAGCCATCAGGCATTTCTCCCATCGAGTGCTGCAACATTTGTGGCCATCTGTTAGCCACACTTGCTTCAGAATTGTGCTGCCACTTCTGCCACTGCTGTAATTCCTGCCATGTCTGAGTCCCACAGATGGGTGAGCATGGCTCACAGTGAGAGGGACAGAGAGTACAAAATGTAACAGAGGAGTCTGTCTATCTCTCTGAGATCCCAGGCAATATTGAGACAGCATGTAGCACATGGAAGCAATAGACAGGACAGCAATGCACAGTACCCCTGTCACGGCTTCACTGTGTGGGGAGTGCTCCCTGGGTTATTGGATGCAGCCCTTCAGTAACTTGTCCCACAGCACAGCACACAGAGACACAGGGAGGTGCATCAGAGAGCAAGAAACAGCACCTGTATCAGCACAGTATGTCCTCCACTGTGCTTGCCCCATCCCTGCCAAACAAGAGAGAGAGAGAGAGAGAGAGAGAGAGAGAGAGAGAGAGAGTGACAAGCTGCAGTCTTCTCTAACAGTGAGTGTGTCTGTCTGGTGAATACCCTTCAATTCAGCCGTGCTGCAATGTTATCTGTTTCTCTCTTGGTCTCTCTCTCTCTCTCTCTCTCTCTCTCTCTCTCCCTCTCTTCTGTGCTTGCCCCATCCCTGCCAGACAGAGAGAGAGTGACAAGCTGCACTGATGTCTATCAGTGTGTGTCTCTCTCTGTCTTTGGTGGCTACCCTTTAATTCAGCTGTGCTGCAATGTTCTCTGTCTCTCTCTCTCTCTCTCTCTCTCTCTCTCTCTCGCTCTCTCTGTTCTAAGTAATGTTCGGCTAAGTTCAGCACTGTCAGCACTGCAGTAGTTGTGGTGGTGGCAGAACATATAAAAAAGTTCCAATGTTTTCATGAGCTAATCATGTTTTCATGTTCTGTTTTTAACCTTTCTTGACACCCCACGTTAAAAGTGCAATAACCCACTTCAGGGTGTGTGGTTATTGGGGATTATACAATGGCAAGAAAGAATAAAGTTTTGTGATTGGTCAGCCTGGAACTGGAGCCATGATGCTATCCTGGCATAACATTACGGCTCTACTCCCAGCACATTGATGACCGCATGTAGTGCAAAAAAGAAACATCGCTCTGCTGCCTCCGAGCAGCGTCTCCAGTCCCCACTTAGCTCTTCTGCTTGCCTCTTTACTTGCCACTACCTTGCACAGCGTAAAACCCAACCAGAAAAGCAGACAAAAAAGAAATGTATCAGGCAGCACACGTGTCTTGGTATCCCATTTTTTTGAGTAGATAACCATGACACTGAAATGCAAAAAACATCATGCTGACCAGAAAAACCTAAAATGGGCGAGCACCCAACAGCTTCACTGGTCACAGCACGCACTAGCTCGTCACACTAAAAATTGCACTGTTCTTCCTCCCCTTAAAAAATGCATTTCAATACCTTTCCTCTCCTGATGCAGACATACCTTAACTGTACCAGGAGAAACTAAACAAGACCAAAAATTAAAAAAACAGATGTCAGGACGAGGGTGGAGGTGGGGATTCTCACCAAAAGACATGACTGCTGACAACCACTCACTCCTCATCAGTCTTCACATGGTTCCCCAGTCGGCAGCAGGATCAAATCATTTAACCCTCTAAATAAAACATTCTTTCCTATCTGTGTGTGTGTGTGTGTGTGTGTGTGTGTGTGTGTGTGTGTGGAGGGAACCAGTGGAACACAAACCTAGCAAAGTATTAAAAAAAACTGCATACACATATACAGAGCAACAATACAGTAGGACTATTTTTCCTCTATGTATACCTACCCACATAAAAAATGACTTAAACTTGTTTTAAAATATATTTAAACAAGGTTTTTTTTCTCTTTTTCTGCAATACAGCCATTGTATAATAGGAATAATGCACTCCAGGGTGCGTGTAGTGCTGGGATAACGTTACTTATGGGGTGATTAGTCACACTCGGCCTGCGGCCTGTGCCTAATCACCCCAGGCATGATGTTATCCCAGCACGACACACACCCTGTTGTGCATTATTCCTTTATTAATCAACACCCCTGGTGCTGTGAGAACACTAGGCCTGCAGCCTTGTGCCTCACAACACACGTGGGGTGTTGATTACTCCCCAATAACTGCACACCCTGTAGTGGGTTATTGCTTACTTATAATGTTATTCTTAATTCTCATTTTAATCAATGTATTACTTCTTTATGCAATGCTGTGTCAAATGTCTTGGCACAATCAACATATAATACTTAATACTTATATTATAATATTTGTAATGCTTAAGCAACCTGTGCTTGCACTCTGAAATACTAATGCTAGGTGATTTTAATCTCAATTGGTTCTTCTCTGCAGCGGCTGCCCACAAGGATGCACTGTCTACCATCCACTTCTCACAGCTCATTGAGACCCCCTACAAGACTAAATTACTAAGCTGGATCTAGTACCTTGCTGGACTGGGTGCATATAACAGATGCCACTGCTCTCCCCAACTCCCTTAGTGACCACTCCTGTGTCACCTGCCACTGGTCCAATAAGTATTGCAAACCCCCTGCTAGAACCATTACCAATCGGGTTCTAATCCAGGGACACCTGGAGCAGCTGAAAGCCGACTTTAGGCACAAAGATTGGTCTGATATTCTCAACGCCAACAATGTTGACACAGCACTTGACCAGTTCATTAGTAGGTTCAACGCAGTCTGTGACAAACATGCCCCTCTTAAAACACGAAAAGTAAAGGGTGCCAGCAATCCATGGATTACCCCTAACCCTTATTGAACTCTTAAATTCTAGGGATCACCTCTGGCACAAGGCATGGGCCTCTGGTACACAATCCAACCTCCAAAACTATAAAACGGCAAGAAATGAGTGCACCAGAGTGCTTCGGACCACAAAAAGTCAATATTATAAAGACGTTCTGTCTAAAACCTAGAATAACAGCAAGTCATTCTGGAAAAACATTCATGACATCACAGGGAAAGACCTCAAGTCAATACCCAACATGATAAACATAGAGGGAACCCCATCAATGGACCCAAAAGTCATTGCTGACACATTCAACAAGGCATTCTCAGATCTGAGCAGTTCCTACCACCACTAGTGACAACTCGCTGAACCAGGATCCTCACCATGACCACCCTCCATTCTATTTCAAGTCTGTCTCTGAATGAGAAGCAAGACGCTATCTTAAGAAAGTGCTAGGGAAATACAGATATAGTGGGGATTCCCTGGATCTCAAATTTATCAACCTTGCACTTGAAGAAATCTTAGTGCCTCTTACTAAAATAATCAACCTTTTACTTAACGTCTCACAATTTCCACAGAGATGGAAATCTGCTATGGTCACCCCAGTACATAGGAGTGGGGATTGGGCACAGCATGGAAACTATCGCCCGGTTTTGATTCTCCCACCACTTTCAAAAGCCCTGGAGTGCATTGTGGCTGACCAGCTGGAGGAGTACCTGAAAACCAATGTGCCCAACAGCATGGGTTTAGGCGTGGGCATTGTACCATCACTGCCCTATTGGAATATATTGGTTTTATCCATAACTCGCTGGAACAAGGGCTCTTGGTTGGGGCAGCATTCATTGACCTAACCAAGGCCTTTGATACTGTTAACTATACACTACTTATTGACCAGTTTACCAGCATTGGCCTCTCCTCAGACACCACCAAGTGGTTCTCCAGATATTTAACCAATCACTCCCAACATGTAACAAGCATTTGTCAATGCCGAATGTATGTTTACTGGCATTGGCATTGGTAGTGCAGGAGTTAGAGAGATGCATAATAGGAATGGCAGTGAAGTATTGAACTAATGCCAACCCCCAACCCCACCCTGCAGAGATTGAAAGGAGTTGGGGGTGTACCTTTGGGTCATCTGCCATAATGCTTATGCCATTCCACCTCACCCCACCCTGCAGACACTGGCAGGTATCGCAGTGTGCTTTGGGGTCTTCGGCCCTTATGCTCAACCCATTTCATAAGGAAATAAGCTGAGATGGGTGCAGTATAGGAGAATGGGGTGATCTTTAGGGCCGAAGACCCCAAGGCACACCTTGATGCCTGTCAGTGGCTGTAGGGTGAAGTAGAATGCCATGTGTATTATGGACAACAAACCCAAGTCACACCTCCGACGCCTGTCAGTCTCTACAAGATGAGCGTTACGGTTGGAAACCTTAACGCCCTGGGCGTTTGTTGGTATTTTTGCTCCAGATTTTCAAAATGTGCTTTTTGGGACCCCCACCTCATGAACAGTGGCACTATCATTTCATTACTCAATCCTGAAAGGTGATCTTGCACAGCAACTATGCCATTTGGCGCCACTGGTGCGGAAAAACATTTCAGGTAGGATGTGAAAAATGACAGCTGTACTGTTCATGAGGAGGTGTGAAAAAATGGCAATGTTGAAAATCTGGAGTAAAAATATGAAATATTTGCAAAGTTACAAGCATGCATAGAAACTGCACAAAACAAACCTGTAACGTGGACTTTTTTTGGTATTTCTTCACCAGATTTTTAACATGGGCTTTTTTGTGATTTTATTAATCCATCCCAAAAGTTGATTTTGCATAGCAACTGTGCCATTCTGTGCCACAGGTACAAAAACACATTTCGGGCAGGATGTGAAAAATTACAGCTGTATTGTACATAAGGAGGTGTTAAATAATGGCAATGTGGAAAATCTGGAGTGAAAATATTAAAAACTGGCTAAGTGACAAGCATGCAAGCCCATAACATGGTCATTTTTTGGACTTTTTTCAACAAATTTTCAACATGGGCTTTTTGGGACCCACCTCATGAACAACGAAACTGTTATTTTGTTAATCAGTCCCAAAAGGTAATTCCGCGCAGTGACCACGAAATCAGCTTTCTGGACCGAGAAAGTAAACAACAGTGACATGTTCATGAGGTGGGGTCCCAAGAACCCCATGTTGAAATTTTGGGGCCAAAATTCATTAAAGTGGCTGAGATAGCAACCTAAGTTGAAACCCCTCACTGACTCCCATTATACAGCATTTACCCAATTCCTCAGTTCGTAGTTCAGCTTTGAAGAGTGCAGACTCATCCTGGTCCACAGAAGATCACTGCTCTGATCTTCAGAGGGTAAGTATGGGTGAGGGGTGCAGGGAGGTGGTGCAGAGGAGGTTGGGGTGGGGAGGGGACTGAGGAGACGATGCTGGACTGTCTTCTTTTACAGTTTAACAAACAAAAAAAAGATGCCAGTGGACTGTTTTCTTTATTTATAGGTTAAAAAAAAATAAATAAACTTTTGGGCACACTGGGGTGGGCTCCCAGTGTGCCCCATGAGTTTGGGGGAGCATGATGCCTATGGGCATTGAGCACACCTGTCAGCAAGCTTGGGAGGGGAGGGGAAACATGATGCCAATGGGGATTGGGCAGCCCCATCAGCAAAGAAATTGATTTTGGGTGGTGGGGGGCATCCGACACTGGGAGTGGGCATCCCAGTGTTGGGAAAATAAAAAAAATGTTTGGGCACACTGAGATAGGCTCCCAGTCTGCCCCAATGTGGCTGGGGGAGCAATACATGCCGATTGGACACCCACAATGTCGGCTTAGCGGGAGTGTGTGGCCAGTAGCAGGAGCCACCATTGTGGAAAGCCATGCCACACAGTTTTATTTATTGAAATGTGTCACCAGGAATGACACACCGAGCAACTGCTCATAACTTCGGCTATGTGTATTACTGTGCACTGTAATGTGCATTGTCGGAGTCTTCTCATCTGTTGCTGCAATGACGAAACTGCACCTGATTGCAGCGGCAGATTTGTTTCAATTCTTTGGCTGTCTTTGAAGTTTGCCATCATCACCAGCTGTTCACTGATTGGTGGCTGAGGGACACACCCACTAAATTGTCCCCTGCATTGGCCACAACACTGGTGCACCTCTGAAATGTGCTGCTATTACAAGATGTTTCTTGCATATGCGTGCAAGCAAACATAAAAACTGGAGATGTCATCTCTGATAGTAGAACAGTACGACTTGGAGTCCCTCAAGGATCCATCCTGGGATTGCTATTATTTAGCATCTTTCTGAATAAGCTACCAAAGTCCTGTCATGGCAACGTCTTACTATATGCAGATGATGCCACAATATATACTAGTAACCCACATCCAAAACACCTTCAGAACCAGCTACAGCAAGGCTTTGCATCTGCCGAAAAAATGGTTTGCTGACCAAAAACTAATACTAACTACAAAACACACAAAGACCATGCTGTTCTCCAGCATCCACAGCAAACATAAGGCCACCCCCCCCTTATCATCAGTAACGATGTGGGATCACCCCTGGAACAAATACATTTTAAATATCTGGGTATAACCATCGACTCCATGCTGTCCTACACCCAGCACATAGATTCAACTATGAGGCAATAATCAGGCAAATAGGCATGGTTTACAGGCATAGATGCAACCTGACCCCTGAAGTGCTGAACCTAGCCATACATAGTTCTGTTATCTCACTCACTGACTATGGCATTGTTATCTATGGATCTGCCTCAGACACAGTCCTCCAGTGTATCAAAATAGCTCTAAATAAAGTCTGCTGCCTTCTAATGGGGGCAAAACGCTGAACCCACACATGTGACCTATATATCTAGGCCAGCTGGCTCCAATTCAACAACAGACTCAGATATCAAACGTGCCTGCTCGCCAAAAAAGTCAGCCTAGGTATGATGCCTCCTGGTGTTCAATCCCTTCTGGTGCCATCGTTAAACTCTGGCACTACCAGAAGTTCCGGCAATCAGATTTTCTGAACTCCTAGATGCTGTACCTCACTTGAACATCGTGCTTTCGCCTATAGATCCCCACTCTGTATAAATGCACTGCAATCAGACATTTCCAACACAGCAAAGTTGGGCTCCTTTTAGCGCTTACTTCAGCAGCATTTGGTCACCTAGGCTACCTGTGACTACTACCACTAGGCATTACCAAATTCTACCGCACCTGCTCCTTATGGGTATCCCCCCTGACTCTCACCTACTCTAATTACTACCCTCACTTGCACTTATTTTGCACTTACCTCTGGGGCCCTCCTGCCCCCACCTATCTTCTCCCCCATTCCTCCCCCATCCTCCCCACCACCACCTCACCCCACCCCTCTTCCCTCACTTCTCCTCCTCCCTCTCTTCCCTTATGGTCTTCTGCCTGTTTCACCCTGTATTTAGTAATCTAGTAACAAATAGACTCAGGCATACATTGTACAATGTCTCTGCTGTGTGTAAGATGTATCTCTGATCACTGTTAGAGTCATTTTCACTTTATTTTATCTGTGATCTCCTGAATCTTCATTTCCCTTTTGTTTACACATGTAATGCCCCCCCTTCCCTCATTTGGGGGGTTTATCTTAAATATGCCCTCTGGTATTCTCCCGCTGCCTCCTGGTGTCCCATTTCTTCCATGGCTCCTTCTGCCACTGATCCATTCTCCTGTTGTCCCCTCTATCTAATTAAGCCCTGTGGGGTTCGCAAATCCCTTTGCGAGTGGTCGGCATGACTGTTAAAGCTGCTGCTCACATGTCTGAGGAGGCGCACTGTGCATCAGACTGCCGTTGCAGTCAGAAAGCCGATTTTGTGTCTCCACCAGTTCCCAGTGCCCAATTTAAGTTACTAGACACCGGGGATAGTAAAAAATAAAGGAGAAAGTGTTTTAAATTAAATAAATCGGCAGACGCCATAAGCGCTACCTCCAGGGCACCAAACAGCAAAGGTCAGGGGCAAAGATTATAGCAAAAATGCCCTTTTTGAATATTTATGAGCTTGCAGTGTGTTCCTAGGGGCAGTGTGTTACAGGAGCTGCGACTCCCTGGGGGTGTTGTTAATTTTGTAAAAAGTGGACTTGTTAGAAAGAAAACTGTTGGGGCTACAAGAAAGTGGGGAATTTAAATACAACTAATGTTGCTCCTGGCTGCACCAGAACTTTATGTGTGGGGGGCCTTGATTTAGACTGCCTAGACTTAAACTGCAGCCACCATTTTTGTGTCTTTCCACCAACTGGAAGCCAGGATTTAACAAAGGGGATCGTGGGACAATGCCAGAGACTTGTGGGGGATTAACTGGGACCAATTCTAGGTGCCAAAAGAGGGAGCCAATTAACGCCTGAGAACTGTTTAAGACAGCTTTGGCAGCCAATGGGATTTCTGGAACTCAGCCCCATATAAAAGGGAATAACAGCTCATTTTCTTCAGATTCGAGATATTGTCCAAGAGTTCAGTGTGAGCCTCTGGGGAGCTTGCCAGCTCTCAGAGGTTAAGCCTGCCAGGCCTAGACTTTATCGTCCGTAAGCCGCGGGTCTAACTGTCCAGTTGGCCCACATTTGGAGGGGTGTCACAGCAGCAGGGGATTCGAGCAGCAACCAAGCTGAAAGAAATAAGAATCAGCCTGCAAGCTAGCTGGAAGGACCAGAGAAGGGCAGAGCGTTACATGTAAATGTCCTTAGTTCGTCAAAGTGTTTGCATGGCCGACCAGTTCATGACATCCACTGTGCATGTTTTTGGCCAGTGTAAAGTGCCCCTGCATCCTGAAAACCAGTATCTCAATGAGGACCACAAGGGAATTTTCCTTCTACTTCATCAAGCCATCTGCACCAGGTCTCATTTCGTTGGATTATCATTTGGTCTGGGTAGTGTGAGTACAAACAGGGTAGCTCCCTGCAACAAAGCTGCAATCAGTGTGTATCATCTGATTAATTGTTTGGGTTTATTTCAAAGAACTGAGCCATCTGGCTCTGGATTACAAATTGTGGGTTTTAGTGCATGCTAAGTGTTTCTTTTCTCAGAGCCCCAATGATCAGCTGCAACACCGGCGTAATCTATCCAGATTTATGCCCCACCCCTGTTCATATCCCTCTAAATAAATCAGATTGTTGTTCTACAGTTTAAATCTGGCTAGTGTTTACCTTCTTGTGGTGATACAGTACTGTTATTGTATTATTGCATCCTTGTTCTATTTTTACAGGGGATCTCCAGGGCAACTGCAGAGGATCCAGACCTGGTGGTAAGTGCAAGGGGTGTGAGCAAGTCATTACTGTCATATAGTGCATGGGAATGTTTTGTTGCTATACTGCTAAGGCCACGAGAGGGGTGGTGGGAGATTATAACATCCCAGAGGGCTATACCAACAGCAGTTATGTTACCCCAAGACCATACCTCGAGGTGGAGGCACCCGTTCACCGAACTCAGGCCCCTCAACCTATGCATAGTCACACAGGCAGGGGTAGTAGCCCACAGGATAGTGCCACCTAGGGGTTACACACATAAATGTATTAAGGCCTGGTGACACTTGCAATGTAACTACTGTAAATGTTAACCTGACTATGTTATCAGTCTGATGTGGAACCTATATAAAGAGCGTCTGCTCAAAGGTCTTGAATCCAAGATATTAATTAATTAATTAATAGATACATCAAGTGAGATACCTAACCCCAGGGCCAAGCTAACTAGTCCAAAGAAATGCAGGATGCTAGTCAAACAGAATCTGTCTTTCCTGAACCCATGTTGAAGCAGATCATTTAGGCCATTAGTATCCATAAATTGCTCTAATTCATCCTTAATTTTAGTTTCTAATAATTTTACGATGCTTGAAGTAAGACTTACCAATCTGTAGTTTTTATAATCTGCCCTGTCGCCCTTCTTGCAGATTGGAATTACATGAGTCACTGTCCAATCCTCGACAGTCTGGCCCTTATCCAGTGATTTCTGGAATATAGCCGCCAAAGGCTCAGCTATCACTGCTGCCATTTCTTTTTTTTTTCTTACTTTTTCTCTCCTGTGGCCCCAGTCGGTTCCTTCTCCTCTCCTCTTTTCTCCGGTTGCCATCCGCACACTCCGATCTCCTCTCGGGCCACCACCTTGTACTGCCCCACAGCTTACCCCCCATGGTGGGGAGGTGAGGGAGTCCCCAACTCACCCACCAGCCATGAATCCTGATCTCATGGCACCCATGGAGATGGCGCACACAGAACAGATGGCCATCAAGCTGCACAACCTGGCTGCCACTATTTTCCATTTTTTCTGCCCCTTACGGGAGCATGGTATGCAATGACGCCTTCGATAGGGGTTGCACACACTCCTGTGTGCACCCACGTCAGGTGTCTGCCATGCTTCCACCCCACATTCTTGCATCTCCGTGCCATCAAACCCCAGTCTCTGGTCTTCCCCCTCCACAGAGATGGACAGCAGTCCGTCGGATGCTCGATCCATCTCCTCCCGGCCGACCCATGGTGGCCCATGCTCATTCCTGAACACAGGTCACCGGTATGACATGAGATATGGTGTCCAGTGCCTCAACCCTCAGTGCCACCGGGCCAGCACTACTGTTGGCATTTCTTTCAAAAGTTTTGGGTGATGACCATTTAGGCCAGGGGACATAGATGGATCTAATTTAAACAATCTACTCTGTACATCCATAACTGAAACTTTAATGCTATTTGTAATGCTAGATACCGCCTGAATCTTTTCTGTTTCTTCCCTATCCTGATATATGGTTTGGAAATTTTTTTTTTTAAATCTTAGGTATAGCTTTACTATGAGCAATTATACTTTATCTTTAGTTATTGGGCCTGTGACGCTCTGCCCCTGCTTCTGGTTACCTGTATGATACTTATATTATAAATAAATGGTCTGTGTATGAAATGTCAGTATGTGAGAGATTTGGCCTTTAACATTCCAGGTCAGTAGCTGAAACCACAGGATGTTGTAAAACAGACCAGAAGAACCAGTTAATTAAGATTTCCTTACAGAAAAGTATTTTATTGCCCTTTTATAATCTGCCCAGGTGTTTGAAGTTGAAAACCAAATGTGAGTTTTATGACATTACAGGAGGCAGAGTAATTGGGCTGGTTCTTCTCCTTTTAGCATATAACCAGAAATGTGTGAAGAGTCATAAAATCCCTCAGATCATACTAGCACAGGAAATCAGCCCAAGAGAACATGATTGTGGGAGTGTTAAGTTCAAAGAGAAATGTTTAATTAAATACTGTCATATTTGGGAAATGACTAGTTACAGATTTTTCAAAGCAATGATTCACATCCTCAGAGACATTTATGTCAGAAATTATCTAAGGGAGGTTCTAGCTGACCTCATCAAAAAGGGTTGGGGACAGATAGAGTTAAAAATGAAACATAGTATATGGGATTGTGACATATGATTCTAGACTCTAACTGGGAAATCACTTTTTTTTTATTTAGTTGTTTAACCAGGAGTAGCACACTAAGCTGAAAGCTTTTTTACAGGAGCAACCTGGGAGCACAGGGAAGTTAAGTGACTTGCTCCGGTTCACACAGTATGCAAGTGGAAGCTGTGAGATTCAAAACCAGGTCTGGTCTGCTGGATGTCACCAGATTTGCAGCTCAGAGCAGAAAGGTAATAGCTAGAAAATAATTATCTGTGGTAGGAGTGCTTGTTCTGAAACTTCCTTTTTGTTTTACAAGATTGTAAGCTGTATGATATATTGTTTTGTGTTTAATTTGACCTTTTTATCATATTTTTAGTAAACAACCATTTCTTTGAAATACTGCCTGGGTTTCTTTTCAGTTTCTTTTTTGCATGTGATGTATATGTGGTTAAGTCTGACAGCTGTTAAAAGCTTGATTGTGTTACTAAGCTAAAAAGTAAGAAACTACCTAGGTCTCTATAGCGTTAAAAAGGGTTCATTTTGGATACCTGGTTGGGTGCCCCGGTGAAAGATTGTACTGCAGTCCCAAAGAGGGTACATATCTGAGCCTGTATATTGGGTATGCTAGCATAAGGTTCACAGTTTGAATCCCTTCAGAACTCGAGGCTAAAGGTGATTTGGACCCAAAGCAGACAGGAGGATTACCCTGTCTGTTACCTATTCACACTATTGCACTCTGAGGTTGGCACGGTGGGAGCAGAGGGCCTGACTGTGGAGTACATTTGTGACAGGGCCTAACTGTGGATTTTTTTCCTAAGGCTCCCTATATAATTATAAAAGGATTTTTTTGCTGTCCAAAGTCTTGGCTGCCAGTTTTCTCTCAAAATCCCTTTTTGCCAACTTGATTATTTTTTTACAATCTTTCGCCTTTATTTTATAATTATCCCATTCTCCTTGTGTAGCATTTCATTTCACCCACTTATAAGCTCTTTTTTTTTCACCCCTTAAAGCTTTTTTAATGCCTTTTGTAAACCATACAGGAATTTTATCCCTGCTATTATATTTTTTCCTAACCAGAATAAAAATGTCCACACTATTGATCAACTTTGTTTTTAATAGCATCCACATATTTTCTAGCTCTAGCCCTGAAAACTCATTTCTCCAGTTCCAGTTACTCAAATAGTCTCTAATTACTTCATAGTTGGCTCTGTTAAAGCATCTCAACTCAGTAGCTCCTACTTGTCTAATCCTCCTGGTGTTAACAGAAAATTCAGCCATACTATGGTCACTTCCTTCCAGGGGCTTCCTTGTTTTACAGTGCCTCATAGCATCATCCATATTACCCAAAACTAAGTCTAAAATGATCTGGCAAGCAATGAAGTGGAGGAGATTGAGAGAAGGCTTAGGGCACTGGCAAGAACCTATAAGTAGAAGGCAAGATCCTTGGCATTCTCAGAAATCTTGCCAGTCCCCTGTGCCAGCACAGCTAGACAACACAGAATTAGAGAATTCAATGACTGGTTCAGGGAATGGTGTGGGAAAGAAGGGTTTGCCTGTATAGGGGAGTGGGAGGACATATGGGAGGATGAGGACTTTTATGGAAAGGACAGGCTACATCTCAGCAATGGGGGGCATGGATCCTGAGGGGATCTACAAGGTTTTACAGACAAGGTTTTAAGTGGAGGTTTAAACTGGTAAGGGGGGAGTAGGAGGCTGGGAAGAGGGAGGGATTTACAGGTAGAGAGAATAGCCTAGCTAGCACTCCCCCACATAAAGGTGCAGATAGGGAAGTGAGAAAGGGAGATGGCAGGGAAGAGGCAGTAGATGGTGGAAAGGACTGTCTGCAAATACCAGGAGCTTGAGGAACAAAATGATAGACTTGGAGGCCATAATGGTGGACAACTGCATGGACATTGTGGCCATAACAGAGACCTGATGGTCGGAATATCAGACGTGGGAAGTAGGTATCCTGGGGTATAGATGTTTTAGGAAGGACAGGACTAGTAAAAAGAGGGAGGGGCAGCATTGTATATCAAGGACAATATCAAGGAAATGGAGGAGCAGGAGGAACAAGGGGAGGTGGAGCTCCTGTGGGTCACACTGGAAAAATGGTCTGGTGCATCATTAAGACTGGGTGTGATTTATAGACCTCCTATTCAGGGGAGGACGTGGACAGGCAGCTGTTGCAGGCAGTTCAAAGGATGGCACTCAGAGGGGAATTGCTACTGGTGGGGGACCTTAACCTTCTCGATGTTGACTGGGAAATCCCATTAGCAGCATCAGCCAGAAGCAACAAGATCCCAGAGTCTCTCCAGCTAGCTTTCTCGCAGCAACTGGTAAAGAAACCCACTCAGAGTGGTAACATACTGGACGTGGTCCTCACAAATGGGGAAAGTGTGGATAAAGTTATAGTCTGGGACAGCCTGGGGTGAGCGACCACCATATAGTAATTTTTAGGGTAAGTACAGGGAAGGAAAGGGGCCAGACCATAACAAAGGTTCTGGACTTCAGGCGGGCGGACTTTGCCAGAATGAGGGAGATATTCAGGGAAGAAATGGTAGGGAAGGAGTAAATAGGGAGAATGTGGAGAAATTATGGGAGGCAATCAAGGGAGGTTTAACGAATGCCACTGAACTCTGCATCAGGAAGGTAGGGAAAAACACGAGGCTAATCAGACTAAGTCATGGGGGCAATCAAACTAAGAAAAAGGACATTCAGGACATATAAGTGGACCCAGAGGAAAGAGGACAGGGAGATTTACAGAGGGAAGCTGAATGGGCAGGACAGAAAATTAGGAGGGTGAAAGCAGACAAAGAGGAGACAATTGCTAGACAGGCCAAGCGGGGGGCTAAAATGCTTTTTAGGTATGTGGAAGAGAAGAGGAAGGCAAGGCAGAGAATAGTAAGACTAAGGGGAGAGGGAGGAATCCAAGTGGAGGAGGACTTCGAGAAGGTAGAAGTGCTCAATAGGTACTTTTGCTCGGTCTTCATGGTGGAGGGGGAAGGGAGAGGACCAGAGTTAAGGGGAAATGGAATGGGGGACAAAGGAGTAGACCCTAGCCTGTTCAGTGAGGACAGAGTAAGAGAGGAAATAGGGAGATTGAGGGCGGATAAGGCAATGAGTCTGGATACCCTACACCCTAGAGTACTGCAGGAACTAAGGGATGAGCTGGCTGCAACTCTGGTGAGGCTGTTCAACTTGTCCATGGATACAGGGTGGGTGCCTGAAGACTGGAAGAAGGCAGAAATGGTGCCACTTCACAAGGGTGGCAGCAGGGAGAGGCAGAAAATTATCATTCTTTCAGCCTCACCTAGGTAGTGGGTAAGGTGATGGAGGTGCTATTAAAAGAAAGAATGGACTTCCAGTGATGACACCAAGAAATGAGCACGTAGCGTGTCTCGACTCCACACCTCAATCACAGAAAATCATATAAATCTACATTTGAAAGAAAACTTTCATCAGGAGAATTGATAAAATACATGAAATAAGGATGGCAGCTAAGTAAAGATTTAAAGAATTTAGTGCTGACAGCCTGCAAATCAAACAATCATTCCATAACCAAAAGGACGGTGCTGCGGGCCCAAACCTTGCAGACCTGGAGCCTCCTGAGCAAATTGACGATGCAGAAGAGGAGGAAGAAACATATACAATTACCTACAAGAAACTCATAACTGAGTTGCAGAATATTGGTAACATGCTCAGGGGCATGCTAACAGATTTAATGGAAACCAGGCAGAAGCTGAAAGAAGTGGGGCAAAAAACTAAAAAGCTGGAGAGTGGCCTTACTGAAGTAATACAGCAGGGAGATCACCACAACACTGCCCTACTTTATCTGTATGCCAGGGAAAAGGAAATGTCCTGGAAACTCAACAACTTGGAGCAGAGGTCCAAACAGAACAATATTAGAATACGAGGAGTTCTGGAGGACACTGAAACGGAGAGATGAAAGAATTTCTGGCACCATTCTTGGAAGAACTTT
Source organism: Neoceratodus forsteri (assembly GCA_016271365.2). Classification (NCBI taxonomy): domain Eukaryota; kingdom Metazoa; phylum Chordata; order Ceratodontiformes; family Ceratodontidae; genus Neoceratodus; species Neoceratodus forsteri. The sequence continues at coordinate 872,927,505 of CM057453.1, read as the reverse complement.
TGGACTGGGACAAGAATACACCAATGGTCATCAAGTGGGCGCACTGGTTGCTGGCACCTATGCCCAGGGACCCCAAGGCACACCCGCAGTCTATAATCACTAGATTTTTGGACTATTCAATTAAAATGAAAGTTCTGAGAGCAGTGTGGGTGAAGAGGGAGATCATATTTGGAGATACTAGACTGTATTTTGACCATGACTTTTCCCCTCTTATCATGGATCAAAGAAAGGACATACTTAGAATTATCAAGGAGCTGCACCAAGAGCCAGCCCAGTGGCGCTGAGAGTTGAGGCGCTGGATGCCACACCTAATGATAAGCTGGTGACCCGGGTTCAGGAGTGAGCTCAGGCCACTGGGGGTCAGCATAGGAAGGACAAGATTGAGCATCCAGAGGACTGCTCTGCTGTCCTGGGAGGGAGGGGCTATCGATCCCTGGCTCTGGTGGCTCCTGGTGGTGGCTGGGAGGCACAGCATGCTTGTGATCCAGCAACCATGGGGATTGGCTATGGCGGAGATCCTGTAGGCGCACAAGGGAGTGTGCACACCCGTACTGGATGCATTGCATGCCCGAGCCTAGGGGGAGGGATTTAACAAAGAAAAAAAATCCTGCTTCTCAAGAAGGTAACAGAGGCCTCCAGGAACTGTGGCAGTCTCATGCCCAACACCAGACTTTCCTCAGGCCATCATCCTGAGCCCTTGTCTCTCCTCCAGACCTGGCTGCTCAGATTACAGAAAGGTCACCCAAGTAAGGAGTTGGGTGGTCCCACCCTGGGGGGCTTAGATCCAGGGGGCCATCCGGGAATCCGGAGAAGGAGGTGGGGTGACTCAATATACCCATTGGGCCAGAGGGAGGTTTCAGGTAGGCAGAAAAATACCCAGGTTGACAGTGGCACTCCTGAGAGATGCCCCGAGGTTGCAGGTGATAAATAAAGAGTACAAAAAAAAAAAAAAAGGAACTGCACCAAAAGAATATCAAGGCAAAGATTTTCTCACCAGTGCAGATCAAGATCTTTATGGAGGGGACTTCAACGTTTTTTAGAAGCATCGCTGAAGCTGGCCTTCTGCTAAAAACGTTGGGTATCAGAGGGGGCTCAACAGACAACTCAGGCCTGAGGACCAAAGAGGCTCTGTTACAATACCGGTGGAACCAGAGAGGATCCAGAAACACCAGAAGAGTAGTTTCACCAGGCACCACGAGGCATTGGGATGCCATTGTTTCCAAGGGAAGGCACATCGCAGAGAAGAACAACCAGGCACATCAAAACAAACAGGCTGATTAGCCCACCTTGTAGATACGGGGCAAAGCTCACTAAAAGACTGCCGATAAGTGAGAAGTTGCACAGGACAGTGCAGGTGTTTTTGAAAAATTGTAATAGTAGATATCAAGGGTAATTGCAGGATATATGTCTACTTTCGGGGGGCACAAGGAGAGAGGGAGACAGATACAAAGCAGGTGGGTTAAAAATCTTCAAAGGTAATATCTCAAATACTGGAGGGTCTGTTGTAAATAGAAATAAGGATGCAAAGCATGGTGCTCTGCTGGGTGATACTCAAAGCACTTCCAGCACTAGACAGCACATACTTCACTATAACTCGCTTAGCAAGGGGATCTGGCGACTGACCAGACAACATGTGTGGGGGCAGGGCACCCCACATCTTGAACAGGGAAAATTGACAAGAAGTGGGGGAGAGGGGGACTAGCAATGACCCCATCAACAGGTTTTTTTTTTTGAATGGGCAGTCGGAGGGGGATGGGATACAGACACTGCTGTGAATGGAATTACTGAGTGAGCAGAATCTGTAAATAATATTGAAGGGGGAGGGGGATCAGAGTGCCCAGAACACAGGACATAATCAGGGTAATAAAACACAGATGAAGGAGGGGGAAGGAATGGGGAGAGGGATAAAAGATCAGTATAACCACAAAAAGTAAGGGGGAATGACCTAAAGAAGCACAAGAGAATAAAAGGGAGAAAAAAGGAGGAAAGATACACCCGAATCATACAGTAGGATCCCTGTGGTTGAGGGTGAGAGATGCTGTTGATCTCAGAATCCAATTGAAGGTGTAGCAGGAGGTAATGCAAGCTAGGATAGTTGCATCCCAGGGACCCTGCACACCAAAATCCACAGCCATGGAGGCTTAATACACCAAGCCACAGCCCTCTGGCACAGTGCTGTGTAAGACAAATCAGAGTGGCTGATATACACCTAAGTTGAAGTCAAAAGAAACAAGCATTTGTCAATGCCGAATGTTTGCTTGCTGGCACTGGTATTGGTAGTGTAGAAGTTACAGAGCTGCATAATAGGAATGGCAGCGAAGTATTGAACTGAAGCCAACCCCACCACCACCCTGCAGAGAGTGGCAGGCATTGGGGTGTACCTTTGGGTCATCAGGCATAACAACCATGCCATTTCACCACACCCTATCCTGCAGACACTGACAAGTGTCACGGTGTGCCTTGGGGTCTTTGGCCCTTATGTGCACCCCATTCCATCAGGAAACACGGTGAGATGGGTGCGGTATAGGAGAATGGGGTGAAGTTTGGGCCCGAAGAGTCCGAGGCACACCTTGATGCTTCTCACTGGCTGCAGGGTGTGGGTGGGGGTGGAATGGTATGAGCATGACAGGCAAGAATCCCAAGTCACACCCCTGATGTCTGTCATACTCTACAGGGTGGGGCGTTATGGTCGGAAACGCCTAACGCCTCAGGCATTCATTGGTATTTTCACTCCAAATTTTCAACATGGTTTTTTTGTGACCCCCACCTCATGAACAGTGGCACTGTGATTTTCTTAATGTGTCCCGTACATTGATTTCGCACACCGACTGCGCCATTGTGCGCTACATGGGCGGAAACACATTTTGGGTGAGATGTGAAAAATGACAGCTGTACTGCTTATAAGAAGGTGTGGTAAAATGGCAATGTTGAAAACCGGAGTGAAAACATTGAAAATTCACGAACTTACTGAGTGTGTAGGAACTGCGCATGCACATCTGTAAAATAAACATTTTCAGGATGACCTGGACCTCTAAATAGGCTTTTGAGAGCCCACCTTATGAACCACTGGCAGTGTCGCTTTGTTAATCATTCCGAAAGGTGATTTCACACAGTGGCTGCGAAATCACCCTTCGGGCCCGAGTAACGCCATGACAGTGCAAGAATTCATGAGGAGGGGTCCCAAAAACCCCATGTTGAAAATTTGGTGCAAAAATTCCAAAAAATGCCTGAGATATGCAACAAAGTTGAAAAACCCTTGTCTATCCCATTATACAGCTTACCGGCATTTCCTCAGTTCGCGGTCGGCTTTGAAGAATGCAGACGTGTTCCCGGTCCACCGAAGATCATCGCGCCGGACTCCGGAGGTAAGTATGGGGCAAGGGGGGTGTGGGGAGGCAGGGTGCGCAGTGGGTGGGTGCAGGTTGTGGAGGGGGCAGGGAGACTGCGAGGGACCGTTTTTTTCTTTACAGGTTTTATTTTTTTGAAGAAGACGATGTGGGACATTTGCCACGCTGGGGTGGGCTCCCAGCATGGCAGAAGGATGGCTGGGGGGGCGTGGAGCCGACGGGGGATTGGGCACCCCTTTCGGGCATGGCATCTGTTGCCACGCTGGGGTGGGCTCCCAGCGTGGCACCCTGTACTGGGGGGGAGACAATGAAGCCAACGGGATTGGGCACCCCATCAGTGACAGCATGGGGAGAGACAGGTGAGTCGACGGGGATTGGGTACCCCGTCGGCCATTACATCATTTTGCCACGCCTAGGGTGGGCCCCAGCATGGCACCTGGATGCTTTGGGGACCTGGAGCAGACGGGGGATCGCACCCCGCTCGGCCGCACAGTGTGGAGGGGGAGGGGGAAGGCGCATGAGCACGCAGTGTGCGTTCATGCGCGCGTGTGTGTGGAGGGGGAGAGCTCTGCTCACACAAGCGGAGCTCTCCCTTTCAACTGTATGCCACTGCATTTTCAGCTGTCATAGACACCTAGAGCAGTGATCTGCGCTCTGCAACCGCGCCTGCAAATACACTGACTGAATTGGAAGAGCCTGACACACCTCTGGAAACTCGTATGATGGCACTATGTTTCTTGCACATGCGTGCAAGCAAACATAAAAATGGGAGAGATTAGAAATACCCAGTTGGGATATCTCAGTGTGCAAAAAATGTTGGTACACAGATATGAAGGGACTCAGATCCTGCAGAAACAAGAATATTTTGCTATTGCTCTGTTAGCAATAGTGAATACTGTATGTATGAAGGAAATATGTCTTGCAGAAGAATATCACAGATGTAGAGAACCAAAAAAAACAACGTCAGATCTAACGGGAATAACATACAATGTTAAGGATATTGGCTTACCTATTAAGAGAGCTAGGATCTTACAGGAACTCAATAGAAGTAAAGCTACCATAGCTTTTTTGCAGGAGATACACCTTTCCCAACCTGAGCACCAAAAGCTGAGACAGAGCTGGGTGGGAAAGGCACTCGTCCTCCTATGATGCACATAATCACAGAAGGGGGTGGTCATTCTAGTGCGGAAAAACACTCCACTGGAAATTGACAAAGTGGTAGAGGATGTAGAGGGGCACTTTGTACAAATAACAGGCCATTATCGAACAGTCCCATGTGTTCTACTCAACCTTTATGCCCCTATGAAGCTGAGGACGGAATACCTTTTTTAAAAGGCACCTACTGAGATCAACATCGGAGGGGAACCCTTTGTTTCTAGTGGGAGGGGACTTCAATTGCACCCCACATCCCCAAATGGATAAAAGTGGAAACACAGGTGAAGATCTCCACGGGGAAAGTAAAATACTGCAAGGCCTGATGGGGGAGGTGGGGCTGACGGAGATGTGGAGGGTCCAGCACAAAAGAGACCACAATTATACCTTTTTTCCCATCCACATGGCCAGTATTCCAGGACTGATTATTTCTTATTGTCCATTGACTGGTTACATGTGGTTGAGAAATGTGACATTAAACAAATAACGGCATCAGACCATGCACCAGTTTTGATAGAGATGACAATAGAACCCGTCCAAAAAAACTCACTCTGGGGGTTAAATGTTTCCCATCTTAATGACTCAGATTTCTGCCAGAAGATACGTGGAGAAATACAGGCTTATTTACACTCCAACAGGGTAAGCAAAACCACAGAAGCTGTTCACTGGGGTGCCCTTAAGGCAACACTGAGGGAAAAGTGCATTCAATGTGCTTCGCAAAAAAAGAAACAGGAAAAAAGCAGCAGCAATTGGAAGAACAACTGTTTAATACAGAGGCAGAGCATAAAATAACTTGCATCCTGGCATGAAGAAACACCTTCAGGAATGTAGAGCCAAACTTATAAAGTTGGTAGGACAAAAGATAAAGGGGGGCCTACGGTATACACAACAAAGATTTTATGAGGCTGGGAACAGGGCAGACAAACTGTTAGCATGGCAACTTATGCAGCAGGCAGTGAATAGAACAGAAGGGGGCCACAGGCAGAGGACACCTTTACAAAACCACTGGAGATTTTAAAAACATTTGTAGACTACTATCAACAGCTCTTTTCAGACAAATAGATGGAAGAGGACAAAGCTCATTTGGAGCACTTTCTCAATATGGTGACCCTGTCTCAGTTACAAGAAAATGAAAGGAATTAGATAGAGGGCCCCTATTTCAAGCACAGAGATTGTCCAAGCAATTAAGATCCTAAAAGTAGCAATGGGACGGATGGACTCCCTGCAGAATTTTATAAGACATTTAGTGCTTAGATCACCTCTCTTCTGTAATCCACAGTTAATCAAATCCTAGAAGGACAGCCAGACCCAGATTCTTGGAAGCAAACCAAAATCACTGTTCTCCCTAAGCCAGGAAAATATCCCCAGCTCTGTAGTTCTTATAGGTCAATATCACTGTTGACAGTGGATATGAAGATTTTCACATCCATTCTGGCTTCCTGTCTGCAGCAGAAAACACAAAACTTGATAAACCCAGACCAAACAGGTTTCATAAAAGGAAGGGTATTACAGGATAATATATGTAGATTGTTAAACATCCTCATCTCAAAAGAGTTCTAAACAGGAGCAACTTAATTAAGGGGCAATCTCAGATGAAATCATGAGAGTTTTGACAGATAACAATTTAACTGATAAACTGCAGCATGGATTTACTAAACAGAGATCATGCAACACCAATTTAGTAAGTTTCTATGATTAAGTAAGTGCTCATGTGGACAGAGGGGAGTCAGTGGATGTGGTGATGCTGGATTTTAGTAGAGCATTCGATACAGAGCCTCATGGGAGGTTGATTTTTAAGTTGGCAAAGTTAGGACTGGATGATGTCCTGGTAACCTGGATTAGGTGTTGGCTGGCAGGAAGGACGCAGAGGGTAAGAGTTCTAGAGCATGTATCCAGTGAGGTGTGTGTCATGAGTGGGGTGTCCCAGGGGTCCATCTTGGGTCCCCTATTATTTAATGTTTTTGTCAGTGACCTAGTGATAGGGAGTGGGAACAAATGAGTGAAATTTGCAGATGATATGAAGATGGGAGGTGTTGTTAACACATTTGAGTACCATCTATCACTAGGACAAGCCTTAATAACTATAGGGGAATGGGCAGAGCAAATCAAAATGAAATTCAGCCTACATAAATGTACAGAGTATTGCATATGAGGAAAACAATATACATCAAGATTATTATTTGCGGGGTATGAGGCTAAGGGAATCAGTCTGTGAAAAGGACTTGGGGAGTATATTGGAAACACTTTGAAACCTGGGGTACATAGTAGTATTGTTTCCAACAAAACAATGTATCTGGTGAATTGCATACATAGAACCTTCTTTTCCAGGAATGAGTTAATATCGTTAACATTATATAAACTATATATAAGACCCCTTCTTGATTTCTGTTCAGCTGTGTGAAGTCCGTACTTAAAGAAAGACATAAATAGGGTTAAGAGGCCTCAGAGAGCACTTACTAGACTAATAGCGAGATTTACCATATGAAGCAAGATTAAATAAATTAGGATTATGGCCCTTGGAGTGTCAGAGATTAAGAGGGGACATATTACTGTTATATAGAATTCTTACGCAGGGTGATTTGCAAGGGGAAATGGGTTTAAGATATAAAGAACCTACTTATTTCTTAAGGGGGTAATGCCCGGCAGCTAGTTGAGGTACATTGTAAAACTGAGTTATGGAAACATAGTTTTAAGCCAAGAGCTGTTAGAATGTGGAACAGACTCCCAGAGGAAGTGGTCCATGCACTTAGCCTAGGGTCTTTAAAGACAAAATTGGACTCTCATCTGTTGGTTGGCCACTCCGTGGCCTCCACTGAAAGGTGGGGACAACTTATAAGGGCTAACATCTTCTGTTGTCTTGTGCTCCTAGTATGAATCCTAGTAAACAAACTTGCCCTGTCTTTTGATGCTGAAAAAGCGTTTGACAAGGTTCAGTGGGGATACCTGAAAGGGGTCCTCAAAAAAATTAATTTTGGTCCTGGTTTTCAAGCATGTATAGATGCCTTGTATGAAAACTTGGAAGCGATAGCAAAGGTGAATAAGGTTAACTCAAAAAAATTTCCCCTGAACCATGGGATGAGGCAGGGGTACCCTCTCTCACTGCTTCTCTTTGCACTGTGCATAGAGCCATTGGCAGAAAAAAATAGAGAAAAACCCTTGATAAAGGGCATAGAAGTAAATGGATCCCAACAAAACATATCATTAAATGTAGACAATGCACTAATATTTACAAAAGACCCAGTAAAAACTATCCCAGAGTTGCAAAAGGTATTAGAGACATGTGGAAAAATATCTGGTTATAAAATCAATGACGCAAAAACAGAGGTAGTACAAATCAGTGGCAGACTCAATCAGAAGGAGAGGGAAGAGTTCCTGTTTGCATGGAACAAAAATAATAGAATACGGTACTTAGGTATTATTGTCACCCCAAATATCAAAGAAATATTTAAACTCAACTATGATAAGCTGTCCAGGGAGTGTAGGGGGGGATTTGAAGAGGTAGGGCCTTCTCCTCTTCTCTCTCCTGGGCAGAGTGAGCATAATAAAAATGAATATTCTCCCACGATTTTTATTTTTATTTCAAACACTACCAGTAAATATCCCAGGAGCATACTGGAAGCAGCTGGAGAAAGACATCAAACTGTTTGTATAGGGGAATAAGAAGCCCAAGATAGAGAGGGTGCAGCTAGCTCTTCCAAGGGAGGAGGAGTGAGTGGGATTTTCAGACTTCTGCCATTATTGTATTGCAGCACAAACGCCACACCTGAGTACATGGGCAAAGCTAAGAGAGGAATCCAGGTGGTTTGGGATGGAGGAGTCCCCAGATTTGCCCATCCCTCTATACGCAATGCTGAATACTAAAATCACACCAATCCTGAGGAAAAAAGTCTCTAATCCATGGGTAAAAAAATCCATATGAATTCTATTAGAAATAAGAAAATTAACTTTCACACCAAATAAAATAGGGCCATTAACCTTAATAATTGGGGATCTGGGCTTTGAACCAGGGTTAAGGAATGGAGGGTTTAAAAGATGGAATAAGAAATCACTCACAAGATACGAACAGTTAGTAGAGGGAGACCACTGTGTGATATATCAGCACCTGTGGAATAAATATAATATGGACGGAACTGACTTTTACGGGTTTCTCCAGGTAAGGAGCTACCTGTTTGGTTCAGGGGAAAACAGGAAGGTGACTAAAGAAAGGACCCCCTGGGCAGACTTTCTTTACTGGAACACCAGATTAATAAACCACTGGGTACATATCAAACATGTATAAACTGATGGTTAAAGCTAGGGGAACAGACCTGGCAGGCATTTGGCACAAATGGCAGGAGGAGGCGGATGCTCCAATTTCAAGTCAGCAGTGGAAAGAATGTCTTGGAGGATGGAGGGTCTCCGCCTCTCAGAACTGGAAGGACTTTAGGTGAAAGATAGTAAACAGATTCTTTGATGTCCCAACCACAATGAGACACTTTGGGACCACAAATACTGACCAATGCTGGAGACATTGTGGGAACAGAGGCACTCACTACCATATTTTTTGGTCCTGCCTTGTGTTGAAAAATTTCTGGGACACGGTCAGAGAGGAACTGTCTAAGTTATGGAGGCTAGATATGCCAGATGCATTTTACCAGCTGCATAATGTGCCCCCAAGTACCAGGGATAAGGGACAGAAAGAAAAGGGGCTTTTAATGCAAAACACTGGCAGCCCTAAAGACTATCATAACACTTTGGTTAGAGCCACAAGCCCCTAGTATACAGCAATGGAGGGCTAAAATAGTGCAGATTTTCCAGATGGAACAGATTACAGCTAGCCTATGTCTGACAATGGACAAATTCTAAAAGTGCTGGGGAGGGTGGATAACATATATTGGCCAGGACAAAGAACAGGGAGAGAGTGAGGAGGGGACTCATCAAGTATTAAAGATGCATAGCCCTCAGGATTAGAACACAAAAGGCTGAAGACATTGGGATCACTGGGGTAACCAGGGCAATAATTGGTGACAGTGTCTACCCAGAAAGTAAAGCCATTTCACATACCACACAGACAGGTCTGACATAGCAAATAACAAGAAATGAAGGTAACAGACACATAGAGTTTAAAGTTGTAAATATTTACATGTTTTATTGTTATGCATTTTAACACATTTTTATGACGTTCACAGATAAATATGAAGTATCTTTGATGGGTTCAAGCCGAGTTTAAACAAGCATCCATTAGCTAGGCTGGAATCCCCCCTGGGGGGTGGGAACAGAGTTTGTCATCACTGTGTTAATGTTCCCCACCCTCTTGATTCCAGGCTGCAGCCACCATGAGAAGCTGGAGACGCTGGATGATGGGGTAGAGCAGGTAAGAATATCAGGGAGAGTTGGAGCCAGTCGCAGGAGCAAGAAGGAGGATGATGGATTCTGGAAGGTAGGACCAGATTTTACTCCATGTTCTTCTGGTGGAGGTGACAAGGGTAAGCCTGCAGTGAAATAAAGAAGAATAGCATAACTAAAGGGCAAAGTAAGACCAACATTTAATGTTCTTACTGCAGTGAACATACTGGTTGTACCACCTAAAAGCATTAAAAAAAACATAATGGTAGCACAGAATGAATTCAGGTTGGTGGATACACTGGTGTATGAAAACCAAATGTTTTCTTCTCCAGTTCTTCTTTTCTCTTTAGAACATGTGTTAAGAGCATCTTTTGTATAATGTAGTAAAGGCTGAAGACTTTGAAAAACAGTGTATAAATATTAAGAAATGCAATGAAATATATGTACAACACTTGGAACTTCATCAAGTATTCAGTAAAAGTAAAAAATATGTATATAGGAAAGGGTGGTCAGTTACATTGCAGACAGCAGACTACAAGATGACAGACAGCATGACTTCACAAAGGGGAGGTCATGTCAAACGAACCTAATCAAGTTTTCGATTGAGTGACGAGGGAGGTCGATCAGGGAGGGGCGGCGATGTGGTCTACCTGGACTTCAGGAAGGTTTTTGACACCGCCCCTCACAGAAAGGTTGGTAAATAAGCTGGAAAGTTTAGGGGTGGGATTGAAAAGAAGGTGGGCAGAGAACTAGTTGACAGACAGAAGCCAGACAGCAGTGATAAATGGGGTGAATTCCAGGGAGGTAAGGGTGACAAGTGGGATGCCCCAGGGGCTGGTACTTGGAACCATCCTTTTTTAATATCTATGGAAGCGATATTGCAGAGGGACTGGGGGGGGAGGGTGTGAGTATTTGCAGATGATCTGCAATACAGTAGACACCCCAAGGGGAGGCATTGAGGGCAGACCTCAAGATCCTAGAGAGGTGGTCAGAAGAGCGGCAGTTGAAATTCAGTGTCAAAAAGTGCACAGTAATGCTCATCAGGCATAATAACCTGCTAGCTGTTTACACGTTGGGGGGAAGATTAAAGCAACTGAGCAAGAAAAGGACCTGGGGATTATTATCTCAGACAACCTTAAGGTGGGGAAACAGTGCAGTAGGGTGGTGGGAAAAGCAACTAGAATGCTAGTATGCATAGGGAGGGGTATAACAGGCAGAAGGAGCAAAGTCCTGACAAAGGGTTCAGAGGAGGGCAACCAAGATTGTGCATGGTATGCATGGTAATCTCTGTGAGGTGGAAGGGTACATTGTTTAACCAGGAGTAGCACAATCAGCCCAGTGGCACTGAGGGTTGAGGTGCTGGATGCCTCACCTCACACCATGCTGGCAACCCGGGTTCAGGACCAGACTCTGGTTGTTGGGGGTCAGCAGGGGAAGAGGGAGGATTGAACATCCCAAGACAGTTCTCCTCTCTCTGGGGTGGGTAAGGGTTTGGCATTGCTCTGTAGTGGTGCCTGGCAGTTGTCGGGTGAAGCACAGTTTCGGTGCACAGAAGAGGGTGGAGCTCGGCAGACATCAGCTCCTGGCACAGAAAGTCATTGCACTGCTAACTCCAGGGGAGAAAATATGGCAGAAAATAGCGGGGCGGTGGTGGCGGCTGACAACCATGAGCTGCGCCCCCAGACCTATAAGAGGTATGCCCCCGGTATTGGTACCAGGCCCCCAAGGGGGGGTGGATACTGTGTGTGCCAGCATGTGGAGAAGAGTGAGTCGCTGACCAGACTGGGTCCGGGGGTATGGGTGCCAGTGGCTGGATGAGCACTGGGCCCGCTCTGCAGAGGAGGTGGAAAAAGTATGACATGTTAAAAAAAAAAGGAGCAGCACACTAAGCCAAAGCTTGTTTCCAGGCATGACCTGGGAGCACAAGGAAGTTAAGTGACTTGCTCAGGATCACACAGTATGCACCCAGGTGGCTGTGGGATTCAAACCCAGGTCTCTAGATCTGCAGTTCAGAGCCTTGTCTCACTGCGCTATACTGCCTCCAAGGTGAGATTGAGAAAATTGGATCAGTACCCACTGGAGACTAGAAGGAAGTGGTGGGACATTATAGAAACATTTAAGTACATGAAGGAGATAAACAGGGTGAAGGGGGGGAGCTTATTTACAAGGAAATTAGGTGCTAAAACTAGGGATCATAGTCTAAGATTGGTGGGAGAAAGGTATAAGGGCAATGTGAGGGGGCGTTGCTTCACTGAGAGGATGTTGTAGTCCTGGAACAGACTGCTAGAAGAGGTGGGAGCTGAAATGGTGGAGGGATTCAAGAGGGCATGGGACAGACATAAGGGGCTGGTCAAGGGGTGGAGTGGGGTGTCTCCAGACAAAGGGATGAGTAGGAGGAGGGAGGGTAAGGGGTAGACTCTGTGGGCCAACTGGGTTCATTTCTCACCGCCAGAATGCTATGATTCTATGATATGCCCCCCCCATACCGGTTTCAGTGTAGTCATCTAAGCTTAGTGTGTCCAAAATCTCACGAAACTCAGATTCAGCTAATGTGGAGGCATTTTATTCTTCCCAGTTTATGTTTGCAAAGTTGAAATCTCCCACGATAACCAATTTACTTACCATAGTTTGCTCCTTGATAATACTAAGAAACTCAGCAGTCTTATTCACTATTAGAAAAGGCAACCTATAGTATACCCCTATTATAATTTTTTCATCTCCTGCCGGTATTAGTCTAACCCACAGTTGTTCAACATCCTTAAAGTTATATCTTACCAGAAATGCAGCTTCAATTCCCTAATTAACATATAATGCCACTCCTTCTCCTTTCTTGATATCGCTATCCTTATGAAATAATTGGCAGACCTTTATGTGTGTGTTCCCCATGCATCATTTTGCCACCATGTTTCTGTTATGGCTCATAATACAATAATGTCTTCCTTGTGAAGTATAATTTCAAGTTCACTTATTTTATTTTTTACGCGCCTGGCATTTACTACTAATAACCTTCCATATTTCAAACTTGAGTTTTTTGTATTTGATTCCCCACTTAATGCTTGCAATTCTCCACCCTCCTTCCCCTCACATTTTAGTTTGAAAGTTTATTGTTACATTAATTCTTCATTAGCTACAGCAGTTTACCCAATGTATACCAGCTTGCACCAAATATCTGGCACAAGCTCTGTGAAAAGGGTCCCTGGGATTGCCACAAGCTAGACAACAAAAGGATGGTCTAACTTGCAACAGTCGCCACACAGAATGCAAAATCCCATTAGACTGACGCAAGCCCAGTGTGCCATCTTGTTGGTGCACCCAGGGATTATGGGAATCCAGGGGTTTAGACAATCCAGCCTGATGTGTATAGTTGGTACCACCAATGCCAGCAGGACAAGGATGTGAGATTGACCAAACCTAATCAATGGGGTTGGGGGGGATAAACACAAAGGCAACAGTAAAAAAAAAATATGCAAACTTGCCTCAGGTGGGAGGACAGGGTAGACAAAATCATAAAGCTAAGGTGAAGTTCACAGAGGAAATAGAAACACCAAAAAAGACACAAAGCTTCCAGACATGCCAGCATTTCACTTTACATAGTAAACAGGAAGCCAACCAAAAAGATAGAGAAATTAAAGATCTGCTAATGAGAAGAGGGAAAATGTTACCTACTGTGCACCTGAAAGGTATTCCAAACGGGAAAAAAGAAAACTCATTTGCACTTAAAACTATGGTTTATAACACTTGCAAATGTGTCACTGGGAATATCTTTTCCTGGGCAGACTATCAATCATTTTATCATTTACGCAAGCAGCCAAAGGATGGGTTTGTTTAACATTAAAGAACCCAGATATCAGGCAGTATCTGTTTAAATATGCAGATGGTTTTGGTGACTTGGGAATTCATTTAAACAGAACCCTCCCAGCCATGTATAGGATTATGTGAAGAGGGCACTAAATACAGTGTACAGAAACCAGGAGAAGTAACCTTGAAAGAGCTCACAAGACAAAAAAAGCAGAATAAAGGAGGTATACATGTTAATGAAGATGTGAGAAAACAACCACAGATAACAACATTCATGCAGTCTATGGAATGTGAGTACTCTTTTGGAAAAGAACAGTTCAGTGGAAGGCAATGATAGCACACAGGTTAAGTTTATAATGGGACAAAAACAAATAGGGCCCAGAATAAACACTAATGTCGTAATGGAATTGAGCTCTTTGCATGCACTGGCTACTTCCTCTCCATGAAACACTTCAGCCAGTACTGATATTCAACAATTAATCCTCTGAAGTGCCTTTGATTGAGCTGGACTGCCAGGATTGACAGTGTAATCCTGGGCAAAAGCCACTGTTGGGTTCTATTAGTTAGAATATAGCTGGCCTTAGCGTAAAGTTGCAGGATAAAAGTTGATTAAGTGACATCAAGTAATATTCAGTAATTCTTCTTCAAGAAACTTGGCTATCAATGGTTCCCCAAAATATTAGGGATGGGTATGCTCCCCTTTTTATGGAGGCAACCAGATCCTCATTTCATGGGCGTTATGGGGGGGGGGGGTTATTAACCTGAATATCCGCAACACTGTTTGATGAATGTTTTGTAATAACAGCCATGGCCCCATTTTATTTAACAGTGGAGTAAAAAAACAGAAAGAAAATAGCATGTATAATTGCAAATGTGTATCCACCCAAAGCTGAAAAAGAAGATGGAGCAAAACAGATTTAAAAGGCTAAGCTATGACATCTAGGAATATATGTAAAAATACAAGTATACTCCAATACTCCTTTATGGGTGACATGAATGCAAGGACAGGAAACCTATTAGAACAATATTCTCCTAGTTGGTCTACTGACAATATAATGGGCATCCCATTATGAAGTTCTAAGGATGCTTATTGTAATAATAGGGGTAGGCTTCTACTGAATTTTGTGGCAGAAAGTATGCTCAGAATTTTAAAATTGAAGAATAAGAGGTGGTTTGTTGGGAAAAATTACATCATGCTTTGATGAATAAGAGGAATTTATTATTTTGTAATATATGTATCATTAAAATAATAGCATCGAAAAAAATGTAAAAAAAATTTTGTAATACACACCACCTTCTCAATAATACCACACTTTACTCCCAATAATACCATCATTTCGTTATAATGATAGTATTATTACTCCAGCTAAATGCATAAGTGCAGCCTGATGCCTCATGTGACCCATGACCGGCTTTTCCAACAGCCAGCATGAAGGCTTTCAAAGCCGGCTCTGTGGTAACCGAACAGTACCTTACTTTTCTTTTTTTTTAAAGCAAAACAAGTAACAGTTACATGTTCTGTTGAAGTGTAACTACATTTTCCCTCTTACTGTTAAAAGGAACTGTTTCCTGCACTTTCCTGTTCAGCTCTCCAGAAAAAAAAAACGCACAACTTCCCAATTCCTCGTTGAACATGTCAGCCTGCATAAAGCTTCACCAAGTAAGACCTCGCCAGGTTCTCTCATCCATATATTACAAAAAATAAAAATAGGTTACAGTGAAATACTTCAAGTTGAATTTCATCTCGAGGTTCTGGGGACATAGAAACCTCTCAAGCTTCGCTTTCGAGGTTATCTATGTCCCCAGAACCTCTCGATGGAATTATAGCCTTGTAATTCACTGTAACCTATCTATTATTCTATTTCTATACATGTATTGTTAGCTCAACACTGTGGGCCTGAGGAAGTAGCAGAGCCACGAAACGTAGCCCAATAACGAGTGTGGAGACACTGAATAAACTTTTGAAGATCTGATACATAATGGAGTTCGTCCCAATTCATTATGATGGTTTTGTTTGTCACTTGGTGGATGACCCAAGACAAAGACTTTTTTCTTCTCATATAGAGGAAGGACAACCTCAACCAATATTGTTGCAAGAAAATTACATACCTTACAAAAAGTGGGTACTGCCATAGACCTGGTATTACCAGATGTTTTTACTTTTTTTAATTTCTCTTTATTAAAGAATGACAGCACACTGCAACATTCAATATACAGCAGTATGGCAATAAAAAAACTTGAAACTTTCCTGCTATGGGTATGGCTTATAGAGTTCCCCACATACAATGTAGCTTCTACCATCTCTGGTTACAAGACAAGTCTAGCTGTTATAAACTTAGGATGCGGTAACAGAGGAGCTAGCATATGTAGTATGCCACTTAGGAAGAATAACATCATGGGACAAACTCCTTATCATGTTGCATAATATACATTACCCAGGGTTGCCATCGAGTTTGGAACATAGATTGAGTCCTATTTAGGTAGGACGTTATGCATTCCATCTTATATATATTGAAGCACCCACCAAAACATGGACAAGATACAGTTTATAACTTCAAAAAAATGTTTTCATTAAAACATCAAGTTACCACAAAAGTGCAGACATCAATGAGAGTTGCAGGATTACGCTTCCACATACACGTGAGCTTCATCAGATCTGGTGAAGCTCATGCGTATGTGAACGAAACGTAATCACTGCACAGCTCTCTGTTGATGTCTGCACTTTTGTGGTAACTTGATATTTTAATTAAAATGTTTTTTGAAGCTATAAACCATATCCTGTCCGTATTTAGTGAGTGCTTTCATTTTTATTCACATTGTCATTGTTTATGACAGCACCACCACTGAGTTCCTGGTGCTTCATTTTATCTCTTTTTATATATAATTGACTATCGCTTTCCAGGAAACTCTAGTTGGGGATTCTGTCTACCTCCATCTTATAGTGATTGCTTTTTTAGCTGCCAGTATATAGACCAGGGCTATAGATCGAGGGGAGATGTGAATATGCTGTGGGGGGATTGACATGAGCACAGTTGTGGGACAAATCAAATCTGGGTGTATGGCAAGGTGTTCCATTTGAGCTGTAAGGCCTGACAAAAAAGTGGCAAGCAGGGGGCAAAATCAGAAAATATGGGCATGCTCTGCATTGTAAGTCTAACAATTGCACCAACAAGCCCTTTGAGGGGCAGGTAGAAACTCTGCTTTTTTTGCTGGTGGGCAGAAATATCTAAACCAATACTTCCAAGTGAATTGTCACCAGACATTCGAAGAGGTAATTTTGATTGCTATTTGTGAGTATTTATTCAACATGGAGCTAGGTAGAGAGACAGAGAGATCCTGGTTCCAGCTATCTAAAATAGATTGGGTGGAATCTAAAAGGTATTCTTGAAGGCCTTTATAGAAGTGCCCAATCAGGTGTTTCCAAAGTGTACACAGCTGTGAATCTAGCAGTAATTGTAACAGTATAGGCTTGGGATCCAATAAGACAGTGCAGTTTTTAGTTTTACGCAGCAGGTATGTACAGACTTGAAAGTAGCGAAAATGTTCTCTACCTGTAGGGCCATATTTAGTTTAGAGGTGATCAAAGGGATATACCTCTTGTTTGCCTAAAATATATGTATAGTGTATGGTGAGTGTTGTTCTGTATGGAAATCAGAGGCTTTCAAAATATTGTTGTACCATAGTTCAAAAGGTCATGGAACGTGATTGTACTCTATTGTGGTACAACAACATTTTGAAAACCTCTAGAGGTTCAACACAGAACTGCACGAGCCACAGAAACTGCAGGATCAACCAGATAACACTAGCAGTGGTGGCACGATCACTCAAACCCATGATTTGAGCAGGATCACCCAGATAAAGTAAAAAACTGCAAGATCAACCAGATATGTACATTTAAAAAAAATGTAACGCATGATCAACCAGACATTTATATTTACTTATCAAAAAAGATTGTAATCCTCACACCCACATCCTCTAGCTAAGCAAGAGATATAGCCTCCATTTTTTAAGTCCCTCCCACACCTGATTGACAGCCAATAGAAGTCTGCACTACATAATTAGGGACATCTCCTGCCTAGCAACCACACATCACACCAAAGCAACCAGCCATAGTTCCCACAACATGACATGAGCACAAACATTTTTTCTATCTTTTTAACAAATGAAAAAAAGTTTTAAAATCAAATTTACATTGCTTAGCAGCCACCACACACTGTAAGAAATACTGGATGGGCAACTCTATGCCCAACCAGTGTGCTGTCCCACTTCAGGGTTTTGATTCCCACGGACCTCTCGAGCTTCACTTTTGAGGTCACAGGGAATCAAAACCGCTTGGTGACACAACACACTGATTGTGCATAGCTGCCCATCCACTATTCTATATTTACTTTTAATAAGATGTCCAGCTTAAATGTGATAGAAATATGGGATAGTGATCATCATCTAGTTGCTGTAAATTTGATTTTGCAAAATAGCCCCCCTTTTGAAGGTAATCCAAAACAACAGATATTCATTTCTGAAAATATGCAAATTAGAAATAAAAAGATAATGATATGCAACCCCTACTCAGGAAAAATGGCATCTGAATGGTTGTGTAGATTATCCGAAATAACATACTGTAAAAAATTATCCAGGAATTATAAGTTGGTTGACTCTAGTAATTCTGACAGTACAGTTTGTTATGAGAAAGTAATTGAGAATAGTTTTGGAAGAACTGGGGGAAAACGGAGAAGAGATATCAAAAAGTGGGGAAATAAATCAGCCAAAATAGTTTGATAAAGAATGTCTAGAGCTGAAGAAGGCCAGTGCTAAAAAATGGCAGACTAATAGTAGAAAAACAGATGGTTGAATTTTGGTCTGCATTGATACACCTTAAAAAAAGAGTACTGAACCCTAATTAATAATAAAAAACATAGAAAGAGACTATAAGGGAGAAATTACAACAGACCTTTAAAGATAAGGGTGCAAAGGCCTTTTGGAATATGGTGGCTTTAGGCACAAATAATAAGTGGTATAACCTGGACTGTATAATTCCAGTAAATAGATGGTATCACTATTTCTCCACTTTGTATGAATCAGAAAGAGATAATATCCCTCTTCTTCTTTTAGACACTAATTGTCTACATTGGGTACCAGTTACTGAACAGGAAGCAATCAATGTAATACTAGCTCAAAAGAATAACAAGGCCCCGGGCATAGATTCTATACCAGCAAAAGGATTTAGGATAAACCCTAGTTGTTGGGCGTCAACATTGGCTAAATTGTTTACATACATTAATGATACCTTTAGGATACCAAAACAGTTGAAAATAGGAGTAATAGTTCCTATATTTAATAAGGCGGATGGTAATAGCTCCTATATTTAATAAGGCGGATGGTAATAGTTCCTATATTTAATAAGGCGGATGGTAATAGTTCCTATATTTAATAAGGGGGGTGGTAATAGTTCCTATATTTAATAAGGGGGATGGTAATAGCTCCTATATTTAATAAGGGGGGTGGTAATAGCTCCTATATTTAATAAGGGGTGGTAATAACTCCTATATTTAATAAGGGGTGGTAATAGTTCCTATATTTAATAGGGGATGGTAATAGCTCCTATATTTAATAAGGTGGTAATAGCTCCTATATTTAATAAGAGGGGTGGTAATAGCTCCTATATTTAATAAGGGGGGTGGTAATAGTTCCTATATTTAATAAGGGGGATGGTAATAGCTCCTATATTTAATAAGGCAGATGGTAATAGTTCCTATATTTAATAAGGCGGATGGTAATAGCTCCTATATTTAATAAGGGGGATGGGTTGGACCGGTCGTGTTACCATCCTATCAGCCTTCTTTGTGTCACCCAGAAAATTTACACTAGAACAGTTGTGCACAAAATGGAGGAATAGGTAGAAAGGGGAAACTTGCTCTATAGGTCAAGCTGGCTTTCATACAAATTTTAGCACTATAGATCACCTTTTTACTTTAAAACATCTCATGGATATATATGTATTTTATAAAAAAAGAATGTTTACATTTTATATTTGTAAACATTAATGGTGCATTTGATAACCTCAGTCATGAAAAACTATGGGCTATTTTGGTTAACAAAAATATTGACCTGAGGCTGTTGAATGTTTTTAAATGTTTGTATTACAAAACTGAATCCAAAACTGAAGCCCATGAAAGATAGGCTTGGCCTTCTCCCCAAGCGGGGGGGGAGGGGTACAGAACACAAGCACCTGACAGGACACGAGGGAGCTCGAGCAGGCAGCTATCTGTGAGCCCTCAGGTTGGGGGAATGAGGGAGGATAAGGGGATGGGATGAAGGATGGTCCTGATTAACACCAGGAACATGGGTAACAAGATGCCCAACCTTTAGGCAATGCTACTAGAAGGAGAAGTGGATGTGGCGGCTGTCACTGAAACTTGGGTCACGCCTGAGCATGACTGGGACCTAAACCTGATGGGGTACACTACATTCAGAAAGGACAGGGCTGTGGACAGGGGAGGAGGAGTAGCACTTATCATCAAGAACAGCATAAGAATAAGCAGGGTAGAGGGTGCAGACAGAAACATGGAGGGATTATGGGTCACCTTGTAGGAGCCTGGGGGCAAGAGGGTGAAGCTGGGGTGGTTTATAGGCCTCCCATGCAGGCTGAAGATCTACAGGAAGGGCTGGTGGCAAATCTCAGGGACCACTGTGGTGGGGGGGTAGAACAGTGGTGCTCGGTGACGTAAACATGCCAGGGACTGATTGGCGAACTATGGCATCCACATCAGCCAGGGAACAATGTCTGCTGGACGTCTTCCAGAACACGTTCCTTGCCCAACTGGTGGCTGACCCAGTGAGGGTGGGCTGCTTTCTGGATGTGGTCCTGGTGGACTGCAATCTCGTTAGGGACCTAGTGGTAGGGGACCCACTGGCAGGGAGTGATCATGCCATGGTCTGGTTCTCCCTGGATCTGGCAGGGGGGAGTAGATCACACAAAAACAATGGTAGTTGACTTTAGGGGGTGCGGACTTCAAGGGTTTGGAGGGGATCCTTAGGGGTCACCTGGAGGGAATCAGACTGGGCATGGACACTGAGAGCAGGTGGGAAACTATTAAAAAGGGGCTCCTGGAAGCTACCAAGGCCTGCACGAAAGTGCGACATAAGTTTGGTGGAGCCAGAAAGCTGAGCTGGTGGATGTGGGAGGGGTCTGGGATGCAGTAAGGGAGAAAAAGGCTGCTTATAGCTGATACAGGTGATCGTGTGGAGTTATGGACAAGGGGGAGCATGATATGATAGCCAGAAAGGTCACCAGGGAGGTGAGATTGGCCAAGGTAAAGACGGAGCAAAGGTTGGCTCAGGGAATTAGGAGAGGGCATAAGAGGTTCTTTAGGTATATTGGAGAAAGGAGAAAAGGGAAGGGGCAGATTAGTAGACTGAGGTCAGGGAGTGGGTGGACTGAGGAGGCAGGAGAGCAGGCTGAGGCACAAAACAATTACTTTGCTTTGGTATACACTGGGGAAGATGGTGGGGCAGCACCATACAGAGGGGGACAGGTTGGACCTGCAGATGGGGGGGTCATGGATTTAGTAATCTCTGTTGGTAGGGGAAGGGAAGCCCTCTTGTCTCTAAAATCTGAAAAGGCCCCAGGTCCTGATGGTCTTCATCCCAGGGTGCTTAAGGAATTGGCAGACATCCTCACTGCACCTCTGGTGAACCTTTTTAATTCCTCTCTTCAGACTGGGTGGATGCCTCAGGACTGGAGGATGGCCCATGTCATGCCTATCCACAAAGGAGGCTCATGTAAGGAGCCAGAGAACTACAGGCCTGTCAGCCTGACATTGGTGGTAGGTAAAATGATGGAGATCATCTTAAAGGAAAAGCTGGGGGTGTTTTGGGAGGCATGGGCCACCTGGTTGATCACCAGCATGATTTTGTTCAGGGCAGATCATGTCAGACCAGCCTTGTGGAGTTCTACGATTGGGTGTCGAAGGCGCTGGACCAGGGCAGGCTGGTGGATGTCCTCTTTCAGAAATTCAGCAAGGCCTTTGATTTGGTGCCACATCCTGGGCTGCTGGAGAAGCTAAGGGAATTGGGGTTGGGGGAACAGATTATCAGGTGGATAGGGAACTGGCTAGCTGGGTGTTTTCAGAAGGTGGTGATTGTGGGGGTTATTTCCTAGGAGGGTCATTAGCGGGGTCCCACAAGGATAGGTGCTGGGTCCACTCCTGTTTAATGCTTACATCTCAGATATCAGAAATGGTATCAGGAATGAGATGAGCCTCTTTGCCAATGACTCAAAGCTGGGTGTGGTGGTGGATGGGGAGGAGGGTGGAGTAGCCCTACAGGGGGACCTGGAGACTCTGGATGTGTGGTCACGCACCTGGAAACTGAGGTTTAATACTGAGAAATGCAGGGTGGAAGGCTAGGTTTGCTGGCCAAGGCACCTAGCTTCACCTGAGCTCTTTCCTTCTAGTTTGCTTGAAAGGACAGAACTAAGAACCTTACCAGAGTAAGATAAAGGATTAAGACTTTTGGCTAGGCAGATTTACTGTGTGTTGTTATTTTTAATTTGTACTCACAGGGATTGTTACTGTTTGTTGCTAACATTTTATTGCTTTATTTTTCTCTGATTCACATTGCTGTTGCTGGGTATACCTTCTGCTGCATTATTACAAGGTGTGCCTACAGGTGTGTGCTAACAGATTACTGCTGTAATCTTTTGATTCAGATTGTCTTTTACAAGGTATATCTTCTGTTATTGCTTTATTTTTCTGTGTAGCAAAGTGTTTCTTACAGGGTATATCTTCTGTGAAATTATTACAGGTGGTGCTTAAATTTTTGTGACTTTTTATCATTAGGCTAAGCAAAATTACTGTTTGCCCTATTTTATTTATTTATTTTTTGCTGAAAAGTTTTTTTTGTCTCAGAGGTGTTGCAGTCTCCTTCTCTCATTGAAGTCAGGGAGAGTGAGAAAGCAGCCACAGCTTCCTTGAATCAAGGAGGTTATTTTCTAGACTACACTGAACTGAATTATTACTTTTTGGACCTGTGTAAGTAACTAGTATTGATTCTGTTTTTGGGGTGGACTTTTCTTAGTTTTAACTTTAATTTGCCTGGGAGGAACTGTAGTTGGGAGATATTTGCAGTCAGTTGTGACTAGACCTGTTACTTAGCCTTTGTGAAATAGGTGTCTGAAAGGAAGGAAGGCACTCCCCGGGGTGGAGGGTAAGAGTTGTAGGTGATTGTTTCTGTACAGCATAGGTTTACTTCCACCCACCCTTCCCCTCACTCCACCTGCCCCAAGCACATAACTTCCTTTATAGCAGGGGTTCTGACATCACTTCCTCAAAACTGCTAACAACATACACCTGTTCATATCCTTAAAGGCATGGCACACTGAATAGGGAATAGAGACACTCACAAGCTTGTACACACTAAAACAAGAACAAAAAAGCATCTGTAACTGGAAGGCACACAGACATGTGGGAAGTGGTGCAATGCACTGGCTGTGGAGCAGCAGTCTTCCGGGAGACATTATGAAAACTGTGTTGCTGCCCTATTTGCAGGCACCTCTCTGGTCTGAGGGAGGAGGGTATTTGTCTCCATGCTGACTTGGCAAGGATTCAGGAAACCTGCTTCCTAACCCAGGGACCACCCAGGCCACCACCACTACCTCAGAGGTGCCAAGAAAGAGGAGTGGTTGGACCACGGTGGGCTCAGGGAGGGTGAGGGTGGTGGAACAGAGGCACTTCCCTCCAGTTGTGCCTCTCCACAATTCATTCACCACTCTGGTGAAGCATGGTTCCTCTATGGAGGCACCTGCAGTGGAGACCAAGGAGGATGCTGGGAACCTCCACAATGGAGACCCACAGGAGGGTGGCCCAGGACCCCACAGGGGAAGGAAACAACTCCTGATGGGGGACTCAATTGTTAGGGGGTAAAACTGGGGAGAGAGGGGAAAGGGAGGTAAGGTGTTTGCCCGGCACCAAGGCTTGGAGGGACAGGAAATGAATCCTCAGGATAGTGGCAGCAGGGGCAAGGGGGAGGGAGCTGGATGTCATTATCCACCTAGGGATGAATGACCTGGCTGAGAATGGGATCAGAGCAGTGCAACAGGAGTTTGAGGAGTTGGGGAGGGTCCTTAGACAAGTAGCACACACAGTAACTTTCTTAGAAGTGCTACCTGTCTATGGCATGGATGAGGCTAGGGCACTCCACACCATGGGATTCAATGACTGTTGAAAAGCTGGTGCAGAGCTCAGGGATTTGGCTTCATTGGGGACTGGGGCTCCACCTGGAGGGATGCAGGCCTATACAGGTGCAATTGTCTGCATCTATCCTGGAGGGGAACCAAGATCCTAGGTCATAGGTTTAAATGCTTCAGTGCCAAGCATTTAAACTAGCCGGGGGGTGGCACTGAAGAGGAGAAGGGAAATCCTAGCCCCCCCAAAAATCAGGGTAATTAGTGAGGTAAACACCAAAATAGAGCAGTCGATAGGGAGAAGGGCAGGGGTAAATGGAGAAAAAGACAAAGGCAGTAGGGATAGGGATGGAGCAAAAAGAAATAAAGCCATAAAAAAATGGAGGGTAATGAGTACCAATGCCCATAGTCTAGGTAAAAAGCTCCCTGAAATGGTGGCCTTGATGGAAGAGGGATGCCTGGATATTGTGACAGTCACACAGGCATGGTACACAGAGAACCATGACTGGGATGTCAACATACCAGGGTACACAATCTACAGGAGGGACAGGGAGGGAAGAAGAAGAGGAGGAGGAGTAGCATTCTATGTAAGGGAAGGGATAAAAGCAACAGAACTAAAGGGTAAACAGGGAGGAGAGGAGGCACTGTGGGTCACCCTGGAGACTGGCAATGGCTCCACAATCCACACAGGGGTTGTATACAGACCCCCATCTCAGGGGAAGGAAATGGACAAGGAAATGATAGAAGGCATCCTCGGGATGGCAGAGAAAGGGGAGATATTGCTGATGGGGGACTTGAATATTCCAGATGTTGACTGGAGCACCTTTTCTGCAGCCACATCCAAGAGCAGGGCCATTCTTGATGCCCTGCAGGGGGCATGCCTCAGACAGCTAGTTTTGGAACCTACTCGGGAGAGAGCAATCTTAGACCTGGTACTTTCAAATGGGGATGGAGAGAGGATCTCTGATCTTGAAGTGGGTAGCCAGCTGGGAACAAGTGACCACCAAACAGTGTGGTTCACGATAAACTTAGCTGTAGAGTCAAGCCACACAAAAGTGAAGGTACTGGAATTCAGGAGGGCTGATTCTGACAAAATGGGACAGTGCCTCAGAGAAGCACTAGCAAACAGGCAAGAAGGTGGAGTGGAGCAACAAAGGGGAAACATCAAAACCGCCATCACAGAGGCAACAAGTCTTTGTGTGAAGCAAATAAATCAAAATGAAAGAAAAAAACACTATGGTTCTCAAAAGAAGTTGCGGGGAAGGTAAAGGAAAAAAATATAGCATTCAGGAAGTATAAGGAAACACAGAAAGAGCAGGACAGAGAACTTTACCAGTTAAAGCAGAAGGAAGTGGGTAATGCAGTCATAATAGCAAAAGCTCAAGCCAAGGAAAAGATAGCCAACTCAGTTAAGAAGGGGGATAAAACCTTTTTTAGGTACACTAGGGAGCAAAGAAAGACTAAGGCAGGGATACTGAGGCTGAACAAAGAGGAAGGTGGTTGGGCAGAGAGTGACAGTGAAAAAGCAGGGATACTGAATGAATACTTCTGCTCAGTATTCACAATGGAAAAGCAGGGGGAAATATCTAATCCAATCAATAGAAGCACTCTGGATAGGGGGTTGATATTAGTCCTTTCACAGAAGAAAGGGTTCTGAAATAACTCTTAAAACTGAAGATGGATAAAGCAATAGAGCCTAATGGGATTCACCCCAGAATTTTAAAAGAACTAAGGGAAGAACTAGTAACACCACTGACCACCTTTTTAAAAAAAATCATGGGAGGATGGGGTGGTACCTGAGAACTGGAGAAGGGCAGATGTGATTCCCCTTCACAAAAGTGGGAGCAAGACAGAGGCAGAAAATTACAGACCTGTCAGTTTGACCTCAGTGGTAGGGAAAATGATGGAATTACTTCTGAAGGAAAGAATTGTTGAGTACCTAGAGGCCAGTGGGACACAGGACCCAAGACAGCAGGGATTCACAGAGGGAAGGTCATGTCAGACAAGTCTAATTGATTTCTTTGACTGGGTGACCAAAGCAGTAGACCAGGAAGGGGCTATGGACATGGCCTACCTAGACTTTAGCAAGGCATTTGACACAGTCAAACACAAAAGATTAATAAAAAAATTAGCCAGCCTGGGAGTGGGTCCTAAGGTGGTAGCCTGGGTAAAACACTGGTTGGACAACAGGACACAGCGGGTAATAGTAAATGGAGTCAACAGTGAAGAAAGGAGAGTTACTAGTGGGGTTCAGTACTGGGGCCGGTCCTTTTTAATGTCTTTATAAGTGACATTGCAGAGGGACTGGAAGGGAAAGTATGTCTCTTTGCAGATGACACTAAGATCTGCAACAGGGTTGATACACAAGGTGGGGTGGAAAGGATGAAAAGGACTTGCAAGGTTGGAGGAATGGTCAAATGTATGGCAGTTTAGATTCACTGCAAAAGAAGTGCAAAGTAATGCACCTGGGAAACAAAAACACAGGGAAGAGTACAATGGGGGGTGAGATACTGACAACAACAAAAATGAAAAGGGGCCTGGGGGTAGTCATATCAGATGACCTAAAGGTGGGCCAGCAGTGTGAGAAGGCAGTAAGGAGGGCTGGGAGGATACTGGGATGCATAGGGAGAAACATCACCAGTAGAAAACAGGAAGTTGTTGGCCCTCTGTACAGGCCATTGGTAAGACCACATCTGGAGTACTGTGTACGGTTCTGGAGACTCCATCTCCGCAAAGACATAGACAGGGTGGAGGCTGTCCAGAGGAGGGCAACCAAAATAATGCAGGGTCTGCATCAGAAGACATATGTAGAAAGACTAAAGGAACTAAAGATGTATAGCCTTGAGGAAAAGAGGGAGAGGGGGGACATGATAGAAACTTTCAAATACCTCAAGGGAATCAACAAAGTCCAAGAGGATAGCATCTTTCAGAAAAAGAGATGTGCAAAAACAAGGGGGCACGATTTGAAGATGGAGGGGGGATGTCTCAGAGGTAATGTGAGGAAGTATTTCTTCACAGAGAGACTTATGGATACATGGAACAGCCTTCCTGAGGAGGTTGTAGAGTCAAAAACAGTGGGGGAATTCAAGAATGCATGGGACAGACATAAGGCAATTCTAGTGGGGGGTAGGAGGAAGTAGACTGTTGGTTAACTAGGATCTGAAGCTTATCTGTTAGGTAGGGAAATGGGCAGACTAGGTGGGCCAAGTGCTCCTTATCTGCCGTCAAATTCTATGTTTCTATGTTTCTCCACCTTGGACTTAGGAACCCAGCTCATGTGTACACCTTGGGAGGGGATACACTGCAGGCTTCGAGTGGGGAGAAGGACCGGTTGTGGATGCCAAGATGAAAAACTTTGAGCATTATAGAAGGTCTGCTGCCAAAGCAAATAAAATGCTGGGATGCATCATCAGGGGATAACATCGAGAAGCCAGGAGAGGATGCTCCCACTGTATAACTGCCTGGTTAGCCGCACCTTGAATACTGCATGCAGTTTTGGCACCATTACTTAAAAAAGGACATTGCACTCCTAGAGAGGGTCCAGAGGAGGGCGACCAGGATAATATAGGGTCTGGGGGACAGGTCTTATGGGGAGAGACTTGAGGAGCTCAACTTGTACTCCCTGGAGGAGAGGAGGGACAGAGGGGATATGATCAA
The DNA here is from genome assembly GCA_016271365.2 of Neoceratodus forsteri. Classification (NCBI taxonomy): domain Eukaryota; kingdom Metazoa; phylum Chordata; order Ceratodontiformes; family Ceratodontidae; genus Neoceratodus; species Neoceratodus forsteri. The sequence continues at coordinate 872,900,046 of CM057453.1, read as the reverse complement.
GGTCTTCAAATATTTTAAGGGGTGAATAGGGTAAGCCTAGATAGGGTGTTCCAGCTGAAGGAGGATGGAGGCCAGCAGGGGGCAATAACTGAGGCTGGTTGGAGGGATACTCAGGGGGAGACAAGATGCTACTTCACTGAGAGGGTGGTGGAACCCTGGAACCCACTGCCTGTGGAATTGGTGGTTGTAGATACTGTGGAAGGGTTTAAGCAAGACTGGACATGTATAGAGGGAAGGTGAACCTGAATAGTGCCAAAACTGGAGGAGAACTCCAGTCGGGGGATGGGGTTGGAGGGTTTCATGGGGGAGGCGGGGAGAGCAGCAACGGTGCCCCAAAAGGGTACTGATCCTCGAGCAGACTCACTAGACCACAAGGCCTATTCTGCTGGCATCTTAGTATGTTAGTATAAAAGTAAGACAAGATAGGAACCTGTCAGATCCCATTTTAGTTCAAAAAGGTGTGAAACAGAATGTATACACTGACAGCCATACTTTTTAACATTTACGTGAAAACCCTGGTTGAAGTATTAAATTGGGTATCAGTTTTAGTTTTAAGTTTATTGATCGATAAATGTCATTTCATTCAAAACAAACATACAGCATAGTAATACCAGTATGAATAACTAATAAAATACTTTAAAACAACACCCACAATGTTGAACATAAATGGTACCATCACTCTTGACCATGTAATCATTGCCAACGCATTTAACACCACTTTTGCTGGCCTTAGTCATGTGCTACCCCCTAACTTTTTTGATCCCACCACAGTTAACTCAGCTCCTGTTAGTTCAGATTTGCCACCAGGGCACCCTCCTTTCCATTTCAAAACAATCCCGGAAAGCCTAGCTAAAAAACACATTGTTAAAGTGCTTGGAAAGTCTAGGGTCAGTGGCGATTCACTGGATATGAAACTTCTCACCCTCACCATTGACAAAGTCCTGCTCCCACTAACCAAAATCCTCAACCATTCCCTCATGCTGTCCCAGTTCCCCCAAAAGTGGAAACTGTTAGTGGTGACTGCAATCCATAAAAGCAATGACAAAACTCTCACTAACAACTAAAAGCCTATATCCATCCCCCTCCTCTATCCAAAGCATTGGAATGGATAGTAGCTGATCAGCTCATGGAGTACCTTGTAAAATACAGCCTGCAATTTTCCCCGCAGCATGGCTTCCGCAAAGGGCACAGCACTACCACGGCACTCCTCGAATTCACCACACATATCCATCATGCACTTGATCAGGGCCAGTTGGTCGGGTGCCTCTTTATTGACCTGACTAAGGCATTTGACACTGTCAATCACTCCATTCTCCTCGAACAATTATCCCTCCTTGGTCTTTCAAGTGAAACTACCCTCTGGTTTCAAAGCTACCTCAGTAACCAGACCTAACAGGTCAGGATTGGTGAATTCCTCTCGTCATCCCTTCCAATCCACTCTGGAGTACCCCAAGGTTCTATCCTGGGTCCCTTATTATTCAGCATATTCCTGAACAATCTCCCTGCCTCCTGCTATGACAGAATGTTACTGTATGCAGATAATGCAGTAATCTTCACTTGCCACACTGACCCCACCTCCATTCAGTCTCAACTACAGAGAAGTTTCACAGAAGTAGAAGACTGGTTTTGCTCACATAAACTCATCCTCAACCACAAAAAAACTAAAACAATGTTGTTCCATAGAACCCACAACAAGTACAAGGACCATGAGCTCATAATTAACAACCATGAAGGTGTCGCCCTTGAGCAGGTGGATGTGTTTAAATATCTGACCTGACCTTTGACTGCTCCCTCTCGTATATCAAACACATTGACAATATCACTAAAACTGTGAACTCCCACATAGGGCTACTATACAAGCATAAACATTGCCTAACGTCTAAAGCCTTGAACTTCACTATCCAGAGCACTGATATATGAACTATTTACTATGGGCTCATTATCTATGGATCCACTACTGATACTGCACTCTGGCACATAGCTGTAGCCCTTAATAAGATATGTAGACTTCTTATTTCAGCTGCCTGCCTTTCTCACACATGTGACATTTACAAGAAAGCTAACTGGCTCCAGCTATCCAACAGGCTAAAGTACCAGACCTGCATCCTAGCTAAAAAGACATCACTGGGCATTATGCCCACTGGAGTCCAATCAATATTGACTCCGCAGCATGTCTGCTGCCTAACTAGAAGATCAGACAGTCTAACCTTTACAATACCTCGCTGCCGGACCTCTCAAGCTCAGCATTCTTACCTGTCAGAGCCTCCACCTGGTTCAACTTGCTACCCACAGAAATCTCCAACATTGCCACGATTGGTGCTTTTAAATGTAAACTATGTCAACACTTTATGGCTAGTGCCTTCTGTGGTTGCTTCTTATAATCACCTCCAGGCATACTACCCTCAAGCATCCCTCCTCACTGCCTCAGCTTCTCCTCCTCTCCTACCCTCCATTACTGAGTATAGGATGAATCTGTTTCCTGTTCCTTTTCTTCCCCCCCATTCCTCCTCCCTTGCTATTTCCCATCTACCACATACCCAATGCAATGCCCTTCCTATTTCTCCCCTCCTCCCTCCCTCTCTTTCTCCCATACCACCCCCTCACCACCACTCTTCTTTCTCTTTTCTCACTAATCCACTTCTAACAAAGCTTCACTGAGCCGCCTATTGATTTGTACTGTATAATAACTCACAACACAATTCCTTGACAATGCCTTTGGCTGCTATTATTGTAACCTTACTTGTCTTATTTTATTTGTAAGTTCCATTGTAATGATCATGTTATGTTTTGTACCTCATTGTCCTTATTGTCTTGACGTGGAACCTTTGTAAAAGAGTCATAGGCTCAAAGGTGTCATCCAAAATACAAATAAATAAATAAAATAAAGTTCCCAATCCAAACTATTAAATGGTATAGATACGCATCCACCTAGAAAAATGCACAAACATATAGGCATAGTTTCATATGCCAATGATGCCATCCTTATATCAAGAACAAAAAATAATATTGTAAAAGCACTTAAATCAGTAACAGATCAATTAGCCCTGTTAGGTCTTGCAATACATATCCAATGACTAAACTGGTGGTTATGAGTAAAACTAAAACAAAAAAGACAAAAACCTGGGCAATAAACAGTGCAAACACTGAGGAGGTAAACCAATATAAATGCCTCAGAGTTATCATAGACAAAAGCAGAATGTGGGAATCACATATAAAACAATTAATACAGATGCTCAGTCCAGCAGTAAAGGGAAAATAGTTTGGATCAGACGCATTTACAGCTATGAGACTAACGTTTAGCACTAAAGTTGATGCACAAATATTGTATGGTGCAGAGGTTTGGGTGAATGATATCAATGTCAAAGACCGGAAGTCAATGCAAAATTACTGTTTAAGATACATGTTTGGTCTCCCAAGAGACACGCCAACCTTCATTTTAAGATTGTAAGCAGAAATGCCATCAATTTAAGTTAAAGCAACAACAAGAGTCATGTTTTATTCGAAAAAAATACAGAAATGAATAATCAAAGGATACCAAAACTGAGTTTGTAAAAGATATAAAGATTAATTGTTGCTTTTATTGCTTGAATAACAAGGTATAATGAATTAGAATGGACTCCATATGGTCCCCACATACACTGGCAAACATAAATAACTATATGTCCCAGGCAAAACAAAGAATTATATCAAAATGGATATTTTTGTGATCTAAACAAAATAGCTGATATGCCATACTTGTTATAACCCAATGTTACTATTAAATCAGCTTGCGAGCCTGACATGTAACTGCCATTCTGTGATAAAATGTCTCATGGAAGGGCATTGGTCCAGTTACATTTGAGTCTTATCAACAACAAAATTTATAGTTTGAGTTTTTGGACCATGTCCAATACACTGGACCGCTGTTTTCGTAACAAAAATGTATGTTTATCAGTTGCACATTTAATTTTACACTGCACACTATTTGCTAAAGAAAGACTACAATGGATAGCTCCCATACTAAAGAATATTCACACAGAAGATGATTCTATAACATCGGCTAAATTGGTATACAGCCAAAGTACTAGAACCTGATTCACACTAGCAAGCTCTGCTCATAAATAGATTTTAAAATTAGCTAGAATGCAAATGTCTAGATAGAAGTCATGTAAGGATCTTGTATGAAATGTATTCTCGTGTTTAATATATGTGATAAACTTTTTTCTTAATACATGTTTTATTAATAAAATTGAACTTTAACTAACAGTCTACCACTTTTGTCACCACTGCATTAAAAATTGGCTTGTAAAGTATGCAAAGCCTTTTCTATTTGTAAATTAAAATATATCTTGTAAATAATTAATTTTTTATTTATATTTTTTGATTAATATTTATGTGTTATTTGTTAGATTACTTTGAAGTTTAGTTTTCATGTCTTTAATTTGTGTTTCCAGTGTTTGAATTTCTAGTCACTTTATTTTTATACTTAACTTATAATGGCCCCTCTAATTTCTGCCCTAAAGATGTACCATAGTCAGACTACTTCCTGTGCCCCTTTGTAGTTAAAAAAGCAGTATTGTTGTATTTTGGCTTACATGTAATCTATGATGTTTGGAAATCTAAATAGTGTATTGTCAAAAGGTCATTGTCTTATTCTAATTTGTTTTCTAGTAGGTATAAAGGTCACTGTAACCACTGCATGCTGCAATATTATAATAGGGGTGATATCTATTTCCATAATTTCTGCTAAAGTTTTTGAGCATAGGACATTGTCCAGTCTGGGAAATATGTTGGTTGGCTCAGAATGAAAAGTGAATTGTTGCTTATTGGGTTTTTGCCTCCATGTCACCTCCATCTGCAGATCTGTAAATACAAAACTGGGTCTGGTTATTAGGGTCAAATGCTACCTATCTCCAGCCGCCAGACAGTCTGTAGCTCAAAGTGTTCTCCTGTCTAGTCTCATGTATTGCCTCCTGGCATTTCTCAGTGCAAACAAAACTGTCCTCGCTAAATGGGATATGACATACAATAGTTAGTGTAGAGGGGGGGTAAAATAATGGATATATATGTGGGGAAAGAAAAAGGGAGAGGCTCTGTTAGAAGAAGTGATAAATGGCAAGATAAAGAGAGAATCTGAAAAACAAAAAGGTGATGATGGAAATAACAAGGCATAATAGGAGTGAATGAGCTAGAGAAGTTCCCGGGTGGGGACTAATTAACAGGGCCTAGTAAGAAGGCTAAAAGGTGACAAATGTGGCGGAAAGAGACAGAGAGGGAGACATCTGGTGAAAATGAAAATAGATGTACAGATACAAACAGACCCTGGGGAAAACAAGTGGTGGTTGAAAGATGTTAGTAGAAAATAAGTCTTATCATTGGTGCCCCTGCATGGACCATTCTCTGGGGCTCCCTCTCTCCTTAAAGGGACTCTGCTCCTCTGTCCTGGCACTCATTCCTTAAAGGGTTTCTGCACCACTGTCTTGGCAGCTTCTTTACAGCCTGTGCCCTTGCTCTGTGCAGTCCCCCAGTCTGATGGCTGCACTAACAGCCATTATCATTTACAGATGGATCCTGCTTCTAAATAACAGCTTTAAAAGAAAAATGAAATGGGCGATCTGCTCCAACAGGACCCACCTGGGCAGTATATTTTGCCAAAGATCATTTTCGCAAACCTTTCTACCCACACAAGGAGTATTGACTCCCTCCTGTGCTCCACTCTCTTTCCCCAGCTCAGACTTTCTATCTACATTCGTATACCACTCCTCCTTACAGTTAGAGTGGCACTCTATGCCCTGTCTCTCTGCCACCACCTCACCGCCCCTAGCAACACTTCCCACAAAGCTTCAAGTACCAAACATCAAAATAAAGCCACCTTAAAAACAATTATAAACTGTCTCAGGAAGTTGATAGTACTTCTCCTACTCTGCTCAGGGAATGTTGAACTTAACCCTGGCCCACCCCTCCTGCTTGTAGCCCCATCAGACCTCTCTCAAGTTAAGGGCCTTAGTTTCCTGCACATGAATGTTTGCAGCTTACCAAAAAAATTTGACTTAGTCCAGACTTGGGTATTACACACAGTACCTGATATAGTTATGATTTCAGAGACATGGCTCTCGAGCCATATGCCAGACAAAACGGTCAATATACATGGATATAACCTGTTCAGATGCAACAGACCCGCTAGGGAAGGTGGAGTCGCTATCTATGCCAAGATCAAATACCATGTTTCAGATATTGTTCGGACCTCCCTACCTAAGGAATTCAAATGCCTTGCCCTTAAGTTAACCATTTCACCTGAAGTAGCCCTCTTAATATCTGCCTGTTATAGGCCACCTTCTGTGATGCTTGGTTGTCTAGAACACCTACACTCCATAATGGATAAGGTGAATCTAAAAAGCATAATAATGGGAGATTTCAATCTGAACTGGAACAATGCCTGCACTAACAAGATTAAAGAGTTCTGCAATGTACATGGGTTAACCCAGATGACTCCAGAGAACACTCGACCAAAAAAGAAAAACCCCAGCCACAGTACCCTACTGGATCTTATGCTTGTCAGTAAGCCTCACAACATCACCCATACAGGAGTTTTTCACAGTGACTTCAGTGATTACTGTGCCACTGCCTGTATTCACTGGTCCCATAACAGGCTATCTACTTCTACCTTCAAGCTAAAAAGAAGCCTAAAAAACTTCTGCCAGACTGCCTTCCTGACAGACCTTGGTAACATCAACTGGCAGAATTTCTATCTGGCCCCCTCTGTTACTGAGGCTTTCAATATTTTCCAAAACCTACTAGTGGGACTGATAAATAAACATGGTCCACTTAGGAGGATCAAAACAAGGAAAAGGTCCCCTGACTGGTTCACGCCTACCTTGAAGAAAGCCCTCGGAGACAGGGATGTACTGTGGAAAAGAGTCAGGAAAACAAAATTAGAAGCCAACTGGCTTGCCTTTTGGGTGGCTAGGAATGCCTACACCAAGTTAATAAGGGCAGGAAAATCACGTTATTTCCTGACCACCCTTGAAGAAAATAAAAATTACTCTGCCAATTTTTGGAACATTCTTAAAGAGGTTGATGGTCACTCGCCAGCCTCCCCCCTGCCCGCTAGAAAAGTGGCGGGTAACATTTCTTACACGACCAGAGCTGACATTCTTGAACAACTCAACAATCATTTTGCCACAGCAGGCCTTGCTTTCGATGATTCGCCCCCTCAGCAAGCTAAATGTCCACTGCAATGCCACTGATGGCTTATCCTCTGACATTGCCACAAACCCGAGACACTCCTCCTTCTGCTTTCAACCAGTTACATTCAAACAGGTGGAGGACCTTCTAATATCTCTGGACACAAAAAAGTGTGGCGGTGCTGATCTTATAGAACAATTTTTCTTGAAAACAGGCTTTTACCACCTGACTGCCCAAATCACCCACCTATTTAATAGTTCCCTGATTCAAGGTGAAGTACCCCCTCTTTGGAAAACAGCGCACATCACTCCCCTTTTCAAGTCTGGAAATCCAGCTGACCTGAACAACTACCATCCATTTTGTTGCTTCCTACCCTGTCAAAAATCCTGGAGAAAATTGTCAATTACCAATTTAGAGATTATCTAGAATCCGAGACCCTTCTGAACCCGGCCCAATCAGGTTTTAGGCCCAAGCACAACACTATAACTGCCCTCACCAAAGTCTCCAATGACTGGCAAAATGCTTTGGATACTAAAAAACACATCTATGCCCTTTTTCAGGATCTTAGTAAGGCCTTTGATACTGTGGATCATAGCCTTCTGCTTAATGTCCTGAACAGCTTTGGCCTACACAATACTGCCCTAAAGTGGTTTGAATGTTATCTGTCCAACAGACTGTAACAGATTAAAGCTCAAGGGGAACTGTCTCCGCTCAAAACCCTTCCTAGGGGTGTGCCACAAGGCTCCATCCTGGGCCCCATCCTATTCACTTTATACGTAAACCATGTTGACTCTCACATATGCTCAGGCTACATACATCTATTCACGGATGATACAGTTCTCTACACTATTAACTCATCCCTGGACATTGCTTACGATGAGCTACAACACGATTTTGTCACCCTTCAACACAATTTACTAAAGCATAAGCTATTACTTAATGCAAAAAAAACCCAAGGCAATGATCTTATCTCCACTTGCCACTCATACCCAGGGGCCACCATCAAACCGCCTGATTTACACCCTATTAGGTGAACCTCTGGAAATAGTGGATACGTTTAAGTACTTGAGTGTCTGGTTGGATAACTGGCTTAATTTTGCGGTACATCTGAATGAACTATCAAAAAAGCTAAGACAGCGTCTAGGTATCTTTTAACGCATAAGACACCTCCCTCACATTAGAAGCCAGAAAGGCACTGGTCCTTACAACTTTTATTCCTCTGCTCAGTTATGCAGACATTCTTTACAGCCACTGTACGAATCAGGCATTATGTAAATTAGGCACCCTCTGTCACCGTGCCTTGTGGTTTATTCTGGATATGCCCAGTCATACCCACCACTGCTTGCTCTACCAAAAGCTTGCCTGGCCATCTCTTACATTGAGGAGACAAAAAAATGCCCTCCTGTGGTTCTACAGGGCCTTAACCGATAAGCTACCAGGTTATATCTCTGCTCTCTTCGTATGCATAACAAGAGCGCATGGCTCAAGAAGCACATCTCTTGTATCCTTCAAGGTGCCAAGAATAAGGTTCCAGTATGGTAAGGCTTCTATCAATTTCTCCTTCCCTTCCCTTTGGAACAACATGCAAAAGACACTAAGGTTCTCATCCCTGCCGGGTCCCCATACCTTTAAGCTGTCTATCACATGCATCCTGAAGGTCATATGTACCTGCTACAGGTGATTCTCCTACTGGCCTCCCTGCTCTGCTCTCCATTTACCTAGCACTTACTTACAGCTCCAGCACTTCTCTGCACATCTCCCTCTGTGTACTCTTCTTACCCCCTGGCCTTACTTTATTCATGTTATCTCTCCCTCTAGTGTTAACATCTTCCTCCTGAAACCCCCGTCTCCCATCCTTCCCCACAAAGAGTCTACCCTCCTGGTCAGTCTGTTCATGCCTTCTTGTTCTATTGTTAATATAATCTTCTTACCACACCTTGTTACTTCTATTGCTTTGTTTAGTAGCCACCCCAGACATTGGTGTACCCTTAGTTTAATTTGTTAACAATCTGTACACTCTGAATTATCCGATGTTGTTGTTGCTATTTTTTTACTGTATGTACCAGCCTGCACTAAGTGTCCATTTGTATTATTCCTTGCTCTGTTCCCTTCTGCCAGGATCATCTTGAGAATGAGCTTGCTCAATGATGAATCTGCCTGGTTAAATAAAGTTTTGATTGATTGATTGATTGATTGATTGAAACCAGAGGGCTGCTGGGAACCAAGGTAGATGATCAGCTTGGCTTCCATGTTTTTTCTATGGTCAGAATCCCAGAAGCCCTGCTGAAGGACACAAACAGAAAGATCATTGACACTGTGGTCCCTGGAAATAAAGTGGGATACTGTATATTTCTGTCATTTTTTATTTTAAATATAATCCTTGACTGATGTTGCTCTCATATGTATGTCATTGTTACTGTTATTGTATTCCGTCACTTGCTGTTGTTAGTCTATAACTCTCCCAGGTCATGCCTGAAAATAGGCATGTACTAACTATGCCTAGTGTATCTTACCTGGTATCACAAACTAAATAAACACTGTGCCAAACATCCATCAAATTATTATGTACAGTTTGTGGAGTCATTTCATTAAGTCCACTCTTAACATGTGCTTGAAAAATGTATTGCCACTTGCTTACGCATTGCAGCAGTTTGTGGTCCAGATCCCCCACTCCCCCACGAAAGCAAGTTGCAATATATTTTATGGGCAAATGGTGAGAGGAGTGGACTTAATGAAATGTTTCGTTTAGTACCTTTCTGAAGGAGAAATATTAAGTTTTCGATTATGTAGGGTTTGTATAAATGTGTGACATCTGTATATATATATATATATATATGTACATATTAGATTATTTATATGGCTTGGGTTCTGGATGGGCTGTTTGTTTATATGTTATACAGCAATGTGTGATGTTTTGAAGTGTGTGCACTGTAACTTTAAGGAGATGACTTAAAAGCAATACCTTTTGTACAAGTAGCCACGCCTTGAAAAAGTGTCAGTATGATGTGAAACGTTGGTGGTTGAGAGAGGGTACTGCTGTGTGTTTTTTGCTTTTGTAATAAATGTGCTTTTAACCTTACCTATCGACATAGGTTTTTATTTGTGGTTGGTGCATCATGTGGCCAGACTTCATTGCACTTGGAAACTTATATAAATCTAATATCTGTTTTAAGGTATTTATGAGCGATTTATATTCTATTTAATCCATATTACTATAGAAATTTTATATATATATATATATATATATATTATTCTTCGCAAAAACTGTGTTAATGCATCATTTAGGTTAACCCACAAAAAGTCAGGAAATGAGACCTTTAGGGTTGCTTCCTACCCCCCATGTACCCCTCCATCCTCCCCAGACTGACAGATGCTGGGGTGTGTCATTGGGTTGTGAGCCTAAATGTCACCCCATTCCATGTGTAATCATGTTGACATGCCACAGTAAAGAAGAATGGGGTGACATTTAGGCCTCACAACTCCAATGACACACCCCAACATCTGTCAGTCTGGAGAGGATAGGAGGTGCATGGGGGGGTAGGGGCAACCCTAAACATCTAATTTCCTGACTTTTTGTGCTTTAACCCTAAATGATGCATCAACTCAGTTTTTGCAAAGAATTTCCTTACTTTTTGAGAAAGTATAGAAAAGTACAAAGTCTCACAAGTTGGTGGGAGCATGGGGGAAATTTCTGCCTAACATAACAGTACAAGTACTGAATGCCATATGTACTGTGGGAGTGCGCATTGGTGGGAGTGTGGGGCCCGGCTTGAAACAAAGCAAATTTTCATTCATCAGAGTGGCATAATTCCACACCTGTTTACATTTTACACTTGTAGCCACTGAAAATTACCTCCATGGAAGTAAGGCTAGCTGCCCTATAAATGTCAAGCCACTACCACAATGGAAAATGCTATCTGCAAAATGTAAAGTGTGTCACGCAATATCTCTACAGAAAATTAATTTTCTGACACCTAAACACAATAATTTATATCTACAGGACATCTCTTCAACACTCTCCAAATTTCAAGTTAAAACACCAAACTGTTTCTGAGATATTTAATTTTAAAGTTTTAGCAGCTTTAAAAATTCTTTGAACGTGAGAATCAACCGTGAATTCTTGATCAAAGATCATCTTTGATCATGAGGGGACATCTGACCATGAAAATTGGGGGCTCTGGTCCCTCCAAATCTGGCCATCTCGTCCCACCCTCACGAACAAAACTCGTAATCAAAGAATCTTGCAATCAAAGAATTTGTAGGCTCGCGACCAAAGAATTTGCAGGCTGGTGATCAAAGAATTAAAAAATGTTAAAACTCCATTTTTTTACACAATTACATTAAACCACAGGCATGACTCGATAGAGGGAAGCCCCTGAGAAAAAACATCCTAGTTTGACTTCACAATTCACCCCTGTGCTGAGATATTTGATTTTTTCCAACCTAAAAATCTGGTCATCTCGTCCCTCCCTCATGAACGAAGATCACAATCAAAGAATCTCGCGATCAAAGAATTTGAAGGTTCACGACCAAAGAATTTGCAGGCTCCTGATCAAAGAATTAAAAATTTTAAAGCTCCATTTTTTCACAGAACTACATTAAACCACAGGCATGACTTAATAGAACGAATCCCCCTGAGCAAAACCCATCCTAGTTTGACTTCACAAGTCACCCCTGGGCTGAGATATTTGATTTTTAAATCTGGCCATCTCATCCTTCCCTCAAGAATGAAGATCGCGATCAAAGAATCTCTCGATCAATGAATTTGCGGGCTCACGATCAAAGATCGTTAGCAAGCCACAGTCAAAGAATTTAAAAGTTTAAAACTCTATTTTTTGATATAACTACATTAAACCACTGCCATGGCTCAATAGAGAGAAGACCCCTGAGCAAAACCCATCATAGTTTTAGTTCAGAAGTCGTCCTTGAGCTGAGATATTTGTTTTTTTCCGACTTCAAACTGAAAACAAGATGGCAGCCATTGTGATCAATAAATTTCTCCCTATCAAAGATTCTTTGATCATGAGCTTGCAAATTCTTTGATCGTGAGGAGTGACCAGATGGCCAAAACCCCATTCTTCTTTCACAAAATAACCATATACATTTTCCTTAGACTTATAATGGGAGATAAGAACTTTAATAAGTTTTGAATGGATTAATATTTTTTCATTAAACAAAAAGTGGCATGTTCCTTGACCCAAGCTCTTTCTATGTGCCAAGTTACAGACCACACAGCACCCCTGACAAAATCCAAAAATCTGCCCACAAAACTGGCGAAAAGAACATTTTTCTGTGTTTTGGTATGCAAGCACTGTAAGTCTGACTGAAACAAAATTTGGCAAATCAAGAGGTCTACCACGCCCCACTGCACATACTAAATTTCATGCAAATCCGTTGAATGGGTCCAAAGTTATTGATGTGCAAAATGTTAAGTTTAACATAGAAGTGCCTTCATAACCCTAAATATAGGAGCGCAAATGTGTCCCTATAATACTGTAGAACTAGTTATTTTCACGCAAAGTAAATATAGCGCAAACACAAATGCAACCATAATTGTGTAAATTTATTTTAGCGCTAAGTCATAATCACCACATTCACTATAATGGAAAAAGATACTAAAAGTGCTAGTTAACTCAAATTTATTTTCACACAAGTTGGTACTTCTGTGAAAATAGTGAAAATTATTTTACAGTGAAAATTTAAAGTTCTACATTTTATATACATATGTATACTGTATATATATATATATATAATTTAATCCATAATAATATAGAAATAATGTTTTTGCTCATGTTACCATATATTGGACTGTTTATATATATAGTAAATAAATAAATGAAAAAGAGTTTCATCTAGATTACTTTAACCCCTAATACCTTTCCTTATCAGGAGCAACTTGTTCTAATTAACTAGCCAACAGCTACCTGAAGGCTAAAGGCTAACAAAGCTATTACATATAACCAAGACATTTTAATTATCCAGGGATCTCAAAGTTATTATTTATTTAAAATGTGATTACTGGGGAAAGGCACACTGATCTGGGTCTCCGTTTCCAGGTGCAACCCGTGGAAAAGGGTATAGCATAGGTACATAGTACAATAATAATGATAAAAGGTGCAAACAGTTATACATAGAACAATAGTGCAAATGTGATCACAAGACAGAGTGCAGCCCATCATTTACATAATACGAAAAAGTACAGGAATGATACATACATCATACTGTTTTGTGTAGGTGGTTGCAAGTGCCTAACGGCTGAGTATAGACCCTTAGCAGGCGTTTAGAGAGAGGAGCTTACTCAAGTTACAGGACTGATTTACTGCTATACCATTAAGAAACCAATTACTAGATATTCAGTACAAATTCAAACTTTGAAAAAAAGTTATGATAGATTGATAATTTATGAGGAAAAAAAAAACATATGTGGGATTCTAATAAATAGTTATTGTTGTGCCTCTTTGGTTGTTGTAAATATTTATGTCTGGCCATTCAAATTTATTCAAAGTCTGGCAGGGTAGAGCTTTGTTGTTTTAAAGTTATTTTTACATACAAGTGTGCAAGTGTTCTAGAACTTCTTCCTTTCAAACTTTACATCAAAGGGCAGTTCATGAAATACAGAAATTCTTTTATTCTTAATTTCAATATATTTATTTTCATATACTGCCTGCATTAGAGTATCTTTCTCACATGACATGGAAAATGTTGCTACCACTGCTAGATGGGGTTGGCCACCAGATGGTTTTGTTTTGAGTGATCACTGGATCCTGTCGCATTCGAAAGTTCCTGGTAAGATCCGAATTCCCTGAAATGCAGAAATGTTGTTATTCATTGTCATATTTAGTGGGGTAGTTCTATCCCAGCCTTCTGATATTCCAACCAACAGTATATTCTTATGTCTGAATCTTGTCTCACATCAGTTAGTTTTTCTTGTATGTTTTTAATATCTCTCTCTTGTTGTGAGGTGGCTGTTTTTGCTATCATTGAATCATCTTCTAGCATCAAAATTCTTTCCTCTAGCTTCTGTGTTCTTTTATTAATCTCCTTAATGCTGGTGAAGACTGTACTCTTTCTTGGTTAAGCCTTGTACTTGCTCTCTGATCTCCTGGATCGAATGATAGTCTTTGTAACTACAATTATTTTTAGTTATAACATTTTTGTCCTTTCTGGGACATGCTCTTCCTGACCTCCTTGACCTCCTTGATTACTTTGACCTTCTTTAGCTCTACAGCCCCCTGAGTTTTCTTGATTACCTTATATTTCGGATTTAATACATAAATTTGAAGTGTTTGATATTTGGCCTGGTAACTGCAGTAAGCTTTTATTCCCCACATATTGCTCTTCAGGGATTGCTCATATTGCTCATTAGGGGAGGCGTCTGCCCAGGTAGCTGTTGTACCCATACACAGGGGTGAATGTAGTTTACTGCTTGTGGAACATTTTTAAAACGTTTATCTTAAACAGTACCAAACAGCTGTTAACATTTCTTTTCCTAGAGTTAACCGAGCATATAGAGAGTCAATTTCAGTCTTAGAATGCTGCCCCTCTGCACTGGGTAGTGTTTCTTTTTGTGTCTTAGACCCAAAATCTTTGGAAGGTACAAGTTTTTTAAATATATTATCAATGTCCTCTCTAGTATCCACCCCATGCACTTTTATCTCCTGCTCCCCTGAAACTGCTTACAGTTTTCTCTGCTGTTTTAGTAATTGGCAACAAAATAATTATAAAGTGGAGTACCTGGTGGGTTATCTGAAGTCTGCTGTAGATGAATTTGCTGTTCCATGACATCCAGGGTTGTATCTGAAACAGTAAGAGGATTTTCCAGCTGGAACATTTCTAATTAGTTGATGGCATGTGCATCAAATGCAGGTTGTTAGCTGGAAGTCAGGGAGTACCAATTAACAAGTCTGGATATCAGTCATAGGCTGGACAATATTATCTTGCAGTATGAGATGATTTTCCTTGCAGTGTTTACATGGTGGCAGGTTTTCCCACTTAGGTGATCTATTTGGCATTTTCACTGGTGCCGCCATGGAGTTTTGCAGTTCACCTAGTTCTCCCTTGCTTTCTGTGTTCATCCCTAAATCATAGTTCTGAGCATCTCGAGACAATAAAAATGAAGAGCCATAGGAGATCTCTGCTATTGCTCTTCCTAGAGAGAAAGTCAACTTTCAGTCGAGGCTTTTGATGTGGTAACAGGGCTCAGCACACTTGGCAAATATTCCAGCTTCTCAGGTACTGCTTCTAAAATGTGATTTAGTTTATGTGGGCTATCAGGCTTATCAGGCAGAAGAGATATTAGTATATTCTTTAGTCTTGTTTTTTTTTTTTTTGGTTTGTTTGGCATAGAGTATGGGGATTTCCTTTTAGCAGCATGAGATTTATCTGTACGCAATATTTCAGACATGAAATAAGAGCTGAGATTTTGATTCAGTTTCGTAGTTGTTCTCACTTGTTATGAACAATTGGGCATTGTGGCAAGTAGGGAAAGGTTAGCACTCAAAAACTTGTCAAAAGATGATTCTGCAAGTATGAAACCCATGGACAAAGGTAGGGCCGGAGTCATTATGGACACTCTAATGTACTTTCAGGAGATGTAACGACAGTTGGGTGACCTGAGATTTTATGAATGTTTTCGCAGACCTCATTGTTTAAAGAGTAAATTGATAATGTATTGAGGCATGGTTTCTCAAGGGGTATATATATATATATATATATATATCTGAAACCCAGTATAGGGTTCTCAGTGTGGCACACCTGGTAACATCAACCATCTACCTGTTACCAAAGATCTACAAGGATCTTCATAGCCCTATGGGGCACCCAATTATTTTGGGTAATGTTTGGCTCAGTGAGCTTCTATCTAACTAGGTCGACAGCTTTCTACAGTCAGTTCTGAAAACTGTACAGTCTTTTGTCCACGATTCCATGGAGACTATTAACTTGATGGAGGGTCTAGACATGGCTCCTGCCTGGTTCTTTACACCCTGGATGTGGACTCGCTACATACTAATGTACCACATCAGGGTGGGTTGGCAACTCTGAACCAGAGAGAAGATGACATGGGGCCCCTACAGCATTTATTGTGGCTCTAGCTAACCTGCTACTAGAATATAACATGTTTCTTTTTCAGAATGTGTGCTACTGCCAAACAAGCAATAGGAACCACAAGGGCCCACAGCTATGCAAATTTGTATATCGGAAAATGGGAAAGAGAATGTCTGATGCTATAAATCCATTTTTTATTGTGTAGTTGTGATGGCACTATATAGACAACAAATTGATAGTATGGAAGAGTACTGACCACCAGTTTATGGAATTTGTTAAATCACTGGAAATAACAAATGAAAATTTACATTTTAAGAGTACCATCAACATATAATGTATTGTCTATCTGGATTTAGAAATGTTGAGGTTACCAAATGGTGAGGTGAGCACAACACTGCGTAAAAACATGACCGACAGGAATAGCCAGCTGCTGGTGAGCAGTAGCCACCTGGCACATATCACACGCAATTTACCAAAGGGGCAACTTATCCACACGCTACATAACTGTACCAATCCCGATGACTTTGTGCTGAAGGAGAAAGAGCAGATTCAAAGGTTCAAGGAAAGGGAGGTATAGTAATTGTGTAATCCAGGAGGCCTATCATGCAGTTGCTAGTATACCCAGGGAGCACTAATACCAAGACTGGTGGATAGTGATGGTAACCAGGTGCAGGAACGTAACTTTATCACACCTATAGTTTGAGTCCAAGTAATGTCAGAGATATTATTTCCAAAATCTGGGGATTTTGGTAGCAGATGTGAAATTACATGGTAGAATTCCAAATTGCCCTCATATTATGGATAGGCATCCAACTATGATAAATAGTATGATAGTTTCCAGCCACCAGAAACTGTATGTGGATCATCCATCCACTTGGCTTCCTCCCCAGCCAGCTGGCACTTATAAATGTGGCTGATGTAATACTGTCCATATGTGAAGAAGTCTGTTCATTTAAGAATCCAAAAACAGGTGGCTTGGTAAACATAAGGGATTTCATGACTTGCAATAAGTGCGGAGTAGTGTACTTATTGGAGTGCACATTGGTTGTTTTTTACGTGGGTCGCACAATATGAGAATTCAAAAAATCTATGGTGACAAATGTGTAAGGGCACTACAGAAGGGAGACAGCTATGCACTAGTTCAGCACTTAATTGCATGACATCTCATTTATAAGGATAGAATGTACTTGAGACCCCAGAGGGGGGCTTTGGAACAACTTATTGGAAAAAGGGAAATTTCCTGGATATTTGCCCTAGTTGCCCATTTTGGAAAAGGTCTAAACGATAATACAGACCTGGCTGCATTTCTGTAACATGTCTATTAGATACTACATTAGTTTAGGAAAACACCTGTCTATACCAAGTCTTGTTTTAGTAGAGGTTGTACTTATTTGATGCTTAGCAGTATATTTTGCAACCAAATTAGTTAAACATATGTTTTAATGAAAATATGAAACAAGGAGGTATCCATGTCTCAGCATAGCTGTGAGATGCTGGGCAGTAGTGATCTGTAAGATAGTACAAATAGGGGAAGCAGTGAGAATATTACTAGAAATGCCTTGAATGTTTAACATGTGCTTAACTAATAATGTATAACCTAGACTGTCATCTGAATGAACACAATATTTGCACAAGCCATTAAGATTTTATACTTTTAAGTGATGTACCAGCCAATTTAATTTTAATGATACCAAGTTAGTTTTTAAGTATTTCTATATACTATTAATTGTATGCTTATATCACTTTAACTATGCACTGTTTAAAGCAGGGTAATGATGTGTAGGCAATACCTCTGATGAAGCTTGGCAGGTGACCAAGCAAAACGTTAAGACGTTTCATGTCGTGATGGCACATTTCACTGGGGGGGTTGAATAGCACGCCATGTCTGTGAGTGATATTTTTATGCACTACCTGTTACACCTTAAATAAATGTGTCTACAGTGAACAAAAGAGTTTCTTGTTCTTGTATCCTATTGTCACTGGTGCAGTATTTTTTTCCGTCAGTTGATCAGTTGCTGTATTCACACAGTGACGTGACCAGGTGTGATGTTACAGTTTGGTTTCTAGCATGTAAAAAGAATGCTGAAGCCCAGAATTTAAATAGCAGGTGCTGTAGGAGAGAAGTGCATGTGGAACCGAAGAATGTCGGTTTTGGTGCTAGGAGCAAAAATCTAAATATTATATGGTGCTAAATTTAGAAGCTCTATTCTAAGTGACCATTTTATTAACAAATAAAAACAAAAGAATAATCAATGCATGGATCTAGAAGTTATTGTGTCTGTATCTATGTGAGTTAGTTTTTTTTTTCAAATGGGCTCCCGCAGCAACTCAACACACTTCACCTCTTGCCACCACCATCTTTAAAGGAAGGATGAGCAAAAACTTTTAAATCTTAAGAGAATACTGCATTATCATTCCAGTTAGTTAATTCTCATTGCAGGTAACAGACATTTCAGACAGGCAGGCTACTGAAACCATGCTGCAGAGGAGAAGAGAGAGCAAAGTGTGAGTCTACACTGACAGCAAGTCCTGCTGTAACAGAGTAGAGTTAATATAGCCCACTGGAAATGTGTAAGGGGGGAATTTTTGAAAGATTTATTTGACAAATAATTTGACTGCTGGTAAGAAATTCATCTTTATTATACTATATATATATATATATATATATATATATACACACACACACACACACACACACACACACACATATATATATATATATATATTGCAAAAAACGTCATTAATGCTCCAGTTAGGGTCAAAGTGATGAAAGTTGGGAAATAAGGCATTAGAGTTACCAATCCTAACACCTCACCCTCCCAAGCCAGGCAGGAGGGCAGGTGTGGGTGTGCCTTGGGTTTCTCAAGACTAATGCTCTCCCCATTCTCATAAAGTCTACACATCTGACCTTATTTACAGATGGAATGGGGTGAGTGTTAGGCTTGAGAAGCCCAAGCCACACCCCATATGTGCTTTTCTGTCTGTTTTGGGAGGGTGGGGTGTTAATGCCTCATTTCCCAACTTTTGTTGCTTTGATCCTAACTGGAGCATTAACAAAGTTTTTTTGCAACATACATATATATATTATTGTTAAAATTTTATAACGTATTCGCTAGGTTTATAGTGTGAAAGTTTGGAAATTAGTAAATAGTTGGCTAACCCTGCTTCATTTTCTCCACATAGACAGTGTGCCTTGAGTCAGCTGGCCTAACTCTCACCCCATTCCATTTGCAAGAAAGCTGAGATGGTACAGTATAGTAGAAATGGGTGAGAGTTAGGTCCGATGACCCCAAGGCACACCCCGATGCCTGTTGATGTGTGGAGGGGGTGGGGTGGTAGGGTTGGTAATCGTAACACCGAATTTCCAAACTTTTGTTGCTATAATATCAACCCTAACTGATGCATTAATGGAGATTTTTGCAATGAATTAGCCTTTTTTTTGAGAAAGTGTAATGTTACTCATATGTGGCTGTGGGAGCGCAGGGCCTGCCATCATGCATGCATATTGTAATTGTCTCTGATTTTCATGTGAGCCCTGAGCTCCCATGTATACATAAGTGTAGAGACATTTTAATGAACTCTCATCTCCCTGTGGGAGCATAGGGCCCAGTACTGCATAACAGAGGGCCCTGTGCTCCAATTATTGTATACTGGTATCCACATGTGGGTCCATCTACCCACAAGTATAGAGACATAGTGCAGGCCTAGAGACAGTCCAAGTAACCCTTGTGCTGCAAATGTGGCAATATCTCAGTAACCATAGGAACTTTGGAAAAAATTCCACCGCAGTTGTAATCATGACCTGGCAACCTGCATGTATGCTTAGTACACTGTGCTGGCAAAAAATCTGTATCTCAAACTGTTTTAAAGATATAGCCATCGAAAGGTGATGTGGCCGTCACAATGTCATACTATGGGAAATTTTGAAACTTCGGAATGTTATAACTATGGAACAGATTTAATTTTTTCACCAAACCAGCAAAAGGCACATCTGTGGTACAAGCCCTTCCTACCCTGCACATTTCAGCCTGAAAGTCCTAACCATTCATTAGCTATGAAGTGGCAAAGAAACTGTTTTTTAGGGTAGTACTTTCGCAAATTTACGAAAGTTTCACAAAATCTTGCAAATGTTTCATGAAAGCTTTTGCAAATTTGCAAGAGTACTTTTATGAAACTTTCACAAATTTGAGACACTTCTAATGGAAAAACTTTAAAAACATTTCTGAGCAATATTTTTAAAAACTAGTGGCAGGAACATGTTCCACGGGCCCTGATTGGATAAACACAACTCCTGGTGTTTACCAAGGGGCAGTATTTTTTGAATGACAGTGTTTTTAGCCATCATTAATTGAAATCAAGATGGTGGCAGCATGAAGGTACTAAACCCATTTGCTGCAGTAAAAAGTGCTTTCATGAAAGTAAAAACGTGCTTTCATGACGCACATGTATTTTTTCCCATAGGCTATAATGGTAAACTTAAAACTTTAGTAACTTTTGAATGGATTAATATTTTTTCACCAAACCTTCAAAGGTACATCAGTGATGCAGTCCCCATATACCCTGAACATTTCAGACCAGAACCACAAACCGTTTGGTCTGTAGCCCCAAGCAAAGAAATTGCCAAAAAGTAAGGATTTTTCACACTTTTTGGCGGTCTGCAGCTCCCCAACCATACATCCGGACAGAACAAAACTTGCCAGGCATGCAGAATTTCACATAAATCAGACAAACGGTTGCAAAATTATTAAAGTGCAAGTTTGGGTTTAACATAGAAGTGGCTGTGCAACCCTAACTATAGTGGCAGTACTGTGCCACTATAGTACATAATATATATATATATATATATATATATATATATATGTGTGTATGTGTGTGTGTGCAGTAGCGCCCCTATATTTAGAGTTGAGCGGGGGTTCTATGTTAAACCACAAATTTTCAACTGTAATATCTTCACCACTGTTCAATGGATTTACACACAATTTTGAATGCATGGTTTCATGATGCAGATCTCTTCAAGGGCAAGTTTCGTTCTGACTGGATGTTCAGATTCCAAAATGCAGATAGCAAAAAAAAAAGGTAGAAATTTGCAGTTTTTTGCTGTATTTTTCTCATTCTCTTGTGCCCAGATGGTTTGGAACTGTGATCTGAAATTTTCAAGGTGGAAAGGTTTTGGCCTACAGATGTGTATTTTGCTTGTTTGGTGCAAAAATATGAATCCATTCCAAAGTCATTAAATTTTAAAATTGTGGTTTCTGAACATGCTCAGTATAGTCTTTTGCATAGCTTCCTGGAATGAAAAAAGAGGATGGTACAAAGGAAAAAGGATCCTTTTTCATTTGGAACTAATCCTTTTCCATGAGGGGAAAAATCCTTTTTTATTTGCCACCATCTTGTTTTCCATTTTTCTTTAAAAAAATTTACAAAACCCAGAAAACTGACATCCTGCTGATGCTGATGCCTGTCGCTGATCGTGACTTTGTTAGGTGGATTCTGCATTTAACTGCTAAAGAACTGACTCCAAAATGTGTATTTTTATTGTTTTTAAATCCTGTTACGTGACTCATTTCCACTTTTGCCATGTGGGCTTTTTCGTTCAAGCGTTCCCTGATATGGAAAAAGAATTTGAACTTAGGTTTTTTCAAGCTCTTGCCGTATCATCTTTTTCATTCAAATGAAAAA
Organism: Neoceratodus forsteri; assembly: GCA_016271365.2. Classification (NCBI taxonomy): domain Eukaryota; kingdom Metazoa; phylum Chordata; order Ceratodontiformes; family Ceratodontidae; genus Neoceratodus; species Neoceratodus forsteri. The sequence goes on along the minus strand of CM057453.1, from coordinate 872,878,158 downwards.
GGATCCCTTCACATGGAAAAGGATTTCAGACTTAGTTTTTTTTTTTCCAATTCTTTTTTTTGTTTGAAGATATTCTTTTTTATTTTGTATTTCTGTTCAAAGGAAAAAGGATCTCTTCACATGGAAGAGGATTTTGGGCTTAGTTTTTCTGTCAATTTTTTTTTCATTTGAAGGGATCCTTTTTCATTTGATATTTTTGTTCCAATGAAAAAGGTTCCCTTCACATGGAAAAGGATTTCAGGCTTAGTTCTTTGCTGATTCTTTTTTTCATTTGAAGGAATCCTTTTTCGTTTCCTTTTTTCTGTTTGGTATGGAAAAGGATCCCTTTAGGTATGAAAAAGTACTGGTGCCAGCCTGCCCCATTACCTCTGATAACGTTGTGCCAGTTCAAAATGTTAAAGTTTAAAACAGATGCAATTTTTTCCCTTATGGGCCAACCCAACCCTTAGTTCCACTGCCCACTTACCTACTCAGCCAGCTACCTGCTTTTCCAGATTCATTCTCTCCTTTTTTCTTCACTTTTTTTTCTCACGTTTCTAGGTTTATTTATTTATTTATTTTACCTCTGTGCCCCCTGCCTGCTCACCTTGCTGCACGCCTGATAAACCCACACATACAAATGCTTACTCACGGTCCTTACAGCAGGCAGTGAGGACCGGAACACATGAGTAAAGAATGGTCAGAAGCTGCAATGAAGGACAATAGTTACAAAAAAAAAATAATAAAATTGCAAAAAGCAGTTACACTTTGTCCCAGTCCTCAGAACAGGCAGAGAGGACTGGGAAACAAGCAGAGTATGGCTGGAAGTCACAACGAGGGACAATACTTAAAAAGGCAACAGCAGTTATACTTTGTCCCAGTCCTCAGAGCAGGCAATGTGGACTGGGAAACATGAGCAGAGTATGGCCAAAAGTTTCAAAGAGGGGCAATACTTAAGCATTTGTCAATGCCAAACATTGGCTGCTTGTTAAACAATTTGTTTTTTTTGCAATTCTGACTCCAGATTTTAAAAATACTTGTTTTAGGATTTGCCTTATAGACATGATGACATGTGCCATTTATAGTATATTGGCCAAAATGTCATTTCGCACCAGAGGTGCATAAACCCATCTCGTCCAGGATTTTAAAAATGACACATGTCACATTGATGAGGTGGTGTGGAAAATGGCTATGTTGAAAGTTTGGAGTCAAGATATTGAAAATAAGTGAAGTTATGAGTAAAAGTTGAGATGGTGTAACATTCAATCATAGCATGGGCATTTTACTATATTTGTACATCAAATGTTCAGCATAGCCTTCCTGTTAGCCCACCTAATGAATGCAGTAGGTGAAATTTTTCAAATCCCTGACAAAATGTCATTTTGTGGCATAGGTATGAAAACACATCTTGGCCAGGATTAGAATAATGACAGCTATCACATTCATGAGGTTCTGTGAAGAAATGGCTATGTTGAAAGTTTGGGGTCAAAATATTGAAAATTACCAACGTTACAAGGCTGTATTCACAAATTTCAATGTAGGCACAGAACTTTGTTGTTTTTTAATATTTTTATGCTAAATTTTCAACATAGCCTTCTTATGACCCCGCCTACATGAACAATAGTGGAGAAAATGATCTACTCCTGCCCTAAAGGTGATTTCACACAGTGTCTGTGAAATCACTTTTTGGGATACGAAAACACATTTTGGCCAGGATTTTAAAAATAACAGCTGTCATATTAATGAGGTGCTGTGAAGAAATTGCTATTTTGAAAATTTGGAGTCAAAATATTGAAAATTACCAAAGTTACAAGCCTGCATTCACAAACTTCAACGTAGGCTCATAACTTTCTTTTTTAATATTTTTATGCCACATTTTCTACATAGCCTTCTTATAACCCCACCTTATGAACAATGGTGGAGAAAATGTTCAACTCTTGCCCGAAAGGTGATTTCACACAGTGACCACAAAATCACCTTTAAGGACAGATTTACCTAATGTCACTTGTGTTGTTCATGAAGGGGTGTCCTAAAAGAGGTATGCCAAAAATCTGGGGCAAATATATTGAAAAATGCCCAAGTTATGCTACTAAGTTTAAAACCCCATTGAAATACATTGAACAGCATGCCTGAGTTTATCAGATCATGGTTGGGCATTAAAGAGTGAAGGCAGCATTTCTGCAGTCTGGAGAAGATCATGGTGTTGGACCCCATTGGGTAAGTAAGGGCTTGGAGAAGCGGGGGGGTGGGTGTTGAGTAGGAGGGTTGGGTGGGGGAACGAATGGTGCAACAGACAACGATGGATGGTTTTCTGTTTTACGGGGTTGAAAAAAATGACGAGGGTCAGTTTTCTATATTTCAGGTGATGACACTGGGGGAGTGGGCACCCCCAGTGTCAGTGTTACATTTGGGAGAGAGTGTGGGGTAGTGGCTGCTGAGCAGAAGGGTCTGGTGGGGGGAACAGTAAAAATGGAAAAAACTATGAGGGATGACACTGGGGGATTGGGCACCCCAGTGTCAGTGTTAGGTTTGTTGGGGGGGTGCTCAGAGGGAGGGTCCGGTGGGGGGAAGCAGTCACAGTGGCACCAGCTACAGATATCAAGGGCTGGTTTTCCTTATTACAGGCAATATATAAATAAAAGAAAAAAATGAAAAAAACTACAAGGTGGTGACACTGGGGGAATTGGGCACCCCTAGTTTCAGTGTTATGTTTGGGGGAGAGGGTGTGAAGCAATGGGTGCTGAGAGGGAGGGTTGGGTGAGGGGCAGTTATGAGGGGGCAGAAACAGACATCAATGGACGTGTTTTAGACTGACAAGCTCCTTTGAAAGCTGCTTAGCTGTTTGCTGGTGTCTTCATCCAAATCAAAGGATCGAAGCCCTCTCTGATTGGAGTGGTTTCTGTCCTTTCAAATACACAAAGTTTCAGCCCGCCAAGCAGAGGGTGATGTCAGGACCACAGCCCATGGTCATTGGTGTAGACTGCGGAGCTCTTGCTCTTGTGAACTGCAGTGGGCTTGGCAGTGATCCCCCCCCAAAATCCCCTATCCTTGCTACAAAACAGATGTGCAAGTGCAGCCAATGTAAAAAGTAATTTAACTGCAAACAGCGGTTACACTTTGTCCTCAGAACAGGCAGTGAGAACTGGGAAATGACAACAGAAAAAGACTGGAAGCAGAAACAAGGGACGAACGGTTTAGAATGATAAAATAAGCAGACAAAGTCTGTCCCTTACTCCAGGTCCTCTTAGAAGGCAGCAAGGACCAGGAGACATAGCAATAACGTACACCACAGCTCTCCCTAGTGACAGGTAGTGAAGAAACTATTTTACCATTAAAGCCATCTTCTATTTTCATGGGGGAGTTGTTTTATTTTGTTTTATTTTTTTTCTCTTTATTAAAATAGTACCCATTTTGCAAGTGCAATAAGACACTCCATTGAAGCCATTATGCTGAGATAACTGCCCTACCAAGGGCTGCAAGGTCTTCTGCTTGTGGCATCAAGCCCCACGACACCCCTCAGTGGGCAGTTATCTCAGCATAATGCCCACCTTGTTGTGTCTTATTGTTTGCATGCCCTCAAGCACCAGCTGATCCTACTTCATGGTTCCCTGCTCCTGTTCCTCCCTCCTGACTGTTCCCCTTGCAATTGCCTTATACCTACATGTCAGTGTTGCTGAAGTTCTCATTTGTTGCTCTTGCCTTGTTTGCTTATTTTGCACTTATGTTTTTTTGTTTACATCTCCTGTATTAACCCTTGCTGTGCCATGGACTGATACATCAATCCAGAATTCCGGTACATTCTAATTCTGTCGGCAGTCTAAGGGTTAACTTAGTTTTTTTTTCTCTTTTAGTTAATTCCTGAAGAAGACCTATTTTTGAGATGTCAATTCGAACACTATTTTCTATTTCAAGTGTGCATTTACTATTACCATTTTGTTTTGTTTTCAGACCACACATTGATGCAGCACCTTGTTTGTTTGATTTTTTTTTGTTCTTACATTTTCTGTTTTAACCATGTTCTCTGAGTGCACTTTATTGTAACTGCAAAACAGGGTCTGTGCTATGACTTTTGTATCCCCTACTCCCATCCCCCCAGCTGGTACCTGGAAATGAGTCTCAGTTCAGTGTGCGTTTCCTGGTCACCAATTTTCAAATAAAATAAAATAAATTAATGGTGACATTTCTGAAGGAAGCAGATGGGTTGTGTGCATTTCACTAGTGATAGGTGGAGCAGTAGGGCAAACCAAAGCTTTATGAGTCTCACTGCCCTCGGGCTGTGTACAAATGAAGTTACATTACTATTCCCATCCCATCTCTGCCAACACACACCTCTTTTAAAGTTAGATTGAAGCAGTCAGCCTCATAGAGACACATCAATTGAGAAAGTGCCCATCATGGAGGGGAAGCACAGTGGGAAAAACATTTTGCAGTTCATTTAATCACTGCCAGACATCTGGATATACCCTTATTACATGAGAGTGGGAATATTCATGATGGACAGTGCCAGTGATGTGCTGAACATGAATCAGTGATGGGGATTTTCCCCATGTACCATATTTTGCACACACACTAAATATGGTGGTGAATCACGTGCTTAAACAAGTATATTCAAAAGACACACTTGGCACTGAACGGGACATCACTAGATATTTTCATCACTCCTCAAAACGTGCTTAGCTCCTCCATCATTACCAGTTCAATTCAATTCAGGTTTATTGTAGGAAAACTCCATTGAGCAAGCTCATTCAAGAGATCCTAGCACAAGACAGGTGTACAACAACAACAGGTTTACAAAATGAAAGGAACATTGAATAAGACAATGGGTTTCATACATCATAACATACAATCACAGTAAAAACAGGTCCTGGCGATAAGACAGAACAGCAATGAGGCAATTTACATAATGCAACAATGTGACAATCAGTGGTAGGATGCATAAGACAATGGGTGTAGTATATAACAACATACTATCACAGTAAAAACAGGTCCTGGCAACAAGATAGTGCGATAATGAGGCAAATTACATTATGCAGCAATGCGGCAATCTGCGGTAGGATGTAGAGAAGACAAGGAATGCAGCAGAGGGAGGGGACAGAAAAGGAGTGAGTAAGGATGTGAAATAGTTAATAGGAAGGGGAGTGCTACAGGAGAGGGTAGAGAACTTAGGCAATGACAGGATAACACATGAGACAAGGCCAGAAGGGAAGATTAGAGGAAAAGGTGGGGGAGAAGAAAAGGGATTCAGTGAGCTAGGCCCTCGGGCATTTGCAAGGATCCATGAAGAATCTTGAGACAAGTGACTTGAAGAAATTAATAGTGACCAGGGCAGTGAGCTTGAGTACTGTTTGAATGCTGTTCCAAGCCACAGGAAGAGAATGTGATATAGCTCCCTTGCCGAGGGAGGTTCTAGTTCTGGGGATATCCAGGAGGAAAAAGGAGCACTTCCTAAGGGAAAAAGCACAGTGTGAGATATGGATGAGAGAGGAAATATAGTCTGGGAGGTTATTATACAGTGCTTTGAGTGTCCATTTACCAAGGTAGAGCAGTCTTCTAGTGACTAGGGACATCAACCCAGCAGTAGAATATAGGTCGCAGTGATGGGTCCCTTGGGATGCATTAGTAATTACCAGCAGAGAAGCACAGTGGTGCTCAGCATTGCTTAGTTAAAGGCATTTCCATAAGGTGGAGCTGTTTTTACGGCTGCAGTAGGCGGAGCCTGCAGACATTTTGCATGTACAAAAGGAGTGATATGTTTTCTGTCCGTGGAACTGACTGAAGGTGTAAATAGTCTCCTCTTCCTTATCCTCCTCCAAGAAATGTTTTTCCGCCCTCAAATAAATATGCTTTCATGTTAGTCAATGGTTGCAGGGTACTATTTTCCTTCTTAAATGGGCGGTACAAAAACTGGAACCTGAGTAGAGGAAGGCAGCATTATTTTTGGGGGGAAAGTAAGATCCACCCCACCTCCACCTGAGAAGCTCCTAAAGATCCACCTCCACCTTTTTTTTGATTCATGTGGGAGGGGCATGAGGTGGATTTATCACGCTGAAACAAGACACACTAGTTTGGGACCTGGACAAAACAACAGAACAAATCTGTGGAGTTCCTGCATTTTATTAAGGACTAGAAGAACAGAAGATGCTTAATGCTTTCAAACTGACTTAAAAACCCTTGGAACAAATGATTATCAGAGCCACCTGGGACCTCAGAAGGAAAGATTAATTAAAGAGTGCCAAAACTACAACTCCCAAGGAAAACAATAGACATAGCATTCTGATTCCAGTTGAGAGAGCCACAGGTTTTTCTTAAACATTTATATACTGAAAACATAAAAGTTCAGCTTTTGGAATTAACAATATTTGCATACCATATTCAATATATACAGTTTAGCAGATACCTGAGAGCCAGCTAACTGGAGTTTCTGTAAGACAGCAGCTACTAAATAGCTCTAATTCACTATTTTTGTTTTCTATGTATGTCAGGTCTAGCTCACAGGAGTGTTTCAATTTTAAAACTTTTAATGTTATCAAACTATACACAACCATAAAAGCAAAGAAACTGCCCAGATCATCAATGCCACAATTAATAATGACTCTAAAGTTTTCTTACAGAAACCTTACTCAGGCAGATTTCAAGTATTTGCTAAACTGTAAATGTAGATATCAGCATTCTATTAGCAGGTACTGCTGATTTTGCTCTGTTACAAGATGTTCATATTTTTGTTTTACAAATGAAGTGTATGGTATGAAGCTGCAGCCTAGAAACTGCAAAATACTTTAGAAGTCAGTTTTTCTCCTGCCTGTGGTATGGCATGAAAGCAATAGGATGACAATGACTATTCCAGCTACACATTTGATTCCATTTTACAAAGGTTCACTGCACTACACATTTAGTGTATCACACTTTTTCAAATAACAAAACAAATATTCTCCAAACTAAATAACTCACACATACATATTTTTATACTTTATTAAAAAGGTACTTCACATTTGTAACAAAAAAACAACAAAAACATGCAGACAGAAGTTCATTACATGGATGTTTTCCATGTAACACAGAAATGTTGTTAATGTCATGTCTGTAGCATTGTTTGTAGCCAGTAAACTATTATTTACATAGGTACCGTAAACAACAGGTTTTAATTCAGAAATCCAGTCTTGATAAATTTGTTTTTTTTTAGCAGTTCTGTAAGATGTATGTCTCTCTGACGTAAGAGTGCATAGCATAGCAATGAAAGGGTTTCTGTAATTAATTATTTGCATGAGAAGTGGGCATGACAGTGGCATGCAAGAGTGAAGTCTAAATTGTTTCTTGGCCATTCTGGGATCCGAGAATGAAGTCTTGTGTTTTTGCATTTGAATAGATTTAATGCTTCGAAGTTAAAAAGATATAAATATATATATACATAGTGTCATGGGCACCTGAAAAGGAAGAAGATGCTACTAAAATAAATGCTGTTCTGATATTTTATTTATTTGTGTGTGAGATTATACATGCAGTTTTGCCTAGGTAACAGACACATAATCTGTAAATAAGGATGGATGTATAAGTCAAAGCTTGTAGCAGCAAAACAAAGCAAGGAAAATAATATATTGTGTTTTTGTTCTTTCAATTGTTTAACCAGGAGTGGCACACTAAGCTGAAAGCTTGTTTACATGTGTGACCTGGGAGCACAGGGAAGTTAAGTGACTTGCTCGGGGTCACCCAGTATGCAAGTTGTTGGTCCAAAGTTTTTTATTATTATACTGCAAGGGAGGGGTTGCTATCTAAGGTGAAAGTATTACTTAATTCAGTTGCTAGATTTGTAGTAAAATATCCACAAAGGGTCCATCATTGTAATCTTCTAGAGCAAGTGGGTTGGCTTCCTCTGGTCAGAAGATATAAACTTCAACTGGGTATATTAGCAAAAAAGGTGATACTTAATAGAGTCCCAGACTGCTTTTTCTTAATCTTTAAAAAACAGAATTCTAGTGTCAATACACGGTCAGATAATTTTTCTCTTTGCTTTCCAAGAATGTGTACCCTCCCTAGGACAAAAGGCTTTGTCTTACATGTTACCTACTTTTTTTAATACAATACAGTCTATCTTTGATTGTGTGAACCTTTCCCATTGCTCCTTTAAGCATAGGTTGAAAGAGTATATTTTTACTGAGTGCAAGTGTAAATGTTTTGAATGATGGTGTTAAGACATATTTATATGTATTGGTATGTATATATTTCCTTTTATTTGTAATTTTTTAAGATGTATGTATTTATATATTGTACTTAACTGTTATTTGTACACTGATCACCCATGAAAACAAGTCATTTTTGGCCCATGGTCCTATCAGTATAAATAAATAAAACAAACAAACAAGTGGGGGCTGTGGTATTCAAACCCAGCTCTCCAGATTTACAATTAAGAGCCTTAAAACCACTGTGCTATACTGTCTCCCTAGTTATGGCAGTTATCTGTTTTATGGTTCATGATGTTGGTGTAGTAAGCATACCAACATACTAACATACAAAAATGCCAGCAGAATAGGTCTAGCAGGCTTTCGTGTCTGCTCATTTGGTCAGTCCCCACCCTGGGAGCTGACCTTGCTGCCTCCCACAGGCTTCTCTCTTCCCAGTCCAGGGTATTCCTGATTCATTGGACTTTGCTTCCACAGCTCTTCCCCTGTACCTGTCCCACCCCCTCTTGAACCACTCCACAGTCTCTGCCTCCACCAGCCCCCCAGGCAGCACATTCCATGGTTCTACCACCCTCTCAGTGAAGTAGCACATCCTCCTTTCTCCCCTGAGTGTCCTCCCCTCCAGCTTCCACCCATGCCATCTAGTTGCCCCCTCCTTCCTTCAGAGCACCATGACTGCACCTCTCCTATTTACCCTCTTCATGTACTTGAAGACCTCTATCATGTCCCCCCATCCCTTCCCTCTTCCAATGTGTACATATTTAGCTCTTTGAGCCTCTCCCCATAGGTCCTTTTCCCCAAGTCCCAGATCATTTTGGTTGCTTTCCTCTGGACCCTCTCCAGGAGTTCAATGTTCCTCTTTAAGTGTGGCCTCCAAACCAGTACGCAGTACTCAAGGTGCAGCCTCACCAAGCAGTTATACAAAGGGACATAGAAACATAGAATCTGATGGCAGATATGGACTGCTTGGCACACCTAGTCTGCCCATTTCCCTACCTAATGGATACGCTGCAGATCCTAGTTAACCAACAGCCTACTTCCTCCTATACTCCACTAGAATTTCCTTATGTCTGTCCCATGCATTTTTGAATTCCACTACTGTTTTTGACTCTACAACCTCCTCAGGAAGGCTGTTCCATGCATCTATAACCCTGTCTGTAAAGAAATACTTCCTCACATTACCTCTGAGCCATCCCCCCTCTATCTTAAAATTGTGTCCCCTTGTTTTTGCACATCTCTTTTTCTGAAAGATGCTACCCTCTAGGACTTTGTTGATTCCTTTGAGGTATTTGAAAGTTTCTATCATGTCCCCCCCTTTCCTCGAGGCTATACATCTTAAGCTCCATTAGTCTTTCTTCATATGTCTTCTGGTGCAGACCCTGCACCATTCTGGTTGCCGTCCTGTGGACAGCCTCCACCCTGTCTATGTCTTTGCAGAGATGGGGTCCCCAGAACTGTACTCAGTACTCCAGATGTGGCCTTACCAACTGTCTGTACAGATGGACAACAACTTCCTGTTTTCTACTGGTGATGCCTCTCCCTGTGCATCCCAGTATCCCCCAGCCCACCCTACTGCCTTCTCACAGTGCTGGACTATCTTTAGGTCATCTAATACTGTATGACTACCCCAGATCCCTTTCCATTTTTGTTGTTGTCAGTATCTTAACCCCCATGATGTACTCTTTCCCTGGGTTTTTGTTTCCCAGGTGCATTACTTTGCACTTCTTTGTGTTAATCTAAGCTGCCATATATTTGACCATTCCTCCAGCCTTGCCAAGTCCTCTTTCATCCTTTCCACCCCACCTTTCATATCAACCCTGTTACAGATCTTTGTGTCATCTACAAAGAGACATACCTTGCCTTCTAGTCCCTCTGCAATGTCACTTATAAAGACATTAAAAAGGACTGGCCCCAGTACTGAACCTTGCGGTACCCCACTAGTAACCCCCTTTCTTCACCGTGGACTCTACTTTACTATTACCCTCTGTGTCCTGTTGTCCAGCCAGTGTTTTACCCAGGCTACTGCCCTGGGACCCACTCCCAGGCTGGCTAATTTGTTTCTTAATCTTTTGTGCAAGATTGTGTCAAATGCCTTGCTAAAGTCTAGGTAGGCCATGTCCACAGCCCCTCCTTGGTCTATTACATTAGTCACCCAGTCAAAGAAATCAATTAGAGTTGTCTGACATGATCTTCCTGTTGTGAATCCATGCTGCCTTGAGTCCTGTGCCCCACTGGCCTCTAAATACTCAACAATTCTTTCCTTCAGAAGTGATTCCATAATTGTCCCTACCACTGAGGTCAAACTGACAGGTCTGCAGTTTCCTGCCTCTGTCTTGCTCCCACTTCTGTGAAGGGGAATCATATCTGCCCTTCTCCAGTTCTCAAGTACCACGCCATCCTTCCATGATTTATTTAAAAAGGTAGTCAGTGGTGTTACTAGTTCTTCCCTTAGTTCTTTTAGAATTCTGGGGTGAATCCCATCAGGCCCCATTGCTTTATCCACCTTCAGTTTTAGGAGATATTTCAGAACCTTTTCTTCTGTGAAAGGACTAATATCAACCCCCTATCCAGAGTGCTTCTATTGACTGGATTAGGTATCTCCCCCCTGCTCTTCCATTGTGAATAATGAGCAGAAGTAATTGTTCAGTATTCCTGCTTTTTCACTGTGACTTTCTGCCCAACCATCTCCTTCTTTATTTAGCCTCAGTATCCCTGCCTTAGTCTTTCTTTGCTCTCTAATGTACCTATAAAAGGTTTTATCCCCCTTCTTAACTGAATTGGTTATCTTTTCCTCAATTTGGGCCTTTGCTATTCTAACTGCCTTCTCTGCTTCCTTCTGCTTTAACTGGTATGGTTCTCTGTCCTGCTCTTTCTGTGTTTCCTTATACTTCCTGAATACTATCTTTTTCTCCCTAACCTTCCGCGCCACTTCTTATGAGAATCATAGTGTTTTTTTTCTTCATTTTGATTTGTTTATTTGCTTCACACAAAGGCGTGTTGCTTCTGTGATGGCAGTTTTGATGTTTCCCCATTGTTGCTCCACCCCACCTTCTTTATCTGTTTGCTAGAGCTTTCTCTGGCACTCTCCCATTTTGATGAAATCAGCCCTCCTGAAGTCCAATACCTTCACTTTTGTATGGATTGACTCTACAGCTAAGTTTATCGTGAACCACACTGTTTGGTGGTCGCATGTTCCCAGATGACTACCTACTTCTAGATCTGAGGTCCTCTCTCTGTCCCCATTTGAGAGTGCCAGGTCTAAGATTGCTCCCTCCCGAGTGGATTCCAAAACTAGCTGTCTGAGGCATGCTCCCTGTAGGGCACCGAGAATGGCCCTGCTCTTGGATGTGGCTGCAGTAAAGGTGCTCCAGTTAACATCTGGCATATTCTGCTCCTCCATGAGCAATATCTCCCCTTTCTCTGCCATCCCAAGGATGCCTTCTATCATTTCCTTGTCCATTTCCTCCCCCTGAGATGGGGGGTCTGTATACAATCCCTGTGCAGATTGTGGTGCCATCACTTCCTTCCTTCTGGAGTGATCCCCCTAGCGATGCATCCCAGTATCATGTTGCCCTTGGCCGCTGCCTTCCTACAAGTCTCCGAGTTGTTCATCTTGACATCCACCACCACCTCCAGGTCCCTCTCAGCCATACAGCCATAGCAGCAGTACACTGCATAGCAAATATAAAATGTCAATAAGCAGGTCATGCAACAGATTTGCTAAGCAGTTACTGAAGCAAGAAATGTACAGCTGTCATTTTTCACATCCTGTTCAAAATGTATTTTTGTACCTGTGATGCCAAATGGCACAGTCGCTGTGCAAAATCTCCTTTTGGTTAGTGAACTGATAGTGTCACTGTTCATGAGGTGGGGTCATGAAAAGCCCATGCTGAAAACTTGAAGTCAAAATACCAAGAAACACCCAGGGCATTAGGGTTTCTTACCATGACATCCTGCACTACAGGGACAGACAGGCATCAGGGGTGTGACTTAGGATTGTCAACAGTAATGATCACTCCATTCCACCCCCTTCCCCACCCTGCAGCCAGTGACAGGTATCAAGGTGTGCCTTTGACTCTTTAGCCCCAAAGTTCACTCTATTCTTTTATACTGTACCCATTTCAACATATTTCCTTATGGAATGGGGTGAGTGTAAAAGTTTCAAAACCCCAAGGCACACCTTGACTCTTGTCTGTGTCTGCAGGGTAGGGTGAGGTGAAATGGCATGAGCATTATGGGCAATGACCCAAAGGCACACCCCAATGCCTGCCCATGTCTGTGGGATGGGGTTGGGGTTGGCATCACTTCAGTACTTCACTGCCATTCTTATTCTGCCTGTCTGTCTGTCTCTCTCTCTCTCTCTATCGATGTGTCTATGTAATTATCTATTTTTCTATTAATTGCATGCATCGCTATATTAAAATATTTCTAAAACAAACCTGCGTATTACATTTGCCTGCACTCTGAGTACATACTTATGAAACTGTGCATATTTGTATTCACTTCTGTGTAGACCTCATATTTTCCCAACATTCCCATTATCACAAGCATAATTGCCATGCCCTTATCAAAAGAAACCCCCTCTGAAAGTTAACATCACATTTTCTCTAGCAGTCGATCATCATTACACCTGACTCCCTGACATCAACACATTGCTTAAATATAGCTTACATCATCTCATGGACAAAAACCCTATTTCTCTTGAAAAAAAAAAAATTGTGTAAATAATCCCAAGGCTGAACATATGCCAGCCATTACTTTTTTATGTACTGCCACCTACTGTACCATCATGGGGATTTGCAATATGTTTCCCTTGATGCTTTGCATTATTGGGATACATGCAATTGTGTTTTCTTTAAAATTTGGCAGTCTGGCCAATATCATCCGGGATAACACATACATCAGTGGCATTTGCTCTCGGGTTCTTTTGTAAGCTTCCTATTCTTTCTACTAAAATGTACACCGCCAAATAGTTTCCTAATAATGTGTATGCCTTCCATAGAACAGAAATTAAAACAAATCTGACTACTTACAAACCATTATGTTGTTTCTCCATACCTCCTTAAAAATTGCACACAACTTCACTAACTTCATTATGCAGCCATGGTGGATCTGACCAGAATTTGTTTATATGGTAGCGAGACTTGTGGAAAACAAACCTGGGTTATGGGACTGACTGATGTGTTCTGTGGGGAATATATGTCATGGATACAGTAGTGTGTTCTGAAAAATCTTGTTAAACTTCTGTGACCACATGAACAGGCCACTAAAGATTTCAGTGCAGAATCAGCAACCCTTATAATGGTCATTCCCATGGTAAGTCTACTTGAACCCCACACACACCATTATTTATGATCTTCTACAGCAACCTATCAAAGCAAGGCTAGTGGCGGTGGTAGCCCTGGTGGCACTGGTGATGGCAAGAATGACAGTGGTGATGGTAGTGGAGGAGAAAATGGAGGAGAAAATGGTAATACTAGTTTGTCTGCATCATCACAGCAGCAGGATTCAGGACTCGTAAAAGAAGTGGCAGCGATGTTTCAAACACATCTTGCAGACAAATTTGGCAACACTAGATTGTGCATGCTATGTGACATGGCAACATTGCTGGATCCCAGACATAAAGAAGTGTTCATTCTCCAGACAAATAGAATATATCAAACAGAAAGTTTTGCAGACACTTATGATGGAGAAACTAAGACAGCTTGAAGAAACTAGCAGGAATGTGCAGACACAGCCTCCTGGTCCTACTGTTCCTCGTCCTTTGCTGACTTCACCTGGTGTCAGTGCAGTGACAGGCATCAGTGTGACATGGAAGAAAAAGACTTGGATTTTGATAATCCTGATGCAACCAAGGGTATTTGGGAGCTTCTCAGTACTGAATGCCGGGTCTTCTCAGACATTTTGGAGGAAGACTAGGACCTATTGCCAGAGTAGACGATGCAGGCTTACATAGCAGAGGCATAGACTAGAAGAAACAGAGATCTAATCAAATGCTGGAAAAACAGGAAAGTCATTTGGCCTGCAAGGGCTAAAGTGGCATTCTATTTTCTTGGATATCCTTGCCCTCCAACAATACGGATAGCTTCAAAAAGATGTTTCAGTACAACTGGGGATATGGCCTCGCCACATTGCTCAAGGCTAGAGCCTGAGAATATTGATTCTTGGCCTGTCTCAGGCTCAGCTTTCAAAGGACCCACTTTATCTATCCATTCAATTAGTCTCATTTCCAACTAGTGACATCTACTGCTGTTCTGACTCCCACCCCATCACCTCCTGATGGCAAGTCTCCCCAAACTCATCTCACTGGCACTGACATCACAGTCTGGCTCCCCACTCGCGACAGTAGCAGAGCAACTCCTCCTTAAAACTCACACATTATCATCACAAAAAGCTCAACATGATCAGCGTGCTTACAGAGTCAGCATCAGTTAAGACTCACCACCTCAACCTAGACACTGTGAATGGGATGGCAGCAGAATGAGTGACCTGACCAAACACACACACAGGTATGCACAGAAAAGTTCCCCAGTCTGAACTCCAGTCAGTAGTTAACTTCCAGAACTGTTGCTGTCAGCAGGCTGCGTCCATCTCCTAATTAAGTTTAATTAATGTAAAACAAAAATGTAAAACAGAAACATCAAACAAAAAAATCTGTCTATGGAAGAAAAATATTGAGGAAGGGCAACAGAGTGTCCTACATTAAATGTATTTTCAATTCTTTTGATTTATGTACACTACCAGACAAAAGTTTTAGAACACCCCCATTTTTCCAGTTTTTATTGAAATTTAAGCAATTCAAGTCCAGTGAATAACCTGAAATGGTACAAAGGTAAACGGTAAACTGCTAGAGGTTAAAAAAAAAAGTTTAGGTTAGCAAAAACTGAAAAATAATGTAAATTTCAGTTATAAAAAAAAGGCCTTCTTCAGGGAACAAGTAATGGGTTAATAACTTACAGCTGTTCTGCAGCAATGGAAGTAAATTAAGCCTCAAAAGTTGATGCAAACAATTCCTACAGGTGTCCCAACTTTTGTTGATTACTTGATTACAAACCCCCTGTATGTATAAAAGCAGTGTTGGAACAGACTGTTATTACACCCTCTGAAGCATTATTTGGACAATATTGCACTGCAGGAAGAAGTATATTGCTATCATAATGGTGAGAAAAAGGCAATTAACAGAGGAAGACAGACAGACCATTATAACCCTTAAAAGTGTAGGTCTTTCCTTTAGAGAAATTGCAAAGAAAGCCAAGGTGTCAGTGAGTACAGTTTCCTACACCATCAAAAGGCACTTGGAAACTGGAGGAAACTCTGACAGGAGAGGTCTGGCAGACCCAAAGCCACAACAGAATCAGAAGACAAGTTTCTGAGAGTCAACAGCTTGGCGTGATAGGCGGCTCACAGGACAACAGCTTCAAGCACAGCTTAACACTGGTCAAGGTAAGCAAGTCTCAGTTTCAACTGTGAAGAGAAGACTTGAGCTGCAGGTTTGACAGGTCGAGTGGCAGTAAAAAGCCATTGCTAAGATGGCAAAATAGAAAAAGAGGCTTGCCTGGGCCATGAAGCACCGCCAGTGGACTACTGAAGACTGGACCAATGAATCAAAATTTGAAATCTTCGGTTCATCACACAGGGTTTTGCACGCCTGGCCGAGTAGGTGAAAGGATGGTTCCTCAGTGTGTGACACCAACTGTCAAACATGGAGGAGGAAGCGTGATGGTCTGGGGCTCTTTTGGATCCAGAGTCGGCGACTTGCACAGAGTGACTGGCACCCTGAACCAAAAGGGCTACCACAGCATTTTGGCGCCATGCAACTCCCTCTGGTCTCACGCCCTAGTTGGTCAGGGTTCACCCTACAACAAGATAATGACCCAAAACATACCTCCAGGCTATGTCAGAACTACCTGAGGAAAAGAACAAGACAGTAGGCTTCAAATCATGGAATGGCCAGCACAGTCTCCAGACTTAAACCCCATCGAGCTGGTTTGGGATGAACTGGACAGAAGGGTGAAAGCAAAGCAACCTACAAGTGCAACACATTTGTGGGAACTTCTGCAATAGTGTTGAAAGAACTTCCGAACAATATTTGATGTCCATTGTAGGAAGAATGCCACGAGTGTGTTCGGCGGTTATATCTGCAAAAGGTGGCTACTTTGATGAGTCAAAAATTTAGATTAAATTTTGTTAAACAAAATGATTCTATGATTTCTTTTTTATCTCCAATTGTTTATTTGTTCTATGCTTTAATTTCAGAGTACATTGAGACATTAAACTGAGTAAATTTCAATAAAAACTGGAAAAATGGGGGTGTTCTAAAACTTTTGTCCGGTAGTGTATGTATTTATTTAGTTAGTTGGTTTATTTGTTTTGTTTTGTTTTGTTTTGTAATGCATAACTTGTTTATCTTTGGGGCAGGGTGTTATTATAGAATTTGAAAATCAATCGAGTCATACCGAATATAGTTATGGTGATAAAGCAGAGTACGGGGTATATGCCTTGAGGTCAGCAGTGAATAGTAACTACAGTACTACTGTTGCTCACACTGAGCAGTCTTAGTTGGTTTTTCAGACAGTGAGACCACCAGAAACAGTAATTCACAGCAGACACATGCTAACACAAAGTACATATGAAGTACTTCTTCACAGAAAGAGTGGTGGATTCCTGGAATAGCCTTCCAGCCGAAGTGGTGGGGTTCAAGAATGCATGGGATAGGCATAAGGGAATCTTAGGGAAAGGAAGGGGGTGGGAGAATGGGCTGGAGATGAAGTAGGATCTGAGGCGATACTGTAAGTAGGAAAAAACGAGCAGACTACGTGGGCCAAGTGGTCTGTATTTGCTGTCCGATTCTATCACCCCACTTGTAGCCACAAGTCAGTGCCAATAATTTTCCCTGCTGACCTCAAGGCATTTTTATCGCAGTAGTTGTGTTCTGCTTCACTCCATGCCAATACTGCATTGGAAGACAAAGTGTTTCAGATTCTCAAAGCGGAACAGTTTAAGGGCTCCAACTTGATGCCATACTGAAGTTACCAATGGCCTACTTCTCTCACCCATACTCAGGTGAACGTTAAAGTTATAGGAAGATTAAGGAAGTCAGGATTCAGACTCAGATCTTCAGATGGACATCCCTGTGCCCTAACCACTAGGTTATGTTGGCTGTTGCTTTGCAAGCTTATGGTAAACATGTCTCTGACTGTGACACAAATTGATCCCAGATCAGTTCAACTGGGAAAGGGAAACTGACCTCAGGGAAGCACTTCTAGGCACAATCTATCTATCTACAACAGAGAGCTCAAGACAAGGAGGCAGGGCTGATTTTTAATGCTAACAATGGCGAAGGGCATGGAGAAACCAGAAGGGGTTGTTAACAATTTGACAGCATATAATTCCTCCTCTGCCTCCCCCCCCCCCAGCTTTCACCCACAATGTTTTTGTTTTCAGTGTTGGTGTTAATGCTCTTTTCTGTGGGATCACAGAGCAGAATGATATGTTTTAGTGCATAGAGATACAGGAAAGGGGGAGCTGAATAATTAGAACATGTGAAGTTTACCAAAGACGGGGAACACATTAAGTTGTGGGGGCTTGGGCTGAAAATGTGATGGCCAAGATCAAGCAGATAAGAAATACATACTTCAATTTGTACACCCCCCCCGAAACATTTTGTCCAAGTAAATCTATTGCATCCAAGTATAGTTGGCCACTCCCCTGATGAAATACTAAGATATCCAGTTACCAGACAGGAAATATTAGATACTAAACACATTATCCTGTACATAGAAACGCAGAAACATAGAAGTTGACAGCAGATAAGGATCATGTGGCCCACCCATTCTGCCCATTTTGCCTACCTATTACAAAACCACAGATCCTAGTTGATCTGCAGCTCACCCTTTCTTTCCTGCCTATAGGGTACCCTTATGTCTATCCCATACATTCTTGAATTACCTGTTTTTGCCCTCCTCACCTCCATCGGGAGGCCATTCCAAGCATCCACCACTCTTTCAGTGAAAAAGTACTTCCTCATGTTACCCCTGAACCTCCCCCCCACTTTCATCTCGTGCCTCCTTGTCCGTGAACATCATCTTTTCTGAAAGATGTTACCCTCTCGTACCTTGTTTATACCCCTGAGGTACTTGAACATTTCTGTCATGTCCCCCTTCTCTCTCTATCTCTCTTCTTCTCCAGGGAATACATATTGAGTTCCCCATGCCTCTCCTTGTAGGGCTTTTCATGCAGCCCCCATCTTTGTAGCCCTCTTCTGGACTGCCTCTACTCTATCTATGTCCTTCCAGAGATGCGGTCTCCAGAACTGGACACAGTACTGTAGCTGAGGTCTCACCAGTGATCTGTACAGTGGCATAACCACCTCCATCTTTCTGCTGGTGATACCTCTCCCTATGCACACCAGCATCCCACTGGCTTTCCCCACAGCCTTCTCATATTGTTTGGTAGCCTTTAGGTCATCTTATATGAGTACCCCCAGGTCCCATTCCTGCTCAGTGGCCACCAGTACTCCTCCCCATCCTGTACTCCTCCCTTGGATTTCTGCTCCCCAAATGCATGACTTTGCACTTTTTTTGCATTGAATCTTAGCTGCCACACTTCTGACCACTCCTCCAACCTGCTTAGGTCTTTTCTTATTTTTTCTACCCCCCCCCCCGAAGTGTCAACCCTGTTGTAGATCTTAGTGTCATCTGCAAAAAGACATACTTCCCCTCCAGCTCCCCCCCTGCAATGTCACTTATGAAGACATTGAAGAACACTGGCCTCAGGACTGATCCCTGTAGCATCCCACTGGTCACCTCCCTCTCTTCCGATTGAACACCATTCACCAGCACCCTGTGTCTTGTCCCTCAACCAATTTATGACCCAGTGTACCACCTTGGGGCCTACCCCCATGTTGCCTACCTTTTTTGCCAACCTTCTTTGTGGGACGGTGTCAAAGGCCTTGCTGAAATCTAAGTAGGCCACGTCCACCGCCCTTCCCTGATCTACCTCCCTGGTCACCCAATTAAAGAAATCTATTAGATTTGTTTGACAAGACCTTCCCGCTATGAATCCATGCTGCCTTGGATCCTGTGCTCTGCTAGATTCAAGAAATAACACACTCCTCTCCTTTAGCAGGGCCTCCATCAATTTCCCCACAACCAAGGTCAGGCTGACTGGTCTGTAGTTGCCTGCCTCTTCTTGGCTTCCACTTTTGTGGAGAGGGACCACATTTGCCCTCCTTCAGTCTTCTGGGACTGCATCTGTCTCTAGTGATCTGTTGATAGGGGTGGTCAACGGGGACGCCAGCACCTCTCTAAGCTTTTTTATTATAGTGTCTGGCCAGGCACTGTTACCGACAAAAATCAATTAGCTCAAAAATGTTGTTCTGCATTAGTAGTGGCATCCGTAGTGCAGCAGAACAACTTTGGTCGTGCTGCACTACGGACATCACAACACAATGACCGTGAACTGTAGTAGAATTAGGCAGTTCATTCTATATTGTGCTGTGGCCTCTTGCCTACAACTAACATCTCTGTTTAAAAAAAAAACTCAGATTGTGCTCACAAATATAGGGGCATAGCTTAATGTATGCTAATGAGGTACTTTCCGAAATGCCAGAGGTTGCAGTGCAATCTGAAATGGGGCCCCCTTGTTTTTGTTTCTTAGTTTTCTCTGAGTTCCCCTTCCCCAGAGTTTATGTGGCACCTTGATTAGGATTCTTTGCTAGAGTGAGTAAGGGGAAGGTTTGGGGCCACTACATTTTAAGTAAGTTAAAAAGCAAAGTAATTTCTCCTTCCCTGCTCCTGTTTTATGTCTCCACAGCTCCAGGCCACCGGGATTGCAGAGAGGATGTCTCCAAGGCAAATGACCGAATGCACAACACTTGTGACATTTTTTTTGCTTCTGTATTCAGTACATAAAGAATGTGTTTTCAAAGCATAAAGGACTTAGTAAAGTACCAGTGTTTGTTTTAAATGATACCCATTTGCTTCATGCTTTATTTTGCAGCGGTGCAGCATCAGGCCACACACTATATAGAACAGTGTATGCCTCGCAATGCACAACCAAGCTAGTCTCAGCCACATGGTTACTATGCCAACTGAGAGACCTCTTGAGCTTCACTCTTGAGGTCATCCGGTCTGCATAGTAACCACTCAGTGGAGAATAGCCTGGTTATGTATAGCGAGGCATACACTAACCTATATATTCTGGGGTGAATCCTATCTGGCCCCATTGACTTATCTATTTTCAGTTTCCCGAGTTCCTCTAGGACTCTCTCTACCGTGAATGGAATAAGTGAACATAAAAGTGACATCTGAAGACAAGAGAAAAATTCTGTGGTGGCAAGACATTTCACATCAGCAGGCCATTCAGTGGCTTCCATAAGATTTGGGGGATTAGAACATGTTCAACAACCTAGGAGAAAAGCTGAATGGAATGATATGTTATTGAGAAGAGAAGTATATTGGATTTACATGATGAATTGTCTAAACCCCTTCAGTGGGTTTAAATGAAGACTATGATTGGTCTCTATTTTGATGATGTTGACAAGGTGACACTGGATAATATTATTCACAGAACACCCATTTCTGGGTGCTGTTATTCTGGAGTGTCCTACTGTTTCTGGAATTGTATTACCATATTTCCTTGAGTAAAAGCCACCCGCTAACATAAGCCATCCTCTCATAGAAATCGCATCCACAAGATGTGTTTTCCAATAAAAGCCGCCCTCTACTATATGCTACGACTAATGTAGTATTTTGTTTTTATTTCTTTTCCTGCCAGACATACAGTGCTTACAGTATTAATGTCTCTGATTTCCTCCAGTTGTCTCCATTCCCTTTTGAGTCCCTTTTGAGTAAAGTAGTCACACACAATTGATGCTCAAAATGTTTATTACCGAATATTAAGCAGTGAAATTAAAGGGAAGAAAGACATAAACACATTGAATGCCAAATGAAAATGCCAAACGCTGAACACACCATTAGCATGCGTGGTTACCATGGTAGCCACAAATGGTTGCTAGGTTTCTGGCACTGTTTCTACAGTAACTACTCGCTACTGTTGAACTTCTCATCTGAACAACTGGCAGGCCCCTCAGCATCAGTTTGTTCTTTCTCCTCTGTTATTTGGGATGGAATACTGGTAACTTGCTTCTCCAGAGCCTTGACCAACGGAGTTTCTTGCTCCACTGGCCACACCACCCTCCTTCAAGCATAAAATTATATCTGGGTCACTGCTCATAATGTTGCATAACTGTGGGAAGAGAACAAAAAGTAAATGCCTTTTACACAGTTCATCTGGACAGAGCAAACGTTATCTGGGTCATCTGAAAAGATTTTATGATAATTTATTTTGTCACAGCTTGCCATGCAGTTTTGACCCACTGCAGCATTTTTTTCTTTGGATGGGCATGGGGGTTACTGTGACACTCAGACAGCTCGTTCTGATTAAGCTATGATTTTTGTAATATAAAAATGTGTTATTGAGTGTCTCTCATGATACATGCTGAATCAGCCTGTGGAATGACACCCTCCTTCCCAGGTTTTTACTACAACATGTTACCTGGAAGGCCAAGAGATAATTACAGGTTAGAAGAGACTTAACATTTAGGATCTCCTGTTTATGTGAATAATTGCAGCTTGCCAACTGCCAAGATAGGTCATAAACTTTTATGACATTCAGAGGAAACACAGTTAATATTCACATGGTGATACAAAGCATGTTGCACCTCCGTAAGATCTGACAGAGAGACATAACAAGTCCT
The DNA here is from genome assembly GCA_016271365.2 of Neoceratodus forsteri. Lineage (NCBI taxonomy): Eukaryota > Metazoa > Chordata > Ceratodontiformes > Ceratodontidae > Neoceratodus > Neoceratodus forsteri. The sequence continues at coordinate 872,856,246 of CM057453.1, read as the reverse complement.
TTGATGTCCTGGAAAAGGGAAGCTGCTTATAAGATCAAAGAAACTCTTATGAGAAAATGAGTTGTGCTGAGGTCACAGAATTTAATACTTTGATAAGACACCTCATGGATGCCCTGATGGTAGCAGATACTCAGATCATCGAGTCAAAGACAGTGACTGAAAAGGACCAAACTTTGAGTGTGGCAGGACTAGCAGCCAGTGCAGTGTCCAGATCCAATGAGGAGGGCAGCAGGGCCACTGTCAGTGAAGGGCCACAGCAGCAGGGGAAGGTCACCAGTATCCTGAATTCAGAAGTACTCAGACTGCAAATTAAGTTGCACAGAATGGAGCTGGAGTCCCAGAGGGAGAGGGACCATGAACAACAGGAGGCAGATCATGAGACACAGTGAGAATGCCGTGAGGCAGAGTGAGAATGCCGAGAAGCAGTGCAAGAACAGAGAGATGTGGACCATGAGGAGAGTGAACGCCAGAGGCAACATGAACTGGAGAAACTATGACTCCAACCACCAGCACCACAGCAAGTAAGTGACTTGGGTTTAACTGGGACTACAGGACTGGGTTACAAATTGATAGCAGAATTTAAAGAGGGGGAGGATATGGATGCCCTTTTAAATTCTTTTGAAAAAGTTTGTACTCAGGCTAAAATTCCTAGGGAGTTCTGGAGCTTCCAGCTATCCCCGCTACTTACTGGGAAAGCTCAGGATGCATTGGGTCAAATGGACAATGAGAACAGTGATGATTACAGCAAACTTAAAGTTACACTGTTAAAGAAATTTGAATTAACTGCTGAATCATACAGAGCTAAATTCTGTAAGCTAAGGAAAAGCCACAACATGAGCTATGAGGAGCTAGCCATGAAACAACATCAGTTTTTAAAATGTTGGTGGGAAAGAATTGGAGCAAACTCTGTTGATAAAATTGAAAATGCGATTTTGTTAGAACAGTTTTTCTGGGCATGCCCAGCAGAGCTGAAACCCTGGCTGGAGGACAGAGATCCCAAAACAGTGCAAGAGGCAGCTGAACTCTTGGACAGCTATGCCAAGAGCAGACCTGTTCTGAGAGTGAATGGGGTGGGCGTGGCAGCACAGAAAGTGAAAATCACATCTTCAGGGCAGCTAAAACCTTCACTGCCTCCACCAAAACCAGTTAACCCCAGGTTTCAGAGAAAAGATTTCTCTGAAAAGAGAAGTGAATGTTGGTTATGTAAAGAAACTGGACATATTGCCAGACAGTGTCCCAAAAGAATGAGCAATAATATGCAGAATGGTACTAGAAAAGAAGTGGGTTGTTTGTGTGTCCCTGGGAGCATGCCTGTGAACATGAGGGAACACATGCACCCCATCATGGTAAATGGTGTACAGACACAGGGGTTAAGGGACACAGGGGCATCCCCAACATTGGTAAAAGGGGATCTGGTACAGCCTGGTCAGCTTATACCCAATAAATACGTCACTGTACAGGACTTTACAGGTGAGGCAAAAACATTGCCCCTCGCTAGTGTTCTCCTAGACTGGGGTGAAACAGGGGGAACTGTGCAACAGGTGGCTGTAAACAAAATGTTGGTAGTGGATGTGATCCTAGGCAACAATCTCAAACAGGGGATGGTATGTGCAGTTACTCATAGTCAAGTGGCAAAGGAAAATTGTAGTTCCCTGAACCCCACAGAAGCCATTGTGGAAACCACTGGGAGGCTGGTTCCCAGCCTGTGTCTCCTGATATGGAGATTAATGAAAAGGGGGTAGAAATTTCCCCAGTAGCAAGTAACCATGCAGCTACAGAGGGTTACTCCAAAGAGGGAGGGGTGACCTCTTGTCAGAGGGTTGGGATTGACAGTGATCCTGAGGCCCTGATGCTAGTGGTAGGGACCCTAGTTTAGTGACTGAAGGGGACCTGTTCCATGCCTTGGGAATGTGTGAGGGGTTTGCAGCCATTCAGAGAAGTGACCCTAGTCTAGAAAAGCTGAGGGCTTGGGCAGACTCTGATGGAGTGCAGGGAGGTGACGGCAGACATAAGGTTTATTGGGAAAATGGGCTTATGTATACTCAGGCAGAACAGATAGAGGAAGGGGTGCTAGGCAGGCAGCTTGTCGTTCCCAAGGGGTATCATGAGCAGTTGCTCAAGATTGCACATGATATTCCCTTGTCTAGTCACTTGGGAATCATGTGCACTATGCAGCGGTTGGCCCAGAATTTCTATTGGCCTAACTTCACCCAGCAGGTGAAGGAGTATTGCAGGTCTTGTCACCAGTGCTAAGAAATAGGGAAGGTGGGCAAGAAAACCCAAGCTGCCCTGATTCCATTGCCCATAGTGGAGGAGCCATTCCAGAGGGTGGGAATGAATATTGTGGGGCCTTTAAATACCCCCAGCTCCTCAGGGAAGAGATTCATCCTGACTGTTGTGGATTATGCCACCCGGTACCCAGAGGCAGTCATCCTATCCTCACTGAGGACAGACAAAGTGGCAGATGTCTTACTTGGGATTTTCTCCCATGTTGGGTTTCCGCAGGAGGTTATCATCAATCGAGGGGGTTCCTTCATGTCGGACCTGATGAAATGTTTATGAGAGAAGTGTGGGGTGGTGCAGAGATGCACGACACCATATCACCCACAAGCCAATGGGCTTGTGGAAAGATTCAATGGTACCCTAAAGTCAATGCTCTGGGTGTTTGCTGAATAGCATGGGAGGGACTGGGAGAAATACCTTCCCCACCTGCTGTTTGCATACAGGAAGGTGCCCCAAGAGTCGACAGGATTTTCTCCCTTAGAACTCTTATATGGACACCAGATATGTGGGCCCCTAGACTTGATCCGGGAGGACTGGGAAGGCAAGCACACCACCCAGGGAACTCCCATAGTGGATTATGTCCTTAGGTTTAGGGAAAGGCTGAAGGAGCTTATGGGGACAGCCCAGAGCAACCTGGCAGCTGCCCAACAGAAACAAAAAGTGTGGTATGACCGCAGAGCCAGAGCTCGCTCGTACATGGTAGGTCAGGAAGTCATGATCCTTATTTCGGTCCTGAAAGACAAGCTGCAGGCTGAGTGGGCAGGACTGTACAAAGTGGTTAGGAAGGTAAATGATGTGAACTATATTATAGAGTTACCTGACTGTAGACAGACAGAAAGGATGTACACATGTCAACATGATGAAGCCATATGCAAATAGGGTTGACATGGTGTTTGCAGTGTGTAGTCCTGGGGAGGGGTCAGATGAAGGAGACCCCCTTCTGGACTTGCTGGAAGAAAGTAAGTGGGAGGCCTCTGTGGAGGCAGTAAAATTGTCTCTCCAGATGCCCCGGACCAGATCCAGAAAGTAAGGGAGGTTTTAGCAGACTTCGCCCCATTGTTTAGTGCCAAGCCTGGACTAACCCCCTTACCAATGCATGATGTGGAGACAGGGACACAGATGCCCATACGGTGAACAGCATATCGGGAGTCAGAGGCTGTCCAAAAGGACATTAGAAGGTAAGTGGAGGAGATGCTGGATTTAAGGGTAATCCAGAGATCCCACAGCCCCTGGGCCTCACCTGTAGTCCTTGTGCCTAAGCCAGATGGCTCTACTCATTTCTGTGTGGACTATCATGGACTGAATGCAGTCACAAAGTCAGACACCCACCCGATGCCCCTGATGGATGAACTCCTGGACAAGTTGGGAGGAGTGACCTACCTTGCAACCATTGACCTGACAAAGGGGTATTGGCAGGTAGAGTTGACAGACAGAGCTAGGGAGAGGTCGACCTTCATCACTCTCATAGGCTTATTTGAATTTAAAGTAATGCCTTTTAGAATGAAGAACGCCCCAGCCACTTTCCAAAGGTTGGTGAACCAGGTGCTAAATGGTGCTGAGGAGTACGCCGTGGCATACCTGGATGACATTGCCATCTTTAGTGCCAGCTGGGAGGAACACCTATCCTACCTTAGGGAAGTGCTGGGCAGGATACAGAGGGCCAGGCTCACTGTCAAAGCTGGGAAGTGCCAGGTGGCCATGGGAGAAGTGGCATATCTCAGACATGTGGTAGGCTGGGGACAGCTCCATCCTAACCAAATAAAAATAGAGGTAATCCGGGCATGGCCAGGACCAGAAACACAGAAGCAGGTCAGGAGTTTTCCAGGGACAGCAGGGTACTATAGAACATTTTTACCCAATTATAGTGCCCTGGCTGCTCCCCATCTGGCCTGATAAAGAAAATGATGCCCAAGAAAATTACCTGGGGACCAGCCTGTGAAGAAGCCTTTACCAGACTGAAGGAGGCACTGTGCAGTGCTCCTGTTTTGACAAGTCCTGACTATAGCAGACCCTTTATAGTTCAGACTGATGCCTCAGACTAAGGTATTGGGGCAGTACTGAGTCAGACATCCAGCCAAGGGAGGGATCACCCAATAGCATACCTGAGTAAAAAGTTACTTCCCAGGGAGCAGGCATACTCCACAGTGGAAATGGAGTGTCTTGCCATAGGGTGGGCCCTAAAGAAATTAGAGCCATACTTGCATGGACAGCATTTTGTGGTACAGACTGACCACAACCCCCTGGTTTGGCTAACACAGATGGGGAAAAACAAAGGTAGATTGCTAAGATGGAGTCCTGTTTTTCAAGGGTATGATATGATAATTCTACATAGGGCTGGATCCAAAAATCAGAACTCCGATGGGCTGTCTCGTATGTACGAGGAGTGAACTGATTTGGGAAGCTCATCCCATGCAGGGGATAGAGCCCCAAATTCAGTCTAGGTGGGGAGGAACTGTAACACTCAGACAGCTGGTTCTGATTAATCTATGATTTTTATAATATAAAAATGTGTTATTGAGTGTCTCTTATGATACATGCTGAATCAGCCTGTGGAATGACACCCCCCTTCCCAGATTTTAGCTACAACATGTTACCTGGAAGGCCAAGAGATAATTACAGGTTAGAAGAGACTTAAAATTTAGGATCTCCTGTTTATGTGACTAATTGCAGCTTGCCAACTGCCAAGATAGATTATTAACTTTTATGATGTTCAGAGGAAACACAGTTAATATTCACATGGTGATAAAAAGCCTGTTGCACCTCCATGAGATCTTGCAGAGAGACATAATAAGTCCTTTGATGTCCTGGAAAGGGGAAGCTGCTCATAAGATCAAAGAAAGTCATATGAGAAAATGAGTTGTGCTGAGGTCACATAATTTAATACTTTGATAAGACATCCTGTTTTACATAGATACATTTTTTTATATTCTGGCAGGGAGGAGCTAGGTGACCTCATGCAAAGAGGTTGGCAAAGCCAATTTTTAAACAGTATTCTGTTTTCCATTTGAACACAAATGTTTGGACTCTGAAAGCTACAACATGCTAGCAGCACTGTAAGAGATACATTAGATAGATCAAGACTAATTGTCTGGTTGTAGGAAATTGCACTTTTAAAATCTTGTGTTTTTTTTTTAAGTGATTGTATGTTTTTGTGATATATGGTTCTGTATTTACATTTTACATTTTTTATCTATCTTTAAGTAAACCTCTACTTTAGAGACTACTTGGTGTGCCTTTGAAATTCTTTTTCTTGAGATGTGAAGCACGCATGGTTAAAGTTGACACTGTACAAAGCTTACTGGTTTTACCAAACTGGGAAAAAGTAAGAATTTATTCTGAGGTCTTTAATAGTTTTAAGGGTTCATTTTGTATGCCTGGTTAGGTGCCCATAGGCAAAAGATATCTGCCCCCCCAAAGAGCAGAATTATCTGAGCCTGTACATTGGGTACACTAACAAGAGGTTCACAGTTTGAATCCCTCCAAGACTTGAGACCAAAGGTTGATTTGAACCCACAAAACAGACAGGAGGATTACCCTGTTTCTGTTTCCTGTTCACAAGACTGCGCTCGGAAGTTGGCACTGTGGGAGCAGAGGGCCTGACCTGCTGAGTGGATTTGTGACAGTTACCACCTTTAGTGAGCTCCCTTTCCTCAGTAGACAGCCAGGTATCATAACATTCTCAGAAAGTGGCTTTAAAAGGGCATTCCACAAGACATCAACTGGTTTCAATAATTTAATGCATCCTCTGGGGACTGCAGCAATAAATGTCTTTAGGAGGCAGTATGGCACAGTGGATTAAGACTCTGAGCTACAGATCTGGAGACCCGGGTTTCCCACAGCCACCTAGGTGCATACTGTGTGATCCTGAGCAAGTCACTTAACTTACTTGTGCTCCCAGGTCGCATCTGGAAACAAGCTTCAGCTTAGTGTGCTACTCCTGGTAAAACAATGTTCCCATTCCCTTTAGTTTTTTTTTTTACTGTGTGTTTATCCTCCTACAGCCCCCAGACCCTCCTATCTCTCAGAACCCCAGGCATCCACATTCCAACCCACCGAGGAGTGTGCCCCTAGAGTGCATGCCACCTCAATTTTACTTTCAGTCCCCAGTTAATGAGATGGGTGGGGCAAGGAAGGCCTCCCTACCTTCCTCAGACATCAGGGAAGCATGCACACACAGCGGAGTCTGCCTCTTTAGCATCATGGGAGTGGAGTGGAGGATCATCGCCAGGACCGTCTGGGGGATTTTTCCTCTTTCTGGTCCCTTGACGCTGGCGTGCAATGAGGACCAACAAGCCGACGTATGCTGAGATGTGTGTCTACTCCTGTCCTTTGCTAACGTCAACCCCTTTGTTGTCCCCGACTTCGCCGGCACTCCCTGAAATCCCCAGGTGGTGGTGGTACAGTGGCGAGGCTAACTCCCCATCCTTCCCTGGAGAAGGAGAGCAGGCCATTGGATGCTTGATCCTTCTCCCCACGGCCAGCCCCCGGTGACCCAAGTCGGTTCCCTAACCCGGGTCACCAGCATAGAGCGAGGTGCGGTGTCCAGCGCTTCAACACTCTGCACCACCGGGCTGGCCCTTTCCCTTTATCTTTAGCAGCTTTCTTTATGGTATGTGAGACATGGCACCTGAAGGTGTTACAAGGTAGCAGTCTTTGCTCAAAACTGATGCTGCCCCAGACCCTGTCCGACCATGCCAGTGTCAGCTGCTCATGTGGTGAACTAACTGAGAGCTGACCATGAAGATCACCTATCTCAGCTGCACTACCAGCATCGCCTTAAGCAGGTGGGATGGTGAGACAACGCTGTGGTTCGAATAGGGTGGGTGGATGGAGGCACCTGGTAAGGAGAGGCAGGAGACAATCTATAAGTCTGATGCCCAATAGGCTTTATTCATACCATAGGGAAAGGTAGACATGGTCACAAGGGAAGAGGGAACCAAACCAAACATGAACAGTATGTAACATTCTATAATGGCCCTAAGAGATACGCCTCAGCCTAAGGCCACAATCTGTTAAGCTCTATACTATACTTACACTAACGATTTCGTAAACAGTTTCAGAACATCTATTACTCTATAATAATATTGGACAATCACTGCAGTGAGCAATGGAAACCAGTTGCAGACCCCAAAGGGTCGGGTGGAGTAACTACCTCTAAGAGTCTACTGGTGTTAAAGGAAGTCCAACTTTTTCCTGCCATCTTCGTGCGCACAGCTGATGAGTGAAGAAAGCAATGGGACAAAAGGGAGAATGGGGTTCCTACTTGGTACCAAGCTACACCTATGTGAAAACCTAGGAGAAGTTGGAGGGGATGTGAGAACTTTTTAAACAGACCCTGATTCTTCGGCCAACCCACTCTCTAAGGTTGCCAGAATAATTCAGCACAAGAGAACTGAAATCTGCTGAACTTTTCCCCTGCACAAACCCTTGACCAGGGCTGCCAAGGATGAAGGAACAAAGACTTGGCATTGAATCCACTTGAAAGGATTGCCCAGGTTGAAGATCCACTGCAATTTCCCTGGCACAAACCCTCACCCAGGGCTGCTAAGGATGAAGAAACAAAGACTAGCTGAGGTTCCCAGGCACAAACCCTCAACCAGGGCTGCCAGTAATGAAGGAACAAGTACTTGGTGTTGAATCCACTTGCAAGGATTGCCAAGGATGAAGATCTGCTGCAGTTTCCCTGGCACAAACCCTTGACCAGGGCTGCCAAGAATGGAGGCACATTGAAGCTTCTTTGGTGAAGGATCCACAAGAGGATCACCAAGAACAAGCTGGATCCCAGAGGACAACACAGTGCAAGCATGATGAGACAAGCAAGAAGAGTAGGATGTAGGACAAAGATCAGAGCCCTATAGTGTCCAGAACCAGAAAAACAACAAACTGGTGGACACAGATACACACTGGCCATGTCAGACTCGACTATCGGTGAATAACTGGGAGTAACAGAAAAGGCTTCTTCCAGGACATTCCACTTCCAGGCTGACCAAACCACAAGGAAACCAGGAGCCGGCGGTCATGAGTCGCACAGAGTTACGTCGATTTTGACCAACAGCGGACGACAGGGAAGGGTGTTGCTGTGAAGTTCTTCACTGGCTGAAGACTGCTTCGGTGAAGAATCAGCTGTGAACAACCCCACCAGGGGTGTTACGGCAGAATACTGAGTCCATACACAATCAGTTAGAACTACAAACACTGGTAAATATACTTTTCACTGTACCAAGGTGTTTGGTTGTTGCTGGGGCAATTTGTCTGGAACAGGGGCAAATTGCTAGAATCTGGGGCAATTGTTCATTGTAGGGGCAATTTGCCAGAAGCAGGGGCAAACTGCTAGAATCCAGGGCAATTGTTCATTGCAGGGGCAATTTTTCAGGAGCTGGGGCAACTCACCACAGTCCAGGGCAATTGTTCATTGCAGGAGCAATTTGCCAGAAGCAGGGGCAAATTGCTGGAATCCAGGGCAATTGTTCATTGCAGGGGCAAATAACCAGAATCCCAGGCAACTGTTTGTTGCAGGAGCAAATAACCAGAATCCCAGTAACAATACAGTCTTTGTACTTTGCAATCAACACAACAGTTCATGACCGGCCCAGTGGCGCTGAGGGTTGAGGCGTGGGGGGAAGAGATCGAGCATCCAGAGGACTGTTCTCTCCTCCCAGGGGAGGAAGTGGGATGCGCTCGATCATGGAGCGACCTCTGGCGGCGGTTGGAGGATCGCCGACTGTGAAAGCACGGCATATGCCACGGGTGGGCGGAGCCACAACACTACATCGCCTTGCTGGCCGGGCTCCGCAAGGAGAGGGGGGGGAACAAAAAAGGAGAGATAAAAACCCCAATCCTGGGGATAGAAGAAGGCACCTCGACCATCCACAGCCCACACTCCCATCTCCAGGCTATCTCCTCTCCACTGCCCAACTCATGTGCTGGACACTTTGCCCTATAAGATAGAGCACCCTGGGTGGATAGGGCAGTCCTACCTCCAGAGGGTTCAGACCCAGAGGTGGTGCTTGGTGGTACGAGGGGAGAGGAGTAGTCACGGAGGGAGGTAGAGGCTGGGAGCTCCCGAGGTTGCTGGAAGGAGTTCTCCAGGGTTGGAGATAAATAAAGTTAAAAAAAAAAAAATAAAACACAACAGTTCAGATGCTAGTCAATACACAGTTTCATCAGATGAAAGTCACTAGATGGCAGCTGTGTGCTAAGCACCCTTTTCATACTGACCCTTGACAATGGTACTACACTTGAGGGTTATGTATTGTACTAGTATCCGGCTACCCCTGAACACCCTGAGCACAGTGCTTCTTTCCCCCTAACCTTCCTGGTCTTTTAAATCTCTGGGCCCCTTTTAACCTATGGGCCTACTTTTGGCTCGATCCCTTTTACTGCTGCGGTGGGCCTACTTACCCCTTTAAAACCTGGGCCTATCTTGTTGTCCTTGTAATCTCTGGGCCCCATTTACCTATGGGCCTACTTTTGACTCGGACTCTTTTACTTCTGCGGTGGGCATACTTGCTGGGCCACCCCTTTTACTGCTGCAGGGGGCCTATTTGCTGGGCCCTCTAACTGGTGGGCTGGTTTGACTGCACCCCACTGAGCAGTGCACCCACTCGGCTGGCCTTTCTAGCCCTGGGGCTTGCCTTTGCCCCTCTAACCTGTTGGGCCGGTTGCTGCCCCTTTAAATCTGTTGGGCCAGTCTGAGGCCCCGCTGTCAGTTATGGAGGTAGTCACACCTGTGCACTGCCCCTCTAATGAATATTAAATAAATTTCCCCTGGGCCTTAAGGTAGGCCCCTCCCTGTGAGCGTCGCCGTGCCCCAAATAATTAATTAAATGGCTGGCCGTCCCACCCGGTTCTCCAATGGTGTTCCAGCACCCCACAACAATAAATTTAATTTTTAATTAATTCTGGTGGGCAGCACTCTCTCCATGCTGCCGTCGACTCATCACCCCAGCCTGGGGTGAAGGAGCTGCTTGAGGGTGGCGCGAGGTCTTCTGGCAGAGGGAGGCAACCATCGCAGAAGGCAGCAGGTGAGCAGTAGATGGCAGGGGGCCTCTCAAGGGCTGACGACTTTTCCGTCATGATGCAGCTCTGGCAATGCTGCTGACATAGGACCAGAACACTCAGGGATCAATAAAAAAAATAAATGGTGCCAAACAGAGCCTACACCACCACAGGGGACCGGACTCTCTCTTCCCAGGAAACCGAACTGCAGGACTTGACCGCAGGACAAACGGGGATGCACAACGGGAGCCATCTTCAGGAGCCTCTTCAGGCATCTTCACTGGCTGGAAGAGAGGGAACACCACAGAGTTAACTGGACTGGCTACACAACTCCAGGTAAGCCGCAAGTTCTGTTGCACTTCTGTGACCCTCTCCACTCCACAGCCCAATCCAAGCTGCGGAAAAATGCCTGTACATTTCAAAAAACAGGAGCTTGGGGTTCTAGTTCTTGAACCCTGAGCCCATGCCCAACCAATGGCCCAGATTTTGAAGACATGCACCACACGCTGGGCAGGGACAGTGGTCCCAGTGCATGGGTGCCCACTCTCATGCTGCCTGCTCCAAGAAGGGGTAGGGGGAGATAGAACTGAGCAGAGCAGGCAGCAGAGAATCGAAGAAAAAACTTCTTTTTTTTTCTTTCTTATCCCTGCCTGGTCATAGTGAGGGGGAGAAACACTCACAGGAGCCTCTATACTTGCCCTCCCTAAGCCCACACTCACAATGGGGTACCTCAGGTCACACTATTTAATTAAAGAAGCCCCTGTTCTGTAGCGCCCCCAACTTTGGGACATTACAAATTCGGACCCAACTAAAAATACATGTCCCCATGTATTCCCTTTACATTCTATAAAAACATTTCTTAACTATTATTTCTATAGGTGTTTATAACATTTCTTAGCACTTTAATGTTTCGCTTAAATCTCTATGTAATCTTACTTTAGTTAAAAAAACACTCTTAAAACATCTATAACTTCCAGTAGAACTTTCTTATTTGCTAAACTAAGTGACCATGTCTTCTAATTACTCTTTTAGGGACTATCTATAAAAGGAATGTTCAACTTGAAGGGCTTCCAATATGCATCTCCTAGGAGGGATACCACAAGTAGATCTCTGAGACCTATGAAAAGCTACTGGTTCTACAGGAATACGCTCTGGTTCTTAGGGACTACCTGCTGATTCTGGTAAACCTGGAGGTTCTAGATTTACTACTGGTTCAGTTACAGGGTGGTTAACTTAGCGTAAATGGGAGGACCTAACCCACGGATCCATACACCACTTTGTTGGTGATTCCAGTTCCATCATTTTGCAGGTAGGATTCTCCTGCCTCTCCTCTGGCGTTAAGTCCCTTTTAGTCTTAGTCAAAGCACTGTCTCTGAAGGTACAAGGTTTAAGAAGATTTTGATGCACTATCTTCATGCCACTACCAGTTTCTTTTTGAATCTTGTACACTGAATCCCAATCCAATGAAATCTCTTCCGAATGATGGCCTGTGTCTTCTTGTACCTGTCAGGGTAGGGGATTTCAACAATAAGGAAAGGTTCTGTTTCCCATCTGGTAGCTAACTTGTAACATTGAGTCCTTCCTAGTATTACCCATTCTCCAATCTGCAGTGTGGTCACATTGGCTTTTGCATCATATGTCATCTTTTGCTTTTGTCGTACCTGATCCATGTGTTGGCATACGATTTGCCCAGCTTACAGCAATCTTTTGCTGTGTTCTTGTACCCAATCTGTAATGGGTGGTTCATCCAGTTGGACTTCAAGCACTAGATCTATAGGGAGTCTACCATGGTGATCAAACATCAGGTAGTGTGGGGTATATCCAGTCAAACAGTGGACAGTGTTGTTGTACAAGTACGTGAGTTCCGGAAGCAAGGCTGGCCAATACAGATACTTGTGTTCAGGTAGGGCTCTTAACATACCCAAGAGTGTCTGATTCATTCTTTCACACAGTCCATTGCACTAAGGGTAATAGGCGGTGGTTTTTACTTTGTGACTGTCATACAGGACATGGAGGTCTTTAAAGAGCTGGGATTCAAAAGCAGATCCCTGATTGGTCAAGATCTTGGTTGGCTATCCATATGGGCGAACAAAGAGTTTTAAAAATGTTTCAGCTGCAGTTCGGGCAGACAGATCTTTGACAGCACTGACAACCATGAATTTGGATTAATGGTCCACCATTGTCAGGACATACATTTGACCATTAGCACTGGGTTCTAACTTGAGATGATCTAAAACAACTAATTCCAGAGGTGCTTTGCTGACTATGGGATGGAGGGGAGCTCGCTGATTGCTCTTGTCAGAATGTTTTAAACTGCAAGCTGGGCATTCTTCACACCATTTTATGACATCGACTCTCATCCCAATCCAATGAAATCTCTTCCGAATGATGGCCTGTGTCTTTTTGTGACCGAAATGTCCAGAGTGATCATGGTAGGCCTCAAGTACCAGTGACGCACTTCCTCTGGGAACAATTGTCTGTGACACTTCACAGTGAGTAATTGGATCTCTGCTTTGCCGAATGAGTTGAGAGTTCTTCATGATCAGGTGTGTTCTGTGCCTTCACAGCTTCACTGCTTCAGGATCAATCCTTTTGCATTCTTGTGGGGGGGGGGGGAGACTCTGTCCTGTCGAGATATATGTCTTTATCTGTTTGACCACTGGGTCTTGGTCTTGTAACTGCACCCATAAGTTGTTTTGTTCTGCAAATTTGTCTGAAAGTTCTGGTTCTTGCTCCACCTCTGTACACACAACTGCACTGGTTTGACAACAGGCCTGTAATATCTCTGTCAGTACCCGAAGAAAAGGTAGCATCTCCACATTTTCCAAAAGCGTATCATCAGTTCACTTTCTGTTTGGTTTGGTACTCTAGATAGTGCATCTGCATTGGCATTGGACTTGCCTGACTGATACTTTATGGAGAATTGGTAGTCGTCCAACCTCGACGCCCATCTTTGTTCAAGAGCTTCTAGCCTTCCAGTGTTTAGATGTGCCAGCGGATTATTGTCTGTGAAAACGGTGAAGGGAGTGGCTGTCAAAGTAATGCCTGAATTTTTTCAGTGACTGCCCAGACCAAGGCCAGAAATTCCAACTTGAAAGAGCTGTAGCAGACATCATTCCATTCCGACCCTCTTAGACCATGACTTGCATATGCTATCACCGGTTTGATGCCTTCTTGCTCTTGCACCAACACTGCGCCCAGTCCTTTGTTGCTTGCATCCGTGTATAGCCAAAATGGTTTAGAGTAGTTGGGGTATGCTAGTACAGGTGCTTGAGTTAGAATCTTCCTCAACTTGTTGAAAGCCTCTCATTGCTCTGTAGTCCACCTGACCGGCCAATGTTTGGGTATCCACCCTGCTTTTGTTCCTCAGAAAAGTTCATTTATTGGCAAAGCTATTTTGGAGAAATCTTTGACAAACCGCTGATAGTATCGAATGAAACCCAGGAATCTTCAGATGCCCTGCACTGTCACAGGGACTGGCCATTCTCGCATGGCTTCCAGCTTTTCAGGGTCAGGCGACACACTAGTGGCTGATACTATGTGGCCAAGGTAATTCACTTGTGATTGTAGAAGATGGCACTTGGATGGTTTGATCTTCAAACCATACTGGGTCAGTCGAGCAAAGAGTTCATCTAGGTGCGACAGATGCTCTTGGTGGTTCTTAGAATATATAATAATGTCATCCAGGTATAACAACAAAATGTCAAAGTTTTGGCTTCCCAAACAGCATTCCACTAATCTTTGAAAAGTTCCTGGGGCATTACACAACCCAAAAGGCATGCGGGTGAATTCAAACAGGCCCATGGGTATTATAAAGATGGTTTTCTCTTGATCCTCCAGAGCCATGGGCACTTGCCAACACCCACTTGTCAGGTCGAGAGTGGAAAATATTGTAGCAGTCTGTAGGACTGTAAGAGAGTCCTCAATTCTAGGTATAGGGCAGGCATCTTTGTGAGTGATATTGTTTAGTTTTCTATAGTCTACACAGAACCGAATCTTCCCATCTTTCTTCTTGACCAAGACAATGGGAGCAGCCCAAGGACTGTGACTTTCCTTAATGACTTTGGCTTTTTTCACCTCTCAGATCATTTCCTTCACAGTCTGGTACATTGCCAGGGGAATTGGTCAGAATCTTTCTCTTATCAGCAGGTGCTGATTGGTAAGGATGTGGTGCTGCACCTCTCGAGCTAACCCCAAATCTAATGGATGACAACAGAAAGCCTCATGATTCTTCATCACTACTTGGATGACGTCTGCCTTTTGTTGCTCAGTAGTCTCAGGTGTACCCAGGCTGATCTCCCATAGCCGTGCTGGTACACTAGGGTCACAGTGGTTCTTGGTCTCTTCCACCCTGATGGCAGGTGTTCTTTGGTCCTTCTGGATCTGGTCTTCCGGCTCCAAAATGTCCTGGAGTGACACAGTGTGTAACTAAGCAACCGGCTGGTTGCTGTGGAGTCGCATGTCATGATTCCCATAATTGATAACCTGGACAGAGATCCTTCTCTTCATGACCATGGCAACACTTGTAGTAAGATCCTTTGGAATCTTTTTTCCGTTTATGACCACAAATGGTGGCAGCTTCCTCCCATCTGCAAGCACAGCTAAACTCACTGTCACCCTTTGTTTTTTTGTGCCCTGTTATCATCAGAGGCACAAACTTGTTATCTTTCTGATCAGTGGTGTGGTTTGCAGGCATGTCAGCCCAAATCACCATCTCGTCCACGGTGCGTATAGATGCCAATTTTGTTTGCCTAGTTTCAATTTGTCATGCACAAAAACAAATTCCAGCACTTTCAGTTCATAATCCTTGGATAGTTTCTGACCCACTGTTGTACACTGCCTCATGGTAAACCCCCACCTCCATAATAACTAGTCAATCCAGCCGTGGCTGTCTTTAAAGGATGGGTCTTTAATGATAGATACAGCTTTTATTGCTACAGTTTTGCATTTTACTCACAAATGCTGATCTCTGCACAGAGATCCATGCTGCAAGTTCAGATTCATACTCAGGATACAGACTTTTACAGCCACCACCTTCCTAACGCCATTTGTTACCTGACCCGGCAGGCCCGGAAATTGACAGCTGCTCCTCCATCTGGGACTTTTTTGTGCCAATTGTTTCTGGTTGATTCTAAGAGGAACTGCAGCTGGATGGTTACCGTCAGCCTCAGCACATTGTACTGCATTTAATTTAAACTGCAAACCGTATGATTTGCGTTTTGCCATTTTTTTCACAGCCTGTAAGTTACAGTCAACTGATAGCAGTGACGTGGCAATCTCACAGCTGTTAGATCACTTTTTAAATACAAGCCACACTTCAATAGTGGTCACCCCGTCAATTTAAGTCACGACTCGGAACACCTTATTGTAAATATAAGCCACGGCTTTTATTTGCGGAATTACAGTATCTTGTTTCTGCATGTGATGTAATAAGGTTTCTCTCCACTAGAGGGCTGTTCAACAGATCTCTATAATTCACTTTATTAGGTTTTACTTCAACTTAGTTCAACTAGTCAGTTTATTCTAGGAAATCTTGTAAAATCCATGAACTTCTTAGAAAATGTAGGGACATTACATTGTGTTCTGGTAAATTTAGAAATATTTTTATACAATAGTGCTCTTTCTAGGTGGAGCACTATATTTTGTTCTCAGCTCAACTGGTTCTCTCCACTCTCTTTTCACTTTTATAAGTAAATGACTCTTCTTTTGCCTTGAAACATAAAAAATAACTACACTGGGCAACAGCTTGTGTTGCTGCTTGGATGCAGAGAGATCCGCTGCGCTCTATCCCTCTGCAGTAGTGCAGTGCATGCAGTGGACCTGTTATAGGTCCTCTGTAGAATTGGCAGAGGGTGGAGCTGCCAAGTGACATCAGTGAAGACATCACAACCCCTCACCGCATTGCAGAATGTAAAGTGTGCATGACTGCCGGTCCAGCTGCTCCTCTACACTGAAGGAGACAGCTGGATGGCATTATGACCTTCCTGACACCAGTGAATGAGTGAATGATTATATGTGCCTTTGAACAGCAGGAATATTGTATATGTATATGTGTGTGTGTGTATATATATATATATATATATATATATATATATATATATATATAACACACACAGTATGTATATAATCTTCTCCTGGTTTTTCTGTGCCCTGTTTACCCCAGCCCCATGCCACTGCCTGTGTGCACATGTGGAGGCACGCACATGCCACAGTTCCACAGTGCCCTCCTCTCCCGTGCTGCCCACCCACCTCTCGCACTACCTCGGCCTCCATTTGGAGCCAGTGGAACTACTGGGGGTGTGACAGGTTCCATTCCCAGGAGAGGAGAGCTTGCCTTATGGCTGCTCAATTCCCTCCCTCCCCCTTGGCTCCCAATGACTCTGACTTGTTTCCGAACCCTGATTGCCAGCGTGGCACAAAGTAAGGCATCCAGGGCCTCAGCCCTCAGCACCATCAGGCTGGCCAGGAATATTTTTTTATTATTCTTCTTTATCAATACTTAAACTGCATTTCTTCCCTATATTTTTCAACAGAACATTGTAGGAGTGAAAACTCCAAAGTTATTTTTGATACTGGAAAAGGAAGGTACAGTGCCATTTTACCCTACAAAATGGCCCAATATACAAGTACAGCTACTTTTTATGCCCCATTATTGTTGAAAAGCTGAGAAATATATATATATTTGTTTTTATCATAGAATAGTTTTTATTGCTTTGGATTAAATAACTTGCAGTTCACACCAAGCATGGTCATCCACAGCTTCATCAAAATGACACATAAACATAGTATTATAGGTCAGAACATATCTCTAGCAGTGATTATAACACATTGATCAGCATACATAGCCTAATAGGCATTGCAGCGTGTAGTAGCCTAAAAAAGAAAGAAAACATTTATCCAAGTCAACTAACTGTATATACTAGAAAGGATGGAAGAAAAGGTAAAGCACCCTTAAGGAAAGCAACCACAGGTCTGTGCCACTGGTGTTCAGGCAGGTGGGTTAGAGTGAGGGGTCAGTGCATTGCAAAAGGGGGAATGCAAATAAGATTCCCATCTGCTTGTGTAAAGGTCCAGTCTATTCTGATGAGCAAACCAGATGCGTTCCATAACAGAAAGACGAGCTAAGGCAGCATGCCAAGATGCAATAGTAGGAGACCCTGACTGCCACCAGTGCATTAGTAGGACTCGCTTAGCCTCAAGAAAAGCTAAAGCCAGCCATTAGTATTGACCCTTAGTAAGATCTACCAAAGAGGAGGTATCCCCAGGAGGAGCCTTGCATCTGTAGGGGGGATAGGCGAGTCAAGGACTTTAGAGCAGTCAGCAGCAGCCCCCAACCAGAAAAGTGAGATCTGAGGACAGGACATGTCCACTGAATATGCAATAGATGGGTTTCAGGTTGTTGGCAGCGCCAGCACTCAGAATGCCCCATAATTCCACATGCATGTAGTACAACCGGGGTATGATGCCAAAACAATAAACTCTTAAGCTGGAGAAAACGGCTCTTAGTGTCCTTGCACAAAGAGTGGGCCTCCCGAATATATCCAGACCAAGACCTTTCTGGAATATCAGAGAAATATGTATTTTTTTAATAGATTTTAGTTTGTCGTACTGTACATGGGGTATTTATTTTCAGTCATTTGTAGGTAAAAACCACACAAGACATACTCAGGGACTTAATTTGAAGAACGAGGAAGGTATGGCATACTAAATGAGGTTGATCACAGTGAGTATTTATTTATTTACATTAAGAAATTAGCTATACAATATATATAAATTAAGAGATTTTGAGCTGTGGTAATGAAAAAAATTGAAAGAGTTACAGTGTGGCAAGTCGGTTGTGAAATACAAAAACTGCTTAGGCATATGGCTGGCAGTATAGCCTAGAGGTTAGAGGAACGAGGTGTGAACGAGCTTGGTACATCCAGCAGACCAGACCTGAGTTTGATTCTCACAGCCTCCACTTGCATACTGTGTGACTCTGAGCAAGTCACTTAACCGCCCAGTGCTCCCAGGTCATCCCTGAAAACAGGCACTTGTGCCTAGTGGGCCTTACCCGGTTACCAAAGACTAAAAAAAAAATATGGATACTGAAATAATAATTAAAATCTAGCATTATTAGGGCTGTAATTTAATATGTGATAATTATTAAGAACATATAATAACTGGGGAGCATTTTCTCTCCTAGGGAAACCCAGTTATAATTCATTGCTATAACCTGTGGGTTGTAACGGTGAACATGTGCCAGGTTTCTCTGTCTCCATGCATGCACCACCCGCAATCTTCCCATTGCTGCTGTAAACCCGAGAACTGGGGCTACATTTCCTGTATCAAACTCCGCAGCCAATAATTTTACAGATGTCAACGTCAGACTTTTTCACTGCATTTTTGTTTTGTCTTTTACTTGGAGGAATCAGTGAAAAAAAATGTAAGACTTTAAACAAGCTACACTTCAGCCAGAGCATGGATCGGGACAAGGACAGGCAGCGCCTCAAGTCAACCACTGCTGAAGAGCAATGTATTTTTATTGTACATAGTTGCTGTGTCGATAAAATGTTCTCCAGCAGCAATTATATAAAATAAAACATGGGGTGGTGTATTTAACTCAATATTTTACACACACCCTTGGTGTTGGATGCTTAAATAAACCCCTTGAACTTTGCACTTGGGGTTTATGTAGCATCCAACACCTTGGGGGGGTGTACAATCTTGTTAAACACACTATCACATGTTTTATTCTATATATTGTAGTGGCACAGAAGCGCCACTATAGTTAGGGTTGGTACAGCACTTCAATGTTAAATCCAACATTTTGTACCTTAATAACTTTGGCATAGTTCCACGAAATAGCCCAGCATTTGGCATACGCAGTCATTCTGCCAGAGTCTCAAGACGTGAAAAGTTTTGTGACAGCATCTTGTATAATCTTTTAGATATAAAGTGGTAAAAAACAGAAAAAAAAAAATTTTTCCCAATGGTTAACATGGGATTTTTTGTCGTCATCTACAGCCCAGGTGGAATGTAATTTTTTTCTGAAATTTTCAGGGATGATGGGATCTGTGTCAAGGGTGTGCCTTTCAATAGTTCTGTGAAGTAATGTTATTTATTTTTAGAGTTATAACACTGCTTTGGATAGCCACAAGACAGGCAGGTAATTGAGAACCACCCGAACTGTTAGTACTTAAGGATTTACTGATCACGCTGAAAGAAATACTGTTCAGGATGTCAGTGGTCTTGTTTTTCTAGCAATTTTAAAAATAGTTTTGTACACAACTAATGCATTATAAGGACAGCACAAAACCTGTATTTAGGTCTCAGTGATATGCTTAGTTTGACATTTCTCTTAAAATTAACATATGTACACAGCAAATATGTGCTTTTTACTGAAAATCATGTCCCTCATCACTCACTAAGAAATTACCGTTTGCAATTGTAAACAATTTGAACTTTACTGTTCGAACAGTAAATAACCATTCACACTTATTGATAGTTCAAACGTTACTGTTTGAATGGAAAATTACCATTCACAGTTCTGGTAGTCCATGGTCCCTCCCCCTCCCCCAATGTCTGATCGCCATCCCCATAGCAAAAAACACTTTCCCTGGTAGTCCAGTGGTCCCTCCACCCTCCTACGTTCTCTGATCACCGTTTCTGTATTAAAGACTCTTTCATTGATAGTCCAGTGGTCCCTCTCCACTCCCCCATGCTCCGATCACCATTCCCATGCTGCCGTTTATGTCCCTGGTGTCTAGTGGCACCCCCAACCCATATGAGTGTCCGTCCCTGTAATAAAGAAAACTATCCCTCAATTTTTGTTTCCCTGCAAAAAAGAAAACAGTTCCTCACCGATCAGCCTCCTCCTCCTCCATCTCCCACTCAGCACCCACCACCCCACACACACCCAGTACATCCCCACACACACTCACTCACCTTAACAATGCCAGGTTTGAGATTCACTCTCCGATGGAAGACATATCTTGCTGCTGGAACTGGCAACTGCAATATGAGAGACTAAGGTAAATGCAGTGCAATGTATTTCAATGGGGGGTTCAACTTTTATGCATAACTCAGACATTTTTTTTATTTTGACACCAAATTTTCAACATGGCCTTTTGGGGACCCCATGTCATGAACAATATGACTGACATTATGCAACTCCTGCCCAAAAGGTGATTTTGCGGTCAGTTGGCGAATTCACCTTTCGGGCAGGATTTGAACATTTTTCCTGCCCTTGTTCATGAAGTAGGGTCACAAGAAGGTTATGTTGAAAATTTGGGGTCAGACTATCTAAAAATATCAGGTTATGCCCATTCATTGCAATTTTGCTACGCACGCTCGTAACTTTGGAACTTTCACGTATTTTGACCCCAAATTTCAACATAGCCATCTTATTACCCCACCTCATGTATGTCACAGCTGTCATTTTTCAAATCCAGGTCAAAATGTGTTTTCACACCTGTGGAGCAGAATGGCATTGCAATTGCATGGAATTACATTTTGGCAAGGATTTGAACATTTTCTGTACCGGGTACATATGGTGGAGGTAATAAGATGACTATGCTGACAATTTGGTCTCTGTTGTTCTATAAATGGAAGTGCAGGGCCCTTCCACAGCTACATACATACATACACGCATCTATGGAGGGATGGCAGCACAGAGCCCAAGGGCCCTGCACTCCCACAGGCAAATAAGGATAAAATTACTCAATCTCAAAAACTGTAGATGGGTGGGAGCACAGAGCCCGGAGGGCCCTGTGTGACAGGCAAATAAGCTTACAATTACACTATCTCAAAAAGTAAGGAAACTCTTAGCAAAAAATGATGTTAATGCATCAGTTAGGGTTGAAGATAAAGTGACAAATGTAGGAAAATATGACATTAGGGTTTCCAACCCTAAAACCCCTGCCCCACCCTTTAAGTGAATGAGGGGTGGAATCTTCCTTGGGGTTGTCAACCCTAACACTCACCCCATTGTATGCACTCATAAAACATACACACCTGTCTCCATCACATCTTAGCTTTTCTGTTACTGCAATGGGGTGAATGTTATGGTTCACAACCCTAAGGAAGACTCCACCCTTTATTCACTTCAGGGGTGGGGTAGGTGTTTAAGGGTTGGAAACCCTAACATCATATTTCCCTACTTTTGTTGCTTTATCTTCAACCCAAAATGATGCATTAATATAGCATTTTGCAAAGAATTTCACTAATGTTCAGTATAATGTTTGATGGAGACAGTATGTATGTATTGTAGCAACAAATGGTTGCAGATAATTATTGCACAAGGGTGAAGGCACATTTAATGCTGAGCATGGCTTGTTGGAACATCCAGAGTGTGTATTAAGAAAAATAAGGAAAGGAAAATTGTTTGACCAGGAAAGGCACACTAAGCCAGAGCTTGTTTCCAGGTGCGACCTGGGAGCACAAAGAAGTTAAGTGGCTTGCATAGCATCACACAGTATGCAAGTGGGGACTGATGAGATTCAAATTTAGGTATCCAGGTTTGCAGCTCAGTGCCCTTAACCACTGCACTATACTGCCTCCATATATTTTATATGATATATATAAATCCATTGTGTGTTTGTGTGTGTGTGTATAATATCTTTGTAATTGGTTTGTACAGATTGTTGTTTTATTATTTAACAGAATAACAACACAACGGGGCCTGATGAAATGGTGGTACCATGAAATGTCACCCACTAATTAATTGTGCATTTTGAATGAATAAATGGAGGAAAACTGGACTTTACTGTGTGGAGCTCATCCATCCATTTCTTAGTACTGACCAGCCAGAAATTAGCCAGGCTCTCAAGACTTCTGGTCTTCTGCACGCTGGATGACTTCCCTCTTGAAACGGTGAAATCTTTCAAGTACCATGGCTTGTGGCTTGCCAGCAAATTCGACTTCTCAACCCATATCGATGCTATCCATGCAAAACTTCATCCTAAATTCGGTGCCCTGTACCATAATAATGACTGCCTTCCCCTGCTGGTCTGCCGGGGGCTGGTCACCAAAATGGTGCTTTCAGTTTTCGACTAAGCCAACGTGTTCTACAGTACCGCCACCTCTATTTCCCTAGCCAGACTGGACACCCTCAGTAATGTCTTCTGTTGCTTCAAGACAAACTTCCCTCTTTGTACTCACTATTGCTTCCTCTACTCCTCCCTTTCCATCATCCTCCTTCCATCATGTCGCCCTTCACATTGTTCCTCCTCCATCTCCAAATACTGGTTTGGTTCCATTCCCTCCCACCTCTCATCATTCCTCTCCCAAGTAACCTCTGCTTCTTGCTCTCTTCACTTCAGAGACCAGTGAACTTTCACCACTTCTCATCCCTGTTCCACTGCTGGGTAAACTGCCTACTTCTATCACCTTCCAGCTCTCTGAAACCAGCTCCCCTCATCCCTCTGCCACTCCACCACCTCTGGCTCTTTCAGGCACCGGCTGAAACTCCTCCTACTCCTAACCTGCTCCTGTTTCCCCTAAGGGGTCTTCCCTGGTTGACATTGGCAGCACAGGCTTTTGGTTTTCTCCCTGTTTGAACTTGTGCCTAGTGCACTGCATTGTTCTCTTGGCAAACTTCTTTGTCGTATCTTGCATGTGCATTGGGCATGTTCGTAAACTTGCACTTGCATCTTCTCCAAGTTAAACCTGTGAAGTATTACACACTGTAATTGTGCCTGCACTTTATTTATGTATCTTGAAATGCTTTGTGTTTTGTTTCATTGTTCTCCCCATTTCCCTTCCTCCGGGCCACACCTGGAAATGAGCCTTGGCTCTGTGTGCCTTTTCTGGTCACCAGTTTTCAAATGCATAAAAATAAATAAATCCAAGAAATGTCATCTAATTCCCCTCACATAATAGTCTGACTACATTTCACCTTCTTGCAGACATAGAAGGGGCAAGAAACAAGTCTGCAAAGTGTCTCTGCTCGCCCCTTGGTTTGTTAGGTTGCTCCCCATGTCCAGTGGTGGAAGGGCCTGCCTCAAGTGCCTGTGGAGGAATATCTCATTGCATGTCTAGGGCTGGGTTTTGACTTGTAGAGACTGCCCAATCCTGCACAAAAGTATGCTGCATTAATGGAGCTTGTGATGCCTTAGCAGAGTCTGTTGCATCTGAGTCCTCTGAATAAGCAAGGGCTTTTCTATTTCAGTTCTGGCTTCAGTGTTCTCGGGGGGCAGTCCATCATAACCATGTCACCATTATTTTCTTTACTGGTCA
The DNA here is from genome assembly GCA_016271365.2 of Neoceratodus forsteri. Taxonomy (NCBI): domain Eukaryota; kingdom Metazoa; phylum Chordata; order Ceratodontiformes; family Ceratodontidae; genus Neoceratodus; species Neoceratodus forsteri. The sequence continues at coordinate 872,832,747 of CM057453.1, read as the reverse complement.
CACTATTTCTGTCTTTACACAACACATTATTCTGAGTTAGTCATAATTCGGAGAGAACCTTCATATCCATCATACCCCCCTCTCCCTTATTCAACTCACCGTCCACTCCCTCTGTTATCCGTAACCCAGTGTTACTTAATGGATATCAGCCTGGAGACCAGCTTTTCCCATCCTCACTTTTTTCCCAGCCTGCTGCTCGGAGGGCCCATCTACATTCAGGGTCAGAAGCTCCAGTCCTGTTAGTTTGCTTGAGCTGCATTTGTTTTTCCTACACAGTCTCACAACACTGTAACTGTAGGCCTGGAGTTATCATCAGCTATAGATCAAAGTGGCCTAGCATGTAAGAATTTCCTCAACTGACCTTGCTTGACAGAGAATTTCCTGCCCTGTCAGTCTTCACTGCCATGGTTGGTTCAGAGTTTTGTGAACTTCTAAGAAAAAAAATAATAATACAAAGAAAACTAGGCAGACTGGGTGGGCCCAGTGCACCTTATCTGCTGTCACATTTTATGTTTCTACCTGTTCTGCTTGCAACCTCTGCTTGGCTTCTTCAGCACTTGCCTCCTCATCAGCTATCATGGCCATCAGCTACGTTGTTTCATGCAGTTCTCTGTTCAGTCATTCCTCCATCAGTTCCATCTGTTCCTTTCTCCTCAGCGACACAGATGGGCTTACCTGTGCCAGTGCTTCGCCTGTCATACTAGATCCTGCATTCTGTAAATCAGAGGTGGCTTCCAAAGCACTCCAGGTGGGAAGGGAAGTAGTCTCCCCCGGGCCACCATTCTATACTTTTTTCCCAGTTCTTCCATCTCCCTGGACAAGAGCCCAGCAGCACACTTTCAGGAAGTTTAGAGGAATTTCCACAATGTAGCAGCCAGATTTCCCAGCTAAATTTCTCCCTTACTCTAAAAATACCACCAACAGCTTAATCTGGTTCTGTTTCAGTTGGTATGCATCTGTATTTCTCTCCCTCACCCTGAACGAGGCTAAAAGTAGGCAGCATTATCTAGCTCTCCTTTCCCAGTCAACAAAAATTTAGTAAATAAATGATTGGGACCTCATAATCCTAGGCTATGCTATCTTCCAGAGAGACAGAGAAACAAGTAGAGGGGGTTGCATTGTACTGTACATAAGGGATGGCATAAGCACAATGGAAGAAAAATCCATCAGGATCAAGGGGGTGGAATTACTGTGGGTACAGCTGGTGGTAGAGTGGAAAAAACAATAGGTTGAGGGTTCTCTACAGGCCCCCAGACCAGACTCAGACAAGAGACAGGTTGTTGGAAGGGGAAATTAAAGAGTCTATTGAGATAGGGGAACATCTCTATATTAAGCCTTCTTTTCATCTGAATATTTATACACATACTAAAAGAATGACAGCAGAATCCTGGTAAAATCTAGAAATTTGAGTAACAATCACTGGTGCAATTTCTGGAATTTGAAGTCTTAAAAATGGAATTTCATTGTCTTAATCACTGTAAATCAGTGGCCTTGAGGAACACTCTTCTGACATGGGACTTTAACCTGCCTGATGCAGACTTGGACATACCCAGGGCAACCAGTGTCGCACCAGGCATTGGTGGACATCTTTCAGGACTGCTTCATCATACAGCATGTCAGGGAACACACTAGAAATGGAACCATCCTAGACCTTGTCCTCTCAAACACTAATTTTGTGAAAGACATGCAAGTTAAGGTCCCCAGGGGTATATGATCGCAGCATCATGCAGTTTAATGTAAGCCTCTGAGCTCAATGTCCCAGCACCAAGAGGCTTGTACCAGACTTCAGCAGGGTGGGATTTGAGAGGATGGTGGGATTATTACAGGTTCAGCTCAAGGGAATGGGGCAATTGGATTGGATGGAAGCATAATCGGAGGTCATTAAAAGAGAAGTATTGTAGGTTTCCAAATGTTGCATGCAAATGGTGGGAAAAGGCTAAAGTATAGGAAACCTACACAGTTCTTCAAGGAGGTTATGGAGGCTATAAGGGCTAAGAGGGCAGTGTTCAATAATTACAAACAGGATCATACAGCATAGAGCAGGGAACTTTGCCAGTACAGGCTGAGGGCTGTGGGAATAGTGATAAAAGAGGTCAAAGCTGAATTAGAGCTTAGGATAGTGGAGCTGGTGAAAGAGAATGATAATATATTCTTTTGATACTATAGAGAAATGAAGAAGACAAAAGAGGGCATACAAAGGCTACAGAAAGAAGAATATTATGTGGTCAAAGGTGAGGGGAAGCGACCCTGTTAAATGATTTCTTCAACTCAATATCACAGTGGAGAAAAGGGCCAGCTCCCAGAGAGCACAATACTGTAAAGTCAAGGAGGAGATTAAAGAAAAGTTGGAAATGGGGATAACTACAAGGTGAAGGGTACTCAAAAGGCTGAGGGAGTTGAAGATAAACATGGCATCAGGTCAGAACAGACTCCACTCCAGGCTACTGAGAGAAGAAGGGGGTGTACTGTTGGAATAATTGGAAGATCTGTTTAACTGCTCCCTTGTGACAGGAGTGGTCCCCAGGATACTGGAGAGTAGCAGATGTAGTACCTCTTCTCAATGGAAGGGTCAGGTGGGGCCCTGGAAATTATAGACCAGTTAGTCTGAGCTCTGCTGTGGGGAAGTTACTTGAGTCTTATCATCAAGGAAAAGATAGGGAATTCCTTTAAACTAATGACATACATAACACAAAAAGCACATGGCTTTGTTTAGGAAAAGTCATGCCAGACAAAACTTATTGACTTATTTGACTCTGTTCAAGGCAGTGGACAAAGGCCAGGCTGTGAATGCCCACTAACTGGGCTTCAGTAAGGCCTTTGACTTAGCGTCTTTGACTTTGTGCCACACAGGAGACTTGTGAATAAGATAAGGGAGCAGGGAATGGGGGGTACACTTATCAAATTGGCTAAGTAACCGGCTAAGGATGAAGACACAGAAGTTAAGGGTAAATGGAACTCACTTGGAGACAGGGACAGATCTAGAATTATTACAAGGGGTAGCAGTTTTGTCAAGGGGGATGGCACCTCCCCCAAGGAAAAGCTAAATTTTCCAATTTAAAACTCAGACAAGACTAAAACAACCTCTGTTTGCTGGCCTAAGGAGGTAGTGGGTGCTATTTTGCAACATAGCTGGATCTAATTGTGCCCAAGGGTCAAGGAGGTAATGAAAGGGATACCACAGGGTTTGATTTTGGGACTGGTACACTTCAATATGTCATTTGTGACATAGGAGAGGGTATACAAGAAGAGATTAATGTATTTGCAGATGACACAAAAATATGTGGCAATGTGGACATGAATGAGAGGATTAAGGCAATGAAATGGGACCTATAGTTGCTAGAAAAATGGTCCAAAGTCTGGCAGCTCAGTTTAATGTGAAAAGTGCACAGTTATGCCTACTGGCAAAAAGAACCCCAGAATAGAGTATTGAACAGAAGGTGCTAGACTGGGACAAACAACAGAGGAAAATTACCTTGAAGTAATCATTAGAGAGAGAAGCAGAAGCCCTTGTGGTTGTCTCCTCAGGCAGAGGTACCTGATTGGGTGACCCATCACCATCTGACTCTATTCCATGGTACGGCAGGTCAGACGTGATGAATATGGCTGCCAAGTTGTAGTGCAAAGTCAGTTTTCCACACAAGTCCTTATTTACACACATTTCTCAGTTTAAACATAAATCCACACCTGAAAAGATGCAAACTTACATCCAGTTTATCTGATGCAATGATCAGACAATTCCCAGTCCTGCTGCAACCTCTGCAAGGGTAGCACAATTGGCAGTGAACACCTTTGATATCTGAGTAGCACGGGAATATTAAAGGTATAGTAGCCCCACGGAGTTTACACAGATATAAAAGTTGAGAGTAGTGAGAGAAGGGGAGGTGTGAGGAGTTGAAATTACTTTTATACAATGAGCACACAGAAAGCTGCTTCCTGATTGGTCGGTTGGCACTTCAACCCTTTGTAAATCTTCACCAGTACCAATAGAAAGAAGTTCCAACCAACCAGAAAGCAGCATCGGGAACTCCCCCAAAATCACTCTGACCACAAGAAGCTTACAACTGCCAAACATGGCAATGAACAGCGAACCCAATAAAGCACTCTCTCCACGCGACTTATCTCTGAGATGTTTTCCTCACTCCTCCAGTTCCACTCCCTTGCCCTCTTAATCGCCTCCTTCCCCAAACCAAGAACTGATCGCTCTAGTCACAATTCCCGTTGAGACACACACACACACACACACACACACACACACACACAAAAAGCTTGCTGCCCCTAAAGCTCAACTGTCTGGAATCCAGCGAGACACGGAGCCATCCCACTGCCATTCACTCACGTGACAACAATGCAAGTACATCCTCGTCACAGACACACCGAGTCCTAAAAACGTACCAGAACTGCAGTTGAATAAAAGTAACCACTAAGAAAATGGAGCCACCACACAGTAAAAAACACAACTAGGGATACATATTTAAATATTTCCTGGTCCCCAAAAATGCACAGAGTGGGAACCACAAAGCAATACCTTGCATGTAAAAGGGGAAGAGATCAGATCAGTTCCAGTACAGTAGCTTCTTCTTGCTGCATTTACATTGTTTCTTGTGGATTTTACTTGGTAGAAAGTTATTTCTTTTCTTTCTTACCACTTCTAAGGGGCTAACAGGGTATTATTTTGGGGCTGTTGGAAATTTGAAACCTATTTTGTTGGCTATAAGAGGGCTCATTTGTTTTGATGTTTCGCTGTGTAGCAGACTAAGTTTGTGAAGGCCTATTTATTCTGTTTCTTCTGATTTAAAACCTATTTGGTGTGATTTTATTGGGGCTTTGAATTGGAGACCTATATCTTCTAATTTCAAGCTTATTTTGATGTGTTGTTGGTGAGGCTGTTTGAATTGGAGACCTGTTTCTTTTGGTATCAAACCTATTTTTTGAGCTTTGAGTGGAATTGTGATTGCTTTTTGCTGGCTTCACTAGCTGCAAAGCTTAGTACATAGTGGGGGAAGGGTGCTACTGGTCTGACCAGGGCCTCAGCTACCTGATTGTTTCTGGAAGGCACGGGCTGGCCCCACCTTCCCTGACCTTCACCCCACCCACCCCAGGTCCATGATTTCCTTTATACCTGGGATTCTGACATCACGTCCCCAAAAGGGCAAAGGACATGCATCTGTCATAGCAGAAGCAGACATCCAGGAAAGGAACAGCAGCGAGTCAAGAGGTGACTGCTATCGCAGTGGAAGGGAAGTAACTGCAAAACAAGGAGCTTTCATTGTTACTTCTTTGCATTGCTATTTGCATTGTGGAAAGGAGGAGTAGGAGTTTGAAGAAGGTTGTACAATAGTTACTTAAAGTTTCTTTTTGGATGTGGACAGGAAAGATAGGAATGTAAAAAGCAGTTGCTCAATCTATCTAGATGTGTACAACAAAGGGGTAAGGGAAAGTAAGAAAAGGAGAAGAATGTTTTGCACTGATAAGAGGGGAGACTTGGGGGAGTGTTTAGTATCCTTCATCTGGAAGGGTGGGGGGTCACTGGTGGTCAACAAGAGCAATGGGTAGGGTGGTAGGCTGCAACAACTGCGGTGCACCAGTCTTTCTAAAAATTACCTGGAGGGTGGGGGGATGTTTAGTGTGCAACACATAAAGAAACTTAGAAAGGAGATCAAGGGTCTGCAGGAGGAACTAAGACAGGCAAGGCAGAGTGGAGGCAGGTTTAACCCAATACTGGAGGGAGGGAGATGAGGCAGGGCAATTTGAGCCAACAGTGGTGAGGAGAGGGTCAGAAGGAGGGAAGTGGAGACAAAGGGGCCCAGGACAGGAAAAACAATCGCCAGGGAAGCCAGGTCAGGAAACAAAATACAAACAGAAGGAGGAGACAGGGACTTGTGAGGGGAGGAGAAGTGGCAACAGTCATGGAGTGGAAAGGAGGGAACAGGTTACTATAAAGAGAGAGGAAGTGGGCATTTGTGAAGGGTCTTCAGAAAATTGTTTTGCACTGCTAGAGGGGAGGAAAGAGGAGGGAGGTGATGCAACTGGAGGAGTAATTGATAAATGCCTGGACCAAACTGGAGCAGGAGGAAGTACTGCTGGGAGAATTGCAACCGGCAAAGGGGGAAATAATGTGCAGGAGGAAGAAGAGGAGCCAGGAATGAGAGATGGAGATGAATGGAAGCAAGGAGGGAGTAAGGGGGTGGAATCTTAGTGCTGGAGGACTCAATACTAAGAAGAGTCAGGTGAGGTAGCAAGGAGGAGAGGCACAGTCACATTTGGGTGGAGGCCATGCCAGGAATGACAGTGGAAAGGGTGGGACAATCTGTTCTGAAATATGCTAGAAGGGATAGGGACAAGCCTCATTTAATTATACATCTTGGGCCGAATGACCTGGCTGACAAGACAGTAGATATAGTCCAGAGGAGGTTTGAGGAACTAGAACAATTATGTGAGGGAGCAGGAAGATCAGTAACTTTTTCAGAGATACTTCCAGTGCCCAAGGCAAGCACAACAAGAAAGCTAAGAATAGAGGAATTTAACGGGTGGCTTAGAACCTGGTGTCATGCTAAAGGGTATGGGCTATTGGGGGGGAGAGGAGGGACCTGGGAGGATAATAGTCTCTATACCAAGGACAGACTACACTTGAGTGAGGAGGGAAAGAAAGTGGAGGGAAAAAAAGTGTAGAAGAGGATGGAGGAGTACATAGAAGAAGTTGGGAATTTAAACTAGGAGCAAGGGGTGGCATGTGGACAAGAGACATGCAGAGACCACAGGTTGGGAAACCATATGAGCTTACCCCCCCATAACAGTGACAAAAGACAAATGGCAAGTACTATTGGTGATGCTAGTAAAGGAGGGCAGGATGGGAGAGGGGGAAAGGGTGGAAGGTGGTTACCCTTAATGCTAGGAGCCTTGGGAGGAAAACTGCAGTTACAGGTGCTCATGGCAGAGGGAGAGGTGGACATTGCAGCCATCACAGAAACATAAGCCACCCAATACAATGACTGGGACCCATCTGTACCAGGGTACAGGTTATTTTGTAGGGACAGGGTGATTGGGAAAGGAGGGTGTGGCACTATATATGAAGGAAGGACTGAAGTGTGTAAGGGAGGAAGGGGAGGAGGGCAGTATGGAGTCACTTTGGATGCAAATCCAGGATTCAAAGAATAGGATTCTCAGAATGGGAATGGTGTACAGGCAACCCTCTCAGACGGAGGAGTTAGACAGGGAACTAGCTGGACAGATCAGGAGGACCTGCAAGAAGGGTTGTGTGGTGATTGTGGGGGACTTCAACATGCCAGGAGTGGACTGGAGTGTGACGTAGACAGCCAGCTCTGAGTGCTCGAGGGCTGTATTCATTTTTGTTAGAAAATGGGTACGCTGCAAAGATCGTAAATGCAGCATTCTGATTGGCTGACAGACGCTGGCACCCGGGCTGTTATTTCTCAACAACGCCCACAAAATAACGAGTGCCACTTTCAGGTACCCCATTACTATACGATCCTTGGGCCACCCTGAATTTCCAAAACACACGATACTCACCATTTTCCCTGTCCTCGCTTACTAAACACGCACTTCCGTGATACCGTGCCATACAACAAAACATCAACACTAACCTCCGGATGTTTTCTTTATGAAATCCAAACCCAAAATCCTGCCTGGTATCTTTTTTCAAATGAAGATGCTACTGGCAGTTTCTCAGTTGTATGCTCCAGAGGCTTGCGGTCCTCCCTGTCCGTAAACACCGCTCTCCACATAAAAAACCTTAAAATGACAAACTTTTATTTTTTCCTTCATTTAACATAATCCACTCTCTGAGGTCAACGCTGTTTTACAATTAACTTCACACTTGTGCCACAGTTCTAACTCTATCTGAAATAAAACAAAGTACCTCGTCTCACAGGCTACATCAATGGCTTTGTATGTATGCAACGAAGCAGGAGCACAACCTAATCGGAAGTCCACTGTAAGTAAAGAAAAAAAAAAACAAAGAAACACAGCAACATCGTGTGTATGTGTGTAACCAAGCAGGAGGACAATCTAATGGGAAATAAAATAAATACCTAAAACACAGCAGCGCCCTCCAATGGTAACTGTAGCACTTCTTATTACAGGGACTATTTTCATACAAATATTATTTTTGTCTATTTTTTTGTATATACACATTTACGTTCCCATATTTTTTCAAAATATGGCACAAATAGTCCATTTTCTAAGTGTATAATCCACCTCGGTGGGTGTTATGGGATATAACAGACCTTCCAGGGGCTATAAGGCCCTCCGCCTGCGACGTCGGGCCTCATTACGACCCTGGGCGGTCCATTATATCCCAATAACACCCACCCTGTTGGGTATTATTACTTACTTATTACATATAAAATATGTGAAGGGAAGGGTCAGTTCAAGGAAAAGGCTGTCTTACTGGAACTGACACATCAAGTCCCCCTAGGAATAAGTTCAAAGGACAGGAGGTATTTTAAACTGCAGAGATCTGGGGAGCAATTATCTTGTCAATTTGCTTTTATCCCAGGAAATAAGATTAGCCATTCATGAGGCCCTCAGGGAGATCCTTTGACTTGCATATTTGCCAGGAAGCACTTGTGGGAGGAGTGTCGAGAGAGGCCAGAATGGACATTGAAGAGGTTTGATGTCTGAACCCTTGAATTTTATCAGGGAGATCCTTTGATCTGCACTAGATGTCCTGAGAAAAAGGACACTGACCAGTGTTATGAATACCCTTTGATGTGTAGATAGCCAGGGCCCAGATGAGATTTAGGAGTCAAATACACTTCTGATTTGAATACAGTGACTTACATCAAAAGACTGTTTATGTGTGTGTATGTGTGTGTAGCAGAGCACAAACCAGTTCTGACCAGTTAACCTGTGGAGAGGAAAGTCAGTGAGGTCATCTCATACATTTTTTTAAATATTTTATTTGGAGACCCTGTATTGTAAAATATAAAGTTTGATACACCAAGGCGGAGTTAGTGACCTCATGAGAAGGCCGGCTCAGAAGTGTGTTTAAGTGCTGAAAGAACCTGACAGAGAGGCACAAGAAAATATTTCTGACTGACACAAGAGAATATTATCTGACTGAGGGAGAATCATCACAGCACTGAAAAAGAGTAAGATTAGACCAGTCTAAATGTACGTATTGTAGGAACTGTACTTTTTTCTGTTTGTTTTAAGGCTGTATGTGTTAGGATATATATATTTTGTTCTGTAATTATTGTTCTGTTTTGATATTTTTAAAGTAAAGATATTTTTTTACAAACGAAACTGCTGGAGTGCCTTGACAATTCTTTTTATTTTAAGTGGAGCTTTTAAAGGTTGTAAGTACACTGTGTATGGGCTTATTGTATACCAAACTGGGAAATGGATAGAGTTCTCTAGAAGTCTTGCATTGAGTTCTAAGGGTTCATTTGAAAGACCTGGTTGGGTGCCCGTAGGCAAAGATATCTGGCCCTCTGAAGACAGAATTATCTGAGCCTGATACTGTAACTGGGTACGCTAACAAAAGGTTATCAGTTTGAATCTTTCCAGTGCTTGAGACTAAGGTGACTTGAACCCACAAAACAGACAAGAGGGTTACCTTGTCTGTTCACTGTACACAAATCATACGCTCAGAGCTTAGCACTTTGGGAGTAGAGGGTTGACCGGCTGAGCGGGTTTGTGACAGATTGGTTGGCAGCGGTGGCATAAAAAGTTTGGTGGTATAAGCTTCATTGTTCAGTGTGTTAGCTTGAAACCATTTAGCTCACTTGAAAAAAAAAGAAAGGCAGTGTTTTATTTCAAAAAGGAAACAGAACTATATCCCTTGACTTACAGTTAAGTTCCCATCCATTTTATTTTTTTTCTGAAGTGCCAGTCAGTATAGTATTAGTAGTAAGGGAAGAAGAAAATGTCTTCTGACTACAGCAAGCACACTGTAGATTTCTTAAAGCAGTTGTGCGGGGACAGGGGAGTCCCGTTTGGGGTGATAGCCAGTAAGCAGAGCCTCACAGAGGCCCTGATGATAGCAGATACCCAGAGCAGTGAGTCACCAACCGTGACTGAAAGGGACCAGACCTCGAGTGTGGCAGAACTAGTGGCCAGTGAGGGGTCCCGAGCCAATGAGGCGGATAGCAGGGCCACTGTCAGTGAAGGGCCACAGCAGCAGGGGAAGGTCACCAGTATCCTGAATCCAGAGGTGCTCAAGTTGCAAATTGAGTTGCAGAGGATAGAACTGGAGGCAGAGCAACAACAGAGGGAGGCGGACCATGAGGCAGAGCGACAACAGAAGGAGGCGGACCATGAGGAACGTGAGCACCAGCGAGAGGCAGAGGAGAAAAGAGAGCGAGAACGCAGAGCTGCTGAGGAGAGGAGAGAGGAGCATCAGTGGCAACACGAACTGGAGAAGCTACGACACCAACCAGCAGCACCAGGGCAGGTAAGTGGCTTGGGTTTAACTGGGACCGCAGGACCGGGTTACAAATTGAACTCTAAATTAATAGCTGAGTTTAAAGACAGGGAGGACATAGATGCCTTTTTAAATTCTTTTGAAAAAGTTTGTATTCAGACTAAAATTCCTAGAGAGTTCTGTAGCTTCCAGATATCCCCACTACTTACCAGAAAAGCTCGGGATGCATTGGGTCACATGGACAATAAAGACAGTGATGATTACAGCAAATTAAAAGCAGCGCTACTAAAAAAGTTTGAATTAATTGCTGAATCATACAGAGCTAAATTCCGTAAGCTCAGGAGAAGCCCTGATATAAACTATGAGGAGCTAGTCACGAAACAATGTCAGTTTTTAAAACGTTGGTGGGAAGGAACTGAGGCAAACACTGTTGATAAAATTGAAAATGTGATTTTATTAGAACAGTTTTATTGGGCATGCCTAACAGAGTTAAAAACCTGGCTAGAGGACCGAGATCCAAAAACAGTGCAAGAGGCTGCTGAACTCTCGGACCGCTATGCCAAGAGCAGACCTGCTCTGAGAGCGAATGGGGTGAGTGTGGCAGCTCAGAAAGGGAAAAGCACACCTTCAGGGCATCTAAAACCTCACTGCCTCCACCAAAACCAGTTAGCCCCAGGTTTCAAAGAAAGATTTCTGAAGTAAGAAATGTTTGTTGGTTATGTAAAGAAACTGGGCACATTGCCAGACAGTGTCCAAGAAGGGCAAACAGTAATATGCAAAGTAGTACCAGAAAGGAAGTGGGTTGTTTGTGTGTCCCTGGAAGCATGCCAGCGAACATGAGGGAACACATGCACCCAGTCATGGCAAATGGCGTACAGACGCAGGGGTTAAGGGACACAGGGGCATCCCTGACATTGGTAAAAAGGGATCTGGTACAGCCTGGTCAACTTATACCCAATAAATACATGACTGTACAGGACTTTGCAGATGTAGAGAAAACATTGAATTGGCCAGTGTTCTCCTGGACTGGGGTGAGATGGGGGAACTGTGCAACAGGTGGATGTAGTTAACACATTAGCAGTGGATGTGATCCTGCGTAACAATCTCCAGCAGGGGATGGTATGTGCAGATACCTGTAGCCAAGCAGCAAGGGAAAATTGTAGTTCCCTGAGCCCCCCAGAAGCCATTGGGGAAGATACTGAGAGGCTGGTTCCCCAGCCTGTGTCTCCAGAGGGGGAGACTGAAAAAAAGAGGGTAGAAATTTCCCCTGTAGCAAATAACCATATAGCTACAGAGGGTTACTCCAAAGAGGGAGGGGTGACCTCTTGTCAGAGGGTTGGGATTGACAGTGATTCTGAGGCCCTGATGCTAGTGCTAGGGACCCTAGTTTAGTGACTGAAGGGGACCTGTCCCATGCCTTGGGAAGGTGTGAGGAGTTCTCAGCTGCTAAGAGAAGTGACCCTAGTTTAAAGAAGCTGAGGACTTGGGCGGACTCGGACGGTGCACAGGGAGGTGACAGAAGACATAGGGTTTATTGGGAAAATGGACTTATGTATACACAGGCAGTACAGACAGAGGGGGGGATGCTAGGCAGGCAGTTTGCCATTCCCCAGGGATATCGTGAGCAGTTGCTCAAGGTTACTCATGATATTCCCTTACCTGGTCATCTGGGAATTGCACAAACTACACAGCGGTTGGTCCAGAATTTCTACTGGCCTAACTTCACCCAGCAGGTGAAGGAGTATTGCAGGTCTTGTCACAGGTGCCAAGAAATAGGGATGGCGGGCCAGAAAACCCAAGCCGCCCTAATTCCATTTTCCATAGTGGAGGAGCCATTCTAGAGGGTGGGAATGGATATTGTGGGGCCTCTAAATACCCCCAGCTCCTCAGGGAAGAGATTCATCCTGACTGTGGTGGATTATGCCACCCGGTACCCAGAGGCAGTTACCCTTCCCTCACTGAGGACAGACAAAGTGGCAGATGCCTTGCTTGGGATTTTCTCCCATGTTGGGTTTCTGCAGGAGGTAAACACCGATCGAGGGGGTCCCTTCATGTCGGACCTAATGAAATGTTTATGGAAGAAGTGTGGGGTGGTGCAGAGACACATGACACCATATCACCCACAAGACAATGAGCTTGTGGAATGCTTCAATGGCACCCTAAAGTCGACGTTCCAGGCGTTTGCTGAACAGCATGGGAGGGACTAGGAGAAATACCTTCCCCACCTGTTGTTCGCATACAGGGAAGTGCCCCAAGAGTCGATAGGATTTTCCCCCTTCAAACTCCTGTATGGACGCCGGGTAAGTGGGCCCCTAGACTTGATCCAGGAGGACTGGGAAGGCAAGCACGCCACCCAGGGAACTCCGTTTGTGGATTGTGTCCTAAGGTTTAGGGGAAAGGCTGAAGGAGCTTATGGGGACAGCCCAGAGCAACCTGGCAGCTGCCCAACAGAAACAAAAGGTATGGTACAACCACAGAGCCAGAGCTCACTTGTACATGATGGGTCAGGAAGTCATGGTCCTTATTCCGGTCCAGAAAGACAAGCTGCAAGCTGAGTGGGCAGGGCCATACAAAGTGGTTAGGAAGGTAAATGGCGTAAACTACATTGTGGAGTTACCTGACCGTAGACAGACAGAAAGGATGTACCATGTCAACATGATGAAGCCATATGCAAATAGGGCTGACATGGTGTTCGCAGTGTGTAGTCATGGGGAGGGGACGAACTAGGGAGACCCCCTTCTGGACTTGCTGGAAGAGAGTAAGTGGGAGTCCTCTGAGGAGGCAGTAAAATCGTCTCCCCAGCTGACCCCGGGCCAGATCCAGAAAGTGAGGGAGGTTTTAGCAGACCTTTCCCCCTTGTTTAGCGCCAAGCCTGGACTAACCCCCTTAGCAGCACACGAAATGGAGACAGGGACACAGACGCCCATACGGCGGACTGCATATCGGGTGTCGGAGGCTGTCCAAAAGAACATTAGGAGGGAAGTGGAGGAGATGCTGAATTTAGTGGTAATCCAGAGATCCCACAGTCCCTGGGCCTCACTCGTAGTCCTTGTACCTAAGCCAGATGGCTCAACTCGTTTCTGTGTAGACTATCATGGACTGAATGCAGTCATGAAGTCAGACACCCACCTGATGCCCCAGACGGATGAACTCCTGGACAAATTGGGGGGGGCAACCTACCTCACGACCATTGACCTGACAAAGGGGTATTGGCAGGTAGAGTTGATGGACAGAGCTAGGGAGAGGTCAGCCTTCATCACTCTGATAGGCTTATTTGAGTTCAAAGTAATGCCTTCCGGAATGAAGAAAGCCCCAGCCACTTTCCAAAGGTTGGTGAACCAGGAGTTAAATGATGCTGAGGAGTATGCCATGGCGTAACTGGATGACATTGCCATCTTCAGTACCAGCTGGGAGAAACACCTGTCACACCTTAGGGAAGTGCTGGGCAGAATACAGAGGGATGGGCTCACTGTAAAAGCCAAGAAGTGTCAGGTGGCCATGGGAGAAGTGGCATACCTTGGGCACGTGGTAGGCTGGGGACAGCTCCGTCCTAACCAGATAAAGATAGAGGTAATACAGGCATGGCCCAGACCAGAAACTCAGAAGCAGGTCAGGAGTTTTCTCGGGACAGCAGGGTACTACAGAAAGTTTGTACCTAATTACAGTGCCCTGGCTGCTCCCCTATCTGACCTGACAAAGAAAAAAATGCCAAGGAAAATCACCTGGGGTCCAGCCTGTGAGGAAGCCTTTACCAAACTGAAGGAGGCACTGTGCAGTGCTCCTCTTTTGTCAAGTCCGGACTATAGCAAAACTTTTGTAGTTCAGACGAATGCCTCAGACATGGGTATTGGGGCAGTACTAAGCCAGACATCCAGCAAAGGGAGGGACCACCCAATAGCCTACCTGAGCTGAAAGCTACTCCCCAGGGAACAAGCATACTCCACGGTGGACAAGGAGTGTCTTGCCCTAGTGTGGGCCCTAAAGAAATCGGAGCCCTACTTGTATGGGCTGCATTTTGTGGTGCAGACTGACCACAACCCCCTGGTTTGGTTGTCACAGATGGGGAAAAACAATGGCAGACTGCTCAGATGGAGTCTTGTTTTACATGGGTATGATTTGAAAATCATACATAGGGCCAGAGCCAAAAATAAGAACTCAGATGGACTGTCTAGGTTCTATGAGGAGTGAATTGATTTGAGAAGCTCATCCCATGTAGGGGATGGATCCCTCAAATTCAGTCTAGGTGGGGAGGAGTGTGACGTAGACAGCCTGCTCTGAGTGCTCGAGTGCTGTATTTATTTTTGTTATTACATATAAAATATGTGAAGGGAAGGGTCAGTTCAAGGAAAAGGCTGTCTTACTGGAACTGACACATCAAGTCCCCCTAGGGATAAGTTCAAAGGACAGGAGGTATTTTAAACTGCAGAGATCTGGGGTGTAATTATCTTGTCAATTTGCTTTTATCCCAGGAAATAAGATTAGCCATTCATAAGGCCCTCAGGGAGATCCTTTGACTTGCATATTTGCCAGGAAGCACTTGTGGGGAGGAGTGTCGAGAGAGGCCAGAATGGACATTGAAGAGGTTTGATGTCTGAACCCTTGAATTTTATCAGGGAGATCCTTTGATCTGCACTAGATGTCCTGAGAAAAAGGGCACTGACCAGTGTTATGAATACCCTTTGATGTGTAGATAACCAGGGCCCAGATAAGATTTAGGAGTCAAATGCACTTCTGATTTGAATACAGTGACTTACATCAAAAGACTGTTTATGTGTGTGTATGTGCATGTAGCAGAGCACAAACCAGTTCTGACCAGTTAACCTGTGGAGAGAAAAGTCAGAGGTCATCTCATATGTTTTTTTAAATATTTTATTTGCAGACCCTGTATTGTAAAATATAGAGTTTGATACACCAAGGCGGAGTTAGTGACCTCATGAGAAGGCCGGCTCAGAAGTGTGTTTAAGTGCTGAAAGAACCTGACAGAGAGGCACAAGAAAATATTTCTGACTGACACAAGAGAATATTATCTGACTGAGGGAGAATCATCACAGCACTGAAAAAGAGTAAGATTAGACCAGTCTAAATGTACGTATTGTAGGAACTGTACTTTTTCCTGTTTGTTTTAAGGCTGTATGTGTTGGGATATATATATTGTGTTCTATAATTACTGTTCTGTTTTGATATTTTTAAAGTAAAGATATTTTTTTACAAACAAAACTGCTGGAGTGCCTTGACAATTCTTTTTATTTTAAGTGGAGCTTTTAAAGGTTATAAGTACACTGTGTATGGGCTTATTGTATACCAAACTGGGAAATGGATAGAGTTCTCTAGAAGTCTTGCATTGAGTTCTAAGGGTTTATTTGAAAGACCTGGTTGGGTGCCCTTAGGCAAAGATATCTGGCCCCCCGAAGACAGAATTATCTGAGCCTGATAATTGGGTATGCTAACAGGAGGTTATCAGTTTGAATCCTTCCAGAGCTTGAGACTAAGGTGAGTTGAACCCACAAAACAGACAAGAGGGTTACCTTGTCTGTTCACTGTACTCAAATCATACGCTCAGAGGTTGGCACTTTGGGAGTAGAGGGTTGACCGGCTGAACGAGTTTGTGACATGGAGTACCCCAACAACCAAGAATAGAAGGGAGCAGGTACTGCTGGATGCCTTCCAGGACAGCTTCCTGCTGCAAATGGTCAGTGAACCAACCAGGTTAGGGAATACCCTTGACCTTGTGCTGGCAAATGGGGAGTTTGTGAGGGAACTTACAGTGGAAGAACCGCTGTCAGGGAGCGACCACCTCTCAGTATGTCTTACACTGGATATGGGCAAGGAAGCAGTGGAATCTAGCACAAGAGTGCTGGACTGCAGGAGGGCTGACTTTGGGAGAATGGGGGAAGTGATAAAAGGGTACCTAGCCAGAATTCAACCTAGTATGGGCACTAACCAGAGGTGGGAGCTCATAAAGCTAGGGATAGTGGAGGCAACCAAAACCTGCTGCAAGGCCCAGAGCAAGAAGGCTAGGGGTAAGAAACTGAGCTGGGTGAGCAAGTGGGTCATGGAAAAGGCAAGGAGGAAAAGAGCTGCCTTTAGGAGGTACAAGAAAACAGGGAGGGGGAGGACATGGAGGAGTACCTGAAGGAATCGACGGAGGTGACACGGGCAATAAAGGGAGCCAAGGCATCTATGGAGCTCAGGCTGGCACAAGGCATTAAGAAGGGGAGAAGGACTTCTTTAGGTACATCAGGGAGAACAGGAGCTGTAAGGACCACATAGTAAGGATTAGGAAGGAGGGGGATGGGTGGAAGCAGGATGCGATAAGGCCGAAATGCTAAATGATTACTTCTGCTCAGTAATTACTAAGGAGAAGAGGGGATTGATACCCAAGGGGGAAGGTATGGCAGAAATGGGAGAGGGGTGACAGATACGGAAATCATGGAGGGCAGCGTTCGGGAGGGTTTGAAGGCCCTGAGGGTGGACAAAGCACCAGGCCCAGATGGCATCCATTCCAGGGTACTGAAGGAGCTGGCAGAGGTCCTTGCAGGACCTTTGACAGACCTATTTAATGCCTCAGTACACACAGGGTGTGTACCTCAGGATTGGAGGATGGCTCATGTGGTGCCCCTCCACAAGAGTGGCCCCAAGGATGAACCGGGGAACTACAGACCACTGAGCCTCACATCCATCATGGGTAAGCTGATGGAGACTATCCTGAAGGAGAGGCTGGTGGCCCTCCTAGAGGGCAAAGGACTACAGGACAGCAGACAGCATGGCTTCATATGTGGCAGATCCTGCCAAACCAACCTGTCGGAGTTCTATGACTGGGTAACTAGACAACTGGACAGGGGCCATGCAGTGGATGTCCTGTATCTGGACTTCAGTAAGGCATTCAACTCGGTGCCATATGGGAGGCTGGGAAGTAAGTTAGAAGGCACAGGGGTGAGTGCAAAGCTGGTGAGATGGGTAGGGAACTGACTTCAGGGAAGGCAACAGAGGGCGGTGGTGGGTGGGTGGGGAGCTCTCACACATAAGGGCAGTGACGAGTGGTGTTCCACAGGGCTCGGTGTTAGGATTAGTGTTGTTTGGGATATTCATTGCAGACATATCATTGGACATCAAGAGTAAGATCAGTCTGTTTGCTGATGATACCAAGATGGGAGCGGTGGTGGACAACCTAGGGGGATGGCAGGGGTTGCAGGATGATCTGGCAAAACTTGAAACCTGGTCAGACACCTGGCAACTGGGGTTTAATGCCAAAAAGTGCAAGGTGCTGCATTTTGGGGTGAAGAACCCAAGAAGGAGTTATCAGCTGGGTGGAGTGTAGCTAGCCCAGAAGGAGGAAGAGAAGGATCTAGGGGTGCTCATTACAGGGTCAATGAACAACTCAGCACAATGTAGGAAGGCAGCTGCAAAGGCCAACAAAATGCTGGGTTGCATCGCAAGGGGTATATCCTAGAGGAGGGAGGAGGTGATTCTGCCACTGTATAGGTCATTAGTTAGACCACACCTGGAGTTCTGCATGCAGTACTGGTACCTGTATGTGAAAAGGGACATTAAGTTACTGGAGAGTGTGCAGTGCAGGGCAACAAAGATAATCAAGGGGCTGGGGGACTTATCATATGAGAGGAGGCTGAGGGAGTTGAACATGTACTCACTGGAGGAGAGAAGGGACGGGGGGGACATGTTTGAAACCTTTAAGTACATGAAAGGAATAAACAAGACAGGTACAGAGGGGCTGTTCAAAGTAAGGGAGGGGAGGGACACCAGGGGCCATGATATGAGACTGGAGGGAGGAAGGTTCAGGAGGGAGATGAGACACTTTTTTACAGAGGGGGTGGTAGCTGGGTGGAACGCATTACTTGCAGAAGTGGTATCCAGTAGAACAGTGGACTGCTTCAAAAGGGGATGGGACAGGACAATGGGGAGCATCAATGGAGGGGAAGGGTGGAAGGGAGGGGCAGCTGCAGAATAAGGGGTGCTAGCTGCACAGTCGAGCAGACTTGTGAGACCTCTAGGCCTTTATATGCTGGCAAATTTCGTATGTTCATATCACAACAGCCCCACTAAGGAAGGACTACTTATTCTGGTGGAACAGTAAAAGAGGAACAACATAAATTAAAATGAACAAATAAGTTTGCATTTACTATTTTTTCTGCAAAAAAAAAAAAAACAGGGAACATTGCATAATCACAATATGCCACTCCAGGATGTGGGTTAATACTAGGGTTTACAACACCTGTTGTGCTTTGCTCACTCAGCCTACAGCCTCGTGACCAAACAACACACCAGGTGTTGTAAATCCTAGCATAACCCACACCCTGTTGTAGTATATTGCTTAAGTGTTCTGAGCTGCTAATAGGGGGCACAGGCTAAATCCACCCAGTGACAGGCTGTAGTGGAATTAGATCAGAGCAGACTTGGATGGTGCTTCGGTCTTTTGTTATTTTGGTTAACCTTACTTTTGAGAGTGTTCTCTCTGTTATCCCAGAAAACATTCTAGTGGGTATGTTAACATGTAACAGGATGTTGTAGACTTGATTCTTTCTGTGATATAATTTCTGTGAGCAAGTCTGAATTGTTGATGCATTTTGAAGAGCGCCGGCAGAATCTGGCATACAGAGGAACACTGCAGACTCCAAAGGTAGCACAAATAAACAACGATCCTGCCAGTTACTCAGTTGCAATTACTGTGGGAGAAGACACCTGGTTTCCATTAGGAGTAGCACTGCTGCTAATGTGCTGCAGGTGTGAAAGTGTGTGGCTCAAATCTGACAAGACACCTGTCTGTCGTGTCACCTTCAGACCCATGTAATGTAGGATAAGCCTCCCCATTTTATTCTGCACATAGTAAGCATATTCTTTCTAATTAAAAATCCAAAGCCACCATCATGCACTGTACCTGCAAGACTTCATTTACATATTACAGCTAATTGCTCTACAGTAGAATTAATGCTATGCACAATAAACCAGCAAGTGCCAGCTGAGTGCTAAATAAACTTCCTTTTTATCTCTTTATGTGAATGTGATTACACTCAATCAAACTAGTTCACTGTGTTGCTATAGGCAGCTGCAACTGGTTCTCCAGTTACCTATAAAGAACTGGAATCTTGCCACTAATCATTTTCTTATGGAATAGTATATTAGAATCCAGTTTTCCCTCAGTTGAACTCCAGCTGTCTTCTACAAAAGTCAGATTGATAGAAATGCCGCCTCCCCCCTCTCCCCCCAGCTACTAACTTCCCCAACTTCCAATTCATAGTTGTTTCTGTGTTTATGGTGTCAGACATTTGGTCCTGTAGTGTTGTGGGAGCTGCTGGGTGGCTAGCCCTTGTTTCAGTATACAGTACAGTATGCTAGGTCTTTTTCCCTTCGGCTGGTGGGAACTGAGCATGGGTTTTAGAGGATACTGCACAGCCTGCCTTCACAGCCAGATGACCTGTGCCACTGCTGCATCCACAATGCTGGGGGAAGTAGAATCAGAATTAAATAAAGAAAACAGCCTCATGTCAGCATTTCCTTCTTGCAACGCACTTACACTGGAGAAGGCAGGTAGTGGGTTGTCTCAGTTAACTGGCACTCTGACATCAGGGTAAAAGGGGGTAGAACCAATTGGAATTTAGTACAGAAAGGCCACGTCTGATTGCACACTTAGGAGGTTTTGTAATTTGTAGACTTATACCTACTGAACTGTCAGAACAGGGAACAGCTGGACACAACAAAATCATACAGCAGAAAGATGATAAATACCTCACAGGCTATGTTTCACAAAAAACTAATGCTTATTACAGCTGAGCTTTTGTGCAAATTCTTAATGTTCTTTTAGCAATCAGTTTTGGAAAATCGACAGATAGACAGACAGACAGAGACAGACAAATGGATAGACAGACAGACAGATACAAATGGATAAACAGGCAAACAGGCACTGTTGATACCCATATTTTTCCATGTAGAGCTGACTCATCTTGATAGATTTTTCAAATACAGTGCCAATAAATTATAAAATAAAAATAAAAAGCTGTTTTTACAATACAGTATTTGTCATTGTTTTACACCCAAACAGAAAAATATTTTTTGTAATACAATTTTAATAGCAAATAATCTTCAAAGAAACAATGTTTTTTGTACAGTGTTGCCATTTGCTACTGCTAATTGCCCTCATATTTCCATTTGGTTTTGTAAATCATTAAACCTGTTACATTCTGCTCTCAAATAATTACTGGTCTGTGTTTCCATACATGGTGCAAACTGCAGTCTTTAATTTCCTTGAGCACTGCAGGCTGGTTAATCTGCTTTTGTTAATTATAAATTTAATCTGTATTGGACGTAATCTAATTTATGCCAGCAGAAGTTCCATTCATATAGTAGCAACCAGATTGATTCTGGATTAATGTCAGACTATTAGAGGTACTGAATAATTCAGTTTATCCAACAGATGTGAGCTGTACTTTTAAGGCATGCCAATGCGTATCTCATTGCACTACATGGACAATTCACTAGAGCAATGTAATAGTTTGCACATGACAGCATTAAGCCATTGTTTCTTGGAGGGTTAAGGCATGCAAGAGAGAAAAAGGACATCTCTCCAGAGATTTTGGGGAGGGTTATATCATGCATCCTGAATGAATTATGGGTCTTTAAATTATAGTTTTAAAGGTAAGGTCAATAGCTGCTTTCCATCCTTAAAGGCACAGTATACTCATTCAAACTGATTGTCATCTATGTGACTATTCATTCATGAAAATTGACACCAACAGTGCTGTCCGGATCTGCTATTTTGATTTTTAATCCTTACGTGCACTACTATAAGTGGGATTCCATGAACTAAGCTTTAAGCAGTCTTTTTTAGAAGGAAGGATGATGGAAGATCTCTTGTGTTTGCCACAGTAATAGAAATGTCTTAACACTGGGTAATATTAGTATGTGAGTGTAGGAGTAAAGGGAGATATGACCCAGAAAGCATGAGAGACTGAAACAGAGGCAGGTGGGTAGGTAGGTAGGTAGGTAGGTGCTAAACAGACAGACATACAGATACCATTACCAAAGCTCTAAGTTCCAGTTTTATAAAGATGACTACAGACTGAAAAAATGTATTCCCATGTTGGACAGGAGTTTGGACTCTTGGAATATGGGATGAATTGAGTGCATGAGCTCATGCCAACTGTAAATCAAATACATATCGTCAGATAAAACAGAGTAAGAGAACAGTAAATGGCCAGCAACAGGCACTGGAATCAAATCTGGGAAAAAGAATAGAGGTCTTGTTTTTAGTTCTGGTATGTTTCTGACATTTTTTGATATGCTTCCAATATTTAATATTCTGTGTAGGTGGGATAGCACATCAGCCAACATTCTTCTCAACATTACAGGTTCAAAGAGAACAGCAAAATAAAATTCAAGTAGTGGTCAACTTGATTGAAAGTATGAATGTCAAACAAGAACTGTAACCTTCCAGCAAGTTGGAATTTTCATTTAGCTGAATGCTTAGGGCTGCAGGCTTCAGGACTTAGAGACCCAGGTTTAAAGGGGAACAGTCAGCACAATTTGCACTTTGTGTTCTAAACCATTGTTTTTACTTATGTTCACTGCAGTATAATGAACTGTATAAGGCTGATTTAGCTTGCTTCCAAGTTGACATTTTCTGTACCAACAAATCCCAGAATCCCCTGCAGCTGACATCAGAGGAGGGCTGCAGCAGTGGGAGATTTAATAGCTTGCAGTACATGTTAGAGTTTTTATAAGCTCTGATGTTTTGTATGCTGGTCCCGCAGTCCTCCCTGAACTAAGTACAGTCCCAGAGAATTGGATGTAGCACAGAAACGGTTTGGAAATTTGCTCCAAAATTTTCAGGGTAGAATCGGCTTGATCCAATGAGGTGCCTTTTGAAGATTTTGTGAAAATAAATATTAATCAGTTCCCGAATTATAAGGTTTTAAAAATGTGTATTCTAAGCATGGATTGAGAAGCTGTTTTAATGTTAACCCCTAATTTTTGCACCTTAATAACGCTGGTGCTGTTAAACAAAAATTGCATTAGATTTTGCATGTGCAGTCAGGGTGCCAGGTTCTTATAATTTGACAAGTTTTGTCATGGCCACTTGTCTAGATTCTAAGATCCAGAGACTGTAAAAACATTTAAAAACACATGTTTTGGCAATTTATTTACTGTTAAGGATTTATTTCTATATACTGTCCTTTACATGTTGAAAAAGCCCATGGTATATCTCTATCCATATGTAAGTTCTACACAATCCGGACAGTTTTCAGAAAATATTCCAGCTAATGTCCTCATTCATCTCAATGTCTTTATTTAAAGAGTTAGTAATTTTAGTTTTTAAAAGAAGCCAACAATTACCATTTGCTTGACAGTTGACATATCTAGCTCCATTCCCACCACCACCACCACCACATCATCAGCACTGTGACTTTACTGACTGTGACATCACTGCTGCTTAAGAATAGTCACACAGTAGCTGCCAGGTTAGTCACCTGTGATATCAACGTCAGTGAGATCACAATGCTGATGATGTAGTTGGGGGGTTAGAGATAGACATGTCTGCTGCCAGGCTGAGAGCTGTTCCATACATCCAGCGCAATATTATCACATAGAAGGCTTTCTAATGAGCAAAAGGAAAAAGACAAATACTTCACAAATAAAAAGCTACAACTGACTGCTTCTTAAAATTTGCACTATTTCCCTGTCTGCCTGTTTTGACTCCATCTTGTGTATCTACTGTGCTTCCCTCCTCATCAATGCCAGGTCCCAGTTATCTCCTCTCCCCAGGTTTTTAACCAGCTCTAATCCTCCAATTCATAGTGAAGCTACAAAATGTCCTGCTGCATGAAACTGACAGAATACTAATGAGGTTTGGGTTGTTTCTTCTAATCGAGCTTTTGTGCTTGCTGAAACATCTTTTTAATTGCCAGGTAGTTTACCCAATGTAGAACTTGTCACAAGGACATTGCAAAATGTACATTACATGGTCAAGAACCCACTACATTATCTAACATAGAAACATACTCTATCTCCAGAATAACACTGAAACACAGTATACTGATCATTGAACTTTGACAAGGAACAGGAAGCTTACACACTTTTCACATTAGCGAATACCAGTCTTTATTACCCCCAAATAAGTTCAAACCATAAAAAAATGGAAACATTTTGTTTAACTACAAATGAATTTAATTATAAAAAGATACAGAGAACACTAAGGGTCTCACATTGCGGGACTTACAGCCCTGGTGGGGGGAGAGGGGGTGAACCACTGCCAAAATGATCAGATTGCCTGTGCTGCTCTCCCACATTCCCCCACTGAGCACCACAGGACCCCTTGTCCTGACAAAGCATTCAGTGTGCATTTAAACAGTGAGGAGGGGGTGGGACTCTCCTCAAGAGATGGCATTGGCATGTCTGTACTTCCGCCTGCAGTTCGCTATATAAAGCGAGCATGAGCTAGCAAATGGCCACTCTGTGTTGGTCACAAGAGTTGGCGGTAGGCTATGCAGCTCATACAGCTAGAGGTGTAAGTAAAAATATATTCTCCTGATGTGACAAGTGAAAATCAAACACAGTAAAATCCAAAAGAATTTGGATTTAAGTAGTAAAAAAAGGTCAGTTTTTACACTACAAGAGATTTCACCCCATGATACATGCAATATGATGCCATAACCAGACCCTATATGACCAAGCAACAATAGACGATAAATAATACAAGAAAGCAGGGGCAACTGTATACAGAAGAAAGTAAATAGTTATATCAGCACCAGCAGTATTGTGACAGTGAACCTGTTTCATGCTCACAGATTACCTATCCACTGTATATACAAGAATATAAGAATACTTACCCAAAGGTAAAACAATCTTACCTTTGCGTATTAGAACAGTAAGTCTGAAGTAAGGTCATTTAAACAATAGTAGAGCATATAGGTTTTAGTTTCATGTTACAAGAAATGAGCTTTGGAGCAAACATGGATACACATGTGTTAAAGCAGCAGTGCAACAAAATTGGGCAAACAGTTTGGCTCTACCTATTTTATCACGATAAAAAATTCCAGGCATCTTCCAGTTTTATGTGGACATACAAATTTCTAGTTCCATGAAAACTGGAATATTTTATAAATGTTATAATAAAGGAATATTGCACAACTGGGTGTGTGTCGTGTTGGGATAATGTCATGCCTCAGGTGGTTGGGCGTCCAACACCCAAGAAATGGGACAGCCATCCGCACAGGTGTGGTATATAGACCACCAACCCAGGAGGAAGAAACAGATAGGGAGCTGATGCTAGCCATCCAAAGGATGGCAGACAAGGGTGAGGTAGTACTGGTTAGAGACTTCAATATTCCAGACGTGGACTGGAGCATCCCAGCAGCAGCAGCATCAACTAGGAGCAGATTTATCCTGGACTCCCTTCAGGGTGTCTTCCTCAAGCAACTGGTCATAGAACCAACTCAGCAGAAGGCAATATTGGACCTTGTGCTCACAAACAGGGACAGTGTGATGGGGGTAACAGTGGGGGAGCACCTGGAGAACAGTGACCACCAGTCATTGTGGTTTGAAATCACAGAAAGAGCAGAACCAATCCACACAAAAACACGTATCCTGGATTTTAGGGGGGCAGACTTTGGGAAAATGGGGAGATACTTGAAAGAGGCATTAAGGGGAATGGGGCAGGAATCAGGGGTTGAGAAACAGTGGGCAGTATTTAAAATGGGAATTACAAGAGCAACAGAATTATGCATTAGCAGGTTAGCAAGAGGAAAAGGAAGAGGAAACCATTATGGTTTTCCAAAGAGGTAGCAAAGAAAGTGAAAGCCAAAAAGATTGCATTCAGGCAATACAAAAAGACACAGGCAGAAGGGGATAGGGAGAAGTACCAGGAGAAGCAAAGGGAGGCAGGGAGGTCAGTAAGGGAAGCCAAAGCTCAGACAGAAGAATGCATTGCAAAATCAGTGGGTAGAGGGGACAAACCTTTACAGGTACATAGTGAAAAAGAAAGGCAAAGGAGTGGATAGAGGACTGAAGGGGAGGATGGGGGTCACAAGGGAGGATGACAACAGTAAAGCTAACATGTTGAACAGGTACTTCTGCTCAGACTTTACTGAGGAAGAGGAGGGTAATGGGTCTGAAGGGAGTTCAAGGGGTGAGAATGGTGCAGAAATGGACAGAAGTCCCTTTACACAAGAACGGGTCCTGAAGGAACTGGAAGTAATAAGAGTTGATAAAGCAATGGGGCCAGATGGGGTGCACCACAGGATCCTTAAAGAACTAAGAGAGGTGGTGGCTGAACCTCTGGCTATCCTGTTTAGCCGATCACTGGAAACAGGGGAGGTACTCAAAGGCTGGAAGATAGCAGATGTAGTCCCCTTATACAAAAGTGGGAATAAAGAGGAAGCGGGGAACTACAGACCAGCCAGCCTCACCTCAGTAGTGGAGAAGATCATGGAAGCACTACTGAAGGAGAGATTGGTGGAACATCTGGTTGTCAATGGACTACAGGACCCAAGGCAGCATGATTTCACCAGGGGGAGGTCATGTCAGACCAACCTCGTTGAATTTTTGACTGGGTGACTAGGGAGGTGGATTAGGGAGGCAGTGGACATGGCCTATCTGGACTTCAGCAAGGCCTTGACACTGTGCCACATAGAAGACTATTACACAAACTGGGGAATATGGGTGTGGGCAGAACAGTAGTGTGGTGGTAGGTAACTGGCTGGGCAGCAGGACACAGAGGGTGGTGGTAAATGGCTGTCACTCCACAGAGGGAAGAGTGACCAGTGGGGTACCACAGGGATCAGTGCTGGGACCGGTCTTATTCAACATCATCAGTGACATTGCGCAGGACCTAGAAGGCAGAATTTCACTGCTCACTGATGACACAAAGCTCTGTAACAGAGTAGACACACCAGAGGGTGTAGACAGAATGAGAAGGGACCTGAAGAAACTTGAAGAATGGTCAGGGGTTTGGCAGTTGAAATTCAATGCAAAGAAGTGCAAGATAATGCATATGGGGCACAAAAACCCTGGCACAATATATCAGTTGGAGGGTGAGGATATAGCATGCACCAAGCAGGAAAGGGATCTTGGGGTTATTATCTCTGATGACCTCAAGGTAGGGAAACAGTGTGACAAGGCAGCAGGTAAAGCAAATAGGATGGTGGGATGCATAGGCAGGGGCATCACCATCAGGAAAAGGGAGGTCATAATTCCACTATACAAGACACTGGTGAGGCCCCACCTGGAGTACAGTGTACAGTTCTGGAGACCTTACCTACGTAAGGACATAGACAGGGTAGAGAAGGTTCAGAGGAGGGCAACAAAGATGGTGCATGGATTGCATCACAAGTCCTATGAGGACAGGTTGAAGGAACTGAACATGTACTCCCTGGAGGAGAGGAGGGAGAGAGAGGATATGATAGAGACATACAAGTATCTTACAGGAAGGAACAGGGTGCAGGAATACACTATTTTTAAGCAAAAAAGATGTTCCAGGACAAGAGGACATGGGATGAAGTTGGAGGGAGGACAATTCAGAGGAAACGTGAGGAAGAATTTCTTCACGGAACAGGTGGTGGACAAGTGGAACACCCTGCCAGAGGAAGTGGTGAGGGCTGAAACAATCATAGGATTTAAGAATGCATGGGATAGACATAAAGGAATTCTGGAGGTCAGGGGTAAGGGGCAACAGACTTCTTGGAAAACATAAACTGAACTTACAAGTTCAAATGGGCAGACTGGGTGGGCCATAGGCCCTTATCTGCCGACACTGTCTATGTATCTATGTATCTATGTAAATGACGTTATCCCAGCATGACACACACCCTGGAGAGCATCATTCCTATTATACAATGGCTTGTTTGAAAAAAAATAAATAAATGAAAACATTCAAAAGTGCATTTAAAGTACATTTTTGGTCATTTTTTAAATGTGTAGGAATACTTACAAAAAATATAGTGCTGATTCCTTGTTTTGTCCACTAGGTGGAGCTGATGTGATGTTGGAGATTGCAAGCAGCAGATTCCCTTTCTGCAAGTCACTTCAGTTTCATACCCTCTGCCCAAACGGTGATGATTATGGGAGTCTGTGACCGTCAGTCAGTCAGTTCGACCTCACCCCCCCATGTAGTGTCAGTTATGGCAGTCAGCGGCTGTTTGTCCCGGGAGTAGATATGGAAGCCAACAACCCTGATGAACAGATTGAAAGCTACAGATCCCCTTTCTGCCAGTCTCTACTGTTGCACACCCTCTTTCCATGCAGTGTTGGCTACGAGCGTTTGTTCACTGTCAGTCAGTCCCCCCACCACCCCCACCCATGTAGGTGTCAGTTACGGCAGTCAGCAAGTGTTTGTATCAGAAGAACACAATGAAGCCAACAGTGCCAATCTGTGGGTACAGCTCGTGCTTACCTTGGGAAACTATCAGATGCACTTGTGGTCAATGTAATGGGATGAGCGTGGGACTGCTGACAATGAAAACAGACTTTTCAGACGGTAGCAGCTATGTTTTAAAATCCTTTTTATTTATCTTACACAGTAAAATAATATTTTGTGATTATTTTTCAAGCGATTTGGTGACACATGGATTTAAAGGGCACAGCCATGGTCTTTACCAACAGTGAATCCAACCGGACTGACGGCTTTGTTTTACTTTTTTTTTCTCATTTTATCCAGAGACTACAGAACCATTTTATGACTTTCGAGGGGATCACACTGTGACTTGGTGGGAGGGAGGTTTTTAGTTGTATTTAAGAATATGTGATGTAGGGTTGTATGACCTGATAAGTGATGCACGGTGAAGCTGATTGCCCAGTGGTGCACTGTGAAGCCTATCACACTGACAGCTAGTGGACTGATTCTTTTTAACATCTGATGCTGTCTTCTGTATGCTGGGACTAGATCTGTGATGTTATGCTGGGATAACATCACGGGTCCAGTCCCTGACTGACCAATCAGAGGCCAGCATTCTTTCTTGTCATTGTATATTTTTTTTTCTCAAGAAAAACAGATGGCCACCACATTTGGCTTAAAAATACCACTGTAGACTTGGTAAGGGTTAGGATTGAAAAAGGTAAAAGAAAGTGTTGTGCAGCATAGGAGGTACCTAGACAAGTTGAGCTGACAGGTATGTTAATTTTTTATTTATTGCAGCTAAAAGTAGCTCTTTGAAAAACATTTTTTTGTTGCACTGCTGCTTTAAATATATGCCTATGCAAAGACAGAGAGACAGTAAATATAAAATAATTGTTCTTATAAAGTTTAGGTATCCAGCAATCGCTGTATAGAAAGTGATTTGAACTGAAGTTAGTGACAAAGACATGGCCAGATATTTCCTGAAATTTCTGCATTATCTCTAGAGAAAGTCCCTGGCTGCATGCAGTACCACTGTGAGCCACATGAGAGAATCTCTTTAGATATATCACGACATATCCAGAAATATATGACCATATCTATGACGGAAGCTGTAGGAGGGTATTTAAAAGATATATAAAAATGCATGAGGATGGAAAAGTGAGAAGGCACATGGGTGAAAGTTCATAGAAATATTCTCTATCTCTATTACAGATAGTAATTTTGAAACTATATATTAACAGATGACCATAGAGCTAGGGCCTGACAAAGGGGCAGACTCGCCAAAACATTGCCCGTTTTTAAGGATATGTGGCTGGTAATACTAAACAGAGAAGACTGAGACATTTATAGCCATGGAGTGAGCCCTTTTTTACTTTATTTATCTGCATTGATTACTTTCAGCAAGGGCATCCCTAATACCATGACTATATCCTATTGTTTAAAAGTAAGAGCAGCCTGGAAAGTTTGAAGAAATTAGTTGCTGACTGGGGAAAAAAGTTCATAAAACTAAATATTTGGTGAAGGAAAAGGCAGAGAATCAGCCTACAGAGAATAAAGGCTAAAAGGAATGGGAAGGGCTTAATTTTCCAGATCTGGGTAATTACTACTTAGTGGTAAAACAGAGGTGTGTTGCAAACTGGGTGCATCGACCCCTGGTGGCCAACTGGGTGGATCTGGAACAAATGGGAACCCCAGGGAGATTCACTACATATATACATAGTAAGGGACCATGGACATCTAGAACAGTGGGCAGTGGCAATACGCTGGTAGAGGCAGTATTGGAGGCATGGGGACCGCTCAAAAGACAGAAAGGGATATGTCAGGAAGAGACCCTGTTGGTGCCGGTGGCTAAGAACCCTTTCTTTTTACTGGGCCTGGAGGATAATGGTTTTAGAGAATGGGAGAAGTGGGGAATAGGTAGTGTGGGTAATCTGGTGGTAAAAGGGGAGCTGTGCACCTTCAAGAATATGAAGCAAAGCCTTCTGATCGATGAACAACATCTGTATAGGTATATACAGGTTTGGGCTTTTGTGAGGAGGTTAGATAGAGGGGAACGGGAAGGCCTTAAGCCTGATCTGGTGAAACAGTTGGTATATCAAGTCAAAAAGGACCCCAAGGGACTTTTAGGGAGGGTAGCTAAACAGGGTAAGCAAGAGCTGCCGGATTTGACCGGAAACACAAGGGCCTTGTGGGAAAGAGATCTGGGGCAAAGTATTTCTGAGGAGAACTGGAGGGTGGTACTCCACATACCCAAATGGATTATGGTCTGTAACAAGTTCAAAGAGGCCTTCTTTAAATTTCTGCACAGGCTGTACTATCCGCCCGCTATAGCACATAAGGCACATCCCTCAATATCTCCTATGTGTGGTAGGTGTGGGAAGGAGAGGGGCACATACATCCACTGTTTCTGTACCTGCCCGGTCCTAGAACACTTTTGGGATGACAAAGTAGTGGAGGTGGCTCAGATGGCTGGTAAACCATTGGGGAGAGACCCATTAACCTGTCTGTTTTGCGTGGAGGTTGCGGAGGGGGAGGAGCGGATTCCACTCCCCAGGTGGATGAGAACACTGTTTGTACTGGTGCACCATTGCATCCAAAATATCTAGGTATCTAACATCAAACCCACAGTCTTACAATGACACCAGTTAACAATGCATATTCTGGCCTTGGAGAGATTAACATAGGCTGTCAGGGATAGGGAGGACGCCTTCCTACGGGGCTGAGTGTGGCAGAGGCGATGATGCTGAGGACTGGGCTGGGTGCATGACTCAATGGACATTATGGATATGTAATAGTATGAAATATTAGACCTGAAAGAAGGTGATCATCTAAAATGTTTACAGGAAGAAAGCTCTCTAAGACTCTACAACAATGTACTGTTATGGCTAAAATGTAATTGCAAGGATTAATTGTACACACCCGATTGCATCTATTTGTTAGTTGTTTGTTTGTGTATGTCTGATATTTGTTGTTTGTATTAAGTACTTAAAAACTCAATAAAGAGATTATTCAAAAAAAAAATGAAATATTTATTTCATTAACTTTCTCAAAAAGAAAGAAAATTCATTACAAAGAATTGTGTTAATGCACCAGTTAGGGCTCAACTTACTAGAACAAAAGTGTGGAACTGTGGTGTTAGGTTTTCCAACCCTAACTCCCCACAAGCAAAAAAAGGACGAGACCACAAAAGCAATAACATACAGCCACCATTAGGTGAGATAAACAACACACAGCTGTTTCCAGCTAACACAAATGCAGTAGCACTGATGGCCTACTGGCACAGTGGTAGAGCTGCCGCTCAGATACTGATGATCCTAGTTCAAGAGTGAACTCGGGAGTCAGATACCCACTCAGTGGAGGAGAAGGAGGATCAAGTGTCCAAGGGACTGCTCTCCTCCTCCAAGGAGGGGTGGGATAGGCACCCAGCATTGCCCTGGCCCCAAGCAGCAACTGCGAGTTAGGATGCTGGGACCACATGTGGGGGGGGCAGAGGTGGGGAAGACACTCAGCATGCTGTGTAAGAAAGCATGCACAGCTTGGCCATTGGCATCACTACATGCCACCTCCTCTGCACCACAGGGATGGGAGGACAAGGAAAAATCACCCTGACTGGAAAGGATGATCCTCTGACCCTTCGCAGGCCATGCACCTGCGACTTGGCATGGCTTCTACCAGATCCTTTCTAGTGGATTGAGCAATGGCAATCTGCCACCCCACCATGGGGGAAGCTGCAGCCAAGTAGGTTCAGAAGGAGAAGTTGGGAGATGGGGTTGGGGGGTTGGAGGGAAGGGAGAAGCCAGCCAGAGACAGAGAAAAAGATTTACTAAAAAAAATGCAGTAGCACTGTTGTGGTAGCCTTGAAAATATGCATACAGCATGCTGCACTTTAGAAAAACACACTCCATCAATGCTCTTTAGAAACATAACAGTGTGAGTCAGCTACCAAGGCACCACAGGGTGCTATAGTACATAAAATGTTAGAATATATGCAGAGTATAAAACACTTTATCTGTGTTGTTTCAAAAAAACATGTCATCTGAATTTACATGTGTGCAAATAATGGTTTAATGACCCAAATGTGTACTTTAAATATACCCTGCAGCACAAAGCAGCACTAGTGAGATAACCATAATAATGTCCATGTTTGCAGCTGAGAAATTAAATGATCGACTGAATCTCTTCAGAATCTGTTGATCCTAATAATGCTCAAGTTAAACTGATGATAGTGAAAAAATTGACAGTGGTAGAAAAGTGATGCTTCCCATTTAGTACCAAATGGTGATTTTCTTATGTCTTAATATTTATTACAAAAATACCAAAGAAAGGTTTACAAAGTATTTTCTATCTTAAATCAACTAATCGAAAGACGGTACAGTTTTTCTACCACTTAAGTTGCTACATGGTTGACTAACAAGTACATGCCACGCATCTTTTGTTTACTGGGTGTTCTCACCCCTGATGCTGGTGATGTAATGCACCCCTGTAATGCTCCCTAATGAGAGCACACTATTCAGGGGATTAGAGGTACACTGTCTTCCTGCATAGTATTTTTTAAAAGTAGTCAGCTATTACTTTTTATATCTGAAGTACATTTTTTCTTTCCCTTCTGCATAGTAGAAGATTTTCTACTTGGCAGTGTTACATGTGATATGTGAAACTCTGTCTGGATGCTGACGTATTTCATTCCATTGCCCTTCATTAACTAGGATCTGCAGCTTATCCATTAGGTAGGGAAATGGGCAGACCAGGTGGGCCAAGCGGTCCTTATCGGCCATCAAATTCTATGATTCTATGTTTCATTCCTCATCAGCATTGTGTGACCTCACTGACTGTTACATCACAGTTCACTAAGAAGAGCCAGTCACCTGCTGCAAAATCGGTCACTTGTGATGTCACAGTGAGTGAAGTCACTATGCTGACGAGGCATGAAGGGGAATAGAACTAGCTACGTCAGCTACCAGAGAAAGTAATATTCGTCACATCACATCTAATACATTTTGGTAGAAAATCTTCAACTGAGCAAATGGAAAAAGAAAAATACTTCAGAAATTAAAAGTAGTAACTGACTACTTCTAAAATAATTAGCACTTTGTGTCTCCTTTTTTTGGCACTACTGATTCTTTTAATTGTTTGCCTCTCCTATAAATCCCTTCCAAAGATTAAAAAACACATTAGCTGAAAGATCACAAACTCCTTTAACACTGCACATTTTTCCTTCCAGCTTCAAACGAATGTTCAAAAACAATAAAACAAACAGACTTTTAATACTATTAAAACATATCTGCACACTCAGTAGAAGTAATCTACTTTATCACACAATCTGAAAAGAAGAAGCCACTCACCATCATGAAAAACAAACGCTGAGTGTTGAAACTGCAGCCCAGCTCCAGTCCAGCCCAAACAACCCAAAAGTGGGAGGCGCCATCCTTCTTCTAGTAACACAACTTGCATACGACATGAGTGACTCAAAATTTTCACCATCAGCAACCATGACAAAAGTCAACTAACAGATGCCGTGCCCCCAAATATTTTCAATCAGCAACAATGGAAACTATATAAGTATCAGTGGCGCAGTAGGTAGCATGTGCACAATTGTGGCCAGAAGGTTGTAGGTTCTAGCCTCACACCATACACTTGGGTAATACTCTTCAGTGACACGACTGTACAATAAAAGGGGGATGCTGCACTGTTGAGGTGCCACCTTTCAGATGAGTTGTTAAACCAAGATTCCTTCTGCCAATCTCAGTTCACTGTCCAGATGGAAGAAAAAGATCCCATGGTACTTATCAATGAATAGTAAAGGAGTCTCCCAGGTGTCATGGCCAACATTCCATCATCAGCAAAACAGGTCCATGTAACCAACCCTCCAGGACACACCTGGAAAGAAGCTAGCCTAGCTTACAGTTCCTTTTCTGATCAAAATTACAAATAAATAAATACAATAATCAACATGTCATATGTATTTAATGGGATGTCACT
The DNA here is from genome assembly GCA_016271365.2 of Neoceratodus forsteri. Taxonomy (NCBI): domain Eukaryota; kingdom Metazoa; phylum Chordata; order Ceratodontiformes; family Ceratodontidae; genus Neoceratodus; species Neoceratodus forsteri. Next base: position 872,799,043 of record CM057453.1, on the reverse strand, counting down.
CCTTAACTGCTGACAACCTTTAAAATCACTGAAAAACTTTAATTTAAAATGAAAATAAGTATTATATCCAGCAACAAGGAACAGTGATCGGATCCCCCATGGCACTATCGTATGTGTACATGATAATTACCTTATTTGAGTTAAAATGCTTTTTTTGACATCTTAGTAAATCACTTCCATGCTAATATTTTTGAGTGGAAGAGGTTTATTGATGACATATTTTTATCTGGTGCAGTACAGAAGACAGACTGAAAAAATTCAATAAATATTTGGAAAAGTATAAACATTTTCTCATGTTTACACTAAACTGGGATCAAGATCAGATTGCACTTTTTGGTCTTTTAATTCAGAAAAGAGGAGATACTTTGGGGATAAGTCTGTACAGGACACGGAGAGATAAAAATACATTACTGGAAGTAATATGTTTCCACCCCAAATTCTTAACTGAAAATATTCTGAAGAGGCAGTTAATGTGTTGAACATTAGTGAAGCAGACTGTTTAACCTCTTTGAAGAATCTGGAAAGGAGATTTTTAGAGAGGTGCTCTGGAAATGAATCTTTGAAGAAGACACAGAGAGCAGGGGCTGAAATACCCATAGAACAATTATTACAGCAGAGGGTAATCAGAAGACAGAAACCCAAGGAGAGGATGGTGTGGGCAACTATGTGTTCTAATTTTTAATTTAGAACTAAACTGACTGTGTGGAAATCTAGAAATATTTGATCAAGAAACTCACAAGGTAAGAAAGCCTTAAGAAAAAATCTGTTACAACAGCAAAGAAAACCAGAAACCTGAAAGACTGATTCTGCAGCTCCATGCATAAGAGACCAGAAAGAGGAACTGATTGGTGGAAATCTATAATAACAGATAGTCATCTGTGTAGGAGGTGTATTAAGTGGTCCCATACATATAAGTCACAAAGAATTAGAAAATTCTATGAATGATGAAACTATCAAAATCAGTGATTTTGTAACCTGGCAGACTTCACAACGTGTGTATATGGTGAAATGTCAGCACGATGATTTAATTTACATAGTGATGACTACATGGGAATTAACAAAGAGAATATCAGAGCAATTGAGTGCTATTAGGTGTCAAGATATGACATCTCTGAATGCTAGACACAGTAAAGCCATAGAAGCTATAATTCTGCAACTCTGATTTTGGGGTATGGAAATGACACTTATCTCCCTGAAGGGGGGCGTGGAAGGGAACTGGGAGAAAAACATTTTTTTGAAACAGGTAATGTCGATAGAGCAACTGAATACATAAAAAACACAATTGGACTTCAATGAAGAGCTAGACTGGGTTAAATTATTTCAGAATCAGGGAATTCATTTTTGATTGAATTTTGAGGTATCATTCTGCCTATAAAGATTATAATAGTCACTTGGGACTATTGAAAAATATATTTTGGGGTATTTACACGTCTACCATGGGAATATTCTGTATTGTTGTTTTGTGATATTCAACTGGTTTGAGTCCCACCAGAGTCCCTTTCAAATAACTCTGACAAATATACTAACACTATTTTCTTTACTCTCCTTTAATCAATAGCTTTGACTATTTTTATCTGTTTTTGTACATTTTTTCATCCCTAGTCACAGTTGGCCTATTAAAACAGGGATGTACAGAGATAGACGGGATTAGTCAGGGAGCAGAACTGGAAGCGGAACAAGGGTCTGAATGGGCTGGAATAGGGTACAGAGATAGGGTATGAGCTGCTCTGGCAGGCAGACTAGTTCTTAGGGGGAGTTACAGGTGAACAGGTAAATGTGTGAACAGGAAACATGGAATTGTTGGGAACTGAAGGGAAACCAGATAATAAAGTGCAGGTTAAGAGTCTTGAATATTAGACAAACAGGGATTTAGTATAATATTTTAAAACAGTACTAAGTAGAACACTATCAAATATTTTAAAATTAGCTCTTACTAGCTGAAACACTAAAATCACAATATGATGATATAATAGACACGTAGCAGTTATAGCGAAATATATAATAAAATGGAAAACGGAAAACAAAAACAGACTGAAAAGAAAGCAGAGGACTGAAATTTATTTATTTATTTATTGAATTTTGATGACCGGGTAGGCCCACTGGGCCCCGGAGGTCCCTTTTTCAGGGGCGACCCGAGAATAACAGTACATGAAATAGTAAACAGTGATACATATACAGGTTATGGGTATACAGTATACTGCAGTTTACAAATCAGTGAGACAGAGCAGTCTTTTCTATGGGTTGTATATATCTAACTAGTAAGCTGGTGTTCATTAATTAATTAATTAATTAATAAGAATTAAATTAATAAGAAACTGGAGCTTTATTTGGAACAATAGTTGCAACCATTACCCTTTAGCACTAAATCATGGATATATTTGCTAATATATGTAAAAGTAAAGTTAGTTCCAAAGAAGGAATTAATGGTACATGGACCTCTTTGATCTTTTGGCTCAGTGTATTCGAGTCCCTGCATTCCTCATGCATTTTTGGTGTGGAGATTGGCATTCTACTTACTAGGAAAAAGTATGATATTATTTCCTGTTATTGACGTAATTTCTATGATGTCTGCTGGCTTCCCAATTTAAACCACCACTATGTACAGCAGTTTAGCCCAGCTGTCAAGGAGGAAGCATGCTTTGGAACTGAGGCTGTAGAAACAGAATGTGTGCCTTTTTATCTCACAATTGAAGTGTGTGAAAGTCTGGATCATTTCCTTCCCTGAAATAAAGTTGAAATACACCTCAGAAACCTTATCCCTCTATTCTTACTCCCCTTTCTGTAGCCTACTGCAGTAGCAATCTTGCTTTGGGTCTTTCTTTCCTTTTCTTATTCGCCTGCAAGGGGTGGCTCTCATTGTAGTTCTCACTTATTCTTCCCCACTATATTTCTGTTTCATTTCTGGTGGTGTAAAAGAAAGATCACTGAGGGTTGTTGATACTCAGGAAAGTCTAAATGAGAGTGGGTAGAAATAGTGCACACTATGCCCACCATAGCCTGGTAAAAGGCTTGAACAAAGTGGAAAAGCCTTCTTTGATATTAAGGGTAATAAGCAATACTACAGAGGGATGCCTGTACCAAGTAAAGTCCCTTTGTAACATTATGAAGGAAAGAAATGTAAATTACCACTTATTGCGGTTGAAATAAAAAGGTATATTTGTGTTGTCCTTTTCCATCTCGGTGCAGCGTTCGGCTGACCCTCCAGTGGCATAATTGTCAGAAGCCAGGGAGCAGGTCGGTGTAATGTCAAGAAGCACCTGTTCTGGTGTCTTGAAGAGGAGCATTGAAAGCTGGAGAAAAAGGGAACCATGCAGTCGGGCTCTAAGTATGCCGCTAGAACTAGGAAGACTTGCCATGCAACTCTTTAGCTCTGTGTAGCACAGCAAGCGTGACTGAGTCCCAATACTGTACAGGGGTTCTCTTACAGAAGGGGATCCTTCTCCTGGATTGCATAGGTGGAGAAAGCCTGGTACATATGTCAGAAGGGCCCAAATGAAAAGTATTCCATCGGCTGACAATTTCAGCCGAGATAGGTACAGCAGCAATACTTCATGGGAGGAGTTTAAAGAGCTAAGTATTTTTCCTGTTTAGTTGTTAGATGCTGCAACAGGAAAGCAAACAGAGGTAGGGAACTAAATAAACTATACAGACATGCAGGACTCTTATTATATACATAATTATGTCTAATCATTATAAACCTAAGTACAAAGGATAATATTCTGGGTTTTCTTTATAGTTTTAAGATCACTGAACTAGAGAAAACATTGAATAAATGATTAGAAGATAGGATACCACAGAACTCCACCTGTTCCTTGTAGCTTTCATAGCAACTGGTGGGCTCTTTACAGCCAGTGGGCCCAAACCAAGCCCTACTTATAGTAGAACTACAGATGATGTCATCAAAAGGAGGATGGGGCTTAGGTCCTTAAGTGGCCCTTAAACTTCCTATGGTTATAATAAAGGTTTGGAAGTCTCTTAAACGAACGGGGTGGTAAGTCTTGATGTTGTGTAAGTAAATGAATGTTCTAGGTTAAGCTGAACCCCCATATGCCTGTATTAGCCTACATTTATGTATAAAACAATTAGGATGGGTCAGCTGACCGTATGATGTCACCAGGAAGCCCTATAAGAAGTCTGCCTGTTCAGCTAAAGATTCAGTAGAGCTAGGAGAGTAGTACTGGGTGGAGGTACAACTGGGAAAAAGCACAGAAGATAATGATATTTACTGTTTGTATTTGATTTTCACCCTGTGGCAGCATTGTTAAGGTAGAACATTGCTGTAGCTCGGCAGAACAAGTATTTTTTTTTATTTGATTTACTTATTTATTTTCTTGATTTGGATTATTTTGGATCTTATTCTGAAGTCAAGAATAAATCTGTTTATTTTGAAAATAAATATTACACTGAAGAAATGTGTGTTTTACACTCTTACCATTGTGTTTAGTGTTGTCTATTCCCACACCCTCCTACAAATTGGTGTCAGAGGTGGGATTTGTACCCACACCTCCACTGAGAGACCAGAAGGACGGGAGAACCTCTAAACCCAGTGCTGGCCCGTGATGTTTGATCAAAAATGAGGAAGGACAAAAGCAAGAAGGATGATGAAGAGGATCAAGGAGCCAGAGCCTAGGGAGAGACAAAGGGAGACCAGAGAGGAACCACCAGAGAATTTGGGAGACCTACCATGGTGGCTGGCAGTCCGCCAGGTGGAAATTGAGAGACAGTGGGATATTGATGCCCAGGGGAGGGATCGAGACCGGAGGCGACAAGATCTCAGGTGGGCTGAAAACCATGCAGGCATTCAGAGACTTGAGAGCAAGGCAAGAAACAGATGGGAGTGCAACAAGCACTAATCCCAAAGATATAAAAATCTCTAAAATGTTAGCCACTGATGATATCGAAGCCTATCCTACCACCTTCGAAAGAGTGGCCAAGGGCATGTGGGTTGCCACAGACGCAGTGGATAGCGTGATTGGCACCCTATCTATTGGGAAAGGCACAATTGGCCTATGGGAATATGGACTCTAGAATGGTTGATGACTATGATCTAGTCAAACAAGAGATATTGAAGCAGTATGATATCAATGCAGAGACATATAGGAAGAGGTTCTGTGCCCTAAAACACTTTGCCCATAACCCCCCCCCCCCATGAGACCCATGTTCGACTTAGGGAACTCTGTGTAAAGTGGATACAGCCAGAGGGAAAATCTAGGAATGACATTATCAAAATATTCGTAATGGAGCAGTTTTTACAGATATTGCCACCAGAAGTACAAATATAGGTTAAAGAGCATAACCCTAAGACTGTGGAGATTGTGCTTACCTAGGCAGAGGATTTTCTATCAGCCCACCAGCCCTACAAAAAAGGAGGACAGTGGACATCTGACCCTCCAGTAGTGAAACCAACAACCCAGCCAGTAAGGCCTCAACAAAATGTATATACTAGAAGATATGAGAGCAGGAGTGGGTCAGGTGGAAGAACTTTTCCCCCAGATATAATCTGCAGAAATTGTAAAGGACTAGGACATATTGCTCGATTTTGCCCAACTAGAAAGGTGGATACAACCCATTTCGCCCTGTTGAATCCTGGAAATTTTACTATGCCTGTATGTCTAGGGGAACAGACAGTAATGGGATTGATAGAAACAGGCAGTAAAAATACATTGGGGAGAACTGATCTAGTGAAGATGGTTAATCCAGGGCCTACAATGAAGGTGGTATGTGTTCATGGGGACACTCACCAACACCCAACCACAAACATTAACATTAGGGTAGAAGACAGGAAAGTGACCGTAACCGCTGGGATGGTACCTAAGTTACCTGTCCGCATTGTTATAGGGCATGACTTTCCTGAGTTTTCATCACTTAGAAAAGATCAAGGGGCCTTCTCTGCAGTGACCACCTGGTCACAAAGTCACAAGGAATTGGTATTAGGGGAAGTTTTTCCTTTTGAAGGAGAAGTGATAGACCCACCAGGGAAAACTACTAAGTCCCTAAATGCCCAAAACAAACTTCAACGACAGTGGCAGAGAAAACAACAAGGACTTCCCATGCCTAATAATACTGTTTTTGTAAAATCAGACATGTATGACAGTCAAATGAGTGCTGCAACCCTGAAACCTTTTTTTCTACAGGTTGGGAAAGATCAGAAAGCAGGTACCCCAGAAATGGTGATTATTCAAAAATTCTTGTACCGAATTTGTACTCACCCTGATACAGGGTAAAACGTAGAGCAATTGATGGTGTCTGAAAGGTACAGAAAAGATATGTCCTCAGGGCATGACATCCCATGAGTAGGACACGCTAGGTGGGATAAAACCCTAAACAGAATTCTACACAGATTGTTTTGGCCAGGTACCCATAATGAGGTAGCAAGATATTGTCAGGCATGCCCAGAGTGTCAGTTGATGGATCAAATAGGAAAGAAAGAGGTAGTTCCCTTAGTGCCCCTACCATTAGTCACCACCCCATTTGAACTTGGATATTGTGGAACCCCTTGACAAGAGCTCTAAGGGAAATAGATTCATTTTAGTGGTGTGTGACTATGCCACTAAATACCCGGAGGCCATACCCATGAGGACACTTACTACCCCAAGGACTGATGAAGAATTAGTTAAACTATTCAGCCAGGTGGGGATCCCGAAGGAAATCCTAACTGATAGAGGTAGCAATTTTAATGCATCCCTGCTGAAAGAACTTTACAGGTTGTTAGGGATTGTAGCAGTGAGAACCTCCCCATACCATCCCCAGACCGACAGACTAGTTGAGAGATTCAACCAAACATTAAAGAGGATGATAAAGAAATTTTTAAGTGACGAAGGGAAGGACTGGGATATCTGCCCTTCCTATTATTTGCGTACCGAGAGGTTCTTCAGGCCTCGACTGGCTATTCCCCCTTTTCACTGTTATTCAGATGAACACCTCGAGGGCCTCTGGATGTAGTCAAGAAATGCTGGGAGGAAGGGAGAGAAATAAAATCCCCAGGTATAGCCAGCTATATGAAACAGTTACATCAGAAGTTAGTGCTGTATACTGAAAAAGTCCATGAAGCTGGGGTACAGGCCCAACAGATACAGAAAGAGAGTTATGACAAGTCGACTGGCAGTCAAAAGAAATTTGATGCCGGGGATCAGGTCCTATTATTGTTACCCACCTCAACCCACAAATTGATAATAAAGTGGAAAGGCCCTTATAAAGTGATACGGCAGACTGGGCCAGTCACGTATGAAGTGGAGACTCCGGATAAAAGGCAGAGTAAGAAAATCTACCATGCTAACTTACTAAAGAAATGGTATGACAGAGCCCCTCTGAGTTTGAGTATGGTAGTTATGCCTGAGAGAAAGGAGACAGAAATGGAAAGTGCTTATGGGAGGCTGGAGAAGGAAACAGGGGTGAAAGATATGTATACCAACCCCAAGTTAGAAACAATCAAACAGCAGGAAATAAGAACCCTACTAAATGAATTTGGAGATATCTTTACAAGCTGACCAGGTCAGGCTAAGGGAGTGGAACACCAAATTTGAACTGAGTCAGCCCCTATCAGAAAGAAGCCTTATCGACTTCCAGAATGAGAACGTACAGAGGTGGAAGGGGAGCCAAGGAAATTGAGAGCCTTGAACATAATAGAGCCATCCAAAAGTGCTTGGGAGCCCCCCATTGTGATTGTGCCAAAGAAAGAGCGAGGTGGCAGATTATGTTTAGACTTTAGAGGTCTAAACCAAGTATCACAATTTGATGCCTATCCAATGCCCTGGGTGGATGACATTTTGGACAAAATAGGGAATGCTAAGTTTATTTCAACACTGGACTTGATGAAGGGCTATTGGCAGATCCCCTTAGAGAAATCAGCCTGAGAAAAGACTGCCTTTAGTACTCCAGTAGGGTTGTATTAGTTTCATACCATGTCTTTTGGACTGCACAGGGCCCCTGCAACATTCAAACAACATATGGATAAAGTGCTGGGACTTCACACTAATTTTTGTGCGGCATATTTAGACGATGTCGTTATCTATAGTCAAAGTTGGGCAGAGCATTTGTTACATCTAAAGGCAGTACTGTGTTCCCTCAGACAGGCAGGTATGACAATCAACGGTTCCATGTAATAATCACAACTACAAAAAAGCGAACGCAATGACAGCTCCTAAACAACAGCGACTGAAGTATAGTGACGGCATATATCAGCGCTATGCCAGTTCAGCGCTGCGTAATAATAACGATTGCTAACTCACCATTTTCCTTTACTGCTATCAGCTGTGAGCACTGATCAGATGCCATCAACAGCAGCTGAAACTAAATGTGCTTTTTATATGCTAGGCCTAGTCAATGTAGCAGCTCATAGCAGTGTATTAAGAGGCTTAGCCTGAGTGCTTAAGAATGAATGGGTGAAAAAAGCACCTTAGAAAGAGAAAAATCAAGCATAGGACATTGCTGAGTTCTTATAAATGAGGTCATATGGTAGAGCCGTTATTTGGGTTTGGAGCCTTTCCTGAAGGTCACAGTTCCAGTAATTGCGGTTTGACATTGAAAATCCTCTACTTTGCAATGGTTATCAATCTGGAAAGCAAGCACCAGCAAGAAGTAGACAGCCCAAGTGCAGGCTTGGTGATTTTTTCAAATTACTAACTTGAAAACCTCTAGCTGTTTGTGCTAAAGGTCACATCTTAAGCAACATGTTTCTTTTAAAAGGAAAGTATTTCCCATGTCTTTGGGATTTATGGGCCAGAATAGAGGCTAAACATTGCATTACTGTATCTTTGCCCAGAGTAGGCATGTCGTCATTAGAGACCTTTTTACTCCCAGCAGTTATTTGTTCCAAAGCGGCTTTGTGATTGCCCATTTCCTGTAGCTGCTATGCTCTGATGATATGAAATGGTTCAATTCACATGGGAGGAAAGTACCTATAGTAGAGCATACAAGACTTTTTATAGTCGCCGAATTGTATTTGGGATCTGTGCTGGGGCTGGTCGGATTCTGATTGTGCAGCGGTGATTGTTTGACGCAATTTTTTCTGACTCGCTATTTTATATGAAACTATTGTTGCTGATGCACTATTCTTTGTATGTCGCCATTCAATTGCTCATGATTAAGGGCTCATGGTTTTGTAGTCGCCAAATTGTAGTTGCTAATATCACAGGTTACCACAATCAACCCTACCAAATGTGCCTAGCGATGCAAGAAACCCAGTGTTTGGGATTCATATTAGGCAATGGGACCATCAAACCTGAAATTAGTAAGATTGAGGCAGTAGCCCAATGCCCAGTGCCCCTGACTGAAAAGCATGTCAGATCATTTATAGGCCTAGCTGGATACTATAGGAGGTTCATCCCTAATTTTGCTGCCATAGCGACCCCCTTAACCGATTTGACCAAAATTAAATTTGGTGATAAAGTCATTTGGTCCCCTTCTTGTGATGATGCTTTCAGGCAGATTAAGTCTGCACTATGTTCTTCCCCGGTTCTCAGAAGCCCAGATTTCAAGCACCCATTTGAGGTGCATACTGATGCCTCGGGGACGGGCATAGGAGCAGTGCTGAGCCAGACTACTGGAGATGAAGAGCACCCTGTGATATATATATCTTGAAAATTGCATGACAGAGAACAGAGGTATTTGACTGTTGAACAGGAGTGTCTGGCCGCTAAATGGGCCATAGAGGCCTTAAGGTTTTACTTACGGGGTGTGCCATTCACTCTGGTTACGGACCACAATACACTATGTTTTATTTCACAGATGAAGGATAAGAACAATCACATAATGTGGTCTGGCTCTACAACCCTATAAATTTGATGTGAAGCATAGAGCTGGATCCCTACATATTAATGCAGATTTTTTGTCCCGACATGGGGCCAACCAAGAAATACACACAGACACCCCAGGGTTAGATAGTTAAGTAATGATGTTTTGCATGATAGAGTACAACAGGATGTTGTAATGTTGTACTTTAGTATTAAGGGACACTGGGGTGGAGCTTCCAAGTGAGGGTGGGTGGACGCTCCATCCTACCCAGTGGGTATTTGGGCAGGTTGTCTCAAAAACCAGTATCAGGTTTTCACTCAGCAGGTCACTCCTCTACTCCCGAAGTGCCAACCTCCAAGCGTAGTATTGTGAACAGGAAACAGAAACAGAGTAACCCTCCTTTCTGTTTTGTGGGTTCAAATCAACCTTTGGTCTCAGTTCTGGAGGGATTCAAACTGTGAACCTCTTGTTAGCGTACTCAATGTACAGGCTCAGATAGTTCTGCTCTTCAGGGCGGCCAGGTATCTTTCGCCTATGGTCACCTAACCAGGTGTACAAAATGAACCCTTAAAAACTCTAATAAAGACCTCAGATAACTCTTACCTGTTCCCAGTTTGGTATTACCATATAAGCTCATGCACAGTGTTGTCACATTCTTAACCATCCAAGCATCACAGGCAAAAACAGAAGGACTTGGAAGACACAAATAGTCTATTTAAAAATGAGATGTTTACTTAAAAATAGATAAGAATGTAAAATGTAAAACACAGAACCATATATCACAAAAACATACAATCACTTAAAAAAAAACAAGATTTTAAAAGTGCAGTTTCCTACCACCAGACAATTAGAATTGATCTATCTAATGTATCTCTTACATTGCTGCTAGCATGTTGTAGCTTTCAGAGTCCAAACATTGGTGTGTAAATGGAAAACAGAATACTGTTTAAAAACTGGCTTTGCCAACCTCTTTGCATGAGGTCACCTAGCTCCTCCCTGTCAGAATATAAAAACTCATACCAACAGGATGTCTTATTCAGAAGGTAAATTACAATTCTGTGACCTCAGTAAAACTCTTTTTTTTTTTCAAATGACTTTCTTTGATCTTATGAGTAGCTTCCCCTTTCTAGGACATCAAAGGACTTGTTATGACTCTCTGCCAGATCTCAAAGAGGTGCAACATGCTTTGTATCACCATGTGAAATTAACTGTTTTTCCTCTGAATGTCATACAAATTTATGATTTATCTTGGTAGCTGGCAAGCTGTAATTAGTCACATAAACAGAAGATTCTAAATTTTAAGTCTCTTCTAGCCTGTAATTATCTCCTGGCCTTCCAGGTAACACGTTATAGCTAAAACCTGGGAGGGGGGTGTCATTCCACAGGCTGTCAGCATCTCTCATGAGAGACATTCAATAACACATTTTTACGTTATAAAAATCATAGATTAATCAGAACCAGCTGTCTGAGTGTCACAGGCATGTCGTCATTAGAGACCTTTTTACTCCCAGCAGTTATTTGCTCCAAAGCGGCTTTGTGACTGCCCATTTCCTGTAGCTGCTATGCTCTGTTGATATGAAATGCTTCAATTCATGTGGGAGGAATTCCTGTAGCTGCTATGCTCTGTTGATATGAAATGGTTCAATTCATGTGGGAGGAAAGTACTTATAGTAGAGCATACAATACTTTTTATAGTCGCTGAATTGTAATTGGGATCTGTCCTGGGGCTGGTCTGATTCTGATTGTGCAGCAGTGATTGTTTGACATGATTTTTTCTGACTCACTATTTTATACTGTACAATGGCAGCATGAAGCTCTATTGTTGCTGATGCACTATTCTTTGTATGTCGCCATTCAATTACTAGCGATTAAGGGCTCACAGTTTTGTAATCACCGAATTGTAGTTGCTAATATCACGGGTTACCACAATCAACCCTACCAAATGTGCACTAGCGATGCAGGAGACCCAGTGTTTGGGATTCATATTAGGCAATAGGACCATCAAACCCGAAATTAGTAAGATTGAGGCAGTAGTCCAATGCCCAGTGCCCCTGACTAAATAGCATGTCAGATCATGTATAGGCCTGGCTGGATACTATAGGAGGTTCATCCCTAGTTTTGCTGCCATAGCGACCCCCTTAACCTATTTGACCAAAAATAAATTTGGTAATAAAGTCATTTGGTCCCCTTCTTGTGATAAGGCTTTCAGGCAGATTAAGGCTGCACTATGTTCTTCCCCAGTTCTCAGAAGCCCAGATTTCTAGCACCCATTTGAGGTGCATACTGATGCCTCGGGGACGGGCATAAGAGCAGTGCTGAGCCAGACTATTGGAGGTGAAGAGCACCCTGTGATATATATATCTCGTAAATTGCATGACAGAGAACAGAGGTATTTGACTGTCGAACAGGAGTGTTTGGCAGCTAAATGGGCCATAGAGTCCTTAAGGTTTTACTTATGGGGTGCACAATTGAATCTGGTTACAGACCACAATCCACTATGTATTATCTCACAGATGAAGGATAGGAACAACCGCATAATGCGGTGGTACCTGGCTCTACAACCCTATAAATTTGATGTGAAGCATAGAGCTGGATCCCTACATATTAATGCAGATTTTTTGTCCCGACATGGGGCCAGCCAAGAAATACACACAGACACCCCAGGGTGAGATTGTTAAGAAATGATGTTTTGTATGATAGAGTACAACAGGATGTTGTAATGTTGTACTTTAGTATTAAGGGACCCTGGAGTGGAGCTTCCAAGTGAGGGTGGGCGGAAGCTCCATCCTACCCAGTGGGTATTCGGGTAGGTTGTCTCAAAACCCAGTATCAGGTTTTCAACCGGTTTTTGTTTAGTGTTGGGGGTGTGTGAAAGTCTGGATTCTTTCCTTCCTCGAAATAAAGTTGAAATACACCTCAGAAACCTTATCCCTCTACTCTTACTTCCATTTCTGTAGCCTACTGCAGTAGCAATCTTTGCTTTGGGTCTTTCTTGACTCATTTCTTATTCAACTGCAAGGGGGTGGCCTCCCATTGTAGTTCTCTACTCTATTCTTCCCCCACTATATTTCTGTTTCATTTCTGGTGGTGTAAAAAGAAAGATCACCAAGGGTTGTTAATCCTCAGGGCAGTCTAAATGAGAGTGGGTAGAAATAGTGCACATTATGCCCACCATAGCCTGGTAAAAGGCTTGAACAAAGTAGAAAAGCCTTCTTTGATATTAGGGGTAGTAAGCGATACTATGTAGGGACACTGTACCAAGTAAAGCCCTTTTGTAACATTTCAAAAGAAAGAAGTGTAAATTACCACTTATTGCGGTTGAAATAAAAAGGTATATTTGTGTTGTCCTTTTCCGTCTCGATGCAGCACTCAGCCGACCCTCCAGTGGCATAATTGTCAGATGCCAGGGAGAAGGTCGGTGAAATGCCAAGAAGCAACTGTCCTGGTGCCTTGAAGCAGAGCATTGAAATTTGGAGAAAAAAGGAGCCGTGCAGTCAGGCTCTAAGTATGCTGCTAGAACTAGGAATACTTGCCATGCTACTCTTTGGTTTTGTGTAGCACAGCAAGCATGGCTGAGTCCCAATACCGTACAGGGGCTCTCTTACAGAAGGGGATCTTCTCCTGGATTGGATGGGTGGAGAAAGCTTGGTACATATGTCAAAAGGGCCTGAATGAAAAGTAGACTTTAGCAAGGCATTTGACATAGTCCCACACAAAAGATTAATAGTCAAATTAACCAGCCTGGGAGTGGGTCCCAGGGTGGTAGCCTGGGTAAAACATTTTCTGGACAACAGGACACAGAAGGTAATTGTAAATGGAGTCCACTCTGAAGAAAGAGGGGTTACTAGTGGGGTACCACAGGGTTCAGTATTGGTTCAGTCCTTTTTAATGTCTTCATAAGTGACATTGCAGAGGAACTGGAAGGAAAAGTATGCCTCTTTGCAGATGACACAAAGATCTGCAACAGGGTTGATACACAAGGAGGCATGGAAAGGATGAGAAGGGTCTTGGCAAGGTTGGAGGAATGATCAGAAGTACGGCAGCTAGGATTCAATGCAAAAAGTGCAAAATAATGCACCTGGGAAACAAGAACCCAGGGGAAGAATACACAATGGGTGGAGGTAGTAACAACGACAAAAAAGGAAAGGGACCTGGGGGTAATCATATCAGATGACCTTAAGGTTAGCAAGCAATGTGAGAAGACAGTAGGGAGGGCTGGGGGTATACTGGGATGCATAGGGAGAGGCAGCAGCAGCAGAAAACAGGAAGTTGTCACCCCTCTGTACAGACAGTTGGTGAGACCCCATCTGGAGTACTGTGTCCAGTTCTGGAGACCCCATCTCCGCAAGGACATAGACAGGATAGAGGCAGTCCAGAGGAGGGCAACTAAAATGGTGCAGGGTGTGCAAGAGAAGCCGTATGAGGAGAGACTAAAGGAGCTTAATATGTATACCCTTGAGGAAAGAAGGGAGAGGGGGGACATGATAGAAACTTTTAAGTACCTCAGTGGAATCAACAAAGTCCAAGAGGGTAGCATTTTTGAGAAGAAGAGACATGCAAGAACAAGGGGACACAATTTAAAGATGGGGGGGCAGTTCAGGGGCAATGAGAGGAAGTATTATTTCACAGAGAGGGTAGTGGATGCATGGAACAGCCTTCCTGAGGAGGTTGTGGGGTCTAAAACTGTGGGAGAATTCAAGAATGCATGGGACAGACATAAGGCAATTCTTGTGGGGGGGTAGGAAGAAATAGGCTGTTGGTTAACTAGGATCTGTGGCCTATCCTGTAGATAGGGAAATGGGCAGACTAGATGGGCCAAGCGGTCCTTATCTGCCATCAAAGTCTATGTTTCTATGTTTCTATTCCATCGGCTGACAATTTCAGCTGATGAGACAGGTACAGCAGCAGTACTTTCATAGGAGTTTAAAGAGATAAGCATTTTTCCTGTTTAGTTGTTAGATGCTGCAACAAGAAAGCAAACAGGTAGGGAAGCTAAATAAGCTATACAGACATGCATGACTCTTATTATGTACACAATAATGTCTAATCATTATAAACCTGAGTACAAAGGATAATATTCTGAGTTTTCTTTATAGTTTTAAGGTAATTGAACTAGAAAAAACATTGAATAAATGGTTAGAAGATAAGATACCACAGAACTCTACCTGTTCCTTGTAGCTTCCATAGCAACTGGTGGGTTCTTTAGAACCAGTGGGCCCAAACGAAGCCCTACTTATAGTAGAACTACAGATGATGTCATCAAAAGGAGGGCGGGGCTTAGGCCCTTAAGTGGCCCTTAAGCTTCCTATGGTTATAATAAAGGTTTGAAAGTCTCTTAAACGCATGGGGTGGTAAATCTTGATGTTGTTTAAGTAAATGAATGTTCTGGGTTAAGCTGAACCCCCACGTGCCTGTATTAGCCTAGATTCTATGTATAAAACAATTAGGATGGGTCAGCTGACCATATAATGTCACCAGCAAGCCCTATAAGAAGTCTGCCTGTTCAGCTAAAGATGTAGTAGAGCTAGGAGAGTTGTACTGGGTGGAGGTACAACTGGGAAAAAGCACAGAAGATAGTGACATTTACTGTTTGTATTTGATTTTCACTCTGTGGCAGCATTGTTAAGGTAGAACATTGCTGGAGCGCAGGAGAGCAAGTATTTTTTTTTATTTGATTTATTTATTTATTTTCTTGATTTGGATTATTTTGGATCTTATTCTGAAGTCAAGAATAAATCTATTTATTCTGAAAATGAATATCACACCGAAGAAATGTGTGTTTTACACTCTTACCATTGTGTCTAGTGTTGTCTATTCCCACACCTTCCTACAAAGTGAACTGGCAGGGTCTTAGTTAAGACCACCTACTAAACAAGCATTTGTCAATGCCGCATGTTTGCTTGCTGGCACTAGCTGGACAGGCTTTGCGGTGTGCCTTTGAGTCATTGTCCATAACGCTCACCCCATTTCACCTCATCCTACCCTGTAAACACCGACAAGTGTCGATGTGTGCCTTGGGGTGTTCAGGCTTTACACTCACCCCATTCCATAAGAAAATACTCTTAAATGGGTGTAGTATAGGAGAATGGAGTGAACTTTGGGGCCGAAGAGTCCAAGGCACACCTCGATGCCTGTCACTGGCTGCAGGGTGGGGGTGGAATGCCATGAGCATTACTGTCACCAATCCCAAGTCACACCCCTGACGCCTGTCAGTCCCTACAGGTTAGGGCATTATGGTCAGAAACCCTAATGCCCTGGGAGTTTCTTGGTATTTTCACTCCAAGTGTTCAACATGGGCTTTCTGTGACCACTCCGCATGAACAGTGACACTATCAGTTTGTGAGCCGAAAGGTGATTTTGCACAGTGATTGCACCATTTGGCACCACAGGTGTGAAAACATTTTGAACAGGATGTGAAAAATGAGAGCTGTACTGTTCATGAGGAGGTGTAAAAAATGGTAATGTTGAAAATCTGGAGTGAAAATATAACAAAAAATTGGTGAAGTCAGGAGTGTGCATAGAAACTGCGCAATACACACCTGTAATGAAATTATTTGGGTCATTTTTTACACCAGATTTTCAACATAGGCATTTTGGGACCTCCGCTCATGAACAGTGGCATTGTGATTTTCTTAATCTGTCCCAAAACGTTGATTTACCACAGTGACCATGCTATTCTGTGCCAGAAGTGCGAAAACACATTTTGGCCAGAATGTGAAAAATGACAGCTGTACTGTTCATAAGGAGGTGTGAAAAAATGCCAGTGTTGAAAATCTGGAGTGAAAATATTACAAATTTGTGAACTTACGAGTGTGCGTGGAAACTGCGTAATGCACAATCGTAAGACAGTCAATTTTGTATTTGTTCACCAAATTTGCCAACATAGGCTTTTTGAGCCCATCTCATGAACAGTGACACTGTCATTTCGTTACTCGGTCCTGAAAGGTGATTCTGTGCAGTGATGGCAAAATCACCTTTCAGGACTGAATAACCAGATGACAGTCACTGAATTTATGAGATGGAGTCCCAAGAACTCCATGTTGAAAATTTGGTGCAAAAATTCAGAAAAATGACCAAGATATCCACATAAGTTGAAAAAAAGCCATTTATGCCATTATACAGCTTACCGGGATTTCTTCAGTTCACAGTCGGCTCTGAAGAGTGCAGATGTGTTCCCAGTCCACCAAGATTGTCATGCCAGGCTCCAGAGGTAAGTATGGGGTGAGGGGGGTGTGGGGAGGTGGGGTGCGCAGAGGGTGACTGTGGGTTGGGGAAGGGGCATTGACTCAACGAGGGACCATTTTTCTTTTACAGGAAACAAAAAAAATTTAAAAAACAACACAGGAAGGTTTTCTGCTTTTGTAGGTACTTTGGCACACTGGGGTCGACTCCCAGCATGCCACCTGAGTGTTTCTTTGGGGGAGTCTAAAGATGACGGGGATTGGGCACCCCGTCAGCAGAATGTTGGGAGGGTGGGCACACGAGCTGAGGGGGATTGGGCAACCCCTTGGTGCACAACAGATGGTGGGGTATCGTGCTGACAGGGATTTGGCTGCCCCATCGGCAAGTAAACTGGGGAGGGGGCATGCCGACAGGGGGATTGGGCACCCCCGTCGGCTGTAATTGGGACTGTGAGAGGCGTCGGCTGTCTGTTGGCTTCCATGGGGACTGTGAGAGGCTGATGGAGAAGCTGCCACCATGTTTGTTTGAAATGGGATACCAGATAATGCAACTCTGATTCACTGCTGCAGTCAGAGACCACTCCACAAGCAAACACAGCTGATTGTTTCATGATGGGGTGCTCCCTGATTGCAGCGGCAAATTTCTTTTTGCATAGTGGCAAGCTACATTAGTGCTGTCATGGACAGTGTGATCATCTATTCATGCCACACAGATCCACCCCAAAATGGGCTGCCTGCATTGGTAACAAAACTGCTGTGCCTCCACAACCTGCTGATGAAGGAAGCTGATGCAATGTGTTTCTTGCACATGCATGCAAGCAAACACAAAAAGGACTAGATAAAGTTCTGGCAATTTGGGCTACAATCCCTAGACACTCAATGTCATATTAGTCTGTTGTGGCAAGTCGGTCAGAAATAATAGTTGTATTGAACTTTTAGAGTTAAGTTCTGTTTAGTCCATGTGAGAGCTCTGTTGCTTCGTATCCAGCCTGACTGCTTCCCTGCAGAGTAAATCTCTAAAAGAAATGGTTGTGTGCACCTTAGACATGCACGTGGAATTGACAAAAGCTAGAGGTTGTTCCAGATCTTTTTCCATGGGCGTCACTACATGTCATCACTTGTATAACATGCATACTAGCATTTGATACTAGCATGCTAACATTTGATGATTATGTTAGTAATATTAATATTGGCTGCCATTCCAAAATCTTCTGTCAATGTTTTAGTTTCAGGTTACACTTTATTATCATTGGTGTTTGGGCACATTTTCTTTATGGTATTTATATAAACTTTTGTATTTTTATTGATGATATATGTATTTACTTGGTGATGCAAATGCTTCTGCATACGTTACAACCACACTATGATATTTAAGTGCAGCCGTTAAGTCTATGACTCTGCCCCCTGATGAAGAGGGATTGTTCCCTCAAAGTGCCAGGGATCTGTCCATGTTGGAATCTTTACAATGAATCTTTTTTCAGAGCCATTGTGTAGTGCTGCATTTCTTGTATTTATCATCGTTGTTCCAGATGGTACTAGGTCATGATAGCGTGGACAAAACTGTGCATGGAATAGCATGAATAGCTATACAGGGATTGTTACAGTATGTGGTAAGAACCACTACCCCTATCGCTGTATGGTTCCCTGGAGGGAAGTGAAGGACACTGCTGGGGGCAGTGTCTGGTTGAGCCACTCCCATGGTGGAGTGGCTAGAAACCTGCCTCCGGTAGCGTCAGGGACCTAGGGCTGTGGTTCAGTTCTCCCCAGGTCCCACTGTAATGCTGCTTTTCTTGGGGTTTTTTTTGCATCACGCACAGTTTTGCCCTGCTCCATGGTTTGTTCATTCCCTGAAGTCCATGACCCCCAAAGTTGATTATAAGTCTGGAGGGTGTGGGGGCAAAGCCCCTTGCAAAGGGGGGGGCAGAGCCCCCCTCAAAAAACAAAGATAATCCTCCAGTGTACGCTGTTGTTTTCTGGTCAGCATGCTGTGCCAACATTATTTTGCCAAACGCTGATTTACGTGCAGCATTGTTGATGGGCATGGTTTTGACTGCAACATTATGACCCCATGCCATTCCAGATTACCCTACAGATGTGAGGGGTTCCCCTCTGTAATTGTTGGAGTTCAATTCACTTGCTCAAAACTAAGTTTTAATAGATAACTTTAAAGAAGTTTTATGAAACTAATTGATCGAGTGTTCTGTTTTGTTTTGCCCTACTCATCTTTAAAAGATAATAGCACTCGCAGCTGCTCCTGTCTCTAAACGTGGCCTTGATCTCTCCACACTTGACAACGCCCACTGGGCGGCACTCCACCTCACCCCCACTTTCTCCCCCTGTGCATCCTGCCTCTGTTAAAACCAGCATGTGCTCAGCTGTATCACTGTAATTGCTACTAAATTGTATAATGTATGAAATCATTCTGTGTAACTCTAAGTCAGTGACTTGTATTCTGTAACCTAAATTTGTTCTGTCTGTCTGTCCTCAATGTGACGAGGTACCTTTGGAAATGAGCCTCTGGCTCAAAGGTTGTAAACCAATTTACAAATAAATAAATTAAGTTAGTCATTTCATAAATTAAGTTGTTTAACATGCAAGCAATCAAAGGTACTGCCTAGCAGAACTAAGTACTAGCAATTAGAAAATAAACTAATTAGTTTAGCAATTTAATTGCTGCAAGAAAGATTAAATTTGAATATCATCTAATTTATTTCTTGTAGCTTTTATTAGATTTACGCATTTAAATGTGTAATAAATGCAGTAGTTAAAACTTAGCAACTTGGCCATTTGAGATTAGGAAATCATAGTTTATATACACTGCAAGGCATTTAATATTGTTAATTTTATTCCAGTGAGTACCTTTGGCCTAGATATCTCAGGAGCAGATTATTGCAAATCACACCTGAAGGATCACAAAGCAAGAAGGAAAGATAAGAAACCATGAAAGACTGAAAGAAAAGAACAAAGGGGAAAAAATCTGAAATCTGACTAAAGAAGGAACATGGAAAATTTGATTGGTACTAACAGACTTTTTATTCAATATCAGCATTTTTATTACTAATTTTAACTTTTTAATTATTGTTATACAGTACTATTGTGAAACTGATTCAGTTGTATACACTGTCTATAAAGTCATATTATTAGATAGTACTGAACTATTTTCTTAGAACAGTAGCATAAAATAAAAACTAGGAGTGCAAGATCCAAGGAAGTCTCCTTAATAGAAGACCAGATAGAAATGGAGACTAGAAATAATAATAAGAAAGGGAAAGCCGGCCCACCGGCACAGCGGCAAGACGTCCATCTGTGGTGCCGACATCCCAGGTTTGGGAATGGACTCAGACGTCAGAGGGCAGGCCGAGGGAGAAGGATTGAGCATCCCAGGGACTGCTCTCCTTCTCCAGGGGGAGGGGGAAGAGTGTCAGGTACTATGTAGACGTCTGGCAGAGGCTGGGGGTACTGCCATGATGGGCGCACATGTCAGGGGTGGGGTGGATGCTGACATCATTGCATGTCCCCATTCTCCTTTACTTGTAGGTATATGCAACCTCGGAGTTGATTATATTAATTTAGGGGGTTTGGGGCAAAGCTCCCAATGGGGTGCAGGAGGTACAGCCACCCACAGTAAAAGTGTTGCAGAGACATCTGTGTTATAAATAATGCAGA
Organism: Neoceratodus forsteri; assembly: GCA_016271365.2. Taxonomy (NCBI): domain Eukaryota; kingdom Metazoa; phylum Chordata; order Ceratodontiformes; family Ceratodontidae; genus Neoceratodus; species Neoceratodus forsteri. The sequence goes on along the minus strand of CM057453.1, from coordinate 872,778,464 downwards.
TCAATTTAGTATTTTAGCACTGTCTAGTGTTTTGTAATAGTAGTAGTAGTAGTAGTAGTAGTCTAAGGTGCTGAATTTGTTGAGTTTCAGCAAGCTGCCAGCATGGAGTAGTGGTAAGGTAATGGGCTATAGTGCTGTCAACTGGGGTTCGTGTCTCAATTTGGTATTGTTATTTTGTGTGAGTGTGTTATATTTTTTTAGTTGTTTTATCCCCTCCTGAGTTCCTTCACTCAAGTTATAGTCCATGTGGGGCTGTTGTGCCAAATTTCTGGGTTTCACCCTGCCCGAGTTGCGTTCACTCACATTACCTGTCCACCTGCATTCCACAAGATTTTTGTGTTGTGGCATGTGAGTTTACGGTGAACTGTTGCATCGTGGTTGATTGTGTGGTGTTGCATATGCGGCTTCTTTCTGTGCTGTTTGTATTCACTGAATTGACATGGATCCCAAATAAACCTCCCTGTGCCTTTTGTTGGAAAACCATCCCCCCCATAGTATCATGAGAATGAGGAAAGTGGAAAACAAGGAAAAATAACAAGCAGAACAAAAATGGACAATAAAAAGAAAAAGGAAAAACAGATAAAGAGTAAGCTAATAAATCCAAATCAAAACAGGATCCAAAACTTAATTTACACAATGAGTCAGTTTCCAAAAGAGGGGAGACAGATATAGAGCTAATTTGGATAGAACAGGAAGACAATAAAGATAATACTTTTCAAACTCAGAGGCAAACAAGCTATCTCAACCATTAAATAGCATTATATCTAATATATGTAATACAAAGAAACAGAGTAGTTTGCTAGAAATGACTTTATTGCAAATCAAGAGTGTTCCAAGAAGACAAACAGAAGACAGATACTGTACTTGTAAGAAAAGTTACACACTACTTGCATTGCACCAACATGAATCAGGACATATTTAGAGTTTTCAGACTAGCAAAGGAAAATTGTAATGAATGTTTTTTTTGTTTGTTTTTTTTTTTGTAATTGTTAAATCTAACATAAAGGTGCAGGAATTGTGGAATAAAAGAGAATCTGCCAAGATGCTATGTCTAATTATAAAACCAACAGCTCAGTTAGACCTGGCATCTTATAAACTGAATACTCCAAAAGGCTGGCAAGACAATTTTCAAGATTGTAGTGTTACATCTAATGGGGAAGGGGATACCATGGTCAAGAGAGGAAAATCCTGATTCCCTAAAAACAAAAGTTAAATAGCTTATAATTACGGACTCATTGGAATCACTTCATGTATCACATAAACAGTTCATGTCAAGGCTGGGGAAGCACGAGGTTCTAATCACTTTTCATAATATTGAATCAGCATTCTAAATGTGGGAAAGGAGGCAACAGTTAAAGGGTACTAGGATTCATAATTGAATATCATAAGTTAATAACCCCAAAACTGCAACATCAAGAGTCTTTCAATAAGAATTTGAAAGAAATATATAAAAAAAAATCATGGTCATGCCGGCCCACTGGCTCAGCAGTAGCGCTACTGCTTGTGATGCCAATGACCAGGGATCAGGAGCGATCCTGGGCTGCTGGAGGGCCAGCTAGGGGGAGGAGTATCGAGCACCCAAGGGGCTGCTCTCCTTCTCTGGGGAGGGTGGGCTGTGAGTCCCGTTGCTCTACCACCACTTGTGTGACCATGGGTGGAGGTGCAGTGGGACCACAGAAGCGCAGAAGGGATGGATGTCAGCCATGATCTGGAGCGATGGCACTTCTCAAATGTGCCCCACCTCTTTGGATCCCCGCGAGTGCCTACATCCTTGGGGAGGATCAGAAAAGCAGGGAAAAGTCTGCACCAGTCACCAGTACACAGGACCCAGCTGCTCCAGACTCCTTAACGAGGCACTTTTCAGGGCCAGATGGACTACCCAACACACACTTAGAGACTGTGGGGGGATGACCCAGGATCCCCCCCCGCCCGAGGGGCAAACCGTGGCAGGATGGGGGTAGGTCCACCGGTTCCTGGAGAAGTTACCTGGGGCAGAGCTAGAGGGGCTTACAGTCTGGGGCTCCCTGAAGAGTGGTGGCTGGTGTGGAGAGGAGGGGTCATAAAGAACAAATAAAAATTAAAAATCAAAGAGTTAATGACCCCAGAACTAAATCAGAAAATATTAGAATCTGCAGTTCAATCAACACTTTCTGCGCTATCAAAACTTTCAAAACGTATTTCTTTATTTGTATGGAACATAATGCAAAATGAATTGGTGGGGAAGACCAAAAGGTCTATATGTGATTGTATCTCTAGGTTACTGCATATACCTCTTCAAAGAGATTAGGTAGCATGGATCACAATACACAAAGATTATAATACTAACCCACAAATAGATGTATTTTCTTGAGATGGCAATTTAGTAAGAAGGATTCTTCAGAACGCTGAGAAACCTGGTAATCTTGGGATACACATGGTTGATCTCAGGAAGCTATTTATTACCTCATATATGTAAGTGTAGACTCAGGTAAGCTTGCATATAGTTGAAGATGATGTATCTTTTCCATCTTACTTAGTACCCAGAACAGATATGCAATTTTGGATAGTAGTGTAAGAGTTTAGCAAACTAGCTTGCTCTTTTTGACTTCTGTAAATCAATTTGTGTTTAAACAATGGGAAATGATATAATGGAACATTGATGGATTGTTTAAACAATTATCCAATAAACCCTGCATGGATTTTCTACATAAATTTGAAATTATAAAGTTGCAGGAAACCTGGTGGCATGCTGAAACCCCACAGCTAATAGGATATGAAGTTATATACCCTAAAGCAAAAAGAGCAAATGAGTATGGGTAAATACATTCAACTGCAGTTAACTTACGTCTTAGACAGCAGTCGCCAGTTGCAGCAGCAAGGCGTGTCTTCAATTGGAGTGTGGATCTTTAGTGTGTTGGCAGTTTAGGTGAGTGAGGGCATGTGGGGGTCAAGGGGTGTGCGGGGAGGTGGGTGCACAGTTAGAGGTCAGGTGGTTGGTGCAGGTGTGTTCGTCGGTGAACTTTTTTTTTTTTTTACAGTTTGTTAAAACAAAAAAAACACAACATCAAGGGACAGTTTTCTTATTTGCAGGTTGAATGGTACATGATAGGGTGGGGGTGCCACTAACCACCAATGGAATTATAAATTATAATAAATATAGGGATCAGAGGGTCGGGTGTGCCACTAGACACCAGGGATATATAATAGGGAGATGAGAGAGTGGGGGAGGCCACTAACCACCAATGGGGTTATAAATTATAATAAATATAGGGATTGTAGGGTGAGGGGTGCCACTAGACACTAGAGATATACAATAGGGACATGGGAGGGTGGGGGGTACCACTGAATACCAATGGGGATTTAAACTATTATAAATATGGGGATCCGAGGGTGGGTGGTGCCACTAGACACCAAGAATATAGAATAGGAACATGGGAGGGTGGTGGGTGTAACTGAACACCAATGTGCTACACTAATAAAGCCAAAGAAATCCTTTTTTGCGAGAGGAAATCCTTTTCCACAAACGCATTACCATGTTTGAGGAAAAGAAATCCTTTACCATGGAAAAGGAATCCCTTTCCAGGAATCCTCTGCCATGATTGCAGAAAAGGATTCCATCTCACTAAAAAGTATTTGGGACTTACCCTTTCTGAAATGAATACAAACAAACTCTGCAAGCTCAGTTCATTATTTTTTATTGCAGCCTCAGCTCGGAGCTGCTGTAAACTGCAAACAGATTTCTTACATTTCACACCATTCACAGTTTACAGCAGCTCAGAGTTGAGCTGCAAAAAAAATCATAAACTGAGTTTGCAGCATTTGTTTGTGTTCATTTCAGAAAGGGTGAGTGCACAACGCAATGGAGAAGATCTAAATATTTGAATGGTTGTATTGCACCACTGTCCCAGTGCCTATATGACTTTGGATATGGTATTTGGGACTTAGTTGTTTTTTTAATCCTTTTTCACAAGAGGATTCCTTAACCATGAATCCTTTTTCATTGTGGCAGAAAAGGATTCCCTCTCACCAAAAACAGTTTTGGACTCAGTTTTTTTTTTTTTGCAAATAATTTTTCATGAGGCGATTCCTTTTCCGCAAATCCTTTTCATTCTCACGAAAAAGGAATCGGCTCACGAAAAAAGATTTCAGACTTAGGTTTTTTAAAAATCCTTTTTCGTGAGCTGATTTCCTTTTCAGCAAGAATGAAAAAGGATTCATGAAAAAGGAACTTAGCAAGTCATGAAAAAGGATTTAAATACTAATAAAAGAAAGGTTCCGGGGACATGGTAGCTATTAAAAAATACACAGTGAAGCCCATCAATTCCTGATGAGCAAGATACATGTTTGGATGTCTGTCAAGACATCCCTGTGCAGAGTTATGACAGTGTGTTGTGTGGAACAATAAAAAACAAGATGGCGGCTCATGAAAAAGGATTTTTTTCTCATGAAAAAGGATTAAACCCTCAAAGAAAAACAATCGCTTTTCATGAGACCAAATTCCTTTGTCGTTTCAAGAAGCTGTCCAAAAGACTGTACTGAGCATGCTCAGAACCCAAAACTTTAAATTTAAATAACTTTGGAATGGATTAATATTGTTTCACCAATCCAGTGAAACACACTTCTGTGAATCAAGACCTTTGTACTCTGAATATTTCATACCAAAATTCCAAACCATCTGGGTGCAACAAGATGGGGAACAAAATGCAAAAAAGGCAAATTACAAAATGTTTACACTATGCGCAGCTCGAAATCTGCAAATCTGACCAAAACGAAACTTGGCACATCAAGATACCTACCATGCAAAATTGCACAAGCAAAATTTTTTGCAAATCAGTTGAACAGTTGCAAGGTTATTAAAGTTCAAAATCTGAGGTTTAACATTAAACTGCCTACTCAACCCTAATTATAGGGGCATGACTGTGCCTCTATAATATAGATAAATAGATAGGTGTAGCTACAGATATAGATATAGATATTATAGGGTCACAGGGGTACCTCTATATATAGGGTTGAGCAGGGGGGTTTATGTTAAACCTGAAGTTTTGAACTTTAACATTTTTGCAACCGTTCAACTGATTTGCATGATAATTTGCATGCATGGTCTTGTGGGGGTTTATCTCTTGACATGGCAAGTTTTGTTCTGGTGAGATGTGTGAATTCTGAGATGCAGATGGTGAAATAAATTTAAAAATTCACTGTTTTGTTCTGGGTTTTTTTGTCATCGCCTTGCACACAGATGGTTTGGAATTTTGGGCTGACATTTTCAGGGTACAAAGGGTTTGGCACACATATATGCCTTCTGCTGGTTTGTTGAAAAAATATTAATCCATTTCAAACTTATTAAATTTTAAAATTGTGGTTTCTGAGCATGCTCAGTATAGTCTTTTGGAATGTTTCCTGTAACAAAAAATAATTTGGTCTGAATGAAAAATGATACTTTTTTGTTTGGGGCCAATCCTTTTTCATGAAGGAAAAATCCTTTTTCATTTGCTGCCATCTTTTTTTCTGTTTTTGTCAAAAAAATAAAATTTCAAAACCTCCAAAAATGACATTCTGCACAGATACTAATACATGTATCTTGCTCACTGGGACTCCATTAGGTGAATTCTGTAGCTAACTGTTGGAGAACTGGCCCAGAAATGTGTTTTTTTAAGTTTTAAAATCCTTTTCCGTGACTCACTTAGGCTTTTGTTGTGTGGGCTTTTCATTCAAACGAAAAAGGATCCCCTGATGCAGAAAAAGATTTTGGACTTAGGTTTTTTGCCAGCTTTTTCTGTATCTCCTTTTTCGTTCAAATGAAAAAGGATCCTTTCTCATGGCAAAGGATTTTGGACTTAGTTTTTTTTCTGATTCCTTTTTTGTGTGAAAGGATCTTTTTTGTTTGATATTTTTGTTGAAACAAAAAAGGATCCCTACACATGGATAAGGATTTCAGACTTAGTTTTTGCCAATTCTTTCTCCATTTGAAGGAATCCTTGTTCGTTTCCTTTCGATGTTGGCTCACGCATGCGCGCCAGCCAACATATTAGTAGCAGATTTGGAGGTGTGGTCACTGTGGGTGAATGCAGGGCATGCATCAGAAGGTGCATCCCTCATTCCCCAATAAGGCAGCTGCAGGCACTGACTGCAGGCATATGTCAGGTGGCCGCCACATCTAACAAAAGGTCTGCTGCAATCATGCAGCAGCACAATAACGCGCCCTCCCGATGTGCCTGTCCGGCGGCTACAGACTGCTCTGATCCACTTCACTTGCCAATGGGGAGCACACTCCCCATCTGCATAATGCCCCTTCCAATTTAAAATGTATGCCGAGGGGGTGCCCAATCCCCCTCAGCATCATGCGCCCCGAACAGTCTTTCTTTGCTGATGGGGGGCCCAATCCCCATCGGCATGAGTCCCTTTTCTCCATTTATTTTTCCGATGGAGGATCCCACTCCCCATTGGCATAATGTCCCCACTTTTGTTGTGTGCTGAGGGGGTGCCCAATCCTTGGCTCTCATCCCCATCGGTATGTGTCATTGGGGTGCCTAATCCCCATCAGCTACAGCATCCCCCACAAAACAGTTAGGTGGCATGCTGGGAGCTCACCCAGCGTGCTAAATGCCCCATAAATATAAAAACCGTCCCACAATGTTTTTTGTATTTTTAAACCTGTGAAAGAAGAAAACAGTCCTGCGATCTCCTGCCCTCCCCAACCCTCACCCACCCCTCTGCACACACTCCTACACCCCTCAATTTACATTTCACCTCCGGAGCCCATGATGATCTCCTCGTGGACCAGGAACACATCTGCACTCTTCAAAGCCGACCACAAACTGAAGAAATGCTGGTAAGCTGTATCATGGCATAAAGGTTTTTCAACTTTGGTGCATATCTCAGTCATTTTGGGGAATTTTGGCACCAAAATTCCAACATGGGGTTATTGGGACCCCTCCTTATGAACTCAGTCACTGTCATGGCATTATTCAGTCCTGAAAGGTGATTTCGCGGTCACTGAACGGAATCACCTTTCAGGACAGATTATCGAAACAACAGTGCCACTGTTCATGAGGGGGGCTCTCAAAAAGCCTATGTTGCAAATTTGGTGGAAAAACTCCAAAAATGGCTGTTTTATGAGTGTGGCTTGCACAGTTTTCATGCACGCTCATAACTTCGTGAATTTGTAATATTTTCACTCCAGATTTTCAAAATTGGCATTTCCCCACACCTCCTTATGAACAGTACAACTGTCATTTTACATATCCTGGCCAAAATGTGTTTTCACACGTCCGGCACACAATAGCATGGTCGCTGTGTAAAATCAGTTTTCAGGACAGTTTGAGGAATTGACGGTGACAGTGTTCATGAGCAGAGGTCCTAAAATGCCTATGTTGAAAATTTGGTGACAAACATCCATAAAATGACTGTGTTACAAGCATGTGTTGCGTAGTTTCCACGCACCACTGTAACTTCGCAAATTTGCAATATTTTCATGCCAGATTTTCAACACTGACATTTTTTCACACCTCCTTATGAACAGTACAGCTGTCATTTTTCACATCCTGCCCAAAATGTGTTTTGCACCTGTAATTCACAATGGTATTTATGTGGGACATCAACTTTTGGGACAAATTAACAAAATCACAGTGCCACTGTTCATGAGGGGAGGTCCCAAAATGCCTATGTTGAAAATGTGGTTAAAAAAATCCCAAAAATAATTGGGTTACGGACGTGTGTTGTGCAGTTTCTATGCATGCTCATGACTTCACCAATTTTTCATATTTTCACTCCAGATTTTCAACATTGCAATTTTTTTACACCTCTTCATGAACAATACAGTTGCCATTTTTCACATCCTGACCAAAATGTGTTTTCATCCCTGTGTCACCAAATGGCATAGCTGCTGTGCAAACCTACCTTTCAGCTAACAAACTGATAGTGCCGCTCTTCATGAGGTGGGGTCACAAAAAGCCTATGTTGAACATTTGGAGTGAAAACACCAACAAACACCTACAGTGTTAAGGTTTCCAACCATAACTCCGCACCCCGTAGAGACTGACAGGCATCAGGGGTGTGACTTGGGATCATTGGCTGTAATGCTCATGCCATTCCACACCCACCCTCACCTTGCAGCCAGTGACAGGCATCGAGGTCTGCCTTGGATTGTTTGCCCCTAAAGTTCACCCCATTCTCCTATACTGCACCCACCTCAGCATATTTCCTTATGGAATGGGGTAAGTATAATGCCCAAAGACCCCAAAGCACACCAAGACACTTGTCAGTGTCTACAGGGTAGGGTGAGGTAAAATGGCATGAGCATTATAGCTGATGACCCAAAGGCACATCCCAACGCCTGTCAGTCTCTGCAGGGTGGGGTTGGCATTGGCTTCAGTTTAATACTTCACTGCCATTCGTATTATGCATCTCTTACTCCTGCACTACCGATGACAATGCCAGCAAGACAACATTCGGCATTGACAAATGCTTGTTTTGTTTGATATGAAAATGGATTCCTTCAAACAAAAAAATAATTTTTAAAGCCATCCTCATTATTTTGTGAATTTTCCCTGGTGTCTAGTGGTACCCCCGCCCTCTGATTGCCCTCCCCATGATTTTTTAAATGTTTTCCTGGTGCCTAGTGGCACCACTTACCCTCCAATTGCCATCCCCATAGTTATTTATCTTTACCCTGGTGTCTAGTGGCACCCTCCACCATCCGATCCCCATCCCTGTAATTACAAGAGTTTTCCCTAGTGTCTAGTGGTAACCCCTACACTTCAGTTGCTGTCCCCATAGTTGTTTGAGTTTACGCTGGTGTCTAGTGGCACCCCCCACCGTCCAGTAGCCATCCCTGTATTTATGGGATTTTTCCCTCAGTGTCTACTGCTATCTGCCACTCTGCAATCACCATCCCCATAGTTCTTTGAGTTTACCCTGGAGTCAAGTGGCACCCCCTCCAATTGCCGTCCACATAATTATTGCAGTTATCCCTGGTGTCTAGTGGTGTGTCCCCCCCCACCCTCCAGTCACTCTCCCTGTAATTTTTATATTTATGCTTGGTGTCTAGTAGCACCCCCACCCTCCCATCACCACTCCCTTAATTATTATGTTTATCCCTGGTGCCTAGTGGCACATCCCACCCTGTGAATGCTGTCCCCATAGTTCTTTGAGTTCTCCCTGGTGTCTAGTAGTGTCCCTCCTCAGATCACCATCCCTGTAATTATCATAGTTATCCCTGTTGTCTAGTGGTGCCCCCCACCCTCCAATCATCCTCCTCATAATTTTTATATGTATCTCTGGTGTCCAGTGGTGCCCCCACCCTCCAATCACCATTACTGTAATTATTATTTTTATCGAAGGTGTCTAGTGGTGCCCCCAGCCTCTGATGTTGTCCCTGTAATTATGTAATTTATCACTGGTGTCCAGTGGCACCACCCCCACCCTCCAATTGCCATCCATGTAAGTGTGAATTTTTTCCTGGTGTCTAGTGGCACCCCCACCATTTGATGGCTGTCCTCCCAGAGAGAAAGAAAACAGTCCCTCCATGTCTTTTTTTTAACCTGTAAAAAGAAAACAGTCCTTCATCGATTCAACCCCCCCCACTGTAACCTCCCACTCAGCACCTACCACCCCCCACACCCTCACTCACCTGAACAAGTTCCAGGGTGAAGATCCACTCTCCCATCGGAGACACATCTTGCTGCTGGAACTGGCGACTGTTATATGACAAACTAAGGTAAGTGCAGTTCAATGAAGTTCAATCTGGTTTTCAACTTTGGTTTATAAACTTGCCACTTTTGCATATTTTGACACCAACATTTTCAGCATGGCCTTTTTGATACCCCAGCTCATGAACAATTTCAGTGGAAATATGCAAATCTGTCACGAAATGTGATTTCACAGTCACTTAATGAAATCACCTTTCAGGCAAGATTTGAACATTTTCACCATGTGTGTTCATGAGGTGGAGTCAGAAGAAGGGTGTGTTGGAAATTTGGGGTCACAATAAGTTAAAATAGCAAAGTTATGTGCATCCGTTGACATTTAGCTATGCTCCCTCATAAATTTCATAATTTTAAATATTTTCAACCCAGATTTTCAACATAGCCATTTCTTTACACCACCTTGTGAATGTTACAGCTGTCATTTTTCAGATCTTGGCTAAAATGTCTTTTTGCACTTCTGGCATGGAATGACATTATAGTGGTGTGGAATTATGTTTCAGTGGGGAATTAAAAATTTTTACTACCACGTTCATGAGGTGGGGTAATAAGAAGGCTATGCTGACAATTTGGTTGCTGTTGTCCTACAAATGGAAGCGCAGGGCCTCCACATCAACATACATATACACATCTATGGAGGGATGGGAGTTCAGGGCCCAGACAGGCAAATAAGAATGAGATTACACTATCTGAAAAAGTATGGATGGTTGGGAGTGCAGAGCCCTCCCGAGACAAATAAGGATACAATTATACTATCTCAAAAAGTAAGGAATTTTTTTTACAAAAAAACTGTGTTTGTTAATGCAGCATTTAGGGTTCAAGCTAAAGCACCAAAAGTAGGGAAATGTGGTTTTAGGGTTTCTAACCCTAAAACCTCACCACCACCTCTAAATCAAATCAGGGGTGCAGTCTTCCTTTGAATTGTCAACCCTAAAGCTTGCCTCATTAGGAGTTTATGTTTCTGGAGTGTATAGAATGGGGTGAGCTTTAGAGTTGACAGCCCCAAGGAAGACTGCATCACTGAGTTGTTTTAGTGGTTGGGTGGTGTTTTAGGGTTGGAAACCCTAAAAGCACATGTCCCTATGTTTGCCACTTTAGCCTGAACCCTAGATGTTGCATTAAGGTAGTTTTTTGCAAAAACTATATATATTCTTTGCAAAAAACATTTTGCTAATACACCACTTAGGGTAACATATGTCCACAAAAGTAGGGAAATGTGGTACTAGGGTTTCCAGCCCTAACTCCCCCACCCCACCCTAGCAACAAAGGAAAAAAATAGGGTTTGGGTCTCTGGAGTCTTGTTGAATCAGTGGTGGGGCCTTCCTTGGGGTTGTAAGTCCTAATGGTCCCCTCTCCCCCCCAGCCCATAGTCTGTAGTCCAAAGCACAAGGAATCACTCCAAGCCAGTGCCTTATAGTGATACACTCTTGAAAGGTAGAGAATCATGTCTCGTCACATGTTTCCAACACGATTTGTTATAGCTTTCTTCACACGGGCCCTGCAGGGCCTGCATGAAGAAAGAAGATCATATATGATGTTGTTTGCTCAGGAAACAGGGTGGGCATTAGAACTGACAACACTAAGGAAGACCCCACCAGTGATTTGCCAAGACTCCGGCGACCCAAAATCCTAATGTTTTTCCTTTGCTATTTGGAGGGATGGGAAGTTTGGGTTGGAAACCCTAACACCACATTTCCCTACTTTTGTGGTGTTTGAGTTACCCTAACTGGTGCATTAACTAAGTTTTTTTACAAAGAATTTCCTTTCTTTTTGAGATAGTGGTATTGTATCCACATTCACATAGGTCCCTTTGGGTCCTGCATGAATAGATGCAGATGCCCTGTGCCAAGGGAAGATTCTGTCCACCTACCAAAGTGCAGGGCCCTTGCAGGCCCTACAGTTCTGTGCAATGAAAGATGTGAAGAATTTATGGGGTTGTCTGGTGGGCTGTGGAAGTGCAGGGCTCTGTGGTCCATGCACTTCTATGTGGCTGCAGCTACAGATGCACAAGGCAAAGCATGCATCTGTCAGCCAATGCACAGGTCCCTCTGCCACCCAAGGGGGAGGCAGGGCCCTATGGAAAAGGGAAAATGTTTAACCAGAAAAGGCACACGAAGCTGAAGCTTGTTTCCAGGTGTGACCTGGAAGCACAAGGATATTAAGTGACTTGCTCAGGGTCACACAGTATGCAAGTGGGGGCTGTGGGATTCAAACCCAGGTCTCCAGGTTTGCAGCTCAGAGCCCTAAACCACAGTGCTATATTGCTTCAGTGCTTCCCTAGGCCAAAAGGAAAGTTGTCTTCACTATATGATAGCCAGACCCGTGCAGACAACCTTGTACCTTTCATTCCCTGGCTGGAGGGGTGTCACATAACAGCACCATCCCCCATCATCCCACCCAGCTGGGTTACTGATCTCACCACTGAACTCAGCTCACCGGCATGGGATGACAAAGCATACCCACTGGAGTCAAGACTGGCACTGCACACAAAGTTTGTTAACATTTTTTTTTTTATTTTGACCCAAAATGTTCAAGATACTTGTTTCATGATTCGCCTTATAAACATGACATGCACCATTTATAGTATATTGAATGAAATGTCATTTTGCACCACAAGTCCAAAAACATGTCTCATTCAGGATTTAAAAAATGACACATAACACATTTATGAGGTGGTGTGGAGAAATGGCTATGTTGAAAGTTCAGAATCAAAATATTTAAAATTAGTGAAGTTATGAGACAACATTGAAATACAGCAACTCATAACCTGTGCATTTTACTGTATGTGTACAACATATTTTCAGCATAGCCTTCTTATTACCCAATCTCATGAACCAAGTAGGTGAAAAATTTCAAATCCCAACTGAAATATCTTTCTGCGCCACCAAAATGTCATTCCATATCAGAGGTGCGAAAACACATTTTGGCCAGAATATTAAAATGGCAGCTATCACATTCATGAAGTGGTATAAAAAATGGCTATGTTAAAAGTTTGGTGTTAAAATATTTAAAATTACCAAAGTTATGAGTGAGCATAGAACATTATCAAGTTACGTGTATAACTTTGCCATTTTTACATATTTTGACCCCAAATTTTCAACATAGCCTTCTTATGACACCACCACCCACTCCCATGAGCAAAGGGGGTGAAAATGTTCGAATCCTGCCCAAAATGTGATTTCGCTAAGAGACCACAAAATCACCTTTCAGGGCTGATTTGCATAATTCCACTACCACATGTCATGAGATAGGATCCCAAAAAGGCCATGTTTAAAATTTGGGGTCAACATATGCAAAAATGACAAAGTTATGCAGCAAAGTAAAAAAAAAAGCCATTGAAACACATAAACCACACTTACTTTAGTTTCTCATATTGCAGTTGTCGGTTCCAGCAGCAAGATGTGTCTTTGATCAAAGAGTGTATCTTCACACTGGGACATGTTCAGGTAAGTGAGGGGGTGTGGGGGTTGTAGGTGATGGGTGCTCAGTTGGAGGTCGGGAGTGGGATTTTTTTTTTTACAGGTTTAACAAAAATATTGAGGGACAGTTTTCTTTATTATAGGTAACATTAATGGGTATGGCAATTGAAGGTGGGGGTGCCACTAGACACCAGGAAAAACATGAATAAGGGGATGATGATCAGAGGGTAGGGTGTGCCACTAGACACCATGGAAACATTATAATACTTGGGAAAGATTATATAGATATGGGGACAGCAATCAGAGGGTGGGGGGGCCCCTAGACACCAGGGAAACAGCGACACACTGCTGTCAGAGCATCCTGCAGTATGAGTTACAGCTGCGGCTGCAGAACTCAAAAAAGTTCCCCAGTTCTCATACAGGGAATGCGGGAGGAATATTACAAAAGGCCAGGTTGCAAAATCCCGACATCTCAAAATCCCAAGCCCGAAATCCCAACATGCCGATTGCCCATCAGACCACCATCCCACTGACTGAAAGCTTGACATGGGAACTTGCCATGATGAGGAGTTACTTATATTATTTAGGGGGGGTGCAGGGGATGAAGTCCCCCACTACGGGGGGGGGTTCTGGGGACAGACTCCCCCAACCACCTACACATTTGGCTAAGTCCAGTGTCAGAATGTCGATCGTCTGGATGGTTGTCTGTTGGGCAACTGGTGTGTCAGCATTTTGTGGCTCAGGATTTTCAGGGTCAGGATATGAAGTTTCAAGATATCATAGTAAATCCAATGCGGGTCAGTGACTTCTCTTGTTAAGCTGGTCACCTAGGATTTTGTGGTACCCAGAAAATGTATTTCTGGCCATTAAATGAAGAAACAAACATCCCAATCTAGTTAAATGGATCCTATTTAGCTAGGTTCTGGTGTTTCTTTTTTTAAATGATGGAATTTTTATGTAATGTCCATGCTTAGTAGTTCAAGGAGAAAAGAAATAAGATGGAGGGTCTCCCGACACAAAAAAATTATTTGTACTGTGAGAAGCAAGGGATGAGAAACCAAAAACTGCTCTGCAACACAGAAGTTTTGGTGGTGTATCAGAATGTTATCCCAAGAACCCTACTGAACATGCTCAGAACAGAAAAACACAAAATTATAAAGCCTTATAATACTGGAACCATTTAAACCTTTCAAAAGCAGTATCTTGGGACATTACGCCTGCACCCTGAAAAGTTTTAGGAAAAAATTCCATTCCATATAGGCTGTAAGTGAGAGCAAAAAAATTCCATGTTAAGTGCAAGAAATAAATTTGACATCTACAGAAAAATGATATGTGGATCTCAAAATCCACACAAGCTGCCATCACAAAACTTTCCACAGATGTATATATTGCCTCCTAGATAACACATGCAAAATTTCAGCTGATTTAATCAATCACTGCCAAAGCTACTAAGGTGCAAAGTTAGGGGTTTAACACTGAACACCCTACTCAACCCTAACTATAGGGGTGCTACTGCACCCCTATAATATAAAATTATATGATTCAATTTTCATTTTATCTGGCCTCTTGGGTAGGAAACATCATATACTGTACCCAATGCATAAAAAAGGAACATTAAATGACCCTGCAGTGTATCACCCCATTAGTCTCATTGACATGTCTCAAAAGCTGTTTTCATGGATATTGTTAAGAAGATTACAATCTTGGGTAGATTATAATAATATATTAAAAGACTTTCAAAATGACTTTAGACAACATAGATCCATAATACAACATTGCATGGTTATGTCACATCTGATTCATAAATGTTTGAATCTGTAATACTACTATACCCCTTAGGGATGTTGAATGCGGCACCACCCTCCCCAACCTGGTTCAAGCAACTCCACAGAGTAATGGCAGAATTCCTATTTCTGGGTAAGAGCACTAGGAGGCATATTTTAAACTATCAAACATGAAGGAGGTTGGAGGTTTAAGACTTCCTAAGCTCTTTTTGTATTACCTGGCACTTCATGAGTGTAAATACCTGCAGTGGGGAAAGGCTCAAGAGGCTGATGGGAGAGCTGAATAACAGCCACAATGACTACAAATTGAAAACGAGTTATGAAAGTACACAAGATCCACCCTAGGAGTCTGCTCTATACATCACCAGCCAAAGATCCCAAGATCTTTACACATACTACAATTTATTGGTCAATCAGGGCACATCAGCACTTCAGCAGCTAGCTGAGACTCAGCTTAACTAAGTATAGCACCCAGGTGATATTGCACAATCCTAACCTACAAATGATTGGAAAACCCATCACAGTTGGTTTGTGGAGTTCCTTAGAAATACCATAGATAGATCACCTGGTATTGGGAGGCCACCTCAAACATTCCTGACCTTTCAAAATAGATATCATGTCCCAAATTCAAAAAGTTTTCCCTTTCTGCAATTGGTACACGCAGTTTTTTTTCACATTTTGGTCCCCAGCCATGGTCAAAGGAAGGTGACTTAGCATTAAACCAGTTAGTGGCAACTGCTAGTAGTACGAAAGGTAGCAGTAACATTACTGCTGGGTGCTTGGCAAAATAACAGTAAACCAGAAGAGAAAAGAGCCAGCACTCCAAATGTCAGATTAAAATCTTTTACTTATTGAACGTGTCAAAAACACCATTATAAAGTACTGAGTGAAATTAGCAACCTAACCCAGCAGACCAGCACCAGTGCTTCAAGGATTGATTCCTCTTCGTCGGGGGTATCGTAGCAGCTGCTAACTTGCCTTATGCCATCTCTCAGATAAACAAGTCATTACATTCATTAGACCCTATAGGGTTAGATGGTATATGTTTGTACCGGCAAAGAGAACTGCAAGTCAACTGGTCAGCAGATGACTGGCAAGAAATTTGACTTGACTTTTAATAATACATTAAGCAGGACAGGTACAGATTAATGCAGTTCAGAATTTCTCCAGAATGTGTACTATACGCCTAGTAAGCTGCATAAAATATGTAAGATGAGATCCGCCCTGTGCACTAGATGTGGAAAAGCTGAAGGAACATTAATGCATATCCTGTGGTTGTGTGAAAAGGCAGTCCACTCTTGGGATGATATTAAACAGAACTTGGACCTCCTCCTGGGACTAGAAGAAGCATTTATACTGGAAATATGCCTGACTGGCAAATACCATGACAATGTCCTGGGCCCTAAGAAGGGGTACAGAGCCCTCATTGTGGCCACTGCCAAACTTGTTATACTGAGCCACAGACTTGATTATGTCATTCCTTCTAGGGCAGAATGGCATACAGTAATTCTTTTTGCCTTGAATGCAGGAAAAGAGACCACCAGTGTGGACCATAAGTAAAAAGCGTACCGTAGACAGTGGGAAACTCTCCACACCTAATTACTCATTATGTAATAATTGGATATGGTGAACAATATTATTAATGCAATGTGTGTAAGAGTCTAGGATACTTGGAGGGCAAGAGATGGTAAAGCTCACACACTACCCTACTACTTGGGTAATACAATGCTTATTTTTGTACTGCCTAATCTATGAGAAGTGTTGACCCTGGGTTGGGGGGGGCTTGTAATGTGTGCTGTTTGTTTATTGCATGTAATGTCATGTAGTGCTTTGTCCTGGTACTGTGTGTTCTGAAAACTTTCAATAAAACATACACAATTAAAAAAAAAACTCTGTAAAACTAAACTGTTCTGCTGGTTCAGAGACCTTAAGATGGCATTCGTCAGCATAA
Source organism: Neoceratodus forsteri (assembly GCA_016271365.2). Classification (NCBI taxonomy): domain Eukaryota; kingdom Metazoa; phylum Chordata; order Ceratodontiformes; family Ceratodontidae; genus Neoceratodus; species Neoceratodus forsteri. The sequence continues at coordinate 872,761,630 of CM057453.1, read as the reverse complement.
GTAGGAGGAACTTGTGGAACTCGTTATACAATGTGAGAATAGATAGAAACGTGTTGGATATCATTATTAGACTTCATGGACTCGATTTTAAAAGAGGCCTTACAGTAACACAAGTTGCGTCGCTCTAGGGATGTGGCAAACTCTGGGTGTATCAAGGACCCTGCATCCAATTTTATAAAAGGGGAGATTCCTGCACCAAAGACCCAGGAGTTTTCAGAGCCTCAGGCTTGTGCCAAACATTTGGCACAGCTGCAGGAATTGATGCAGGGATCCTGTCCCCTGCCCAGCACAATGCTAGAAGAGCCAGGGGTTGGGGGGGTGAATATACATGCCAGGAGGGGGGCCTGGGGCAAAAGGAGCATGGGGGGTGCCCTGAGGGCATCAGGGAGACAGCGGCAATAACAGGGTTGTGCTGTGGAACCTGGTAGGGTGCCATTTGCAAAGCCACACAGCCAATTAGATTGGGCCACTGCATGGGGGGGTGGCAGGGATGGACAGTGACATGGCCCCAGGTGGGCACAGCTCTGGCACCTACCCCATACCTGCAGCAACTCCCAACTCTGTAGGTGGGAGGTTGTCTGCCACAACACAGAAGGGTGGGTACTAGGGGACTGTTGCAGTGCCCAAAGAATGTTTCCCTCCACCACTGGAAGTCCTCGATCTGCAGCCACAGTTTCCTTATTACGGAAACAAATTCCACTCCACTGCTGTGATGTGCTGCATCCGAAAAAATCCAATCGAAAAGAAACAAGGGACTGTACCACCATCCGTGAAAAATCCTTTATCGGCTGCACCCAATAAAACTTTTTTCACAGATGGGATTGCAGTCCCTTGTTTCTTTTTGATAGCCACAGCTTCCAACCTACAGGGTTGGGATTTGTTGCACCTATGGGGTAGGTGCCAGGGCTATGTCCATCTGGTGCCAGGTCACTGTCCATCCTTGCCAATCCCCCATGAAGCAGTCCCATCTGATCGGCTTTCTGGCACTGCAAATGCCACCCCTGCTGGGTGCCACATCACCACCCTGTCATTGCCACTGTCTCCCCAATGTCCTCTAGGGCACCCCCTGTGCTCCTTCTGCCCCTGGTCCCCTACTTGCAGGTCCCCCCAGTTGTCACAGTTTCTAGCAGTGGCACATAGCCCTTAGACCACCTCCTTCCAGAGGAGGTTGTGGAGTCAAAAACAGTGGTTGAATTCAAGCATGCATGGGACAGTCATAAGGCAATTCCAGGGGTTGGGGGTAGAAAGAAGTAGGCTGCTGGTTAACTAGGATCTGCAGCTTATCCATTAGGTAGAGATATGGGCAGACTGGGTGGGTCAAGCGGTCCTTATCTGCTGTCAAATTCTATGTTTCTATGTTTCCTGGCTGGTCTAACCTGAGCTTCCTGTTGCATCCATGGTGGGGATTCCAAAATTACAAATAAGGGGATGGTGCAGCCCCACCATGGTGTAAGCTGTCTTGCAACCTGGCGCAAGGGTGCTTCTGTCCCAAGGGTGGTTCAGGACAGCTTAGGTGCAAGGCATCCTGATTTTCATGCAGCCTACATTCAAAAATCAGGATTGCTGCAAAGTTTGATGCAGGGTGCCACTTGCATCATACCCATTCGGTGCAGGCACCTTGCATCTAACCAGTCCTTTTTAAAACTGGGCCCCATGAATCCACTTAATCCAAAGTTCAATTCAAAATAGATGGAGGTTTAACGAGATAAAACAAAAACTAATCTTGGTGTAAGACAGGCATGTGTGCTGTCCCCTACTGTTTAACATGTATCTTAGCAGAATAATAAATCAATTTTACAATTTCGAATTTCATTCACCAAGAAAAATACTCAAAATATTCCCTTGCTTACTTATGCGGATGACATGGTATTAATTGCCACAACATTGTTGGGCTTGCAATGTAAGTTAAGAAGTTTTCTTTATTATGTAGTGAAAACATTTTTGTAATAAATCAAAATAAAACCCAAATGCATGTTTTGAAGAAACAAAAAGAGAAAGATACAGGTTGTACACAAAAGGGGAAAGACTACAAACAGTTAAATTGTTATAATTATCTCGGACTCGGATTTTTAAGTAGTCTAAATTGGAAGAGATACTTATATTATTTGAAAACTAAATTAATCAAATCTTCAACTGGAGTAATAGCATTTATAAGGAAATAAGGTGGACATTCGGTCAAAGGTTCACTAACAGTAATAAATGCTAAAATAAAGTCATCAATTTATTATGAAGGAGACATTTGTGGGTATTACTAATTCACATACATTAGAAGTAGTACTAAATAAGCTTTATAGATGCTTGTTGGGACTTCCATCTTTTGTTCTGGACAGCATTTTGCAAGCAGAACTTGGATAATATTTAATGGCAACAGTGGTCACGGAAAAAACTAATTATGTTTATTATAGATTTAGAAGTGATGTCAGAAGGTAGATTACCTAAAGCATGCTTTGGGAAGAAATACAATATTCATATAGGGGCTTTATTTTCCCTTACCTTAAATTCATGAAAGATGTATGCATTAAAATTAACGAATATCATGACTGCTGTACAGTGTATCATGTTCCAAGAACTGAGTTGGTACAGTTGATTAAACATTAATGTTGGAGGGTAACCACTAATTTAGATATACAACACACTTTAGATTCTAAACTACATAATCTTTGTAAATATTATTGTAGCCCACCCCTTCCTCCTCACTGTCTAGGGGCTGATGTTACCAAGGGGGGGAGCTACCCCAAGAAACCTCATACCAGACTCAAAGGTAAAATAATAAAGTGAAGTGCAAGGACATTACAATTTCCCCTTATCATGGCAGGAGAATCTCTGTGAAAGTTCTCTCAGCCCCCACAAATTCCAGAAGGAGCCTTCAGTTCCTACAAACTGGAACGTCTTGCACTCTCCCATCTGGATGTCTCCCAAGTCACTGGAACCAGACTGAACTGGTGTGCTGATGCAAGGTTGAATCCTCCATTGTGAACACAGCACAGAAACAGATTTCACCTGTCTCGGGAGTCACTGTGCTGGTGCAAGGAAGACACCAATGATGCGGTTCCCGTGTCTGCGCCCCTCCGGTCCAACTCAAACTCACAGTTAGATATTTAGAGACCGGGGGTGGGGGGGTTTGGGGCACAGTCCCCCAATGGAAACACACTGACATCCCCGATGGTACAATGTCGACACTCAGCATTGTGTCTGTCACTGTGGGAGATGTCAGTATGAGCGCTGTCACAGCGCTATAGTAAAACTGATTGAACTGAGGGTTAAAACCACAAGGTCCTAGAGAAAAGTCTGATTAATTTCATGGAACATTTCATCAAACTATAAATAGTTAAAACTCTCTCTCTCTCTCTCTCTCTCAGTTTATTTTGAGCAAAACCAATTTTATTCTCCTGGACCCCCAAAGATTAACGAGACCCAGGGGTCCCAGTTACTTTAAAACATCCCTTCAGCTCCATTGGGCTACAACTATTATACACTGCTGGGGGTTAAAATGGGAGACAGACTCACAAGAGCATCACAAGGCATACAGATCTCCACTTCCAAGGAAACTTGGATGATGTACTCAACAAACACTTACGGAAGTGTGGTGCTCTTGAACCCTCTGGCACTGGTAAGTCACACCATAACTGTTTCTTCGGTGTACTCTCCCTGGTCAGACCCTCGTGTGGAAGCAAGCAGCTTCCTCCCTCCTGGACCATGGACCTGTAATTCCATTCAGAGACCCAGGATTTCACTTCCCCAATCAGACTCTCCACCTTACCCCAGAGCCTTGCACCTTTTCCAATCTCAAAGCATCTTCACGCAGCCTTCACAAATCCCTCAACAGCCATGCTCTACTGATACTCTGGCCTTTCAGCACTTACAGGCCACCTAACACCTGGCGCTCCTCCAATTTCATTTAAAGGGAAGAAGACGACCCAAACCACCAGTGTCCCCTTTTTGTCCTCCAAAGTTTGAGCTAAGCCTGCAGGCCAGGGGAGAATTCTTCCAAGGCCTATCACACATGACCTGTGGCCCGCCCATCAAACATGACAGGGCCCTGGGACCTGCCCCTCCAAACAGGCCTTCTGCAGATAGAAGTTCCTCTGTACCCCTTCAACTCCTTGGGCTGCCCTGCCACACCAGGTGTGGGAGATAACTCCTACAGCCAGGCAACCCAGGAGAGCAAACACAATCCCAAAGTTAGGACTTCCCTAGGACCCTACATGCTCCCTCCTGACTAGGCCTCTCTCCGATCCTCCTAGGGAAACCCAACTCCCTGTCGATGCATCCAGGCTGTCTAGCCAGAGCACCCCCAATTGTCACTAGTGCCATGGTGCTGCGCCCACTGAACCTGACTATTCACTTAAGGGGGGGGACCCCCCCTTTAGGCCCAAACTGGAACACCGAGCTACTAGCCTCCTGCCTTGCCTGCCATTTCCCTCCAAAACCCCCAGAACCACCAAAACTTTCACCTTATATAGGACTGCCCTATGCTGCCCCAAGGTGGCGGCTAATGGAAACAGTCCAGAATTCTCCCAGGGTCCATACTTTGTAGGTAAGATTGCCAGCTTTGCTCTCCGTTTGCATACCATATGAGTGTGCTCTTGGCACAAACCTACATGAATGATCACTGCATGCCCCTCCATGCCTGAAAAGTCCCATTTGTAGCTATTTTGCTGTTTTTCACCTTATAAGTTGTCTGCTCAGTCTGACTGTAAATCGCACACCTACCAGAAGCAATCACCAGACAGGAACATGTGTCTGCCATGAGTGCGGTCCAAAACTGCATTTTTTATTATGACCCTAGTGTAAAAACAAGCTCCATCAGTCCATTATGGGGATCCAAATACGTTGTGGGATCTCCACAAACAAACTGAGCACTCCAAGTTGTATAAATAAAAGTTTCAGCCCAGAGCCAAAATCCCACACATTTGCAGGAGCGGAACTTAGCAAAGATCCCACACATGCTCAAGAGTGTGCTCCTCTTGTGCATGCGCTGGATTTCTGCTCCTGGCTAAAACTTTTGTTTGTACAACCTGGAGTGCCCATTTTGTTTGCGGTGATCCCACAACATATTTGGATTCTCATAATGGACTGATGGAGCTTCTTTTTATACTAGGCTCATGAAAAAAATGCAGTTTCGGGCAGCACTTGTGGCAGATGCGTGTTCCCGACTGGTGATTGCTTCTGGTAGGCGCAATTTACAGTCGGACCAAGCAGACAACTTATGAGGTACAAAACAGCAAAATAGCTACAAAGTGGGACTTTTTAGGCATGGAGGGGCATTCTACAGTGATCATTCATTAGGTTTGTGCCAAGAGGCACACTCATGTTATTGTGAAGCAAATGGAGTGACAAAGCTGACAGTGCCCACTTTAACCTTAAACCCTGGGAAAAATAAGGGAGGGGTCCTAAAGGTGAGTTGTAAGCATCTCTTGGAATGAGAGGGGACTTACATAACAAAACTCATTTTGGCAGAGAATGTTGCTTGACAGATACAAAAAAAGAAAGCTTGCAATCGATACACCAAGATCAGGCTTGAAATATATAATAGTAAGTTTCTTTATGATAAACAGCAGAGATCAGCAATATTATCACCTTTTTTGTAAATGTGGACTAGGGGACATCAATTTATAAACTACAAAGGGAGACATGGCTTGGAAGTATTTTGGAGATATACTGTATGGTATAATTATTTCACGTCCTTGTGGATTTGAAAAATCTAAGAATATAAAGGGAAAGTGAAATTTTCAGAAGTAGCACTACAGCTCATTAAGATTTTCAGCTCCCTTGTCAGCCACCAGTGCTTCACAGCCTGTTCACGGCATAGTGCCCATACTCATTAGAAAAACTTAAAGGCTATTCATGACAATTTAAATCTTTATTTGAAATTTTTATTTAGACAGAAAAATACAAAAAAAGTTGAAATAAAGCTCAAACTGTTATGCTTGCTTCCACATTGGTGTTGATGTTCGGCAACCATGTGGGCAAGCAATGTCCTCAGCGTTTAAGTCATCCTCTGCTAACAGGGTAACAGTTGCTGTAGTGGCAGGTACCTGAAAGTAACAAAAGAAAACAGTGGAATAAATGACAGCTGAGCAAAAGAAAAGGACACGTAGGTAAGATAGTGTGAAAATTCACTGACTGTATTCAGGCTGTTGTGTGCTTCAACAATACCGGCACCAGCAAACCCACCAGATACCATCCTCCCTGCTAGTACAGAGCTTGGCAAAGCTTCCCTTCAGCCACTGTGCATGCTTTTCCATTGATTGGTAGAGTCTGAAATCCACTTTTATTTCTGAACTGCCCCTCAAAAGTTGTTTGGCCACCAGCCCTGCGTACCAGTTTGTGAACTGTTTTTTTAGGCTGTCTTTAAACAGTTTGTTAACTGAAACATCAAGGGGTTGCAGCTGATCAGTTCAGGAGGCAAGTATGAAGGTTACAGTCTTCTTTTTTGTATCATGTATTTATTGAGATGTTCAAATATATAACACATACACAAATAAGTGACAGTCAAATACATCAAACTCAATGCAGAGTCAGCCATACAAACAAAACTTTGGTGAGACCATAGGGCTTATAACAGGCTATTAGTACATACATTATAAGTAATCTGTAAAATGTAGGCAACCACACTCAGGACTCCTCTGACTTAGCAAATCCATTATGTTAAATCAGGTCCACTTCGTACCTTAACTCTGCTTTTAGTGAAGAGAAAAAGAGAATGAGAGAAAGAGATATATGACACCCTGAACATATGGTTAGTAATTAAACACCCTACAAAAGAAAAATAGGAAATTACAAATTAGAAATTGGAAATTCAAGCCACTCTATGAATTTTATTTTCTAACTTATATTAGTACCTTATATACTGTAGTTCTTTAAGCCATTACAATCTAAGTAGATCCCCATCTGTGTTCCTATAGTAAATCCCCGGTCATTTCCACTAATTTGCTCCATATAGCCAAAAGGGCCCTGCAGGGAGTCTCTTTTTCAACAAGACCTAACTTCCTTCAGCAATACTGATGGTCACTACCCACCACCGCCTTCTCATAGCATCATTGCCTCTCCAACTGTAAGGGTGTCTAGAAATTTACCCCAATCAGTGAGAAATCTTTCTTCCTTATCCTTTAAGACATAAGTGAGCCTGTCTACCACTAAGGCTTGGATAGCCAACCTTTTCCATTGATCTACCATTGGGAGAGTACTGGCTACCCACAGATTTTGAATCCCCTGGCATGCTACTGTCAACAGGACCCTTATCCATCTAGGGTAAGAAGACCATTCAGCATCTCCCATTCCCTTCCCCTCCAAAAAGGAACAATAGGGAGGATATTTCTATTGGGTGGCCACTCATCACTGACAAGTCATGGGCAATGCTCCTACAATATGGGATCAATCTGAGACACTCCCAATGATAATGGAAAAAGGTCCCTCTAGATGCCCCACATCTTCCACAATTTGTGGGCACCCCGGATAAAACTAATGCACGATGCTTGGGAGATAGTATAAGCAGTGTATAAACTCATATTGCATTTCCTTAAATTTATTGCAAAGGAGCAGGCCCATATGAGAACCCAGTAATAGTTTCCAATTATCTTCAGAAATCTGAATACCAAGATATTTTTCCCACCACTGCCTGGCCCTCACAGTACTGTTGGAGAAAAAGTCCCTATCTTGTTTTGCTAATCTACTCAAGAGGCCCTTTTCCATTTTCCTAGCCCTAAGGATTACTCTTTCAGCATTACTAAGGGGAGAATCCATCTGAGATGTTTTATTTATGTTCTGGCAATAATTCTGGAGTAGAAAAAATCTAAACAGATGGGTATGGGGAATACCCCAGCCCATGTGAATTTCCTCAAATGTGCGTGATCAAATCTCCCCCACACACACACACACAGGACCCCCTTGTCCAGGTTACATTATTCTAGCTTTGCAAGGATATGTGGGGTTGCACGTGCCCTAGCAAGTCCATTATCAAAAGTGCCTTCTGTTCATCTAGTAGACAAAGACACTGTCTTGTAAGGGTCAAATGTGGGATGAGCACACAGCCAATGTCCTCCATCACAGTAATCACATTAACCCAGTGGTTTACTACATGGGTAATGTGCTAGTAGACAGGGAACTTGTGCTGGGGGTGACATGCAAGTGTTTTGCCCTTGTGTATCACTTGCAGTACTAAGAAATCTCTGGGCAATGTACACAACAAAACAAGCAATACCTGATGCTTTTTACCCAGTCTTGCCACTGTCACTTGTTTGGAGTCTGTTGCTGCTATGGTCCATTCCAACTATGGCACCATGTTCACCCAGTTTCATTGAGATTTATTATCAGCTCTGGGCTATCAGCTCCTCTGCTGCTGTGTTGGAAATTCTGGCAAAGAAAGTGGCTTTGCAATGTAAAAATTCTGTAGGTGTTTTCCTGGTTGCTAGGCTGCTTTTGTGCTCTTTCTCCAGCTGAAGCTCATCCTGCTCAGAAACTGCCAAGACCACCTGTGAGGCAGATTTAAACATCTGCCATTCTCAGTCAGCATTCAAAGGGCATTAGCTTTGACTATGTCCAGTGCCACAGCTTGCACAACTCTTGTGTTGACCACTGCTCCTTCACAATGCAAACTGTGCACAACTTTTTTAAGTTGGTCCTCTAAGTCACACTTAAGCAATGTTGGTTACTCACTTGATTTTCTGGGTAGCATAGGGGTGAGCTTTGTCGGGTTGGGTGCGGTATTCAACTGTGCCAGGTAATCTGCCTTGAATCTGCCTATAGTGCTTTCATTAGCACCATGATTTTTAGCACTGGAACGCCACTCTGCTGCCACGATGCAATGCTCTGTTGCCAAGTGACCAATCTCAGATCTGGTCTCTGCACTGTACGTTTAGTAAAATGAAGCTTGTCTTTTTTTGGCAGATGTCAGTGTACATGCAAGCTCCTTAGTTATGGCCATAGCTACACAACTAGCAGTCCTGGAGTTGGCAGCAAGATCATTACACTGATGACAATAACAGGGTATTTCCATTTTCCCAACTTTTTACTCTGTATCCAGTTAAAAATAGACATTTCTTGCGGCAGCTAACACACAAACTTGTCAGAAATGACAGAACAGGTGAGACCGATGAGCCTGCAGCTGACATTTAAAATATTGGCAGAGAACAGGTGTACTGCAGGCAATCAGCTGATCTAGAGCTGATTCTCAGAGCACACATTGAAAATGATCAGCTGATCGTGCAAAAAGAAGCAGCCACCATTCCAAGGTGTTACACAGTATATGCACCAATAACTTGGTTATCAAATACAATTTTCTTTTCAAACAATCCCCCAATGATCAATACAGTTGATTCATTTCTTCTTTCTTTAATGTACTCTAAAATGTGAATGTTGTAGATTAGAACTATCACTGTCTTAGAGAATTCCTATTATTATTAAAATTGTCCATTATAGAATATATAGACAAAGAAGACATCAAGACAGATAAGAGGTTTGAATATACAAGAATAATTGTTTGAATGTATAGGAAATGCAAGCATTGAATATTACATACTAAAAGTGGATAATAAAGGGAAGGATGTATACTTTTTTATGGTCATTGGCCTTTATTGTTTGCAAGTTGCAAATGAAAGTGATTACTGGCCTATTGCGCTGTCGGGGGTGTAGGTAACCAAGCCCGAACCCTGCAGTACCCAGACTACATCTTGGAATTATTTTCAAATTAGATAAATTCTGTAAACATCCACTTCTTTTTAATGTAAAATGAATAAACATGGATAGAATAATGACATTAAATTGAGATAACAGAATCCTCTTACTTATATATATGTATTTTAAATTTATTGCACTTTCTTCCATCATGTCTGGCTAACTTCAGCCATCCTCTCCTCCCAACCCCTTCACTCACTGTCCCAGGGACATACCTTCCAACCAGTCAGTGCCCCACGGATTACTCCAGTGGCAGAGCCTCCCAGGTTCCTGAAGCCCAGAAGGTGTTAGAGTTGGGCTGCAGTTGGGGGCCTGATGAATGGTGCAGATTCTGTGAAGAAGAGGCGGCTTCATGCTGGTTGCAGGTGAGGAGGTGTTTTCTTTCTTAGTTCCTACCCCTGAGCACTCTGTGGACTAGGGTCAAGTGGACATATGCACACAAGTATACAGATGTCCTAGCCAGGAAGTGTCCAGCCACCCATCATGGCTCTACTGTACTGCCACCTGCAGTCACCCAGGTGGTAGCATCATTGTGGAGCAAGTGTTCCTCCCTCCCTGGAGAAGGAGGACATTCCTCCTGCCCCTGATGACTCAGGCTCGCTTCCTAACCCAGGTCACTAGCATCATGAGCAGTAGCTAAACCAATGCACCGATGGGCCAGCAGATCCTCTTACTATAAAGGGGTTGTATAAAGAAGAATGTGAATATTTATTGATGCTGTATTTATGTCTAAATATACTGGATTGAATTTCTGTATATTCTATTTATGTTGCTGATTGCACTGTGAGGCCTTTCAGCACCATGCAGTTCTGCTTAAAGATGATTCAGTCCAAATTCTGTCATGGGGATTTGCATATATTTACCATGATGCTTTGCATTATTGGGGTATATGTAATTGTGTTTCCTTCTATTTAGGTGACTTCACTGATTTCTGGAATTTTACTTATTTACTAACTTTTTTTATATTGTAAGGGTGACTACAGGTTGAACAATAAACTATTAATGATGACTGATCGAATGCTGAAAGGAGGGTAAAAATGCTTAACTTAGGTTAATGGCACTGAAATTATTTTGAACAGACTGTTTGACAGGAAATGATTTAGAAACTGACCTGCAGATGTTTTGTCTCATACAGTATGCAGAATGAGGCTGAATAATCAAATCAGGGGAATATGATGAAATAAATAGTGTTAAAGTACTTGAAGGGTTAGAATTTAAAAATGATTTGATTTAAATGCAGAAAACTGAGAACCTCTTTTGTCTTTAGAATACAAGACACAATCCAAAGTAGGAACAGCCAGATACAGTTTAATACTATACCACTATGATTCTATTATTTAAGAAAAAAAATGGTAATACCTGCTAGTTTATAATAGAAGTTATGACTGGTTTATTCTGGCATTTTGAAGAAGAAGGATAAAGTGCTGTGACTGAAAACTCTTTTTTTTACTTTTGAAATGCCGTCTTTCAGGTGAGGCATTAAACTAAGGTTCCTTCTGCTCCTCTCTGCCCTGATAGTTCACAGCTTCAGTACTCCCTCTACTGCATGTATACTCTCTTGATGCAGTATAAGGGTGTACAAAATTGACACATCCATAGAAACCAATGGAATCTCAATAAGGTTAAGATCTTTCTAGTGTTCAGATCATCTAGTAATGCTAGTTCATCCCTCAAATCATTTAGATAAGATGATATTTGAGGGATAAATTCCTGTAGGTAAAAAATCCACATAGCTCATTAGTTCTCACACTTTGTGATAGTGAGCCTCCCCGAAGCCATGGAAAAGATTTCGAGCCTCCCTCAAATTTGGAAAAAATCTTGGACCTCCCCATAGAAAAGAAAAAAAAATCATAATTTTGCACAGTACACTAGGAACCAAGCAGGACTAATAAAGCTGATGGAGTATATTCTCTTTTTATGTAACTTATTGTTCTCCACCCCAACCCCTCACCCCAGGTTATCCTTGTTACTCCGCTATTCTGACTCTTGGACCCTTATTACTCTGCTTCCTCTCTATCTGAAGCAACTAACCTAGCCACATCATTTCTCCCCCCCTTACCATGTTGTTAAGCAACTTCTTGTACCCTTACACAGGCCACACCTGAAACAAGCATTGGCTCAATGTACCTTTCCCAGACACCAATTTGCATATAAATTAACACCTACTGTAGAAACAAGCCTTGACTCAGTGTGCCTTTCCCAGTCAGTAATTTGTATATATTGCATAGAAACAAACCTTGACTCATTGTGGAATTTCCAGTTACTAATTAGCATATAAACACCTACTGTAGAAACAAGCCTTGACTCAAGTATGCCTTCTTAGTCACCAATTTACATGTAAATACACACCTAGAAACAAGCTTTGGCTCAGGGCTTTTCCTGGTCACACATTTGTGCATAAGTAAAGAAATTCCCCCTGCCATTATCCAAATTTAGTTTGCTTCATCCCTTCACACAAAACATCCAAAACTTAAAATTTAAATACTGTACATTCTCAGACTTGACTGGGCCTCCCCAGGAACAGTTTGAGGCCTCCCTTGGGAGGCTAGCCTCGCCATTTGAAAACCACTGACATAGCTGAATCCCTTGGATCCAAAATAGCTAAAGACATTGAGTGAGCTCCATGTGTGTTCCCTACCACTGCCGGAGATGCAAGTTCTTTGTTTTTTTATGTTTCCCTGCTTTCGGCTTTGTATGTAACCTGTTGTTTTTTTGTATTACCGCTCGGGATTTCGGCATCGCTAAAGATCTTTCTTGGGCAGATAAAACCCTTTCTATAAGAGTGGGTGCCCTGACTGATTTCTAGCCTTCCCAAAACTGTTGTGTTTACAGATAGTAGACTTTGATGAGGAGGTTCCGTGACCCCTGGCAGTGAAGGGTCTGGAGTACTATGGAACAGAGTTAAGTGCTCGGACTCACCTTTTTTTGGTTAGTGGACTTTGGCTTGCCCTCTATAAACTAAGTGGTATTCATGAGGTAGAATGTCTTTGTTTTTGAAAAACTCTCAGCCGGGGGACAATGGTGAAATAGCTGCGGTGACTTTTCTCAGCTACCTGTATCTCCTTTGCTTCTGTGATCATAACCATAAAAGAAAGCAGCGCACTGTAGTTCATTTTCTAAATTGCCTATTACATTAGATGATCTATGGCATATTATAATTCACATGTCTCTGGGGAATGCCAAAGAATTTTAGATCAGTGAAAGACTTTTCTTCAGTTCTCAGAGAGGGCAAAAAGCAACCGATTAAAAAGTCAGTTCAAGCAGGATAGCAATTCAGGTTGTTAGACCCTAAATATAAGTTTTTCTTCCAGAAAAATCTCAAACTCAGCAGGGAGAATGGAGAAGAGCTAAAACTTTTGACCCTCTGCAAAACACAGTGAAGAGCTCTATTAATCTGGGCCTGTTATCACACCTGGAAATTTGGTGGATAGTATTGGCATAAATCTTAATAATTTAAGTGCCCTTACACCTAAAAACACTGTGTAGGACAGTAAACGTATCATTCACAGCTCAGACTACAAGACTAAAGAGGTTGGAGAGCTAGGAGTCCCTCTTGCAGGGATCAACAAATTTCAAAATAAAGTATTTGTCCAGGACAGCTGGCCTTACCAAAAATGGTAGTCCCATTGCTGGGAGTGGTAGCCCGTGGTCTGAAACTATATTTTAAGGGAAATTACAAAGACAATATAGCAACAAAAGACTTGATGTGGGGATTGTATTATTAATACTAGGTAGATATATTTATTTATTTCATTTGTAGGATTCAATACCTTTGAGCTCTAGGCTCTTTTACAAGGGTTCCAAGTCAGACAAGTAACAAGTTCACATCAATGGCAGTACACAACAGGCAGATAACTGAAAACACAAACAAGGTTACATAGGTTACAAAGTGTGAATATTTGTTATTTACAAGTAGCCAAGAGCAGGGAGTACAACAGTACTACTGGAGTGTGGTAAACACTTGTATATTATTGTAAATATCTTGGGGGTCACTGTGGATCCCAGGATCTGGTCATTTGTGGTAGAGAATAGTAGCAACCAGTGGTAGCTTTGTCAAGTGTAGAGAGAGGGGGAGTGAGAGAGGTAAGGTGTTGGGAGAGTGAGGGGGGAGTGAGGGAGGGGAACATTATGAAACAGGAAAAATAATTTATAAATGAAATGTTTTAATATATTTTCCCTTGTTTCCTTCTCTCTCGCTCACCTTATTACATAACCCATCCCACACCACGTCCCTCACCCTTTTCCAGAGATAGCAGTGAAGTAAATAGGTTTTTTTATAGTATATATTTATTTTCAATAATTTTTTTTTCAATTATCAACTTCGCTGCATTCAATATGGTTGAATTGATCTGACATGACCCTCCCAAGATCTCCTCATCCCCTTCCTCTTAGAGTCACTTTTCTTCTCCTTTTTAAATTAAATCTGTTTGTTTGATTTCACTTCTTTTTTAAGTTCTATTACTTGGTGTCACTGAGGACAGACTGAAATAAAAGCAGAGATCTGCTCCCTAAATGCACCTTTCTGACTTCAAAATTTAATTACAATAGTCACTTCAGCGGTATTGTTGCGAGACAAGTCTGCTCTCTACTCGACCACCCACTGACAAGCTGTCTTCACGTGTTCCACTTGCACACAGTGCAGTTCCACCTGCCGACAGCTCACCACCATGATCAACTACCATGAAATTGGTGAAATACCCTTGAGTGACAGGCAGCCTACAGTTTGCAATATGCAGACTGATCTGTCACTCCAAGTGGCGTGGCTGCTGCAATGGCTGGGTGGGAGGTACTGGGAAGGCTGCAACACTGTCTAAGCTGTGCTCGCTCCCAGTGCTGCTCCAGAATGGCAGATCCCTGAAAGACATGTGGTGCATCTCTTCTCCAGCTTGCTGTCTCATGTGAACTCCATGGCAGCAAGCAACCTGACTATGTATCTGATGACACCTAGTGGCAACAACTGAACAATGTAGGACCTGTAGATAAAAACAAAACAAACAAAAAACAGAAAGCCTGAATTAATTTGGTTGTCTGTGAAACAACCTCTGGCTCAGCTGATGCGTGTCCCTGTCAGTAGACTGGTAGCCTGGGACAAAGGACTACTGGATTTGTCGATCTCTGCCCTCTTGGATTAAATTCTGCACAAATCGCTATGATGACTGAAGCCAAATCAAAAGCATCTAAGGTAGAGAAAATGGATAAAGATAAAGAAAAGGATAAAGAAAGAGATATGGAGAAACCAGACAAAAATGGTGCCTACAGCTCAGAGGGGTCTACTTCCTCAACTCACCAAGAGGAATTAATACAGGAAGTGAGACAGGGGTTTCTTCATATAAAAACCTCTATTGCCTCCCTAGAAGAAAAAAATCACAGGCCTGTCAGGCAAGATGTACGCACTGTCTTTTAACACAATAGAGCTGGAAAACAGAATTAGTAATGCAGAAGATAAGCTAAGCCATCTAATAACTACGGTCATAGCACAGACCAAGGATCACCAATCATTGGTCCAAGAAGTACAAGACCTAGAAATGAGGTCTAGGCAGGATAACTTGAAGCTGGGTGGAATTCCAGAGGGAGTGGAGGGTCAGATCCCCTGCTGTATTTTGAAAGGTTGCTTACCAAAGCTCTGTGCAGGAGTTTTCCTGAAAATAAAATTGGACTAGACTATACTCATAGAGCAGCATTTAATCCTAATTACCAGGGCAAATTTCCTGTCTATATTAAGCCCTTGTGATATCAGGAAAGGGAAGAGAACCTGAGAAAAGTTAGATTGAAGGGCTGCATACAAAAAAATTCCACAATATAGGCATGTCCTAATTTACCTCTTGATGTTATTACAAGATGCAATGTCTTCTCCAAGGTCAAGAATCTTTTGGTGAAAAAAAAGGTATGCTTTACCATGATACCCCCTCGAGGCTTAAGGTTTTTTTTCAGGATAAAGTGCAGATCTTTCTCAATCCATCAGGTGCAGAAAAAGCAGTAAAATCTTATTTTGCTGAAGAGAAGAGAGAGCAAGATCATGCAGGAATCTGCTGAACCTTCTCATCCATCTATAACTATGACTACCCCTTCTCATTCTTCCCTGGGCATCAGTACCTGAGGACACATTTTCTATAAAAGATAGATTTTCAGCTCTAACCTTGGGTAAAATAGCCAAAGCATCAGATCAGGCTGGAAATTCTCATGATACAGAATCTTCAATTTAAAAGAAGATGATAGGAACATTTGTTCTTGTTCTTTTGTTACTAGTCATGCTGATAGTTCTGTTTTACTTGGCAATTCAGCCAAAAGCGATAAAATAAGGTAGAGTTGGAGAAGTAATCAAAACAAAAACAGGTTGAATGTATGTATATATTTAGTTTTGACTAGGGTGGGAGGCACTAGTAATAGAAGGCTTAGATAAGAAAAATAAAAAGGGATATAAAGTCATGTTTGCTTTTTGGAAAGGAGAAACTCCTAATAAATGTAGGATATCGCTTATCAGTAGAGAAATAGGGCTTAAAATAAATAGTGTATGGCTAAGGCAAGAAATACAGGGTCATTTCATCTTAATCTCATTTGGTGGGTTACGAGTGGTAACCCACATCCATCTAGTTGCTAGAGGATAAAAAAAAAGGAGGGGAGGGCTTGGAGGAGTGTGGGTTAGGTCTCAGGAAACTTGCTTCCCTGATGTTCCTAGCAATAATGGGAGGGTGACTGTAGGGGTAAATTTAAAAGTTGTTTTTTTTGGGGGGGTCAGGTCAGTTGTTTAGGTTAAAAAGAACAAGTTTTCCATTAGGAAATTTAGGAAAAAATGTATAATAACAAAACATTTTGTGTTAATTTGTCTGTGACCCTCCCTGACATCATTCCATCATATAGCTTATGAGCTGGTATCTTTAAAGTGGAATGACAGTTGATCTGCTGTGGTTAATATCTTGGAATATTAAAAGGGGTAAAGCTAGAAATAAAATTAGGAGTATAATGACTGAAATTAAAAGGAAAAAATAAACTGTATTTTTCTGCAAGAAACTCGTTTCCTAGAAAGAGATTTTCTATTTTTCAGAAATTATTTTAGGGGTCTGGGATTCTACACACTGTACATGGCCAGTTCTAGGGGAGGTGGCAGTGTTTTTTAAGACACAACTGAACATTCAAATTCAAAAGCAAGTTGTGGATAAAAATGGTAGATTTGGCATAATAGCCTTTAAGATTAAAGATCAGCTATTAAAGAGCTAGTGACACGATTTTACATGTCTGAGAGGCAACTCATTCCAGGAGTTGTCTGCCCTATTTTCTAAATGAACTAGTTTTAAAACTTTTTTTCTGATGTTAAATACTTAATTTTGACCTTTGAATGCCTGGCTCATACCTTCTCTGTATGAGCTGAGCAGCCATCTGAGCACTGCAGCCCCGCCCCGAAAATCAGCTCTTTGATGACATGAGGTATGGGACAGGGCTGCAGGTGCTATAGCAGAGGTAATAGGATAGAATAGAATTGGGAGGGAGGCTGTCTAACTGTGCTAACATTATCTTTGCTGACAGTTCTACATGTAGGGGGCTACCATAAATGTGAATATACCCTACATGTAGAACCACCAGCAAAGATTATGTTAGTACAGTTAGACAGCCCCCTTCCCCTGATCCTACTTCCAGCCTATTATTCCCTACATAGAGTGCCTGCAGCCTGGTCCCATACCTCACGTCATCAAAGAACTGTTTTTCAGGATGGGGTTGCAGCTCTCGGATGGCCACTCAGCTCATACACGGAAGGTGTAAGCCAGGCATTCTAAAGTAAAATATAAGTATTTAATATCGGCAAAAAGTTTTAAAACTAGTTCATTTAGCTAATCGGGCAGACATCTTCCCAGAATAAGTTGCCTGCCCAGATCATGTCAGCAGGTCTTTAACCTTAGCTAACATATATGATCCAAATGCAGATGTTAGTATGTTTGTCACAAATTTATTTTGAGAAATTGCACTGTTCCCCCTCCTTATATGATTATTAGGGACTTTAACCTAATATTGACCACATTTGATCATTCCTTGGTGTCCAAGGAAGCAAACCAGAATTCAGTTACAGGTGTTAAATCTTTCATGTCAGATTTAAACTTAAAGGATCCATTTCGCCCTATGACACCTTATAAGGAAGAGTATTCTTTTTGTTTCTAATGTTCATAATTCATTTTCTAGAATTGATTTTGCTTTGGTTTCTGAAGTGTTAATACATAATGTCTTGGAAGTCTATTATGGCTCTTTCACTGTGTCAGATCATACTCTACTGCAGGGGTTCTCAAATGGTGAGGCCAGCCTCCCTGGGGAGGCCCCAACCTGTTCCAGGGGAGGCTCAAGCAAGTCTTGAAAAAGTACTGTATTTAATTTTTGAACTTTATAGATGTTGTATGAAAGGATAGAGCAAACTGAAAGAGGATAATAGTAGGTGAATTTATGTATTTATTCACAAGTCAGTGACCAGGGAATGTACTGTACACAGAGCCATGACTTATTTCAGGTGTACCCAGGAAGGGTAGAGAGAATACAGTTCAAAATGTAACTGCAAAACACTCAAGCAATACAAAAGGAATAAAAGTGCAAACAAATTAAGAACAATAAACTAACAATGCGAGGAGCAATTGATTAATTAGGCTGGCAGCAGAACTGTCCAAACACAAGAGTTAACCATACAGGCACTGGAATAAGAGCAGGAGGGAGCAAATGATCCCTGAGACGCTGCCTAAGAGCAGGGTGAGAGGGGCGAGGCAGAGGGTGGCAGGAAGGTTATTCCATTTACAGGGAAACAGAAAAAGCAGTATGACCCATGAGGGTATGGCACTAAGGGGTAACAATGGTTCGAGAGTCAAAATATTGGAGCAAGTAGGTTGTCTTGTTGGAGGAGGGGGTACAATAAGCTTAATAACATGAGAGCCAGCTATGCAAAGAGGTTTCAATTTATTCCTGATGTACTGTGGAAAGTAGGCTATTTTTCTATGGGAGGCCAGAAATATTTATGTATTTTGGGAAGGCTCAAGATCTTTTCCATGACTTAGGGAGGCTCACTATGACAAAGTTTGAGAACTGTTGCTCTACTGTATTTAACATTAAAGTTGGATATAGTCACTATACATGACACAATATAGAAATCAGACCCGCTTGTATTGAGGAATCCTGAATTCATTGAAAAAATTAAATGGGAGATTAAGAACTATGTTATTAATAATGCTGATGATCACGTTCAACTATGTTATGTATGGTAGGGTATGAAGGCATACCTCAGAGGTATATGTATAGCATTTGTAGCGAACAGGAATAAAAAATATTCTAGGCTAATGAGAGACTTGGAGTACAAACTAAAAGCCGCAGAGGACAAATATATTATAACAAATAATGACCAAGACTATATGGATGTTTTAGTTTGTAGGGAAAAATATAATAGGGTGTCTCAATCACAAACTGAAAGGATGGCATTAAAAACAAAATTAAGGTATTATTTTTTTGCAGATAAACTTGATAAATTATTATCATTACAAATGCAGGCAAAAATAAATAATAGTGTAATCCAAGTTGTAGAGGTTGAGAATTTACATATATAACACAGATGACAGAGACATTAATGATATGCTTGTTAAGTTTTATGAGAAGTCATACACTACTAAAAGCCCTTTCATACAAGAAGAAGTCAGGAAGTTTCTGAACAGAATTGATTTGAACCAGCTTGATATATTAGAAAGTGAATTTCTGGACAGAGAAATATCACTGGAGGAGATTAAGACTGTGATTAAGAAATTATCATTGGGGAAATCATCAGGCCCTAATGGATTTGGAAAAGATTTTATGTTTTATGGATGATCTAGCACCTCATTTACAATTAGTGTATAATAATAT
The DNA here is from genome assembly GCA_016271365.2 of Neoceratodus forsteri. Classification (NCBI taxonomy): domain Eukaryota; kingdom Metazoa; phylum Chordata; order Ceratodontiformes; family Ceratodontidae; genus Neoceratodus; species Neoceratodus forsteri. Next base: position 872,742,097 of record CM057453.1, on the reverse strand, counting down.
CTTATCAAAGGATCATAAACCTCCTTCCTTCGTTGAAGCCATTATCAGCTTGATCCTTATAAAGGACAAAGACCCACTGAAATGTGGCTCATATAGACTGATTTCTTTATTAAATTCAAATTATAAAATATTTGGCAAGTATTAGCAAAATGAATAAATATGTTTATTACTAAAGTTATTAAATCTAATCAGATAGGGTTCATTGGGGAAGGAGACTGGCACATAATGTCAGAAAGGCATTAAATGTTGTCTTCAGCATAAAACCTCAACTGCTGCCCTCCTGGCAATGGATGCCGAAAAAGCATTTGACCATGCGGATTGGACATATTTTAGAAAAGTGCTGAAAAAGTTTGAATTAGGGCCTCGCTTTGTCAGCCTGGTAAATATTATTTACTGCACTCCAGTAGCACAAGTGAAGACTAATCTGACCATCTCTAAAAGATTCTCTTTAAAATGAGGAACATGCCAAGGATGGCCTTTATCTCCATTGCTATATGCCCTATTTATAGACTCTATGGCAGAATTATCACATTCACATTTAGAGATCAAGGACATCTGCTATTCTGGAGTTGAGGAAAGGATATCACTTTATGTAGATGATGTATTGATTTTCTCGAATAATTTAGAAAAACATCTCTCTATTCTGTTATGTCTGTTTGGGTTCTCAAGAGTATCTGGATATAAGATCAAATGAGGAAAAAACAATGTTTTGTTGTTAGACTTGCATACTCAAGCCCTTTCAGCAGCACAAAATATAGACATAAAGATATCCCATTCCTTTGGGTATCTAGTTATTTAGCTACTGTAGAACTGAAAAAGAACTTATATAGTTAAACTATGTTAAGTTATGTAAGAAGATCTTTGTAGATTTGGATAGATGACAGTTTCTCCCTCTCACATTATAGAGTACAGTTAACTTGGTAAAAATGAATACCGTATTCTTCCATGCATATTATTTCTTCTTCAAACAGTTCCTATAGACTTTCCAAATGGGATCATGGAGAGTCTGGACAGGATAATAATTAGATTTATCTTATTTATTTAGTTAGTTAGTTTTTGTTTACCAGGTAAGTGCACTAGCCAAAAGATGACTATTTTCAGGCACCGACCTGGGAGAGTACAACAGTTTTACAGAACAATAGGAAACAGACATTGGTCTATGTAGACCACAGGCAGTACAGAAATAACAAAGCAGCATATTGACAAAGTCAGCAGAAATTACTTACAGAGTAGAACTAAGCAGTCATATAAGATACATTACAGTTTGAAACAGGAGTAGGTCAAATAGATCACAATGAGAGGTAAACACTGTACAAAAGAATATCAGCAGCATGTATACAATAACAGTAGGAATTTCTAACAAAGCAGAAATGGTACAATAGCATATGTTCTAGTGCATGCTCACAAGATCATAAGTGCAATCTAGTTGTGGGGCTACAGTAGAACAAATGATGAGGATAAGAGGGGGAGAGCAGTAATTTTAAGGAGGGTTGAAGCATACATAGGGTTCAGATTCGGATATGAATTTTTAAAGTCCCTTTTTAAAGCAGGCATGGGAGCAAGATTGTCAAAGAGTGAGGGAAGGGAGTTCCTAACCTGAAGGGCATAGGAAGAAAGCTGCAAGGCCTTTGGTTGTCTTGCACCTTGGTATATTAAGAAGGGATTTATCCACAGAGCACAGTCCATAACAGGATGATTGAGGGAGGAGCATGGCAGCAAGGGCAGAGGGAGTTTGAGACCTAAGGATAGAGTCAATCAGGGAACAAAGGGAAGTAGGCTGTTGGTTAATTAAGATCTGCAGCTTATCCATTAGGTAGGGAAATGGGCAGACTAGGTGGGCCAAGCGGTCCTTATCTGCTATCAAATTCTGTTTCTGTAGTTTCTAATGGCTGAGGGTGAGAGCCAGTTTACATCACTATAGAGTTGACAGTGATATTTTAGCCAGTGAGACAAGGAGACATAGCGACATATATTATTATAGGTGACATCCCACTTGTGGAGCGTGGTCTTATGCACAGCAGCAAAAGTGGATACAGTATAGGTGAGTGCAGGGAGTAGTATACCCTGAGCAATGGCTAGCCTACTGATGGAGTGAGCATGTGGCTGGTTTTGTAGGCCACTCCTAGTTTAGAGTTAACCAATTTGCATGAGGACTGGATATGAAGATTGAAACTGAGAGATTGGTACAGAAGAATGTCCAGGTATTTAAATGAGTGACACACTGAAGTGGAGGGCCACTTGAGCCATGCACTATTGGTCCATTCTGGCAAGAACTCAGTTTAGGGGCAGAGCCAAATACCATGGCTTGTGTTTTATTTAAATTAAGTACTAGATTGTGATCTATCAGCCAGGTTTGAACTTTATTAAAGTTGGAGGAGAGACATAAGTTTATGTTAGCAAGGTTTTTAGAGCTGGTGTAAAGCAGCAGGTCATCAGCATACAGCAGAGATGAGCAGGAGTGTAGGTTGTTAGCTATGTTATTTATGAAAAGTGAGAAGAGTAGGGGGCCCAGGATGGAGCCCTGGGGAACCCCAATATTGATTGCATCACTTTCAGATAAGGAGAAGTTGTACTTGACAATCTGGACTCTGTTAAGTAGCTGCAGTGTCAGTTTACTACGGAGGGATAAGATGAAGGGTAGAGAGGAGCAGTGAATGATTAACCAAGTCAAAAGCCTTGGTGAGGTCAATGAAGACTGAACCAGTTAGTAGGCCAGAGTCCATAGCAGTGATTGTATCCATGGTAAATTTGAGCATGGCAGTAGAGGTTCTATGACCTTTCCAGAAGCCATGCTGAGTGTCAGACAGGAGGTCATATTTAGTTAGGTAGTCAATTGTTTGTATAGCAACTAATTTTTCCAGAATTTTGCTTAATATTGACAGAATGGCAATGGGCCTATAGTTGTTTATGTCCTTTCTGTCACCTTTTTTGAACACTTACATTATCCAAGCAATCTTCCAGGTGTCTGGAAATTGATTGTATGCAAGTGATAGCATATAGATCAGTGGGGAGGCAATATAAGGGGCTGCAATTTTCAGGAGCTTGGGTTCAACAGTGACTGACCCAATGCTAGTGGTATCTGAGATAGTTTTCAGAAGTTTTAAAACATCATGCCTCAAGACTGCCCTAAACGGAAAGGTGGGGCAGATGAATGGGTGGCTTGGGCACAAAGAGGTACCTGACTGTGATGCAGAGAAGTTTGGTGCACCCAGCTAAGAGAGGAGGAAGGAAGAGGTGTGCTGGGACAAATCAGAGAAAAGCCAATTGAGAGAGTTGGCAATTGTTTTGGGGTCACTGCAGTTGGCACCATTTAGTATCATGTCATTTCGGGAGACGGATTGTGAGGCCCCAAGAAAGGTTTTAACATGAGCCCAGAACTTTCTAGGATCGCCAACAGAACTTTGCAATAGTCCTTTGCAATATGAGCTTTTGGCATTTCAGACTTCTTTTTTACAGGAATTCCACAGAGCTCTGTAGTGAAAATAGTCATCAGGGAGACCTGTCCTTTTGTAATGCCTCCAGTTTTTATCTCTCACATGCAATTGCACCAAAGGTCTTTAAACTAACATGTTGGTTTACCCTCACACCGACAAGTTATCTGAGGGGCATGTTTGAGCTCAGTGAGTGAAATTTATTTTGAAATATGCTGAGAGCTGTAGCAACATCACTAGCTAGATAACGAGTAGACCAGTTAATCAAGGAGACATCATATAAGAAATCTTCAGCATTAAAGTTCAGTAAAATGTGTAAAAGTGATATAATGAGGTGGAGGGAAGAGGCGGACCAGGACTCCAGATGCAGAAGATCAGGGAGTGGTCAGTCAGCGCATCAGCTAGAGTACCTGCAGCAGTGATATGGTCAAGGCGGTTAGTCAGAATCCAATCAATTAGCGCAGCTGAGGTTAAAGTGGGAGATACCCTTGTCGGCTCAGACAGAGCTGGTGGAGATTATGGCTTTGAATGTGAGACAGGAGAGTACTTTGGGAATTTATGACCCAGGTTAGGTTTAGCTCACCCAATATAATAACCTCATTCTGCTTGGTGAGAAGGGAGGTTTGATTAAGCAGGTCTAGCAGGCCTACCTGTCCACCATTAGGAGGGTTATAGATACAAACAATGTGAAGCTTCTTTGTTCCCAGGAGAAGAGTAAAGTGTAGGGATTCACAGGTAGATGAGGAGGAAGTAGGGATAACAGAGATATTAAGGTGTCCTTTATAGTACAGGGCAACACCTCCAGCATTTCGTGAGGAGCTATCTTTATGAATAAGGTGTAGTTGGCAGGAACACACGAATCCAGGATCTCTGGTTTGAGCCATGTTTCAGATATGCAAAGTATGTCAGGATTATACTGAGCAACCCCAGCCTCTAAGCCCATGAAGGCGAGAGGTTCTATATTATGGTGAGCAATAAGTAGCCCTTATTGAGAAACATAGCGATATCAGACAAGGAGAGATGAGCAAGAGGACCAGGATTTGGTTCAACATCCCCTGACAGCAGGAGGACAAGGATGGTGAAAAACAATAATTTACAATGATAAAAGGGAAGTAGGAGCTTATAAGTACTGAAGCACTTCCTAAGTGATGCTACAATATAATAGATACGGCCTCCTGGAAACAATAGCAATTTAAAAACATGCCACAATGGAAAGACAGCAATTTGATTAGAGAAGCAGAAATCCGTAGTCCAGGTAGCGGCAGGATACGAGTAGTCAGGGCAGGGTAAAGTCAAGACAATATAATTGAGAGTGAGCAGTAGAAGGAGAGTAGAGGGCAATATTGCCAGGCTCAAGTAAGCCATGAGAGTGTGATGGAGTATAATAAGCAGGAAGAAGAAGAAGGAGTGTGTAACAGTAGGAACAATAAGAACTATAATGGGGAAGTTAGACCAGGCACATTAAATGCCCAGAGCTAAATAACCAGAATATATTCTGGGATCGGAAAATGGACATTCTCTCACAGATTTTCTACAGTAAATTAACAACAAAGAGCTGCAAACACAATGAGCAGGTGCAGAATTTAAATTTGGCTAGGCAAGAACAAAAGAGCTGTAAACACTCTTGGCAGGTTTAGAATTTAGCATAAGGAGAATAGTTGAGGAAAATGCTAGGGTGACACCTAGTGGAGAGCAGCAATAAGCAGCAAATGGGAAACTTGGTTGATTGTTTATTATGGTCACGTGAGCCTCTCAGCTGTATAAATACAAATGTTCACCAAGGGTGGTGGTGGGGGTGGCAGGGTAGCCAATGTGAAGCGTTGGCAGGGCAAAATCCAGCCCAACAGTAACCATTAGCCATTTGAGCCTCTGAGAAGTGGGAGTCACAATCGTACCTGGATTCAGTGTTTCCAAAACTTCGGGGGAGGGCAGACAGACCTTATTTTGCCCTCATGACCATACCAGACAAGTTGTGAAGAAAGAGAAGGAGTTGGATTAAATACAGGTAAATGAGTGCAGGAACAGAAGCAGGGAGGTGTAACAGAAGCAAGGGGAGGAGATGTAAAGCAAGCAGGCTGAAACTGGATTTAAGACTGAATGCTGAGTCAAACCCCTTAGGCAATGTTTTACTTCTTAAGCAATGTCTAACTTCTAGCTAGTAAACAAATGTTCTATGTAGCTGCAGGTTCTATTTTTAGCTTTTAAATTCCCTCGATATGCAGTACAATACAGCTAACATTTGAATTCCCAGTGTACCCAATTCACTCAGAAGCTTCCCAGAAATAGCCCAGATCCTGTTTACAGAACAACTAGAGCAGTGTACAGTTTACTAAAAACTAGGTTAGCCTGAATAAACTTGAGTTCCTCAGTTGAGCTGATAGCTCAAAAGCAGACTACATTAGAGATTTAAGGAGCAATAAGAAAAAACACAGTTTTCTAAAAAAAAAAAAAAAACTGTGTTTGCAAATAAGAAAGCACAATTGTTTTTCTGATTTTTTTTTTCTAAACTGTGCTTTGCCAGAAGAACATCTTTACTGCTAGAAGTAGCCCAGAAACAGTTTGCAGTACAGATTAGATTTAAGGTACAGATAAGAAAGCACAAATTTAGATAGAAACTGTGTTTGCAAGAAAAAGAAAACTATCTCCACTGCTCTGCTGACATGTTTATTAAAGGCAGGGCAGGTCTATTGCTGAATAAGCGGAGTCCTCAGTTTTTGTTCCAAGCACCAGATTCTAAAATTCAGCCCAGCAGTAGCTGTTAGCGCTTGAGCCGCTTAGAAGCAGAAGTCAAGATCGTACCTGGATTCAGTGTTTCTAGCACTTCAGGGGAGGCAGGCAGACCTGATTCAGTCCTCATGACTGCACTGAACAGGCTGGATTTGGTGTTTCCAGCACTTCAGGGAAGGGCAGGCCGACCTGATTCAGCCCTCACAACTGTATCTGGCATGTGAACTCACACAGAATTGCAAAACTGAAATTGCATTAACCAGTTGACAGGGTGGGGCTAGCACTTCTGAACTTTTATTCATATTATTTAGCAGCCCAGTCAGAACCCTTTTATTATTGTTTTCATTTGCAGGATGGGGTTCCTTATTTGTTCTGCTCATAAATTGCCTTGACCCCACGGGAGGATATTAGGAGTATTTTATGGGTGAAGCACCATATGGTGGTGTCATTTTGTTTGAAGAATACACAAGGGCTTGACATGAAGCTCATAATATTCTAAAACATAAAGGAACATTTTCACAATGTTCCCAAAGCCTTAATAATCCATATTTACAAATTAAGGCTCATAATCAATATTTTAAGATTTAGAAGAAAAAAGATATAACTCAGTTGAAGCATTTATATGTAGATGGAAAAGTTGCTAGTTATGAAGATCTTAAGTGAAACTATGCTCTGCCAGATAGACATTTTTTTTATCATATCTGCATTTAAAAAAATAGTGCAAAAGACTGTAGGGCACTTAGATATGAAAGACATATTTCTGATCAAACAGTTCTTGATAGGTAATTTAGCATCCAATAAAATGATAGGTAAAATGTATGCTTTGTTAGTCTTTGCAAATATAGATAAATTGTCTAAATTAAAGGATGTCTAGAAAAAAGACCTGGAAACAGAAATAATGGATGTTCATTGCAGTTAGTAGTGGAATCAGCCAGAGAGGTAGGGAAATGTAATAAATACAGTGTCACTAAGTATGGGTTTAGGATAAAACAATTTCAGGCAGACCGCAAGTCAGGTGCATAAAAAACACATGGTTACATTTATCATTTTATTTTCATCAAGTAAAATATACAGAAAGAAAAATGATAAGTCAGACAACTGCTTAGCTTTAACAGTTTCTAAGGCTTTTCTTCAGCCTACAATGAATCAAACAGTGTGAAAGCATGCACTACAAGGAGGTCTTTCACCTGCCTATCTATCTCTCTTATCTCAGCACTGAGGTAGGGTTTTTTATAAGCTCACTAGAAGTTGGGAAAACAATTTCCCTTGTTTTTTGATTAACAGCAGACATAACATAAAACTAGCCACATGGGGCCACTGTTGCACCACAGGGAACAGTTATTTGGCACCTGGAGAACATTACATAACCTCTTTACAAGATTGTTAAAGGTCAGAGCCATGGTCAGAACATTCTGTGGTCTCCTAAACTCTCTTGCAGGGTCATATTACCTCCTGCTGTCTGCTGCAAAATATATCTTAGAAGGGGGCTGCTAACATCTAGAAAAGCAGACACAAACTTTTGTTGTTCTTCTATAAAACTGCCCTCTTAGTTTTGTTTTTAGTTAATATGCACAGAAAGCTTTAATAAGCACTTCATCACTTAATTTATAACCAGTCAACCGCATGTTAGACATTATATAAAACATATAAACTGCTTGGGGAAGGGGTTTCAATTTATCCAAGGGGTGTCCACTATGACAGGGGTCATCCTGTCACATACAGCTTAATATAATACAAAGAGTTTACCATACACTGATGAAGTTGCATAAGCTTTCCTCTACAATTTCTGAAAGATGCCAAAGATGTCAGAACATGAATGGGATATTATTACATATGTTGACAAAGTGTCCAGTGTTGAAAGGGTATTGGGATAGGGTCACCTCACTGATTGGATGTGTGCTGACGGTGGAATTTCCACATGATCCCAGAATCTTGATAGTGGGTTCTAGATTTTTGCTGCAAGCACAGTATGATAGATATGTTAGAAGTTTTGTTGATTTAGTAATTATAATGGCAAAAAAAGTTTTGCTGCAACATTGAAAGGATACTCATGTGCCCCCATATTCTAAGTGGTTAAATTTTTTAATTGAATGTGCTAGGTTAGAAAGATTTTGTTACATTTCAGAGAATAGGTTAGAATATTATAATAGGCTTTGGTTACCTTTTACTACTTTTTTGGACAATTCTCAAATGCAGATAGGTGATTAGGTTGAGAGAGCCCATGGCGTGATGGCAGGGATAGAGCACAGCCATTGGGTTATAATGATCTAAGCATATCTGGCTCACTCAGGACTGGGACAGCCTTGGCATCTTGATCAGAATGCTGGATTTGCTTGATAGATCTGAACTCCAAAGAAGAGGAAAAAAAATCCACATAGCTGGAAGCGGCTCAAGGATTGAATCCAGACCAGATACTATAGGTTTGTCTGTCAGTGAATTCAGCCCTTTGTGGATTTTTGTAGATAATAGAAAAGGGAGTAACCAGCTCCTTCTTAATTAACACCTCCACTCAAGTCTCATTCCAGTTGCTTTTCATTGCATTCTCTACCATTTCCAAAATGCCTTTCTTGATTTCCACCAGAGGGTTACCCTGAAATTTAATGGAATACCCACATTGCTCCACTGCCACAGATGTTCTTTACCAGAAACATTATAATATAATGCCATAATCATTTCCCCCTTATCAGCTTTTTCGATAACTGTAGAATTATCATTCTCTAAATGTTCCAGGGATGTTTTTTTCTGCCCTAGTAAGATTACACCTTCATTCTCCCGGTCTTTAAACTTTTTAAGAATCATGTCAACACCTTTTTCCACACAGGCTATGTAATTGCTAATATCTGATCGAACTTGTCCAGGTCGGACTAATTGGGATCTAGTGTGCAGTTCTATTTTTAGTTTAAATTGTTCAGAATCAGGTGACTTTTCTGAGTCAATAAAGTACTGTCTCAGACGCAACCTTCAGTAAAACCTCATGAGGTCAAGCTCAATAGAGAATTCCCTTGACACCGCAGTCAGTGCAAAACAAAGCCTCTGGATAGGAAATTTATTTCTTGCACTGTCAATTGTCTTTTTGATAGACTGAAGATGGCACAGTTCTCCTTGTGACTGGGCCTGGACCTCCTTGCTGCCTGTCTCCTTTTGTTTCCTTTTCGCTTTCTTTTTGTCTATGTTTACTTTTGCTTTTGGATCTTTTCTCTGAGTTAATTTCCAGCCCCCAACCATATTTTTTTATTGTCACTATTTGAGATGTCTTCACTGTCTATTCTGTCACTAGCAATGTATTTCTTTTTTATTTACAACTTTATGCTTTCAAGCCTTCTTCAAATGTTGGCAAATCCTGCTTTATCTTTACAAATATATTCGTCAGCTCCTCTTCTTTATGTTTGAACTTCAGTTGTTCATCTACACTCTCGATCTCTAACTGCACTCTTTTTCTTTTAGCAGCTGCGGACTCAATTGTTTCCACCACAAAATGTATGGAACACTTTGCTCCAATACTATTCCATCAGTCAATTAGCTTTGGATCATAAGATTCCACATTTGACTCAGTCAGTATTCTTAGCCCCTTTGTATACATGAATTTTTTATGTATTCCACTGTTATTATTTGCCATTCATGGCACAAATCTTTTTCTTTCAGATTTTCCAATTTCTTTAGTAATGTTTTATTTCATGTATTACTACCGTGATAGAATCTCATAAGCTAAAACAAAAGTGCAATGCAGGTAATTGTCTGACCTGGGGGTTATCTCAACATACACAGCATGCAGAGACTTGTCCGGTGGCACTCCACGAGTGCATGATTCGGCATGCATGATGTCATGCTGGTGAGTGCGTTATGACATCATCATGTGGTGTCTCAACACCTGCAGCCAACAACAGTGACAAGTAATATGCAGCAATAAGAGGTAGGACACCAGGAAGCATGGCTTAGCTGCAATGGTGTTCACACTGTGAGAATCCTCATACAGAAACATTATGGACTGAACGCTTTGTGAGTTTAAACTGTGATTATAAAAAGAAATGAAATATAAATAATTGCACTGTAAAATGTGTTAGCCATTACTTGAAAGTCAGAACATATTACTCCCTCACTGCAGATTCTGGGTTGGCTGACTGATAGGTGGTGCATTGAATTACTAGTATTATTGGTGACATTTAAATCCTTGAACAGACTGGGCCACAATACCTCAATGATCTCCTGACTCCCAGACTCCCTCAAGATTTAAGATTATGTGGGCAGGGCATATTGCAGTTTCATCTTCCCAGTTAAAATCCACTAATGATCAGGCTTTTTCAGTGATAGCCCCACCCCTTGGAACTCGCCCCTGAAGATATATGCACTGTAAGATCTGTCCAATTATTCAAAAGAAGCTGAAAAATACCTACTGCTGAGAACATTTGATTGATTATCTAGAGCTGTATACATACACCCACTATATTGTCTTCTCTTTGTGTAAACTTGTAGTACAGATCAATATTTATTTGAAGGTATGTGAGGTGTTGTGGATTTTATGTTATTCATGCTCCGTTTATTTATTATCTGTATTGTACAGGTGCTCCAAACCCTGGAGGGATGCTTTATAGAAATTTATTAAACAAACAAACAATTGTAAGCAGCACAAAGTGACCACATACATATTTTGGTCTGCCAGGACCACAGCCCTTGAAAACGTATCTTAAGCTGAGGTGAAACATTGGGGTTATATAAGTGGCCAGAGATGACAATTAAATAATGCAGTGTGATTCAAAGAGACTACTTACATGTCAGGTCTGTAAGAAAAGAAGTTTAAGGGAGTCCAGTTATACAGACCTCTTGGGCAAGGCCTTTACCTACCATAGAAGGTTATGGGGAGACTATTCGGAAGTTGCTTCTATATATACAGTAATACACATACAGACAGACAATTATTGTATGAATTTTATAATGTGACATTTTACAAGGTATATCTTTTTAGGTATACCTTTTTAAATTAGTGCTTTAGAGGAGCAGCAACCAGTTTTTCTTTTAATTCAGCTGCCTAATTTAGTGCTGGAAGTAGAAACAGGTGAGGGGCACCAGTAAAAAACTAGTGCTCACAACACAAAAAGCAATATGCAGGCATAATCAAAAGGATTGAGAGCATTTACCTAAAGTGATGTACTTTATTGGATTATGTCTGGGCCTAACATATGTTAAATGTACAAAACAAAGAAGTTCATTGATTGCAATTCATTGGGATAGAGCAAGTCCAGCTAGGCCCAAGAGGAGGAGACAGAGAAGGTCTCCTAAGCAGAGGAGAAATGTATTGGATACATACACTTGGATCCTTTAAAGAGAAGGGATTAAATGAACAGATAGAAATAAAACCATTCCCGAAAGACATATATTAATCTTCTCTAATTCTCCTTTCCCCAGGTAGTGCCTGTTTCAAAGTGGTCACCAGTTTGTTGCAATTAGTCCTAATTCTGTAAGTACACAAGTTAACATCTAACAAAAGACCTTGGAAGAAGTCTGTGATGGACAAATACAAAATAGGGTGACCCTTATTTTTCCAAGTGTTGTGTTATTATGAAGGTTACAAGGCAAAAAAAAAACATTACTCTTATCCCCCACCCCCTTCATCCTAACAACCTGTTACATTGCATTCTTAAAACTGCGGACTAAGCCACCTTTTGTAATTAGTTGATCTTCTCCTCCTGGTACTTGTTGAAAGGTTCCAGGAGGGAGAATGAAATATCTTAGCTTCCTATACTTATACTTAGCGACAAATGGACTTTAAAGATAAAAGAAATGTCTTTAGTATTTATTTGAGCTCTCTGTAGTCTCTTCTTATCCAGATTTAGTTAGATTAATAAATGTATACAAATAACAGGTTCTGGTAACTGATTTGAGATAATAGTATATGTCATACTGTTCTGAATTAAAGGAGAGAGCTTTTAAATATGTCTCCACCAAATGCACTTTTGAATATTTTTGCACTGTTTTTGTAACTTTGCACTTTAGAAATTATACAGATGGTCACAAAATGGATTTTTTACATTGTAAATAAGATATTTATCTTTAGACACTGTATGTTGTGGTATATGTGCAGTGTGCCTTTAATAAATGTACTAATCAGTTGCCACATGATTTTCTTGCTATTTAAGCAAGCCAGGCAATAGGGGGCAATATATTTGACAAAGACTTGGATGAGTTGAAATGTTAGAGGTATTTGTGTGGTTCTTTGATCCTGAGGGGTTTGTATGGCAATTTGTATTTGGCAAATAAAATAAGCACTGAAGTAAATTGAGAAACATTTGCTGAACTCTTCTTTAAAGTGTATGCCCTGGGTAAGTGCCATGAAGGCTAATCTTGTTCTTTTGATGTACTTCATTTTTAGAAAGTGCTCTTGTGCATCAATGTATCAATAATTATCCAGCAATCATCACAAGGAACAGTCCGTATCCACTAAAATCCACAAAAAATACATTCTGCACAGTTATGACTAAACACCATGCAGGCACAAAGGCCCCCCTTCAACTGTTACTCATGCCACGCCTGACCGTTCTGCACTATTGTGCATTTTCAAAGGCAAGAGTCACATCATTGTATTGGTGCCAGCTACCCGTTTCTACTTTTTGATTTCTGTTACTTGATCTTGGCATGGCAAACTTCTTGGCTTCAATTCCTCCTGTATCAAAATACATTTATTTAGTGCAGCAGTCAGGGTTAAAGTGACAAAAGTAGGGAAATGTGGTGTTAGGGGTTCCCAATCTAACACCCACCCCATCCAGCAGGCAGCAAACCAGGCATGGGTGTGCCTTGGGGTTCTCTAGCCTAATGCTCACCCCAGTCTCAGACACTGTACACATCTCAACTTCTTTACTGATGGAAGGTGGTGTGGCGTTAGCTGGAGAACTCAAAGCGCACCCCATGCCTGTTTTGCTGCTTGCAAGGTAAGTGGGTTGTTAAGGTTGGAACCTAACACCACATTCCCACTCACTATAATCTAACTGATGCATTAACAGAGTTTTGCAAAGAATTTCCTTACTTTTGAGACAGTATAATCGTATCCTCATTTGCCTGTGGGAGCACAGGGCCCTCTGGTCTAGCATTCCTATCCCTCCATAGATGCATACATGTATGTTGGCATGGAAGCATTTCAACCAAAACAGCAACCAAACTGTCAGCATAGCCCTGTTATTACTCCACTTTATAAATGCTGTGCTGAGAATGTTCAAATCCCGTTGAAATGTCATTCGAGCCACCACAGCGTAATTCCACATCACAGGTGAGAAAAACATATTTTTGGCCAGGATTAGAAAGCTGTCATGTTCATGAGGTGATGTAAAATGGCAGTGTTAAAAATCTGTCATGAAAATATTTAAAATTCCCATAGTTACAAGAGAGCATTGTTAAATTTAAATGCATACATAACTTTGCCAGTTTTACATATTTTGACACCACATTTTCAACATAGTCTTCTTATGACCCCACCTCTTGAACAAAGGCAATGGAAATGTTCAAATCATATCTGAAAGGGGATTTTGCTAAGTGATCATGAAATTGCCTTTCAGGATGAATTTGTGAAATATCAGTGACATTGTCCATGATGTGGTGTCCCCAAAATGAAATGTTGAAAGTTTGGTATCAAAATTTGCAAAAATGGGCAAGTTATGCATCAAATTTGAAAACCCCTTTGAAAAACATTGAACTGCATTTACCTTAGTTTCTCATATTGCAGTCGCCAATTCCAGCAGCAAGACGTGTCTTCGCTCAAAGAGTGGATCTCAAACCTGGGACCTGTTCAGGTGAGTGAGGGTGTGTGAGGATGTATTGGGGAAGTGTGAGGTGGTGGGTGCTGAGTGGGAATTGGGAAGGGGATCAGATAGGTGAGGACTGTTTTATGTTAAAAATTCAGGATGGTTTTCTTTATTTCAGATACTGGCACAGCATCGTGGGTGAGGGGTACCACTAGACACCAAGGAAATAGATTTCATGTAAGGGATGATGATTGGCGGGTGGGGGTACCACTAGACTATTGGAAAAATATATTTTATTACAGGGATGCAAATCACTGGGTGTTGGGTGCCATTAGACACCAGGAAACAAATGAAACAGGGGATGGGGATTGGAGGGTGGGGGTGCCACTTGACAACAGGGAATATCATGCTACAAGAGGATGAGCAATCAGTGGGTGGAGAGTGCCACTAGACACTAGAGAAATATATTTTTTTGTAAGGGGGATGATAAGCAGCAGGCGGAGGCACCACTAGAGACCAGGGGAAAAATACATTTCATACTGGGGACAAAAATCAGTGGGTGGAGGGTGCCACTAGAAAACAGGGAATTAAAAGGAACGAGGGGATGGGGATCAGAGGATGGTGGGTGCCACTAGACACCAGGGAAATACATGACAGTACTGCGACAGCAAGACAATGCAAGGCAAAGATTCTTGAGTCACGAAAAAGGATCCTTTTTCATGACTCGTGATACAAAAAGGAATTTTTTTCATATCAAGCAGTCACAAAAAAAGATTCATAATAGTAAAAAAACAAATTTCTATGGCATGTCTGCAACTGTGAAGTGCAAATTACACCTAACAGGGTCCCAATCACCCAAGTAGATGTGTCAGTGTCTCTCGGAGATGTCAGTTTTGTAGCTTTTGAATTTTTTGTATACGTAAACAATGTGGTGGCAAACAAAAAAGGAATATTCTGATATGAAACAGAATTCTTTTTTCAGTTCATACAGCTATCCTGAAGTGTTTACTGAGCATGCTCAGAATTGTTTTTTCAAAATTTAAAAATTAAATAACTTTGAAACGGATTATTATTTTTTCACCAGACCAGCAAAAGGCACATCTGTGGGATAGCCTGTTTCTGCCCTGAAAATTTTAGACAAAGATTCCAAATCATCTGGGCTGTAGGCAAGTTCAAAGAAAAACCCAGCAAAGTCAATGAGCAAAAAGTCAGTTGTTCACCTCTCCGAACATGGAAACTGTACATTCAACTGGAACATAACTCAGCACTTCCAGAGATCTACCTAGGTGATGATGCGTGCAAAGTTTTATGCAAATGCATTGAATGGCTGCGTAGTTATTAAAGTGCAAAATTTGGGATTTAACATTGAAAGCGCCTACTTAACTCTAACTGTAGTAATTTGTGCCCCCTATAGTTAGGGTTCAATGGTGACTCCTATGTTAAACCCAAATTCTGCACTTTAATAAATTTAAACTGTTCAAGCAATTCACATGGAATTTTGCATATGCCATCAGGGGTCAAATATCTCTTGATGTGACAAATTTCCTTCAGTTGGCTGTCTGGTTGCAGAATACAGATTGTCAGAACATTTGAAAATTACCTTTTTTGTAATTTTGTGTCATGCCACTGTGCAAAAATGGTGTGGAATTTTGGTCTGAAATGTTTATGGTATAAAGGTCTTGGGTAACAGATGTGCTTTTTTAAGATTTGGTGAAAACATGTTAATCCATTCCAAAGTTATTGCATTTCAAAGTTTCCCATTATTTCCTACGGGACCAGTTAGATGTCCCACTCAAAAAAGGATTCTTTATTGTGAATGAAGAATCCTTTTTCGCAAATGCGGGACCTTTTGCCCCAAATGCAGAATCTTTTTCCATGCTGCCACCATCTTGTTTTCAGTTAGCAATGACAACAAAATTAAATAACTAAAAAATAACCGGGTTTTATACACAAAAACAGTTGTGTTTATCTAATCGGGACCCCTAGAATCTGATTCTGGGGTTACATTATTGATAGCTTACTTATAAATGTGTTTTTTAACATGCTGCAATCCTTTTTCACACATCCCAAAAACAGAATTGTGAAACAGAATCCTTTTTCACAATTTGCAAAAAAGTATTTTTCTTTTTCCGTAAATTGTGAAAAAGGAACTGCAGAAAAGGATTCTTTTTTGTAATTTTCAAAAAGAAATTTTAAGACAGCTGTTTCTTTGTCACTCCACAGTCACCAAGCGGTTTGTGATTTTAATCTGAAATTTTCAGGGTACAAAGGGCTTGCCCCACAGATGAGCCTTTTGCTGGTTTGGTAAAAGATATCACTTTGCTCTGGAGTTCTGCGGGTTTAAATTTTGCTTAGTTTTCCATAGGATAATATTGTAATGTGAGATGTACACAGTCATTTCTTTGTTACTCCACTGTGAAGAAACGATTTGCAATTTTGCTCTAAATTTTCAAGTACAAAGGACTTGCCCCACCGATGTGCCTTTTACTGGTTTCATGAAAGTATATTAATTTGGTGTCAACTACACAGGTTTAAAATTTTGCTGTGTTTTCTATAGGATAACATTGCAATGTGAGGTGTTTCTTTGGCACTGCACACTACAGGATGGGAGGCAGAGCCCAGAGGGCCCTGCATTCCACAGGCAAATAAGGATACCGCTACTCTATATCAAAAATTATACATGGACGCCATTATGAACTGATGGGAGTGCAGGGGCCAAAGGGCCCTGTGCTACCACAGGGAACTAAGGATACAATTACAATATCTCAAAAATTATGGATGATGGCACCATACACTCCCACACACAAATACGAATACCATTATGGAGTGAAAGGAGTGCAGGCCTTATGGATGGATGGCAGTGCAGGGCCTGTAGAACACTGCACTCCCATACCCAAATATCCATGGCATTATGTAGTGATGTGAGTGCAAGGCCCAGAGGGCCCTGTGTTCCCACAAGGAAATAAGGGTACAATTATAATCTCTCAAAAACTGGATGGATGGGAGCGCAGGGCCCCCAAGCAAATAAGGCTACAGTTACACTATCTCAAAAAGTAAGGACATTCATCACAAAAAACTTCATTAATGCATCAGTTAGGGTTGTAGGAACAAAAGTTGGGAAATGTTGTGTCAAGGTTTCCAACCTTAACACCCATCCCCACCCTGCATGCAGCAATGGGCATGGGAGTGTGCCTTGGGTTTCTCAGCCCTAACCCTCACCCCATTCTCCTGTACTGCACCCATCTCAGCTTATTTACTCATGGAATGGGGTGAGCGTAGGGATGACAACCCAATGCACACCCCCCACGTGTTGAAAACAACACCACATTACCAACTTTGTCACTGCAGTCCTAACTGATGCATTAACAAAGCTTTGCAATGAACATATAAATATATATATATATATATATATATATATATATATATATATATATATATATACATACACACACACACACACACACACACACACACACACACACACACACACTCTAAAAGGAACTGAAAGTGTGGGTCTGCATAGGGCTGTTATACACACTGGAAAAATATACCATTTCTAACATTTCTAAATTGTGAACTGTTTTCCTTCTGTTATTTAAACTGTTTGTGTGGAGCCCTGTAATTCCAAACAGGAAACAGGAAGAGGTAGGTTGCCACACAGGGACAGTGAGCACCCCACTAAAAGCACTTTTTAGCATTGTTTTAAATTGTTTTAAACCAGTTTTGCACCTTATACTGCTTAATAGATAGCACTGGGGCTCATAAATACAAACTATTAACACAGTTTACTAATTTTGAAATCCAGTGTTCCCACAACCTCCGTGCAGTACTTCGGGTCATATGACCCATAAAAACTCACACTACAGTGAGGGAACTACTCTAAAAAGCAACTGAAAGTGTGGGTCTGCATAGGACTGTTATACACACTGGAAAAATATACCATTTCTAAATTGTGAACTGTTTTTCTTCTGTTATTTAAACTGTTTGTGTGGAGCCCTGTAATTCCAAACAGGAAACAGGAAGAGGGTAGGGTGTCACACAGGGACAGTGAACACCCTACTAAAAGTGCTTTTTAGCATTGTTTTAAATTGTTTTAAACCAGTTTTGCACCTTATACTGCTTAATAGATAGCACTGGGGCTCATAAATACAAACTATTAACACAGTTTACTAAGTTTGAAAGCATAGTGTTCCGACCTCTGTGCAGTACTTCCGGGTCATAGGACCCATAAAAGCTTGCACTACAGCGAGCAGGGTGAGTGTGTGCAGGCGTAGCGTCCACTGAGGCGAGAGATGCCGCGCAGAGACCGCAGCGCATCTCGTGTGTCTGCTGTGTCCGCCGGGACCGTAAGGACGTAAGGCAAAATCAACAACTAATGTAGTAAGTACTAGTTTAGTATAAAATACAGCTCTATTCTGTAAGCAATACCAGATAAGATTACAAAATGGTTAAGACTAAAGCTAGAAAAAAATGTCATAGACCATGCATATCTTGCAAAATGTATACAGAAGAAGAAATAGTGGTGGAATTTACATGTGAGAAGTGCATACAAAACCAGGCTTTGCATACTGAAATAGAAATAATAAAGAGATGGATGGACAGTAGTAACCAAATAGAAACATTGGAAGTCCAGAGAGAGATCAGAGAATTAGAAGCTTACATAGATTCATTCATAGTTGAGAATGATATAGAGCTACTACACAAAGGGGCCCAAAAAGAGTCTCAAACAAAGACACCACAAAAACATGGTGATAATAAATGCTCTACCAAAAAGGGAAATAAATCAGCTATTAACGTATTATCTAGAAACAGAAAATAGATATAAGACATTGGATCCGAAAGGCAAGCTACACAGAGTCCTTGGAAGAAAGTCATGATGGGGAGGATTGAAGGTTAACCAAAGTCTAAAGACTCTAGTCTAGGCCAAAAATTACTACCAGATAAAAGGATAGACAAAGTAGATAAGGAATTCAAACAGAGTAATGTTTGCCAAAATACAAAAAAATCAATATCATCCAAATTAGATTCCACAACAGAAAAAGAAATCACAACACAAATAAAACAACAAGATATCCTAATAATAGGAGACTCTAACTAGAGGAATTGATACAATAGTATGTAAAAACAGAAAATGCACACTACTGTGAGCTCATATCTGGGGTAAAAATCTCAGACATTGGTTACTTATTAGATGGCTTGATGGAAGGACTACAAGACCCTTAATTGTAATTCATGTTGGTGTAAACAATGTGGGGCTACATAGTATAGATGACATCATACAAGATTATCAACACATTGTAAATACAATGAAAATAAAGGATGTGATATAATTATTTCAGGTCTAATCCCATGCCACGGAGACATGAATTTAAAAACTCAGGCATTGAGATACTTAATATGAAACTGAAAACCCTTTGTAGGTATAATCATATTGGATTTATGGACAATTCATGGACCTTTAGGAAAAACACTCTTTTTAAAAGTGATGGATTACACTTAAATAAAACAGGCATCAGAATTCTGAGTATGAAAATAAACAATGTTATCTCTTTTCATTTAAACTGGAGGAGAGGGAGGAGACTCACAACTTAACATTTACAACTATGGACCTCAAAGAGGATGGAACTGCATTTTATTAAATGCACATAGTCTAACAAACAAATTTGAGGAACTACAATGCTTATTATAAGAAAACAACATACAAATTGCACTAATAACTGAGACTTGGTGGACTACCGAAGATAGATGGGATAAAGAATAACCGGTTACAAACTATACTACCTATCAAGGAATCAAGGAAAGGAGGGGTATAGCTATATACATAGAAAATCTTATACAATGTGAAGAAATAACTAGAGCTAAAGATGGCCTGAAATGGTGTGGTTAAAACTCATACCCAGGGACAAACAGAAATTAAATTAGGTCTGGTTTATAGACCCCTCCTCAATAAGCCCAGATGGAGAACTAGAATTATTAAAAGTCATCAATAACCTAGATCCATCAGAAAGAATAATATTGACCGGGGATTTTAATTTTCCAGACATAAGCTGGAAAAAACTTGAAGGTACAAACAAAAAAAGTACACAATTTCTGGAGGCTCTAAATCAAATAGGGCTTGTTCAGCTTGTTCTTGAAAACACCAGGGGAAATAACACTTTATACTTGATTTTAACTAATATGGGACAGACAATACAAAATGTGCACACTAGTAACCCTTTGGGAAATAGTGACCACCAGTCAGTCAAGTTCCTAATTAAAGATACACCAAATACTCTTAGGGAAGGAAAAACTACAGTTCTAAACTTTAAAAAGGCTGACTTTCCTGCTATGAGGAAATACCTCACAAACTGGGATTGGCAGAAAGAACTCAGAAATCACACAGCTCATAAAATGTGGGACTCCTTGGTCAATGTACTACACAAAACTATAAACATATGTATACCAAAGTACCCTAAGTACTCAACAAACAAAAATATCCCTAAATGGCTAACTCCAGGAATTAAAACATTGATAAA
This sequence comes from Neoceratodus forsteri, assembly GCA_016271365.2. Taxonomy (NCBI): domain Eukaryota; kingdom Metazoa; phylum Chordata; order Ceratodontiformes; family Ceratodontidae; genus Neoceratodus; species Neoceratodus forsteri. The sequence continues at coordinate 872,721,697 of CM057453.1, read as the reverse complement.
TAAAAAAACAGATGGTTCAAAAAAATTAAACATGAAATAAATAAACAACCCAACTTACAGTATAGAGAGTTTGTTAAAAAAGTCAAATGGGAAATAAAAAAAGCAAAAAAAAGACAATGAATTAAAACTTGCATCACTTGTTAAGGACAACTATAAGACCTTTTATTCTTATATAAATAATAAACAACAAAAGAGTACTATCATTGGACCTTTTAAAAATAATGCAGGAGAAATACTTAGTAATAGAGACTGTGCAGAGTTACAAAATAAATATTTCTGCTCTGTCTTTAATCCAGTTACTTTACTAAATACTACTCCCAATACTACTTCCAGACCAGGGAGGATACAGATTAAACTACAAGATGTTCTAGATAAATTAAAAACAGTACCTATAAACAAATCCACAAGGACCTGACGAAATTCATCCTAGGGTACTGTATGAATTGGCAGAACAACACACCACCTCTAACCCAATATTCCAAAAATCCCTAGATACAGGACAAGTACCACAAAATTGGCGAGAAGCGATGGTAGTTCCTATATACAAAAGCGGATCGAAATCTGAGTTAAAAAACTATCGACCGATTAGTTTGACATCGGTCATGGGTAAGATGATGGAATCCATTCTAAAGAATTATATAGTTGAGTACCTTGAGGTTAACAAACTGCAGGACCCACTACAACATGGATTCGAAAAACTGTTCCTGTCAGACAAATCTCTTGACTTTTCTGAAGCGGTTGGGAAGGCATTAGATGCGAGAATTGTGTTAGCGTTATTTTTTGATTTTTCTAAAGTTTTGACAAACTCCACATCAAGAATTAATACTTTCCCTTAAACAGTATGCACTAGACACCAATACAATAAACTGGATAGATGCTTGGCTATGTGAAAGAAGGCAAAGAGTGGTGATACAAGGAGAAAAATCAAACTGGGAGACTGTGACTAGTGGGGTCCCCCAGGGATCGGTACTTGGACCCTGCCTTTTAACATCACATAACCTCCTTGAAACTGGAAAATAAAGATATTTGGTTGACAAAATTTGTGGACGATTGCAGAATTGGTGCAATAACAATACAGTAAAACCAGCAGGATCTACAAGAAGCACTAAATTACATACATAATTGGACTGTAAAGAGTAACGTGATTAAATAAAAACAAATGTATAACTATGCATTTGGGTAAAGTAAAAAACAACAACCCTCTCCCCTACAAATTGGATAATACTGTACTCAATAAAATAGAAGAGGAAAGGGATTTGGGGGTAACAATTAGTTCAGACTTAAAATTTAGTACACATTGTAACAAAGTAATAAGAAAGGGAAATCAAATTTTGAATTGTATTCTGAGACACATCTCAAGTAGGGATAGGAAGGTGTTAATCCCTCTTTATGGTGCTCTGGTTAGACCAAACCTGGAGTACTGTGCTCAGGTCTGGGCATCTTATAAAAAAGCAGATATACATAATATTGAAAGAATACAGAAAAGAGCGACTAAGTCAGTTGAAGGGTTGGAAAAGAAGACTTACCGTGAGAGATTAAGGGAGCTGAATTTGTTTACCCTGGAGTATAGAAGAACTAGGGGACTATTGTCTACTATACAGATGTATAAATGATCCTGCACTCTTGTCAGAACTTGAACTAGTCTGGAGGAAATCAGAATCTGAACCCAGGGGCACCCTTCCAGTTTGAAACACAAAAATGGCAGACTTTATCACGAAAATATTGGTTCAGCAGCAGAGTTGTGGTAGGATGAAATTCTCTACCTAGGAAGTGGTGTCTAGTACAAATATGGACTCCTTTAAAAACAAACTCGATAACTTCCTTTTGGATAGAATAGATAAAGGGTTATAAATAATAAGGCAAGCATTATGGACGAAGTCTACCTAGCTTGAAATCACCTATGAACCTATGAACCTATAATGAAAACTGTAGCAAAGTAGACCCATGAAATTTACATGTAAAGGTAATTGGTTGTTTTACCAGCTGCTGGTTTTGTCACTGTGGATAACTGGTAAACACATAAGTGTGAAACAGGAGATTACAGGCTTGAATTTCCATGACAGTCACTTGTTCACTGTGTGACCTTGAGCAAGTCTCTTGACCTCTAAATGTTTCATTCTCCCAGCTGTAGAAGTGGATAGAGTAAGAGCCTAACTGAAACTGGGATGCTGTATTTCAGTTAGATTGTCCTCCATCAATAATTTAGAAAAAGAACAAAAATAAAGCAGTCACTTGTGCTGAAATACAGCACTGCAGAGCTACAGTAGGAAGGTACTGCACTGTTTGATTGATTTCCTTCAGACAAGATGTGCTCATCTTTGGCATTAGACCAGGTGGAAATTAAATACCCCATGGCACTTTTCAAAGAGTAGAGAGTTATCCCAATAACACTGCTTCTGAAACAATATATGGTTGCATACGTGGTACTAGTGTGCTTAAACTCTGCTGCATGGATACTTCTGCACACAGTTCCTGCACTACTGGTCACTTTGGGATACAGAATGTGTGAATGGTGATACAGAAAACTACTTTCTGCTGTTCTGAGTAGGGGGCCTAGGGAGATAGGAGGGATAAGTACTGTACATGAATGAAGCAGCCTATAAAACAAAATGGATGAACTGAAGGCAATTATGACAGATGAAGAATTGGATTTAGCAGCAGATATGGAAACATGGACACCCCAAAAAAACAAAAACAGCTGTGATCTTCAGGTATCAGTTTATGCACTGTTTAGGAATTCTATCTGGGGTAAGCCTATGTTAACTGCTACCTCACTATCTGGGAGTAACCCTCGTTAACTGCTACCTTCATATATGAGGTAGGACTATATTAACCAGTTTGTATCTATCTGAAGTAGCAGCTGTCTAAACTACTACTGTCCTATCTGAGGTATGGCTATGCAAACTGTGTTTGGGGTACTGTGATTCAAGTTTACACAACAGGCAGCGACCACCCTATCTAGGGTAGGACTACATGATCTTTTGCTGGCAGTACTATGAAGTAGGGGTTATACAACAGGCAGCTGCATCCCATCTGGGATAGCGACTAATGCAATTAGTATAAAAGGATAGTAATAGCTACACATTAAAATAACACAAAACACATAAACTTGCAGATGGGGCATCTCTGGGAGGGGAGTGGGTGGAGTGCAGGAGCTGTTAGGCAATCGTAACCCAGAGGATGTTGGGGGTCTGTGGTGCCTCTCTTGTAGGAGTGTGCAGCTGTTTGGAGATAAACTCAAGGCAGCAAAGGCAGAGATTTACTACTTGAAAGTCCAGGCCAGCGATCAACAACAGGGGCTACAGGCTCCATTGTTTTCTTTCTTTTGTTTTTCGATATGTAGTTTTTATGGTATTTTTCTGTTTTCTCCCTGTAACCCAGCCCCCTACCTCAGATGCATACATGCATGTAGATGCATGTGCACACTACATCTCGAGGTACCCACCCACTACATGTCACGCCCACCACCTAAGCTGACCACCAGGCCTCCTCTGGTTGGCAGCAGGACTATGGGGGGTGGTGACCACCCACTGGAGAGGAGAGCTGTCTTCTAGCTACTCAGTCCTGCTCCAACCCTCCCCCCATGCCAGCTCCCTGATGACCCGAGTCCATTTCCAAACTTGGGTCGCGGTATGGTGCAAAGTAAGACATCCAGCATCTCAGCCCTCAGCGCCAGCAGGCTGGCTCAGGCTCTATTTTTACAGAGGGTCCAGAGGTCACATTAGGGCAAATAAATTGTTGTTGGGAGGGATGGTAGAGTGAGAGGAAAAGGGCACCAAAGGTGCAAGGTGCACTACCTCTAACATTTATCAGCTCTTTCTGGAGGAAGGCCTGCCTGAAATCTGACCAGGATGGTACAGGGACCAGTACTCAGAAGGATGCTCCGGCCATTGTGCATGAATCAGGGAAGGGTGGGAATCCCAATGCAGGAAGAAAAGGGCCATGGTACTGGAGAACTCAATCATCATGGTCAGATACCTTCCAAAAGAAAGTGATAGAACTCAGCAGGAAGAATGGGGAGTACACATATGATAGTTCACATAGATATGAACAATCTGGCCAAAGAGGTATAGAAGAGGTGAAGGAGAAGCTTCTACACCTAGGTAGGACTACTGAGGGACAGGGCAGGAACTTGACACTTTCTGAGGTCTTACTTCAGCCATCGTCAGCTGTAGCAAGTTGTTATAAAATAGAACTTATCTGGCCCTATGGCATGGAGGGCTAAGGTGCTGGCACCTTACTTCCTGCCACATGGCAGACCCATGTTCAGCAGTGAGCGCAGGTTGCTGGGGGGTGGACAGGGAGGGAAAGGATTGAATGCATGACAGCTGCTCTCCTTTCCTGGGGGGAGGACCTACATGCTCCACTGAATGACTGCGACCTGGTGGAGGTCAGGTGGCAGTGCAGGTCTAGGAGGGCTGTGGGACTCTGGGGCATACATGAGCCTCCATGTGCATGCATCTATGTGCATGCCCCATCTTGTGGGAACAGGGAAGAAAACAGAAAATGGATGGCTCCAGACCAGTGAAGCTCTGCCTGCCTCCCCCATCTCCCATATCGCCAGAGCTTGGTAAGCTGCCAGGTGGGGGAGGCAGGGACAGGGATGAGAGCTGACCAGAGCCAGCCCACCTGGAGAAAAAGCTATATGAAAACAAACTGAGCAGTTTAATGCATGGCTAAAGGACTGGTGTAGGCAGGAGAGTTTATTTCCTAAGAGACTGGAGCCCCACTTGGTGATTTGGGAAGCTGTTCAGAAAGGACAGCCTGCAACTCAACTGGGAGTGCACCAGGGTGCTGGGGCTTAGGTTTCCACCACAACCACTAGTACGTCCTCTCCCTAGGAGGCCCACAGGCCCTGAGGGTTGGAACCGGATGGTAGGGTGAAGGGTGGCAAGGCTCATAGCATGCCCTACTAAGACACATTTCTTCACCACTTGCTCATGCACTCTGCACCACTGAAGCCTATGCAGTCTGGTTGGCAGCTGTTTAGTTTCTTTGCGTATTTTCTCCTGCTGTTGCCCACCCTGCTTATTGTTATGATGTTGGACGCTATGTATCTACCCTGTCTGTATATTCCTAGATATGTATATATAAGGATTTGCCTACTATCTTATGACTGAATTGAAGTACTGTATGTACATGTATGTTCTAATTTCTGTTTACACTGTATTCTACCTAACCCCCAAACCCCCAGGGTACATCTGGAATCGAGTGGTACCCTGCTCAGTACGCCTTCCTGGTAAAACTCTTAAATAAATAAATAGAACAACACTGTTCCTTTAACTCCAACTGCAAATCAGTTTGCAGCCCTATCGGAGGCACAGGTACCTGACTTCCCCAGGGGGGCCCAGAGCCTGTAGGGGAGTTATCCAGTAATGCATCCCCAGCTGGAAACAAGGTAATGAGGTCCCCAGATGTCAAGAAGGTTAAGAAGACAGAGATGGACATCATCGTCATCATTTTTGGGGACTCTATGCTAAGGAGAATGGAGAAGGTAGTGAAAGAAGGGATCACCAAATGCCTACCAGGGACATCTGCCTCCAAGGACATGGATAGGATAGAAACATAGAAACATAGAAGTTGTCTGCAGATGGGGACCATACAATCCATCAAGTCTGCCCTTGGCTTCCTACCTCTACTTAGCTGCTGCTTGTGTATCACACAGTGTCTGTTCCATGCCCGCTTGAATTCCCCCACTGTCTTGGCTCCCACCACACCCTCCGGCAGGCCATTCCATGGTTCCACAACATGCTCTGTGAAGAATTCCCTCGTATTGCTTCTGAACTTTCCTCCCTTAAGTCGAAGGTTGTGCCCTGTAGTCCTGCTGTAGTCCTTTACCTGAAAGAGGTTCTGCATGTGCACCCTGTTGTTGCCTTTAAGGTATTTGAATGTTTCTATCCTGTCTCCACGATTACTGCGTTGTTCTAGGGAGTTTAATTTGAGGTCAACCAGTCTTGCCTCGTATGGCTTGTGATGCAAGTCCTGCACCATCTTTGTTGCTCTTCTGTGTACTGACTCCAGCCTATCTCCTTCCTAAGGTGTGGCCTCCAGAATTGGACACAGTACTCCAGGTGAGGCCTGACCAGGGACAGATACAGAGGCTTGATTATTTCGTGCCTTCTGCTCATGATGCTCCTCCCTATGCATCCCAGGATACCACTAGCCTTTAATGCTGCCTTTTCACATTATCTACTGACCTTGAGGTTATCTGATATGATCACCCCTAGGTCTCGCTCCTGTCTGGTAGCCACCAGCTGCTCCCCACCCATTAAGTACAGTTTCCCTGGGTTACACTTTCCCAGGTGCATGACCTTGCATTTTTTGGCATTGGATTTTTTATTGCCAGGTCTTCGACCACTCCTCCAGTTTTCAGAGATCAGCTTCCATGCTTTGCTGTCCCTCTGTTGTGTCTACCCTGTTGCTGATGTTGGTGTCATCTGCAAACAGGCACACCTTCCTCAGTTCATCCATAATGTCTCTGATGAATATGTTGAAGAGATTGGCCCCAGAACAGAGCCCTGCAGGATCCCACTAGTCACCCTCCCTCCACAGACAGAGTGCCGTTTACTAATACTCACTGAGTTCGCCCATGTAACCTGTTTCTGACCCAGTTTGTAACCTCGGGCCCAATTCCCAAGTTCTCCAGTTTTTTGACTAGTCTGCTGTGCGGAACGGAGTCAAAGCTTTGCTGAAGTCCAGGTAAACCACATTCACTACCCCACCCTGATCCACTGTTTTGGTGACCCAGTTGAAAAAATCAACCAGATTTGTCTGGCAGGACCTCCCTGCTGTGAAACCGTGTTGATTTTTGTCGAGCTGACCATTTTGCTTCAAAAAAGATATGATTCTTTCCTTCAGCAGGGAATACATATGTTTTCCCACGACTGACATTAGACTGGACAGTAGTTATCTGGCTGTTCCTTGTTTCCACTCTTGTGGAGTGGTACTACTGTTGCACTCTTCCAATCCTCCAGCACCTCCCCACTCCTTAATGATTTGTTGAAGAGCACTGCTAAGGGGGCTGCCAGTTCCCTCCCTAGTTCTTTCAAATTTTTGGGTGTATCCCATCTGGCCCCATATCTTTATTTACCTTTAACTTGTCTATTTCTCCAGGACCCTTTCCTCTCTGAAGGGACCTGTGTCTGCTCCTTCAATCAGACACCTCTTTATGCCTATTGTTGGTCTATTACCATCTGCTTCCTGTGTGATGATTGAGCAGAAGTACTCACTGAGTGCCTCTGCCTTCTCCCCGTCTTGCTCTGTGGTTTGTCTGTCTTTTTTTTGTGATTCTAACAATGCCCCCTTTGGTCTTCTTTTTTTCACGTATGTACCTGTAGAAGGTTTTGCTTCCCCTTTTTTTTTTTTTTACTTCCTGAGCTATCCTAACCTCCGATTGAGCCTTTGCATTTCTTATCACTTGCCCTGTCTCTTTTAGTTTCTGTTTATATTTTGTTTTGTCTGCCTCGTTCCCTAACTCCTTGTACTTTCTGAAGGCTATGCGCTTTTCTCTCATGATGGTTGCCACCTCCTTGGAAAACTATAGTGGGTTTTTCCTCCTTTTGTTCTTAGTAACCTGATGGGCACACTGTGATGTGACGTTGGTTATTGCATCCTTCAACCTTGTCCAATATCCCTCAATGCTCCCTTCTGTTGAGTTACTAAGGTTGTCTCTTAGGCAGGCCTTTATGTTTTTGAAGTCTGCCCTCCTGAAGTCAAGGACCTTCAGTTTGGAGTGTGTGGAGTCTACAGTCCTTTTTACCCTGAACTATTCCGAGTTATGATCACTGTTGCCCAGCTTGTTCCCTACTTCAACACCCGTAATCCTATCGTCACTTGCAGATATCAGATCTAGAACCACGTTACCCCGTGTGGGTGTTGTCACTCATTGACTTAGGCCTGCTTCCTGTAGTGTGACTAGGAATTCCCTGCTCTTCTATGATGCTGTGTGGGTATTCCAATCTATGTCCAGCAGATTGAAATCTCCCACCAGCACCATATCTCTTTGTCTGACATCTGGAGGATAGTTTCCAGGATTTCCTTATCCCTGTCCTCCTCCTGATTTTGGGTTCTGTAGATTATTCCTACCTGAATAGGTTTCCAGCTTCCAAACCCTATTGTGATCCATAGATCCTCTGTTTCCCCTAGTGCTAGCTGCATTTCTGTAGCATTGATGGTATCCTTAACATAAATAGCTACCCCCCTTAATTTTTCCCAGTCCTCTCTCTCCTAAACAAGCTATACCCTGGGATAGTCACCTCTCAACCATGATTATTTGTGAACCATGTTTTAGTCATGGCCAACCGGTCTAGTCCTGCCTCAGCTACTGTGGCAGTGAGGTCAGTCATCTTGTTAGCCAGATTGTGTGATTTGAGGCATAGTGCTGACCACTCTTGCTGTGTTGTTTTGTTTGTCATGCCTCCCTTGATTTTATTGTTTGCCCCTTTGTAGTTTTCCTTGTTTATGGTTCTTCTCTTTCCATTGTGATGGTCAACACTAGAGCCGGAAAGGGTTTTATGTTCCCGGATATCTGCTTTTGCTATCCTGGAGTGTGTAGATTTGGTGCTAGCTGAAGGGGGAGACACAGTAGGCTGTATGTGTGCTTCTCCTAGAGCTACCATCATTTCCCTTCCCACTAATTTAAATGTCCTACGTGGATGTCAAATTTCTGGCCCAGTGCTCTGACTCCCCCTTTAGTCAGGTAGAGGCCATTGAATTTGAAGAACTCCCTTTCCCAGAGGTTGCCCCAGTTCTGATGAAGTGATGCCCCTTTGTGTGGCACCAGTCCTTGAGCCATGCATTGAGCTCACGTATCTCTTTCTCTCTGATTTTCTGCCTGTTCTTCCCCTTTTCCCAAACAAGCAGAATCTCACAGAATGCAATGCTGGACGAAAATGAAACCAATTTCTTGCCGAGCTGCGCAATGTGCTGCTTAACCTCCTTGACCAACCGGCTAGCAAGGTCATTGGTCCCTAGGTGGACCAGGATGTTTGAGCCCTCTTCTTCCTTTTTAACTATGTTAATTATTCAGTCAGTGTCCCTCCAAGTGGGTGCTGCTGGGAGACATCTGATCTGCACATCTGCATGTTTATTTTGCCTCAGGTGGGGGTCCACACTGTGAATCATGGAGTCCCCTATGATTATGATTTTTTTCCTATTGAGGTTTTGTTTATGATGTTGTTTTGCTATCCTGTTGCATTTGGCATTCCTTTGACCCAAGACATCCTCCGTCATTATGGATGGTATGGATGCAAGAGGTGTGTATCTGTTTGCTGTATTTAGAGTGCTTTGTTGGTTTGGGAGAGTTGCACAAGCTCTGCCCCATTTTCCTGCAACCAGTTGCCATCCCCAGACCAGGACGTTCTCTGGGGAGAGGTGTGCTGGTTTGGTGTCAGCGATGTGGAAGTGCACTTCTAAAAGAAATGTTTCCCTATAGATGGTTATGCAGGATGCTGACCTCACCCCATGCCAACTGCAGCTGAGCCCTGAGGTGACATATGCCTGAGCATATGGGACAGTGACCTCCTTCAGGTGACATGACAATTGAAGAGTGTCACGCAGTGTTGGCAGCCAATGATATCCATAGCGTCCCAGTGGACAGAAAGAAGAGTACATAATTATTCAAATTTAGAGGATGATGATCTGTTCTAGGTAGATGAAAGAGAAACTGGCTTTTTTTTGTCTTGTAGTCAGGTCAGGCAGGAAGTATGTTATATGTCTGTAACCTATATAGGAAGAGGACCCGGGTGGGTGGAGGAAAGGCAGAACCTTTGTTACTCCTTCCTGACGAAAAAAACAACCAGTTTGTTAAGGTCTACCACTAAGTAGCACAACTAGAGACTGGAAGAGAGAAGGTATCTGAAGGTCGGTAAAGATCAGTGAAGCTCAGCAGACAGCAAGACTAGGGGCTGGACTGCACTTGGCTTATGCCTTCTAGGGTTGCCCTTTGTGTCTGAGTTGTTGCTTCCAGCTGAGAGCTTTCTATTAGTCGACCAGTATTTCAGTAGTGGTACAGCAGCACAAATACTGATTTACAAACAGCAGCTAGGAATTCTGGGTAAGTGTTCCAACTGCTTCTTATGCTGAAAGAGCAGCTGCTGGCTGGGTCTGAGCAGAGCGATCGAGGAGAGAAGTCACATCAGTGGCGATGAGGAGCCTGGACTGTGCACTTCAAAGGAATTCTGCCAAGTAGAACTGCTGTCAAGGAATCCCTGCTTCTGCAACTGTCAGTGTCTGCCTTTCCTCCATGATTAGTCTCTCTCCCAGTCAGTGAAGATGAGTGAAGTTCAGCAGACAGTAAGGCTTGGGGCTGGACCACACTTGGTGTATGCCTCCTAGTGATGACCTTTGTGTCTGAGCTGGATTGCAGAGGCTGGAGGGGAAGATGCTAGGATGCTGATACATCTTGGTACCAGTGATCTGGTAAATGAGTCACTGGAAGATGTGAAGAACAACTTTCAGAGCTAGGAGCCAGTCTTAGACCAGTCATCTCCTCATTGGCCTTTTCAGAGTACCCCTCTCTGTGGTAGGGGCAGGCAGAGGTAATCCAGGAGTTTAATGAGTGGCTGAAAGGGTGGTGTGAAGAGGAAGGTTATGAGTTCATAGGTGACTGGAGTGACCTCTGGAACAGGGGCCTATTCAAGACAGACAGGATCAGCGCCTTGTTCAGAAACTAGATGTCTGTGTATGCAGACATTTAAACTGAGCAGGGGGAATCTTAGTTAAGGACTTAATTATATCCTGAAGACAGCACAGATTTCCTAGCCAAGGCTCCACTACAGGAAAGAGATACAAAGAGGGCTCCATCTGGAAAATCATCATTACCCTATACAGCATCAGGTGGGGTTCTAGAGGACCAATATTCAGGACCTCAAGGGAGGGTAGCTCAGGCAGAAAAGATCAAAGAAAAGGAAAGAACAGTGGTTGGAGGGTGGTTTATCAAAATACCAGAAGCCTGGGAAATAATTTTAGTGAACTACAGGCCGTGGTAGTCGATATTGAACTAGATATGGTGACCATCATGGAAACCTGGACACTGGAAAACAATGACTGGGACCTGGTGATTCCAGGGTTACTCTGTTCAGAAAGGACAGGAAGATAGGCAAAGTAGGAGGGGTAACCCTTTATGTGCAAGATAACATCATAGACACTGAAGAAGGGTTGATTAAGAGAGCCAATGCTGGGATGGAGTTCCTCTGGGTAAACTTGACTAATCCATCTGGTAAGTGCATGAGGGTAGGGTAGGGTAGGATTACAGACCTCCAAATCAGGGCAAGGAGACAGATAGGGAACTAGATAAAGAATCAGCTTGTAGTGTAGGTAAAAGCCAAAGAGGATATGATGGTGCTGGGGGATCTCAACATGCCACACATGAGGTGGAAGCCCCGCTGCTCACAGTGTCAGAAACCAGACACTACTTGGCGCATGCAAGATTGCCTGTTGGACCAGTTGGTAAAGGAACCTGCAAGGCAGTCAGCCATCAGTCAGCCATCTTGGATGTGGTCCTCACCAATATGGAGATGATTAACCATGTGACAGCTGGAGATACACTGGGGTCCAGTGATCACAACACCCTGTGTTACAGCAGCACATCTCCTTCCAGAACTGAGATACTGGAACTCAGAACAGCAGATTTTGGAATGATGAGAGACAGAGTTTGGAGTAAGCTACAGAGGAAAGCTATTGTAGGAAGTGTGGAGAAACAATGGGAAGTTGTTAAGGAATCAGTTCTCAAGGCAACCAAGACTTGATGAAAACTGTCACCAAGGGTAACAGACCCAAGATGGCCTATGGTTCCCTATGGATGCAAGGGAGTCAGTAAGAAGGAAGAAGGGGCATTCAACAACTATAAGTGCAACCCAGGGGAAGAATCCTGGGAAATATATCAGAGCACATTGAGGGAGGTCAAAAAGATCATCAGAGATGCCAAGTCTGCCACCAAACTGCATATTGCAGAAGGGGTGAAAGAGAGAGAGAAAAAAACTTCTTTCCATTACATCAGGTAAAAATCGAAGACAAAGGGAGGAACTGTGAGGCTGTCAAAGGATGGGGAAGTGATAGGGAGGGTGTGCAGAAGACATAATTTCTAAAGGACTATTTCTGCAGAGTATTTACAGAGGAAGTAGGCAGACCCCTGCTGGAATGCAGAATCAAAACTGCAGGCAAAGGCATTCAGGAATTGGGACAAGTTCAATTCCTGCTGATAGAATCCAGAAGGGGCTGGCAGCACTGAAGACTGACAAAGATCCAAGGCCTGATGGCTTACATGCAAGGATGCTCAAAGAACTGTTACTAGAGCTGGCGCAACCCCTAACGGGGCTGTTCAGTAGCACACTTCAGGAGGTCCCTGTGGATTGAGGATGGCCATGGTGGTACCACTATATAAGGAAGGGGATGGGGGAAACTGAGTAACTATAGACCCATTTGTCTCACCTCCATCATGGGCAAGTCAATGGAGTTTCTAGTCAAGGAGGATCTGGTAGCCTACCTGGAAAGCAGTGGTCTCAGGATAGCAAACAGCATGGGTCTCCAGAATAGCAAACAGTATGGATTTATGGAGGAAAGGTCCTGTCAGATCAAACCAATTGTTTTCTTTGACTGGGTTGCTCAAGCTATAGACAGGCAGTCAACATAGTCTACTTTGATTTCAGCAAAGCGTTCTGTTCTCTACCATACAGAAGGCTGCTGAAAAGACTAGGGGATATGGGAGTAGGAGGGGAACTAACCAGATGGGTGAGAAACTGGCTGAGAGGCAGTAAACAGAGACCAGTGGTCAATGGGCTCAAGTCAGGAGACAGGGAGGTCATGAGTGGAGTGCCACAAGGATCAGTCCTAGAATTGCTTCATTTCAACATGTTCATTTGTGGCATTGGTGAAGGAATACATGGAAAGCTGGGTCTCTTTGCAGATGACACAAAGCTCTGTAACACAGTGGATAGCCAAGATGGGGTGAAGGAGCTACAAGAGGATCAGGATAGGTTACAGAGGTGGTCCAAGGTCTGTCAGCTTAAATTCAATGCAAAAAAGTGCAAGGATATGCACCAGGATAAAGGGAACCCCAGAACAGATTACACTGGTTGGGGGTGTCTGACTGGCAGTCACATCGGAAGAAAGAGATCTGAGAATGATTATTAGTGACTCCCTAAAACAATCCAATCAGTGTGACAAGACCTACATTAAGGCAGTAAGGATGCTGGGTTACATAGGAAGAGGCACTGACAGCAGCAGGAAGTAGGTGATATTGCCCTTCGATCTAGTAGCCGCCATATGGCATCAGAACCATTCACTGCTGAGCCTGACCAAAAATAACCACCAGGAGAGAATGAGTTAAGGCCACACCTGGAGTACTGTGCCCTTTCCTAGAACCCCCATCTGATTAAGGATAAAACATGGCTGGAGACAGTCCACAGGAGCGTAACCAATATGATACAGGGTCAGCAAGGCAGATCTTATGAGGAGCGACTCAGGGCCCTGATCATCTACTCTTTGGAGACTAGAAAGAAGGGGGCGAGATCACTGAGATGTTCAAATTCCTGAGGGACATTAATAAGATAAATTATGAGGTGCTGTTCACTAGGAACTTCAGCTCCATGACTAGAGGACAGGACTGGAAAATGGTAGGAGGAAGATTCAGGAAAGTTGTGAGGAAGTATTTATTTGCAGAACAGGTGGCTGAGCCATATAACAGCCTACCGGCAGATGTGGTGAGGCAGAGAATATGAGTGGGTTCAATCACAGATGGAATAGGGCAAAAGGTCTTATCAACAAAAACTATAATGGATGATAGGTCCAGGGTATAGGTAGTACAAAAATTGCGTAGACTGGATGGACCCATGGTCTTTTTCGGTCATCACAGATTATGATTCTACGATTCAACAATAACAAGTAAGTCAGACAGAAGAGGACAGGGAGCGTATCAAGATAAGATAAGATGAGGGCAGCAAACAAGGTAGTGAGACAGGCAACGTGGAGGTGGTGCTGAGGCAAGCAATGGGAGCTATGGGGTGACAAAGCATTCTCTATATATGAGAGCAATGCAATACCAAGGAAGGAGTATTCAGGCTAAAGAAAAGGAAGGGATGTGTGGACGATGTGAATGGCATGGCGAATTTACTAAATGATCATTTCTGTTCAGTGTTCATGGTAGAGTCTAAGGCCCCTCTGCTATATTGTTGCATAAAAGCCAGTGGGGGGGTCACCCGCAGGTGTCAACATGGAGCCCTCAATGAGAAGCAGAGGAGAGGAGAGAGTGATGAAGCACCTACAGGTACTTAATGTGAATAAATCATTGCACTCAGATAGGATGCATCCGATATTTTTAAAGGAAATGGGGCAGGTTCTGCTTGGACCACTAGCAGAACACTTCAGTTGCCAAGTGTCAGAGGATTGAAGGACAATGAATGTGGTCCTCCTAGACGAAAGTGGGCATCACAAAGAGCCAGTCAACTAAAGACCAGTCAGTCTGATGTCTTTATTGGAGTCCGTTATAAAGGAGAGGAGAGGATAGTAGGATTCCTGTAGGCCAACAGCCTGCAGTACCTCAGTCAGCATAGATTTACCAGTGAGAGGTCCTGCCAGACAAACCTGATTGAATTCTTCAATTAAATTCTTCGACTGTGACAAAGGCTAAGGATAGGTGTCATGCCAGACAAACTTGATTAAATTCAATTGTGTGACAAAGGCTAATAATAGTTGTCATGCAGTAGATGTCCTGTACCTACGTTTTAGGGAAGCCTTAAACTCTGTCCCACATGGGAGGTTAGCAAAGAAATTGGGTGATCAGGGGAAAAGTAATCAGGTAATGAGGTGGGTAAAAAATTGGATGGGTGGGGGAGTCAGAGGGTTGTGCTAAATATAGAGCCCTCAGATGTAAAGGAAGTCACGAGTGGTGTGCCCCAGGGAGCAGTTTTAGGACCGGTCCTCTTTAACATATTTATATGTAACATAAGGGAGGGGATCCTTGGTCAGATATGCCTTTTTTCAGACAACACCAAGATCTGTAGCAGAGTGGACACCAAGGAGAGGATAGGCACCAGTGAAAATACTGGAGTGGTGACCGAGGGTGTGGCAGCTGAAATTTAACCCAAAAAAGTGCAAGACAGTGCATATTGGGGACAAGAACCTAAGAATGGAATACAGGATGGATGGAGTGGTGGTGGACAGCACAATGAAGAAAAAGGACCCAAGGGTAATAATAATGGACCATACAAACATATGAAGGAGCCAGCAGAATGAAGTCATTCAACCTATCTAGTCTCCTCGTATTGCAGAGTCCCCAGCTTACACAACTGACCCTGCCCCCTCCCCAATCCTCCCTTCCTTCCTTCCTTTTCATCTGGCCCTCCAAGCCCTGTATTTTCCCCTTATGCCTGTCCCATCCTCTCTTTATACTGACCACTGACTTCATCGAGATCAGGTTCTCTGGTAGTGCATTCCAACAGACCACCACCCTCTCCATGAAGAAGTGCTTCCTAACTTCCCTCTAACCCCCCCTCCAGCTTTAGACTGTGTCCCCTCATGGTTTGACTGCCACTTAGGTTAAAGAGACCCTCCTTGTCCACCCTATTTATCCCTTTCAAGTACTTGAAGGTCTCTATCATGTCCCCTCTCTCCCCCCCTCCTCTCCTCCAGGGAGTACATATTCAGGGCCTCCAACCTCATATGTTTTACCTTGCTGCCCCACAGTCACTTTAGATGTCCTCCTCTGAACCATCTCCAGAAGAGTGATGTCTTTCTTAAGGTGTGGGCACCAGTATCCTACTCCATACTCCAGATGTGGCCTCATCAATGACCTGTACAGGGGCAGTATAACCTCCTTCTGCCTGCTGTTGATTCCTCCAGCTATACACCCCAATATCTTGCTTGCCTTTGCTGCTGCTTTTTTTGCACTGTGAGGAGTGCTTCAGGTTACTAGTGATCACTTTAAGATCCTTATTTTCCTCTGTTGCTGGTCCCCCCCCCCGGTAGTACTCCATCCTCTGATTTCTGGCTCCAATGTGCATGACTGCATTTCTTGGTGTTACAGCCTAGCTGCCAAATCCAGGACCAACTCAGTTTCTCAGGCCTTCCTGCAGATCTTGATCCCTTCTACTGTGTCCACCCTCCCATAGAGTTTAGTGTCATCCACAAAAAGGCACACTTTGCCCTTAATGCCATCCCAAATGTCATTCATAAAAACATTAAACAACACCAGCCCCATCATTGAGCCCTGCAGGACCTCACTGGTGACTTCCCTGGTGCCAGATAACTCTACACCACCACCACCACCCTCTGGGTCCTATCCCTCAGTCCGCTTTCTTTTTTTTTTTTTAAACTTTATGTTTATTGTTTCATTATAAGCGCAAAGTTATACATTTCCAGCAGAGACATATCAAATGATAATAAAAAAGATGCACTGAGGACACCACTCCCCATACTATACAATATATGAGCTTAACCTACTGCAAAAAGATACGTCTGTGGGGGTTACTTAATATAAAAAGTCCTTATATGTCCTTTAATCCTTTTTAGGCTGTATTGAGAGACCCATGAGCTGCATGGAAAAACTAAATCATTTTATTCTAAATAATGTTCATGTGTCTTCTCTCTAGAGGATACTAGGTCCACTTAACACTCTTTAAGTGCACCATATGGTGCTAAATGCAAAGTAAATAATGCTACAACTCCTGTACCATTACACTATGTCAGACAGCTCATAGTATTATATAAAACTTTATAACAGGTTTAACATGGTCAACGTTATAGAAAGTGAAATCCATACATATGACTATCTATATTGGAAGTAGCACTATGAAATACAGTGCTGATAATGTAAAGAATATTACAAAATTAAAGTTCCTCGTTGCAGTATAAGCGCTTACTCACGCACTCTTTCAACAGGGAACAGAATAAACAAATGGTTTAATGAATCCTGTACAGTCTCACCTCAGGTTTAGTAATCCAGATTCATTTTCATGACTTATCATCATCAGAAGAGAGCTCTTCCTGATCCCTCGGGCGTCTTCTTCTTGGTACCTGCCTCTGAACCCAGCGGCTAGCATCTTTCGGATCTGAAAAAATAAATATTTTACCCTGATGGATAATCCTTAATTGAGCTGGGAATATTACACTGTGCTGAATCCCAGCCTCCCGTAGAAAGTGCTCTAGGGCCGTCGAATAATTTACTTTGTCTGGTGGCGTAACTAATGTCTGGGTAAACTCGAATTGTCTCTCCTTCGCACAACAGCGTTTTATGCTGCCTAGCTAAGGCCAGAAGGTAGTCCCTTGTTGCCACGCCATCCGCCACTGCCAGGACTGCTCGTGGGGCTTCTGAATTATCTGGTTTTCCCCATCCAGTAATTTGATAGGCTTTCTGTATATTCTTTACACGTTCCCTGGCTTTTTCCTCAAACTGCTGTATTAGCCATTCTTGCAGAAATAAAACCAAGTAGTCACCTTCACATCCTTCTGGAATTCCCAATAGTCGAATATTGGAAGCCCTGGTTTAGTTTTCCAAAGTCTCGAGCCTCATACAAAGATGTCCATTTTCTTTCAACACTGTAGTGATAACCCCCATAGCTGCGTCTGAACGTTTTTTAGCTTCAGATGATTCGACAGATACTAGATCCATGGAGGTTTCTAAGTTAGTCACCCTGTTGGCAATGCCATCAATTTTATCTGCCAGACTCAAGACAGAGGCTATTAGGTGATTTATTTTTAGTCCAAGTGATTGTAGAGTTTCCTCTCCTGTGTTCTCCGAATCTGGGGCCTGCAAGGTTGAGCCAGACTGCATGGCAGGAGTAGCAAGAGCACTTTTGGCTTTTGCTCCATCAGGGTGATTGCGATCCTTTCGAGGGTTTCCCATCTTGCAACAGAGGGCTTCCGATTTCTATAACTGTTCAGAGGTCTGCAAACTATGACCAAAAACTCAGTTTTTAAGCTTTGTAACCGAGCGGTTTAGAGGAGCATTATTAGAAAGCGGCCATCTTGCTTGGGCTCAACATCGCCCCCCCCAGTCAGCTTTCTACCCCCCTGGTCATCTTCTCCCCTACCCTGGGATCCACCAACTTCTTGATCAACCTCTTATTGGGCACAGAGTCAAGGTCTTGCTGAAGTCCAGATAGAGGATGTCCTCTGCCTGACCCTGTCCACCATCTTAGTGACCCAGTCAAGAAGTCAATCAGATTCATTTGACAGGATCTCCCTCCATAAACCTGTGTTGCCTCTAATCTTGGACATCATTCTCCTCCAGATACATTACCAACCTTCCCTTAAGTATGGTCTCCATGAGCTTGCACATGATTGAGGTCAGACTGACCAGTCTGTAATTCCCCATGTCATCTTTGGGACTGCTCTTGTGGAGAGGCACCACATGTGCCATTCTCCAATCCTGTGGTACCACACCAATCTCAAGGGAACTGTTGAACAGGCCCACCATTGGCCCTGCAGTTCCCCTGCCAGCTCCCTCAGTATCCTTGGGTGTATGATGTCCAGGCTGGTGATTTGTCCATCTTCAATGTTAGCAACCCCTCCCTCACTCTATCCTCTTCTATCACCACATCTGTGTCCCCACTCCCTTTCTCCTCCTGTAGGCACCAGTCTGTCTTTTTCCCTGGTGAAGACGAAGCAGAAGTATTCATTCACTGCCTTGGCCTTTTCCCCCATTCTCCTCTACCCATTCTCAAAGCCTTACAATCCCATCCTCCTTGTCCCTTTTATCACTTATGTAGTGAAAGAAGGCCTTTTGCCCCTTTTATTCCCTCAGTTATCTTCAGTTTCTTTGTACCATAGCTCACCACTATCTTGCTTGCTAAATTGGCCAACCTTAGGTAATTTACCCTAACTACCTCTATCTTGGTCCTTCTGTATCTCTAATAGGTTGATCTCTTGTCCTTCACCACTTGGAAAACCTCAGAGCTGAACCATCTGGGTGCTTTGGCCCTCGTGTTGTCCCCTTGAGCTTAACACACTCCTCTGTGGCAGCCAGTATTCCTTCTTTGATGATGACCTATTTTGGTCCACCCCATATCCACTCTGATGCCACTGAGGTGCTTCTTTAATACCTCACCCATCTTCCTGAAGTCTGCCCTCCTTAAATCCAGGATTTTGGTCTTGGTAGTGGTGCTTTCCCTGCCCATGTCCAAACTGAACCACACTGTGCGATGGTCACTACCACCTACAGGCTCCTTGATCATTATGTCCTGCACATGCTCCCCATGTGTGAGCACAAGATCAAGGATTACCCCCTTCCTGGTGGGCTCTGTGAAACCCTGAGTCAGGAACCCAGCTTGCAATGCTTCTAGACCACATGACTCCTGGCACAGGGTGTGGATGGTATGCTCCAGTTCACCTTGGAATGATTAAAGTCCCCCGGCATAGATTAGAGATCTGTAGTTGATGATGGGGAAAAATAGGATGAGTGTCATTTCTTTGCCTCCTGGGTCAGGACCTTTTCAACCCTTTGAAGAGTTCCAGTTCTTTGGTGCACAGTTTTTATCAGGTGATTGACATGGGTGTCAAAGGACAAAGAGCTATCGAGAAAGATGCCCGGGTGTTTAAAATTGTGTGACAAGCTTCCCCACAGTGCCTTCCTGGTTGAGGATGAGAAAAGATGTTGGGGCAGCTTTCTCATGGGTCCCTGGAAAGACCATGAATTTGTTTTGTTTGTTTGTTTGTTTTTGTTTTTGTTGTTTTGCCAAGACTGGAGGTGACAGAAATCCTGTTAAATGATTTTGTTTAGGGTTACAGGTCTTTGCCCAAGCTGAAAATGATGGCATCATCAGCGTACAACAGGGACAGAAAAGGAACAGTTGGCCCACTCAGTCTGCCCAATATACCAAGCAACTAATATAGAGCAGACTTGTTTAATATGGTGGTATTGGAGCTAATTGTGCTTGTAACTGAAGATATTAGGATAGCTGGGTCCTAGTGTGACCTCATTTTGGAATAGCCCTGTTTGCTTAGAGTGGAGCTCCTTTGTGAAAGTCACAACATATTCTCCCGCTGCATAGTAATGAGAGGCTTTGTTTTCTCACTACATAGGCAACTCCCCCAAGCTAGGCACTCGGGACAATCACAACAGAGAAGCAACACAAGCAGCTCACCTGAGGAGGCCAGATTTCCAGCCTGATAACTTTCGAGGTAAAGAGAGCCTCTTCTCTTCATCTGGATGCCTGCAGGGGGGGTGCTAGCCCGATGGCGCTTCGCGCCGTCTGCCCCACCCGCCCCAACCACACTCCCACCCAGGGGCGGCTGTCAATTTAAGGATCCACCCCATGACATCACATCCAGTGACATCACGTCCTGTTGCCCAGAACCTATCTCCCCACTTTCCCATTTACAGGTTATACCTGCTGGCCACTAGAGGGACCTATGCTCCCTCGCTACTTCCTACTCCTACCTGTACAGCACTACTTCCTGGGATCTTGTCACCACAATGTATTGGCCCTGCCTCATGCTCTGCCTGTGCCTCTCCCCACTAGCAGTGCACTTACCCACTTACCCATCTGCTACTCCACTTGTGCCTGGCACCCCTCCCTCCTTGCTCCTGAACCTGCTCTCCTGCCCCTTGGGACCTCTGTGTGTCTGGTCCTCCCTGCCCTCCCCTAGCTTTCTTCGCCACCTCAGGACATCTGGGTGTCTTCTTATTCTTGCCTTCCTTCCTGTACCACCCTGCCCACCCCTGCCCCTTAGCCTCCCTCCCCTCTCATGTCAGTCATGGAAAACCTCTCACCATCTCCCAGCCAGGGTTAGTCATGCTACTACTCCTGTCAGGAACATTCATCCAAACCCTGGCCCGGTTCCCAGGAGCTCGACTCGCACCACAGGCCTGTGCATGGTCTCCATGAATATCTGTAGCCTCCTAAAAAGTTTGACTCACTACAATGTCTGGTCACATCAATTAACCTGATGTCATCACTCTGGTTGAGACTTGGCTGTCGAAATCCTCCCTGACTCCCTAGTCTCCCTTCCTGGTTTCACCCTCTTCCGGTCTGACCGTGTTGGGAGGCGTGGTGGCGGCTAATATTATGTCAAGAATCTCTCCCGTACTAGCCCTGCCTGCTCCATCCTTGACTCCAGGGCCCAGGCACTTACACTGAAACTAACCCTGACCCTTTAAAGGGACCCCTTTATCTGACTACTGCATCACGTTTCAGGGACCAAACGCAGGCCATTGCCTCTCTTACAGAATACCCACCTCATTACCTCCTTCCGCTGATCAAATTCTGGTGGGTGACTTAAATGTCAACTGGCTCAGCCCTCCTCCTCCTCTGCCCAAGACTCCTTTTCTGCAATAGACCTAACACAACTAGTTACCCACCCTACCAGGACTAACCCCAAGAGGCTCCAGTACCCTGCTTGATGTGGTACTCACCAACCGCCTAATCGGATCCCCAATGTACAAGTCCTCCCAGACTCTCTCAGTGATCACTCCCCATTCTATTCCACTGGTCATCCTCAGTCCCCAAAACCATAGCACAGTCCACATGCGGTGGCGTCTAATACCTGGTGGACTGATAAAACTAAGAACTTCTGTCCCAAATTGACTGGTCTCTATACAGGCAACTCCTCACATTGACACAGCTCTCTCCTTCTTTACCCAAACTTTTAATAATGCCTGTGATATCTTTGCCCCAATGTTGACCCGCCGTTCTAAAAGGCAGAATGCCCCCTGGGTAACCCCAGCTTTGATCCACCAACTCAAACATAGGGACAACCTATGGCACCATGCCATTGAGACTGGCCGGCCCAATGACAGGCGGTTATATGCTGCCGCCCGAAACAAGTGCACTCGGGCCATCAGAAAGGCCAAGTCTGAGCACTATCGGTCCTCACTCACTGCCTCATGGGGGAACCCCAGAACCTTCTGGGATAACATTAAACAGTTAAATGGGAGTGCACACTCCCCCACCCACCCAGATCAACATTAATAGTGTGATCTCCTCAGACCCAGCCCTCATAGCCAACAACCTCAACACCTCATTCACTGACCTTAGCCCTATCCTCCCTACAAATTTTTTTGACCCTCCTCCCCCAGCACCTGCCGTAAATCTTTCTCGCCCTTATTTTCTCCTCCGCCATGTTTCTGCCCAAGAACTTAGGCCGCACCTTGTCACTGCCCTCAAGAGTAATAGTACAGGCAGTGACACCCTGGATCCGTGTATCCTATGGCTGGTCTTAGACACAGTCCTTACCCCGATCACATGCCTCATCAACCACTCTCTTTGCCTGGGGAAGGTTCCAACTGCCTGGAAAGTTGCCGCTGTCACCCCTATCTTTAAAGGTGGTGATAGGACTGTGGCTGGAAACTATCGACCAATCTCCATTCTCTCTCCTCTCTCCAAGGCCTTGGAAAAAATGGTAGCCTCTCAAATCTCTGACTACCTCTCCACCTACAATGTCCTATGTCTTGAGCAGCATGGCTTCCGAGCGGGCCACAGTACCAACACAGCCCTCCTAGAGTTCTCCAACTTTCTCCACTCCTCCTTAGACACTGGTTCTCTGGCTGGTGTGGTCTTCATTGACCTCCCTAAAGCTTTCGACACTGTCTCCAACCCCCTCCTTCTTGAT
Source organism: Neoceratodus forsteri (assembly GCA_016271365.2). Lineage (NCBI taxonomy): Eukaryota > Metazoa > Chordata > Ceratodontiformes > Ceratodontidae > Neoceratodus > Neoceratodus forsteri. Next base: position 872,699,152 of record CM057453.1, on the reverse strand, counting down.
GCCCTTAGTCTCTCTGGTTTTGCTGCTGGGCCTATCTCCTGGTGCACCAGTTATCTGTCTGACCGCTCACAGAGTGTAAAAATTAATGGGACCTACTCAGACATCTGTCCCATCTTTTCTGGGGTTCCCCAGGGCTCCATTCTGGGCCCCTTACTATTCTCCCTTTACCTTAACACCCTTCCACGCTCTTGCTCAGAGACATTCTGTTATACGCTGATGATGCAGTCATCTTTGCCTCAAGTCGTAACCCTATTGCCCTCCAGGACTCAGCGCAGAGTCCTTCACTGAAGCCGAGGGCTGGTTCAAGAAACATAGATTGATGATAAATCTTAAAAACAAAACCATGTTCTTCACTTATCCTCAAAACAAGTCCTGCAACTAAACTCCTCATTCACTCTGGGTCTTCTTTCCCACTCGAACAAGTTTGCTCCTATAAATACCTAGGATCCATTTGACCCCTCCTCTCCTTCCATGGACACATCGCTGCCCTAGCCACTGCCACTAATATCGATTGGGCATCTTACATTGGTATAAACACTGCCTCCCCCAGGAGGCTCTTCGACTTGCAGTCACCTCCTCTATCCTGTCCCTAGTGGACTATGGACTGCCAGTGTATGGTGCTGCTGATCAGACCGCACTCCATAAAATTCGCAGTACTCTGAATAAGGCCTGCAGGTTAATTACTGGGGCACCTAGGCTGACACACACCTGTCTATGTACACTAAAGCGCTGGTACTTGATCTTGATGAGCGCCTCAAATATCTGACCTGTACCCTTACAAAAAGACCCTCTTGGGCTATCCCACCAGGATTGACCACCACCATACGCCGCTCTGTCCCACTAGTTCATACGGACCTCTGGGAAAACTTTTCTTGCTATCCCTAGAGCTAGGACCTCTCACGGCCAAAGAGCCTTCAGCTTTAGGCCCCCTCCTGGTTCAACACACTGCCCCCTCCATCTCGAGGCTCCAACTATAACCGTACTCAAAACTTCCTACGTAACCACCTTATTAACACCGATGCTGTAATTGCCATTAGTCAAGCCGCTCAATACTTATGACAAAGCTTACTACTAAGCTGCTAAGGACAACATAACTCTGGTATTGTTTGCATCAATCCTACCTGTACCAGCTTGTTTGTATCTATGTCTTAAGTTACTGTTATACTTATGTGTTGTACTGCTATACTGTGTATTTTCGTTTGTCTTACTGTGACAAGGTACCTTTGTAAATGAGCCTATGGCTCAAAGGTTTTCCAAACTGCTGTTTAAAAAAAATAAAAAAAATAAAAATAAATGTTTTTGCTACCCTCCACAGACCCTATCTGGTATCTGCCAACCCTCCCTCTTCCCTTCCTATTTACTAATATTCCCCTATGTCAATCCCATACATGCTTGAAGTCACCCACTGTTTTCACCTCCACCACTTCTGCTGGCAGTCTCTTCTAGGCATCTACCATCATTTTAGTGAAGTAGTACTTTCTCACATCCCTCTTAAACTCTCCCCACCTCCTCCAGCTTCATCACATGCCCCCTGGTAATGGTGCTTTTTTTCATTTGAAAGAGACTCCCCTCCTGCACCCTGTTTACCGCAGTGAGGTACTTGCAGGAGTCTATCATGTTCTCTCTCTCTCTCTCTCTCCTCTCTTCCAGTGTGTACCTGTTGAGGTCCTTCAGTCTTCCTATATAGGGCTTCTCATGTAACCCCTGCACCATTTTAATTGCCCTCCTCTGGGCTGCCTCCACCCTATCTATGTTCTTTCTGAGGTGCGGTCTCCAAAACTGAACAGGGTACTGAAGGTGGGGTCTCACCAGTGAGCGGTACAGTGGCAGCACCACCTCCTTCCTCCTGCTGTAGATACCCCTCCCTATGCACCTCAGCATCCCACTAGCCCTGCCCACTACTTTGTCACACAGCTCTACCAATTTGAGGTCATCAGTTGTGATAATCCCAAGGTCCCTTTCCTGCTTAGTGACTGTCAGTACCCCTCCTTGTATGTTCCACTCCTGGGTTCCAATGCCCAAGGTGCATGACTTTGCACTTCTTGCCATTGAACAACAACTGCCCTGCTCTTGACCATTCCCTGAGTTTCCAAGGTCCCTGCACATTCTCTCTAACCCCCCTTCTGAGTGTCCACCCTATTACAGATTTTGGTATCATCTGCAGAAAGGCATATCTTACCTTCCAGTTCCTCTGCAATGTCACTTATGAAAACATTGAAGAGGACCGGTCCCTGTACTGAGCTCTGCAGGACCCACTAATAACGCTCCCATCATTAGAGTGAATGTCATTAACCACCCCCACCCTCTGTTGCCTATTCATTTACCGGCTTGCAACTCAGTTCACCACTTTGGATCACACCCCTAGGCTGCTCAATTTGTTTTTTAGTCTCCTGTGCAGCACAGTGTTAAAGGCTATGCTAAAGTCCAGATAGATCACAAACACTGTCCTCCCTGCTCTATTTCCCTGGTCACCCAGTCTAAGAAATTAGTCAGATTCATCTGGTATGACCTCCCCCTGTGAATCCTTGCTGCCTGTTGTCTTGCAGCCCATTCGACTCTATAGTCTACTAGCCTTTTCTTAAGCAGGGTTTCCATTAATTTCCTCACCACTGAAGTGAGACTTACCAGCCTGTAGTTGCTAGCCTTCTTCCTGCTGCTGCTCTTATGTAGAGGGATAACATCTGCTCTTCTCCTGTCCTTTGCAACCATGCCTGTTGCCATTAAACTGTTAAATAAGGCTATCAGTGGGGCCGCTAGCACCTCCTTAAGTTTCCTTAGTACCCTTTGGTGTGTCCCATCCAGTATCATAGCCATGTTTACCTTCAAAGCTGCAGGTCCCTTCAGAACTCTTTTGTCTGAAAATGAACTTGTGCTCACGTCACCCCCCCCCACACACACACACACTACTGCTACTCCCCAGTGATCCATGCCCCTCTCCCTTCACTGAGAAGACTGAACAGAAGAACCTGTTCAGGATAGCTTTTTCTTGGTCCTATTCTGCAAAGTCTGCCCATGCCACCCTCCTAATCCTCATTAACCCCCACCCCTTGCTTTCCTCTTCTCGCTTATGTATCTGAAGAAAGTCTTATCCCCTTTAGCTACCCTTTTGGCTATCATTTCCTCTATCTGTGTCTTTGCTTCCATCACCACCTTGCGTGTTTCCATCTGTTTTACTAGACATACTGTACCTTCCTGTGCTCCTCCCTCTGTGTTTCCTTATACTTCCCAAATACCACCCTTTTTTCCTTTGCCACCTTGACCACTTTCCTAGAGAACCATACCAGTCTTTTTTTCCTTCTGATTTTACTCACTTACTTCATGCAAAGGCTGGTTGCCTTAATTATGCCCTCCGTTATTGTTCCCCACTGTGCCTCTACCCCCTTCCTGGCAATTCCACCTATGAGGTAGTTTCTGAGGCAGTCCCCAATTTCTTTCAAATCTGTTGTCCTAAAGTCCAGGACCCTTCTCCTTGTGTGGTTTGCCTCTGTTCCTGTCATAATATTAAAACACTCTGTGCAGTGATCACTGGTACCTAGGGGACTGCCCACTGTGACATCTGCAATGTCATCCTTGTTGAAAGCACCAGGTCCACCATTGCCTCATCCCTAGTGGGTTTTTGACTAGCTGCCTGAGAAAAGCACCTTGTAAGGAGCCAAGGATGGCCCAGTTCCTTGTTGAAGTCACCACTGGTAGGCTCCATTCCATGTCTGGCAGACTTCTCACCAACTAGCAGCACCACCCCCTTACATGCTGTTCTGATGATGGCTTCACCAAGTGCCTTATCCAACTCCTCTCCCTGTGCTGGAGGACTGTACAATGTACTGGTATGGATGATGACCCCAGAGTCTGTCACCAGGATGACTCACAATATTTCCAGACCTTCCTTTCCCTCTGAATGACCCTGTACCTCCATGGCCTTGATTGCCTTCCTCTCATATAGTGCATCTCCAGCTTTCCTCCTCTCTGCCCTGTCTCTTCTGAACAGAGAGTAGCCAGGTATGATGACCATGGCCCAGTCATGGTGCTCAGTGCTTCATGACTCCTTCACGGCCACCAACATCAGGTAAGCTTCTGCCATGGAGGTCTCCAGGTCTGGATTTTTATTTCTGCAGACAGTCCAGTGTGGCCCAGCATCTATAAAATCAATAACACACCAGGAGGAGTCTGCTCCAGACAAAAGCCCTCAAAATTGCAACCAATTCCTGGAGACAAAAATAACAATTCATCAGGAAATATATCTTGTTTTTTAAATTTTGTCCATGAAGTATCAGTACTGTATTTTAAACCAACCATGGATGGTTTAAAATACAATATTGTTACTTCATGGGTAAAATTAAAAAATAAGGAATTTTTCCTGGTGAATGAGTCTTTTTGTCTCCAAGAAGTGGCTGGAATGTTATTTCCCAGGTCCCTTGAATTGACACACATTACTCTCAATACCTGAGTTCCTCTCTGCCTGCCTCTCCCCGTCCTGCTTGTGCTCTCCCCTGAAGCTCTACCTAACCCACCTCTTCCATTTTTGCCTTTCCATTCCCTGTCTCCATTACTCTTTTATTCTTGCTTTCCTGATGTATCACACCTGTTTCTCTGCCTTGCCCCCACCCCTGTCTTTTGGCACCCTTCCCCTGGGGGAGTTTACTCCACTCAGGTTCTTCAACCCAGTGCTCCATCATTTGAGAGGAGGAGACTGCTGTCTCCCTTGGTTTAACAGCCTCCCCCAGGCAATTTTCAGCTTCATCCTAGGAGGGTATACAGAGGCAAACCAACTGAAATTGAACCAGATTGAACTGTTGGTGATATTTTAGTGACTGTGGGAAAGTTGGCCAGAACACTGGTTAAATCCTCTGTACTTCCCTTGACAAAGATGGAAGCTACTGCACAGATAGAAGGAGAGTAAAGGCCATCTAGCTTAAATGTAGAATGAAATAGGATTACAAACACTCTGGGACAAGAACAAATAGGCAAATTTGAATATTTAAGTAGAGTTACAGCAGAAAATTATTTACAAATTTATCCCAAATGTAACTATATAATGTAGACAGAATTAACACTGATACTAAGAAACCTGAAAGTATATTAGAAAACCTGGCCAGCCTGATGGCACTGAGGGTTGAGGTGCTGGACACCACACCTCATGCTGCACTGGCAGCCTGGGTTTGGGAATGAGCCCGGGTTGTCGGGGGTTGGCAGGGGAGGACTAGGATTGAGCATCGGGAGACAGCTCTCCTAGTCCTGGGGAGTGCTGGGGAATCCACACCGAGCTGCGGTGACCCCTGGGGATGCCCAGAGGTACCGCTTGCACTGGTGTGACTGGGAGGGAGCACAGCAGACGTCGGCATGCATGTGCACAGACGTCATTGCACATCTGCATTCCAATGGGAGAAAAAGTGGAAATGGTTGGGCACGACCATGCAGCCTGATGGCCATGCCCTACATCACTGGGAGGACTCATGTGGAATCACACTGGGGGGTCCTGAGCCAGTCTGGCTGGATAGGGTATGGTGAGACCCTCCAGCAGATTGGCGACAGCCGTGCCGGATCCCCCATCATGTGAGTGAGCCTGGTGCTCTCCCGGCAGGCAGGGTCAGCAGCTGGATGCCCCTGCTGGTAGTCACCACAGCAGGCGGATAAATAAGAATAATAAAAAAAAAAGAAAGAAATTCTAAAACACTTAGTGCAGGCGGAAGTTACAAGTAACAGTTTTACCTTAAATTCACAATATATTAGGTCGCAAATTTGCAAACAAGACAATAACTTAATACAAAAATTATCATTTAGCAACTCAAATGAAACATGAAATTCTATAGAACAAAAAAGTTTAATACTGAATTCAGATGATTTCTTAAAGAAACACCTTACTAATTAGTTAAGACTTAACTGAATAAAAGAGCAGCACATAGCGTAGAGGATAATGCCTGACTAACAGTGGTTAACCACGATGTAATCACCTCAAGTGGTTGCCAGGACAACATGGTAAACCTCAAGAGCTCAGCTTGAGAGGTTTACAGTTGTCATGGCAACCATGAGAGGTGATTATGTCCGTGGTTGACCACCATTAGTCAGGCATTATGTTTTATAGGGTATGAGAATGGCTGTGGTAAGGTTCAAAATGCTCTTAATCTGATTCATCTTGAAATAAACAAACTTACAGAGAGCAAGGAGTCCAAGAAACAAGGTTTATTGCAGTACATCCACTCATGAAACTAGAGAGTTAAATTTATTAGAAGGCTTATTAGATGGCACAAAAAATAATTGGTCAAATGGAATAAAATATTAAGTATCCAACAAGAATAAGAAAACACACTTTGAATCCAAAGCCATGACTGTTAAAATTGGTTAGAGTTCAAAGTATTAAATGACCTTTAGGCAGCTGCTTCCATTTGGTTGGTCTTGGGTCACATTAATGAATGTCCTGATGTTTGCATCTTCCAGTGAATCAGCCATTCATGTGAGGATCTTCTGAGACCCAATATGGAGGAGGAGATCATGAACAGTAATCTATGGCTTGTGATGGGACTGTAACATTACAAGAAGAATGTGTATGATTTGAATGAATGCCACAGTGAAGCAGGGAGGCATTCCAAGAGCAGAATTTTGACAGCATAAGCATCTAGATTAAAGATTCAGTCCTGTAATCACACCGATGTAACGTAGCTGAGAAAGGTTTACAGCATGCTGATGTCACATTGGTGGGATTATGCTGTTAAATGACTGAAAACTGTAGATAACAAGCACTCATCATATATTGTAAACTTGGTGGTGAAGCAGCTGCCAGTTTTTGAAAATTGGAAACAAGAATAAAACAAACTTCTGTCACACAACCTTCTTATGGCTGTTTGTCCAAGGGGTTGAAATGACAAGTAAATATTTAGTGCGGTATTTGCCACTGCTTAGCAATTAAATCACAAATTGTAGTGAGAAAGAAATAATGTGACCCACTGGGAGCTGAACCCAAGCCTCCAGAAGACCAGTGGCTCTACCACTGAACTACAGGCTCACATGGTTGGAACAGGGGTTCCCAGACACACTTCCATTCTTTTACATGGCATATCCTGCAACTAAGGACAATCGTAATGACAATGAAATGTTTCGTGCAGACTTTGCCATTGCTTAGCAATTGAATTACAAATTGTAGTGAGAAAGAAATCTAAGGGATTTAACGATTCTTACAGAAAATCTAGAATCTGCATAATTTTAAAATTGATTCTCTGAGACTATGGCCTATAGTAAACTTGGAGAAAAGGAAAGAGATGAATAAGACCCTTCTGGAGGAACTGACAGAAGAAACATAGAACCATACAAGAGACGTTATTTTATATTATTATTCTACAATATACCTACCTTTTATTATTGATAATAATATTGTATGTGATATTAAGATTGTTTTAGGGTTGCAAAACTATTTTATTTCCATTTTTTTTGAGAGAAAGCCAGTAAGGCCTTTTTTTAGCTTCAATACCACTTAATTCATTTAATGATATTATTGGGTTCAAAGAGAATATTGGCTATGTTAAGTAATACAGCATATTAAAAACTAGGGAAAAAATGTGATTGCCACAAGAAAAAGAAAGGAAAAATGTCAGGAGATGGGAAATATTACTCTACTCAAATCACAGAACAAGAACAAAGGGAGTAAAGAAATATGAACAGCAATGAAGCAAATAAGCCAGAAGAGGAGAGCAATAAATAAGTTATTACTTTATTTATTTTGTATTTCATTTTATGGAGGGCTAGACAGGTTTGTCTGTTTTCAGCTGATCCTGTGGAAGAAGGGGACAGAGATGCAAACCAATTGAAATGAAACCAGATTAGGCTGTTGGTGGTATTTTAGTGAATGGAGATCATTTGGCCAGGACACCAGGGAAACTCCACTATCCTTCTGAAGAGGTGCCATGGGATCTTTAACATCCACCTGAACAACCACCAGAAAAGGCAGATGGGACACTGGCTGGACATCTAATTGAAAGGTTGGTACCCATAGATAAAACAGCATCTCCTTAGTACTGTATTTGTGTGCCAGTGTTTATAGTATGAGCTCAGTCCTGGGCAGGACTAGAACCCATGACCTTCTAGCCAGAGTCAGATATGCTACAAACTGAGCCACACTGACACCTAAGCACAGAAATCATAAGAACTTGCCATTTACCAACACAAATGAAACAGGAAATTCCATAAAACAAAATGTCCAGCTGATCTCTTGAAGAGAAACTCTACTAATCTTAATGTGGTTAAGACTTAACTAAAATAATAAATGATCAGCATGTAACAAACATCTTATTAATCAAGCAACTGATGGTTCTGAAAGATGAAAGACGTTAAATGAGAAATGCAATGGTAAATAATGAACTGCTCATGAAGTATATAAAGAAGAACACCAATGGAGATATAGCAAAACTGAGTCTTTGCAGGATCCCATTTGTGGGAAAAGAAAAGAAAAACATAGAAAAAGAATGATGAAAAATGAAAAAAAAACCAGAAACTAAAGGCTATAGATAACTATATAAGCCATTAGGGCATTTCTATAAATGAATTTAGTGTATTACAAACATTAGACACCAAAAGAGAAAAAGAATAAAAAATAAAGAAAAAAACAAATGAAAAATAGAAACATGAGGGCAAAAGTAAAGAAATGGCCCCAAGCAAAGAATCTAGTATAATAAATACATTAAATAGTAGTAAAGAAACATTACTTAGCCATGGATTAATAAGGAAAAATAAATACAAACTTTTTAAAATATGCTATTTTCATGTATGTTGTCAACAGTGACAGCTAAGACTTAGTTAAAGAAGATATTAAAATCATACAGAGGCACATAAGCATTAATAACTTAGTGTAGGTTATATAACTGGTTCTGAAAAACAATCAGATGGATAAAAAAGGTACTGGACTCTAAAACAAAAAAATTAGACAATTGGTATGTGCATTGAAAACTATCAATTTTAAAATGATGAAAAAAGTGAAGAATTATACCTGGAAGACAAAACAATAGAGAATCTGATAGATATAGCTGAACAAATATGAATCTAATAACATAACAATGTAACTACAAAGAAAAGATACAAACAGGTAGGTGGTATTATCTAATTTGGGTCTGGAAAGAACACCAAGAAAAAACTAATGTTTTACATAAGAAAAGTATATGCAATTTAATCAGAAATATATTCAGAACACCACTAGAAAAAAAGGGAGTAGTGTTTAAAAAGACTAGAGAGTGCATCTAATATGCTCCACATCGATGTTTGGCCCTTCAACAAAGAACTGACAGCCAAAATATTATTTCAAGGAGAAAAATCTGATAATCTTGGAATTTCAATTGCTAACTTGAATGACTTAAGAAAACCAGTGAAACACAATTTAATGTAAAGATATCACCAGAGAAGCCAAATGGCAGAAGTGTGCAGAAAAAAAACAGAGAGAATGTAAATAAATTGGACATCATCCCAAATCAGCCATACAAATAGGTTTAATTTGCTAAGAGATTAAATGGTATAAAAGAACAGACTTTGTGTGTAGACTGGATGAAAGAAAAGACTCCCATATATGTGTCCAGGTCCTGAACAAAAACACTGATGAACAATGTCAGAGGACAATGATTCTATCTTGAAATGTGGCAGGTTTAAGAAATAAAATCCCCTGACAAAATATTTCTTGAATTTAAAGAATCAGTTGACATAATCATTTTACAACAAACACTGTTGGAAAGGAATGAGATATATCTTCAAGGTTCTATTTCATAACAGAGAGAGATGCAATAAAATTAACAGCTGCCAGATGTATCGGGAGTCTTGTTGTTACAAGTAAGGCAAATAAAGAAGTGGATTACAACAAACTTGAAATGGGAAATTAAAATATTTTGGTTGTAAAAGTAGAGAGCACTCACTTAAAATCAATACTGGTTAACATACATATTCCACTACTGGTGACACAATATTTTACAGAAAATATGTGGATTTCCATAAATGACGAATTATTGATTTGGAAGGAAACTATTCATTACATGGAATATATATCATAGGAGACACAAATGGTAGAAGTACTTGTTCACAGGAAGAGTGAGGGACAAGTGCAATGGACTGCCACAGAAGGTGGTCTGTGCCAAAATATTGGGTGTTTTCAAACATGGGTGGGACAGACACAAGGGCCTGACAATGGCAAGAGGAAGTGGAAATGGGGGGGGCAATAAAGGAGGAAGATGATCATTAAGACCATCGCAGGAGTACTAGGTAAGGTTAGGCAGAATGGATCAGCCCGTTGGCCATTTTCTGCCATCATGTTTTTGTTTTTATGTCTAAGAATTGGAGAAAACCTTTGAAAGATCTGCTGGTGAATTGAGAAATAATGAAGATTGATTCAAGTAGGAAAAACAGGGACAAAAATTAAACCTTCTTGGGAGAAAGTTACTAGATATGTATGAAAATGCAAAGACTGCCATCAATGGTCAACAATTTAGTGATAGAAAGGTGAATATACTCATGGGACTGGGGGGCTTCAATAATAAATCAGATTTGGTGCAATATATTGGGTGTGACCATTCAGTAATTTGAAAAATAATGTAAACAAGTGCAAAGTGATGCACATTGGAAGAAAGAACTGTAAAATGGACTACTTAATAGAGAGAGTAAGGGTGGTGCAGACAACTGAAAAGAGAGACCGGGGGTCATCATTAGAGACACCTTCAAGTCCACTGCTTGTCCAATAAAGCATAGGGGAAGGCAAACAGGATGCTGGGATGTATAGGAAGGGATTTGGTAGTAGAAATATGGAGATGATGCTGCCCTTAAACAGGTCCTAGTAAGGCCCCACCTGGAGTACTGCACACAGTTCTGGAATCCACACTTCAAGAAAGACCGGGACCACATAGAGACCATAAATATAGGGCCATGAAGATGATCCAGGGGCAGTAGGTGAGGTGCATGAGGAAACATGTGTACACTGGAGGAAAGGAGAGTAAGGGGGATATGAGTAAGACATACAAGTTCTTGAGAGGAATCAACAGGGTGATTCCAAACAGATAGAATCCATGTATATCCGTTCCTGGATACACCCTCTTCAGGGAAGACAGATTTGCTAAACGTGGGGGTGGTAGCGAGATCTATCTCCGTGAGTCTCTTCAAGGGTATGCTCTCCCCCCCCACCAGCTGGAGTCTGGTGCTCAAGCTCTCTCCCTAAAAATCACCACGGGTACTGACAGTGCCCCACTGATCATCACCTCCAACTATATTACCCACCACAACCAGAAACTTACTTTCCAATCCACTCTCAACTACCTCTCCACCCTTCCCCCTAAGTCTGAGCTAATAATGCTCAGTGACATCAGCATTAATTGGCTCTCCTACTCTGCCTCCCCGTATAAAGATGATATTGCTGCACTGGACCTTACCCAACAAGTTACTTGCCCCACCCAGTTCAACCCCATTAATGGTACTGCCACCCTACTGGACCTTGTCCTATCTAACCGTCCCCACAAAATCACTGACACCACTGTGCTCCCTAAGGCCCTAAGTGACCACTCTCCAGTTATCTGCACCTGGTCATGTAAGGTAAAGAAACCAGCCCCCAAAATGGTACTTCAGCAATGACTTAAGCCAGGCAAACTGGGACTTCTAAAAGACCACCTTGCTCACTGAGACTGGTCCCCAATCAACCATGCCCCTGACATGGACACCGCCCTCAACTACTTCATCCGCTCTTTCAACTCAGCTTGTGATCTATTTGCTCCACTTGCCAAGCATATTATCAAAGTTCCTGACACCCCCTGAGTCTACAAAACCCTACATGACCTGATGCGCCACAGAGACAACATCTGGCACATAGCACTTGACTCTGGCAAGCCCTCTGATAGACAATCCTTCCAGGCTGCATGGAACAAGTGCACATGGGCCATTCACAAAGCTAAAGCAGACTACTACTTGCCTCCTCCTGGGGCTCCAGTCATTAATTCTGGGACAAGATAAAGGAAATCAATGAAAAGTCCATTTCCCTTCCCCCAACCCAGCTTAACATCAATGGTACCATCTCCACCAACCCTAAACTTGTTGCTGATACCCTGAACATCTCCTTCTCAGTCCTCAGCACTGTACTCCCCTCTAACTTCTTCGATCCCTTATCTACCTCCAGCCTCCCTCTTTCCCTCACCCACCCTTCCACTTCAGAGCTCTGTCTGTGCAGGAAGCCAAGCCCTACCTCTTCAAAGCCCTAAGTGGCACCTGTCACAGCAATGACACTCTGGACCTCAGACTTCTTCACCTGGTCTTGAACATGGTACTCTTCCCCCCTCATCTGTCTCCTTAACTGCTCCCCCTGCCTTGGACAGTTCCCCTCTGTCTGGAAGACTGCTGTCATTGCCCCCATTCACAAAAGCAGTGACCGCACATCCCCTGGGGATTATGGTCCCATCTCCATACCACCCCCACAAGAGCCCTGGAAAAAACAGTTTCAGAACAGCTCACTGACTATCTCACTAAATATAATCTCCTCTTTGAGGAGCAACATGGGTTCAGATAAGGTCACAGCACTACCACCACCCTCCTGCTATCTCCAGCTTCATCCACTCTGCTCTCAACAATGGGCGCCTGGTTGGCACAGTCTTCTTAGATCTGTTAAAGACCTTTGACACTATCAATTACCCCCTCCTCCTGTCTGTCCTCTCCCACCTAGGCTTCTCCCAGGAAGTCACAACCTGGTTTATGGACTACCTATCCTCTCTCTCCTAGTGTGTCAAAATACATGGCACTCTCTCTAGCTGCCTGCTGGTCCTCTCGGGAGTACCCCAGGAATCCATCCTGGGACCCATCTTGTTTAGTCTTTTCCTCAATACCCTGCCCTAGGTCTGCCCTGAGAGGGTCCTCTTATACACTGATGATGCGGTCCTCTTCACCTCCCACACTGACCCCAGCTCCCTTCAACTTGCTCTACAGAACTCCTTTAGGCAGGTTGAAACCTAGTTTGTCACAGGCTTGTGCTAAATCATAAAAAGACCAAAATCATGCTGTTTTCCCACAACCAAAGCAAACACAATGGTACACCCCAACATATCCTTACTAATAGACTCCTTCCCCTCGACCAGGTGACTTCCTTCAAGTACCTCAAGATAACCTTTGACTCCACTCTCTCCTTCCATGAACACACTCATGTCCTCAGCACCATAGTCAACACTAGGATTAGCCTGCTTTATCACCACAGGAGTTGTCTCCCCAGCCCTTCCGACACCCTCCAGCTCGCAATCTCATCCTCTGTCCTATCCCTTATGGACTACAGGCTCCTGGTATATGGGGCAGCTGACAACATTGCCCTCCACAGAAATAAAGTCTCCCTAAATAAAGCCTGCTGCCTAGTGACAGATAGTACCAGGCTAACCCATACCTGCATGCTATACAACCTAGCCAACTGGCTTAACTTCAGTGAGAGATTGCTGTACCAGACATGTCTATTTGCTTGGAAGATTACCTGTGGTCTCACCTCACATGGTCTATCCAGTCTCCTCCAACCTACTCCTATGACCATAGCCACCCACAGCTCCTCCAAACCCACCTTCCTAGTACCTCATGTCAGGACTGCCTTAGCACAGAGGTCATTCTGCTACATAGCCCCCACATGGCTAAACTCCCTATTGAGCCCTATTGCCCTGGAAAGTAGGCTCAGTCGCTTCAAATCCCTCCTCAGGGACCATCTCTTTGCCTCCAGCAACTGTAACTGCCCCAATCTGATTTGCCCCAGTTTCACCTGCCTATCATGTCTACCACTGACCAACACCTCACTATCTCTCAACAAGGGACTCCTGTCCTGCCTGTTCACTCTCTGACATCCCACTCTGTTGAGCCTGCGTAGCACCTGCCATTGTCTGAATTGAAAACCCTCTTTTAGTAACAACCTAGTATGTTAGCTCACCTTCTTGTACTACACTCTGTATGTAAAGAATGTTCACTACCTATTGTATGTCTACTATACAACTTATACTATATATTTCTGTACTATTCTGACATGGAACCTTTATAAAGGAGACTCTGACTCAAAGGTTTGTAATTCTGATACTGTCAAATAAATAAATTAATAAAAATTAATTCATGAGGCACTAGAGCACAGTGACTAGTGGACACAGATGGAGACTATTGGGAGGGAAATTCAGGAGAGATGTGAGGAAGTTCCTTTTCATGGAGCGGGTGGTGGATGAATGGAAATTTGCCCAGAGATATCATTTAAACCAAGCCTGTGACAGGATTTAAAACTTGGCTGGAACACACACACATATATGGGAATAGCAGAACCCACAGATGATTGAGGGAAATGGATACCTTGCTTAGGGTGTGACAGTCAACAACTAGGGCAATCATATCTTTAAACCCAGCTTGGCATTAGGCTGAGCATGGAGCTAGGCAGAGAAACCAGCTGACTGGATGGACTTCTGACTCTTTTCTGCAAAAACAAACTATGATTTTATAATTGAAGATTTTGTAATAATAACTAGACTGGAATTAGTTCATTATTCCATACAATTAGATGCTAAAACAACAGGTAGTATCAGACAAACTAACAAAATATATTTTGGATGATTTACTGGAGGGTAGGATGCAAAACAGAATATACTGGAATATGGAATCAAGAGAGAAAATCCGAAAGGTTCTGAGACAAGAAGAGGTTTGTAGAATATAGAGAACGTTTGAGAATAAAGTCTCCGAATCTGACATTCTCCAAGATTTTTCTGAAATACTCAAACATAGTGAACCCAACATATATTAAAAAGCCAAGAACAAGCAACTAACAAATACTTGGTTCAATAAAGTATGCAAAACAGCAAAAAAGAGAGAGATTAATATTTTAGTAAGAAGAACCAAGGCAACCCACTCTAGGAGAAATATATTGATTTTGAATAGAAAAGACTGCAATATAAAGTAATTATTAATGATGAAAGGTAGGAAACAACAATATCCTGGGAAAAATTAACAGAGTCAGTAATATCAAATACTACTAAATGTTTGGTGACAGTAGTAAGGAAGAAAATGGGTATCTCTAAATCAAACATATCCACACACATCCTGGAGCAGATATGGACAATGTTTTATAAGGGAATTTTCTACTCAGAAAATAAAGAAGGTCTATCAAACTGACATTTGGCAGACAGAAAGGTAGTACACAACTCAAAATTATGCATAAACCAAACAGAAATAATTTCAGCAATCTCAAGTGTTCAAAAAAGAAAGCACAGGTGTGGACAAATGTCATACCATTTTTATATGTGAAAGCTGCAACATGGTGGACACCAATCTCAAAAGCTACTTATGATAATTACAGTTATGAAGGATCCAAAGATGTAGTGCCAAATTAGTTTGAATGATAATGTAAACATTTTCTGTAAATGTTATTTTTTTTTTTATTTAGCTTTTGTTGACCGGGTAAGTGCACTAGACAAATCCTGCCTATTTTCAGGCATGACCCGGGGGAGGGGGATACAGATGAATGCCAACTGACCTTGAACCAGATTAAGTGATCTAAACTTGATAGTCAGAGGAATATAAAATCTTTCAAGAGGCACAAGTTGGTTTCCACAATGATAGATTTACAATTGGTCTTTGTTTCACACTTAACATTTTAGAGGAATATTGTTTAAGTAAAAAAAAAGAAACCATCATTGCATCTCTGTAGACTGAAAATGTACATTTGATACAATATGCAAATGCCTACTCTGGAAAATATTCGAGGAAGAAAAATGGAGGAAGATACAATGCATATTATTAGAAAGTTATACATTAAAACCTGGTCAAGAGTAAGGTATACACTAAAAGATGAGTTGTCAACTAAAATAAAAACCAACTTAGGGGGTGAAACAAGGATACCTATTAGGCCCCTTACCCTGTTCCATTCATGCTTGAACCCAGTAATGATTTTTGCACCCACCACATTAATGGGTAGGCTGTTTCATGGCTCAACCACTCTCTGAAAAGAAAACCTTTTCACATCATTCCTGAACCCCCCACCACCAACTTCCACTCATGCCCCATTCTTTAGAATTAATGACTCCCTTTGCAGATCACTAGCCTATGCAGATAATATTCTGATTGCAATTACAAAAATTGGATTACAGAGAAAGCTAGATAGATTTGTAAATCTCTGTGAAAAAAATACAAATTAAAAATAAATTGCGAAAACCCTGGGCATGATGACGGGAAGATGTATAAAAAAAGAAGACGCTGCAATTGTTCATCTGGGGTACTTAATTAACAACCACAAGAGAATATGATTACCCGGGCTTATGATTACGTGATAATGGAAAATGGAATCCCCACTAGGACTTTTTTTTAACTTATATTTTATTCAAGTTTTTTGTTAACCAAAATAACATAGTTATCATTCCATTAATACAGTACAGGAATACATTCTGTACAAGTAAGGCAAGTTAGATATATATACCTCAGTGGAAAATAAAAATTCAGGAAGGAAGCTTTTTATGTTTGATATAGGAAAAATATTTAATTTCTCTTGCTGTATCTCGATTTATGTTTCTTTCCTTTTCTTTCAGGGTTTTCAGTGCATCTTCCTTGAGGTCCAAGTCATACATATAAATGAAACTTA
Source organism: Neoceratodus forsteri (assembly GCA_016271365.2). Classification (NCBI taxonomy): domain Eukaryota; kingdom Metazoa; phylum Chordata; order Ceratodontiformes; family Ceratodontidae; genus Neoceratodus; species Neoceratodus forsteri. The sequence goes on along the minus strand of CM057453.1, from coordinate 872,682,585 downwards.
TTGTCCGAGGTTTCCAACTCTTGAATGTACTTATTCAGTGCCTTAAATATAATAACTAATAATCTGTATTGCATTTAATGGTTATCACTGTTTTCTATTTCTTTGTAATACATGTAAATAAACTTAAGCACAATGTTATACATCAACAATGTATAACATTTCAAACGATGAAATAAATAAATAAAAAATGAACTACAACAATTGATTCATTGCCTACTCATATTTTAGATGTGGTCCTATTGGCTGCCAGATCTTGCAGAACTACTGTTGTTGATATTCAGCTGTTTTTTTGTTTGTTTTTTTTTTTGCTTCCACCCCTTCCCCCCCCTCCTCTTATTGACATCTTTCTTTTATCCTCCCCCCTCAATTGCCTTGGGAACTGACAGGGTACCCATCTCCATCCCTCTATGTCAGACCAGAAGTTGTTCTAGTACCGTGTTTCCCCCATTACAGTATCTACTACATAATGAAAATATGGGAGCCATTTTGTTCTCTATCTATCAATTTGGAGTCTTACTTTGGCTGTGATGGCTTCCATGTCTTTGATGTTTTTGATATTATTAAACCATTGTTATATGCTGGGATTTTTATTGGTAAGCCAATTTTGTGTAATAGTTTTGAGGGTTGCCACTTTCAGGGTCTGAAACAATTGCTTTTCCATATTTGATGTTAGTTCTTTTGGTGGTAATCCTAGTAGTAAATTAATAAAAGTAAGGGATTGCAACAATGGTAACATTTGTTTAACTTTATCTATTACTATACCCCAGAATGACTGAATTTTAGCACAACTCCAAAAGATGTGGAAATGTGTGCCTTGCCCACCACAATATCTCCAGCAGAGGTCAGTAGAGTATCTGCCAAGCTGCTTAGTAAGGACTGGTGTTCTAAAAAATCTAACACAAACCTTCCACTGGAATTCTGTCCAGTTTGCTAAGGCCATTGTGTTGTGTGTATTTTTCCATATCTTCACCCATTGTGCTTCCTCCAGTACTAGGCCCGTTTCCTTCTCCCATTTATTCTGTATTTGTTATATGCTTAGTATACCTAGTTCCTCCATCCAGAGTTTATAGATCTGTGTTATCAAATGTTTAGTATCTGAGAAAACAGCCTTTGCATGGATCAGTATTATTGCAGGAACATGACTACTTAGCAGACTGGATGTCCCCATCTTAGTTGCAGTGAAATGCCTACATTGCAGATATCTAAAGAAATCATGTTTGGGTAGTTTAAATTGTTTTTGCACAGATTGGTAGTCTGATATGGTCTCTCCATACAAAAGCTGCTGAAGTGTTGTTAGACCTAATGTTTCCCATCTCTCAAAATCAGGGTCTGATTTCCCTGCAGAAAAGTCCGGCAAATACTTCAGGGGATGAGCTGCCATACTGGTTATATTTTTTCCACGTATTGGCATGTTTTAAGCCAGACCTTCAGTGTATGCCTGGTCCATATATTTTGTGTTTCTTTAATATTGTTAATTGTTATTGCCCATGGTAGATATTTAAGTGGGATCTTGGGATGAGAATTCTCCTCTGGTCCCGCCCATCCATTCCCCCACCTGAACTAGCCATTTTTACTATTGGGCTTATGCTGCTAAATAATAAAGGGGAAGGTTTGGCAGTCCCCATCCTCCAGCTTCCTTATCAGTCAGCTGGATAACCCATTTAAGTCTGGGTTTCCGTCCTGCCCATATAAATTTGGAGATTTTTCTTTTAAGGTGCTTCCAATCTGCCTGTGGGATTGTTACTGGGAGACAGGTAAACAGGAAGAGGCATCTAGGTAGAATGTTTTGTTTAATTGTGTCTATACGGTGTGTGAAGTAAAGGGGGAGGGAGCTCCATCTTTTCAGGTCTGTATAAATATGTGTGAACAAAGGAATATAATTATAAGGATATAAATTATTCAGCTCTTTAGGTATCCATATACCCAGATATTTTCTTTTCCGTCACCCATCTAAATGGCATTCTCAGTAGGATGTCTGCTGATGGAGTTCCACTAAACCAGAGAGCTTCTGATTTGTTCATATTTATCTTAACACCTGATATCCCTTCATATAATTTTAATAACTCTAGGAATGGGGGTAGTGATTTATCTGGATTAGACATGTACACTAATGTATCGTCTGCATAAAGAAATATTTTACATGTCTTTCTCCCCACCTGTATCCCCTGTATTGATTGGGAATCTCTAATTGCTGCTGCCAATGGTTCTAGGCTTAGAGCAAAAAGCAGAGGAGATAGTAGAAATCCTTGTCTCATGCCTCTACCACTTGTCAGCGTGTCTGAAATAGTACCATTAATTTTAACCTTTGCCATAGGGCTGCTGTAACATAGTGATATTCACCCCATGAAGTTTATCCCTAATCTATATTGATTTATTAATGTTTTTAAATATGCCCAGTTAGGCGGTCGAATGCCTTTTCTGCATCTAAAAAAATTCCCAATTGTTGTATGTTGGAGTTTTTACAATGGCTCATGACATTAAGTAGTCGTCTAATATAGTCTGATAATCTGCTGGGAATAAATCCTGTTTGATCTTCAAGAATTATTTGCTCTATGTATTTTTGGAGTCTTAAAGAGATGATTTTTGTTAGGATTTTCATGTCCTGGTTTAGGAGGGAAATTGGTCTATAATTCTCACACATATTTTGGGGTTTGTTTGGTTTCAGTATGACTGCTATAACTGTGTCATTCCAGGAGGGGGGTATTTTTTATTCTTTTCTGCATGTGTTAAATACTTTTGCGAGTATTCCTGAAAGTGAGTGGCTGAGTTTTTTATAGAATTCTGTGCTAAAGCCATCCGGCTCTGGTGTTTTACCTGTTGGCAATAATTTTATTGCTATTTGCACCTCCTGCTCTGAGATCGGCGCATCCAGTTCTCTTTGAACATTTACTGATAATTTGAGCAGTTTTAGGTTATTTAGGAATTGCTTCATCTGATTAGTCACCTATTCTGCATTCTTCTCTTCAGAGTAAAGCCCTTGATAAAACTGTCTAAATTGATCTGCTATTTCCCTGGGCTTGGTCCATGGCCAGGAGGGGTTTTGTTTGTTTGTAATGTGTAATTCCCAAAGCTTTCAGTTTCATATTTTCAAACTGCACAATAACCATATCTGAAAATAAATATTTTTTTCTTAATGAGAGACTGAACATCTATCTTATCATGAAGTCCAGGTGTTTTAGGGCCCCCAAGGTGAAAATCCAAAAGCTTTTCTCTGCATCAGTTTTTTTATTTAGGTCACCTCCCCTAGGTCCCAACCCAACATGCTCAATCCCACAACATTTTAAATTATGACTGGTCCACCTTCCCCTGTTTCTTAAACAATGCATAGCTAGTGCATTTGTGGTGCCACCCCCCACCACCACCACCACCACCACTGTACGTCTCAAGTGTTCACTTATTCTTAATTTAAAAAGTCTAGTAGTTTTACCAATATAAAAGAACCCACACTCACAGGTAGTCAGATAAACCAAATTGTCAGAAAATGCAGCTAAAATAAGCCTCTACATTATATGTCTTACTAGCATTCACTGATGTAAAAGTGTTACTCTTCAAAATGGAACTACAAAATTTACAATTATCACAAGGATAAGTTCCCTGTGGTCTTAAAGGTAACCAACATTCCTTTGTGAGCATAGGTCTAAATTCTCTCTATAGATTATGTAAAAGTTGATTTCTCAAATTGGTGCCCCTCATATGTATCATTCAAGGGGGGTAAGGCCATAGCCTCTTACAGCAGGGGGTCAGACCTCAAAATGTCCCAATTTCCTGTCAGAATTCCCTCAATCTCCCTTGATTGTCTGCTATATGTACTCACAAAATTGTATCTCCTTTTCTCCTCATCACTTTGCTGTGTCACCAAAAGATCCTCCCTCACAATTTCAATAAAAATAATAATAATAATTTTATTTATAAGATGCTTTTCAATTGCCAAGGCACCGTACATAAATAACAGATTAAAACAATAAAAATCATTAAAAATTAAGCTGGATCAAAACAATTATTTCAATCAATATTCTAAAAATGTAGTTTCCCACAAAAAAGTCTTCAAACCTCTCTTGAAGCCCTCCACAGAAGTGCACTCCCACAACCGACGGGGTAGGAAGTTCCAAAGGGTGGGGGCCACATACACAAAAGCCAGAGCACCCGAAGATTTCAAATTCACCCTTGGAACCTCTAGCAACCCCTCATCGGCCGAGCGGAGTGATCAGTTAGGGCAATAAGGAACCAGAAGTTCTTTCAGATAGACTGGGCCCAGATCATGAAGAACTTTGAAAGTCAGCAATCCAACTTTAAAGGTGATCCGCCACCGAATTGGCAGCAAGTGTAGTTCATGCAGCACCGGAGTAATGTGACAGGATCTACTATTTTTTATATTTAAATACACTGCCAATTCAACTGCAGCCCTTTTAATGATCCCTATACTGGCATGTGATATCCTCCTGATGACGCAGTGATACTGCGAAACCAGTCGAGGTTGCACCCCAGGCTGCCTTCATAAGACATCCCTGGACAAGAAGAGCTATGTAAATCACAGCTGTACTGCTGTAAACTTAACAAAAACAAGCATTTGTCAATGCTGGATGTTTGCTTGCTGGTATTGGCATTGGTAGTATAGGAGTTAGAGAGATGCATAATAGGAATGGCAGTTAAGTATTACACTAAAGCCAATCCCACCCCTACCCTGCAGAGACTGACAGGCATTTGGGGGTGTGCCTTTAGCTCATCAGTCATAATGCTCACACCATTCCACCTCACTCCACCCTGCAGACACCTACAGGTGTTGCGGTGTGCCTTGGGATCTTCAGCCCTTATGCTCACCCCATTCCATAAGGAAATAAGCTTGGATGCAGTAGAGGAGAATGGGGCAAATGTTAGGGCTGAAGACCCCAAGTCACACCTCAATGCCTGTCACTGGCTGCAGGGTAGGAGTGGGGTGGAATGGCATGAGCATTACGGCGATGACCCCAAGTCACACCTCTGATGCCTGTCAGTCTCTACAGGATGAGGCATTACAGTTGGAAACCCTAATGCCCTGGGTGTTTGTTGGTATTTTCACTCCAAATTTTCAACATGGACATTTTGGGACCTCCCCTCATGAACAGTGCCACTGTGATTTTGTTAATCTGTCCCAAAAGTTGATTTCCCACAGCGACCATGACATTCTGTGCCACAGGTGTAAAAGCACATTTCGGGCAGGATGTGAAAAATGACAGCTGTACTGTTCATAATGAGGTGTGAAGAAACAGTAATGTTGAAAATCTGGAGTTGAAATATAAAAAATTGGTGAAGTTATGAGCGTGCGTAGAAACTGTGCGACACATACTCATAATACAGTCATTTTTTTGAATTTTTTCACAAAATTTGCAACATGGGTTTTTTGGGACCCACCTCATGAACAGTGGCACTGTTGTTTCATTAATCAGTCCCAAAATGTGATTTTGTGCAGCAGCTGCAAAATCACCTTTCAAGACCGATTAACCAAATGACAGTGATAGTGTTCATGAGGTGGGGTCCCAAGAACCCCATGTTGAATATTTGGGGCCAAAATTCCTAAAAATGGCTGTGATATTAACCTAAGTCGAACCCCCCCCCCATTGACTCCCATTATACAACTTACCGTCATTTCTTCAGTTTGCCGGTCAGCTTTAAAGAGTGCAGACATGTTCCGATCCATAGAAGATCACTGCTCCTGACCTCTGGAGGTAAGTATGGGGTAAGGGCTGTAAGGGGGTAGGGAGTGGGTCCACAGAGGGAGGGTGGGGTGGGGATGGGAGAATGGGGAGACGACGAGGGACCATTTTTTTTCGCAGGAGGAAAAAAAGACTTTGGGGACAGTTTTCTTTATTTTACAGGTTACCAAAAATATTTAGGCACACTGGGGTAGGCTCCCAGTGTGCCACAATAGTGTGTGTGGGGAGGGTATGCCAACATGGGGATTGGGCACCCCAATGTCGGCACTTGAAATATTCGGGCAGGCGGGGGGGCATCTGACACCGGGAGTGGGCATCCCAGTGTTGGAAACATAAATAAAAAATTATTTTGGCACACTGGGGTGGGCTCCCAGTGTGTCACAATAATTGTGGGATACATGCCGACACGGGGATTGGGCACCCTGATGTTGGCTTTCCGGGGAGTGTGTGGTGGGTGGCAGGAGCCACCAATGTGGAAAGCCATGTCACAGCTCATTTATTTATTTATTGAAATGGTTTACCAGGAAAGGCACACCAAACAAGTTGCTCATGGAGCAAGGGGGACAGAATGCTCAGCAGCAGGAGCTGACAAGAGCCATAACTCCAGCCATGAGCATTAATGTGCACTGTAATATGCATGGCCAGAGTCTTTTCAGCTGCTGCCAACAGAAAGATTTGTCTGTGTGCCTGGTTGCGAGGAAGGGGGAAGGTCTCATTGCAATGAGGGAAACTGTGCCTCATTGCAGCAGCAGATTTCTTTGAAGTGCATTCCTCTCTCTCAAACTGCAGTCATAGACAGCTCACCAATTCATTGGTGCCTGAGGGAGACAAGCCCCATAAAGCATCAAATCTTAACCATCCCTGATTGGAGCAGCACTTTTCTTTCAAGTGAAGACTGCTTCTCTCAAACTGCTGTCATAGACAGCTCACCAATTCATTGGTACCTGAGAAATGTACCCCATCAAGTGTCAACTGCATTGGACAGAACACTAACACACCTCTAAAATGTCATACTGTCCTAAGATGTTTCTTGTGCATGTGCGGTGTGCATGTGCTCAGGCAAACATAAAAAACACGCTCTTGTTGAATTAATGGTCACAAACACATCACTGTCATATGGGATAGGAGACATTGTAGGAAAAGAACAGCAATAAAAAATGTGAACATGGCAAATGAGGTCACGTGATGCAGGGCAGCTAGAGGCAGCACTTCTGTGGAGCTCCCATCCACAGCCCTTTTATGTATTGTTTTTCTTCCTCCCTACTCGACTAAAAGTGAGCAGTGGTGTTATTGCAAGTTTACTTATCATAACTGCATTCATGAAGTGGTGGTTTGGGCTTAATTGGTCATCTTTACTGGCCCGTATCAATGATGGAAGCAGAGATGAAGCCAGTCAGTATTAAACATACCCCTCCGCCAACTCCTGAAAAATGTACCAAAAAAACTAAGAATCAAGGTTTGGGGACCACTTCTAAAGCAACCTCATCCAGTGTTTCCCCGATTCCTCTTACCGAGGACCGATTTCTCCAAGAGTTGCTACCTTTCAAAGAAGCGTTGGAGGATATCTCAGTGGAGCTAAAGTCATTGTGAGGGGATCTCAGCACGCTAACGACCCGAATGGGAGATTCGGAGGCAAGAACCTCCTCACTAGAGAGGTGGAAGGAGAAAGCAGATTCAGGATTGTTCAGATGAGGCAGCAAATTGCGAAGCTTCAGCTAAAAACAGAGGACTTAGAGGGGAGAAGTTGGAGAAACAACTTGCTGATACTTGGCCTCCCTGAGGCTGAAGAAGGAGCTGACATTATCCTCTTCCTGCAAAAGTTCCTGACTAAGGTGGTTGGCCCGTCTCCCCTCAACCCCCAATATCATATAGAGCGAGCACATCGCTCCCTCCGACCAAAACCAGCATCTGGCACACCTCCAAGACCTATTATTGTTACATTTTTGAGCTTTCTGGAGAAGCAACATGTCCTGACCAAGGCAAGGGAGCTGCAAGCAATATTATGGAGTGGCTCTAAACTACTTATCACCCAAGACCTCCCCTATGAAACAAGGCAGAAGTGAGCAGCTTTTCATCCAATGGTCAGCAAGTTGATTGCTGCTGGCATCCAATTTAGAATGAATTATCCAGCCAAACTACAGGTGTCCATTGATGGGACCTGGCACACCTACGATGTCCCAGATCAAGCCTCAAAGGATCTCATGATTAGGCTGCCCAATTTGTTCATATCGGGCTGACCAGCTATTGTTTTGTTGGACTGACAAGTGTTACTTGTGATGGAGAGGTTAAATTCCTACTTGTTTGCTGGTTTAGTTCCTTTCTTTGTTTTTCTTGGCTTCTCATTGGTGGAGGACAGGGTTGGACAGGTCGGGGAGTGGCCTAGCAGGCCTTGGGCCTGTTTAGAGAAGCTCGAGCTGCATTTTCAGGGGAGGGGAGAGGAACCTTTGTCCTGGTTGGTGTTCCCGGGTGACGTTAAATAAACCAGACATTCTGGTCCGTCCGACTTTTTCCCCTCCGGTTGTATCCCCTGTTCCTATATGTGCAGAGAGGGGCCCGGGACCTTTGGGAAGGCATCGCCTCGAAGAGGAGTTTTGGAGGGGCCACCCTCTAATATCAATCCAGGCTGAATACTGCAGCTTTAGCTGGAGCTCTCCACATTAATCCTTCCTGGGCTCAAGTAGGTTCAAACAGCTAATTCATGTGTTTCCTCTGTTCGGCTATTCCTGAAAGTAAAGGGTTATTACCTAATATTATGATCTCCATTGTATCACTTCTGGTTCTCTGGCCTCTCGATGAAATAGTAGGGCTATTCTTTGTTACCTAGGGGGGTTGGGAGGAATGGGGGCTCCAGGTTGGAGCTCGCTCTGGAGGGTCAGCATCGCACACTAAAGTGTGGGGGGAGGGCACCTGCTTTGGGGGCCTTTTAATATAGACGCTTTGAGGCTATGGCTCGGGCTGGAGAAGTATTCAGGCTACTGGCATTGCTCCTTGTTCACAGGAGTTGACTCCCACTGGAAGGGTGCCTATAGGTTTTGTTTTTTCGACTCAAGATTTATGGAAACTTCTACACTTCAGGTCCCGATTGGGAATTTTTTTGTATATAGTTGGAAGGGATTGGGGGGAGGGGGGTCTTGAGACACTGATGTCCTTCCTTCTCGGGACTCTGTTTGGCGTGGTTATTGCAAAGTTGATGACATTCGTGTATGTATTAGTTTGCACAAGTAATAATGGGAGGGAGGGTGGGGGTTCTATATGCATTCTTTAAGAATTGATGGGGAGGAGGGAGGAGTGCTCTTGGATGTGTTTTCTTGTACAGATGTTCATATATGGATTTTTCAAATACAAATTAAATGGTAATGGTGTCGTTTAAAATTGCCACGTGGAATGTCAGAGGTGCTAAATTGTCTAAGAGATACCAGGTTCTCAAAAGCTGCCCTTTTGAATATTGATATCCTACTGCCACAGGAAACTCCACTTAATGACTCAGAAATCAGTGGCCAGCAGGATGCCTCAGGCTTGCCTCAGATCACTACAAGTAGAGGGTGGCCATATTGATGAAAAGACATGTCCCATTTCTGGCAGAAGAGTGCCTAGTAGACCAAGAAGGTAGATTTGTCATAGTTATGGGCACCCTCAATAATATTACGTTGGTATTGGGTGCTATTTCTCATGAGACTAGCTGATAAACTGAGTGGCTTCCTGCCCTCTTCGATAATTCTCAGAGGGGACTGGAATATTGCTCCGTCTCAAGATTTAGACAGATTCTATAGACCTCTAAAACCACCTTCCCCTTCACAGCTTGCTCTACAGGATTTCATGGACTTATTGGGGCTATGCGACCCATGGCGTTTGCTTAACCCCGCCGGTCAACTTCTTTCCTTTTATTCCCAAGTTCATCGGTCATGGTCCAGAATTGAATTTATTTTGGTCAGTAACACCCTCATGTCAGATATTTTACAGATGGGGATAGAGCCAATTGTTATATCCGACCATTCGGTAGCATGGATCTTGATCTCACCAGACTCACATGTCCAAAGAGATTCCTCCCGGAAACTAAACACACAACTCTTGAAGGAGGAGCGCACAGTTTCCCATATTAAGTTACTGATCTCGTCCTTCATGACAACCAATTCGGGTTCAATCAACTGGGAAGACCTGATTTGGTGCTCCTTTAAGTGTTTCATTAGAGGAGAATTTATCAAGTTAGCGTCCAGGAGGAAAAAACAGAGAGAGGCTAGAATTCTGGCACTCTTAAGTAAGATTAGACAGGCCGAAAATACCCTATCCTTGACATCTTCCCAGACGGGCTTAGAGGCCCTAATGAAACTTAGGAATGATTATTCAGACCTGTTAAGAGAGAAGGTGGAGTATGCTATCCTCAAGACTAAGGCTCGCTATTTTGACCAAGGGGACAAACCAGGCAGGTTGCTAGCCCTCCGACTGCGTGAGGTAGAGGGCTCGAGATGGATCCCTGCTTTGTCCTCCCTGGATGGCTCACTCAAGATTTCCCCTCAGGACATTTCTCAAATTTTTTAATCATTTTATTGAGACCTTTATGGTATAGGGCCGTCTCAGCCTTCCCTTTCCCAAATTGAACAATTTTTGGACGGTCTTCAACTCCCCTCCCTACAGGCCCACCAGCATGAGTTCTTGGCTTCTCCTATTATGCTGGCTGAGGTGGAAGAGGCGATCCAAGGACTAGCTCCAGATAAATCCCCAGGTCCTGATGGCTTCCCCTCTAATTTTTAGAAAGCATTTTGTAAGGAGATTGCTCCTTTGCTTCTGAAGTTGTTTGAGTATATGTTCATTAATGACATCCTTGACCACTCTCTGTTGGAAGCCATGATAGTCTTGATTCTAAAGCTGGATAAACCCCAGAATGAACCAGCCAGTTATCACCCAATTTCACTACTAAATTATGACATGAAAATTTTAACTAAAATCCTATCTCTTAGAATTAAGCAGATTTGGGCTAACCTGTTGAGCCCCCGAACAAGTGGGGTTTGTACAAGGCAGATCTTCTGCTGATCATTTATGCACCCTGTCACACATTTTTGAGTCCACCCAAGAGTCCCAAGCTCCCATGGTCTTAGTTTCATTAGACGCAGAAAAAGCCTTCGACAGAGTTCATTGGGACTTCCTCTGGGCCACCCTTAAAATGGGATTCCCGGACAGTTGGGCTGGAAAGAAGGAGATTGTGGCACTAAGTGCCATTTCACCATCTTTGCATGCAAGGACATACTAAAACAGAGTTGGAGCTCTGGTCATGAATCGGGTAGTGAGCCTGCCACTGTCATACCACTCCCAGACCCAGGGTAGGCAGTGCGGTCATTGCATGCTAAAATAAAGTCCTGAGGGACATCAAGGATGCTGCACTAAAGCAGGGTCACAGCACACATGAATGTAAACAAACATGGCTACCCCAGTCAGACCAAGGCAGCCTGGAGAAGTTAAAGAGTGCTAGGAGTGGGCGATAAGATCACTGCAACTCTGTGACATGACAACTGTCCAATAATCAGGCCCTGCTCCAAGTTCCTTGAGGCCACAAATCAGTTCTTGAACTTCTGCCCCAAAAAACTGAGCTATCCAGGGGGGTGTGGTCAGTGTGAGTCTAAGAAGGCTGCCTGGGTCAGGGAAACTGTCTGCAGTCTAAGCGTTTTTACTGAGAGTGAGGTGAAGAGAGGGAGAAATCCCAAGTACCAGGCTCTGGAACTTGGTGTGCTAAAATGCATACCCTGCAAAGACCTCTGTGAAGGAAGGAGACATGTGACGCCAACATTGACAACTCCTCCACCCTTCCTGAACTAAGCCTCAGAGAGGGAAGACAGCCATAACCCAGGGGTGACTTCTTTGTCCAAGGTATGAGGATGGTAACGTCTCGCTAGAAGTTATCCTTTGCCAGCAGTTCTGGGTCAGGCTGCGTCACACCCGCTAAGCATGACCACCAGGACACCACCTATATAAGTTTGTGTGCCACCCAGTGGAGCTGCTGAGACACACCACACAGTGTTTCTCACAGAGAGGCTTTCCTCCTCCTCTTCTGCTCTGTCTCAGCCATTTTGCCTCCATCACCTGCAGAAGAGGTGCTTCTCTGTAACACCCTTCATCCCTGTAAGGGTGTTGCCCCCTCCCCCAAGCCACCACAACAGCTCCATTGAGCCACCTTTGTTTGGTCAAAAGACACATTTCATTTACTAACATTATTTCATTTATTAACTTTATCTACAGCTTCTGGCAAGGCAACTTGTTGATATCACATAGCAGCAACTAGTTAGAAGCATATTTTGATTCAGTTAATTTAAATACTGTTCTCTTAATCCATATTATACTAGCACAATAGCACCAGAATAGTTAGGGTTGCCCAACAGGTCTATGTTAAAACCCTAACTTTGCACCTCAATAGTTTTGGCAGCATTTGACAGAATTGCCTGAAATTTGGCATACATTGTGTAGGATGCAAGGTCTAAATATGTGGAAAGTTTTGGGACATTAGCTTGTGCAGTTTCTGGGATACACATATTTTGTTTGCCTGTAGAGGGTTAATTATTTTCCTGTATTTAACGTTTTTTTTTTTTTCTCTCACCTACAGGAAACTTTCAGGATAGAAGTGGCATATGTCAAGGTAGTGCTTTCCAAAGGTTTTATTGGTACCAGGTGTCACAGAGTGGCTTCGTGAGAGTTGGGGGCCCCAGAATGATTTATGTAAAAAAACACTTTAGATGCCTGAGTGTCCTGTTAGCGGCTGTACTGTGATACTATGATAGTATGCATTTTCATACATATAGGCTGTAATCTCAGCCAGTCCGTTCATTTCCTTCTAGTCTTAAGCAATATTAGTAAGAGAGTCATGTTAAAAGACTCTGCGAAAGTGCAAGCGCTTATATTGCGCTTTGGTGAATTAAATATATATGTGATTTATTTATTTAAAAGGGGGAAAAGCAGTGCTCCCAGATCAGCCCAAGCATTTTCCTGTAGCAGACCCTCATTTTTCCTGTATTTTCCCTGTAAAACCTTGATGAAATCCCTGTAGGTTTTCCTGTATGCCCCCGCCAATTTATTATTGCTATTGGCATCACTAGGATGGTAAATAAAATCACTACACCACATATTCTGTCTGTTTTAAGGGTTCTTATTTACTTTAAGAATTAAAACTGACCCAAAAACATTACATAATTACATGACAACTAAAAGATATTTACAGGTAACATGAAAACAAGCAATGGTGGGGGAAGAACTGCGTTCAAGGGAAGCACTGATACTGAACAGGTGGTATAAAGAGATAAACACAGGCATATATATGTGCATACGTATAAAGTCTTAAAATGGTCACCCAGGAGTCACATTGTGCAAAGTTACTCATGAGCACCTGTCCTGAGGAGTGATGTGCAACGTTTCTTAAAGTCACGTAGCATCCATCCACGATGCAAATATATGCAGTCACCTTTAATATTTGTTCTTGCTTCTGCAGTGTTCCAGCATGGTCTTTGTTGGCTTAAATTTAAAGCAGTCCTCTTCTGTTTTATTGAAGGAAACATGCAGCAGTGCATTCAGTGTGTTTCCTTTCATACAGCTTCTGTCCTTTGTTTTGGTACGGTTGACATCACTAAATAAGCGCTCCACATCTGCATTTCCATGGGGCAGAATTAGCAGTGCAGATATAAGCCTGCCAAGTAGGGGGAACCTCAAGACACTTGGATTCCTGGGATTTTTCAGGTTTCTGATGTGCTGCCAATACTGGCCAATTGGCAGGTGGTCTTTTCCTCTGGGAAGGTCATCATTTCATATTCCAATATTTCATCATCAGTTGATCCTCGACTTCATCATTGGTTCCAATAATGTTGGGAAACGGGTCTGCCAAAGCTTTTAATTTAGCACTTGAGACATGTTGTTTCTCTGGGTTTAGTGCCTCCAGATGTTTATAGATGCCACCATCATAGTCTGCAAATGGCATTCTTCTTTTCACTTGCTGGCATGCCTCAATCCAGAAATCCTTTGCTAATGAAAAACTGTAGAACTGTTTCTTCTTCCCTTCCTCTTGTAGTTGCTGTACAAATGACTTGCAATCAGATTTTCCAAAGCGACTTGGTCCAAAGGAAGGTGGTAGTCTGTGTTTAGGACATCAATGTCTTGAATTTGTGCAACTTCTCGAATAGTAGCAGTGGTTAGAATTTTGACAGCAGTTTTTGTACAGAACCTCCAGCTCACGGAGAAGAATGTGAATATTTGTTTTTCCTGCTGGAAAGAAGATTGAACTCTAGAATGAGTGGCAATGCATAGTCCAGGAACATGAAGCACAGCTTTACTAGATTGAACGTAAAGCAGTCCTGATTCACAAAACTGTTGCACTTCTTTCATAGAACTTTCAAAATAAGACTTCAGAGCCGGAAACTGTTCCACAATTCTCCCAGCCACTTGGTGCAGACTGAGCCATCTGGTCTGACACGGTTTCAAGTTTGTGTGGTTTTGTGTTGGTGAAGTCCTGAAAGGTCTGAAAGGTCTGCATTCTCTTGGCACTTTTCTTAAAATAGTACCAGATGTCTACAGGTAGGCTCTGTACCTCGTCAGGGAACACTTTGCAAGCGTCATTTGCTACGAGGTGGGCAACATGGCAGATGCAATGAATATTGAAGATGTACGGCAGCTCCTTTTTCAGTCTGGAGAGAACACTGTTTCTTACCCCTATCATCACATTGGCTCCATCAGACCCAAACCCTACAATGTTTTCCAGGGGGATTTCATCCTTTCGGAGTTCTTCAGTGATGGCATTGTACAAGGTCCCTGCATCAAATGTAACTCCAGATGCAGAAGGTGTTCCCTGGACTTCAAGCAGCTTGTAAAGCATGACCTCACCGTCCCTGGGCATCAAGGATGCGAGCAAGTAGAGCCAGCTGCTTTGCAACAGTCTGATCATTGCTTTCTTCGATGAGGAGACTGAAATGTTTTTTTCTCATTTGCTCAACAACAGATAGCTTGAGCTCTTCTCCAATTACATTCACCAACAGCGATTTTGTTTTGCTCTCCTTACAGGCAAACTTCTCTGCAATCTTTGAGTCCTTGAACATCACTGGGAACATCTCACTCATGTGGTTTGCCAGTGCAAATGACAAGTGATGCTCTACCACAGCCCTTGCCCACAACAATTCTGCTGATGCCACATCAGCATCCAGAGAACGTGCAAAAAACTTGCTGACCGTTGCATTTGACGAGAGTGATGTAAGCAGCTTCTTATGTTTTTCTCCTTGACCATGATCACGAAGATCGTTCTTCCTCCAGTGGCAACCTTGATGTGTTTTTGCAAGGACTAGAGAGAGAGAGAGAGAAAGAAAAAGAGAAAGACGGGATTAGTTTTGTAATTTACAAAACATTATCTCCTCCACCCACTCAAAATCAATCCTGACTGATCACTACACTGTTAGCACCCTGGCTTACACTACCCATCTATTTTAATAATGGTGCATGTTCTCAAATACTTCTGTGCACCGCCTCACATTTGCACTCCCCAAATGCATCTTAGAATTGTGCATATATACTTCCACATGAATGCATGTTCTTCCCTTTGTCACTCTTCTGGAGCCATCCTTTGAATTCTGGTTCAAGTTCCCAGTCTTTCCTGTAGCTCTGACGATACCTCATTTTCTTTGCAGGGTGGAAGGTGATGGAGATCCAGATCGGACTCTTGTGGAAGACATATCAACCAATGGGATTCTGTCCGTGCTGCTGGTTCTGTTAAATACATAAAATAAAAGTCTGTTGTGTGTTTCATAATGCGAAAAGAAGTGAATTTTTTCTTAAGCATGTGTAAAGCATGATTGTATGCTCACCAGGCTAAAGATCAAACTCTGGATCCCCAGGAGGCAGATGACAGCATAGTGTGCCACTGGATGGCATCCAACGAGGATTAATTGAACAGATGAAACCAGGATGAACAAATGAATGAACCAATGAATGAAAATGAAATGATGGACTAGACAGATTAGACACGACAATATTTTTAGTGACATCCATTGACCGAGCTCAATACAATGCTGCAGTGCTTATTAAACACACTTACACAGTGATGCTATTATCAAAACATGATCTTTGCATCCTGAATTGGCTGACTTACCAATTTGATTTCAAAAGGAGTGGAGGTCTCTTGGTACTCACCTCAGGGCCCTGCTGTGAAGTCACCCAGCTACCACGTTGAGGTAGACCGCCCATTAGCTGGGTCCCTACTCTAAACTGTATCAGTCTCAAATGGCTAACCTTTACATAGGGTGCATCAGGCCAAAATATGCTTACTCATGGTTTGGGACCCCATCCAATGTGCAGATAACTGGTTGGGAGCTAGCTAAATCATGAGAACGCCATACTTGATTCACAAATATTAGCTGCTCACCCTTGCTCATATACAAATAATTAATGGGCTTCTAAATGAGGTGTGCTGCTGTATGGCATGCATAAAACAGAAAAACAATCAGACTAGTGAGGACACCCTGCTCCCCCATCACCCCCAGAGTAAATTGTGATGTTAAGCATATTTTTCCAGCCTGAAATGGCGACATACTAATTTGATTTCAAAAAGAGTGGGGGTCTCTTCGTATTCACCTCAGGGCCCTGCTGCGAAGTCACCCAGCTTGTTGAGGTCGACCACTCATGTAAGTAATTTACTGACCACTCAGCCACCACTCAGGGGAAAATAGGGTTTTGCCAAGTCCCCCTTCCCCAACCCACACCCTTTACTCTGCTTTTTGCTTTCTTATATTGTTTTTCTTCTAACAAACTTATTTTCTTTTTCCCCTACAGGTCTGACAGGACGAGGGCACCCAACGATCAGATAAGTATAATTTTATTTTTACTCCTGTCTCTTCCATCCCTTTCATCCCCCTTAAGAACTGAGGATCCTTTGTGACCCCTTTGCCATATTTTGTTTTCACAGGGTCATGTACACCACCTCTTTGGAGTACTACTTTTGGCTCCCTAGGTCAGGTAAGTCACATTAGAATCACCCAACATAAATAAAAAACAGGTATAAACTACTTTCTTATTTCATGGTGAAAAGTAATTAAGCATGCGCTGCACATAGCTTGCTGATACCATGATGTGTAGAGATAATGCAGAAGCCTGAAATGCAGTAGTTTGACAATATGGGCATAGCTCTCAACTGTACCACATACGAGGAACGTTCCTCATTTTACTTCACGAAAACTCCCTGTTCCACATTGTGAGGATTTGTCCCACATTCAGTAGTAACATTTTAAAGCAAAAATCTATAGTAAATGATGCAAAACTTATATTATTCAATTAATAACAGATTCTCTGAACACAAATGCTAACATTTTAACAGTGTTCTGAGCTTCCTAGGTAAAGATTTGATTAAGTGTTCCACATTTTGCTAATTTGTTCCACATTTTGAAACGCAATGTTCCACATTTGGGGGACAAAAGGTTGAGAGGTATGATAGTGGGAGGAAACCAAAGTGAGCTGATCATAGAGTTTCACACCGACAGCAAAACTGCTAAAATAAGTGCCAGCTGAGAACAGTAAACCAGCATCCTGCCTATTAGCCCACTCTGAAACCAGACCCGTTCTGGTCATGAGCACAGACCACCTCAAATTGCACAGCCAGATTCCACAAATTAAAGAAACTGCCAAAAGCAAGCCACAGCATAACAGGGAATAGAAGCAAGAGTAGGAATGCTGTACCTGTGGGCAGAGGTTAGTGTGAGGTGGTTGAAGATAAGAACTGTACTCTTACTTTTTTTGTGACAGAATACCTTTTGTATGAATCCTAAGTATACAATATACTGTAGACAAAATAGTCAACTGGAGCCCATGTAAATCAAACGAGATAACTCAGACATGTAAACAGTTGCACTGAATCAGATTATTAAAAGAGACTGCATGTAAACAGCACCTCAGAAAACTCAATCAGGTTTTCAAGTTATCTGATTTCTTCAGCTATCTGATTACTTCTTGACATGTAGACGTGGTGACTGACTCTTTTACAACGGTTCCTACCCATAACAGCTACCACGAAGCTCAAGTCTGGTGATGTTACATCAGAATTGGAGACGCTGGTACTATGCCTCTCAATTGTCTACCTCATGATACCCTAAATACTGCTCAGTCCCACATTCACCCCACAAAGAAAAAAATGCTGCCCATGAAAATAAGGTGCTTTAAACTCCACGCTGAAGCAGACATTCAGAACACTGTATTGCTCAGGCAGCATTTCAATTGTGCAAATAAAGGCCTCGCTTGCAACAATGTTCGGAACATGTGTATCCCCCTATTTGATTGTGACCCACGTTCTACACAAACAACTTGGATATAAAAGAAATGCCTAGTGATTTGAAAGGACAGGAAGGGTATTTTTCATGGTCAAAGAAACAGCAGGAATCAAAATAGTACTACTTTTTAAAAGGTAGCAGGAACAGAAAGTCTCAAAAGGACAAAGGCACGCCACTATTTTCTTACAACTGCCCACAATGGGCAAGCAATGAGAGTTTTACAGTACAGCAAATATACCAAATATAAGAAACTGTCAACACCCCCACTCTCAAAACACTCAAATATTTTTTATCAAACCATCGGTACTAGTAACTGTCATTTAACGTCTGTACTGTTTTAACTACATTTGCTCCATACAGATATAGGCCTGGCCATTGATAAGGGCAAACATGAAATAAATTATATGACTGAGAAGAAAAAAAAAATTACAAATGACGGGTTATTTGCTGCGTTTTAAAATGCACCCCTTACTGTGTGACCAAAATGAACTTTTTACCTGCCTCACTGAGTTGGTGTGACTGATCTCCTGATGTACAGTTCCGACTGCTCCTGCTGTGTCCACAACTCGCTGGCAAATACTGCTCTCCCTGTGGCTGGAAAGTAAACAAAATAACCAGTTCTGGTCCCGCTGTGACTCTCCGGATCCCACAGTGTGGGGTGAACTATTTCCTCCTATGCTGCAGTGCCGGATGATCTACGTGATTACGCTCTCGACTCCACGACTCACTGCTGTGCTCTGAGCTCAGACTCCAAATTTAAACTTCCCGCGGTCACCGGCTGTGTTTTTATAGTAGGGGGGCTCAGTGGCTAGCCTATCGGGGTACTGTATTGGGCAGTCCAAGCCAGCCTGTAGCCATGAGGGGCACGCGTGGCTCTATAATTTGAGCGTATCAGCAGATGCCTCCCAGCACATGATCACGCAGCTCCCAAGTCCCAGGAGTCTCAGGGGCGCGTGATCACAGCGTGAGAGGTTGGGAGGCACCAATCAGAGACTACTCTCACTCTCTGTGAGACTCAGAGTCTCAGACGGCAGATTTTAGTGTGCCTCTGTTCCCCCCCGTAGCACTGGCAACAAACCCCGTAGATTGAGGAAGATACAGATTTCTTCCCCGTAGCCCGTTTTTCGCTATAAATCCCCGCAAAATACGGGAATCCCCGTAGATATGGGAGCACTGGAAAAGGGTTAACATACAGTACATTTAGGATGCACTTACAGGGTGCCCCTGGAATTTGAAAGGCATTTTTAATACTAGTTTCAGCAGTGAAGCGATTAAAGAGCTTACGTTTTGGTAATGCGAGCTGTGTTCTCGGCTATGCATTCACAAAATGGAGCTCGGTTAGTCCGTGTCTGTGTCTGTTGTAACCCTCTTGCTAAGAAAGAAAGAAAGCTCTTTCTTGTTTGAAATTAAGTTTTCAGTGTAACGATAAGTAATATAAGCCCTTAGTGTTTTAGGTTAAAAGTGATAGTACATATTGATGCGCAGCCAGTCTGGATAGTTCTGGATAGTTCAGCTGTTCTTAGTAAAAGAAATAAAAAGGCCTTGTGATAGGAATAAATGGTGAGTACGTCAGGATTATCCAGTCCATTTATTTATGTGCCTGGAATTTTCTATATGCTCCTTGTAATGTGTATTGTAGACATTAGACTAAGTTAAGGTGTTAGTTCTGTCCTTGATATAGTAATCCTTGTAATAATTAAGTCCTGAGTGTAGAAATATTGAAGGGGTTGTTATAGAATACCCCATAAATGTTTTGTTTTGCCTTACGGTGTTTCCGTGGGCTTGCTTGCTTTTTTGCAGGCGTTTTGCAAGCTTTAGTGATTATTAGACCTTTTTGGTTCTTCTGCCCTTAGAAAATGTTCCTTTTAAAAATCGTCCGGTGTCTCCTGTACAAATAATATATATAAAATAAATAGCTATCTGGAGCCATTTTGGTTGCACTGTGCAGGTAACCCTCTTGTTAAATAGCCGGCTTACATTCCAGTTTATGAGGGTTTGTATAAAGAAATAATTTTCCTTAGATGTTGTTGCAGGGCACTGTTTTTGAACATTTTGTTCCCTTTCCTGTTCCCCGTTATGCCTTCTGACAAGAGCCTTTGGTAATACAGCTTTTCTTGACAATCTAAGCCACTGAATTCCTGTGCAACAATGCACATACGAGCTCCGGTAATCTTTTACCTGCTCGAATGTGCGCATAGTCACAAAGGTATTTAACCTTCTAATTTCCTTTTAACACTGAGTTTTTCTGTACATGAAATAGGATGTAATACATTACATACCCTCCTGAGTTTATTGTAGGTGTTTGTGAGTTGCTTCTAGGTTTTTGTGTGAGTGAAGGTGTTCCTACTTCTGCGGGCGTTTTGGAGCCCCGAGTTCGGTCTCTGTTGGCACTTGTACTCCTCTAAGAGCTGGCCGGCCACAATCCAAACCCTTTTATGCAGATGCTGGAAGGGGAGGTGCTTCCTGAGGCTAAAAGCAATGCTTAAAAACACTTATAAAGAACGTGATCCACTTTTATGCTAGTATATATAGTGTTATAGTAATTTAAAGGTGTATTACTACTGTAAATAAAATAATCTCTTTGAAAATAAAGATTTAGAGTTTAAAGCAAGGTAATGAGGTAGAGTTAGTCATCTGACCCCTGCAGTAGATATAAAGTTAAGCACCTAGAATAGGTAGGCAGATTTGCTTGTGCGTCTGGAGGTACACTCCAGGACCTTATGTGAAAGTGTTCTAAGGAGCTAAGAAGTATTATTTGGTGTGCCAAATGGAAGATTAAGCTGCCAGATCATTCTGTTGTACTGAATTTGTCCTGATGTAAACTATTGAAGAAGAATTAATTAAAACTGGAACTTTAAAAAGAACTTGTGATGTATTTTGCTATTTGATTGACCACTTACACCTGTGCCCTACTACACCAGGGTTATAAGGATTTAAAAAAAAATTCTGATGGGTTTTGGGATAACCCTCTGATACAACAAAATTCCATGTCGCAAGAGCTTTTTGCATGCTCACAACACGAGAAAATGTTTTCGTGTTGTGATGTCCACCATCTTGTTTTTCCCCCAAACTAAAATACATGAAAAATATATAAAAATTATTTATTTTTAAAAAACAAATGCCTGAACCTAGTTAAACTGGAACCATTTACCTAGATTCTGGAGTTGTTGTTTTTTAGCAAGATTCTGGAGTTTGTTTTAAAAAAAAACTCCTGAAATGCCTTTTCTGGGCACCCCAAAATCCATGGTGCTCAGCTTAGTGAGAGGAGCCATTCATCTGTGTTATCTGTATGAGAACAGTGGGACTTTTTTGATTTTTGCAGCCGCAGAAGAGAACTGCTGCCAGCTTGAGTACCAGCACTAAGCCAGTGCACTCAGTCTTTGTCTCTGTCTGTCTGTCTGTCCATCTGGCTATCTAGTTATCTAGCTGTCTGTCTATCTATCTAGCTAGCTGTCTACCTACCCTATCTAAATATGTTAAGTGGACCGGGGTACCCACCCATGGTACCGCTACCCTCTACTCCCCTCCCCTACAGATCATCTGCTCCTCCTTGTTTATATAATAAAGTAATAGCAGACTAGGGTGCCCATCTCCAGTACTGCTTCTATTGACCCCCTTCCCTCCAGGTCACCCTCCCATCTTCCTCAGTATATGGTGGCAGCACTGGGGTGTCCACCCCTCCAGAGCCACCAGACTGTATCCCAACACTGGGGTGCTCAGTCCCAGTGTTGGCTAAGTCCCCCTGAAATAAAGAAAACTGTCCCTCATTGATCTTTTTTTGGTGTTTCATAAAACTTGCAAAAAGGAAAACAGTCTATCGCTAATCTGATCCCCAAACCCCCACCTACCCCACTCCAACCCACACCCTGCATCCAGCACCTCACACACACACACACACACACACACACACCTGAAGATGTCCCATGATGTAGATTTACTCTTCAATTGAAAACATATCTTCCTGCTGGAACCAGTGACTGCAATGTAGATAAAAGATAGATAAAAAGCATTATTTTTGACAGGAATAGAGCGGTACCCCGCTCTGCTAGAGGTCCGCATTGCACAGGACACACTAACACCCCCTACCCCAGAGAAGGAGAGTAGTCCATGGGAAAATAGGGTAAGTCTGGTTTAATGTAGTTCAACTGAGTTTGAACTTTTACTCATAACTTTGTCATTTTCATATGTTTGCACCAGATTTTCAACATGGCCTTTTTGGGACCAAACCTCAAGAACAATGGTGAAGGAATTTTTCAAATCCAGACTGAAAGGTGATTTTGCTGTCACTGTGCAAAATCACTGTTAGAGCAGGATTTGAACATTTTCCTTTACCGGCTTCATGAGGTGGAGTCATAAGAAGGCTATGTTGAGTGCCAGCCTGCTGGTGCAGTGGCAAGGCATCCATCTGTGGTGCTGAGATCCTGGGTTTGGGGACAGACTCGGGAGTCAGAGGGCCATCTTGGGGGCAGAAGGACTGAGCATCCCAGGGACTGCTCTCCTTCTCTGGGGGGAAGAGTGTCCGGTGCAATGCAGACCTCTGGCAGAGGCTGGGGGTACCACAGCAGCTGGCACCACACATCAGGGGGGTGGGGCAGATGCTGGTGTCATTGCATATCCCTGCCCCCTGGGAAAAAAATTGCAGCAAAAAATGCCGGCCACTAACAATGGCCCCCTGCTTCCCCCGCCACTCAAACAATGGTCTGCTGGGGGGGTCCCCACTCCCATGATCCCACCCTGGGGGGCAAGCCAGGGCTAGAGTACCATGTTTCCTGGGATGGGGTACCTTCCATGGGGCCCTATCCAGGGGGTAAGCCTGGGGATGGGGGAGCGGTGAGTGGAGTGGGGGACCAGAACCCCTGCAGAGGGAAGGAGCTGTGGGGGGGAAGGTTATGTTGAAAATTTGGTGTAAAAATACGTTAAAATGACCAAGTTATGAGTGAATATTGAAATATTTCAACGTTCACTCATAACTTCATCAATTGATGCACAGAAGGCTCAGGGCTTTGCACTTCCATAGATGGTCAGAGTCTTCCCTGGGCACAGGGCCCAAATGACTCTGCACATCTGCATCACTTCACGCAGGTTCCAAAGGGAACTGGGTGAAGCGGATATTATTTCACTATCTCAAAAAGAAAGGAAATTCTTAGCAAAAAATGCATTAATGTACCAGTTAAGGTTCAAGTTAACATCACAAAAGTAGAGAAATCTGGCATTAGGGTTTCCAACCCTAACTCCTCACCTGTACCCTCCAAGCAACAAAACCAAAAAAATTTAAGGTTTTGGGTGTGCAGAGTCTTGGTGAATCACTGGTGGGGTCTTCTTTGAGGTTTTCATCTCCCCTGAGCAAACAAGATCAGGTGTGGTCTCTTTTCTTCATGCAGGGCCCTACATGAAGAAAGCTCCAACAGATTCTGTTTGCAACATGTAGCCAGATAAACCTCTTTATCTTTGAAGTGTGTATCACTATGAGGCACTGGCTTGGAGCTGTACCTTGTGCTTCTAGCAGGTGTCTAAAGACTGGGGGTAGGGGTGAGCATTATGGTTGACAACCCTAAGGAAGACCCCACCACTGATTCACAAAAGACTCTGGAGACCCAAAACCCTATTGTTTTTTCCTTTTGCTGCTTCGGGGTGTGAGGGTGGTGAGTTAGGGTTCTTTTTAGGAGGCAGGAGGCAGTATTGCACAGTGGGTTAAGGCTCTGAGCTATAGATCAGAAGACCTGGGTTTGAATCCCACAGCCACCTAGGTGCATACTGTGTGATCCTGAGCAAGTCACTTAACTTTCTTGCGCTCCCAGGTCACATCTGGAAACAAGCTTTGGCTTAGTGTGCTACTCCAAGTTAAACAGTGTTCCCTTTCCCTTTTGCTGTTTTTATTGGGGGGGGGGGAGTTAGGGGTGGAAACCCTAATGTCACATTTCTGTACTTTTGTGATGTTAAGCTGAACTATAAGGGGTAAATTAACACAGTTCTTTGCAAAGAATACATATATACAGCATTACACAGGACACATGGGACCATATATAGGCAGAAACTTTGCTTGTAAAAACACCAACATTTCTTTACAAGGTGCAGTGCAGGACACCAGAATGGTGACAGGGTTTACCACAGCAGGAGCCTTGACTACAACCATGCCAAGAGTCTGAATATATCAGTATTTACAGATACTGAGCTGAAAACAGTGGGTACCAAATTTAGCTTAAATTATCCTATTAACCATATAAATGTCATGCTTGTTTCCTCGCAACTGTAAGAAGACTTGACCATGGGATATACTCCTGCCTTTAAAAGCACGGTAGTTGCCCAGAAACCATTCTAGAGGTATGACTTAATGAGAGGTATACCCTCCTAGACAGCAGACCATGGCACCAGAGCGTGGGCACCTAAAGTATTGAGGTAGAAGTCAGATGCTGCACCTTACTGCTTACTTAGGCCTCGGTGTCTCAGTGCTGGCTGTTACAGCTAAGTGGCTTGCCAGGCTCACTGCATCTTACCCCTTCCCTGGAGTTTTGATGTCATGGCACCACCTCTTTTGGTCTTTGGTAGATTCTTGGGTTTGTTGGGAACAGCTTCTATGCTCTGCTATACCAGACAGGAGCCAGGAGCCAGGAATACTGCAGGTTATATTCATCTATTGGAACAGGGCATTTGATTGTGAAAACCATCAGGCAGCCTTCATTAAGGGTAGACTGCCAACAGGCCCTCATGGTCCCTGAACTCAGACCCTGACTGAGATCTGAGCCTCCAGAGACCCAACTGGGGGAAAGCAGTGCCACACTGGACCCAGGATCTTGCCTCCATCCTGGGCCTGTAATCTCCCTCTGGCTGGTTGCAGTCAGAACATGACACCCATGGATGCTTAAGCCCCTATGGGCTATGAACTGAAATTTCTCTGGAACTTAGAACCTGCTTTTGGTGGGACCAATGTGCTATTTATACAGTATGTCCTGGGTGAACAGGCAGAAAAGCTTGGGAAAGTGTTGAGCCAATGAGTAAACTGTGTACTGTACATAGGGATGGTTGCCCTGTTGCTAGGGCAAAATGCTGCAACATCAGGAGGCAGCATTTACATTTCTGAAGCAGGATAGAACATTAACCCTTTAGTGCAAATGATTATAGGAATCAAGGGCCACCTAGTAACCCCTGTTTTAATAGGCAGGTTACACTGTGAAGGCCAGAAAGGGAAACTAGTTGAAAGAAAAAGAATAAGTTTGGCTCAACATTTTCCCCAGCTGGGAACATTCCTGTCAGGCAGACACTGATCTACAGTCCAGCAGTGCTGACCTCAAGCCTAACTGATGCTTATCTGCATGCCAGCCAGTGTTGATCCAGAAGGAGACCAGATCCAGAGGGATGGAGCCATGAATAACCCTGGTCTGTGTCCTTCAAACCAAAAAATGTTCATTTGCAGTTGAGGAACTGGTAGAGTCCTGGGTCCAGACAGAAGAACTGCACTGGCCACGCAGTCCACATAGTGGATTACAAATAGGGGCACCCTTTTCTTTAAGGGATTCCATCATTGTTGGTGATAATAATTTGCACACATTCCACCAGGCCCCAATTCCACACTAGCCACCACCTTCACAGTGAGGTACCCACTGCATCAAATAGAGAAGTGTCCCAAAAGACCTTTGGGTGGGGAAGGTCAGGTGCAGCCATCATGGGAAAAGTGAATTGATGGGGGGGGGGTCTGTGGGTTGTTTGAAAAGGCAGTCTTATGATCTGCTTAGAATATATGTCCCTCTGACCCAATGTTTCCCTACCACCCCATGTTCCTTCCCTCCCCTCTAAATAAACTTCTGATTTATTGCATTTTAAGTGGGGCATGTTTGCAGCTTCTTTTGGAGTCACAGTTACCTTTAGGGGATTGTGTTAATGTATAGAAATAGGAACCGCATTACTTCCTGGGAGGTAATCAGTATAGTGTCTAGATACCCCTATTTATACCCCAGGTGGAGGCACTACATCATATCATAAAACCAAGGTGGCCCACAACCATCAGAACCCAGGCCAGCTTCTTCAAAGAGTTAACAGTACTGGTGAGGTGGGACCCTCAAGGGTCCCGGGATTATATGCAGTTTTGCACCCCATCCACTCTCCTCATGGGCAGCAGACGTGCGGTACTGGAACTGCGGCTGACAACGTGTGGTTAATACAAAGAGGTGAAAGCATTCCTTTTCACTCACCCTTGGGTCCTCACAGTCCCAGTCCAAGTCCTTTGGGGAGCCCAGAGGGGAGCATAACAATGGCAGCAAGGTGCAGTCTCCAAAGGTAAACCCCACCATTTAGAGCGAGTACATACGTTTCGATGTATTAGAAAGTATTAGGATTTTATTGTTCATGGCCATTAATGACTGATAAAAAAATACACCATTACCAATTGGGCCAGACCATTGTTTGAACAAGGAAATGTAATATTACATATTTACTACCATTGGAACAAGGAACTGGATTAAAGAAATGTTTTATACATAGTTCATGTCTATCCACAGTATCCAGACTTTTGGAATCACAATTCCCCTGTTTCCGCCCCCACTGGAGAATGAAAATACTAAGGAAGTAGTGAGCAGTGTATGGGTTAACATTTCTTAAAAAAAACTCAGATGGCATTTTACTATTTCTTCTGCATGACTGATATCACAATCGATCTGCAGCGGTTCATTTTCTCTCTGGAATCTCTGCCTGCTGAGAGCAACTACAAACACATGTGGAACCAATAGAAAGCAGGCCAAGGGGTTTAAGAGAGCAGTATATAGCAAGGCATGTCAGACAGTTCTCACTTAACAGATGGAGCAATTAATAAAACAGTGAAGTGGTATGGATGTATTAAGGTGCCTTTCCAGGCGAAACAATGCTCTTTTGCTTTAGTACTGTAGGGTGCTGCAGATGGGTTCCTGTTCTTACTACCAAAAAAAGAGCAGTGTGTGTGTGTGTGTGTGTGTGTGTGTGTGTGTATTCACTACTGTGAAGTGCTGCAGCAGTCATTTTGCTGAGCAAACCCCCTTTTCCTTTTTTTTTGTTTATAAAAAGTAATCAAATGTAAGTTGTTATTACAATACTTTTTGTGGACACCCATGAGTAAGTTGGTCCATTAAATAATTAGTTCCTAATTCAAGCATATCCTTTGGTTTAAAGAGGCAAGGGTGTATTATCCCAGTGGTAAATTGTTACAAAGATCCTCATTTTATGGTCATAGTTCTCATAAATCTTATCTTTGTTGTTTTTTTTTTTTGTTGTTTTGTTTTTCATTTTAACAAAAGATCCTTAAGATGTCCTATATTTTGGATGGAACAGGATACTAATTATTTACTTATAATTATATTGATTGGTTTTATATAAATATTTAGTTTACAAATATTTGTTTCAGTGCACTTTTACAATTTATGGATTATACAATTTATAACTGTAACATTTTTCTAAAACCAAAAAAACAATATAACTTTGTTTGAAAAAAAAAGGCCCTTTTACACAGAGTCTACCTGGTAGTGTTGCCATTAGAATCAACTCACTCCACTCTGTCTGCACCGCTGGCCTGTCTGTTTACATTCTGCAGCACTGCATTGCTCCAACGGCTCTTTCAGCAATTTGACAATGTTTCTGGCTGGCTGAGAGCCCAAGAGTTGACTTCTGAAAGTCCCCTTATACAGTCCTTAAAAATACAGCAACAGCCTCCCAAATCAGTCACCAAATTAAACTAATCTTATTCATATATCAGTGTAAGTAAACTCAAGTACTATACTGTATTCTGCAGCCCTGCATCACTCCAGCAGCCTCCCAAATCAGTCACCAAATTAAACTTTTCTTTCATTCATATATCAATGTAAATAAACACAAAGTACTATATACTGACCGCAGACTTACCTTGTTCACATCGCTCGGTCAGCACCACAGGCTCGCCCGTCCTCTTTTGCTTGTACTAATAGTATAGTTGGGGGGAATCAATGTGAGCCCCACCATTTGATTACATGGTGGCACAAAAATGCCAAAACATACTGTACACGTGGGAAAACAGGGAATGTGTGGAGACAGAATGCTCACTAGTCTGGTCTGATCATTGCGCGGTAGGGTTCTAGTTTGGGTCCCCCCTAAATAGTCCCTCCCCTGTTGATATGATTAGCTAGTGCCCTTTAAGGGGATTGTCCCCAGAGGGACTGTTGGCAGTAGCTGACTTATCTAGTGTGACTGCTGCATGTGCAACTGGCACGGGCGTGGTGGTAGCAGCCTATAATAAGGCAGTATCTGGGACACTTGACGCCATCACACCAGTCTGTATATGACCTAGATATTTTCACTTGAGACCCCCTTGGTTTGATGGGGCTCTCAAGGTGATGAAGATAAGGGATTGGAAGTTGGAGCATTGCTGATGAAAGACCCGTTCTGAGAAGGACAAACTGGCCTTGCATGCTCACTGTCATGAGTACCAAGGGGCAATCACCCATAAGAAGGCAGAGTTCCTGTCCAGGGAGATTGCTGCAGGGAGGAACAGACCATCTCAACTTTTTTGGACTGTAGACAGACTACTTCATCTGGTCTCCCTACAACCGAGAAAAGCTTTTTCACTTGCAATGTGCAATGTGTTTGCTCAGTTCTGCTCTTACAGGGTGTCCTCCATTCAGTTGGGGATCTCATCAGTGAGGCAGGTTTTGCCATGCAGTGACCAGCCTGGTAGGAGCAGAGGCACTCCTATTGTCTGGCAGGAGTTTAGACCAGTGGAGGTGGCCAGGGTAATTCAGGTGATCTCGAAGCTGAGGCATCCTTATTGTGAACTGGACCTGACCCATTTCTTGCTGAGATGTGTCGAAACTGTTGGTCTGGTGTTCACCGGGATTATCCAGCATTCATTGTCAGAGGGAGTCTTTCCTGATTCTTTGAAGGAGGCACTGGTGAGACCCCTCTTGAAGAAGC
Source organism: Neoceratodus forsteri (assembly GCA_016271365.2). Lineage (NCBI taxonomy): Eukaryota > Metazoa > Chordata > Ceratodontiformes > Ceratodontidae > Neoceratodus > Neoceratodus forsteri. The sequence continues at coordinate 872,653,718 of CM057453.1, read as the reverse complement.
CATCGATCGACCCTGAAGTCCTGGTGAATTATCGACCAATCTTCAACCTTTCATTTTTGGGAAAGGTTCTTGAGAAAATAGTGGCACATCAGTTTGAGGAGCACCAGACCTTTGACATCTATGAGTCATTCCAGTCTGGTTTCAGTGCTAGGCATAGCACTGAAATTGCACTAGTTAAGGTGCAAAATGGCCTCCTCAAGGTAAGAGAAAGAGGAGACAGGTCAGTTCTTGTTCTCCTCAATCTCTCTTCAGCATTTGACACTGTGGATCACTTTGTGCTTCTGGAGTGCCTTAGGGAATACAGTGGACTCACTGGTACTGTCATCAACTAGTTTAAGTCTTATCTCTTGGGCAGGAAGCAATGGGTGGTGATAGGGAATTTCTCTTCCTCCCCAAAGCTCCTGCCATGTGGAGTACTTCAAGGTTTGATCCTGTCACTGATGTTATTCGTGGTGTACATGCTGCCCCTGGGTGAGCTCATCAGGCATTACAGTTTGGGCTTTCACTGCTATGCAGATGATACCCAACTGTATATGTCCTTTGCACCTGGAACACACAATGCAGTGGACATGCTTAACAACTGCCTGGCTGAGATCAATGGCTGGATGTCCTCTCAACTGGTTGTGACTGAATTCTGACAAGACAGAGGTCCTAGTGGTTGAGCTGGGTCGCGGGCGTGATGGGAGTGCCTCCAGAGTGGTGCAAGATTGGTCTTAGGAACCACTCTGTTGATGGCTTTCCCTAGGGTGAGAAACCTTGGCATCATCCTGGATGACAGCTCAACACTTGATGCACAGGTGTCATTGGTGGTCCAAAGTGGTTTTTACCACTTAAGGAATGTAACCAGGGCTAAACCCCTAGTTCTGTCAAAGGACCTGCCATCACTGGTACATGCTTTTGTTACCTCCAGGATTGATTACTGTAATGCTCTGTACTTCGGGGTCGGTGGAGGAACCCTCTGCCAGCTGCAGCTGGTGCAGAATGCAGTGCCAAGGTTACTGATGGGATGGTCTAGGTAAAGTCATGTGACCCCAGTCCTGCGAGCTGAGCATTGGCTGCCTGTTAGGTGAAGGATTACCTTCAAGGTGGGCTTGCTCACCTATAAGCCCTATATGGACTGGGTCCTAGGTACCTGGCTGATCTCCTAACTCCTGCCACCTCAGTCCACTCCCTCTGCTCCTCCACCAGAGACCTCCTTGGAGTGCCAAGGACCAGGTTAAAAACTTCTGGTGACCGAGCTTTTGAGGTCACCAGACCAACCCTTTGGAACTCATTTCCCATCTCTGTTGGGGAGGCCCCAACAGTGGAGATTTTTTAAAGGGGTCTAAAGACTCACCTCTTTAATCAGGCTTTCCTGGACTAATCAGAGCTATTATATTTTAATATTGTATTTATTGATTTAAATTTGCACTATGTATTATATGTTGTATTTTATGTACAGGTATTTGTGTGTAATTTATCCTATTTTGTATCACCCTGCCTGTTTTTATGTAAGGCGCCCAGAACCTCCGGGATTGGGCACCGTATAAATAAATGTGCCTTGCCTTGCCTAGTCACTTCCATGGCAGTGTGGCTCACCTTTATATTACAGAAAAGGCAATGTTGTAATTGCTCTGCACTGCTCACAATGGCGTAGAGCTGTTCATGCAAAAGGGCCTTTAGACAAGGAGAGTCACCTCTTATCTACTGAAGCCACCCTGACACAACCTTGATTTATATTGAATCCATGGGTCCAAAGACTCTTGAAATGAGTTTGAGAATGAATTTACAATTTTTATAACCATAACCCCCATGGTGTATGTGTAGTATACACCCTTTTCTGGTGCTGCCCTGGCATGGGGGCAGGCATGGCCCAAGGAAATTTCTGTGTTTAGGGATATTTCTGATCACCAGGAGTTCCCTTATATCCCTTAACTTGCTGTGTGTTGCTCTCCCTGTGTTTGGATTCTGTGTAGAACCCCAAGACCCTGGCCCTCAACAGACCACAAACACAAAGTGTCTTTCAGTATATCATCCTTTACTGAAAAATAAACTGTACAAGTTCATGTGAGAAAACCCAGAGATTCATTGTCATTCTAGCTGGTCAACCACTGTAGCACTGTCGCACCGAGGGATCCCCCTACCTTAGACCACTTCATCCATGCTACAGGCTAATCAACTCTCCTGGTAAAATAATGTAGCTCTAGAGGAAATCTTGGAGCACACAGGCAAAAATGTTAACAATTAAACAGTGGAAGCCCAAGCTCACAATACCACATGAAAAAGGCACTCAAAAACCTTACATATATGGAGATAGATAGATAGATAGATAGATAGATAGATAGATAGATAGATAGAGATAGATAGATAGATAAGCGACCTAAGCGACCACTCCCCAATCACTTGCAACTGGACTAATAAATTTAACACACCTCCACCCCGATAATTCCCAGCAGAAGGTTAAAGAGCGGTCACCTTGAGCACCTTAAACAACAAATTTGCAGTATTGACTGGAGCCTTTTTGATACTGTGGAAGATATAGACATAGTGCTCGAGCACTTCATCAATCAATTCAATGCCGCCTGTGACATCCATGCACCTGTACAGAAAACCAAGCTTAAAGGAAGCAACAACCCCTGGATTACTCCTGAATTAATCAGACGCATGAAAAACAGGGACCACTTGTGGCTCAAGGCAAAGAACTCTGGCAAGCAAGCTGACCTCCAGGAGTGCAGAAGACCAAGGAATGACTGCACCCGTGCCATCTGCTCAGCTAAAAGCAACCATTTTTGAGAGGCATTAAAATACTCATGGGGCAACAGTAAGAACTTTTGGAACAATTTAAAGGATGTCATAGGGAAAGACTAACAGGAGACTCCTAGCATGCTCAACATTAGTGGTGTTCCTACGCTTGACGTGTTGACCATTGCTGATACTTTTAACAAAGCATTTACTGATTTGAGTAGTGTCCTTCCAAGCAACTTCTTTGAGGAATCCAATCTCATCAGAGGCAGAAGTCCAGAATCTTGTCAGTCACCCATAATCAAGCTAGAAAGAATCTTCGCAAGGTACTTGGGAAAATCAAGGAAAAGCGGGGACTCTCTTGATCTCAAAATTGTCTCCCTCACACTCAAAGAGATTTTAGTTCCCCTTACCAAGCTGCTGAACGTATCCCTATGATTGGTTCAATTTTCCCATGTTTGGAAGTCAGCACTGGTGATGCCTGAGCATAAGAGGGATGACCAGGCACTACATGCCATCTGTAGGCCTATTTCTATCCTTCCTCATCAAAAGCACTGGCGCGTATAGTTGCAGATCAGCTGGTGGAATACCTTGATCAATATAGAATCCACTGCCCGGAACAGCGCAGATGTTGTAAAGGGCACAGCACCACCTCCGCTCTGTTGGAATTCACAAGTTATATTCAGAAGTCGCTTGACCAGGGAGGCCTCGTAGGTGCAGCCTCCATTAATTTAACTAAGACTTTTGACACTGTCAGTCACTCTCTACTATTTCAGCAACTCAATTCCATAGGCCTTTCTAAAGGTGCCACAAACTGGTTCAAAAGCTACCTGGCTGATCGCACCCAGCAGGTGAAGATTGGAAACACCATATCGGGACATCTGTCAATTCACTGCGGGGTACCTCAGGGATCAATACTAGGACCCCTTTTCTTTAGCATTTTTTTTAATGACCTACCCCGATCCTGCAATCAACAGATCCTATTCTATGCAGATGATGTCGTCACTACATGGCCCATCAGGATCTTCCCCACCTCAAAAAACAATTTCAACTTGCCTTTGAGCAAGTCAAAGAATAGTTCGAATCACACAAACTGGTGCTGAACTATAAAAAAATTAAGGTGATGCTGTTTAGTGGTGCTAGAAGCAAGCACAAATCTCAACCTCTAACTATCAGTAACTCTGAAGGACTGCCACTCAAACAAGTTGATCATTTCAAATACCTGGGGGTCATGATGGACTCTCCCTGTCCTACGCTAAGCACATCAGTAGCATGGAAAAAACTGTCAACATCAGAATAGGGCTCCTGCACAGACACAAGCGATGCCTGACACCTGAAGCCCTAAAAACTGCAATCTCTAGCTCAAATGTTTCTATTATTGACTATGCCCTGGTCGTTCACAGCTCCGCACCTCCTACCTCCTTTTGCAGGATAGCAGTAGTACTCAACGAAGGCTGTAGACTGCTCACTGATCCCCCCCCCACCGACTTACGCACACTTGTGACCTTTATGAACAGGCTGGATGGCTACAACTTAACAACAGAATTCACTATCAAACCTGCCTATTAGCCAAAAAAACACTTCTTGGCCTGGTACCTCCTGGAGTTGCAAACCTTTTAAGCTGTTACTCTGGCTCACATTGCACTAAAAACTCTGACCACCAGCTTCTCAATGTACCTGGGTGCAAAACTTCTCAAGGACAAAGGTCTTACTCATACCGGGCTCTTCTTTGGCTCAACAACCTCAGAACTGAACTTGCCACCATACCAAGACTGGGTACTTTCAAAATCCAATTACGACAACATCTGCTGAAGAATAGTTGCTGTGACTGAGCCAGTTAAATGAGTACAGTTGCCCTGATTCTGATCCTGATTCTGGTCTGCTCCCCCACTAGCATATCCCGTCCTACACCTTCCTCCCTCTAGGGTCCTATTCCCTCTTGAATTTCCCTCTATCCCTCACGAAATCACTATTACCCTCCCTCCCTCCCTTTTTTTCTCTTCACCCTAACCCTATGCCTCTTCCCCCTCCTCTCTCCGCACCTCCGCTCACTTTACTTACCTTGCCCACTTCTGGTGTACAAGTACCCCTTCATTGTCCTGACAATGCCTCCTAAGCTAGTCATTTGACTTGTTAATACTTGTGTTAAATCCTCGCTTTTACTGAATCACACTGTATTTGAATGTTTAAATCATCTGTGTATAATCTGTTTAGCTAGAGACTCTTGTTCACTCCCATTTTATGTTTTCCCACCCTGACAACATGGAACCTTTGTAAATGAGCGGTTTCCTGCTCAAAGGTATTGTAATCCAAGGCTGAAATAATTAAAAAAATAAATAGATCTCAAAAATTTAGGTTTAGTGTAACCCCTCACCCCTGCCTTTTTAGCGAAATGACAGGTGGCATACTGTTGAAGCTGACAGCAGTACCTGGTGGGGACTGGGTTCGGGGAGGATGAGGTTACTCGGCACAGGGGACCTAGGTTTGGCTACTCTGCACAGGTGCACCCAAGTCAATCCAAACACAGGAAGCCATAACTGTAATGTCCAGAACCAGGAATGGGATTCTCCAGTGTGGCTTTTATTCACATCCAAGCTGAACAAACAAAGCATAGACGGACCCCCACCGGGCTACATTTCCTGGTAATGCAGATTAGAGACAAACAGAACACTTTATCACTATTTCCAGCCCTCAGGCTCTAAACCCACCAGGCACACAGCCCGGACTTGCATGCAGCTTTGGGTACACAGCCCGACTTGTACACTACTTGGGTTTTCCCCACTGGTCCAGCTCCCCTGCCAGCCACTTGATCCACGGTCCATTTGAGGAATGAACCAATTATCTTGTTGTGGCTCCCCAAACCACACTAGAGTCTTCGACTCCTAGAGAGAATTTTCCTTACAATCCCACATCTGGGTACTTCCCTCATCACTGGCCAAGTGTCTGAGGTAAAGTAGAAATCCACAGAAGAAATCCGTAGAGGTGGACCTGGTCACTAAAGATGGGGGACCACCCACCTCCAGCTCCCACAGCCCATACCAGGCCATTTCTCTGGAAACTGAACAATTCCTTTACTGAACTTTCAAATGTAGATTCTGGGTAGACGTTTGTCACATCTCCTTTACATATCATTTTCATCCCAACAAGCTCTGGACTTGAACCTACTTTTAATTTGCTTAGCCCATTACTCTAGGTTTCCACTATTTTAGTAGTTCAATCCCCACATTGCCACACAAGTCTCAGGGTGAAAAACATAGGCCCTTTTAGCAAGAGCAGACACTCACCCTCACGTTGCAGGTGTCCCACAGGCGACTCACAAATCTTCTTGTTCTCCCAAATAAACTCTGGAACACATAGGCAGCTTCTACTTTACAAGCAGAACTAGGGGATTGCCCAGGAATCTGCAGGGAACCCTTTCCTGCCCCCCCCAAAGGGAGGGGCACTGAGACCCGAAAACAGTGGTCTCCACCACTTCAATTATCTTCTGTGTCTCTCTTTAAGGTGGAGACACACACCCTTTTAAACTAAAAGTAGCCCTCTGACAGGGCTGAGGCTCCTAGAGCCTTCACTGAGCTGCTTTCTCAGCAAGCTCCCAACTTCACACTCACTCACTGAAGACTGACTTACTTCAAAAACCTCGCAATGTTCTAACCAACTCCCTTGCTGCAGATTCCAATGTGGCTCATGCAGCTGCGACAGTTCTATTGGTGATGTCATCCCTCAGTCTCAGCTGAGACTGAGAACAGAGTGAGTGTGAAACCCATTTAACTGGAGTTTCACAAGCTGCCTTCCCTGCCTACCACTAGGTCTTACTGGGATTCTAGTAACCCCGGGTAACAAGGGGGTTACATTGGCATAAATATTTTAACACTAACAGCCATACATAGTGGAAATAAAAACATATACTCTGTGGTTTGCATGTCCTGTGTACTTCGTCAAGAGGGAAAAAATGGATACACAAAACGTTGCTTAAATAGTGCCCCCACTGAAGAAACATAATCTCATGCAAGTTCACTTTAAACTAGTGATGAAACTAATTAGTGCAACAATATCCAGACATTGATTGACAAAAACAATACATTATATTAAAACTCACACATACAAGCATTAAAATAGTAAATACCATGTTTGATATATCCTCTAGTTACATTAGTAGCAAAATTTTAAATTGTTGTCTTTTATCATGTATTTAAATAAATTTAGTGTAAAGCTAATCAAAGCAGTATCTACAGTTGTTATACTGCATTTCATAGTACCAGCAAATATAGCAGGATCATTCCTATCTGCCTAGAGTTATATCAGTGGCAAGCTAGAACCATTAAATGATGCTAAGCTTGTATCCATTGACAGCATTGTACCAAATACACAAAATGATGCTCTGCATAGACAAGAACTATCATATAATCTCTACAGAAATTATAATTTATATTCTAGCTATAGCAAACTTTATGCACGAGTGCGCAAACTCATACGAGTGCTATCATCATAAATACTTTAGAGATACAATATCAAATATATATTGCATCTAGCCATATTGAGAGCTTTGAAATATGAGCACCTCTGCATAGCCTCCATTTTCAAAGCCAAGGGGATGGCCAGCACATCTAGATGTGCCAACCAAATAAATGGGGTGGCGCAAAAAAGTGGTATTTTCAAATGAGATGCTCAATAGAGCATCTCGTCTGACTATAGCAATGCTAGTGGGCAGCACAAATGGGGACCATTTACAATGTGCCAGCGCATCCCGGGAGATGGCCTGAATGCCTGGAATGGGGATGGGCAGTGCATCCACAGATGTGCCAGGACCAGATTCCAGATATTCAGCCCGAAAAATGCAAATGCTGCCATTAGGCATGCAAGGTGCAAACAGACAATTTGCACACCATTATAGCTGCATGTGTATACATTCTGCAAGGATGCACCCGTCAGGATGTGCCAGGTGGCCTGCAACCCCCCTCACCCTGTCCCGTGTTGTTTACCTCTATAACCCACCCCTTCTCCATAGTGTAGGGACCCCTCCTCCTATACAGATCCCTGTTCATATAAAATAAAATACCTGTCCCAGCCTATGTTCCATCGTGTAGGGACCCCACCTCCCCATACCAATCACCATTCGAATGTACAAAATTACTGTCCCAGACCTCTTTTTCATAGTGTACTTGCCCCCCCATCCCGATCGCTGTTCGTATAAAAATAACATAAGGTCCGTATCCCATTTTTCACAGTGTAGTGGTCCTCCCTCCCCGTCCCAATCCCTATTCGTACAAAAATAAAATAAGGTTTCCATCCCATTTTCCATAGTGTAGTGGCCCTCCTTCCCATACCAGTCCCCGTTCATATAAAAATAAAATAAGGTCGCCATCCCATTTTCCATAGTGTAGTGGCTCCCCTCCCAAAACGGATTCCTGTTCATATAAAAATAAAATAAGGTCCCCATCCCATTTTCCATAGTGTAGTGGCCCCCCTTCCCATACCAGTCCCCGTTCATATAAAAATAAAATAAGGTCCCCATCCCATTTTCCATAGTGTAGTGGCCCCCCTTCCCATACCAGTCCCCGTTCATATAAAAATAAAATAAGGTCCCCATCCCATTTTCCATAGTGTAGTGGTCCCCTTCCCTGTACCAATCCCTGTTCAGATACAATACAATTATGTACTCTGCCCTTTTTCCATAATGTAGCGTTCCCACTTCCCCATCCCGATCCCCATCTGAATAAACTAAAATAATTTCCTCTGCCATTTTCCATCCTGTAGTGGCTCCCCCATCCCACCACCCACTCAGGCACCGACATCCCACCCCACTCCCCCCGTCCCAGCATGGACAGTCAACTGGTGAGCAGCACAGCCCTCTGAACACCTCAACAGCTGCCTGCCAACTGAACTGTCACAAAGTTTTGAATCACGGCTTACAGTGCACACTGCAAGCCCATTGGTTGACAGTATCAACCAATGAGATTGTAGTGCTTATTGCAAGCTGTCAGTCATTGACAGTTCAGTCAAAGCAGACAGCCATGGGTGGTCTGGACTTAGGCATGGTTCTTCCATGCCTAAGTTTGTGCGGCATATTTCCAAGATGTGCAGCGGCTGCCCCGCACATCTCTGCTGAATATGGGGATGTGCCACATATTCATGGGTATGTCCCCTGGAGATGCGCCGCATACATCATCGCTGCACTTGGGCACAGCTGGAGATGCACGATGCATCTCCTACCTTTGAATATCATACTGTGGTGCGTTTCTTGAGATGCACCGGTGCATCTCCTTTGAAAATGTCCCCCATACTGTACAAGGGCTATCACTCTATATACAGGGTATAGTCACGGAGACTGACTACATATAAACACTAATCATACACATCACAAATTTCTTGTACGAATCTAAATCATATTTACACAAGTTTAACATACATTTTAACAGCCAGAAGTTACAGCTTAACCAATATAGGTGAAAAAACATTATGCCATATCTCACCTGTGATGAAAGAACTTGATCTTCCTTTAGTATGCAATTCAATTCATTCACCATGGAAGAAAAGTCTTCACATTCAGGAGCTTCACTGGCCTGTGTATTTCCAGAAGTGTATAGTTACAATGACTGAATATAGAGAATTCAATGCGTACCATAACACCTACATCAAAGATATCATAACAGATAAGGGATTTTCTTCACAATTTTACGGAATATATGTTTACTGTAGATATCAGGAAAAGAGAGAAGAGGGAAAGAAAAGAGAGAGGGGAGGATGAGGGGGTTGGGGTGAGGGGAAGAAAGTGGAAAAAAAAAACAGCAAACAGGGATGAAACAAACCATGGTATTTATTTTCTGAGAAATGGTCCAAGATCAAATCTTCCATTCAGACCCAGACCCTTCATTGCATCCAGCATATATACCCAGTAAGATTACTTGCACAACTGGCCCTCCCCTTCTTGCATTGGTATATGATTTCTCAATCACTGAAAGCTTACATTTATGAGAAACCCCATTTTCTGTACCATGGTGTGCCAGGGCATTGTCCATGTCCCTGTTCATTTGCTCCCAAATGTCTTCCTAGAAGTACTTTGAGTTTTCTTTTGGTTTTAGCTACATAGTACAATCAACAATTACGTTAACACTAAGTAAAGAACACCTTCAGCGTTGCAATTAATGAAGCTCCTGATTGAAATTGTTCCCCTGTGTTTCCATTGCATACTTTATTCTCAGCATTACACTACAATTAATATAATTTCCACAGCAATAGTTGCACTGGAGCTGTGGTGAAAGCCATTCAAACCTGGGTTGTGAGTGCACATTTTCTTCAGTAGGCTGTGTTTAAGCATTATTCTATGGCAAAGGAGGGTTCTACTAGGGAATTAATGCCTGGTTGGGGGGGGTTGGGGCATGAGGCCACAAGCTGAGTGCCTCCAACCACCAACCAGGCATTAATTTCCTAGTAGAACCCGACTTTGGAGTGGATTTATGCACTTGTAACATGGCAAGTGCAAGGGGACTAATGTTACAAGTGAATGTGAGGCATAAATGAACAGCAAGTCACAATATTGCTTAATACAATATTATGTGCTGTTCAAGTGTGTACTTTTGAACACCTGTGAATGTCCGATGGGGCACATGCACATTCACCACTTAATATTTATATTGTGACTGCTGTTTTTATATAGCTTTCTGCTTGATGTTTTGCACAGAATTACACATAAAGATATCAAAACAATGTCCCTCTCTTTTTAAATAGAGTGCTCTGTTCCCTCATTTCCTTCATTTGCAGTTGTGATTCAGGAATGCATTCTGGGGAAGATATGAAAATTTGCATATCTAGCATCTCACTTGTTTGTACATGCCAATGTATGCAAATATTAGTACTGTGCCCAGAATGTATTATTTAGTACAAATATATAACAGAAAGCAGTCAGCTGAGGTACAAGAAGACACAGAGCAGTGAGCAGAGGTTTGATCATCTCCCTCTCAACTGCGGTCTCCATTGGGTTGCTAGGGTCGGCAGAACAAAAATGCAGAGTGACAGTGGGAAAGACACAGACAGAGTGAGTACTGCTTATTTCTCTGTCTGTGTCTCTTGCTGTGGACAGCGAACAGCTTTCACTTGTGCTGCACTAATCCTCGAGGTCCATTGGGTGGGCGGGTGGGTGGAAAATAGAATAAAAACACGGAGAACAATGGCGGAGCTTTGATCACCTCCATCTTGACCGCAGTCTTCATGGAGCTTGCTGGGGTCAGCTAATATTTTCTTTTGCACGCTTCCGACTGTGCCATCAGGCATTGTGACTGAAAACAGTGGTACATTCTGAAGCGGGCATTACTAGGGAATTAATGCCCGCTTCATTTTGTACCACGTGTACTGTTTGCACCAATGTGTTTGCTCTGTTTCCATGTTTCATTTCTTGCCATGTTACAAACCACTTTATTTCCTACGGAACACCCTCTGTTATACACAATGTGAAGTGGTGACTTAGTATATTGCTTTGGTTTCTGTTCTGCACCCCGTCTATGCCAGTGATATTTAATGTTTGCAATTTGACCTGCTTGTACAGAGTAAATAGTGATAAAGTTTAAGTTATCAGTTGCAACATTCTGAGTTTTATTCTGAGACAGCACATTTTAGGTGTCAATAGGGTACTCCTACAGTATCTGTTCATTCTGCTTTTTAGAATCCCTTACTGATAATATCACTTCAATACCTTCTCTCCTCAAATCGATGTACCATTTCTTCAGCATGATTCTTAAAACTCTACTCACCACTGCAGTTTCATTTCAACCTTAAACACTGACTAGTTGGTATGTTATTAATTGTATGTCCAGGATGGCAACTTGAAAATTGCAGTAATGTGTTCCTATCCATAGGTTTTCTATAAACCTTCATCCAGATCCTATTATCTGACTTTTTTTTCCCAAATGTTACATCAAGGAAATTAATTTCTCGCACATGGTAATTGAGTGTAAACTTTCAGTTCTCATTTGTGGTTTCCAAATAGGACACAAACTGGTTAGGTCATCCACACTCCCATCCATAGCAATACTATGTCATCAATATAACCCCTGCACAGGCTTATATAACTGAAACATGGATTGTTTGTGGGATCCCTCCCAGCCACCTTCTCCCACTCCCCCAGGTATATGGTGGCATAACTGGGGGCAACCACTGCCCCTACTACTGCTCCCTGCTTTTGTAGATAATGTTTACCCAGAAAACTAAAGATGTTACATTTTGGAACTTTAGAAACATAGAATTTACCAGCAGATAAGGGCCTCTTGGCCCATCTAGTCTGCCCATTTTTCCCTACTTACAGTATAACCAAAGATCCTTCTTGATGTCTGGCCCATTTTGCTTCCCCCTCCTTCCTTTCCACTAAGATTCCTTTAAGCCTATCCCATGCATTCCTGAACCCCACCACTGTTTTCACCCCCAACCTCCTCCACTGGAAGGCTGTTCCATGAATCCACCACTCTTTCTGTAAAGAAGTACCTCCTCACATCTCCCCTGAATCTATCCCCTCCAGGTTATCCAATATGATCACCCCAGATCTCTTTCCTACTTGGTGGTCATCAGTACCACCACCCCCATTTTGTATTCTGCCCCAGGGTTTCTGTGCCCCAAGGGCATTATTGTGCACTTTTTTGTATTGAAACTCAACTGTCATGCCCTTGATCACTCCTCAAGTTTTCTCAGGTCACTGCTCATCCTTTCCACACATGCACAGAGTGTCTACCCTATTGCAGAGTTTGGTGTCATCCACAAAGAGGCAGACCTTCCCCTCCAGCTCCTCTGCAATGTCACTTATAAAGAAAATAAAGTGAACCAGTTCTAGCACCGATCCCTGAAGCACATCGCTAGTCACCCTCCCTTTCTCGGAGTGAACTATGTTTACCACCACCCTCTGCTGCCTATCCCCTAACCAAATAATTACCCAGTTTACCACATTTGGATCCACTCCTGAGCTACCCAGATTGCTTATTAGTTTCTTATGTGGAATGGTGTTGAACACCTTACTGAAATCTAGGTAGGCTACATCCACTTCTCCGCCCCGATCTAATTCCTTGGTCACCCAGTCAAAGAAATCTGTAATTTGACATAATTTCCCCCTCATGAATTCATGCTGCCTAGGGTCTTGCAACTCATTGGATTCAAGATATTCCACAATCCTTTCTTTCAGCAGTGATTCCATAAACTTCCCTACCACTAAAGTCAAACTAACTTGCCTATAATTGCCACCATCTTCCCTGCTAAAGTGTTTGTGAAGTGGGGCTACATCTTCCCTCCTTCAGTTCTCTGGGACCACTCCTGTTTCCAATAAGTTGTTACATAGGGCCATCAGATGTGCAGCCAGTACCTCCCTGAGCTCCCTCAATACCCTTGGGTGGACCTTGTCTGGCCCCATTGCTTTGTCCACTTTCAAATTTGTGAGTTCCTTCAGGAATCTGTCCTCCAAAACAAGACTAGTGTCCACCTCCCTTCCTCCAATGCTCCTGTTACATTTTTGTGGCCCCTCTCCATCTCTTTCCTCTGTGAATACTGAACAAAAGTATTTGTTCAGGAAGTCTGCCTTTTCCTGTTCCCCCTCTGCACAGTTCTCCCCCCCCACCTTACAATCTCACCCCTTTTTTTCCTTCCTTTTTTGCTTACATACTTAAAACAATGTCATGTCCCCTTTTGTCACTACCTTGACTATTCTCTCTTCAGTTTACATTTCTGCATCCTTACTGCTCTCCCTGTTTCCCTCTGTTTCCCCTGATACACCTCCGTATCTTCCTCCCTCTGCATCTGCTTATGTCTTCTGAATGCTACCTTCCTAGCTTTTATCTTTTCCACAACCTCTCTCAAGAACCATAGTGGTCTCTTTTTCCTCTTACTTTTGCTCAGTTGCTTGATGCAGAGGTTTGTTTCTATCACTATGGCCCTTTTTAGTTTCCCCCACTGTTCCTCCACCTTACCCAGGTTATCTCTCCACCAGGTCATCTTTGAGGCATTCACCCATCTTTTTAAAACCTGCCCTCCTAAAATCCAGGACCCCACTTCTGTGTGGTTTGATTTCACAGCCATCCTTATACTGAATAACACTGTACAGTGATTGCTGGTCCCCATGTGCCCCCCCCCCACCTTGACATCTGCAACACTGCCCCTGTCGATGAGTACCAGGTCTAGTATTGTTCAAAGAAAAGTGGTTTCACTGAATAGTTGCCTGAGGAATGCCCCCCTGCAGGGAGTCCAGAATTTCCCTGCTTCTAGCTGAAGTCACAGCTGTGAGGTTCCAGTCTATTTCTGGAAGATTGAAGTTCCTCCACCAGCAGCACCTCTCCTTTTTCTTTTTTCTCATAAGTAATTTGTACATTTTTCAGCTTTTGTTCCCCAACCCCATGCATCTCAGTGTCCCGCGTGCATGTGGAGGCATGTGCCGCCACTACACGGACACCCCACCCCACCCCACCTACCTGGCATGCCATTACTGCCTGCACCTGTCACTGTCACTGGACCTCCATCCGTGACAGCAGGACTATGGGCGGGTGATCCTCCTGGGAGAGGAGAGCCAGTGCTCAATCCTGCTCCCACCCTCCCTCCCCATTCCAGCACCCCAACAACCCAGGTCATTCCTCAACCCGGATCACCGGCATAACATGAGGTAAGGCATCTAGCACCTCAGCCCTCAATGCCACTGGGCCAGCTCATCTCTCCCTTTTCTGCCATCTTGCCAATAGCTTCCATCCGTACCTTATCTAACTCCTCCCCCTGTGCTGAAGTTCTGTAGCTCACATCAGTGTGAGCAGAGGCTCCATTCCCCATCTTTAAGGTGACCCACTGCACCTCTACTCCCCCTGTATTCCCCGTATCTCTTGCTTTTATGTCCTCCCACACATAAAGTACCACACACCCTCCTTTCCTTCTGACACTGTCCTTCCTGAACAGAGTATAGCCTGGTATGGCCATGTCCCAGTCAACATTTTCAGTCAGTGTACACAGAAAGTCCACCTGGTCACTTGCATAGATGTCTGCCCTATCCAAAGCCACAAGTAAGGCAAGTAGGCCCCCGCATCAGGTGGTACATTCATATATAGTGCAGTTATAGATACATTGGATAAGTGCAGGCAATCGATTTCATATGAGCATCCACATACCTAGCAAGTGGCTCAGTCAAAGAACCAATGCAAGATATGATTGGATGACCAGGGGCTTTCTCTCTCTTTTTTTGTTCAACTTCAGCAACACATAAACCATTGCCCTTACTGGAAACTGGACAGCAAGATACTCTTCATCTTTCTGGAAATGACATGATTGCAGAAGGCTGTGTCTATACAAATATCTATGTCCTTCTTGAAAGAAAGCATATGATCACAGTTCAAGTGGGCATAGAATAATTAATTTTGTAATTCAGACAGTATTTTCTTTTCATAATCATCTGAGTTCATCACCACTGTTGACCCCCATTTAGCGGGTTTCATGTTGATCATCACTTTTCTCCAAGATGCTTCATGGCTTCAAATTCTTCTCTAGTACAATTAACATAATGTTATTGTGGCAACTCTTGAAATAAATTCTCAATACCTTTCAGAAAGATTTCTAAAGTTTTGCACCACAGGATTCATGGGGGCCAGACATTGTGGGTTCCTGCTTACTTGTAGCAATTATACTGAGGTTCATACTGAGGTTGAAAGGGAATGATAAGGCTTGTGTGGCCATGTTGCTCTGACTCTTAATAACATTGTAGTACACCTTCATTTAATATGACATTATTCAGTCTGCATTTGAATTCTGTTTTTGTTTTACTAGCTATTATTTCAAATGGCAACGAATTCCATGGATTAATAATAATACGCTGTATATAAAAGTGTTTTCTTTGTGTGATTTTAAAGATCTGTCCTGTTAATTGTAGTGGGAGTCCTCTGGTGTTTTTGGATATTCTTTTAAATTAAAAAAAATTATTCTGTCTGCCAACTAATACCTGTGAGCTATCTCCTTCATCTGTCAATTCTACTTCATTGTGCATATTGGAATCGGCAAAATAACATTTCAAATTCAATTATCTGATGAATCTATTATTTATTTATTCAATTTTGGTGACCGGGTAGGCCCACTGAGCCCAGGAGGTCCCTTTTTCAGGGGCGACCCGGATTAAGTTACAGAGGTAACACATACATAGTAGTATACAAAGTGATGACATAGTACATATTTTAAGGTATACATAGTGGTTAACAGGATGATAGCACAGTACATATTTTTTAGTTAGTGTAATACAGGTACAAAGCACAGATAAGGATAGGTTCTAAGTGTGCTGGTCCAGATTTGTACAGTTGTGGACAGTATGGGGTACAAGGATTAAGGTCAAAATTGTCTCAAATGCAACTGCTGACTGAGTTGGAACAAAAGTAAGCCCTTTCTTGAGTACATTCATTTCAATTTCATTGAGTGCATAACTAGAGATATTTACAACATTATAATTGTCCCTATCCAAACTGGTAGAGTTTACAGTCATTAATATCTGTTCCTGCTGTACAGCCTCATTCTCCGTTCTGATATTTTAAGCTAATTCTGTTTGTTCTGTTCTAAATTGTGTTGCTGACCCTGGTGCTGCTGATTCTGAATGTTCTTCCCTCAATATCCTCTCCTTTTGTACTATACTTGCTTTTTTCCTCCTCAACTGCTGGCTTCTCCCCCCTCCTCTTCTTCTAGCGTGTTTCTGTCGGTATTCAAGAACCTTATTCTGGGGCTTCAACATAGTGTTTGTATTCCTGTGTCCATCTGAGTTGACTTGGGGACAAGTCTCTGCCATTACCTTCCACACAGAAGTTCTTTGTCCTCCTCTAAATAAGAAGAGGTGGTGCCCCACTTTTTCCATCTGAGCCACTAGTGTATGAGGTATCACTAGAATGTCCTCGTGTTTAAGGATAGATTTGACTGTTTGTTTCTTATTTATAGCCTTTTTGCTTCAGTCAAATATTGTTCCTCCATGATAGTCCTCAGCATCCCTCTCAAATTTCCTTCTCTTGCAAGCAGTAATTTTATTGTTTGTGTGTTTCATAGCATCCTGCAAAATTTTTCTCTACTCTTTGTATGAGGAATGTTCAGAAAAAGCACTTACCGATGCTTCATGGGCTTCAAGATCTTTACAAATCTCCATCTCAATCTCAGCAGCATCTTCCAAGATATGCCTCATGAACACTGCAGAAGCCTCTAGTTCCACTTTTTTCTGCTTGTCCATAAACTTTTCACATTCATTTCTGAATGCTAGTTGTTTTGCCACTTACAGCCCATGGGGAAGCCTTTCAACACTCAAATAGGCTTACAAAGATACTCGCTGTCAATAATGGCAGCGTGCATGTAGAGCTGTTCTTTGTAAATTATGAAAGCTTCATGAATTGTTAAATCAACATTCGAGCTAATACTAGCTTCAGCTGTTGCAGATAAATTAACAGGTTCATTATTTTGCAAAAATGGGTTCATATTACCCAATTTAAACAACAACAACTCCACAAAAGTAGTATTTGCTTTGCCTATATTTACAATTCCACTACTCCTGCTTAAATCAGGAAAAGCAGAGCTCATTCTCCATGATATGGTTTTCCTCGTGCACAACCAGAAATGGAGCAAAATCAGTAAAATAAGGTAGCCCTAGAGGAAAGCTTGGAGCACACAGACAAAAATTTTAACAAGTGAACAGTGGAAGCCCACGCTCACAATACTGTATCAAATAGGCTAGCAAAACCCTTAAATATACATACCCAAATTTTATTTTTATCATGCAATACATAGTGGAAAGAAAAACACATACTCAGTGTTTCACATGTCCCACTTGCTTTATCAAGAGTGAAAAAATGGCTACACAAAACATTGTTTAAATAGTGCCCCCCATTGAAGAAACAAGATCTTGTGCAAGTTCACTTTAAACTGGTGACGAAACTAATCAGTGCAATGACCAGACATTGATTGACAGAACAATACATCATATTAAAACTCACACATACTAACATTCAGAAAAAAAGATGATTTGATACCTTTTATTGGACCAACATAGATGCTACAAAAGAAAACAGGTGCTTAAGCTTTTGAACTACACGCAATCCTTCATCAGAAGCTAATGACAGTTGTTTTGGAAGAATACATCCTAGTAAATACCAGATCATACATAAAAAACATACAAAAAGGTTGTAAAGGATCCTATTGGCCTAAAAATTACATTTAAAAGTCAACTTAAAACAATATAGAGAACACAGGCTGACTTCTATCAAGGAAAACATTCCAAGGCCAAGTGTCACAGAACAGATAACTCCCTTCTAAAAAGAACTCATAAAACATACTAGAGGTTCATTAAGGAAAACAGGTAGAGTTCCATCCAAAGGAAAAAAATTCAAAGTCAAAGTTGCAGAACGCATAACTCTTTATCTGAGAGAAAACACAGAACACACTAAATTCTATTGAGATCCTGCCTGTGTGTGTTAGTGCATACATTTGAGAATAACTGTGGTTTTAAATCCAAGTTAGGATAGGTTAAGAAATCATAGTATATAATGCTAAAAAGTCTTTAAAATAAGAAACTACCTTTATGTATGGCAATTAGTGGGGTTAAAGACAGGATGCCCTAGTGTGAACAATAATTATTCACTAGCTGTTCAACACTTTCAACAGTGTTGGTCCTATTAGGAGATGCATGTCCTAGACCTTTACTTAACTAGTCAATATTTTGTATGAATAGTAAAATCTATACTGCAACCATGATCCCTCTGCAAACTTTGTACCCAATGCCAAGTGCTTGTGTACAATTAAAAATCATACCTAACAAGGACTCCCTAGCAAGTGAGATATTGTGTCCTAATATGTCCATGTATCAAAATGTGTCAGTATATAGTAAATCTTCTGTATATACAATAACAGTTTTAGAAATCTAAGACAAAAACTGAGGGACTCTATCAACCGCCACCATGCCTTGCAACCCCCCCCCTTTTTTTTGTTTAAAACCAATGTACTAGTATCTAATAAGAAGAAATCATATATCCATTATGTATGAGACCATATAACAATACCACAATGTGCCCTTATTATATGTCCATTTACTAAATGTCAAGAGTTTGTGCATATATAAGAAGCAAGCATAACAAGAACGCCCTAGTAATTGAGATACTATTATCCTAATATGTCCATGTATCAACATGTGTCCATATATATATGCCTTACCCAATAACCCCAACATCCTCTTCAACTCCCCCGAAACCCCCTCCACCCCTCCACCCCACTGTATCTCCATGTGTTGTTCCTGAAGCCAGTGAAAGTTTAAGCAGTGTAATGTAACATAAACCCAAATCAATGTTCATCCAGTCTCCCACCATATTAAGAAGTAAAATGAGTTTTACCTCAAAATCCCACCTCTGTCATCTATTTTTGAAATGTCCTTTCAAAACCAGTACTGACACAATCTGAGATAGGGTGATCAGACTGAGAGAAGTGTTGTCACACAGGTTTTTCCGTCATCTTCATTTTAATAGCATGTCTGTGTGAGTTTGTTTGGGTGCATAGAGGTTGCCCTGTCTCTCCCACATATCCTGTGTGTGGACATCTCTTGCATTGGATACAATAAACAACATTTCGAGATGCACATGTGTAGTTCCCCCGTATCCTGAATTGTCTCATTTGTGGAGTATTGATACAATCAAAGTAGAAATGTGTTCACAAGTCTTAGATCTAGCGGAATTGCCAGGTCTTGTGCCATCTAGTGTTCTGTTATTTTGTTCTGGTGCAAGTTTACTCCTAACAATCAGGTTGGTAAATTAGGTGGTTGCTTAAAAGACAGTAGCGGTAGTTCTTGAAAAATACCCTCCAGGGTCTCATCCTCACCGAATATTGGTTGTAGGTCCTTAACAATTTTACGTAGATGCTCCAGATCAGGACGACACATGACAACTAAGGGTATTCTGTTGGTGGCACTCCTCTCCCTATACTGAAGCAGTTATTCTCATGGAATCTGCGTTACACGTTCTACCACTCTGTCAAATTCTCTGGAAGAATGCCCCTGGCCAATAAAGGTATTGTTCAACTTGGCCAAATGTCTATCTTTGTCCTTCTCACTCAAACAGATACAGTGGTATCACAGTGCTTGACTGTACATTGCAGATTTTCTATTGTGCCCTGGGTGATTACTATTCCTAAGCAAGTATCTTTGTCTGTCTATGGGTTTTCTGTAAATGCATGTCTGCAAGGTTCCATCCTTAATGGTAACTGTGGTGTCCATAAAATTAACACTGGCATCAGAATATTCCAGGAAAAGTATTATGGATGAGTGGAGGTTGTTAAGTTCCTGATGGAACTCTTTGAATGTGTCAGCGTCCTCTGTCCAAATTATAAATAAATCATCAACATAATGGAAATAAGCAAGTGGTTTGTGTGTGTAGTGCCTTAAAAAAATCCTCCTCCTCCAAATTGGCCATAAAAAGGTTGGCATATTGCGGAGCCATCCTGGCACCCTTTGCTGTTCCCATAGTTTGAACATAATGTTTACCACTGAAACTGAAGTTGTTGTGTATCAGAATAAATTCAATAAGTTTCCCCACTACTTTTGGGTCGATGTGTTGGTGCTGTCCTTTCTCCTGTAGGTATTTGAGACAGGCTGAAATGTCATCCATGTGTGGAATATTAATATAGAGGGCGGTTACATCCATCATGGCTAAAATGGTATTAGGTGGTAAGTTCTTATAACCCAAAAGTTTATGCAGGAAGTGAGCAGTGTCCTGAAGGTAGCTATCCCTTTCTATAACCAGTGGTCTTAGAATGTTTTTTGTAAGTCCTGAGATACCCTCCATCAGGGTACCCTTTCCAGATACTATGGTCTCCCCAGATTGCCAGGTTAAGTATTTTAAGCACCATGTAGAATGTCCCTGGCTTAGGTTCAACAGGGATGAGGTTGATTATTCCCTCTTGGACTGGCTTAGGAAAAGATCCAGTCATGCTCCATAGATCCCTGGTGTATTGTGTATTGGGGTCACAAGGCAATTCCCTGTTAATACATACAAACATTAAAATAGTAAATACCGCATTTATTATATTCTCTGGTTATATTACTAACAACATTTTAAATTGCTGTCTTTTATAATTTATTTAAATGCATTTAGTGCAAGGCTAATCAAAGTGGTAGCTACAGTTGTTATACTGCATTTCAGAATATAGGCAAATATAGCAGGATCTTTCATATCTGCCGCGGAGTATGTCAGTGGCAAGCTAGAAACATTAAATGATACTAAGCTTGTATCCATAGACAACATTATAAGAAATACATAAAATGATGCTCTGAATATACAAGAGCTATTGTATTATGTCTATAGAAATTATTACTGATATTCTAGCTATGACAAGCGTTATACACGTGAGTGCTCAAACTTATATGAGGGCAATTATAAATACTTTGGAAACGCAATACCAAAAAGATATCACACCTAGCCATATTGGGAGCTTTAAAATATGAGCATTTCTCTATATATGGGAGCTGTCACGAGAAAGACAATTACAGTATATTCAAGGTATGGTCTCAGGGACTGACTACATATAGACACTAACCATACACAACACAATTTTCTTGTACTAATCTAAACAGTAGTTATACAAATTTAACATAAACTATAATGGCCAGAAGTTACAGTTTAACCAATATAGGTAAAACATTATGCCGTATCTTATCTGTGATTTATGCACTTGGTCTTCCTTAAATATGCAGCTCAATTCACAGTGGAAGAAAAGTCTTCATATTCAGGAGTTTCATTGGCCTGTATATTTCCAAAAGCATATAGTCACAATAACTGAATACAGAGAATGCAGTGAGTACCATAATAGCTACATCAAAGATATACTAACAGAGCAGAGATTTTTTTCACAGTTGAACAAAATATGTGTTTAGATATCAGGAAAAGAGAGAAAAGAGAGGGAAGAATGGGGGAGAAAGTAAATGGAAAAAGCAACAAACAGGGATGAAACGAAACATGGTACTAAGTTTCTGAGTACTGCAGTCTATGAAAGCCCCAGCTCACAGATACCTGTAATGTTGATCATGCCTGGCCCGGTGGCACTGAGGGTTGAGGCGCTGAACACTACACCTTGCACCATGCCAGTGACCCGGGTTCGGGAATGAGCCCGGTCCGCAGGGGGTCGGCAAGGGGGAGAGAGAGGATCGAGTGTCCAGAGGACTGCTCTCCTCTCTCAGGGAGGGATCCAGGGGTAGGCTGGTGCAGCAGTGGCCCCCGGTGGAGGCCGGAGGCACTGCAGCACACAAGGGCTCACAAATAGGGTAGACACTGGGTGGCTGTCTTCCGGACGTGGGTGGGAGCAACTCACATTGAGGGCTGTACAGCATTGCATGTCCCATGTCTGGGGCGTAACTAAGGAAACACCCTGCCTTGTGGATAGGCGATGGCACCTCCACTCTCCCGGCCACACTCCACCACCGGTTGCACTCCTCTCCTGGGCCAAGTCCAGCCTGGCCTGAATTCTAGATAGAGCACCCTGGGCGGATAGGCCGGCCCTACCTCAGGGGGCTCAGAGCCGGGGGGGGATAGCCAGGCTGGTGCCAGGAATTAGGAAGCCTCTCAGGCATGGAGGTAGAGTTGGGGCATTGGAGGATGCCTGAGAGAGTTCCATGAGACGGAAGAATAAACAGAGTTTGAAAAAAAATAATGTTGATGATGTACACCCACACAATGCTAAAGTGCAAAAATAATTTATTGCATCACATAAAATTTAAAATAGCAGTGTTTACAGTGGCAGAAAAATGGGACTCAGTGTTTTGTCCCTGTAATACGCTTTGCCAAGAGTGAAAAACAGTATTCCAATACAGTGAGTGCTATATGCCTCGTGGACACGCACCTTACGCATTTGTGCCTTAATTGTATCATTCACTAATTAATTAATGATATTGCACTTAATCCAACACACATCACCATAGATGCAAGTGAACAATTAAAAACTAACATTAAAAGCAGTCTCCAATATGGAATGATTTAAAATAAATGACAAGCAATCTAATGTGCAGTTTCTAAATTATAATACATTCAGGACTATGTATCAACACATAACTTACACACATCACAACTACAGGGAAGATAAATAAAAGAGAACCTATAATATGTACATGGCTATTATTATCAGACTGATTTATAAAAAGAATCTGAAACATTTATAAGATTCTTCTTCCGTGCTGATGGTTTTCCAAGGCATGTATGGGTGATTTAAACACACTGTACTGTTATGCTAATACTTCAAGTCCTAGGAACAGAACAAAGAATAGATCATTAAGTTTGTGCAAAGTACTATAATATCATAGATCCAAGGCACTTTACATAGACCAGAGAAGACAGATATCATAAAGCTGTATTATCACATGTACAATTGGAGTAGCTCATAAAGTGCATCAAACCGATAACATAAACTAAGCACACGTCATACACAAAGATATTTAATTTAGACATATCAAAAATGTATCAAAATGAGATGAGAGAAAATCTTGCAACATTAAAACATGATAACCTGGCTAACTCATCTCAGTATCAATTGCTGTTACACCATAGAAGCAGTAGTCTAAAGAGTTACTAACAGTCTTTGTTTATAATATAAGTTACTGGCATAACCATACATGCATGTAATTGAATGGGGCCCACATAAATAAAATTGCCAGATTGGTGTTGGTGAGGGGGATTTTAAACATGTTTTGTATTCAATATATAAGGGGCATGGGTGTGAAGAAAGGCAGTAAAGGGAGGTAGTTCACCTTATAACCAAAGCACAGTCAGATTATTCTGTTATATTATTTCAGAAATGTTTGTAGAGCAAGTCTTCCATTAAGCCCCAAACGTATCCATTGCCCTGATTGTGTAAATCAAATAGGATTCTAGATGTAATAACAAATTATCATGCCCCCTCCCCATGGGTTTAAAAATGGCTTCTCAATCCCAATGAATTTAACGCTATGATTGCCATCGATTTCAAAAATGTGGTTATCCAATGCATTCTGTCTAGTACCACATTCAATGGCTCCCAGATGTTCACCAATGTGAACCTTCAGTTTTCACTTTTTCTACTGATGTAAAAACACCTGTAATTACAAACAGCAACATAACTGACACATTCTGAATTGCATATTATAAAATCTCTAATTTCAGATCTCTCCCCTGTATTTTCATTACATATCAAATTTGTTTTCATCATAACCCTACAATATGAGAAGTTTACACAGGGAAGATTCTCCTTGGGCTGAGATGGTAACCTTGAGGTCTCATTTGTTGTTGATTGTTTTTCCATTGGTAAATTTGTACAGTCATGTCACCAATAGTACAACCTCTTCTGAATACCATCCATGGTAAGAATGCAGTATAAGGTGTCAGTTTCGGTTCTGCCCTTAGAATATGCCAATGTTTCTGGATTATGTTTGATACTTCCCCTGCTTGTAATGAACATGTAGTCACAAAATTAAGCTTCTCAAAGTAGAATCATTCTCTGATAAAGCCCTTGCATCATTCTGAAGCACTGTATTGTACTGTCAACAGGCAAGGTTACAAGTACAAAATTCAGTACAACGGGACAGGATACAGAGCACAAAATGGCCAGAATTAGGGACAGGAGGAGAAACAAGAGCAACAACTCCAGCAGAAGCCAAAGAAACAAACTCCCAGGATATATCACTGGGGCTATTACTAGAAACAGAGATATTAAATCCCAGCTGTGACAGTTTTAATGTGGTAAACATGTTTAAGTATGTTCTAACAGAAGTAGAAATAAAGGCACTTGCAAAAGGTTTAAATCGTGTACCATCTCAGTCAGTGAATTCATTTGACTTGATAGTTGACCTGAATAAGTTTATTAGGCTGCTTAATTTAAAGGGTTTCTTCCACAGCAGAGATGCAGAAGTCATGCCGGAATCAGATGTTGAGGCATTGATTCACACTTGGTGTCAGGTAAGCAACTGAACTAATTATCATATACATCTCAATTTATTCCACCGATGAGTCCCTTGTGATGACTTTCTGTAATCTTTGTGAGTATGATATGGAACAACTGCTTAAAAACTTACCAGGCCCACATTATGTCAACTGTAACAGGGAGGAATTTAATGCAATGAAATGGCTTGGGGGAAACAGATCCATAACCATTAAACCTGCCGACACGGGTGGGTCAATAGTGATTATGGATTCCAGTGATTATGAGTCAGAAATAATGCCACAGTGTTTTATGTCAGATTAGATGTAGATCCAACTATGTCTTTTAAAAGAGATATTGACATTTGTATAGACACAGCTTTTTGAAACCATGAGATTACCAAAAAGGTCAAAGAATATCTGACAGTGATTTCACCAGTGAGAGCTACAATGTATGTGCTGCAGAAAGAGTAAAACAAGTGGCTAACAGGCACTAGTGTGCATAAAGGCAATAAAAGAGACCATAGTTTGGCTCTATAGTTAAAAATATATTTTATTGAACAAAGTGCTCAAAGAACTCACCTCACCAGCATCTGCCAACGTTTTGCCCACATGACTATGGGCTTTCTCAACTACAGATCCAAACTATGGTCTCTTTTATTGCCGTTATGCACACTATGTGCTGCCTAAATTACACAAAACTCAGGAGAAGCACCCAGGTCATCCTATTGTTTCTAGTATCAGCTTGCTGACTGAACTTTTAGCCAGGTTCGTGGGTGCTCATATTAAAACAATTGCATCCACATACCAGATCATTTGAGGGACACAATGGATTTTCTTAATGTGATGGAAAATATGTTAGTCAGGGAAGCTACATTGTTGGTCACCTTAGAGATTACATCTTTATACACCAATATACCCCATGATGGGGGTTTGGAGTCACTGTATGCAGATTAGATTTCTATACAGTAGAACAAGTAGAATTTCTCTGTATTTTAGCAGAAAATGTCCTTTATTGCAACTCGATCACATTTTTGGGGTAAACACTATTTTCAACCAAAGGGGACAGCAATGGGGTAGCATTTGTCTCCAATTATGCAACTATCTACCTGGGTGAGTGGGAAAACAAAGTGATACGTGACCCAGAAAAAAACCCATATTTTGTCAATATAACTGTCTATAGATGATACAGTGACAATTTAGTTATGCTGTGGAATGGTAATCGAGTAGGAATTGTTACATTTTGTCACCTAGCTAGAAACCACTAACATCAATCTAAAATTTACTCTCAGTTTTGATATTTCAGAAACGAATTTCCTGGATGTGCTAATTGGAAAGGAATTTGGATGCAGGTCTATCGCAAACCAATGGACTAGAACTCGCTGCTGCAATTTTCAAGTTGCCATTCGAGACAATACTATCAACAATATATCAGTGAGTCTACTTTCAAGACTCAAACGAAACTGCAGTAGTGAGAATACCTTTAAACAACAAGCTAATGATTTAACCAAAAGTTTCTAGAGAGGGGATATAGAAGTAACATGATTAATGGGGGCAACAGAGAGCTGAAAGAGCTGACAGAAGTACACTTCTGGTTCCCAAAAGTACAGTTGTTCAGAATGATGCAGGGGCTTCATCAGGAAATGATTCTACAAAACTAATTTTGTGACTACATATTTCATTACAAGCAGGGGAAGTATCAAACATTATCCAGAAATATTGGCATATTCTAAGGACAGAACTGAAACTGACACCTTATGCTGTATCCTTACCACAGATGGTATTCAAAAAAGGTCATACTATTGGCGACATGACTGTACCTCAATGGTTACCATCTCAGCTCAAGGGGAATCATCCCTGTGAGAACTTCATATATTGTAGGGTTATGAGGAAAATAAATTTGATCTGTAATGAAAATACAGGGGAGAGATCTGCCATTAGATATTTTATAACATGCAGCTCAGAAGGTGTCATTTATCTTGTTATTTGTAATTGCAGGTGTTTTTACATCTGTAAAACAAAGCAAAAAACTGAAGGTTCACATTGGTGAACATCTGCGAGCCATCGAATGTGGTACTAGAGAGAATGCATTGCCTAACCATATTTGTGAAATGGGTGGTAATCATAGGTCAAAATTTGCTGGGATTGAGAAGCCATTTGTAAACCCACAAGGGGGAGACCATGATAATGTATTACGTTGAGAATTCTATTGGATTTACACACTGGGGGCAATGAACGGTTTGGGACATAATGGAAGATTTGACCTACAACCATTTCTAAAATAATAGAATAGAATAATCTGCCTGTGCTTTGGTTGTAAGGTGATCTGTCTCCCTTTACAATCTTCACACCCATACCCCTTATATATTGAATATAAAACATATTTAAAATATTTCCTTCCCCCAACACTAGCTTGGCAATTTTATTTATTTATTTGGGGCCCCATTCAGTTACATGCACATATGGTTATGCCAGCAACTTATATTATAAACAAAGATGTAAAGCTGATAGTATCTCTCTAGACAACTGTTTCCATAATGTAGTAATTGATATTGTGATGAGTTAGCCTGGTTATCATGTTTAGCACTGCAGGATTTTCTCTCCCCTCATTTTGATACATTTCTGTTATTCTTGGTATGTCTAAATTTAATCTTTGTGTATGACATATGTGTTTAGTTTATGCTAACAGATTGAATACCTTTATGTATGGGATGCAACAATTGTACATATGATAATACAACTTCCTATCTTCTCTGGTCTATTAATTGTCACTTGGATCTATGATATTATTGTACTTTGCACACACTTGATGATCTGTTCTTTGTTCTGTACCTAGGATTCAAAGTATAAGTGTAATGGCACAGTGTATTGAAATCACCCATACATGTCTTGGAAAACCATAAGCACAATACAGGACTATGAAGAGAACACAACACGGAAGAAAAATCTTATAAATGTTTCAGAGTCTCTTTACAAATAAGTCTGATAATAATGGCCATGTACATATTATAGGTTCTTTCATTTTTCTTCCCTGTAGTTGCAATGTGTGTAAGATCTTCTTCGAGGATATCTCTTTCATTAGGCTACACCTTTGGAACTTACAGCTTCCAGGCAGTAGGATCACACTGAAACTTAGACAGATAAATGTGTGCGGCCCCTCCTTTCCTCAGTTCTTTCCTCACCAATGATCTGACTCATCGGCCCGCCATCAGAAATGTCACTGCTCATAGACTGTATTTTATTTCTATTTATAGCTAAGTACTCACTTTTATAGCAATTTTTGACAACTTGACAACTTGCATGTCATTGAAGGAACCATCAAAACTCTTCTGGTACTGCTACTCCAGAGAGAAAATCTATACCAGAGACTCCCATGAAGTCTTTGCTGCTTAGGCCTAGACCACAATGTGAAAGACTGCAAAATCTGCTGGGGGTTCAATTCTGCAACTAGGCAATACAGAAAGGGGGTTCTGGAGAAATTTATACTCCAAAGACCATAGAATAAATGGAGAAACAACTCCATGAAAAATTCACATCATTGGCTCTGGCGGCCGAATCGCAATCATCAAAATCCTGAGAGAAATCTTCAGGGAGTCACAAGCACAAGCACTGGGACAAGGATAAGACTTCCCCAGCTCACTCCAGATCATTCCTGCATTCTCCAGGTATGACCTCTGCTTTGATGTAGTCCGCTCTGGCAGCGATGCCAACCGCCTACTGACCACCAAGCAGACACCAAGGTTGGGGCTTGGCATAGATGCTTCTGGGCCGATTACTCCTGACACATCATGTCGCTGATCAGGACCCAACTTTCATGATCATCTCCTCCAGTCCCACCCACCAACTAAAGTAATGCAGATGTTCAGGGAGCCCTTATCACCTTCTTGGACATGATAAGGTGGTTACTGCCTTGCCTCCCTGTTTCAAGCAGCCCATTTCTTCTTAGCCCATTGACAGAGCCCACTATGCCTATCTCCTTGATGCCACAAGATACTCCCTTGCC
This sequence comes from Neoceratodus forsteri, assembly GCA_016271365.2. Taxonomy (NCBI): domain Eukaryota; kingdom Metazoa; phylum Chordata; order Ceratodontiformes; family Ceratodontidae; genus Neoceratodus; species Neoceratodus forsteri. The sequence goes on along the minus strand of CM057453.1, from coordinate 872,625,113 downwards.
ACAGAATCCTCTTATGCCACCGATGACGTCGCCAGCACAGTCTCTAATGCCCATCAATACATTCAATGGTGAATATAAGTACAACCCTGCTCTGATGATGCAGGAAGAGAAGGAAGTGAAGGGAGACTATGCTGAGAGCCAATGTGGACATGGCACCAGCTCTACAGTCTCTACCTGTAGTGAGGACTCTGTTGTGAACACACCAAGATCACCTCCAAAGGATCCCTCTGTTTTTGCCATGATGCAGCAATTGCAAGCTGTCACGGGTTTTGCTTCAGAACAGCAGTATTCTACAAAAAAGAAATTGCTGGAGTTTCTGGAGCTGCCAGAATCTCCCTCTATTGTGGTTCCTCCTCTGCTCCTAACCTTAGAGGATTCCACCAATGCAGCTTGGTATAGGCCAAACAACACACTAGCCATGCCCATAAAGGCAGACAAAATGTATTTTGCCCCCTTTGGGAAGCATTTTTATGCTACACAGCCTGAGATTGACTCTGTGGTGATTACTGCTGCCCATAACAGGTCCAGAACCCTTAAACACTGAGCACCCTTCCTCCTGACAAGGAATACCAGAGGCTGGATGTCCTAGGCAAGCATACGTGTGCCTCTGCCTGACTGGACCTCCATACTGCTAACTACCAGACCCACATGATGAAGTATCAGAACACTCTCTGGAGGAAGGCTAAATCGGCATTACAGGCCTTGCCTGATGGCTCTCCTAAACAGGAGCTAATGAGAACTCTGACTGCTGGTGCTGATGTGGACAAGTATTTGCTCCACATAGCCTATGATAGTTCTAATGCTCCTGCCAGGGCTGCGGCATCTGGCATCTGTCTCAAGCACTATTCTTTCTTCTTTTTTTTTTTATTCAAGAGTTTATTGACCGAAAAAAAATTACAAAAATCCATTCACTAGACTTCAGACATACAAAACTGGCATAGCCCTATAGGAATCTCTAAGGCAAGTTATCAGTAATATTGCACAATACTTGGGGCACAAAAAAAGAATTAAAAAAAATGGATCCATTTCGCAAGGGCATCTCTGCTGACCCATCCCCACAAGGAGGAGGCAAAACCAACCCTAGGCATTAACCAATCAGCTAGTTCAGGTATGTTATTATGGGAAAAATTCTTGATATGTGTCTAGCTGGTATGTCACCCATCATCTCTCAAGTGGTATTCTTGACTCAGAGTGGCAGGCTTTGCCATTGATGTGCAACAAACAATTTTTTTTTTTTTGCAGAGTCTATTTAGGCTCCTACCTTGCTGGACTCTCTCCGGCATGGACATTTGGCTTGGCTGTCCCATCCGCCTGAAGCTTCCAGCTCCCATCTTCTCTGGTTGGGCCCTTCTCCTCTCCACCTCTCCTGGTCACACAACCGCCCAGCTCTGAGCCCCTGGGGCAGGACCACCAATCTCCTCCTGGTGCTCTATCTACAATCCTGTAGAGTGACCAGGAACTTGGAGGGAGAACTGTAAGCGGGGGCTGGGAAGTCCAGCATTGGATGTGGGGCTGACCAGTGGTCCCGCCTTCGCCTACCAGTAGGCAGGGGATTTTCATGGTTACTCCCCCTATGGCACAGTCATGTAATGGTAACAGTGCATGGAGAATGCACTCCTGCCCCCTCCCGCAGTCGCCCACCACTGCCGTCCCCATTAGCTGCCCCGCTATGTAGTGAGGTACCCCCAGTTACAACCAGGAGCTGCCACCATACGGGGAATCCTCAGTACCCACCCCAGAAGAGAAGAGTAGCCCTCCAGACACTCAATCCTCTCCTCCCCCTGCCACCACCAGCATCTCAAGTCCACTCCCAAACCCGGGTCGCCGGCGTGGTGCAAGGTGTGGCATCCAGGGCCTCAACCCTCAGTGCCACCAGGCAGGCCAACAAACAATTCTTAATGCCCTATTTAGAGGGCAAACGTTGTTTTGTCATGAGGTAGAAGAGGTTTTAAAAGGTCTTCAATCTTGTGGCAGGACTTTGAAATCAGTACACTCCTTGTACCATACCCAACCCAAGGATATGAGCAGGGGTGCCATTCAGCCAAAGAAAGAAAAAACCTGTGGCGCTCAGACATACAGTGGCTCTATAAACGCTGCACCAAAAACAGAATCAACAACTAGAAATAGAAAATGGTGCACAAAAAGAACCAGTTAAATAACTTCAAAAATGATGCAAAAAAGATTTATTAAAGATGCACAGACCCAAAACTGCAAAACACTTTACCTCATCACTTTGAGCCCTTGTGAACTCTTTGTCAAGGGGGAGGAGACAACGTGTGCAGCAGCCCACTTTTGAAGGGCTCCCTATCAAAGATGCAGGAAAGTGTTTTTTTTATTTAAGAAAAAAAAACAGACCTAGTTTGGTGTTTTTGCTGCTGTTTCTTTTGTGGGCGAGTGTTGGCACAATGAATGCGGCCTGGGAATTGACTGGGAGGTATAAGGATGTAAATGAGTGAGCGCAGTCGGTGGACTGCCTGAAATGTTGTTGGTGGGTGAGAAGTGGAGTAGAGCCTTGAGGAAATATGTGAGGCAGGTAAAAAAAAAAAAACAGAACCAGTGTTTTGTTTTTGCTGCGGTTTCTGTTGAAGGTGAACATGGGCAGAATGCAACCTGGGCTACATCGGGGAGCCGCTCGCTTAGCAAGCAACAGACAAATGGCGCTGGCAAGATTCAAAATTTGGGGTGCCCAAGGATACTCTTCGTAACAGGGCATTCCGAATTGGTACTTGTTTTTAACTGGGCTGTTGTTAAGAAATAATAGCCCGGGTGCCAGGCTGTTTGAGCCAATCAGGATACGAGTTTCTCTTTACCCATTTTCTAATTTAGGTCAACGATTGCCTTAATACTGTCAGTAAGCAGATAATAATTAATAATTGTTAAATCTGTCACTGAATTACCCAGTTTAACCAGTTGCTGTGTACCCAGAGTGGAATAAGTAGCAGGCCTGAAGTGTTGCCACAAGTAGGCCGGCATTGCAGCTGGTTGGGACCCTTAAATAAGAAATGGTTAAAGCTCTCTTTTTGTACTTGGCTGTAGCAATCATAAACACTTTTTGAAAACCCAGAAATTGTAATCCGCAGGCCTGATGGCCTGCAAAGGCAGTCTAAACCACAATGAAACTTGGAAGGCAAATCAGATGGCAAAACACATTTAATCGGTGTTGTAGGGTAAAACCCTGTTGTACTCACTGAACCTTGAACCTCAAGAACTGGACTGATCTCCAGGATGATTCCCCTTAAGGCAGAATTTGGCCCTCTGGCATGTAGCTGCAAGCTGCAGGACTTCGTCCTTTTTGGAAAGGACCAGGATACAGGGACCGGGGATAACACGACTCACCCCCACATCTGGGCATCCCTCCCAAGGGTGGCCACAACCCACAATGATCTTCTCCACAGGAGCTGGCTCTTTCTTTGGCCATCTGGCAGCTGGATTCTCACAGGCAGCAACAGTCTCTCTGACAAATTTTTCAGCATCACAGGTTCAGCTTTCGGCACAGTTCTAGATAGGCCGCACAGCTTACCCGCTTGCAAGTTGCAGTCCTCGAATTGTAAGCTGGCAACTAAAAGTTCAGGTCCCCTCTTTCAGCATACAGTTAGGAGACAGTTCTGGTGATTCCAGGCTTGCAATTTAGGCCGCAGTCTTGGAGGTAGAAGCAATTCCTCACTGTAATGCAAATTGGGGTTCTTTCAAGCCCTGACCCCACTTCAGTCTGGACTTTCAGTTCTGGGGAAATTACTTCTTTTTCTCCCTTCTGGAGAATTTCTAGTTGCTCTGCAGACTTGACAGTCCCATACTTAAGTAAGCATTCAGGCTTAGAAGAGGCAAATCAGGCCACTCCCCACAATCCCCAAGCTGCAACCAGAGCTCCTTCCTTCTGGAAGCTCCAGCCAGAATCTCTAGACTGAACCCAGTTCAAACAGTCCCCCTTAAAAAAAAAAAAAAAGAAGCAAAGTTCCATTGATTTGATTGACTACCCAAGCTGTCTAAAACAGTTTAAACCTTTTTATTGGCTTGTATTTGTATTAGCCACTGTGTTAATCTGCCCCAGCAATCTGCACTCTATGTATGTGTGTATGTATGCCTCTGGGATACGCTTTCCCTGCTCCATGTAGCTGACTGTTAACCAATGTCTAGCTAAATGTAACCTTATTTCACTGTATACCTGTTTTATGCTGTTGTTATCCACCCCTTGTAACCCTTCCCCCCAGGTCACACCAGGAGACGGGCATCTTTTTGCTCAGTGTGCCCTTCCTGGTGAAGCAATTCAATAAATAAATAAAATAAATTTGGGTGCCTAAATTTGCACCTCCTTTTTCCCCCAAAAGTTTCTGGCACTGTCCCAAGGGTCTCTCTGTTAAATTCTGGCTGATGACTGGCTAATAGGAGCAGACGTGGCTGCTAAGTATACTGTTTTTATGCAGTCCTAACAGTGTCCCCAAGGTTAAAGTTCTGGTGCAGCCAGATAAAGTATTTTATTAAATAATAACCCCACAGTCTGATAGCCCTAACAGTGCACTATTGAATGCTGGTCTTATTTAACATTTATACCCAATACTTTCCCTGTCACTTCCACCACAATATAGACCCCCTAGGTGGCAGGCAGCTCCTCATTAATATGTATGAGGGCTCAATAATATTCATGAGCCCTCAAAATATGCCTCGATTCAAACATTTTATTTATTACATCCTGAGGCTTCTCATTCATCTCATCTAGGTCACCAGTCCCCATTTAGTCTAGCAGAGGCACCGGGACTGAGTAACACCCATCAGTTTTGACCGCAACAGGCGGTGGCAAGATCAAAAGTGCAGACTGTGCATGCGTCATCGCTGCCTAGCACTGGAGTGCTAGAGAAAGCAGCAGCAGATCACAATTTAGTTTTTGAGCCCAAAATGTGCTAACATCAAGCACAGGATTGCTTTGGGGTCCCTGGGGGACAAAAATGGAATTGGGCCATGCGGTGGAGACAATGGGGGAAACGCAGGACGCCAGCAGCAGATGGGAGAAAAAGGGAGGCATTAAAGGTAAGCCCCCTAAATGGGGGGGGGGGTTACAAGTAAATCTTCTAGAGAATCTTCTTCATCAGTCCATGCCTTCCCACCCTACTTCTCCCTTTTGGGTCTGCAACAAAGGATTCTTGTTCTGCTGTCTCCATTGCTACATTTTTCCAGCCCTCTATCTCACCTGAAGTGTGGAGTGCTGGGTTCTCTCCTGAATCCCTAGAGGGAGGTCTTCCGAGCATGCTCACCTGCAGGGAACTGGGAAGATGAGGGACTGCCCATGTTTATGTAGCCCTAGCGCCATCTACCAAGAGGGCTACCACTCCTGCCTGGGTGGCCACTAGCCAGGTTGAGGGGCCTGCCTGGGTTCCTATTTTACTGTTACTGGGGGTTCTTTCCCAAGATGAACAATATAAAGCATGGTGCCTTCACCCAGAGTACATTTTAAGTGGGTCTGATATTAGTTGTACAATCCCTTAGGATGCTGTGCCAACCCACCTCCCCACCCAGTCACCCAACACATGGATTACCAAAACCAAAATCATCAAATTCAACATTTTGAATTTAATGGCTTCAGCTAATAATATGCTCACGAGTCAGAATTTTCCAAACAGACAACACCATTTATTTCCATGGGGAGGGTTAGGAAGGATAGATGGAGTAGTGGTTAAGCAAAACATTTTTGTATTTTTGGCAATTTGCATTTAAAGATACGCATTTCCAGAACAACCATTTCTCCTTTGAATTCAGCCCATAGTTTAATAATTGCAGCCACCAGCCCTCTTAACTAGCTATGTGCTGCAGATCTCTACATTTGCATACACACCCAACTGGTACCAGTGCAGAACAACCCCCAAACACTCCCTCTGCCCATGGGTACCCAAGTGCTTGTTGCAGGCCTGTGGTGCAACCAGTCAGCCGGCATTGGCACACTTAAATTAAATTAGCTTTTACCTTACCCTTTGATTTCATCAACAGTTTCATCTGGTTCAAGGTCAGTTGGTATTCATCTGTATCCCCTTCCCCCAGGTCATGCCTGAAAATAGGCAGGATTTGTCTAGTAATTGCACTTACCCAGTCAACAAAAACTAAATAAATAAATACATTTCAGTAAGATTCACTACGCCATGGGACATAACTTGAAAACAACTATGTATATCCCCAAGTGCAGGACAATTCCTGAAGTTACTCACGGTTCCACTTGACAAGTCCCTGGTGGTGTGGTGACTGTCCCTCTGGGGGAAGTTGGAGCAGCAGAACTCGGAGATTTGAACTGAAGAGACTGGAGATGTGAAGCAGCACTCTGCAGCTTGGATCTTCGCTTGATTGAAGGTCTTGCAGCTTGTCCGCTTAAGTCTGTTTTCAGGCCAGATGCAGAGTCCATATGCAAGGCTCTCCAGGCCACAAGGAACCCAGACCAAGGAGTGACCCTATGGTCCAGCTCCCCAATGAATCAGAGTGCCCTAGCACTCGGGCATGTACCCGTGGCTCCCTGTGGCCCAGTCGGCCCCTCTTGGCAGGAATTGGCTGGTTCCCCATCTGGCTTCAGGTTCAAATATTGAGCAGGAATCTCAGTCTCTTTAGCTCAGTTCAGCTGGGCAATTTGTAGTCTTTGAGGTTTAAGCAAAGCACCCTTCAGCCAAGCTACCATCATAGCAGCCATGGCCCTTTCCAATCAGAACTCAGTCTCTAGCTTCCCACTGAGCATACAGTCTCAGTGAGACATTGGGCAAGTTCAAAACACACCTTTTCTCAGCCAGTTCCTTGACTCTGAAATTACTTTCTCCACCATACAGGTGCTCACGAAAGTGGACTAACCAAAAGAGGTCCTCTCCACTCCTTACAGAACCTTTTTCCTTTTGCAGACTACTTGGTTTTACTGGCCAAGCCTCCCCGTGCAGGGAGACTCCCATACCAAGTGTTCCACAACCAGATCTGTTTTTCAAAAACCAGAACCAGACATTTCCATTATCTTAGACCAGTGTCCTTCCCCTGTTCCTTGTGACATTGAGTCCACCCAGAGTACAGACAGAATCTTTTTTCCTCACTTGAACCTTGATCCTTTTCCTTCCTTTCTGGCTTTTCACCATTTAGATGCAGAAATAGATTGCAGTTTTTCTGCAGAACCTCTGATCAGAAATCTTTACCACTGTGGTGTAGCTCCTTTCCCACAGTAGCCTTTTGCAGAAACCTACAGCTCTCTTTCTCTCAGCAGTGCTGCAAAACCACACTCCTTTAACACATTCCTCCTCCATGGGGAAAGGCATATCCAGGCCCTGGGGAACAAGTATCTGGCAACCTCAGGCAGGCCCTTTCCCAGCCTTGCTGCCCCATCTTCTGCACAGGGGCTGGAGCTCCCCTTTTTCTGGAGGGGCGTCCGCCATACTGACTCAGAACCAGACAGTCTCTGGGTTTTGGGAGCTCTCAGGCAGCTCCTGATTGGTTGGTCTCACTGTCCATTTCAAAAATTAATATGTATGAGGCTTCCTCGACACCTGATTAGTTGTGAAAAGGCACCTAGACTCCCACCCCCCAAAGTTCTTTCAACAGTCCCATAAGTCCTACTGGTAAACCCTGATGCTCGTTTTGGCTGGGCTGTGGTCATGAGCCTGCAAACATGGCCACCAACAAAACAATGAAACTTCAGCCCATACAGTGTCCCAAGTTCAAAATGTCCCTGCAGCCAGATCAAACACTTTTATTAGTAGTTGCCTCCACAGTCTGTTAGCCCTCCCTCTGCCCTTTCAAACCTTGGCAGCGTTTAACATTTTAAGATAACCCCTTGCTTGTTGCTGCTTCCGAAACTCACTAATCCCCAGGCAGCAGACAGGCTCCTCATTAATACTCATGCCCCCTTGATGGATATTTAAATCTGCCCCCAATCTTGAGTGCTCATTGGCGCTTTTTAAATAAAACATAGTTTGCCTTCACAAGACTTCCTTCAGGTCTCCAGTCTCCAATTAACAGGGGGACTGGGACTACCGGGGAGGCATTCAAACAGCCGCAAGTGCGTCCAAAACAAACATGCGCTTCTGTCCATGTATGGATCACCCATCCCACACCGAAGTGCAAAATAGGATGGTGGCTCCGTGATTCACTCACTCCAGCCCAGATTCTGGCCAAAAACAATGCAGGGGCCAGACGGAACTCCAGGAGACAAACAGGGCTCAAGACCAGGAGCGGGTATATTACAGGGGAAACCGGAAGTCAGGGAAGCCCCTAAGGGGCAAGCAGGTAAGCCGCCGAAAGGGAGGTTACATTTATCTATACCCTTATGCCTGACATCGTCATGGGCAGCCCCTGGTTGACTGACTGCAAAGGTTTATGTGTGGTCCTAGTGTCTGGCTTCTATAAGTTCCAAAGGTGTGGCCTGATGAAGAGATTCTCTCGAAGATCTACTGTTATGGTAAGTATGTAACTGTTCTTTATGTGTTAGTAGACGTAGTTTTGATACGTAGTCAGTTCCTGAATGTATACTAATTTACAAACTGCACAAAGATTGCTTGTAATTTATTTAGATCAAGTTGCTTGTGCATTGGAAACTGCTTTTAATATTAACTTATTTTTTTTGTTTGTTATTCCTTTTTCTCCCCTGGTCGGTCCACATCCTGCCACTGTCCTGGTGCATCCTGGCTCCAATAAAGGCCCTCACTCCCAGTGATACCCCCATGGCTTACCCCCCATGGTGGGGCAGCTAAAAGCTCCTGTTACTCACCGCCAAGACCGGATCCAGTGTACTGGGGGTGACACCCTCAGAACCCAGTGCGTCCCGGGATGCCCATCAAGCTGCATGACCATATTTTCCCCTTGTTCTTCCCTCTCAGGGGTGGGGCATGCAATGACTCCAGTGGAGGCAACGCGCATGCTCCCGTGCACGCTCCTCCAGGCGCCTGCCCCATCCCTGCCCTCCTTGTCAGCATCAGTGCTCTCCCCCCAGCCTCCGCTAGGGGGCAGGAAATCGCTAACTACTGGAACCCCCCCTCCCCGGAGAAGGAGAGCAGTCCTTGGGATTCTCAATCCTTCTCCTCCCCTGTCGACCCCCGGTGGCTCACGTTCGTTCCCAAACACGGGTCGCTGGCATGGCATGAGGTGTGGCATCCAGTGCCTCAACCCTCAGCACCACTGGACCAGCTAATAATGTTAGCTTTTAATTGTTCACTTCCACCTATGGTGGTGTGTGTTGCATTAAGTGCAATATTATTAATTAATTAGTGAATAATACAATTAAGGCACAAATGCACAAGGTGCGTGTCCATGAGTCATATATCAACATAGAAGCACTGTACTAGAATATTGTTTGTACTCTTGACAAAGCACATATCAGGTGCAAAATGTTGAGCCATATTTTTTGTCACTGTACACACTGCCATTTTAAATGTTATTGTGATGCAATAACTTATTTTTGTACTTTGGCATTGTGTGGGTAAACATGACCAACATCAGGAGTATTTGTGAGCTGGGACTTTCATAGACTGCAGTATACATTTTCAATTTTCCCCTGTGCTCCAGCTCTTCCTCTGAACTGCTTTTTTTTGCTTTTTTGACTTATTTTCTGAGAAATGGTCAGAGATCACAACTCCCATTCAAGCCTTTCTAAGCTCTACCCTAATCCCTTATCTATTCTAGTGGTGTTCATTTCCACGGAAACCTCACCTGCTTTCTTGGGTGCTGTATCATCTGCAATGGACTTCCACAAGACCCCCCACCCACCCCATGATTCCCTCAATATCTTTGAAGGGATCTGCTATAGTCCTAAGGGCCATTAGCTTGTCTCCCTTGAGGGGAGACCCACCCAGGATTCCCATACACTCTAGGTGGTCCCACAACATAATTCCTTTCTATGGGCGAGTTACCATCCACAGATCCCCAATAAAGAATCAGATCAAGACTTCTTTGGAATCTAAGTACTGCAGGACTGCTCCCATCTTGTCTACTCCAAACTGGCTCAGACTGTTCCAAACTGATTATGCAGTATATATTCTTAAACTTTTGCCACCAAGCTACACCCTGATACCTGGCATCGGCATGTCAGTCTCAGACTGGACACACAAGGTGAACAACCTCCTCCCCCTATTGGTAGGAAGGTGTGGTTACAGAAACACCTTGTAGTGTACTGTTATGAACAACAGAAGTCTATTCTCAGTTCACAAATGCGCAACTACTGCCATTTTTTTATTAGTGGTGTGTGTGTGTGTGTGTGTGTGCACAGAGTTGCCCCCTTACAATGCATCCATACAGGATGTTGGGATGCATCGTAAGGAGATCACCTCTAGGAGCAGGGAAGTGATTCTGCCACTGTACAATGGACTGGTTAGATCACACCTTGAGTACTGTATACAGTACTGGAGACCACACTTGAAGAGGGACATACAGCTCCTGGAGAGGGTACAGAGGAGGGCAACTAAGATGATACGAGGACTAGGGGACTTGACGTATGCAGACAGACTTGAGGAGTTCTGCCTGTTTTCATTGGAGGAGAGGAGAGACAGGGGGACATAATTGAGGTCTTCAAGTACCTCAAGGGAATAAATAGGGTAAACATGGTGGGGATCTTTAGACTAAAGCAGGGAGGTATCACCAAAGGGCATGGTTTGAAGTTGGAAGGGGGAAGGGTGAGGGGGAAAAAGAGGACAAGGTTTTTCACTGAGAGGGTGGTGGACCCTTGGAATGCGCTGCCTGGCGAGCTGTTTCCGAGATCCACAGTGGAGGGCTTCAAGAGAGGGTGAGACAGACACAGAAAGCAGATGTATCAGATGATGGCCTGGCCCGGGGATGGATGATAGGGGTTTCTGGAACACAGAGGGGAGGGCCTCGGCACCCAACTAGGGATCTGAGGTTCAAGCAGACTCGATAGACCGTAAGGCCTAATCGGCTGGCAATTAGGACTTTTTTTTTATTTTATTTTATTGAAATCTAGGATTACAAATACCTTTGAGCATGAACTGCTCGTTTACAAACGTTCCACGTCGGAGGAATGGGGATATACATACATACAAAGGTCAACATAGTAATACATAGTTACACAATAAAAAGTAGTAAGAGGCTGAGGCTTAGGAAATTCCAGTAATTCAAAATGTGCCAAATGTTAGGTAGCATGACATACCAGCCAAGGGCAATCTTAGAAATAAGTGCTGCAGGTGAGGGGTATGCAGGCAGGAAAGCCATTGTCGGAGGGTAGAGGGTGAGGTAAGACTCTAAAGGGAGGGAGGGAGGGATAAAAGTCAGGAAATGCCTGAGGGGAGGAAAGGGAGAGGGGCAAGGGGTAGGCAGGTAGGAGGGGGCAGGCGGAGGAGTAGCTGTCAAGACTGAAGTGGATGGCAGTGAGCGGTGGGCCCCTGATTAGGCGAGGCAGTCTAACGACTAGCTGAAATGAGATGAAGTCGGAGTTGTCTCTTAAAAGGACCAAAAGCAGCAGTAGTAAGAGTTTCTTTGTTGAGAGTATTGTACCACTGTGGTGCTCTGTGGGCAAAGGCCCTCTGGCCCATGGTAGTCCGGCATCTGGGGACAAGGAAGGTTAATTGTTGTGAACTTCTAGTTCGCTGGGTGCTGTGGTGGTATGTTAGTATGTTAGACTGCAGTGTGCTATGTGAAGGTGTGGGATAAAACAGACACAACAAACCAGAAGTCAGGTGCATAAAAATGCAAACGTGCCGGCCGACTGTTGCAACGGATAGATTTCTGCTTGTGACGCCGGCGACCCAGGTTTGGGAATGGACCCAGGGATTTGGAGGGCCAGCTGGAGGAGAAGAATTGAGCATCCCTGGGACTGTTGTCCTTCTTCGGGGGGGGAGGGGCTGAGTGTCCGGCACTTAATGGACACCTGGCAGAGGTCGGGGGCACCTCAGCACTCGGCTCCAATATGTTGGAGGGGTGAACGCTGGTCATCACTGCATGTCCCTGCCCCCTGGGCAGCAAGTAGAAAAATGCCAGGCCCCTGGCATGAAGGCCCATTCCATCTCACGGCCCACTGCCTCCAACTCCTGCCGGGGGGGCTGCTCTCATGGCCCCAATCCGGGGGGTAATCTGGGGCTAGACCATGATGTCCAGTTGGGAGTGGGAAGCCCCTCATCAGCCCTGCCTGGTGGGGTAAGCCTGGGCATGGGGGTGGAGGCAGATGGAGCCCAAGGAACAGTGGGATACGGCCCCAAAATTAGAAAAAAAAAAACGCATATGTGCATTGTTATTTTATTCAAATCAGAAAATAAAACAATAAAAATAATAAACATACAGAAAGCTAAAAGTGATTCAATGTCCAGTATCCAGCAAACTTTCTAATTTTGAAACTTCCTGAGGCTTAGTGGGAGCATGACGAAATGCCGAAAGTCGGGATCCCGACATTCAGGATACCGAGTTCAGCTGCCCGACACACGCCTGCCTGACAGATGGATGCTGGTGCCAGCAGGAGTAAAGTAGTGGATGTGATGAACTGCTACCCTGCCTCTAGCCGTGCACCACAAGAAGGGAAAAAATCCAGTGGTTGGCCGAGCTGCTCGCGTGGCATGGAGGGCTAAGCCACTAGCAGCTCAGCCACCAGTGCACTTATTCCCAGGTCTCCACTTTTGTGCAGTGCTCTTCTCCCCCCCACCCCAGTAAACTGTTTTAACCTACTCTGTGGTCTGTTCCCCCTCGGAGTTCTTTATTTTAATTATGGGGGGTGTAGGGGGCTTGCCCCACACATCGCGCCAACACCTTGTTAGTCTTCCAGCAGTCGTCTCCTAAACTCAAGCTTATGGATTTCAGGAGACTGACTGTCTGGATTCAGTAGTAGATCCGGCTTAGCTTCAGCCTTTGTAAATAGAACAGTGTAGAAATAAGCACACACTTCTGAGGTCCTCCTCACTTGGAAGTCAGTATTCAACTGATTCCTCTATCTATCTGTGTTACTCCAAGTGGTGGGTTTTTATACCTTTCATGCATGGGTGTAGCCAGGCATACTCCAAGTACTCCATGGTGTGCAATTTTATTTAAGGGGGGTAGCAAATAGGCTTTGAATTGTTTCCTTTTTCCATGAAAACTAACAAAAGAAAATGTTGAACCTTTCTGTTATTTTATTCATAGGAGTTGAAACTAGAAGGACTGGTCACTAATACTGTCTTTGCATCCAAGGACAATACTCTGGGCTGGTATGTGGGTGTCTTAGGGAGCAATACATGGCATTTGTATTTACCCATGCATGGCAACAACCATTGTCATGAGTTACAAAAGTTGTATTTATTGTGCCAAATGAGGCAACAAACACCATCCTGGTGTACATTTGTATATTGTCTGGCTACAGCCCTGCTTCATGGATTACATCACTGTCAGGTGATCCATCCCTTTAGCTAAAACCAGTATAAACCTCTTATTCTCGGGAGTTTCCCATCAAACAGTAAAGACATACATGTTCATACAAGTTATCTTTTCTAACCTAGACTAAACTTCTCTTTTCTTGGTTAAGTGGGTTTTATGTTAAGGGGGTTTTATGTCTCCATTTTGTTTCATCTCAAAAGATAGTTTTAATAAGACAGTAAGTCCATGAGGGTTTCACTGGGTTTGCAAGGGGAACTGGAAAACAAGGGCACACTACTCTTCTCCCTTCTCCTGCCAACCATTGGAATTCATCATATCTTTTTATTTTAATTAAATCGCTAAATGTGACACTCTAAAATAGACAAGCAAACGTATTTCATTTTCATTTCCTGCATGAGAGGCTGTCTCACTGTCGCTGCAAAGAGAGGGTGAAAGTCAGTAATTTAACATTTTTAATTTACTTTTAAATTCCTAAAAACGTCATCTTCAACCTCTGTAGGAGTCCTATATTAAAGAGGCTCTAGTTACAGGGGTTTCGAGCGTTTTGTGCACTTTTACACAGTTTTGTTTGCACACTTGCACTGAGTGTAACCTCTGCAAGGACTTCTGGGGCTCATAGCTCCATTTAAAGAGTCCTGCTGTGAGTGGGATGAGCTACATGGGGCGCATCTGCGCGTGTCTGCTGTGTCCGCTGGAGATGCAGGTGACCAGGGGAAAAATTGGCCGGAATATTGTAAGTTGAGCGTCTTTAACCACAAGGTACAAGTGTGTTTGTTTTTCTCATAGTAATAGGGTGGTAAACTGTGAACAAACAATTAGGTCCCAGGCTAAAAGTAAATGACGTAAAGCAAAGAAACGTGTCTGTACCCAATGCAATATGTAAACCGATGAGGCGGCCTGCCCAGACTTCATATGTGACAAATGTCTCTTGATAGGTACATTGCAAGGGGAAATTGAACAACTTCTCCAGAGACTAGCAGTACAAAATGAGATAATGTTATTGGAAACATTTATTGATGGGGCAGAACAAAATACCATCATCAGCAGCAATGACAGTATAGGAGAAACACATGCTGGGAGTGATAAAAGGGACTTAGATACAAATAATAAACATAAAGAGGAAGCATGAGTTAAGGCCCCAACTACTAAAAGGACACTTAAGAATCGTATGCCAGAAGAACCACCCTTACATTTACATAATACATTCGACAGCCTGTCACAAGACTCAGCCCAGATAGCAGAGTATTTTGAACCATTACATATTAAAGCAGAACAAAAGCTGGAACATGCGCCACACAACCCAATTAACCCTGACCCAGTAACACAACCACCCAATTTGAATAGGGACATAGCTGTAATTAAGGATTCTATTTTAAGGGGAGTGGACACTGTGGTGTGTTATGGCCGAAAAGAGTATACTACCATGAGTACTCTCCCAGGGGCAGGGATAAATGACATCATCAAATTACTAAATGGGCTACTAGAGAACACCATTACCCACCTTGTTCTATCACTTGTGGGTACTAATGATCTACAAACATGTGATATGAGGGATATCCAAATGGATTTTATGGAATTGATCAAACGGATCAAGGATAAAAATGGCGAAATTATCGTGTCTGGTGTATTACCCACTATGGGGAAAAAATACTTTAAAAAATGAATCAATAAACATTTTGAACGATTGGTTATGACAGTTTTGTCTGAAAGAAAGCATAGGGTTCATGGATAACTTGGTCACTTTCAACAGGGAAGCATGTTTTAAATCAGATGGGATGCACTTAAATCAAATGGGAAGTAGGATTTTGGGGGGGAAAAAATGAAGTCCTGAAATTCCATTTAAACTGGAAAAAGGGGGGGGATATAGCAACTACCACCAATAGCCATCCAAACTTAAGACCTCCGAATCCGGATACACATAATTTAAAGGGAGTACTTATTAACGCCAGAAGCTTAGAGAATAAATTCAGCGAATTTAAACTTCTGTTAGAGGAACAGATGATACACCTAGCACTGGTGACTGAGACATGGTGGGTTGCTGGAGGCTCATGGGATAAGTCCATACCAGGGTATAATTTGTTCTCAAAATCTACAATATACGGGAAAGGTGGTGGGATAGCCATTTACATCCACGAATCAATAAAATGCAAAGAAGTCCACGAGGATATAAATAACTTAGAGATACGGTGGGTTAAGCTACTCCCGCAGGTTGGTGCCAAATCAAGCTGGGCCTAGTATGTAGACCACCCTCAATCTCAGTAGAAAATGATGCCCCATTAATAAATCACATCAAGAACCTGGATCTAACAGATAGAATTAGACTGCTTGGGGACTTTAACATGTCAAATACTGATTGGAACTAAATGAAAGGAGTCAATCAAATGGAAACAGCCTTTCTAGATGCGGTTGAACAAATAGGGTTGGAGCAAAGGGTCCTAGAAGCAACCAGAGGAGATAGTATCCTTGATATTAGATTAACTAATATGGGCAGCACAGTACACAATATTAGGGTTAATACACCACTAGGCAATAGTGACCATCAGTCAGTGACGTTTCATATTCAAGAACAACATAATAAAGAGGTGGCAGGAGCCACTAAAAAGCTTAATTTTAGCAAGGCTGATTTTAATACCATTAGCTATAACTTGGCTAAATGGGACCGGTTAAAATAATTTAAGGACCTTACAGTAAATAAAATGTGGGACCTTCTATTACTTAAGATAAAAGAACAGACAAGTGACAGTATTCCTACTATAAATAAATATTCTAGAAAAAAAACAGTACCTGGTTGGCTAAACTCCACAATCAAAAAATTAATTAAGAAACAAAATTGAATGTACAAATGGCTTAAACAAAGAAATCAATTGGGCTGTTCAGTCTACAGGAACTTAACTAGAGAAATAAAATTAAAAAGCAAAATCACAGCATGAAATATGGCTGGCTAATAAAGTTAATGACAACAAAAACACCTTTTTCTCTTATGTAAACAGCTTAAAAAGTTGAACCAGCACCATAGGTCCCTTCCAAAATGAGACTGGATTAGTTGCAAATAATAAGGAAATAGCTGATATACAAAATAAGTATTTTTGTACAGTTTTCAATAAAAAGAACATTCAGACACAGACAGTTATGGAGAAATCTTACCCAGGACAGTTGCACATAGACCCTAAAGAAGTGCATGACAGATTATTGAAATTGGACATTACCAGATCCCCAGGGCCCGATGAAGTACAGCCTAGAGTGTTAAAAGAACTGGCTGATATTCTATACCTACCCCTGACCAAAATATTTCAGACCTCTTTAGATCTACGAGAAATACCGCTGGGTTGGAGAGTGGCCACAATGGTCCGACTCCTAAAGAAAGGACCAAGAAATAAGCCTGAACATTTTAGGCCTACAGTATTAGCTTAACTTCCCTGTTAGGGAAGATTCTCGAAGCAATATTAAAAGAGCACATACAGGCATACATTAAGGAAAAGGGGTTAACAGACCAAACCCAACACGGATTTATTAAATCCAGGTCTTGTCAGACTAATCTTTTGACCTTTCATGAGAAAGTAAGTAAGGAATTCCAGCTGACATAATCTTTTTGGACTTTGCAAAAGCCTTCACCAAATAACCCCATCAGGAGTTAATCGATACATTGGGTGAATTAAAAATACCAGTAAACATCTTGAACTGGATTTCAGAATGGCTAAAAGATAGAAAACAAACGGTAATAGTCAATAAGATCTATTCTGATTGGGCTCCAGCTACAAGCGGGGTGCCTCAGGGGTCGGTACTGGGCCCCTGCCTGTTTAACATCTACATTTCATCCTTAAGTATGAACATACCAAATATCTGGCTATTAAAGTTTGCTGATGATAGTAGGATAGGGACCACAGTTAATAACTTAAAAAATACCAATGCATTACAACAGGCCCTTGATAGCATACTGACTTGGACAAACCACAGTAAATTAGCCCTGAACATCAGTAAATGTAAAGTTATGCACCTAGGATCATTAAACAAGCAGAAGGAATATATGTTAGGAAGAGAAACCTTGGAGGTAACATATCAAGAGAGAGACCTAGGAATTAAAGTTAGCCCAGATTTGAAATTTAGTTCCCACTGCGATGATCAAATCAAAAAAGCAAACCAGAATCTAAACTGCAGTCTCAAACATATTTCTAGCCGTAACAAAGAGGTGATACTACCATTGTATGGGGCCTTGGTGAAACCACACTTAGAGTACTGTATCCAGGTATGGTCACTGTACAAAAAAGAGGACACTATAAGTGTCAAGGGCGTTCAACGCAGAGCAACCAGGGCAATTTCTGGGTTAAAAGAACTATCATATGATCAGAGACTAAACTCACTTAATCTCTTCTCACTGCAGTACAGGAGACACACTAAGAGACAAGTGCATGTTACATAAGACAATGGGTGATAATTCCCTAAGGAAAGATTTGGGTTTTGAGTTAAAGGAAGGTAGATTCAGTAGTAGATTGCACACAAAACAGCTGTTTAGGCCTAGATGGAATCTACTATGAAGGAAAAATTGGTTCAGCCAGAGTGGTGGCTCCATGGAATCAGTTCCCACCAGAAGTGGTGGTGTGGTGGACGAGCTGTGGTGGTTCATATCCCTATAGTTTAGGGTGATGCCAGATAAATCTGGAAGGAGAGGCTGAAGACGTACTCTACAGCCAAGATGCAAGGTTTATTAGCCACAGTTGGAGCACACAGAAAAGACTTAGCATTCACTAACACTATACACATAAGAAAGAGTGACTAAGGTTACTGGGACCACAAACTGGCCCCACTAATGTCCTACAAAAGTCCAGGTTATTCAGGTCTTAAAGGTGTAGTGATCCGATGCACCAAGCTTGGGTTTCTAGTATTTTGGTCGGCCAACTGCTGATGGTGAACCTAAGGAAGTGCTTCCTACACAGGCCACAAAATGGGGCATCCTCCAGTGAACCAAAAACCAAGTAAAACACTCTAGGCCTCCTGGCCCTGGGAAGAAGGTGACTCCTGGCATCACTGAGGCAATGTCGACAGGGCAGCGCCTGGTCGAGGATGGGAGTTGACGCTAGGTTGTAGGGGAAGAGAACCTCCTCTGGGGATGTTGGCTGTGGTGACCTCGGGTAGGTGATCTCCAGTCGAGAAAAGGATGCTGGGTGCGATGAGCCACCGGACGACCTCTGGGCAGGTCCCCGGAACCCTTACCACCTCACCTCTGCAGCTTCAGAATCTGACAACCTTCGGTGTGACCTCTTGATGCATCACTGGAACACGAGCCACCTATGGGCAGTACAATCAAGAGTGTGGTGACCCTTGGTGTGGCCTCTTGTGTGGGCCACCAGTACTTATGCCACCTCATGGAATGGGGCACAGAGCCTGGTAATCCTCTGCAAGGCCTTGGTATAGGCCACCGGTACTGTTGCCACCTTAGGACAATGTCTATTCGGGAGAATGGGCAACGTGACTCTGAGTTCGGCAGACGACTTAAGTCCCTCGAGCTAGAGCTGGGGAGGCCCCTAATTTGACTCACTTTGGTGGGCCCTAGCTACCAGCTGGCTACCACTTACAACCCACAACTCGAACCGGGGGCATCGTGGCGAACACTTGGAGTTGTTGGAGGTCATTGGAAGTGGATGCAGGTGATACTGGGCTTCCTGGGGACATTCCCTGGGTCAAAGAAGAGACACCGGAAGGCTTCTGGATGAGGTGTGAGGTGTGTGCAGGAGCCTGGAACAGAACAAAAATTAAAAACCTGAAAGGCAATTCCCCCCCCCTTGTATAACCGAGAGCCCTGCCATTTGGGATGGGGTGGCCCCAAATGTCTTCAGAGGGAGTAGCAGTAGGCAAGTGCAGTAATCAATTCCTCAGGGCAGTGCAGTCACACAGAACAATTGACAAAATAAGGCAGTGCAGTCCTTTAAACTCCTCAATTGAATATAGCAGTTCAGTCATAGCAAGCAGTTCAACAAGTTAAAACAGTTTGATTGAAAACAGCAGTTCAGACACAGCAAGCAGTGGGTCCAGGCAACCATACCTTTTAACCTCCCTCATCACAGGGCAGGGACAAATGACCAAATCAGGAACACATCAGATAAAACAGTAATATTGGTCCCAGAAGCTGTATACCACATGTTTCTTAGTGTGAATACCATTTTCTTAATGAGAATGAGACTGTAACATCAATGGCTGGCATTATTCTGTGATGCCAATCCCTACTCTTTAGTGCCAGAAATGCCAGATTTAGGAGGGACAGAAGAAATTTCTGAGGCAAAATCAGGGACATCCCTGAAAATCAGGAACAGCTGAGGGGTAGGCAAGCAACAGGAAATTGCAGGCAGATAAAGAAAATACAGTTTGCTTCATGGGCATTGAGACAGTTTGGTGACCCACCCCCCCTTCTGAATATGGAGGCCAGGCTTCCTAGTGTCTCTGTCCCAGCTATGGGCTGCCACGCCCTTCTACTACATGGAAAAAGGACAAAGTTTTTCCACTACTTGGGCTTAGATTACCCTAGAACTCTGAGCAAAGCATGCAATAAGTCTATGGCAGGCTTTTAGTAATTAGCTTCTTACAGCTAAACAATTAGAAGTTCAGCAGAAAATGCACATTCTCACCAATAATACTTTGACTTGGCTTTACCTAGCACTTCTTTGATTCTTGGCTAAGAAGGAGTGCCCACGTCTCTTTATATGGACCACAGACTGCCTAGAATAAGTTAAACTAGCAGAGATTCTTTCAAGAGAGGAGTTCACAAACACCTTTAATCTTGGTCTAACAATGATTTGGTTTGAACCCTTCTAGCTTCTGCCTTTTTGGTTCTCATTTCTCTCTCTCCCTCTGTCTCTATACAATTGGACAAGGTAGCAGCTTCCTCCACACGGGGGATATAATGGAGGCAATTTAACAATTTTAAACAATAATTACACAGTGCAACAATACAATTGCTAAACAAACAATCCTTCCCCTGGCTGAAGCAGGTCTAGCTAGGACTAATTATTAAAGGAAATGCCTGCCAACAGCCTACTCACCCCTGGAGTTCAACCAAGATTCTGTCCTTTAGGGAATGCACAATCAAGAAGGAGTGATAATGCTTCCTCTTCTGGAGACTGCTGCATGGAAGGTTCACTGGGTCTGTTTCCCGACCAAATGAACTGACTTGACACACTGGGGGACTCGACTAGATGGCAGATTTCTGCAAAAAATGGCAGAGGCTGCTACTGGGGATCTTCTGGAGGGAGTTACACCAAAGGGACCCAGGGGATTCACTTCAACCTCCTAACAGCGAAGCCGACATCCATTGTCTTGCTGTCCTTCACCCTCCCTGGTCAAACTCTTTCTCCCTCTCTCCAGTCTGTGAAGAGCCTCCTCTAGGCTGGGGCAGTCCTGGCTACCTACCAGGGGATTGGCTCCTTCCTCCAGAGGTCAGCCTCCTAAAGCTGGGTCAGTGGCTTAAAAAAATAGTCTCCAGATTTGAATCTACTCTGGCCACAGGGATTGGCTGAGAGGGCTCAGCCTGGCTTCCTTCTCCACTGGGGACAGGAAAGTTGCCCAACTGGTTTGGCTGGCTGGGTGTTGGTCTGAGCAGGGGGAAGGGGAGAAAAGAAAAAAAATGGTTTTCTTTTGAAACCCTGAATTTAGACTTCTAGGACTGTCTGCTGGAGTTGGGCCTGTTCTGTGTTTCAGAGGGTCACCAAAGCTTTTCAAGGGTTTCCCATTAAGCTGCCACTAAGGATGCAAGTCTATTCCAGCTTTATACAACTTATGAAACCTATAAAACATTAACATTTTGGATAGCAACTCCCTGTTTAATAGAACTAAGAGTGAAAGGAATGGGGGGGTCGGATACCTTACACATGGGTATCTAACTTAGATAGGGCTCACCCTGTCACACTCTAGCCCTGCCATATGTGCTCAAAAATGGTTGAGAGGTCTGGGTTGTCAACTCCTGTGGGGATTCATTACCCAGATTTAAGTAAACATGAAACCGTGGGCTAAGCCACAAACTAGTACCACCCCCTGGAAACAGTACCATCCCACTGTGCCCCCCACTGGTACAGCCCTCCCTGTTTCCACACAATGCAATGCCAGTTGATCTGCCCTGTAACATTTATGTTTGCTTGCGCACATGCGCAAGAAACATCTTGCAGCAGCTTGCTTCAGTAGCGAGTTGTGGAGGCGTGGCAGTGTTGTTGCCAGAGTCAGCAGCCCATTTTGGGGCTGGTCTGTGTGACACCAACAGAAAATCATGCTGTCCATGACAGCAGTACTGTAGCTTGCCACAACCTTGAAAAATACTGGCCACTGCAATCAGGGAGTGCCACATCATTAAACAATCAGCTGTGTTTGTGGGACAGTCCCTGACTGCAGCAGTCAATTACAGCTGCATTGTCTCATGTCCTATTTCACAGAAACATGGTGGTGGCTTCCCTGTCATCCTCTCACAGTCCCCACGAAGCTGATGGACAGCTGCCACCTCTCCCAGCACATGTTAAAGCCAATGGGGGTGCCATATCCCCCTGTTGGCATGCCCCTTCCCCAGTTCATTTGCTGATGAGGCATGATGCACCCCCCCATTTGTTGTGTGCAAGGGGGTGCCCAATCCCCCTCAGCTCATGCACACTCCTCCCCAAGCACACTGCATGGCCGATGGGGTGCCCAATCCCTGTCGGCTCCACTCCCCCCCCAACAAACATCCAGGTGGCATGCTAGGAGCCCACCCCAGCGAGCCAAAAGTGTCCCAAGGCATCTTTTTTAAAATTCCTGTTAAAAAAGAAAATGATCACTCGTTGAGTCCCATGCCCCTTCCCCGAACCTGCATGCACCCTCTGCACATCCCACCTCCCCACACCCCCCTCACCCCATATTTACCTCCAGAGCCCTGCACAATGATCTTCAGTGGACCGGAAACACATCTGCACTCTTCAAAGCCGACCGTGAACTGAAGAAATGCCGTACGCTGTATAACGGCATAATGGGTTTTTCCAACTTATGTGGATATCTTGGCCATTTTTTACTTTTGGCACCAAAGTTTCAATATGGGGTTCTTGGAACCGCTCCTCATGAATTCAGTCACTGTTATGGCATTATTCAGTCCTGAAAGGTAATTTCACTGTCACTGCATGGAATCACCTTTTGAGATCGATTAATGAAATGACAGTGTCACTGTTCATGAGGTGGGCTCTCAAAAAGCCTATGTTGCAAATTTGGTGAAAAAATTCCAAAAAAGGACTGAGTTACAAGAGTGCATTGTGCAGCTTCCACGCACACTCGTAACTTTGTGAATTTGTATTATTTTCACCCTCTTTTTTTTTTCAACATTGGCATTTTTTCACACCTCCTTATGAACAGCACAGATGTCATTTTTCATATCCTGGCTGAAATGTATTTTTGCACTTCTGGCTCAGAATAGCACGGTCACTGTGGGAAATCAGTGTTTGGGACAGAGTAAGAAAAATCACAGTGATCCTGTTCATGAGCAGAGGTCCTAAAATGCCTATGTTGAAAATTTGATGACAAAAGTCCATGAAATGACTGTGTTATGAGAGTGCATTGCGCAGTTTCCACGCACACTCATAACTTTACAAATTTGTAATATTCCCACTCAGAATTTTCAACATTGCCCATTGTGCACACCTCCTTATGAACAGTACAGCTGTCACTTTTTGCATCCTGCCCAAAAAGTGTTTTTGCACCTGTAGTGAAGAATGGTGCAGTCGCTGTGTGAATTCAAGTTTTGGAACAGATCAATGAAATCTCAGTGCCATTGTTCATGAGGGGAGGTCCCAAAAAGCCTATGTTGAAAATTTTGAATGAAAATACCAACAAATGCCCAGGGCATTAGGGTTTCCAACTGTTAATGCCCCACCCTGTACAGACTGACAGGCATCGAGGGTGTGGCTTGAGGTTCTCGGCCGTAATGCTCAAGCCATTCCACCCCCATCCTGCAGCTACTGACTGGCATTGAGGTGTGCCTAGGGGTCTTTGGCCCTAACGTTCACCCCATTTTCCTATACTGCACCCATCTCACCTTATTTCCTTATGGAATGGAGTGAGTGTAAGATCCGAAGACCCCAAGGCACACCGTGACACCTGTCACTGTCTGTAGGGTGGGGTGAGGTGGAATGGCATGATCGTTATGGCTGACCCAAAGGTACACCCCAATGCCTGTCAATCTCTGCAGGGTAGGGTTGGGGGTTGGCGTTAGTTCACTACTTCATTGCCATTCCTACTATGCATCTCTCTTTAACTCCTGCACTACCAATGCCAATACCAGCAAGCAAACATTCGGCATTGACAAATTCTTGTTTAACACTCTGCAAGTAATAAACTAGAATCAGTAATTCAGACAAGAATGAAAGGAATCTATTGGGGTCAGGAATTAAGTCCTAAAGGAAAGAAAAGGCAAGGGTTAAAGAAATTAAAATTATAGGTATGTATTGCCCCAGCTTCTTGTAAAACCCTCAGTGCAACCTTAACTTAAATCCAACATAATGTCCTTATCCAACAGTACTGTCCAGGCATGTATCCCACTCCTAACTGGTACTGGTATTTCCTATTTTCTCAGGGAGTTCCCAGTGATTCACTAGGTACTTAGTCATTGAAAAAATGAAGACCTGATGAATTTGCACATATTTGGCCTGCGCTGGAGCTCTTAAATAAATAATGATAATTTGCAGTAAACCTCACATTTGTAATCCTAGCTGGATGGCCTAGTCCAACAGATTATAATTAAGTTGAGGCCTCATACAAACTTTATACAGAATGTGCTGCAGGATCTGTTGGCCCGTTTAGTTATTCAGCTATCCTTGGTTATACAGCAGCAGTCGCCTCCAGTTCTATGTGATAAGGGTGACTGAATATCAGCGATTGGTCATAAGGACACACAACCACAAGGGTGACTGAAAAATGGTATATTTACTGCGGGGGGCTTCACCACCCACACCCCCTTAACTAGGATTCCTACTCCAGGGGGGAGGGGCGCATCTCGGGGAAAGTGGTGAAATCCAAGGTCACCCACATTGTTGGTGCCATTGTGCAGTCGCCCTTATGACCAGTCACCGACATTCAGTCGCCCACATCACAGGCTACCCTGGCAGGCAGTTCCTAGACCTTGCTGGCACAATGACTGTACAGGCTACTCTCTCTCAAGTGACTAAAGTCATTCAGTTTCACGCATCTCTCTCAATCATAATTGCAAAGCAGCTCCATCACAGTCAGAGATTTGTGGCTAAACTATGCAGGATCAGGTGATCATGATGCAGTAGTCCTGATTTAAACAAATCCTTCATAGCAGCTGAACAAGCACACTTCTCCCTCTTATTAATGCCTGCGCAGTGCTGGCTTGCACTTACAAATAGTAAGTCTGCCTTCTCAGACAGACAGGAATACACTCCCCAAGTTGGACAAGTTCTGCTTAGCAAAACCTAAGCGACTGCCTCTTCACTGGCCAAGATCAGATGTCAGTCACAGGGGAGAGCATTACCATTGACTCCTTGACAGCTAATTTGGTCCCTCGAACTCAGGCAAATTAATAAAGTGCTTTGGAAGCCCATGAGCCCTCTGGTAACTCTAGAGCAGGCTCTACTTTTTGATTGGTTGTTTGCTGTCCTCAGACCATGACTGACAAACTGATAAGTGTAAGAGGTGCAACAGATGGTGGTGGTGGCTATCAGTCCCAAAGGCACAATATCCAAAGGTTCTTTGTTAAACAGCCTTGCCCTTTGCTACTCACTTTGTGTGCCATCTCATGTCCTGAATGGGTAAACGTTAGTGTCTGGTTGGTCAGGGTCACAGTTTAGGCAAGCCTCTGCCCATCTTAACCATTGGCCATGCTCAACAACGGTAGCAGTGAAAACTCATTTGATGCCTTTAGTCAACAACCAGTCCAGGCACAGCAGGTGCCAACGAAGTAGCACTCCTCTTCTCTCACTCTACAACCTCCATTGACACAGCCAACAGTCCATGGAGGTTGCAAGGAGCACCAAAATCTTTAAAGCATAATAGGGGTCCATGCTTATCATTAAAGGTGAACCCCAGTGATGGGGAGCGGGATTTATTTATTTATTTATTGACCAGATAAGCACATTAGACAAGTACAATGCCTAGAGACCCATGAAATTATTTTTTTCTTATAATTTTCCTTTTTCTTTCTCTGGAATTTTGTGTTATTTCTATTTATTCATCGAACATTTAGTTTTATTTCTTACCACATTTACATTAATAAAATACCTCAGAATGACCTTATACACACTAGAAATCACATTTCTAGTATACTACATTGTATTAAGCAGCATTATGCTATGGTCTTGAAAGGTTTTGTAAATTAGACGATTCCACTGCCGCTTCCTTGGTAACAACAGAGCCTAAATAACAACTGCTACAAGCATTTATTTCGTTTTTGCAAAAAAACGAGCAATTTTTTTAACTTTTTTCATGTGTTTGTTTTTGTTTAATTTCCTTTTACACCTTGAATTTCTTGTTATTGCTTTTTTAACAAAAACACATGTTTCTAACATGCCTATTTTCAGATGAGACCCTGGAAACTACAAAGTAAGGTATTTAGGCAACTGACTCACAAAGTAATACAAGGCTACAGCAAAGCAAGAAAGGCAGACAATATACATTAGATCAAATAAATACAGAATAGATTACACTAGAATACTGGAGACTGAGTACCGGTCACAGTATCAATGCAGCACACAACAGCCTAGTTTAAGGTCCACAGGTGAAAAACTATCCATAAGTAGTATGAGCACAGGACAAGGCAGAGGGCCCGACCAAAAAGGGAGGGGTTATGCTCAAGCAGTTAAGTTCATGTGCAGGCAGACTCAACCTTCAGGTAGTCCACAAGAACAGAAGGTGTAGCACTTCTAATTATCTTATTGACAAAACAGCCCAGGGCAAAGAAACGACTATTGGCTGGAGGCAGCCAGCTCAATTTTCCATAGCGATTCCAACAGTGCAAGAGACAAGCTGCTGACAGGTCAGACCTGCAGATATTATTATAAGCTACATCCCATTTAAGCAAAGAGGACTTTGCAATATGTGTGAAGGAAATGAGTCCATAGTTAAGGCTGGGGAGAAGTACTCCTCTGACTAAGGCAAGACGAGCCGCTGAAACAAGGATAAGCTTGGCCCTAGAGGCAATGTCAAGTGTGTAGTTTACTGCCCTGCACACATTAGGTGATGTACAGAAGTCAAGCTGTGGATCAAGAGATACTCCAAGATATTGAAAGGAGTCGGCATTAGCAACAGGGGACTCATCAGCATTAGACACTTCCAGGGGTTCTGGACAAGATCTTATTTTAGCTCAGGGTACACAGAGCATAGACTACATTCTTTTTTACATTGAGAACAAACCTGTTCACACTGAGCCAGGATTGGATGCACAGAAGTCTGCTTTCAGCTGGGAGTTGATGGATTTAATATCATCTGAGCAGCACAACATCATAAGCTTGTAGGGTAAAACTGCAGCAGGCAAGTGCCCGAGGGAAGTCGTTTATAAAAACAACAAAAGACCATGCACACCAGCAATGGCTGAAGGTGCAACCCCTATTAGATCTCCTCATGCAAAATAAAAAAGAAGGGGAACAGACACAATGGCTAGGTGAAGCATTGAAACAAATTTAAAAGGGCATAATAATAAAGAAAAGATTCGTACTTATCATAACAGGAAATCTTTGAAAGAACATCTTCCATTAGGCCACCCTTTTGGAACTTATACCTAGGTCAGCACTAGGACCACAGGAAATCTTTTGCTAGCTGGGGGCAGCCCACAATGATGTCATGCACCAGTGTCTATATAAACGTGGGCAGCCCCATCTCTCCTCAGTTCCCCACTGGAGATTAGTCTCGGGAGGACCGTCACCCATGGGGAACCAGGAGATAAGACCAGTTCAGGCATACGAGGTGAGACATAGGGCTGGATAAATAATTTATTACATGGATTAGTCTCAGGCACAATATCTAACTTGAATCAGAAGGACTGAGGGAGGATGGCATGGCCGAATGGAACAGATTCTGTTGAGGATTTACTGTTACGGTAAGTATGTAACAGTTCTATCTTCTTCAAAGATATCACTTCCATTAAGCCACACCTTTGGAACAATTCCCAATCAGTCCCAAAACAGTAGAGGGAGGCTAATATAATCTGATATATTCAAGACAAGAGGTCTTGAAGCACAGCAAGCCCAAATCCAGCAAAGGCTGGAGAGGTTGGAGGCCAAGCTAGCATGACTAAAAGAGAGCTATCCTGGGCAAGGAGGGACATAGTCAATTGCGGAAGGCAACCAGGAAGGGGCAGGAGGCAAACCAACTGGGTGGGATGGGGGAAGGGGGCAGGTCACACAGGGGGACATGGTAGGAATGACCAGGTCGGAGGACAGGGACACGACGGGCAGGAGTACCAGGTCAGAGGACAGGGACACAATGGACAGGAATACCAGTGCTCTTGAACATAGGTACACAGCAGGCTCCAACAGATGCTGGCCCTTACCGGGGATAATGGAGCAGGAGGATGTGTATGGGATTGAGGTAGTGGGGATTGAACAAGACAGCAAGGAAAGGAAGGAGAAATCGGGAGAAGGGAATGAACTGGAGAGTCAGGAAAGGCAGGGAGGGTGGGAGATGGGGAGGATCAGGCTATGGAGGCCAGGGAGGTAAGGGGAGGGAGATAGTAAGGAGAAGGGAGGGATAGTATGGGGGACAGGTGTTAGCAGACAGGGGAAAAAGGGAGGGGAAGGAAGCAAGGGGGTGTATGAGAAGACACTGGAGATGGACAGGCATCCACGGAGAGGAAGGGTGGGAGAGGGACAGAGGTGGAATAGGCAAGGGTGGGAGGGGACTCGGGAAGGGATGAGGCCGGGGGCCTCCAGGCTGGCAGGGACACAGACAGACATGGAAGAAAGGGGTGGAGGTGGAAGGTGTACATGGGGAAGTCGGGAGGGATGGAAGAAATAGTCAGGTAAGGGGAGGCAGTGGTACTTTTGTGGGCAGCACACAACAAATCAGTGCTAGTGTATGGGGACTCCATTATTAAAGGGATCCACTGGTTAAGGAAGGCTGTAGCCTTCAAGGGGAGGACAGCTTTCTGTGAACCAGGGATGGAAGCAAGCAGGGCACTCCCAAGAATTAAGGAATGCATTAGGCTGATTGGGAGGAATCTAACCTGGTTGTACACCTTGGCACAAATGATCTGGCAGGAGAGGAGGTCCAAGAGGTACAGAGGAGATTTATGGAAGTAGCCGGAGGGTGCAAGGGGATGGTAGATACCATAGCCTTCTCAGAAGTCCTGCCAGTTCACTGCACCAGTACAGTGAGACAATTGAGAATCAAAGATTTTAATCACTGGCTGAGGCAGTGGTGTAGGAGGGAGGGCTACAAATGTACAGGGGATTGGGGAGACACATGGATAGACCAACATCTGTATGCGAGAGATAGGTTACATATAAATGACGAGGGGGCCAGGATTTTGAGGGGGAAGCTACAGGGATATATAGATAAAATACATAGGAGGGATTCAAACTAGGAGCAGGGGAGGGTGAACCTAGGTGTAGCCCAGTAGGAGCAAGGAGACGATCAGGCCTAACTAGCTCTCCCCCACAGATGGGGCAAGAGAAACAGACAAAGGAGGAAGGGAAAGGGAAAGGGAGGGGCTGGTTGAGGGGTTTGCTGACTAACGCCAGGAGTCTGGGTAATAAAATGGGAGAACTGCAGGTGATAGTGGCGGAGGGTGACCTGGACCTGGTGGCAGTCACGTAGACCTGGTGGACTGAGAACCACAGCTGGGAAGTGGAAATGCCTGGGTATGTACTGTATAGGAGAGACAGGATAGGAAAAAGGGGGGGTAGCCCTTTATGTAAAGGAAGATATAAGGGCGTTGTTGTGCGGAGGGGAAATGGACCTGCAGAGACTCTATGGGTGTCCATAAGCATAGCAGGGGAGAAGGCAGTGAATGTAGGGGTGGTCTACAGACCACCAAATCAAAAAGAGGAGGTTGACAGGCAGATGGGTAAAGAGATACAGGACATGGCCAGCAGGGGGAAATCATGGTACTGGGAGGCCTAAATCTACCTGACATAGACTGGGTCACCCCAACAGTAGCCACAGTTAGGAGTAAGGGGTGCTGGAAGCCTTGCAGGAAGTATTCATTAGCCAACTGGTGATGGAACCTACTGGGGGGGGCCATACTTGACCTGGTTTTGACTAATGGGTCAGTGTCGAGGGGTTGGGAGTTGGGGAAATTCGGGCGACAGTGACCATAGGGTGGTGAGATTTAGGATCAGTAAGGGTCAGGTCAAGGACAACTTGAGCACTAGAGTGCTTGACTTTAGTAAGGCAGATTTTGGGAGGATGAGAGCAATGGTAGAGGAAGAGCTGGAAGGGATGGAAGACCTGGAAGACGTGGAGGAACTATGGGGGGAAATTAAAAGAGGACTACTAAAAGGTGACAGAGCTATGCGTTAGGATGGTGGGCAAGAAAAAGAGGGGAAGGAAACTGCTTTGATTCACTACTGAAGTGAGGAATGCAGTCAGGAAGAAGAGGAGGTACATAAGGCGACACAAATGAAGGTACAGTAGATAAGGGGGGGTTATAGGGATAAACTGAGAGAAGCAAGGAAGGTGATCAAGAGGGCCAAGGCTGAAACAGAAGATCGTATAGCAAGGGGGGTGAAAAGAGGAGACAAAAGGTTTTTTAGCTATGTGAGCGACAGGAAAAAGGGGAAGGGAGGGATTGTGAGGCTAAAGGGGGGAGGGGGGAGCACTGGTGGAGGGAGACATAGAAAAAGCCAATGTCTTATATAGATACTTTGCATCAGTCTTTACAGTGGAGGGGGGCCAAAATTGGAAAATAGGGAGAGGACGGGTAGGGAGATGGACTCTAGTCCCTTCACAGTAGCTAGGGTACTGGAAGAACTGGGCAAGCTGCAGATGGATAAGGTGATGGGACCGGATGGTATTCATCCGAGGGTACTTAAAGAATTGAAACAGGAATTGGCGGCACCACTCACGAGGCTATTAAAACCTGTCATTGCACAAGGGAAGGGTTCCTGCGGACTGGAAAAAGGCTGAAGTAGTACCACTACATAAGGGGGTCAAGAGAGAAGAGCCAGGAAACTACCACCCGGTAAGCCTGACCTCCGTGGTCAGCAAGCTGATGGATGCACTGATTAAGGAAAGACTGGTTAAGCATCTAGAGGGGGAGGGCCTACTGAATGACAATCAGCATGGATTCTCGGGTGGCAGGTCTTGCCAGACCAACCTGATTGAATTTTTCAACAGAGTGATGGAGATATGGGACCAGGGAGGGGCAGTGGATGTGGCCTACCTGGACTTCAGGAAGGCATCTGACACCGTCCCCCACAGAAGACTGGTAGGCAAGGTGGAAAGCTTGGGTGTGGGAAACAAGTTCACGAGATGAGTGGAACACTGGTTGGTGGGGAGGACTCAGAGAGTCATAGTTAATGGGGTGCACTCGAAGGAGGAAAGAGTGACGAGTGGGGTTCCACAGGGATCTATATTTGGGAACCATACTTTTCAGCATATACATAGGGGACATCACAGAGGGTCTGTGGGGGAAGGTGTGTCTGTTTGCAGACGACATGAAAATTTGTAGTAACAGGGTTGATATGGCAGAAGGGGGGATGGAGGATATGAGGAGGATTTGGCCAGGTTGGAGGAGTAGTCAGAAAGGTGTCAATTACGGTTCAACACAAAAAAGTGTAGAATTATGCACATAGGGCATTACAACCCGAATGTGAAATACCAACTGGAGGGAAGGAGCTAAAGGAGGCAGAGCAGGAAAGACACCTGGGGATAACCATCTCAGACAGTCTGAAAGTCCAGAGTCAATGCGACAGAGCATCAGGAAAGGCACTAAGAATGCTGGCATGCATAGGGAGGGGTTTCACAAGCAGGAGGATGGAGGTGATCCTGTCACTGTACAAAACCACGGTCAGACCACACACAGAACATGGGGTCCAGTTCTGGAGGCCATACCGGCAAGGGGACAAGGACTGTCTGGAAAGGGTCCAGAGAAGAGTGACCAAAATAGTGTGGGGGATGCAGGGGAGGACATATGAGGAGAGGCTGGGGGAGCTGAGCCTGTACTCACTGGAGGAGAGGAGGGAGAAGGGGAATATGGTGAAGACATTCAAGTACTTAAAGGGCATAAACTGGGTGAGAGTCGACAGCATATTCAAATTGAGCAAGAACAATTCCACTAGGGGACATACCCTCTAACTGGAGGGGGGGCAGGTTCAGAGGGGACATCAGGGGGAGGTTCTTTACCAAGAGGGTGGTACAGCCATGGAACAGGCTGCTGGAGTGGGTGGTGAGGGTGGATACAGTGAAGAGTTTTAAGAGGGCCTGGGACACGCACATGACACTGGTGGGCAGAGGGCAGGCTGGAAAGGGATGGAAGGAATCTTCCTGGAGGGGGTTACAGGCAAACTGTATGGACCTAGGGGTCCTGTTCTGCCAGCAGATTTCTATGATTCTGTGTCTACATAAGATTATGTCCAGACTGTAATGTTTAGTGAAGGTGTGGACAGAGCTCCATGTGGCTGCAGCACAAATGTCAGCAGCAGAAACATTTCTGAAACAAGCAACAGAAGTGGCGATTCCCTTAGTGTAGTGACCACGCACACTGCACCAGGAAGTTCCTTACCATATTTCCTGTAACAGAACGTAATACAATGTGCCAGCTATTTGGACAGCCACAGTTTAGACACAGGTGCACCATGTTTCCCAGGAGCGAACAAAACAAAAAGCTGAGAGGACTTTCTGCAGTCCTTGGTGCAAGTCACATAGTATCTCAGTATTATATGTACATTTAAAATATGAAGCAGTGCTTCACCCTGATTGGCATGCTCAGGGTCATGGACAGGAAGGTGTATTGTTTGATTCAATGTAAGCTCAGATACTGCCTTTGGTAAAAACTTGAGAATCATATGCAAAGAAACTCTGTCTTTATGGAAAATCAGATGTGGAGGCTCACACATTAAAGACTGAAGCTCTGAAATCTTTGAGCAGAAGTGATTGAAACTAAAAACATTTCCATGAAAGTAAACATTAGCCACAACTAATGGCCGTCTCAAAAGGAGCCAATGTCAGTTTCTCAAGTACAAAATTTAAGTCCCAAGGCAGGATTTGATGGCAGATAGGAGGTTTCGTATGCAAAATAGCTCTCAGGAAAGTACTGGACACCTCTAGTTGTATAGCCATATGACCTCAATAGGGGCATGGAGAGCTGATATAGTGACCAAATGCACCATAAGTGAGGAATACTGTAGACCAGAGTCTGACAAGGACAGCAAGCATTCTAGCACTGCATTTACTGGATATATAAATGGGTCTAGATTCTTGGTAGCAGCCCATATTTCTATTTGCAGGAATAAGTATGTCTGGTAGAGGGCTTTCTCTCTGCAACCAGAACATCAGCAAAGGCTATGTATCCAGGAGGCATGCATGTAGACATAGGCATACTTCTCAACTGTCCCTGATTACAAGGGACATCCCTCATTTTACCCTTTAAATTTGCCCAGTCCCTCTTTCATCTGTCATGGAAAAGGTATTGCCCACAAAGAGAATGTGCTGTAAATTCAGATTTTAAAGCAGGAAGCCATAATATTCTAAGATGCTAAATCAAAAATAAACTTTGTACAAGTAAACACCATGGTTTCCACAGTGTTCTGAGCTTATCTCGTTATGTTTGAGGATGTGTCCTTCATTCTGAGGATCTGCGTCCCTCATTGTCCCTCATTTTGAGTGACAAAAAATATCCATGTCCCTCATTTCAGTGAAAAAAAGGTTTAGTGGTATGGATGTAAGGACTTCAGGTCTGGATGTACCATGGACCACTTGTCTTGTGAAAGCAGGCCTGATACAGAGGTAGGGAGGTAGGAGTACAGGAGGCTCCACTGCCATCTTTTGTAGAAGTGGGAACCATATCTGGTAATGCCATAATGGAAAAGTGAGGATGACAGTTACACTCTCCATCTGCACCTTGACTAATACCCTCTGTATTAGAGGAATTGGAGGAAATGCATTAGTAATTTCCCTTTCCAAGACAGGGGCAACACATCTTGCCAGAAAACTCCAGGCACTGGATCAAGCAAGCAGAACATGCTAATAGATAAATCTCTTAATGACCCCATCTTGAGAAGAGGTTGTCTATCACCAAAGGTCAACAACTCCCACTTGTGCATTCTGGACTGTGACCTGCTTAGTCTATCTGTCAAGACATTTTTGAAACCTTGGGATGCATGGCCGACAGCTGTAGGTCGTGAGACAGAGCCCAATACCATACTCTCATTGTTTCCGTGCATCGTGAGTAAGACTGAATGCCCCCTTGTTTGTTAATGTAATACATCACACCAACATTGTCCACCTGAATTAACAGAGGACCGGGGCACAAATGCTCTTGAAATGCTTGGAGGCTGTACATGACAGCTCTCATCCCAAGGACATTTATATGTCACTTGGCTTCCACCTTGGTCCCTAACCCCTGAATCTGATACTGGCCAATGTGAGCTCCCCAGCCAGAACCTGAGGCATCCATTGTAAGTATCTGTGAATTAGCTGGTACAAGGAGTGGAATGCACTTTAACAGGTTTTCATGACCCATCCACCTCAGTAATTCTCTGCAAAGTGGGGACGTGACTAGAACCATTTGGTCCAGGTCATCCACCAACTGACTCTTACTGTCCACTGGGGAATTCTCATATGCAAGTGGGCCAGTGGCACCATCACAATGGCCGCAGCCAAAAGACCCAGGAAATGTAACATTGTTCTCTCAGACACATAGCAGCTCCCATATAACAGCTGTGCTTGAGCAATAAGGCTGTCTGCTCTGTCCTGAGGCAGGAAAGCACATCCCTTCTCTGTGTCCAAGACTGTTCCTACACACTGTAGTGTTTGGAAAGGAGTCAACACAGACTTTGGCACATTCACTGTGATCCCCAAGTCGTCGAACATCTGACATGTCTGAGACAGAGTACTGTATATTATAGAACTTGCCTGGACGTGGCTTTCAGCAGCCAGATAGGGGAACACATACATGCCTTCCCTGTGAAGGACTGCTGCCACTACTGGCAAGCATTTGATAAAGGTCCATGGCACAGAGGACAAGCCAAAGGGCTATACACTGAGCTGGTAGTGTTCCCCCTCCAACACAAAATGGAGGTATTTCCTGTGAGCTTTCCTGATCTTTACATGAAGGTAAGCATCCTTCATGTCCAGAGAACAAACCCAGTCCCCTGATAGCAGAAGGGGATTAGAATTTGCAGGGATACTATCAAAAATGTTATATTCTATATAGAAGTTGAGATCCCTGAGATCCAGCAGAGGACACAGATCCTCTGTCCATCTTGGGACTAGGTAGTATCTGGAATAGAATCCTTTGTTCTTCTGTCTTGGAGGAACTAGTTCTATAGCATGTTTTTGGAATAATGACTGTAATTCTTCCTTCAGAAGGTACAGCTGTCCCAGAGGATAACAGGAAGGAGGCAGAGGATGATCTGGAGGGGTGTCTCTTAGGTCCAGAGCATGCCCCCTTGCAATTATCTCCAGGACCCACTCGTCTGTTGTAATCTCCCTCCATTGTGCCAGATACAAGGAGAGTCTTTCTCCCATAACAACCCCTGGAGGCATCCATGGAAGTGGGTGTGGGTCCAGGTAAAAGGCAGGTTGAGCCATTGGAGGCATTGCCACTTGCTGCTTTGGGTGCTTTTTTTATGGGCACCATGGAGAAGGAGGCCCAGCAGGGGACCATCTTCCTTACCTCTGCCTTGTGGATGGAAACCATGGTCACCTCTGGCAGCAGGCTGATGAAAAGATCCTCTCCCATGCCAGTATAGTGCAGTGGTTTAAGACTCTGAGCTGCAAATCTGGAGACCGGGGTTTAAATCCCACAGCCTCCATTTGCATACTATGTGACCCTGAGCAAGTCACTTAACTTACCTGTACTCTCAGGTCACGCCTGTAAACAAGCTTTTAGCTTAGTGTGCCACTCCTGATTAAACAATTGAAAAAAAAATCTAGCAGGAGTGGGATACAGGGATTTTACACATCTTACAGTCCTCTCAGATGTCTGAAGGCCTTTTAGAGCTTCTTCCACATTATATCCAGATTGTTTTGTCTCTCTAAAAGGGGCACTCAAAATGGCCTACTGCACATCTGTGGCAAATCCAGCCACTTTGAGCCAAGAATATCTTCTCATACAGATGCCAGAATTTGCAGCCCTGGCAGAGGCATCAGAGACATCATATTCTGAGCAGAGCAAATCTTTTGTTACCTCAGCACCTGAAGTTAAAGTTTTAAGCAACTTATTCTTGGCTGAGCTTTCCGGCAATGCTTGATCAGCTTCTTAGCAGCTGTACATAGGCTATTTTGGTATTTAATCATGTGGGCTTGATAATTCCCAGTCCTAAGGCCTAGTGAGGCAAAGGCATAAGTATGTTTGCCCATCATGTCCAGCCTCCTAGATTCTTTATCTGGAGGCAGGATACTCACATGTATAAGTGCCCTAGATCTATCATTAGCAGCCATGATGACAACAGAGTCAGTTTCTGATTGGTTAACAGAATATGGCTTGGCAAATGGAGCAAGGTACGGCTTATTAGCCTTTCTAGGAACTGCAGGTAGTGAATTAGGTCTGTACATTGCAGCAAATGTAGCATTCTCTAATAAAGGATATGTAAGTGGAATTATTATGGAGGGGGAGCATGGGAGCTCCAAATGTTCCATCAGATTCTTCTTTGTGGAATCTTCTTCTTCCACAGCAAAGCACATGGCAGACTGCATTTGCTGCATAATGGCTTGAAAAGTGGGATCCTCAGAAGGAGATCTTGGGGGTATACACCAATGAGTCCTCACTGCAAGATGAGAGAGTGGAACTAGCGTGTTCTCCCTCATAATCCTCCTCTAAATCCTCCTCTAAAACCAGGAGGTCAGGATTATAATGTTATAATGTTTAATGGTTTAAGTGCAACATAAGGTTACTGAAACACAGGACTGACTTGTGAAAAGGATTGTAAAAAATCCTAGCAATGTGTCACCTGTATAAAAATAAAGTTTTATCTATCTATCTATCTGGCTATCTATCGATCTAACTAATCTATCTTATATTCAGACTTGTCAATAATGTCTCTACCTATGGCTGGTAACACTGGTGGAGGCTGAGAGTCAGGAATCTGCGATGTGCTAGTAGCCGGCATTGACAGGGGTTGAGTGCCCGTAGGCCCATTGACGGTAAAGCTTGTATAGGTAAGCCATGCAGGATGCATCTTATCATTTCTGAAAATGATGCCAGTACAGCTTGAGAGTCAACAATGCCCTGGATGGGGCAATGACTACTTGTGTCAATGACAAGCCTTAGCATACTGACTATGGTGTTGTTCCATCTATAGTAGATATGACAGCACCTAAGCCAAGCCCAACTCTGGTGTCTCATCAACTTTCGGGAGGAGCTGCTGTCCAAGCCACCAGAGCAGGTGATGACACAAGTGATTTAACTTGTCTCACAAATGACCAGCATTTTGCTGGCAAACAAGACCTTTCTTTATCTTTACGCTTGTGTTTATGTTTCAATGACAAGAATGGCCTCAGTGTCAATCTTTCTTTTTCCCAGTCTTGCTACTGCAGCAGCCATTTCTTGGCCATCATGGAGGGAGTCACTGATGTTGAGCCCTGGTCCTTGTCCCCGATGGTTAATGTTTTAAGGAGAAGGAAATTTTATGAGCTTTCTTACAGCATCATCTTGTAGCCTGGTTATAGCTCTGGCAAATCTCACAAGTCCTCACATTGTGAGATAAGCCCAAACAGCAAAAAATCCAGACTTTGTGGGTGTCTTTGTTGTAGATTTTCTCTCCAGACTTTCTATACTGAAATAAAGTTTTTGGCTACATGCAGAGATGACAAAATGCACTTGTATATAAAATAAATGATAAATGGCAATGGCTAGTTGATGACGTTTCCTTCAGCAGATCTAATGAAGATGAGCAATGGTGGGAAAAGAACTGAGGAGAGGTGGGGCCAGCCATGTCTATATAGCCGCTATGCATGATGTTGTCATGGGTGCCCTCAGCTTGCAAAAGTTTCCATGTGGTCCTGGCGCTGAAACAGGTATAGTTTCAAAGGTATGGCCCAATGGAAGAGATATCCTCTAGCACCTCCAAGGCGAGTCTTCATCAGGGGGCCTGAAACCTTAGAGGCACTACGAAGGGGTGTTTGGTGTCTGTGTAATTTGGCTTATGTCCTTGAGCAATACATTTTTTTTTTAAATGATTCACCTAGCCATGCTGTGTGTGCCCCTTCTTTGTCATTTTGTATGTGGAGGTCGTTTATAAACAGGAAGTATGAGATGGGTCCAAGAACAGAGCCCTGGAGGACACTAAGCTTGACAGAAGTAAACTCGGATAATGTTCTGTTAAATTTGACCATTTGTTGCTTGTCTTGTAAGTAGCTTGAAATACAAGCTACAGCATGGGCAAACATAGTGAGCAACATTTGTGACAAAGTAACTTATGGTCAACCATGTCAAAAGCTTTTGACAGGTCAACAAAGATTACCCCTGTAAGCTTGCTGCAATCGATATCAACCCTTATTTCAGAGGGGACATTGGCAAGGGTAGTGGAGGTATTACGTCCTCTGTGGATGCCATGCTGCTGTGGGACCAGTAGATCATGATTATATAGTCAGTTAATTGGGAAGCTACAACCTTTTTTAGAAGCATGCTGACTGCAGATAGTATTGCTGTGGGGCAATAGTTTTCCATAAGTTCCAGATCAAGGAACAACTCTGGACTTCCGGTGACGTCACAGAGCCCACAGAAGCCTAAATTTTAAAGCCTAACACCCAGCCTTCGATAAAACCTCCAAAATCGGTAAAACACTACTGCAAAATATCTTTTAAAGCTGAAGGATGGCATACTGAACAACACGGAGGCAGAAATCAACCACAGAATAAACCTAAAACTACAGATGGTGGCAGATTAATTGAGGAAACTCCAAGTCGGTCTGTCTCTCCATCAAGCTCCCTATGCGGCCGATTATGATACTGAGGGAGAAAATGATCAGTTGACTAGAACCTGCTTTGAAACCCTACTTTATGAGATTCGGGAGTCAAGACAAGAAAACAAGCAGGAGTTTCTAGCCATGCAGAAGCAACTGGCAATTGTAGACACCAGAACTGGCCAGGTAGAGATGAGGGTGACTGAGACTGAGGACGCCACATCCCAACTCAAATAGTCCACTCCCTTGTAATGCAAACCACAGATCTCCAAGCTAAATGTCTTGACCTTGAAGGCCGCTCTGGTAGAGATAACCTCCGACTTTACGGCTTGCCAGAAGGCCAAGAAATACTCCTTATGGCTCCATACATAGAAAACCTGCTAAAGGACATAGCGGAGCTCCCTCCCAATTACTCCATACACATCGAAAGAGCACATAGTTCACTTCAAGCTAAATCTCCAGACCCCACAGCCCACCTGTGATCAATCTTTTTTAAAGTAAGTTCTTACAGCGTCAAAGAAGACCTACTGCGGCAAGCATGGACCAAAAAAGAACTTAAATACCTGATGCATGGGCTCTTTCTGGACCATGATTACCCTCAGGAGGTCCAACAACAATGGGCCTGATTTCGCCCAATTATTCGGGCACTGAAAGAAAAATCTATAAAATGTCATACCCCGTATCCAGCCCGGTTGAGGATTTTTGGGGAGGAGGGAAAAAAGATCTATACCACTGTTGAGTAGACCCAGGCAGCTCTGAAAGAAAGGCAAATTCCCATAATGGAGACCCAGAACAAAAGCGAAGGGAGGAGAGAGCAGCAGTGGCAGCACACAGGAGGAAGGAAGCGACCTGGAACAAAAATACTGGAGCACACAGAGGCCCTTAAAAAAATCCAGCAGCTTCTCTCGAAGAAAACCACATTGGAGGGTAAACCTGCTTGAAGAGACCTTTTTCTTTGCATCCTGATAGCAAAATTCATCTCGAACATTTGACACCCGGTCCTCCTCTAAAGCTAAGTTCTTTTGCATTCCCACCCTCAGCGAATGACAATTGTGCAGCTACTCTGGGATTGCCTGTGAGGGAGAGGGAAGGGTGAGACTCAGGCCGTTAGCTTGCCTGACTGTACATGACGGATGTATATCTTTACCGCCAACCATGTTTTTTTTCATTTTATTTCCCTCTTCTCAAACCTAAACGAGGGGAGAGGGGGAAGATATTGGGTGATTTCACTGTGCACTCGATGTCTGAACTCTCCAGTTCAATTAGTAGATTTTTCTTTCATGGACATCTTACCATACAATGTGAATGTGAAATATTAACACAGTATAAGGGAGGGGTGGGTGGTGAAGCTGAAAACCCTGATCTCCTAATCGGAAGGTAGATTTCACTAATGCCTAAGCTTACTCTCAATTTAGTAACATGCCTAATTTTACCCCCAGACCTCACCGAGAATGAAAGAATGGATGCCCAGAGTTGGGCTACAATCTATACTTAAACCATGGGGCATAATTCCTTCTCCTGACACTAATATAGCTCTGCCTTTGTGCCTTAATAGCAATACCTATAGGCTGGGCTGGGGCAGTTGGGTGACCACAGGTACCTATTGGTACATCTTAATTGAGAGCTTTCTTCATTTCCAACTAACTAAAGCTCTAGGGGAGGTCTTCCAGCAATGGAAGAGCAAGTATGCGTCCTTGATTTTCTCTTAACAGAAAAGACACAGAGGCTAACTAAGGGTGTTAGCCTCCAGCCTTGGAAGTATAAGAATTTACTGTTTTTCTACGAGTTTATGCAAGTTAATGTTGTAGTTACTGCCATGTTGGCATCCTATTTTCTACATTTTTGTTTCAGGCTAAAAGAATCAGCATACAACAACAGTTGTATTTTTCGAAGGGAGATTAGGGGACATTTTCAGGGCAATTTGCTCAGCGGGGGGCAGGAGAGGTTCCCTAT
Source organism: Neoceratodus forsteri (assembly GCA_016271365.2). Classification (NCBI taxonomy): domain Eukaryota; kingdom Metazoa; phylum Chordata; order Ceratodontiformes; family Ceratodontidae; genus Neoceratodus; species Neoceratodus forsteri. Next base: position 872,584,860 of record CM057453.1, on the reverse strand, counting down.
TAAGAGAAATCCCAAACCAAACAAATAATGGCTCAAACATATACTTTTTGCACTTATAACATGCACAGTATTACTAACCCAATAAAACAGAGTAAATTACTTCAACACCTGAAGAGAAGGGGGGTTGATATTGATATTTGTTCCCAAATAGAACACAAAAAATTTGAAAAGCTGGGATTCTGTCATGTGGTGGCCTCCTCCTATGGGGGAGACGTCGAAGGAGGGTAGCCGTATTAATCAGAAGGGGGGGTGCCTTTCGAAATACAGGACAAGGCTATAAATAAAGAGGGACGTTACGTGGTACTTCAGGGTACCCTTGCAGGCTAGGCTGTGACCTTGGCTTCTTCATACTTCGCTCTGGCAACAGAACTGCAAGTATATAAAAACTATTTCCTAATGCTCTCACAGCGAGCGCAGGCCCAGGTCATCTCAGCAGGGGATCTCAACCTCAATATATCCCCAAGGACTATTTCCCAACCTAAGTCAGGGAAAACATCTAAAACTGCAAGAGAAGTTGAAACAATACTTAAAAGAATTGGGATTTGGGGATGTTTGGCCCTACCTTAATGGCCCTGGTCCTAGACATACATTCTACTCACAGGCCCACACCACATTTTCTTGGCTAGATTCTTTTTTTTTGGTATCTAAGGAACATATGGGGACATTACAAAGAGCCTGGTCTGGTGACTTTGTACTCTCTGACCACTCCCCCCATTCTTGTCAGTTCGTACAACATAACCTCCCAAAACTACCTTCTGGAGACTAAATTTGTCCCTGTTTCGCCACGAAGGGAATAGAAGGGAAATCGAGGAAACAAATAAACAGACCCTCCTAGATGATGATTTTGAGGGGACCTCCCCTGCAATCCTATGGGACACTATCAAGGCTATATTGAGAGGGAAAATGATTGCCCTCTCTGTACACGCTAAGAAGCAAAGGGAGGCACAAAGAACTTCTCTGGAAACTAGGATAAGGGATCTGGAGGCCCAGCAATGTCAGCAAGTTTCTAGGGCTAGGAACCAACAATTTACTAGACTTAAAAAACAATTAAATGCCATCTTAGATTACTACATTGAACAAAAATTAATCTATTTAAGACATAAGTACTATGATGGGGGTCCTAGATACTTTAAAACAATGGCAGCTCAGCTACGAGCTCATAGAGCTAAAGCTACTATCTTTAAGATCAAGCACCCTCCCTCAAAACACCTTAAGATGTCCTGTTCTGGAATCTTGACAGCCTTTTTGGCCTATTACTCTAAATTATATTGCCCGGGACCAGAGGTACCTGCTCAGATCACCTCACAGTTCTTTTCCAGGCTGCATCTCCCAACTCTGACAGACCAGCAAAGATCTCTATTGACAAGACCCATAACTAGTGGGGAAATGGAGGAGATAATAGGGACACTAAAGACATGAAAATGCCCAAGATCCGATGGATTGCCCAGTGAATTTTACAAGACCTTCCCTAAAATTTTAGTACCCACTTTAATAAGGGTTTTCTCCCATGTCATTGCAAAAGATGGTAAAATCCCCCCTCTTGGACCGAAGCCATAATTTCCATTATTCCTTAACCAGAAAAATATCCTACAGGGTAGGCAAGCCCAGGACAACATAAGACATACCATATACTTAATTGAACATAGCCAAAAGCAAAATTCCCCTACTCTCCTAATAAGTCTTTACGCCGAAAAGGCATTTGATATGGTTTCCTGGGGCTTCTTACGGGAGGTATTGGCCATGTTTGGTTTCTCAAAACAATTCATAGAGACCATTTTTAAATTCTATAACACCCACAGGGGATACATAAGATCCAATGGTCACATCTCTAAGAGCTTCCTCCTGCACCATGATACACAGCAAGGTTGTTCCCTGTCTCCCCTTTTGTTTGTCCTTTATATAGAACCACTAGCCCAATATATACGCACTTCCCCTGAAATACAAGGGATACAATTGGCGAAAATTGAACACAAGCTGGCATTATTTGCAGATGACATTTTGGTATACCTGACAAACCCAGAAGTATACCTACTGATTCTTTTTCGAAAGATAGCAGACTATGCAAAGCTATCAGGGTAGGCACTTAATTCAAATAAATCAGAGATCCTACCTTTCGATTTTCTCCCCTCTACCACACTGAGAAATACATTTGATCTGAAATGGGATCAGAGATCCCTTAGGTACTTGGGAGTAGTAATTCCTAGAGATCTATCCCAGTTGTTTTCATTAAACTTTTCTCCACTATACACAGTTGAAACAGGACAGGAGGAGGTGGAATTTAATACCTATGCCGTTTTATTCCCATACCCTTTCACTCAAAATGAATGCTTTACCTAGGCTCCTCTATCTTTTCTACTGTGTCCCCTGCTCTATAGCTCCTAAAGAAATCCTCTCCTGGCAAAAAGAATTCTCCAATTTTCAATGGGGCAGCAGGAAACCTAGGATTTCCCGAAATAGGCTTTTCCTTCCTGTCTCCAACATTTCCTGAAGACCCAACCCCATATATTTCAATCTGGATGTCCCCACAGGGGGAACAGACTATCTCGAAAATCTACAAATCCTTGATACAGTCCTCCAGGCATTGTTTGGAGGCATCCAAGACTAGCTGGGAAAGGGAGCTTAACATCTCCCTTAACCATAAGGACTGGCTGGAGATATGGAGGCGGACGTGGACCACCTCCTCCTCCTCTCCAATATGGAGGGAGTTTGTCTGGAAGATGAGGAGTAGATTTCTCCTCCTTCCAACTGTCATTGCCTGTAGAACATCAGGAGCAGTGGCAACCTGCTGGAGGGGATGTGGAGAACTACGAGCCTCCCAGAATCATATGTTCTATGACTGTCCTAGACTGAAGGGATTCTGGTCCCAATTATCCACCCACATTTCAAAGTTACTCAGTATCCCACACGAATTGGCAGGTGAATACTGCCTTCTGGGAATCCCACCATGTAGTGTGAGGGGGAAAGACTCCCTATACCTATGGAACATCCTGTTGTGCGCAGTCTATAAAGTAGTAACAAAGTGATGGCTCCAGGAAGCCCTGCCGGGGATATCCGACTGGAAAGACATCATCCTTAACATTCAGCACAATGAACAGCTTTCGTACACTCTGCACAACAGGATGGAATCCTATACTATCCGTTGGGCACACTGGGAGATTTATTATGACCAGATAACCTCTGGTTAGTAGATGGTCCGTGGGCCCTAGTGCTGACCCATCCCCTCAAAAAGTAGGCATAGTTTGAACGTGTTGAGGCTCCACAGTTGCTGAGAAAGTAAAGGGAAAGGAAATGTTGGCCTGTATTGACTAGATATGCTAAATATGAACTTCTAGTCATCACACAGTTTTAATAAAGAATACCACCTCCTTGCCTAGTAGTTGAGTCTTTTTCCGATATGCTGATTCCTGAGTAACTCATGCTGTATTTTCTTTTGTTCCATTATTCTGTTCAGAATTATTGTTTTTACTCTTAGCCCAAAAGTTGTGTACTTTACCCCTGACTTAAAGAGGGCAATGATGTTCAGCCTGGGTTTTAATGACAAATGTAAAACTGGTTTCTCTTTGTACATTTCTCCTATTGTATGATTCAAAGATGATAAACCAATAAACTAAGTATAAAAAAAAGGAACAACTCTAACCACCTTCCACAAATCTGGGACTACTCCAGTAAGCAGTAATAAGTTTAAAGATTTGGGATATGAGGAGTGCAAAATTCATTCTTTGCCACCTGGATGGCCTTCTTACAGACATTCCTGAGTCGCCTGTACTCAAGTCAGCCATGGTGTGAGTGGACTTAAATCTAGTCCAGCACTTACCCTAGGTTTTCATGAGGGATAACAGGTCACTATGAAGCCATTTAATGACCATTCCCCTTATAATGATAAGCTAATTATAGAGAAGGCATGATAGGAGTAGTTTGCCTAAGGCCCCAAATTATGTGGCATGTTAAGAGTCTGCATAACTCATTTTAGGCATAGGTGCCAGAACCTATATGCGAAGGGTGGTGGCAGCCCCCCAACCCCACTTTTGATCAACAGCCTTCAAATGCCCCTTTAATGCATGCAAGGTCAGAAGGGATGCAGTCATGGGCTCTTGTGTTACTACTACAGTCCCCCCACCCCACCCCCCACACACACACACCTCCATGTTCAAACCACATTAATATTGCAGTATTTGCACAGTAAGAAAGTTGCACTGGTGATAATACTTTTTCATATGCAGTACCTTGGCTTTGTTGTTTGGGAAACCCTTCAAGTTCAGTTTTTTATTGTTATTCATGTGGGTATGTAGTTGTACTCTATTCTGTGTTTGCAAGCCTGCCAGCCTTATTTCTCTGAAGAATGATTTTTATTCTCCATCTATATTGCAGTCATATCAGAAGTAGTCACAAGAGTGTCCTATAGAAATTAATGGAGGCACACCACGAAAATGACAGAATGCTGGAAAGTGTCCACAGGTGATGAGGTTTCCATTTATTTCACATGCACACATTCTCATCACACTCTCCAAAAGGTCCTCAGGCAGTGTTGTTCTCCTGCAGTGCTATAGCAGAGACTAAGACAAGAGAATGAGAGATTTTGTCACTATAAAGTTTCATCTCAGTGATAACCATCTTTAGTCTGATCAGAAACAAGATACTTGCTACGCTTCAGCGATTTTGTCACGTACAAGATTCACCTCAGTGATAACAATCCTCAGTCTGCCCAGAAACAAATATCTCATTCACCTTAATAGAAACTGCCCAGTAACCGACAAAAATTAATGCAACGGGTAGTGCTTTGACCATCCATTGACTGAGTTACTGGCCCTAGCTGCTCTGTATTAGAAGTTGTTTACACAGGGAGAAGGATGAGACAAGGGGGAGAGAATGTGGTCAGCAGATGTGTATACGGAAGAGGGAGCAAGACCATGGGAGTAGTACCAGTATGTGAACAGCAGATTAAGAGTGAATGTTGCAGTGGCTGTATAGGGAAGTTTTACCATTCAAACAATGAGAGTCATACTGGACATAGGAAGGTGCCTCTGATCAAGGAGGCTAACCCGAACATGCATACACTATGAAATAAACAGCAGCACTCTGCTTTAACTCAGGTTTTGAAAAAATATCCAAGACTACCAAGTCACCTTAATAATGTGATTGCTTCATTGAAGTATCGACCAAACTGCTCAGTATTCCTCCCCGGCACTTCTCCACAAGCAAAGGCTATATCAGGGGTGGAACAGTGATCATGCCTAATCTGTTTTTAAATAGGAAATTACTAATCAGTTTAAAATACATCATCTACACACCCTGAGATCTCCTTCTGCGGTTTTTGCCCAAATGGATGTTAATTTATTTATTTAGTTAGTTTTTGTTGACTAGGAATAATGATGCATAATGGACGAGAATGACTGCATGAACTATGATATAGTGAAAAATGCCTCACTAAAGTGTTTATTTTTTTTTTTATTCTCTTTTTTTCCTTGGCAGGACCACTGTCAATCTTCAGCCCTGGTCACGGCCCCCGGGACTTCCAGCGTCATCTATTGCCACTTAATCTCCCAGTTACCCCCTGGAGGGTGGGGCTGTGGCAAAGGTCCCCAATCCACGCCGCAGAACTAGTGACTGGTCAGGGATGTGGCAATGATGGCTAATCAAAGCCCCGAGGAGGGCTTCATTTAGACAGTGGCCTCCACCCGTCTACTCCTTTTTCCTGTATTCTTGGAGGCGGGGACGTGCAATGATGCCAGCGTCTGCCCCACCTCCCATGAGATGAACATGAGTATCTCCCGGCCTCCGCTAGGAGTTCTCAGTGCACCAGGCACTTCCCCACCCTCCCCCCAGAGAAGGACAGCCATCCATAGGACACTCCATCCTTCTCCCCCAGCTGGCCCTCCGACGACCAGGGTTCGCTCCTGAACCCAGGTTGCTGGCATCACAAGTGGAAATCCAACCACTGCGCCGGCAGGCCAGCCCCTCGCTGAAGTGTTTTGAGTTAACCCCAAGGTCTATAGGCAAAAATTTAGTGAGTTAATAAAGGCACTGGAGGACAGATATGCTGAAATGTACATGCAGCTAAGTGACTTGCTAGAACGATGGTCAGAAGGTGCAAAAGCTCACTCTGTGGAGGGGATGAAAGATTTATTTCTACTGGAACAGTTTTTAAAAACTGTACCTGAGATTATGAGAATATGGTTGCTGGACAGAACTCCAGGCTCCGCATACTGTAGGAGACAGCTGAGAGGGCTGATCAGTTCATATCCTGCCAACCATCCTCTCACTGAAAAGAGGATGGGGAAGGGACATCAAGTGGTTTTAAGGGAACCCTGGGGGGAAGCCTTAAGGGATTCAACCTGTGCCCGAACAAAAGGGGAAGCCCCCAGTCCCAAAGCACAGGGATGGGAGAAACTGGGACATTTGTCTTATGATTGTCCAGAAAATGTAACAGAAGTTGTGAGTATAGCTGAAAGGGAATGCTTGGGAGGCTCCGAGCAGATAATGGCCTGTACACAGAGTGCAGTGCCCTCGAACTCCACTGCATACTTGCACCCTGTGTGTAAATGGAATGGTGACGCAGGGACTGAGGGACACTGGGGCCTCCATTTCTTTGGTGAAGCAGGACTTAATTCAAAAGCAACAGATTCTGCTGGGCCATTTTTTCTTGGATTAGAGGGGTGACAGGTCCAGCAGTCTCAGTGCCACTGGCCTGGACCATTCTGAGCTGGGAAGGTGCCAGGGCATACAGGATGTGAGTGTTATTCCAGACCCGCCTATGGATGTAATTAAAGGTAATGACTTTGATAGTAGGGCCAAAAGTGTGTGTGTCATTACCCATAGCAAGATAAAGGAACCAGCTCCTGATGACACTGAGGGGACAGTGCATGAGGAAGCAACCCTTACCTCAATTGCAAAAGTTGTGGCTAAAGAACAAGCTGGGAACAGCAGTTCTGAGTCACAGCTACTGATGGAGAAGAGCCCAGCCTGGGGCGTCTCTCACACAGTAGAGAGTTTTTTGGGGAAGGTCATGCATGTGGAGCTAGGGAGAGCTCAGCAAGCTGACCCATCCCTGCAAAAGCTAAGGGAGTTAGCCACCAGTGGGGAAGGTAACTCTCTGGGTGAGGGAAAAAGGGAAGTGTACTGGCAGAATGGGCTTCTGTACCATGAGTGGGTTCCTAAGGTGAGACATGAGGAAGGGGTACTCTGGAAGATAGTGGTTCCTAAAGAGTATAGGTAGCAGCTTCTGGCCTTAGCCCATGACATACCCTTTTCAGAACACTTAGGCGTAAGCCATACAAAAAGGCTGCTTAAGAATAATTTTTATTAGCCCAGTATTTTTAAAGACGTGGCAATCTACTGCTGGACTTGCCCACAGTGCCAGAGGATGGGGAAGGTTGGGGACTAGGTTAAAGTGGTTTTGATTCCCCTACCCATTATTGAAGAGCCATTTCTGTGAGTTGCTGTGGATTTTGTAGGGCCTCTAAGCACCTAAGTCGCACTGGCAAGCAGTACATCTTGGTGGCTGTAGATTACACCACAAGGTACCCAGAAGCAATGCCCATGTCCTCCATCAAGACTGAGAAGGCGGCCGATGAACTGCTGGAGATATTTGGCTAGGTGGGTTTTACCCAGAACATTCTGTCAGATCAAGGCACCAACTTCATGTCTGATCTGATGGTTAGTCTCTGGAAAAAGTGTGGAATGAGGCAGCTCAGGTCCTCCCCACGCCACTCCCAGACTAATGGTCTGGTTGAGCAATTCAGTGGTTCTCTTAAGAAAATGCTTGGGGCATTCACTGATCAGTATGCCAGAGAGTGGGACAAGTACCTAGCCGATCTCCTATCCACATGTAGAGAAGTCTCACAGGAGTTCACAAGGCTCTCACCCTTCAAGCTCCTGTTTGGCCATAGGATATGGGGCCCCCTTGATTTGGTAAGGATGAATGGGAGGGTGAGCTTGCTCCTCAAGTGGAACTTGTTGTGGAGTTTGTCCTGAGTTTCAGGTCATGGCTAAAGGAGCTCATGGGGTTCACCCAGGAGCACCTAGCTGCTGCAAAACAAAAGCAAAAAACATGGTATGACCATGGAGCCAAAGCCTGGAAGTACGAAGTCAGGCAACAGATGATGGTGCTTGTCCCCATCCAGCAGAACAAATTGCAGGCAGCTTGAGAGGGACCTTACTCGGTGGTCAGGAGGGTGATTGATGTTAATTATGTGGTGGAGCTACCCGACAGGAGGCACAAACAGTGGGTTTACCACATAAACATGATGAAACCCTACCAAGACCAGGACTACGTGGTCCTAGCTGTGCGCATCTCTTTGGAAGATGGGGCAGAAACAGACTCACTGGTAGATCTCCTAAGAGAGGTGAAGGGATAATCCTTGGTGGATGCTGTCACACTCTTGATGCAGCTGGCATCAGTCCAATTTGTCAAAATGAGGAGGGTGCTGAGTTCATTTAGTGACATGTTCACAGGGAAGCCGTGGTATACCACACTGGCAGAACACTACATGGATGCAGGGGTCCAGACTTTGCTGAGACAGCCACTCTACAGAGTCCCATAAGATGTAAGACGTGCTATAGAGGGGGAGTCTAAAGAGATGCTGGCCCTCCAAGTGATACAGGAGTCCAGTTGTCTCTGCATCTCTCCAGTGCTACTGATTCCCAAAAAGGATGGGACCACGAGGATCTGCGTCGACTACCACAAGCTCAACAGTTGCACAGAGTTGGATGCATACCTCATGCACAGGACAGATGAAGACTTAGAGAGGTTAGAGGGAGCCCATTTCCTGTCCACCATAGACCTGACAAAGGGCTATTGGCAAGTACCCCTGATCCAAGAAGCCAGAGAAAGGTCTGCCTTCGTCACCCCATTTGGACTATTTGAATTCAGGATGATGCTATTCAGGATGAAGAAGGCACCAGCCACCTTTCAGTGACTTGTGGACTAGATCCTGCAGGGGGCAGGAGACTTTGCTCTGGCATACGTGGATGACATCACAACTATTGACAGACCTGGAAGGATCACATCCAGCATGTGACCAAGGTGTTTCACCAACTGCAGACTGTGTGGCGCCCTTCATCTGGAGTTTGATGGGCACCTCTTAATCAGAGGAAAGGAAGGGGAAAGCATAAAGTAACCTCCCTTTCCAAGAGAGGGACAATGCGTCTCACCAGAAAACTCCAGTCCCTGGACCAAGCGAGTAGAAAAGATGGCAATGTCATCCAAGTACGCCACGGTGTACTCCTCAGTACCATTTAACACCTGGTTCACCAACCTTTGGAAAGTGGCCAGGGCGTTTCCATTCCAAAAGACATTAATTTAAATTCAAACAACCCTATCAGAGTGATGAAGGCCGACCTCTCCCTAGCTCTGGCAGTTAACTCTACCTGCCAATACCCCTTTGTCAGGTCAATAGTTGTAAGGTATGTCCCCCCCCTCCCAACTTGACTAGGAGTTCATTCATCCATGGCATTGGGTGGGCATCTGACTTTGAGACTACACTAAGTCCACGATAGTCCACACAAAAACAAGTACAGCCATCTGGCTTGGGAACAAGGACAACGGGTGAGGCACATTGGCTGTGGGATTTCTGGATTACCCCTAAATCCAGCATTTCCTCATCCTCCTCCCTCCTAATGTCCTTGTGGACAGCCTCTGACACCCAATATGCTGTCCACCATATGGGCGCCTGCATCCCTGTCTCCACATCATGCTTTCGCTAAGGAGGTTAGTCCAGGCTTGGTGCTAAACAGTTCGGCAAAGTTTGCTAAAACCTCCCTTACTTCCTAGATCTGGTCCGGGGTCAACTGGGGTGACATTTTAATTGCCTCCACAGAGGAATCCTGCTTGTTTTCTTCCAGCAAGTCCAGAAGTGGCCTTCTTTGTCCGTCCCTTCCCCAGAACTACACACTGCAAACACCATGTCAGCCCAAATAGCATATGGCTTAATCAAGTTGACATGGTACATTCTTTGTGTATGTCTTCTGTCAGGTAACTCTGTAATGTAGTTTACATCATTTACCTGTCTGACTACTTTGTATGGTCCTGCCCACTCGGCCTGCAGCTTGACTTTCCAGACTAGGATTAGGATCATGACTTCCTGACCCACAGACTACAAGCGAGCGCTGGCTCTGTGGTCATACCACACCTTTTGTTTTTGTTGGGCAGCTGCCAGGTTGCTCTGGGTTGTCCCCATAAGCTCATTCAACCTTTCCCTAAACCTAAGGACATAATCCACTATGGGAGTTCCCTAGGTGGCGTGCTTGACTTCCCACTCCTCATGAATCAAGTCTAGGGGCCCACATACCCTGCGTCCATATAAGAGCTTGAAAGGGGAAAACTGTCGACTCTTGGGGCACCTCCCTGTATGCAAACAACAGGTGGGGAAGGTATTTCTCCCAGTCCCTCCCATGCTGTTCAGCAAACACTTGGAGCATTGACTTAATTATTATTGCACCATTAAATCTTTTCACATGCCCATTGGCTTGCGGGTGATAAGGTGTTATGTGTCTCTGCACCACCCCACACTTCTCCCACAAACATTTCATCAGGTCCGACATGAAGGAACCTCCTCGATCGGTGATAACCTCCTGCAGAAACCCAAAGTGGGAGAAAATCCTTGGAAAGAAATCCACCACTTTGTCTATCCTCAGTGAGGATAGGGCAACTGCCTCTGGGTACCGGGTGGCATAATCCACCACAGTCAGGATAAACCTCTTCCTGGAGGAGCTGGGGGTATTTAAAGGCCCCACAATATCCATTCCCACCCTCTAGAATGGCTCCTCCACTACGGGCAATGGAATTAGGGTGGCTTGGGTTCTCTTACCCACCTTCCCTATTTCTTGGCACCAGTGACAAGACCTGCAATACTCCTTCACCTGCTGGGTGAAGTTGAGCCAACAGAAATTCTGGGCCAACTGCTGTGTAGTGCACGCTATTCCCAGATGACCAGACATGGGGTTATCATGTGCAATCTTGAGCAACTGCTCACGGTACCCCTGGGGAATGAAAAGCTGCCTGCCCATCACCCTTCCCTCTGTCTTAGCATCCTGCGTATACAGCAGTCCATTGTCCCAATAAACGTTATGTTTCCCGTCACCTCCCTGTGCTCTGTCAGAGTCTGCCCAAGCCCTTAGCTTCTCTAGACTAGGGTCACTTTTCTAAGCAGCTTCAAACTCCTTGCACATTCACAAGGCATGGGACAGATCCCCTTCAGTGTCTAAACTAGGGTCCCTAGCTCTAGCGTCAGGGCATTCAGGATCACTGTCATCCCTAACCCTCTGACTAGGGGTCATACCTTCCTCAGAGTAACCCTCCTTAGCTGTTCTGTTAATTGCTACTTGGGGAATTTCTACCCCCTTTTCATTATTCTCCAAATCAGGAGACACTGGCTAGGGAACCAGCCTACCAGTGGTTTCCACAGGGGCTACTATGAGGTCCCGGGAACTACAATTTTCCTTTGCTGCTTGGCTGCGGGTAACTGCACACACCATCTCCTGTTTGAGATTGTTGCCAGTAATTACATTGACAGCCAAAGTCTCGGCTACAGCAACCTTTTGCACAGTTTCCCCTGTCTCACTCCAGTCCAGGAGAACACTAGCGAGTGGCAAGGTTTTCTCTTCCCAAGTGAATCCCCGTACAGTCACAAATTGATTGGGTATAAGCTGACCAGGCTCTACCAAATCCCCTTTTACCAAAGTCAGGGACACCCCCATGTCCCTCAACCCATGTGTGTATAGCCCATTCACAGTGACTGGATGTATGTGTTCCCTCATGATTCCTGGCATGCTTTCAGGGACACACAAACAACCCACTTTTTTTCTGGCACCACTTTGTGTACTGCTTGCCCTTTTAGGATACTGCCTGGCCAGATGACCAGGTTCTTTGCAAACCCAACATTCATTTCTTTTTTTTTTTTTTTTAACTTTCTTTATCCTCCTACTCCAGAGACCCAAATTCTCTCTGGCAGGACACTCAATTCGGTCTTTTTTCCCATCCACCTGAAGCTCCCAGACTCCACCTCCCTTAACGCACCACCTGGCTGTCCAACCCCCTGGCTCTGAGTCCCCATGGGGCAGGACCGCCGACTCCTCTGGTGCTCTATCTACAATTCAGAGGGGTGACCAGGGAGTGGAAGGAGTGCCTCCATGGAGCTGGGAGGCCCAGCATTGGATGTGGGGACTGACCACTGGACCTACCATCACCTATCAGGCGCCCCGGGGATTTCCACTTGTTCTGTTCCCCCTCCATGGAGCTAGGATGTGCAATGATGACCAGCATCTGCCAAGCTCTGCCCCCATTGCTACCAACAAATGGAAGATGTTGGTAGCTCCCATTAGCATAACCTTCACAGCGGAAGTCACCCGAGGTGCACAAGATGTCCACCTGCGGGGCTGTCGCCATGATGGAGCAAGTGGATATTTTTTATTAAATTTCCAGGGCACCAGGTACTAAAAAATTTATTTTATGTTGAAAGCCCTAATCAGGTGTTTCTGCAGCTGCTGCTGCACTGAGGGACTCAATCAGAGTTTCCCTTTAACAGCTGTCAGAATTAAACACTGGTTCAGCATTCACATGCAAAAGAAAACTGCGAAAACACAGGCAGTATTTCAAAGAAAATATTGTTTACTAAAAATTGCAAAATAGGTAAAATCTCAAACACAGAACATATACATTCATAACTTACAGTCAATAAAAAAATGTGGAAATTACAGAACAAAGACGCCTACAAAATACTTAAGTTCTTGCTTAGTTAGATGTTACCAGAGTACCTTGTTTTAGCTTAGAAACTAAGTGTCTCTCTCTTGAGTCCAGAACTAAAAAGCAATGTTTCCCCACAGATGCCTGCTCATTTCAAAATCCATCTCCCCATTCCCTTTGGTGAGGTCACAGATCCTCCTACAACTTTAACTTCTTAGCATAAATATCCACACGGATGTATGTTATAACTGTGAAAATCAGCAACTAGCAATTTTCCAAAATATGAGTCTCTTTGATCAAAGCATTTCCTTTGACATTTCATAACCCCACAATCTGTCACTGGTTCTCTTCTAGGTGAAAAAACTATAAAGGATCAGCCAAATGACTTCCCTTCCTGCTATGTCATAAAATGCATATTTTGTTTCCAACTTCAAAAGCAGGAGCAGGTTATAAGGGGTAATAAACTGCCCCTCTGGAAGGACGTCTTTAATTATTGGTTTCCCTGGTCTATCACATCTTCCTGCTTCAACTACACTGACACCTCTGAGGTCAAAGGTCAAGACTCACTGTTAGGCTTTTTTCTTGTCTAAATAGACCTTCACATACCATATATTTATTTTACAAATATTTTACAATAATGATATTAGAGGGTTTATCATGTTACAACCACAAGCTCAACAGTTGCACAGAGTCAGATGCATACCTCATGCACAGGACAGATGGTATCTTAGAGAGGTTAGGGAGAGCCCATTTCCTGTCCACCATAGACCTGACAAAGGGCTATTGGCAGGTACCCCTGACCCCAGAAGCCAGAGAAAGGTCTCCCTCTGTCACCCCATTTGGACTATTTGAATTCAGGATGATGCCATTCAGGATGAAGAATGTACCAGCCACTTTTCAGTTACTTGTGGACCGCATCCTGCAGGGGGCAGGAGACTTTGCTCTGGCATACATGGATGACATCACAATCTATAGACAGACCTAGAAGGATCATGTCCAGCATGTGACCAAGGTGTTCCACCAATTGCAGACTGCTGGATTGACAGTCAAGGTAGAGAAGTGCCAGATAGGAATGGCAGAAGTGTCATGCCTTGGGCACAGGGTGGGAAGTGGGTACAAAAGGCCTAAGCCATTGAAAATTGAGGCCATCCAGGGATGGGCCATGCCCACAACCAATAGGAAAGTACAGGTCTTCCTAGAGACAGCAAGGTACTACTATAAGATTGTGCCACATTTCATCAGTGGCCAAACCCCTGTCTGATCTTACTAGGAAGAAAATGTCAGAAAAGGTTCAGTGAGTGGAAACCAGTGATACTGCCTTCTGTCAGCTGAAGGAGGCATTGTGTCGGGCACCTGTGCTCACCAGTCCAGATTACTCTGTCAAGTTCATTGTGCATGTAGATGCTCCGATCATGAGTTAGGTGCAGTTCTGAGTCAGGTCACAAGCTTGGAGGAGGAGCACTCAGTCATGCACATGAGCAGGAAGCTTCCGCCCAGAGAGCAGACTTATGCCACAGTAGAGAAAGAATGTCTGGAAATTGTCTGGGTTTTGCAGAAACTGCAACAATACCTGTATGGAAGGGAGTTCAGCCTGGTTACAGATCACAACCCCTCTTACATGACTGCATAGGACCAGTGGCCAGACTACAAAATTGTTAAGATGGAGTTTGGTGCTGCAGACTTATAATATATTATACTAAAGACAAACCCTAATTTACTAGTCGATCTTCCAGTTATTAATAAAAAAAATCAAGAGAATGTGATACTACTAACTTGGATGGTGACTGGGTAACTGTTAATAACATTAGAGCAACCAAAAAAGGCAGAAGGGCAAAAGCTTTCGAACTTCCATTGTCTAACCAATATTCTATCTTTAGTACTACCGGAAATAAAGAAAATGAGATAGATAGTAGGATTACTGAGAATCTTTCCAATAACATTATGGAACACCAAAATTTTGAACCTATAACGAACTCTGAACGTAATACAAATCATATCCAATCAGCTGTTGTAAATGATATATCATCCAGTCCTCTTTTTGTTTTGGGAGATTCTATGGTCAAGTTTCTTGACAGACAGATTTGTAATCCAGACAAAGAGTTCAGAACTGTGTCTTCCTTCAGAGGTGCAAAAATAGGCAATATCGCTCTAATCTTAGAAGATATTCTACCCAAGTCTCAAAACTCTAATGTTATAATTCACTCAGGTGCAAATAATATATTAAGAGAACCAATAAATAAAATCAAACAAGACTTTGTCTCTATGACAAATACATTAATGGATCTCAATTGTAGTATTACTTTTTCAGAAATTCTTCCAATACCCAAAGCCTCAGAATATAAGCAAAACAAAATAAAATTGATTAATAACTGTTTGAGAAGATGGTGTTATGAAACAAGAACTCGGTTGTATAACTCATTGGGAAGATTTTGTTCACAGAGATGAATTATTCTCATATGATGGTTTACATCTTAGTAGGAGAGGGAATGATCTACTAGGTAAACAGATGCTAGTTCACATACACAAATCTTTAAACTAAATTATGAGGGGGAGACTCCAAATTTGTTGGATTCTCTAAATACTAAAAGATTATATCAGCAAAATAATAAACATATTATAAATAATAGTATTCCTAAGGACTGTGATAAGGTAAAACTAGACAATACCAAAATAAACATATTGCTTTTAAATGCAAGAAGTCTGTTAAATAAAATTGATGAGTTATCTGAATATGTACATACAAACAATATTGATATATGTGGAGTAACTGAGACTTGGTTTAAAAATGAGGACTGGGGTACTGAAATACTGGGATATACTACATACAAAACAAATCGTATGAATACCAGAGGAGGTGGAATCGCTTTATATATCAACAATAAATTTAAAAGTTATACTGTAACAAATCTAGATGAGGATGCATCAAGTGAAATTATATAGATTAAAATCAGTCTTACACTTGAATGTACCATCATGGTAGGACTAGGTTATAGAGCACCAAATCTAAATTTAGAGGAGAATCAAAAGGTTTTAAATAACATAGAAGATAATATACTGGACCAAAATTGCTTGTTCATGGGGAGATTTCAATTTTCCAAACATTGATTGGTTACATTTAAAAGGAAGCACCCCTATGGAGAGCTCATTCCTAGACCTAATGAATATAAATAATTTGAGTCAGCTAGTAAAATTACCAACTAGAGGAAATAATATATTAGATTTACTATTTTTCAACATAGAAAATGCAGAAGCAATGGTAACTATTAATCATCCATTAGCTAATAGCGACCATAATATGGTACATACATCAATGAATTTAACTTATTCAACTGAAACTTTGGGCTGTACAATAGTAAAAGATTTTTTAAATGCTAACTATATGAAAATCAAACAATATTTTATGGAATGGAACTGGGCCTCTGATCTAACAGATAACGATATTAATTTGGTTTATAATAAACTCATGTTGAGAATAAACACAAGTATTAAACTTTGGGTACCTATTAGAAAGAAATATGTAAAAAATAAAAGAGCCCCCTTATGGTGGAACCATAAAATAAAAAAAATCCTGGCAAAAAAACAACGTTTAGATAAGAAATTTAAGAAAAATAAAAAGAGTGTAAGTTGGGATAGATACAAGCAAATATCAAGCAAAAGCAAGAATATGATTAAAAAAGAAAAAAGATATCTTGAAGAAAAACTAGCAACAAATGTTAAAGACAACAAAAAATCATTTTACAATTACATAGGTTCATTAAAGAAAAATAATCCTTCAATAGGACCCTTACAGTCATCTCACCAGATAATTACCAATGAAACCGATATTGCTAATAGACTGAATGACTATTTTATAAACATTTTTCAACCAAACAAATTAGATTCTAGAATTGAACAAACTAAAAATACCTAATTTTCCCCTATAACTGAGAGCGAAGTACTAGAAGCTATTGACAATTTAAAAAATAGTGGTTCTCCAGGACCAGACGGTATTCCACCGCTATATATTATTAACTTAAAGAAACAATTGGCTGGACCATTAACCTTAATATTTAATTTATCAGTTATTACAGGACTTACGGCTCCAAACGGGAATAAAGCTATAGTAATACCTATCTACAAAGGTGGTAACAAACATCTCAAACAAAATTATAGGCCAATTAGTTTAATGGACGTTATGTGCAAACTGCTAGAAAGAATACTAAAGGGCAGAATCACTAATTATTTAAATGATAACAACATCTTTGATATCTATCAGCATGGATTTGTCAGCAATAGATCGTGTCAAACTAACCTACTGTATTTTTTGGAACCAGTCAGTTATGCTTTGGATAAAGGACTATCAGTGGACATCATTTTCTTGGATTTTTCCAAGGCATTTGATTCTGTGTCACACCAAATATTAATTGCTGAACTAGAAAAATTAAAAATTGATTCTAAAATAATAGGATGGATACACACCTGGTTATTAAATAGATCTCAGCGAGTATCTGTTAAGGGTTACTTGTCAGATTGGGGACCAGTGACTAGTGGTGTACCTCAGGGCTCGGTTTTGGGCCCTACCCTATTTAATATCCTAATATCAACTATGTGTCCTCTTAATAATTCCTGTTGGTTGGTTAAATTTGCTGATGACTGCAAAATAGGATGTATTATTAATGATCAAAATGATACTATAGCAATGCAAAATAATTTAAATTACCTGGTAGACTGGTCCTTAAATAAAGGTCTTCTATTTAATGAAACCAAATGTAAGGTAATGCATTTAGGAAAACATAAACCTTGTTACCCTTACAGTATTAATAATACCTACTTGCAAAAAACCACACAAGAAAAAGATTTAGGAGTAACTATCACAAGCGATTTTATCTTTAATACACATACAATTACAGCTGTTAAAAAAGACAACAAAATTCTAAACTGTATATTGAGAAACATTAAAAGTAGAGATGCAAAAGTTTTATTGCCATTATACACCAGTCTTGTTAGACCACACCTAGAATATTGTTGTTCAGTAACAGCTCCATATTTAATTAAAAACAAAAAATTAATAGAAAACATACAAAGAAAAACAACAAAGAAAATAAACACTTTGCAAAACTTAGACTATGGAACTAGATTAAAAAAATAGGTCTGTATTCTATGGATTATAGGCGACTTCGTGGTGATTTATGTTTAACACACAAAGCATTTCAGAATGATATAATTTTTGAAACTATAGAATTGGAAAAGAATAAGAATATTAAAACACCTAGATTTCATACACTAAAACTCAAAGGCACTAATAATAATACAATCAAAAGAAACAATTGGTACACACAAAGGATTGTTAATCCATGGAACAACTTAACCACCAATGTGTTTTTTAGTAAATCCATATCTTCATTTAAAAATAATTTAGATAATCATAATGGTGACTTAAAATATAGCTTCCACCCATAATAGGGTGGCGTGTTCATGAAAGGTAGAAATACCTACTGAACTCGTACTAATCTATGAACCTATGAACCTATGAATATGGTTAGCTGGCATCGCAGTGGGTCACAAAACAACATTGCAGATGGGTTGTCCAGAGAATAGGGCCCCCTTGTTTTGTTTTTTTCCCTTTTCTTTTTATTCCCTTGTTTTATTCAACAGGAAAGACCTAGGGGAAACTAAGGTGAGGTTTCCACAAACAGTGACGGGGGGAGGGGCATGAGGCCATGGCAGCTGGAGCCAGCCGGCTCACACGAAGAAAAAAAATCAGTTAGGGTTGCTAACAAGATTTGTTTTCCTTTCTTCAGGGAAGGGAGATGTGATGCCTGGGTAGCTGTATGGCATGGCTTTAACTTTCATTTGGGAACTTGTGTGAGTTTCTGCTGAAAGAGGCAAGGCTCTTATCATCAGGTTTCAAACTAGCAGAGGCCTGGTTCTAAATATCACTGCAAGGATGCTCAGCTCAGACAGAGCCTTTGATGTAAGCCATACCACAGCTAAGACAAACATTTCAAAGTAACAAACATCTCAAACTAGTAAAGACTGAAACATAGAATTTGATGGCAGATAAGGACTGTTTGGCCCACCTAGTCTGCCCATTTCCTTACCTAATGGATAAGCTGCAGATCCTAGATAACCAACAGACCTACTTCCTCCTATCCCCACTAAAATTGCTTTATGTCTGTCCCATGCATTCTTCAATTCCCCCACTGTTTTTGACTCTACAACCTCCTCAGAAAGGCTGTTCCCTGCATCGACAACCCTCTCCATGAAAAAATACGTTCTCATATTACCTCTGAGTCGTCCCCCCTCTCTCTTCAAATTGTACCCCATTGTTCTTGTACATCTTTTTCTGTAAGATGCTACCCTCTTGAACTTTGTTGATTCCCTTGAGGTACTTGAAAGTTTCTATCATGTCCCCCCACCCCTTTCCTTGAGGGTATACATATTAAGCTCCTTTAGTCTCTCTTTGTATGTCTTCTGGTGCAGACTCTGCATCATTTTGGTTGCCCTCCTCTGGACAGTCTCCACCCTGTTTATGTCTTTGTGGAGATGGGGTCTCCAGAACTGCACACACTACTCCAGATGGGGTCTCACCAACTGTCTGTACAGAGGGATAACAATTTCCTCTTTTCTACTGGTGATGCCTCTCCCTATGCATCCCAGTATTCCCCCAGCCCTCCTTACTGCCTTCTCACATTGCTTGCCCACCTTTAGGTCATCTGATATAACTACCCCCAGGTCCCTTTACATTTTAGTTGTTGTCAGTAGCTCACTCCCCATTGTGTATTCTTCCCCAGGGTTTTTGTTTCCCAGGTGCATTACTTTGCACTTATTTGCATTGAATCTAAACTGCCATACATTTGATCATTCCTCCAGTCTTGCCAAATCCCTTCTCATCCTTTCCACCCCACCTTGTGTATCAACCCTGTTGCAGATCTTTGTGTTGTTTTCAAAGAGACACATTTTCCTTCCAGTCCCTCTGCAATGTCACTTATAAAGACATTAAAAAGGACCGGACCCAGTACTGAACCCGTAGGTACCCCACTAGTAACCTCCCTTTCTTCTCTGTGGACTCCATTTACTATTTCCCACTGCATCTTGTTGTCCAGCCAATGTCTTACCCAGGCTATCACTCTGGGACCCCCAGGCTGGCTAATTTGTTTATTAATCTTTTGTGCGGGACTGTGTCAAATGCATTGCTAAAGTCTAGGTTGGCCATGTCCACAACCCCTCCCTGGTCTACTACTTTGGTCACCCAGTCAAAGAAATCAATTAGATTTGTTTGACATGACCTCTCCACTGTGAATCCATGCTGATTTGGGTCCTGTGCCCCGCTGGCCTCTAGGTACTCAACAATTCTCTCCTTCAGAAGTGATTTCATCATTTTCCCTACCACTGAGGTCAAAGGGACAGGTCTGTTAGTTTCCTGCCTCTGTCTTGCTCCCACTTTTGTGAAGGGGAATCACATCCGCCCTCCTCCAATCCTCAGGTACCACACCATCCTCCCATGATTTGTTAAAAAGGGTAGTCAGTGGTGTTACTAGTTCTCCTCTTAGTTCTTTTAGAATTCTGGGGTGAATCCCATAATGCCCCATTTGTTTTGTCCACCTTCAGTTTTAGGAGTTCTTTCAGAACCCTTTCTTCTGTGAAAGGACTAATATCGACCACCCCTATCCAGAGTGTTTCTATTGACTGGATTAGGTACCTCCCCCTCCTCTTCCTTTGTGAACACTGAGCAGAAGTATTCATTCAGTATCCCTGCTTTTTCACTGTCCCTCTCTGCCCACCCACCCTCTTCTTTATTCAGCCTCAGTATCCCTCCCATTGTCTTTCTTCGCTCCCTAATGGACCTATAAAAGGTTTATCCCCCTTCTTAACCGAGTTGGCTATCTTTTCCTCAGTTTGGGCCTTTTCTATTCTGACTGCCTTCCCCACTTCCTTCTGCTTTAAATGGTACAGTTCTCTGTCCTGCTCCTTCTGTGTTTCCTTATACTTCCTGAATGCTATCTTTTTTCTCCTAACCTTCCCCGCCACCTCTTTTGAGAACCATAGTGTTTTTCCTTTTGTTTTGATTTGATTATTTGCTTCACACAAAGGCTTGTTGCCTCTGTGATGGCAGTTTTGATGTTTCCCCATTGTTGCTCCACCCCTTCTACTTGCCTGTTTGCTAGCGCTTTTCTGAGGCACTCTCCCATTTTGACAAAATCAGCCCTCCTGAAGTCCAGTGCCTTCACTTTTGTATGGCTTGACTCTACAGCTGAGTTTATCATGAACCACACTGTTTGGTAGCCACTTGTTCCCAGATGGCTACCCACATCTAGATCTGAGATCCTCTCTCCATCCCCATTTGAGAGTACCAAGTCTAAGATTGCTCCCTCCCGAGTGGGTTCCAACACTAGCTGTGTGAGGCATGCCCACTGTAGGTCATCCAGAATGACCCTGCTCTTGGGTGTGGCTGATGCAAAGGTGCTCCAGTTAATATCTGGCATATTCAGGTCCCCATCAGCAATATCTCCCCTTTCTTGGCCATCCTAAGGATGCCTTCTATCATCTCCCTGTCCATTTCCTCCCCCTGAGATGAGGGTCTGTATACAAACCTTGTGCAGACTGCTGTGCCATTTCCAGTCTCCAGGGTGGCCCTCAGTGCCTCCTCTCCTCCCTGTTTACCCTTTAGTTCCATTGCTTTGATCCCTTCCTTTACATAGAGAGTTACTCCCCCTCCTTTTCTACCCTCCCTGTCCCTTCTGTAGATTGTGTACCCTGGTATGTTGACATCTCAGTCATGGTTCTCTGTGTACCATGTTTCTGTGACTGCCACGATTTCTAGGCATCCCTCTTCCATCAAGGCCACCAGTTCAGGGAGTTTGCTACCTACACTAGAGGCATTGGTACTCATTACCCTTCATTTTTTGATGGCCTTACCCCTTTTTGCCTCATCTCTGTCCTTACTGCCTTTGTCTTTTTCTCCATTTACCCCTGCCCTTCTCCCTATTGACTTCTCTATCTTGGTGTTTACCTCACTAAATACCCTGATTTTTTGGGAGGGGCTAGGATTTCCTTTCTCCTTTTCAGTGCCTCCCCCCTTGGCTAGTTAAAATGCTTGCCAACGAAGCATTTAAACCTATCACCTAGGATCCTGGTTCCCCTCCGGGACAGATGCAGACCATCGCACCAGTATGGGCCTGCATCCCTCCAGGTGAACCCCCAGTCCCTGGTGAAGCCAAAACCTTGAACTCTGCACCCATTTTTCAACCACTGATTGAATCCCATGGTGCAGAGCACCCTAGCTCCACCCATACCATAGACAGGCAGCACCTCCAAGAAGGTTACCATGCGTGCTACTTGTCTAAGGGCCCCTCCCCAACTGCAGAAACTTCTCCTGCACTGCTCTGATCCCTTTCCCAGCCAGGTCATTTGTCCCTAGGTGAACAGTGACATCCAGCTCCCTCCCCCATGCACCTGCTTCTGCAATTCTGAGGATTCGCTCCCTGTCCCTCCAAGCCATGGCGCCAGACAGGCACCTTTCCTCCCTCTCCTCTCCCTCCCTCCCTCCCCCAGTTCTGTCCTTCTAACAATGGAGTCCCCCACCAGGAGTTGCTTCCTTCCATGTGGGGTCCCATGCCACCCTCCTGTGGGTCTCCTTTATGGAGGTTCCCAGCATCCTCCTTGGTCTCCACTGTGGGTGCCTCCATAGAGGAACCACACTGTGCCAGAATGGCATATGAATTGTGGAGATGTAAAACTGGAGGGATGCACCTCTGTTCCACCACCCTCACCCTTCCTGAGCCCACTAAGGTCCAACCGCTCCTCTTTCTTGGCAACCTCTGAGGCAGCAGCGGTGGCCCTGGTAGTCCCTGGGTGGGAAAGGAGGTCCCCTGAATCCTGGCCAACTCAGCCTAGAGATGAGCAACCTCCTCCCTCAGCCCAGAGAGATGCCTACAAATGGGGCAACACTGCATCCTCCAGAACATCTCCCGGAAGACTGCAGCTCCACAGCCACTGCACTGCACTGCAATGCATCACTCCCATAATGTCTTATTTGTGGACCCTTAACTGTTGTTTTATATACTTACTCTTTCCTCTCTCTATATACATATACATATACATATAATTTTTTTTCTCCCTACTTTCATACTGCCTCCATGCCCTTAACGTTCCTGATCTTCCTGTTCTGGGACAGAAAGTTCCTATATTCCTCATAGTCTCTTTCTTACTTTCTCAGAGTCAGACCTCCAGCAGCTGGGGAGTGTGGAGATCTACTCTTTTCCTTCTAGGATGGTGAGTCTTTTGTGCCTTTGGTTCCCCTAACAGAGGCTTGGAGACAAAGGATTTTTGAATCTGTGATGTCAAAGTGACATACTGCTTGATGCGTCCGGGGAGGGAGCAAAAAGGGGTTTTAGCTGGGATAGGAGCTCTGAGGGGCAGTCAGGCAGGAGTAGGTGAACAAACTACCATCTAGAGTTCTCAGCCTTGTGGTAAATTAAACCTCATAGCCAGAGAGAGAGAGAGAGAGAGAGAGAGAGAAAGAGTTGGGGTTTTTCTGTGTGAATTCTGGATAAAAACACATTTCTTTTCCTTTTCTGTAGAATTACTGTTCCCTATAGTTTGTTGTAATATCCTATAGAATCTGTGTAGTTATCCTGAAATATTAAAAATATTATTTTTATATTTCATGGTCTGTGATTGAATCCTTTGAGGTACAGCTAACCAATTTATAACTGACAAGAACTGCGTTTCTGCCACTGAGGAGAAGGCTACAGTTACCATATACTATTTCCAAAGTAAGGGTTCTTAGCTGTGACAGAGAGGAGGTGGTCATGTGACCTTGAGCATGAAGCACCGTACTGTGTGAGCGGGGGCTCTGAAAGGACGCAAACCTGAAGACTCCCCAAAAGAGTGTCTAAGCTGAATGGTGGCAACTACTGGAGTACTGAGAAATCTGGTAATAGTGACAGAGGTTGAGTCTGGGAAGGACCAGTCTGTCACAAATAATAAAATTAAGAAAACGTGCGTGGGGGGAGCAAAGGGGAATCTAAAAAAGAACATAAAATTAAAACAATGGAATTATATAAGATAAAGAATAGGCAAAAGACAAGAGTAAAGGGTACAGAAAAGTGAGGGGGGTGAAAAAGGATTAAGTAGGGAAACCCCAGTCCTCTCTAATTACTATCTCCATGCTAAGATAGGTATTTACTATATTATTAAGAAGAAAAAAAAGATTGATTCATCTCTATAATACAAGAAGAAGGAAGATCTCTTCAGTATTCCTAGGTCTTATATCACTTTTATTAAAACTCTTTTGTTATTAACTTCCCTACTATTGTATCATTAACAATGAGAATGATAGTGAAATCAAATATTATTAGACAAGAACAGAAAAGCAAAACTCCTCAACAGGAGGCACGCTAAGTTAATCATCTGATCAGAAAACTTTTTATAATCAAACTTAGAAATCCAACTATGTAACCACCCAGTCCCCGGGGGTTACTAGCATCCCATCAGGTTAGCTATAGGTAAGTAGTGGGCAGCTGCATAGAGGTGCGTATTAGGAGCTCTTTACAGATGACATCATTGTTTACTCAGCTAGGCTGAGCAAATAGTGGATTATGTCATTTAGAATTCTCACAGCAGCATAAGCCACTTTGGAATCAGCTGCTAGGGGGCAGCTTAGAATGTTCAGATGGGAATCAATCAGTTCTGTAGTCAGCAGTGGTTCAGTGTGGAGCTCTGAGTGAGCAGCAGTGCTCAGAGTGTGGAGGTGCCTGCCAGTCTCCTGTGAGACTGGATGAAGGATCTCTGGTAGTGTCTCACCCTAGTGTGTGAGACCCAGCAGTACCAGAAGAAGTGGTGGGGACCATTTGCCTGCAGGACCCCAGTGGGTCATTTTCACAGAGACATGAGAGAGACTTCAATTTCTGTGGATCCAAGGGGCAAACCCCTGAAGATCCTGAAGAGTGTCTGCTGCCCAGAAAGAAAGAGTGTCTGTTTTGAAGGTATAACAAGCTACCAGTAATTCCATGTCTGTATCAAAGGGACAAACATAACCATGAGCACAGGTTCATGGGACAGTTCTTGGAGGTTGATGTGAGGTGTATGTGCCCAGAGATAAAGCTAGAGTGCCCCTGTCAGGGCCCCTGCTTCACCACAAAAAGGGAATGGGAAATGAAGGCTCATTTGGTGTAGAAACATAAGAAACATAGAATTTGATGGCAGATAAGGACTGCGTGGCCCACCTAGTCTGCCCATTTCCCCTACCTAATGGATAAGCTGCAGATCCTAGTTAACCAAGAGCCGACTTCCTCCTACCCACCCCCACTAGAATTGCTTTATGTCTGTTCAATACATTCTTGAATTCTCCCACTGTTTTTGATTCTATGACCTCCTCAGGAAGGCTGTTGCATGCATCTACAATGCTCTCTGTGAAGAAATACTTCCTCACATTGCCCCTGAGCTGTCCCCCCTCTATCTTCAAATTGTGCCTCCTTGTTGTTGCACATCTCTTTTTCTGAAAGATGCTCCCCTCTTGGACTTTGTTGGTGTAACTCAGAAGGAATGGCAGAGACTGGTTGGGGCCAGAGTGGGCAGAACCCCAGTTTATTCCTCAGTCAGGGCTAACTGGTTCACGTATGGGCACCAGGTTACCCTGGGCACGTTAACAACGTTCATCACGTCAGGAAAAATTTGTTGAAATGTTGTTTAAGTGTGTGGCAACTATCACAAGTCATATACTTTTTTGGAAAGTAAAAGTCCAGAGATTCCTAGTACAGATAGATGGACAGTTTGAATGTGGGTGTGAGAAAAACTTGTTATAAAGTCCCCAAACAGTTGTTCTGGAAACAAAAGTGTCTTGATCCTGTGTGTACAGTACCAAACCCAGGAGAATACCCCTTTCTGCATTTTTTACCAGCTTGTGTGAATAAAGCCATACTGTACAATCCCATCTTAAGTAGTAGACATTACATCTGTGCTTCCTGAGAGTGAATTGTTATGGGGCCCCCTCAGAAGTTATACCTAGCATAGCCCTAGCACCTGTCTCCCAGAACCTGGAGAAAATATAAATGTTATTTTGTACCCTAACCCCCAGACCCCTTTAGATTGCCAAACCAGGTATTTACCCCAGTGCTAGGGGTGATGCCTATTGTCCATGCCAACGTGTGGCCTGTTGCCTTGTCTGTGTTCAAGCTAGGGGGTTCCAGTATCCAGACGCTGCTCTTGGCCAGGGTATGGGTTGCAACTATATCTTTCATTTTCTGGGTCCAACCATTATTTCATCACCTCATTTTTAATTTTTAATATCCTTGTCTCTATTCAGGCTACTCCTTGGCAGGCAACAGTATATTCTCACTTTTATTTTTGACTAATTTCTCCAAAAGTCCCTTTCTTAGCATCATTTGCAAAAGAATTGTTTTTTTTGTTGTTTTTTTTTTACATAGGAAAGGTACAAAATCCACCTCTTCATTGAGACCTAAGGGAGACAAAGTCTTCAACAAGTACACTAAATCCACTTTATCTCTTTCTCTCTGTGATAACATTTTAAATTTTCCATGCCCCCCCGCCCCGTTCTCAGTGTGTGGGGCCAATCTTAGACCTAATGGTGACTCAAGCAGAAATACTTGTGGTGCCCCCTTCATCATGCCCACAACCCTTCCCCTCTCTTCTGCTCCACAACACAACCAAAAAGTGGTAAAAATTCTATGAATAAAAAGGGAACAATAACAATTTTTTTATACTAACACTTTTTGCATTTCAAACTGATCTCTGCTTATACTTTCTACTTTAATGTGCCACTTCTGTAATAGTTCTCCAAGCAGCCAGTTGGTTTGCTTGTGCCTAACATCACTT
Organism: Neoceratodus forsteri; assembly: GCA_016271365.2. Classification (NCBI taxonomy): domain Eukaryota; kingdom Metazoa; phylum Chordata; order Ceratodontiformes; family Ceratodontidae; genus Neoceratodus; species Neoceratodus forsteri. The sequence continues at coordinate 872,558,363 of CM057453.1, read as the reverse complement.
CTGTTGTTGTGATGTGTTCCACTCCCAGGATTTTCAGATATGTGGAATCACTGCGGTGGTGGAGCTTAAGATATGCACACAGGAACATGTCCAGTTGGTACAGGGAAGCTTGTAAAGTTGCAAAGCCACTCTGAAAAGCTAGAGTCCACTCAAAGAATCCTGCCTCTGGAACTTAACTTTTTTCAGCAGCACAAACTTAGCACCAGAGATTTGTTCCAACCAATGACTCCTCCCAATAGCCAGTAAGCAATTTAAAATAAAGTTCTTCTAAACCAATACACCATAGACCCAGAAGAAATCTTCTGTACCACAGCAGTTAGAGAGAAGTCTTTCTGATTTGTGGTCCTACTTCCTAAAGAAAGAAATCCAGTAAAGATGACTACAGGGAAGCCAAATTTAGGACTGCCAAGATTTGCCCTGGTAATTAGTTATCAACTCTGCCATGAATTCATACAAAATCCAGAAGAGTACAGCCAGAAATAGTCTGACCTGTTGGAGATCTAGGGCCAATATACAGTTACAGTTTGTGACAGTGCAAATTTGGGATGTAAAGAGGCACCAACTGTGGCACAACCAACAAGCATTTGTCAATGCCGAATGTTGTCTTGCTGACATTGGCATTGGTAGTGCAGGAGTTAGACAGATGCATAAAAGGAATGTCAGTGAAGTACGGAAGTGATGCCAACCCCACACCACCCTGAAGAGACTGACAGGCACTGAGGTGTGCCTTTGCATTCGCCATAACGCCATGCACTTTCACGTCACCCTACCCTGCAGACTCTGACAAGTATCGCATTCTGCCTTGGGTCCTTGGGTCTTATGCTCACCCCATTCCATACGGAAACACACTGAGATGGATGCAGTATAGGAGAATGGGGTGAATTTTGGAGCAGAAGAATGCAAGGCGATGCCTGTCAGTGGCTGCAGGGTGGGGGTGAGGGTGGAATGGCGTGATCATTAGAACCAACAATCTAAAGTCACACCCCTGACGCCGGTTAGTCTCTACAGGGTGGGATATTATGGTTAGAAACTCTAACACCCTGGGCATTTGTTGGTATTTGCACTCCAAATTTTCAACATGGGATTTTTCTCACCCCACCTCATGAAAGCATTTGGGACCTCCGCTCATAAAAAGTGGCACTGTGATTTTGTTAATCTGTCCTGAACGTTGATGTCCCACAGTGATTGTGCCATTCTGCGCCAGTAGCTCGAAATCTCATTTTGGGCAGGATGTGAGAAATGACAACTGTACTGTTCTTAAGGAGGTGTGCAAAAATGGCAATGTGGAAAATCTGGAGTGAAAATATTTAAAATTCTCCAAGTAATGAGTGTGCATGGAAACTGCGCAATGCATGCTCGTAACACAGTCATTCTGTGGAATTTTCTCACCAAATTTTCAACATAGGCATTTTGGGACCTCCACTCATGAACACTGTCACAGTGATTTTCTTAATTTGTCCCGAACATTGATTTCCTACAGCGACCGCGCCATTGTGCACTGCATGTGCAAAACCACATTTCACGCAGCATGTGAAAAAAAACAACTGTACTGTTCTTAAAGAGGTGTGCAAAAATGGCAATGTTGAAAATCTGAGTGAAAATATTAATTCTCAAACTTACAAGTGTGCATGGAAAGTGTGCAACACACATTCATAAAATAGGCATTTTGTGGAATTTTGTCACCAAATTTTCAACATATGCATTTTGGGACCTCCGCTCAAGACAGCGTCACTGTGATTTTCTTAATCTGTCCAGAACATTGATTTCACACACCAACTGTGCCATTGTGTGCCACATGTGCGAAAACACATTTCGGGTGAGATGTGAAAAATGACAGTTGTACTGATCATAAGGAGGTGTGGTAAAATAGCAATGCTGAAAATCTGGAGGAAAATATTAAAATTCTCAAAGTTCTGGCGTGCCTAGAACTACACAACACACGGTAGAGAAATCATTTTAGAATTTTTTCACCAAATTTGAAAATCGGGTTTTTGGGAGCTCACCTGTGAGCTGTGACACTGTCATTTCATTAATCGGTCCCAAAAGGTGGTTCTGCACAGTGACCGCGAAATCACCTTTTGGGACTGAATGACAAAATAACAGTGGCTAAGTTCATGAGGTGAGGTCCCAAGAACCCCATGCTGAAAATTTGGTGAAAAAATTTCCCAAAAATGGCCGCGATATCCACCAAAGTTGAAAAAACCCTATTTATACCATTATACAGCTTACCAGCATTTCTTCAGTTCACGGTCGGCTTTGAAGAGCGTAGACATGTTCCTGGTCCACCGAAGATCATTGCGCCAGCCTCCGGAGGTAAGTTTGGGGTGAGGGGGGTGTGGGGAGGTGGGTGCAGGTTGGGGGAGGACGAGAGACCATGAGGGATTGTTTTTGGTTTTTACAGAGGAAAACCAAAAAACAGCAATGTAGGACACTTTGGGCATGCTGGGGTGGGCTCCCAGCATGCCGGCATACCTGGATGTTTATTTGGGGGGCTGGAGCCGATGGCGATTGGGCAGCCCATCGGCCATACATTGTGCTGGGGGGGCATGAGCACACTGGGGTGGGCTCCCAGTGTGCCACCTGGCTTTTTGTTTGTGGGGAAGCTGGAGCCGACGGGGATTGGGCACCCCCTCGACCACATGGTGTGCTTTTGGGGGGGGCAGCATGAGCCAAGGGGTATTGAGCACCCCCTTGGCACACAACAGATTTTTTGGGGTGGGACATTATGCCGACGAGGATTGGGCTACCCTGTCAGCAAATGAACTGGTGAGGGCAAATGCCAACAGGGGGATTGGGCATCCCTGATGTCAGCTGTTATGGGGACTGCGAGAGGCAGACAGCTCCGCCATGTTTACTGAAATGTTACACCAGGGAAGGCATGCCCTGCAATGAGGGGGCACTCCCTCATTGCAGTGGCTAAACCTTTTCAAGGTGGTGGCATGCTTTTGCACTGCTGTTATAGACAGCATGCAATCTAATTTGTGCCACAGAGCCCAGCCCAAAAAAGCAGTGGTGCCACTGGCCACTATAGGGCCACACCTCCAAAACCTGCTATTCCAAGTTACCGCAATATGTTTCTTGCGCATGCGCAAGACAACATAAAAATGACAACACACAAAGGGCAGATTTAGCCACTAAGGAAGTGATCCTCCTGAAGGATAAGTAGCAATGTAAATCACTTTGACAGATGTAAGAGGGTGAAAACAGGGTATGCACCTTCTAATATGTTGGCTTGCAACACCCACAGAGTTTTGTCCATGACACAGTGCCCATAATAGGGGGCAGTACCTTGGGTAGGAGTCAAGCTAAGCAGCACTACTGCCATAGTTGTTCCTCACCTGCCTGACCTTCACCATTAGGCTCACTTCTGAGTTATCATTGAATGGATTTTTGCTGCCTACTGTAGCCCATCCCTGGTAGTCCAGTAGCCTTCTTCCCACTCCCCAGCCCATTCACAGTCTCTGGCATCCAGTGCAACCCTTTTACTAGCCCCAGTCCCTTGCACTGGTGTTTTATGCACAGGTCCCATGTCAATCTCCATCCCACGCTGCCTCCTCTTAATTATCCTGGTCATGGCAAAGGAGCAAACTCTGCAACAGAGTAAGTCGGGATTTCCAAGTTTTACACAGGGTTGGCCAGGCATTTTGCATGTCAAGATCCCTTCCCCACACCATCACAATGCCTTTAGCAACCAAGCAAGGAACGGCTTGCAACTCCATTGTGCATAGCATGATATGATACAAGAAAAGGAACTGGCAAAAAGTGGCCACTTCAGTCATTTAGCAACAATCACTTGCAATGCTGTATGGGCCCCCTTGTGTTTATTTGTTTTTGCTCCTTCCCATGCTCCTAGCCCACCTCTCCTTCTGGCCAGCCATGGTCCCCACCGACACCCTCGCCCCAAACCAGAGAGGGAAACCAGCACACTCTCTATTCAGTCCCCAGGAGCTGCTGAGGTGGTTTTCAGGGCATCAGGGCACTCGTGATGGTAGGAGCCAGCAGCCATCATCCGGTCAGCCGAGGAACAGAGTTTTCCCATTTGCTCCCCAGGGGCGCAGTGTGCCACAGACATCAAAGCACTTGCCGATGTCCACCATGTCCCTTGCGTGCAGCAGGGCTCACCAAGCTGTTGCACTCCCAGCTTCCGCCAGGAGACAGCACACAGCAAGCTGCATCCCCTCCCTCCTTCCCCCCAGGGGAAGGCAAGCAGTCATTGGATGCCCAAGCCTTCTCCTCCTCCTCCTCCTGCTCTCCAGCGACCGGGGTCCATTCCTGAACCTAGGCTGCCAGTGTTGCAAGCGGAAATCCAACCACTGCACCAACGGGCCTGCCCCCGGGTGCTTAAACTCCAGTGATGCAAATGCTGAGGATGCTGGATTCTGAAACACAGTAGGCAGATTCAAGCTAGGGGGGAGTATAATATTGTAGACTTACTGAAAACTGGAAATGGAGCTTAAACTGCTAGAAAACATCCAATTTTCTAACTGCTCATGATTTAAAACAATAATAACACTAAGGTAAAGTCTGTCTGATTTTGCATGATCAAGTGTGAATTTCCATGTTATGTAACTATACTTTACAGATAACATAGTAGCATAGTAAAATAATTAAAGTCGGAAGGGACTCTGATTGGAATACACAGACTACCAGGCAAGGTATCAGCAGGTCAGGGTAACACAGGGGGCAATCAGATGACCCCCCACCAATGTTGGCATATCTCTTTCTCAGCAAACAGCAGCAGGGTGCCCAGGGACCAAGCCATGTTGGAGCCCTCTGACAGGGCAGGCAGCAACATGGTGGTACCTGGATATAGGGGTCCAGGAGGCCCACAAAAAATGAAAAGTAAGGGGACTGTAGTTAGGAAATCAGGGGGTGAAAAAGGCACTCTGCGTTTTAACTTTTAAATGTCATCATTTTCACATACACATTCTAAAACCTGCCATAATTGAAATTTGTTACGTATCACATTGAATCAGAGAACTTAAACTATTCAAACTTTCTTGGGTTAGATGTGAAAACTGTGAAAAGTAAGAAAACTGAGGGTCCACCCAGCTCGACTTCTGATTCAAGAGGTACTTCAGAGATAGTGGTAGAGGTAGTGGTAAGGGAACATGTTTTTCGTGGAATCTCATCTATGCAGTTCAGTGTGAGGGGGAGTGAGTCTTACATTGGCATGAACAACAACACACACCCCACAGAGGCATTTTCCAAATGGTATGCAGAAATACTGCTTTTTTTTTTTACTGACACTGTATACACTCCTGTCCTGAAATGACTTTCTAAAAGGATGTAAATTTTCAACTGTTCATCCTCGCCTTATCTTGATATTTTTTAAGTAGGAGCAAGTACAAAACCACCGGCTAATCTCCCCAGCAACAAGCTGCGGCCTTAAAATCCAGTCAGCTAGCCATACAGAAGGAATTCATTAACTTTTCTTCCCTAATCATGGGGAGTTAAAGAGCAGCTGATGCCTTGACCAGAATATTGGAACTCCCATAATACTTAGACCCAGTTCTGCTTGTATTTTATATATTTTCTATACCAGTAGTTTTCATCTCTAAATGTGTTATTAGTGAAGAAATGTGCATGAAAACAGGGTGCTTGTATGTTAAGAGTTCAGCAAGTCCAATTGCTTATTTCTCACTTACAGTCATATCCTTTGTTTGAGACATCACAGTCTGTTACCATGGAAATGACAGTGTAGTCACATGCAGTGAGTACGACCTCAGGTAGGAATTAAATATCTAGAGCAGATCAACTCCAAGGAACAAAGATCCCTTTCTCTTTCCAATGTTCTCAAAAATAAGGAACAGGAGGAAGAGAAATACACACAGAAGAAGGGACATAAAAGCTGAACTGTGTTTTTCAAACTGCTTCATGAGGTGCCTCCTGCTCTTTAAGAACAATGGAATCCTTTCCAATTCAGCTTCTGGTGGTAAATTTCAAATATTCAGTACTGGTTTAAAACTGTGTAAAATCCTTCAAAAGAATAAATAATTCTAATAGTTGTACAATTTGGGTTACATCTAATAAAGACTGTATATAGAAACATAATCACATAGAAGTTGTCAGCAGACAATGCCCCGTGGCTCATTGTGTCTGTCCAGCCCTGCCTATCTAATGTTGAGTGAGGGCCCTAGTCCTTATCCCCATTCCTCCTTCCCCTTTTATCACCATCTTTACTAGCCCAGTATGTCTATCCTACCTATGTCTGAACCCCCCCCCCTTACTGGTTTCACACTGACTACCTCCCGTGGTAGTAATTTCCACCACTCTACTACCATCTGTGTGAAGAAATGCAATCCGATGTCCTTTTCGATCTCCCATCTGCCAGTTTCATTGCGTTTTCCTGGTATTTGTGTTCCCACTCAGCATGGCCTGTTCTCTGCTGTCTTCTCTATTTATCCTGTGGAGGAACTGTATTTGTATGTCTCGATCATGTCCCCCTCTCTCTCTTCTTGTCTGTGGTGAGTACATGTTGAGATCTTTCATGTAAGTCTTTTCCTACTGACCCTGGATCATTTTGGTTATCCTCCTCTGGACTGCTTCAACCCTGTCCATGTCTTTCTTCAGGTAGTGGCCCCAGAACTGAGGTACAAAAACAGTATAATTACTGTTAGCATTATATAATTCATAGATTTCAACCACTGTCAAATAACATGAGTGAGATAATACACATGTAATTATCACCCGCGTAAAATGGAGTTTATCCCGCACATGCACTCACACCATCTATTGCCTCCATTTAAGGTTTTCAAAACAACCACTAAAAAAACAACCAGTACCTCCATAGAAATCAACTTAACATAAAATAAAGGAAAATTAAATAAAAATAAAATTAAAATAAAATAAAGTGTAACCAGCCCCCTCATCTGTTTCGAACCCCATCACTAAGGTGTTAGTGGTTAAAGTCAGAGTCCAAACTCCTGGAATTTTCCAGGCACCCTTCCCCCAGCAGTAAGGTCTGCTGAGTCATTGTGTATGCTCTGTACATGGCTCAGTGAATTGTCTTCTGTTGGTCGCTGCTTGCCACTCCCACTCCTTAATGTATGTTCTTAGTTCCTGAGCTAAGGTTTCCAACTCAGAGGAGTGCAGAGATCCTGGCTTGAGGAGAGACAACAGCAGAGAGAAAAATGAAGCTTCTCCCCCCCCACAGGGGAGGAATAAGTTCTTTGCACCACAAGCAACAGAAGAAGGCATGAATATGCAGGAAAGGAAAATCTTATGGCTGTAGAGTTTAGAGAGAAAGAGAGCCAAGTACACGAGGCTTTATGGAAGAGGAGAAATGTAGTTGGAAATGTAAGAGTCTCACCTGGAGGTTCATGAGAACTCTCTCCAGGCATCATGGTGAAGGGGAAGACAGCCTAGGCCATTCATACAGAGCTGTAGGGGAGTCAAGAAAGACTCCACCAGTATCAGCCATGGAGATTACGCCAACTAAGGGGGGTCCTACATGTGTGCTGATCGTGGCCTATCAAGGTATGTGTCAGTGCCACAAAAGACTTAACACAGTTTGCCCCACAGTGAGCTGGAGCTGAGGGGAGGTTGTAGAGAAACCTGGGGAGAGGTACCCAAGTAATATCAGGGCTCCCAGTGGTAGGTAATAGTGAACCCCAGACAGCACCAATGGGTAGGTGGCTATCAGAATATAGCATTAGTACTAGGTCCCTATTTCATTTGGATGCAGCCCTGTGCATGTGTATTTGGTGAAGAGGATTGATACTGTGTAGACAGGGTGCCCTAGTTCAGGGTCACCTATGGATGTAAAAAAAAGCCCCACAAACATAGGCACTTACAGGCCGCTTTGAGAAACAGCCACTATAATGGGTAAATTACTTTAAAGAACACTTTAAAGCAGCGAAACACTTGACTGGAGACAAATTCAGAAATGTAAAGTGCTTTAGTGCGAGGACGCTCAATCATTATCCCGGCGCTTCAAGGGGACAATCCCTCTTCATGGGGGGGGGGATCATGGATATACACCCCCCCAAGAGTGAACTGCCCCAAACAGCAAATACATGACATCCAAACTTCAAAGTCAAGGAGTCCCAGAAATCTTTAAAAGGGAGTAACTTCCCTCCAGCAACTCGGTCCCTTGTGCCAGTGTAAGACCCATTGCCAACTGCCTGGCAGCACTAAAGCCTCATCTGAACAGCACCAAAGCATCCTCCACCAACACTGCAAACCCGACCTCTTGTGCCAGCGAAGATACCAGTAGAGACAGCAAGCCATTACCAAAGCCTCCTCCAGAACTGTAGGCCGTATTTTGAAGGCCTTCTTTGTCTTCTGCAATGGTGAGTGTGAGATTATTAGCAACCACTCCAGCACACATTATTAATAATGTCTCCACAGGTCCCCATGCTGTTGATGCACACCAATTAAAACTTTATTTTCCTGTCCCCTTGTGTTTCCCTGTTCTGTAGGAATAACCATCAACAGCAGTGACACAACCCAGCCTCCTCCAGCCACAAAGCCTCCTCCACCACCAGGGTGTACCTGAGGCCTTCTTTATCCACTGCAATGGTGAGTGTCTCAAACAGTGAGCCAACCCCTATAGGGTACTAGATGTCTGTTACCCTCCACAGGTATGTTATAGTGGTCCTCCAGGCTGTTAGTGCCCCCTGACTAAAACTATCTTTTCCTGTCCACTTGTGTCTTCTTGTCCTGCAGGTATAGTCATTGCCAGTGGGGAACTAGCATCAAGTCTTCTTCAGCGTAAAAGCCTCCAACTCCAGCAGGAAAGTCTCCTCCTCCTCCTCCTTCAGCACAAAAGCCTCCTCCTTCAGTTCTGCAAATCCTGCCTCTTCAGCCAGTGTAGTTCCCAGCACCGCCAGCCAGCCAACCTTCTCCGGCACTAGGGTGAACCCTGAAGGGTACCTTCGTGTGCTGCTATGGTGAATGTCTAAAACAGTAAGCCAGTACGCTATGCCTCTAAAGGACAGATATGTAAGAACTTGCTATAACAGTAGATCTTCAAGAGAATCTGTTTCAGCAGGTCACACCTTTGGAACTATAGCTAGCAGGCACTAGGACCACACAGAAACTTTTCTAGCTAGCAGTCTACTGGGGCCACCCACAGCAACATTATCATGTCTGTCCTCTATATATCACTGCTGCAACTACCTGTAGAGAATTTTGTACATCATTTTTGCTGTAATTATATTTTATTTTTGTACATGATGGCCCGGATAGTCAGACTGCGCCAGGCTGTGGCGCAAGCCTGGGCACAGCGCAACTTGGTTGCGCAGCAGCGTTGACAGGGTGATATTCAACGGAGCTGCACTGCTGAGCATCATTGAATAATCGCACCCTGCCACCCCGCAGTGCACATGGCATAGTGGCACTGCACCAGCGCAAGTGGCCAGAGTGAAGCAGAGGATGCGCTAGCGCAAGTTCCATTGCACTAGGCGCCAACAACCGCGATATTCAAAGTGCACATGCAAATGGGGCCATAATGCATGCAAAGGTACAAATGGGGCCATTTGCATGTCATTATGGCCCCATTTGTTTGCAGGTGTGCCGCTCTCCGGCGACTTGCGCCTGGCACCCTGCTAAGCTGCAGCCGTCGGGGATCGACGCCCCCTGCACAGCGCGGCAATGTGCCCCACTGCCTGACTGCGGCATATGTAGAATTAAAACTGTCCTATATCCCTGGTGGTCTAGTGGACCGCTCACAGCCCGATCACAGGCTTAAGTATAAAAATACATGTCCAATATCCCTGATGGTCCAGTGGACCACTCGCAGCCCAATCATGGGCTTAAATATAAAAATGCACATCCAATATCCCTGGTGGTCCAGTGCACCGGTCGCAGCCCGATCACGGGCTTAAGTATGAAAATACACGTATAATATCCCTGGTGGTCCAATGGACCACTTGCAGCCCGATCACAGGCTTAAGTATGAAAAACATGTCCAATATCCTTGGTGGTCCAGTGGACCACTTGCAGCCGAATCGCGGGCGTCAGTATAACATTAATGCCACAGAAACCCAACCCTGGTGGTCTAGCGGTACCCCCCTCCCCACCTGCCCACTGAGACCCACCGCCCCACTCCCTCCGGTCAGCGGGTGTAGCTCCCCACCCGCTTGCTGCTCTGCCACCCTCGGCCCGACACCCGTATGGTGGGCTGTCGCCCATTGGTCTACAGCATGAGCCAACTGGGTGCTGCAGATAAATCACCCGTACTACACAGTTCAGATTTGTGAATGGATCCATTCATATCTGGACTGTAGTGTCTGTACGGGCTGTGCCCCCTTGGCTCACATTGTCGACCAATGGGCGACAGCCCCACCGTCGGTGTCAGTCGGTGGGCAGCGGGCGGCATGCAGGTGGGGAGCTGCTGCTGATGGAGGAGGGTGGGCGGGAGGGGTACCGCTAGACCACCAGGGTTGGGTTTCTGTGGTATTAATCAGACATTGACGCCCACGATTTGCAAGCGTCCACTGGACCACCAGGATATTGGACGGTATTTGACACCTTAAGCCCGTGATCAGGCTGCGAGCGTCCACTGACAACCAGGGATATTGGAAGTGTATTTTTATACTAGAGCCCATGATCGGGCTGCAAGCAGTCCACTGGACCACCAGGGATATTGGACTTCTTTTATTTTGACATATGCCCGTGATCGGGCTGCGAGCGGTCCACTGGACCACCAGGGATATTGGACATCTTTTATTTTGACATATGCCCGCGATTGGGCTGCGAGCGGTCCTGTGGACAACCAGGGATTTTGGAGGATCCTTTCTCTAAGTATGCCCGCGATCGGGCATTGGGGGACGCCACCAGGAGCAGCTGGAGCTCGGGTGGCCACCCACAGGTGGCAGCTGCCATGTTGCTCCCTGCTATCACGGTAGCTCACCTGTGGGTGGCCAGCCGTGTTCCTTTTTTTGGCTCACCTGTGTGCAGCGCGAGTAGAGTTGCACATGCATGGACTCCAGCACATCCCGGGCTGAATAACCGGGATGTGCAGGTAATATAAGACGCGCCCCCTACCCTGCTGCGCCACGTCTAATCGCGCTCCGGCGATCGGATTTGTGCCAGGCACAACCCCCATTTGAATATCATGCCAGGGCACATCAGTGGGCTGCGCATGGCGCAACAGTGTTGCGCCATGCACAACCCTTCTTAATATCCGGGCTACTGTGTATATAATGTATACCTACTCCACTGTTTCCCCTCCCCCATCTGGAAACAAGCAGTTGTCTGCTCAGTATGCCCTTCCGAATGAAACGTTTAATTAAATAAATAAATAGCCTTGGGCAATCCCGTGCTTTCTTCAGTTCCCCATCAGAGACCGTCCACTGAGGGATGGGCTCCCAAGGGCACCGACATAGAGCTAGAGGTACCCGCCAGATGTCAAATGAGACACAGAAGGTCTACTGTCCTGGAGAGAGAGAGAGAGAGAGAGAGAGAGACAGGAGAGGGGAAACTCAGACAGCAAGGAGGAAGGAGGGTGGGACAGCATGACCTGCTGAAAGAGATTCTCTCAAAGATCTACTGTTATAGTAAGTTCTTACGTAACTTTTCTGTCTTCTTTGAGGATAGCTGTTTCAGCAGGTCACACCTTTGGAACAAGTCCCAAGCAGTATTGAAACAGAACACAGTCTGGGTGGTCGGAAAGCAGAGGCCTAAGAGAGGAGGCCCTGTAAGATAGCTAGGTCAAAACCTGCCCTCCTTCTAGAGGCAATATCCAGACTGTAGTGCTTTATGAAAGTGTGGACAGTATTCCAAGTTGCAGCAGCACAGATCTCAGCAGCTGAGACATCGCTGAAGCAAGTAACCGAAGTGGCCATACCTCCGGTGGAGTGGCCCTTAACAGCATCGGGAAGCTCCTCACCATACTTCCTGTAACAAAAAATAATACGGCTAGCCAACCATTTGGACAAACACTGTTTAGAAACTGGAAGGCCCTCTTTCCAGGGGCATATGAAACAAACAACTGTGAGGACTTCCTGCAGTCTTTTGTACAGTATATATATAACATCTAAGTGTTCTATGCACATCTAAGGTATGGAGTAATGCTTCTCCTGGATTGGCATGCTCAGGAAAATAAACTGGCAGATGGATGGCTCGATTTAAAGTAAACTCAGACACCACCTTCAGTAAAAACTTAGGACTAGTATGCAAAGACACCCTGTCTTTGTGGAAAATCAAATAAGGCTGCTCACATGTGAGAGTCTGCAGCTCTGAAATCCTTCGAGCAAAAATAATAACAACTAAAGCTAATGCTTTCTACAACAGAAAGCGTAGCTCGCAAGTCATGACTGGCTCAAAAGGGGCCAAAGTAAGCTTTTCCAAAACAAAGTTCAAGTCCCAGGTGGGGACGAGACTACAGATAGGAGGCTTCAAACGTAGAATGCCTCTCAGAAACGTACAGACCACAACTAACTGAGCCACCATACGGCCATCAGTGGGCACATAGAAGGCAGATATGGTGGACAAGTGCACCTTAAGAGAAGAATATTTTAGTCTTGTGTCTGACAAGGACATCAAGTATTCTAGAATCTGATTCACTGGGCAGACGAAAGGATCCAGGTGATGTGATGTGGCCCACAAAACAAAACGCTTCAACTTCATAGAGTAAGTAACCCTTGTGGAGGGTTTTTGGGCAGTCACCAGGACATCTGCCACTTTAGGGGATACACCAGATTGGGCAATGGCCATGTCTTCAGGAGCCAGGCATGAAGGTGAAGGGACCAGAGGTCTGGATGAACGAGGGTTTCCTGTTCCTGAGACAGCAAGCCCTTGCATATGGGCAGGGTCACCAGAGGCTTCTCTGCCAATTGTTGCAGCAGTGGAAACCATATCTGATGAGGCCAAATGGGGGCCACCAGTATTAGTGTGGTGCCCTTCACCTGGAGTTTGATGGGCACCTCTTAATCAGAGGAAAGGGAGGGGAAAGCAAAAAGTAACCTTCCTTTCCAAGAGAGGGACAACGCATCTCACCAGGAAACTCCAGGCCCTGGATCAAGCGAGTGGAAAAGCAGCAGCATGGTGTTGTGTGGGGACACAAAAAGGTCCAGCTCTGGATGACACATCTGTCGAACAGGTCTTCCACTACCAAGGTGAACAGCTCCCATTCATGCATTTTTAACTGCAACCTACTTAATCTGTCTGCCAGGACATTTTGGACACCTGGAACATGGACAGCCAACAGTTCTAGACTGTATTCTAGAACCCAGTACTGAACTCTCATCACCTCTCGGCATAGGGGGCAAGAATGCATCCCCCCTTGCTTGTTGACGTAGGGCACCACACTGATATTGTCCATCTGTACCAGCAGAGGGCCCGGGGACAGGTGGCTCTGGAAGACCTATAGGCCATAAAGGACAGCTCTCATTACAAAGATGTTGATGTGGAGAGAAGCCTCCACTGCAGACGATGTTCCCTGAGACTGGTAGGGGCCCAGATGTGCTCCTCAGTCTGCCCCAGAGGCGTCCGTGGTGAGGATCTGCTGAGGGGAGTAAGGAAGGGAATCCCCTTGAGTAGGTTGCTGAGTTCCATCCACCTTCTTGAGAGGTGAGAAGACTAGAAACTGCTGTTCTAAGTCATCACAGTGCTGATCCCACTGGACCCTCAAGGTCTATTGAGGGATCCACATGTGCAGCCACGCTAGGGGGACGGTGAAACTGGCTGCTGCCATCAGGCCCAGCAGCCTCAGGAATGTCCTGGCTGTGACATACTGGTTGTTGTATTCCTGGGCCTGCACTATCAGGAGCTCTGCCCTGTCCTGGGGTACAAAAGCTAAGCCCTGGGCAGTGTCCAGTATAGCTCCTATGTACTGGAGCCACTAAGGTGGAGTCAAAACTGACTTGGATAGGTTGACAGTGATCCCCAATGCACTGAACAGCTGCCTGGTATGCATTAGGGTCAGAGGCAGTTGCTCTCTGGACTGGGCTTTGAGAAGCCCGTCATCCAGATAGGGGATTACATAGAGCTTCTCCCTCCTGCGGGCTGCTGCCACTACACTAGGCATTTGGTGAAGATCTGAGGCACCAAAGACAAGCCAAACAGTAAGACCCATAACTGGTAGTGTTCCCCCTGAAATAGGAACCTAAGGTTCTTCCAGTGTGGAAGGCAGACCTTGATGTGCAGGTAGGCGTCCTGCATATCTAGCGAGCACATCCAGTCTCCTTTCTGTAGAAGGGGAAATAGACCCTGTAAGGTAAACATCCTGAACTTTTTGTACTGGATGTAGGAGTTCAGGTTCCACAGGTCCAGGATGGGCCTCAAGTCTTCCATGGACTTGGGGATGAGAAAGAAGTGAGAGTAGAACCCCTGTTCCATTGATCCTCTGGAACAGGTTCTATGGCCCTTTTTCACAGCAGAGTGCAAATCTCCTATAGCAGCACTGGTATGTGGCCTGGAGGGTAAGTCGAGGGGTATGGAAGAAATTCCGGGGGAATCTCCAGGAATTCTAAAGCATGCCCTTGACCTATTAGTTGCAGGACCCAGGCATTTGTTGTAATCTCCCACCACCCATTGACATGGAGGGAGAAGTGGCTCCCTACCACTGCAGCCTAGGTCACTGGATGGGGCGGTCGAGCAAGGAGTCAGGCTGAAGCGGGACCTGTGGCCGGGGTTGTTTCTCCACCTCTTGAGGATTTTCCTGTGGTGGAGGTAGGGGCAGGCAAGGCTATACTGGCTTTACACATGCATGGCTATATGGACCCAGAGCTAGGTCTGTGAGTGGCGTGCCGAAAGTGCACCGTCTGCCCACATTTTGAGTGGGTGTGGTAGAAGGTATAGACAGACTGCAGAGTTGTTCTGGAGGCCTGCAGATCATTAAGAATCTCCTGGATGTCCACTCCAAAGAGTTTGGAATCTTGGAAGGGGGAGTTCATGATAGATTGCTGGACATCACTGGCAAAGCCTGATACTCTAAGCCAGGAATATCTCTGCAAGGAAATCCCTACTGCAGATGCTCTTTCAGAGGCATCTAAGGCATCATATGCCATTTTCAAAAGGTGCTTGCCCATATCTGCCCCGGACTAAAGGACCTTGAGCAATTCTTGCCTCTGGGGACCTTCAGGAAGAGCCTAAGCTGCTGCTGTGGACTTCTTCCAGATAGAATTTTGTATATGAGCATATGGCCTCAAATAATTAATAATTCTAATGACCAATGTGGAAGAGGCAAAAACCGTCTTGCCCATAAAGTCCATTTTTTGGGATTCCTTGTCTGGGGGGAGAGAACTATGATGCTGGGGCCACTTAGTTCTATCATGGGTCATGTTTATCACCACCGAATCAGCCCGTGGGGCCTGGGTGAAAAAGGGCTTCCTGGAGGGGACCTAGTACAACCTGTCCGCCCTTCTGGGCATGGGCGAGATCATGTTAGATCTTTGCCAGGCAACCATGGTGGCACCCTCGTAGGCACTGACCACAGGGGGAATGATGAGGTGAGGAGAATCTGGCAAGTTCAGATAGTCCACCAGGTTTCTCCTTGTAACATCCCGCTCCACGGCATCAAACCCCATAGCAGCCTACAGCTGTTTCATGACTGAGGAGAATGAAGGTGGGGGTCATTTGTAGGAGACCTCAGGGTGTAATGTGTGGAGTCCTCACCATCCAAGGAAACTGAGGAGTTGCTGGAGGGACTTCTGGGCCACTCATCCTCATCATCAGGGGGTATGAGGTCCAGATTATAGTCATCCTCATCCCATTGACTCTGAAATGGGTGCTGAAGACACTGACAACTGAGAAGGGGCTAGTTATGAGGAAGTAGAAGGTGTCAGTGTGGGGACCAGTCCAGCAGGCTCCGCCAGCAATGGGCCTGGGGCATGAGCAACCCGGGTGGATGAATTCCAAGAAGGAGGTATGTGTAGTCTGAATGTTGATGGTAAGCAGTGTTGGTAAGGGGCCTTGTGGTGCCAGTGGGGGGTACTGAGGACCCAGCACTAACAAAGTAGGCATAAGTTGCAATGAGGGAGTCTGGGGCCCCGGCATCAATAGATCAGTCAGAGGCACTGTCGGAGGGGGGGCTATATCCCATTGACTGGGGGAACGGCTGGCATCATTGTAGGAATGGGTCCAAAGCCAGATGACAGGCCATTTCCAGCTGAGACCTGGCTGACGAGACACTCTGGTTGCCGCACTATTGTGAGGGGGAGGCGGGCACAGCAGGGGTGATGGTGCCAGTGTGGGAGAAAAGAACCCCATCAACAATGCGCCAATGCTAGCCACAGTGAAATTGATGGGCTGCACTATTAGAGTCCAACCCATGGAGGAAAGGGTGAGGGAGGCAGTAGTGATTGACGGCAGATGTGCTGAGAGGGCTGCCAGTGATGAACCACTGTCAGGCGGACAGGGAACAGTGAGGAGAGCTGCCAGAGTCAACCCTTAGGTAGAGAGGGTGTGGGCAACAGTGGGGCTCACCAACAGCCCAGTAGATGACCCCTGAGTGGTCGGCACAGCATGCAGCGCCCGAGAACATTACCGGGAGCACCTCTCTTTGTCCCAGTGTTTGAGCTTCCCGCTGATTTGTCCAGGGCCTTGGTGGCATTGGAGCTCATGGATGGGGCAGGGGAAGTAGAAGTGGAGGAGCTGTTGGCCTGGAGCTCCCTCTTGATCTCAGCAACCTTCTCTCCATAAGGTATGCTTCTAGACCTTCCTGTCATTGCCCCCTGGTGACCTGGTTGAAGCCTTGGCAGATCTCGTAGGCCTTAATGTCGTGGTCAGTGCCATGGCCATGAATGCAGGACTCGTGGTCATCCTTGTCACATTTCTTCTTGCCACAGCTACAGCATCAGAAGAGATTCTCTGAGTTGGTCGGCATAAAAAAGGAAAAATCACTTTAAGTTATAAAGTGAAGGAAGGACTAGGGTGAGAAAAGTAACAAAATTGTAATTGAAAAATGAAAGAAATTTTGGCAGTCAACTGAAGCAACAGAGGCTCCGTCAAGTCCAATGTGCGATGGTTGACGTTGGGAAAAGAACTGAGGAGGGCAAGGGGCCATCCATGGTTATATACAGAGGACGTCGGTGTGATGACATCACCGTAGATGGCTCCAGTAGCCCAATAGAAAAGTTTCCGTGTGGTCCTAGTGCCTGGTGGCTATAGTTCCAAGGGTGTGACCTGCTGAAAGAGATATCCTCGAAGAAGATTGTCCATTTCCCTCCAAAAATCAGCTGTCAGGTGGCTCCAAACAGCTATAGACTGGTGCCAAAAATCAAACATATGTACTCACAATCTCTCTGGGGCTTGGCTTCTTAGTCTCCGCTCCATCAAAAATCACACATCAGTGCAGTGTTCTGGATAACTCGTTTATTATTAAAACACACAGCAGTGAGATGCAAACACACCCTCCCTCATCCAGCCAAATGTTTTTGCACAATACTAGTGCTTTCTCAATCCAGAACACAGCACTAATGTGTGATTTTTGATGAAGCAGAGACTGAGAAACTGAGCCTGTAAAGGATTGTGACATCCCTCCACGGGTATGTCATGGCAGTACTCTACTGTCAGTGCCCCCGACTAAAACTGTATTTTCTTGTCTCCTTGTGTCTCTTTTTCCAGCAGGCATAGCAATTGCCAGCGGGGCAGCAGCACCAAGCCTTCTCCAGCATAAAAGCATCCCCTTCCAGCACAAAAGGGCACCTCATCCTCCTCCAGCAATGTGCCTTGGCTTATGCCACACAACAGCAGCAGCTACTATCCATCTGTCATGAACACATCGTCCATTGTCAATAATGATACCAGCATCACTTCAGCATCAACAAACATCACAACAAACTCAAGAAAGCTGGCCACAAAAGTCAAGTGCCTACAACGACATCTCAAATGAAGCTACCAGATAGGTCATTGACTCTTCAAATACACAGCTGATGGCTATCATGCTGTCACATCAGAAGAATCTTGAGGAAGTGTTGCAGACGAACAACAACATAACGGCACATTTGTGCCTGCGGATGCTACTTGGGTCTGCTTCTACATATATTCCAAGCTGTTATTTCATGTCTCTGCATTATCACAAGATGACCCCAGCTGCAAAATTATACCAAGACAGGACTGGGACAGGACATATGAGAATTGGGAGGTGGGCTTGGTGACAATCATACCACACGAGGATTTGGAAGGGATATGGCGAAATCAGCATCGTATCACCAGTTCATACTCTTGGAGAGAGTTTGGATGGAAAACAGTGGCCCAGTTCTTCAGGACACCACAAATCACAGCAACATTTCATACCACAAGAGATGCCACATGCTGGAGGGGATGTGGGGCTGAGGTGGTCACACATGCCCATATATTTTAGTCCTACCCTATGTTATTTCAATTTTGGAAGGGGGTCATAGCAGTTATATAGGACCTGTTTCCACATCTGGGTGACATAACTCCTGAAACCCTACAATTAAACTACCCCAAACAATTTAAAACAAAACAACACATCTACTTAACTAGCATTCTCTTAGGCAGCAAATAAAGATATAACTCGGAAGTGGATGCAGCCCGGGGCCCCCACGATCGCCCAGTGGGAAGATTTAATATATGACATATACAAAATGGAAAGCATGACTACCAAAATAAGGGACGGAGCTTGCTTTCCCATGAACAGATGGACAATTTAGCTACTTTATATTGCAGAATGAAGACCAGATTTGGTTCCATAGATCCACAGGGATGAGGGGATGAGTGGGAGGTTTGGGCTGGCCTTGAGCATGGATGTTTTCAGACAAATGGAGACACTTAAAGGTACTTGCTAATGAGTAGGGGATGAAATAGGGGTACCAGACCACCTCCCTCCCCCCTTTCCTGCTTTGAATTCTAATTTAGATTCACTCCAAGACAGATAAACTTATGGGGCATCTGCATTGACTCTCCAGGACCACCCAATACAAGATTACGGATGATTAATTCCGTACGACTGTATTACTTATCATGGTCTCAATGTGCTTGAAACATTGTACATTAATATTTGCTCACATGTGCCTTGTGAAAAAAATACCTATGGTTTCAATAAAAATTGAAGTTTAAAAATTAAAAAAAAATCCTCACATTAGCACAGACTCATCAACTGCATTCAATAATGAAGGTCAGGTAGGCCACTTTATGTACTACAGATATAAGGTAGCTATAATTAATTATTACAAAATGTGTTTATTCTTCATTTGCCGGGTGTGCAGTCTATTGCAGATTATCCAGCATAACAGCGTAACTGTAATCTGAAAGGTTAAAACTTGTTGTTTAGTATATTGCCTTATTTTATTGTTGATAGTGTTGTACAGTGTTTTACTACAGCTTTTGCATTAGGATTTTTAGATTTCGGAATCTGATTCTGATTTCAATTCTGACCAGCACATTGGAATTGGATCTGTAGTGGAATCAGATTTGGATGCATCTCAAATCCCTGTTGGAATGGACTGTGGTGCGTCTGAGCACCCCTAGATCCAACTGCATTGAGCCCTAAAGTATTGGTGTGCCCTTTATGTAGATATTTGTATTTAGTTTGGTGGCATCCCCCTTGGGGGACAAACTCACCAGTCACTAGTGTGTGGAGTAAATCAATTATTTTCTGCTTGACTCTACTGCCCTTCAGTGTGTAATGGTCTTTGCAGATGTGTACACAGTTCTTGCAGTACATAGCAGCTCTAAGGAACACTCCTGCTAATCCCAGCAATGCCCTGACGCAAATAAGAACCCGTACCTGGCATCCAGGGACTTGCTACATTTGATTTTCAGAAGACTGACACACACAGCAGTCAGAGCAGGCATGTGGATGGAATAAAACCAATTACAGGGAGTACTGTGACATGTTTGAATAAGTCTGAAGGACCTCAAGAAAACCATTAAGTCTCACAAACGACTTGAACTGCAAACAGTTTTTGTTTATCCTGTTATGTTTGAAATCTATAGAAATCTTTATGTGTTTTTGGATAAAAAGCCTGAGCTGTCACCACTGTCTAGGAATGCAGACGAAACCTGAGCAGACACGTACACAAATTAAGTACCTAAAAACTGCAGAGAGAATGACAACGTGTTTGACCAACTCTGTAGGACCTCAGCAAAAAAACAGTAATTTAAAAAAATGGAAAGGGGTGTCATTTTCTTTTTTACACATCCTTCTCATGTAATATCCACATAAATCTTGAGTGTGTAAATAAATTCATAATATTCCTTTCACATGCATTATTTTCTATAAAATGGGTGAGAGGTTGTTGCTGAAATCCATCCACCTCATTGGTTCCATCCTACTACGTAACAGTTACTTAACTCCCAGTAAAATGCCAATCAAACTGTGTGTTAAGAATTGACACGATTAGCCAGTTTTGAAGCAGGATAATGCAGAGACACTGCTGCTACTGTTGAAAAGGCACCCTCCTACTCTGAGACTTGCTCAATAGCAAATGTGAGATTTGCAGTTAGTAGCAGAATCGTGCAGGGACACTGCTGCTACTGCTGCTGCTGTTACACAATAACTCCCCCAGCATAACCTGCTAGCTGGTGTTCCCCAAGGCTCCATCTTGGGCCCCATTCTTTTCTCCATCTTCTTTAACCATTTGCCTTCTGTCTGTATTAACTGACACATCCCTATGTACGCTGACGACACTACATTTTTTGAGTCAGGTGCCATGGTCCCTGCCTTGGAATGTCTCTACAGTGTGATTTCAGCAATGTGCAACACTGGTTCTAGTCACAGAAACTTGTGGCTAATGTTAAAAAGATGGCATCTATGACCATTGGCACAAGGGGAGGGGGGGATTGTTTAACCATGAAAGGCACACTAAGCCAGAGCTTGTTTCCAGGTGCGACCAGGAAGCACAAGGAAATTAAATGATTTGCTCAGGGTCACACAGTATGCAAGTGGGGGTTGATGGGATTCAAACCCAGGTCTCCAGGTTTGCAGCTCAGTGCCCTTGAACACTACACTATACTGCCTCCACAAGCCAAAAGCTTGCTAGATTCTCATCCCCTATAGTCTTTACTACCATGGATGGTACCCCACTTGAAGTTGTTCCCCACTTCAAGTATCATGATGTGTGGCTTTGCAGACATCTGGACTTCTCTACCCACATTTGAGCCATCCACTAAAAACTCACTCAACTTGGCATACTTTATCACAACATGTATTGCCTACTTCTCCCAGTCCACCATGAGATCCTCATCAAGATGAACCGTCTTGTGTTTGACTAAGCGGATGTGGTCTATGGTACAACTCACAATTCCCCTCTTACCAGACTGGACACTCTTTTTCAATGCCTTCTGTTGTTTTGCTTCCAATGCACCTTCCCTCCTCTTCTCTCCTCCTGTCCCACTCCATTTACTTGTACTGATATGACACCTTGGAAAAGACAGAGCAGAAAACATTTCTATTCATTTCTATTACCAAAAACATTTTACAATAGGATTAACACTCTTCAGTGTGTGCATCAGTGGTGATGATGCACTCCCAGAGATTTACTGCATACACCAGGGTGCAAAGGAATTTTTCTATGCCTCGTGCCTTCTTAGCACCAGGAATGTGCATTAAAATCCCTGGATTATGCATTATCTCCCTGTAATACATGACCTGTCATGTGTTAATCCCGTATTATTAGTGCATTTAGGCATCTTGGTATCTCTTGAAATAGTCCTTTGAATTCCCTTCCCAATCATGTGACTGCCCTTTGTAGGAAGCTCATTGGCCAACACCCTTCGAAATTATTGCATTGAAAATAGTTTCATAGCACCTAATCAACAGGCATTGTAGAGTCGTTTTGGGCATATTTGAGTAACTGTACAGTACGTGGAATGTATTCATCTAATAGCTGATTTTATTAAACACAACCTATAAAGTGCAAATGTAACCCCTAGTTGGCACTATCCCAAGGGATACTACCCCTGCCTGCGTGACTAGGCGCAGGTTGAAGGGTCTGAGCTCGGTGAATGGGTGCCTCCACCCAGAGGGTTGGTTTAAGGGTAGTGTAGCTGCTATGGGTATAGCCCTCAAGGACAGTGATACCCCCATCTAACCCCTCTAGTGGCTTACACTGGTCAGCAGCTGAACAATCATGGTTAACATAGGCTTGAACCCACACTTGGCACACTTACAGCCAGGGCTGGATCAGCTGCACTGGCCCTGGAGACCCACTGTAAAACAAGACCTGCAATAGACCAGTGCAATGACAATACAGTATCTCCTCCACAAAGGTACACACTAGCCAAGTTAAATGTAGAAAGAATAGAATCTGTTTTATTCAGAGGACATGAACAAGGGTGGGGCAGCAATCTAGCATTTGATTTCAGATCTGATTTAGTCAGGTTAAACATGCATGCACCAAGAGTCCCTCTAGCACAGTCACACACACTCTGGGTACTCAGTTGTTACTCAGGCTAGCCTGAAGCGTTGCCTGGGGTAGGCCGGCATTACAGCTGTTGTTGGGGCCCTTAGGAAAGAAACAAGCAACATGCACATTAACCCACAATTTGTATTCCAGATCTGGATGGCTCAGTTCGTAATGATCAACCAAAACTATTAAATCAGATGACACACAATGATTTGAGCTTTGTTGCAGGGAGCTACCCTGATGGTTACTCACGCTACCCAGACCAGGAGGCAGAATTGATGAGATGAAGACCTCAGGATAGTATGCTGCTTGCCTGGGGAAGCAGGGCCCACACGACGCACCGTGGGGGTCAATCCTGTTCGATGGTGTTGAGCAGGGAGCCAAATCCCTGTGCAGGCCTTTCATCAAATGAATCTCAGCGGCATGAGTGGCAATCTAGGCCGATAGTGAGGCCCAGATCTGGTGAACAGCTCGGATTACAGTTCATTTTAGGTGCTGAATGCAGCTTCCAGCTAGCGTGACCCATTCAGGGGTTCGGGGAACCAAATTGAGACCCACACTACACATTCAGCACAATTATAGTAAAAACAGTCAGATACCACAGTGCAGATGACAGTCTGGTTGTGATTAGGTAGTGTCTCTGTGCAAACCATATGCTCTGCGGTTCTCTCAAATTCCTGACAGGCCAATCGCTCCAAAGTCTTCGGTCCATACCAGGCGAAATTCACTCTCTCACAATTCAAGATTCAGGTCTCAATAACCACAATTCGGATATAGTCCGACATTAGATTGCAGGCTTCTTCACACTGGAAGATGGTAGCAGGCAGACCAGACACAGCCTTCCCGCCAAATCCCCGCACTACCTCACAGGAGCAGCTGCTTGAATTGCTCAAGCTGTTCACTCTCTCAGCTCCAACTCTCCACTGACTCACTGCTGCAGGCAGCTCTAGGATTTCCCAGTGATCCAAAAGGTTTGATTGGTTGATCCATCTGTCTGTCACAGAAAGGGCTCCCCCCTCCAGGTCCATTTAGGCGCCAAACAGTAAAAACTACAATTCCTACAGAAATTCACTCCCACAAGACCTCTGGGGACAGTCTCCATTTTAAGGTCCCCCAAGGTATCGATTGGTCCAAACTGGCAGTCCAGAACCAAAATGGTGGTTCTAAGCAGAAAGTCCATGCTGCAAAGGAAAGCAGGTTAGACAAATTACTATATTATTATTACTAAAGAAGATAAGAAGTAAACAGGCCCAGATCCTATTGGGGCTTCCCCTGCGCATTTAGCGATGAAAGAATGAAGCAGCTGTATAACAGCCCGGGTGGGACTTGAGCCTGAAACTACTAGACCCCCATCCAGATCAATTATATCCTACAAAATAGATACCTCTTAAAGAGTCAGGCATGGAAGCTAACAGGGCACTCTCATGTAAACATATTTAAAACTGTTTTATGCGCACAGAACACCAGCCTGGCAGCGGGCATTAGGCAAGCCCAGGAAGACATTTTAAGAACCCCTATTTGTAGGGGGGTTACACAAACATTACTCAGAAATGCTAATGATTAGTTGAGTAAATCACAGGCTTATTTCACAGTCACAAAACTATGGTGTTTTTTTTTTCATTTACAGTGGTTTCTTAAAGGCTATGCTTTATAGATGTTTGCTCTTTGCTGTATAAATGTTGCTCTTTTATAGATCTTCTTAGTAAAGGGCCATAACCTGAAACTTGTCCTCATGGTTTTGAGAGCACAAGGCCTCTCCTTTCTCATGTTTCAGCTAAATAGTCCCCACTTGGGCTAAAGAATGTATCACGTATCATAAATCACACTGATAGATAGTTGGCAGCTACTCATCACTCCCAGGCTGTGTAACATAAAATACAAAAGATTTTTAAGGTGGAATCTTGATTGTGAAAAAATGAGAAGCTAAAAGCATTCTGAAACATTTTACTGCTTCCTGATATAAAAATACAAAGACAAGCAAGAAACTATATCATGTTCCCAGGCATCACTATCATGTAACATCACTTTTGGATGTAATGTAAGACAACAATAAAAAAATTGCCATTGTATTTTGCGTTGATGCAAACAGTTGTGTTCTGCAGTATACTGTATATGTATTATTAGGGCATTCAGTCACAGAGTCACATGATGCAGCTCGGCTAGTGCACGCATGCTGATTTAAGCTCTGCCGACCTGCTCTTAAAACTAAACAAAAATTGATATATTAAATTTATTCTTCAGATCAACTTTCAGCATTGTTCAGTGGACTTTCTGGTTCAGCACCACCTGACAAACTTTGAACACTTTCCTGCTGCCTGCAATGCACTAGTACGTGACCAAGGGATTGAGACATCCCACCCTCTGTAACCTCACACGCTGCCTCCTCTACCTAAGCAGGATCAAGTCCGTAAACACCTGATGGCCTCCTCTTCACCGATCTCCCCAACTGCTAGCTCCAAGGAGATGGACTACACAACAGAACATTTTTTAGGGAACTCCGCTCAATCAAGGAGGCCATTTTTGATATTTCCAGAGAGCTCAAGACAATCCGCCATGCTCTTGATGCCGTGTCCAGGCGGGTCAGAGATGCAGAAGCCCAGGTCTCTTCAGCCAAAGATCAACAAATTCGCATAGAGCCTGAGCTGGTAGCCCTCATATGCAATGTTAAAGAGATAGAAGCCAGAATGGAGGACAGAGAGGGGAGGAATCACCACAATAATTTGGTTATTGTGGGCATCCCCAAAAGAATTGAAGGGTATGGACATGCTTCAGTTTGTTCAGCATCTTTGCACCGAGATAGCTGTCCTACCTCCACATGGCACCAATAATGTTATTCAGGAGGCCTGCAGTGCCCTACACCTTATGCCTGACTCAAATGAGCATACCTGACCAATAATTCTTAAACTCTTGAACATTTGGAAAAACAACACATTCAACAAAAAGCAAGGGAGAGAGGCGCATTTAAGTGATAGGGTCTCCCTGCACAGGGGTTAAGAATGAGTGCCCCCCTGCTTGTTGATATAATATACCATGCACATGTCTGTCTGCACCAAGAGTTGACTGGGAAGGATAAGAGTCTGGAAGGCCTGCAGAGAGTACAGAACCACACTGATCTCCAGAATGTTGATGTGGAGACTCTGTATGATGGTCCATCCACTACTGTATTCACCTGTGACCACAGATGAGACCATTCCACAAAGAGATAGGCAACATCAAGTATTCATTGTTCCCTCCCCTGTGACAATCCTTTCTCAGTTGGGTACAACCCAAGTACAATACCTTACCTCCCCAACTGGAGTAGCTAAAAGTTGCCAAGAGTAGGGAATTCTGTATCGAACTGACCACGAGACTTTCAGGAATATGAGCCAATGGTACTGCAAACAAGGAGTCTGACACTCGGGTAAATGAGCAAAAAGGTAAAGGTTTACTGAAAACGGTTGAGAAAGGTTTGCAAATACAGCTATGAATGGCAAAGTTAAAATTCACATAAAAACAACACTTCTTATGCATCAATCACTTTTTCTTATACTCTATATATCCCAGCAGGGTACTGCCACCCCACTATTCAATTCTAAATCACCCCTGGAGACTGCAGGCACTCATTTCCCACCAGACCTCCAGATATCACACTTTCCCAGTGTAACCACCCAGTCCCCTGGGGTTACTAGAATCCCATTAGTATTAGTCTATAGGCAAGTGAAAAGGCAACTGGTAAGGAGCTCATTAAGGGGCTTCTTACATAATTACATCATCACCCCAGACCCGGCTGCTACCAAGAGAATACTGTAGCATCAAGTCTAAACTGTCAGTGGCTGGCATTAAATATCACATTTTGTACCCTGTCAGACTTCTTATAACCTCCAATAAGGGTATACATCACTACAACAGTGTAAAAGAAGTAGAGGAGGGACTTCATGCCATTTTTCCAGATCTGTTTCCCATCGTCTCACAGCACCGTCACAACCGATGAATGGAAGACTTCAGTACTCTTTCTCCATGCCACTGCTAGTTTGACATTCTCGATGACTTGATGGAAGTGAGTACTGTCTTTTGCATACATGAATCTGACTAGAGAGGGACTGTCTATGCTTCAGTCAGAGCTGCTTTTCCCATGGTGGACCTCTAATGTCGGCTAACATTTCTCTCCTTTCTCTCCCTTCCCCTCTGACCAAAGATTGCATCCAGAGAATGTGCCAGTAACTAGATGATAGGTACTTTTTCCTCTAGGCTGTTCTTTATATTTACCTTACTGGTATGCCCTTTGGTCTGCTCCTATACCCTCACATCTGAACTATGTCATGAGTTGGTGGGTTTGTGGGGGGACTGCAGTACTACTCATCACTATGCCTGCGGCTGCATGCCAAACTGTTTCTTCCTTTCACCCCTCACCTGAGATGGAAGGCCTGAATCCTACTGAGAGGCTGCACAGCTGATTTACTCACCACCTTAGATTTCGGATACGGCCTTTTGCTCCTAGAGATTTTGTGAACTCTGCACATTCACTTCCTTGTTATTTCATGCCACTGCTCTGTTTTCGGTTGGACCTCCTTTGTTTGTTTGCTTGTGTTTTTTTTTGTTGTTGTTTACAGGAAGTACAACCTGTAGTTTAAGGACTGTATGAACAAATTGTTCCTTCTCAGACTAATATATATTTTTTTCTGTTCTTAACTGTTAAATTTTATGGTTGCTGTGTATAACAAGATTATAATTAATGGCTTCCCCTTTTTCCCATAGGGAAACTGTGCTGTAATTTGTCGTTATAAAGGAGCATTTATAATGGCAAACACATGCACAGTTTCCCTCGTTCTGCACATGCACCAGACACGCTGTGTATCTTTCTACTGCTTGCCGCTTCCTTTTTCACCAGCAGAGGAACTCAGCTATAAGTTATTTAAAGGAAAAAAATCTAAATGCTCCTTTATAATGGCAAATTACGACATGGTTTCCCTATGGGAAAAAGGGGAAGCCATTAATTATATATAGAATAATGTATAGGTGGGTGTGTGTGAACCAGAATTTTACACACACCTTCAGTATGGGATGCTTGTATCAACCACTTGGACTTCGCCCTTGAGGTTTATGTAGCACCCCACACTTCAGGTGTGTCTAAAATTCTGGTTACATGCACCCACCCATACATTATTCTATGTATTATAAATTTCACATGAGCTGTAGATGTGTGTGCCTAAGGGGATCTTAGTAGGGGTTGGGAACTCAGAGAGAGCTCACTTATTCGGGCCCCCCACCCCACTAGTGCTTCAGCCTGGCGAACGTTAAGTGAAGCATTCTTGTTGGGGGCGGCTGCACACTGGACTGATACTAATTTCAAGAGGGAGGCTGAAGCTGTCACTCATTCAGTGCCTGGACCCCAATTACTTCCTGATATGCAGCTACAATACCTTTGCAGGCAACATGAAGATACTCCCACTCAGTATGAAGCGTTTTGTATTCTGCAGTCCCTAATCTCCTTATGTGGTCAGCCGGCCTGCTCACAGTGTGAGGCACCTTTATATATCAACCCCAGCAATAACTCAGCTGCTCAGTATCTAAGTGGGTCTTCCTTTGACCACAGATGTTCAGCTTTTTAGGTTTGTCTCTGCGCCACCTCTGACCTTGACTTTCTTGAGAGGAAGTGACTACAGTCCCCTCCTCCCTTTCTTTTTTCTCCTCTCACTTCTCCCATATTATGACCTGCCACACTTCCCCCTCTACAGGATACATGCATTGCCACTGTGCACTTCTAGCTCACGTACCCAAGAATACCATTCAAGTTGTTACTGCTCTGCCCCTTAGTTTTGGGGGGGAATGTTTTACTTCTATATGCCCTTTCTTTAAAAGTCTGATACCTCAGTTTTATAGTGGGGTTCTTGCGGAGCTTATGTTGGCTTCCATAGTTAGAGCACCCTCACTGACCAATGAGATTGAAGAGGGAAGACAGGGAGAAAGACCCTCTTCATAGCACAGTGCAGCCTGAGTGCCCTTAAAAGGCACTCATAAGTTTTGCATTATTTGGCCTGTTACTGTTCTTTGTTTCTAGTGTTCATGTTCTTTGTGTGTCTGTTTCTAGTTATGGGGGGTGGCTACTTCAGAGTACAGGGGAAGACTATCACAACACATGATGTGTGGGGCAAGAAAGACATTGAGGACACTGATTGCATTACGTAGTGTTATTAAACCATGAGTAGTCCAATAAGTTTTTATACTTGGAATATTAAGGGTGCCCAATGTAAGGATATTTGTTATTTATTTATCTGAAGAGTTTCTCCAGGAAAGGCATATTGAGCTGAAATAGCTAGTTTCCAGTTGTGTTCTGGGGGAAGAGGGTGAAGAAAGTACAGTGAGATTAAAATACAGAGTACAGTAAACATTGATAATATACATATAATATACAGTTAATATTGGAAGACAATATACAAGAAATATATAGGTATTATACAGGTAATTTTACATAAAAACACAAAATGTGCCCTTAAGTACACTAGAGTAGCACTTAAGGTAGACAGGTGATATACTTATGTATACTGGAGTGGTAAACAGGTAAAATCGAAAGTGCACAGGGGGGTAAACAAAGAGTAACGGACATAGTGTAGCAGCTGAAGGCAGGGATGTAGTGTAAAAACTGAGAAGAGGAGGAGGAGGAGCAGATAGGTGGGCTAGCATGGAAGGGAAGACAGAGATTGTAAGATGAGAATCAAAGAAATGAGTAGGAAGAGAGAGGAAGGGGAGCGGTGGTAGGAAAAGGAGTGAATAGGGGATGAGGAGAGATGGTGAAGTGGGCTTCTGTCCCACTGGGATAAAAACCTGCCATGGGTGAATGAGGCATGGAGTACACCTAGCCAGCAACAAGATCAGAAGGACTGGACAGGTAAGTGAGAATTTCAAATAGGGTTCACGAACTGTGGGCCTTCCAGGCTGATTTAGTGCATGCTGACAAATTGGGTGTATCAGTAACAGTTACAGGAGGGAGTAGTGAGTTCAAACACGAGGGGAAAAGGGAGAAGAAGGATGAGGCAGATCAAATGTGTAATGGGAGTAAGTTCCACAGTTTGGGGAAGCAGTAGAAGAATGCAGCTTTGTCAGCCACAGAGGACCTGGGTGGGAGAGCAAGAGAGCGGAAAGAGGCACTGCAAAAGGCATAGGAGAAGAATAGGGGTAGGGAGAAGATACAGGAAAGCTGGAAAGGTAGACAGCCCAGCCAGTATTTGGCTATGAAAGAGGCTCAATGGGCCAGGCATCAAGTGAAGGGAAGGTGAGGGAGGTATAGAGACAGCAGTGGAGAGTTTGAGGCGGAATGTCCAGAGCACAGTGGCAAAAGGAGTGAAAGAGTAAGTCCAATCTGGATAAGGTGGATTTAGGAGCAGCACTATAGATAATGCCTCCATAGTCAAATAGAGGCAGAATCATTTTCTGACCAACAGCTCTGTGAGCCTGCAGAGGGTTGCAGCCATGGTTGCAGTAAAGCACACCAAGTTTGGGATGGAGTTTTTTGCAAATGGCATCCACAATGTTCAGAAAAGTTGAGGTGACTGTCAAGCCAGACCCTGAGGTATTTCAAAGATGGGACAGTTTCAATGGTGAATCCGTCCAGGGTACAGAAGGAGTTGGGAGCAGCAGTCCTGGCTAGTTTTTTCCTAGAGCCAAAGGTCATGGAGATCGTTTTCTTGACATTTAGAGCCAGCTGATTTTTCCAGAACTAGCACTGAACGTTATCAAAGTCCAGCTGCAAACTGGACTTTGATAACAGAAATCAGAGGGAGCGAGACCAGAGGCAAATAGGACTGTATCATCAGAGAACACATGTATGAACGCTGAGGTGCAGGCAACAGGGAGATCATTTAAGAAAATAGAAAAGCTTATTAGACCAAGGACTGAGCCTTGGGAGATACTGGTACTGATTGGAGGTGGAGGGGAAGGGGGGATTACCAGTTTTAACTGACTGAGTCCTGCCTTCAAAGTAGGAGTGGAACCAGTTAGTGGTGGGAATGGAAAGCTCTGCTGCAGAATGCATGGTGAGGAGGAGGTGGTGGGCAACAGTGTTGAAGGCTTTGGCCAGTTCGACAAAGATGGCTGAGGTAATATGGCCCTGATCCATACCAGAAAGAATGGAGTCAGTGAGCCGGAGGAGGAAGGAGGAGATGGAGTGGGATCTACGGAACCCAGACCGATAAGAGGTGAAGAAAGATGTGGGAACATAGAATATATCAGCAGAGAAGGCCCACCAGACCCACCCAGTCTGCCCAATTTAGCTATCTGAAAGCCAAACCTAAGATGCTAACTTTGTTGGTTAACATTCCCCCTTCCTAGGTTGATAAGACCCTTGTATCTATCCCATGCTGTCTTGAATCATCCTGCCACTGTCCTCAGCCCAACCACCTCTTCTGGGAGTTTGTTCCAGCTGTCTACCACCCTCTCTGTGAAATTGAATTTTCTAATGTTTCCTCTGAACCTACCCCCCCCCCCCAATCTGCATATCATGACCCCTAGTTTTCAAGTGCTGCTTCAGCTGGAAAATGTCTCTCACAGGTACTCTGTTTATACCCCTGAGGTACTTGAAGGTCTCAATCATGTTCCCACTTTCCCTTCTTGCTCCAGGGAGTACATGTTAAGGTCCCTCAGCCTGTCTTCATATGACAACTGATTAAGACCACTCACCATTTTTGCTGCTTTCCTCTGGACTCTCTCCACTGTATGTACATCCTTCCTGTGGTATGGTCTCCAGAACTGGACCCCATACTCAAGGTGTGGCCTCACCAACTGCTTGTACAATGGCACTATAACCTCCCTCTTCCTGCTGATGATCCCCCTACCAATACATCCCAGTGTAACCAGGTGTCGGGTGTTGTTATTAGATGTTATAGCGCCCGATGCCTCCATTTTTGCAACCCACTACCTGGCTAGCCTAGGAGCGGGGAGAAAACATTCACTCAGCATCAGGGCTAGGTTTGCACTTCTGGTCAGGGGCACCCAAGTAATTCCAGACACAGGAAGCAATAACTGAAAATGTCCAAACCAGGAGTGGGATTCTAAAGTGGGGCTTTTATTCACTTCAACACAAGAATACAAAGCAAGATGGACCCCCACGGGGCTACACTTACTGGTTATGCAGATCTACAGAGGTCAGAACACATCTTCTTCATCATCACACAACCCTCAGGTTTTGAACACATCTGGGCTCCCATGCCCGACCTGGTACTCTCACTCTTGGATTCCCTGGAATGGCACTCAGCCAGCGTTAGCACATTTTTCCATATGTCATGAACGTTTGGTGGTGGCTCCCTCAACTACCCATGAGTGCTTCTAGCTCTAAAGGGAAAAACACATCTTAATCCCACGTCTGAGTACTTTCTGCAGACACTGGCCAAGAGTCTGGGAGAAAGCTATAGGTGCCCAAAGTGAATCCGTGGAGGTAAATCTGGTTACTCCAAATGGGGAGTCTCCCACCTCTTGTCCCCAAATATATACCTGGCCATTCATTTGGAGTCAACACCGTTCCTTGAACTCTTTGTTTGTAGAATGCTATCTCAAAAAGTATACCACATTTAACAGTCTACTTTCCATGAAACTGGTGTCCTGACTTGCAACATTCTCTAAGTGGCTATGTCCATCCCTGTAGACCCCCACTGGTTAGATGCATTTCAAGCCATATACATAACTTCAAGTACTGTACTTGGCTGTCCTTTCCTGACACCACAGTAGCAGATACTTTACACAGCTGTGTCGGTGAAAACATGGGCTCTACGTCAGAGCAGACTCACCATGGTTCACAGGTGCCCCAGGGCTTCTCACACTGAAATCACACATCTGGTACCTCAGTACAAATACTATCATCAGGCAGCTTGTCCTCTTCCAGCAGGGCCAGGAGAGTTGCCCCTGAAATGTTGGTCTTTTTCCCCCCATCCCTCCAGGGATGGGGCACTGGAACAAACCGGAGAACGGTCTCAACCACTTCTATTGGTTTCTTCTGTGTCCTTCTCTAGGGCGAGAACACACACCCTCTTCCTGTGGTAGCTTTATTACAGAGCTAGGCTCTGAGGGGCTGCCAACTGCAGCACTCCGCCTGCTTCCATTACAGACTACCCAAGACTGACTTTGAAACCCCAAAATCCTAACCTAACTCCCTGCTGCAACATTCCACTGTGGCTTATGCTGCTGCGAGAATTCTAAGTGATGTCATCCCTCCAACTCAGCTGAGACTGAGAACAGAGTGAGACAGTGTGAAACCCGTTTAACTGGTGTCTCACAAGCTGCCTTTCCCTGCCTGCCACTAGATCTAAGTGGGATTCTAGTAATCCCAGGTGACGGGGGGTTACACCAGCATTCTACTGGCCCTCGCCACTGTCCTCTCACATTGCTTTGCCACCTTGAGGTCCCATTAAATGATTATACCAAGGTCCCTTTCTAGTTCAATTTCCTCTAGGACTTGCCCCCCTATCCTGTGTTCCACCTCGTTTTTTGTTGTTTTTTGCCTAAGTGCATGATCATGTACTTTCTTGTATTGAAGGAGAGCTGCCACTCCCTTGACGACTCTTCCAGTTTATGAAGATCCTTGCACATTTTTTCAACCCCCTCTGGAGTATCAATTCTATTGCAGATCTTCATATCTTCCACGAATAGACACAACTTCCCCTCCAGTTCTTCTGCTATGTCCCCTATAAAGATGTTAAACAGGAGTGGCCCCAACAAGGGAGAGAGTTGAGAGAAGATTAGGTGCTCCTGGAGTTTAGCCAGAGTGGGAAGGAGGAATATGGAGTGATAATTGCCTGAGTTAGAGGAGTCACCACATTTAGGAAGGGGTATAATGGTGGCACATCTCCAGGCAGCAGGGACAGAGCCAAGGGAGAAAGAGAGAGTAAGGAGGGAAGTGATAGGGACAACAATTGCTGGGGCGGAGAGATAGAGGAGTTTAGGGTCAAGGCCATCAGGACTTTTACCCTTGTGGAGGTTGAGGACTAGGACAGCCTTGAAGGTGACAGCAGGTGAGATAGTAGAGAAAGAGAAAGCAGAGGTTAGAGAAGAGGGGTTTAGGGTGGGAGACAGTGGAGATGCAGGAGGAAGGGAGGAGAGGAGAGTGGAGGAACAGGAAGTGAAGTAGGTGTTAAACTCATTGGCCACTGAAAGTGGGTCAGAGATAGAGACATCATTTACTTTGAGGATGGGGACTGTGGACTGGGCCTTAGGGGAGATTAAGGCATGAACAACCTTTCAGAACTTGGAGGGGTGGTTAATGTTGTTCTGGAAGTTAGTGGAGAAGTGCTCTGCTTTGGCTAGTCTGATGGCTCTGGATCAGCCATTTTGCAGTGTGGGGTATTTGAGCCAGTCATGGGGGTAGCTTGAAGACTTATGAGCCTTCCAGGCTGAGTCCCTTGCATGCAGACAAGCAACGAGTTACGCTGAGATCCTGGGGAGGTGGGTTCTTCTGACACTTGTTTTCCTTAAGGGGGCATGCTTATCCCAGACAGATAGGAAGGTAGGTTGGAAAAAAACAAGGACTGAGTCAATGGAGCTAAGGAAGAGACGGGCTACCAGTCAGCATTAGATAGGTCCTCGTGGAGGCCAGATAGATCTAAGCATCTAAATAACTGGATAAGAAGGCTAGTGGGAGTAGTTTTGGGGTGCTGGAATTCATGAACTCGGTATACCATGTGGTGGCTTCTGAGGGTGTCCGGGAGGGTGCCACAAGCAGTAATATGATTGGGGTGGGTGGTAAGTACCCAGTCCAGCAGTGTGCGATTTTGTGATTTAAGGTTGTGACAAGTGGGGTCAGTGATCAACTGAGAGAAGTTTAGAGGTGCGGTAGCATGGAGAATTTTGGAGTTGGAGGAGGACAGCCAGTTTAAGTAAAGTCCCCAAGGACGAGCAGTTAAGGGGTATAAGGTCCTACAGCATTTACAAAAGGTACAGGCCCATACCTTTATCCTTCAGGAGACCCATCTTAGAGCAGATCAAATGTTACTATTGCTTAGAGACTGGGTGGGAAAGATTTTCAGAGCAGGGGACAATACAAAGAAAAAGGGTGTAGCTATACTTATAGCCTGGGCAATGCAGTTCTAGTCTTTAGAAGAGATTGCAGCAGACCCACTTGGCTGTTACATTCTAGTCCAGGGTACCCTGGGGCAACAGAAAACTGAGTTGGAGCAACAAGGGAAACAAAACTAGCAACTGAAATATGCACAATGGTACTTACTTTATTAGTAGCTTCACACATGACTTCCACAGTGGCCATACACCAGTATGTACAAGCAAACCAACCGGAACCAGGAAAACAGATTCCCTCCCGAGACTGGGAGAAACAGTACAACAGTTCAGTAGCTTCAGTGGCTAAAGCTTGTTGCAAAAAGTAAATGCATAGTTTGAGTAGATAGCATGCTTCAGTGCTGTATTTAATGAGGAGACTTGCCTCTGCCCTGGCACTTCATATCAGAGACTTTTTCAAGTGGCGAGGCTTAGGGATGTCCAGCTGTGCTTGAAATATGTCACTATGTGTTGTATGGTGGCTATACAGATGAATATACAACAGGGTAGCCATTGTGATATTTAAATGAACACGTTGCTCTTGAAGTACGTCACAGTGTGTGACGTACAGTAGTGGCTGTAGAAATGAATATTCAGCTCAGTAATCATAGTGATATTTAAATGAACACACAGTGCACAAACTTCAAAAAGTGTAACCCCATATTCCATATAAAAATGCTCCAAATGGAACCTAAAGTGCATAAAAGTTAAGGCCAACAATTAAAACATAGAAATCTATTTCAAGGAAACCTTGATCAAAGCTCCATAAAACTTTCAATCACAGAAAGCGTTACTTGCAAAATACAATCCTGGTATTTCATCAGTATCACATCTATATGAAAGCCAGGACTGGTGGTTATCAAAAAACTTCTGTGAGCAAAATGGGAGGCTACAAGGGATTTCTAGGTATTAATGAATGCACTTATGTACAAAAGAAAATTGTAACAACAAACTGGTGCTAACCAATTGCACAGAAACATAGAATTTGATGGCAGATGAGGACCACTTGGCCCATCCAGTCTGCCCATTTCTCCCTACCAATAATGTTACATCAGACCATGCCTGATCTACAGCTCTTTCTCCCTCCCCACTTCCTTTCCACTATGATTCCTTTCTTCTTATCCCATGCATTCCTGAACCCCACCACTGTTTTTGCCACCACCACCTCCTCTGGAAGGCTGTTCCAGGAATCCAAATCCAAAGATAGGGCTGCGAAAGACTCAATGCTGGAGGGTGCAGAACAGGGCAGCAAGCCCATACATGTAATGAGATCCAAGGGTTTCTGCACTCCAGAGCCAGAAAAAACACACTCGATGAAAATGTAATTCAAAATCTATACTGCCAAATTTGTGTGTGCTCAGACACTCACTGCACACCACTCTGCCCCAATGCTTCGGGTCGTAACCCTTCATCAGAGGAAGTCTACATATAATGAGAGCCAAGGGTTTCTGCACCCCTGAGCCAGAAAAAACACACCTGTCAATGAAAATGTAATTCTAAAGCTTTATTACCAAATTTGTAAGTGTGCTCGGATGCTCACCACACACCACTCTGCCCCAGCACTTCAGGTCATAACCCTTGGTCAAGACGTCCTGATAAGGGTTCACGGCCCGAGCGCCAGGGCAAGTGGTGTCTTGATATCATCATGCTCACAAATTTGGCAATAAAGCTTTTGAATTACATTTTCATCAATGAGTGTGTTTTTTTCAGGCTCAGGAATGCAGAAACCCTTGACTTGTTCCAGAAATACACCACTCTTTCTGTGAAGAAGTACTTTCCCACATCTCTCCAGAATCTACCCCCCCTCCAGCTTCATAACAGGTCCCCTTGTTCTTGAGCACCTTTTCTTCTGAAACATACTCCCCTCCTGTACCTCATTTACCCTTGTGAGGTATTTAAAGATCACTACAATATCTTCCCTCTCCCTTCTCTATTCCAGGGTGTACATATGAGGTCCTTCAGTCTCTCCTCATAGGGCTTTTGATGAAGCCCTTGCACGATTTTTCATGTCCTCTTCTGGACCACCGCTACTCTGTCTATGTCCTTCCAGAAATGTGGTCTCCAGAACTGGACACAGTACTCTAGGTGGGGTCTTATCAGCGATCTATATAGGGGTAACAATACCTCCCTCTTTCTGCTGGTGATACCTCTCCCTATGCACCACAGCATCACACTTGCCCTCCCTACTGCCTTGTTACACTGCCTGCCCACCTTTAGGTCATCTGATATGATTACCCCCCAGGTCTTTTTCCTGCTTAGTGGTCATCAATACCACTCCATCAATTTTGTACTCTGCCCCTGGGTTTCTACACCCTAAGTGCATTATTGTGCACTTTTTCGCATTGAAACCCAGCTGCCATACTCTTGATCACTCCTTTAGTTTTCTCTAGTCTCTGTTCATCCTTTCCAACCCCCTGGAGTGTCCACCCTATTGCAGATTTTGGTGTCATATGCAAAGAGGCAGACCTTCATTTCCAGCTCCTCTTCAATATCACTTATAAAGACATTAAAGAGGACCGGTCTCAGCACTGATCCCTGTGGCACCCCACTGGTCACCCTCCCTTCCTTGGAGTGAACTCCATTTACCGCCACTTTCTGCCACCTATCCCCTAACCAAATTCTTATCCAGTTTACCACCTTTGGACCCACTCCTAAGCTACCCAGCTTCCTTACTAGTCTCCTATGTGGAAAGGTGTTGAACGCCTTAATGAAATCAAGGTAGGCCATGTCCACCACTCCACCCTGATCTAGTTTTTTGGTCACTCAGTCAAAGAAATCCATCAGATTCATTTGACATGACCTCTCCTTTGTGAAACCATGCTGCCTTGGGTCTTGTAACCCACTGGATTCAAGATATACCATAATCCTTTCCTTCAGCAGTGATTCCATTACTTTTCCCACCACAGATGGCAGGTTTATTGGCCTATAACTGCCAGCCTCCTCCCTGTTACCACTTTTGTGTAGTGGGACTACATCCACCCTCCTCCAGTCTTCCGGGACCACTCCTGTTTCCAGTGAGCTGTTAAACAGAACCGGCAGAGGTGCAGCCAGTATTTCCCTGAGCTCCCTCAATACACTTGGATGCACCCCACCTGGCCCCATTGCTTTGTCCACCTTCAGATTAGCAAATCCAGATTAGCAAACCCATTCAGGACTCTCTCCTCCAAAAAAGGATAAGTGTCCGCCTCCCTCTCTCCAAAGCTTTTGTTACTTTTTTGTGGCTCCTCTCCTTCTCCTTCCTCTGTGAACACTGAACAAAAGTATTTGTTCAGGATGTCTGCCAATTAATTAATGGCCGCCGGGCTGGGTGAGTCGTCAGCTGCTCTGCAGCTTAATTTTGTTGAGAGCACTTTTCGATCATTTTTTCTTTTTTTCAATCATTTTTGAGCACTTAGAGTGTGCACTTTAGAGTATTTTTAGTGCGTTTAAAAAAAAAAAAGGTTTTATTGTTTAACCGTTTAGCCCTGAAGCTTGTTTTATTCTGTTTGGGACTTGTTAGATCAGTTACTGGCTGTTGGGGTATAAGGCCTATCTGGGAATATTTGCAACAAAGTGCTGCCAAGAGAGTGAGTCAAGTGCCTGAGCGGTTTCAGGGCGACTACGACCATCTCAAAGTGCATATTGCGACTGCCGGCCTTGGCCTCGGCCTGTTGCCGCCCTCACTTTTTCACTTTCTGGTCCACTGCCTTTTACTCCGGTTCCACCTGTGGAAGTTGCTCTTTCTGCCTTTTTGCTGGGGACTTGTTGGAGACTGTCTTGATTTCACGTAGGATCGAGGTACAGACATTGGAATAATTATTGGACTAAGAAGGGGGATTTGCTTTTGTAGTGAAGACTGAGGGATTATTGTTTTGGCTGAACTTTTGGATAATTTCCCTACTGACTTCCTGGATTTTTGGACACACCGTTGTGGAGTTTAATCTTGGTGGCAGCTGGTTCGAGCCCAGGAGTAATGGGTACATGAAGACTGACCATAATTTGGCTCTTGGAGTTGTGGTCTTCATCCTGGGGGCAGGCAGGCTGCGGTGTGCGGCTGTGCGAGGGGGTCCTGATTTTATTTTCACCGGGTAGCCGGCATTTTAGCTCAGTGTCTCCCTGGCTCTTTCCCTGGGGCTGGCTGGGAAGTGAGCCTTGGTGGAGAACTAATAGCAATGGCCGTTGACCTGCAGTCTCGCTGCCTAGCAGGAATTACCAAGGCCTTTTTCAACTCCTGAGCAGCCATCATCGAAGCAGATCATCTTGACTTTTCTTCCCTTGACTATGGTCAGATTTACTTTGGTTTTCATACTCAAATCTGTTTCAAGGCAGTGAGAGTGCCTTTATTTCTTTTGGCCTGGTACAGTGAGAGTGTACCCGGTTTTAAATTTGGACACATTTGAATTCCAACCCCCTCCTTTTTTAGTGAGAGCATTTAGGGGGCTGGGAAGGGCATTGAGGCTTTTTCTGTAAACTGACCCCCTATCATGGTGTGAGGACCGTGGGGGGCTTGCTATTTTGAATCCCTCAGTCAGGAATTACAGACCGACAATTTCTCTGGCTATTTATTGTTTAATCTGAGATTTACTTCAAAGAGCTGGTGTGATTTTGATGATTGTGAGATTTTACGTTTTATGTAGTTTTGGGATAATTTTCTTTAGTTATGGTTATTTAGATGATTATAGATTTATTCATTTTTGTTTAGTAATTTTGTTTTATATTTTATTTTGTAGAAAGTTTAGTTCTGTTTGAATTATTGGAATGTGTTGGAGGCCTACCCCCACAGTCATGCGCTATTCATCCTCCGCTCTTCGCACCCTCCGTCCCTTTACCTCCCCCCCTTTGCAGTTCACCATATACCAGCACTGTAAAGGGCTGCGTATTGCCCTTCGGAGGGGGAGGGGGGCATGGATAATGGAGGGTGAAAGAGCGGAGCCATCGCATTGGGGTCATGAGATCCAGGAGGCGCCCTGGGGAGAAATGGAACCCAGATCGTGGTCTTCCATGTCTGGCTTCCATACCCAAGAGCACCACCAATTTTGGTGGGCAGGTGGCACGGATGGCCCTGGAAGCTCATCCAACTCGGGCGGTGTTATGTAACGCCAGGTCCATCAAAAACAAGACTGCAATTATAGCAGATCTTTTTGGTACTGTGGATCTGACTTGCATCACCGAGACCTGGCTGGACAAGAACTTCAGCCCTATATTGGCGGGTACTCGGTGATTCACCTCCCAAGACTGGATCGTGGGGGTTGTGGTCTGTTTCAAGGCCAAACTGAGCCTCACAAGTGCACCAGTTGAGGAGACCCAGTCATTCGAATGTACCATGGTAGCAGGTGTAGGTTGTAGGATCACCGTCATCTTCCGTCCATCCAGAGATAAGAAGCGGTTCCTTCAGGAAATAGCAGACATCGTGATCGACATGGCATTTGAATTGCCCAGGCTGATGGTCCTGGGTGACTTCAATGCCTAGATTGATGATGAACTCTCCCAATTTGGTCAGCATTTCCTCCAGTTAATGTCATCTCTGGGCCTCACACAGGTTGTTTCCACTGCTATCCATAAATACGGTCATTCTCTTGACTTGGTTTTCCTCCTGGGAGTTGAAGCCTCAGATTTGGGGGTGGAACTAGTTGGATGGTCTGACCACTATACCGTGTGTTTCAGTATTTGCACCCCCTATGTAGGCCAACCCCTGTGGAGATGATCAAGTACAGCCCTTTGCGAGATGTAAGCTGTGAAGGCCTGGTGGCGGTGCTTGATCTATCGATCCTTCCATCGGCAAACAATGACCCAGATGCCCCAGTTGTGGCCTATAACAAGGCCATATCTATGGCCCTGGATGCCATTGCTCCTGTCCGAGTTCATCCTCTCTCCCTTGGCCCTTGGTCCCCCTGCTTTGATGGGTCCTTGAAGGAGATGTGGCGACTAGGACAAAGGTTGGAGCATTGCTGGCAGAGATCCGCCCTTGTTGTCGACCACCTTAGATTGATTGACCATTATCAGGCCTATCCATCCACAATCACCCGTAAGAAGGCAGAGTTCCTGTCTGGAGAGATTGCGGCTGCTCAGAA
This sequence comes from Neoceratodus forsteri, assembly GCA_016271365.2. Lineage (NCBI taxonomy): Eukaryota > Metazoa > Chordata > Ceratodontiformes > Ceratodontidae > Neoceratodus > Neoceratodus forsteri. The sequence goes on along the minus strand of CM057453.1, from coordinate 872,518,039 downwards.
TCAACCAGCTCAGCTTTTCCAAACTGTAGATAGACTGTGCAACCCAGTCTGTCTACAGATCTGAAGAGCGTTTTCATAAGTTGAGTGTGAGGAACTTGCTCGATTCTTTGTGGCTAAGGTGGCTGACATCAGAGCAGAACTCCAACCAGCACACTCTATGGGCAAAGCTTTGAACTGGCATTTGGTCACTGTCCCTCAGTCTTCTTGGAGTACCTTTAACCGGCCACAGCTTGTGGACATCATGCAGATTGTCCAGGGTATGTGCTCTACATACTGTAGTTTGGATCTGGGACCAACTACCCTGATTTTGGGTTGTAGTGACATTCTTGGCCCGGTCCTTGCATGGATAGTCTGGAGCTCCTTGGAAATAGGTGAGTTTCCTAGCTCCCTCAAGGAGGCGGTGATGACACCCCTCCTGAAGAAAGCTTCTTCGGATCCTGACTGCCATGCGAACTACAGACCAATCTCGAACCTCCCCTTTATGGGGAAGGTGATCGAGAAAGTAGTTGCCATACTGCTGGAGAACCACTTGACCATCCATGATGTCTATGAGCCTCTCCAGTCCGGTTTTCAAAAGAGGCATGGTACTGAGATGGCGCTGGTTCGGGTGCTCAATGATCTCCTGATGGCTAGAGATCAGAGGAACCGTTCCATCTTGGCCCTTCTTGATCTCTCTTCAGCGTTTGACACTGTGGACCATGGGGTGCTACTCGATTGCTTGAGGTTCATCTGTGGTCTGTCTGGTACAGTCCTCAGGAGGTTTTCATCTTTCCTCACCGGAAGAACTCAGAGGGTGGTGTCGGGGATTTATTCCTCCGACTCAGTTTCGTTATCATGTGAAGTTCCTCAAGGATCAGTGTTGTCCCCCATGTTGTTCACAGTGTACATGCTGTCCCTCGGAGACATGGTAAGAAGGTATGGGCTGAAGTTTCACTGCTATGCTGATGATATCCAGCTCTATCTTTCTTTTGCACCTGACCAGGTTGGAGCCCTCTCAGTATTTAATAACTGCCTCGCTGATATCCAGGAGTGGATGAATTTGTTCTGGTTGAGGTTGAACTCGGCTAAGACTGAGGTGTTGGTGGTGGACCCAGACCACCGGATAGAGGGGTTGAGGGTGGGGTCATCCTTGGGACTTTTTCTTGGCGGTCTCCCTCTCTTGACCTCTGATCAGGTGTGAAATCTGGAGGTAATTTTTGACGAGGGTTTGACACTTCGTGCGCAGGTGTCAGCCATCATCAAATCCTCTTTTCACCATCTGAGGAATATCTCCAGAGTTAAGCATCTTGTTCCGTCCGGTGACCTTCTTACGTTTGTCCATGCCTTTGTGTCCTCTCGCCTGGACTACTGCAATGCCCTGTGCCTAGGGCTTCTGGGGGTAGATATTCGCCGCTTGTAGCTGGTGCAGAACGCAGCAGCCCAGTTATTGACATGATCCCCTTGGTCCTGCCATATTTCTCCAGTGCTGTGCAAACTGCACTGGCTGCCAGTACAGTGGCGAATCACCTTCAAAGTCGGCTTCTGACTTATAAAGCCCTACACGGACAGAGTCCAGACTACCTGAAAGAGCTTCTGGTTCCTTACTGCCCTGGGCGATCACTCCACTCGACTAACGAGGGGTTGCTAGAGATTCCAAGGGTCTGTTTAAAATCTTCTGGGGCCCGGGCATTTATGCAGGTGGCCCCCACCCTTTGGAATTCTCTACTCCGTCAGTTACGTGAGTGCCTGACCATGGAGGGATTTAAACAGGTACTTAAAACTGTTCTATGGGTCCAAGCTTTCGGGGACCAATTAATACTGTTGATTATTTTTTGTATTTTATATTACTTAATATATATGTAATTTTATGCTGTTGTTTTATTGCTTGTGCAGCACCTTGGCATTTGAAAGGCGCCATATAAATAAATTTGAATTGAATTTTCCTGGTCTCCCTCTGCACAGTACCCCCCTTCTCTTTTTAACCTTACAATCCCACCCCTGGTCTTTCTCTTTCCACTTACATATCTAAAAAATGTCTTGTCCACTTTCATTACCTCCTGGGCTATTCTCTCTTCAGTTTGTGCCTTTGCACTCCTCACTGGTTTCCCTGCTTCTCTCTGTTTCCCCTGATACACCTCCCTATCCTCCTTCCTCTGCGTCTCCTCATACCTTCTAAATGCTACCCTTTTATTCCTTACCTTTATAGCTACTTATTTTGAGAACCATAGCTGTCTCTTTTTCCTCTTGCTTTTGCTCACTTGTTTGACACAGAGGTCTGTTGTCTTTACTATGCTCCCTTTTATCTTTGCCCACTGTTCCTCCACCCCACCCAGGTCACCCACCCCTGCTAGGTCATCCCTGAGGCATTCACTCATCTTTTTAAAATCTATCCTCTTGAAGTCCAGGACCCTCACCCTTGTGTGGTTCAATTCCACAGCTATTCTTATGTTGAACCACACCGCACAGTGATCACTGGTCTCCAAGTGTCCTCCCACCTTGACATCTGTAACACTGTCCCTGTTAGTGAGTACCAGGTCCAATATTGCCCCATCATGAGTGGGTTCACTGACTAGTTACCTGAGGAATGCCCTTGCAGAGAGTCCAGGACATCCCTGTTTCTACCTGAAGCGGCTGCTGGGAGGTTCCATTCCACATCTGACAGGTTGAAGTCCCCATCAACAGCACCTCCCCCTTTTCTGCGATCTTGCCAATGACTTCCACCAGTACCTTATCTAACTCCTCCCTCTGTGCTAGAGGTCTGTAGATCACGCCAGAGAGAATAGTGGCTCCATTTTCCATCTCCAGGGAGACCCACAGTACCTCTGCCTCCCTCTGTATCTCCATGGTTTTCATGCATTCTCTCACATAAAGCAAAACATCTCCTCCTTTCCTTCCCTCACCTTCCTTCCCGAACAGAGTATAGCCCGGTATGGCCATGTCCCAGTCATGGTTTTCAGTGAACCATGACTCAGTAATAGCCACAATATCCAGGTTGGCTTCTGCCATGATGGCCACTAGGTCTGGAAACTTATCTCCTAGACTTCTAGCATTCACACGCATGGCCTTCCAGGTTTTGATTCCACTCTGCTTGTTGCCCCCCTTTTTTGCTTTTTGCCCTCCCTCCTTCCCGCCTCTCTTTTTAATGCTCCTCTTCCTTCCCTCCTCCCCTCCTTTATCTCTACCACCCTGCTCCCTTTATTAATTTGCACCCTGGGGGATTCCTCTCCCCTCGTGTTCTCCTTATTCTTTACTTCAGCCTGGTGGGGGGAGGCTGTTTCTGACTCCCCAGTTCCTACGACCACCCCGGATAGTTGAAATGTTCTTTGAAGTAACATTTAAATGGTCCACTGAGGACTGGCGTTCCCCTACTGGATGGATGCAGGCCATCAACCCTGTATAGGCCCTTATCTTTCCAGGTGGTTCCCCAATCCCCAATGTAACCGATCCCTTCCTCCTTTTACCATTCCTTCAGCCATGAGTTGAAGCTCCTTGTGTGGAGTTCCCTCTCCTGTCAATTGTCATAGCCAGGCAGCACCTCAGTGAAAGCCACTGAGCGAGCTACCTGTCTAAGACCTCTCCCCAGTTCCCTGAAATCTACCTGCACCATCCCAGCCCCATCCCTAGCCAGGTCATTAGTCCCCAAGTGGACAATGATATTCAGCTCTCCCTCCTGTCCTTCTGCCCTAACAATCCACAGGATTTGCTTCCCATCCCTCTGGGCCATGGCACCAGATAGGCAACTAACCTACCTCTCCCCCCTTTTTCTATTCCTAAATCTATCCCCCTCACAATTGATTCCCCCACCAGAAGTTGCTTCCTCTTCCTCTGGAGTCCTCTACCACCCTCCTTGGGGTCTCCACTATGGAAGGGATCCACATTCCCCTTGGTCACTAACGCAGGTGCTTCCTCCTGGCAGTTCTGCCCCACCAGAGTGGCACAGGAATTTTGTAGTGGCATCAGCTGAGGAATGTGCCTCTGTCCCTCCACCCCCACCTTTCCAGAGCTCGCCATTGTCCAACTTTTCCTCTTCACTGGCATCCTCTGAGGCAATGGCGGCAGACATGGTGGCCTCTGGGTGGGGGAAAGGTTCTCAGAATCCTAGCCAACTCGGCCTGGAGTCTAGTGACTTCCTCCCTCAGCCCAGAGAGGTGTGTGCTGATGAGGCAGCACTGTAGTCTCCAGAAGTTCTCTCTGAAAACTGCCGTCCCCACAGCCACTGTACTACACCACTCCCAGCATTCTCAGCCTCTATTCTTCCTGTGTTACCTGGAGATACTTTTGTACCCTTAGCCCTAATAGGGTGTTTTCAACTTCCTCTTTTTTGTTTATTTTTATTTGTGCTCCCCCATGCCTTGTTTAAACCGTTATACACAGTACTCCTACCCTAGATAGGGTGTGGCTCCTATTCCCAGTTTTGGCCTACCTTTGACCTTCCACCCTTTGCAGCAGTGAGTACTACACAGAGGTGAACAGGTGCCTTGCCCTAATCAAGCAGCAGAGTCCCCCACTTCTCCACTTCCTTCTGCTGATGCCTGACACCAATCACCTGTTCCACTCCTTCACTGTTCCACTCACTCGCTGGAAACAAATGTGTGAGATACGTTGGCACTGGTTGCTTTTATGCAGAACTTGCTCCCTTCCTGGTAGCATGCTATTGGCTGTGGGAGGTCAAATGCAGTAAAATGTATTATATTTGAATTTGTTTCTTATGATAATTCATTTACATTTGCCTGACAAATGGAAAGCTGTCACAGAATCACTTGAAACATGAGAGAAATAAGAAAAGGAAGAGGTTCAATAAGGGAATCCACGTGACTTTAGGCACAAACAGAGGTATGAAGAGATAGTAACAGTCTGTAGGAGAGAAGAAAATAGAAGAATATCATGATAGACACAGATCAAAATAGGACTCAAGCCGGCCCAGTGGCGTAGAGGGTTGAGGAGCTGGCACCTTACCTCAAACCACACCAGCGACCCGGGTTCGGGAACAGACTCGGGCGCCGGAGGGTCGGCAGGGGAAGGAGAAGGATCGAGCATCCAGAGGACTGCTCTCCTCTCCTGGGGTGGATTAGGGAGAGGCATCGCTCTGTAGTGGCCCCCAGTGGAGACCAGGAGTAATGCAGATGCCTTGCACAGTGGAATTGGAGGAGGAAAAATTGAAAATGGTGCCTCCAGTCTATCGGATGACGGCCGCCCAGGCTAGTGCCTCCTTGGAACTCCAAGAAGCTGACCCGATCTCAGGAACACCCAGAGCTAATGCCATTGGCTGCCAGGCCCTTCCTCCTCCTCCTCAGAAGAGGAGGACCCACCCAACAAAGAGTTACGTCGGGTTACCCTGAGGTGGCTGCAATGTGGAGTCGGGGATCAGTGTTGGAGCTGCAGGGGACAGTGTCCTTGGCAATTGGCCTGAAGGAGTGGCAGATGGAGGCACAGGAGAGATAAACATATAATCCAAAAAAAAAAATAGGACTCAGATCAAAATACAAAAATGAAATTTACAAAAATGTTTTATGTCTCATTGGTCATTAAGGCCCCATGGCCTGACAATTCTTAGTCTATACATCCAGCCAATGTTCATATCCGAATACTGGATCTTATTACCTAGGATACAATCAGATACCAACTATTAGATGTGACTCTATAGGATCTGAGGCAGATATCCAACATCAGACCCCACTATCTAACCTCGGATCCCACTGTTGACAGTGAATCTGGAATCCAAATGGGGTCAGATAGGATCTTGGATCCAGAGTTGGATGGATGGACTATCCATTGGATCTCACTGGGATAGCTAAAAGCACTATCCTAACATCGCTAGTTGGAGTCATTGAGGCTAACCAGTGAGGCAAAGTGGAAAGTCTTGGCTAGCATGCTCACCTAGGCGGGCGGGTATTTTTCAATAGAGCCCGCTAAAAATGAAGAGCCAATTCGGTGTGCCCCATTACTGAAGATATTATGGGGCACTCCGAAGTTTTGAATTGCCTAGTCGCCATGTTTCTAATTTCGCTTAGCGAGAATCACCTTGGCAAGTCGGCAGTACCGCTCTGTACCCCCGCTCCCTCACCACAACATTCCTTCAATGAAACCAACAGTTTTCAGCCACCAGAAATACGTTTTTTCCCCCAATCATTTAAAATCAGTAGCGCTAGCACGTCACATGCTCCGCGCTAGTGGTAACTGCTTCTCCTGCATCACCTTGCTTCCCATCCCACTCAATCCACAAAAATAACAAAAACATACAAATGTGTAATTATTTTGTACTTAACCTAGTACCTTTATTTTTTTCTCCCGTCATATCATTCTGATACGCTCCACTGCATGCACCAAAGTTGCGGAGGTGCCCTATACATTTCCTCATGTGGCGGGGGGAGGGGGGCAGCTTAATGATGTGAACCCATTATAAAAAAAAGGAAAAAAAAGACAGCTTATCACAAAATAAATAAAATAACAGAAATGGCTGTTATGAAGGCTCCTCTTGCAACCTCTGACCTACTGCCACCATAGCAACATAAACATACAGATGCAGAGGCTGAGATACAGTGAGCACTGATTTCAAAATAATACCTACAGTGCCCTCTAGTGTCAGTACTAGCATTATACATACATCACTAAAGAAAACAGTTCTAATGCTGGCGGAGGAACTATTTTATAACAAAAGTTAATTTTAAATAATTTTTCCTTAACTTTTTTTTTTTTTATTAAGCTTATGTTTTATTCAGTGCCCATTTTCTAAGTGCAATAATACCCTCCAGGGTGGACATTATTGGGAAATACTGGACCTTCCTGGGGCTATAAGCCTCATTACGCCCCTGGGCAGTCCTGTATTTCCCAATAATGCCCACCCTGTTGGGTATTATTGCTTACTTAAAATGCATACTTTTCATGGGCCAGCCCTGGGGAGAAGAAGCAGCACCTTGTGCTGCTGGTTACTATCTGCAATGCATGAAATCCCATGCTGTTGCTGGAAGGGACTGCACAAATAACTGAGGTGTGGCATGCTGGTCTCACCAGCACAGAAAGCCATTCGAGGCTTGGCAAGGTGCACACACACACACATACACAAAGTGACGGGCGTGCGCCGTGTCATGTCCATGCATTTTCTGTAGTTAGAGTTATAGCAGCCGTAAGGCGTTAAGTAAATTAATGCCTGCCTAGCCAGACCCGTTTTTTTTACTGTATGGCTCAGCTGCTAGAAGAAATCCTAAAATGACTAAAGCGGAGGTATTACCTCTCACTCTCCGTCTCTGGTCCTGAGTCCGACTCAGTCCGAATCCTGGTCTGGCTGAGCTGAATCCCAGTCTGTGCCCACTGCCTCCCCGAGTCCCACATCGTGAATCGCGGTTCATTTCCACACCTGGAGCAGCAGCAGAAGTGCCACTGACTCATCTACCATGCTCCTCCGCAAGAACATTGCCATTTCTTCTTCCTGCTACGTTTAAAGTTCCTTCCCTATAGCATGGACCGAGCAGTTAAGAACGTCACACAGGTAGTGACGTGTGTGCGCCCGTCAGACCAATGATAGGGTGCCACTCAGTCCGTGCTGTTTCTCGCACCTCCGCCCCTCGGACCTGAACTTTTCGGTCCCCACTCAGGTCCGAGGCAGTACAATAAAAGGGTCCCCTTCTTGTGCAGCTCTTCCCAGTTTTCAGACCACAGAGGAATTCCAGATTTGAAAGACAGCCGCAGACTAGTGACTGGAGCTCAGCAGCATCAGCGACACCGTTGGTTTCACCGAGTTGGATTTTGCGGTTGCTTCTTGCCAGGAGAGAGTAGAGTCGCATCAGAGTGCACATTTTCTGCAATCAGCTGCTAGTCGAGAGATACCCAGGCCAGTGCCTGCAGTGCTTAGCGTACTGCTGCATTGAGAACTGTCTGGACTGGAAGTAGTTGGCTGCTGGCTTGCTGGCTGCTAACAAAATAAAAAAAAAGAGCTGTTTCACTCTTTGTCCAGGACAGGTTCAGCGCCCTAGAACACTGCACAGTAGAGGAGCCAGGCCAGACCGACCGTCAGTCGTAGAGTGAAAGACACTGACCATCAACTCTCCTCCTCCTTTCTGACCAAGGTTTGTGCCAAATTGCCAATCTATTTTTTTATAGTATTGCAGCTGAACTAGTGTAATATGGAGGCTTTTGAGTACAGCTATTGTGTGTGACTGTGGGGGGGGGGCAGGGGGATTATTGTGTGTGTGTGTGTGTATATATGTGTGTATGGATAATAGCATGTTTGAATTTTTCTTGTTGGTGCAGCAGCCTGCAGCCATGGGTGGGGGTGGACTGGACAGATGAGTCTTATTCTTAGTTTTCTGTGTCCTATTTTTGGATGTGGCTTGAGGCTGTCTCTGTCTGTGGTGTGTGTTTTATTATTTGCAACATTTCTGGATGGGGTGGGGTGTTGGTGGGGGTGGTATGGCTGGTTTGAGTGGGAGATATCTGTATGGGAATGGGCTTGGTCTGACTGGCTGTGCCTGTGGCAGGTAGACTGACTGTGGTGTGTTGTGTGTGTGTGTGTGTGTGCGTGTGTGTGTGTGTGTGTGTTTGTGTTTTATTTATTTAGTTAGTTTTGTTGACCGGGTAAGTGCACGACCTGAGGAGGGATACAGAGGAATGCAAACTGACATTAAACCAGATTGTTGGAGGTAATTTAAGTGAATGAGGAAATTTGGCCAGGACACGGGAAATTTCCTGCTCTTTTCGATAGTGCCATGGGATCTTAAACATCTGCCTGAACTACCACCAATCCAGGCAGATGGGACCTCAATTTAATGTCTCATCCAAGCACCTCAAGTGCAGCACCCTTTCATGCTGCACTACAGTGTCAGTACAGGGATATTATAACCAAGTGCCAGATGTGGGAACTGAACCCACAGCCCTCTGATCTCCCGGCCTCAGAGGCAAGTATGCTACCTACTGAGCTACTGACATGCAACTGTGATTGTTTACAGGGTGTTTAGACAAATCTGTGTTAGCCTACCACATGGTGGATAATATAGTCCGTTACTGCTTCCCGCCCTTGCCCCACCCTTCAAACACTGCACCCTGGCTATCAACATAGGTCCAGTTCAACTTTGGTTTGCAAGGTCCCTAGGCCCCAAAACTCTGGAACTCCCTCCCTGCCCCAGTCTGAGCTCCCCCTTCCCACCCGGCTTCAAAACGTCCCTCTGGAAGTTCCTCAAAGCTGCCGCCACCTGTCTTTGTGCCAACTAACTGCTGGCACTAGCGGCCACCTGACTCCTCTCCCATAAGCATGATTCGGACTCTGCCTCTCTTCACTTTAGCAGCTGCTCAACACCTCTCCCACTAGCTCTATTCAGCCTGTGCCCACCATAGCACTTCCAGCCTACTCTGACAGGCCCCTCATTTGTAACATCTTGAAGTCCAAACGCTATTTTTGACCTGTTCCCGGGCATGCAACTGGATTAGGCAGTTCTTTCCCTGCAGTTCGAGCCTTACTCCACGGGTTGTCCCCCAGGTTGTGTTCCTCCCCTCTCCTCACCCACTAGTTCCATGCTGCCCTACAGCACTGTTTACTCTCCCTGCCTGTTTCCCTGACACACACCTGGTTTGTTCACTGATCCTGCTCTCCTTAGTTACCTGTACCTGTAGTCTCCTACCTCCTTGTTACCTTATTGGGTTTATGTATTTGAGTTGTAGTTGTAATCATGTTTGTTAGCTCTGTCTCTGTACCATGTCTATAGGTTGTGCTCCCATGTGTGTGGGTGAGTATGTCACTCTGTCTTTGCATCGTGTTTCCTGTACTAAATTTCTCTGGCCCACCTGTATTGTGGGCCTTTTTGTGTTTATTCTGTTGGTGTTGCATCTTGGCATGTTTCATAGTTGCATTTTACATTGTAAATGTTGAAGTAACAAAGTCTGAGGTACTGGGATAGTTAGTGTGAACGGGTTAGGTGGTTAAGTGATTGGTTTTGGTGTTCTGGTTTAGGTTCAGAGCACCATCTAGCTTACACCATCTTATATGGTAAGTAATGTAACAAGTTACTGTCATTTTCATGTAATTGGTAAGGGTACACTGCTGATGGGATGTTACGATTGAGTTTGATTTGACTACTTGACTTATTTTGGTGTGGTGATTCAGCTTGGAGTGAGTGGATAGAGTGTATGAGCACAGGCACTGGCATGAATGCACCTCTGTGGAACTGGCTACCTTGATGTGGTATGCAGAGGCTTGTCACAATGCAATATTGTAACCAAAAGCCAGTCTTGTTGCCATGTATGTAGTACTGAGCCTTGTCACAATGTTACATTGTAACAAAAGCCAGTCTGTGAGTCTGACACAGAGTGTGATGGAGGTGTATAAGAATAAGAGTGTGGACTGGGGGGCGCGGCTCGAGTGGACCGGGGGGTGGGGCTCAAGTGTGGACTGGGGGCCGGGGCTTGACATGAGGGGGGTGCAGTGTGGCTACTCTGTGTACAAATTTTAAATCCCTAGCTACACCCCTGCACATACACACACACACACACACACACACACACATACACACACACACACACACACACACACACACACACACACACACACACGTCAGAACTGCCCCACTGTTTTACTTGTGTATCTTTTTAACCTTTCAAGGAATAACTGCAATTTCAAAATTCAGCCCACCATTATATTCCCACACCCTTATACCATCAGGACTAGGCTAGCTGTGAGTGAATGGAATTCTTAAAGCTGGACTTTGGCAGGGACCTACTCCACAGTGTAGCAAGGAGGAGGAGGATCTAATCTAGTTTGACCTGTGGCTTTATTTATTACTTACTTTATTGAAAATGTTTTACCAGGCTATCCCCACTAAGACAAAATGCCTTGTTTTCTGCAGTGCCCCATGGAGAGAGCACAAAAGCAGTGTCTGTACACATTCACACGTTACAAAGCATGCATCCAGTTCACCCACAGGACTTAAATAAAATGAGCCTTAACAGAGCTGCACATTTTTCCATATGTTACTTCCCTAAAACATCAAACAACTGAAGGCTGGTGGCACGCTGCCAACTGAAAGCAAGGTCATTTGAGGCTGAGGTGGCTCTGTATTTATAAGAGAAAACACCAAATAGTTTGGCTATCGTATTAGTTCCTTCTCACTGACTTTGTGAATAAGAAGTCAGATCGTTTTTTTAAATATCAAATCTAAAGCTACGCCTGTCCCCCAATGTTAAATATTAATTTGTTACAGTTGCCATATATACAATGAATTATTTTACAGTACAGAATGTAGGAGAAGCAGTATAGTGCAATGGATGGGGTGCAGTGCCTAGGGATTTCCATGTGCAAATCCCAGCACAGCTCGCCATGTGACTTTGCACAAGTCATGTGACCTCCCTCTGCTGCAGTGACCCCCAGCTGTAAAAACTGGGAGAAGCAGCTGTCCACTGAAGCTGACTTGTTGCATATCAGCTGTGCTATCCTGAGTAAGTTCTAAAAATGTTGACATGTAGTAATAAGTTTTTCTAAGTTAAATTTTTCCTGCTTTTACAGTTACTAGCTGTTTTCTTAAGCCAGCAATAAGACACAATGAGGTATGAGTTATGGCCTAATAAGAGCACGCTCCAGGTGCATTATGAGGCATGAGGCGCTTGCGCCGAGTGCCTTTAGCACCTGGGAAGTGCTCTTATCAGGACATAACCCACACCTCGGAGTGTCTTATTGCACTTATAAAATGGGCCTCCTAGTAGAAAAGTCAATAAGAAAAAAATGTAAATAAAAAAGTGTATATAAAAATAGTAACAAATATGATTTTATTAGTAGAACAAAAATAGTCCCTGGCATCCTGTTGTAATGGAGATGTTTTATTAAAATACTGGTGCTTGTCTGTGCACACACACACACACACACACACACACACACACACACAATCTGTCTGTCTGTCTGTCTCTCTCTCTCTCTTTCTCAAAACCATTTAGTTTAATGTTTTTGCATTTTAGTTATGAAGTGGAATCCAGCGTTTCCTATGTGGATTCACGTGTTGTTTTTAGTGAGGTTTTCTGCCCCCCTCCACCTCCCGCCATACAGAACACTTTTATTTTGTAGTTTTAGTTTAATTTTTTAATGATTTATCTATGTAAATGAATTCACTGGCTGTGTTGACTGGAGAGAGCATCTGGCCCTGGAGTGAGTGTGTACTTCAACGGCTGCCATAGACAGGACACTCATTTAGTGCTTCGCGGATGTGAAATTTTAGAAACACTGAAGGGAAGAAAATGAGAATTGTTTAACATTTGTAGGCTTTGTGGACACTTTAAATAGAAACTCATGGGTTGTTGCTGGTCACTTTTACAAGAGATGATGAAGTTCGGGGGGGTTGGAAGGGGATACAGCGGTATGGACTACGGAGATTGTAGAAGTGTACCAGGCAGAATTTTGAACAGCGGGAGCAAGAGCTGGATGTGGAACCTGGAGACAGGCAGTGAGTGAAATAAAATATTTAAAGTTTCTGGCTTGTGCAGGAATGGGGACCTTGGGCACAGAGTGGCATTTTCATTGTTTTGCGGCTGCTGCAGCGTCTGTGCCTGCTTGTGAAATCAGTTTACAGTTTGGATATGTATTAATATATGTTTGTTGTGAGGTCACCCACTGAAGGGTAGTGCCGGCTGGCATGAGTATGGTCTGATAAGGACACGGCTAAAATGTGTCCTAAGTCCTAAGAGTTCGTTCGGGTGGGGGCGAAACACCGGGAATCACAGCGTCAGCGTACAGCGGACCACCACAGCAACCTGGTGAGATTTGTCGCTGTGATGGTGTTCACTGTAAAATTGTCGTTGTGGTGATGTGCTACCTAAATGGTACTCTTTTTGATGTCCAGTTCCTAATACCACTCTCATGCCTTCCTCTCACTCTATTTTCCATTCCCCCACCAACACAGTGCCCCCTCAACGCAGAAATGTCCTGCTTTTCAAAAACGAAAACTCATCCTGCCTCCACCTGCTAAGAAAACACCCTATGGGTGCTATTCACAAAGGCGCATGCAATATGCAGGAAGCTGACATAAGTCAGGCCACACAGCTACCCACCGTGTAGCCCAGTAGGAATACACACCATTCACAAACAGGAACAGAAGGTGTAAGGAGGGCAGGGGCAGGGACAAACAAGGCATGCAGGTTCACACAGGGGTGGGCAGCACGCCATGCGGGAACCATTCCCCACCCCTTGACTCACCATATAAGAAGGTGTGCAGCAGCTACGTGGGCAGAGGACATAGAGGCATGGAGCAAGAATGGATGCATGCTTGCACAATGACAAACAGCAGGCAAGAGATGGCAGGAGCCCTGTTCATTGCTGCCTGTAGCAGCCACTGTGGGCAATGGCCAACCTGGACAGGGAAGGGGACAGCCCCCAAGGTTTGCGAACTTCAGCGGCAGTCACGTTGCAGTACTCATCACAGACATAAGGCAAAACTATGATGTGCTGTACAGAGCCAGGTCCCTGTCCAGCCTGGTGGAGACAAAGGCCATGATCTGGCTTGATATACAGGCCGTGATGACTGCCATGGGATCAGAGGCCCACACGTTGGCCACCATCAAGCACAAGTGGCGGAACCTCCAGACCCAGGTGAAGATAAAGCTAAGCTGGGCACGCAAGTCCCAGGGTGCCACAGGCAGCACCACCCCCCACCCCGGAACCGCCACCGTCACGAATAGAAAAGATAGTGTGTGACACCATAAGTGACATCATGAGGGACAGGGAGCCCAATGGGATGAACAGCATGACAGATGAGTAGAAAGGACAGTGCACACCAGCTGTCCACAGGACAGGCACACCACAGAGCCTTCCCTTCCAACACACAGTGCATGGCAATAAGGACCATGGTACGTGTCGGCAAGGTGGGAATGCACACACTGCCACACACAGCCACACAACAATGACTAACACTTGCACACACCCCCAACAGGTGACACACAGCCAGATTTCCCACCATTTGGATGAGCAGAGCCACCGCCCACAACAGGCACCAACACCATGAGGAGCGATGATGCACTCAAAGGCACTAGCACCAGGACACAGTTTGCCATCCCCGAGGGTACTGACAACAGCCCAACCAAACCAATGGACAGACAGCCAATGGAGGACACAGTGGCAGAAGAGCAGAGCACCCAGGCAATACTGGACAAGGGCAGCAGCTTGCCGGATATGCAAGCCACAGGTGCCACACTGATGGAGCCCATGGACACATGGGGCACATGACACTGATCCCATGATGCGGTACCTGGTACATCTGATGGATCCCCACCAGCAGCATGCCCACGCCGGATGATGAGCAGCAGCCCCCCTCACAACATACTATCCAGACCTCCAGATGCTCAAGCGGGAGAGACTACAGGTGACCAGGGAGCAGAAACAGTTACTGGGGCAGCTAATGGAGGTCATGTCTGGTGCAGCCAGGTACATGAGGAGATGGTGACTGGGACAGCTGCAGGTGTCCGAGCACAGGAGCATATAGCAGTTGCACTAGAAGCCGGGGTACGTGCGCAGGCGAGGCTTGCCGCTGAGCTCTCCATCGGCATCCGTGCCCAGGAAAGGGGACCTCACTGCCATCACCGCACACATAGATGAACACAGGGCCCAAATGCAACCTGCCGCAGCTGCCGCCACAGGTGGTGCTGTGCAGCATACAACCGCACCAGGCGACCACAGGCACAGGGAGAAAAGACAGGACACACTTGACACCCTTGTAGCATGCCAGCAGGGCTCCTTGGGGCCACAGCCCCCAGGAGACTGCAGTGCTCACAGCACACCAAGCAGCCACAGGCCTGTGTACCAACGGCAGGACGGGCACAGGGCACAGGCACAGTAAGACCTGCCCATGGGGGATGCAATGCATGGACAACCTTGCACATGCCCAGCCAAGACATGTCCAGCCAAGGCAGATGCACCATGATCTGGCCAGTAGAGAACTGGTACCACGACATGGTCTACAGTCACCATGCACTGAACACACAGCACCTCGCACAATGCACCACAAACAAGGCACCCCACATCATGCAGTGGACACAGTGGTGGGAGGTTGGGCACTTGATACACATGCTGCATGGCCATCGCATGCATGGTGGGCACCCCTGCCCCCACAATACTCTGCATGCACTGCTGCCCAGCATGCCCACTGAGTGGGCACAGGCCATGATGGCAGCTCATCGGCCATGCCATAATGATACATGGTGGTCAAAGCATGTCCAGTGAAGCTCTGAGTGAACACGTCACAGTACATCATGTGAGCAGTGATGTGACAGCTACTAGGTAGCATGTGAGGGACCCCTGCACGGAACAGCGACAGGAACCCAGGCTGGACCACCATGGCACACTTGGCCGCCAACTGCATCCAGCTAGGGGACACACAGAGGTGGGTACACAGGGGTGCTCAGCGTGGTGATGTCATCATTGCACCCATGGCACTGCCCCCTAGTGGCTGAACACACCATGTGCATCGCAGTGCCAGACTGCACATGCGGGCACACAGTCCGGAAGTGGCATATCGCGTTGCCATCACTGTTCGCTGGCATCCCCTGGGTGTACCACAGACTGTGGGTCCTGCTGAATGCCATGTAGCCTGGGAGGGGTCTGTTGTAGGATGTCCAGGGGGAATGGGCAGCCTGCGCTACTCACAGATGTTGTGCAGCATGACACATGTGGTGAAGAATCTGCACTGTTTCCCAGGTGGTAGCATCATCATCATCCCACCAATGTGGTCCAAGCAGTGAAAGCACATCTTCAGCAATCCAATGGAGCATTCCATGATGTTCCTTGCCCTGGCATGTGCGTGATTGTAGACCTCCTCTGCCGGGTGCTGCAGTGCCAGGTAGGGCATCAGGAGGTAGGTCCTCAGAAGATAGCCACTGTAACCTATGGAGGTAATTGAACACATGGTCAACATGTCCATGACACACACCTAGTAACATGAGGTCATGGCTACACACTACAACCCATACCTATTAGCCACCCACAAACCCTCACCCACCATGGCTAGGTGTTGCTTGAGAGTGCTGTTGTCAAATATGCAGGACTCATGGCATGACCCCAGGTAGTTTGCATAGACGTTCATTAGAATGCCATTTCTGTCACACACGATCTGGCAGTTCACACTGTGGAAGCCCTTGCAATTTCTGTACACCTCCCCATCCACCAGCAGTGCACAGATCACAAAGTGGGTGCAGTCAATTGCACCCAGTGTGTTGGGCATGCCGTACATTTGGTGAAAGCCCTGCACCACCACTCTGATGTCTCCTGGTGCCATGGAGAACCTGATGTGGGCTCCCAGATGCCACAACAGGGCATCCGTCACCTTGTGCAGGACCCTTGAGATGGAAGACTAGCTGACACCAGTGACATCACCTGTCATCCTCTGGAAGGACCCTGTTGCATAGTACTACTGGGCACACATTACCTTGGTCTCCACTGGCATGGGCCATGACTGCCATGTTCTAGCCGGTACCTAGTCCTCCACTAGCCCACATACTGTATGTATCTCAGCATGGCATGGTCCACATGGAACCTCTGGATGCATTCCTCATCCCACAGCATGTGTACCTGGAGTTTGTCCCTGAACATGAGTGGGCAACATCATCTCCATCTACGATGCTGCCTATTGAGCACATCCTCGATGAGCAGGAAGTGTATCAGTGCACCTGGGCACATATTGCTATGGTTACTGGCCTTCCGTGTGTGTGTGTGTGTCTAGTCACCCGTGGAGCTGGATGTGTCTCAAGCAGTATCAGTCATGCATGTCCACAGGGTTCTGGCATGGGCCCTTTAAGGAGCGTTGCATGGCATGTGGTGTGGGCATGTTGCTTTCATGGGAGTGCCGCCTGCTACATGTGCCTGACCTGCATTCTGCTGTTGTCGAGGAAGGCATAAGCATTGCGAAAGCGGACACAAGTGACCGCCGTGGCAAGCGGGCCTACTCCATCGCCTCTTGGGGTGGCAAGCAGCACATTCCAGGACACCCTCCCGGTGGGGAACATGTGGGAGGTAGTGGAGACATCCAACATGAGTACCATTCACCCTCTGTGACCTACTGTGTGGCATGTTGTGTAGGCAGCCTGCTGAGGTGTCCCATTTTGCTGTGTGTTGCAGGCCTCACCGGATGTTCGGCGAAGATGATTCTGGTGAGAAAGGACCTGGGGGGGGGGCGGTACTGGATCAGGTCATGGCCCAATGGCCCAGGACATGGCATTGGCCTCTGGACATGCCCGACAACCCTACATGGCGCATGACACAGCACTCCGTGGTGTATCAGGACATCACCAGAGACCTGTGGGCCATCTAGGAACCTTTACAGGTGGGTGTTGTGCATTTCAGTTGCCTGTGTGTGTGTACTTTGATGGCATGTGTGCCCCCCCATGACTGATGTTTGGCATCCTGTTTGCTCTTCTTGTTTAGGGGTACAGAGGTCCAGTGTGTCATATAGTGTTGGAGGAGAGGCCGTTCACCTGGACCACCCCCCCAACTATGAGACCTCCGACTCCTCCAAGGATTAGAGACCCTGGCTCCACTGTCCCCATACCCATCCCTTTACCTGTTCCCCAACCTTGTTGTCTGCAATAAATGGTCTGCACGTCATGTCTGTTTACCATGTCACTGACTTGCTCGTCCACGTTATGGTGTGGCCATGCATGGCTTGCGTGCTGTGTATGGGTGTGCTGTGAGTGGGTGGCAGTGTGTGCATGCTGAGTCTGCATGCTGTTGTGTGCTGGCCACTGTTATGGGTGTGACAGCCTTGTCGCAGGTCGCTGGGGTACCGACTGTGAGCATGGGTTGTTGTCAGGGCAGGGGCTGTCCATGCTGTACACTGCAAGAACAGGGAAATGTGTTTAGGGACTGTAAGGCCTCAAATAGAACAAAAGGGGCTGGTTAGTAAACTAAGTATTACATGCAGTCTGAGTTGCTCTTCAGTGCCCCTCTAGGCCAGCCTAAATTAAATACCAGGGCTGTTTTCTGCACTCTCCTAGGCACAGATGAATATTGGTAACCTGGGGCTGTAGTTCAAGTGTCTTTCCAGGCTCAGTCCTCTAACAGGCCTGCCCCCAAATGCACAGCACAGTTGCTAGCTTGCTCACCTTTACTGGGGGTGCTACTCTCGCCCCACTGGTACCTGTGTATCCCTTTAATTCAATCTAGGGAGCTCCCAGTGCTTCATTAGGCACCCAGCCAAGAAAACGGTGTAGACCCGATGGGTGTTGCATGTGACTGGCCGACAATGATGCACTTAAAGCAATGCTGGCAAATTAAAAACCCCAAACCCGAATGCTAATGAAACCAGAATTGGGTTTGTAAGTCCTGGCCAGATGGCTCAGTCCAGTAACTGCTTTCCAGCTATTTTCAGATTGCAAGTTGCAGGGCAAGCACTGAGTTTACTAACTGTTCCACCAGAGCAGGGTCTTTCTCTCTCTCTCTCTCTCTCATCTCTCTGTATCTCTGTCTGTCTGTCTCTCCTCTCTCTGTCTCTGTCTCTCTCTCTCTCTCTCTCTCTCGATGCACGGGATGATGGGATGCAATTCACTGCAAGCCCTTCTCTGGTTGGTTCCCCCCTTGCAACTTCAGTGGTTCAGGCCTCTGGTGTTGGCCAACAGCTGTTGTCTCCAGTCCTAGGCAGGCCTCTGCTGCCCTCCTCATTCAGCAATCTTCCTATGACACAGGGCAACTAAATCCCTTGGGTTTGCAGTCACTAGTGCCCAGCATTGGTACAGGCTAGACAGCTTCCCAGAATAGTTGCAATGACCACTGTCCAAATTCCAAGCTGCAGAACAGCAGACATCTCGTACTCAGCTGCAGCCTTCAGTTTTTGTTTCCATGCTGGGCTAGCATGCCATTACTTCCTTATCTGAAAGCAGGAATTCTGTGTCTCTCCTCTCCCTCAATCTCTGGTAGTCACACAGTCTGTCTCTGCAGGAGTAAGCGGGCACCTCTCTTCAAGATCTCACAGAGATCTAAAGGACCTTCTCGACCTTTTTTTTTGGCTGTATTCTGTCTGGGTACACACGCTAGCAATCAGCCTCCTGTCTATGGCTACAGAAACCCAGGCAAGCCTTAGATGCTGTGACTCCTAAAAGTAACTCTGCCTCTGAGATGTTCTCCTGGGCAGAGTCAGAAGCAGACTTACTTGGTGCTGGAACAGTCCCTGTTGTTCACCAGCAAATGTCAGCTCACCACTGGTCCACACAGCTGTCAATCACCCTGGGGAACAAGCTGGAGGTCTGTCACGTGACAGGATTGCCAGAAATCTTCACCAGGAATCCTGTAGTCCTCTTGTATTCCAGGAGCTCCTTGTGGCTCCCTTTCCAGGCTCTGCAGCCTGATAGACTGATGCTGCAAAATAAATGCTGACCCCTGTTGTCATCTTAATGGAGTAAGGGTGCACCAAGATGGCAGTAGCCTGTACTGCTGTAAGGCTTTGGCCCCAAATTTCTTTATTTTGAAGCATCAGTATTTGTTAGTTGGCTAAAAAATTTATCATATAGTTTTTGAGAGATGTATTTCTGTAATCCTTAGATTCATGCTCAGTATATTTTTAGTTTTCTCAGATATTGTTAAAACAGCCTTTACAGCTAATTTTCTAATTAATGACTCATGTTATTAAACATGGCTGCTACTTGCCATTTCAAAACATTTCTTCCACTGAGCTTACCTGTTGAATGTTAGATTCATACTGTAGATGTATTAGGATGGTGTTGCTGCATGTTTCTCATGGGCAAACAGCACAACACTACACCAAGATATTTTCTTCTTTCATAGCAGGTATGGTGTGGGAGTGGGAACATTAAAAATTTCAATATCCCATATCTTGGTTCAATTTGAGAATGAAAGAAAATGAAAAGACAAACGTGTATCTTGATATGTTTGCCAGACGAACCTTATTGTTGAAAAATGTGTATGGTTACTAACAAATACTACTGCTTTAAAAGGGCTTCTGCCCTGAAACAATTTATCCGTGCCCCCAGTGGTGTTTGAGCACACCACACTTGTATCTGTTGATCTGACAGGGCATGCAACTAGAGGAATTCCCCATGTGTCATAAGCACGATCACTCACTTCATCTACAGTGGAGGGGAGCTGCTTGAATGTGTAACGCAAAGCCACTGAACACACTGGTGCTCTAGGTGCTGCTGATTCCAGCCCTCCTCCACACCAGGCTCTCACTGGCAGCTTTGGGGACCAGCAGGCAACACAGAAGTGGCAGCAATTGTGTGGGAGGCAAGGTGGGTTCCTGAGCCAGTGTAGGTCCACATACACTGGGGATAACAACAGTAATATTATTCTGTCTTCATTTCAGAAGAAAATAATGTTATTGGTACTCTGTGGGCTTTTAGCAGTGGGTGTGGGTGGGTTTATGATTTTTATAATTAGTAAATAAAAAGCTAGAAATTTCTCGTGTGAAGGGGTAAAAACAATGTTTTTAAAGCATATGCTATAAAATTAAAATATGGGCAGCCATGCCCGACTCAACATGTGTTGCCATCTCGGGGCTGAAATGACATCAGAGACCTGCTCTCAGGGTCCCTATGATGTCATCTTACCCCTCAATGGAAACACAGCCTTGTTGTGCATAGTTGTCCATACATTATTCTATATGTAGTATGTTTCCTCTTCTTGGATTCCAGCTTCCTAAAAACTCCTGTGAGCCTCATTACTGAAGAAACACTGGGAAGACAGACTACAGCAGCTGTGAGTATAATCTGTAATAGATTGCGGTAGGCTGTGGTGACGCACTGTTTGAACTAGCTCCCACCCATGCCCCCTCCCCATGGGAAACTATCTTCACTTTTACCAATAAAAATGGTGTTGATCAACATCCTGAAGACTGGATGGCTCCGATGGATTGGTTTACAAATTGTGGCCCACAGCCAGCTGGTGGTTTTCAGATACAAACTTACAACTGCCTAATCTCTTGGGGTTTTCTTCGTGATACCAATGATATGATATGACATGTCATATGACAAAAATTTATTGGTATCCTTTTTAATGTGTGACTGTGCTCCCTTCAAACAGATTCCATCAAGCTGTAAGCATGCACAAGAATGTAAATCATTCAATGTGAAATTATGCTCGGGAAATTACTGGAGTAGCACAATTGGCCACACATGCTTTGCTTGGTGTACAATTATTATTATGTACCTAGCTGGCTGGTTTAAAGGGGAAAGTAAGTGTACAGGGTCTCCAAAAGTAAAAAGACCATACAAAGTTCTTTCAAATGTGATATTGGGTTTACCCCATGTGTAAACAGTACAGAGATATCCATATCTAAATCAACCATGAATAAAATCAAGGCAGCAACCATAGCATGGAAACTTGAGCTAGAAAGTGATTTCCCCATTGGACAAGCTGTTCTAAAAAGCACATCTTGTTAATTTCTACCAAATAGGCAAAATGACTGTTTTAGTAATCGTGTTCTAATGTGTTAAAGACTTTCGTAAAAACTGCTTTGCTTATGGGGCACTGCTCTCGCATGCTGGTAACCAGAGCTCATGCCCCAAGCTTGATACACTAAGGCCCTATCCACACTTGTGTTCTTGTAATGTTACTGGCAGTCTGTAACATTACAAGATTGGCAAATACGGATCACCCCCACACTGTAGCACGGTAAAACTGAGCTACGAACCGAATTTAAAAAACATGCTACAACCCTGATCAGAGCAGAGTTTTAGCATGGTTTCAGACCAACACGGTTGCCAGTTGGGAAATCAAGTGGGCAAGCACGGGGTCAGAGCGCAGTGTGGATGCTCTGACAACCATGCTCAAATACAGAAAAATGTTTTTAAAATGCATGTCAGTGTGGACAGGGCCTCAAAGTAGAGGCCAGCAGGGAAAGCGAAGAAGCTAGTAAAGGAGGAGGGTGGGCTACGAAAAATGGAGAAAAATCAGTTACTCCAGAGCATGACACCCACTACTCAGTGTTCACAACACTTGACCAAATGTCTGCCCTCAGCTCACTCTCTGCCTGAAGAATTTGTGTTCCTAATCCTGGCCAGGCAGGCCCCACCATACGAGGAGCAAGCCCCACATGGTGGGGGATTGTCCCCATCTCTCATTGCCTGCCATCCTCCCTTAATAACTTGCATATGCTGTGGTATCCTGTGGGGTGTACAAGGGCATGTGGTCACCCCTTGCTTTCAAATGCACCACAAGCTGCTCCACAGAAATGCACAGCTCAACCCTCCCCTGAAGGTGCTCATTATACCTTTCTGATGGTGTGGCTCACGTGGCTGCTTTCCATCAAGATTCTGTGCTACCACCATGCTAACGGTCCTACCTGTTGCCTCCTCACCCTTCGGGATAAACCGTTCTCACAGAGGGACCTGGCCAGTACCAAGAACACAAATGCTTGAGAAGGCAATAAAGGTAGAGGGCAGGGCAGCTGGGGAAGACAAGAGGCCAGGTAATTTTGGCACTGAGCAATGGACATAAGTCCCCAGTTGTCGTTGTCTGCTTTCCTCCCAGCAGCACCTGGGGAGAGGACAATAGCATGTAGCCACATGCACATTGCCTTCACTGCCCCCTGGAGCCACTGCAGGCTGGCATGCAGATCAATCCTCCTCCCAGAGGAGAGGAACCATGTGGACACACTGTTCCCCCTTCCTGTTAGCATCTGCTCCTGCTGTCCTGGGCTTGAGTTGCAAACCCATTTCACCAGTATACCAGAGTGGTCTCCCACCCCTCAGCACTACTGAGCCAGCCTTGAAGTGTGTGATTTTTGATAATAGAAACATAGATGATGATGGCAGAAAAAGACTGATGGCCCATCCACTCTGCCCATATTACTCTATCATACCTCAGGATCTATTGTCTCTGTTGGGTCTTCACTTACTCTATTCCCCCTTTTGTTATTTGTCTGCTCTTCCCCCATTTCCTGCTGAGTAATTATTATGACCTTGACTCTATCCCAGCTGTGTTTAAAGCCATTTATGGTTTTGGCACCCACCATCTCTGCCAGTAGAGCATTCCATGGCTCAAGCACTCTTTCTGTAAAATACTACTTCCTCCCATCCTTTCTAAACCTTCCACCCATTATCCTCCACCCATGACCCCTTGTCCTATCTTCTCTGTTCCTGAAAAATAGCTCCTCACAGTCCACCATGTTAATTCCTTTCAGGAACTTGGAGGTGTCTGTCATTGCCACCCTTTCTTTTCTGGTTTTGAGTGAATACTGTTCAGTGCCTTTAGCTGATCCTCATACGATCTGCCCTCCTGGCCCTGAATCATCTTGGTCATCCTACGTTGTACCTTCTGTAGCCTGTCCCTGCCCTTTTTCAGGTGGGGACTTCAGAAGTGGATGCAGCACTCCAGGTGTGGACTCACCAGTGACCTATACAGGGTGGCAGTACCTTCTGCCTTCCTTGAACCCTCTCCTGATGCACCCTAGCATCCTGTTAGCCTTGCTGAAGGCCTCATTCCATTGGCTGGTTTGTTTAAGGGGGGGTCACTAATGATGACTTCTAGGCCCCTTTCATCTGATGTTACATCCAGCTTAACCCCTTCTCTCCCATCCAATACTGTGCTGGGAAATTTGTTCCTTAAGTGCATAACTTTGTACTTTTTGGTACTGAATGTCAGCTGCCAGACTTTGGATCAATTTTACTGCCTTTGCAGGTCTTTCTGCAACTCCCTTATCCACTCCACATTGTCAACCCTACCACAGAGTTTAGTGTCATCTGTGAATAGACCCAACTTGTCCAGGATTCGCTTTCCCACGTCGCAGATAAACATATTGAGGAGGACCAGCCCAGATCAGATCCCTGTGGTACTCCACTAGTGACTTCTCTTTCCTCTGATCTGACCCCATTCACCACAGCACTCTGCTGCCTCCCTTCAACCAACTCCCTACCCACCTTACTATTTCCATTGCTGTTCCTAGATCCCTCATCTTCTTCAGCAGTCTTTGATGTGGCACTGAGTCGAATGCCTTGCTGAATTTGTAGAGTAAATCTACAGCCCTTAATTACCTTGGTTACCTAGTCAAAGAATACTATCAGGTTGGTCCGATAAGATATCCCTGGCATGAATCCATGCTGCTTAATATCCTGACGTCCAATTTCTTCCAGGTATTCCACTAGATCTTCATTAATCAGTGTCTCCATCAGTTTTCCTAGCACAGAGGTAAGGCTGACAGGTCCATAGTTTCCCGGCAGCTCCTTGTCCCCTTCCCTGTGTGGCAGAACCACGTCTGCCAACCTCCAGTCCCCTGGGAACCACCCCTTGCTACACAGAACTATTGAATAGCACTGCCAGAGGTTTGACTAGCACTGATGCCAGTTCCCTTATCATCTTTGTCTGCATCCCATCCAACCCCAGGACCTTGTTTACCTTCAGGGCTGCTAGCCCCTTTTCAGCCCTTACCTCAGTAAATTTCTACAGTTTCATTTCTGGGACTTGCCAATTAGCTGCCTTTATTCCACTCTATGGCAAGGACCCATTATTCTCCCTAGTGAATACTGAGCAGAAATAGTTGTTTTGCACAGTTGCTTTCTGCCAGCCCTCCTCTATTATCCTGCCTCTCTCCAGTAACCTGACAAATCCCCCTCCTATCATTCTTCTTCCTCTTAAATATTTCTAAGACTAGGACCAAGCCAGCTTTGTGAGGGACAGGGGAGCAGTTTCGAACCTTCAGACCCCCTCCAGGTCTAGGCCCAGGGACAATCTGACGTAAGTGACTGCCCAGTGGTTGTCTCACTTGATGCAGAAAAGGTGCTTGATAGGATTGAGTGGGACCACCTCTGGTGCACGATGAGGAAAATGGGATTCGGAGATAAATTTTTAGGCTGTGTCCTGGCTGTTTATTCTAACCCCCCACAGCTACAGTACAGACCAACTGTTGGCTGTCAGCTCCATTCTCCCTTTATAGGGGAACTAGGCAGGGGTGCCCTTTATCCCCACTTTTATTTGATCTGGCCCTAGAACCCCTAGGCAAAGTATTGAGACAACAAGACAATATCCGAGGGGT
The DNA here is from genome assembly GCA_016271365.2 of Neoceratodus forsteri. NCBI lineage: Eukaryota > Metazoa > Chordata > Ceratodontiformes > Ceratodontidae > Neoceratodus > Neoceratodus forsteri. The sequence goes on along the minus strand of CM057453.1, from coordinate 872,493,125 downwards.
CCACTTGAGGGGTGCCACTGCCAGAGTTTCTCTATCTCTGGATGTCACGCATCCAGAGATGTCCCTGGTGGGATTGGTTGTGGTCCTGCAGGATTTGAGCACCTTTCCAGGTTATAAGGTTAATAAGGATAAGACCATAGTGTTACCTCAATATGACTGTGAACATGGACAGCTTCAGTAGTGGCTGCCCTTTGTATGGACCAGGATTAGTTTCTGGTATCTTGGGGTCCAGATCAGGTGCAAAACAGGGGACTTATATGAAGCCAACTATCCCCCAGTCCTGCAAAAAGTTAGAGACCTCTGCTCCAGATGGCGAGACTTGCCCATCTCTCTCCTAGGTAATGTAAATGTTTTGAAAATGGTCATTCTTCCAAAGTTTTTATACCTATTCCAGGTTCTATCTAAGCTATTCCTGTGCTGGAAGTTTTTTTTAAACAATTGACAGCATATGCCAACACCTGGCTCTGGCAAAATAACTCCCCCAGATTTATGTATGAGCAACTAACTCACATGCCAAATAAAGGAGGTTTTTGTGCACCTCATTTCAAAAATTACTATTGGGCTGCACAAATTGCTGCAATTAAAGAATGGTTTAACCTGCAGAGATGAAACTTGGGTATTCTCGTGGAAAAAGAGTGGACAAAAACTGCCTGCCTTACAGACTTAATATACAGTTCAAAAGGTGGAGCCATAATATGTGCTAGGCAGAATCCAATGGTACAACATCTCTTGTGCATTTGGCATTAAGCCCATAGAGTTTTAGCAGTCAAGTCTGAGTTTATTACTCTTACTCCTCTGTGGAGGAACCCAGAAATCCCACATTTCCTTAGGGATACAGGCTTCCAGACCTGGGTGGCTAAAGGTACAGTATTGAACTGCTGGGCCATCTTTACAAAGGGAGCTCACTGATGTCCGTCGAGGGTATACATCAGAAATATGGCCTTTCCCTAACCCATTTCTTCAAATACCTGCAGCTCCAGCCTTTTTTAGCTGAAAAGTTAGAACCCAGTTTCACCTTACAAAGCTCATCTAATCTTGCATTTATTTTGGTAGGAGCAGACAATACAAGGGGTTCAGTATCCAGTTTTATAAAACATTAATGCAAGCAGTTCCTACTGACAGGAATTCCCAAAGAAGAAAGTGGGAGGACATATTTGGAGAGACTGTATCTGAGGAGGATTGGCAAGATATCCTCAAGGAGGGGTGGATACAGACTATGTGGAGTAAATATGTACACTTTATGACCACTCATAGGGCTTACTACACACCTGTATGAATATCAAAATGTGCTGCCCAGACTGAGGGAAAGTGCCAGAGATGTAGTGGACAGCCAGCAGTCTTCCTGCACATGTTGTACAGCTGTGCCACTTTGAACTCTTACTGGGAAGACACTGGCCAGATCTTAACGACCTGCATAAATAAGCCAGTGACTCAGCTAGACAGGTTCTTCTTGGGGATTTGGGGGAGGAGGAGGAGGAGGATAAGATGCATAAATTATTTTTATTAAATGCAATAAATTCAGCTTCTTGAGGGAGTGGAAGCAGGAGAAGCCACCCACCATCCAGAGCTGACTAGCCACAATGAAAGAATGTCAGACAAAGGAGAAACTTATTTATAGGACCAAGCAGAGCCAAGACAAGTATTTTGGGTTCTGGGATGGTTTTATTACTTATTTGGGAAGGGGGATGGCACTAGGATATGAGGTCCTACAACTTTACATGTTTGATTAATTTCATATACCTGTTGTCCATGTTGCACAGATACCTGGAAGATTTCGCCCTATGAACTCAACCATCAATTTATGGTCTAACAATGCAGGAATACATTTTCTTAATGTGAAAATTGTCAAAGATTTTATTCATTGTTGTTTAAACATTGCTATATGTATTGTACTTTGACTTCAATAAATTATACTTGAAAAAATATATATTTCTAAGGCTCTGCCTGTAGTTCAGAGGGCAGCAGGTGATACACGCCATGCCCTCTGCATGGTACAAAACCATGCATGTCCAAACGTCAGTTGGATGCTTAGAAACATTTGGTTGTTGCTGTCCACCATGCTGTGGCTTTATCAACTCCCACCTGTCCTTCCTGTACCTCTGCCAATGCACAGCGAACGTCAGGAATCCCTCCTGATATCTATAACCTCCGGCTGCTTCCATCTGCCTCCTTTTCTTTTTTGGATTCTTGGGGCTGTTGCTGCTTCTGGCAACATAGCACCTCACTGGCTAGGCTTCCTGGAGCATTGCTCTTGTACTCCACTCCAGTCCCTGCTGCTCTCCTGGCTGCCCCAGGGTCCTAGAGCCCTTCTGACCTAACCACTCTGGCAATCATTGGCTTCCTGCCTGTTCTCCCTGTGGGCTCTCTAGTGAAGCCTTTCTCTGCTCGAGGGCCACTTTCTCCAGGTTGGAACAAGGTGGTCTCCCCTTCTGTGGCTGGGTCCTAAAGCCTGCCATTAAGTCACAACCAGCATTGGTTGTATAGTTCTCTTTTCTGCCTCTGGAGTCACTCACTGCTTGTTTGTCCAGCATGACTCAGCCATTGCATCTCCTCTGCTGTTCAGTAGTTCAGCTCAGTTGCTTCCACTCTGTTTGCCTCCACTATGGGACTGTTTGGCATGCGTCTGCCATACTTGTTGTTCCATTTCATTCATTCTCAGTCTCATGTTATAGTCAGTCCGTTCTCAGTCGGCATTCCATGCCTTCAGTCAGTCATTCAGCCTTGCCTTCAATTCATTCTACCTCTGTACTTAATGGCTGTCAGCTTCTTCACTGACCTTTTGCTATACTCCAGCACTCAAACACATGCCAACTATGACCATAGCGTAGCTTTCAGGGCTCAGTCTGCTCCCTCAAAGTTCACATCTTGAGGGTGGATCCCTCATCTCAGGTGTGTCCTTCTCTTTCTGCCCTACACTCCACAGGAAACTTTAGCCATTCAGATTGACCCAGAAACACCTCTTGATGTATCATTTAACACTTCTTCTATTGAAGGGAGGAATTCTAAGTCTGTGGAGGCTCCTTTAGCTGTGTAGAGCACGTCGGCAGCACCTTCAAAAGCTATCCTCCCTATGGCAGCCTAAGGTTCACCTGGTCTCCTCTGATTCCCCTTACTCTGCCCTTATGGATGAAGATCCATTTAACTACTCAAGTGTGCTGCTTGTCCCTCAAGGGATCAACAACTTCCCTTGCCCCTCAAGGGGTTGTCTTCCTCTCTAGGTCTCCCCTCAGTTGGAGGCCAGGACAGTGCCTTTCAGCAGTCACTCCTCTCCTCCTTCCCGCATTAGGGGTGGGTCACTTTCACGAGGAACCTCCTTTAGCTGCAAAGATCAGCCCCTGGCACCATCCTAATATTTCCTTTAGAGGGACAGAGCAAGAGTCTAGCCTTTAAAAAACTTCCCAGAATTGGGTTTCTAAATTGCAGTAGCAGAGTCATCACTTATTCTAACTCTAGCCTGAAGGGAAGGTAACCGAGGCCTTGGATACCCAGAGTTTTCCTCCTTTTAAAATTTTTTCCTCTCCTCCATGCTGACAGTCATAAATATTTAGGGGGTTTTCACAGGAGTTGGAGTCAGTTGGTGACTCTCCAGGTCCAAGACTCAGTTCTGGCTATGTCTCTCCTCTCCTTGAGAAGGACATGCTTGTCTGTCTTCTGTTGTACTTTTGTGCCTTCTTCCCTAAGGTGCCTTTGGTCCTGGAACCATGTCCCTGCAACAAGTGAAGGGGTAGGAGCCCTTTCATTAAGGTCCCTGTGTCCTTATGACACCCTGACAGGGTGGTAGTCCCCATAGCAGGGACAGAGAGAGAGAGAGCATAAGCCAAAGTACACTGTTGCACAATCACCACATCTGATTGACCCATTTTCCCATGTATTGTTCCCTGAACACCTTACTCCCCACACTGGGGGAGTTCAGTCTAGGTTCCCCACTGTTCCTCCCTCCACAGTGAAACCCCCAGTATCAGCCTCAGCCGCAGCTAGTTTAACCACCTGTCAATGTAGATGTCAAACTTCTGCACTAGTCTCCTCTCTTGCCAGATGAAGACCATCACCTTTGAAGAGCCTTCTGTTCCAGAAGCCCCCCCAATCCCCTATACAGTGGTGCCCCTACTCCTAATGCCACCCCTTCAACCACCAGTTGAACTCCTCTGTCTCTACCTCCCTTGCTCTAGCCTTCCCATTCTCCCCACCCAAGACAGGAAGAACCTCAAAAAATCCTAAGGAAACCAAATACTTCTTGTGTCTGACCCCCAGCCTCCAGAAGTCCCTCTTCACTGTATCCTCAAGCTGATTCGCCAGATCACTGATACCAAGGTGTACCAGCACTCCCTGCTCCCCCACTTCCTATGCTACCCTCCCTCTCCTATCCCAGTCTCGGATGGCTGATGCTCCAGGCAGGCATCTGACTATCCTCTCCCCTTACCCCCTTACCTACCACTCTCTCCACCCCTCTAAAGTACAGTTATGTAAGAAGTTACTGTTAATGGTACAGCTTCAAGAAGATCTCTTGCTTCAGGCCACATCTATGGAACTATAGTCACCAGGAGCTAGGACCACATGGGACTTTTCTAGTTAGCAGTCTACAAGGGGCCACCCACGCCGATGTCAGGTGACATCACTCCTCCCATATAAACATGGGTAGCCCCACACCCTCCTCAGTTCTTCCACTGGAGACCATATACAGAGGATCTTCTGCTGAGGAACCGGGGGAGAGCCAGAGGTTCCCACCATGAAGCAAGGTGAAACAGAAAGTGCACCATCCTGGAGAAAGAGAGACAGAGAACCCCTAAGGCCAATGAGGATGGGGGGGACAGCATGGTCTGAAACAAGAGATCCTCTCAAATGTTAATGCAACCCCCAGGTGGCGCTATCCCAAGGGCTACTACCCCTGCCTGCTTGACTATGGACAGGTTGAGGGGCCTAGGCTCTATGACGGATGCCTCCACCCAGAGGTCAGGGTTTGAAGTGGTTAGACTAGCTTGGTCACAGCCCTCTGGGACACCATGACCCCCTTTAGTTCCCTCTAGTGGCTCACTCAGTACACAAGAGTTACAGCTCCAATACCCCATGTACAGTATACACACTGTTCATTCATAAAGTACCACTTACCCTCAAGACTAATTCTGCAGCACATTTCTGAGGAACCCCTGTAAAATAAGGTTAAATAACATGCACAGCAAAATACAATACTGTTTCCATAAGCACCAACACCACAGACAGTATATAGTATAACAACAACAAATCTGATTTATTTAGGGGACAGTAACATGGGAGGGGGGAATCAGATTAATTGGTGGCATTAAATCACAGTACTGTGCACACATACAGGGTCTGAACAGTCACACTCTGGGTACCCAGGTGGGGGGCGGGCAAGCCAGGTCCGTTGCCCAGGGTTGGCCGGCAGGTGCAGATGGATAGGGCCCTGTAGAAGAAAATATATGCACAACACCCAATTGTAATCCAGAGCCGGATGGCTCAGTTCATGAAGCAGTGAAACAATATGAATTAGATGACACACATGTGATTGAAAACAGGCTGCAGGGGAATACCCTGACTTGTACTCACAATACCCAAGCTGAAAACCAGATGGTGGATGTTCTTCTGGATTGCCAGAACAACAAGGCATAGAGACAAAGTCCTTGTGACTGGATCCACTGCAGTTGATAGCAAATGGATTTAGTCCGAGACAAGCTGGGGTTTGCTTCCAGCTTCAACACACAGCACACAGCACTGGGGATTGGAAATAGCGATTCCCCACAAGCACGACGCACATTCATATGTAAAAGGAAAGTATTATACCAGGCAGACTGCTCCTCGATCCCGATCGCAATTACTGCAAAATACCCGGGAGCACACACAGCAGCTTCAGTTCCTGACAGACTGACCGCGATTCAGCAATTTCATCAGTCTTCTACAGGGTGAGCCTGGTTTCCACACTTCCAGTGCTTCTTTCTCCTCACAACTCGGATTCAGTCCAAACTGGCACTCACAGAGACTGCAGACTGAAATTCAGGGCCTCACGCACGCTTCCCACATGAAACTATACACCGCAGAAGCACAGAGCACCTTCTCTCTTCACAGTCACAACTAATTTAATCTTTCCAGTCAGAAAGCAGGGCATTTCCTTTAGCTCCACACCATTCTGTTGGCTGGTTCGGCTGTCACTCACAATAAGACTCCCCCTGTTGGTGGAAAAAGGTGCCAAGGTTAAAACTACATTTCCCAGAGTCACTGCCCATACAATCCCCTTGTGGCTGGCTCAAAATTGAGAGTCCAAATTCCGATTCGTCCACAGGCTCCATTTTAGGTTCTCCCTATCATCCTGATTGGTCCAAGTCAGCTATTCAGAACCAAAATGAAAGAGCTACACTGAAACAGTTCATGCTGAAAGGAAGACAGGTTAGACAAACTACATTTTCTGTCACTCTAAATGATTTCTGGCAAACAGTTATATCTTTCAACAAGGCTCTCTCTGCACATGTAGCAATGGCAGAAACGGAGCGAATTGACAGCAGCCCGGGCAGGATTTGGGCATTAGAACACACAATCCCCCCACACAACTAATTAAGTCTGCAGGCAGACAGCTCTTAAAGAGACAGTACATGGAGGCTCAGATAGCACTCACTTGGAAACACATTTAAACTGCTCAGACGCCGAACACCGCCCAGACTTGGAGCATTCAGGCAAGCTCCTGGAAGACTTTTGAGAACCCCCATTTGCAGGGGGGTTACATTAAGATCTTACATAACTGTACTATCTTCAACGAGGGTATCTCTTATATCAGGCCACACCTATGGAACGAGTTCCAAGCATTTCTGACAGAGAACCAGTCTGGGTGGCTGGAAGAACACTAGATTAGAACAGCACATGTCAGAAGAGTGCTGTCAAGAACAGCGCAGTACAAACAGCGCTATCAACAACAGCGCCAGGAAAAAACATTGTTGATGAAAACAGCACCAATGGTAGAGATCGTTAACCACACCAACAACCGCTACCATTGCAAAAAGGCAGAGTTCACACTTTTGTTTTGCAGGGGTCTCTGCCCCCCACACCCATCATAATTTATATAACCAGCTCTGAGGGGAGTGCGGATCTTGGGGAAAAGGAGAAACTTTTGGGGGGATTTTGGTTTCAGGTGATAGAAAAAAAGTTTGGGTGGGGGAAAAGTGAAACTACATGTGTCAGGAGACCAGGAATAGAATCCTGGTCTCTCTCTCTCTGTGCTGCCTGAGCTGCTGCTGCCTTAACCCTCTCCACCACGGGAGCAGCTCAGCCAGCTACTGCACTTTTCATTCACTTGTAGCCCTTCACCATTGTCTGAATAGCCACAGGGTTAGTGGTATTTCACATACACTATTCTACCCCTCCTGTTGCTATTCAGGCATTACATGGTCCTGAGAGCGCTGTTTAGATGGCACTCTTCAGGCAACGCTATTCTAACCAGGTACTGTCTGGAGGCTATAAGTCTAAGACAGAAGGCTGGAGGCTATAAGTGTTAAGACAGAAGATCTTAAAGCACAACCAGGCTGAAGCCTGCCCTTCTTCTACAGGCAATGTCCAGATTGCAGTGTTTAGTGAAAATGTAAACTGCACTCCAAGTTGCAGCAGCACAGATCTCTGCAGCTGGAACATTCCTGAAACAAGCAACAGAGGTGGCCATGCCTCTGGTTCAGTGGCCACGAACAATGCCAAGAAGTTCCTTATCATACTTCCTGTAGCAGAAGGTAATGCAGTTAGCCAACCATTTGCACAAACACTATTTAGAAACCAGTATGCCCTCTTTCCCAGAGGCAAAGGAAACAAATAGTTGCGAGGACTTCCTGCAGTCCTTCGTATGGTGCGTATAGTAACATAGAATTCTGTGCACCTCTACAGTGTGGAGCAGTGCTTTCCCTGCACAGGCATGCTCTGGATAATAAACAGGCAGGGGGATGGTTTGATTTAAGGTAACTCAGACACCACCTAAAGAAGGAACTTAGGATTCATATGCAAAGACACTCTGTCTTTGCGGAAATTCAAATAAGGAGGCTTACAGATCAGAGACTAAAGCTCAAAAATCCTCCGAGCAAGAGTAATGGCAACTAAAAATAATGCTTTCCATGACAGAAAGCACAGCGCACATGTCATGGCTGGCTCTAAAGGAGCTAAAGTAAGTTTCTCTAACACAAAAATCAAGTCCCAAGGCGGGACTGGATTGTGGATGGGAGGCTTCAGATGAAGAATGCCTCTCAAAATGTATGGGACATGCCAGCCCGATGGCACTGAGGGTTGAGGCACTGGATGCCACACCTCACACCATGATGGTGACCCAGGTTTGGGAGCAGGCTCAGGTCATTGGGAGTTGGTTAGGGAGGAGTAGGATCGAGCGTCTATAGGACTGCTCTCCTCTCCTCTCCTCTCCTGGGGAGGGTGGTGCATGACGCAGTTCCAGCAGCTCCCAGTTGAGACTGGGAGCAATGCAACTTGCAGTAGCACATGCTCAGGGTAGAGGGGTATCAGCAGATGTCCTGCACATGGGTGTGGGGATGCGCCCATTGCACACTGCATGTCAGCACCCCTGGGAACACCAGAACAAGGAAAAAGCCCTGGCACCCAGGAAGGCAATGGTGGATCCAGTGTACGGCCCCTATGCTCAACACTGGGTCACTTCCAGCCGGTCTCCAGCTGTCCTCCATGCTCCACCCCCCCCACTAGATTGTAGATAAAGCACCAGTAGGAGTAGGCGGTCCAACCTCGTGGGGGATCTCAGAGCCAGGGGGATCAGGGGGTCGGCAGTTGTTGAGGAGAGATCCTAGGATGGAGATTCAGTCTGGAAGGACCTTAGGCAGAGCAGGAACAGACCAGATTAAGTGACCATACCCGAGAGAGTCCTGTGGGGCCAGTGTGTAGCAGCATAAAGAAAGTTAAAAAAAAATGTATGGGACACCTCCATTTGTGCCACCATACAGCCATCAACGGGCACATGGAAGGCTGAAATGGCAGCCAGGTGCACTGCAGTGGAGGAGTATTGCAGTCTAGAATCTGAGAGGGACAACAAGAACTCCAAAAGCTGATTCACTGGACAAGTGAAAGGATCCAACTGATGGGAAGCTGCCCACAGAGCAAAGTGATCCCACTTCATTGAATAGGTGGCCTTGCTGGAAGGCTTCCTAGCAGCCATCAGGACATTAGTCACCTTCCAGGACACCCCCAAATCTAGCCATGACTATGTCTTCAGGAGCCAGGCATGGAGGTACAGATATTTGAAGTCCAGATGGACCAGAGTGCCTTGCTTCTGTGATAGCAAGCCTTGGCACAATGGCAGGGGTACTGGAGGGTCCACCACCCACTGCTGCAGTAAGGGAAACCAGATATGATAAGGCAAGAAGGGTCAATGAGGATCAGAATGGCCCCCTTCCAATGGTAGCTTGATCAGCACTCTCTGAAACAGGAGGAAGGGAGGGATGGTGTAGCAGAACATCCTTTTCCAAGAGAGAGACAACACGACAACTCGTCTTGCCGGAAAACTTCAGACCCTGCAGCGAGCAAGTGGAAACGCGGCAGTTTTGCATGAAGTGGGTATGCAAAAAGGTCCTACTCTGGATGACCCCACCTTTTATTTATTTATTTAAGATTTTTTATAACTGGGTAAAGAAAAGGACTGGACCACATGGCCCTTTTACAGGCTTGACCCGGTGAGAGTCAAAAGACACTCAAACAATTATCACAATACAACAAACAATCACAATGACAATCACAATATGATAAAAGCCAAAAAAGACATGAGCGTACAGTAAAACATAATTCAGACTAACAGATTACGAGAAATAAAACACATTAACATAAATGAATTACAATTAAAATAACATTAAGGACATAAAGAGCATATGTTGAAAATGTAATCTATGTTACTTTATGTGCAATTGCATATGATATTGGAATGCAGTTCTTTTTTTAATAATGTCTTTAAAAGATTTAAGTTCTGAGTGTTATTCAAGTCATCAGGCAGTTTATTCCATGTTTTTATTGTACTCTGTTTAAAGTGTTTTTGATTTTTAGTAGTTATGCAAGGTGGGACTACCAAAGTAATAGAATTTTGTGCCCTCAATAGTCTCAAAGAGGTGCTTTGTGTGAAAAATGTAGCATTGGGTTGTATTTAGTACAGCAGATAGATTTAAAAACAAAACATGACATTTGCCAAGTATCTCTATGTCCCAGGGGTAACCACCCCAGCCTGTTATACAGGCTGCAGTGGTGTTCCCTGAATCTAGCCCTTAAGGCAAACCTACATATGGTGTCAAAAATGCTATTTCTCTGTTGCCTAAGTTTCTCAGTAGTACCTCCCCAGATCAAACTCTCATAATCCAGTATGGGCATCAGACTAGTCAGTACAATAGTTCTCCTAGTATCATCAGTAATGTAATCCCTCACTGTGTAAAGGGCACCTATTTTCTTGTGTAGTTGTTTTATTCTATTATTAATATAGGTTTGAAAACTTAAATTACTGTCTAAGGTCACACCTAAATATTTAAAGTCAGGGATGATATCAGTCTTAGTACCATCATTAGCAATTGTTGTAAAGGCTTCCTGAGACTTCTTAGATTTTAAGGAAGAACAAAAAAGCATTCCTTAGTTTTTTTCATATTAAGTTCAAGTCGATTTTCCTGTAACCATCCCATTAATTTACTATATTCCCTTCCTAGATTTTGTTGAACCAAGTTAATGTTTTTATTAGCAACATACAGCACAGTGTCATCCGCATATAGAACCATGGAGGACTCAGTATAGATTTGTTATTTTTTTTTTTATTTTCAGTGTTTGATTCAGAGTATGGGGTTGCTTGACTCATCAGATTTACAATCAGCACCTCTTATTCTCATCCTTATCAAACACCTGCCCTGCTGCCTGTACCTTCCTATTTAAAATATGCCTTGGAACTCATACATGGAAGCCAGATTTCAAAGTAACAATCCATTTGCTTCTCTAATTTATAATAAGCTCCATCCACCTTATGTAAATCTATCATACCCTGAGCCCATTCAATAGATACTGGTGGGGCTTTATCCTTCCAATGGATTAGAATAATTCTCTTTGCCACCATAAGTCCCAAAGAAAACAATTCTATAATATCTCCCATCTCAATATTCATAGCCCCGGGACCAAACAAAGCGGGAGCACAACAATTTGCTCCCGACTACTCCCTCCCTACAAACTCATTCCTGTGTCAATTTGCCCCTTGAACAATTCGCTCCAGACCAATTTGCTCCCTCTAGCTCCAGTACTTTTGTCACTTACCAGTTTAAATATTGCTATATCTATCTCCAGTACTGTAAACATGTAAATGCATGTAAAACTACATCCATGTTTGTCAATTAGCATTGCAAATACTGCTGTATCTATTTCCAGTACTGTAAGCTCTTTAGAGAATGGCTCCTGACTGCCCAACCAGCTCTCAATGGGCTGGCTCCTGGCTTCCCAACTCGCTCCCTGCTAACTACACAACATATAGTCTCCATGTAATTGTGCATACATCATTGCTGCTACTGTTGTAAGTTGTAATAGAAATAGAAATGACTGGACAATTCATAATGTCTGAAAGAAATCAATGCAAGCTTGTGGATGAAGATAATTTCATCTACACAATGCACAAGAGGGGCCACAAGGGAAAGGCAATTTGCAAATCATTCCTGCCTTCCTGCTTTCCCAATCAAAATAATCCCTGCTTTCATTACTTCCTGCTCTCCCAATACAGTCAACAACTAACTTCAAGAGCTGCAAATCAAATTAGAAGAAGACAGAGCTGAACAGAGCTGCACATCCGATTCTAGGGAGGAAACAGTAATTGACACTTGAAGGTAACTTTTGCTCAGGAGTGAGTAGTAGCATCTAGTTCAGGAGCAAGGAAACAGTAATTTATACTTGAAGGTAACTTTTGTTCAGGAGTGAGTAGTTGCAGCTAGTTCAGGAGTGAGGAAACAGTAATTTACACTAGAAGGTAACTTTAGTTCAGGAGTAAGTAGTAGCAGCTAGTCCAGGAGTGAGTAGTAGCAGCTAGTTCAGGAGCGATTCGTTGCAGTTTGGGGAGTGAATTGGTTAGGAGTGTGTTAGCGTTGGGACTTATTGTCTATGGAGAGTATCCACGGGAGTGAGGTTGTAGGGAGTGAGTAGTCGGGAGCGAATTGTCATAGACTCAAACAAAGCAACTCCCGGGTCAAAAAGAAATTCCTGACCGATAAGTTTACCAAACAAGGAGAAGATATTTTGCCACTGTAAACCCAACCTTTGACAGGAGACTAACATATGATCTAAGGTTCCTCTGGTTTGCCCACATCTCTGACACATTTCTGATAAATTATTTTCTATTTTATGAAGTCTTACTGGAGTTAAGCAAGTTCTATGCAGTATATTTATATAAATGTGTATTAGTCTGTTATTTTTAAATGATATGTTGGATAGGTTCACCAGACTATCCCATCTTAAATCTTCAATAGGTTGAGACCTCCCTCTTTCCTAAGCCTGCTTAAGTTTATTAAGAAAAACAGTCTGACAGTTTCCCTCGACAAATCTATATATTTTTCCTATTAGATGTTTCAAAGAAACCAAGTTCTCAAAAAATTCCTCCACCTTTCCCTTAATTAACTGCATAGAATTACCATTTTTCCTATACAAAATTCCTCACCTGTAAATATGGAAAATATGCATTCGAGGACAACCAAATTTCTCTTTCAACTCTTCAAATGGGGCAATCAAATCATTAATCAAAAAATCCCCAGTAGCAAAAATACCTTTCTCCACAAACTCCCTCTGAATCATCCCACTTCTCACTGACGGTAAAACATGAAAATTATTAACAATCGGTATGTAAAAAAACACCACTTTGCCTTTCCCCACTAACTTCCTCACTGTAGCCCAGGCCCAATTAGTAGTCCTTTTTCGATTCAAAACCTTAGGATATACATCAGACTTGAAGCCATTTATATTTACTCCAAGGCTATAAATTAATGCCAGAAATGGAGCTCTCTCTGCCTCTGTTTGAAAACATGCATTTCGTCACTCACTTCCTTGATACCAGTATCCCACACATTCTAACTGTGATGCCAAATATAATATTCAAAGTTAGGCAAAGCCATGCCCCCCTCTCCTTAGGCAATTGTAATTTTTTATAAGGAATTCTTGGGGGTTTCTGTTTCCAAAGAAATCTACTAATGACTCTATTCAAAGAATCAAAGAAGCCAGAAGGGGAAGGAAGGAAACATATTCAATTCAGTGCTTTAGAGTAACTGGTAATTGCTATTTTTCTTTTAAACTTAGATTGTGGGCTTTTAGTGACACTGTACTTTCTTTGTTGTCTTTACTTAGAATTGTTTTTGGGCTGTTGAAAATTTAAAACGTAGTGGTGGTGTAATTCTGTGCTGTCTTTAATTGCTGCAAAATATTCGCCCCCCCTCCCCTTCCCGGAACTCTTAATTATATGCCCTGTTAAATCTGATTGACAGGAGCTAAACACAGGGTATAGTAAGGGGTGTGAAGTAGGAGGGGCATAAGGGGGAAGAAGCCCACCCTCAGCACGACAAGTGTTTTGACTCATTTATTTATTTATTGGGGTTTTTTTTGTTTTTGTTTTTTTTTAAGAAAATTATCTGAGGATCAGTAGCAGGATTTTTAGGACAGTAAATTAATAAAAAGGGAACTAGGAGAGCTTCAGTAGCAGACAAGTAGTAGAATAGCAGTATAATTGCAGTATAATGTGGGGAGTGGTGCAATGCAGTGGCTGTGGGGCAGCCATATTCAGGCAGACCTTCTGGACACTGAGGTGCTGCCCTATCTGCATGCATCTCTCTGGACTGTGGGATGAGGTAGCCAGACTCAGAGTGGAAGTAAACTGGGTCAGGAGTACCATCACCCCTATCCAGAGACCACCCAGTCCAATGCAACTGCCTCAAAGGATGCCGAGAACGAGGAGCACTTGGATGACAGTAGGCTCAGAAAGGGTTAGAGTGGTCAGGCAGAGGCACATCCCAGATCCTATTCCACTCAAGAACTCATATGCCACACTGGCAAATGAGGACAACCAAATAGAGGTACCCAGAGAAGTGGAAGGAAAGGATGTGGAGGTTAGCCAAGGAGGTGACCTCAGCGGGGAAAGCAGTGGACCCCAGAGGAGGAGGAAGCAAATCCTGGTGGGGAACTCCATCATAAGAGGAATCCAGCTAGGAACACAGGAGGGGGAGAACAGGGAGGTGAGGTGCCTACCAGGTGCCACGGCATGGAGGGATGGAAGGAAGATCCTGGGGATCACTGGGAAGGCAAGACGGGAGGGTGAGCTGGATGTCATTATCCACCTAGGTATTAATGGCCTGGCAAATGGGGAGCCAAAGGAAGTTCAGGAAGAGTTTAGGAAATTGGGGGAGGGGTCTCAAGCAAGTAGCTAATTCTGTCACTTTCTCAGAGGTACTACCTGAGAGAGGCAAGGGAGAGCATAGGAGTGCATGCCCCAGGAACTTTAACTCATGGTTGAAGAACTGGTGCTGTGAGGAAGGGTTTGGATTCATTGGTGACTGGGGACCCACCTGGAGGGATGGAGGTTTGTCCAAGCCTGACGGCCTGCATCCATCCTGGAGGGGAATCCAAGCACTCAATGATAAGTTTAAATGCTACATTGACAAGCATTTAAACTAGCAAAGGGGGGTGGCAGGCCAGCAAGGAGGGTACCTACTTGCTCACCCCCCACAGCTAGCAGTGGAACCAGTGAACCAGAGGAGTGGCTATCTCTTCAAAGCAGTGTGCAAAAGATGGAGATTAGTGCCCAAGAGATGGATAGGCAGAAAAGGGGCAAAATTCAGCAGAAGGGCAGACAGCAAGGAGAACCAGTGATAAAGGACAACCGAGGAAGGGGCTGGAGCAGAACAGCGAAACAGTCTAGGGAGGTCAAATTATGGAAAGCCATGTGTGCAAATGCCAGGAGCCTTAGCAACAAGATGGAAGATCTGGAGGCTGTCATGGTGCAGTCAGACCTGGACATTGTGGCCATCACTGAAACCTGGTGTAATGATAACCATGACTGGGACATGGCCATACCTGGCTACAACATATTCAGAAGAGACAGAGCAGGCAGGAAGGGAGGAGGAGTGGCACTGTATATGAAAAATGACATAAGGGCCACAGAGATCCAGGAGGAACAAAATGGGGGAGAGATACTGTGGGTTAAGCTGGAAAGGAAAATGGGGACAGCTATCCGACAGGTGTGGTCTATAGACCACCAGCCCAGGAGGAAGAAACAGATAGGGAGTTGATGCTAGCCATCCAAAGGATGGCAGACAAGGGTGAGGTAGTACTGGTTGGAGACTTCAATATTCCAGATGTGGACTGGAGCATCCCAGCAGCAGCATCAACTAGGAGCAGATTTATCCTGGACTCTTTCAGGGTGCCTTCCTCAAGCAACTGGTCATGGAACCAACTCGGCAGAAGGCAATACTGGACCTTGTGCTCACAAACAGGGACAGTGTGATGGGGGTAACAGTGGGGAGTACCTGGGGAACAGTGACCACCAGTCATTGTGGTTTGAAATCACAGAAAGAGCAGAACCAAACCACACAAAACACGATCCTGGATTTTAGGGGGGCAGACTTTGGGAAAATGGGGAGATACTTGAAAGAGGCATTAAGGGGAATGGGACAGGAATCAGGGGTTGAGGAACAGTGGGCAGTATTTAAAATGGGGATTGCAAGAACAACAGAATTATGCATTAGCAGAAGCAAGAGGAAAAGGAAGAGGAGACCATTATGGTTTTCCAAAGAGGTAGCAAAGAAAGTGAAAGCCAAAAGATTGCATTCAGGCAATACAAAAGACACAGGCACAAGGGATAGGGAGAAGTACCAGGAGAAGCAAAGGGAGGCAGGAGGTCAGTAAGGAAGCCAAAGCTCAGACAGAAGAACACATTGCAAAATCAGTGGGTAGAGGGACAAAACCTTTTCAGGTACATAAGTGAAAAAAGAAAGACAAAGGGAGGGATAGTGAGACTGAAGGGGGAGGATGAGGGCTGCGTGGAGGATAACAACAGTAAAGCTGACATACTGAACAGGTATTTCTGCTCAGTCTTTACGGAGAAAGAGGAGGGTAATGGGTCTGAAGGGAGTACAAGGGGTGAGAATGATGCAGAAATGGACACAAGTCCCTTTACACGAGAAAGGGTCCTGAAGGAACTGGAAGTAATAAGAGTTGATAAAGCAATGGGGCCAGATGGGTGCACCCCAGGGTCCTTAAAGAACTAAGAGAGGTGGTGGCTGAACCTCTGGCTATCCTGTTTAGCCGATCACTGGAAACAGGGAGGTACCAAAGACTGAGGACAGCAGATGTAGTCCCCTATACAAAAGCAGGAACAAAGAGGAAGCAGGGAACTACAGACCAGTCAGCCTCACTTCAGTAGTGGGGAAGATCATGGAAGCACTACTGAAGGAGAGATTGGTGAACATCTGGTTGTCAATGGACTACAGGACCTAAGGCAGCATGGTTTCACCAGGGGAGGCCATGTCAGACCAACCTCATTGAATTTTTGACTGGGTGACTAGGAGGTGGATCAGGGAGGGCAGTGGACATGGCCTATCTGGACTTCAGCAAGGCCTTTGACACTGTGCCACATAGAAGACTACTACACAAACTGGGGAATATGGGTGTGGGCAGGACAGTAGTGTGGTGGGTAGGTAACTGGCTGGGTGGTAGGACACAGAGGGTGGTGGTAAATGGCTGTGACTCCACAGAGGGAAGAGTGACCAGTGGGGGTACCACAGGGATCAGTGCTGGGACCGGTCCTATTCGACATCTTCATCAGTGACATTGCACAGGACCTAGAAGGCAGAATTTCACTGTTCACTGATGACACAAAGCTCTGTAACAGAGTAGACACACCAGAGGGTGTAGGCAGAATGAGAAGGGACCTGCAGAAACTTGAAGAATGGTCAGGGGTTTGGCAGTTGAAATTCAATGCAAAGAAGTGCAAGATAATGCATATGGGGCACAAAAACCCTGGCACAATATATCAGTTGGGGGGGTGAGGATATACCATGCACCAAACAGGAAAGGGATCTTGGGGTTATCATCTCTGATGACCTCAAGGTAGGGAAACAGTGTGACAAGGCAGCAGGTAAAGCAAATAGGATGCTGGGATGCATAGGCAGGGGCATCACCAGCAGGAAAAGGGAGGTCATAATTCCGCTATACAAGACACTGGTGAGGCCCCACCTGGAGTACAGTGTACAGTTCTGGAGACCATACCTATGTAAGGACATAGACAGGGTAGAGAAGGTTCAGAGGAGGGCAACAAAGATGGTGCATGGATTGCATCACAAGTCCTATGAAGACAGGTTGAAGGAACTGAACATGTACTCCTGGAGGAGAGGAGGGAGAGGGATATGATAGAGACATACAAGTATCTCACAGGGAGGAACAGGGTGCAGGAATACACTATTTTTAAGCGAAAAAGATGTACCAGGACTAGAGGGCATGGGATGAAGTTGGAGGAGGACGATTCAGAGGAAACATGAGGAAGAATTTCTCACAGAATGGGTGGTGGACAAGTGGAACACCCTGCCAAAGGAAGTGGTGGGGGCTGAAACAATCATGGGATTTAAGAATGCATGGGATAGACATAAAGGAATTCTGGAGGTCAGGGGTAAGGGGCAACAGACTTCTAGGAAAACATAAACTGAACTTACAAGCTCAAATGGGCAGACTGGGTGGGTCATAGACCCTCATCTGCTGACACTGTCTATGTATCTATGTAATTATTATTGGGAGTGTTTGAAACAAAAATAAAACCCTCAGAAGGATATCCATCTTGATAATATTAACCCGGCCTAACAAAACCAAAGGAAGATTTTGCCACCTGGCCAGATACTGCTTCATTTTTTCAAGAATCAGCAAAAAAATTAATTCATATAACAACTCTTTATCCTGAGATATAAAAACCCCTAAATATTTCATATAGGGTTTATGAAATTTATATAGTGGATGTGTCTCAGACAAGCCCTCATCCTCTGTGACTACCACTGCCTCCATCTTACCCCAGTTAATCTTGTAGCCTGAATATTTACCGAACTCTCCAAAAATCTGGAGCAACCTCTCAAAATCTTGAGCAGGCTCACTCAAAAATAACAAAATATCATCCACGTATAATGAAATTTTATATATCTGCCCTCCAATATTAATGCCCCTAACCCCCTCATCTTTTCTAATTAATGTGGCTAATGATTTTATAAACAGGGCAAACAATAAAGGAGATAGAGGGCATCCCTGCCTTGTGCCCCTCAGCAAATTAAAATATGAAGAGATATTGTGATTTGTCTTAAGTGAGGCTTGCGGAGAGTGATATATAATTTCTTCCCATTCCAGAAATTTTCCCTTGATGCCAAAAGCTGCCATCAGTTGAAATAGAAACTCCCACCTTACCCTAGCAAAGGCTTTTTCAATCATCGAGGGAAAGCACCACCAAATTTATATTCAACGATGGATCCAATAAATTTAGTGCTCTTCTAACACTATGATTTAATCTCCTAACCAATATAAACCCATTCTGATCCGAGTGCACAATATTAGGAACCAGACCTGCAATTCTATTTGCCAAAATTTTTGCAAATATTTTATAATCATTAATAACGAAATTGGTCTATAAGAACAGCAGAGGTCCAGGGGCTTGTCTTTTTTCAAAAGTAAAATTATAGATGCTTGATTGAACGATGATGGAAAATCTTCATAGGTCCCCCTATTTTTAAACACCTGTGCCAAAAACAGGATTAATTTCTTCCTTTAAAGTTTTGTAGAATTCATTAGACTATCCGTCCGGTCCTGGCGGTTTATTATTTGCCATATTGGAAATTACACAATCTATCTCTATCTCCCCAATTTCTTTATTAAGATTCATCTTATCTGTTTCTGATATCTGAGGCAGGTCATTTTTTTATATATATTCCTGAATCTTCTCAAATGTTGTAATACCGTCTTCCTGATATAAAGACTTATAGTAACCTACAAACTCATTATTAAGCTTTTCTGGATCCAATACCCTTCCCCTCCCCACCTCCCCGAATTAGTAACACTATCAATTCTGTTCTGATTACTTTGAATTTTTAATTGATAGGCCAATAATTTTGAAGGTGAGTCAACAAAGAAGTAATATTTAGCCCTTGATCTGTACATCTGCTTTTCCACTTTTTCCCTGCGTAATCCTTTCCATTTTTTCTTTAAGGAACATCATTTTTATTTTATCTTTTTCATCTCATGTCACTGCATACACCTCTTCTGCCATTATTAATTCCCACTCAATCTGTTCCAAGAACAATTTATGCCTTTTCCCCACCCTGTATTCATACTGAATAATACCACCCCTTAAGTAAACCTTTAAGGACTTCCAAATAATGGTCCATGAAAATTCCTCAGGGAGATTATATTCCAAATAAATGTTAATCTCCTGTTTTGCAAAATACACAAACTGGAGAGCCTGTAGTAAAAAGTTATTTAATTTCCACTTATTCCCCCCAGGATTTTCATTCTTTAGAAGATCTATTTCCATGTAGCATGGTCAGAAATCAAGATGCCATTATATCTTGCAAACCTCACCAAATGTAAAAGTGTACTAGAGATTAGAAAAAGTCTAATGTTGATAAACCGTTATACACCCTGGAGAAAAAAGATACCTTTCTTAAACTTGGGTATAATACCTGAAAAGGATCCAGTAAAGCTAACTCTTGAGCATAATTATTAATCAGTTCAATGGTTTAGATTTTTCTTTCTGGGGTAGAATGAGCCTTATCTAGTGAAATGAGAGTTGCATTGAAGTCTCCCCAGTTATTACTGGGACCTGTGAAACAGAGGCCTGTAGAAATATATTGGTAAAAATTGCTAGGTCTTCCTCATTAGGTGGATACACATTTATAAAAGTTATTTGTGATTGTCTAATGAGGGCCTTCACATTCACCCACCTTCTCTTCCCATCCACATCCAAATGCAATGTTTTAGGCTTTAAATGTTTTTTAATAAAAATGGCAGAATCCCTCGCATTCCCAGTGAAAACAGTGGAGATACCAATTGCTTGGAAGAGATTAGAAAAGTAGGTCACATCCTCTTTTCAAAGTGAGTGTCCTGTAAAAGAATGCAATCGATCTTCTTATTTAAGTAATTAACCACTTGTCTAAGCTTTACTCTATTTTTGGCTCCATTTAGGTTCCAGACTAATGTTCTAAGCGTCTGTACCATAACCCATTAATACCATTCCACATAAACTCCACAAAAAACTGAAAAACATCCCCCCCCCCCCATGGAACAGGCAGTAGGGCACATTTACCAATCAAAACTGTGCATTCCACTTTAATAACACCACCCCAACCATCAAACACTCTATTTAACCCCAGCTTTAATCCATCCTTATGTACTAACTTACTGTAAACCCCCCTCCCTCCCACTCTATCCTAAAAAACTCCAATTTAGCATAAATTACAAAATCCCTCCATACACTCTTCTGATTCCAGAAGAGTCATTCCCTCCCACTAAACTTTAAAAACAACTTGCCTTAAACTACATGTCTAGATGTTAACAAACAAGTTCACCCCATAACAACCCCCTTTTTTAAGTAATTCTATACCAAATAATGCACCATATACCCTATCCTACTTCCCCAACTCTTTTATACAATCTCATTCTCTATACCACTGCTGCAGTCTAACTTCACTTCCTCTCCAAATGGCTACCCTCTACCTCCTCTCAATTTAAATATTCTTTAAGTACTAGGGGCTGCAGAAGCTGTATAATTCTTGCATATCTTATTTTTCAAGAATTCCATAGCTTCTTGTGATGTATCAAAGAAAAAGGGTTTGCTTTCCCAGAAGACCCAAAGTCTTGTCAGGTGCAATCGAGAGAAAGAAATATCTTGCTTTCGTAGCTGATCTCTAACAGCATCAAAGGATTTTCATTTTGCCAAAATAGAGAGGGGAAGGTCAGGAAACACTTGAAGCTTCATACCCACATAGACCAAGCCCTTTTTCTTCCTTGCTTTAGAAAGAATGCCTTCCCTATCTTGGAACCTCAATGTTTTAACAAACATGAATCTGGGCTTGCCATCATCTCTTCTGGGACCAAAGGCTGTATGAGCCCTATCCACTTCTATTTTTTCACCTAGATAGTTTTCTCCCATCACAGAAGGAAGTAAATGTTCAGAACAGGCCACAGGATTTCCGCCTTCAATTCTTTCTGGCAAATTGCCAACTTTAATGTTCCCTCGTCTGAATATTGTTTCCAAGTCCTCCACTTTAGATTTTAGCAGGTCTAGTTCCTTATTAGTAGCCAAAAAATCCAGAGACATTTTTGGAACCACATCTTCGATATTTGACAGCCTTTGCTCAAACTGTTCAGTCCTTATTGTAACTGTGTTAAGCTTTTCAACAATGTCTGTGAATTTCTGATCTAAAGATGCTATAGCCAAATTTAAATTTGCAAACCCTGCTCTAAGTTCTTCTGAAACTGAATGTTGTGTAGAGGACACATTAGGTTCCAAACCCTGAGGGACTTGAGAATTGTTACCAAATTATAGTGCATCCTGATTACTTGTCTCTCACTGGGGGAGGAGCCTGCTCTAATAGCTGTTCACCATGCTTCCCCTTTAATTTGCCCTTATTTTACTGCTCCTCCATCCCATCTTCTTCATCCTGTTTTTACATTTGTTTCACCGATCTGGTTTTCAATGTAGCTGCCATGTCGGAATTTAAAAATAAATCTTTTTTACAAGTAGGGGATTGAAGAAAAGTTATTACAGACTGCTGAAAAAACATGTGGGGGTTTTATTTCAACTTTATCCCCAGACTGCACCAAAGAAACTCCCACATTTCCCGCAGGTTCTCCCCTCCTGTTAACTTTTTTCAGAAATACCTGTATTCTTCGCCAGTTCCGATTCCTGGGCAAATTCCTCCCTATCCCCACTGCCCAAACCAGAGGCCTCAGATGACTGAGACTTGCGGTGCTCCAGGAGTTCAAGCCTGCTCAAACTCTTAGCTTCCCCATTAACTCCTGGGTCCACACAAGCTTGTTTCTCAAAATTTACAGAGGCTGTGATGAAACATTCAGAGGGGGAACGACAAAATCACAGAGGGTTCCACTCGTACATCTTCCCTTAAACGCCATGAACTGCTCGATGTTCCCTCTCTGGTAACCTCTCCCAAAACACCACCCACTGCTTTTATCCTGGATTCACCCACTATAGCAGAGAAAAGATTAGACGTACCTGATTTCTGCATGGGAATTAGATTACAAAGCTTTACCTGCCCTGACCCTACATTCGGGTCTACCATTAGCCTGGTGTTCCACCCTTTCTCTGCCTGCTGATGATTTCGGTGTCTCCTCAGTGGTGAGGTCCTTTCTGTGGTGTACTGCAGTAGCTCGCATGCATGCCTAAAATGTTTAGACATTCCCAGCGCCTTCAGGCAATGCGGAGAATGGGGCAGAACTGCTGCCATCACCAAAGCTAAAAAGGGGGAAAAGTCCGACACAGGAAAAGAAACATAACAGGAGTTACTGTTACAACATACGAGAGTGTAGAAGGAGTGAACCACACATGCAGCTCCTGCACTCAGATGGTCATCTTCTTAGCCACGCCTCCTCCCGGATGGAATTGCTCCGGACTCAGTACAGATTGATGCTAACTCATTTACATAGATGGAAAACAAAAAAGGTCCCAATATTGAACCCTGGGGAACCCCATAGTCCACCTTACTAGGTTCTGATAGTTCTCTGTTAATACAGATTTGCTGCACTCTTTCGCTCAAGTAGCTGTGGAACCACTCCACCATGTGGTCCCCAAAGCCCAGGCCACTGATTTTGTGTTCCAATAGGGGTGGTCCATGAGATTGAAGGCCTTGGTCAGGTCCACAAACCCTGCACCTATATACTTCTCCTCATCCATACTTTCATGCAGATTGCTTGTGAACCTGACCAAGGCCGTTGCCATACCACACCCCTTGCAGAATCCATACTGCACCGATGTTAACAAATCATACTTGTTCAAATGCTCCATAATCTGGGCGTGCAGCAGCCTCACATGTATTTTACCAACTATGGATAACAATGATATTGGTCGGTAGTTGGTTGGTAAATTAGCCTAACCACCTTTGAAAATAGGGAAAACTATAGCTTTTTTCCAAATATTAGGGACTGTTCTTGTGTTTAGTGATTTATTAAAAATTATCTGCATGGGAGTAGCAATTTCACTTGCAACATATTTTAATATTTTAGACTCCAACTGATCAGGCCCTGGCCCCTTCAGTTCATCTAACCTTTTTAATTCAAGTAAACATCCTTCCACATGATCTCTTTAAAATAAAACTTAGGTGCTAGGGTGTTTATTCCAGAGTTGTCGTGTTTTATTAGGTCTTTGAATCCTTGTAAATACTCAGATAAGATTGTAAATTTATCGTTAAGCTAATCAGCCATAGCTTTATTATCAGATATCTCTTCACCATCTTTTAACAAACTGACCATATTATTCTTATTCCTTGGAGAAAGCAAATTATTTATACTCTGCCAGAATTTTCTTTTATCTTGAAAGGTAGTAACCTGTTCATTTTTATAGTAATCTACTTTAGTTTTTTTTTTTATTTCTCTTTTACATTAATTTCTTAGTTGCCTAAAGTGATTCCAGTCCCTTTCAAGTCGAGTTTTCCTGTAGAGCAAACTGGTAGCATCCCTATCTTTCATTAGTTTTAATAGTTTTTTTATTTATCCATTTATTACTTGCCCCCGTTATTCTTTTCTTTTTCGTTGGTGCTCTTTTATTAATTATTACATCTAAATTCTCCAGGAATACTTCAACAACCTTATTTACATCGTTAAGCATTATCAGTTGATTCCAATTAACTTGTGATAGGTCTTGTTTTATTTCGGACAAATTGTTTTCATTTAATGCCCTATTCTCCACTATTTTATATTTACCCCTAGGTCTTTTGTAGCTCCAAATTCAATAAATAGGAACATGGGGGCCAATTCCAAAGACGAATGTCGCAACTCGCAGGCATATGCAAGTTGCGACATTCGCCGCTATGCCGGAGACCCTGCGCCATATTCTAAGAGTGGCAGGGTCCCGGCACCTATGACCTGCGACTTGTGGCAGACATAGGCTAATGCCACGGGCTTGGTGTAATAGCCCTGCTTGCCGCAAGTTGCAGCCCACTGCAAACTGCCCCCCGGAGCCCTCCCATCCCTGAATACCACGGCAAGCACCAGGGAGCATGGGAGGGCTGGACAGGTGGCACAGGCATCCAGGAGGCACTATCATAAATGGACCCCAGGGGTCCACAACATTCGGGGGAGTGGGGGCATGGATGTGTTTGGGGGCATGGGGAGCACAGCGGGACCTTTGCCACGGTGTTGTGGAGTGAGCATCCATCAATTGGCACAGACGGATGCCACTTACACCACCACCATATGGTGTAACTCCACTGCGCCAGTGCTGCCATTATAATTGTGTAAGTGGGTTATGGCAACCGCCTTCCTGGAATAGGATGCAGTTGCTGCCGTAACCCACCCTTGCACCATGGAGTTGCAGGTTGTGGTGTAGTGGGGGGCATAACCAACATTTGGTGCAACCCACATAGGGCATGGCGCAAGGTGCCTTTTAGAATACCAAACGGCGTACCGCATGGCACAACTGCATGTTAAACCATGGGATTTGGCGTAATTTGGCTTGTGTCATGCATAAGTCATCTTGGAATAGGCCCCATCATCTCTAATAATGTCTGTTAGTACCCCAGATACACTATTATCTTCACATTGTTCACTAAAGCCCAATTTATAAGTGTTAAATGTTTTGTTTTACAATCTAATCTTGTACCTTCATTTATTATTTGTTCTAATTCAGTTAATTTGTTCTGTTCAGTGGCGGATCATCTTTAATTGGCTTGCTAACCTTCAAAGCCCTACATGATCAGGGACACGGCTACCTGCAAGATCTCCTGGTACCTTACAGCCCCCTCCGTCCTCTCCGTTCCACCGATGAGGGATTGCTAGAGATTCCCAGGGTACGATTAAAGATGTCTGGTTCTCGAACTTTTGCTTTTTCAGCTCCAACCCTGTGAAATTCTTTACCTCGTCGGTTGAGAGAATGCCCAACCGTCAGTAGATTTAAAATCGAGCTTAAAGCTTATTTATTTGATGTGGCCTTTCCTAGTGATGGATAATGCAAATTTTATGTTTTAAATGTTATTTATATCGGCTGTTCTTGTTTTTATGTTAAGCGCCTTGGTTTTTGAAAGGCACTATAAAAATAAAGTTCAATTGAATTTAATTAAATTAACTTTTTGTAACAATTTCCTATATTTATTGACCTCATTCCCTAACCAGTTTAAATTAAAGTCACCCATTAATATCAACTCTTTATTTCTGAATTTTTCAACCTGTCTAAGTCTTCTAAGTCCTGTACCTTAGAATTCGAAAGATTGCAAACACAACCCACTGTTAATGTATTTGTTTTTCACAATATTAGTTCAATAAACAAACATTCACAGCCAGAGTCAAGAGATGGAGTGGGTATTTCCCTTACCTCAAGATGTTTTTTGTGATAATTTATTAAACCCTCACCCTTTTTCCCTTGTCTGTCCTTACGCAACTGGTTGCAACCTGCAATTATGATTAAACTGTTATCAAGTCTGGGGTTCAGCCACAACTTCCACAGGTTGAACAGGTCTTCCACAACCGAGGCCAGCAGCTCCCATTCATGCATCCAAAACTGTGATCAGCTTAGGCTGTCCAGGAGGACATTTTGAACATCTGGAATATGGATGGTTGACAGTTCTAAACCATGTTTTAGACCTCAGTACCAGACCTTCATCATTTCCTGACACAGAAGGTACAAATGGATTTCCTTGTTTGTTGCTGTACTGTTTACTACACTGAAAATGTCCATCTGCACCAGCAGATGGCTGGGGACAGAGAGGTCTGGAGGGCTTGAAAAGCGTACAGAGGGGCCCCCATCTCTAGGACATGTATGTGCAGGGCAGCCTCCACTGTGGTTCATGATCCTTAAGTCTGATTAGGCCCCAGATGAACCCCCCCAGCCAAACCCCGAAGAGTCCATGGAGAGGATCTGTGGGGGGTGAGGACAGTAACCCCTTTCAACAGGTTGGTGGATTCCATCCACCATAACAGCACCTCTTTAACTGAAGAAGGGACTAGAACTTGCTGGTCTAGGTCACTGGTGTGTTGATCCCACTGGACCCTTCATGTCCACTGGAGGATCCTCGGGTGCAGCCTGGCTAGGGATACCGTGACAATGGCTGCAGCCAGCAGGCCTAAGAGCCTCAGTAAAGGTCTAGCCAGGATTTATTTGCTGTTGTAAGGCAGCCAGGCCTGAGCCAGCAGGTTATCTACCCAGTCTTGTGGTAAGAAAGCAAAGCCCTAATCCATGTCCAGTACAGCCACTATGCACTATAGGCACTGCCAAGGGGTCAAGACCAACTTGGGCAGATTGACTGGTACTGTAGGGCATGGAACAACTGCCTGGTCCATACTAAGGTCTGGAGCAGTGGTTCTCTGGGCTGTGCTTTGAGCAACCAGTCATCTGGGTGAGGGAGGACTTATGACCTCTCTCTTTCTCCAGAGAGCTGTTCCCGCAACTGCCAAGCATTTGGAGAGTACACAGGTGGCAAGTCAAAGGTTAATACCCTGAACTGGTAATGTGCCCTTGGAACAGCAACTCGAAGTACCTCCTATGGGGTACACAAATCCTGCATACATCCTGATATGCAGGTAAGCACCTGCATGTCCAGGGTGCATGTCCAGAAAAGGCCTTAAGTCCCTTGTGGATTTTGGGACAAGGAGAAAATGAGAGTAGAACTCTGGTCCCATGGAACTAGTTCTATGGCCCCCTCCAGCCAAACTCTGGGCACTCCCACCAGAAGCACTGGTCAGTGAGGGGACTGGTTTGTCAGGGGACAACCCCAGAAAGCCCCAGTTGCAGCTTGAACTATTGGCTGCTGGGCCCATGCATCTTGCAGAACTTGCCACCACTGATCCAGATGGCTGACATGGGGGACCCCTGACCCAGGCCTAATGACGGCCATGTGACATAGTGCCCTTTGCCTACTTCTGGGCAATACCGACCTTGAGGTTTTGCCCTCAGCTGTCCAGCACCTGCACCCTAAAGGGTTTGTGTCCTCAGAAGGGGGCTTCATGGTGGATTGGTGTACATTACTATCAAATTCTGGCACTCACAGCCAAGAAGGTTGCGACAGACAGATGCCATCTGTGGCCCTTTTCCCCCACAGGACATGTTGATATAGGACCATATGGGCCTGGTGCTAACTCTGCTGTGGCCCAGTATGTCAGAGTTGAAAGCACTCTATCCCCAGAGGTCCAGGTTCTCAACCCTGTGTCTGGGATGATAGAAGTGTGATGCTGAGGCACCTTAAAGCAAGAATGGACTGCCTGTATCTTAATGGAACCCCACCTCAGGGTAGTCTGTGAAAAGGGGCATGCCACAGGGGGCCTGGCACAGGTTGTCTGCCTTACTGAGCAGGGCAGAGGTCCAGCTGGGCCTGTGCCTGGCAGTCAGAGTGGCCTTGTCTGGTACAGGCCATATAGGCCTCAGTCACCAACCCCAGGACAGCTGGAAAGGGCTTCATCCTAGGGATGATATGGGGCTTCAGGAGGGGACCCCAAAATACATAACATGGGGCTGCACTCATGGTATCAATGGTGGGGCCAGAGTTCTCAAAGAGGCCCTCTATAACTTCCTTTCTTCTCTCCTTCCTCTTATAAGAGAGGCCAGTAATGTGTTGCTGACTCCATCCACATATTTCTCATGGAAGGAGGCAAGGACATCAACTCCCAGGATTACATTGGGCTTGGTGATATAACATCACCCGATAGTAGAGGGACTGGCCTGAGAGGGCCCCCCGGCGGTGTCATACCTGGTGTAGGAGGAGAAGGAGACACAAGGTGCTGTGGTATCTCCACGAAAGAGGAGAAGACCATCTACATGGTGGGCTACATTGAAAGAGTGCCTTGTGATGTCAATGGTGGGGGGGACCAAAGCCCCGACGTTGACAGGCCGGCCTTGCCATGACAGATTCTGTGGCAAGAGGCGATGATGCTGGCCCACATCATGACATTGATGGGGGAGGTACAATCCCCAACATCAGACCAATCAGTGCCTGCCACAAAAGGCTCAGTGGAACTCACAGCTAACTCCAGTCCTGAGCAAGGGGTGGATGGGGTGGCAAGAGTCATCGATGGTGGGCCGCATGTCAAGGGGCATCTTGCTGTGTCAACTGGGATGCCTGGAGCATGGACACCAAGTGAGGTCCAGCAGTGCAAACTGCCAAAGCCAACCTACTGGGAAGAGAGGTCCAGGAAGCAGAAAGCAACAACAGTGGCCAGGGTGACTAAAGCCCCACCGCTGATGGGCTCACACTGGCTAAAGAGGTCTGGTGGAGCTCACTCCCCAGGCTGGTCCTGTGGATAGTGGGAGGCCTGGAGGCCAGAAGTGGCAATGGTGGCCTGCATGGCAGAGCACCTGATGATGACCACGGGGGTGAATAGAGCCCTGAGGGCAATGGCCATCGCCAGCCGTGACAGGTCCGGTGGAGCCCACAACCAAAGCTGACCCAGGGTGTGCAGGGGTTGGGTGGCAGAGTATGATGGCAGCCCACATGGCAGGGTGCCTCGCGGCATCGACAGGGGGAACTGTAACCCCGGCATTGACGTGCGATCGCTGGCCATATGAGGTCCAGAAAAAGTCACTGTGGAAGCTGACCTGAAGGATCTGAGGTCCGAGCTGCAGGATTAACAATGTCACTCGTAGCCCCGACATCGATGGGCCATCGCCAGCCATAAGAGAATTGGTGAGACTCACTGCCAGAGCCATACCTTGTGAGGAGGAAAGTGTTGGATGGCAGACAGTGTCACCGCCAAGGCAGACAATGATGCAGCTGTGGTCAGCACTGAGAGGAGAGGCAGTTGGAGAAAGGACCAGGGGGATCCTCCAGCCAGGGAGAAAGAAGGCCTGAAACCATGCATCAGACCCCAGAGGTAATGGGAAGCCCAAGGAGAAGACCAGCGATATGGTGGAGCTCTACCCTCGAAGCACACTCTTCCATGGGATGACCCGCAGTGCAGGACATTGGAGTCTAGTCACCGGGAGGCTTGATTGCAGATCAGGCAGAGATGGTGGGTCTAATGGTTGTAGGCCCAGGGAAACCCACCGCTCTAGGAGAAAACAGTAAAAAATATATTTTGAAGAAAATAATCAAAGATTTGGTGGTCAACTGAAGTAACAATGTCTCTATAGAGTCCGATGTGCGTTGGTTGATGGTGGGGAAAAAAACTGAACAGGGTGCAGGGCTGCCCACGTTTATATGGTAGGAGTGACATTGTCTGACATCAACATGAGCAGTCTCTTGTAGATAGCTAGCTAAAAAAGTTCTGTGTGGTCATAGCGCCTGGCGGCTATAGTTCCATAGGTGTGGCCTTATGCAAGAGATACCCTCGATGAAGAACTCTAGAGTCTCCTATCACCAGAATCTTCCTTGCTAACTTCTGCCACCCCTCGCCACCAGGTGTCACCACTTCCCCCTTCCCATGAGCTTCTTCATGATTTAGTAATCTGTGAGTTTGTTTTGATTTAGTAATCTGTGAGTTTTTTAATAATTTAGTAGGTGATATTTTCTTCTGGATTAGATTATTTTTAAATGGAAAGAAGAAAATAGCAAATGATTACTTTTATATTCATTGCACAGTTACAAAGATATACAACAACATTAAAAACATATAAAAGGAGTAATTTGTTAATATAAGAAGTATCTGTTTCTTTTACAAATAAATCTAGTTTCTTTTTTAAATACATCGGCTGCTTAATAGTTGACATTTTCAGACATCACAATATCAGAATTCTATTGACTTCTACAGACAATGCCATTACTGCAAAAGCAACAAGTATTTTACTAAAACAGTATAGCCCGTTGCCTAATTAATAGTAGCAAACTGCTGGGGCAGGATTTTCAGACAGCATGACACAGGCACAAGTCCATATTCTGGACACACAGTCTGCATCATGTCAAATGCATCAAAACCTTTCAATTCTATTTGCAAATGTTTTAATGGATTTGTGACAGCTTTACTACTTTGCAGCAGCTGGCATCACAGAAGTGATGCATGGGTCATCTTTGTGACACAAGTGGGGCCACAAGTATCATAATTTGTGGCACTTGCAGCTGACAGTTATACCACCTTTTAGGTATTCTAACTTTCCTGCATGAATTACAGGACTGCACTGGAATCATGGCAAAAAGCCAAAAGAAGGCTTTGTAGCTTCCCCACACCTTATCCAATGGTGACATCACTTCCTGCCACCTTTATTTACTATATTATTGATTAAGATATGGATATCTCTAAAGTGCTGACACCTACGGGTAAGCTAATAAATGCCTCATTTAAAAGAGTTTTTCGTAGGCTTTCAGACACTGAGGGACCCTGCACACCTACCTTCCCCTTTAAGAAGGACAATTGTTGAATTCCAATTATGGTAAATCTTATATGAATGGGGTGAAAATGATTTTTATGGGAGGGTTGCTCCTTCTATTCAGTAGGGACTATCCATCTGTCCCTACTGCTGCTGCCTTGGCCAAGTCAGGGTGTATACTGGATCAGAGACCAATGCTGTTGTAGTGGCCCAGACTAAAATTAACTCCTCACAGAGGGGTTAGGTTTTCACCAGCCTCTTTTAGTTCAGTGACAATATACCCCTTTTATCTGTGGGCCTCTTTACAGCCTTTGTAGCTACACCTGTAGTACCTGTGGTAAAGAAGGTTGACAGGTGTTAGGCTTTGCTGATTGTCCTTGCTCTCCCCACCAGGCCAGAGCATGTAATTCTTGTGATGGCACTCAGTCGCAGTCAACCAAAGGTGGAAGCCCATAGTTTAGGAGTACAGCTGGGTTTCCCACAGGGCATCATTGAGAGTGCATTACTGCTGTAACAACCACCCAGTGTGACATGAGAATTTTAACATGATATGTTGGGTGAATATGGCTTTGATAATGGTTTGAGAATGACTGTGCTCTTGGCTAGTGAGAGGCCATTAGGATATCATCAGCATGCTGTACAAACATCAATAAATCCTTTGT
Source organism: Neoceratodus forsteri (assembly GCA_016271365.2). Classification (NCBI taxonomy): domain Eukaryota; kingdom Metazoa; phylum Chordata; order Ceratodontiformes; family Ceratodontidae; genus Neoceratodus; species Neoceratodus forsteri. The sequence goes on along the minus strand of CM057453.1, from coordinate 872,461,997 downwards.
GACATAAGTACATTTTTATCCCATGGATGTTATCCTGGTTTGTATGGGAAATGCTACGTTATACCATGGGAGTTATACTGGCCTTTTATGATCATACTTGAACTTTAATAAAGGCTTATGCCCATTACTATAATGGAAAGAATGTTTCTTAAGCTTTATGTATGTTCAGACAATATTCCAACCATCTACAGTAGACACACGGTAACATCACTCTGTGCATTTGAAAAAAAAAACTCGTTAACTTTTTCCTGTGTTACTAGAATGAATTTATGTGTATTTTGAACTCATCAAATCACTGACAGCAGGTACTGACAAAAATGATGAAAAATATGCGGAGCATGAGAGCAGCAAAATCTAACAGTTCATAGTACTATTAAATCCAGATGTTTTTTAAACTGGTTAGTTTTGATAAACGATGTAACGATGACCCTCTAGGTAATTTTACAGCATCTCATATTACCAACTTTTAACAGAAAGCAAGAACTATTTTTGCATACAACTTAATATGCCATCAACACCTCCAGGACAGTTTTGTAAAAAAATATTTGGAACAAGTCGGCTTGTATTTCACATGGATTCTGTACTTCTCCACATTATTTATTACAGAGGTCATGTGAATATAAACAGGATCTTTGTCACTCAGAAGTTCATCAGCTCATACTGCTTATTCCACACCTGCTGTACTCGTACTCTGCTTGTAACAACACAGTTATCCCATGACAACAGACAGTGACATCACAACAGAGGATTGTGGCTTTGGGGGATGAGCTGCTGGGACAGGTGAACTCTAAGGGATAAAAATCTAGCCATCATAAATAACGGGAAGGAGAAATCCATAGATGGTGAATGAAATACGAGCTGAATTGTGTCCAAATATTATATTTTCCTAAGTTTTCCAGGAGGTGTCAGTTGCTCTTTAAATTTGCTGACAAATGGGGACTTTGTAAGAGAACTTACAGTGGAGGAACCGCTGTCAGGGAGTGACCACCACTCAGTATGGCTCACATTGGATATGGGCAAGGAAGGAGTGGAATCTGGCACAAGAATGCTGGACTTCAGGAGGGCCGACTTTGGGAGGATGGGGGAAGTGGTAAAAGGGTACCTGGCCAGAATTCAGTCTAGTATGAACACTAACCAGAGGTGGGAGCTCATAAAGTTGGGGATAGTGCAGGCAACCAAAGGCTGTTGCAAGGCCCACAGCAAGAAGACTAGGGCTAAGAAACCGAGCTGGTTGAGCAAGGAGGTCATGGAAAAGGTAAGGAGAAAAAGAGCTGCCTTTAGAAAGTACAAGAAAACAGGGAGGGGGGAGGACAGTGAGGAGTACTTGACAGAATCGAAGGAGGTGACAAGGGCAGTAAGAGGAGCCAAAGCATCTACGGAACTCAGGCTGGCACAAGGCATTAAGAAGTGGGAGAAGGACTTCTTTAGGTACATCAGGGAGAAAAGGAGCTGTAAGGACCACATAGTGAGGATTAGGAAGGAGGGGGTTATGGAAGAGAAAGCATGAGGCAGAAGCACTAATGAGTTTCTACCAGTATTTACTAAAGAGAAGAGGGGGGTGACACCCAAGGGGGGAGAAATGGCAGAAACAGGGGGGGAAGGGGTGACAGATGGGGAAATCATGGAGGGCAGAGTTCGGGAACGTTTGAAGGCACAGAGGGTGGACAAGGCGCCAGGCCCAGATGACATCCACCCCAGGGTATTGAAGGAGCTGGCAGAGGTCCTTGCAGGACATTTGGCAGACCTATTTAATGCCTCACTACATTCGAAGTGTGTACCTCAGGACTGGAGGATGGCTCATGTGGTTCCCCTCCACAAGATTGGCCCCAAGGATGAACCCGGGAAACTGCAGACCAGTGAGCCTCACATCCATCGTGGGTAACCTAATGGAGACTATCCTGAAGGAGAGGCTGGTGGCCCTCCTAGAGGCCAAAGGACTACAGGACAGCAGACAGCATGGTTTATATGGGGCAGATCCTGCCAAACCAACCTGGTGGAGTTCTATGACTGGATAACTAGGCAACTGGACAGGGGCCATGCAGTGGATGTCCTGTATCTGGACTTCAGTAAGGTATTCGACTCAGTGCCACATGGAAGGCTGGGAAGTAAGTTAGTCGGCACTGGGGCGGGTGCAAAGCTGGTGAGATGGGTAGGAAACTGGCTTCAGGGAAGGCAACAGAGGGTGGTGGTGGTGGTTGGGGAGCTCTCACACCCTAGGGTAGTGACGAGCAGTGTTCCACAGGGCTCGGTGCTGGGAACAATGTTGTTTGGGATATTCATTGCAGACATACCATGGGACATCAAGAGCAAGATCAGTCTGTTTGCTGATGATACTAAGGTAGGAGTGGTGGTGGATGACCTTGGCGGATGGCAGGGGTTGCAGGATGATCTGGCAAAGCTTGAAACCTGGTCATTCACCTGGCAACTGGGGTTTAATGCCAAAAAGTGCAAGGTGCTGCATTTTGGGATGAAGAACCCAATGAGGAGTTACCAGCTGGGGGGAGTGCAGCTAGCCCAGACAGAGGAGGAGGAGGAGAAGGATCTGGGGGTACTCATTACAAGGTCAATGAACAACTCAGCACAATGTAGGAATGCAACTGCAAAGGCCAACAAAATGCTGGGTTGTATTGCAAGGGGTATACCCTAGAGGAGGGAGGAGGTGATTCTGCCACTGTATAGGTCATTAGTTAGACCACACCTGGAGTACTGCATGCAGTACTGGCGCCCATATCTGAAGAGGGATATTAAGTTACTGGAGGGGGTGTAGCGCAGGGAGACAAAGATGATCAAGGGGCTGGGGGACTTATCATACGAGAGGAGGTTGAGGGAGTTGAACATGTACTCACTGGAGGACAGGAGGACGGGGACATGATTGAAACCTTTAAATACATGAAAGGAATAAACAAGACAGGTACAGAGGGGCTGTTCAAAGTAAGGAGGGAGGGACACCAGGGTCATGATATGAGACTGGAGGGAAGAAGGTTCAGGAGGAGATGAGGAGACATTTTACAGAGAGGGTGGAGGCTGGGTGGAATGCGTTACCTGCAGAAGTGGTATCCAGTAGAACAGTGGACTGCTTCAAAAGGGGATGGGACAGGACAAGGGGGAGGGTTAATGAAGGGGAAGGGTGGAAGGGAGGGGCAGCTGCAGAATAAGGGGTGCTAGCTGCACATTCGAGCAGATTTGATAGACCTCTAGGCCTTTTTCTGCTGGCAAATTTCGTATGTCCGTATGTTTTTCTGCAGTTTAGATGGGGATGATTTTTTTTTTCAAACTGAACCCCATGTGTACATGACACAAGTTACATACACACCATATTCACAGTGGCCATTTTTTGCTCTCCTTGAAATAGGGGTTCAGTGGATGGACAAGAAGCTCTCTGCCCAACATGCACTTATACAAGTGAGAGGATCAGCTCCATGTCCAGCTCTGCTCACCAAAACAGACCCTTTTATTGGGTACAGTTGTTCAAAATGTAAAAAGTTCCATGAAATTCTATGGTCCAGAATGGCCCACAGGCACAGCAGTAGCACTACTGCTCACAATGCCAGTGACGTGAGTTCAGGAACGAGCCTAGGTCATTGGTGGCTGGTCATGGGAGGAGGTTTGCATGTCCCAGTGGACCCTCTCCTCCTCCAGGGAGGGAGGGCTGCTCAGCCTCTCTGTTTTACAGTCACCTGTCATTATACATATACACATTATACGAGGAGTCATAATGCGTTTGGGCAGAGTGTGCATCAGTATGTTGCTGCTGGGACCGCGGTCCCCATGCCAGTGTCCCTATGGGGCTGGGAACTACTGCAGCTTAGGGGAAACTAATGAGTTAATCCCCTCTGCCTGGGCTTCATGCTGGCCAGTACATTCTGCCTGAAGGTGATATATCTGCCACGTCATGCAGAGAAGCAAAAACAGCGATTAAAAAAAAAATATATGGCCAAAATTAAAAGGGTTTGTTTGCTCCATGTGCACAATTAAAGTAACTTTTTGGTGTACCAGGTCACCATGGACGACAGTACACTACCTCTGCCTTATGGGTTCAGATAATGTTGAGGGGCCTGGGCCAATAACTCCTGAGAGGATTGGTTACCCATAGATGTTGCATATAAAATATGTTCTGTGGTACCCCCACCCAGGGAATGATTAAGTGGGCTATGCTGCAAGCCATTACCACCCCCTAGGAATGGTACCAGCCTGCAGTAGTTCCTACTAGCACAGCCCTCCCAGTTCCAACACAATGCAATCAACAGTCTGACTAAAATCAACACTTTTGTAGATCACTAGTACTACTCATGCATGTGATAACATGCTCATGAGACTGAAATTGTAAACAAAAGAGCTTATTGGAGGTCAGGAACCAGGTCCTAGGGGAAGAAAAAGGGTTAAGGCACTCCAACAATGATTATGGATATCTGTCTTTGGCACAGCATCCCCCCCAACTCTCCAGTCCCAACTGGTACTAGTTAATAACTACCAGCGCCCCCCAGGGGTTGGTTCTTGGACCCATTCTGTTCTCCATTTTTCTAAACAACCTGCCACTCATCTGCTCTACTTCATCAATCCACATGTATGCAGATGATACTGTACTTTTCTCCTCTGGCACCTCCCCAGAAGTGGTAGCAACTAACCTCCAAGCTGATTTCAACAAAGTTCAGCATTGGTTCAGCTCTCACCAGCTCTCCCTAGATGCTAAAAAAACAGTCACTATGACCTTTGGCACAAGATAACGCCTGTCCAGGCTCCCCTCCCTTCCCAATTTCCCGCACCCTGGATGGCCAAAAACTCAAGGATGTCACCTCATTCTAATATTTAGAGGTATGGCTCAACCAGCATTTTTCTTTCTCTGACCACATCGTCGTTATCTCAAAAAAACTGCGCCCCAAGCTCGGTGCCCTGTATTTGAACCGAAGTAGCCTCCTTCAAACCATGCGCCGTGAACTAGTCCAGAAGATGATTCTTCCCTCCTTCAACTACTGCAACATTGTCTACAGTGCCACTCCAAAGTCCACCTTAGCTAAACTGGACTCCCTTTTTAATGCCTTCTGCTGCTTTGTTCTCGATGCCCGACCCCTCACCCATCACTGCAACCTCTACCGATCCCTGGCACTACCTTCCCTCAAAAATCACTGCATTATGCACTGTGCTAAATTTGTCTCCAAGTTCTGGCTTGGCGCCTTCCCGTCTTACCTTTCCACCACACTCTCAGCTGCCCCTTCCCCCACTCATGCCCTTAGATCCCTTGACTCCCGCCAATTATTAATCCTCAGGCAGAGGACCACTGTTGGCCAAGCAGCCTTCTCTCATCACTTCCCTAAGCTCTGGAATGAGCTCCTCCTGAAAATTCACCACTCCTCCTCTGCCCACTCTCTATCTACCACCCTGGCAAATTGCCTCACTATAAATTGCTCTTGCATCTGACTCCGTCAAGTGCTGACTGCTCCCCCTCCCCCCCTTGCCGGACCAGCGACACACAGCTATTGCTACAGAAGCTGACTTATTGGCCCAACCTACACACTTTGTCATGTGCTTTTTGTGTCTGCATCTACAATTATTACCCTTGTATTACTTGTTTATTAGCCCTTGTATTACTTCTACTGTGTCACATATTTGTTATTATGCGCCTAACTGTAGCCAATGTTATTAACATGATATCGCATGTAAACTCATACATAATGTTACCTAATGCTGCTGTATATATACTGTTAAATGTTTATCACTTGATAACCTACGTGTTATCCTATCCTCTGTACCCCCCCCCCCCAGGTCACACTGGGAGACAAGCATCTTGTTGCTCAGTGAGCCTTTCCTGGTGAAACAATTCAATAAATAAATAAAATATTACACCTAGTCCTAGGGAGCTCCCGGGGAAGCCTGAGTACCCGAGTGCTGGATCAGTATAGACCCAACGCAGCTGCACATGGCTGGCCAGCATTGCTGCACTTCCATGAAACAAACAATAAACTGGTAGCAAACCCCCAAATTATAATCCTGATCAGGTGGCCTAGTCCAAAAAACTTAAAGCTACTTGGGTCTAGTCACACTTATATACAGGTTTCACATTGCAGTACCCATGGTCTCTTATTCAGTACTCACGGTTACCCTGAGGTTGGTGGGCCTCCATCTCTGGCTGAAGTCCTAGCTGAATGTACCCACTCTGTTCCACAATCTGATGTCACACCCCTGATGACTCCCTGAGCACCTCTCTGTCAGTTGCTCACTCTGGTACCTCATGCAGGTTCAGCTTGTTTCTCTATTTCCCTCTCTCTGTCGGTCTCTTGAGTGTCTAGAGCAGTGTTTCTCAAGCCTCCATTCCTGGTGGCCTCAAAGGATCACAACTTGCAGCCACATAAACTTACTGGTGGCTTCACTCCTTATTTTTTTTATCCCAAGCCCCTTGTTATACTCCAATCCCTGATAATACACATTTTTTTTACACAGTATGCAATAAATCAAATCCCTGATGCATTTTCACATGAAATGCATTTCTCCATGTTTATTTAAAAGTTAAAAGTTCTCCTTAATTGAAGCTCTAAAGACTTCTGTGGCCTACAGGATCCAAGGCTTCTGCAGCTCAGTGGGCTTAAGTGAGCAGCATGCTGGCCTCAGCCCCGCTGCAGATGATGATGCAGCTGCAGAACCTTCAGGTCTGATAAGGAAAAGTCTCTCAGTCAAGTTGTACACTGAGGATCAGCTGGAGAGACCACTTACCCTTGCAGGCTGAAGCCTTCAGCTACGGCATCAGTCTCTCTCTCTCTTTCTCTCTCTCTCTCTTTTGCTGCCGTCAGCTATCTCTTTTTTTTAAATATGTTTTTTATTAATAAAGAAGCAATATCAATCAGAATGTACAAATGTATCAGAACCAAGAAAGAAACACACATTGAGTGACTGGTTGCCAGTACAATATGGAAAATGTACGGCATAGTGACTATACAATATTTTTCCACCTAAATTATAAAATAATATACATATTCGCTGAAAACTCTAGAGATCACTTCATAAGATCAATGGTCCTTAGGTTACACCTAACAAGAAGAGGTTCCTTTTGTATTTTGCAAGAGCGGCTCCCAATTCAATTCACCCCCACAGGCAAGCTATGGCACGAACTCCGAATCCACTTCGCCATATATAGAATCCATCTCTGCCATTTAATATGGCATATCTCTACTTTATCATGGAGCGTAGCCGTCAAGCTTTCCATTTGATATTAAAAGTTATTGATCTCCACTTAGCCATTGTGGGAATCTCTTTTGATATCCACTTACGTGTTGTAGCCTTTTTAGCTGCCAGTAGATAAACTGGGAGGAGAGATTTGCGCCAAGGGGGAGAGTGCTCTGGCTAAATAGATAAAAGGGTTATTTCTGCTGTAAACTCAGTTTGCTCACCCAGACAGCTCCACAATTCCTCCTGAAGAGAACACCAAAATGGCATTAACATTGGGCATAGCCAAAAAATATGACCCAAATCTGCTATCTTACACTTACAGTCTCTCCAGCAGGAGACATATCTATCCAGAAGGTATTTCACCAGGACCGCTGGGGAGCGAAAAAACCTGTTCCGACATTTCCAAGCAAATTCCCTCCAGATGTTCAAGGACATTAGTTCAACTGCAGTGAGTGTAGCCTTTGTCCAAGAGATGCCCATTACTTCTAAATCTAAATCCTTGTTCAACCCCTCCAGAATTGATATTGTAGAATCCCCCAGAACTTCTCATAAGATTTTGTATATTGCACCAATTAAGTGTCCCCACATGTTGCCGGACAAGGAGTCCATTAACAGTTTTAAAAAAGGGGGCATAGGAGAGGGGTAATTTAGAGATAATTGATCGCTGCCACAATATATAATGCCTAGCTTGCAGGTACCTACAAAAATCTTTCTGCCTGAGGCTATAATCCTGTTGTAGTGTGTCAAAGGGGAGAACCCCCGCCTGCCCTAGAAATTGGAAAATATAAGTCAATCCCACCCTTCTCCACCTGATAAAGGCCAGATCAGCTTGTGCTGGCTCAAAGTTTTCATCTTCTGAAAGCATCCTGCAATACATAAAGATCTGCAAAACTTTGGGGTGTCTTTTTAACAGTGACCAAACCCTCAAGGCTTTGGCAATTATATGAGTAAAGTGACTCAGATGAGGCGATCTACCCTTGGTAGTAAATAAAATCCATTCTATATCATGTAAATCATTAATATTAAACTCAATGATTTTCCACGGTACTGTATAACTGGAGGATAGCCAAAGAAATAAAACTCTAAGAAAAGCTGCCTTAGCGGACAATTCCAAGTTCGGTAAATTGGCTCCTCCCTGCTTCAGAGACAGTTTTAAAATCGAAAGGCGAATCCTGGGTTTCTGACCACCCCATATAAAGCTAGAGATCATTGTGTCCCAGGACTTAAAGTAGAAGCGAGCGGGATAATAGGGGATATTTTGGAAAAGGTATAACGACTGAGGGAGAATATTCATCTGGATTATTTCGATACGCTGAAAAAAGGAGATTGAGCTTATCCCATTTGTTAAAATCCTCCTGAATATGAAGCATGAGAGACTCAAAATTAATTAAATCTAAAGTGTTTAAATCCTTGGAGATACAATATGTATCCCAAGATACTGAATTTTAGTAGAGTGCCACATTAATGGTCATGTTTGTCTTTGAGCTTGTGAGGGAACAGAATTTAATAGGAGGACTTCTGTTTTGGAAATATTTAATTTAAAGTCAGCTACCTGTTCAAATTTACGAAGCACTTCCTAAATATGTGGAACAGATAATTTCAGAAACAAAACTGTCAGGAGCACCTCATCAGCAAACAGGGTAACCTTGAACTCCTGCCTGCCCGATATGATCCCTTCTATCCCCTCCTCCCCCACAGGGCTGCTGCCAAAGGCTCCATATAGAGCATGAAGAGAAGACAGAGGGCACCCCTGCCTCATTCCATGCCTCAAAGAAATTGAGAGGGGGGAGAAAATTGCTCTGTTAATATGGATGTATGCCTGTGGTGCATCATAAATATTTTTGAATCCATTTTAAAAAGGATTCATGAAAATGGAATTTTGACAGGGTGTCCCATAAAAAAGGCCAGGACACCCTGTTGAAAGCCTTCTTAGCATCTAGGCTCAATACCACTGCTGGGATACACCTAGTTTGAATATATTTTTATTTAGTTTTTGTTAACCGGATAAGTGCACTAGACAAATTCTGCCTATTTTCAGGCACGACCCAGGGGAGGAGGATACAGATGAATGCCAACCGACCTTGAACCAGATTAAGCTGTTGGTGGTATGTTTAGTGAATGGGGGGACATTTGGCCAGGACACCAGGGAAACTCCCCTATTCGTTATGGCCACTTTGCAGAAGTCGGTGGATGGTGTGGATGTGTGTGAGCCAGGGGAGTGAGCCTCCTCCTCTGGGCCCGAAAACGTAGAGGCTTTCCTTCCTCTGCAAGAAGAATATCTGGTTTCTACTCAGGAAATACCTACTTTTCAAGCTGCTATGGTCTCGATAGAATGTAATTCTCAAGTTATTAGTCCCGACTTTCAGATGAGTACTATTACTTTACAAATCGGAAATTCAAAAACCTTGTTACCTCCTGCTATTCTTCATGTCGATACTGGCAATAGTATTCCTCCCGAAGAACTTGCACAGCGAGCCGACTGACAGCCTTGTCAAACCGGATGATGCAGTTGCATCAACCGGCGATGCCCTCCTGTTCTGTCATTCTTCCCGTCAGAAACGCTTACAGAACACGCCTGCCAGTGGGGAATGTTTGGTTGGCAGTAGAGTCGCTAGTCGAGTGAAAGTGCCAAAAGCTGATCCCGGTCACAGGAACTTATTTCTGCTGCATCTAATACTGAAACCTTACAAGGTCAGTCTTTTCGGTCCGATTTTCTTTTTCCACAAACTATTCCTATTGCCAGTAGGTTGCCTAACAACAAGCAAACAAAGCTCTTTACGATTGGCTCAAGTTGTACTATGATCGAGGGACCAAGGGCGCAAAGTGCAGTTTGTAGTATTGTACAAGAGGAACTGGTATACCAGACTGACGCCTCTAGTCAAGCTCACACTACTACCTTCTCATTTTCAACCAAAAAGAAGTTCTCCCCGGATACGATAAAAAATAAAAGAGCTGCGTTAACAGCAGCTAATCGGAATTTGCCTTTCAAACCCCAAGTGCAGCATTCTGAAGTTAAATCCAAACTTACTCAGAAGGTGTCTACTTCACAACTTATTCAGCAAGCATTTTCTACCCCAAAGTTACAAATGGCAATAATGATTGGGCCCCGGAGAAATCCTTACTGGAGTCCGGTTGGAAATTGGACCCTACAGAAACATGGATCCCTGATCCTGACTGGTCTTCGGGTTCTCCCTCGTCTTCACACCCTTCAGAATGGTCTCCTGCGCTTAAGAGTATGCCCATTTCCCAGCCTTCAGGAACTGTAACTGACCCTTTGACAGTATCTTTCCCCTCCAAATCAGAAGTAGTGTCTGATAATGTGGCTGAGGAGAAAGTCCTTAAAGATACTTCTGAGGCCCCCCCCCCGGCCTCTTTTGTCTGATCTTTTTTCCCAAAATCGTAAAGAAACAGCCCCTCGAAGGAATGCTGTTCAGATACGCTATAAAGGGGGACTGGCTGAACGGCCTGACCGAGTGTATGTGGGGAAGATTCTTTTAAAAGAATCCTTACAGTTTTCACCTAAAGATGTATTTGCCTTTATCAACATTTCGGGGGAAGACAATTACAATGTCAGTTTTAGATCTGTATTTTTGTTAGATTTATTTTGGCAAAGATATAATCAGCTGAAATTTTCACCATTGTGGACTCCCTTCATAGTTACCCCCCTTACTCCATCATTGACTAAATATGTGATTGTGATGTTTAGAAACGAAGGGGTCCACATTGAAGACATCTCCTTTTGGCTTTCCCAGAAGTGTGATGTCTTGAGCAGCCCCGTGGCTGTGTGAGATTCTGAATTATTTTGGAATGGTAGCTGGAAGTATAATGTGAAACTGCAGTAGATTAATAATGAAATTAAACATATTCCTAACTCTTTTACATTAGGAAGAGACAGGGGTGTGTGTTTCTATGCAGGGCAGCCCCGTGCTTGTTATAAATACGGGGTTAGGGCGCATCTCTCCAGCTCTTGTGACTCTACTAGGTGTGAAATTTGTGGAGAACTTGGGCATGGTAGCTTTCAGTGTTCTAACTTAGTGAAATGTGATTTATGTGAAGAATCAGGGCATGGGTATAGGGACTGCCCCTGGGCTGCTTCTAACAAAGCCTTTGTAAGTAGCCCTGAGTTATTAATACAAAAAGCTCAGGATGAATCTCTTTCTAAAACCCAGAAGCAAGGTTCTCACTCTACGCCCTCAGGGAAGGCGGCAGCTGTTGAGGACAAAGATGTTTCAGGTCCTGACCCTTCCCCTAGGTCCAGAACGGGACCAGTCCCTCCGAACCCCTTTAATATTCAGGATTTTCCTCTGGTTTGTTACCAGGATCCTGTACAAATCAAACCTCTCAGTTCTGTTTCCACTGAGAAAAGAGTTACCAGAAGCTCTAAACCCCCCACCTTGTACCCTCCAACCCCCCCCCCAATCTCTCTAGAAATTCCTACTTTTGAAATGGAAAATTCTTATGCCATTCTTAACACTGTAGCAGGTCATTCTGACATGGATACTGGTACCTCGGCTCTTTCCCAATCTTCTGGGAGTAAACCCTCTTCTACAGATTATAAAGGGAAAAAAAAGAGAAAAAAAGGAAAAAAACCTAAATGCCTATGACTTCTCTTTGTGTTGGGTCCTTAAACTGTAGTAGTCTTTTGAATAATTGCAAAAGGACTGCTCTTTTCCATTTTCTCCACCAGTCTTGCCTTGATATTTGTTTTCTACAGGAAACATGAGTTTACACTCTGGATCAATGCCGTTTTTTAAATTCCGAATGGATTTGGGGACCATCTTATTGGTCTTTTGGCTTGGACAGAGCTGATGGTATAGGGATTCTTTTTGGCTCCTTTAATTTTACACTTAAAAAATTAATTGATCTTATACCTGGGAGACTACTTATAATCGATGGGCTTTGGAAACATGCTGAATTTCGTTTTATGGTAGTTTATGGCCCTCAGACAAAAGCGGGGAGGGTTGATATGTGTAATGCTCTTTCACCCTTCTTGGCCACCTCTTGTTATATTATCCTGGGAGGTGACTTTAACTGTGAGATTTCAGGGTTTAGTAGAGGTAAGACAGGGGGAAAAAAGTATTGTGATACTATAGCATTAGAGAGAATTATTAATCTTGCAGGATTAAGGAATGGGAGGAGCTATCAGAACGAGGGGTTAGCTTATACCTTTAGAAAAGGGTCCTTGACATCTACTATTGATTATCTTTTTTTTTTCAAAACATCTTTCCATTCCTGTCCATAAAACTCTTATCACTGAATTTTCTGATCACTTATTCATCACTGTTTCCTTTGGTGGTTCCCCCCATAAACCTATAAGTAAACCTAGATGGAAACTTAATGCTTCAGTTTTACAGGACCCATGGGTTATAAAAGGTATATCCTCTTTATTGTATGCCCGAGCATCGGTTTTGGATTTATATGAGGACTTATGGGAATGGTGGGAGGACACTAAAAATGTTGTTAGGAAATTTTTCCAAAAATATGGGAAACAAAGGTTTACTACTAAATTTTTGCGATATTTAACCTTAAGAAAGAAACTTCAGGGGTTGTTTTCTGATGCCAACACCTCTAGAAGTGATTTTTCTGCACAAATATCTCTTATTAAGTCTGCTATGAGAGATTGCCAATACGATAGAGCACAGACATTGTGTTCAGAACTCTCTTTTGGAACCCAAAAAAGCCCAACTGGGGATCCCTTTGAGGCCTTTAGAGAAAAGATTAACTCCTCTGGTTTGGAGGTTTTACAAAATAGGGCAGGGAAACTTAAAACCTCCCAGGGAGACTTATTTTCTATTATTCAGGATCATATAAAGGAACAGGAGGGTTTGGATGTCCCACATGGTGTTATTCAATGTTTTTTTCAGGATTTTACTATAACCCCCCCCCCCGTCAGGAATTATATAATTTAGCTGATCATATATCTCAACAAGAGATTCTTAAAGTTTTGTCCTCCTCAAAGTCAGGGGTTTCTCCAGGGTTAGATGGTTTGTCCTATGAATTTTATAAATATTTTAGTGACATTTTGGCTCCTTGTCTCGAAAAAGTTTTTTTTCTCTCCACAGTGTCCTCTGTTTACCTTTACAGTTCACGTCAGGATTATTGGTATTTATTTTTAAGGAAGGGGATAGAACTCAATCAAGTAACTGGAGACCTATAACATTTTAAATTGGATTTCAAGATATTATCCCAAATATCAAATAATAGATTGAGACATGTGTCTAGTAAGTTATTATATCCTCTCCAGTTTTGCGGTATTCCAAACAGGAGAATTTTGTCTGCCCTCATTATTATTAGGGAAATAATTGAATTTTCAAATGGGTTTCCTCATTGGCATTGCATTCTATCCTTAGACCAAAATAAGGCCTTTGATAGGGTGTCTTGACCATACTTATTTGCAGTATTAGGGAAATATGGTTTACCCTATGACTTTATTCACTGGATTAAGTTAATGTATAATAAGGTTTTAGTTTAGCCCGTTATTAAGGGACAGTCTTCTTCCCCAATTTCAGTTAGTTTTGGGGTGCGACAAGGCTGCCCCTTAAGCCCTTTATTGTATGCATTTTCTCTTGATCCTTTACTCAGGATTTTAGACCAAATGGATGCCCTGCCAGGCATCTCTGGGAATTTGCATACAGATACTGTGGTTGTTCAAGCCTATGCAGATGATATTTGTATTTTCTTGACTGATGTGGTCCAAATTCCTATTGTTTTAGATTGTATTAGTACTTATGAGAGGGTTTCTAATTCTAAAATTAATATTAGGAAATCCAAAGGCCTACTTTTAGGGCCTGTAACCCAAGCTCAGTTTATGGTGTCTGGTATTATCTCCTCTACACCATGTAAGATATTAGGGATCATTTTTGGATCTCAGAATCTCCCATTGGATAATTGGGAAATTGTCTTGAAAAAGGCAGATGCAAAGGTTCAGAGGTGGAAGGGGTGGAGATTGTCAAAAATGAAAAGGATTTTTGTTATTAAGAAATTTCTTATTCCTGGGTTGCTATATATTGCCATGGTATATCCCCTTCCATTAGCCACAGAAACTCACCTATATGCTTGTTTTTTCTCAATGCTTTGGGGTAGTAGGCGTAACCCTATTAAACGGTGTTATACCTATCTCCCTATTTCTAAAGGTGGGTTAGGTATGGTGGATCCTCTTAGTTTTTTTTATGCCTTTTTCTTTCCCAGAATTTTAATTTGACCCTCTATCCTGTGCTGATACAGCAGTTAGGAATTGAATAATTTCAAATCCTTTTTTGAAGTATGGATGAAACCCCTTCCCCCACGGATCCCTAAAGGTACATATATCCCGTTATTTTTTAAACCTTGTGCCCAGAAGTTATTTAAGTGGTCCATTTCTTTTCAGTGTATCAAAGATAATATAAGGGCTAGATTATATTATTTTATTCTTGGGAAACTTTATCCAAGTAAACCTGAGTTTGTTAATTGTCCCCCTCCTTATACAGGATATGCTATTAAACAATTGAATTACCATAGGATCCCTACTCAGATGTGGGAGGTGTTATGGTTTTCAGTTTATGGGAGATTGAATGTTAAAGGGAATGCAAAGCATAAGATGATAAGTGAAAGATATTGCCCTTATTCACGGTGTCAGGCTATGGAGGAAACCATGGATCACTTCCTTTTTAAATGTTCTTATGCTTCAGGGTTATGGTATTTTTTAAGTACCAAACTACAGTTTTTATGGCTGCATAGGCTTGATTATCAGACTTTGATTTTAGGGTTTTTTCCCCACCTTTTTTCCTCTTTCAATTGGGGTACGTTAGTTGTGTTTTTTTGTTGTTTAAAATATTATTTATGGCAGACCAGATGTCAGTGGGTGCTGCAGCAAAAAATTATGTCATATGAAACATTTCTTGTGCTTATAATGGAATCTATGAAATCCGTTTATATGAAAGATAAATGCCTTGGGACTTCCAGGAAAGTATTTAAATGGTGGAGAGGATTACAGGTCTTTATTAAATATAAATAAAGGGATTTCTGGGTGTTAATTTATATTAAAAATGAGGCAGATTGAATGTTTGATTTTTTTTTTGTATTATGTTTGTATAATCATATGTTGATCTTATGTTTCTTTGATGTATTTTTGATAAAAACTCCCCTACTCATCAGTAGGAGGACCCTTTGGCTATCGAAGGATGGCCGACTCAGTTGCTGGTCGGATGAGCAAGGTGCAGGAGGGACGGCTGGTTCTGGAGTCTGTCCCCTCCTTGGCGCCTGTGTTGCTTGAATCGACCATTCTTGATGCTGCTAACGCTGCTTCTACTGTACGTTCTACTACTGACCTTCCTGTGGCTTCTGTGCTTGATGTTGCCTCATCTGTTTCTGCTGTGGTTCCCAATGGATTGCCTCCTTGCTCTGCCCCGTTACTGTGTTATCTGGCTATCGGAACAACGCTACTCCCACTCTTGCCCAGCTTCTGCTTCTTGAATCTTGAAGAGACAGCCCATTTACAGAAGAAACAAGCTCTTTTAGCCCATTTTGGTTAGTCAGGCCTGGATTCTGAGGAGCGGCCTACTTCACTCGCTCTCCCAGCTGCACCTGTGGTTCCTCTGGCTTTGGATATGGACTCTATGCCTGCTACTCCACCCTGGTCTACTCTAAGGGTCTTAATCAAGGTTCTGCCATGGACTTCTCTTTTCAGGCTGCCCCCTCTTCCACGCTTCCTGGACAGACTCCGAAGAAAGTTTCCTCTGGAAAATTTTGTTGGGCTGATGCACCTCTCCCTGGAGATGACTCTTGCTCCATGGGTCAGTCCCTCCGGGCGGTGGCCTGGGTCCATCCCCCTGACTTTCCCACTGGATTTCTGGCTTTACCCTGATTCGGATACCTGTGGTGTCCCTGGCACCGTCTTCTGCACCACCTGCTGTGAGTATTCCTGCTGTTCCTACTACGTCTGCTGTTTCTGACATTCCTATTACATCCCAGACCCCTGCTACATCTGTTCTTGTGACCGACTTTCCTGACTCGATCATCTCTCCTTTACATTTAACTCCAGACTTAGTCCTGACTCAACACCCAGTCCTTCCTATTCCTCCTGCTCCAGGATTGGAGGACATGCTTCTGGATGTGTCTGAAGATGACAGACTCAGTGATGTTTCAAACTTTACTGATATCCCAAGGAATTTCTCCGCAGACATTCAGAATAGGCCTCTCCCTACTGCTTTACCTTTACCTCCTCCTGCTCCACCTCTCCTTAAAAAGACATATGCTTTTTTTCAACAGCATGTTTACCCAGCAAAATGTCATAATGCGGTCTGACTAATGTATAAAGATGGCATAGACGTTTTTCTGGACAGAGTATATGTTGGCAAGACTCTTTTGAAAGACGATTTACAGTTTTCTGTCCCTGAACTGTATGCTTTAATTCATGTATCAGGGAAAATGTCTTTGACATTAGCTTTAAGCTCAGTAGTGGGTTGGATAAATGTTGGGCAAGATACCATCAAAAGAAACAAACTCCTCTTTGGTCACCTTTTGAGGTAATTCCTTTGACCAGGCCTGCCAATAAAACCATTACAGTATTGTTCTGTAATGAAGGGGTCAGTGTTACTGACCTCTTGTACTGGTTGAAACAACGCTGCACAGTTACTGGCAATCCTGAGGCCATTTTTGATCTGAGGGAATATGGACTGGGGGATGGCGTCTTAAGGTGATACTCCTCTCTGATGACACGGGCTTCCAGCACCTGCCCAACAGCTTTTTTTTGGGTCATGATAGAGGGGTATTGCTTTCTCCAGGCCAACCTCGTACTTGTTATAAGTGTGGACAGGGTGGTCATGTTAGTGGTGTTTGTGACTTTCAGAGGTGTTCCTTATGCCACGAGATGGGTCATTCTAGTTCTCAGTGCAGGAATCTGGTTTGCTGTAACCTCTGTGGTGGCACTGGTCACACTTATGCTTCCTGCCCAGCGGCTGCCCATAGACAACCAGCTTCAGCTGATTCTGAGGAACAGCAGTTGTTGATTACTTCTGCTCAATGGGATTTTTCCAAATGCCTTGCCTTGGATACCGGTCCTGACCCTTTACCTCAGTGTCCACGGCCCTCTCAGCCTGCTCCATTGGAGTCTCTGGTTTTGGAGAAGCCCCCCACAGCCCCACCTGAATGTGTGCCTGCCCCCCAGGACAATATTCTGTCTCCGGTCTCCAACTGAGCCTCTGATTGCTCCTAGCCTGGTTGAACCCCTTCTTCGACGGCTTTCTCTGATCCTTCCTTGCCTGTCATGCCCCTCCCCAGTCCCAGACTCTCAGGGTGGGAGGATGTCAACCAGAAAACATCAGTCTGGATCTCAGCCTTTGCCTAAGATCTCTAGGTCACTACCTACTGTGCTTTCTAACCGTTATCAGGTGTTGGATGATGATGTTGTTTCTGAAGCTGTCAGCTACTTCTTCGTTTGATTCTCAATCCCTTGATCAGCCTGTTGCTGATCTGGCCTCGGCTGTCCCCACAGCTGATTCTGCTCCCCAACCCAGACGGAGCAGGGTCAAGAAGAAGAAGAAGAGTTGAGTTCTCTTCCTTTTCTCTCTATGTCCCTCATTCCTTCCTTGCTGTTTCTTTCTTCTAATGTAAACAGCATCCAACAGGCTAAGAAACAGGGGGGTTGTTTTTCACCTCTTGGGTTCTCATCCTCAGGGCATTTACAAGATACCCGGCTCCACTTCCTTTCTGTGGTGGCTTCAGCCACTAGAGAATGGACTTCTGGGATCTCCTTTTGGTCTCTTGGTAGAGAGAGCTGTTCTGGTGTGGGCATTTTATTCCACCATCTCCAGCCAACTGTCTTACGACAGTTGGACCCGGTTCCTGGACGGGCCCTGCTATTGGATTTTCTTATCCATGGGGTCTCCTTTCATGTTATTTCGATTCATGCCCCTCAGACAAAAGCGGAGCACACAGCTCTGTTTTTTCTAATCAGTCCATGCCTTTATGTTGCTCATAATGTTATTTGGGGGGGGGGGATTTTAATTGTGGGCTTAGTAAACATGACAGGGGTTCTTATACCTTGACTGATAAGATTTTTGGGGACATGACTACTCTAAATTCTGTTACCCAATTGGCTGGGTTGAAGGATGCATTTTTTACTTATTCTGGGAAAAGGGACCGCACTTTTTCTTAGGGGGATTCTGTCCACTCGTATTGATTTTATATTTATTTCCCACTCTACATATTGCTAATACTGATGTTCAGGCAGTGGAATATTCTGATCATTGTTCTTTAACCTTATTATTGGGCGGATCTTCGGCCGCATCTGGCCCTGGTTATTGGAAATTTAACTCTTCCCTCTTATCCCAACCTTCTTTTCTTCAACAGCTTGTTTATTTTTTACTTTACAGGAAGTTGACCTTCGACCTCTATGACTCTCCTCTGGCTTGGTGGCAGGACACCAAATCTGACCTCTGGGCTTTTCTGTTGAGCTCTTCTAGATGTATTCATTCTTCAGCCATTCTGGCTTATTTGAATGATTGAAAGCATTTGCAACACCTTCTTTCCCTCTCTTATTCTACTACTCATGACTTTTCTGCCCAAATCTCCCGTATTAAGTTTCAAATGATGTCATATCACCTAACCCAATGTGAGGGTTTACGCCTTGAACAGCGGTTTTGTACAACGGGTTCTCTCCCTGAGGTGTGTCTGTTGCTTCATAACTGGAAACATCTCGGTCACCATTTGATGACTTCACTCCACGATTCTGGTGGTACCCTCCGTTCCTCCCCTTGTGATCTTTTACGTGTAGTCACTGACCATGTTGCCTCTTTATTTAGTCGACCTTCTTGTGTGGACCTGGATTTCGCCCCCTTCTTTCATACCTTTCCTCTTCCACAGGCCCCTCCTGACTTGCCTCAGGCTCTCTCTGCTCCTTTTATGGTTTCTGAGCTTTCTTTGGTACTCTCCTCTTTAGCCCTGAAGAAATCTCCTTTTTTCCCCAATGGTCTTCCTTCTGAATTGTTTAAG
This sequence comes from Neoceratodus forsteri, assembly GCA_016271365.2. Lineage (NCBI taxonomy): Eukaryota > Metazoa > Chordata > Ceratodontiformes > Ceratodontidae > Neoceratodus > Neoceratodus forsteri. The sequence continues at coordinate 872,442,869 of CM057453.1, read as the reverse complement.
GTTTTGGGTCAGGAACTCCTTGAGAAAATGACTATGGTGTTTAATTTCCTTCTCTGACATTCTGAGCTTCCTTTGGATATGGTGTCTGGGGTACTGATTTTTTTATTCAAAAAAGGGGACAAGTCTGATATTACCAATTGGAGACCAGTTAGTTTCCTGAACACCAACTTTAAGTTGTTAACTACGTTCTTGAATACTAGACTTCTTACTGTAGCACCTTACCTTACCTTATATCTCCTGCTCAGTTTTGTACAGTGCCCGGGAGGTCTATCACTGACCCCTTATTTTTTCTGTGTGAGGTGTTTACCTGTCATGCCCTCTCACCCCTATCGGGGGTACTTCTTTCATTGGACCAGAAACAAGCCTTTGATAATGTCAGTCATTCCTTTCTGTGGTACACTTTAGCTCAATATGGTATTCCTGTTTCCTTTATCGGATGGTTGAGGTTGTTGTACAGGACGGCCACAATCAAACCTTGTGTGAATGGTTTTCTGGGACCTCATGTCCCTATCCATAAGGGAGTCAGGCAGGGTTGTCCTCTCAGCCCATTGTTATATATTTTCTCTATCGATCCGCTTTTGCGCTGTCTTCATTCTTCTCCCACTGTTTGTCCACACTGTTTACCTGGTCAATTGGTCTCTTTTTCTGCTCTGGCTTATGCTGACAACCTTATCATCTTAACCGAAGATGTTGCTTCCGCTGAGGCGGCTCTTGAGTGCTACCATGAGTTTAGTGTCTTTTCTGGGATGCAGCTTAATGTCCTTAAAAGTACAGGTAGACTTTTTGGGGCTTGGAACCCCACTCGGTCATCAGTGGCTGGAGTCCCAATCTCCACTTTGGATTTATGTATCCTTGGAATTCTTTTTGGCAGTCTGCAGATGGATGTCATTAACTGGGATGCCAAGCTTCTGCTGAGGAATTCTATGTTATTTTCCTGGTCGAAAAAGAAGATGTCTTTTCAGAAAAGGTCTACTTGATTAGATCCTTTTTATTACCACTTTTTTTGTACCTTAGTGCCCTTTTTCCTGTGCCTAAATCTTGAGAGGCTGCTGTATATAGCCTTTTTTTTTTCAGGCCTTTTGGGGCAGCAGGCTTAATCCTATCTGTCGTACTGCTCTTTATTTGCCCTTATCAAAGGGAGGCCAGAATATGGTCAATCCTATTCTTTTCTTCTTTTGCCAGTTTCTTTTTGCTAATTTTTGACCTTTGTTACACACCACTGCTGGTTTTTGCGGTGTCTGTTTCCATCATTCAGTTTCACCCTGGTATGAGGCTTGGATGCTTGGGCACCTAAGCAGGGTTTCCAACTCAGACCCTCCACTTTTATTTCTATGAGATGTATTTGTTAAGTTTCGGTTATGGGGGGGTGTTCCCTGATTCTGTTCACCTTCTTACAAAGAAACAGCTCTATGCCCTAATTCTTCAGACTCATTTTTGGGACACTGTTCTTTTTTCTAAATGTCCACCTTCTTCTCAGGTGTCACTGCTCCATTCTCTTGTGGATAAGCACCTGCCTGACAAGCTTAAGGATTTTCACTGGTTAACCTGTCATGAACGCTTGAGTGTAAAGGCAAACCAAAAACATAAGCAGATCTCAGAAAGGAATTGTTCCAGGCCTCTCTGCATCCTTCAACCTGAGACCCTTGACCATTTGTTTTTCTCTTGTTCTTATATTTCTGTTTTTTTGTATTTTTTGTTTGCCATGACTAGTTTACTTTTTTTTCACCAGGTTACTTTTAGACTTTTGTATGGGGATTATCCTTCTGCTTGTCTGAAATGGGATAGTAGCACCTTGAATATTATATTTGTTTTCATCAGATGGTATGTTTGGAATTCCTGATGCCTTTTTACTATACAGCAGATTCAGTTATCTCATATTGAATTGTATGGTAAGCCTGTGTCAGATTTACGTAATTTTTATGTTTCTGAGATGAAGGTCTTTGACAGGCCTCGTTTGTTGCAACTTTGGAGGAACAAACCCTGGATTATGGACTCTGATATGCCTGTTACCTGAAGGTTTTTGTTTTTGCTTTTTTGTACTCTGTTTTTGTTTCTGTTTCTTTGTTTTGCTTTGTATGATTTCTCAATAAAATCTTCCCCTACTCACCAGCAGGGGAACTGCTGGTGGTCGGGGATCTCACAATGGCTGAACACTTGGAGAGAGCAGACATCGATGAAGTAACTGTTGGAGAAGTGGATTCAATCCCTGCAGGCCCAGAAAATATATCAAGTACAGAGGTAACTGTAGTGAATGCCTCTCAGCAAGAAAATGAGCCTCAGAAAATAATGGAGGATGAAGAATCAGAAGGTTCTGTTGATAAGGATGCTTTTTTAACACAGTTATCGGTTAAACAACGAAGAAGGCTTAAAGCTGCATTATTAAGATTGTGTACTGCTGATGAGGATAATAGCAGTGATATGGAGCTCACTGAAGCACCAGATGAAAAACAGCAAGAGGAATGTGACAGTACTGCAAGGAGAATCGATGACGCAGCAGCATGAAAGCTACCACTGAAACAGCAGGAAACGCCCTTGGAGAAAGCACACACAGAGACCGAGAATGCCAGTGTGACACCGCATGAAGTGGTAAGTGAATTTTTTAATCAGAACTTTGAACAAAATAAGTCTGTGAATGTAGTGAAGGAAATTCAAGGTTTGAGGGCAGGACGAGTGACAGATAATGTAGAAAACGTGAAAGCTAAATGTCCAACACCTTGGTCGATCTCGAATGCCATAATTAAAGCTGGATGGACACAAAATAAAGAGGGAATCTGAGTGGCGGATGGAGAAGGAATCCCCATATCAGGAACCCCACCAGGACCAAGTAAAAACCACCACACCCCTGTACAACAAACATTCCCCAATAGCCCTACTATAGACTTTGATACAGACCTAAGATCTGAAGATGTAACTCATAGCCCACCACTGGAGCACTGAAGGGGTTCAGGAAACACAGAAATTACCTGGGCGGACAGAGTGGATAATGACCAGGAACAGGCGAACACGGAAGACAGGGAACTCTCAAGAGTTTGGGCAAATTTTAGATGGAGAGAAAGACATGCCCAAACAAACCTACCAACACAAAGAAAGAATGCAGTTAGGTTGATTTACCAAGGGGGCTGGGGACTTGCCACCTGATAGGATCTATGTGGGGAGAACACTACTAAACAAATCACTGAGATTCTTTTCAAATTATATATACGCGTTAATTCACGCAGCAGGAGACACAAACTTTGACGTGAGCTTTCGGACACCCATGAGCCTTGACAGATTTTGGAAAGCATATGAAAAGAAAAAGTACTCAGCACTGTGGATGCCTTTTAAAGCTATACTGCTAACTAAACCAGCAATCAGAAATATCACCATATTATTTCGAAATGAAAGTGTTAATGTCCACGACATCACACACTGGCTGAATCAGAGGTGCACGATACTAGGTCAGCCAACCCCAATTTTAGATGAAGAACACATATGGACTGGGGATTGGAAGTATAGAGTGAGACTGAACATGACACCTCAAGGCCTAAAGCATTTGCCTAGCTCATTCTTTTTAGGATGTGAAAGAAGACATTGCTTCTATCAAGGTCAGCCCAGGACTTGTTTCAAATGTGGGTCATTGATGCATTATAGCAGTGCCTGCGACAGGATAAAATGCAACAATTGTTTGGAATACGGACATCACAGCTCACAGTGCACCAATGAAGTTAAGTGTCACTTACATGAAGAAATTGGACATTCATATGCTGCCTGTGAATGGACCACACATAACAGGCAAGATAGAGCGGATCAGGAGACTATTCTGACCAACGCCCAAAAAACAAGTATGAAGAACGCTAGAACCACACAGCATACACAGGACAAGGATACAGCAGGGGAGAAACAGAAACAAAATCATATGGAGTAACCAAAAGACCAACAACCAACCAGAGAAAACCAGGACGAACAGGAGGGGGGAAACAGCTAATATGGTTACTGACTCAGAAGCAGAAAAGTGCTATGGAAACTGAGAATCTGTCTGAGGAGAGAGGGGGTACTGAGGTGGAAAATGGAGCAGACATTAATATTATGCCCCCACCCCGCGAAGCCTTTCAAACTGTGACAAAAAAAAGGCCACAGGTAAGAAATTGCAACCGGTGGCCAAAATATCTAAACCAATCCCCACAACAAATAAATATGGAGTTTTGCAAATATCTGACCCAGAACAAGACACAGAATCTGAACACTCTGCTACTCTCTCATCACAAAATGGAATATCTTCAGATTCGGATGTGGAATCCTTGTCACAAAAAGTAACAGAAGTACGACAGAAAACACAGAAAACTCTGGGCTATAGAACGCACAGGAGTAAACACCTAAGTGAAAAAGGAGAGATAGGATGAAAATGAAAGAAACACTGCTGGTCTTTACATCATGAGTACATCCTACTCCTTGAAAGTAGCAACCCTTAATACAAACAGTATAAAGAACAATAGAAGAAAACTTGTTACTGATTCTATTACGAAACAATGTAACATTGATATTTGTCAGTTGCAAGATACAAGACTACATTTCAATAATGATGTGACATTAGCTAAGAGGGCGTGGGTATGGGGACCTTCCTTTTACTCAATGGGGTTAGAAAGGTGTGATGGGGTAGGGATCATTTTCGGAGATTATACTTATACAGTTATGAAATTGGTTGATATGCTATCAGGGAGGGCATTGCTGTTAGACTTTGTATATAAGAATATGGTGTGGAGGGTAATAAACATATATGCACCACAAACTAAGAAAGATAGGATTGAGCTATTTAATGTTATCGAACCATATTTAATAACTATGAGACAGTTAATATAGGCAGGTGATTTTAATTGTCTTAGCACTGATGTTATAGCTAATAAGAAACAATACGAGTGCATTACATAGAATTATAACCAAAGGGACTTTACAAGATGCCTACAGAGCAAAACACAAGACAGGAGGATTTCCCTTTTCTAGAAAAAACCTAACTACAAGAATAGATTATGTTTTTGTGTCAAGAAACGTACACGTCCAGACTGCACATGTAATCCCAATAGAAAACACAGATCATTTAATGGTACAAATCACAGTAAATCAAAATGAAAGTCTGAAGGTAGGAAAGGGGTACTGGCAGATGAGTAATACCCTAATTACAACACAAGAAAATCAAACTAAAATACAGGACTTATTAGATGTGATGTGAACAGCTGCCTTTTTAGATGATAACCTCAGTAGATGGTGGAATCAAACTAAGAAAGAGGTTCAAAATTTATTAAAACAAATCGCAGCACAACAATCAAACTTCAAATATAAAAGATACCTGACATTGAGGGCCCTGTATTATAAAATTCTGAGTAAAATTAATGAGGGACATCATGAGTATTTCATTCAGTTACATGGTATCAGAGAAGAAATGGAGAAATTGCAGTATAAGAGAGCTGAATCTTTACTATATGAACATAGGATAGCAACACCAGGGAAAACTGGAGTAGGGAATATTATGAGAGCTGTAAAAATCATAGAGACCAGAGAATAATTGAGGAATTATGCAGCCAGCAGAATACAATGGTTACAACTAATAAAGATATTATGGATACTGTAGTACAGCATCTCACATCGCTGTACTATGAATATAATCCTATAGAAGAGGAATTAAATAATATTTTACAGACCATAGATACCCCTGTGCTTCCACAAAAGGACACATAAGTAGGCCTATAACTGAACTGGAAATTGGGGAAGCCATTTCATCATTATGTAATAATACCACACCAGGGCCAGACGGACTATCATCAGAATTTTATAAAAATTTTAAGGAAGGCATGATTCATATACTTCAACCAGTATATAACAGTATACTAAGTGAAGAGAATATAGCACCCCAATTAGGACTCTCAATCCAGATTTTGATATATAAAAAGAACGAAAGGCGGGAACTAAAAAACTGGAGGCCACTGAGCATGATAAATGTAGATTTGAAAATTCTAATGAAAATGCTAACATCCAGATTGGCAAAAGTGGCAGCTAAATTGATAGATCCAGGACAAACCTGTTCGGTACAAGGTAGGCGAATTCAGGATAATTTATTATTATTAAGAGAAATGGTGGCATTGGTGAACCAGAATAAAATGGACGGCATCATTTTAAGCCTGGACCAAGAGTAGGCTTTCGACAAGATTACCCATTTTTATCTAAGGAAGGTCTTAATTAAAGGGACAAAGTCAACCCCCTTAGGTCTCAAAGTGTCCCTAGTTTAAAAAATATATTTTTTGATTGTCAAAATTCTGTATAGATTGTTGATGTAGCTCGTAGTTTGAGTCTGACTCTTATTTTCTTAAAAAAAAAGGAGTAAAAAAACAGACTGCCCAACATACTGGCGTTATCACACCAAAACAGGTTTGTTTACATTCCTTGATCAACTCTAAATGCATCTTTCCTGAACTTGGGAACACCCACAAAACAGTCTAACCCCTCATGATGCATTGGGAGATTAGGAGGCTACTGTCTTTTGAGTGACTGCACTGTCTGTGTGTGTTTCTAATGCTCAGGACATATGCAGTAAGAACAGAACCAGGATTGTAAACAAAAACAAAGTTGTTTATAAATATACATTGCCATGCATTTCAGTTCTACTAAGCAAGGCTACAGACAAAACAAACAGCAACATCAATGAATTTTAGAAAGGGTAAGCAATCGTTAAATGTGGGGTTTCAACTAGAAATAATATGATGAAAAACCAGTTGACAGTGTCCCTTTAAATATGGACTTCCAGAGAATTTTGTAAAGTGGATGGTAAAAATATATAGAATTGCGGCCACCAAACCATTAATCAGTGGGTACCGGGGACCAGTGGTGAAAATCAATAGGGGGCTAAGACGGGATGCCTTATGAGCCCCCTGTTGTATGTTTTATATGTTTTATGTATTGATCTGGATATAGCAAGTCCAAGTGATACAAAGCATATGTTTACATTACTGCAGACCAGTAAATAAAATCCTTGTGTATGCAGATGATATTCGTTTACTGATGCCAGATATAGAAACAGCAAAGAAAGTGATGGAGCTGATAGAACATTTTGGAAATATAGCAGGGCTAACTATTAATAAACAAAAAAGTAAGGCATAACCCATCAATGATGCATCATGTACACAGAGTAACATTAAGGAGACTGAAGTCACAAAAGAAGACACTGAGACACTAGGAATAATACATGGGAAAGGTGATATGATGGAAAGAAATTGGTCTTTAAAAATTCAGGCAGGTAATAAAAACTTTCAGAGATGGAAACCATGGCAGCAGACCAAAAGTCCTACTTATAAAACCATTTATATTACCCCTATTCATATTTTTAAGTGCAGTCCCCCCCCCCAGCACACTTTGAGGTATAGTTTTATAGTATGATATTTCAAATGGTTTGGGGCAGCCGTTTAAACCCCATAAAACATGGAGTTCTTTTAAAGATGGAGGTTTAGATCTCATTAATCCAATAAGTTATATTTACAGTATATATATATATATGTATGCATACATCCCTGACAGCACTAGGAGCACAAACATGGAAGATGATATCACAAGGCTGGATAGAACCTATTTTTTCGACTTAGTCACAAGACCATCAAAAAGTCAAAAAATCCCAATTATACCCCCAGTATGTTAACCACTTAATTTTTTAAATAAAGCAATGGGAGCTGGAGAAGACACAGGCCCTGACTCCAAATAGAAAAACATTATATGGGACTATATAAGAACAGGGATATAATATTCCAATTATATATAAAAATACAAGCATTTGTCAATGCCGAATGTTGATTGTGTTGGTACGTTGAGCTCGCTCACTGGCCCTCTGTCTCTCGCTCATTCTGTTTCTCCCAGTGATGCAGGCAGCTGTTTTGTACTGGGCTCCTGCCTGCATTGGCACCCTTTTCTGTTCACAAAGAAATCCGCAGCTGTCCCGACAGAGCTCCATTGAGGTGGGTCGCTCCCCCTCTCTGACTCAGTCATTCTGTTTCTCCTTGCGCTGCAGGCTGGCCTTTTGTACTGGGCTCCTGCCTCTGTTGGTGGCTTTTTCTGCCCACAAAGAAATCTGCAGCAATCACGATAGAGCTCTGTTGAGCTTGCTTACTCCCCCCTCTCACTCGCTCGTTCTGTTTCTCCCGCTGCTGTAGGCTTCCCTTTTGTACTGGGCTCCTGCCTACGTTGGCGGCTTTTTCTGCCCACAAAGAAATCTGCAGCAGTCCCGACACAGCTCCGTTGAGCTTGTTCACTCCCCCTCTCTCTCACTTACTTGTTCCATTTCTGCCGGTGCTGCTGGCTGGCCTTTTGTACTGGGCTCCTGCCTGCGTTGCTGCTTTTTTCTGCCCACAAAGAAATCCACAGCAGTCACGATACAGCTCCATTAAGGTCACTCACTCTCCCTGTCTCACTCGCTCATTCAGTTTCTCCTGGCGCTGCAGGCTGCCCTTTTGTACTGGGTTCCTGCCTCTGTTGAAGTCTTTTTCTGGCCACAGACAAATCTGCAGCAGTCCTGACAGAGCTCCGTTGAGCTCACTCACTCCCCTTCTCTCACTCGCTCATTCCATTTCTGCGGTCGCTGCAGGCTGCCCTTTTGTACAGGGCTCCTGCCTGCATTGCCGCCTTCTTCTGACAACAAAGAATTCTGCAGCAGTCACGATAGAGCTCCATTGAGCTCGCTCACTCCCCCTCTCTCACTCACTCATTCTGCTTCTCCCACTGCTGCAGGCTGCCCCTTTGTAGTGGGCCCCTGCGTGCATTGCTGCCTTTTTCTGCCCATAAAGAAATCTACAGCAGTCGCAACAGAGCTCCGTTGAGCTCACTCACTCCACCTCCCTCACTTGTTCTGTATCTCCCACTGCTGCAGGCTGCCCGTTTGTACTGGGCTTCTGCCTGCATTGGCACCTTTTTTTTCCCACAAAGAAATCCGCAGCTGTCCCGACAGAGCTCCGTTGAGGTCGCTCACTCTGCCTGTCTCACTCACTCATTCTGTTTCTCCTGGTGCTCCAGGCTGCCATTTTGTAGTTGGCTCCTGCCTATGTTGGTGCCTTTTTCTGCCCACAAAGAAATCTGCAGCAGTCCCGACAGAGCTCCGTTGAGCTCGCTCACTCCCCCTCTCTCACTCACTCATTCCGTTTCTTCCGCCGCAGCAGGCTACCCTTTTGTACTGGGCTCCTGCCTGCATTGCTGCCTCCTTTTGCCCACAAAGAAATCTGCAGGAGTCACAATAGGATTCCATTGAGTTTGCTCACTCACTCCCCCTGTCTCACTCATTCATTCTGTTTCTCCCACTGCTGCAGGCTGCCCTTTTATACTGGGCTCCTGCATGCATTGCTGTCTTTTTCTGCCCACAAAGAAATCCACAGCAGTCCCAACAGAGTTCCAGTGAGCTCACTCGCTCCCCCTCCCTCGCTCATTTTGTGTCTCCCGCTGCTGCAGGCTGCCCTTTTATACTGGGTTCCTGCCTGCATTGGCAGCTTTTTCTGCCTACAAAGAGATCTGCAGCAGTCCTGACACAGCTCCATTGAGGTCGCTCACTCCCCCACTGTCACTCGCTTGTTCCATTTCTGCTGGCGCTGCAGGCTGGCCTTTTGTACTGGGCTCCTGCCTGCGTTACCGCCTTTTCCTGCCCACAAACAAATCTGCAGCAATCACGATAGACCTCTGTTGAGCTCACTTACTCCCCCTCTCTCACTCGCTTGTTCTGTTTCTGTCATGCTGCAGGCTGGCCTTTTGTACTGGGTTCCTGCCTGCGTTGCCACCTTTTTCTGCCCACAAAGAAATCCACAGCTCCGTTGAGGTTGCTCACTCCCCTGTCTCACTCGCTCATTCTGTTTCTCCTGGTGCTGCAGGCTGCCCTTTTGTACTGGGCTCCTGCCTCTGTTGGTGCCTTTTTCTGCCCACAAAGAAATCTGCAGCAGTCCCAGCAGAGCTCCGTTGAGCTTGCTCATTCCCACTCTCACTCACTCGTCCCATTTCTGCCACTGCTCCAGGATGCCCTTTTGTACTGGGCTCCTGCCTGTGTTGCCGCCTTCTTCTGCCCACAAAGAAATCTGCAGCAGTCAAGATAGAGCTCCATTGAGCTCCCTCACTCCCCCTCTCTCACTCGCTCATTGTGTTTCTCACACTGCTGCAGGCCACCCTTTTGTACTGGGCCCTGCATGCATTGTTTACTTTTCCGCCCACAAAGAAATCGGCAGCAGTCCCGACATAGCTCCGTTGAGCGTGCTCACTCCCCCGCTCTCACTCGCTCATTCCGTTTCTGCTGGCACTGCATGCTGGCCTTTTGAACTGGGCTCTTGCCTGCATTGCTGCTTTTTCCTGCCCTCAAACAAATCTACAGCAGTCACGATAGAGCTCCATTGAGGTCGCTCACTCCCCCTGTCTCACTCACTCATTCTGTTTCTCCTGGTGCTGCAGGCTGGCCTTTTGTATTGGGCTCCTGCCTCTGTTGGTGCCTTTTTCTGCCCACAAAGAAATCTGCAGCAGTCCCAACAGAGCTTCGCTGAGCACGCTCATTGCCCGCTCTCACTTGCTCATCCCGTTTCTGCCACCGCTCCAGGCTGCCCTTTTGTTCTGGGCTCCTGCCTGCGTTGCCGCCTTCTTCTGCCCACAAAGAAATGTGCATCAGTCATGATACAGCTCCGTTGAGGTCGCTCACTCCCCTTCTCTCACTCGCTCAATTCGTTTCTGCTGGCGCTGCAGGCTGGCCTTTCGTATTGGGCTCCTGCCGGCGTTGCCGCCTTTTCCTGACCACAAACAAATCTGCAGCGGTCACGATAGAGCTCCGTTGAGCTTGCTCACTCCCCCCCTCACTCATTCACTCATTGTGCTTCTCCCGGTGCTACAGGCTGCCCTTTTGTACTGGGCTCCTGCCTGCGTTTGCACCTTTTTCTGCCCACAAAGAAATCCGCAGCTATTCCGACAGAGCTCCATTGAGGTCGCTCACTCCCTCTGTCTTACGTGCTCATTCTGTTTCTCCTGGTGCTGCCCTTTTGTACTGGGCTCCTGCCTCTGTTCGCACCTTTTTCTGCCCACAAAGAAATCTGTAGTAGTCCCGACAGAGCTCCGTTGACTTCACTCACTCCCCCTCTCTCAATCGCTTGTTCCGTTTCTGCCGGTGCTGCAGGCTGCCCTTTTTTAACGGGGCTCCAGCATGCATTGCTATCCTTTTCTGCCCACAGAGAAATCTGTAGCAGTCACAATAGAGCTCCATTGAGCTCGCTTACTCCCCCTCTCTCTCACTAGCTCGTTCTGTTTCTTCCGCCGCTGCAGGCTGCCCTTTTTTGTACTGGGCCCCTGCGTGCATTGCTGCCTTTTTCTGCCCACAGAGAAATCCGCAGCAGTCCCAACAGAGCTATGTTGAGCTCCCTCACTCCCCCTCCCTCACTCGTTCGTTCTGTGTCTCCCAGCGCTGCAGGCTGCCCTTTTGTACTGGGCTCCTGCCTGCATTGGCACCTTTTCCTGCCCACACAGAAATCCACAGCAGTCCCAACAGAGCTTAGTTGAGCTCAGTCACTCCCCCCCCACTCGCTTGATCCTAATCAGTCCCAAACACTGATTTCCGACAGCGACTGCGGTATTCTGCGCCGAAAGTGTGAAAACACATTTCAGCCAGGAAGTGAAAAATGACAATTGTACTGTTCATAAGGAGGTGTGGAAAAATGCCAGTGTTGAAAATGTGGCATGAAAATATTAGTAATTTGCGAAGTTACAAGGGTGCGTGGAAACTGCACAACTCACACTCGTAACACAGTCATTTAATGGACTTTCATCACAAAATTTTCAACATAGGCATTTTAGGACCTCTGCTCATGAACAGTGTCAGTGTGATTTTCTTAATGTGTCCCGAGCATTAATTTCCCACAGTAACCGCACAATTGTACGCCAGAAGAGCATAAACACATTTCTGCCAGGATGTGAAAAATGACAGCTGCACTGTTCATAAGGAGGTATGGAAAAATGACAATGTTGAAAATCTGGAGTAAAAATATTATAAATTTGTGAACTTACGAGCGTGCGTGCAAACTGCACAACACACGCTCGTAACACAGTCATTTTATGGAGTATCAGTACCAAATTTTCAACATAGGCATTTTAGGACCTCTGCTCATGAACGGTGTCACTGTCATTTTCATAATCTGTCCCAAACACTGATTTCCCACAGCAACCGCACTATTCTGTGCCGGAAGTGCGAAAACACATTTTGGCCAGGATGTGAAAAATGACAGCTGTACTGTTCACAAGGAGGTATGGAAAAATGCCAATGCTGAAAATTTGGCATGAAAATATTGCAAATTCTGAAGTTACGAAGTGCATAACAACCGTGCTAACGACGCTTAAAAGCAATTTTTAATTTTTTCCACCAAATTTGAACATAGGCTTTTGAGAGCCCACCTCATGAACACTGGCACTATCATTTTGTTAATTGGTCCCAAAGGTGATTCCGTGCAGTGACTGTGAAATCACCTTTCAGGGCCAATTAACACCATGACAGTGGTAGAATTCATGAGGAGGTGTCCCAAAAACCCCATGCTGAAAATCTGGTGCCAAAATTCCAAAAAGTTACTGAGATATGCATCAAAGTTGAAAAAACCCTATTTATTCCATTATACAGCTTACCGGCATTTCCTCAGTTCGTGGTCGGTTTTGAAGAGTGCAGACGTGTTCCTGGTCCACCGAAGATTGTCGCACCAGACTCCGGATGTAAGTATGAGGGTGAGGGGTGTGAGGAGGCAGGGTCTTGATGGGTGGCCTTGGAGTTGCAGGAGGGCAGGGGAGACGCCGAGGACCGTTTCCTTTTTCATAGGTCAAAAAAAAAAAAGACATGGGACCATTTTTGTTTTCAGGGGCATGTGGCACGCTGGGTTGGGCTCCAACATGCCAATGGACTCTTTTAGGGGTCAGCTGTAATTGACGGGGATTGGGTACCCCTATTGGCACCCAACAAAAGTGGGGGTAAATTATGCTAACGGGACTGGGCACCCCATCACCACATACTGGTATGGGGCCCCATGAGCTGTGGGGATTTGGGCACCCCTTGGCACACAAAAACTTGCAGTGGGGGGACATGCCGACAGGGACGGGGCACCCCATCGCCAAAAAACCAGAGGAGGGGACATGATGCTGAGGTGGATTGGGCACCCCCCCAACAAACAGGCAGGGAATGCAAGGGAGCCCTGCAATGAGAGGTCACTCCCTCATTGCAATGGATGACGCTGCAATGATGAGGCAGCCCCTGATTGCAGCGGCTAAAACCTCTCAAGGTTGTGGCACGCTGGCTGAACTAGTGTCAGCAGCAGCATGCCACGCCATTGGGGAAAGCCGGCCAAGCCTTTTTTAAAGGCTGGGGGGGCATTGGCCAACAGTGCTGTGCCTCCACAACCTGCTTCCTGGTAACCTGCCACAATATGTTTCTTGCGCATGCGCACAATCAACATAATAAAGCAAGGAGCCATTAATAGAGTTGAGAGATACTTAACAGAGAATAGGATTCCACCAAGAATGTGGGACATTGTATGGTTGTGTGTACATGGAAGACTGGGAGTGAAAGGAAATAACAAACACGAGAAAAAGGAAGAAATAATGTGCCTCTAAAAGGAATATTAACACCAAGAAGAAACACAGGAATACATTCTATTGGACTGTTCATATGTTACTGCATTTTGGAATATTTTAGCAGAAAGATGGCAAAATAAGGCATGGATTAAACCAACATATGAACAGATTGTGACAGGGTATATGGATACTATTAGCAATATGGAATAAGGAACAGTAAGGCTGGTTTTTACACATACTGTATCAAATTTTATTTGTGGCAAACTAGATGCAAATATGTGCTTAGACAGGTAGATACACCTCCTGTAATAGTAATACAGCTAATAGAGAAATAAATATACAGACAGAGTTTGTATGATAAATCAACGTTGCCAGCTCCTGTTTGGAAAAAGAGATGGAAGAATTGTATAAGAATGTTACCCCAAGCATAATTTCTTTGCAATGAGAATATAGAATACATACAGTATATGTGGTGTCAGCGTGGCTCAGTTGGTAGCACATCTGCCTCTGGACCAGAAGGTCGTGGGTTCTCGTCCCACACTGGGATTGGACTTGCACCTAAAAATCGCTGGCATCTGAGTGCAATATTGGGGGGTGCTGTACTGCAGGGGTGTGCCATTCTTCGGATGAGATGTTAAACCGAGGTCCCTTCTGCCCATCCTGGTGTTGTCCAGGTAGAAGTAAAAGAACCCAGGGCACTCTTCGCAAAGAGTAGGGAACATTCCCAGTGTCCTGGCCAACATTCCCCTTCCCATAAACTGGTTCATGCAATTATCCAGGCTGTGTGTGGGTGATGATGTGCGATATGGCCGCCACCACACATTCAGTCACTTCACTACCAGTCTAGCATTGCTTGTAAATCGCTTTGGATGTATGAAAAGCACTATATAAATACTGATTCTTCTTCTACAGTGGATATTGATAATAGATACTGGGAAAGTACTTTATAAAGTTAATAATAGGTATAATAGAGGAAGATTTCCATTGTACAGCATGTATGTTAAGCACAGGATGTATTTGAAGGCATGAAAAGATTTGTAATTGCATTGATTTTCTTTGATTATTTATTTTGTTGCTTTATTTGTCTTTTGTACTAATAAATACTCCCCTACTCTTTTCAAGAAGTGCCATGGGATCTTTAACATCCACCTGAATTACCACCAGAACAGGCAGATAGGACCTCAGTTTAACATCACATCCGAAAGACAGCACCTCAGGAGTGCAGCACCCCCTCATGCTGCACTACAGTGTCAGTATTGGAATGTTAACCAAAGTGCCTGGAACCCACAGCCTTCTGATCTCCCAGCCTCCTCTTTATTTATTTAATTTATTTAATTCATATATCGGATTTACAAACCTTTGAGTCAAAGACTCATTTACAAAGGCACCTCGTCGCAGGGAGGGGAGACAATATATTTGTGAAGCAAGACAGTGGGCAACAGCACAGGTGAGACACAAACAGCATACATGACAGGCATTTCAAAGAGTAAGTAAAAATAGGCAAGTTGCAGAAGAGCTCACGAAAAATAAATCATTTGGGGTTGCAGTGGGTCACACAAGGAACAGCGTGCGGTATACAGACTGAAAAAAGGCTAATCGAGAAAACTAGTGCATACGTAATACTATAGGGACAGGTTGGATTTGAAGGCGCTCTAGAGATAGCCTATGATGGCATACATAGCTCCGAGTGCTAGTGAGGTGTTTGCGTAGGGCGGTTTTGAAGGGGCCAATTTTGGAGATGTTTGTGATGTGCGTGGGGAGGGAGTTATACCAGGATGGTGCTCTGTGGTGAAAGGACCTTTGGGCAAGTGAGGTCCTGGCTCTAGGCACCTGGAAGGTGACTTTGGTAGTATTACGGGTGGTGACCGAGTGGGAGGCCCGTAGAAGCGGTGTGGTGACTCCTGGGGGGCAGAACCCAAGTAGAGCCTTTTTAGCCAGTATACAGGTGTGATATTGCAGGCATTCTTCCAGATTGAGTATGTTTGAGGTGGAGTAGAGCTGGCATGTGTGAGTTCTGCTGGGGGCACCGGTCAGGAGCCTGCAGGCTTTGTTGATAGAGGTCTGTACTTTGGTGAGGGCAGTGGGGTCAGCGGCTGCATAGATGGGGAGTCCGTAGTCAACCAAAGACAGGATGGAGGAAGTGATAGCCAGCCATAGGGCGAACTCGGGGAGGCAGTCTTTGTGACGGTAGAGGAGTCCAATCCGGGCATTCATGGCAGAGGACAAAGCACTGACATGGGCATGGTAGGAGAGAGCCGAGTCAAAGGTGATGCCCAGGTATTTGTATGTTGATACCTGCTCAAGGGGGTGGAGGGTGCTGGGAAAGATGCAAAGGGGAGCATTTTTGGAGTTACTCTGTCTGTGTGCAAAGATCATAGATTTTGTCTTTTTGAGGTTCAGAACCAGGCGATGGTCGAGGAACCATTTTTCAGCTTGGCTGAAGGAGAGTTGCAGGGAGCTCTGGAGGGTGAGTGGGTCGGGGTGTGAGGCGACTAGGACTGCATCATCTGCATAAAGAAGCAGTTTGCCTGTACAGGAGCTGGGAAGGGTGTTTAAAACAAGACCGAATAATGTAGGGCCCAGGATGGAGCCTTGTGGGACCCTGGAGCGTACAGGCAGTGCAGTAGATAGGATTCCATTTAATTTGACCTGTTGGGATCTATCCCAGAGGTAGGTGGAGAACCAGGCCAGACGGCCAGATAAGAGACCCAGCTGATGGAGGGTGTCAAGCATTAATGGGTGACTCACAGTGTCGAAGGCCTTGGATAGGTCAATGAACACTGCCCCAGCAATCTCCCCTATGTCAAGTGCAGAGTGTATTTGGTGGGAAAACTCCAGTAGGGCTGTGGTGGTGCTGTGACCAGGGTGGAAGCCATGCTGTTCTGGGCACAGTATGTTGTAGTTGGATAGATAATCCACGAGTTGCGTGGATGCTATTTTCCTCCAGAGTCTTTGGGGGAGGATGGAGATAGGTCTGTAGTTGTTTGGTACTGTCGGTCTCCGTTTTTATGGATAAGTGATTTCAGCCTGTTTCCATGCACTCGGATGGCGAGGCACAGGGATCGATTAAGTAGGTCAGTAAGGGGGGCTAGCATGACATCCAGTGTCAGGTGGAGTATCCTGGAGTCAAGGGGGCACAGCTCGGGTTGTGGGAGGTGAGGGCTTTTAGGAGGAGTGGTTTAGCATCATGGGGGGAGATAGCCCTGAAGAGAAAAGGGGGACGAGAAACAGCTGGGTGGTTGGTTACAGGGATGGGGTCAAAGAAGTGAGCAGGAAGGACTGCACTTAGGTCAGAGAAAGTTGTGTTGAGGCAGTCAGCAACACGAGATAGGTCAGTATTAATTGTGCCATTAATAACCATCTGTGAGGGAGGAGGAGAGCGGGTCTTCCCGTTTAACTCCTTTATGTTATCCCAGAAGGCTCGGGCAGAGCCCCAGGAAGAGGTTAAGGCGGTTTGATAGTAGTTAGCTTTGGCTTGTCTTATGGCCCAGGTGCACTGGTTGCGTGCTGCATTATAGGCTTGCCTGTCTGCTGACCTGCCGGTCTCGACAGCAATGTGCCATAGGTTATCACGCTGCTTCAGTTGTTGGATCAGGGAGGGGGGAAATCCAGGCAGCAGTGTGTCTCTTGGAGTGGGTGTTGGTGACAGGGGCAAAGATGTCACAGGCCTTACAGAAGGCACTGGTGAGGAAGGCTAGAGCAGTATCTATATCTGTTGCGAGGGAGATTGGGGATCAATCAAGCTGGGCAAGGTACTGCTTTAGCTTATTAAGGCCCCCGGGGCGGAAGCGTCGATGAGGGGTTGCTTTGTACGCAGGATTGCGCGTGGGGGAGGACCAGAAGCAGAGAATAGGTGAGTGGTCACTAAGGGAGTTGGCTAGGACGTTTACGGCCTTTACTTTGTGTGGGCAGTTTGAGAGCACAATGTCTAGTAGGGAGCTGGTCCCACTTGATTGGTTAAATCTGGTGGGCCAAGTCACTAATTGGGATAGGTCAAGGGCTGTGAAGTTGTCCTTAATTTGCGTTGAAGTGGAGCCAAGCCAGTTGATGTTGAGGTCTCCAAGGACAAGCTGTTCAGCCTTGTGTGGCAGGGTAGTGAGATAGTCGGTGAGGGAGCAGATAGCTTGATTTTGTACACGTGGGGGTACATAGGCGGTTGTGAGGTAAAGAGGGCCACAGCCTGGGTCAGGGGTGATTTTTAGTGTGATGGCTTGTGCCCGTGGTCGACTTGGGGTGGGTAGTCACGTGGACAGGAGGAGTTACTTAGGTGACTGCGCATCCGCCACCACACTTACCCACGATCTTCTCTAAGAGGTGAAGCCAGGAGGGAGACAGCAGAGTCTGGAGTTGATTGGGAGAGCCAGGTCTCCACTAATGCAAGAATGTCGGGCTTGTGTTGGGTGACCCAACACTGGAGTGCAGCAGTCTTCCGCCAGGGAGCTGAATATTCATGGAGGCAATCGAGTCCATGACCTGAGAAGCGTGCAGCTGGTCCTGGTCCGGGGTTAGGGTGGACATTCCCAGAGAGCAGGAGGAGTAGGATGATGAGTCGGAGAAAAGGACTACAGCGGTAGTGGTAGGGGTACTTGGGCAGATGCGAGGATCTAGGGGGGCAGTGCAGCGGATGGGTAGGGAGTTAAGGATGGGTAGGGCTAGGACAGAGGGAGACCACCGACAATTGTGTATTGGGGGGGTGGGCACTGGTGGTGGGTGTGGTGGGGCGATAGGGTGGTCCAGTGTGTGTGAGTGCGCTAGTGGTGGCGGAAGGGAGATGGGAGGCTGGGAGCAGGGGGGATGAGCTTTGGGTGGCTGTGATGCTGGCAGATGTGTATACAGGGTGTTAGAGATTTTGGTAGGGATGCTGGGGAATAGGAGAGTGAGAAATGATGTGAGTATACAGAGACCTAAGAGAGACATATTGCTATATGATATAAATGAAGGGGAATAGGTGTTGGCAGGCAGGATCCCCCTAGTGTTCAGCGGGTATAACCTGCAGGTGGAAAAGTGGGCTGATTGGTTCTGCAGCCTCACGTGACACCACCTATATAATACAGAGCCGACCAAGGGTGGTGGGGAGCCGGCACACAGTGCCGGCGGGGTCCAACATTGCGCCTTGAATAGCTGCTGGCTGGTGCTGCTCCTGCAGCCGCGTGTTCGCCGTACCTTGTTTCGATTGTCCAGGGGGGGCAAGTCCTGAATCCGTTGCGGTCTGTGGGAAGGGCAGGCAGCACTTCCTCCAGCCCTTGCGACCCTCCGGGAGCCTGTAGGCTAAGGGAGAGAGGGGAGACTATTATAGCAGAGCTGTAGGAGGCGGGGCAAGGTAAGAACAATGCAAAAATAGCTTACTCTATAGCGACTACAATTATACTGGCTCTAAGGTAAACTGTCTGAAACTACTTTTCTACTGCAGGAAAATTAAAACTCTATGGGAAAGTGCAGCACAGAAAACAGGCACAAAAAAACAATCTGCAGTGCTGCGCCGACTTTAGGATTTAAAGGCAGCTTTTTTCTCTTAGGAGGCAGTTTGTCCAGCTTTTAAAAGTTTTGGCACCAAGTCCAACAATGCACCTTGAATAGCTGCTGGCTGGTGCTGCTCCTGCAGCCGCGTGTTCGCCGTACCTTGTTTTGGTTGTCGGGGCGAGTCCTGAATCCGTTGTGGTCTGTGGGGAGGGCAGACAGCGCTTTAGTACATGTAAAGCACACTTCTCCTTCAACAGTGGCTAGGAAGAAAAACTTACACTTGCAGAAGGTATGTCTGTACTTTTCATCAACAGGCTCCTGGAAGGAAGAGGCTATCAAGCGCCCCCCCCATGCTGCAGCCTCCCACGCTAAGGACCCCTGAGACAAGAACATCACAACTGAGTCTGCTCACTGGAGTCAGCCCAATGAGGCAGCCAGCAGCTAGTCACTCTGCAGTGGAACAGACAAGCAGGGGAACAATGAAGGAGTAAGAGAGGAGGAAGCAGGGTACCAGGACATGTTTGGTAAGCTTCCTGTTTACATTCCTGTAACTGCATACACATAGCAGGGGAGTGGAAAGGGTCAAGGGCACGCAATACGCAGGGTACAGGAGAAGCACCCTATCTAGGGTAGGAAAAAACCTAAGGGAAAGTAGAACAAAAAAAAAGATGAAAACAGGCAGGGTAGTGGCAAGTTAAGGTCTAGAGTTAGGGTCAACAGTTTGGGTAAAGTTGAAACACCCTCTCTAGTGTAGGAGGAAATAAGAGTTTAAAAAGAGCAAAACAAAGACAGGTGGGGTAGAGGCAAGTTAGGCTCAAAAAATAGTCTGGGTATAGGTGAAATACACCATCTAGGGAAGGGCTAAAAGAGGGTCTAAAGGGAAGCAAAACAGCAAAACAGGCAGGGTAGCACATAGCTATGCAGGGAGTGGTGCAGTGCAGTGGCTATGGGGCACCAGTCTTCAGGGAGACTTTCTGGAGACTGCAGTGCTGTCTCATTTGCGTGCACCTCTATAGGCTGATGGGGGAAGTTGCTAGACTCCAGACCAAGTTGACTAGGATTCAGGGTGCCTCCTCCCCCACCCAGGGAACTACCAAGTCTGCTGCCACAGCCTCAAAGGATGCCAAGGAGGAGGAGCAGTTGGACTACAGTGGGCTCGATAAGGGTAAGGGTGGTGGGTTAGAGGTACATCCTCAGCATGGTACCACTACACAACTCCTTTGCTGCTCTGGCAGGGTGGTACTGTACCATAGAGGCACCTACAGTAGTGACCATGGAGGATGTGGCGGTCCTCTGTAGTGGAGAAACCAAGGAGGGTGGAAGAGGACCCCAGAGAAAGAGGAAGCAACTCCTGGTGGGGGACTCAATTGTTAGGGTGGGATAGATTTAGGGACAGAAAGGGAGGGGGAAAGGGAGGTCAGGTGCCTAGCCGGTTCAGCTGCTCAGAGGGACGGGAAGCGGATCCTGGTGATCGCTATTTCAATAGGATGGGAGGGAGAGCTAGATGTCCTTGTCCACCTAGGGACCAATAACCTGGCTAGGAACAAGGCTAGGATAGTGCAGGATGGGTTCAGGGAGTTGGGGAGGAGTCTTAGGCAGGTAGCAAGCTCAGTGGCCTTTTGTGTGGTGCTACCTATCTATGACAGGGGGAAGGATAAGGTACTCCACACCTGGAGCTTCAACACATGGTTGAAGAAATGGTGCAAAAAGGAGGGGTTCAGCTACATTGGGGATTGGGATCCCATCTGAAGGGACAGGGGCCCCTACAGTAGAGATGATCCGCATCCATCCTGGAGGGGAACCACAGTCCTCAATGAACGGTTTAAATGTTACATTGGTGAGCATTTAAACTAGCCAATGAGGGGTGGTGGAAGGAAACGGGGGGAAAAACAAACTGTCCCCACCCTCAAACTGAAGTAGGCAATAGGGCAAATCCTAAGGGAGAGAAATCCTCAAGGATTCTGGAAGGTCATGTGTGCAAATGCTGGAAGTCTGGGAAATAAAATCCCGGACCTAGAGGCCATCATGGCAGAGGCTGACCTGGGCATTGTCGCCATTACTGAGTCGTGGTGCAATGAGAACCATGACTGGGATGTAGCTATACCAGGCTACACTCTGTTCAGAAAGGACAGGGTGGGAAAGAAGGTGGGAGGAGTGGCTCTTTATGTGAGGGATAGCATAAAAGTTACAGAGATACAGCGAAATTGAGGGTGTGGGGTGCACAGAGGTACTGTGGGTCACTCTAGAAACAGGGAAGGTAGCTGCCAGTCACACTGGTGGTGATCTACAGGCCTCCAGCATGGAAGGGGGGTAATTGGATAAGATTCTGGTGGAAGCCATTCAGAAGATGGCAAACAAGGGAGAGGTGCTGCTTGTGTAGGACTTCAATCTGCCAGATGTAGATTGGAGCATCCCAGCTGTAGCTTCAGCTAGGAGCAGGGACGTCCTGGATTCCCTGCAGGGGGCATTACTCAGGCAACTAGTAAAAGAGCCCACTCATGAGGGGGCAATACTGGACCTTGTACTCACAAACAGGGACAGTGTCGCAGATGTCACAATGGGTGGCCATCTGGGGACCAGAGATCACCGTACTGTGTGGTTCAATATAAGTACGATGGTTGAATCAAACCACACAAAGGTGAGGGTCCTGGTCTTCAGGAGGGCCAATTTTAAAAGGATGGGGAATGCCTCCTGGCAGAGTGTGAGAGGACTTGGAAGGAGTGGAGAAACAGTGGGCAAATCTAAAAGGAGGAATAGAGAAGGCAACAGACCTCTGCATCAGACAAGTAAGCAAAAGCAGAAGGAAAAAGAGACTGCTATGATTCTCAGAAGAGGTGGCCGGGAAGATAAAGACAAAAAAGTTAGCATTTAGGAGGCATAAGGAGTCACAGAGAATGAAGGATAGAGAGGTGTACCAGGAGAAACAGAGGGAGGCAGGGAAAGCAATTAGGATTGCAAAGGCACAAATGGAGGAGAAAATATCCCAGGCAGTACGGAAAGGGGACAAGGTATTTTCAAGTATGTAAGCGAAAAGAGAAAGATCAGGAGAGGGATAGTAAGGCTTAGGAGTGAAGGAGAGGAGTGCGTGGAGGGGAACCAGGAAAAAACAAACATCTTAAACAAATACGTTTGTTCAATGTTCACAGAGGAAGGGGAAGGCAAGGCACCACAGATAAGGGCTAGCAGCATAGAAGGAAGGGAGGGAGATAGACATTAGTCCATTTACAGAGGAGATGGTTCTGAGGGAACTCACAAATCTGAAAGTGGACAAGGCAATGGGGCCAAACAGGGTGCATACTAGGACATTAAGGTGGTTCAGGGAGGTGCTGGCCACACCTCTGACAGCCCTGCTCAACCACTCACTAGAGACAGGAGTGGTTCCAGAAGACTGGAGGAGAACAGATGTAGCCCCACTTCACAAAAGTAGGAGCAAAAGGGAGGCTGGAAATTATAGGCCAGTCAGCCTGACTTCGGTGGTGAGGAAATTAATGAAATCACTGCTACAGAGGAGAACTGTTGAATACAATAGCTTGAATCCAGTGGCCTACAAGATCCGAGGCAACATGGATTCACTGGGGGGAGATCATGTCAAATGAATCTTATAGATTTCTTTAACTGGGTGACCACGGAAGTAGATTAGGGTGGAGCAGTGGATTTGGCCTACTTAGATTTCACTAAGGCCTTTGACACCATTCCACATAGGAGACTCTTAAACAAGCTGGGAAGCCTGAGGATTGGTCCAAAGGTGGTAAACTGGGTGAGAAATTGGTTGAGGGGCAGGAGACAGAGGGTGGGGGGGTAAATGGGTGGGGTGCCACAAGGATCAGTACTGGAACTGGTCCTCTTTAATGTCTTTATTAGCAACATTGCAGAGGGGCTAGAAGGGAAGGTATGCCTCTTTGCAGATGACACTAACATCTGCAACAGGGTAGACACTCCAGAAGGGGTGGAAAAAATGAACAGATATCTAAGAAAGCTAGAGGAGTGGTCAAGAATGTGTTAGCTAAGTTCTGATGTGAAGAAGTGTAAAATCATGCACTTGGGGCACAGAAACCCAGGGGTGGAGCACAAAATGGGGGCAGTGGTAATAGCCATCCCCAAATAGGAAAGGGACCTGGGAGTAACCATATTTGATGATCTAAAGGTGGCCAGACAGTGTGACAATGCAGTGCAGAGAGCTAATGGAATGCTAGCTTGCATAGGGAGGAGTATCACCAGCAGAAAGAGAGAGGTAGTGTTACCACTGTATAGATCACTGGTGAACCTCACCTAGAGTACAGTGTCCAGTTCTGAAGACCATAACTCCAGAAGGACATAGACCGGGTATAGGTGGTCCAGAGGAGGACAACCAAACTGGTGCAGGGTCTGCATCATAAGCCCTATTAGGAAAGACTGAAAGATCTAAATATGTACACCCTGGAGGGAAGGAGAGAGAGGGGGAATATATAGATACCTCACAGATATAAATAAGGTTCAAGAGGGAAGTATTTGTCAGAGGAAAAGATGTTCAAGGACAAGGGGTCATATTAAGAAGCTGGGGGGGGGGGCTCAGGACAGATATGAGGAAGTTCTTCTTCACAGAAATAGTGGTGGATGCCTGGAAAAGCCTCCCAGAAGAGGTGGTAGGGCAAAAATTGTGACAGACTTCAAGAATGCATGGGGTAGGCACAAGGGAACCTTAGGGATAGGGAAAGGGGAGGGTAAAAGTTGGAGATCAAGTAGAGTCTGTGGTGTAATAGTAGGTAGGAAAAATGGGCAGACCAGGTGAGCCAAGCGGTCCTTATCTTCCGTCAATATCTATGTTACTGTTTCTTCTCTTACTGGCTCCTCTAGCAGATGATAGGTCTGCTACACTACACACTTCACAGCAGACTGATGATGTGCTAGAAGATTCCTTGGTCTCACACCAACAAACAAGCCTCCTGACTGGCAGTCTCTTGGGACAGAAGGTCTGTCTGGCTAACACTGGATATCTGATTGGCTCCCTTGTTCCAAAATGCATGACAGAGTCTTCCAAAGTCCCAGCTCCTTTCTGTGGCTCCCTCTGCAGGCTTGGGAACCTGATTGGTTGCTGCATGTCCTCTAATCCTGCTTGTCATGCCAATAGGAGTCAGAGGGTATACAAGGTGGTTGCCCATTTAGTAGTACAGGAGCACTGGCCCATGTAACTGTACAGGACCCCTGTCTCAGACAGTCCTTATTCCAATGGCTCCTGCACACAGACATTATATTGGTACCCTTATAGGTGCTGTGCATGGTTGTGCAAGTGTCCATTTCAGTTGTGGCTAAGATCGGGGGAAGTTCTGGTTCATCATGACTACTAGTCATGCTTGGTCGGCTGTGGCAGTTAGCCACATTTGATGTGCAGTAAGGAGCCTCAGATGAATGGTGCAGGAGGCACTAAAACTGTTCTCCTCCACTCCTGCTGCTCGGTTCCTGACCCAGTCCCCCACCTCCTCGTCGTGAGGAAAAAATATCTGCGTACTGATGGATTCTGAATAAAAAATAAATTATTCTGAAAGTTAAATTTACTTGAGGAGTTGTTAAGTTGTAATGAGATTGGGGAGTCTATCAGGGATTGCTTAATTAAAAAAGAGAAAGGAAAGTCGGCCATCAGGTGGGCAAGGCAGGGAGTGAGCCGAACGAGGGGATAGGAAAGTATCTGTGGCTGGGAGTGACTGGGACAGTCAGTGGGGAGTAGATACCTGGCTTAGGGAGGAGATTCAAGGAAGCCAGCAACATTCAGGGGTACTCTGAAGTTGTGAAGCATTTAGGTAGACGTCAGAGGGCAAGAAGTAGTGAAGGAGAAGTGCAGGGCAGAACAGAAGAAGCCTGCTTCTGTGCTTCAGGCCAGAACTTGAGACGTACTACCTAAAACTAACCTAAAGTAAGTAACAAACCAAAAGAAAGAAAATATTTAAAACCTTGGCTCTTCAAACAATTTAGAGTAAAGAAGCAGACTGCATTGAGGCTGACAAGTATTGTTGCCTGAGCAGAGAACTCATCAGCTCAGTTGTGTATGAGCTTGGTAAATTCAGTCAGCAGTCTGCCTGGGTTTGATTCATTATTTCTCTTAGTTATCCACAAGCTGAATTAAAAATTAACATCCTAAGGCTATACAAAGGCTAAGGAGCTGTGTGAGACTGGTGGTATATCTGGTAGACTGGCAGCCAAGTGTTCCATTCCTACCATATGTGTGATCAAACTGGGGCTGTGGTGCTGGTTTAATTCCCCACCCCCAAGAAAAACTTATAAGTGTAAGAGGAGCTGTGTCTCTGTGTGAGTTTGGTACATACAGCAGACAGACTGGGTGAAAAATAAAATAGGTTGACCAAAAAAAAGTTAAATAAGAAAGGCAAAGGAGCAGCAGTGTGTGAACTTGGTACATACAGCAGACTGTCTGAGGTTCATTAATTATCATACATTCCAGTTCCCACTCCACCAGCTGAAAAAAAAAGAGAAAATAAACCCCTAAGCTAAAGGCTGAGGAGCAATGCTAGACATTTTAGTAACCTGTTCTGACTAGGCCCCAGAAACTCTTGGGTTTTAAATGGTCTGTTTTGAGTAGAGGAGTGCGCAGAGTCAGTGAACAAGGGGGCCCAGAATCCCCACAAAGCTAAGGAGGTCTGGGGGCATATATAATTATATTATAATGTAGTTGGAGGATGCTTTTTAACAGGGGGGCCAGGGTCAGGGTAGGTCCCCCCCCCCCCGCACACACTCCTATGGTTTTCAGTATTGTGGCTTTTATTGAAGATAAAACACACTTCTATTTATTACAGGTTCCCTACCCCTGACTCCTGGGGAAGAAATATTTTTTTTCACCTGGACAGAGTCAGGGTTTTGGAGACTCTCGCTAACCTTATTAAGCAACAACAATATGTACCACAGAGCATCTAACAGGGTACAACTTTGCCCTGCTATTGTATGTTGCACAGTGGCCAGGGGTTCAGTAAGTCTTAGACCCTGTTATATGATGAGATGTTGTTCTTACTTGAGCAGCTAACCTCCCATTGTAACAATTGCAGGAGCATAGTTACTTATAATGTTATAGTCAAAATACTGTAATATTCAAGTCCAATTGCTTGCCTGCTGTATTAGTTGAATTCTTTATTCAAAACCTGCATAAACTGTAAAGTAACATTTTTGGTACTTTACCTGGAAATGTGGACATGTGTTCAGGCTCCTTAGTGTACCTTCTGCAATTTTTTCATCAATTTACTTTGAAATTATATTCCATTTTCTTTTTTATTGGCCACTTACTGCTGCTGCATTAAAGTCATTTTGATAATTGCCAATCAGTTATGAACAGCAAGCTCACGGTAAGGTTCCATTGCAGGGCCACACACACTGATGCTACAGAGTCCTTCGGGCCCCAGCACCTTGCTATTGCATTCTACAGGCCCACAAACCTTTACCCATAGAAAACGTTTCGTCCCTCAGTTTGAATGGCTTTTACGGCCACCAACTAAAAATTGGACCCTGCAAGATGCGCTGTGGTACATTTTATTGCTGAATAAGGTTAGCCAGAGTCACAAATACCCTAATTCCAAGTGGGAAAAAAATTCTTCCCCTGGATGGGTTAGATGCGCTGTGGTGAGTTTTGGGTTTTTGATTGAAGATAAAGCACACTTCTGTGACAGGTTCACTACTAAGGAACCTTAAAAGAAGTGTGCTTTATCTTCAGTAAAGGCCCCAAAACTCACCACAGAGCATCTAAAACCCAAGAGCTTCTGGGGGCCTACCGGCCCCCACTGCCCTGGCTTTTGGATCACAGTACCATGCCATTGCTTCTGCATGCCCATGATCCTTTACCTATAAAACCTTTTCATGCTTCAGTTTTAATTGGCTCTGCTACTACTTGTACCATGCCAGATGCTATGTGGTGCATTTTGTTGCTTAGTAAGGTCAGCCAGAGTCTCCAATACCCTAACTCCCCCCAAAAAATTTTTCCCCTGGATTCAGGGGTAGGTAACCTGTAACAGAGATGTACTTTATCTTCAATAAAAGCCCCAAAACTCCACACAGAGCACCTAAAACCAAAGAGCTTCTGGGGGCTTACCGGCCCCAGACCCCTGACCTTCGGGTCACAGACATAGCACCTTGCCATTGAATTCTACATGCCCACAGTCCTGCAGCAGTCAACCAGACTCTCCAATATCCTGACCCCCAAAAAAGAAAATGATTCCTGGAATCAGTGTAGGAACCTCAACAGAGACATGTGTTTTATCTGCAATATAAGCCCCAAAACTCACCACAGAACATCTATAACCCATAGCTTCTGGGAGCCTGGCGGCCCCCAGACCCCCAGCATTTGGGGTTCTGACTCAGAGCCCTGGTACCTCTTTCTTTACAAATTAAGCACTGATACATAAGAGAGGCAGAGCTACATATGCATATGTGACTACCTGTATCACCCCCCCCTCCCAAACACACGATGGTGCAATAAGGATGTCTCCTATTTTGATATCTTCTGCTTGGAACACCTCAGCAACTTAAGTGCTCTCTCTATGTGCTTTCTCTATGCCTGCAATTGGAAATTATAGGCTATCCTCCTGATATATTCATACAGAGAATGTGCACCACACTCAGCCACTATGGACTGAATGCGTTTAGAGATGTCCTTGTATTTTTTTTTTTTGCACCTGCAACCGCTGAACCTGCAACCAGCTGCTCTACAAGTGCAGTATTGTACCATTGTTCTGACTTTACAAAGTCAAGGAACCTCCAGACTGAAGTGTGATGGGCACCCACAAAGTGATTACATTTTCGGTGCCATGCTTCAACCACATTGATTGTTCTGGGCAGTTCAGCCTGAACTGCATCGTAACAGTTCCACAAAGAAATGTAAGACATGGGTCACCTTCTCCCCCCTCTGGCCAGAGGGCGACCCAGCCAAGTATCTTCATAGTAATCAACCAGAGGTGATAGTAAGTCAGCATTTGTGGAAAAAAATTCGAACAGCATTAACTCATCGAATGCTCACATAACATCAGCTGTGGGCACATAGGCTAAAGCAGGGAAAAAAATGTATGTGCAGTGCGAAAATAGGATCAGAAGTATACCAGCTACGGATTTTGGCATGCGCCTGCATTTTTCACCAAACAGCTTGGTAAAGATGAAAAAACATCCACGCAACTGTGCCTCTGGGAAGCTATGTTTGAAGGCTTTAATAGCCGCTAGCTCTAAATCAATTATTACAGTTTCAGGAGCTAGAAAGGCACACAAGTTGTTAAGTACTGCCAGCACTTTATTTTCTCCAGTATGTGTAACACAATACTGAGGGGGCAACACCAAAGACACTGCGTCCGCGATCTCAGCTGGAGGCCTTGTAGTTACCTGTCTTGTTCGGCAGACTATTCGCTTTAACAGTGGCATTGCTAGCAGCTATGCAGATGCTTCAGGTGGAAGCTGTGACAGGCCAGAAACCACAATTTGATGAGTGGTTTCAGTGGTTGATGCTGAGTTTGCTTCATTTCGGCCACTACTTCTTTCATAAGAACAACTGCAGGATCAAGGACGTGGTTATGGTACACCAAAGATTTCACAACTGCTGACCCAATGACATGGATCCTGGCAGCACAGTGCCCAGTGATATACTGAAGGCATTCCCAGTACGACTTGTCTCCAAGTATACATTCACGGCAGTATAAGAAGCCATGCCATACAGTGAGCTCACCGCCCTTCTGACTCACTAAGAAACGCACCTCCATGATTTCTATAGACACTGGGAAGCAGAAATACTAGTGAGTAGTTAAACACACTGCTACAGTTAATTGAATGGCCTGGGGCTGACTGAATACTGGATTTCACTGATCACTTAAGAGTAATACTGGGCTAGAACACCCCCTTCCTTCTTGATGTGATGCACTGCATGTCAAGAGCAGATCACAGATTGACAAGTACAGGAGAAAAGATGAAGAACCGCTAAGCAGAGGGACTGAAAGGAACAAGAAGGTAACATAAAAATCACTTTACCGTGGCAGGTGCAGTATGGATGAAAAACTGGGCTAGGTGCAGCACTTAACCAGGTGTGCGGCATTAATACAGGTGCTTAAATGTTCCAAGCACTTTAATGCAAGTGCTGCCCATATGTACCGTGCCTATAAGGGAGCGATATTTTAACACGCACACTTTTTGTCACGCTATTATCACCGGATTCCTTCAGGAAGTGTTGCTTCATAATAGACACAATGCACAGCGGTGGGCTGAATATGTGCTAAAGGCACATATCAGATCTGCATTGGCCTGCATTGGCATTGGTCTGCACCCCAAACAGTTGCACACTGTATGTGATTTACAATGGCAGGCTGTCCATCCACAGCCCCACCCACAGGTGAGTAGCAGCGTAACAGGAACAGTGGGTAGGATGCATGCAGGGTGGAGGCTGCCAGAAGGCATCCAGTCAGATGCGGGTCCTGCCAGCAAACTGGATTGCCTGCTCTGTATGGAGCACAGGGGATTATTGGTACTGGTATACCCTGGTACTGGCTGAGGCCTGTGCACTACAAGTGGGTGTTGGCTGGTAGCTCCTAGCCCCTGCAGCACATTAGGAGGGCTGAAGGCTGTAATATAGGGGCAGTCACTTGCCCTGTTGGACTACCAGCTGCCAGATGGAAGGGGTGCATAGTGGCTGTGGTGGGTTCCTGACAGTGTGATTGGTGCGGAGGCTGGCCCCATCCCAGGTAACTCTAGGGTATATGGCCATACAGATGATCTGGTGTGAAAGTGGCCCACACTCGTTCTTGAATGCCGTGTGGGCCCACAGGGACTCTGGATGCGTGGCTTGTTAACTTAAGGAAGCCTGTGTTCTGTATATATGTGGCACATAGGCTTCATGCATAGGGCTTATTATTATTTGGTAGTGTTTTTTTGCTGATAGTGACAAATAGACCAGAAACATAAATAAGATAGCAATTCAGGCAGGGCAGTCAGCTATGAAGGGAATAAGCCAGCAGTTGCATTAATGATTTATTAAACCAAATTTCGTATGCAGCTGAAATCTGGAACTGCTCCCTTCTGGATTCTTTTAAATCCATTAAAGATATATTCTTAAGATGATGCTTACTGCCTCAAGTCTAACTCTTGCTTTTCTGTGGGACAAATCTGATAACTTTATCTATTAAAATCCTGCTAAAAATTTTAGTTTTTAATCAAAGATACTAATAATAGCCCATTAAGGAGAACCACAATCTTTTTTTTTCTAGACAAAAATTGTTGTTGGCCTAATCTCTTTGTTTCAGTTATTCGTTGAAGGATAACATTGACAAGCCATGTTCAAGAATTGCCAGCTGTTCCTCCAGGCAACTGTTTTTCTTCCTTCAAATGGAAGGCAGTTTTTTTTAGGATGATGTAAGGCACCCAATTTGCAATTACTAGATTTGGCTAAATTATGACTGTGTTACTTTAAAGCAAGCCCTACACCAAGTGCCATTCCCAAATATCTGTAGTGTGACATTTTCCAAGTTAGCATCATCTAGGCACTGTATTCTTGATTTATTGTTTGTTTCTTTAGATTGCGATTAGAACCAAACATTAATTCATTTTTTTTCTTTGTTTTTCATTCAGTAGCAGCTCACTGTTAATTGTCGGTTCTGAAGTGCAGTAAATCCTGCTGCAATTCTGCCAAAACCTGAGTAATGGTTGAACTCTCAGTAAAGCATAGTATCATGTGTATATACTGTACATCTGTATGACAAAGCCTTAGCAGACAACAGGCAAATCATTCATGAATAAAGAGAACTGACCACCCTGACTTTCATAACATGGACCTCCTGGATCCAGACTATACAGAAGAGATTAAGAAGAGAGGAGACAGGCTAGCCTGGTAACAGAGATGTAGTGTTGATGCTCATTACACCGGCTACCTGAGTTCGGAGTTGAGATTGTGTCATAGGAGTTTGCCAGGGGAAGGAGGCATGACCATCCCAAGAACAGCTCTCCCCATTCAGGGAGGGTGGGTTGTGTGGCCTGCCATCTAACTGTCACCTAGCAAAGGTTGGGTGGCAGCGCAGCTGGGGCTCAAAAGAATGAGGAAGAGATGGGACACTCCTAACACCGCCACTGATCATCAATATGCAGGTGCCTACCCAGGAGCATCACTGCATGGTAGCATCCCAGGGGAAGAAAAGACGAGAAAGGGATGGGACACTTCCAACACCACCACTGATCATCAATACACAGGTGCCTACCCAGGAGCATCACTGCATGGTAGCATCCCAGGGGAAGAAAAGACGAGAAAGGGATGGGACACTTCCAACACCACCACTGATCATCAATACACAGGTGCCTACCCAGGAGCATCACTGCATGGTAGCATCCCAGGGGAAGAAAAGACGAGAAAGGGATGGGACACTTCCAACACCACCATTGATCATCAATATGCAGGTGCCTACCCAGGGGCATCATTGCATGGTGCATCCCAGGGGAAGAAAAGAATGAGGAAGGAGTGGGACACTCCCAGTGGAAGAAAAGAACAAGGAAGGGAAGGGACACTCCCAACGCCACCACTGATCATCAATACACAGGTGCCTACCCAGGAGCATCATTGCATGGTAGCATTCCAGGGGAAGAAAAAACACAGAAAAATGGCAGCTGGCTGTGCAGATAATGCCCCAACTGCCCCCTTGTTCATGATCAGGCTCACCGCTCCTGGCATCTAGAACACTCCTGAGCTTCACCTTCGTCATGGGTGAATGAATATTGAGAGTGGAGCTGCAGCAGGAGCTGTAGGCAGATCCCATCTTAGGGGGGAGCCACAGTCCAAGAGGATAACGCAGCAGTGAGCTGCCAATGCCAGTGGAGTCTCAAGATGACCAGGTGACAGGAGCCTCCACAGACAGGAGGTAGCGCTGGCAGTGGCCAAAGGAGGTCCTGGCCAGAGTGCCATGGGGAAAACACAAAGTGAAAAAAAGAAGAGACATTTCTAAATCTTTGTGTTGTTATACTTTAGTTCACTCCAAAAAACACAAATTTGAATACTATGAACAGATGAGCTTTTTCCCCTTCTTTGATTTATAGATTACATAAGTACCTTTTTTAATCTCTTTACTGAGACTGGGGAACATATAGTTTCCATTTACTGGACAAGAACCTTCTTCTCTAGGGAGATCTCAGTCCGTCCAGCCCCCGAATTAGAAAAAATTAGATCCTCTACCAGCTGTGTGATACAGGGAACACAGATACCTTGTCATTGTTGTCCCACATTTCACGCCTCCCACAATGTGAATGTTTCCAGAACTGCAAGGAGCTTTAGATTTGGAAATTTTAGAAGCTCTAGATATAAAAGAAATAGAAACCGACCCTCATTCTCATACTCTGTGTTCCCCTTACTCTCTCTCTCCCCAGGACTCTACACTAAACATTAAATGGGTTTTATGTTTTAAATATGTTTCTGTACTGAGTGGCACTTAATTAAATTGTGGAGACCACCTGGAAATTATGGGTAAGTATCCTCTCTAAACTAGGTATTCTTTGGCATGTTAGAAACTGCCCTACCTATGATTCCAGAAAACAAATCATTCAAAGCTCTATCATTCTCTATTTCAACTAAGCCAGTGTGTGTGTGTGTGTGTGTGTGTTTTTTCTGCACCTGTGTTATAACTAAAGAAATGTGATACCTTTTATCATTGAGACACTAGATCTGACCTAAACATAAACAGTGATGTGCACAGTTGCAAAACACTTTCAGCCTTAGAGTGGCTTCTGTTAGACGATCTTTCCCTTACCAATGTTTATTTTTCAAGGGTGTTTAGAAAAGCTTCTCTGCCTATATATCTGTGTCCCCTCCAGTTATGGTCACAGTTATAGCAACCAACAGATGTTACGCATCCTTTAGAATGTTTACCTCTGTGGTCTCAAGAGCCTTCAGCGCTTTATGACCCCTCCCTATGGAATGCCTTACCATTGCATCTGCTATAAAGAAATGTATAATGTATCCCAGACCTTTAAATATTATCTGTAGAATTATTTTTCTAACCAACTTAATTTTACCCATTGACCGTATCTTTCAATAAACACATATTTTTTTTAAAACTCTCTTTATTTATCATTTTGATGTCGCAAAAAGACAAGACATACAGTAAAGACTGCATTCAACCTTTCAGCAAGGATAGTTACAAAGGGTTTCACATAGGCAATTTGCTTTGAACATAATATTTGATCACTAGCAACCACAAGTATAATTAAATACCCCCGTATTTCATCTGGCTGTCTACATATACAGACCACCTCTACTTTAAATATTTATTACTAGGGTCTATTCCCTCTTTTTCCTTTTTTTAATTAATAAAAACCAAATTGATCTAGATTAAGCTCTCCACGGTGGGTTTGCTCGAGTTCAATAAAGACTCTGTCAACTCAAGGGACAAAGTCAGGTCTTGCCTCTGCTATATATAGGACCCATCGCCTCCATAAAATTTCAAACTGAGGTAATCTCTTATTCAGAGATGCTGTCAATGCTTCCATCCTATATATATACTGTATCATAATTTCCTGCCATTTGTTCAATGTGATAGGGATATGAGACAACCAGTTTTTAGTTATAACCTTTTGAGCTGCTATGAAAGCTATTTTCAGAAACTTAATTGTGAGGGGGTCTCTGTATTCTTTCGGTAGTTCCAGAAATAAAAAGCATGTGGAGGACAGAGTCAAATCTGGAATAATTATTGTCCTCAGGGCCTGCTGCAGATCCGATAGGAAGGGGGGACAGGGTTGGGGCAACTCCATAACATGTGTGAATATGTCGCCCTCACTTGACCACACTTCCTCCAACAATTGGCTGGGCTGCCATTCAAAAATAATCCCATGATCTTAGGGGATCGGAAGTACCTAATAAAGATTTTCCAGGAAAAATCCTGCCAGCTAATAGCCAATAGGCCCCAATGTATTTTAGTTTGTGCCCATGTCCACACTTCCTCCGAAATCTGACTTCCCAGATCTTTTTCCCAAGCTTTTTTTATGGATCCTGTGTTGTCCCCTCTCCATGCCAGTAGGTCTTTATAGAGGTTGGAAATGATATGTGATCTGATAGGCGTCTCCTCTATCACCCTTTTGAAAGTGAAAGCAAGCTGAGGAGGAAATAAGGTCCCCCACTTATACTTCGTGGCCAGGTTTCTCACATAATTCCTAATTTGAAAATATCTAAATCTATCCTGCCAAGGGATTTCATATCTATTAACAAGTGTTTCAAAGGGAACAATCTCTCCTCCCTCTATGAAGTGCCAAACTAAATGCAGTCCCCTAGCCTCTCATCTCATAAATCCAGCATCCCATCTGCCAGATACAAAGGAATCCAAATATGGAATAGACAACAATAAAAATCTCCAATTATTAGCCTTCTTGTCTTTCAGGATGTTATACCACGATTCAAGTGTGCACTGTGAAGGGATTCCACGAATGATCTATATAGGGCCTCCTCCCATGTCCACAAAGCATTCTGTTTATGCTAGACCATGCCCCTTCTTTCAGTTCTAAGTTTTTCCATTTAGAGATGTATAGATTGTCTAACCAGTATATGATTGTCCTCAGCTGTGCTGCCTGGTAATATAGCTTGAAGTTGGGTAAGGACAGGCCTCCTGCCTTTTCCGGAATCTGAAGCACTGAGAGTCTAATCCTAGGCTTATTTGGCCCCCATAGAAAGCGTGAGATCACCCTGTTAAATGCATTAAAGTAAGATTCCGGGATTCTAAAAGGTAATGTTTGCACTAGATATAATCATTTAGGGAGAATTATCATCTTTATGGCCTCCACTCTCTGGGACAAGGAGATGGGGATATTTGCCCATTGCTCTAATTCTGATTTAATAGATTCCAGGATTGGGGAAAAATTAAGTGGGAATAGACTATTTACCTGAAAACCCAGTTGAACCCCCAGATACTTAATATGGGATAGGTCCTATCTGAAAGGGTACCTCTGCTTAATTCGCTCTGTTGGTTCATAGTGCATTTTTAAGACCTCTGTCTTAGAGACATTCATTTTATATCCAACCAGGGAGCTAAACTCTGACAGAGTATCCCTTAGTTTTACTAGGGAATGTTCTGGGTCCCGCAGATAAACCAAAAGATCATCAGCATACAGGGCAAGTTTATGGGTTTCTCCCCCTAATTCCCACCCCTATATCCCCTCGTCTTGACGTAATGCCTGGGCTAGCGGCTCCAGATATAGGGCGAAGAGCAGGGGGGAAAGAGGGCAGCCCTGTCTGGTGCCTCGCTGCAAATGTATCGGATGGGAGACTTTACCATTTGTCTTTACATAGGCCCTTGGCCGAGTATATATCTTATTTATAATCTTTATGAAGGCCTCAGAAAATCCAAACCTACCAAGAGCCAGCTCCAGAAATTTCCATGCCACCCGGTCGAAGGCCTTCTCAGCGTCTAAACTCAGGATCATACAAGGTACCCCTGACCAGGCGGCATGGAACATCACATGTAATGTTCTTTTAATATTGTCTTGGGTTTGTCTACCAGGGATGAACCCTGTTTGATCATAGTTAATTAGCCTGGGCAGGATTTCCTCTAGTCGTTTCACCAGAATCGAAGTGTAAAGCTTATAATCAATATTCAATACCAATATAGGTTGGTAAGACCCACATTGAGTCATATCTTCCCCCGGTCTGGGGATGCTCGATATAACTGCATAATTCCATGTATCCGGTATGTCTTCTCCCAACTGTGCCAGTCTGTAGGCCCTGAATAATGAGTTGTCTATCTCCTTTCTAAAGAATTTAAAAAACTCAGGAGTGTAACCATCTGGGCCGGGAGATTTTCTGATTTTCAGTCTTTTAATTGCTGCTGCCAATTCTGTTGGGGATATAGGGGAGTCCAAAGATTCTCTAAGTTCTTGGGACAATTCTGGTAACCTCAGATTGTTTAAGTAAGTTTTGATTCGGTCACTATCCGGAGGGTGATCTGCCCCATAAAGATTTGTGTAGAATTCCCTGAAGCCTGCAAGAATTTTTTCTGGGGACTTGACCAAGCCTCCTGTCTTGGGGTCCCTGATCTGTGTGATTGTGTTTTCTGCAGACTGCCGCCTAAGCCTATATGCCAGGAGACGAGCTGCCCGGGGCCTGACTCATAATACCTTTGTCTTAAACGTTGCAGTGCCTGCTCTATTTTAATATCAATAATTCTCTGGATCTGTTGTTTGACTCTTAAAATTTCTGATTGTACCGAAGCCCTTCCTGCTGCATCTCGGTCCATCAGGACCTGCAGTTGCCCCTGAAACTGTTCCAGTTGTCTGTTTTGTTGTCATTTAAACTGCGCTGCAAATTAAATACAATCCCCCCTAAACACCGTTTTTATAGTATCCCAGAGTACAGTATCAGGAATCTCTCCTGACTCATTATCTAACTGGATTTGTGACAGTCTGTTTTTAGCCATGTCCATAAACTCCTTCAGGTTTAAGAGGTAGTTGTTAAACCTCCAGACAGACTGCCTTCTTTTGGCTTTCCAACTTAGGGTTATTAACACCTGGGCATGATCCGAGAGGATGGAGGGGATATGTCTGCATTCTAAGACCTAGTGCTGAAGTTCTCCTGATACTAAAATGTAATCAATCCTGGCATATGAACCATGTGGGTATGAGTAGTGAGTATACTCACTTTTGTTCGAGTTCTGGTGTCTCCAGGCGTCTATCCAGAAGGTCCCCCTTAGATGTCTTCTAATTAATCTGCCCACCAGTGTCTGCCAAAAAGTCTTTGCCCTAGAGGTGTCTTTTTGGTCCCAAATCTGGTTTAGATCTCCACCCACCACTAGTGTTCCAAGGTGGCTTGCTGCGACCTTATGCAGCAGTGAACTAACAACTTCCTTTGTGGAGCCCCGGTGGAACATATAGGGAAGCCAGAGTAATAGGTGCACCCTCCAGATTCCCCACAAGAATAGCCAAGCGTCCCTTCAGATCCATATAGCTATTCATCTTCTAAAATTGAGTCCCTCTTGCCACCAGGACTGCCACCCCTCTTCTCTCCCCCCCCCCCATTAGGAGGCTGCCACAATAGTACCAAACCCAACTTTCCCCAACTTCTGATGTTCAGACTTATTAAGGTGTGTTTCTTGTAATAAAATAAAGGAAGGTTTCTCCCTTTAAGGGTTGTCATAATTTTGTATCTCTTTATCTGGTTGTTTAGCCCATTAACATTATGTGAGCTAATTTTGATCTTTTTACTATCCCCCATTGATACAGACTGGTATATGGTTCTGCATAAATACAAGCGTTATCTCCCTTAGCTCCCATATGCTCCTTGACATTCTCCAGGTTATTCCACCCCAGCTTGCCCTCATATTATTCCTCACACCCCCCTTGTCAGTCACAACAGGCCCCGTATCCATTTCTGAAACAGAAAAACCAACTGCCCATGTAACTGTATGTTTAACAAAGGTACATGCAGTCTAGCAACAACACAAACAAAACATATAAATTCATGTAACTTAGGAGGTACCTTAAACTGCGCAACTCATACGCCCCGATAACCTCTATATACAATGTAACTCCCAAGGTAGGGGAGCAGAGTATTCTGTTCCCTATTAGATCGAGTGCACCATACCCGATTGGGAGGAAAAGGAGCCACCCACGTAACTCGATCCTCCAGGACCCTGAAGCAATTGAGTCCGTGCCAGATGTCATGACAAATCAACATCATCAGCAATCCCCATAAAATGCATAATGTGGATGATTTTGTCTTGTGATGCCACCCACACATAGCTTCCCACCTGCTCATCTACTTTCCCATCCCTTCCCCGAGACCTATATTCCATCTTGACAGTCGGGATTTGGAGATCCCAATTGTCCAGGGTGCATACTATTCGCTTGTGAGCCCCAAAGCCTCTAATTTATTCCTGAGGGGCTTCTCTAAATCCCTGGGAGGAAGCTACTGGGTCCTACCTCTTATAATTCATGGCGAAGTTGTGACCATGTGAGTATGAACAACTTAGCCCCTACAACAAACCTTCCTGATCTATCCGACCCCCAAACTACCTAACTTGTATATTTGTTAAACTAATTTACAGTTATGTCCCGGGTATCCTTGTCCCTATGTATCAGTCCCCATCTTGTCCATATGGCCAGCTACATAGCTTCCCTCCTGCTCTAAATTACCCCTTCTCATCCCCCCAGAACCACCCTTTATGCTGGTGATGAGATTATAGCACTGCCCCCCCAGCCTTGTCATGGCAGAATATCTCCTGAGTGTCAGGTTAAGTATTACTTCCAGTATTTAATCTGCCACCTACTATACGTTGTTCTCCTTTCCAAGAAAACCCCTCCCCATTCGTTAACTAAGCCTTCCGCCTTCTCTTGCCTCTTCAATGTCCTTGGGCCTCTGACACTTCCCACATGTCCTAAAAATATATCGAGATTGTTAGGACATATTAAGTCACTTGAGATTCCCCGCCTGACCCTGATTCTCACTCGTAAGAAGGGCCCTCCATTTTACTTGAGCTTCCAGACAAGCGGTGATCTCCCCGACTATATCCCCGTGGTTCCGAACTCCAGCTCAGCTGCTAATCTGCAGCGCTACCCGCCCATTCCAGATCTACTCTTTGGAGCTGCCTTCCCATCGGATTTCCCCGTTTAATCCATCCCACTGAACCAATCCCCATAAAATAGGGAAAATTAGTGAAATCGCAATGGCTTCAGCCCTACAAGACCCCGGTTAGGGACCCTCAGACACCCCTCCCACCCTCACCCCCGCCCCGAGACTTTTCACGTTGTTAAACCCTCAGATTCACAATTACAATGTTCTTGTTATCTTTTGAATCAGTTTCTAACAGCATTGAAACAAGCAGTCAATAATATCCTGCAGTGTCTCTGTGGAGGAGGAGAAACTGGGAGATAGGCCTAAGAAAAAATACAATGGCAAAGATCTCACCGGTAGAAGTGTTCCTTCATGTACTCGGAAGGCTATTCTGCTGTGCGATCTCAGAGTTTTGATTATGTGTTAGATGGAATAGCATTTTTTTGATGTCCTTCAGGGTAGTACTCGCTGCTTTCCTTCCTTCATGATTACCATCCCGTGGGATGCCACTATGCCAGGGGTTCTGCAGGATCAGGGGAAGATCTCCATGTCTGGGGGCCAGTAAGACCTCATGGCCTCATTCCTTGAATGCCTGAAGGGCCTCCTCGGCTGTATGGTAAATTTCTGTTCATGAATCCCAGTTTACTCAGAGTCAGGATGGGTAGGGGGTCTGAAATTTCACCTTGATTTCTTTTAACTTTCTTAAAAGAGGAGCGTACGCCTGTCTTTGCTGTTGAATCAATTGTGGGTAATCCTGGTCGAACAGAAGTCGGGCCCCATAGTAGTCCACTTGACCTTGTTTCCATGCTACCCTTAAAATCCTTTCTTTATCTTGGTAGCTTGAAAATTTGACTATAATCGAGCGTGGTCTGGCTGTAGCTGCAGTTGGCTTAGGGACAAGTGCCCGGTGTGCTCTTTCAACCTTAAATGTGAATGCCTGTGGCAAATCCAGGACATGACGCAGTAGATTTTCGATAAAGTCACTCATCTCCCCTACTTCAGCTGATTCAGGCAAGCCATACATCCTTATGTTGTCTCGACGAGAGCGCGCCTCTAAGTCCAGACACTTAGCTGATATGTTTTCATTCTGTTGGCTTAGAAATTCAATTGTCCTGGAGAGCTGGCGCAAGTCATTCTCGGCTGTCGATACTCGATCCTCCTCTCTGGTGACCCTGGTTTCTAGCTTGGTCAGATCCGAATGTAGCTTGCTAAACTCTAGTTTTGTTTCATTCCTAAATTGTTTGATTTCTGCTAGAAGCATCTCAAATCTGGTTCTGGAAAGGCTGTCCATCTCGGCTTCTGTGTTTCCTCCCGCCACACTCACAGGAGATTCCCTCCCACTCGCCACTGAACTTGCAGGGCTCAATCCAGAGTAATCTTGCTTCACCTTCGCACTCCTGGAATGGGATCTCCTTCTAGATGTATTTCCATGAATTATTTTATGCATTTTTGTTAGGATTAACAAGGTTCAGGCTGTGTGGAATTTAATTAGTAGGTCTCGAGGGAGAGAGATCTCTGCTTAAGCTGCCATGCTGCCGATTGAATCACCGGAAGTCTCTCAATAAACACATATTGTGTTTATGCTGTGCTTTGAGCTTAATTCTGAGGGTCTGCAGTGTTACTGTAGGTCAAGAAAATTGGGCAGACTAGGTGGGCCAAATGGTGCTTATGTGGTGTCAAATTACATAGATACATATATACATAGACAGTGTCGGCAGATAAGGGCCTATGGCCCACCTAGTCTGCACATTTGAGCTTGTAAGTTCAGTTTATGTTTTCCTAGAAGTCTGTTGTCCCTTACCCCTGACCTCCAGAATTCCTTTATGTCTATCCCATGCATTCTTAAATCCCGTGATTGTTTCAGCCCCCACCACTTCCTCTGGCAGGGTGTTCCACTTGTCCACCACCCATTCTGTGAAGAAATTCTTCGTCACATTTCCTCTGAATCATCCTCCCTCCAACTTTATCCCATGCCCTCTAGTCCTGGAACATCTTTTTCACTTAAAAATAGTGTATTCCTGCACCCTGTTCCTCCCTGTAAGATACTTGTATGTCTCTATCATATCCCCTCTCTCCCTCCTCTCCTCCAGGGAGTACATGTTCAGTTCCTTCAACCTGTCCTCATAGGACTTGTGATGCAATCCATGTACCATCTTTGCTGCCCTCCTCTGAACCTTCTCTACCCTGTCTATATCCTTACGTAGATAAGGTCTCCAGAACTGTACACTGTACTCCAGGTGGGGCCTCACTAGTGTCTTGTACAGTGGAATTATGACCTCACCACCTGGTGATACCCCTGCCTATGCATCCCCAGCATCCTATTTGCTTTACCTGCTGCCTTGTCACACTGTTTCCTACCTTGAGGTCGTCAGAGATGATAACCCCAAGATCCCTTTCCTGCTTGGTACATGCTATATCCTCACCCCCAACTGATATATTGTGAGGGTTTTGTGCCCCATATGCATTATCTTGCACTTCCCTGCATTGAATTTCAACTGCCAAACCCCTGACCATTCTTCAAGTTTCTGCAGGTCCCTTCTCATTCTGTCTACACCCTCTGGTGTGTCTACTCTGTTACAGAGCTTTGTGTCATCAGCAAACAGTGAAATTCTGCCTTCTAGGTCCTGTGCAATGTCACTGATGAAGATGTTGAATAGGACCGGTCCCAGCACTGATCCCTGTGGTACCCCACTGGTCACTCTTCCCTCTGTGGAGTGACAGTCATTTACCACCACCCTCTGTGTCCTGCCACCCAGCCAGTTACCTAGTGTTAGGCTCACAGCCAGAAACTCAAAATATCCTCATAGAAACAGAACAGATGTATTTTTATAGTTATATGGAAACATAAATATGTAGGCAGATGCACATGTACCTTGCTCCAGCAGTTTAGTGTCTCTGAGGATGTGTCCAATATGTATGTTTCCATGTTTAATTGTGAAACACCTTGCGGATTGTTTGTTATTTGTTTGTAGGACTCTGCTGAAAATGAGACTTTGACTTATTAAAAAACATCTTGATGTATCAACCAAAAAAAAATAAAATGACCTAATCATCACAACTGACAAATATAGGTTTGAGGCTTGCCTTTCCCAGTTGCTCCATATATGTCTAATTCAAATAATACATCATTGGATTGTCCAATTCTGCCAACTGAAAGCAACAGGTTTTGGCTTTTCGATAGCTGTAGTTCCCTTTGAAATGCTGCTTCAGTCAATGATATGCATTCTCAGTGGTTTAGGCATAAAAATGTAAATGCACTTTGATGGCATTGTATTATTGGAAACATCCTCAGAGACACTAAACTGCTGGAGCAAGGTACATGTGCATCTGCCTACATATTTATGTTTCCATGTAACTATAAAAATACATCTGTTCTGTTTCCATGAGGATATTTTGAGTTTCTGGCATAACAGTTCAATTTGTGAGCCTAACACTAGCAGTATCCACGTCCAAAGTATCCGTACTTGTCCAGAAACATGTAAGTGTTGTCAAATTATGTGATTCAATGTTAAACCTACCAGAGTACTTGGAGCTGGTGGCCTTTGTTCCTGTTTTTCCTTTGGCAA
The DNA here is from genome assembly GCA_016271365.2 of Neoceratodus forsteri. NCBI lineage: Eukaryota > Metazoa > Chordata > Ceratodontiformes > Ceratodontidae > Neoceratodus > Neoceratodus forsteri. Next base: position 872,400,764 of record CM057453.1, on the reverse strand, counting down.
CTGCATTTTATAGGAAACTGCAAAACAATCAGTGAGTTCAAATGAGGATCAACATTCTTCCAAATGTAATTAACTCCTCCTCACACCACAACCACTGCTTCGGGAAACGGATGACTCAAGAAAGGATGGAAGCTCGGTGTCTTGGCAAAATGGTCAAAATCATCAAAGGCATTGGACTCTGGAAGAATAATCCAGGAGAATAAACAACCTAGAAATATTTGCAGTCCTAAAAGCGCTATGCTCCTTCCACAGAATCCCCTAGGTACACACATTCAAGTCCCTACGAACAACAAACCAATGGGATCACATGAGAAATGAAAAGGAGGAATAATATCCCCTCCCTTAAGTATGGTCACAGTTCACAACTGGAAATGTTGCCATTCTCCCAATTAGACATTGTCAGCCGTCCATATACCAGGGTAGATACATTCAGTGACAGATACCTTCTTGAGGAATGCAGGCTTGTGGGAAGATACAATTTTAAAAATGCCAGCTTTCAAAATTCTAACCTAGCTATGCAGCACACCACCAGGTATAGCTTTATTTGCCAATTGAACAAACGAGAGAGCAACTAACAGGAGACACCTTTCAGAAGCAGTCTTTTCATCAGAGACCACTGAACTATTATTCAAAGCAAGAAAAAAATTCCAGAATGTTAGCTTGTAGAAGAGTGTATGTAGAGTTTATTACCTGGGATCAGATACAGATTTCATTTTATTTTGTTTTGCAGGTCTGTGGTGACATGTTAAGTACAGTACTGTACATGAGTTTAATCGATATATTAGATGGAAGACATTTTTGTATGACCTTACTGGACCTCTAAAATCTCTCCTTCAGATGCAACAGAAACTAACCAACATTTCAGAATATATGCAGTACTTATCACCCTTTGTTGGAGAACTAACTTGCCAGAAATTATACTGGCAAAGATACTGAGAGATGGAACGTTTTTTGTTGGCAACACTTGTGGTCAGGTACTATAGAGTGTTATTTCCCATGTTTTAAACAACCTAGAGAATAATTTTACTAGAAAAAAAGGAGATTACCTTAAATTTATGGGAATGAAATCATATTTCTCTAATGTAACACACTGTCACCATTCATTGTTAACTATTGTATCAAAGATTTTCTATATAGATTAAGTTACCATCTTGATTTAATTGAACATTACAGAGCAACTGATGCCTTTAGGGACATTTTTAAAAAACACATTTATTTATTATTTTTTTTTATGTCTTTGGTAACTGGGTAAGTGCACTGATCAAGGGGACTGTTTTCAGGCACGACCCGGGCCACACAGGCGGCAGTTACAGAGGTAGTGACAAATTATACAATGAGTGCAAGCCATGTGGATAGACAGACATCATTGGTGAACAAAGTGGATATAAACATAATATTTGAACAAAATATAACTTATAACTGAAATATGTTCAGTAGTAGCTATCCCCTTGTTCTTTATTATTACAGAGATTGGTAGGTTAAACAAATTATTACACTTCAGAATTGTTTTACTCTTGCTGTGCATGCCCCTTTTAAGGTCATAATCCTCTCTCTGTGACATCATAATCTGCTGCCAAGAAAGTGGCTGTGATGTCATAGGCAAAGTATTGTGACTTCAGGTAGGGGAAAAACAACCAGAACAGATGAAGTCTAAGGGACTAAAGTACTGTTTACATGCAAAGCTCTGTAGCAGAGGAAGAACATATGACAGAGATATACAGAATATATATAAACTGTAAAATGGGTTGTGTCTAATTAATATGTTTTCACAAGTTTTCCCAAAAGGTGTCAGCGGCTCTGTGAAAAAAAAAAAAAAAAAATGTCCTTTTAATTACAACATAGAGGAAAGCTTGGCGCTTCTTATGTTTCTATGTTTCTATTTTAGAAGAATGTTGGACATTTATAAACACTTATTTAAAACCTTCATAGTGTTAATGGAGAATCATGGTCACTATTTGTTTGTATACGTGGACTCATTTCCAACAGTAAACTCCCATTCTGAAATAAAAATAATATTTTTTGGTAGAAAATTGATAATACCAAAGTGAACTTAATACAGCTCATTCCTCGATTCTGGCTCTTGTTAAGATTTCTCTTAACCATATTTGTTTCTAGAGTATAGAAATACCAGTATTTTTTATATCAGTAGGCACAATGATATGAATTATTAGAAATATTACAGAACATTCTGAAGCACAGGAATGTGACACTGATAAATCATGCATTATGTGAACCCCATAAACTGGCATATTTCCTGTTAGAATAATACCCCACTTTTTATGTATTTTGATTATTACATCAGTCACATAGATTTAGCAGTAATAAGATCTCTAATAAAACAAAGGCATTTCACATAGACTGTTAGTACAATAAAGATATAATAGCTAGTTTAAAATAATCACCTCAGAATTAATATGATTGCACTACTTGTTATGTTAATATTCTGAATTACATGCCGATCCAACAGTTTTTCTAATGGTTCCTAGGTCATTTCATTTAGCTTGTTACATTCAAGGGTTTTGTAATGTGTCGTTTCTATTAGCGTGCACTCTAACAACAATTCTTTCCATAAGCTATAAACAGATGGCATTGGGCTTTTCCATTCCTTTGTAACACATAATTCGGCATTTATTATGGACAAGTCTAGTAGTTTCTTCTTTGGTCCTGTTGGTAAGATTTGAGTTGATAAGATTCCCAAAAAGCATAATTCAGTTTCTTACTATATATTGGATTCTAGCAGTAAATTAACTAGGGCAAGTATTTGCTCTCAGAATAATGTGAGTGACTTACATGACATGAGAGGTGTTTCCAGTTCCATTTCCACATCTGTTGAACAGTGGGGACATGGACGGATTGAATTTATTGCGAACATATGGGGAGTAAGGGATACAGTGTAATGTATAGTGTTGGATTTGATTTAAGTTGGGAAAAGGACATCAGAACTGAGTTGTTGAATAACTGACCAGTCCTCCATATGCCTTTCTTGGTCCAAATGTTTAAAAATCTGAGAGCAAATAAGAGATGGAAGCCACTATTTCTGAATAGTATTTGTGGTGAAATCTGGTTCTAGTATCCAGATAGTTTGTTAATTTTACCTCCTAAACTGAGTGCTGCTTTTAAGGAGATATTACCCTAGCTGGCCTGGTGGCACCGAGGATTGAGAAGCTGAACGCCACACCTCAATCCACGCTGGGAACCTGTATCCAGGAAAAAGCATGGGTCACTGGGAGTCAGCTGGGGGGGAGGATTGAGCATCTGAGGGACTGCTCTCCTCTCCTAGGGAAGGAGGACTGCTGGCTACACCAGATGACTGCCACCAGCTGGAGACCTGGTGCCAGTGCAGGTTGGGAGCAGCAGAAATGGGAGGTCCTGTGGGAAGCTGCTGAATATACGTGCCTTCATGCATGCACGCTGTCGTGAGCACACCAGCAAGGGGAAGCAGGAGAACAAAAAAGGTGCAGAATTGCAAAATAGTGGTGGGTTGGCATTCATGATGCCCTGGCTCCTGACCTCCCACCCACCCCACAGTCGGGACTAGTCCAGAGGAGGTGACAGACAGTAGGGGTTGGTAGGGAAGGGCTGAAGGAAGCCCAAGCTTGCCCCAGCCAAAGGAGCATAAACTACGTATTAAAAAAATGAGCTATTACTCTTGTGTTCACCTCTTTCTGATCCTATCCTGGTGCGCAATGGTTGGTTTTTTTTTATACCCTCTGTTTGTACTTCACAATGTGCACAAAATGGTGGATGATCTGAGAACCATTCATAAATCTGATTAATAACAGTAAAAAAAAATAACATTGGAAACGAGGTGGTCCAAGATCAGCGTAAATGTGCAGGGCATTTAATTTCTTAATGGTAAGCTGTGATCTTTTTTCTGCCAAATACATTCTCGTATTATTTTTTAGAGTCTGTTGAATAGTTGTGGTTTGATTTCCACTGGTATTGCCTGGAAAACATATAGCAACTTTGGCAAAATGTTCATTTTTATGATCTGCACACTGCCAAGAAAAATTAGGAGAAGATCCATCCATTTGTCTAAATATATTACTATGGCATCCAGAAGTGGATCAAAGTTTAAAGTAAGAAAGGAATCTATATTATTGGACAGTTGAACTCCTGAATACTTTGTTTTTGAATGTGAAATTGTAAAAGGGAGTTCATTATCTGGGATATTTATTTTACTGGGATTAATTGCTAGTTCCACTGTCTTTGACCAGTTAATTTCTAACTCAATAACATACAATATGGCTTGATGGTAATAGATACATATTTCTTGTTGTGGATTGATGACATATAGGAATATGTCACCTGCAAACATAGAGATTGTTATGAGAGTCTACATGGTAACCTTTTATTCTCTCTGATTTGTGGACGAGACTCGCCGGCAGTTCTAATGATAGTGCAAATAACATTGGGGATAAGGGATAACTCTTTCTGTGCCCGTTGTTAAATAACATTTTTGTGAAATAAGATTTTTGTAATATTTTTGCAGATGGGGTGGAGTATATAAAACATATTCAGTGTCTGAATATTTCACCAGAACCAGCACGAGCTAACACCTCTTGCAAATATGGCTATTCTAGTCAGTCAGAGGTCTTTTAGCATCTGGGGAAACCACCAGTTTTGTTCCCGTTATTGTGGCCTCTCCTTCCTTAGATGAAGCCTGCCTGATCTTGTTCTGTTTAGTGCAGGAGACAACTTTTTAATCTGTTTGCTAATATTTTGGTGAATATTTTAATAATAATTATGAAATTGGACGGTATGATGAGCAATTTGCAGGTAGTTTGTACGTTTTACGTAGAACTACTATGTGGGCATCATCAAAAGAATGAGATAGAGATTGTGGTGCTTGAAACAAATTAATAAATGTTGTAATGTTGATGCAAGGAGGACGGCAAATGTTATAAAAAAAAAACAATCATAAGGCCTTGCAGCCCTGGAGTCTTTCCTCCTCTTAGCTGTTTTATTGTTTGATAAATGTCAGATATTACTGGATCGTTCAATTTCCTCTTGTCTGTTTCCTGTAGTTTAGTAATGTCTGTTTCACTTTCATGTAATTGTGAATAATTTTACTCTCTGTATTCACATTTGTATTCTGAAAATATTCCTTGATCTGATTCCATCACTTCTATACATCTCTCAGCCTTTTTCTTCTGTAGGTGATACACTAGCATTTTATCAGATTTATCAGACTGAAAGTAGTGTTGTGTTTTTTGTTATAATAAGGCTGTAAAAAAATCCAGTAATCTGACTGGCTGAGGAGCTCGGAACCCAGTGCTGATATCCCATGACAACAGCACTGGAAGAAGGTCCAGTAGGCTCTTCACAAAAAAATCAATGGCACCTGCAAATCCTGACTGCCATTACACATGTGGCTGTCACCTTTACTCACTAAAATCTTCAACTAGGCCCTAAAAATAAAACTGTCTTAAATTTATAAACATAAGAATTAAATGTTATTTGCCCTCATGATACTCTTGTTACACACACATACATAACTTAAAAAATGAAGTACTACAGTACTTAGAATTGTAATTTATGGTGTTTCTTTGCTGACCATGAACAATCCTCCTCCTGTCCTCACCTGCTTACTAGTGAAATCTGTGTTGTGTAAGCTGTTACAGATAAAACAAAAGCCCTGGTTCCATCTGAGGCCATCTGTTGTGTGCTAGTGGGAGTAAATAAATCATAAATAAATAAAATACTTTATTTGTTTGGCATAAAGCCATTGCAATAAATAATACATAAATATATCAGTATTAAAGCATAATTCCATGGTAACAACAGATATTGTTAGTAGGTTAAATATATCCAGTGCAAGATTATTTACATATAATCAAACACACTTGGAAATATTGCACATATTTTCCTTAAGTTTAGTAGACTTCAGAAACCACGCAAGTCTTGTTAGCACCTGCTTATCACTGGAATTATACAGCTCTATCATGATCTGATCTGTGGGGAGACCAAGGTTTTCCAGAATGGGACCCAGCCAAAAACGTCTATGTTTCTCATATAGTGGGCAAATCAAAGTGATGTTTTAAATCATCCATCCATATTTAAATTACAGACACATTTGTCACTTTCTACACCCGCTCTTTTTTGGGGTGTAGTAAACATATCAACAGTTGTATAGTTCCATCCTAAATCTCATTATTTGTTTTGTATCTGAACATGCTAATGTTGTCAAATAAGTCTCCAAATTGTGATATAGTTTGAGCCTTTTAAACCAACTAAAATTTCTGTAAGTCTTCATCTGTTCCATATCTCTACTATTATAGATATTCCTAATTCTTTCCTTGACTTACAACTCTATTTCATTGAAAGGAGTGTAATATACCGGATATAAGAGGTGTCCAAGCCCTGCTGGGTACAGATTTGTAGCCACACATTCTATGACCAGAGGTCTAAATCCACATAATGTGTCGTCAATCTCCTCCTCCAAACACATCCTGGGTATCCTATATTCTGGGTAATAAAACAACTTAAGGAGAAATAGTATTTTTCTCTTCATTACATGAGCTCATATAGGAAGTTGACCTAATTTGGCTCTTACAATAGCAGCAGGAACTGACTGTGGTATTCTGAGTATGTATCTATATAGTTTATTTAATTGTATTTCTAGTTGTTTGGGATCCGTTGATGCCCAGACCTCTGAAGTATATAATATACTAGCACGTATTTTAACTTCTATTACCTTCAAAAGACCTGTGACAGGGAAAGTCCCTGCCACTGAATTAGACCATTTTTTTTTAAATACTATGGTTGCAGCCATTCTTCTCTTTCCCTTTGCTATATTTTCTAGTCCAGAAGGCAGGCCACCTTCGGGTGAACATTTCTCTCTCTGAATCTATCCCTTTCTCTATATTTCCTGCTCCCACTTTGGTCCAGCTTATGGGAGGTCAAGCGCAACATGACCTCAAGAGCAGAAATAAGCAGAATGGCTCTAGCAGTGCCGGGGGCTGCTTGTTTATGAATAAAGAAGTAATGACAGCTCTTGGAGCTGTGCAACCAGCTGAATAATAAAAAAAAGTTCCTATTTTTTTTCCATGTGTCCCCTTTTGTTTAACGCAAGTAGTTCATTATTATTATGGTAATAAATTAGTAGAGAAGACAGGAGCAGTACACTTTTTCCATTCTGTTCCCTTCCCTGCTGCTCTCTGTCCAGTCTGTCTGCATGACTTGTACACCTTTATTCAATTGTTATTCTACTCTGTTCATGCTGTTGCCATGTTTTGTTGTTTACTATTGTATTTCTGTATTCCTTGTAACCTCCTGGGTCATGCCTGAAAATAGCAATTTCTTGGCTATGGTGCCTACCCGGTTATCAAAAACTAAATAAATAAAATAAAATATAGAGAAAATATGCATAATGGCTTCTCAGGAGCCCTGTTTCAGTACAGCACCATGCCGCTGCTTAAAATAAAAAAGGTTTGAGGGTCCCATCGTGGGGCTGAGCCAGCAGGTTCCCAACCGAGACTGCAGTTTTTTGGCACCCTGCAAAAGTATAATAAAGCCAGACTGCCTCTTTGTTTAAAGGAGCTACTAAAACAAGGAGAGCAGGTTCCCGCACTAAAAATATATTAAGAGGGATACCTGTAGCATAAAGGAAGTCAGCCCTTGACAAAGGGCCAAAATGCAATGTTTAGCTGACGGCTGAGTTTTGCAGGTAGAGCATTTAAGCAGCCCATAGCTGGTCTTTTTTATCATAAAGTTGGATAAATAATGCTTTCTATAAGGAATATTGCCCCTGTAACAACTAACACTAGCCTGTAGATATTTGGGCCTAATAATGCTGGTGACATGAAAAGCCTATCTTACCTGTAGCAGTGAAGGCCAGTCCTGGTGCTCCTGAAGACAGCAGCAGCCCCTAGTGGTACATATTTATATTAACATGGCTCTCAATCACAGATAGTGAAGATTTATTTTCTTTATGGGCTTATTTATTCACTTTAGACCTCGTGCCTATATGTAGGCCAGCTTTAGTTAGCCCTCAGTTATTATATAAATCAAAAAAGAGGGCTAAATAAAAAGGTTTTATTTGTTGATGATGCTGAGTTCACCAGACTACAGGAGGCGAATATAAAAAGCCCTCCTTTTCTACCAAACAGGAGATAGGTGTCAGTTAGGGTTGCCACCTTTGGATGAGGCAAAAACCAGATCCTAAGCTCCGCCCCTAGCCCCATTCCTTTTCATGACTCATCATGCACTGTTCCTCCAATAAGAGACAACACTTAAAGTAGCAGTTAAATACAAATGTTAAGATACTGTACTGTGCCTGTTAAAGTTATTTTCTTAGGTTCTTCTTAATTATTTATTTACTTATTTATTGGCGTTGGTTAACCATACAGAGATAAATGAAATATGATCTGGGGGGAGACAAGGGAAATACTGCAAATAGCATACAACAGTACACATACTTTTTATCTTTTTCTGCCTCCATTTTCTGTTCTTGTCCACAGTACTATTTCAAAGCCAAAGAAGTGACCATACTTTTTTCTTGAGGAAAAAAAATAATTTAAAACATTTAAAAATGCCTAAATTCTGTTAGAGATTAAAATGTTTACCAGCAAATGAACGTGGAGGACAACTGTCTCTGTTACTGTTAAAAAAGGTGGGGGCAGCTGTGCTGCTATGTCACTTTAAGATGCAGTGGAAAGATTAGGTTAAGTAAGTGCTAATGGTGTTAATAGCCATACTTTTCACCTTCCAGGGTGACTGCATTCACAAACAAAAGGCTTCATTGACAACAGAACTTGTTTGTAACCTGGATATTTAGCTGAAACAATGAGTGATATGACAAAATGTGTTTCAAAAGTATGTGAGCACTCAAAATGGCTCAAAAACCTGACCAGCACAGAGCAAAACCGGATTACCTGATAGGGACCCTGAAAACCTGATCACCAGGTAAAAAACCTGACAGGTGGCAACCCTAGTGTCAGTTGCTACTGACTGTGCAGGCAATGACTGGGTGAGTCTACCGCTGCACCAGTGGTTGCAGAAACGAAGCTAGTTTGCCACATATAGCCTTGAATTATTGTTTGTTACCTTATTGCTTTATTTGAATAAGTTCTTTATTTTCTTGAGCAAGAAGTATTGCAAGATTTATTTTATTTTTCTGTTGTGGAAAAAATAAACATCCCGCAAGAACAAGTGAGTTGCACCTAAAAAACTGTTGTTGTGTCCATCTGTTATCCCGCACCTTCACAAGTGGTTTTGGAAGTGAGAAAACAGTTGTTGGTGTCTTGCCAGGGATGGGAGACATTAATACTGCCCAGTATCTCAGGTGGACACATGCTCAAGGAACAGATTCAACAGGCAGAGGTACCCGGAGTCCTGACCCGAAGGATTGCTGCCCAGACAGAAGCTGAGCTGTTACCAGGCCTTGATATTGGTGACCTGCCAAAAGACAAGAATCAGCAGGAGGAAGAGGATATCCCAGATATGCCAGAGGATGTGGAAGAAGATGCTGTCTGTCCAGATCTGGAGGAAGCCCCCCGAGAGGATGTGGGAGAACTCTTAAAGTGGCTCTGCATAAGGCAAGTACAGCTGGACAAGGAAAGAGAGGTAGAGAGGAGGCACTAAGATGCTAAGTGGGCTGACACCATGAAGGTGCTTCAGGCCATACAGACTGGGTCCTCAGAAAGACAGAGTACTCCTAGAGACATTAAGCTATCTAGATTAACAGATGATGATATCGAGGCATACTTAACGATGTTTGAGCAAGTGGCTCGAACGTGTGGGTGGCCTCGGGAGCAATGGGTGGTACATCTGGTCCCACAACTAACTGGAAGGGCACAGATTGTTTATAGTCATATGGACATACATGAGGCAGAAGACTATGACAATGTTAAATGAGAAATATTAAAGCGGTACTATTTTAACACAGAAATGTACCGCCAGCATTTCAGGTATCTGAAGATGCTAATCACCAACTTCCCAAGGGAGATATACACTTGTCTAAAGAACTTGTGCTATAAATGGCTTCAACCCAATACTAAAACTGTCCCTCAGCTGCTGGAAGCCATAATCGTTGAACAATTCACCAAAGTCCTACCGCAAGATGTTCAACTATGGGTTCGGGAGCATAAATCTGAGGAAGCCAAAAAGACCATCACCCTGGTGGAAGATGTTTTGGCAGCCAGACCATCTAAACCACGGAACTACCAGGGAGGAATGACCACCACCCCAACCCAGACGGTAAGAAACTAAGGTAAAAACTGTTAGAAATGAATGGAGGCAGGAGAAAAATGGAAGGCTGCCCCTCTCTGAACTAATATGTCATGGCTGCCAGAAGAAAGTACATTTAATTAGAAACTGTCCAAATATTAAAAAGGAACTGGGACATTTGGCATTAGCCAATTGGGAACCATTTATTGCAACAGTGGAGGTGGGGTTTCAGCAGGTTATGAGACTGATAGATTCAGGAAGTAGCCAGACATTAGTCCAGGCAAACCTGGTAGAACTACCGAGGAACCAGGAGAAAGGAACAGCAATAACCTGCATTCATGGGGACACCCATCATTTTCCAACTACCCATTTAACACTAACCGTCCAGGGTAACACTCACGAGTTGGAGGTTGGCCTAGTACCACACTTGCCTGTACCCATAATTATTGGGCAAGACCACCCTGATGTTAAGAACATCCTTGAGTGTCATGCAGGACGAGAACCCCTGGTGGCTGTTACCACTAGAGCACAGGCAAGGCAACAGGCCCAGTTACCTAATTTTTTCCCATTTGAGGATGAACTTTTTGACTGTCCGAGAAAAAACCAGAAGAGGAAGACCAGTGGTGGCGCTACACCGGGGCACACCAGGGCACGTGCCCCAGTCAAAAAATGTTGTGCCCCAGTTCGTCCCCCAGTACTCTGAGTCTCCATTTTGCTGGCCTCCACTCCAAGGTAAGTTGTGCTGTGCTGCCCGAGTGGTCCTGACTCCTTCTCTGCCCTCGCAAGTTGTTAGCAATTCAATTGCAATTCAGTCCTCTTCAACATCTTCATTAGTGACCTTGCAGATGGACTAGAGGGTAAGGCTTGTCTGTTTGCAGATGACACCAAGATCTGCAACAGAGTAGATGATCCAGATGGGGTGGGCAGAATGAGAAGAGATCTGGATAAACTAGCAAAATGGTCAGAAGAGTGGCAACTGGGATTTAATGCAAAGAAGTGCAAAATCATGCACATAGGGAAGAGAAACCCTGAAGCCACCTATAGGCTAGGAGGGGAGTTGCTAGCAGTCACAAAGGAAGAAAGAGACTTGGGCATCATCATCACTGATGACCTGAAATCATCCAAGCAGACCTCTAAAGCAGTAGGTAAGGCTAGGGGGGTGTTAGGGTGTATTAGTAGGGGTATCACAAGTCGTAAGAGGGAGGTAATAATCCCTCTTTACAAGACACTGGTTAGGCCCCATCTGGAGTACTGCATGCAGTATTGGAAGCCACACCTTCACAAGGACATTAACCAGATTGAGGCAGTCCAGAAAAGGGCAACCAAAATGGTGCAGGGACTCCATCAGAAGACATATGAAGACAGATTAACAGAGCTCAATATGTATACCCTTGAGCAAAGGAGGGAGAGAGGTGATATGATCGAGGCATTCAAACACCTTAAGGGCATTAACAAGGTGAAAGAGTCTAACATGTTTAAATATAAGAAAAATAGCAGGACAAGAGGACACAGCATGAGATTAGAGGAGGGCCGATTAAGGGGGAATGTGAGGAAGTTCTTTTTCACAGAAAGAGTGGTGGATGCATGGAACAGCCTACCTCAGGAAGTGGTGGCTATGAATACAGTGCACGGCTTCAAACAGGCATGGGATAGGCATAAGGGAGCAATACAGATGACTATGAATAGATAGGCCACTGACAGAGCAAAGGCCAATGGCACATTTATAAGGTAGAAAAAGAAATGGGCAGACTGGATGGGCCTTGCGGTCCTTATCTGCCGTCAACTTCTATGTTTCTATGTTGCTGCCTGGCAGCCCAAGTGGTCCAGATGTCCTGACTCCCCACTCTCAAGTTGTCTGTGCTGTGCAAGTGGTCCCAAACACCCCCCCAAGCCCCATAGTGAAGTCAGCTTCAACTTATCTGTAGCAGTCAGCCCTGTCCACAGTCCCCATGAGCTATCCTGTGTGCTGCTGCAGAAGTCCTGACCCTAGGGTGGCACTGTTTTTCTGTAGTGCTTTGGAGTCGGGTCAGACTTCTGCAGCTGTAACACCCATGCTGACACTGCCAATACTGCAAGCCTGCTGAGCCAGTTGTGTGTGCTGCCACCAACAGAGCGCTCTGTAAATGTTTTGCTGCCTCTACCCACCCACACCTTGCGTCTAGCACTGCAGTCAGTATTCTTTATTGGACGGGAGTCAGGACCATCGTCACCGCTCACCACTGGCAACAGACAACCAATGAATGAACTGGATCTTAACTGTCCTGTCTATCCAATTCCCAGAGTTGACCCCCCCCCCCCACCGACCAGGCTCTCATCCCACTGACACTGAGCCAGCGCGTTATCGAGATGAGTGCTCTTTCTTGGCTTGTTCTCTGAGTCAAGTACTCTGGCTGCTGCTACTTAAAACTGTGCCTGCTTGCGCAATGACTCATCCCAACCCTTCCAAGACCCAAGTCCCAACGAGCAAGCAACTGAGTGGTACTGGTATTTGTAGGAGCGGAGCAATGAGGGAGACAAGATAGGTAATCAGCAGCAGCCTAGACTGCCTAGCCCAGTCAGTACAGATGATTATACTAGCCTCTACTGCCCAGTCAGCCCAGAGCCCAGCAGCTGCACTACTACATCTTTCTAATCTCTGCACTCTGCAGCACAGAGCCCACCCCTGACCCAGCCCAACAGAACAGTCCCTGGAGTCCAGCCAGTGCAGCAACAACACAATTCAAGGATGAGGAGGAGGCCCAAGTAGAGAAGCTGCCTGTCTTGCTGCCTGCCTGCAGAATTTGAACCTGAGAGACAGACAGAGTCCTGAGTCTGCTTGTGCTAGTGCCTTGAGGTACGTGGGCATATCTTGTCTCAGTTAGTATACTGTGGATACTGGGGTTGGGGGCTCAAGGAAGAGAACACACAGTGTCCTGGCCCTGCCACTGTGGCTGTTTGGGAGGTGGTGAGTGACTTGTGGTGGTGGATACCTACTGGAAAGGGGTAGTCTGGATGACCCTGCTTCTTTTGGTGGTGTGGGGGGATTCCCTTGCTTCACCCTGGGGGAGGAGGATTTGGCCCTGCTCTGTCTGGCTTAGGAGTGTGTGGAGGGGGTATGGTCCTGCTTCTTCTGGCTTGGGGGGGTGGCCCTGCTTTTTGTGGCTCTGGGTCCAACTGGGATAGAATGGCCCCACTTTTTCTGGCATGTGGGAGTGGTCCTGCTTCTCCTCCTTTCCTGACTTGAGGGGAGGATGACCTTGCTTCTCCTAACTTGGGGGAGTGTGGCTGAGCCAAAAGAAGCAGGCACATACCTTCCTGAGCCAGGAGGAGGAGGAGCAGGGCCATTCCCCCTTCCAGCCCACCTGAGCCAGAAGTAGGGTCATCACCACCTGAGACAGGAGAAGCAGGGCTATCCCCTCCCTTGATTCTGGTTTCTATATGTGCCCTGGCTGCCAACTGTGGTGCCTACCCAGTGCCCTGGTAACCAACAGAAGCTGGAGACGACATTGGGGAAGACAGTCAAGAGAAAGGAGAAAAAAGCCTGGCAGGAGAAACAGGCTAAAGAAACAACAAATGTGGGACTGTTTAAAACTAATACCTTGCAACAAGATCAAATGTGATGATGTGTCATTGAAAATGTTGTTTTCACAGGTTGGAGAAGAACAAATGTCTGGGACCCCCAAATATGTGTTAAATAACAGATTGTTGTATAGGGGCAGTGTGAACCCCAAGAGTAAAGAAATAATGACCCAGCTGTTAGTGTCTGAAAAATACAGACAGGAGATATTCCAGCTAGCACATGGCATTCCCCTATCTGGACACTCTGGCAGAGATAGTATTCTTAGTAGAATCACAGAGCAATTCTATTGGCCAGATCTCTACGAACAAGTGGCCGCCTATGTAAGAAGCTGTCATGAGTGCCAGAAAGTGGCCCGGATAAGACAAAAAGATAAGGTGCTCCTTCAGACCATCCCTAGAGTGCCACAGCCTTTTGATCGGATAGCAATGGACATAGTAGGACCCTTTGGAGAAGAGTTCCAAAGGAAAGCACTTTATTTTGGTCATTTGTGACTATGCCACTCACTATCCAGAGACCATACCAATGAGAACAGTCACCACTCCGAGGATTGCAGAAGAACTGGCCCAGGTGTTCAGTCGTATGGGAATACCCCACGTAATCTTGACAGACGGGGAGGAATTTCACTGCTACACCGTTAATTGAAATGTACCAGTTGTTGGGATTTATTGCAGCACAAACCTCTCCATTGTCCATTTGGTATTTTGAGAAAAATATGCACCTAAGTAAGGATATGTTTTGACCGTCTCAATCTTTACTTTATCAATAAAAAGAGTTGGAGTTCTCGTTTGTCTATTTCCAAATATTATCATTTTAGTTTTGCTTGTATTAATTACTAATTTGTTTTTTTTTTCTGAGTGCAGAAAAGGAAGTTACTTTATGCTACAGGCCTAAGAATGATGTTGATAATAGTACGAGATCATCCACAAAAGCTAGAAGCGAGATTTTTTGATTTTTGATAACAGGAGAATGAAAATCCGGGTGGTCTAGCTGTACTATGATCATATTTATATATAAATGAAAAAATAAAGGGGCCAGTAGGCAGCCCTATCTGATGACAATATTTGCTTTTATTTCTAGTGGGAGTAAACATTCTGCCAGCAGAAGTGAGCAGAGGTTTGAATTCTTGCATTCTGTCTGTAGTAAACATTCCATCTCTTGAATGTTGGCAAGACAGAAAATAAACAAGACAGAGAAAAGGGAGGGAATATTATAAAGAAGAAGAAAGACAGGTGAGGGAATGGGTAAAAGGGGGTGGGTTGCTGGAAACTAGAGGATTTGAGAGCAAATAAAAAATATATGACTTTTGCTGCACATAATATTTAAACCTGAGATGGTATGTCAGTGCTGGGATGTGCTGGGGCTATTTTAAAAAAGTCATACAAATGTTTCTTTTTTGATTTGGTGCATTTCTGCACCCCCCCCCAAAACAAAATTAATCTTGGACCCATTTTATAAACACTGTAAGACGCTCCAGGGTGTACACCGTGGTGGGGTAACAGCACTTCTTGGGTGGCTGAAGTGAAGGCACTCAGTGATGCCTCATGCCACACCTGAGGTGTGCCACTGTCCAACCATGTCAGAGTGGCTCAGTTGGTAGCACATCCGCCTCTGGACCAGAAGGTCGTGGGTTCTCATCCCACACTGGGATGGACTTGCACCTAAAAATTGCTGGCATCCGAGTGCAGTATTGGGAGGTGCTGTACTGCTGGGATGTGCTGTCCTTTGGATGAGACGTTAAACTGAGGTCCCTTCTGCCCATCCCGGTGTTCTCCTGGTGGGTGTCCAGGTGGAAGTAAAAGAACCCAGGGTACTCTTCGTAAAGAGTAGGGAACATTCCCGGTGTCCTGCCCAACATTCCCCTTCCCATAAACCGGTTCATGCAATTATCCAGGCTGTGTATGGGTGATGATGTGCGATATGGCTGCCACCACACATTCAGTCACTTCACTACCAGTCTAGCATTGCTTGTAAAGTGCTTTGGGATACTGTGTATGAAAAGCGCTATATAAATGCTGATTCTTCTTCTTCTTCTAACGAACACCCTGTCATACCTTATTGCATAATTTGATATTAAATTGATTTCAAAATAGTGTTTTGTTTCTGTTTTGATGAAGCCTGAGAGAATAGCCCAAGAGGCAATGAAAGGGGACAAGACATTTTTTAGAAATGTAAGTGAAAAGAAGACAAGGGGTGGGATTGTAAGATTAAAAAGAGAGGGGGGTTACTGTACAGAGTGGGGCCAGGAAAAGGAAGACATCCTGAACAAATATTTTTGTTTAGTGTTCACGGAGGAAGGACAAGGGGAGGGGCCACAAAAAAGTAACAAAAGCTTTGGAGGAAGGAAGGTGAACACTAGTTCTTTTTTGGAGGAGAGAGTCCTGAAGGGACTTGCTAGTCTGAAGGTGGGCAAAACAATAGGCCAGATGGGGTGCATCCAAGGGTATTGAGGGAGCTCTGGGAACACTGGCTGCACCTCTAACAGTTTTATTTAACTGCTCACTGGAAACAGGAGTGGTTCTGGAGGACTGGAGGAGGGTGGTTGCAGTCCCACTACGCAAACATGGTAGCAGGGAGGAGTCTGGCAATTATAGGCCAGTCAGCCTGACATCGGTGGTGGGAAAGTTAATGGATTCACTGATGAAGGAAAGGATTGTGGAATATTTTGAATCCAGTGGGTTACAAGACCCAAGACAGCATGGTTCCATAAGGGGGAGGTCATGTCAAAAAAACCTGATAGATTTCTTTGACTGTGTGACCGAGAAACTAGATCAGGGTGGAGCAGTAGTCATGGCCTACCTAGATTTCAGTAAGGCATTTAACATTGCTCCACATAGGAGACTAGTAAGCAAGTTGGGTATCTTAGGAGTGGGTCCAAAGGTGATAAACTGGATAAGAAATTGGTTAGAGAATAGGTGTCAGAGGGTGGTGGTATATGGAGTTCACGCCAAGGAAGGGAGGGTGGCCACTGGGGTGCCTCAGGGATCAGTGTTGGGACTTGTCCTCTTTAATGTCTTTATAAGTGACATTGCAAAGGAGCTGGAAGGTAATGTTTGTCTCTTTGTGGATGAGACCAAAATGTGCAATAGGGTGGACACTCCGGGATGGGGGGTGGAAAGGATGATCAGATACCTGAGAGAACTAGAAGAGTGGTCAAGGGTATGGCAGCTGGGTAGCAATGTGAAAAAGTGCAAAATAATGCACTTAGGGCACAGAAACCCAGAGGTGGAATACAAAATGGGTGGAGCGGTATTGATGACCACCAAGCAGGAAAGACCTTGGGGGAATCATACTGGATGACCTAAAGGTGCCCAGGTAGTGCAACAAGGCAGTAGGGAGGGCAAGTGAGATGCTGGGGTGCATAGGGAGAGGTATCACCAGCAGAAAGAGGGAAGTGGTGTTGCCTCTGTATAGATTGCTGTTAAGACCCCACCTAGAGTATTGTGTCCAGTTCTGGAGACCACATCTCCAGAAGGACATAGACAGAGTGGATGCGGTTCAGAGGAGGGCAACTAAAATGGTGCAGGGTCTGCATCAAAAGCCTTATGAGGATAGGCTAAAGGATCTCAATATGTACACCCTGGAACAGAGGAGGGAGAGGGGAGATATGATAGAGACCTTTAAATATATTATGGGGTAAATAAGGTACAGGAGGGGAGTATTTTTCAGAAACGAAGGTGCTCAAGAACAAGGGGGCATGCTATGAAGCTGGAGGGGAGTAGATTCAGGAGAGATGTGAGGAAGTACTGGTTCACAGAAAGAGTGGTGGATCCCTGGAACAGCCTTCAAGCGGAGGTGGTGGGGGCAAAAACAGTGGTGGGGTTAAAGA
This sequence comes from Neoceratodus forsteri, assembly GCA_016271365.2. NCBI lineage: Eukaryota > Metazoa > Chordata > Ceratodontiformes > Ceratodontidae > Neoceratodus > Neoceratodus forsteri. The sequence continues at coordinate 872,383,209 of CM057453.1, read as the reverse complement.
ATGCATAAGATAAGCACAAAGTAATCTTAGTGGAAAGGAAGGGGGGATGGAGAAAGAGCTGTAAGTTGGGCACGATCTGATGTAATAGTGTAGGTAGGGAGAAATGGGCAGACTGGATGGGTCAAGCAGTCCTTATCTGCCATCAAATTCTGTTTCTATGTTTTGACTAAGTCCTTTTAAGCCTTATCTCTTAATAGAATAGGATCAAGCCTCCATTGCTTTGACCTACTGGTGGTGTCCCTAGATGCTATTATTAGTTAAAGGGGAGCATGGTCTGCAAATGTGATATGATAGCATGCTATATTAAATATCCAAGAACGTGTATAAATGGATGAAAAAAGCATCAATTCTTCAACTGGCTAAAACCTGAGAAGACTAAAAAGAGCATTCTCTTTTGCCTGGATTGAAAAACCTCCATGTTTCCAAATTTTCTAAATCTTCCATTTCTTTTGTATTAACTTTACAGCTATTCTATTCTGGTTTTGGATATTCTGTCATTCTGAATACCTAGAATTTGAATAAAGTCACCACCAATGAAGTATGGTTGGGGAAACTGTGCCAGTGTAAGAAAAAAGTCCTGTAACAAAGTCAGGGTTGTCTTGATTTGGAGCCTAGAGTGAGGCTATAGTTAGAAATAAATGGTCAAACTTCCCAGATATTATGACATAGCGACCTTCTTCATCTATTTTTGTATTATTGATTCTCACTTTAGTTTTCTATCAATTAATATTGTTACTCCTCTTAATTTAGTAATTGTCGCATGAGTAAAAGCCTAAGACCCCCAACTTTTGGTTACTTTTTCAACCCCCGTATCTGTCTACCTGTATTACCGTATAAAGACTACCCCATATTTAAAAAAAATAAGCCAAAACAATGTTATATTAAAGAAATAAGATCACCTTATCACAAGCTCAGTGCAAACTCCTTTTCTGTACAGCAACCTCCTGGCCAAGCCAAAGTCAACAAATGTGTGACAAGTAGGTTCAAACACAGCCTGAGCAAATATTAAAATTGTGCTCCCCCTCTTCCCAGGAGATGACTATGTGCATGTTAACACGTTTGCTTGCTCCCCCTGACCGCTTTGAAACTGACACATTTTCATTCACCTCCTGTTTTGGCCAAGTAAGAGCATATGTAAAGATATTTTCACTAATATATGGGCCCACAATTTTTTATGATATGGCCCACGGTGTTACATACTTACTGTATTTCAGTTTAATCAATCTTTCCATTGTCTGTTACATCCAGTATTTATTACTAAGGGTATCTGCATAAAATCAATGTCCAGAATATTTATCATTAAACAAAAGATTGCCCTTTGAGGCCCAATCTAGGTCACTTGATGAATAATGTTACTCGAAATAATGCTTTCAAGGCCTAATTCCAAGGAGTGTGTACATAAAGCCACAGTTAGTCAAAACAGACATGCACATGTATAAAAGAGAAGATAGACTTTTATACACATGCATTTAAAACAATATTAATGCATATATTAGGGTTACAGATGCAGGTGAAATAAGTTAATCAGCTCATGAATCTAGCCGGCCCACCAGCGCAGCGGTAGGGTTACCGCTCATGGCCCCAGCGACCTGGGTTTGGGAATGGACTCGGGCTGCTGGAGGATCAGCCGGGGGGGGAGGATTGAGCACCCAGAGGCCGCTCTCCTCTTCTGGAGTGGGTTGGGATGCATGTCCCACCACTCTACCGCCACCTGGGTGACCACGGGTGGAGGTGCAGCGGGACTGTAGAAAGAAGAGAGGGGGGACGTTGGCCAGGGGCTGGTGCGCTCGCACACCTTGATGTGCGCCACCCCTAGGCTCCCCTGGTATACCAACATCCTGTGGAAGGGGACAGAAAAGCAGGGAAAAAAACCCCACAGTGCTCCCGTAGACAGAGCTCCAGGCCCTGATCCCAGTGCCCTTACCAGTGCCGGTTGACAGCATCCCCTGACGAAAGACAGACACGTCAGGACAGTAAGGGTCCCATCCTGTACACACCTGAGAGGTACAACCAAGGCTCCGTGGGGGGGGGGGACTGCACTGACACCTGGCAAGAGGAGCAGGGACGTACAAGGCCATAACGGAGTCTCCCGAAGAAAGGAAGCAAGGTGGTGAGAAGGAGGGGAAAAAAAAATCAGCTCATGAATCTGATGAACTTTCATGAATGGTTTCTAAACATCTGTTAATGTTCACCAACTCTTCTTCAGCTGAGTTCATGAACTGGTCATTAACATAAAGTTCATGAAGTTGCTGAACCTTTAAAGAACTATGATGAACCAAGACAAAAATGAATATGCATAACTAATTTGCATATCTGAATGCACTGTTTCACACTATAAGAGTTATATAGTATTACAAAATTAGAACATTTTCAATTCTGGTGTGGAAAATATATATTTTACAAGGCAATGAACTACCTAAGCCCTCAAAAGGATTTAACATTTAAACTCATCACATTTTAAAAGACTCTCAGATTCTGTTGATATAAATAGCAACTGGGCCTTTCTATTTATGAAAAGATGTTGAACAGTAATTCCATTTGTAGAACAGAGTATAAGGAAAGCTATTAATTCTAAAATGCATTGTAAGAAAAGCCATTGATGGCTGGCCCAGTGATGAGGTAGGCAGAAGCACTGACTGCCTACTGTCTCCCACACCAGCAGGCAAGGTTTGGAAACAGATCAGGGTTGCTTGGGGGCCAGCTGGGGAAGGAGGATTGAGTGTTCATAGACTACTCTCCTCCTTTGGGATGGGGGAATTGTGTAAGCCGCTGCATTACTGACACCTAGTGAAGACTGAGTGTCAGTAGTGACATCCGCCCCGGAAGGGCTGGGCGCAGATGTTGAGTGATTGTGAAGCCTTCACATCACATGTTCACATCAGTGCTTGCACACCAACCTTGGGAAATGGGCAAAAAAAAACCAGAAGGAAAAACAATTCGACTGGGGGATGAAGACAGAGACCCCACAAGCTCCCCATCGCTGCCCGTGGCACTCACCCATGGTGGTCAGTAAGAGGATGGGGTAAGGCCCAGAACAGTGGGTGCTGAGGATGGGTGTTGCCATTGCATGGAGGCCCAGTGAGGAGACAAGGAAGGGAAACACAAGATGACAAAAAAAAGCCATTCATTAGAAAATGTTGAGTTTGCCAAAATAATTCAGTTGTAATTATTAACTACTTAGGTTGTGTGATAAAACAACTAAGAGCATATTGGCTTCTTTCTGAATTATATATAAGGAAAAATATTTTGTGAATAGGGCTATAACAGAATTGCATAATGACTTAACCAGTATTATAAAAGCAGTGTATTTCTGGTCACCAAAAATATTGATGACTTTGTCCATAAAAGGAGTTATTATGAACTTTCTTGGACCTTTATAAACATATGTTTATGAACATTTGTGAACACAGGAGTACCATTTAAGGTTCATGTACAATTCATGAACGTTCATAAACAATTTGATATACACTTGATGAATGTTTGTGAGTCAAATTCATTAACACTTCAGGAATAATTCATGAACACTCATTAATGGCTCATGACCATTTTTTTTTAATATGGTATTTCTCCCCTTGTCCTGGCCGGCACTCCTACTACTGTCTGTTGTCCCTCCAGCGACGTTCCCCAAGGATTAGGCCTCCTCTCTTGTGTTCCCACAACTTATCCTTCATGGCAGGGTTGTGGGAAGTGTCTCAACCCACACAAAATGGATCTAGCCAGGGAGGTGCCATCTCAGGGCGGCGCCCACGGGGAACAGTGTCATGTTGCATGGCCAGGATCTTTTCTGGTTTTCTCCTGAGGTGAGGTGTGCAATGATGCCCACAGAGAGAGCGCATGTGTGTCCTCACACACTCCTCCAAGCATCTGCCCCATCTCCCATCCCTTTTTGTAGCATCGGCGCATTGCCCCTCAGCCGCCACTAAGGGGCCAGTCAGACATCGACCACTGGTGACCCCCTTCCCGGAGAAGAAGAGTAGTCCATCAGACACTCGATCCTTCTCTTCCCCTGCAACTCCTGGCAGCCCATGCTCACTCCCAAACACAGGTCGCCGGCGTAGCACGAGGTAAGGCATCCAGCACCACCAGGCCAGCCGGTTCATGACATTTGAAGTGGGAAGCCACAAAAGGAGGGAACTGTGGCATTAGAGTTTTTTCAAGCCTAACTCCCACTTCTTCCCCAGCTCCTATCCTTATGACCCACGGCAAAAGTACAGGTCTGGGGTGCCACATGGATCTACTGCTTCAACGGACAGGTCTGCAGCCATGCCCCACAATTCTGCTGTTTCACATGGGGACCAGAGGATCAGTTATAGCTTTCTATGCACAGGGCCCCAGACTGTTTTGTGGCAGGGCCAGGCGGCCCCCCAAATCTCACATCCAGATTTGGGTTGGCATGGTCCTGGTGGTGGAGCAGATGGAAGGGTGGCAAGCAGGGTATCATAGACATCTGTCTTGCCTTCCTTTTTCCTCCTGTTCTTTCCCCTACCCTAGCTGGGGCATGCACATCGGTGCATGCATGTGGAGGCACACACATTCTGCAGAGTCCCGCACCTCCTTCCCTTCATGCCACTCCCATCCCGCACTGCCACCAGGCTTCCACCTGGTGGCAAGCTTTCTGCTGAGCCAACATTCCCTTACTCCTTGGGGGAGGAGTGGAGTCCATTGGATACTTGATCTTCTCCCTGTGGCTGACTCCCCAGCAACCTTATTCCATTCCTGAACCCGGGTTGTTGGCATAGCAGCAGGCAAGGCGCTCGCCACGCAGCCCTCCGCATCACTGGACTGGACCTGACTTTTTATGTTTTGTGCTTCAACCCTAACAGATGCATTAACACTACATTGTAAAAGTCAATAATTCACATAAACATGGCGTACTTTTTATACAAAGATTATGCTAAGATGGGTTTGAAACTGGTTGCAAGATAGGGAAGCAAAGAGTCATAATTAATGGTAACTAAACCAAGGGACATGAAAACAGGTGACCAATGGGTTCAAGGGAGTTGTTCCTCAAGGCTGCGGATGATACCAAGATGGGAACTGCAGGTACATTACAACAGCAGATAAAATTCAGAAAGACCTAGATAGGTTTGGGAAATGTGCGGCAACATTTCCAATGAATGTTAACACTGAAAAATGCAAGGTGCTTCATTTTGGAAAAAAAGAACAAGCTTGCAAAATACTATTGGAATGGCATGGTGATACTGAACTCAAGCTCAATAAAGCAATGAATAGACTTGGAAGTACTGATCAGCAGCACCTTGAAGTGGGAGCAGCAATGTGAGGCAGGGACTAGCAAGAGAAACTTCAAAAGTAGATCTACAGATGTTATTATGCCATTATACTTGATCTGGCGTTATCTTGAGTACAGTGCACGGTTCTTGTCCCCACATCGGAAGGATATGGACATGCTAGAGAATGTACAGTACAGAGGAGAGCAACCAAGTTGGTTGATGGCAGAACTGAGATTGTTTTCCCATAGAAAAGAAGACTAAGGGGACACATAATTACAATATTCAAGTACCAAAAGGGGATAATAACCCCCTTTAACCCCAGTGCAGCTCTTTATGAGGCACATGGATGAAAGGATAAGGGACACTCCATGTTACTGAAGGCAGGAAAATTCAGAAGAAACATGAGCAAGAACTACTCAACAGAACAAGCGATGAACACTTGGACTAGACTGCCAGAGACTGTGGTATCAGTTGATATTGTAATGAACCTGAAGCTTTGACTCAACAAGTGCTTGAAGACAATGGGTTGACAGAGTATGACCACTGAGCTAGTGCCTAGTGGGAAGGAGGACTTGCCCTAAATATGTATGTATAATCAGTGATAATGTTCTCTGGCCAGTGCACTACCAGGCATAATAATGATGTAGCTTTGCCTCAGGCCCTTAACTCTTTCAGCCATGAGTGTAGGAATACATACTCCAACTCCAAGTAATCCAGCACTTACACGTTGATTGGGGATGGGGCAGCATTCTGGACTCTGGCTATTGATTTTTGGCTACTTCTATTGTCTGATATTCACCCCTACTGGTGTTGTATATAGAATAATACATGGGTGGGTGTGTGTAACCAGAATTTTACACACACCTGAGGTGTCAGATGTTACATAATTGCCCAAGGGGTTTATAAAAGCATCCCACATTGAGTTTGTGTGTAAAATTCTGGTTTTACACACACCTTCCCATGTTTTATTTTACTTAATTACATCATTTTTTTTATTTTCAGCATAGTTGAGTCAGTTAATGCAGCACTGTCAGAGACAGACAGACAGACAGACACAGACACACACACTCATACACACATACTGCCTGTATCTCCCTTTTCAGTACTGGCATTAATTTGTTTTTGCTTTACTTTTGTGTTTTGTTTTTACATTACAGTGCAAACTGCTATCTGTTAGTAAGTCGCAGTCTGTTGGCATAGCCGCACTGCGTGTGTAAGCCCCGCTCGAAGGATACGAGCAACAGGGTCAAGCAGATAGATTTTTGATGTTGTGAAGGCAGGATCGATGAGACATATATTTAAAAATATTTAAAAAATTACCTGCCTTCACAGTATGAGGCAAAGCTTGAGTGTCCGTGCTCGATAATGGAGCCGCCATGTTGGGTGAGATGTTCAGCCCACCCACAGACAGACTAAGCACCAATGAGCTTTCTATGGTGGAGCTTGATTGACAGCTACTAATTACAACCATCCAGTTGTAACCAAAAATATCAACTGGGCAGTTGTAGCATGGGATAAAACTCCCATTATCTGTGTATAAAAAATGATCACCAGTAATTAAAATAGGATTATTGTGCTTTTTTTAAATGAAACATAATGTTAAATGCATAAAACTAAGCAATATGGGATGTACAAGATGGCTGGGTAACAAGTACAAGTAGGTCTACGGGGGGGGGGGGACAAAGAGGTACCATAGAGTTCTGGCTTACAAATTTTATTTTCCTATCTGCACACTACCGCTTCCAGTTGGTCATCAACTGTCAGGATATGCCTTGGTTTTCAGCTGCTTAAGCTTCATGAAAACTAGTATGAAGCAGGTAGAATGCTTAGTGTCATATTTTCTGAGATTGCATTCTCTGGGCTGTCTCTCAGATAGTTCTGTGACATGTTATTGGAGCAAATTTGTTCTTTTTAAATTTCAATTATTACTGTTATTACAAACAGAAACATTTAATGTAAAAATATTAGAAAAATATATACATAAGAGAATATATTGTCATCTCCTGACCACCCACGCAGACCTGCTGTCATTACCAAGAGGTCACAAGCCTTTGTCCCTTTTGCTTCCTGCCAATACTCGTCTGCTCGCCACCCTTATGAAGCAAGGTCTGATTCGCTGACTATGCCCTATCAGTGCTGAGTGTGCCAGTAAGCAGGGTGGGACTTCTCGCACAGTTCTCCCTTCAAAAACCTGCCCATGCAAGTGGTACCATGTGAGCGGTCCCAGTGTGAGTGGACCAGCAGGAGTGGGTGTTCTTGAGAGGAGTCACCAGAGGGAGATGCCAGGGGACTCTGCCCAACTTCCACCCTGCAAAGCTGTAAGTGTTCATAATATCAATCAATCAATCAAATTTATTTTGTATAGCACAATTCTCATTGCGACCCAATGCGCATTACATGCAATTCATAAAACATTTAAAAATATTAACAAATAATACAATAAATACAAACAAATAAATCACCCCATCATTCAATTAAAACAAACCGGTATCAGTAAAACATACTTAGTTCTGATGGAAGGCCTGCATGAATAAAAAGGTTTTTAGCTCCTGTTTAAATATTTTATTTTAGTCTTTGGTAACCGGGTAAGGCCCACTAGACACAAGCGTCTGTTTCAGGGGTGACCTGGGAGCAATGGGCAGTTAAGTGACTTACTCAGAGTCACACAGTATGCAAGTGGAGGTTGTGAGAATCAAACCCAGGTCTGGTTGATGTACCAAGCTCACTCACAGCTCATTGCTCTAACCTCTAGGCTATATCTCTAGTGTTGTAGAATCTCAGATATAATGAGGGAGAGCATTCCACAGAGTTGGGGCTGCAAAGAAAAATGCCCAGACCCCCAACATTTTCAAGCACATCTGTGGACTCTCTAATAATCCCTTGTCTGCTGAGCAGAGGGGTTGGGGAGATGGTAGAGACACAGCAGGTCTTGCAGGTAGCTGGGCTTCTAACCGTGCAGGGCCTTATAGGTCAGCAAATCGACCTTGAAGGAGATCCGCCACCTAACCGGCAGCCAGTGCAGAGAGCGCAGCACAGGTGTAATGTGACACGATCTATATAGACCGGTCAATGGCCTAGCTGCCGCATTCTGCACTAGCTGCAAGTGGCAAAGATCTACTCCCAGCAGCCCTAGGTACAGGACATTTGCAGTAATCAAGATGAGAGGTCACAAAAGCATGGACTAGCGCTGGCAGATCACCAGATGGTACTAGGTGTTTGATCCTGGCGATGTTCCTCAGATGGTAAAATTAGGTCTGGACCACTGTTGACACATGTGATTTAATTGTCAGCACAGTTCAGTACAATGGCAATATTCTTTACCCAGTCTGAGGTAAGCAACTAGGAGTCTCCGAGTCTCAGCCCTGAGACTCGACCAGTTCGCACCCTCACCCCCTGGTGACCAGATTCCAGCACCAGTACTTCAGTCTTGTCTGGACTCAACCTCAGCCAGTTGGTTCATATCCAGTCCTGGATCTCAGCAAGGCAACTATTTAGCACCAAGATCATCTCCTGTTGCTAGGGCGCAAAAGACATGTATAGCTGAATATCATCTGCATAATAGTGAAAACTCAGCCCATACCATCTTATAAGGTCCCCTAGCAGCAGCAGCATATACTAACATACTCACATACCGAGGTGCCAGCAGAGTAGGCCCAGAGGTCTATCGAGTCTGCTTGAAAATCAGCACCTGGTTAGGACGCCACTGCTGCCTCCCCACCTCCCCCGTAAATCCCCCCGACCCCATCCCCCATCACTGTTACACCTTCAGAGCAGGCATTTCTCAGCTTTATCTTCCCCATGTACCTGTCTCAGTCCCTCTTGAATCCCTCCACTGTATCAACAGCCACCAGTTCTGCAGGAAGTGCGTTTCAGGGTTCCACCACCCTCTCAGTGAAATAGCATCTACTAGTCTCCCCCCTGAGCCTCCCACCTGCCAGCCTCATGGATGCCCCCTAGTGGCACCCTCATCCCTCAGCATACCTTATCCACTCTGACCCTATTTATTCCCTTTAGATATTTAATGACCTCAATCATATCCACTCTGACCCTCCTCTCCTCGAGGGAATACAAGTTTAGCTCCTTAAGTCGCTTCCCATAGGGCCTCTCCCCCAGGCTCTGGATCATCCCGGTCACCCTCCTCTGAACCCTCTCCAACAGTGCAATGCCCTTTTTTAAGTACGGGCACCAAAACTGCACACAGTACTCTTGTTGCGGTCTAACCAGGCAGTTATACAGAGGGAGAAGCACCACCCATTTCCTTGAGGTTATCCCCCGGCGATGCACCCGAGGATCCTATTTGCTTTAGCTGCAGCCTTCACTAGAGAGATTTACATCACAAACAACATGGGGGACAAAACGGAGCCCTGTGGGACCCCACATGACAGGGGCAAGGGTGCCAAGGAAATAATCCCAGACACCACTCGCTGTGCCCTACCAGTGAGGAAAGATTTAAACCAGTTGAGGACTGTAATAACCTGTAATATGTTGCTTACTGCTACTAGGTAGGGTATTGCAGCTACCTATTATTTACTGCCACTAACTGGGACCTATTTGCTCACCCTATTCTGCTCAGTAGGGGCTACTATGCATTGTAACAGTTACTTCTGCTTTTTATTTCAGGAACCGTAACTATAAGTTATTGCTGATACTAGCCGTGGCCCAGCCATATAATGTTTGTAGCTAGCTCATTATTCTAGTACCTCTTCCACTCAGCTACTGTTAATTATTGCCCTGTAATACCTATTTTGTTGTTACTCCACATTTCCCCCCATTTGTGTAATTTAGGCTTTCTCCCTATCTGGGTGAAGCCCGCTTCCCCCAAAAATTGCTCATCTAGGTTTCCACCATATCTGGGTGAAGTCCACATCTGCCCTAAATTATTTATTTAGGTTTCCACCCTGTCAGGGTGAAGCTTGCAACCTCCCCCCACCCTCCAATTGTTTATTTAGGTTTCCACCCTATCTTGGTGAATTTTGTGTCTCCTCTAATTTGGTTTATTTTGGCTTCTTCCCTATTGGACGAAGCCATAAGCCTTCCTTTCGGGTCAGGCCTGCACTCCCCTTAGACTCCCTGTCTGGCCAGACCAGCCCTCCTCTTGTCCCCTTCATGTTCCCCACACTGTTAGGCTCATCCATTATGTTGTTCCTCATCCTAGCTATCCTCCCTCTCCTCATCCTTCTCTCCTTCCTTCCTCCATCTATTGCCACTTATTCCTCTCCTACTCCCTAAACCTCTCTTCCTCCCACACCTGCTGCCTATCCTCATCCCTCCCTTTCTACTCCCCCTGGTGTCCTGGGTGCTGCCTTTTAACTGTTCCTTGGCTCCACTTGGAAGCTCTCTGGTGCCTCCTACCCCCTCCCTCCAGCTCCCACCCTTTGCCCCCCCAACCCCCTCCTTCTAAGCAGCTCCTTGGCTCCATGAGGCTTTTTGTTACCTTGCTACTCTTGGTAGCAGGGGACATTGAGCTTAATCTTGAGCCTGCCTCAGTCTTGCCAATGCAGCTTCCCAAAGGATTACAGGTTGCTCACTTTGTCATCTGTAGCCTCCTCCCTGAGCTGAATCTGTTGCAGTCCCTCATGGTCATCTCCACCCAAATGTTCTTGTTATTGCAGAGCCTTGGCTCTCCCATGAAGTCCAAGACTCTGCAGTATCCATACATGGTCACTCCATAGCTAGGCCAGATCGCACCAAGAGAGGTGGAGGTGCTACAATCTACCACTCCTCAGGCATCCAATTTGTGCCTGTGTTATCTGTCTTTTCCCCCTCCACCTATAAGCTGCTCCTCCTCAAACTCTCCCTCCCCTTCACAGTCCCACTTTCACTGCAGAAGTATATTGCTGTCCTGGCCTATCCCCTGCTTTGGTCATGAACTTCTTTCCTCCATCTGTTCCCACCCTTCCTCTGAAGAGTTGCTGATACTTGGGGATTTTAATGCTAATTGGCACTCCCCCCTCAGTGCACAAACTTAGCCAGAATGTTAAATCCCTTCAGCTATTCTGACTAATTTTGGACCCCAACTGTCTTTCATAAATCCTCGAACCACACTCTACTAGACTGGGTACTCTTCTCTCATTCCCATCATAATGTGGATGCCAGTATCCATCCTGATGCACACAGTGACCATCATATGGTCTACTTTGTGCGTTAAGATCCATCTCCCCAAAGCTACCTCTACATTCATCCTTCTGCAGTCATTCAGGTCACTGGATTTATCCTCCCTCCATGCAGACTTGTTGGCCACTGACCAGTCCCACATCTCTACAGCCACTGCCCCTCGACTCATTATATAACCAGTTTATGGCTGTCTGGGACTACTATGCCTCACTAAGTAAACCAGGGTCCAAGGCTTCCATCTTCCCTGGGTTTCTACTGGGCTGCTGACCTGCCTTTGAGTTCACGATCTGGTCTGGTGGTCACATAAGATCACCGGTTCACCTACCACCCTGTTAAATTATCAGACCCTTCACAAAAGCCACCAGGCTTGCACAATCAGTTTACTCTGCATCCACACTCCAGAACAACCTTAATTACCCCTCCAATTTCCAGAAAGTTATCCACTCCCTTTTCTTCCATCAGAACCCAATCCTCCCCACCCATCCTCGAGGTTAGCAACTCCGACATCACTGACCCTGCCTCTGCTACTTCTTCTTTCAGCTACTTCTTCACCACCTTCTCCCTAGCTCTCCTCACCCTCCTCTCCCTCACCCTTCCCTGACACTCCTTCTCTTTCTTTCCTACCACTCCATTGGCCTCTTTAAAGGCCCTTCTAGCTCTTAAACCCAAGGGTAAAATCCAAAAGGGGCTTGGCCCCAAGCTTCTGTATCTCTCTACACCAGCCATAGCCTTACCTATTACCCTACTCCTTAACATCAGCTTCCCCTCTGCCTCTGTCCCTGATGTCTGGAAGCAGGCTACTGTCATCCCCCTCCCTCCAAAAGGGGTGATCCTTCCTCTTCAGGAAACTTTTATCCCATTTCTCTCCTCCCCACACTGGCCAAGCTTCAGGAACATCTTGTCCTCTCACAACCCTTCCTGTTCCTTGACTCCTCTTCCTTTTTCACTCCTTTCTAGTTTGGTTTCAGGAAGTCCCACTCCACATCCACTCCCTGCCCTGGCTCAGTAACTCCATCCTATCAGTATGGACCACTCCCTGCCCTGGCTCAGTAACTCCATCCTATCGGTATGGACCACTCCCTGCCCTGGCTCAGTAACTCCATCCTATCGGTATGGACCACTCCCTGCCCTGGCTCAGTAACTCCATCCATCGGTATGGACCTCCTCTGCCCTGGCTCAGTAACTCCATCCCATCGGTATGGACCACTCCCTGCCCTGGCCTAGTAACTCCATCCTCATCGGTATGGACCACTCCTGCCCTGGCTCAGTAACTCCATCCTATTGGCATGGACCACTCCCTGCCCTGGCTCAGTAACTCCATCCTATCGGTATGGACCACTCCCTGCCCTGGCTCAGTAACTCCATCCTATCGGTATGGACCACTCCCTGCCCTGGCTCAGTAACTCCATCCTATCGGTATGGACCACTCCCTGCCCTGGCTCAGTAACTCCATCCTATCGGTATGGACCACTCCTTGCCCTGGCTCAGTAACTCCATCCTATTGGTGTGGAACACTCCCTGCCCTGGCTCAGTAACTCCATCCTATTGGTGTGGACCACTCCCTGCCCTGGCTCAGTAACTCCATCCTATTGGTGTGGACCACTCCCTGCCCTGGCTCAGTAACTCCATCCTATTGGTATGGACCAAGGCCAAATTCTTTTCACCATCTTTGTCGAGTTGGCCATAGCCTTCAACACTGTGCCACACCCCCTCCTGCTTAAGGCAATGGGCTGTCTTCCTCCTCAATCAGCCAATTCTATGCCTACCTATATGGTAGGTCACAAGCTGACCATACTGCAGACATCCTTTCCCCTTGCACCTTCTGCTTAGGCATCTCCCAAGGATCCTTTCCAGCCACAACCCTTTTCCATGTTCCTAAATTACCTCCCATCACTTGTTTCTCTGCGTTTATCTACATGTACACAGATGATATTGTACTGTTGGTCTCTTGCTCCCCTACTGCTAATCTTACTGTCCATCTCCAACAAGATTTTCACTGTCTTCATCATTGGTTCTGTTCAAACCTTCTGCCTCTAAACACCAAGAAAACTGTTTCCATGACCTTTGGCTCCTAGCAGAGGCTCACCAGACTCTCTCCCTTCCCTTCTTTCCACACCCTAGATGGTACTGTGCTTGTGTATGTCTCCTCCTTTAAGTAACTTGGGGTCTGGCTGGATTGGCACCTTGACTTTTTGGCACACACTGATGCTATCCACCACAAGCTTCACCCCAAACTGGGTGCGCTGTATAGAAACAAAGCCACTATACCTCTCCCTGCCTGCAGGGAGCTAGTCATGAAGTTGATTCTTCCTATCTTCGACTACAGTGTAATTGTCTACAGCGCCACTCTCAAGTCTACCCTTGCCAGGCTGGACTCCCTCTTTCACTCTTTTTGCCACTTTGCCTTGGATCCCCCCCCCCCATACAAACCACTGCTCTCTCTACTCTCTCTTCCTCCCTTCCCTTGATGCCAGATGCCTCACACATGTGCCACCTTCACCTTCAAATTCTAGTTTGATTTTCCCCAACCTCTATGCCCTCCTTTGTCCCTCTTCTTCCTCCTACCCACTCTGGAACACTGCTTTCCATTCCCTCTCCCTACCCTCAGGAAAACTTCAATGGGCCAAGGAAGCCTTCCTGTCGTTCTCTAAGCTCGGTCCCTTAACCCCCCAGCCTATTCACTCAGCCTCATCCTTCAAAGCATAAAGCGTAGACAACGATGGCAGAAAAGACCAATAGTTGATCCAAAAAGTTCCCTATTTAGCCCTGGATCTTGCTGTCCCTCCAAGGTCCTAGCCCTCCTGATCCCTTCCCCCCCATTCACCTCCCAGTTTCTGCCACCTCTTGCAACCACTATACTCTCCATTCTGTCCCAACTGTGCTTGAAACCACCAACAGTTTTAGCACCCACCATCTTGGCAGGAAGACTGTTCCACAGCTCCACCAGCCATTCTGTAAATAAAATAATACTTCTTCGGTCCCTCCTGGACCTCCCTCTTGTCTGTTTCCATTCATGTCTACATGACAGCAAGCTAGTATTTAAGCTAGACAGTTCCCTGCAGTTCGGTTCCTCACAGTTCATCTTGTTAATTCCTTTTAGGAATCTGAAGATCTCTACCATATCTCCCCTCTCTTTTCTGATCTCCAGCAAGGCCTCCTCATAGGACCTGCTTTGTTGACCCTGAATCATTTCTGTTACCCTGCAAAGCACCATTCCCAGCCTATCCCAATCTTTCCTGAGGAGAGGTCTCCAGAACTGGGTGCAGTACTTCAGGTGTGGCCTCACTAAGGATCTATATAGAGGAAGCATTACCTCTACCCTTCTGCTATCAATACCCCTCCTGACACAGCCTGGCATCCTACTTGCTTTGCTGTATGCCTTGTTGCACTGACTCAATTGTTTAAGGGAGTCACTGATGGTAACTCCAAGGTCCTGTTCCTCAGATGTAGTGCTAATTCTCACTCCATCCATCCAGTACCCTGTCCTCTCACCAGTCTGGCCAATCTTTAATCATTTTGTATGGAGAGGGTTGCAACAGGGACATGGTACAGTCTCATGATGGCATCTTTCTATGTGGAGAACACAGGAGGCTAGGTGGGGGTTTTGTTCTACATGCAGGAGCTGGTCAACCCATCTAGTGCAGAGACATAACAACTACCGGGTCTGGTAAGTTCTGATGGAGATTCGGTGTGGGCCCTTCATAATGCTACTTATCAAATGGGCTAGTACACTCCATTCATCATGGACCAATAAGCTCCTGTGCTGGTCAGGCTGGCCTGTGATAAGGAAATATGTTTGGAAGCCCCTTGGTGGTGATGGTGGTTTCTGCTGCCTCCGAGGTTGAGAAAGTTTGTATGCCTGATTTCAGCCAGACTTTTAATTGAGCTGGGTACATCAGGTGGAAGCAGGTATTGGTTTTATGGAACCCCACTTTCACATCTCAGTATTTATCTCTTTGTTCCTGCACCCCCAGACTGAGATCATTGTAAAGGCTGATTGGGGATTTCTGGAACATTAATGGAATTGAGGCTCTGGCTTGTCTCTGGACAAAGACTATTTCTTGAAAATTTAAGAACTGGACAATGAATATCCTTGGTCTGTCCTTGGGTCCCGGCTTGGGGTCCAGGCTTCAGTGAGCACATTCAATTTGGTATCCTTGTTTGTTGGGGAGCCCGAACATCTTGGATGACATTTTATTGGTAAAAGTTCCTGGGTCATTTATTTCTTTGGTCTCTGGCAGACCAAAGACTAGGAGGCTGTTCCTTCTTGAGTAGTTCTGATACTCAGTTTTGTCTTCTAGTTTTCAGATTCTCTTTGCATCCTCAGCCCACTCTCTTTTTTCTTTTTCCAGTGCATCCTCTAGGCTGCAGATGCATGCCTCAGCATTTCATAGCCTTTTGGTGTTGTTGGCCATGGTGACCTTGATTTCTTTAATTTCTGATAAGCCATCTGTTACTGTGGTTCTGGGGGCCATTATTTCTTCCAGGAGATGCGTGAGTTGATCACCAGTGCCTGCGTAGTTCTGTGTTGCCGCTGCCTGGGGTCAGGCGAATCGCAATTTTTTTGGATTGGTGTTTGCTGGATTCTGGGTTACTGAAGTTTTCTGAGTCCCTAATATGTTGTTCCCCATCCATTCCAGCATTGATTATCCTGTGAGAGAAGTGTCAATGGAAAGTTTAAGTTATTTAAAAAGGTTTTATTTTCGTCGGTCTGTACAGTGTTCTACTGGCAGCATCCTCCCACTAGAGCTGCATCATGTGACTCCCCCATGGGGACATTTTATTAGAGCAAAGTTACCTTCATTCCTGGGCTTTGGACTCTCAGAGGGGTCCTCCTCCAATGAAAAGGCTGACTACACTGCGTTCCCTGAGCCCACATCCAACCGGATAGGGTTGGAGGGTCCATCATTCAAAAAAAGGAGGAGGTTAAAACTTCTCTACTGATATCTCATACTGGTCCAGAGGAGCCTGTCACTGGTGTTACCCCTAGCAGGTATCGATGAGCTTGACTGGCACCCCTTAGGGTGGAGGTGCAACCTTGATGGGCCGGCTAAAAGGGGATAGAAGCATTACCAATTCATATTTGTTAACCCCTTGTACATCTGTTTCTTTTCTGTTTTCTGTCTCCCTGATCTTTAAAAGCAGCTCAGTATTAGTAATTATTATCAGTCCCTTATTGCAATCTCACAAGTGCTCCAACCAGTGACATCATCAATTGGAGTCAGTCAGTGGCTGTTGATGCTAATACTCCTACCTTTGCAGGCTGCTTCATTGATGAGAATGAAGCAGACTCTCAATATTCTCCATTTTCATCAAAGCATCAACCTATGCAAGTAGTATCAGCATTAGGAGGCATTTGATGATTGCAATTGATGGTTTCACAGGTTAGAGCATCTATAACGGTGTAATAGAGGACTCCATATGGAGCTTGCTTTAAAGATCAGGGAAACAGAAAACAAAAAAGAAAGATACTGTCCCTGCCACTTACAGTGTCCACACTTATACTGACTAAACAGTTATAACAGACAGAAATAGGAAACTAAAACTGCTACCATAGGGCTTGGTGTTCAAACACCTGGATATGTGGTATTAGTGCCCACTGCCTATTTCGTACACAGTCAGTCTATTAATAGATGTTACTTATGATCCACCTCATAGCCTGGTAGGTAGCATGTTGGGCTCCCGTGCCAGTGACCTGGGTTTGGAAGCTGACTTGGAGAGCTGGGTCGGGGGGCCAGGGGGCTGGGAGGTGCTGCTGTTTGACAGCGCTCTCAACAAGGGAGTACAATGCTGTGGTTCTGTCACTACAGAGACTCCTGTGTTGGGCTGGGAATCTTGCCTTCTCCTGAGGTGCATTGCTGCATGAGTGCATCACCCTTATGTGAGACAAGGAGAAGAGAACAAAAACAAGAAAACCACATCTCACAAGCCACCTGTATGTCAGTCACTGGTACTGTCAGACCCAGCTTGGCATGGATCCCCACTGACCTGGACAGTGAGAGGGGGGGACTGACAGGTTGCCAGACCCTGGCCTGAAGACAGGCAGAGGTGGCAGTCTGGAGAGTAAAAAGCTATACAGCAAAAGAATACTGTAAGCACAAATTACTGATTAGTTTGATGACTGGGCTGCTTATTTAAATGTTTCAGCCTTTAATACACTTTTACTGATACGTCTGTGCCAGGAGGTCAGCAACGCAACGGAGCACTGTCTTCATCCAAAAGGATTGAGATTTTTACCGCAGTAGATGGGCTTCCTGAAATAAACCAGCATGATGTGGCCCTTCACTTTAGTCTCCCTAAGTCAAGTGTCCCTACTTAGGCAATGACAACAACTGCTGGTACTATGGCATGGCAACCAGAAACCAAATCAAAAATGGCAGCAGGAAGAGAAGGGCATGGGTGTCAAGGAGGCACTGGCAAGGTGGTTTGCAAATGCCCTCTGCCAAGAAGCTTTAATCAGTGGACATCAGTGGACTACTGCTTATGCAGATGTCTCATCAGCAGACAGTAGAATTTACGAAAAGCAAGTTCAGACCCTCAGAGGGCTGGCTTCAATGATGGAAAACATGCTCCAATGTCAGTTTTTAAACAGGCACATGGGAAAAAGCTAAACTCTGACACTGCAAATGCTGATGCCCAAATTCAAGCAGCCAAGTCATCTTGGTGAAACTCAACACTCCCAGTAAAGCAGACTGAGCCAACGGCAATCACTGCCATCTTCAAAACTGACAGGACAAGCTTGTTCCCTTAAAGTAACATTAGAGCAACGTGTCATTCTTTTATCATTAATTAAAAATCATTTCCTAAAATCATACAAAACAAATACTTCCATTTCTGTTTCTGGAGGTTTCTTTATGTACCTACACTGTGCTAGTATAACAAACAATCAATACTGTATGTGTCTGTTATAAGCAGTGGGAACTGTATGCACAGAAGGAGAACATAAGTTAAACAAATAGGAACTGGAAATATTGCAATTCTTTCTTTTAAAGGAAAACTGTGCTAAACCTTTGAATCCTTTGTTCCTGTAAAAACTGTTTTTTTCAAATACTGGTCCCCATTCTGTTATTGAACAGTTGTCCCTGGCCTCTTAATTCACTCAGTGGATGTCTCTGATTTACACACTCAAGCTAAAGTGCCGTTTTAGAACAGTCTGATGCAGTTTATGTCCTTTTCTACCACAGAGCTCTATAGTAGAACTCAAATGCACTGTGCCAACAATTTAAGAGTTTAGCAAGGACATAACTACACCATACAGTTTGAAAATGGTCTTTGTCAGTAGCGTGCAAGTCATAAACACCCACGGAATTTACCTTAAAAGACACTAAAGATGGAACAATATCAGAATGTGAACCAGTATTTGAAACATTGCTTTTTTATATTTAATTATTCATTATGTCCTATCTCACCAGCATACCATCTTCCTCTGTCACCTCTAGCCCCATCGCCCACCTTCTCCAAGACATATCCCATCCTCAGGTCCCCATGGCTTATCCCCCCATAGCAGGGCCATCAAGGGTAGCCAAGCCCCTCCAGATTCTGTATCCAATTGCGAAAGATGCCTTAGTTGTCAGTGAGGGGCTTGCAGGGTGCCAGGATCATCCTGCCCTGCTAAAGTGTTTTTCTGCTTTTCCTCCTGTTCCACTCCCTTGAGACACCAGCAATGAGGATTCGCAGGCAAGAGCATGCAAGCATCAATCAAGACTAGTTCAGTCTCAACAAGGAGACTGGTTTAACCTGTCAATTGACCACCCTGGTTAGCATAACTCTACCTTCACAGGAAATCACTGAAGAGTCTTACTGAAAGACTGGAATGGTCTTTGATGGCTGGTTCAATGGAAAGTCCAGCTTAGACCCTCAATTAGTTTAGACCCTCAATGAGAGCCAGTAACACGAACACTTTTTGAGAAGCTTGATACACAGTCTGGAGACTGAAAACCACACAGAGACAGAGAATGCTTCAACTTTGAGAGTGTGATTACCAATACACGTGCTTCTTTGAAGACTTTGATCTCCTTCAACCGAAGCTGATGCCTAGACTTGAATTGCATACAGTATGTCAAGCTCAATACAGCAACCAAACCTAGCACAGCCCTCTATATGTTGTGGTGCCTCCTTTAGGCTTGGAATCATGGACTGTTATATAATCCTTCACAGAACTGAAAGAAATAGTTCAACTTTGGGAGTTGGTCCCTGACAGCCAAGATGGTGGAGTGAACCCCACCGCTCTCCAATAGAGGGGTAGTGGGTTATTCCAGCTGCAAATGGTAGTTCTGCAAAGGATCAGGGCATTAGGGGTGCAGGATCTGTCCAAGTAACAACCCCATGTCACATGGTATCTGACATGGGTCTTCAGGATGGTGCAGGTTCTGAAACAGATGAGCTTCATGCTGCAACTGGCCAACTGACCAGCATGTCTAAAGATCTCACCAGGCCACAGGACATCAATCTTTAACCCAAGACTTGTAGCCTGGGGGAGAGGTCAGTGACCAAACAAACGCATACTTGTTAGAACACTGTTTGGCTTATAGCTGTGCCGGACAGTAACCATTTCAGCCTAAGCTGAGGGTAATCCTCTAGAATAAAAAATGCTGGCTTCAAATGAGTGTCATTTTATAGGATATGTCCTGTTGAGAGAAAAAAATGCCCCAATCAACTAAAGTAATCACCTAGAGGGGCTCAGTCTGTGGTTTTTAGAATCCAAGTATCCTCCGAAAGGTAAGCCCTGCTATCCGTTTCCAAATCTGAGCTCTGTCTGATCAAACTAGGATCTGGATCTCAAGTTGGATTTTGAGGATCTGAGGTCAGAAGATCTGAGGGTGAGATAGATGGGATCCGATGGGATCCAACCATGTGATCCCTTGAATATGATTAGAGCATATAGTTCGGATTGGGTCAATACATGGGATTGGAGCTGATTTGCCATCAATACCCAATGGCATCTAAAATCCAAAAGAAGGTGTGGAATCCAATGATATCTGATTTTGACACATACTGCCCAAGCACTGTTATGCTCATCTGAGGAAAATGTCTCAGAAGTGCTTATTTGCGGGCCACCCATGTTACACTCAACACTGGGCTGAATGCTGGTGCTCAGGGTCTATTTCTTTGGCAAGTTACCATCACGCCTCATTTGGTAAAGACGGAGCACAAATGAGCATGCTTTATGTAAATGTAACAATATACTTCTTACAGCAGAGGGAGGTGGTTGATTACTAGTAAGTGCCATGCTAGGACTGCTATGTGTGCTTTAGTCTGGCAAGGGATAATGTAACTGGGAGGAGCTTAGATATAGTTTAGTCTAGGGCAGTCAGACAGTTGGTTTCAGAACTGTTTGGATCAGGGAGTGACAGAAAGAGTCCAAGCCCACAGTTGGGAGTTGTTTATGGCCTATATGTAGTGGACCATTGGGAGTGTGTGAGGACTGCAGATGGCTTCCCACTCATGGGGAGCAGCCTGATAGCTGGCTGGCCTGATAGCAGTTCCCTTGATGCTGATAAGAGCACCCTGTTTGGGGACGTTGTTGATGTATGTCTGTGCCAAGGAAGATGGCAAAAGATCACGTGAAGGATATAGAAGATTAGTTGGATTAAGGTGGGAGATGCCCACTCTCCAGACCCAAGGAGTCCTGAAGTGGAAGAACCCAGGTCATGAAGCTGCCATCAGTTTTGGGTTTCAGCAGTGCACCCGGGCATGTGACCTGACCTGTCTGTGGGCAGAAAGAAGGACAGTGTTCTGGGAATTCTGCCAGCTATTAGGCACCCTAATGATATTCAATTGCAGACTTTAAAGAAAACATGTAGTGCTGATATTTATGGTCATCTTAACACTTTGATCTTAAAGCGCACTGAGGAAGGCTGGGAAATGGAAGTCATCACTGGTAAAGCATCATGACCCCAAATGCTTCACACTTTTATGTCAGCCATTATGCTGTCCTGGCTTTCATATCTTTAAGCCCTGAGGGGATAACTCAGGCACATGCAGTTTCCTACAGACTGATTTTCAGACCATGAGAACACAGAGAGACAGCCCAAACATCACTGTTTGAGGGACAATAAATAATGTTAATAGCTTGCTAGGCGTAATAGTAAATGATGTGTGAGGATCTGAGGACAAGACAGGGTATTATGTGTTTTCATTCCAGGGTCTCATTTGTCCCAGTATGGTGCCCCAAAAATAAATGTTTTCAAGGCTGGAAGAGCCTAAAGCAAGGCTGGGAGATCTTTAGACCTGCTGTTATGAAGTGCAGAGTTGATGAAGCCTCCTTCACAAAAGCATATACAGTATGATGTGCTACTATAGATGGAACTGCCTTACAGCAGATCTAGGTGTAAATATAGATGAACTTTCAGAGGCTATGTGAAGTCTAATGGGAGCTGCATTACTGCTTCAAGCATGATTTGCTGGGACCCAAGATGCAGACATTCTGTCCAGTCTAACATCAAAGCCAGGATCCAAGAGAAATATTACTGTTTTGCTGTGAGAGACTCCTCCCCTTAAGCACAACCCATGGACATGGAGGATCCCTGGGCATCACCTGAGGTATAACAGGATGCCCACCCACCTTTACTGGTGCTTTCATCAAGGGTAGCCAGGGCCTAGGGGATCACTGGGTGAAGATCATCTAAAACCCATGTGTGGGACACTCTGACTTCAGGACATTGCCTGGAGGATCTGGACATTAGGGCTGTCCAGAAAAAATGCCCCCAACTGTATTATATTGCTAAGTTAACTGATTATGTGCAAATATCAAATGTGTAGTACTAGTAGTAGTAAAATGGGTTTATTAAAAGCATAGGGTATTAACCCCATTGAACAAAAGCTCATTTACAATGAGTTAAGAGTACGCTTTGTGAGTCATGATCTATGCATTTCCTTGTGGTACCACCTACATTTCAAAGTTTACAGGAATGTTGAATGCTTCAGATTGAGGGGAGGGGACAATTCTTGTTCTCCTCGATCTCTCTTCAGCATTTGACACGGTGGATCATCGAGTGTTACTTGACCGCCTGAGGGAATTCTGTGGACTTGCTGGCTCTGTCATCTGCTGGTTTGAGTCTTTTTTATCCAACAGGAGGCAGAGGGTAGTAATGGGGAATTTCTTCTCCTCCCCTGACCACCTGTTGTGTGGAGTTCTCCAGGGTTCGGTCTTGCCACCGATGTTATTTGCCGTGTACATGCTACCCCCCTGGGAGAGCTCATTAGGAAGTACAGCTTGGGTTTTCATTGCTATGCTGATGATACCCAGCTGTACTTTTCCTTTGCCCCGGAACATCTTGTGCAGTAGAAGTGCCTAACAGCTGCCTTGCTGAAATCAATGACTGGATGGCCTCCAGTTGGTTGTGACTTAACCCCAGTAAGACAGAGGTACTGGTGGTGGAGTCGAACAGAGGACATGATAGGTTGGCCTCTGGTGCAGAGACAGGACTTTGCCTTGGCTCTGTACCATTGAAGTTCTCCTCTAGGGTGCGTGACCTGGGTGTTATTCTTGACAGCGGTTTGACACTTGAATTTCAGGTGTCTTCCATTGTACGTACTAGTTTTTATCATCTGAGGAATATCGCCAGGACCAAGCCCTTAGTTCCGCCTCTGGACCTCCCCACTTTGGTATGTGCCTTTGTGACGTCTAGGCTTGACTACTGTAATGCACTCTATCTCGGGGTCTCTGGGGGTACCCTCCGCCGACTGCAGTTGGTGCAGAATGCGGCAGCGAGGTTGTTGACAGGACAATCTAAATACTGTCATATAACCCCGGTGCTACGTCATCTGCACTGGCTGCCAGTTAGGTGGAGGGTCCTCTTTAAGGTGGGATTGCTCACCTTTATGGCCCTACACGGCCTGGGCCCTGGCTACCTGAATGACCTTCTTACACCTGCTGTCTCGGTCCGCTCCCTGCGTTCCTCCTCTTGGGGCCTCCTTGCGATTCCTAGGACGAGGTTAAGAACTGCAGGCAACAGAGCATGTAGTGTCACTGTTGTTAGGGTTGTTAGGGTCTGTTGAGGTTTTTAATGCCCAACTAAAGACGTTTTTATTTGATCTGGCATTCCCTGACTATGTTTTATAAGCTTATATTGTTTAACTCTTAATAAAGAAACAAATTGTGTAGTAAAATAAGGTTTTAATTGTTTGGAGTTGTATATTTTATTGATTGTATGGTGTTGTGTTGTATTTATTTGATTAATGTACGACGCCTAGAGCCTCCGGGATGGGCATCTTTTTAAATAAAATTTGCCTTGCCTTGCCTTCAGACTGCCTTATAAATGCAGATGCTGCATTGTTCCTGATAAAGCAGCCACTCGGTCCTTCTTGTGTTATTGGGAACTGAAGTGGAGGTGGGGGAGATAGTGACAGCTTGAAGCACAGAGGTGAGTCAAACACATAGTGAAGAGAAGGTAAAGATGCTGCTTGCTAGTCCATGTCCCCTGACATTAAGAAACCTCCCCCTACTGCCAGCTGAAAGGGCAACTGCATCATGACACCCTTCCTATGGAGCACCCCTTGCTTAACCACCTGGGGAACCTGGGGGATTAAACTAGGGCAGGAGGCTCAACATAGTAGAGAAACTCCTACCAAGAAATGCATGGAAGAGCTCCTTGGCCATCTTGAGATCCTCTTTATCTGTGTGTGACTCAAGCTTGTACCTTTGGAAACTGATTACAATGAAGTCTTCCTCCCATTTTTCATAGTTCTTTGCTCCTGAACTTTCCACCTGCTCCTTCCATTCAGGTCACATACTGGCTCCCCCAGCACCATCCAGCACTCCTCTATTGCTGTAAGAACTAGTGGGGATCCATGCGAGGTGGGGTCTGAGAATGCCAGTGATCATCATTTAGACCACTCAGTTGCATTGGGTTTTACTGTGCTGTCATGCCCACCACCTGCATGACACCTGGTGGTGTCCTGTCAAGCCTTGCATGCACACAACATCCTCTATGGAGAAAGCAAGCTCCCTGGCTTATCAGAGGGGCCGCTGTGGTGGAGGAATCTGGTGCAGACCCTACCTGATTGGGGAGCGCTGCCACACAGCAGTGCCTTCCCACCCATTCCGGCTGCACTACCAGCTCCTGACTCAGCTCCCAAATTCAGGTCCCCAGCATGGGAGCGAGACATGCTATCCACAGGGCCATCTGGTAACTCTGTCTTCATTCTCTCTTGATCCTCATGGTCCACTTAGTCAGCTGGGCCTTGCAACTGCCAAGGTGGCAGACCAAGGTTGAGAGGAAGGGGACTTACCTTTCCTTTTTTTTTATACACAGCTTCTTATCCTGTCCCTGGATAACTGCACATCATTCATCAGGTATTTACCCTGCTCAGGCCTAAGGCAACCACCTTGTCCCATCAGTCACTTACCTTTTTTCCTGCAAAGGCCCTAAAGGAGGGCTGTCTTCCCACCTGATGCAGTATGAAGCTGGTAGTGGATAGGCAGCTCTATGATGTGAGGTCTGAGTATGCCAGCTATTATGGCAACAGCACATGGTATTTTCTCCCTAGTACAATTCCTCACACCTTCTCTGGTTTATAGGGAAGTCACTTGTGGGGCATTGTGCAAGCACAGAGCCTCTGGAGCAAGCTCCTGGCCCAGCCTCCGGGTCTCTGTTGTGCTGAAACCTGCTGCTGACCCACCAAAGCAGAGGCGTACTACTTTCTGGCAGCTACCCTGAGCTCACCTGCCTCCAAATATGAGCTACCCAAGTACGCTTCCGAACCAGGTCACCTGCCCAGCAGCATGACACATTCTGCAGCAGGCCCAAGCTCCCTGTCTAATGTTCTGCACCCGTACTGTTCTCACTGTTGTAACTACACTATGTAACTCTGTCTACCCCCCCCGGTGCCTTTGTAAATGAGTCCATGACTCAAAGGTTGTAAATCTGACTTTTCTAATAAATAAATAAATAAATAAAAAGAAAGATCTGGGGAGTGAGTGGCACGGCTACATGGTTGGGAATGGAAAGGAGTCACATAAGAATCCTTCCTGCAGCTCTGGGCATGTTCAGGGGAACATCACAGACAGAGAGAGAGAGAGAGAGGCTACTGAACTGAATCTATACAATTAAAAACAAATCGCACTTGAAAATTTGTCCACTTGCAAAAACCAAAGTTCAATGTCCACCACTGTCAAATAAAAGCTCAAGTGTTGTCCAGATTTACTAGTACCAAAAATATTTTATTTCATACATAAAGAAATTAAAATAAACTTTAGACTTACAGGTGGCAGCAGTAGTACAACACAACCTTCAACCTATTGTTTTGCACCTAAAAGCAGGTACTTTTTCAAAGGGATACTCATGCCCCCTACAGTTCTCTTTAGATCCTAACTGTGAGGTATCAATTAACCAATCTTTCTTCCACTACCTCCAGATTAAAGGAACAGCGATTGGGGGCATCTTTTGCTTGTGGGAGTGAGAAGAATGGGTGACCTGTGATGCAGACAAAACCCCCAGCTTTTGATATATCAACTTTTACAGGTGATATATAGATGATATTTTACTTCTAACCCTTCCCTTTGGGAGTATAAAGTATTATGTGCACTTCAGTTTTTTGGGGGCTGGGAATCAAACGGTTAATCCTTCTGCAACGCGGTGGGGTCTTCCGTGGGTCGCAAGTCACCTGGGTGTGCAGGAGTATATAAGGGGGCTTTTGGAGGGTGTAGAGATAGCCAGCACGGGAGGAAAGGAAGTCCGGTGGGTAGAACTGCAGGACAGCAGGGTTGGTTGCCCACTCTTGGGGAAATGGAGTATTTGTGTGGGTTGGGCATTTAAGCAGTCTGGTGGGTGGATGTGGCAAAGACTATTAGTCCGGTCCACAGAGTGTGGGTCCTCCAATGTGCCACCCTGGTGGAGCAAGGTGCAATCCGTGGGCCAGGGAGCAAGACAGCAGAGAGAGGAGATGTTGGAACCTCAACACGAATGGCTCAGATCGATTGCCCTGCTGTGGAGAGAGACAGACAGACAGACAGACTGAATGGGGTCACCAAAGTGGACCAGTGGGCCACAGCCATGCCCAGGTTTCCATGGGGGAAATCTTGGAACAAGTGAGGAAGAGGGGTCCAGTGGAAGCTGGGGTTTGCTGCTACAGCTCCAGAGTCCAAAATACCCAACCTGGAGGTGATGGTCTAGGTGGGGACATTCACCCGTATGTCCCGAGTGAAGTCGCCTTCTAAGGCTCAAGTTTTGTAAGAAGTCTAGAGAAAGCAGTAGCCCCAACTTGAAATTCTTGTCATTTTGGGTCTGTAGAGCCAGAGTAGAGATGGAGATGAGAAAGAGAGAGACCAGAATGGGTTTTATTTGCTGTCTGCATTTTTGGAGGCCATATCAACCCTGAGTAAAGCTGCCTGTATACAAAGTGACTATCCTAGCCCAGATGAAAGCCACCCATAGCTTAATGGGGCCTTAGCAGCCAAATGAACACTATTAAATCTGTAAGACCCCTGTGGTTTGGACTGAGACATCAACTTGTTTAATCATTCTAGCTCCATGGAGTGTTTTGATGGAAATTAAATAGGATCCCCCTGGTTATTTTACTTCTGTGTGGTCCTTAGTTCTTTGCTAGGAACTATTGTGGCTACTAACTGCAAGTTTACTCTAGCTCAGCACCTGAAGATCCCTGTGCCCATGTACAAATGAACTCTATAGACGACAGCCAGTCTGGTAAGGTTTTCTGCTGTGAGTGCTCCGTCCCCCATGGGCATACCATCTTCATACTCCTAGACACCGGGGGCGGGGGCTTACATACTGATTTGGATGGGTGATGTGTCAGAAAGAACAGCTATGTATTTACCATAACAGTAGAGCTGTGAGATAATTTTCTCCATTAGGCCACACCTTTGGAACTATAGCCATCAGGCACTAGGACCACATGGAAACATCTGCTGGCTGGGGACAGCCCACAATGATGTCTTGCGTCTATATAAACATGGGTGACCCCATCACTCCTCAGTTCCCCGCTGGAGATTTGACTTGGAGGACCGCCAAACATGGGGAACCAGGATATAAGACCAGCACCAGGCATGCAAGGAGAGGCACAGAGCTGGATATATGATGCATGGATTAGGTTCAGGCACAATATATGATGTACCCCTTGTGGAGGGGTTGTGGGATAACAGATGGACCAGACACCAAACTTCAGGTTCAACACACAATCTTTGTGTGATGTTTATTCAAAATACGAGAAATAAGCTTCTGCAATGCCATATTCCTTCTTTAGTACATCAGTTCGCAGCAACAGACTATGAATGTCCTTTCTCTGCACTTAGCCAGCACCTACTGACACTGATCTCTGATCCCATTCACCAGTTGAGATGTAGCAACCACCCCTATGCAAGCCCCATTTGCTTGCGTAGTGGGAGCTCAAAAAAAAAAAAAAAAACAAGCTATAAACAAAGAACCTCAATGCAGAATCACTGAAAGAACAGTTACCCCAAAGGGTATTGGCAACAAATCACGTTTCAAAGAAATACAATATCATACATACTTCTATAATGAAATGCATCATGGGATATATGCAAATCATCATGACATTTCTTACATAAGTTTACAACAATATACATGCATTTTAAATAGCACAACTAGCTTAATTTCTATAATAGTCACCTAGTACTTTTTACCATTATCAAAACACTGAGTGCCATGGTATTTTAAACATTTACAGGTTTCATAAACCTAAGGTATATACATCAAGGTATTTTATAACATAGTGCTATTACATACTAAATCCAACAACAATAAACACAACCTTTTTTACATATACTCTGAAGTCACCACAATAACCTCCCTGTACGAGGACCTGAGAGGGAAAAGGAAAATCAAAGAGGACACTATAGCATAGTCAAGAGAGGGAGAAGGGGGTGCCCACGGGTGGCCAACCTTATGGACTAGAAATAGTGAAGGATAGATTAGGCTTAGAAACAGAAGAACTGCTGCAACAGATTTAAGAAAAGGTCAGTCCTCAAGAGTGGCAGGAGCTCCCGGTCACACTCCTCACTGAATCAGAAGGGGACAGAGGGTGGGATGGATTGGCCTAATGAAGGAGAGTCTCTCAAAGCTCTACCATTATGGTAAGTATGTAACTGTTCTGTCTTCTTCAAGGATATCTCCTTCATTAGGCCACAACTTTAGAATGATTCCCAAGCAGACCGAAATAAAAAATGGGAGGTGGTTACAGTCTGATATAGACTCAGGACAGCAGGCCTTGCAGTACAGCAACTCTGAATCCAGCACTTTTACGAAAGATGATGTCCAGACTGTAATGTTTACAGAAGGTGTGGACAATGCTCCAAGACTATGGCTACAGCACAAGTGTCATCAGCAGAAACATTTCTGAAACAAGCAACAGAAGTGGCCATTCCCCTGGTGGAGTGACCACGAACTACACCAAGAAGTTCCTTAATTGTACTTCCTACAACGGAACGCAATTGTGACAGGGTAAACAACACACTGGGGAACAAAGGGTTAACCCCTGAGTATAAACTAAGAAAGTGTAGAGACTGCAACAAGCCAAGGGAGGGAAGGCATCCTCAGGTGTGGCCAATTAGGGGGCAATTAGAAATAAGGCAGGAGAATTCAGCAGACAGAGAGAGAGAGAGAGAGTTGGAAGCTACTGCCTGAGAGGGAGGAACCAGTGCTGAAACTCTTAAGAGAGAAAGGTTTAAGCTGTGCAGGGAGCTGTAGAGGAAGAGAGCTGAAGCCTGCTTTGGGAACTAGATGGTGTCTGAAACACAGAACTCTGAAATCAAGGACAAGTGTATCCAGTGGAGCCAACAACAATGAGTAGAATCAACTATTGAGAAGTGCCTGAAGACAAGTCTACTCAGGGAAACTGTTGTTGACTCATTCAGAACTGTATTATACACAAACTGCTAGTCCATAGAAAGCGGTGAGAAACTCCTGTTTCAAGCCAGGCTGAAGAACTGTTTTCTGTTACATTTTATGTTTCCTGATCAGACTGGGGAAAGTTGAATTGAATAGTTATGCTTTTCTGGACTACCGCTTTACGTTTGAGAACAATAAAAGGGCAGTTTGTTATATGAACCTGAAACCCAGCATTTTGCCTTTCAATATACCATAGACGAGCTTGTCACAGTAATACAATGTGCCAACCATTTGGACAGGCACTGTTAAGACACAGGAGTGCCCTCTTTGCCCAAAGGTGAATAAAACAAAAATCTGAGAGGACTTTATGCAGTCCTTGGTGTGATTTACATAGTATCCGAGTATTCTATGTACAGTACATGCAAAGTATGGAGTAGTGCCTCAGCCTGATTTGCACACTCAGTGTAGCAAACAGTAAGGTGTTATTGTTTGATTCAGTGTAAATTCAGGTACCACCTTTAGTAGCCACTTAGGATTTGCATGCAAAGAAACTGTATTTGTAGAAAATCAAATAAGGGAGCTCACCCATTAAAGCCTGAAGCTCTGAAATCCTTCAAACAGAAGTGACCACAATTATTTATTTATTTATTGAAAAGTTTCACCAGAAAGGCACTCCGAACAATAACTTGCCTGTCTCTCTGTGCGTCCTGGAGGAGAGGGGACAGGAGTGACAACATACAGTGCTATACAATCACCAAGGGTCGCAGCATCAAAATACATTGTAATATATATAACACAAACTGGGGAAATAAGATGAAGTGCTAGCTATTCAGTTATACAGCAAGTGAATAACAGTAGCAGTCGGCTAAAGGAGAAGAGAGAAAATAATAATCTTGACATAGCTGACTAGGGTGTATATTCATCACATACACAATATCTTCATACAATCAAACAGAAGTGCTAGAAACAGGGTTATCATTATATTCACTTAGGAAGGCCTGCACAACCTAGGAAGGAAGAGGTCAACTGAATGGGGAGGAAGGGCACAATAATGTCTCAGTAGGCAAAAAAAGATAAGTAGAGGACAGAATAGTGAGCGGAGGTGGGAGAATTTAATCATTTAGAAACAGGAGCAGTTGGGAGAGAAGAAGTTGTGCAAGAATGAAGAGAGGAAAGGAGGGGAAGAGGAGTGTCTAATTTAATGACGCAGTTGGGTTCATAGATTAGGGAAGTGGTATGAGAATGCTGACTGCCTAGCTGAGATTGATTGGCGAAGGACTGCTACGGTGCGAGTATCATAGGATCTAAGGGAGTGGGGGGGTGGTAAGAGAGGAGGAGAGGTAGGGTGTGAGGGACCCAAACCAAAATTTAGAAGTAAATTTGGAGTAGTGGGAGAGACGCCTGTTAACAAGAGAAGGAAAAGCAAGAGATTGGTAGAGGTCACAGTGATTAATGTGTGTGTGTGGGGGTGAGTCAAGAGCAAAGCGGCATAAGGAGTTGAAGAGGGTATCCAATCTAGATAGGGAGGTCTTGGGAGCAGCACTGTAGACTACATCACAGTAGTCAAAAATGGGGAGAATCATTTTCTAGACAAGTTTGCACCTACCTGGTAGAGGTAAACAACTACGGTTCCTGTACAGGGCATCTAACTTGGGGTGCAGTTTTTTCAGGATGGCGTCCACATGTCCAGAAAAGTTGAGGTGTTGGTAGAGCCAAACCCCAAGGTATCTAAAAAAGGGGGTGTCCTCAAAGGTAGTCCCATCAAGGGTGTGGAAGGATGGCATGGAGGGGAGCCTAGAGAGTCTCTGTCTAGTGCCAAAGGTCATAGAGACAGTCTTCTTGGCATTTAGAAAGAGTTGACGTGAGCATAGCCAGTGTTGAACCTTGTCAAAGTCATACTGGAGTCTGGCTGCCACATCAGTGGGAGAGTTGCCAGAGATAAACAGGACAGTGTAATCGGCATACATATGAATGGATGATGAGGTGCATACTGATGGAAGGTCATTTAGAAAAATAGAAAATGATATGGGTCCTAATACCGATCCCTGGTGCACACCAGTGTTGATAGGGAGACGAGGGGATATTGAGTTGGCAGTTCAAACTAATTGTGTCCTTCCTACAAGGTAGGCTCTGAACCAGTTTGTGGCAGAGTCAGATAGGCCAGCCAAAGTGAGATTATTTAGTAGAAGGAGGTGGTAGACTGTGTTGAAAGCCTTAGCGAGGTCGACAAAAATGACAGATATGATTTGGCCACTGTCCATCCCTGACAGAATGGAATCAGTGAGCCTGAGTGGGGAGGTAGTAGTGGAGTTATACTTCCTGAACCCAGATTGGAAAGGAGTGAAAAAGCAGGATTCTGAGAGGAAAGTGGTGAGTTGAGAGAAGACCATATGCTCCTGTAGCTTGGCAAGGACAGGGAGAAGAGATATAGGACGATAGTTCCCTGGTGAGGAGGGGTCACCTCCCTTAGGAAGTGGAAGCAAAGTAGCATACTTCCAGGCTGTTGGGACAGTAGCAGATGAGAAAGAGAGATTTAGTAGATCAGATAGTGGTAAGGAGATTGCAGGGGCAGACAGGTATAGGAGCTTGGGATCGAGCCCATCTGGTGAGCTGCCTTAAGAGGGGCTAAGAACAAGGAGAGCTACCAAGGTGTAAGTAGGAGAGACACTGGAGAAGGAGAAAGAGTCAGAAATGGAGGGAATGTTTGATATAGTGTGAGAAAGGAGTGGAAGACAGAAGGGGCAAGGAAGGAGGGAAGACAGAAGGGCAGAGGCGCAGGAGGTGAAATAGGTATTAAATTCAGAGGTGACAGTATGGGGGTCAGATATTAATGAGTTATTTAATTTAAGAAGCGGGACAGGTGGAGTTGTGGGGGAAGGGGGGAACAGAGCATGGACAACTTTCCAGAATTTCGAAGGGTTGTTTATGTTTGTTTGGAATGTTGACCAGAAATATTTGGACTTGGCCAACCTGATAGCTTTGGTACATGAGTTTCAAAGCGTACGGTATAGCTGGACATCTCTACACAACCTAGAGCCTTTGTGAACCTTCCAAACCTGGTCATGAGCATGTTGGCAGGCCAACAATTCTGGCGTGACCCAGGAAAGGTGATTTCCACAAACTCTGGAATGCCTGATTGGGGCATGTTTGTTCTAGATGTGGAGGAAGTTATTTTTGATATAGTCCAGGGTTTCATCAACTGAGTTAGCTGAGGAGATAGGAGACCAATCAGTGTGCACTAGGTCATAGAGGAGGGGGGCTAGGTCCAGGGATTTGTATGATCTAGTTAGTAAGATTTTGTGAGAGGCTTTGGGTCTGTGTATTTTGTGGACCAGATGAATCATTGAAGCATCTGGAAGTGTGCCAGACTGAATGATCCTGTGTAAATGGGAAGTGAGGGCAATTAAAAATAATGTTTTCCACAATAGGAAATGTAAGCCACAATTCGCAACCAGCTCCAAAGAAGCCAATGTCAGTTTCTCAAGCACAAAACTGAAGTCCCAAGGTGGCATTGGATTGCAGATAGAAGGTTTCATAGCTCTCAGAAAAGTACAGGACATCTCTAATTGGGCAATTGTATGACCATCAATAGGGGCATGGGAAGCTCATATAGTGGCCAAATGCACCTTAAGGGAGAAGTACTGTAGGCCAGACTGCCAGGGACAGCAAGTATTCCAATTCAGCATTTACAGGACAAGTAAATGGGTCCAAATTTCAGGAAGCAGATCACAAAGTAAACCGCTTTCATTTCAGGGAATAAGTATGTCTGGTAGAAGGCTTTCTAGCTGCAATCAGTACATCATCAACCTTAGGAGATACCCCAAAATGTCCAATGGCTATGTCTTGGGAGCCAGCATGTAGATGTGGGGATTTCAGGTCCTGATGGTTCAGGGATCCTTTGTCCTGTGATACCAGCTCCCAACATAGAGGTAGGGGTTGGGGGACAGGAGAGTCCACTGCCATCTGTTGTAGAAGTGGAAACTTTTATCTAGCAAGGCCATAAGGGAGCAAGGAGGATGAAAGTGGCACTCGCCACAGCTTGAACAGCGCACACTGCAGTAGTGGAACTGGAAGACATGCATATAGGGATTTCCCTTTCCATGAGAGCAACAATGTATCTCACCAGAAAACTCCAGGTCCTGAAGTGAGAGAGCATAAATGTGGCAGTTTTATATCATGTGGGGACACAAAAAAGTCCAACTCTGCAAGACCCCATCTTGCAAAGAGGTAATTTACCATGGTGGTCAGCAGTTCCCATTTTATGAATCTTGGACTGTGACATGCGTAGCCTGTTTGCTAAGATGCTTTGGAGACCTGGGAGATGCATGGCAGTCAACTGTATAGGCTGTGGGACAAAGCCCATTACCATACTCACACTGCCTCCCTGAATAGGCAATGGGAATGAGCGCCCCCTTGATTTATGATGTAATGCATCACACTGACAGTGTCCATCTATGTTAACAGAGGGCTGGGGCACAGATGCTCCTTACATGCCTAGAGGCTGTACAGGCCAGCTCACATCTCCAAGATATTTGTGTGTGCCCTGGCCTCCACCTTGGTCCATGACCCTGCATCTGGTAAAAATGAACACCCCAGTTGGAACCTGAGGCATTCGTGGTGAGGATCTGTACAGGAGCTGGTACAAGGAATGGAATGCCCTTTAATAGGTTTTCATGATCCATCCACCATAGCAATGCTCTGCGAAGCAGGGATGTGACAAGTACTATTTGGTCCAGCTCATCCTTCAGCTGATCCCACAGGGCTCTGAATGTCCACTGAGGGATCTCACATGTAGACAGGACACTGGCACTATCACAATGGCCACAGCCATGAGACTAAGGCGACATTGTTCTCTCAGAGACATGGTGACTCGTGCATACCAACTGTGCTTGGACAATCAGATTTTCTGCTCTGTCCTGTGGCAGGAAAACACAACCCATTACTGTGTCCAAGACTGCCCCTATGTACTGCAGACTCTGGCAGAGAATCAGCACAGATTCTGGCACATTTACTGGGATCCCCAAGTTCTTGAAAAACTGCCTTGTCCAAGAAAAGGTACGTAGGAGAACATCCCTGGAGCTAGCATTCAGCAGCCAGTCGTCCAGACAGGGGAACACATACAGGCCTTCACTGTGAAAGGCTGCTGCCACTATTGCCAAGCATTTTGTAAAGGCCCATGGCGCAGAAGACAAGCTGAAGTGCAATACTCTTAACTGGTAATGTTCCCCATCCAGCGTAAAGCAGAGATATTGCCTGTGGGATTTTCTGATCTTGACATGAAGGTATGCATCCTTCAGGTCTAGAGAATAAATCCAGATCCCTGTTTGCAGAAGGGGAATCAGAGCTTGCAGGGATACCATTTGAAACTTCTTGTATTCCATGTAGACACTGAGATCCCCGAGATCCAATACAGGACGCAGATCCCCTGTCAATTTTGGGACCAGGAAGTATCTAGAATAGAACCCTTTGTTTCTTTGTCGAGAAGGAACTGGCTCTACAGCATGTTTTTGGAATAATGACTGAACTTCCTTCAGAAGTGACAAATGGTTGGGAGGATAAGAGGAAGGAGGCAGAGAATGATGAGGAGGGATTTCTAGAAACTCCAGAGCATGCCCTTGCAATTATCTCCAGGACCCACTCATCCACTGTAATCTCCTGCTATTGCTTCAGATGCAGGGAGAGTCTGTCTCCCACAGCCATTCCAGGAGGTAACAGTGGAGGTGGGGGTGTATCTGGAAGAGTCAGGTGGAACCGGTGGAGGCATTGCCACTGGTACCAATTGCTTTAGGTGCTTCTGTCTGGGCCCAGCAAGGTGCCACCTCCTCTACCACAGCCTTGCTGATGGTCGGCATGGCCACCTCTGGCAGCAGGCTGATGAAAGGACCCCTTGTCACGACCCTTGTTAGGAGTGGGATACAGGGATTTGACAGACCTTAAGAATCATTTTTGAGGTCTGAAGACCTCTTGAGGCCTCTTCAGCACCATAGCGAAATAGCTTTGCCCCTCTAAACAGTGTATTCAAAACTGCTTGTTGTACATCATTGGCAAAACCAGCAACTCTGAGCCAAAAATATCCTCTTATACAAATGCCAGAAGCAGCAGCCCTGGCAGAAGCATCAGAAATATCATTGGCTGAGCGTAGCAAATGTTTGTCAACCTCAGTACCAGAAGTTAAGGTTTTAAGTAATTCATTCTTGGCAGAGACATCTGGCAGAGCCTGGGCTTCAGTTTTTTGTAGCTTTCCGCAGGCTGTTCTGATATTCTGTCATATGGGCCTGATAGTTTGCAATCCTAAGACCCAGTGAGGCAGAGACATACGCACACTTGCCCATCACATCCAGCTATCAGGAGGCAAAGTACTCATATGTCTAGGGGCTCCAGATCTATCATGAGCAGCATGATGACTACAGAGACAGTTTCTGGCTGGTTAGCATGATAAGGCTCAGTAGATTGAGCAGGATGCTGCTTGACAGCCTTTCTAGGGACTGCAGGCAGTGATTTTGGTCTGTACCACGAAGCTAATGAGGGTTACTCACCTGTAACCATAGTTCTAGAAGTGGTATATGGTGCTCATCCACACATATGTGCTGCACTGACAAAGTCTGTGAACAGGACCTCCGATATCTTCCATTAAATTGTGCGGGGGGTACTAGACAAACATGCTCCCATAGTTAAAATCCATGCAAAGAAAAAATCATGCCAATGGCTCTCAGCACAGTTAAAGTCTACCTTGCTTGAGAGAGACTCACGCTGGAAAAAGGCCAGGAAAAACAAGATCCCAGCAGACTGGTTATCATTTAGGAAGGCTAGGAACTATTGCACCAAAATGGCCAGAGAAGCTAAGGCTAACTTCTACTGAGCATAACTTGATGCTGCTTCTAGGTGCTCAGCTAAGTTTTGGAGCACCTTAAAGGAAGTGGGCATTCATCTGGAAATGCCCTGCCAGCGAAAATCTGCCTTGGAGACATTACAGTCTCTGATAAGCCATCCATCCATGAGTCTCTCTACAATCATTTCTCTACTGCAGGCCTAGCCTTTGACTCCTCCCCTGCCAGTGCACTCTGCAACCAAGCTGGCATACAGGACTTCGAAGTCCCTGTCATGAGTTCTTCATTCTCCCTTCAACCTGCATCACTAAAAGAGGTTGAAGATCTTTTGCAGCAACTGGATACTAGAAAGAGTGCAGGAGCAGATCTACTTGACCCCTTCTTCCTTAAGATTGGTTATCACATATTGGCTGTGCCAGTTACCCACCTTTTTACTCTATCTATCTCTCAGGGTGTCCTTCCCTCCTTATGGAAAACTGTGCATGTTATTCCCCTTTTTAAATCGGAGACCTCAGCGACCATATCAATTATAGACCTATTTCTTTACTCCCCATCCTGTCTAAAATGTTAGAAAAAATTGTGAGCTCACAACTAAGGAATTACTTGGAATTATATCATCTTCTTAACCCTTTTCAGTCTGGCTTCAGACCATGGCATAGCACCATTTTGGCACTTGCTAAGGTTACAAACGACTGGCAACGTGAACTTGATGCCAAAAACTTTGTGCAGTATTCTTAGACCTTAGCAAGGCGTTCAATTCTGTCGACCATGACCTGCTTCTCCTTTCCCTCAGGAACATTGGACTGGACCACCTTTCCTTGAGGTGGTTCTCTAATTATCTAGTAGATTGGTTCCAGCAGGTCAAAGCAGAAGGGGAACTCTCTCCATTTAAGCCCCTCCTGAGAGGCGTACCGCAGGGTTCGATACTATGCCCCTTGCTTTTCCCAATATATATTAACAGTATAGATGCCTGCATCAAAAATGCCAATATACATCTTTTCGCAGATGACATGGTTCTTTACACAAGTAGACCTTCCCTTGAGGCTGCTTGCAGTCACCTTCAACAGGATTTCAATCTTCTGCAACATCAGCTTCTTAACCAAAAGCTACTTCTAAATGCCAAAAAAACTAAGCCAATGTTCTTCTCCCTCCTTGCACCTTCAAGAAATCCGGCTTTACTTGGAACACTGCCTCCGATCACCACCCTTCTTGGCAAACCTCTGGAGTATGTATCCAAGTTTAAGTACCTGGGGGTATGGATTAACCACATTCTCTCTTTTCTTATCCACATCAAAGAACTGTCAAACAAGCTTAGACAGAGGTTGGGCCTGTTTTATGGGCCTCCACTTGTTAAAACCTGGCTGCTTCTTAACACCACCAAGTTTGGTCACGATGACAGCCTATCCCTACTGTACCACATTGCATATCATCGGGGCTGCCATATGAAATCTACCTGCTGCCCATACAATAAAAGGAAACTCAAATTATCACTACTGGACCTATGCCTCTACTCTATAAAGCTCCTCCTACTTCTCCTACTGATCTCGGGGAAACATCCATCCGAACCCTGGACCGAACTGTACTAGCCTCTTGAAAAAGGCAGGGGCTCTTAGCATTGTAACCCTTAACATTTGCAGCCTATTGCCAAAGCTTGATGCACTCTAAGCCATCACCAGCCAACATAATCTTGACATCCTTGCTGTAGTTGAAACAAGGCTGACATCAAAAGTCCCTGATCTGGCAATCCCCTTGTTTTCAGACTGGATGGTGTCTCTAAAAGGGGAGGTGGCTGTGCCATCTACATTAAGGATACTCTCCTGGGGCACCCTGTTTCTACTCCCATGCCTGCCTCCTCTGTCCAGCTCCTACCCATTAAAATCCTTCTAGGTCCCAATAAAAAAGTCCTCACCATTGTGTCTGTATATATTCCACCTTGGGATCAAGATCTTGGCACCAAAGAAGTTCTTAACTTCATCAGCTCCCAACCTCCTGGCTCTGAACACATTATGCTTGGTGATTTCAATATAAACTGGCTCACAACTGATGTCTACACTCATAAGCAGGGCCGCAATAATGGGGGAATGGGGAAGTTGTCCGGGGCCCTGAGCTCAGGAGAGGCCCACCTGAGGAGCTGGCATTACCACTGGCATTAGCTGGTTTGGGAAACGTGGGCCCATTTCAAGTGACTTGTCCGGGGCCCCAAAATTCATAGCTGCAGCCCTGTTCATAAGGATGCACTTTCAGCTGCCAACCTCTCACAATTGGTCACCACACCTACTAGGATAAATTACAAAATAGGCACCAGTACCCTGCTGGACTGGGTTCTTACCAATCACCCTACCAGGATCTCTCGAACCTCCATTCTCCCAGACTCTCTCAGTGACCACTCCCCAGTTATATGTGAATGGTCTAATAAATTTCTAAAGCCACCCCCATAATCATTACCAGCAGAGTCCTACCCCGTGGTCAACTTACCCATCTCAAACAGCACCTATCCCTGCAAGACTGGTTGTCCATTTACAATGCGACGGATGTCAACCTAGCCCGTGACTACTTCATCACCGCCTTCAATAAGGTCTGTGACCTCTTTGCTCATGCTAAAAAATGAAAAGCAAAAGCCCTCTGTAACCCTTGGATAACTGTGGAGTTCCTTTCCCAGCTGAAATCTAGAGACCACCTGTGGGCGGTGGCTAAAGCCACAGGCAAACAATCTGACATCCAAAAATACAAACACGTCCGTAATGCCAGCACAAAATCCATTAGTCTTGTGAAAAGTTCATATTATAAGGACGTCCTCACCAACACCTGGGGAAATGGTCGTGCTTTCTGGGACAATATCAAGGACATTATTGGGAAACAATCAAAGTCCCTTCCAGCCATGTTAATTGTAGAAGGGTCCACTACCCTTGATCCTATGGTCATTGTAAACACCTTCAACACGACTTTTACCGACCTCAGTACTCTTCTCCCACCTGATTATTTCACAGACAGTGACACCACATCAAACACACCCTGCGCTCTGTCAAACCTCCCACATTTCTACTTCAGGGAGAGTAAGTTGAGTGAAGCTCGCCACTACATTGCCTCAACCATCTCTAAATCCAGAACCAGCAGTGACACCCTGGAGCTTAAGCTGCCATCACTTACACTTGATGAGGTCGTCTGTCCCCTAACTAAAATTCTTAACCTCTCTCTCAACAACAGTACATTCTCAGAAATATGGAAAACAGCCACTGTGACCCCGGTCCACAAAAGTGGGGACAAGACCAGCCACTCAAACTATCGCCCGATCTCCATATTGCCACCGCTATCCAAGGCCCTTGAGCATATTGTTGAGGACCAGCTCACTGACTATTTGGACAAATACAATATTCTGAGCACACAACAGCACGGTTTTAGAAAAGGACATAGTACCACCACTGCCCTGCTTGAATTTACCGGTGAAATGCATAGTTCCCTAGATAAGGGTCTTCTCACTGGGGCTATCTTCATCGACCTATTGAAGGCATTTGACATGGTCCATCATCGGCTGCTATTTGACCAACTACTCCTTGCCGGCCTCGCACCTGACTCAGCCCACTGGTTCAGAAGCTACCTTGACAACTGCTCACAAAGAGTAAACATTGCCAATGCTCCCTCAGATACTTTGCCTGTCCGCTCTGGAGTCCCTCCGGGGTCCATACTGGGCTCACTCCTTTTCAGCCTTTTTTTAAACTCCCTACCACAATCCTGCTTGGAACAAATCATCCTGTATGCAGATGATGCTGTTGTCTTCTCCACGCACAAGGACCCTACACCACTACAACTCAGCCTACAACTCGGATTCAGTGCCGTTGAAACATGGTTTTCCAAGCATAAACTAATCTTCAATCACAAGAAAACCAAGTCCTTGCCGTTCTGCAGTTCACATAACCGTCACAATCATCACCTCCTTGCCATCTCCACCAAGCAGGGGTCCATCCTCGAACAAGTCTACTCATTCAAATATCTAGAGATTCTGCTTGACCCCAATCTCTCCTATTCTGCTCACATTGACAGCATGGTCAAAGCTGCCAATACACGCCTTGGATTACTCTACAAGCATAGGCAACATCTCACCCCAGAGGCCCTGAAGATTGCCGTCCAGAGCTCTGTGGTGTCAATTATTGATTATGGCCTCATTATCTATGGCTCTGCGATGATGTCCACCCTCCGACGTGTAACAACTGCCCTAAACAAAGCATGCCAACTTACAACTGGTGCCCACCACCTCACCCATACCTGTGCCCTTTATGCACAATCTGGATGGCTCCAACTCTCCAACTGTATAAAGTATCTCACATGTACTATGGCGGGAAAAATCCACCTTGTCCTCACACCCCCTGGTG
Source organism: Neoceratodus forsteri (assembly GCA_016271365.2). Lineage (NCBI taxonomy): Eukaryota > Metazoa > Chordata > Ceratodontiformes > Ceratodontidae > Neoceratodus > Neoceratodus forsteri. Next base: position 872,342,863 of record CM057453.1, on the reverse strand, counting down.
TTACTGCCTTGTTACACCAAAACGCCAATCAACGGAACACCAGGAGCTCAACAACCCAAAATCTATAAGTTTCTCACTGTTGTACTACACAGGGCCAATGCTCCATCGCCTACAGGGCTCCTCTATGACTGAATGGTCTCAGCCACACCATCTTCTCAGCCACAACACTAGGTCAGTTCAAAACCAGGCTCCGGGCCCATCTCATTGCCTCTAGCTCCTGTGACTGCCTCTCCTAGTTCATGACCTTCACAGCCAAAGTCCCAACTGATATTGTGCTTAACCCCTGGCTCCCCCAGGTCCAACCTCCCCAGCTCCTGAGGTGCCACTTCAAATCTCAGGTTTACATACCACCTCTTTAGCCTCACTTTGCCCCCTTGTAGCACTTATTTCCTACCCTTCACTCTGCCCTCCACTTTCCCTTCCTTCACTCCTTCCCATTCATTGTTCAACAAATGCCACCGGCTGCATCCACATCCTCCCCCTCTCTTTTCATCCCTGTCTCTGACCCGACCCATTCCTTGTGGGTACATGCTTTCTAGGTGTGTTCCCCATTTCCTTATAGCTGCATCTTTTAACTACCCACACTTCTCCTCCTTCTCTACACCTTACTCTCCCTTTACTTGACCTTTTTCAATAGCACTGTTGCAGCATGAATTGTTTACTGTTATTTCACTGGTGTTTCCGTGTTGTATGTTATTAACTGACGTGGAACCTTTGTAAAAGAGCCTTGGTTCAAAGGTATTTGTAATCCTAGACTAAATAAATAAATATGCATCTTCTTACAAAAGATGCCAAGAAAAGACTGGTCCAAACCACCTTCCTCTCCCTCCTGGATTATGCAGACTTTCTGTACAGTCAGGGCTCAGCTGCTGCGCTCACAAAACTGGACATGCTCTATCATAGATCCCTAAGGTTTATCTCCGGTCTTCCGTACAATACACACCACTGCTCTCTATACAGTGCCATGGGATGAACATCTCTCACTTACAGAAGACAGAGAAATGCCTCCCTCTGGACCGTCAGAGCTTTCGCCAAGAAGCTGCCTCAGTATATCTTGGGTTGTTTACCCCTAAGTGTGATAGATACGTATACACTGAGAAGTGCCACCTATATCTACTTGGCAGTGCCAAAGGTCAAATCATGCTTTGGTAGGGCTTCCATGAGCCATATGTTACCTGTGTGCTGGATCACACTGCAAAAAACCTTGAAATTGGCTCACAGCATCAGCATATCAGCATTTAAAACTCTCTATGCTCATTCGATTAAGGAAACCTGCAATTGTTACAGCATTCCTTTTTTGCTTTTCCTTGCGTAGCCTGCTCCCTTGCATATGTAACTGGTGGGTTACCCCAGGGGTTGGGTTGGTGGTATTTTTGTATAACCCCTTGTTACCCGGGGTTACTAGAATCCCAGTAAGACCTAGTGGTAGGCAGAGAAGGCAGCTTGTGAAACTCCAGTTAAATGGATAAGGATAAAAAGACCAGTAAGGGGGAGGGGACGGATGATGCTATCTCCACCAAAAGGGTGTGGTTAGCCCTCAAGGCCCTAAAGAAAAACAAATCTCCTGGGCCGGATGGCATTCATCCAAGAGTACTATGGGAATTGGCGGACATACTGGCTGCACCCTGGCGAAAGACTTTCAGCAGGTCACTTGAGACAGGTGGGAATTTACTAGGGATTGGTGAGGCACATGTGGTACCAATCCATAAAGGGGTCGAGGAAGTACCAGGTAACTATAGACCCATCAGTTTGACCTCGGTGGTGGGAAAATTAATGGAGAGTATACTAAAGGAACGGTTGGGGTGTACTTGGAGGAGGTGGGAGGTCTGGACAGTCGGCAACATGGGTTTGTGCCAGGTAGATCATGTCAAACCAACCTTGTGGAGTTCTATGAATGGGTAACATCAGAACTGGACAGGGGTAAGCCTGTGGATGTATTATTCTTGGACTTCAGCAAGGCGTTTGACTCTGTCCCCCACAATGGTCTGGTGGAGAAACTGATGGGGTTAGGAGTAGGCCCTTTGATGGTCAGATGGATTGAAAACTGGCTAGCTGGATGCACTCAGAGAGTAGTGGTCTGTGGGGAGCTCTCGAACCCTAGAGAGGTTGGTAGTGGGGTACCACAGGGCTCGGTCCTGGGTCCGATCCTGTTTAATGCATACATATCAGACATCAGGGAGGGTATAGGGTGTGAAATGAGTTTCTTCGTGGATGACTCCAAGATGGGAGCAGTAGTTGAGGGAGAAGAGGGGAGGTGGCCCTGCAAGGGGACCTGGACACCCTGGAAGCTGGGCTCACACATGGAAATTAAATTTCAATATCACCAAGTGCAAGGTGTTGCATCTTGGTCGGGAAACCTAAACACAGGTACACCCTGGGAGGGAGGCTGGAGGCCTCAATAGGGGAAAAGACCTAGGGGTCATGGTGGATACATGTATGAATAACTCTGAGCAGTGCAGGAGAGCAGCTAGCAAGGCAAACAGGATGTTGGGATGCATCGTAAGGGGGATCACCTCTAGGAGCAAGGAAGTGATTCTGCCGCTGTACAATGGACTGGTTAGACCACACCTTGAGTACTGTGTACAGTACTGGAGACCACACTTGAAGAGGGACATACAGCTCCTGGAGAGGGTACAGAGGAGGGCAACAAAGATGATACGAGGGCTAGGAGATTTGACTTATGAGGACAGACTTGAGGAGCTCTGCCTGTTTTCATTGGAGGAGAGGAGAGACAGGGGGGACATGATTGAGGTCTTCAAGTACCTCAAGGGAATAAATAGGGTAAACATGGAGGGGATCTTTAGACTAAAGCAGGGAGGTATCACCAGAGGGCATGGTTTGAAGTTGGAAGGTGGAAGGTGAGGGGAAAAGAGGAGGAAGTTTTCGAGAGGGTGGTGGACCCTTGGAATGCACTGCCTGGTGAGCTGGTTCAGAGATCCACAGTGGAGGGCTTCAAGAGAGGTGGACAGACACAGAAAGTGGATGTATCAGATGATGGCCTGTCCGGGGGTGGGGATGGATGATAGGGGTTTCTGGAGATCAAGGGATGGGAGGGTCTCGGCATCCAACTAAGGATCTAGGTTCGAGCAGACTCGATAGACCGTAAGGCCTAATCTGCTGGCAAATAGTATGTTAGTATGGGTTTCACACTGTCTCACTCTGTTCTCAGTCTCAGCTGAGACTGAGGGATGACATCACCAATAGAACTTTCACAGCTGCATTAGCCACATTGGAATCTGCAGCAGAGGGAGTTAGATAGAACGTTGGGAGTTTTCAAAGGGTAGAGTCAGTTTCCAGTTTGTCTTCAGTAAGAAGGAGTCAGTGTCCAGTTTGTCTTGAGCAAGTAAGGTGTGCTCAAGTGATGGAGACCGCTGTTCGGGCCTCAGTGCCCGCTCCCTCCGGGGGGGGGGATGTAAAGATCCCCATGCAGATTCCTGGGGCAATCCCCTTAATTCTGCCAAGAGGAAGAAAAGCTGCCATTTCAGTTCAGCCTTTGTTTTGAAAGTTGGAAGATTTGTGATTCGTCTGTGGGGCACCTGCAACTAAAGGGTGAGTGTCTGCTCTGACAAAAAGGGCAAAATATTTTCTTCACCCTGGGACATGTGTGGGAATCTAGGAATTGAGCTACATTTTGGGAAGCCTATAGGACTAGGCCAAACAAGTGGAGTAGTGTCAAATGCTAGAGTGCTGTGTGATTCAAGTAATATGTAGAGGAGATGCGCCAGATCATCTACCCTTTAATCTACATTCAGAAGTTTCAGTTTTCCCAGGGAAATGTCTGGGTATGGGCTGTGGGAGCTGGAGGTGGGCAAACCCCCCATCTTTAGTAACCAGGTCCACCTCTACGGATTTCTGCTGTGGTTGCTACTTTGCCTCATGCACTTGGCCAGTGATGGGGGAAGTACCCAGACGTGGGGTTGCAAACGGAAAATCTCTCTAGGAGTCGCAGACTCTAAGTGGTGTGGGGAGCCACAACGAGTGTGAAGAAAAATTCTCTTTGTGAGATGGGGAGTCATAAGAAGTAAGGAGGAAATCTCTCTAGGAGTCGTAAACTCTAAGTGGTGTGAGGAGCCACGACAGGATAATTGGTTCATTCTTCCAATGGACCGTGGATCAAGTGGCCGGCAGGGGAGCCGGGCCAGTCGGGCTGTGTACCCAAAGCACGTGCAAGTCCAGGCTGTGTGCCTGGTGGGTCCAGAGCCTGAAAACAGTATAATTGGTTCATTCTTCCAATGGACCGCATTGTAGTCTCTAATTTGCATTACCAGGAAATGTAGCCCCATGGGGGTCCGTCTACGCTTTGTTTTGTTCAGCTAGTATGTGAATAAAAGCCACACTGAAGAATCCCATTCCTGGTTCTGGACATTGCAGTTATTGCTTCCTGTGTTCGGATTTACTTGGGTGCCCCTGTACAGAGTAGCCAAACCTAGGTCCCCCTGTGCCGAGTAACCTCATCCTTCCTGAACCCAGGTCCCCACCAGGTACTGCTGCCAGCTTCAACAGCATGCCACCTGTCAATCTGGCAAAAAGGCAGGGGTGAGGGGTTACAAAAATGGAGGCACCGCTTTGGATTTTGTTCAGGAACGAAGGTGCTTGGGCAAGGGGGCTAGTGTTTTGGCTATCTGGCAGTGGGTAGCCCCTAAAGCTGAAGCAATTTCCTTAGTGTGTGTTGCTGTGTGCTGTGAATCTTGTGCTGCTGTTTAAAAAATGCTAACTGTTTACCAAGGAGCTGTAAAGCCAAAGAGTGTGCCCTTGTCCTGCATCAAAAGTGTTTACAGTGTTTTTGCCTGCTTTAAAAATGAACTGTGGTAAATAAAAGTGTGGAAGACTAGGGATAGCAACAGGAAAATTGTGCCCTGGACATTTGAAATGCTTTTAAAATGAACTGTTGTGAAGGAAAGTGTGGAAGACTGGGGTAGCAACAGTAAAATTATGCCCTGGACGTTGGAAATGCTTTCTGAGTGAATTGAGAGACTGCAGAGTAAATGGCTATGTTATATGGCTGAAATGGGCTCCCGCCGTGGAGTCAGTTGAAAAAAAAAAAGTTGCATTCTGCAGTTTAAATTTGCCTGCTCGACGATCGCTGTGAGGAGAAGAGCCCTCGCAAGGAAGAAGATGCTCATTTGCATGGCGTCGTGTGGTTGGTCAGGCTGCAATCAGTCCTGCCCCTCAGCCAGCTCTACAGAGACTGCCCCAGCATTCGAGAAGGAGGGAGTGAGAGTGCAGTGCATGTACTGGCAGTGGAGGAGCATCGCGGAGAGTTCAAAGTGTTGTAAGCAGTTCAAAAATAGACTTTCTTGCTTAAAATCGGGCTCAACCCGCTAATCGCTCGTCAGAATTGCAAGTTTGGCATTTAAAATGATGATTGCTAGGACTGCCGGCCCGTTTGTGTACCAAGGCCTTCAAGAACTGGCTGCAGGTCATTTTTCCCCATCGCAGCAAACTGCTACTGATAACAGTAAGTAAACATCCAAGAAACTGCTCAAACAGTGATTTTCAGCCTATGCCATATAAAATGTGTGTGCAGCAGTGTAGTCGCTTTGCAAGTAACGACTGTGTAAAGTCCTGCCAGCAAGTGCAAGTCTGTTAAGCCACTGACTGTGTGCATAGTAGTGAAATTAGCCTCAGTTTAAAGTTTGCAGCCAGAGAGAGAGACTGTGGGTTGTAGCAAAATGCAGCACTAGTAAATGCAGGCAATCCTGTGCTAGAAACCTGAAGTTTTAAGGGACTGTGAATAAAATAAATGTTACCAGCATGTAAAAAGTCCAAGGAAAATCCTGTAAATGTGTTTAAAGCCAGATCAGAGCAAGTTGTGCAGTTTGAGTAAAAGTTATCAGTAGCTGGTGTAAATCGTGTGCAGTGGCTTGACCCAGATTCTAAATGTTGATGCACAGGAGTGCAGCAGCCGCCATTACAGGGTGGGGTAGTAAAGTAAACACAGCAGCAGAGGAGCCATTTTAAAGCTACAGAGTGTGTTCAATAAAGTGGGACTTTCAGTTACAGTGAACTTTTGTTTATTTTTCTGCAGTTATGGCCTCAGGACCAGCTCGTTACCCGGATCATGCCCGGGTTGCAGTAACAGCAGCAGTAAATAGACTGAGAGATATTGAAAAGTGGTGCTATGGAGGGCAACTGCCTCCTGATGTGGCGATTCCTAATTATCCAGTGCGTGTATGCCAAATATGCTTGAGTGCTGGAAGGGACGTCTTCATGATTCCTCACTGTGCTGGATGCCTACAAAAATATGGCTTGTATAAAGTGCCTCCAATTCGTTTGGCCCCCACATGGACAAAAATTCAGGAATCTGCAGTTGGCAGCACACAGCACCAGGCAGAGCCTGTGGAGGAAGGTCCCTCGGGGGAGTGTGGCACAAAGCTAGAGGGTGCAGAGTTAGAGACAGAACCAGAAGTTGAAGTTTTGGATGCTGGATCCCAGAAAGAAAGTTTGGATAAAGCATCAATAGACCTCTGGGTGGGGGGGCCTAGTCCAAGTCTCTTAGGTGAAGATGAGATGCGGGAGGCCTTTGAATGGGAGGTGTTGACCTCCGCACCTAGTGATGAGTGGATAGTGTCAAGGGTGAGAACGACTGCTCACTCCTGGGCTCAGATTCTCAGTGAAGAAGAAGATGAGGGGGAACCTGTGTGGCCTTGTGAAAAAGGAACGGGTACACAGCTTCAAGATCTTGCCTCGGAGGAATGTATGGAAGAAAGTGGTGATACCACTGCCCTGGCTTTACAGGAGGAGGAAGAAGTCAGGGATCCATTTCTAAGTTCCTTAAGGATGCGTAGCTGGCAGAACCAGGACTGGCCACCCCCAAGCCAGGCCAGCAGTCTCAGATTGACCAAAGCAAGTAAAGAGGAGAGACTGGTTCGTAGAAAGGCAAATGAAATCTATGGTATGACCTTTCCTACCTTTCCTCGGAAAGTCTGGAAGGAGATTGAGAACTGCAGGAAATCCAGGATCTGGGATGAAGCAATGAAAAGTGTGCATCATGGGGCCAACAAGCATGTAAAGAATAGACTGTTCCACGAAAAGTATACCCAGTGGAAGAGAAGCAGGGCACTGTTTATGGACAGAGTGAGAGTGGTGGACGGAGAGTGACGTGAAATCTCCCACTGTGTGAATTATGTGCACCCAGATGGGGTAATAATTCAAGCCCCTGATCCCCGGTACTATTGGCCTCAGTGCAAGGACCTCTCAGCAAATGTGCCCGTGCCTACAAAATGGAGAGCCGAGCAGTGGTTGTCAATACTGCCACACCAGACTGTGAAGTGCCTTATTGATCCGCCAATATGAATATCCAGGACTCAGGTGCCCCACATTCATCAGTCTACAGTGTACTGTCCTGTCCAGCATCCATCGACTGGCCCACCAGATGACTTCAGATCCAGAGAGGACACCAGCCCAGCTGTATCCTGTTCATCGCCTGGTAATCGGATGACATCGGACCAGCTGTTTTCTTTTTGTTCCTGTTCTAAGGTTCCGTCTCCAGAGATGACATCAACCCAGCTGTTCCCAGCTGTTCCCAGATGTGCCCTCCTGTGGTTCTCTGAAGATGTCCTCCCAGCTGTATCAGAAGAAATGCTGCCAGGGAGAGTCTTTGGCTGTGGTGCAGGTTCGTGCAGAGTATTGTACTACAAATGGCTGGTAAGTCCGAACTTTTCTATCTTTATGACATTGCAGTACACACCCTACACTACACACTTCAAAAATGTGTGAACTGTCCGCAAAGACTCTCCCCTTCGGGACTTTGGCCTGATAGAACTGTGCTTCACCGGCTCCGGCCCAGGAGAGACTCTTTATTGAACTAGCCTTCGGGCATTGTGGTCATTAGTTGGGACTTTTAGGGAACTCCATCTCCCCAAATGTGTATTGTAAATAATGTTGTTGTTTTCTAATGTAAATACTGTTTTTCTAAAAATAAAAAAATCTTTTTGGGATTTTTCAGTGTCTTGATGGTAGGGGGTTTAGGTAGACTGTGTATGCAGATTAGGAGCATGTGTTTTGTCTTTCTTTTTCTTACAGGTGTTCCTGGGAAGACAGAAGAGAAGACAAGAAGAGGAGGAGGGGCTCATTGGAGTTCCTCGTCAGTGCTTTATTGTGTAGAAATTTAAAGTACTGTTATGTTACTGTTATGGTTATTGCTGTATTAACCCTTTCCATCCACAGGTGTGGTTGTGGGAGTAGGGAGGAGGCAGTAATGTGGTATTTTAATGGTGTGGTTACAGGTTGCCCAAGGTCGGGGAGGTCCCCTGGTTGTTTTTGTTTTGGGGTATTATGTTAAAGGCATATAGGTTTTCCCTAGAGGGTTAGGGGAGATAGACAGGCTGTGGTTCTCAGTGGCCATGGGGACCTCAGTGCTGATCTATCAGGGCTATGCTTTGGATAGTTCTACCAGAGCCACTAGGTGTCCATAGTAAGTGGATAGTGTAGAGGCTGACATGTCAGCTACAGGCCTCTAGGCCCTTAGTGTTACCTGCCTGTGCTGGCACATGGTAGGAGGGGGCCTGATCAACCCACTCCGCAGGTAGCACATAGGGTGGGATGGCCTAAGGCTGGGTAAATAATGACTGCGGGCAGACATTTTCCTAGTCAAGGGCGAGTGTAACCCCTTGTTACCCGGGGTTACTAGAATCCCAGTAAGACCTAGTGGTAGGCAGGGAAGGCAGCTTGTGAAACTCCAGTTAAATGGGTTTCACACTGTCTCACTCTGTTCTCAGTCTCAGCTGAGACTGAGGGATGACATCACCAATAGAACTTTCACAGCTGCATAAGCCACATTGGAATCTGTAGCAGAGGGAGTTAGATAGAACGTTGGGAGTTTTCAAAGGGTAGAGTCAGTTTCCAGTTTGCCTTCAGTAAGAAGGAGTCAGTGTCCAGTTTGTCTTGAACAACTAAGGTGTGCTCAAGTGGTGGAGACCGCTGTTCGGGTCTCAGTGCCCCTTCCCTCTGGGGGGGATGTAAAGATCCCCATGCAGATTCCTGGGGCAATCCCCTTAATTCTGCCAAGAGGAAGAAAAGCTGCCATTTCAGTTCAGCCTTTGTTTTGAAAGTTGGAAGATTTGTGATTTGTCTGTGGGGCACCTGCAACTAAAGGGTGAGTGTCTGCTCTGACAAAAAGGACAAAATGCTTTCCTCACCCTGGGACATGTGTGGGAATCTAGGAATTGAGCTACATTTTGGGAAGCCTATAGGACTAGGCCAAACAAGTGGAGTAATGTCAAATGCTAGAGTGCTGTGTGATTCAAATAATCTGTAAAGGAGATGCGCCAGATCATCTACCCTTTAGTCTACATTCAGAAGTTTCAGTTTTCCCAGGGAAATGGCCGGGTATGGGCTGTGGGAGCTGGAGGTGAGTAAACCCCCATCTTTAGTAACCAGGTCCACCTCTACGGATTTCTGCTGTGGTTGCTACTTTGCCTCATGCATTTGGCCAGTGATGGCGGAAGTACCCAGACGTGGGGTTGCAAAAGGGAAAATCTCTCTAGGAGTCACAGACTCTAAGTGGTGTGGGGAGCCACGGCAGGATAATTGGTTCATTCTTCCAATGGACCATGGATCAAGTGGCTGGCAGGGGAGCCAGGCCAGTCGGGCTGTGTACCCAAACACATGCAAGTCCGGGCTGTGTGCCTGGTGGGTCCAGAGCCTGAAAACAGTATAAATGGTTCATTCTTCCAATGGACTGCATTGTAGTCTCTAATCTGCATTACCAGGAAATGTAGCCCCATGGGGGTCCGTCTATGCTTTGTTTTGTTCAGCTAGTATGTGAATAAAAGCCACACTGAAGAATCCCATTCCTGGTTCTGGACATTACAGTTATTGCTTCCTGTGTTCGGATTTACTTGGGTGCCCCTGTACAGAGTAGCCAAACCTAGGTCCCCCTGTGCCGAGTAACCTCATCCTCCCTGAACCCAGGCCCCCACCAGATACTGCTGTCAGCTTCAACAGCATGCCACCTGTCGTTTTGCCAAAAAGGCAGGGGTGAGGGGTTACATTTGTGTTATTAGCGCTGTGTGGTGCCTCCATATGTAACCCCCTACCTGGGACCTGGGCTCAGGAAGAAAACTCTTGCTCGATATTTTGGAAAGGTTTGACTTCTAATCAGGGGCACCGAAGTAACTCCGGACACAGGAAGCAATAACTATAATGTCCAATACCAGAAGTTGGGATTCTAAAGTGTGGCTTTTATTCACATCCAACAGAATAACAAAACATAGATGGACCCCCACGGGGCTACACTCCTGGTAATGCAGATTTGTGAAGATCAGAACACATCCTCTTTACACTGAAACCCTCAGGTCTCGAAACACTCTGGGCAGTCTACCCTAACTCAACTCTTTTTCAGTTTCCCTGGTTCGGCTTCACTGCCAGCCCTTTGTACACTTTCCATACAGCATGGAACATTTACTGGTGGCTCCCTAAACCACCTACGAGCACTTCTGGCTCCATCAGGGAATCTTCCTCATCAATCCCATGTCTGGGTACTTTCCTCAGGCACTGGCCAAGTACCTGAGAGAAAGCAACAGGTGTCCCAAAGCAAACCCATAGAGGTGAATTTGGTTACTACTGATGGGGGTCTCCCACCTCTCGCTCCCATAACTCATACCTGGCCATTTCTCTGGACTGTAACACCTCTTCCTTAAAAACACTCTGCTATGTAGATTTTCATTAAATGTATGCCACATCCAATCTACTGTTAGTCCATCCCATTTATGCTGAACTTGAACATACTTAAAAAGTGGCTGTGTCCATTACTCTAGACCCCCCACAGAGTCAAGCAGTCCAATCCCCACATCTTCCAAACTGTACTTGGCTGTCTTTTCCTGATCCCACAGTAACAGTCACTTTAGTTTCATCTTGTCTCAAGTGAAAACACATTGGCCCTTTAGCAGAGCAAACTCACCCATTGGTTGCAGGTGCCCCACAGGCGTTGTCTCTTCCAAAGAAATCTCGTCCAGAACTTCCGGTGCCTCAGCATGAACTTAAACTCAGGCAGCTTGTTGTTTCCTAGCCGGACCAGGGGGTTTGCCCAAGGAAACAGGATGATTCCTTCCCCCCCATCCACCCTGAACCACTGAAAACAGTCTCTACCACTTCACTTGGCTCTTCTTGTGTTCCTCTCCATGTGAGAACACACACCTCTACAAAAAAATAGCTCTTTGACAGAGCTTAGGACTCTGAGGGCCTGCTTACAGCAGAGCACCTCCTTCCTCTACTACAGACTGCAACAGACTGACTTCAAATTCCCCAACATTCTACTCTAATCTCCAACTGCAACATTCCAGTGTGGCTTATGCAGCTGCGACAGTTCTCAATGATGCCATATAGCTCCAGCTCGGTAGACACAGTGAAATCCATTTAACTGGAGTTTCACTAGCTGCCTGCCCCTGCCTGCCAATAGGTCTTACTAGGGTTCTAGTAACCCCGGGTAACAGAGGGGAGTTACATTTACCCTGGGCCAGGAAAATGACTGTCCGCAGTCATTAGTTACCCAACCTAGGCCATTCTACCCTATGTACTACCTATGGAGAGGGGTGATCAGGCCCCCTCCTACCATGTGCTAGGCACAGGCAGGCAACACTAAGGGCCCAGAGGCCATCGGCCGATGCATCAGCCTCTACTCTACCCACTGACTATGGGTACCCAGTGGCTCTGGAAGAACTGTCCAGAGCATAGCCCTAATATATCAGTGCTGCGACCCCTACGGCCGTTCAGAACCACAGCCTGTCTATCGCCCCTAGCCCTCTAGGAAAAACTTGTCTGCCTCTAACTCAAAATTCCCCAAAACAAAACAAACAGGGGACCTCCCCCCAACCTTGGACACCATGCAACCATACACTATGCATTACTCCCAAACTCCCCCACAACCATACCTGTGGAAGGAAAAGTTACACGCAGTAACAACAACAGTACTTTAAACACTACACTCTAAAGTACTACTGAGGAACTCTGATAAGTCCCTCCTTCTCTTCTTGTCTTCTCTTCTTATCTTCTTCAGGAACACCTGCAAGAAAAAGAAAGACAACACACACTCCTAATCTGCATACACAGTCTATCTAAATCCCTACCATCAAAACACCAGAGAATCCCCAAAAATATTTTTTTTAGAAAAGTAGAAAAAAACAGTATAAACATTAGAAAACAGTAGAAAACAATGACATTATTTACAATACACGATATTTGGGGGATGGAGTGCCCTAAAAGTCCCATCTAGTGACCACAGTGCCTGAAGGCAAGTCCATTAAAGAGTCTCTGCTGGGCCGGAGCCCGGTGAAGCACAGTTCTAGCAGGCCAAAGTCCCAAAGGGAAAGCCTTTGAGGACAGTTCAAAGTTCAAAGAGCCAGGTCTCCTCCTTCACAGCTCCCTGCAAGCAGTGCAGACCAGTTTTTTTCTTTTTTGTCTTCAGGCGATTTTTTCATGCTATTCAACGTTTTTTCTCCACCATGTGGTGCAAAGAACCCAGAACCAGACACGGTTTCAAATGGTGTGTCACATGTAACCAGAAAGTTTCACACACCGACCCACATTCCTCGTGCATTTACTGCCTCGGGGCAGAGCACAATCCTCAGGCCTGCATGCTGTGTAACTAACTGCTTCCTTCCTTGTTCGAGGACTGGTATGCTTGCCTCCTCCTAGGCTGCCCGAATGAATGGGATTCTTTGGTTCACTCGAAGGATGCCTGCAAAGCAGTTTTGGCAGTGGCGGGTTTGACCTCCCAGCTTACCTCTCTTGACTCAGGCAGCGGTGGTCTCATCCTTGGCTCCCTCATTGCTCCCGGTGGGCACCAGTGTCAGTGCTTCATTCTCGGGCACATTCAGGGACATGTGCTAGTCTCTGTAGACCCTCAGGGAGAGCTGTTCCTGAGGGGATAAGTCTAAGAAGTCTAAATGGATCTGCCATAGGTCATGGGACAGGGAACGGGGAACGGGCATGCTCTTCCCACTCTGCAACTCCTTTGATTACTCGATGGCTGAAAAGCTCTCAACTTATGCCAATCCTCCTAGGGTTGAAGGGCAGGCTGCTAGCTCAATGGTGACCCCATCAGGCTTGTTGGCCATGATGTGGGCCAATCAGTCAGTTAAGATTTTTCTTGACCCAGTTGGCCTGTTGCTGGACAAGATCGGGGATGACTTGCTCTCCAGGATTCCAGTCCTTTCGGCCCTATCTCAGAATGGGTAGGAGAAGTTGGCCAACCAGACTGTCTCCTCCCAAGAGATTCATCCTTTGGGGCTTCTGCAGCAGGACCCAGTCCATGTCAATCACATGGCCCCTCCTCCCACATCTCCTCGTTGTTGACATGCTCATCAGCAGTTGAGGTCCAGGTCAAGGACCCAGTTAAGATCCAGATCGCAGTCTCAATAATCTGGGCATTCCCATACTCAGCCTTCATCCAAGAAGTGTTGTTAATGCTCCTCTTTCTCCTTTTCCTCAGACTATGAGAGGATCTGCCACGAGCTGTGGCAGCGCTACAAGGAGTTGGTGTGGCAGCAATGGGTTCTCGGCCAAGGTTAGCCTCTCCCACAGCCTTTGGTGCTCCCCTGGCCCATTTTGGTGAGCTCCACTCCAGTCCTACCCCATCTGGTTAAGCCTACATCAACCTTTCCCGATCCTGGTGGAATCTTCAACCAAGCAGCCCTTGCACGGGTGCTAAGGCTGCTCGCCCTGCTACTAACCTTCCCAGACAGTTGCCTGTTGAGATCACCCACTCAGATGAGTTCAGGGTGGTTCATGGGGACAAGGGATCGAAGGCAGTGTTTGCAGAGTCATCAGACACTGATGGGTCCTCCATGCACTCCTCTAGAACCCTGGGCTTTGATCAAGAGTCAACCGAGGAGCTCACTTCTGACCATGTTCCTGTCTCCTTCCAGCCTTACTTCGCCTCATCTCCAAGTCGATGGAGATGTCTGGAGTCTCTGGAGTGCTCATGCTTACTGACCTTGTATTGTTATAATTTCCTGTATTATTGTCTAGTGTACCATGAACTGTTATGTTATTGTAAATTAATTTGTCCTATGTGTCCAGGACCATCTTGAAAATGAGCTTGCTCAATGATGCAACTTGCCTGGTTAAATAAAGTTTGATTGATTGATTGATTGAGCCAGTTCAGAAGCGATCCAAAAAACCCCTGATGGAAATCTCCAACCAGTATGATTCCCCGGGGATTGCCTTCCTGGTGGTGGAGGTTATTCTGAGTCCCACGTTGAAGCTTTGACATCATCCAGCTTCGTGTCTGGTGCCCTCCACCCATATAATCCATAAGTATGCGGTCCTGACTGGGTCTCTCACTGGTTTCTTGGATCACGCCTCGGCCAAGGGGTCCCCCCCCCCGACAAGGAATCTAAGAAGCTGGATCATGCAGCAAAGAAAGTTTACGCAGCATCCCCCCTGGTTTTATGGGGGTCTTAGAACATGTCCTTCCCCACTTTTCTGCAGACTTGCAGTTGGCAGTCAAAGTGGTCTGAGAACAAGGTTGCACCCTACCAAGCACCATCTTCAGATAGCCTTGGACATAAGCAACTCATGTGCCCGATCCATGGCAGTGGCAATCACTATGTGCCATAGAGCCTGGCTAAGGAGTTCCACCTTCACGGTGGATACCCAGCACAATCTGGCGGATGTCCCCTTCTTGGGCACTGACCTTTTTTGGCTGAGGGTGGAGGGACACCTCACTAGAACTGAGAAGTCCAACACCACCCTGGATTCAGTCACATCCTCACAGAAGGATCCCAAGGGACAGAAGCTGAAGGAAAAAAAAAATTTCATTCTGGCCTTTTCCATCCCAGCAGCCCACACCACAATAACCCAGGTCGGGGTAATGCCAGATCTAGCAGCCTAAATCCAAGACCACCTGCCACGGCTCCAAGAAACTCAGAGGCTGACGCCAGGACTTCCTCCAAGGCTGCTCAGTGACAGGTCATGGAGCACCTGCCTCTTGGCCATCACGTCCCTGCCTCAGCTCCTGTGGGGGGGTCAGCTTTGCCATTTCTGATATGGCTGGTCTGCTATCACTACAGACCAATGGGCGTTAGACATGGTGGGCTGAGGTTTGCCTCTCAGCTTCGAGGCTCTCCTGCCCTTTCAGGCCCATGCACCATGGGAGCCCGTGGTGTCTCAGGACATGCTGTCTGCCCTCAGAGAGGACATTGTTTAGTTCTTGGAGAAAGGCACTGTAGCCTGTGTCCCAGACACCACAGCTAGCCAGGGCTTTGTGTCCAGGTATTTTCTGGTCCCCAAATGGACAGGGGGTTGGTGCCCATACTGGATCTGCATGATCCAGACCAGTTCCTGAGAAGGCTTGAGCACCAGATGGTCACTCTGAATCAGATAATTCCATCTCTGGAGCAGGACATGTGGTTCTACTCTGTGGACCTCCAGGATGCCTTCTTTCACATCCCAATCCATCTGTCCCACTTGCAGTACCTTTGATTCTGTACAGAAGGGGTGTTTTATGAGTTCCAACTCATGCTTTTCAGTCTCTCCTCAGCCCCCAGGGTCTTCACCAAGTGCATCGCAGTGGTGGCAGCATTCATGAGGTGCTGAGGGGTTCAAGTATATCTGTACCTGGGTGACTGGCTGATTATTGATCCACCCTGGGAGACAGTGGAGCAGTCCAGGGACCTGGCCTTCAAGACTTGCTTGGTCCTGGTTCTTCTCATCAACCCAGACAAGTCTGAACTCAACCCCTCGCAGGGCATCTACTTCATCAGGGCAGAGCACGACTCCCTCCAGGCCAAGGTCTGAGTCCCAGTAGACTGGGCAGTGGATCTTACCTTCACTGCCAAATCATTTCAGGTTGGGCACTTGCGCCCTGCCCGGAACTTCCTGCAGCTGCTGGAGTACATGGCATCCTGCACCAGCGTGGTCTGTTAGGCCCACTGGTGGATGCCCTCCCCCCAAGTGACAGCTGTCTCTCCAGTGGTCTCAGCACCTTGGTCACCTGAACCAGTTGGTCGTGGTGATACAACTGATGGGGATGCTGTCCAGTGGTGTCTTGTCCTGGAACACCTGCAAGAAGGATTCCTGCTCGTCTGCCCAGAGCTGACGGTGTTTCTGACAACCAAAGTGTCTCTGCTGGGTTGGAGAGACCACCTGGGGACCCACAGGGTCTGGACCCCCAAGAAGTCCCAATACCACATCAACCTGCTGGAGCTCTGTGCAGTGCATCTGGCTCTGATGGCATTCGCTCCTTTAGTTCAGGGTCAGGTTGTGCAGGTCCAGACAGACAATACCATGGCCATGTACTACCTCAACAGGCAGGGCAGGACACATTCCCTCCGGCTATGTCGGGAAACCCTCTGCACCTGGGCCCTCATGCACAGCTTGGATGCCAATCTCCTGGCAATTCATGTGGCCGGAACCTCCAATCAACTGGCAGATGCCCTCAGTAGAGTGGGCGAGGTGTTTCACAAGTAGTCCTTTCATCAGGAGGTGGTGGACCACCTGTTCTCCTAGTGGGCACTCCCCTGGTTGATCTGCTCACCTCCTGGGAGAACACAAAGCTGAGGCTGTTTTGTGCCTGCCCCCCCCAACAGTGCAGGACACTGATGGGGGATGCCTTTGCAAGGCCCTCGACCCCATGCCTCTTTTGTGCCTTCCTCTCTTCCCATGATCCACCTGATCCATCAAGGTGCAGAGGAATAAGTGCAGATGATCCTGGTAGCCCCAGACTGGCTGTGCCAGTTCTGGTACCCCGATCTCCTCAGCAGCAGCATGCCTCCGTGGTACTTGCCTCTATGCCCGTATCTGCTGTCTTGTCACAAGAGGAAGGTCTTACACTCAGACCTTCAGTCCCTACACCTGACAGCCTGGTTCTTGAGCAGCTAGAGTTCCAGGCTTTGGGTATCTCCAAAGAGGTTCTCCATGTTATGGAAGCCTCCTGGAAGGGGTCGATCTGCCTGTGCTATGCCTTCAAATGGAAGCGATTAACCATTTGGTGCAGGGCAGGGAGTTACACCCCCTGTCCTGCCCTCTAGCTACCATTCTGAACTACCTGTGGTCCCTCTCCCAGATGGGTCTGAGGTCGATGACCCTCAAGGTGCACCTGGCAGCCATCTCTGCATAGTGGGTATGGGCTGGTATGCAAACAGTGGCACTGGGGAAGGTGGTTGGGCACTTCTTTTAAGGTCTTGACCACCTGTCCCTGCCAGTGTGTGAATCATCACCACTTTGAGACTTGTTGCTGGTCTTGGCAATGCTCTGGGCAAGCTGTTCAAACCAATGCACAGGTTTGATATCGCTCACCTGTCATGGAAGACTGCCTTCTTTGTGGCCATCACCTCTGCTAGAAGGATCAGTGAACTCTAGGCACTCTCTGTGGAGTCTCTGTACTTGCTGTTCTACAGGAACAAGGTTGTCCTCTGCCCCAACCCAAAGTTCCTCCTGAAGGTTGTTTCAGAGTTTTACCTTAACCAGGTGATCAATCTCCCAGCATTCTTCACCAATCCAACCTCAGAGGCCGAGCATAGACTCTATACACTGGACATGAGGGAAGCACTTGCTTATTACACAGGGTGCATGGCTGGAGTTCAGGGAGATGTACACCAGCTCTTTGTCACCTACGCTGAAGCCACACTTGGCAGACTGGCAGGTAGTTAACATCCTTCATAGACCCATGCTACAGGTTGGCTGGCAGAGAGCCTCCTGCTGGTCTTAGGGGTCATTTCACCAGACATACCACTGCCTCGGTGGCTGCTTTCAGGGATGTCCCTATCCAGGAAATCTGCAGGGCTGCAACCTGGAAGTCAGCATGCACCTTCATTTCCCACTACCGCATCGACCTTGAGTCATGCCGGGATGCTGGTTTTGAGGCCTCAGTTCTTCACTCCCTGTTTCCAAAGTAGGGGTGTGTGCCTTGCCCCTCCTCCCAGAGAACTGCTAGGAGTCTACTAAGTGTGAATAGTGCACCATATCCACACCCCTAGAAATGAGGGTTACTCACCTGTAATCATAGTTCTAGGAGTGGTGTATGGTGCACATCCACACAACCTCCCCTGGCAAGTGGCACATGGATCCCTGCTTCCAGCATGCAAGACCTGACATCTGCATAAGACTGCCTAAATGTGGATAGTACTCCATATCCACACTCTTAGAAATGCAGCAGTCTCTATTCAGGATATATAGGTGAAATTATTACCGAGGGGGAGCATGGGTCCTCCAAAAACTCCATCAGATTCTTCTTTGTGGAATCTTCTTCCACAGCACAGCCCATGACAGCTTGCATTTGCTACATCATGACAGCAGACCTCAAATGAATGCAGCCCTGAATGTTTTGAGAAGCAGGTCTCTGAATTTTAAAAGAAAATTAAAATCAGCATCTTGATGTTTGTGCAGTATAAAACACTGTTAAAAACCAATGCAAAATAGCTCAAAAACACAGGTTACTCACCTGTAACAGTAGTTCTAGGAGTGGTATATGTTGTTCATCCACACTGTCTGGCTATGTCCCTTCCCCTTTAAGAAGTGCCGGAAAGTCTTCAAGATGGCTCCTCCCACCCACCAGGGTGGTATATCCCTTGGCTCCACCCTATGACACCAGATCTTGCTTGCTGGAAGCATTCTAATTATAACAGAAACTTGGTTCAACAACAAGATCCCGGACCACTCTATCTTCATCCCTGGCTACTCCATCTTTAGGTAGGACAGGGATGATGGTGGTGTAGCTATGTATATCCTGTCCTCAATAAAATACTCCATCATTTTCTCAGCCTCCCTCCCTACTGCCTATGAAGTCCTTGCCATAAGAATTGCTCCGCCCATTTCCGCTTTCGACGCCGGTAACCCGGGTTCGGGAATGGATCCGGGTCATCAGAGGGACGGCTGAGGGAGAAGGATTGAGCATCCCTAGACAGCTCTCCTTCTCCAGGGAGGAGGGGGGGTCTGTATGCTTGGTGCAGTGGTGACACCTGGTGGAGGCTGGGTTCACCACTACGTACCGACGTCTAATCAATAACTCCAGGGGCGGGGCGGACACTGGACGTGTTGCACATCCCCACCCCTGCTTACAGGAGGAAGTAAAATGGGTGAGTCCTCCATCTACATGAAGCTCTCCCCGGGCTTCAATTAGCCACCATCGCTGGCTCTCCCAATGAGATATTGGTTCTGCGGGGCTGAGAATAGGGGGAACCAGTGCCATGGCCCAGCCCTCTGGGGAGCAAGCCGGGGGTCACAGGGAGAGTACCGGCAGTTGACGGTAGGTGGGAGTTTAGGGGCCATGACCAGAACACAGCCTGATGGAGAACCTGCTGGAAAAAGTACAGCAAATATTAAAAAAAAAAAAAAAAGAATTGCCCTGCCATCATTCTCCAACTCGATCTTCATAGCAGGGATCTAGTGCCACCCCGGTATCCAACCCACTGCTGCATTAGAACTGATTACCTCCATCACTTCTCTCTCTCACACAGGCAAGTTATATTTACTGGGCAACTTTAAATTAAACTGGTCATCTCCCACTACATCTAAGACTTGTAACAACATAACAGCCCAAAATCTTGCCCAACTCATCCAAGAACCCACTCACCTGAATCATAAAACACAAAACCATTTCCTGACAGACTGGGCACTCACCTCTCACCCTCACAGAGTCATTAAATCTGGTCTCCTACCAGATGCCCTCAGCGATCATCACCCCATCTTCCTGATTAGAAAGGTCCACAGGCCCAAACCCCTGCATAAAATCCTGCAACTTTGTTCCTTCAACTCCCTAGACCTTGACCCCCTCATTCAAGATCTTGCCCTCTCCAACTGGCCCCTCTCACCTCTGCCAACCATGCCCTTGCCTACTCTAAAGAAAAATTCCTTACAACCTGGAATATATTCACCCCTTTCAAACAAACTAGAGTTCACGGCAACCATCTTCCATGGATCACCCCAGAACTGCTGGCCTGCCTCAGGGCATGCGACAAAGCCTGGAGGAAGCAAAAGGCAACCCAACTCCCCACTGATTATGCAAAGTACCGCGTGCTAAGAAATTCTTGCACTAAAGCAACCAGGCTAGCCAAGTTCGAGTATTTCAGATCAGCTTTCCTTTCTAATCTCAGCACCCCCTTCAAATTCTGGAAAGTGGTCCAAGCCCTCTTCTCCCCCATGTCACCTCCCCCAATGCTTAAAATAAACAACTCCCTTGTATCCAGCCCCTGCCTAGTGGCCAAGGAATTTAACTCCTACTATACCTCGTGCACCTCAGCCATTCTTAAGTCCCTCCCTTCTTCCCTCTCCTCTCTCGTATACCCCTCTTTAGGCACATATCCCTCCCCTGCCTCCCCCTCGTTCTCCTTCTCAGCAGTCACCCCTGATGAAACACTAAATGCTCTTCGTTCTCTTAACCGTTATAAATGTTCTTCACCCAATGACCTTGATCCAAAGCTCTTCCTACCTCTTAGCCCCAGCTATAGCCTATCCTCTCTCCTTAATCCTAAACCTCTCTTTCTTGTCTTCATCTGTCCCCATGCCCTGGAAACATGCAGTGGTCCTCCCTCTTCCCAAGAGTGGTGACTCTACTTCTCCTGGAAACTTTTGCCCTCTCTTCTCCCCACTCTTGCTAAGCTCCAAGAACACTTGGTTCTCTCTCAACTCTCCTCCTTTTTAACTGACTCCTCCTCCTTCTTCACCTCATTCCAATCTGGATTTCGGAAAAATCACTCCACCACCACTTCATCCCTACTCAGGCTCACTGATTCCATCCTTACCGGGATGAACAATGACCTAATCACTTTTGCCATCTTTGTCGACCTCGCTAAGGTTTTCAACACCGTCTCCCATGCCCTCCTTCTTGACTCCCTCTAGGCAGCTGGTCTGTCTACACCCACCACAACCTGGTTTAGGGCCTACCTCACAGGCAGAACACAAACTGTCAAGGTCCAGGATTCCATCTCCCCTCCCCTCCCTATCACCGCAGGAGTCCCACAGGGCTTGGTGCTTGGTCCCATTCTTTTCTCCATCTTCCTAAATGACCTGCCATCAGTCTGCTCCCCATCCTCCTCTATCCACATGTACGCTGATACTGTCTTGTATACCTCTGGCAAATGCCCAGCTGATTTTGTAACCATCCTGCAGTGTGACTTCCACCAGGTCCAGCTCTGGTTTGCCTCCCATCAGCTCTTCCTAAATGCCAAGAAGACAGTCTCCATGACCTTTGGCACTAGGCAGAGACTCTCAAGGCTCCCTGGCCTGCCCTCTTTCCACACCCTGGACAGGACAATCTTAGAGGACACCACCTCATTCAGATACCTTGGGGTCTGGTTGGACCAACACCTCAACTTCTCTGGACATATTGACGCCATCCTGAAAAAACTGTGCCCCAAGCTTGGTGCCTTGTACAGGAACTGTAGTTGCATCCCTCCTACGGCCAGGCATAAACTTGTCCAGAAGATGATACTCCCCATTTTTGACTACTGCAACGTAGTCTTTGGTGCCACTCCCAAGTCCTCCCTGACCAGACTGGACACTCTCTCTTTAACTCTTTCTGTCGCTTCACTCTCGACGCTCCCTCCAGGACTCATCATTGTGATCTCTATCATGCCCTGTCCTTCCCCCCGCTTGCTAACAGGTGCCTCTTGCATTGTGCCAAACTCACCTCTAAATATTGGCTTGGTGAACTCCCCTCCTTACCTCACCACATCCCTCTCAACCCTACCCCCACCCTTCCACTCCCTCAGATCTACTGACACTCGTATCTTGGCAGTCCCTCACCTCTCCACAGTCATCAGACAGTCCTGTTTTTTTCTATCGCTTCCCCAAAATCTGGACCCCCCCCCGAATACGCCATTAATCCTCCTCCTCCTACTCCTACTCCCTTGGGTCTGCCTTACACAACTACTGTTCCCCTAGCTGCTCCTGCCTTAATCCACCTTGACTTCCTCCTACAATTCTGCTCCAGAGTATTCACCCCAAATTTACCACTCTAATTTTAATCCCGATTGCCTCTATCCCCCTTTTCTACTTCCAACTTTCTCTCCCTACCTGCCTCCTGCCCCCCCTCCCCCACTTATCTATCTTCTCTCCCTCTCTTCTGTCTTTTCCTTGCTCCGCCCCCTGGCAGAGTTCTCAGCATCCTGAAGGGGTCAGTTCTTGGTATGCCTCCCTCCTCCCTTTCCCCTCCCCTTTCCCCTCTTCTACACCCTCGCCTTCCTCCTCCTCCACTGCACTCCTCTGCATTAAACACCCTACCTCGCTCCTGCCCCCCCACCTATCTATCTTCTCTCCCTCACCTCTATATTTGCCTTATTTTGCCCCCTGGCAGGGTTCTCAGCATCCTGAAGGGGTCTGTTCTTGGTATGCTTCTCACCTCCCTATCCCCTCCCCTTCTTCCTGTCTTCTACACCCTCACCTCACTCCTCCTCCACTGCACTCCTCTGCACCAAACTGCTAACCTCTAAATCAAAAAATGTACTTGACTTTTAATTTGCACTTCTGTTGCACTGAAGCTTATTGTACTATCTGTGCTCTTGTACACCAGCTCGCCTTAGACCAAACTGTTGTATTCTATTTTATGCACTGCCTGCTAGCTCCCCCTTTTGCTTCCCTTCCCCTTGAATGCCATTTGTATAATCATGCTGTCTACTTGTTTCTTAATTTATGCCACTCCAAATGTGTATATTGTGATTTTGTATCAATCTCTGTGTTCTATCCCCATGCACCCCCCACCCCCAGTTGCACCGTGAGACGAGCAACTTGTTGTTCAGTGTGCCCTCCTGGTGAGACATTTCAATAAATAAATACAATAAATAAACAGAGGTTGTGCACCTGAGCCCGAGGAGGTCAGGTGGGTCTGTGTGGATGAACAGCATATACCACTCCTAGGACTACTGTTACAGGTGAGTAACCTGTGTTTCTAGGGACGTGGATATGTTGTTCTATCTACACTATCTGGAAGACTCCTAGCAGTTCTCCAGGAGGAGGGAGGCAAGGTGCACACCCCCTACCTAGGAAACAAAGACTGGAGAACTGAAGCCCCTAAACCAGCATTTCCGGTGTGACTTGAGGTCAATGTAGTAATGAGAAATGAAGATGTGTGCTGACTTCCAGGCAGCAGCCCTGCAGATTTCCTGGGTGGGGGCATCCCTAGAAGCAGCCATCGTCGCAGCGGTATGGCGGGTAGAATGAGCCCTTAGCCCTACGGGAGGCTCCATACCTGCCAACCTATAGCAGAAATCAATGCAGGATGTGATCCACCTGCCAATCGTCCACTTGGCTGCAGGTCTGCCAGGTGACGCTTCAGCTTAGGTGACAAACAGCTGGCAAACCTCTCCCCAAACTCCAGCCATGCGCTCTTTGTAATAAGCGAGCACTCGCCTCAGGTCCAGAGTATGGAGCCTGTATTTTGCCTCCGAGGTGTGATTCAGGAAGAACACCAGAAGAGTCATCATCTGATTCAGGCGAAACTATGACACAACTTTCAGGAGGAACTTCGGGTTGGGGCGCAGGACAACCTTGTCCATGTGGAAGACCAAGTAAGGAGACTCCACCGAAAGCACCTGGAGCTCACTGATCATTCTGGCTGACATGACAGCCACCAAGAAGGTGGTTTTCCATGACCGGTGAGATATCTCAAATCTGTACATCGATTCGAATGGCTTGCCCAAGAGCTTTGCAAAAAACAGCAATAAGTCCCACAGTGGTGGTGGTTCACGCAGTGGAGGAGAAATGTGATCCAAGCCTTTGAGAAAGCACCAGACCACCTTCTCCTGTGCCACCGACTGCTGACCAGTCCACACCTCGTAAGCAGAGATGGCTGTCAGGTGCACCTTAAGGGTCATCACCCGAAGTACCCCTTTGGAGAGAGACCACAGGTAGTCCAAAAGCTGGCCACTGGTCAGAAAAAAGGATTTAGCCCCTTGCCCTCACACCAAATGGAGAATGTCTTCCATTTGAAGGCATAATATTTTCTGGTTGATTCTTTTCTAGATGCCTCCATGACAGTGAGGACATCTTCGGAGAGACCCAAAGCCTGGAACTCTAGCCACTCAGGAACCAGGCTGTCCGGTGCAGGGATTGAAGGTCTGGGTGGAGTACCTTCCCCTGATTGATGGAGAGCAGGTCCGGGGGTATTGGAAGATGTCTTGGGAGCCTATTGCTGAGACTGAGGAGATCGGGGTACCAAAACTGGCGTGGCCAGTCCAGAGCCACCAGAATCACCTGCACCTTGTCCCTCCTGACCTTGAGTAACACCTTGTGGATCAAGGGAAGTGGAGGGAAGGAATAGAAGAACCCTGGGGTCCAAAGCCTCGAGAAGACATCCCCCTGCAGCAAGCCCTGCTGAGGGGGGTGGGCACAGAACAGCCTCAGCTTTGCATTCTTCCTGGAGGCAAACAGATCCACCTGAGGGGAGGGGTGTCCCACTGAGAGAACAGACTGTGAACTACCTCCAGATGGAGAGACCACTTGTGAGACACCTCGCTCACCTGGCTGAGGGCATCTGCCAGCTAATTGGAGGCTTCTGCCACATGTAGGAGAGCTTCTTTGCACAAAGACAGAGAGTGCATCCCGCCTTGCTTGTTGAGATAGTACATGGTTGTGGTGTTGGTCTGGACTTGGACCAGTTCAGTTCAGTTTATTGTGAGGGATAAAATCCATTGAGCAAGCTCATTTGCAAGGAGGTCCCTTTACAATTCACATCAGCAGACCAACAGAAGATGCAAAATTAAAAAAACATAAAATTTCATATAGAAATGAAATTACATACGTAAAATGTGTACATACAAGGCATTTTTTGCAAGTGGTAGTAAGGATAAATTCGTACATAGCTGAAATTTCATACAAAATGCAAATGGCAGTTAGGATAATGCTGTATATAACTGACTTTTTATACAAATGGCAGTAAGGGTGAATTCTGGTACAGCTGAAGTAATGAACAGAAAGAAAAACAGAGTAAGTGCCCAAAGTAGTTAGAACAGTGTAGGGTAAGAGAGTAGAGTATTAAGTTATGCATTAGGTAGACAAAAGGATTAAGAGCTATAGTAAATTAATAGCAATGGCATGATTCATCTGTAAGTTTAGAAATGAGCCTTTAAATGCGCTAAGAGGGATTAATTTCTGCAGCTTTAGTGAAGATTGGAGCTGGTTCCAGATGATGGGAAGCATGTAACTCTAAGATGCCATACCGAAGTGTGTTCGGACTTTAGACACATGTAAGGAAATATAGGCGCATATCCTCAGTGTATATGAGCTGTTCAATTGGTGTAGGTTAGAGGAGATGTACAGGGGCAATTTGTTAAGGAGGACTTTGTATGTCCAGGTATACATGTGAATGAGTCGTCTGGTCTCTAAAGAGGTCCAGTTCAGCTCCTCGTACAAGGAACAGTGATGAGTTCTGGCCGGGGCATTAGTTATAAAGCGGATGGCTCGGTGATAGAGAGTATCCAATTTACACAGGTTGGTAATTGCACAGTTGTTATAAATTATGTCTGCGTAGTCCAATGCAGGTAAAAAAGTGGCCTGCACCAGTCTGATTCTGGAGTCATGGGAGAACAGGGCTTTGTTTCTGTAGAAGAACCCTAGTCTCAGTTTCAGTTTTTTTGTTAGTGACTCAATGTGGGAGGAAAAAGATAGATGAGAGCTGAGCACAAACCCTAGATATTTAAAATGACCAGCTACCTCGAGTGTGTCACCTAGGAGTGTGGTGATTGGGGAGGGAGAGCTGGTAGTGGAAGAGTTCAACGGATAAAAGTACATTGTTTTCATCTTTTTAGTGTTCAGAAGTAGCTTAGATGAGATTAGTTTTGTTGCAATTGGTTAAAATCTATTTGAAGAGCAGTGCAGACTTGCCCGAAGGAGGGTTTCAAAGTATAAAGAACTGTGTCATCCGTAAAAAGGTGAATACTGGAATCAACAATATTTAGGGAAAGATTATTTACATAAATCAAGAAGGGCAGGAGGCCTAAAAGGGAGCCTTGTGGGACACCTCTTTGCAGTGGGAGTAGCAAGGAGAGGGATCCGCTAATTTTTATCCGCTGGTGCCTGTTTTCGATATAACTAGTGAACCATCTTATCTCAGAGCCACCAAAGCCCAGCTCATAAAGGCAGTCTAACAGGATGGTATGATCTATTGTATCGAGGGCCTTGCTAAGGTCTAGAAATAGCCCCCGTAACTTATTTATTACCTAGAGCCTCAAGCCAATCAGAGGTAACCTTTGAAAGAGCTGATGTTGTGCTATGATATGGTCTGAAATCAGACTGAAGAGGGCTTATTAGTTGGTGGTGTTCAAGGAAGATTTGGACTTGAATGCTGACCAGATTTTCAAGAAACTTTGAAAGAACTGGTAAAACTGAAATTGTCCTATAATTGTTTAGGTCGCTAGGATCACCTGATTTAAAAAGAGGTAGCAAATGTGCAATTTTCCAATCATAAGATACGACACCCTCTGATAAAGAAAGGTTAAATAAGTGGGTGATCGGGACTGTAAGGTAATAGTAACTAATCTTTAGGAAAAAAGGGTCGATATTATCTGCACCAGCACTCTCTTTGTATCCAGTTTGATCAGTAAATCTTCCACCTGTTAATAGGAAATAGGTGACAAGGTGAAAGGAGCATGGGAAGGAGTGATGGGATGTGAGGCTGGCTTGAGGAGAGCAGGTCGTAGGGTGGCAGATGGAGAAGAATCAAAAGCAAGGCCTGCTGTTGCAAAATGCTCATTAAGTTTATTAATTATTGTAGTTTTGTCTGTTATGGATATTCCATGAGAGATAATATTGTTGGGCAAGGTCAGAGGTGCTTTACAGCCTTCTACTAGTTTGAAGGTGTGTCATATCTTTTCGGGGGGGGGGTTCCATTGGCTGATTCAAGGACATTTAAATAATATCCCTCTTTTGTAGCTCTGATTAGTTTGGTACCAGCATTGCAACTTTCCCTAAAAGCCATCCGGTCCTCTGGAGTTTTAGTGCATCGTGCTAACGACCAGAGGTGATCCCTTTTTAGCAAAGTTTTTTTTATTTCACCATTAAACCATGGACAGGATGCTTTTTTTACCGTGCATTTGATTATGGGTGCATTATTATCTATGACCTCAGTAAGGGTCGTATTAAAGATAGACAAAGCTTCATTTATTGAGAATGCTAAATAGAACTGCTGCCAATTAATGTTCCGTAAGTCCTGGAGGAAGTTGCTGAGATTAAATTTCTTGAAAGATCTCTTGGTTACTACTTTGCTTGTGTTAGGAGGCTTGGCAAGGTTACTGATGCATACCACTGTGTTGTGGTCACTAAAACCACTTGACCCTGAACAAATGGAGTGAATACAGTCAGCACCAGCCACACTGCTCGGAGCTCCAGCAGGTTGATGTGGCATCGGGACTCCATGGGGTCCAGAGCCCATGGACTCTGTGTTCCCCCAGATGGGCACCACAGCCTGTGAGAGGTGTCAGCCATCAGGATACCATCGGCTCAGGTGGACAAATGGGATCCCTTCCTGCAGATGCTCTGGGGCTAGCCACCACTGGAAGGTGTCCCACATCTTCTGGGTCACAGTGACCAGCTGTTCAAAGTGACCTTTGCACTGAGACCACTGGCTGGCAAGCTCCCATTGCTGGAAGTGCATATGCCAACGGGCCCATCGGACCATGCTGGTACAGGCTGCCATGTAACCTAGAAGGTGCAGGAAGTCCCAGGCAGGGAGCAAGTGCCCAACCCGAAATAATCAGGCAAAGAAGGAGAAAACCTCTGCCCTGTCTACTGGGAGCAGGGCTCTAGCTCGGCAAGAGTCGAGCTCTGCCCTGATGAAGCTGATCACCTGTGATGGCACAAGTTCAGACTTGGCCTCATTGACCAGGAGACCAAGTTTGATGCAGGTCTGGAGGGCCAGGTCTCTGGAGCGCTCCACCTCCTGCCTGGAGGGACCTGCAATCAGCCAGTCATCCAGATAGGGGTACACCCGGACCCCTCGGCACCTCAGGTAAGCTGCCACCACTGCTATGCATTTGGTGAAGATCCTAGGAGCCGAATGGCATGGCCTGGAACATGTAGAGGGTTCCCTTGGCTCAGAAGCGGAGGAAACTTCGGTGGGATGGACAGATCAGTATGTCAAAGAATGCGTCCTGGAGATCCAGAGAGCAAAATCACATGTCTTGCTCAAGAGATGGTATGATCTGGGACAGAGTTACCATACTGAAGGTGCGGAACCTGAGGAATTTGTTCAGGTTGTGCAGATCTAGAATGGGGTGCCAGCCCCCCATCCGTTTTGGCACCAGGAAGTACCTAGAGACAAACCCTGGGTGTTCCAGAGGATCTGCTAACTTGACCACGACCACCTTGTGGAGGAGCTGGGCTATGTCATCTCAAAGAGCTGACCGAATGTCTGTGGATACCAATTCCTCCCGTGGGACGCGGGCTCAGCTTGGAGGGTTTTGCTTGAATTCCAGAAACAGACCCTGACCTACCACTTCCAAAACCCACTTGTCCGTGGTGACAGCAGACCAAGTGGAAAGGAAGTGGTGAAGCTACCCCCACCCAGGAGGACCTAAGGGATGCGTGACGGGGATGAGGGTGGCACCCCCATCCCGTCACTGAGCAGGCTTGGAGGAGGAGGACCCACTGAGAAGCCACCAGGTCCCTTCCCTTTGGGCTTACAGACCACCGAGGCCACTGACTTGGGCCTGGGTTGCCAGGACTGAACCTGCTGGCCTGGCTAATGCTGGGCTGGTTTTGCCGCAGGAGTGGAGGACCAAAAGGGCTTTCGCTTCTGCTGCCTGGAGCCCTTGGGATCCTTCTGGGTAGATGTAACAGAGTCCAAGATGGCACTGGACTTCTCAATACGTTGGAGGTGACCCTCCACACCAGGCCCAAACAGCTCAGTGCCTAAGAACGAAGCATCCGCCAGATTGTGCTGTTTGCTGTGAAGGTTAAGATCCACAGCCAAGCCCTACGGTGCATGGCAACTGCAACCGCTACCAAGTGGGCACAGGAATACCCCACTATCCAGAGCTGTTTGAAGTTGCTGCTTAGCTACAGCCCGACCCTGGTCCAAGACCTGGTTGACCGTGGTCTGGGGATCCACTGGGAGATGAGGAATCACCTCATCCAAGGAGCCCAAAAGAGCATGGGAGAAGTCTGCCTTCATGACTGCCAAGCTTGCCTGTCAGAGGCCGAGCGAGGAGGCAGCATAGACCTTTTTAGCACATGGTCCAATTTCTTGGAGTCCTTGTCTGGTGGCTTGTTGATGTCCCCGGTATTGCCCAAGCACTGAAACATGGAGTCTTCCACCAACCCCTCAGCCAAGAGGTGCTCCATGAACTCCAAGAGGGTAACGGTGGGCACCGCATATTTGTGGGCCATCAGGGCCAAGGTTGCACAGCAGGATGCGGGGTGCTGCTAAAGCTCCAGGGATGGGCCAACAATGGCCTAAGCCACTGGAAAAGCCTCCACTGGAGAGTCCCCTTTGTCCAGGATTTCTGTAAGGGGATAGCGAGCCCACTTCTGGACATGCTCCAGTTTCATCCCCATGGACTCAGAGATGAGGCGGAGGATGCCTTTGAAGGAAGTGAGCCCTTCCTCCATTGAGCGAGATCCCCCACAGATTCCACTTCAAGTGGACGGGAGTGCAGTGAGGAATCCTTGGACTTGGAGAAGTCTGCATAAAGCGGCTGACCGCCCGAGTCACTGTCGACCCACAGGGGGTGGTCAGGTGTGAGAGACCAACAGCTGATGAAGAAGCCCCTTGGCTGACCGAGACTACTTAGTTGGAGCACCGGTCAGCGGCTGCTTGGGTGGTGGCTCCACCATGACTGGTGGAGAGGCTAGCTTTGGCCGAACTGAGATGTCTGGACCAGTTCCGCTGGGGGAGGAACAGTCTCAACTGGCCCCACTGGAGGCAACAATGTCAGCCTGTTGGGCAACAGCCAAGCGATGGCCAGTGTAGAAGCCGGGTTCAGCTTCGGACAGGCCAATACCAACTGTTGCCGCATGAGGCCTTCATAGCGTTGATGCAACTTGCACCAAAGCCTATCTTCACCTGAGGAGGATGAAGATGAATAGTGGCAGCGCCGCTTCCTGTAATGTTGAGAATGGGATCACTGATGATGGCGGGATCTGCTTGCCCCACTGGATGATGAAGACCGAGACCAAGACCGTGGTGGGTGCCGATGGGGGATCTCGGAGGGAGCCGCGTCTCCTCCTGGTCTGGGTCAGTGACTAGATGGTACAGTTCAGCCCACTGAGTTATCCCTTCAGCGGGCACTGGCAGGACCAGAGTCCTGAATAGAGAGTTGTAGGCTTCTTCTGACAACAATCGATCGACAGGGTTGAGAAAAATCTTGGTCGGTGTCTCGAATGACTGGCCTAACGAGGTTTCCGTGAAGCCAGTGGCCAAGGCTGCGGTTTTGACCAAGATCAAAACTCGAGAGTCCTGAGACCGAGAACCCTCCTGGTCCCAGGAATGTCAATGGTGAGTCTTCACTT
Organism: Neoceratodus forsteri; assembly: GCA_016271365.2. Classification (NCBI taxonomy): domain Eukaryota; kingdom Metazoa; phylum Chordata; order Ceratodontiformes; family Ceratodontidae; genus Neoceratodus; species Neoceratodus forsteri. The sequence continues at coordinate 872,312,479 of CM057453.1, read as the reverse complement.
TTCCTTTTTTTGACTCCTTCTTGCGAGAGCGGGAGCTGTGAGACCCGGAAGGGCCCTGCCCTTTAGTCAGGAGGGACTGGCACAGCTCCTTGAAGGGGCCTGAATAGGTGGAGGCCAATTTGAGTGGAACAAAGGCAGAAGCTGAGGAGGACTGCGCAGTGGCTCAAGCTGCCTCCTCCTCAAAGGCCTTATGTTGTTCCAACTGTCAGCAGAACCCGCAGCCGCAGAGACCACCCAATGGGTGGCCTTGGATTTGACCAGTGGATGTTGTTTTTTAAGGCAGCCCAACTTCAAGCAGGTGAGGCAGTCCTCGAGGACCATCATGTGAAATAACTGGCAAATGTTGCAGGTCTGTGTATCATGATCATAGCCCAGGCAGTAGACACACGTGGCATGGGGGTTGGAACGCGACATCTTCTGCCTGCATGGGCACCAGCAAAATCTGGGTGAGGACTTTTCATCCATAGCAGCTGTGATCGAAGGTCAAACTGAAGATGAAACTTGAAAGAATTTAAAGTTTTGGAAGTAAATCCGAAGATTTTAGTGCTAGGGAATACTCAACGCAGGAGCGGTAAGGAGGGAACCTGCTTCTTCCAGCAGAAAGGAAGATCTGGCATCATGGGGCTGAGCTGAAGGATATACCACCCAGATGGGTGGGAGGAGCCAGCCTTGAAGACTTTCCGAAACTTCTTAAAGGGGAAAAGACATTGCCAGAAAGTGTGGATAGAATAACATATCCACATCCCTAGAACCTATTTTCCATTCAACTCCGGGGGTCCCATACACAATGGCAGTTTTTGTTGGCAAAAAAAAAACAATATGAAGAAAGGCTCCCCAATGTGCCGACACCAAAATATGTCATGCACAGAACAATTAGTTGTGGGGCCTGGAGAGAGAAGCCCTAAACTGTGATACAACTCACTTGGCCAGATGTACTGGGTGTATATGGCAACTGCACCCGCTACCATGCTGGATTGTGACCCTCATAGAGATCTGGTCATTATATAGCACCAATTGCATTACTGTTCCCCCAACTCTCCTGACCCTCGTCTTCAGGCTCACTTCTAAGATGTTGCTCGATTGATTGTTCTCTGTGTCTAAGGTCCATCCCTGGTGGTTTAGTGCTCCTCCACCCAGTTCCTTCTGTGACGCTTGGCCAGCTGGTTATGATTATTCTATGATATTTGTAATAGAGAATGTGGTATGTGAGTGTCTAACATGAGACATCTTGTGCTATGGGTGCCCCCCTTCAGGTTTTTGTGGAAATAACAGGATATATTAACCTGAAACCAGGAGGTCTTTGAAAGACTAGAGAAACTTAATTAAGGGTCTCCTGTTTTCCTATCTTAATTAGAACTGACCCAGCTGCCAGGATATAGGGCTCATAAACTTTTATGATGTCTTAGAGGAAAAACATGTTATCTCAGCATGGTGCTAAAAAGTTATAAAATCTTTTGATTCCTTGGGAAAACAGGAAATAAAAATTACGTACCTACCATAATTCTGATCTTTCTGTGTATCTTCACCATTCATCACCTTTGGGTATAGTGGCTGGAGGTCACAACCCTGTGGGAGCTCTTTTTTTTTTTTTTGGATGGGTGGAGTCAACGCACCATCGGTGCCACCCTCGAGGCCAACACACTGCATGGCACTCATGGATTGGTCATTAGGTGTGGTCGACCCTGCCGTCCCGCCAGTTCAGAGTTGCCGTCGAGTAAGGAAAGGTTGGGAGTGAGGGACAAGGCAGTCCAAGGGACGGATAAAGGAAAGGATATACAAACTAAAAGGAGAAAGAAATGACTGAGAGGGCAGAATAAAGCTGGAAAACTAAGGGGATTGGGAGGGGCCCCAATCTCTGGAAGTAGAAAAGGAGGAGGGAGGGAGGGTTAAGGAATTTTAGAAGTAAGGATGTGAGGGGAGGGAGAGAGGGAACATACCCTGGAACCTTGACCTGTCTCCAGATTGTATAGGAACTGCAAAGGAGTAGTCAGAAGGCTAAACTGCCAGAATTCAAGCTACAGAATCGCTGGCAATAACCCCAACATAAGCTGGAAGAAAAGACAGGCTACAGGGAATACCCCACCCCATCAAATTTTTGGCATAAGAAAACTAGTTTCTTAAATAAAATTGAGGTTGTGTCTAAAGGACAAGGAAATCAAAGGGAATCAAAGTAAAGCTGATGGGGAGAAGGGGAGAGAGAACAGAAAAGAGAGCAACTACCAACCCTCACCCCATGGGGGTGGAACTGAGGCACTGAGGAAAGAGTGCCTCCCATCCTGGCCACTCTCCCCCTAGAGAAAACCATCCCCCATGTGCTCAAGGTCACCCCACTCCTGACCAACAGAAAGGAGGGGTTAAAAGAGAGGGCACACAGAGGGAAGGGGACCCAGAGAATGAGGCCCCAGGGGGATGAAGGGTGGGATTGTGATGAATGGTGAAGATACACAGAAAGATCAGAATTATGGTAGGTATGTAATTTTCATATCTTATCTGTGTCAATCTTCATCATTTATCACCTTTGGGTGAGTGCCAAGCCCCCCCCGAAGGGGGCCCTAACCCTAAAGGACTAAGTCCCTTAGCTCTCAGTGGGTGGCACACCAAGACAGAGAGAGAGAGAACCTTCATGGGTCTGGAGAGGCCCGGGAGTGGGGAGAGTGAGACGGGGACTCCTTGGAAGGAACAGAAAGTTGCCATGACAGATGCCGCCTCACCCTATGGGAGAAAAGATGGGTTCTCTGGTAAAGGGAGGAAATCACCCTATGCCTGGCCAAGTGTGATAACCGGGAAAGACGCAGCCATGCAGTCCACCTAGTGCAGATCATTGTCCCTATGACCCTGGAAGATACCTGGTTGGCATCGTAAGATGCCCTCGCTTGGTGCCTTGCTAGCTCCAGGCCACATGCAGAGAGTGCAATGGCTTGTCTGGTTGCCGCCATGTCAGGCATTGTGGCTAGGAGTTGCCCCAAACTGGACCACAAAAACCTATCAGGTAGCGTAGGTGGCCTGATGTACTGAAATAGAGAGCAGCAACCATGCTGAGTAGAAAGTCCTCCTCCCCCAGAAGTCAAAATCCATGGAATCTTGATCTGCTGGCCAGTCACGGTGAGGGATGTGAAGCCCATCAGGAGTGTCCAGCTGTGTCAATCCTGACTAAGGATGAGGCATAGAACCTGGAGACTCCAGGGGGGCGGAATACCTCTGGCAGAGGTCACTAGGGGCTGGGACTCCGGAAAAGGGTCTCTGCTAGAAATGTAATGATGCCTCCTGAAAGGAGCAGGCCAGGGCGGGCACCACAAGGCTGTCTGCACTGAAATCACCTAAAAAGGTGTGCATCGAGTGCTCTGGATTGTGCTGCATGGGTGGGGTGATATGCAGGTCTTCCAGCATCCTCACAAGGAATCGCTGGTACTCTGCGAGATCAGCAGCAGGGGAGATGTGGACAGATGGTTCCTCTCCTCCAGAAGAGGGAGATGAAGAGTCGGAGGACCTCAAGAGTTCAGAAGCTGGCTGCTGAGGGGCAGGTTGAAAAACCTGTCTATCCATGGCCCTGATGTAAGAGGGAAATTGAGCAGTCACAGCTCTGAACAGCACCCAGGAGAGGGCCACTGGGACCAAGAATACCTGGGAGAGCAGGAGATGGTGGCAGAGGAGAGGAGACAGAGCCAACAACAGGAATTGAATGTCCTCTGCCTGGGCCAGAGAGTGCACCTGGAGCCCCAAGGAAAGAAGGAGCTCCAGAAAACTCAACAGCCAACAGCTGGTCAACCATACTGCAACTGCCTAGGCTACACCCTGAAGAATCCCCCCGTGAGGTGACTGGGGCCATGAGAGTCCAAAAGGACAGTCCCCTACCTCCAAAGAACAGGGCCCTCTCGAGGAAACTGAAAAGGAAGAGCAGAGATCTACACTATGATTCCTTCTGGAACCCAGGTGGGTCCCAGAAAAGGGTCGCTGTGTCAAACCTCTGCCCCTCGAAGTCTGAAAGAGCACTTCTTCTCAAAATAGCCAGCCTAGGCAGCTGGCAGCCCTGGTCAGTCACCAAAGGGACTATCTATGGAGCAGTACCCTCCACTCCTGTGGGTGATCCAATTGGCCCCAAAGTTGGGCAATCCTGGCACACCACCTGAGGGGGTACCACCACTGAGGGGTCAGAAAACCCTCCAAGGCCAGGCTGCAGGGTAGTGGTGGCCTGCACTACTGCCTGCTGGTCAGAACCCCTGACCTTGGACCAGGGGCCACTGTCCACTCCTCTGAGGGGGGCTGGCTCTGGCCTGTCGAGGACACTACCAAGGTGTCCACGTGAGTAGCCAACTCCAGAGAGTCAGACTGCCTATCTGACTCAGAGTCCGATTTCACCTCCGAGGAGGCGAAGACTGAAGTCATGTGCCAGACGGTATGTGGATGCCCGCTGCCATCCCAATTGAATGGGACACCAGAACGAGGGACTGCACCAGAGTCGGCGCTGAAGCCCTCAAGTGCACCGTGAGTAGTGTGTGAAGAAGACACGGTGCTGAGGACGGCAGCAGTATCTGAGCCAGGACCTGTCACGGCGCTGTCTCGAGTGGTGCTGAGGCCAGAGACGGCACAGATGATGGTCCCGATCATGCTCTCAGCACCACGGATAGTGCCAAGGTCAGAAACTCCCACAACGCTGTGTCGTTGCTCATCGCCACACGCGGCAGCAGAGCTGGACATGGCGCCATGCTCAACCACGGTGCCGTGAATGGTGCTGAGGCAAGAAACAGACAAGGACGGTGCCATAGAACCACCCACAGTGCTGTCAAGCACCATCGGTGCCATGAACGGCACCGATAGCAGGGACAGCACTGAGCAACGGACTGGCGCCGATGACGGAGCCATCAGGGCCCACAGCACCGCGAACGGTGCCGAGGTCCAAGATGGTGCTGACAGACGGCATCGAGAACGGTGCCAACCCAGGCTTCCCAACCCGAGGAGATGACACTGGGGGAGCCTTCACCCATGAAGGGGCGATTGCCAAGGCAGTGCCTCCTGCCCACCCCCCCCAGGAGGGACAGACTGCGCCTTCTGCACCGTGGAAGGGTCTTCTGCAATGGCGAAGTTACTAGAAGCAGAAGCCCCCTCCTCCGCAGTCTGTATAGAACCGGGAGGGGACCCAGAGGAAAGGCGGAGAGACCATGGCTTGGCCCAATGAGTGCACGCCCATCCCTCAATAGTCAGCAGAGCTCATCCCACTTTCCACGTGAGTTGTTCGATGACATGATTGTCCATGGAGAAGCAGGCGTCACATGAATCCATGTCGTGTAGTGGGCCAAGACACGCGAGGCAATGGTCTTGCTGGTCAGTGACAGAATACTTACGGCTGCACGGGCACCGACCCATAGGGGGCCATCCCATCTTCAAAGTTTTCTTGCCCCCCGACCGAGACATGACCTACAGAAAAAAAAAAAAACAAGACTCGACGTCGCTAATAAAAGAAAAGGAACAGTCTTACAAGGTGACGTTGAGTGGTGGCGGACAGCGGAACCAGCAGGAAAGTTTTTAATAAGCGGCATCGACAGACTCAGGGTCAAGAAAACAGTAGATAGATAACAGAGCCAAAGGTTTTGGTTGAGCAGCAGGCCTCTTGCTATTAGAGCTTCCATGAGGTGCAACCTCTACGGTGGGAGATGAAGAACTGGCGAGACGGTGGGGTCGACCACACCTAACGGCCGACCCACAAACGCCATGCAGTGCATCGGACTTGAAGGTGGCACCGATGGTGTGTCAACTCCACCCATCAAAAAAAAAAAAAGAGCTCCTGTGGGGTTGTGACTTCCAGCCACTACACCCAAAGGTGATGAATGGTGAAGATTGACACAGATAAGATGATCTCAAGATCAAAGGAAAGGCTTGATTAAAGACTGTCATATTTGGGAAATTAGTTTTTGCTGAAGTCACAGTATTAAAAATACCTTCTGACAGGAAGATCATTGTAATTATATTTTTTTATATTCTAAAAGGAGGAGCTAGATGACATCATAGAAGGGGTGTGTGAGAGGGATACAGTTAAACTGAGATCTGTACCTGATCTTTGACACTTTTCTTTTTGGACTCTTAAGAAACAAGATCTGAGGTCTAACTATAAGCGCTATAGCGGTAATACATTAGATAGAAAAAGTCTAACTGTATGTTGGTAGGAGTTTGTAGTTTTCTTTGTTTTAAGTGATTATATGCTTTTTGATATAGTGTTCTGTGTTTACATTTTACATATTTTTATCCATTTTAGTAAATATATTATTTTGAAAGACTGCTGGGTGTGTCTTCGAAGTTCTTTTTGCATGTGACGTACAGAGGGTTAAGACTGACAAAAACTGTTCAAAGCTTGATGGTGTTACTAAACTGGGAAAAGGTAAGAATATACCCAAGGTCTTTTATAGAGTTTTAAAGGGTTCATTTTGGATACCTGGTTAGGTGCCCTTAGGCGAAACATATCTTGCATCCCCTCGAAGAGAAGATTATCTGAGCCTGTACATTTGAGTATGCTAGCATAAGGTTCACAGTTTGAATCCTCCCAGAACTTGAGACTAAAGGTGATTCAGACCCACAAGCAGATAGGAGGGTTACCCTGTCTGTTACCTGTTCACAATACTGTGCTCGGAGGTTGGCACTGTGGGAGCAGAGGGCCTGACCTGCTGAGTGCATTTGTGACAGATTGGCTGGCAGTGGTGTGATAAAATTGGTAACACAAGCTTTAACTGTTCAGTGTGTCAGCTTAATACTGTACAGCTCACTTGCAAAATAAGGCAGTAATTTATTGTTAAAATGGAAACAGAACTATATCATTTTGCTTATGGTTAAGTTCCTACCTGTTATATTTTTTTCTCAAGTGCAAGTTAGAGTAGCTATAGTTAGGAAAGAAGATGGCTTCCAACTACAGCGGACACACTGTAGACTACTTGAGGCAGTTGTGCCAGGACAGAGAAGTCCTGTATGGGAGGAGGGCAACCAAGCAGAACCTCATGGATGCCCTGATGGCAGCAGATGCCCAGAGCATTGAGTCACTGACTGTAACTGTAAGGGACCAAACCTTGAGCGTGAAGGGGGCCAGCGGCTGGTGCAGTGTCCAGATCCAGTGAGTATGACAGCAGGGCTAGTGCCAGTGAAGGGCCACAGCAGCAGGGGAAGGTCATCAGCATTCTGGAGCCAGAAGCAATCAGGCTGCAGATTGAGTTGCGCAGAATGGAGCTGGAGTTCCAGAGAGACGCTGAGTGAGAGAAACGAGCCGCAGAGGAGAAGAGGGAGTGAGAACAGCGAGAGGCAGACCGCGAGGAGCATGAGCACTGGAGGCGATATCAACTGGAGAAGTTATGTCTCCAACCACCAGCACCAGAGCAGGTAAGTGGCTTGGGTTTAACTGGAACTACAGGACTGGGTTACAAATTGAATTCCAAATTGATAGCTGAATTTAAAGAGGGGGAGGATATGGATGCCTTTTAAATTCCTTTGAAAAAGTTTGTATTCAGATTAGAATTCCTAGATAGTCCTGGAGCTTCCAGCTATCCCAGCTACTTGCTGGGAAAGCTCAGGATCCATTGACTCAAATGGACAATGAGGACAGCAATGATTACAGCAAACTTAAAGCTGCACTGTTAAAAAAGTTTGATTTAACTGCTGAAGCATACAGAGCTAAATTCTGTAAGCTCAGGAGAAGCCCTGATATGAGCTACGAGGAGCTAGCCACAAAACAACATCAGTTTTTAAAACGTTGGCTGGAAAGAATTGAAGCAAACTCTGTAGATAAAATTGAAAATGCTATTTTGTTAGAACAGTTTTTTTTGGCATGCCCAGCAGAGCTGAAAACCTGGTTGGAGGACCATGATCCCAAAACAGTGCAAGAGGCTGCTGAACTCTTGGACCACTATGCCAAGAGCAGACCTGCACTGAGAGTGAATGGGGCGGGCGTGGCAGCGCAGAAAGGGAAAAGCATATGTTCAGGACAGCTAAAACCCTCACTGCCTCTACCAAAACTAGTTAGCCCCAGGTTTCAAAGAAAAGAGTTCTCTGAGAAAAGAAACAAATGTTGGTTTTATAAAGAAACGGGGCATATTGTCAGACAGTGTCCCAAAAGGGCAAGTAATCTGCAGAATGGGGCTAAGAAAGAAGTGAGCTGTTTATGTGTCCCTGGAAGCATGCCTGTGAACATGAGGGAACACATGCACCCAGTCACGGTGAATTGGGTACAGACACAAGGGTTAAGAGACACAGGGGCATCACTGATGGTAAAAGGGGATCTGGTAGAGCCTAGTCAACTTATACCCAATGAATTTGTAACTGTACAAGACTTCACTGGTGAGGAGAAAACATTGGCACTCGCTAGTGTTCTCCTAGACTGGGGTGAAACTGGGGGAACTGTGCAACAGGTGGCTGTAGCCAAAACTTTAGCAGTTGACATCATCCTTGGCAACAATCTCAAATGGGATGGTGTGTGCAGTTACCCGTAGCCAAGTGGCAAGGGAATTTTTTAGTTTTCTGGACCCCACAGAAGCCGTTATGGAAACCACTGGGAGTCTGGTTCCCCAGTCTGTGTCTCCTGATATAGAGACTAATGAAAAGGGGGTAGAAATTTCCCCAGTAGCAGTTAGCCACACAGTTATGGAGGGTTACTCTGAAGAAGAAAAGGTGACCCATTGTCAGAGGGTTAGGGATGACAGTGATCCTGAGTGCCCTGGTGCTAGTGCTAGGAACCCTAGTTTAGAGACTGGAGAGGGCCTGTCCCATGTCTTGGGAATGTGTAAGGAGTTTGCAGCTGCTCAGAGAAGTGACCCTAGTCTAGAGAAGCTGAGAGCTTGGGCAGACTCTGATGAAGCACAGGGAGGTGACAGTAAACATAAGGTTTATTGGGAAAATAGACTGATGTATACTCAGGCTGTGAAGACAGAGGGAGGGGTGATAGGCAGGCAGCTTGTCATTCTCCAGGGATACCGTGAGCAGTTGCTCAAGATTGCACATGATATTCCCTTGTCTGGTCATATGGGAATCATTCGCACTACGCAGCGACTGGCCAAGAATTTCTGTTGGTCCAACTTCACCCAGCAGGCGAAGGAGTATTGCAGGTCTTGTCACTGGCGCCAAGAAATAGGGAAGGTGGGTATGAAAACCCAAGCCGCCCTAATTCCATTACCCATAGTGAAGGAGCCATTCCAGAGGGTCAGAATGGATATTGTGGGGCCTTTGAATATCCCCAGCTCCTCCAGGAAGAGGTTCATCCTGACTGTGGTGCATTATGCCACCCGGTATCCAGAGGCAGTCACCCTATCCTCACTGAGGACAGGCAAAGTGGCAGATGCCTTACTTGGGATTTTCTCCCATGTTGGATTTCCACAGGAGGTTATCACTGATCGAGGGGTTCCTTCATGTTGGACCTGATGAAATATTTGTGGGAGAAGTGTAGAGTGGTGCAGAGGCACACGGCACCATATCACCCACAAGCCAATGGGCTTGTGGAAAGATTTATCAGTATCCTGAAGTCAATGCTCCAAGCATTTGTTGAACAGCATGGGAGGGACTGGGTGAAATACCTTCCTCACCTGTTGTTTGCATACAGGGAGGTGCCCCAAGAGTTAACAGGATTTTCTCCCTTCGAGCTCTTATATGGATGCCTGGGTACGTGGGCCCCTAGACTTGATCCGTGAGGACTGGGAAGGCAAGCACGCCACCCAGGGAACTCCCATTGTGGATTATGTCCTGAAGTTTAGGGGAAGGTTGAAAGAGCTTATGGGGACAGCCCAGAGCAACCTGGCAGCTGCCCAACAAAAAGTGTGGTACAACTGCAGAGCCAGAGCTCGCTCGTACACGGTGGATTAGGAAGTCATGGTCCTTATTCCGGTCTGGAAAGACAAGCTGCAGGCTGAGTGAGCAGGACCATACAATGTAGTTAGGAAGGTAAATGACGTGAACTGTATCCTAGAGTTACCTGACAGAAGACAGATAGAAAGAATGTACCATGTCAACATGATGAAGCCATATGTTAATCGGGTTGACATGGTGTTCACAGTATGTAGTCCTGGGAAGGGGACAGACAAAGGAGACCCCCTTCTGGACTTGCTGGAAGAAAGCAAGTGGAAGTCCTCTGTGGACTCAGTTAAATTGTCTCCCCAGCTGGCCCCGGACAAGATCCAGGAAGTGAGGGAGGTTCTAGCAGACTTTGCCCCACTGTTTAGTGCCAAGCCTGGACTAACCCCCTTAGTGACGCATGATGTGGAGACAGGGACACACATGCCCATACAGCAGACAGCATATCAGGTGTCAGAGGCTGTACATAAGGACATTAGGAGGGAGGTGGAGGAAATGCTAGATTTAGGGGTAATCCAGAGATCATACAGCCCTTGGGCCTCACCTGTAGTCCTTGTGTCCAAGCCAGATGGCTCTACTAGTTTCTGTGTGGACTATAGTGGACTGAATGCAGTCACTAAGTGAGATTGCCCACCCGATGCCCCGGACGGATGAACTCCTGGACAAGTTGGGAGGGGCGATCTACCTTACAACTATTGACCTGATAAAGGAGTATTGGCAGGTAGAGTTAACTGACAGAGCTAGGGAGAGGACGACCTTCATCACTCCGATAGGCTTATTTGAATTTAAAATAATGCCTTCCGGAATGAAGAACACCTGGCCACTTTCCAAAGGTTAGTGAACCAGGTGTTAAATGGTGCTGAGGAGTACGCCATACTTGGATGACAATGCCATCTTTAGTGCCAGCTGGGAGGAACACCTGTCCCACCTTAGGGGAGTGCTGGGCAGGATACAGAGGGCCAGGCTCACTGTCAAAGTTCAGAAGTGCCAGGTGGCCATGGCTGATGTGGCATACCTCGGGCATGTTGTAGACTAGGGACAGCTCCGTCCTAACCAAGTGAAAATAGAGGTGATCAAGGCATGGCCCAGACCAGAGACGCAGAAGCAGGTCAGGAGTTTTCTAAGGACAGCAGGGTACTGTAGGAAATGTGTACCCTCAGATGTGGGTATTGGAGCAGTACTGAGTCAGACATCCAACCAAGGGAAAGATCACCCTGTAGTGTACCTGAGTAAAAAGTTACTTCCCAGGGAGCAGGCATACTCTACTGTGGAAACAGTGTGTCTTGCCATAGTGTGGGCCCTAAAGAAGTTAGAGCCATACTTATACGGGCAGCATTTTGAGGTACAAATGGACCACAAGCCCCCGGTTTGGCTGACCTAAATGGGAAAAACTAATGGTAGACTGTTAAGATGTAGTCTTGCCTTGCAAGGGTATGACATGACAATCTTATATAGGGCTGGATCGACCAATAAGAACGCCGATGGCCTTTCACATCTATATGAGGAATGAACTGACTTGGAAAGCTCATCCCATGCAGGGGATAGAGCCCCCAAATTCAATCTAGGTGGGGAGGATTGTGACGCTTGGCTAGCCGGTTATGATTGTTCTATGATATTTGTAATATAGAATGTGGTATGTGAGTGTCTCACATGAGACATCCTGTGCTATGGGTGCCCCCCCCTCACGTTTTAGTGGAAATAACAGGATATACTAACCTGAAACCGGGAGGTAAATAAAAGACTAGAGAGACTTAATTAAGGGTCTCCTGTTTTCCTATCTTAATTAGAACTGACCCAGCTGCCAGAATATAAGGCTCGTAAACTTTTATGACATCTTAGAGGAAAAACATGTTATCTCACCATGGTGCTAAAAGGTTATAAAATCTTTTGATTACTTGGGAAAACAGGAACTGCTCAAGATTAAAGGAAAGGCTTGATTAAAGACTGTCATAATATGGGAAATTAGTTTTTGCTGAAGTCTCAGTATTAAAAATACCTTCTGACAGGAAGATCATTGTTTGTAATTATATTTTGTTATATTCTAAAAGGAGGAGCTAGATGACATCATAGAAGGGGTGTGTGAGAGTGACACAGTTAAACTAAGACTTGTGCCTCATCTTTGACACATTCCTTTTTGGACTCTTAAGAAACAAGATCTCAGATCTAACTATAAGCACTATAGAGGTAATACATTAGATAGAAAAAGTCTAACTGTATGTTGGTAGGAGTTTGTCTGTAGTTTTCTTTTTCTTTTAAATGATTGTATGCTTTTTGATATAGTGTTCTGTGTTTACATTTTACATATTTTTATCCATTTTAGTAAATATATTATTTTGAAAGACTGCCTAGGTGTGTCTTTGAAGTTCTTTTTGCATGTGACGTATAGAGGGTTAAGACTGACAAAAACTGTTCAAAGCTTGATGGTGTTACTAAATTGGGAAAAGTTAAGAATATACCTAAGGTCTTTTATAGAGTTTTAAAGGATTCATTTTGGATACCTGGTTAGGTGTTCTTTGGTGAAATATATCTTGCATTCCCCCACAGAGAAGATTATCTAAGTCTGCACATTTGGGTATGCCAGCATAAGGTTCACAGTTTGAATTCCCCCAGAACTTGAGACTAAAGGTGATTCAGGCCCACAAGCAGACAGGAGGGTTACCCTGTTTCCTGTTCACAATACTGCGCTTGGAGGTTGGCACTGTGGGAGCATAGAGCCTGACCTGCTAAGTGCGGTTGTGACACCTTCTACCATATCAGTCACTGGCATCCAGTGGACGCCTCCTCAAACTCATGTCTCCCATGAAATGCATCCTAATAACCTCATCTAATGATGAGCCACATCACTTGCCAGCTCCTCCATTAACAAATTTAATGTGTATGGGGTATTAACGGTTGCAACCAGGACTGTGAGGGTCTGCTTTGAGAATGGTCCTATGGGACATTTGCAGGGTGACCCCACCCAGCCCCCTTCCCCATGTGGTCACAATGTGTTAAGAAACCATGCAGGAAAAGCTTATGACCCCTGGTTGTGCATGGCGCAATGGAGGGATGCAAATCAGGTGTCCGTCACTAAGTGGTCAATGAGACCACTTAGGGACAAGACCATGTGACCATGTATAAGGCCCCAGGTGTCTATTTTGCTAGAGTAAAATATTTTTAGTAGTCAGCTTGAAATTATAGGCAACCGTTGGCTACAGCATTTTACTTTTGGCAATACTGCATTAGCTACTGAAAACTGTTGGGATTCCAAATGCAGATTTTGTCACCTATGCTGCCTTAGGATTCAAGACATAATGGGTTCAGTTCCCAGATTTGTATCTGCTGATGGTTGGCCTGGAGTCCAAATTCACTGGACTGATGAAGAGAATTTGTCTTCTTGAACATGGCAAGAAAAAGAGTGTGTGCATGACCCTTCAAACCAGTCTCCCCCCACCCCGACTTAAAAGGGAAAAGCTATGGTTACCTTAGTGAGAAGCATTGGGCTGTTCCTTCAGCATCCTGGCTGTTCATCGATCTGTCAACTTTTAAGTTAAAATTTGATCAAGTGCACTTGCTTAACTTATTTAATTAACCCACTGCAAAGGTTCCTTTTCCAAAAGCACACAGAAGGCTTTGTGAGTTCCATGTTAGGCTCAAACCCTTGAACAGGTTAAGAAGGTAATTTAAGAGCAAAAGGAGTTTGACGTTGTCCCCTACTATCCCAAACTGCATTCATCCTTCAATCCTTTTTTCTTTAAATTTGAGAGGCTGTCTGTGGAAGCATTGTTAGGCTAGTCACTGACCAGGAAAGAAACTGAAACACTTTACAGAAATGGGGCATCTAAGGATTCATTTTCAACAGCATGTCTTAAGCAGAATAATGACCTTGGTTTTGCAACAAAAGAAAATAGTTTTAAATTCTCACAGTGCACCAGGACTGCACCACCTTCACGGATTATCAAAGCTGTTAATACTCAAAAAGTAACTTTAAAGGGTTCCAGACAGTCTTTCCAGAATATTGTGGCCATTGTTTATCACCCTTTTTATGCACATTAGGAAGAGATGAGTGATGGCAGCCTGAGGGTTGAAGGTTGCCAGGAAAGTTAAAATGCAGATGGACAAACGCAGTCACACTAGGTCAAGAGGAATGATACAGGAGGCTGGAGGAGACAGCAAAAGACTGTGTGTGCAGACCGGTAGCCGAGAGAAGAGGATGCAGCACTAAAATAGCAGAAGCATATATCTAATTTGAATATTTTTGCATGCCCCTCCACACACACAAATAAAGAAAATCTGAAGTACTCATGCTTTCTGTGCTGCTCAAAAATTGAGGTTCAGGCTCCATTTCTTTCCCACAGAGCTTTTTTTCTCCAGCTCTTGGTCTGCCCCCTCCTGATGGCAACCCCCTGGCTTCATCACTGTCCTTCTCAGAGACGTACAGATTATCTACCACTTATCCAGGACCACAGTGTGGTGGGTGGCCTGCTGCCCTGTGGGTCATGTGTGGGCCTGCGGGGGGGGGGTCTTGGCATTGTCCCAGGAGACCAGTGATTTTCACCTCTGATTGTCTCCCCAGAAGATGCTGGTGTGCAGTGACTTGCACATGTGTGTAATTGCATGTGCATGCATGCTTGGTGTCTGCCCCTCTTCCTATGTGTGCCCGTTGTGCTTCCCCCGGCCTCCACCAGGTGGCAGTCAAGTAGCAGGGTGCAGTGTCCACCCTCGCCAAGGGAGAAGAGTTGTCCCCTTGATACGGGATCCCTCCCCTCGCCAGCAGCCCTCAAGTGACTGGAGTCTGTTTCTGAATTCAAGTCACCAACATAACAAGCAGTAGCGCTACTAATGTGCTACCAGACTGGCAAGGCTACACAGTTTTTGTACTATGCAGCCATTTAAGCAAGGCAGTGTAAAGTGCCAACTTGTGTCAGCTTTGTCTAACTTCTGTAGAGAGCATGGCTTAAAGAAGTGCATGAGCAAGACAAAAAACATCTCCGACTCACACACACACACCTCTGTGCAATGTTCTCAGAGGCCACAGAAACATAGAATTTGATGGCAGATGAGGACTGCTTGGCCCATCCAGTCTGCCCACATCTCCCTACCTTCACTATTACTGCAGTCTGTGGCAATCAAATACCACTAGCATAAGTGGGCAGCTTTTACAGCAGTATGCTTCCATTTATATTTAACATAAAAACAATGAAATTACAAGTCCTGATTTCAGACTTAAACTGGAGGTAGTGCTGTACTGCACTGTACTTAGTTTGTTTACTAAACCATGGGGATGATGTAGAGAGTGAAAACTGGCATGTGAAACATGACAGCGTCCTTTTAAAACCTTTATTCTGAGAATGTTGAATAATGATGTGCATTCTAAAATTTATGTCATGATTCAAATTTTAATTTCCTTAAATTATTTTTGGAAAAAACACCAAAACACTCAGCAAATGCAGCTGTAAGAAAGGGAAAGGGTATGAAAAAGCTACATTCTTGAGGGTGGAGTAGCAAACCAGAGAAACATTCATGGTCCACATTCTTCTTCTCCTGCGGCATGGGTGGAGGAAGAGGAAGGTTTTGCAGCTGGAAAATAAGTTGAACAGGAAGTGTTTGAGGTTTCATGTATATTCTCTGACTTGAGGAATGGTCATGATAACAAAGTAAGGATTTACAGAGCAGCTGACAGCCTGGCACATTCAGGACAGGAAAGTCACTCTATAGTGTTGCCTGCCTTGGGGTCCCTGAGATGAAAAGGTCGCCTACTGTATTTGTAACTGCAGTTCTCCTACTTGTATTCAGGTCACATCCGTGTACAGGCAGAATCCAGAGAGCATGCACAGTCACTGAAACACTCTTCAAGCTTGACTCCTACAACTCAGTCAGATGTCCTCCTGGCTCCGCTCCAATTGCTGTGAGATGTGGACACTGGAAAAACAGAACTGAAGAGCAAGCCTGGCCAGGAGAGGTTGGGTAGGTCATAAGATAGTGCTAGTGGCAGAATTACAGTTACTTGCCAGCAAGAAGCATTGTTCTGATATACATATATTCACCTAGGGGCACTTGGATTTGCCTAAATACATTCTGATACAATTTTGAAAGGTCCCATTCCGAATTAGCATCTAAAATCCTAGCAGACAGAAAAGTACAGGCTTGCACTTCTCATATGCGATTAAAATTGGATTTTGTTTCTAGAATCAGATTTCAGAATTGTATTCTGAATTTGATGTAACCATTTTTCATATTTAGAACTTTTGGTCTTCAATTCCACAAATCCTAAAAACAGATCGGAATCTGATGAATCCAATTCAACTAATTGTATTTCTGAGGAACACCCTTTTTTTTTTTTTTTTAAAACCTCATTCAGAACTTCAGGTGCTCCTCTCCATCAGATCTTCAAGCAGTGGCTCTTTCATATAAACACAGAATTTTGACGGCAGACAAGGTCCGCTTAGCCCACCAGCTCTATCCATTTTTCCCCTGCCTGTACTGTTGTCGCAGACCCTACTTGGTCTACTGCTCCCTCCACCCTTGCTTCCCAATAAGATACTTTTGTGCCTAATTCCCCCCCCCCCAAGAGTCCAAGCTTTGCTACAATCTGCACAGAATCCCAGCCTCACTAGGGGCTCTAAATCTCAATTATTACATATCCCGAGATGCTGGACCTCGCACTGCCAACAATCCTTTGCCTACAGAGCTCCCAGCTGGCTAAATGGTCTCCCTAGGGAAATCTCCCTACCTAAGCTAGGCCCATTCAAATCTAACCTCCGCCTATTCCTCTCTGCCTCTAGCACGTGACTGTCTTCCCTGACCTGCTGTTCCCTTTGGCGCCTGTTCCCTCACCTCACCCCCCTACTATCCCCTTTCTACCTACCCTCCCCCACTCCTGTCATACTTGCACTTTACACTTGCTCTTCTTGTGTGTTTGACAATCGCCTCTGGCAGCATCTTCAACATGTGTCTCACCCACGTTCTTGTTATCAATGGTATCCCTGTCATGTGCATGCTCCTAGAACCACCTAACTGTATGTATTCATGAGCTGTGACGGTAAACAACTGTACCCTGGTATCATGTAGCTACTAATGTAACAATGTAATTAATGTCATGTAATAATTCATGTCATGGTTGTCTGTACTCATTCTGACGTGGAACCTTTGTAAAAGAGCCTTGGCTCAAAGGTAACTGTAATCCTAGACTTTAAATAAATAAATAAAATCCCATACATGCTTGAAGATCACCACTGTTTTTACACCCCCCCCCCCCACACACACACACCTCCACTGGAAGACTGTCCCAGGCATCCACCACTCTTTCAGTGAAGAAGCACTTCCTCATCTCTCTGCCAAATTTACCCCTTCTAGCTTCATTTCATGTCCCCTTGTTCTTGTGCATCTTTTCCTTTAAAAAAAATTCCCCTTCTGTACCTTATTTACCACCATGAGTATTTACAGGTCTCTATCATATCCCCCCTCTCGCTTCTCTCTTCCAGGGTGTACATATTGAGGTTGTTCACTCTTCCCTCATAAGGCTTCTGATGCAGACCTTGCACCATTTTAGCTGCCCTCCTCTGGACTGCTTCCACTCTATATCCTTCCTGAAATGTGGTCTCCAGAACTGGACACAGTACTCCAGGTGGGGCCTCACCAGTGATCTATATAGTGGCAACACCACCTCTTCTGGTGAAACCCATCCCTGTGCACCCCAGCATCCCACTGGCCCCACTACTGCCTTATCACACTGCCTTGCCACCTTGATGTCATCAGATATGATTACTCCCAGGTCCCTTTCCTGTTTAGTGACAGTCAATACCTCTTCTCCTACTTTGTATTCTGCCTCTGGGTTTCTGTGACCTAAATGCATGACTTTGCACTTTTTCGCACTGAAACCCAGCTGCCATGCACTTGACCACTCCTCGAGTTTTCTCAGGTCTCTCTGCTCATTCTTTCCATTCCCTCTGGAGTGTCCACTCTTACAGATTTTGGTGTCATCTAAAAAGAGGCAGACCTTTCCTTCCAGCTCAACTGCAATGTCACTTATAAAGAAATTAAACAGGACTGGCCCCAGTACTAGACCCTGTGGCACCCCACTGGTCATCCTCCCTTCCCTGGAGTGAACATTTACCACCATCCTCTGTCGTCTATTCCTTAACCAATTTGTTACCCTGTTTACCACCTTTGGACCTACCCCTAAGCTGCTCAGTTTCCTTATGAGCCTCCTACGTGGAATAGTGTCAAAAGCCTCACTGAAATCTAAGTAGGCTACGTCCACCGCCCCACCCTAATCTATTTTCCCTGGTCACCCAGCCAAAAAAATCTATCAGATTTGTCTGATATAACCTTCCCTCATGAATCCATATTAAATCAGGTCTTGTAAAAATCCTTTCCTTTAGCAGTGACTCAATTAGTTTTCCTACCACCATTGTCATGCTGACTGACCTACAGTTGCCACCCTCCTCCTTGATACTTTTGTGAAACAGGACTACACTGCCCTCCTCCAGTCTGCTGGAACCACTCATGTTTCCGGTGAACTGGTAAAAAGGACCGTCAGAGGTGCAGGGTACTATGTGATAACGGTGAAAGCCTAAAGGCGATCACTGTTATGTAGAAGTCAGGAGTGCCAAAAACACCCCAGCGCACAGCAAAAGGGTGCCAGGGACTTTGTTTTTTAATGTTTTATGTTGGGGGGATGTGCTCCCCACACACCCCCAATTAAGGATTTTTGACTCAAGGGGGGTGCACATCGGGGTGTGTGCGTGTGTGTGAAAACATTAAAAAAAGGTTTGGGCCCTGCACAACAAAAATGCACCAGCACCAGGAACCGAACCCAGTACCTCATGACTTCAACGTGGTGAACCACCAACCATGCCATGGGGTTGGCTCGACTCGGCAACCCACTGTGGCACTACCCCTCACATTCCCTCCTGCCCCTCGCTATGCGTGCTTGCTCTCCCCCCTTTTGCTTTTATGTGGCTCATCCACTTCCTTTTCCTCTGTGAAGACTGAACAGAAGTATTTGTTCAGGATATCCGCTTTTTCCAATCCTCCTCTGCAGTCTCCACCTGCCATTCTTAACCTCACGATCACTTCCTTAATCTTCCTCTTTTCACTTATGTACCTAAAAAAGTCTCGATTCTGTTTGCTACCGCTTCAGATATTCTTTCCTCAGTTTGCAACTTTGCGCTCCTCACCACTTTCCATGCCTCCATTTTCTTTTCCTGATACACCTCCCTGTCCTCTTCCCACTGCATCTCTTTATATCTTCAGAAAACTACCCTTTTAGGCTTTACCTTTTCAACCACCTCCTTTGAGAACCACAGCTGTCTCTTTTCTCTCATTTTTGCTGACTTTCTTTGTGGAGACATTCATTGTCTTCATTTGGTTTACCCCAGTTCCCCCACCCCACCCAGGTCACCCCCCCGTCTGGTCATCTCTAAGGCATTCACCCATTTTATTAAAAATCTCCCCTCTCAAAGTCCAGGACCCTCATCCTTGTGTGGTTCACTTCCACTGCTGTCCTTATGCTGAACCACACTGTACAGTGATCACTGATCCCCAGGTGGCCTCCCATCTTGATGTCTGCAACACTGTCCTGGTTAGTGAGCACCAGGTTCAGTACTGCTCCATCACGAGTGGGATCACCGAGTAGTTGACTGAAAAACACCTCCTGCAGAGAGTCCAGGATGTCCCTGCTTCTGGCTGAAACTGCGACAGGGAGGCTCCAATCTACGTCTGGCAGACTGAAGTCCCCACCAGCAGCACCTCCCCTTTTTCTGCCATTGTGCCAGTGACTTCCTTATCTAATTCTCCCCGTGTTGGAGGTCTGTAGATCATGCCAGTGCAAATAGTGACTCCACTTCCCGTTACCAGGGTGGCCCAAAGTATCTCCAACCCCTCCGTTATCCCCTGGATTCCTTGTGTCTCCATCATACAGCATCACTCCTCCTCCCTTCCTTCCCACCCTGTCTTTTCTGAACTCAGTATACTTTGGTATGGCCATGTCCCAATTGTGGTTTCCTGTACACCGCGACTCAGTAATGGCCACAATATTCAGGTCTGCCTCCACCATGATGGCCTCTAGGTCCGGAAGTTTATTTCCTAGACTTCTTGCATTTGCATACATGTCCTTCCACATTTTGTTACCACTCTGCTTGTTCCTCGTTTCCTTTCTGCCCTGCCTCCTTTTCCCCCTCTCTTTTTACAGCTCATGTTCCCATCCTTTTTCATTTCAATCATAATGCTTTTTTATTGTGCACCCTGGGGGATTCACCTCCCTTAGAGTGCTCCCTATACTCCACTTGTCTTTGTGGGTGGGGCAGTTTAGTCTCTCTGATTTCTTCCACCACCACCTTCTGCTAGTTTAAATGTTATCAAGGTAATATTTAAACCATCCACTGAGGACTTCTGTTCCCCACTCAGAAAGATGCAGGCTATCACCCTTGTACAGGCCTTTATTCCCCCCAGAAGGGTCCCCAGTCCACAATGCAGTCAAACGCCTCCTTTCTACATCATTTCTTCAACCATGAGTGAAAGTTCCTGGTGTGGCGATCCTTATCCTCCCCTCTGCTGTAGACAGACAGCATCTCAGCGAAAGGCACTTAAAGTTCTACGTGCCTAAAACCTCTCCCCAGTTCCCTAAAATCCCCCTGCACAATCCCATCCCCATCCCTAGTCAGGTCATTTGTCCCCAGGTGGACTATGACATCCAGCTCCCCCTCCTGCCACGCCTGCCTCAGCAATCCTTATGATCCGCTTTCCAACACTCCAAGCCGAGGTGTCAGGTAGGCACCTCACCTCCTTTCCTTTCCTTCCTGTTCACAAATCTACACTATGATGATTGAGTCCCCCACTAGAAGCTGCTTCCTCCTCTACTGGGTCCTCCCCCTCCCAACTTGGGGCCTCCTCTAGGAATGACCCCTACATTCTTCCTGGCCACTACCATGGGTGCCTCCTCCTGGAAGTCCCATCCCAACAGAACAGCAAATGAGTTTCGTTGTGCCACCAGTTGAGAAATGTGTCCCTGACCTGCCACCCCCACCCTCTTGGAGTCACCACAGTCCAACCAGCCCTCCTCTTTGGCACCCTCTGGGGCAATGGTGGCAAACATTCTGCCCACCAGACTTGCCCTCGTGCAGGCTTTGCCTATCCCTAGTACCCAGGGTATCCATGAAGCCCATGGTTTGGGTTTATCCATCACAGGGGAAACCCCTCTGCTCTGTAGTCACTGAAGGTGAGAAAGAAGTACCATGTCATCTTGGGTTCGGGGCTAGCTAGTGAGTTTGCCACCCTTTTACCAACATCCTTAATTACACCACTACCCTCGTATGTGTTCTAACCAACATTTCCTTCCCATAAAACTGGATCACGCAATTGTCAAAAGCTGTATGTGGGTGCTGGTGTGTGAAATGACTGCCACTACAAGTTTACAGTCACTTTACAGTATGTATGAAAAGCGCTGTATAAATGCCAATTCTTCTTAAATGGGTTTCACCTTTTGATTCTCATTCCACACTTAGGATGCACATGGAAGCAGGCTCCTTGGGGTTTTCACCTGACATTTGGTTGTTTGGGTCTAACCTGAGGGATATTCTTGCCCATCCCATTCTGGGAGCCTCATGCAGGGGACAGAGGATGCTCCTGAAGCAACTTTAGACATCCACCTCACCAATGGTTTATGCCCCCCTCGGGGCAATGTGGACTTAAAGATGCAGGTGAAGTCCTCTATTGGAAGGCATGGAGGGACAAGGGTATTTGTGTGGTGGGGGACTGTTTTAAAAAACAGGTTACTCACCTGTAACAGTAGTTCTAGGAGCGGTATATGATGTTCATCCACACTTTGCTAGTATGCTTTCCCTTTAAGGCTCGCTGGAAGGTCTTCAAGCTGGCTCCTCCCACCCACCTTGGTGGAAACTCCCTCAGCACCGCCCCATGACATCAGATCTTGCCTGCTGAAAGCTAGACCAGTGTGCCACTTGCCAGGGGAGGTTGGGTGGGTCAGTGTGGATGAACATCATATATCACTCCTAGAACTACTGTTATACAGTAGGTGAGTAGCCTGTTTTTCTAGGGATGTGGATATGATGTTCATTCCACACTTTGGCAGACTCCTAGCAGTTCTCCTTGGAGGAGGGGGGCAAGGCACACACCCCCTACTTGGGAAACAGAGATTGGAGAACTGAGGCCCCCAAACCAGCATCCCGGTGTGACTTGAGGTCAATGCGGTAGTGGAAAATGAAGGTATGTTCTGACTTCCAGGTAGCAGCCTGACAGATTTCCTGGAGAGGGACATCCCTGGAAGCAGCCACTGAGTCAGCGGTATGACGGGTGGAATGAGCCCTTAGCCCTACAGGAGGCTCCTTACCTGCCAACCTATAGCAGAGGTCGATGCAGGATACAATCCACCTGCCAATCATCTGCTTTACTGCCAGTCGACCAGGTATGGCTTCGGCATAGTTGACAAACAGCTGGCGAACCACTCCCCGAACTCCAGCAGTGCACTCCTTATAACAGGCCAGTGCTCACCGAAAGTACAAAGTATGTAGTCTGTAAACAGCCTCCGAGGTGTGGTCAGTGAAGTACACCAGGAGAGTAATCACCTGGTTAAGATGAAAATCCAACACAACCTTCGAAAGGAACTTCGGGTTGGGGAAAAGGACAACCTTGTCCCTGTGGAAGACCAGGTAAGAAGATTCTACTGAAAGCGCCTGGAGCTCACTGATCCTTCTGGCTGACATGATAGCCATCAGAAAAGCGGTCTTTCCACGACAGGCATGACATCTCACACCTGTGCATCGGTTCGAATGGTTTACCCATGAGCTTAGCCAAAACCAGCAACAAGTTCCAAGGTGGTGGTGGTGGTTCACGCACTGGAAGGGAAATGTGGTCAAGGCCTTTAAAAAAGGCACCAGACTACCTTCTCCTGTGCCACTGACTGCTGACCAGCCCACACCTGGTAGGCAGATGTGGCTGCCAGGTGCACCTTAAGTCATTGGCCGAAGGCCCGACTGGGAGAGGGATCGAAGGTAGTCGAAAATGCTAGCCACTGGAAATGCTAAGGGGTCGTGCCCCTGGCCCTGGCACCAAATGGAGAACCTCTTCCATTTGAAGGTGTAGCATTTTTGGGTCGACTCCTTCCAAGATGCCTCAACCACAGTGAGGACATCTTTGGAGAGACCCAAAGCCTGGAACTCTAGCTGCTCAGGACCAGGCTGTCAGGTGCAGGGATTGAAGGTCTGGATGGAGCACCTCCCCCTGACTGATGGAGAGCAGGTCCAGGCAGAGAGGAAGATGCCTTGGGAGCCTGTGGCTGAGGAGATTGGAGTACCAGAACTGGCGTGGCCAATTTGGAGCCACCAGTACCTTGTATCTCCTCACCTTGAGCAATACCTTCTGGATCAAGGGGAAACGGAGGGAAGGCATAGAGGAGGCCTGGGTCCAGGGCCTCGAGAAGACATCCCTCTGCAGCATTCCCTGCTGAGGGGGTGCAGGCACAGTACAGCCTCAGATTTGCGTTCTCCTTGGAGGCAAACAGGTCCACCAGAGGGGTGCCCCACTGGAAGAATAGGCTGTATACTACCTCTGGGTGGAGAGAGCTCTTGTGAAACGCCTCACCCACAAGGCTGAGAGCATCTGCCAGCTGTTTAGAGACACCGGCCACATGGATGACCAGGAAATCAACTTCCAAGCTATGCACGAGGGTCCACATGTGAAAAGCCTCCCTGCACAGAGGAAAGGGGTGTGTCCTGTCCTGCTAGTTGAGGTAGTACATGGTTGTGGTGTTGTCTGTCCGGACCTGGACCACTTGATCCTGAATGTGTGGAGCAAAAGCAGTCAGCATCAGCCAAACTGCCCAAAGCTCCAGCAGGCTGATGTGACACCTGAATTCCTTGGGGGTCCAGAGCCTGTAGACTCTGTGTATCCCCCAGGTAGGCACCCCAGCCCATGAAAGAGGCATTGGTCATCAGTATAACCATTGGCTCTGGGCAGACAAATGGGATACCTTTCTGCAGATGTCCCGGGACCAACCACCACTGGCGGGCATCCCACATCTTCTGGGTCACAGTGACCAGCTGGTCAAAGAGACCCCTGTGCTTAGACCACTGGCTGGCCAGCTCCCACTGCCGAGAGCATATTCTCCAGCAGGCTCAATGGACCACGCTGGTGTAGGCCACCATGCATCCCAGCAGGTGCAGAAAGTCCCGAGCAGGGTGCAACTGCCCAACCTGAAATGATCGGGCAAAGGAGGAGAGAGCCTCTGCTCTGTCCACTCGGAGTAGAGCCCTGGCTCTGCAAGAGTCGAGCTCTGCCCCGATGAAAGAGATCACCTGTGAGGGCACAAGTTTCAACATGGCCTGATTGACCAGAAGGCCAAGAGAGATGCAGGTCTGGAAGGCCAGGTCCCTGGACCACTCCACCTTCTGCCTGAAGGGACCCATGATGAGCCAGTCATCCAGGTAAGGGTATACCCGAACTCCCCGTCACCTCAGGTGGGCTACCACCACTGCGATGCACTTGGCGAAGACCCAGGGGGCTGAGGACAGGCTGAATGGCATGGTCTGGAACACGTAGAGGGTTCCTTCTGCTCTGAAGTGGAGGAACCACTGGTGTGATGGACGGATCAGGACGTGAAAGAACGTGTACTGTAGATCCACTGAGCAGAATCACATGTTTTGCTCGAGAGATGGTATTATTTTAGACAGAGTGACCATCCTGAAAGTGCACTACCAGAGGAATTTGTTCAGGTCGTGCAGATCTAAGATGGGGCACCAGCCCCCTGTCTGTTTTGGCAACAGGAAGTACCTAGAGACAAACCCTAAATGAGATGGGGGGTCTGGAATAGGAGCCACTACCTCCTTGCAGAGAAGTTGGGCGATGTCGTTCCAAAGGACCAACCAAACGTCGATGGACACCATGTCCTTGCATGGAGCGCGGGCTCAGCTGGGCGGGTAAGCCTCAAACTCCAGAAGCAGACCCTGGCCGACCACCTTGAGGACCCACCTGTCCTTGGTAACAGTGGACCAGGCAGAAATGAAGTGGCAGAGCTGGCCCCCCACAGGACGACCCAGGGTGGTCAGGACGGGAATGGTGGAGGCGCACCCCATCCCGTCACGGGACGGTCTTGGAATCAGAGGAGGATTTGGCAGAGGGGCCTCCAGGACCTTGACCTCCTGATGACCAATGCCACTGATTTAGGCCGGGGGCACCAAGCTTGCTGTTGTCCAGTCTGTGGCTGGGCAGGTTTTGCCGCAGGGGCCAAAGTGGGCTGAAAGGGCTTCTTCTTCTTAGGCTTCAAGCCCTTGAGGTTCTTCTGGGAAGAAGTCACCAAGTCCACAGTGGCATTGTACTTTTCAGTTCTGGTGAGGTGCCCTTCCACTAGGGGCCTGAATAAGTCAGTGCTCAAGAATGGAACATCTGCCAACTTGTGCTGCATGTCAGCCATGAAGGTGGAGATGCGCAGCCAAGCCCTGCGGCACACTGCAAATGCTGCGGCCACTGACTGTGCACAAGAATTGCCAAGGTCCATGGCTATTTGGAACTGCTGTATAGCAACAGCTCAGCCTTGGTCCCTGACCTGCATGACCATAGTCTGCAGATCTGCGGTCAGGTGAGGAAGCACCTTGTCCAGGGAACTCAAGAGAGCGTATGAGAAGTGGGCCATGAGAAGAGCCGAGCTCACTTGCTGAAGGCCAAGTGAGGAGATGGCATACACCTTCTTAGCCATATGGTCCAATTTCTTGGATTCCTTATTTGGGGGTTTATTAACATCCTCAATATTACCAGTGTGCCGGAAAACAGAGTCGGCCACAAGTCCCTCGGCCAAGGGATGCTCCACAAATCCCGACAGGGAGCCAGTAGGGACTGAGTACTTGTGAGCCATCCAGGCAGACAGAGCAGGGCAGGAGGCCAGGTGCTGCCACAGTTCCAGGGCAGGACTGAGGAAGGCATCCTGAACAGGGAAGACTTCCATGTTTGTGTCACCCCAGTCAAGGATCTTGGTCAAAGGGTACTGTTCCCGTTTCTGCATGGGCTCCAGCTGGAGACCCGTAGATTTTGAGATCAGGTGGAGCATACCCAAGAAAGACGTGGGCCCTTGATTCATTGACAGGTCCCCCCCCCCACCGACTCAATGTCCAGCGGTCAGGAGTGAAGGGAGGACCCTTCCGATTCCAAGGAATCATGAAAAAGTGGCCAACTACCCGAGTCCCTACTCACCTGGTGAAGGCGGTCTGGGGTGATGGTGACCGACAGCCGATAGGGTAAACCATTGGTAGGCTGAGCGTCCTTGGTCGGAACGCGGGTCATCTGTTTAGGCGGCAGCTCCACCAAGATCAGTGGAGAGGCCAGAGGAGGCTGCAGTGGGACCATCTGGACCAGCTGCTGCCAAGGTTGGGTCGTCTGCAGCTATTGTGGCAAAGGCCAGGTAAACCAAAGCTGTTGCCACATAGGTTCCTTGGAGCATTGATGCAATTTGCGTCAGTGCCTCTCCTCACCCGAGGAGGATGAGGAGAATGAGGAATAGCGGCGGTGCTGTTTGTCTGAGGGCCTAGAGCATGAGCGTTGAGAACGACGTGGGCTGCCCGAATCAGGGCTTCTAGAGCGGGACCTTGATCTCGACCACTGTGGGGACTGACAGCGGGTTTCAGAGGGGGCCGGCAAAAGCCGACGCCTCTCTTGGTCTTGAAGCTCTTGATTGGGCAGAGGTGGAACAACAGACTAGTCCATCCCCCACCTCAGAAAGTGGCAGGACTGGAGTTCAGAAGAGAGCAAGAGAGAGGTATCGACCTCCTCAGCAGACAATGGGTCAACTGGTTCAAGAATGATCCTGGAGGCGCTGACCTGAGTCTCAGCCAGTTGGCCTGATAGGGAGATCGTAGGGTCAGCGGTCAAAGCCGAAGCACCGACCGTAGTTGGCAACTCTGGTGACCGCAGGAATCGAAGGCCTGAGTGCTCCCCGATCCAACTGACGCATATCGACTATTTTGGTTCCTTTCTTTTTTTTTTTTTAATTTAGTTGTTTAACCAGGTATAGCACACTAAGCTGAAAGCTTTTTTACAGGAGTGACCTGGGAGCACAAGGAGGTTAAGTGACTTGCCCAGGGTCACACAGTATGCAAGTGGAAGCTGTGGGATTCAAACCCAGGTCTGGTCTGCTGGATGTCACCAAATTTGCAGGTCAGACTCTTAGACCACTGCGCTATACTGCCTCCTCTTTCTCCTTGTCCTTTGTAGATTTCTTACCTGAGGAACCCTGCCCATGAGTGGGAAGGGTTTGGCACAATTCTTTAAATGCTCCGCTAAATGAAGCACCCAAAGGGATTGGCAAAAAGGATGAAGCTGAGGAGGATTGCCCAGCGGCATGAGCCGCTGCCTCCTCAAACGCCAGAAGTTGTTCGTTGGACCCCGTGGAGACCACCTAACGAGCATCTTTAGAATGAACAGGAGGATCCCGATCATTTGGATGACCAAGGAGTAAGAAGGCGAGGCGATCCTCCAAAGTGGAGGAAAGGAAGGAGCGGATAGGCTGCAAGCCTGAATATTGTGCTTGTGGCTCAGGCAGTAGACGCATGAGGAGTGCGGGTCTGATCGGGATACAAGCTGCCCACAACCACACTTCTGGAACCCCAGAGTGAACTTTGCATTGTCCATGTTGGAGGTGAGAAGTTAAGTTTGAAGATAAAAGTATTTCACTAAGAATAGTGAAAGGTGAAGCAAAGGGCCTTTTCAATGTGAGAGTGGTTAGGAGGGAACCTTCTTCCTCTAGCAGAAAAGAAGATCTGACATCACAGGGCGGTGCCGAGGGAGTTACTACCTGGTTGGGTGGAAGGAGCTAGCTTGAAGACTTTCCGGCGAGCCTTAAAGGGAAAGGATATTGCCAAAGTGTGGAGGACCATCATATCCATGTCCCGAGAACCAGAACATTCAGTCTTGGACACCCTTGATCCCCGTGATTAAGGTACTGTACAATCTCCCATGCTAGAACTTCTGGAAGAACCTCCAGGTTAGAAGCATGCTGCTTCTGGCCATGGAGGCAAAATACCAAGTCCTCCATCAGAGGGTTCCACTCTAGTAAAAATATGGTTGAACAAAACCCAGTGAGATGGCAGGTATTATTTACTTCACATTGACTCTATGGGAATTATGTATCATCCTGCCTGATAAAGCATGGAAAATCCGCTGGATCCAGGCCCATACAGCTTGTAGAGATATCTGAAACTACGTAATACAGAATGAAGTGCTTCACAGATGTACAGAGCCCAAACTATCTTACACTCACTTGGGATGCTAGGCACTGACAGTTGCTGGCAATGTGGTTCTGCCACAGCCTAACTACCCCATATCCAGTGGGACTTTCACCTTAGAAAGCCCTTCAAAGAGGGGTTGGAGCAGTGTGTCAGGTGGTTGCAGTGCAAAATCAGGTCTTGCTACTAAATTCTGTCTTTATTCTGGGATGTACCACTCTGCCCTAAACGATACCTACCACAATGCATCCTCTGCATCTGGCAGACCTCCATGGTTTCCTCTCACGGGGAGTGGAAATCTACAGTAGGAATCAGAGCCATGTATAACAGAATGAGTCACTGGGCTGTCCAGTAACTGGATTTGTATCACACAATACAGAGGACTATTTAACCTCTCTCCTACTTAAACTTCCATAAGTAGTAACTGCAGGAAACCGGAGTTGGGGGGGCAGATGTTCTGCTCCCTAAATATAGGTTTCTCTTAGGATGTCAATAATTTGTTATTAAATAGGGTTTATCCTGATGTTCAGTTAACATTAGCAAAGGCTATTTGTACATGAGGTTCAGAAAGCAACTGTGTGTGATTACAGCATTGCATTGGTTCATGCATATTAATACCTATGAATTATGTCCTGATGTGTGAATTTTAGTGCTCATGAAAGGTGCCATATCATTAAAAAAATATATTATGTCACGATGTATATGGATGTGCCAAGAAAAGTTTTAATAGAGCATTAAGGAACACATGAAATTGCAAGCAGAAGGCCTTACGTTCTGCTAAATGTGGAGCTCATGCGTTGTGTGATTTACATGCCACTCTGCTGACTCTCCCGATACCCTTATCCTTCCCCATGTCTTTATTATCCCAGCCCCTCTCAACCCCCCCCAAAACCATTATTTGGCTTGCACCTCCTCTGGTAGTCCGTTCTATCCTGCAACCACTCTCTTGTAAAGTACCTCCTAGCTTCCTTCCTAGAACTATCTCCTGCCAGCTTACAAATAATTTCTCGTGTGCTTATTCTTGCTGAACCTGAAAAGGTCCCTCTAGGTCAACCCTGTTAATACCCTTTAAGTACCTGAAGGTCTCAACCATGTCCCCTTGTTCCCTTCTCTCCTCGAATACGGTTCAGTTCTCCAGTCTGCGTTCATATGAAAGACCCTGCTACCCTGAATCATCTTTGCAGTTCTTCTTTAGACTGACTCTAGTAGGTTGATGTCCTTTTTGTGGCAGGGGTTCCAGTACTGCACTTATTACTCCACATATGGCCGCACCATTGACCTGTACAGTGGCAATATGACCTCCTCCCTCCTTCTGATGAAGCCTCTACCTGTGCACCCAGCATCCCATTTGCCCTCGCTGCTCCTTTAACCTTCTGTGTGGAAGGTTTCAGACTGCTCATGATTACAATCCCTAGATCTTTCTCTTCCTCGAAGATCATGACCATTACGCCTCCTAGTCTGTACTTAGCCCTGCAGTTCTTGCTTCCAGTGTGCACGATCGTATTCTTTTTTTTTTTTTTTGAGTTGAACCCCGGCTACCAGATTCCAAACCATTATCTCCTGTGGGACCCCACTGGTGACCCCCTTTATTCCCGAATACTCCCCCATCCATCACCCTTTTGGGTTCTCTCTCCCAGCCAATTTGCAACTTACCTCATCGAACTGTCCCCTGCCCCATAGTCCTCCAGTTTTTTGACCAATCTCTTGTGGGGGAACTGAGTCGAAGGCCTTGCTGATGGACAGGGGCCAGGCAGTGGACAATCAACTTTGTAACCCAAAGAAATCAAGAAGGTTTGTTTGGCATGACCTCCATGTGATAAGCCCATGCTGCCTAGCGTCCTGGAGCCCATTTTCCTTGTTGCTCCACTGCAAAACTGCTTTTGGGTGTAGTGTATATAAAACATGTTGAGAAAAGTGACAAATAGTCCACACCCACAATTCAGCACTTTGCGTAAAACATACTGTAGACCTGTCTCTCACTTACCATCATTAAAATGCAGTTTGGGGCTGAGGTATAGCTTGAGACTCCAGAGTTTCCTAAATACAAGCTGGCACTGCATGAACATTTTTTTTTTAAATGCCTTATTTAGACCCTAAGGCAGGTACACTTTGTCAAGGTAAAGGTGCAACCTGGCAAAGTTCTCAAGGCTAGAAAAGCCAATCTGAGCTACAGACGACACCTGAGGGATCAGGGACCTCTCCCCATCCAGAGCTACAAGCAGGCTATAAACTCAATTCTCTGCAACAAACTGTAACCCCAGTAAACATGGGGAGCATGCTGTCAGTGTCGTGGAACAACCGGGCAGCAGGTTGGTGTTGTCAGGATTCAGTCACCCTTTCTTTAATACTGGCCAAAGTGGTCTCAAACACAGATCATGGGTCATCTTAGCTGGGTGCAAACAAAAGTTACAGCTGAGTGTCATCTGCATAACAGCAAAAGCACATGCCATACCTTTGAATCAATTCTCCTGGAGGTAGCCTATAAACTGAATGAAGACAAAACTGGATCACTGAACCACACTAGTCTCAACAGCAGATGGGGAAGATCTAACAACACCCAACACCACTGTCTGTGAATGATCCATCAGGAAGAACCTGAACTAGTCAAAGGCACTACCAGCCAGACCACTATACTTTCTGATGTGATCGATCAGTTCCCAGTTATCAACAGTATGAAATATCACTGACAGGTTGAAAATAACTTCTAGGCTGGCCGTCAGTGCAGCGGTATGGCTACTGCTCACGACGCTGGCAACCAGCTGGGGGAGGATCAAGCATCCCAGTGGATGTTCTTCTCCGGGGGGGGGGTTGCATCCTGCTGCACTACTGCAGACATATGTGGGTGGTAGAGCAGGAAAAGGGGGGGGACATGCCATACTGCATTTCACATTAGTGAGCCAATGAACGCTCACATCGGGGACTATGTCCCGATGCTGGCATCCCTGCAGGACATACATGCCACACAAAAGAGGGTAGAAAGTCAGAAAAAAAACATGGCTGGCAGGAAGATCACTGACGCTCTGCAGGCACCACACCAGTGACCCAGGCACCTCCCAAAGATTTGGATCTGTGGAAGGCAGGTCGAGGGACTTCCCACCACCCCGTACTCCAGGTGAGGCTTTACCAGGGAACTGTACAGTAGCATAATCACCTCCCTTTTTCTACTGGTTATGCCCATCCCTATGCATGTCTCCTCTATCATCCTAACCCCCCCGATAGACTAGTAATTACTCTTCTTTTCTTCTTTGTCCCCTTGATATCCCGGAACAGAAGGTTACTCACCTGTAACCATATATCTTACTTCGAGAGGGTTCCTGCAGTAGATCTTCACATATAGGACTGCGCCCTCTGGCGTCAGGTCCGTACGGCAAACTTGTAGATAGCAATCATCAGCGGGGACCGACCCCGAGGTCAGGGTGGCTTGACGTCAGCCCGACTATAAAAAGGGCGGTCCCGTGCCTGGTCTTCAGTTCTTTCCCGGTGTCGCCTCAATAACATTTGGCTCGTGTCAGAAGAGCAATCCAACGTCCGTGTTGTATTTTGTTGAAATTTTCTTTGCCTCTTATCTAAATTTCACCCAAAGTTTTCTTCAGATTGATGTCTGCTAGACAGAAGAAAAAGAGCTCTAAGTGCGGCGCTCAAATCCTGCATGGGGATAACCATTCCTGCTGCCTCCTTTGCCTCGGTTCAAAGCACGATGTTCAGGAGTGTTCCATCTGCCAGGCCTTCAACCAGGCGACCAGAACCAGGTGCAAGCAGTCCCTCGAGGCCCATCTTCTGACCCGACGCTTGGCGTCTATGGAAAAGGAGCTCCAAAACCTCAGGGAAAGGTCATCGTCACCAGCCCTGAAAAAGAAGAAAAGTAAAGAGAAGCACTGGGGCCGGAGTCCTTCGCCACATGACAGGCCTGCAACTGTATTTTTTCGGGTGCCCCATCCGCCTCTTTGGGCCGGGCCCTCTCCCTCCTGCCGAGGTGAGCGGGCAGCCGGGGGTAGCCTCTTTAGATGTGATAATCTCCTCGCCTTGTCCTGCCGATAAGACACCCCTCACCTCTTGTGAAGGGCGCGTGGCCTCCACCAATCAGACTAGCGGCAGCCTCCCAGCCATCTCTAGCCCAGCCAGATCTGCTGTATCGGACGCCGGCTCCTCCGACGCCCGTCTAGATTCTTCCACTCTCCCGTCGGGCTCCAGTTTGGCCCCCAACGTTGGACAGAGTGAGGGACAACTCGACACATTGTCTCCCAGGGTTCTTCACCCCAGAGACTCGCCACCCGATCCTTTGCTTTTTGCTTTAGCAAGATCGCACTCGGACCTGCCGTCTGGGGCCCCTCAAGTTTTGCCCCCTTTTGCCAGGTCTTCCACCGTCACCGGACAACAGTCCGCTGCCGACCATGGATCCTGTTATGGAAGCTCCACCCTCTGGCTCTCCGGGCACGCTCCCAGATCCGATGCCACCCTCTGGCACTACGGCACTGTCACCTGCGGGTCCTTCTACTGGGTTCCTAGTCCCTGAGCCCTCCCCTCCTGCAGGTGGCCCTCCGTCGGTCACTCAGTACCCAACGCTAGGCCAGGTGCCTCCATCGCTGGGTCTCCCAATGCCGGGTTATCCAACGCCATCATACTCAACGCTGGGATATCCTACTCCAGGACACCCCACGCTGGGTTATCTGGGTACTCTTCTTATTACCCAGCCTGGCACTATCCTCAGTACCCAGGGTATACGAGTTTCCAGCCTCTCCCTCCTCCGGTACTGGACCATGAGTCCATTCCTCTTTGGTGGAAAGAGGCTAGAGTGCAACTTTTGTCAGAGTTAAGACAGCCGGTGCGGGAAGCGCCCACCCCCAGGGTCAGCTCTCCATCGCCTCCTCAGACCAGAGCTTCAGGCTTTCTCACTGTTGGCACCACGGAACCAGACCTTTCCATTCCTAGTGGCTCCAAGCCCTCTGACACTGACTCTAACATGGATCCATTGGAGCCTAGGTCTCCTGTAGAGGTTTCTCCGAAAGACTCTCCAAAGTCGCCTCCAGAGGACCCCTCCTTCGGAGATTTACTGCATTCAATTCAGGCAGCTGGCCGTTCAAAGAGGTCGATCTGCAAAGAAAACGCCTTGCGGAACACCTGGATCTGGCCAGCCTCGGACCCTATCCCCATTCCTCCATGGATGGGGCCTCACAAGGACCTTGTGACCACAATCTGGCAACAACCGTCCTCCATACCAGCGGTCTCACGCAAAGCTGACTGCACCTATTACCCCCCGGAAGGGATATCTCACCTAAACTCCCATCCTAAGGCTGACTCTATGGTCATCACGGCCGCTCATGACCGTTCAGCTCAGTCCAAACATTTAAGCTCTTCACCTCCTGATAAGGACTCGCACCAACTCGACCAATTTGGGAGTAAAATATACTCTTCTTCCTCTTGTGCAATACGCTCCCTTAATTACGTCGCGCACATGGTCACCTTCCAAAAAGCTTCTTTTTTGGATCTGGAAAGGGACCTCCAAGAGGTTAAGGATGAAACCCTGAGAAAGAAGTTGTTGAATAAAGTTAGGGTATGGAAGTCCTCGTGTCACCATGCCCTTCGGGCGACTTACGACTCGGTGGCTAGAACAGCAGCCACAGGGAGGTGCCTCCGCCACTTCTCCTGGCTTTGGATAGTGGGACTGGCGCAAGACGTGCAGTCCTCTCTTCTGGACGCCCCTTTCAGGGGTTCTGTCCTCTTTGTCAGCGACGTTAAAGATATTATTACTGGGCTGCAGGAGAGCGGATGCTCCTTGCAGGATGTCCGTTCCTTATACAAGATGGGCCAGGAAAAAGCAGCCTTTTCGCTGCCAAAGAAGGTGGAACAAATCCCAGGCCACGCGCCAAGCAAAGAAACGCGCACCTGGATCTGGGGCTCAAACCCCACTGGCCAAATTTTCCAAACAGGCCTCTGGGGCAAAAGCTGCCCTCCATTCGGTGTCCTGACTCCTTTCCCCTCCTTTCGCTCCCTCCGTAACACAGGAGGAACCAGTTGGAGGGAGGTTCAGCCTCCACCTGGAAGGTTGGAGGTTCATCACCGCAGAAACGTGGGTGCTTCAGCTCATCCAGCGAGGTCACTCAATCAAATTCAGTGAAATTCCAGCCCCTCGACTGCTGGGATGGTCCTTCTATCCTTGGGATCAGGTCCCCATAGTCTTTCAGGAAATCCAGGTGCTCCTTTTAAAGAGGGCCATAGGGCTCCGTGGTGCTGAGCGAAGGGGTTCGCTTGGCATGCTGGCGACCTGGGTTCGCGCCCTGAGCCCGGGTACCAGGAGCGGAGACCGGCAAGGGAGGGGTTCTATAAGTGTCCATTGGACGCTTCCCTCCCTGGGGGGGGATTTGCCTGGGGACCTGTAGGCAGATCGGTGGCGAGCTTGGGGACGTGTGGCCTTGACACGCCCACGGCATGCCCCCGCCCCAGGAATACCCTGCATGCTTACACAAGGCTGAGAACTGCGATAGCCGGGCACAGAAAATGGAAATTACGCCCTGGCCGACTGGATGATGAACGCCTGGGTCCCTGCCACCCAAAGCCCCGGAACCAGCCTGGATCCAGCCCCACAGCATCTGGGATGCAAAGGTCGTACAAGGCCATCCCCCACAGAAGAGAGAGGGACCTCCCGGCATAGGGATACGCCAGGCTACCCAAGGTAGGCTGCAATTGGGGCTGGGAGTAGGTAGCAGGAGGTCAGAGGGAGGCAGGAAGGCATTGGCGCTCCGAAGCAGTGGCCGGTCAGGGTGTGTGGGAGGTGCATAAAAAAAAGAGGGCCATAGAACCCGTCCCATCAAAACAAATAGGAAGGGGATTTTACACCCACTTCTTCCTGGTACCGAAGAAAACGGGCGACCTGAGACCGATCCTGGACCTCAGCACACTAAACATCTCCTCGAGTACAAGAAATTTTGTATGTTGACCCTTCAGGGGCTCCTTCCCCTGCTCCACCCCAATTCGTGGCTGTGCTCCCTGGATATGCAGGATGCTTACCTGCATATCCCTATCCTCCTAGCCCACCACTGTTTTCTCCGTTTTGTCTTCCTGGAGAAGCAGTTCCAATTCAGAGTACTCCTTTTTGGCCTTTCTTCGGCCCCCAGAGTGTTCAACAAATGCCTAGTGGTGGTGGCAGTGTTTTTACGCTGCATGGGCATTTATGTCTTCCCGTACCTAGACGAATTGGCTCCTCGCAGCAACCTCTCCTACCAGCCTGAAAGACTCGCTCTCTCTTTCCCTCTGAACTTGTTTGCTTTCCTGAGCGTAATGGTCAATTCTCCCAAGTCCCAGAGGCTCCAGTACAGTGGAGCTGTACTAGACACAGTTCAGGGCAAGGCTTTCCTGCCATCGGATCAGGCCGAGACCTTAGTTTCTCAGGCCACTCTCGTGGCACAGGCCCAATGGATCCCAGCACACTCAGTGCTTCGTCTCTTGAGACTGATGGCGCCGCCATTTCGACAGTTCCCATGGCCAGGCTTCACATGAGGGTCACCCAATGGTCTTTTCGAGTCCAATGGGACCAGAGGAAAGACAACATGAACAAAAAAGTCATGCTCTCCAACAGCCTTCAGAGAGATCTTCGCTGGTGGCAAGATCTCTCAAACCTTCCGAAGGGAATTTCTTTCCACCCTGCAGTTCCAACCCAAATTCTCATCATGGACACCTCAGACCTGGGCTGGGGAGCCCATCTGGGGTCTCACAAGATGCAAGGGTCTTGGTCCGATCAGGAGCTGATACTCCACATCAATGTTCTGGAGACCAGGGCAGTTCTTTACGCGCTCCAGGTATTCCAGTTGCTTATGGTTCCGGGATCCCTTTTAGTCCAGATGGACAACATGTCCACTGTCTGGTACCTGAACAAACAGGGAGGAACCCGTTCATATCCTCTTTGCAGAGAAGCTATGAGGGTGTGGTACTGGGAAATTCAGCACAGCCTATACTTGACAGCAGTCCACGTTCCGGAAGTCACCAATGTCCTGGCGGACAGTCTCAGTCGATCAGTGGCCAGGACCCACGAGTGGGAGCTAAAATCAGAGGTAGTCGAAGAACTCTTTCTTCGATGGGGTCGGCCAGAGATAGATCTGTTCGCCTCCCCGTCCAAAGCAAAACTACCAGTCTTCTGCTCGCTCGTTTCCGGGCGTGGTGCTTTTTGGCGAGATGCACTGTCTCTTTCATGGACAAGGAGGTTTCTGTACATCCTTCCTCCCATTCAGAAGGTTCTGGTGAAATTTCAACAGGAGGGGGCTCACGCCATCCTGATTGCCCCTCTTTGGCCACACCAAATTTGGTATCCTCTACTGCAACAATTGGCACTGGAACCTCCAGTTCTCCTGCCCATTTCCCACGACCTTCTGACTCAGAAGCAGGGCACTCTGGTGCATCAGAGCCTTCAGTCTCTCCATCTTCATGCATGGCACCTGTGGACATAGCGATTTCTCATTATGGGGTATCTTCGCAGGTTGCGCATATTCTAGTGGAGGCTAGAAAACCCTCCACCAGATCTACTTACGCTATGAAGTGGAAGAGATTCACGATATGGGCCCAAGCAAGGAGCTGGGATCCATTTTCGTGCTCGGCTTCCCAGGTTCTAGAGTACCTCGCACATCTGTCTGAGGCAGGCATTAGCTATTCCTCCATTAAGGTCCACCTTTCTGCAGTGTCGGCCTACCACCCCCTGGTGGAGGGCAAAACCTTTGCTCAGATGGAGGTTGCCAAAACTTTTTTGAAAGGCATTCTTCATTTGAAACCTCTGATCTGGAATCCTTGCCCTCCTTGGGACCTGAATTTCATGCTCGAGAAGTTGACCTAACCCCCATTTGAACCAGCTTCTTCCTGCAAATTACGCTTCCTTTCCTGGAAGACCTTATTTTTAGTCGCAGTTACTTCGGCCAGAAGGGTTTCCGAATTGCAGGCTTTCATCTGTAAAGAACCTTATTTGATTTTTCATAAGGACCGGGTAGTCCTTCGGATAAATCCTTCTTTTTTGCCCAAAGTAGTTTCGGAAACCACTTTGAACCAGAGCGTGGAATTACCAGTATACTATCCACAGTATTCCAACAGGGGGAACACCTTCTGCACACCCTTGACATGCACCGCATTCTGAGGTACTATACGAACAGGACTAAAGAGGTTAGGAAATCTAGCAAACTGTTCCTAGCCTTTGCCCCTCACTGCCAGGGCAAGGCTATTTCCAAGCAGACCATCTCTCGATGGCTAGCTAACCGCATCTATTTTTCGTATACGAAATATGGGAAGTCTCTTCCGGGGGCAGTCAAAGGCCACTCCACCCGTAGCGTGGCGACTTTCACTGCCTTTTTTAGGCATGTGTCCACGGCAGAGATCTGTGCAGCGGCCACATGGTCATCTGTTCACACCTTCATTAAGCATTGCAATCTGGACATTGCCTCTCGGTCCAGAACTGGCTTTGGTCTTGATGCCTTGCAAGGCTTCCTGTCGTGATTTCTCATGGTGACTTCTCCTCCTCCTGGATGCACCCATGTTTTTGCTTTTCTCTGGGACTGCTTGGTATTCAGTCCTATATGTGAAGACCTACTGCAGGAACCCTCTCGAAGTAAGATATTGCAGTTATGTAAGAACTTACCGTAACAGTAGATATTTGAGAGAGGTTCCTGCAGTAGGTCTAGTTTGCCGCCCTCCTTCCCCCAGTTTTTGGATGTTTTCTCCTGATTTTCCATCCTATCTAGCCCTTTGGGACTAGAGTGGAAGCAGTGTCTGAGGTGTTTTCACTCAGGTTTTCTCCTTATCTACAGGTCTCCATTGGAAAAGAACTGGAGAGTGGGCGTGGGACCGCCCTTTTTATAGTAGGGCTGACATCACGCCGCCCTGAAGTTGGGGGTGGTCCCCGCTGATGATTGCTATCTACAAGTTTGACATGCGGACTGGATGCCAGGGGGTGCAGTCCTATATGTGAAGACCTACTGCAGGAACCTCTCTCGAAGATCTACTGTTACAGTAAGTTCTTACGTAACTGCAATTTCTAGGAGTGGCATATAGTGCACATCCACTCTTAGGCTTGCCTGTGTTCTTTTCCCTTTAATTCCAGCCAGAACGTCTTCAAGCTACGCTCCTCCCACCTACACAGGTGACATCTTCTTCGGCTCAGTCCTGTGTTACTAACCTGCAACTGTGGACCTAGGAGTGTATACAGTTTACATCCACACACCGGCAGCCTCACTGGAACAACCCGATTCATCAGACATCGCCAAGACACGTTCCTCTCTTCAACTGATACTATGACAACAAAGGGAGGTGGCCGCATTCCCACTGAGCTGGAGGGAAGAACCCAATGTACCATTTGTCTTCCTTTCTTCGTAAGTCTGCATGCATACTAAAGAGCCTGTGACAGGTTTGGGGAAACTTTGAAAAATAAAACACTGTATCTGCACCCAATTATGCTTTATATTTCACCTTATTTGTATGCATCTCCCCTCTTATTATCATTATTATTGACAGCTGCTTGAAAACAGGACCCTTGCGCCTTAGACTTCATCTGTTTCTGTTCTTTTCTTCACGTAATATCATAATCCTGTTTATGAATCACAATTGGTTGCCATGGAAATGATTATGTCACAAGCAGGAGACTATGACATCACATGTAGACAAGCAGCAGGGACAGATGAAGTCCAAGGGACAAAGATCTTGTTTCCGTGCAAATTTCCTTAGTAATAGTGAAAAATGGAAGGTAAAACTAGGAAATACAGTTAGAACTGGGTATAATTTCCAGCGTTTTCCCAGAAGCATCATAGGGTCATTAAAGTACTCACAGGGATTGCTGCTGTTTGTTGCTAACATTTCATTGCTTATTTTTCTCCGATTCAAATTGTTGTTGCTGGTATACCTTCTTCTGCATTATTACAAGGTGTGCCTACAGGTGTGTGCTAACAGATTACTGCTGTAATCTTCTGATTCAAATTAGCTTTTGCAAGGTATATCTTCTGTTACTGCTTTATTTTTCTCTGTAGCAAAGTGTTTCTTACAGGGTATATCTTCTCTGAAATTATTACAGGTGGTGCTTTACAGGTTTTACAATTTTATCTAACATTAGGATAAGCTTTCAGGGTTACTGCATTTGTTGTTGACTGTTTCTGCTCTTTACCTCATTCTTTCATCCGTGGTTCTTCTTTTTTGGCAGGGAAAGGGCCCAGCCACCCACCCTCATCCCCAACCACCACACACTACACTCCTTTTATAGGGTACCACAGTTGTGACATTTCCTGTGGCAAAGCAGGAAGGGGCGGATCAGTGGGGCATCCACAAGGTGAGCTCATTTACAGGAGCACTAGTAATTTATTTGATTTATTTATTTATTTTTTATTGACCGGGCAAGTGCACTAGACAAATTTAACTTGTTATAACAAGTTATACGAAAACAAAAACACAAAATCAAACCATTACTTGCATATTCTTCCTTCTAATTACTCTGACCATGTTATAGACCCAGCAACTTATCTGGAATGGATATCATTAACTGCAGGTACTGCGGAACACTTTTCAGAAGGACAGTCTTACAGGATTTAGGACACTGTCCTACATGCTGGGCCATTGGAGATCTTAGGGCTCAGTTCTGGGGGCAGCATGGGCAGAGATTGCACACCTCAAATTTCATATTCAAGAGGAAATACATTATAAGAACCACCCACCATTTCCCCAACATCCAACAGAAGAACCTCGACCGCAGAAGGCAGTTGGTCTAGGAGGTTGGCAGGTGGTTAGAGGGCAAATCGGGTGCCCCATCACTCTGTGCTCGCCAATATATTACCTCCAAAAACCATATAAACACTACAAACAGGTATCTGCCTCTATTTCCTAAATCAAACAAAGGGGCAGAGGACACTGCAGTACAGGAGCTAGCACAACAAAACTTGCCCAAATCAGGAACCAAAGCAAAAAGGAAATCCAAAAAACTTCTGATCATAGGAGACTCCATGATTCGGGGAGTTGATACCTATCTCCAGCCAGGGGTAATGGTCAGATGTCTCCCAGGTACATCAGTGTGGAGAGACACTGACCGCATTGCTAAAATTGTTCACATAGCAGGAGAAAACATTGACGTCCTGGTACAGATGAGGACTAATGATTTCGCCAGCCGGTCAGTTGTGGAGACCAAGGAACACCTGACCAGGCTGGGTGACAAACTATCATCCATTTCGTCCGACATCTCCTTCTCTGAGATCCTGCCAGTCTGGAAGAGGGGGGCAGATGGACAGAAGGTCAGAGAAGTGGAGATAGGGGAGCTAAACATGTGGCTCAAGGGCTGGTGCCAGGAAAAAGAACACAGATTTGTAGGAACTGGCAACAGTTCTGGGAGCGAAAGTTCTTTAAATTTGATGGACTGCATCTGACTAAGGAGGAGTCAGGCATTGGGCAGAAGTTTGACGCCTTTGCAGAATACTTAACTAGCTAATGGGAGAGGGGTGCAGCACCCCATATGCTCGAATGGGAAGAACACCCCTCCCCCAGCTAATGGTCAAACAGGGATTCAGCATGTTTGCAGTTCATTTGCATCACCAGGTAAGAAAAAGGTCCGTCTCCCGAACGACGCACAGAGGAAATGCCAAACCTCACCCAACAACTAATACACCGAAATCTGGCCAATGGAAAATCATGTACACAAATGCTCACAGCCTGGGAAATAAGATCCCAGACCTGCAGGCAATAATGTTCAAAGGCTAAACTGTACATAGTATCAAGTAGTGAGACATTGTTTACCAGTAACCACACTTGGGAGACTTCAGTACCTGGCTATGTACTGTTCAGAAGAGACCGAGGTGCAAAAGGGGGGGGGTGGAGTGGCCCTGTATGTCAATGAAAACATCAAAGGTACAGAAATTCAGAATATACATAAGGAGCCAGAAGAACTGTGGGTCACCTCGAAAGCAGGAAATGGAACAGCCATAAGAATTGGGGTTGTCTACAGGCCCCCAGACCAGGGGAAGGACATAGACACATTACTGTTAGAAGATATACAAAACATGACAGATAAAGGGGAGGTTCTGATAACGGGAGACTTCAACATGCCGGATACAGATTGGTCAATACCAGCAGGAACATCTGCCAGAACTAGACACATGGTGGATTCCTGCAGGGGAGGCCTCAAACAACTGGTACAACAACCCACAAGAGACAGGGCTATCCTAGATCTAGTACTGACTAACAGGAAGGGATCACAGATCTCCAGGTAGAAGGTCACCTGGGGCCAGTGACCATCACATGGTATGGTTCAATTTGGCCACTACATCTAAATCATCCCATTCCAAGGCAAAAAATATGGGACTTTGGAGGAGCTGACTTTAATAAGATGGCCAACAGAGTTAAGCTAGCCCTGGCAAAAGAAACACAGGTGAGGGGTGCAGGCAAAGTGGGCAAGCACTAAGGATACAATACTTAAGCAACATCCCATTGTGTTAAAACAGAAAAGGAAGTGCAAAAGAAAAGGAACCACTTTGGTTCTCAAATACAGTAGCAGAAAAGGTCAGAGTCAAAAGGCTGGCCTTCAGGAAATATAAGGGAACACAGTGGGCTGAAGATAGGGAGGCATACCAAACTGCCCTAAGGGAAGCAGGGAAGGCAGTAAGGCAGGCAAAGTCCCAAAATGAGGAAACACTAGCACGAACAGTGAAAGAAGGTGACAAGACTTTCTATAGATACATTAGTGAAAGGAGAAAGTCCAGAGGG
Source organism: Neoceratodus forsteri (assembly GCA_016271365.2). Taxonomy (NCBI): domain Eukaryota; kingdom Metazoa; phylum Chordata; order Ceratodontiformes; family Ceratodontidae; genus Neoceratodus; species Neoceratodus forsteri. Next base: position 872,270,753 of record CM057453.1, on the reverse strand, counting down.
GGTATTGCTAAGCTCAAAGGAGAAAAGGGGGCATGTGAGGAGGAGGACCCTGTAAAAACATCTATCCTAAATAGATACTTCTGCTCAGTATTTACTGAAGAGAAGGTAGGGCAGGGCCCACAGCTCAGCACCATGGACACGGGGTGGTGGGGGGAGGGAGGTGAGCACTACTCCCTTCACAAAAGAAAGGGTCCTACAAGAGCTCGCTAAGCTCAGGGTGGACAAGCCAATGGGACCTGATGGCCTACATCCCAGGGTACTTAAGGAGCTAAGGGTGGAAATGGAAATTACGTACCTACCGTAATTCTTGATCTTCTTGGACGAGTCTCCACCACTCATTCACACTAATGGGATCTGCGCTGGAGGCACTAGGACACAGCGAAAGCAAACTTTTTTGCTAGAGGGTCGGCGCCAGAGACAAAGCCGCGAGGAGAAGCACCGCAAGCCTCAGCTCAAGCGGTAATGACCGTCTTGGCGTCGACCCTCCAACCGCCTCAGTACCTTTTTTTCCGAGGAGGTGCAGCGTAACTAACCTAGAAGGATAGCCTAACCAAAAACAGGACATAAGATAGTCCGGACGACCCCTATAAGAAGGGTCAACAAAGAAGTGAAGACCAACAACAAAGGAGAGCTCGGGGGATGGTGGGTGCGCGTGTGAATGGTGGAGACTTGTCCAAGAAGATCAAGAATTACGGTAGGTACGTCATTTCCATATCTTCCTGGACATAAAGTCTCCACCTCTCATTCACACTAATGGGAGAGTACCGAGCTAATAATCCCCCAAGAGGGCAGCAGGAGACCATGAGCTCACAGTTTTAGGACAGGAGTCCATTAAGGATGGCTTTGCCAAAAGAAAGATGTCGACTGGCATGGACATCCAGGACATAGTGTTAGACAAAAGTATACACTGAGCTCCAGGTAGCCGCATTGCAAATGTCTGCAATGGGCACGTTGCGGATTTCCGCTAGGGATGCCGCGACCGCTCTAGTAGAGTGAGCGTACACTCTGCCCTACAGCTTAACCTGCGCCATGGAATAACAGCGGCGAAGGCATGCCACCAGCCATGCTGAAATACATCTGATAGCAACAGGCTGACCCAGCTAGGTCTTGCTGAAGGAAACAAACGGTTGCTGAGCTTTGTGGAAATCTTTTGTTCTATCTAGATAGAAGCCCAAAGCTCTCTTGACATCCAAGGAATGAAGAGAACACTCTCCTTTGTTTTGGACGTTCGCAAAGTAAGTAGGAAGGACCAAAGGTTGGTTTAGGTGGAATTCCGAAACCACCTTAGGAAGAAACTTAGGATGGGTCCTAAGAACTACTTTGTCTTTATGAAACACCGTATACTGGGGGGTCTGTGACTAGGGCATGTATCTCAGAGACCCTGCGGGCTGAGGTAATGGCCACTAGGAAGGCCTTTTTCCAAGTGAGAAATTTTAACTCACAGGTAGCTAGAGGCTTGAAAGGTTGAACGTCTTATTGGAGGTCTGGTATGCAGAATTCCCTTAAGAAACCTCTTAACCACAGGTAACTGAGCCAGTGACAAGGAAAGTACTGGCTCATGATAAGCTGAGATGGCACAAAGATGAACCTTAACTGTAGAGTATTGCAGACCTGAATTTGAGAGGTCTAAGAGGTACTCTAAAACTTTATCTGGTGGGCAGGAAAAGGGGTTCAAAGAGGATTTTGCACACCAGAGTGAAAAACGCTTCCATTTGGCTGTGTAAGTTTTCCTAGTGGCTGGCTTACGCACAGCCAGAAGAATATCTGAAACCCTGCAAGAAACATTGAACCTGTTCACTTCCATCTCTTCAGGAGCCAAGCATGAAGGTGAAGCAACCTCAGGCTGGGATGGACCACAGGCCCCTGAGTCAGAAGGTTCATCTGAAGGGGAAGTGGTTTTGAAGGGGCTTCCGACATACTGTTGAGTAGTGGAAACCATATCTGTCGAGGCCAGAAGGGAGCAATGAGGATCATTTTGTCCCCCTGGGACTCAAGTTTAAGAAGCACCCTCTGAATTAGAGGAAGAGGCGGAAAGGTGTATAGAAAGCGTTTTGTCCACTGCAGCCTGAACGGATCCTGACAGAAAATGCCAGGCCCTGGATTTCTGGAGCAGAAGAGAGGCAGTTTTGTGTTGAGTGGGGATGCAAAAAGGTCCAGATCTGGAGTTCCCCACTCTGCGAACAGTGACTGAACTATGGTTGAGTCGATAGACCATTCGTGAGGATCTCTGTTCTGCTGAGACGGTCTGCCAGTTCGTTCTGCACTCCCGGCAGGTAGACTAGTTGAATTAGAGCCTTATGCTCCAAGCACCATTCCCACACTCTCATTGCTTCCCTGCATAAGGGTTAAGAGTGAGCCCTGCCTTGCTTGTTGATGTAATAAATCACTGATTTGTTACCTGTTTGAAGAAGAAGAATGTTCTTATGGCAGAGAATGTCTTTCAAAGCCCGGACTGCATAAAGGACGGTTCTCATTTCTAAGACATCTATGTGAAGCTGGGACTCATCCCGAGTCCACGTACCTTGAGTGTGGAGAGTCTGACAGTGAGCTCCCAACCCCATCAGGGACACATCTGTGATAATGGAAATCTGATGATCCAGAGGAGCAAAGGGATACCCTTCCAGAAGATTGTCCTCTTGCGACCACCAGGTGAGTGATCTCTTCAGAGGTTCTGTCACCTTGATGAGAAAGAACTGAGGGTGAGTGGTCGGGAACCACTGAGTACTGAGCATCCATTGAGAGGTTCTCATGTGGAGGCATGCTACGGGTACAGTGAACACTGCAGATGTCATGAGACCTAGCATCCGTTGCATCGAGAGAGCTGAAACCGAGCTGTTCTCTCGTATCGGGCCATCTGAAGGATATCGCTCCTCCTGTCCTCTGGAAGAAATGCTTTCGCACAGGAGGTGTCCAGAAAGGTTCCTATTAAAAGGTGCCTTTGGGAGGGCTGCAGCTGTGATTTTTTTAGGTTTAGCAGGATTCCCATGGATGTGAGAAAGTGTGAAGATGTAGCTACGGCATCAAGAGTTCCCAGTCTGGAAGGGCTTGCTAGAAGCCAATCGTCCAGATATGGGAACACCTGTATTCCGATTTTTCTGAGATGCACTGCAAGAATTGCACAACACTTTGTAAAAACTCGTGGCACCGAGGATAGCCCAAAGGGCAGGACTCTGAACTGATAATGCTGTCCCAAAGCCATGAACATTAGGTATTTGTGATGCTCTGAATGAATAGGAATGTGCTGGTAAGCATCCTGCATGTCCAGGGAGGCTAACCAGTCATGTTGATGAAGCAAAGGTAACGGTTCCTAGTGATATCATTTTGAATTTCTCTCTGGGAAGGAATTTGTTTAACTTTCTGAGGTCCAAAATTGGGCGCATGCCCCCGGTTTTCTTTGGAACCAGAAAGTAATGGGAGTAGAACCCTGTGTTCCGTTGATCCAGCGGAACTACTTCCACTGCCCTGTTACTCAGAAGGCCTTGTATCTCGGAGCGAGAAGATCTGACTGAAGAGCTGACAGCCTGGGCTGTCGTCTGGGGGGACAATCCGGAGGGATGTCCAAAAGACTGAGGGAGTACTCCTCGCGGATTATCCGGAGGACCCATTTGTCCGAGGTTATGGACTTCCATTGATTGTAGAAGTAAGTCAGATGACCTCCCACCGTTGAGGAAGAGCTCCCCTCGGGCAGCTGAGGTGGGACTTGGGCCATCCAATCTGAAGGCGGCACTGGGCGCTTTGGGTCCTTGCGCCTTCTGCTGCGTTTTCTTTTAAGGCGGGGGGGGGCTTGGTTTTTATTAAAACTTCCCCTGCCTTTGCCTTGAAAGGACTGACGGTTATGAAACTGGCGTTTATTAACACCCCCATGAGAGGGAACAGGAGGAGGTTGAGCCAATTTAATGGCTGATCTAGTCTTTTGTGTAGCCTCTGGAGCCTGTTCTACTTGAGGGCTGAAGAGGTACACACCATCAAAGGGCAACGCCATTATCTGTTGCTGAGCATCATTCGTGAAACCTGAAGTGCGCAGCCAGGAATGACGGCGGGTACAAATGCCCGCCGCTGCTGCTCAGGAAGCAATATCGAAAGCATCCATAACTGCCTAAACCTGCTGGTTTGACTCGATACCCCTGGTTATGGTTTGAAGAAGCTCTGAATTATTGTCAGACTCCGGTAGAGCTTCAACCATTTGAGTGAATGCCAAAGGATATACTCATATTGAGAGAAACAGCCTTGGTAACCGGCAATACGCATACCTAGGGTGGAAGCAGCAAAGACTCTCTTACCTAAAGTGTCTATCTTACGAGATTCTTTGTTAATAGGTTGAGCTGTAGTAGTTTATGGAAGGACGACCTTATCATTCTCTGTCAAGACTACAATAGGATCCGCAAAAGCTTGGGATGCCAAAAATAGGTCGATCTTTGGGAGCAGCATATTTCCTATCTATGGACTTAGCCACCGAAGGAATGAGAGCAGGATTATTCCATACCATTTGAGATATTGTCTCAAAGGAGTGCTGTACCGGAGGAGTCAAATCCATAGGGATGTCTGGAACATGGAGGTACTGGAGTCTTAGTTTCCCAGGATAGAAATCTGTAGTTTGGAGAGAAAGAGTGGAATTCAAGTTTTTCAGCAGAGACTTAAAAGACAGGTCCTCGACCACAGGCTCTGCAGTAGGAATAGATCCTGTTCCTTCCACATCATCACTCAGCCAAAGGTCTGGGTCAGGCTCAATGTCATCTCCTGACAGTCCCGGAGGGACTGTATGGACAGGAAAGGAGTGAAAAATAGAAGGAAATGAAAAAGGAAAAGGGTTAAGGGAAGAGACCTGAAGGCTGGATGACGTCCTTACAGGCCTTGGCACCGAAGAAATGCACGGTGCCGAAAATACATATGGCACCAAGAGGCCAGATGGCACTGAGAAGCCACATGGTGCCGACAAGGCGCATGATGCTGAGAAAGTCAACGGTGCCGACAGACGAATCGGCGCAGAAGACAGCGCCGAGGGCATCGAAAACATCCCAAGACTTCGAAAAACAGGATTTGAGGAAAGAGAAGGATGAATACCAGGAGATAAAGGCATCGGTGTGGCCCCCTGCGCCGCAGCCGTGTGTGTGTGTGTGTGTGTGTGTGGGGAACACCTAAGCGCGGAGTCGACGGCACTGAAGATGGTGCTGTGCAACTAGGGAGGCTCAACCGTCTTACCTGATCTCCCAAGAAGCCCGAAGGCCCCTGAGTGATCGGGCCAGGCAGCTGGACCAACCTCCGAGCCCATTGCTCCATAAGAGCAGCCCAGTGATGAAACTGCTCATCTGAAGACCTACTAGAAGCCGGGGTAGGGTCTGATGTCGGAGGGCCCAAGCTACTGTGAAACAACAGAAACCGGCGACTGAAGGAGGAGACCAGCAACCAGCCCCAATAACTGACCGTCTACGCAGACATATCAGAGGGCGACCTCGAGTGATGCCTTCTCTTTCTCGACCTGTGGGTTGAAGAAGAGCTCGAGGCCGAAAAGTGCTGAGAGTGCGACTGTTTACTTTTATGCTTACGAGGGGACCGCCCACCCCCTCGGGCATCGGACTGTCCGTTTTCAGAACCCCCCTCCAGTGAAGGTGGCGGACCGACCCAGTCTGCGACTGAACAGCTTTATACGAAGTCTCCCTACCGTACCTGACCAGCCATGGTCGACTCCATCAATGTAGGCTGAGACTTCTTTAATTAAGAATACATAAACTAAGCGAAACTTATTCAAAATATTACTACAAAACAATAAAACTGAAAAACTAAGCTGCCAGTTTGGAGTCTGACTCCTGGCGGGTGAGCGACATCGTCACTGAAGTGCACTCAACGGCGGGGAAAAAAAGGAACTGAGGCAGTTGGAGGGTCGACGCTGAGATAATCATTACCGCACGAGCTGAGGGTCATGGTGCTGCTCCTCGCGGCTCCCATTTCTGGCGCCAACCCTCTAGCAAAAAAGTTTGCTCCCGCTGGGTCCTAGTGCCTCCGGTGCAGATCCCATTAGTGTGAATGAGTGGTGGAGACTTTATGTCCAGGAAGATTTAGCAGAGCCATTAGCAGAACTATTTAGTGAGTCTCTGAGCACAGGAGAGATCCCAGGAGACTGGAGAAGGGCTCATGTGATCCTGCTCCACAAGACTGGTAGCAGGGAAGAAGAAGAGAACTACAGACCAGTCAGTCTTACCTCAGTAGTGGGCAAGATTATGGAGGCACTCCTTAAGGAAAGGATAGTGCAACACCTGGAATCCACAGGGGCACAGGATCCAAGACAGCATGGGTTTACAAAAGGAAAATCGTGTCAAACTAATCTCACAGATTTCTTTGACTGGGTAACCAGAGTGGTGGACCAAGGGGAGCAGCGTTGATGTCGCCTACCTGACTTCACAGCAAAGCTTTCAACACTGTTCCACATAGAAGACTGATAAATAAGCTGGGTAGGCTCGGGGTGGGTCAGAAGTTGGTCAACTGGGTGGCAAACTGGTTGACGGGTAGAAAACAGAGAGTGGTGGTAAATGGTATACAGTCAGAAGAGATGCAAGTCACAAGTGGGGTACCTCAGGGATCAATCCTGGGGCCAGTCCTCTTTAATATCTTCATTAGTGACATTGCAGATGGACTAGAGGGCAAGGCTTGTCTGTTTGCAGATGACACTAAGATCTGCAACACAGTAGATGATCCAGATGGGGCGGGCAGAATGAGAAGAGATCTGGATAAACTAGCAAAATGGTCAGAAGAGTAGCAACTGGGATTTAATGCAAAGAAGTGCAAGATCATGCACATAGGGAAGAGAAACCCTAAAGCCACCTATAGGCTGGGATGGGAGTTGCTGGCAGTCATAAAGGAAGAAAGAGACTTGGGCATCATCATCACCGATGACCTGAAATCATTCAAGCAGACCTCTAAAGCAGTAGGTAAGGCTACGGGGATGTTAGTGTGTATTAGCAGGGGTATCACAAGTCGTAAGAGGGAGGTAATAATCCCTCTTTACAAGACACTGGTTAGGCCCCATCTGAAGTACTGCGTGCAGTACTGGAGGCCACATCTTCACAAGGACATTAACCAGATTGAGGCAGTCCAGAGAAGGGCAACCAAAATGGTGCAGGGACTACATCAGAAGACATATGAGGACAGATTAACAGAGCTCAATATGTATAAGCTTGAGCAAAGGAGGGACAGAGGTGATATGATCGAAACATTCAAACACCTTAAGGGCATTAACAAGGTGAAAGAGTCTAACATGTTTAAATATAAGAAAAAGAGCAGGACAAGAGGACACAGCATGAGATTAGAGGGAGGCTGATTAAGGGGGAATGTGAGGAAATTCTTTTTCACAGAAAGAGTGGTGGATGCATGGAACATCCTACCTCAGGAAGTGGTGGCTATGAATACAGTGCAGGGCTTCAAACAGGCATGGGATAGGCATAAGGGAGCAATACAGATGAGTATGAATAGATAGGCCACTAACAGAGCAAAGGCCGATGGCACATTTATAAGGCAGAAAAAGAAATGGGCAGACTGGATGGGCCTTGCAGTCCTTATCTGCCGTCAACCTCTATGTTTCTAATGAATATGTTGAGAATGAAAAATAAGGTTAGAAATTACATTCTGACTAGTAAGTTTTTGCGTACATTTATAAAATGGGTCAAGATGGCAGCCCTAAATACTGTTCTCTGATTGGATATGTCAAGCAACCGGCTATGCCTAAATGTATTTACAAATGCAGGATACTGCATCTTCTAAGTCAAAACCTTTAATATCAGCATGTTAAAAGTGCAATGACACACCTCTGGGTGCTGTGCTCACTGGGAGATGTAGACATGCCACCAGTGTGTATTGAAGAACACCTGTCCTCTGGTCTCATGCCTCAGCACACACCAGAGTGGCTAGATATCTCCCAGCTAAAGCGCACCTTGTAGTGTTATTGCCATTTATAGTTCCATGCACACATGCATATATTTATACAACATATGTGTGAGTTAAAACTAGGCACTAGCCTTAATGTGGATTTCCTGGAGTACAAAATTCTAAAGAAATATACATTATGTTTATTTCCATTTTGGACAGGTCATCAGTATATATTTCCACTCTGGATAGGTCACAAAGGAACACTGAACCACTGGGACTGTAGAAACATAGACTTTAATGGCAGATAAGGACCACTTGGCCCACCCAGTCTGCCCAATTCCCTACCTATTGGATAAGCTGCAGATCCTAGTTAACCAACAGCCTACTTCCTCCTAACCCCCACTAGACCTGCCTTATGTCTGTCCCATGCAATCCTGTACTCCACCGTTTTTGACTCCACGACCTCCTTAGGAAGGCCATTCCATGCGTCCACCACCTTATCTGTGAAAAAATATTTCCTCACATTGCCCCTGAGCTGTCTCCCCATCTTCAAATTGTGCCCCCTTGTTCTTGCACATCTCTTTTTTTGAATGATGCTACCCTCTTGGACTTCGTTGATTCCCTTGAGGTACTTTAAAGTTTCTAGCATGTCTCCCTTCTCCCTCCTTTCCTCAAGGGGATACATATGTCTCTCTTCGTATGGCTTCTGCAGCAGACCCTGCACCATTTTAGTTGCCCTCCTCTGGACTGCCTCCATCCTGTCTATGTCCTTGTGGAGATGGGGTCTCCAGAACTGTACACAGTACTCCAGATGGAGTCTCACCAACTGTCTGTACAGAGGGATACCAATGTCATTGTTTTCTACTGGCGATGCCTCTCCCTATGCATCCCAGTATCCCCAAGCCCTCCTTACTGCCTTCTCACATTGCTTGCCTACCTTTAGGTCATCTGATATGACTACCCCCAGGTCCCTTTCCATTTTTGTTGTTGTTAGTACCTCTCCCCCATTGTGTACTCTTCCCCTGGGTTTTTGTTTCCCAGGTGCATTACTTTGCACTTCTCTGCATTGAATCTAAGCTTCCATACATTTGACCATTCCTCCAACTTTGCCAAGTCCCTTCTCATGCTGTCCACCCCCCCCCGTGTATCAATCCTGTTGCAGATCTTTGTGTTATCTGCAAAGAGGCATACTTTTCCTTCCAGCCCCTCTGCAATGTCACTTATAAAGACATTAAAGAGGACTGGTCCCAGTACTGAACCCTGTGGTACCCCACTAGTAACTTCCCTTTCTTCAGAGTGGACTCCGTTTACTATTACCCTCTGTGTCCTGTTGTCCAGCCAATTTTTTACCCATGCTACCACCCTAGGACCCTGGTAATCATTTATGTGGGACTGTGCAAAATGTCTTGCTAAAGTCTAGGTAGGCCATATCCACAGCCCCTCCCTGGTCGACTACTTTGGTCACTCAGTCAAAGAAATCTATTAGATTTTTCTGACATGACCTACCCACTGTTAATCCATTCTGCCTTGGGTCCTGTACCCCGCTGGTCTCCAGATACTCAACAATTATTTCTTTCAGAAGTGTGGCCTTGTGCCTCACTATGCCCATGGCAGTGCATTAGAAATGTCTAATGCACACCCCTCATGTCTTATTGCTTACCTGAAGGATAGTATCATCCACAGAACTCTCAGGGAGTAGAATGGCAATGTCATTATATTCCTGATGACATCAGGTCACATGGCTGCGTTTATTTCCTCAAGAAACACTTTCCAGGATAACATCATCTAGGAAAATAAGTTCATTTCTACAGGAGTCAGTGGTATTCTACTCCCGAAAAATTCTATTGTATCATCTCAATTTAACACAGAACCAATCAGACAGCAGCCTTCACAATACTGATGATATCACAATTGCCTAGTGCAACACTGAAGCCAGCACTTGAAGTCAAACAGAAACAGTTAAATCTTCAAATGAACAGCATATTTGAAGTCATAATAAGTGAACTACTATTGTGTAATATGAACATGCAATGGTCTAACTCGGAATATGCCATTTATCATCACTTGTAAAGGGACATGACTTTTATAACTCACTTGTGGCACCACCAGTCATGAGTTTTGGTCAAGCCCCCTCAAGCTTAAAGATAAATTGAGTATTTCAAGTCAAGTCATTGCTTAACCCATATACATTCCCCACCTTTCTACCTATGCTCAATAAATACAGGTTACTCACCTGTAACAGGAGTTCTAGGAATGGTATATCTTGTTCATCCACACTGTCTGGCAGGTTCCTTGCCGCTTTAAATCTTGCCGGAAGGTCTTCAAGCTGGCTCCTCCCACCCACCCGGGTGGTAAAACTCTCGGCTCCGTCCCATGTCGCCAGATCTAGCCCGCTGGAAGCCAGGTTGTGCGCCAAAGCCGGGGAGGTCGGGTGGGTCATGTGGATGAACAACATATACCATTCCTAAAACTCCTGTTACAAGTGAGTAACCTGTATTTCTAGGGACATGGATACGTTGTTCATCCACACTGTCTGGCAGACTTCTAGCAGTTCTCCGGGAGGAGGGAGGCAAGGCGCACACCCCCTACTTAGGGAATAGAGACTGGAGAACCGAGGCCCCAAAACCAGCATCCTGGCGTGACTCAAGTTCGATGTGGTAGTGGGTGATGAAGGTGTGTGCCGACTTCCAGGTAGCAGCCCTGCAGATTTCCTGGATAGGGACATCTCTGGAAGCAGCCACTGATGCAGCGGTATGGCGGGTAGAATGAGCTCTTATCCCTCTGGGAGGTTCCATGCCCGCCAACCTATAGCAGATATCTATGCAGGAGGTGACCCACCTGCCTATCATCCGCTTGGCTGCAGGCCTGCCAGGTGCAGCTTCAGCACAGGTGACAAACAGCTGGCGAACCTCTCCCCGAACTTCAGCCGTCTGCTCCTTGTAATAAGTGAGTGCTCTTCTAGGGTCCAAATTATGGAGCCTATATTCGGCCTCCGAGGTGTGATTGGGGTAGAACACCGGCAGAGTCAACACCTGGTTAAGGTGAAACTCCAACACCACCTTCGGAAGGAATTTCGGTGGGGGCGTAGGACAACCTTGTCCCTGTGGAAGACCAGATAAGGAGACTCTATGAAAAGTGCCTGGAGCTCTCCCATCCTTCTGGCTGACGTGATAGCCACCAAGAAGGCGGTCTTCCACGACAGGTGAGAGATGTCACACCTGTGCATCGGTTCGAATGGCTTGCCCATGAGCTTAGCCAATACCAGCAGTAGATCCCACGGAGGTGGAGGTTCTCGCACCGGAGGGGATATGTGATCAAGGCCTTTGAAAAAGCGCCCGACCACCTTCTCCTGTGCCACCGACTGCTTCCCGGCCCGCGCCCGGTAAGCAGAGATAGCTGCCAGATGCACCTTAAGGGTCATCGACCGAAGCCCTAGCTGAGAAAGGGACCACAGGTAGTCCAGTATGCTTGCCAAGGAACAGGAGGAAGGGTCCAGGCCCTTGCCCTGACACCAAATGGAGAATCTCTTCCATTTGAAGGCGTAGCATTTTCTGGTCGACTCCTTATGGGACACCTCAACGACGTTGAGGACCTCGTCGGAAAGACCCAAGGCCTGGAACTCTAGCCGCTCAGGAACCAGGCCGTCAGGTGCAGGGATTGAAGGTCCGGATGGAATACCTTTCCCTGACTGACTGAGATCAGGTCCAGGCGGGCTGGAAGCCGCCTCGGGAGCCTAGAGCTGAGACTGAGGAGATCTGGATACCAGAACTGGAGGGGCCAGTCTGGGGCTACCAGAATCACCTGCGCTTTGTCCCTCCTCGCCTTGAGAAGCACCTTGCGGATCAAAAGAAATGGGGGAAAGGCGTAGAAGAGGCCCGGGGTCCACGGCCTCGAGAAGGCATCCCCCTGCAGCGAGCCCTGCTGAGGGGGGCGGGCATGAAACAGTCTCAGCATCGCATTCTCCCTGGAGGCAAACAGGTCCGCCTGAGGCATGCCCCAGTGGGAGAAGAGATCTTGTACTACCTCTGGCAGGAGAGACCATTCGTGAGACGCAGCCCCTATCCGGCTTAGGGCATCGGCCAGGGTGTTGGAGGCTCCTGCCATGTGAATGGCAAGGAGATCCGCCTCCAGGCTGCATACGAGAGACCAAATGCGGAGAGCTTCCCTGCACAAAGGCATGGAGCGTGTCCCGCCCTGGTGGTGGTATTGTCCATCTGGACCTGAACCACTTGACCCTGTAGAAACGGAGTGAAGGCGGTGAGGGCTAGACAAACTGGTTGAAGCTCCAACAGGCTGATGTGGCATCGGGACTCCCGAGGGGACCAGAGGCCGTGCGCTCTGTGCTCCCCCAGATGGGCACCCCAACCCATCAGTCGATAGAGAGACCGTTGGCTCGGGGCGGACAAATGGGATGCCCTCCTGCAGATGTGCCAGAACGGTCCACCACTGGAGAGCATTCCACATCCCCTGGGTCACTGTCACTAGCTGATCCAGCGGATCGAAGTGCTGTGACCACTGGCTGGCCAGTCCCCATTGAAGGGTACGCATGTACCAGCAGGCCCAGCAGACCACGCTGGTGCAGGCCGCCATGAGGCCATAGGAGGTGCGCAGGAAGTCCCGGGCAGGGCGCAATTGCCCAACCTGAAATGATTGGGCAAAGGAGGAAAGAACCTCGGCCCTGTCCACCAGGAGTCGTGCTCTGGCTCGAAAAGAGTCGAGCTCTGCCCCGATGAAATGTATCACCTGCTTTGGCACGAGTTCTGACTTGGCCTCATTGATAAGGAGGCCAATCTGAGAGCAAACCTGGAGGGCCAGATCTCTGGACCGCTCCACCTCCGCTCTGGAGGGGGCTGCAATCAGCCAGTCGTCCAGGTAGGGGTATACCCAGACCCTTCGGCGCCGCAGAGGAATGCTGTCACCACTGTCATGCATTTGTTGAAGACCCTGGGAGCTAGGGAGGGTCGAAGGCATGGCCCAAACTTCAGAAGGGATCCCTCTCCGGCCTGAAGCGGAGGAATTTCTGATGAGACGGACAGATTGGGACGGAAAGAACGCGTCCTGGAGGTCGAGGGAACATAACCACATGCCTCGTTCCAAGGATGGGATTATCTGAGCCAGAGTGACCATCCTGAAGGTCCTAGACCTTAGGAACCTGTTCAGGTCGTGCAGGTCGAGAATGGGGCGCCAGCCCCCCGTCCGTTTTGGGACCAGGAAATATCTGGACACAAACCCCGGGTCTGGAGGAGGATCTGCCACCTTCCTGATCACCTCTTTGTCAAGGAGCAGGGCAATATTGGCTCTGTGGGCCGACAGCGAGACTGCAGACCCCGTGGCCCCCTGAGGGGCGATGGCTCGAAAGGGTGGAGCCTGCTTGAACTCCAGAGGCAGGCCCTTTCCTACCACTTCCAACACCCAGCGGTCCATGGTGATAGCGGACCAGGCGGAAAGGAAGTGGCAGAGCCGTCCCCCAAGGGGGGAGTGACGAGGCTGGGGGCGACACCCCTCAACCCGTCACTGGGTAGGCTTGGAGGAGGGACCGGCCGAGAGATCTCCTGGGCCTTTACCTCCCTGCTTCCTACTAGAGGAAGCCACGGGCTTGGGTTTGGGATGCCAAGCACGAGCCTGCTAGCCCTGGTGCTGTTGGGTCGCACGTGCGGCAGGAGCAGAAGGACGAAAGGGCTTGTGCTGCTGCTGTCAGCGGCCTTTGTCCTTCTGGGCGGAGGTGACAGAGTCCAGAGTGGCATTGGACTTCTCGATCCGCTGGAGGTGACCTTCCACTCCAGGGCCAAAGAGGTCGGTCCCCAAGAAGGGGACGTCTGCCAATTTGTGCTGGGTATCCGCCGTGAAGGTGGATATCCTCAGCCATGCTCTGCGGCACATGGCCACCACGGCCGCAACCGATCTGGCACAGGAGTCTCCTATGTCCAGAGCTGTTTGGAGCTGCTGCTTCGCCACTGCCCCACCCTGATCCCGAACCTTCCAGACCGTGGTCTGCAGGTCGGCCGGGAGTTGAGGGATCACCTCATCCAGGGAGCCCATGAGGGCGTGGGAAAAGTGTGCCATCAGCATGGCCGAGCTGGCCTGGCGGAGGCCAAGGGAGGACGCAGCGTACACCTTGCGCCCAGCGTAGTCCAGCTTTTTGGACTCCTTGTCGGGGGGCTTGTCCACGTCCCTAGCGTTCCTGGAACACCGGAAAACGCTGTCGTTGACCAACGCCCCCGGCAGAGGGGTGTTCCAAACCCGGCAAAGAGCCGGTAGGGACCGCATACTCCTGGCCATCCTGGCCGAGGGCGCAGGGCAGGAAGCAGGCCGCTGCCAAAGCTCCAAGGCTGGGCCTACAATGGCCTCAGCCACCAGAAAGGCCTCTGTGGGTGAATCCCCTTGGTCCAGTATCTCCGTCAGGGGATACTTGGCCCGTTTGGATATGGGCTCGAGCTGCATCCCGGTGGACTCCGAGATGAGCCAAAGCAGACCCATGAAGGACGATGGGCTTTTGTCCAGTGACTGGTACCCGGAGGACTCCAGGCCAACCGGCCTAGAGAACAGGGAGGAGTGGTCGTCGGACTCCAAGGAGTCTGCGAAGAGCTGCCTAGGGCCTGAGCCACCCTCCACCTGCCGAGGACGGTCGGGAGTGAGGGTGAACGACAACCTGTGGGGCAGGCCTTGACCTGACAGAGTCCTTGGTCGGCGCACCTGATTTCGGTTGTGGAGGCGGAGGTTCCACCACAATCGGTGGGGCAGCAGGTTTCGGCCGAACAACCGGCCCAGGTTTGGGCATCTCAACAGCACTGAGAGGTTGTTTCGGCTGCTCAGGTGACAGCCACTTGATAGCCGGGGAAGGCGTCGGTGTTGACTTGCTCCTGGACAAAAGTAACTGCTGCCACATCAGGTCCCCGTAGCGTCGACGCAATTTGCGCTGAAGCCTCTCCTCATCCGAGGAGGAAGACAAGGATGAGCGTCATCGCCGCTTACCTCGGTGCCGAGACTGAGACCACTGATGTCAGAGGGAATGGCTGGACCGAGTAGAAGTCTGAGACCGAGACCCTCGGTGTTTCCGAGGACAGGCCTGGGAAGGAGTGGGGGACACCCGCTCTTCCCTCGGCTCGGACACCTTAACTGGGGACTGCTGCACCGGGCCGGGGGCGCAGGCAGATCCTTGGTCTCCACCGGGGGAACTGGCGAAGAAGGGTTGTCGGCTTCACCAGTCGACAACCCGTCCGACGGTTCGAGAAAAATCTCGACCGCCTCGACGGGAGTCTTGGCTGGCTAACCTGACGGGGATGCCGTGAAGCCAGCGGCCTTAGCCGCAACCTCGACTGAAGTCAACTGTCCAGGGAAGGGGACCTCTCCCGCTCCCACAAACGCAGACGATGGGACTTACCCTTGGAATCCTTCTTTTTGGACCGAGAGGAATGTCCCGATGGCCCCTCTCCCTTCGTGGGAAAGGGACTGGCAAAGCTCCTTGAATGAAGCAGAATACGAGGTACCCAAAGAGAGCGGGATAAATGCCACGACCGAGGAGGAGGAAGATACAGCCTGGGCTGCCTCCTCCTTGAGGGCGATCATCTGCTCGAGCTGCTCAGCCGAGCCAGCCGCTGTGGTAACCACCCAATGGGCCTCTTTCGACTTTACCGGTGGGTAGCGCTCCTCGGGGCGCCAGAGCTTCAACCGGGCAGCGCAGTCCTCCAAGACGCTGGCTGAGAACGAACAGCATGACTCGCAGGCCTGCGGGTCGTGTTCTAGGCTGAGGCAGTAGACGCACGTGGAGTGCGGATCCGTCCTGGATGACATCTGCCCACAAGGGCACCGTTGAAAACCGGGAGTCGATTTGTCCATCACAGCCACGAGGGAAAGGGATGACCGAAGTCTTGAAAATTTTAAAATGAGTTTCGGACG